>JASDFA010000027.1:89765000-92265000 GCA_035772735.1 Datura wrightii
TCTCTATACATGGGTATGAATAGATTATGTTTATATTGGTGAATTGTGAAGCTTGGGCAGATTTTAAATTGTTTTCAATCCAAATTGTGATTTTCAAATTATGAAGTTGAATGCCCATGGATGAGAAGTTCATGAAAGATGAGAATGATGTTGAATGTATGATGATGATGAGATTTGATGATAAAAAGCATGTTTCTAAAGCTACCCATGATTATGATGATATTTTCAAAATGAATTGAGTAGATCTAAGTTTGATAAAGCTTTGGGAAATGCTCACTTACTGATTTAAAATGATGATTTTCTCCAAAATAAGCTTACCACATGGTTTGGAGCGAAGTCTCCCAAATTTCATAAATTCTAGCTTGTGGAATGTTTAAAAATAAAGCTTCTCATATGCATGAATCCATAATTGAGATGTATTTCATTATTGAGCTTTGTTAAAGGACAATGTTGAGCTTCATTTTCATATGATGTCAAGTCTATGCATGATTTCATTAATGAGCTTTGTCAATAGAAAATGCCGAGCTTCATTTCATATTAATGTTGAGTTATTCATGATTTCATATTGAGCTTCGTCAGTAGTCGATGTTGAGCTTCATTATATACGATGTAGAGCATTGCATATTTTGGGAGAAGAGTCTAGCACCGAGCGGGTTAAGGGTCGACCACCCTATGCCCCAGAACTATGTGCCAACATAGGTTGACACTATTATATTATTGGGACCTCCTTTGTGAGCTATCCCCAGCCTAGTTGGCCTTTTGAGCTTGATATCGATATCATGGTAGCATCCTTAGCCCTGACAAGGTTTAGAACAGCTCTGCCCACTTGAATGTGATAGTCGGGACCGCATAAGCTCTATCGTGGTATGTCAGTTAAGTGACGACTCTCCCACTGTCTATACTATTCATATTTGCATATGCATTATTCATGGAAGTTATCTTACGCATGCATGTTCTAAAACTAAGGTTTGACTCATTGCAGCTTTTAAAATAAATGTCATGTTTCAGCTTTGAGTCATTCGAGTCAATCATGATGCTATAAAGCTATGCATGATCATGTTATGATGAGATTTTGATTACAGAAAGAATGCATGTATGCCCTTCCTCTCATGTTGAAAGCTTATGATATACATGAAATATTTTAAATGATTTACTTTAATAAAGCGGTTTTACTTACCTTGCATACTCGGTACATTCCACATACTGACCGCATAATTTCTATGCTGTATTGTTTCATGATACAGGACCCATCTCCCAGCTCAGCCCCGTGCATAGTTTATTGTCAGAGTTAGCTTCTATGTGGTTGGTGAGTCCTCATCCTTTGAGGGCTAGACATTCAGTTCTTTATGTATTTCTTTCATTTAGTACTGTTGAGTTAGTTGGGGTCTTGTCCCATCAACTCATCTAGACTAGAGGCTTTTCAAACTTACATACGTGTAGCTTCGGATATTATTCTGATGTGATACTTTTTAGACTTCCGCTGAGATTATATTCATTTTTTGTTCAGTTTATTGAATGAGTTAGTTGTATGCTTATGCCATGGGTTGACTTGGGGTCTCTCAGGGTCCCTTGTCCCGTTCTACGATCCGGGACTCCGTTCGGGTTGTGACAAACTTGGTATCAGAGCCATAGGTTTGATGTGTCCTAGGGAGTCTGAAAGCCGTATTAGGTAGTGTATTTTTCATGGGTGTGAAGAGCACCACACTTATGACTAAGATGCTACTAGACATTTAGGAAATGTTCCCTTTGTTCATGATCCATGTCGTGCGATGAAAGGTCTTTCTATTCTTCTAATTCGTGCTATTCGCGATTGCAGAATCATGGAACCTCGAAGAATGGATGGAGGTGGTGAAGGCCACGAGGATGGTAACGGTTACGGGCAGCAGCCAGCCCCACCAATTCAGGAGCTTAGGCACCAGAGCCAGTCGCTCATGCTGAGTTTCGGGCCGCTATTCAGATGCTCACACCGGCCTTGACCGCCTAGGTCAATCAGCAGGCCGTTGCGCATGTTCCTCAGAACGGCAATGTAGCGGCAGCCAAAGTCCGAGACTTCTTGAGAATGAACCTGCCGGAGTTTTTGGGGTCCAAGGTAGATGAGGACCCACATGATTTAATCGATAAGGTTGTCAAGATCACCCAGGTTATGGGGGTGAGTAGTGTTGAGTGTGCAGAGTTGGCCTCCTACTTGCTGATGGGGGTTGCGCATATTTGGTTCCGGCATAGCAGGATCGCAGTAGCAGGTGCGATCATGTAAGAGGAGTTTCAGGTTGCATTCCTAGATCAGCTCTTCCTTTGGGAGATGAGGATGCTCAAGGAAACTGAGTTTGTGAACTTGAAGAAGGGGAGGATGATAATGCTAGAGTATTCTCTTGAGTTCACTCGCATATCGAAATATGCCCCGGAGTTAGTGACTGACCAGAGGGGGAGTGAGTAGATTTGTGCATAGTATAGCAAGGTATTTGGACAAGGAGTGTTGGATTGCTATGCTTCACAAGGATATGGATTTCCCTTGCATGGTGTTGTATGCCTAGCAGATGGAGGTGGCACATTTGAGAGAGAGGGAGGCCAAGAGGGCCAGGAACTGAGGATCACAGATTCTCTCAGCAGAGGTTTGGTGGTGGGAACCGATAGTAGACTCACCAGAGGTCATCAACCTCGACATCCTTGGCATTGAGTATGCCATCCAGGCCTAGACATGATTAGATAGGAAAGTGTCAGGCTCGAGAGGTCAGAGCAGCAGACCAGTAGATTCCAACATCCCAGATTGTCGTAGATGTGGTCGGGGGTACACAGTCCAGTGTTTGGCAGGTTCAGGATCTTGTTATGGTTTTGGGAAGCCCAGAGATATGCTCAAAGATTGTCCCATTGTGAGACAGTATCAGGTTGGGGGTCGAGGCCCAACTTCTAGTTCAGCAGCCCCTCCCCTACACACAACACATCAGGGGGCATCTACTAGCACAGCTGGCGAGCAGCGCCAGAACAGTTTCTATGCCTTATCCACTCGTCAGGAGAAAGAGGCCTCACCAGAGGTAGTCACCGGTATGTTTAGAGTTTTTCATGTTGATGTATATGCATTGCTAGATCCGGAGGCTACCTTATCTTTTGTGACACCATATGTAGCCAATAGCTTCGGAGTAGTCCCGATGTCTTGTCAGAGCCCTTCTCAGTTTCCACTCTAGTAGGTGACTCAGTTATAGCTAGATGGGTGTATAGAGGTTGCCCAGTCTCAGTCCTGCATAAGCTCACCTCAGCAGACTTGATAGAGTTAGCCATGACCGATTTCGATGTTATTCTTAGCATGGATTGGCTATTTGCATGCTATGCTTCAGTTAATTGTAGAACCCGGTCAGTAGAGCTCAGATTTCCAGGTGAGCTAATATTAGAGTGGAAGGATAGTTCAGTTGTGCCTGCAGGTCGATTTATTTCCTACCTTAAGGCCTGGAAGATGATTTCTAAGGCATTCATGTACTATCTAGTTAGGGTTAAGGACGTGGAGTCCGAAACCCCGACTATCCATTCCGTACCAGTAGTACGTGAGTATCCAGAGGTCTTTCTCGATGATTTTCCAGGTGTCCCTCCTGTGCAGGAGATTGATTTCGGTGTAGACCTTCTTCTCGACAAGCAGTCTATATCTATTTCGCCTTACAGAATAGATCTAGCCGAGCTAAAAGAGTTGAAGGATCAGTTGAAGGACCTATTACATAAGGGCTTTATTATGCCGAGTAAGTCACCATGGGGTGCACCAGTGTTATTTGTTCAAAAGAAGGATGGTTCCCTTCGCATGTGTATTGATTACCAACAATTGAACAAGGTTACAGTCAAGAACAGGTACCCCTTACCCAGGATTGATGATTTGTTTGATCAGATTCAGGGAACCAAGTGTTTCTCCAAGATTGACCCTAGATCTGGGTATCACCAGCTCAGGGTTCGGGGGAGTGACATCCTGAAGACCACTTTCAGGACTCGGTATGGTCACTACGAATTTGTTGTTATGTATTTTGGACTAACCAATACCCTTGTAGCTTTTATGGATCTAATGAACAGGGTGTTCAAGGCATATTAGGACATGTTCATGATTGTGTTCATCGATGACATCCTTATATACTATCGAAGCGAGGAGGAGCATACCGCTCACTTGAGAGTAGTGCTTCAGACCCTCAAGGATCGTCAGTTGTATGTAAAGATCAACAAATGTGAGTTTTGGTTGGACTTGGTAGCATTTCTAGGCCATGTGGTATCAAGTGAGGGCATAAAGGTAGATTCTCAGAAAATCGAGGCGGTGAAGAATTGGCCCAGACCAGTGAACCCATCAGATATCAGGAGCTTTTTTGGGCTTAGAGGGTTACTATCGGAGATTTATGGAGGGTTTTTCATCTATTGCCGCACCATTGACCAAGTTGACTTAGAAGAAGGTGAAGTTTCAATGGTCAGAGGCTTGTGAGAAAAGCTTCAGAGAGTTGAAGACTCGACTCACTTCAGCACCAGTGTTGACCCTACCTGAGCGTACCGATGGTTTTGTGGTGTATTGTGATGCTTTGAGAATCAGACTCAAGTTTGTGTTGATGCTGATCTTGGGTATAATTGCATGCCCAAGTGCTACTTTATAACTCAATTTAGTCTTGTTTATCTACTTATTTTTATACATTCTCATGTGATTTTATGTAAATGTGAATATATACTAACCAACATGATTAGTTCTTGTTTTTGAAGGTAAATAACGCATTTGAGGACTTAATCTATGATTTGGTGAAGTGGAGGAATGATATCGGGAGCGATACACCAAAGTTGGAACAAAATGAGGGATCACTGAAGGGTGCCGCGATGGGCACCGTGTCACGAAGCCATCGCGGCAGTGTTCTGCCTCTAGTATTTAAATTGAGCGATTTCCAGAGGGCTTCCGCGATACCTCCGTGTCACGGAGGCAGTGCTCCGCGATACACTCCATGTCACGGAGGAGGTTCTCCGTGATACATTCCGTGACATGGAGCCACTCCACTTCGGGCTAAATAGTTGCTTTTTCTCATTTACTATAAATAGGTCCCTTAGCTCCTAAAAATATTTTGTCACGATTTTATTCTGAAAAACCACCTAGGAGTGAAGGGAGAAGTGGGAGAACTCACCTAGGGTTCATCAATTTCATCTTCTCTTCTACCAATTCTTGTAAGTATGTTACTTTAACTATGTTTTCTTGTAATTTTACGAACATGAGTGGCTAGACCCCTTCCTCTAGGGTTTAAGCCATGAGTTATGATTGTGTTTTTACGAATTTGTTTTGGAATTAAGTTATTGATTGTTGTTTTGTCTTGCATTCTTAATTATGGTTGTTTTTATGATTGATAACCATGAAAACACATACGTTAAGCTTAGGTAAATGCTTGAGGAAGCAAACCTAGGCAAGAACATAGAATGTAGGAAGTAAGTTCTTGTCTTTTGATAAGATTTGTGGTTAGGATAGGAATATACCTAATTACCTTGCTTGGTTGATAAAATGGGAAGATAGAAAGACACCAACTTAGAATTATACTCCACCACTTGTAGGAGTAGTTGTGAAGCTAAGTTTGGTTAAATGGTTGGAGGTACGGAAGTACCCAAATCAATGGCATAAACCCCATAAACCACATCCATGTAGTGAATTGCCCACGAACTAGAAATAACATCCTCGCTCAACAATGTAGTAGTGAGGCTAGTTTGTCATGTTTAGAGGTTCGGAAGACCATGAACATGCAATTTAATTATGTGAGACGACAATTGATAGTTTCATACTTAAACCATTGCAAATCATAGTATCGCATGATTTTCCGGCTTTAACTCTAGTTGCTCTTTGAATGAATTCAGAGTATTTCGTTGACCACCTCTAGACTTAATTAAATTTCTCGAAAATGTCTATAATCAACACTTGCGACATTTAATATCACACTTGAACTTGATAATGAGCTGAATTGGTCCAGTCCCTGTGGGTTCGACATCCGGCTCTTAAAAAGGGCCACTATATTATTTGTACGACCCGTACACTTACGGGGCATCAAGTTTTTGGCACCTGATGGAATAATAGAGCACCTTCTCATCAAAGTGGGTAAGTTTATTATACCTGCTGATTTTATTATCTTAGATTTTCATGTTGATGACCAGGTACCCTTAATCTCGGGACGACCATTCTTGGCCACCGGAGGAGCGGTAATTGACTTGAGAGCGGGGACCCTGAAAATGAGGGTCAAGGATGAAGAAGAACTCTTTCGAGTATACCAAGAAATGAACTCATCCACACACTACAAGAACCTTTGTAAGGTGAGTGTGTTGTCAGAGGATGAGTGTGGGGTGGGGGATTCATTAGGTCCATGGCCAAAGGTAATGACAAGTGTTCAGCCAGAGTCTGATGAAGGACTTCAGAGTGTGAAGAAGTTGGAGGAAGAGAGGAACAGAGTGGAGGTTGTTTCCTCTAAAAATCAAAAGAAAAGGAGATGGTTCTCGAACGGGAACCCAGGTATGAGGATGTCCTGAAAAGGATAGTTCATGTCGCGCCGCGACGTAAAAGAAGGCGCTTCTTAGGAGGCAACCCAAGGGTACCGCAGGTAGAATTTGTGATTTTTGTTTGTGTGTTTTGTTTATTTTCAATTTGTGTTGTTTTTGGTGGAAAGTTAGGCAGAAATGGAGGGCAAGTCTGAGTACCCTTGGAGGAGGAAGCTAAGAAGCATGGAAGAGGAAAATTGTGGTGTCAAACACCCACTTGTGCAAAATTAAAGAAAAATATGCTATTAGCTAGGCCTAGAGGCCTCAGGGAGTATTTATCATCCTGTTGAATTTTAATTTGATGCTATAGGGACATAGCATGATTCAAGTATGGGTGATGAGGGAAATTTCAAAAATTTTGTGCTTAATGATTTTGGTGAATGTAGTGCTTGATACATATTGGAAATTTTTTTTTGAGTTGAGCATGACTTCACCACACGTTGGTTTTTCTTGTCGGTTCTTTTCCTACGGGGGGTCTTTGAACTGAAGAATAAAAAATTTTTCTTTTGTCCGTATATAGTTTTTTTACTCATATTTAGGGACTGTTTCCGACGATGGATGGATGACGACCGTCTTGAGGAAAATGAGTCAATAGGTTTTGGTTTTTGAACCCGTAGCTAATTGATGGCTTGATGTTCTTGTTATGTGCTATACATGATTGTAAGATACAAGTGTGTTTAGTGTTGAAGCATGTAAGAAGTGTATAACTTTGTTTGAGATACTTAGGCTCGTGAATTTGACTCAATGTGATTGAAGATTAATTTTGAATTCTTGTGATTTGCTGAGTAAGAGTCTGCTGAATGTGTCTTGAATTTAGCATATGCTGTGAGTGTAAGTTTTTTGAGTATTCCGTGCTATTGTGGAATATCTAGAACTTTCCTGGTGTGTATATAAAACGAAATGAAGGATGTGAACTATAGGAGATGATTTAGGCATTTCTTTGAATGAACCTAATTTTTATCCCTCACTTTACCTACCTTGAGTGTTGAATCCTAGTGAGCCCCATTGAGCCTTAAGCCTATTCTTTGATAGCTACAATATAAGCTTAATCCTTTTTCTTTCATTAGCCTTGAATTTGATCCAAAACTCCTAAGCGCTTAAGGAAAAAATCCGAAAGAGTGAAGGAGTGAGAAGCATGAAAAAGAAGGAAAAGTAGAAGTTGTAAAAGTTGAGAAAGGTCAAGGGTGCACATGTTTGAAAATGCTTGATTATTGGTAGGGAGTAAGAAAATAAATGAATCAAAAAGTTGCGTAAGTACTCCTTACTAATAAGCTAAGTGTGCTTAAAGAAATGGGAACAAGAAGTAAAAAATATTCAGGATTGAAAAGAATGAGGGTGAAGCAAGAGAAGAGATGTCCTCAATGAAGGTTGAAGTTATTAAAAGCGCTTGGGGAAGATAGCCTCTATTACTGGCCAGAATAGTACCTACCCATCCCTTAACTTACAATACAACCCATTAAGTCCTACTTGATCTTACGTTCATACATCCTTAAATTAGTGGAGTAAAACACTAAGGGAAAGCTTATGGTTCACTACATGATGCATGTGAATTCTTTGAGAGAGCGAGCGTAATCTTATTCATATACCCATACATGTTGTGATTTGAAAATTTGTGAGTAAAAATGGGTAACTCTCTTGTTGTGAGGGCACATGTTTAATGAGAGATAACATTCATGTCGGATTTCTTGATCGGTTGATTTGCATGAGTTTACTAAGATTGAGAGTCGATTCTTGAGGTTAGGAAGTCTTAACGGAGTTGTATATCATTTCATTGATGAAATCGTGCATGCTCTAGTTTTAACTTGCTATCTTAAATAATCATTATAGCCGTAGCTTGAATTATCTTGCTAAATTAGCTATGTGTGAGTCTTCATGTGCATGAGATGTAAAAGGTTTGTTCGAGGACGAACAAGGCTTTAAGTGTGGGGTTGTGATCTTAGGCATAATTGCATGCCCAAGTGCTACTTTATAACTCAATTTAGTCTTGTTTATCTACTTATTTATATATATTCTCATGTGATTTTATGTAAATGTGAATATATACTAACCAACATGAGCAGTTCTTGTTTTTGAAGGTAAATAATGTATTTGAGGACTTATCTATGATTTGGTGAAGTGGAGGAATGATATCGGGAGCGATACACCAAAGTTGGAACAAAAGGATGGATCACTAAAGGGTGCCGCGATGGGCACCGTGTCACGAAGCCATCGCGGCAGTGTTCTGCCTCTAGGATTTAAATTGAGCGACTTCCAGAGGGCTTCCGCGATACCTCCGTGTCACGGAGGCAGTGCTCCACGATACACTCCATGTCATGGAGGAGGTGCTCCACGATACACTCCGTGACACGGAGCCACTCCACTTCGGGCTAAATAGTTGTTTTTTCTCATTTACTATAATTAGGTCCCTTAGCTCCTAAAAACATTTTGTCACAATTTTATTCTGAAAAACCACCTAGGAGTGAAGGGATAAGTGGGAGAACTCACCTAGGGTTCATCAATTTCATCTTCTCTTCTACCAATTCTTGTAAGTATGTTACTTTAACTATGTTTTCTTGTAATTTTATGAACATGAGTGGCTAGACCCCTTCCTCTAGGGTTTAATCCATGAGTTATGATTGTGTTTTTACGAATTTATTTTGGAATTAAGTTATTGATTGTTGTTTTGTCTTGCATTCTTAATTATGGTTGTTTTTATGATTGATAATCATGAAAACACATACGTTAAGCTTAGGTAAATTCTTGAGGAAGCAAACCTAGGCAAGAACATAGAATGTAGGAAGCAAGTTCTTGTCTTTTGATAAGATTTGTGGTTAGGATAGGAATATACCTAATTACCTTGCTTGGTTGATAAAATGGGAAGATAGAAAGACACCAACTTAGAATCGTACTCCACCACTTGTAGGAGTAGTTGTGAAGCTAAGTTTGGTTAAATGGTTGGAGGTACGGAAGTACCCAAATCAATGGCATAAACCCCATAAACCACATCCATGTAGTGAATTGCCCACGAACTAGAAATAACATCCTCGCTCAACAATGTAGTAGTGAGGCTAGTTTGTCGTGTTTAGAGGTTCGAAAGACCATGAACATGCAATTTAATTATGTGAGACGACAATTGATAGTTTCATACTTAAACCATTGCAAATCATAGTATCGCATGATTTTCCGGCTTTAACTCTAGTTGCTCCTTGAATGAATTCAGAGTATTTCGTTGACCACTTCTAGACTTAATTAAATTTCTCGAAAAAGTCTATAATCAACACTTGTGATATTTAATATCACACTTGAACTTGATAATGAGCTGAATTGGACCAGTCCCTGTGGGTTCGACATCCGGCTCTTAAAAAGGGCCACTATATTACTTGTACAACCCGTACACTTGCGGGCACAACAAATGCAACATGGGAAGTTTTATGCTCATATGCCTCGTGACAGTTGAAGGTTCATGAAAAGAACTACCTGACCCTTGATCTTGAATTGGCCACGGTGGTGTTTGCATTGAAGATATGGCAGCATTACTTGTACGGGGTCCACGTGGATGTATTTACGGATCACAAGAGCTTGCAATATGTGTTCATGCAGAAGGATCTCAATCTTTGGCAAAGGAGGTGGTTGGAGCTGCTGAAGGACTACGATATGAGTATTCTTTACCACCCGAGCAATGCTAATGTGATTGCGGATGCACTTAGTAGACTCTCTATGGACAGTGTGTCCCACGTGGATGAGGGAAAGAAGGAGTTGGTGAAATATGTCCATCGACTTGCGAGGTTGGGAGTTAGATTGGTCGACTCTACTGATGGAGGTGTTGTTGTGCAAAACGGATCAAAATCGTCCTTGGTTGTGGATGTGAAAGCTAGGCAAGATGAGGATCCGATGTTGGTGCTGAAAGAGGTCGTTCGGAGTCAAAAGGTGGAGAAGAAGAGATTTGGAGTTTGAGTTTGATGATTGGGTATTTCTAAAGATATCTCCCATGAAGGGAGTCATGCGGTTCGGAAAGAAAGGAAAACTTAGTCCCTGCTATATTGGTCCCTACCGGGTTATGAGAAGAATTGGTAAGGTAGCATATGAGTTGGACTTTCCATCGGAGTTATCTTCAGTTCACCCTGTGTTTCATGTTCCGCTCTTGAAAAAGTGCTTGGGTGATCCATCTTTTGTTGTTTCAGTGGAAATAGTTGGTGCTAGAGATAACCTCAGTTATGAGGAAATTCCAGTTGCAATTTTGGATCACCAGGTTCGGAGGCTGAGGAACAAAGAAGTAGCTTCGGTGAAGGTGTTATGGAGAAACCAGCATGTTGAGGGAGCTGCATGGGAAGCCAAAGCGGCTATGATGGATAAATACCCTCACCTGTTCCCTACTGGCTCAGTTTCAGTTTGAGGTATCATTTTTTGCCTTAATTCTCTAATAAGTTTCCATGTTCAGTTCATGTTCACAAGTTTGAATTATGTTATGATAAATGTATGCGATATCTAAATTTAGTTCAGTTGTGTAGTTCCTTTCATAGGTAGTCATTCCATCAGTTTTTGGTTAAATAATCAGTATTTGCATATGAAAATTGCATGTTTCTATTTTCTGCTTGTTTCTAACATTCAAGGATGAATGTTCCCAAGGGGGAGATGTTGTAATACCCCGAGAACCCAAGGATCAGACCCGAGAGTTAAACGGAGAAAATTTGGAAAATAAGGCTTCAGTTGCAGGATGAGTCATTGGAAGACTAGTGAGGAGACCCCACGAATCATCAGGTAGCTCATGGGAAGGCCTGGATGAGCTGTAGGTTTGAGGTCCCCACAGGTGTGGGAACGACTCGTGGTCAGCCACCACGAGTCGTCAGGTTATCTGTGGGGTGAAGTTGAGAAGTCAATGGGAGGATCGACCAGTGTACCTAACGGAAGGGACCCCACGAGTCATGGTCAGTCCCAATGACTCGTGAGGTGAGTCGTGAGCAAGAAGATTGAATTTTATTGGAAAATAGGACAGTGTACCAGACGGAAGGTGACCACGAGTCGTGATCTCAAGGCACGAGTCTTCATGTCCCTCGTTACGAGCCCTATCAGAGTTATTATCCAGTGTAGTTGACGGGTCACTTGAAGAATCCTGGCCCGAAGTGACGAGTCGTCAGGTCGTCCGTTAGGACCCCATGACAGTCATTTTCTGCGAATTAGTAAGAGCCTTCTCATAATTTTCTAAGTTCCTAAGACCTATACTACATTGTTAAGGCTCATTTAAGTGGGTTTTAAGTAGGGGAAAACCTATTCTAAGTCATTCTTCCTATGCATGCAAGTTTGAAGGTTTAAAGAGAGGATTCAAGGAAAAATCTCAAGGTTTCCATTGGAATCTCAGCTTAGGCAATTAGAGGGTGTTACAGTCCACCATTCTCAGGTATGTAAGGCTATGAGTGGGTGCCTCCTTCCACACCATGCCCAATTTCTATCAAATGATGATAAATTGTCTATGATCAAGTATGGGGTTTTCACCCAATTGCATGATTCTTCAATCTCTATATATGGGTATGAATAGATTATGTTTGTATTGGTGAATTTTGAAGCTTGGGCCGATTTTAAATTGTTTTCAATCCAAATTGTAATTTCTAAATTATGAAGTTGAATGCCCATGGATGAGAAGTTCATGAAAGATGAGAATGATGTTGAATGTATGATGATGATGAGATTTGATGATGAAAAGCATGTTTCTAAAGCTACCCATGATTATGATGATGTTTTCAAAATGAATTGAGTAGATCTAAGTTTGATAAAGCTTTGGGCAATGGCCACTTGTTAATTTAAAATGATGATTTTTCCCAAAATAAGCTTACCACATGGTTCGGAGGGAAGTCTCCCAAATTTCATAAATTCTAGCTTGTGGAATATTTCAGAATAAAGCTTCTCATATGCATGAATCCATAATTGAGATGTATGTCATTATTGAGCTTCATCAAAGGACGATGTTGAGCTTCATTTTCATATGATGTCGATTCTATGCATGATTTTGTTAATGAGCTTTGTCAATAGACAATGTTGAGCTTCGTTTCATACAATGTTGAGTTATGCATGATTTCATATTGAGCTTTGTCAATAAACGATGTTGAGCATTGCAAGTTTTGGGAGAAAAGTCTAGCACCGAGCGGGTTAAGGTTCGACCACCCTATGCCCCAGAACTACGCGCCAACATAGGTTGATACTATTATATTATTGGGACCTCCCTTGTGAGCTATCCCCGGCCCAGTTGGCCCTTTGAGTTTGATATCGAGATCATGGTAGCGTCCTTAACCCTGGCAAGGTTTTGTACTACTCTGCTCACTTGAGTGTGATAGTCAGGACCACATAAGCTCTATCGTGGTATGTCGGTTAAGTGACGAGTCTCCCACTGTCTATACTATTCAGATTTGCATATGCATTATTCATGGAAGTTATCTTACGCATGCATGTTCTAAAAGTAAGGTTTGACTCATTGTTCAACTTTTAAAATAAATTTCATGTTTTAGCTTTGAGTCATTCGACAGTCATGATGTTATAAAGCTATGCATGATCATGTTATGATGAGATTTTGATTATACAAAGAATGCATGTATGCCCTTCCTCTCATGTTGAAAGCTTATAATATATATGAAATATTTTAAATGATTTACTTTACTAAAGAGGTTTTACTTACCATGCATGCTCGGTACATTCCACATACTGACTGCATACTTTCTATGTTGTATCATTTCATGATACATGACCTAGCTCCTAGGCTCAGCCCCATGCGTAGTTGATTGTCAGAGTTAGCTTCTATGCGATTGGTGAGTCCTCATCCTTTGAGGGCTAGACATTCAGTTCTTTATGTATTTCTTTCGTTCAGTATTATTGAGTTAGTTGGGGTGTTGTCCCATCAAATCATCCAGACTAGAGGCTTTCTAGACTTACGTACGTGTAGCTTTGGATGTTATTCTGATGTGATGTTGTTTAGACTTTCGCTGAGATTATATTCATGTTTTCTTCAGTTTATTGGATGAGTTAGTTGTATGCTTATACTATGGGTCGACTTGGGGTCTCTCGTGGTCCCTTGTCCTGCTATGATCCGGGCCTCCGTTCGGGTTGTGACGGTCAAAAGATAGAGGCGGTGAAGAATTGGCCCAGACCAGTTAATCCTTCGAATATCAGGAGCTTTTTGGGTTTAGCTGGCTACTAAAGGAGGTTTATTGAAGGATTTTCGTCCATTGCAGAACCATTGACTAAGTTGACTCAAAAGAAAGTCAAATTTCAGTGGTCGGATGCCTGTGAGAAGCGTTTTCAGGAGTTAATGACTCGACTAACTGCAGCCCCAGTATTGACTCTACTAGAGGGCACAAATGGGTTCGTTGTGTATTGTGATGCGTCTAGGGTTAGTTTTGGTTGTTTGTTGATACAAAATGGTAAAGTCATTGTGTATCCCTATAGGCAGCTTAAGACGAGGAGAATTACCCGACGCATGGTGTTTGTATTGATGATTTGAAGACAATACTTATATAGGGTGCATGTGGATATGTTTTCATACCACAAGAGCCTTCAGTATGTGTTCACTTAGAAGGACATAAACTTGCATCAAAGGGCGTGGTTAGAGCTTCTCAAGGACTATGACATGAGTGTCCTTTATCATCTGGGAAAGGCCAATATAGTGGCGGATGCCCTTAGTAGGATGTCCATGGAGAGTGTGTCTCTTATTGAGGATGGAAGAAAGGATTTGGTGAAGGATATGCATTGACTTGCTCGTTTAGGGGTTTGCCTTGTTGACTCAATAGATGGTGGTGTCATTGTTCGGAATGGGTCAGAATCTTCATTGGTGACTGTTCGTTCGTTCGTTATATGTGTATATAACTACACGCAAGTGCACGTGGTCGAACAAGTAGTAATGTGGCTCAAGTAAGCCAAGTATCGATCTCACAGGGACTGGGATAAGGTAATAATTAATCAAGTGTTACTATATTTTCAGTTTAACAATGAAGACAACAGTGTAACCAAGAGTTGATAATTTTGGATTCTAAATTTTATGCTAAGTCTAAAACAAGTATCTAATGTGAATCTGAACTATGAATGTGAGCATACTGAGGTTAATTGAACATGTAAAGAAATTAATTATCAATATACTTTGGTTAACCTTTCCTCCGGTTGCTAGTAAGAACTAATGCCAATGGATTAAAACTCTTGTAATTAACCCAACTTAAGAATCATGAACCGTCCACCTACATTTCTGTGATTAAACAAAAATTCATGTTCTAGCCATACGAACCCGGTTCCTAAATTGACTAATACGACTTTCAGGTATATTTCTATCCTGAAGGTAAATCAATTCTCAATTTTCCCAAACTAAGAAAGGATCATATCCTATTAATTCACAACTTTCCAATTTCTTGCTCTCTCGAGTGAAACCGGACTTTTTAGATATACATTAACGTAGGCCACACATTAATGCAGTAAGAACAAGAATCAACAGAACAACCATGGAAGAAAAGATGAAAAACCAAAGAATCAATAATCACATTTCATTACAAGTGTTCATAACCTCAGCAAGAAGAGGAATTAGCCACTCATTTGTGGATTAAACATCGTTAAATGAGTGTTAAACATACAAGCAATTGAATTCAAGGAGAAGGAAAGAGAGGAAAACCCTGATAATTTCGTCCCCTCAACTGCCTGTAACCCACGTTCTTGCTCCACCCAGTCAGAATCTCTCCAATAAAACCTAAGTGTGCTATTTATAGTAGCGGGACTTTTTCCCGGAATAACAAGCAACGTGTCACGGAGTGCATCGCGGAGCACTGCCTCCGTGACATGCCATTGACGCAAAAGCCCTCTAGAAATCACCCGAAATTGGCCTCGGCAGCACCCTGTCGCGTTGGTAGCGTGTCACGCTGCTTGGGCAGCGCGTTGACACCTCATTGTCGCGCAGCCAGCCTGCCGTGGCACGTTGCCAATGTGTAGGTGGGCTGTTGTGGTCAGCCTGGCTGCCGTGGCACGTTGCCGACGCGCAGGTGGGCTGTTTTGTGCCTCCTCTTTGCCGATGTTCGCGGGTTAATTCCGTTTCCAAGCCTCTACTTCACCAACTCATGGATTAGTTGCTCAAAAGTCATCAAAACCTACAAAACAAAGGCTAATCATGTTGGTTAGCACATATCCTCACATTCATATAAAATTACATGAAAATGTATACAATTACTTAGATAAACTAGACCAATTTAAGTCGTAAAGCGTATCTCGGGCATGCTATTTTTTCCCGTGATCAGTGACCGAGGTCAAGGCTAGGTAAGATGAGGATCCTATCTTGGTAAAGTTAAAGGAAGTTGTACAGAACTAAAAGGTAGAGGTCTTCTCCCAAGGGGGAGATGGAGTACTTTAAGATCAGGGTCATTTATGTGTTTTGGGTGTTGATGACTTGAGAGAATGGATGTTGGATGAGGCTCATGGATCTCGGTATTCTATCCATCCAGGTTCTACTAAGATGTACTGTGATCTATGGGAAGTCTATTGGTGGAATGACATGAAGAAGGATATAGTGGAGTTTGTAGCGAAGTGTTCGAATTGTCAACAAGTGATAGTTGAGCATCAGAGACCTAGAGGTATGCTACAAGACATTAGTATCCCTACTTAGAAGCAGGAGGAAACCAATATGGACTTCATCACAGGGTTTCCTTGTACACGTCGACTATATGACTCTATTTGGGTGGTTATAGACAGATTGACCAAGGCAACACATTTTCTACCAGTCAAAACTACTGATTCAGCTGAGGACTATGCTAGATTATATATTTGAGAGTTAGTTTGGTTGCATGGATTTCCCTTATCCATCATCTCAAATAGAGGTACTCAGTTTACCTCGTAGTTTTGGAATTCATTTAATAAGGGACTGGGTACTCAGGTCAATCTTAGCACAGTCTTTCACCCGCAGACAGAAGGTCAGGACGAATGAACCATTTAGACTCTCAAGGATATACTGAAAGCATGTGTGGTTGACTTTACGGGTAGTTGGGATGATCATTTACCTCTCATAGAGTTTGCTTATAATAACAGTTACCACTTTAGCATTCAGATGGCTCCGTTTGAGGCTCTTTATGGGCAAAGATGTAGATCACCTATTGGTTGGTTCGAGGTAGGTGAATCTGTGTTGATAGGGAAGATTTAGTTCATAAGGCCATGGAGAAAGTCCATCTTATTAGGAAAAGGCTGAAAACAACTCAGAGTTGTTAGAAATATTATACGGATGTTAGATAGAGAGAACTTGAGTTTGAGATTAATGATTGGGTAGTTCTCAAGGTGTCTCCTATGAAGGGAGTGATGAGGTTCGAAAAGAAAGGGAAACTTAGTCCCCGATATGTTGGTCCTTATAGAATTCTAAGGCGAGTTAGCAAGGTGGCTTATCAGTTAGAGCTACCAGCGAAATTAGCTTCAGTACATCCAGTTTTTCATGTATCTCTATTGAAGAAGTGCATTGGTGACCCGGTCTTGGTTGTTCCAGTGGAGAGCATAGGTGTGAAAGATAGCCTTAGCTATGAAGAGGTTCCAGTTGCGATCTTATATTGTCAAGTTTGGAAGTTGAGAAACAAGTAAGTAGCTTTAGTGAAAGTCTTGTGGAGGAATCAACTTGTTGAGGAAGCTCCATAGGAAGCCGAAGTAGATATGATGGCTAAATACCCAAATTTTTTCCCCTACCGGCTCAGTTTTAGCATGAGGTATCAGTTTCCTCCTTAGTACTCTATTCAGTTACATGTCAAGTTCATGTCTCTCAGTTCCTTTCATGCTTTAGCATGTATGCATGAATCATAAATTCAGTTCAATCATGTTTCTCAGTCCGGAGTCAGTCACTCCATCAATTTTCAATTTCAGATGTCCAGTATTTGGGATTTTAGTTCTTTTCCCAGCTTTCAAGTATATTCAACCCATATACGATGATGAATATTCCCAAGGGGGAGATATTGTAATACCCCAAAAGCCCCTAAGACTAGACCTGGGATTGGAAATGTGATCAGCAGAAAAGTGGGAAATTTGCCTCAAAATGAGTCACAGAATGACCCATTAGAAGTTACCATGGGTCGTTGTAAGACTCATGGTAGGCGGTTAGTAGATATCTTGACCAAAGGAAGACTCAAGAGAACGAGTCATTGTGGGCAATAATGACCCTTTAAGTGCCACTTCGTGAGATAGCAGTCCAATTTTCCCAGAACCAATGAGTCAAGTAATGACTCGTCACAGAAAGTAATGGATCTTCTTGATGAGTTGTTAAGTGAAGTTCAAAAAGGTTCAAGATTTGATTTAGTGGCAACGGAAGGGTACTATGACCCGCTGGAACGAGTAATGACTCATGGTAGACCCGTTGGGGGAAATTCCAGAAACTAAGTATATATGGACAATGGTGATGATGGGTGGAAGTAATGAGTTGTTGTGACGGGTAAAAAATCATCCCCTATAGTCATGGTTTGAAGATAAGAGCTTGGGGGAATAGTGTAGGGTTGCAACGAGTGATACAATGAGTCATGGCATTGAAGGACAACTCGTTGTTAGAGTTGTGACATCTGGTAGTGTAAATTTTCCAGGGAAATCAGTAAGGGTATTTTCGTAATTCGAAAGCTCCTAAGCCCTAAACTACGTCGTTTTAAGCTCTGAAATATGTATATTAAGGGAGTTTAACCTATTCTAATTCATTCAACTCTCATGCATGCAAGTTTAGAAGTTCGCCTTTGACGATCAAGCTTAAACCCTACCAAATTGTTCCCCAATTCTCTTCGGCTTTCAAAATCAAGTTTAGATTTAGCTTACCCAGGTATGTAGGGCTATGCATGAGTTTTATTTCACTCTCATGCCCAAATTTCTCCTCAAGTTCATGAATTCAAGTATTAATTCAAGTTGATGATCGTATGGGGTTTTAACCCAATTTTATGAAATTCTCTATGATTTGTGAATGGGTCATTTCCCTTCATTTTCAAATCATGATTTAATATTCATGGAAATATTTTGTATACAAATTGATTATAAACTCATGATTTCAAGGTTTAGAAAATTATGCCCAACTATGCAAGTTTCATGAAAAGTCAAATTTATGATTCATGATTTCATGTGTGATGAGATATCTAGCATGAATGAATATTTAAAAGTTACCCATATATGAATCTATGATTTTGACTTATGATATTTCAAGTATGCATGATTTTAAGATTTGTGCAAGCCCACACAAGTTAAGTATGTTTTCATGATTTAGCCAAGGCTAATAAGATCAGCTTATCATATGTTTTAGAGTCAAGACTCCCACTACAACTTATGATATATTTTGGAGTCAAGACTTCCCATGTTCAGATTTCAGACTATGCTTATGATTATGATTTCAGCTTCATTGAAAAATAATGGGAGTACTATGCATATTTTTGGGAGTAATGTCTAGCACTGAGTAGGCTTGGGGTTCCAAGGTTCTGTGGTCTCAGAAATACACGCCAACATAGGTATATTTATATTTGGGACCTCTTAAGAGAGTTCCCCCCCCCCCCCCCCCGCCAGAGGGCCTTCATCTTGATATCGATATCATGGTAGCGCCCTTACCCCTGGCAAGATTTTGGATGGCTCTGCCTACTTAAGTGTGACAGTTGGGCATCACGTAAGCTCTATCGTGATGGTGTCGGGTATGATGAGTCTCCCATTGTTCCTCATGATTTCAGTTATTCATGTTCATTACTTATGATATTATATTTTACAGTAGGTTTGACCTAATGATCAGTTTATGAGATTTTACTTATGATTTTAGCTATAATAAGTCATATGATTTTGTATTTTACTTTGGGTCATTCTATTTAGATATGACATTCAACTTGTGATTATACATATTTCACATTCAGATTTTAGCATACAATCCTTACTCCCATGATCTTATTATTTATGTTTATATGCATAATTTCTAGTTACAGTTACTCAGCATGTTTTACTTACCTTGCATACTCAGTACATTCCAAGTACTGACCGCATACTCTGTGCTATGTCGTTTCATAATACAGGTCCGAGCTATCAGACTCAGTTCCACCGTTAGCATAGTTTCCCCTCAATCCGGATCAGTTCCCGTTGGGTGAGTCCTCATATTTCGGGGACCTTCAGCTTAGTACTGGTTATGTTATTTTAGTTTTCAAAATTTAGTGAGCTAGTTGGGGGATGTTGTCCCTTTAGCTCATCAAATAGTAGTAGAGGCTTATTAGACATTGTGCAGGTTATCAACTTTGCCAAGTGTTGACCCATTTATGATTGTTATGTTATTCAAACTTTCGCTTATTCATGTTTCAGTTACCAGATTCCGCGTAATGTATGTTCTTTAGTTATCATGTCCATGTCATGGGTCGATTTGGAGCCATTTGATGTGCCCTTATTCGCACGTCCGCAAGTGTACGGGTCGTGCAAGTAATATAGTGGCTCTTTTTAAGAACCTGAATGTCGAACCCACAGGGACTGGACCCATTCCTCTAACTATCCATGTCAAGTGTGATCTTAACTTTCGCAAGTGTTGGTTATAGAAGTTTTCGAGGGAGATTTAATTAAGTTTGTTTTGGTCAACGAAATATCCTGAATTTACTCAAGGAGCAACATAGAGTTAAAACCAGATAATCATGCGATACTACGAATTGCAATGAATTAAGCATGACACTATCGATTGTTATCTCGCATAATTATAATTGCATGTTCATGGTCTTTCGAGCCTCTAAACACGGCAAACTAGCCTCACTGCATCATTGTGAGTGAGGATGCTAATTTCTAGTTCGCGGGCAATTAATTATGTCGTGGTTTACAGGGAAACGATTAGGGACTTTCGTGCGTCTAACCATTTAACTCAACTTAGCCTCACAACTACTTCTTCGAGTGGTGATGTGATAATCCTAAGTTGGGCTTTAATAACCCCCGTTTTATCAACCAAGCAAGGTGTTAGGTATATTTCTATCCTAACACGAAATTATATCTTGAGATACAAACATGCTCCTTACATTCTCATGTCCTGACCTAGGTAATTCTTTCTCAAGCAATTGCCCAAGCTAACGTATATGTTTTTATGGTGATCAATCATAAAAACAACCAACAATCCAGAATGCAAGACGAAAACAACAATCAATAACTTAATTCCAAAATAATTTCATAAAATCACAATCATAATTCATGGCTTCAACCCTAGAGGAAGGGTTCTTGCCATTCATGTTCGTAAAACTACAACTAACTACTACTAAACTAATATACTTACATGAATTTGGTAGATGAGAAGGGAATTTGCCAAACCCTAGATGAGTTCTCCCACTTCTCCCTTCACTCCTAGGTAGTTTTCCAGAATAAAATCGTGACAAATTGGATTTAGGAGCTAAGGGACCTATTTATAATAAATGAGAAACGTGCACAATTTAGTCTGTCGTGGAATGGCTCCATGTCACGGAGTGTATCGCGGAGCACTGCCTCCATGACATGGAGGTAACGCGGAGGCACACTGGAAATCAACAAATATCGACTCAGGGCAGCCCCTTGCCGCGATGCCCGGCGTGGCACGCTGCTTAAGCGGCGCGATGGCATGCTGCTGGCGTGCAGTTGGCCTGGCGTGGCACGGCGCTGGCGCGTAGCTCGCCTGCCTGTATGATGCCTTTCTCTCGTGCGCGTGGCATAGGCATGGCACGGCGCTGGGCGTGGCACACGCACAGCGTGGCACGCTGCCTGGCGCGGCCAGCCTTGCCAAGGCATGCTTCTTTGCCGGCTTTCGCCATTTGCTCCCGACTCCATTCCTCTACTTCACCAACTTATGAATTAGTTCCTAAAAATCCTTGAACCTACAAAACAAGGACTAATCATGTTGGTTAGCACATATATTCACATTTATGTAGAATCACATGAAAATGTATAAAATAACTTAGATAAACAAGACTAATTTAAGGTATAAAGCATCACTCGGGCATGCTATTTTGCCCGAGATCACAACCCCACACTTAAAGTCTTGTTCTTCCTCGAACAACCTTTTACATCTCATGCATATGAAGACTCACCCATAACTCATTTAGCAAGATTATTCAAGCTACGGCTATAATGATTACGTAAGATAACAAGCTAAAATAGAGCATGCACGACTTGATTATCGAAATGAAGTACAACTATGTTAAGACTTCTTAACCTCAAGAATCGACTCTCAATCTTAGCAAACTCATGCAAATCAACTGATTAAGAAATCCCACATGAATTATATCCTTCATTCAACATGTGCCCCTCACGGAAAGAGAGTTACCCAATTTCACATGCAAAAACAATTTTTATATCACAACATGTGTGAGTACATGAATAGAATTACGCTCACTCTCACAAAGAATTCACATGCATCATGTAATGACCCATAAGCTTGCCCTTCGTGTTTTATTCCACTAATTTAAGGATGTATGAATGTAAGATCAAGTAGGACTTTTTAGGTTGTAATGTAACTCAGGTGAAGGTAGGTACTATTATGGCCAGTAATAGTGACTATCTTTCCTAAGCGCTTTTAATACATCACGCCTTCATTACGAACTTCCCTTTCCTTACTTCACCTTTTTCTCCTTTCAACTTTCTTTTTCCTCTTTTGTTCCCCCATTTCTTTAGGCACTTTTAGATTATTAGTAAGGAGTTCTATAAGTAACTTTTCATTTATTTATTTTCTTACTCCCTACTAATACTCACCCGTATTCAAACAAGTGCACCCTCGACCTTTCTCAACTTTTACAATTGCTACTTTCCCTTCTTTTTCATTCTTCTCACTCCTTTACTCTTTCGTATTTTTCCTTTATGCGCTTAGGAGTTTTGGTTCAAATTCAAGGCTAATGAAAGAAAAAAAAGGATTAAGCTTATGTTGCAGCTGTCAAAGAATAGGCTCAAGGCTCAATGGGGTTAACTAGGGTTAATTTTTCAAGGTAGGTAAAATGAGGGATAAAAATTTGGTTCATTCAAAGAAATGCCTAAATCATCTCCTACAATTCACATCCTTCATTTCGTTTTATAAACACACCAGGAAAGTTCTAGACAATCCACAATAGCACAAAATACTCAAAAACCTTACACTTATGACACATGCTTAACTCAAGACACATTCAGCAGACTCTTACTCAGCTAATCACAAGAATTCAGAATTAAGCTTCAATCATATTGAGTCAAATTCAAGAGCCTAAGTGTCTCAAACAAATTATACACTTGCATGCTTCACACTGAACATACTTGCATCTTACAATCACGTATAGCACATAACAAGAACATCAAGCACCAATTAGTGGTGGTTTCAAAAACCCAAAGCCTATCGACTAATTTTTTCTCAAGACGGTCGTCATCCATCCATCGTCGAAAACAGTCCCTAACTATGACAAAAACACTATATACAGACAACGGAAAGAAAAAGAAATTTTTATTCTTCGGTTCAAAGACCCCCCGTCGGAAAAGAACCGAAAAGAAAAACCAACGGGTGATGAAGTCATGCTTAATTCACAAAAAATTTTCAAATTTTTCAAATTTCTCACAACTCCTCACAAGCATTACATTCACCACAAACTTTTTAAGCACAAAAAATTTTAAATTTTTCTCACCCCACACTTAAATCATGCTATGTCCTCATAGCATCAAATTAACATTTAAAGGATGAGAAATACTCCCTGAGCCTCTATGCCAAGCTAAAAGCATGCTTTCTTTTCAAGTTTTCAGAGGTAGGTGTTTGACCCCACACTTCTTCTATTCCATGCTCTTTAGCTTCCACCTTCTCGGTACTCAGACTTCCCTCCATCTGTGCTTAACTTTCCACCCAAAAACACAAACAAAATGAAAATAACAAAATCAACACAAAATGAAAATTACAAATTGTACCTGAGGTACCCTTGGTTTGCCTCCCAAGCATCACCTTATTTTACGTCGCAGCCCGACGTGGACTGTCCTTTTCAGGGCATCCTCATACCTGGGTTCTCTTTCGAGAACCATCTCCTTTTCTTTTGTTGTTTAGAGGAAACAGCCTCCACTCTGTTCCTCTCTTCCTCCAACTTCTTCTCAATTTGAAGCCCTTTATCAGACTCAGGTTGAACACTTGTCATTGCCTTTGGCCCTGCACCTGTGGAATCCTCCACCCCACACTTATCCTCTACCAACACACTAACCTGACAAAGGTTTCTGTAGTGTGCAGATGGGTTCATTTCTTGGTAAACGTGGAAGATTTCTTCTTCATCCTCAACCCTCATTTTCAAGGTCCCTGCTTTCAAGTCCATCACCACTCCTCTAGTGGCCAAGAATGGCCGTCCTAAAATCAGGGGTACCTGGTCATCAACCTGAAAATCTAAGACAATAAAATCAGCAGGTATAATGAACTTACCTACTTCGATGAGAAGGTCCTCTATTATTCCATCAGGTGTCACTCGCGACTTGTCAGCCAGCTGCAGCATCAACCTTGTCGGCCTCGGTTTTCCGTACCCCAGGGTGTTGAATAAGGATAGGGGCATTAGATTAACTTCTGCCCCTAAGTCACACAAAGCTCGTAGCACCTCAGCTTTACCAATTTGTATGAGGAGGGTAAAACTCCCTGGGTCTTTGAGCTTCTTTGGCATTTTGCTCAATACCTTGTGACTGCACTCCTTAGTCAGTGCTACAGTCTGGACGTCCACCAATCTAACTTTGTTCGCCATCACGTCCTTCAAGTATTTAGCATACTTGGGCATTCCTTGCAAGACATCAATAAGAGGCAAATTTATGTGAAGTTCTTTGAAGCTCTCAAAGAACTTTTTGAAGCATTCCTCCTCCTTTCTCTTTCTGAATTTCTGAGGGAATGGTGGTGGTGGTCTTTGTGCTGGCTGCAATGAAAGTTGCGCATTTTTTTGCCCAGTACTCTGATTATCTCCCATGTTGATGGATGGTCCTGGTCTAACCAACTCCGGCTGCACCCCCTTTCTCAGCTCTTTTGGTATTGCATCAGCTAACTGCTTACCGCTTCTCAGAGTGATGGCATTGATCTGCCGGCGGTTAGGATCTGTGTCACTGGGTAATCCCCCTTGTGATCTCATGTTTTGAGCAGCTGCTATCTGACCCACTTGTTTTTCAAGATTGCGGGTGGCCATTTGCTGATTCTTTAAGTCTGTTGCCATCCTCGCCTGATTTTCCACTAACTGAGTCTGGGTCTCCATGATTTTCTACAATGTTTCCTCAATGCTGCTACTCATTTTCCCATCATTCTGCCTATTCTACTGATACTGCTGTTGTTGAGGCTGCAAATAATTCTGTTGTTGGTTTCCACCCCAAGAAAAATTCGGGTGGCCCTACCAATTTCTGTTGTAACTGGTTCCAAAATTCTGATTGTTGTGCTGCACATTACCAACAAAATTGACTGACTCCGGATTGGCTCCACAAGATTCTGCATGGTGGCCAGTATTGCCACAAATTTCGCACCAACTCAGAGCTTGCTGAACTGCATTAACCTGACCCTGGTGTTGGTTCATACTCAATTTATTGAACTAAGTCATCATCTGATGCTGGAACGAAGCTAACTGTGCTGCCAAGGCATTCAAACCATCTACTTCTATCAACCCTGGTCTCTTTCCTGCCCCTCTCGATGACTCTCTGTGCCACTCTAGATTTCCTTGCGCGATTCTGTTCAACAAAGTGTACAACTCATCATAAGTCTTCTCCAAGGCTTGCCCACCCGATGCAGAGTCTAGTAATATTTTTGTGTGTGGGTCTAGACTTTCTACAAAGGTATGAGCCAGCACTTCATTTGATTGCTGGTGATGGGGGCAGTCTCTCAACAATGACTTGAATCTTTCCCAAGCCATATATAAGTTCTCATCAGGCCTCTGCTTGAAACTGAGTATTTCACTTCTCAACTTTGCAGTTTTGCCTGAAGGGAAGAATCTGATAAGGAACTTCATAGCCAAGTCATTCCATGAAGTTATGGAGTTCGGTGGCTCAGCCTTCAACCACTTTTTCGCTTCTCCCAATAGTGAAAATGGGAAGAGGGTCAGTCGGACATAATCTGTGGACACGCCGGTGTGGACACACGTGTCACTAATCTCTAAAAAGCTCTGTAGGTGCTGTTGCGGGTCCTCATGTGCCATCCCAGTGAATTGACCACTAGAATGTAACAGCTGCACCATGTTCTGTTTAAGCTCAAAGTGCCCTCCAGGCTCCGGTTTACGGATGCTAGAGGTCACATTCGTCGCTAGTGGGATTGCCACTTCGCGAACTAGTCTTGCTGCCATTGCTTCTGATGACAATTGTGCTTGTCCCGTGGGTGGTTGTTGTTGTAACTTTTCTTGAAGTCTCTTCAGCTTTTGCTCTAGAGCTACTCTCCTTCGCAAATGAATTTGACGTTCAGGTTCCAGCAACGGTTCCACAAGCTCTCTATTTCTAGCCAGCTCGGCAGGACAACCTGTCACCTGCAAATAAAGAAACTAAGACCAAGTTTCTCAACACTTAAGTAAATTTCAAAAATCACATAAAAAATAGATAAATTATCAAAACTTTGCCGAGTCCCCGGCAACGGCGCCAAAAACTTGACGTGCCCTTATTCGCGCGTCCGCAAGTGTACGGGTCGTGCAAGTAATATAGTGGCTCTTTTTAAGAACCGGAATGTCGAACCCACAGGGACTGTTCCCATTCCTCTAACTATCCATTTCAAGTGTGATCTTAACTTTCGCAAGTGTTGGTTATAGAAGTTTTCGAGGGAGATTTAATTAAGTTTGTTTTGGTCAACGAAATATCCTGAATTTACTCTAGGAGCAACATAGAGTTAAAACCAGATAATCATACGATACTACGAATTGCAATGGGTTAAGCATGACACTATCGATTGTTGTTTCACATAATTCGAATTGCATGTTCATGGTCTTTTGAGCCTCTAAACACGACAAACTAGCCTCACTGCATCATTGTGAGTGAGGATGCTAATTTCTAGTTCGCGGGCAATTAATTATGTTGTGGTTTACGGGGAAACGATTAGGGACTTTCATGCGTCTAACCATTTAACTCAACTTAGCCTCACAACTACTTCTTCGAGTGGTGATGTGATAATCCTAAGTTGGTCTTTAATAACTCCCGTTTTATCAACCAAGCAAGGTGTTAGGTATATTTCTATCCTAACACGTATATCTTGAGATACAAACATGCTCCTTACATTCTCATGTCCTGACCTAGGTAATTCTTTCTCAAGCAATTGCCTAAGCTAACGTATATGTTTTCATGGTGATCAATCATAAAAACAACCAACAATCCAGAATGCAAGACGAAAACAACAATCAATAACTTAATTCCAAAACAATTTCATAAAATCACAATCATAATTCATGGCTTCAACCCTAGAGGAAGGGTTCTTGCCATTCATGTTCGTAAAACTACAACTAACTACTATTAAACTAACATACTTACATGAATTTGGTAAATGAGAAGGGAATTTTCCAAACCCTAGATGAGTTCTCCCACTTCTCCCTTCACTCCTAGGTAGTTTTCCAGAATAAAATCGTGACAAATTGGATTTAGGAGCTAAGGGACCTATTTATAATAAATGAGAAACGTGCACAATTTACCCTGTCGTGGAATGGCTCCGTGTCACGGAGTGTATCGCGGATCACTGCATCCGTGACACAGAGGTAACGCGGAGGCACACTGGAAATCAACAAATATCGACTCTAGGCAGCCCCTTGCCGCGATGCCCGGCGTGGCACGCTGCTCAAGCGGCGCGATGGCATGCTGCTGGCGTGCAGTTGGCCTGGCGTGGCACGGCGCTGGCGTGCAGCTCGCCTGCCTGTATGCTGCCTTCTCTTGTGCGCCTGGCATACGCGTGGCATGGCGCTGGGCGCGGCACACGCACAGCGTGGCACGCTGCCTGGCGCGGCCAGCCTTGCCAAGGCATGCTTCTTTGCCGGCTTTCACCATTTGCTCCCGACTCCATTCCTCTACTTCACCAACTTATGAATTAGTTCCTCAAAATCCTTGAAACCTACAAAACAAGGACTAATCATGTTGGTGACCACATATATTCACATTTATATAGAATCACATGAAAATGTATAAAATAACTTAGATAAACAAGACTAATTTAAGGTATAAAGCATCACTCGGGCATGCTATTTTGCCCGAGATCACCATTCGTGGTTCTAGGTCTCTTGTCTCGATCCGGGGTCCTAGCTCGGGTCGTGACAAATTGCCGCTGCCCAAGCTCCTTATTAGATGGCTCCTAGGGAGTTGACTTAATTACACAAACAATTGAACGGATTATAGGTTACCAAACTGAATCAGCCCTCAAATGCATCCTATGGTTCTTCTATTTTATTACAAAAGAAACCGGATGAATCCTTAAGGATGTGTATCGACTGTCGGGTATTGAATAAAGTGACTGTGAAGAACAAATATCCCATTCCGTAGGTGCAGGATTTGATAGATCGGTTGAGTAAGGCATGTTGGTTTACTAAACTAGATCTTTGGTCTTGTTATCGGTAGGTTGGGATAGCAAAAGGTGATAAACCTAAAACTACTTGTATAACTAGGTACGACTCATAAGAATTTCTTGTAATGTCGTTCGGGCTGACTAATGCCGCGAACCACTTTTTGTAATCTAATGAATGATGTCTTATTTGAGTATCTTGATGACTTTTTTGTAGTCTTCTTAGAAGGCATTGTAATTTACAGCCGCTCTCGTGATGAACACTTGAAACACTTGAGCACTGTGTTGTCTCGTTTGAGGGAGTACTAACTCTATGTGAAGATGGAGAAATGCGAATTTTCTCAAAAAGAAGTCAAGTTTCTTGGGCATTTAGTGACTCAGAACCAAGTGCGGATGGACCCATAGAAAGTGCAGGCTATTTTAGAGTGATAGGCACCCAGTGGCGTCAAAGATTTGAGGCCATTTTTGGGGCTGGAAAATTAGTATTATAAGTTTATTGCTGGCTAATCTAACAAGGTAGTGCCATTAATAGATTTTTTGAAGAAAAATATTCAACGGGATTGGTCTGAGAAGTGTGATGCAGAGTTTCAATCTTTGAAGGAAGTCATTGTGGCGGAACCAATTTTTAAGCTTCCTGATTTGGAGATGCCGTTTAAAGTACATACAGATGTTTCTGACAAAGTTGTTAGAGGTGTCCTTGGGCATAAAGTCCATCAAGTGGCTTTTGGATGATGCCAAATAACAATATTCGACTCATGAAAAAGAAATGATTGTTCTTGTACATTGTTTGCAAACTTAGAGGGTGTATCTGTTGGGAACACATTTTGTGGTGCGAACTGATAATGTAGCTATACATTTTTCAAGACACAACGCAAGCTAAGTCCAAAGCAAGCATGTTAGCAGGAGTTCTTGGAAAAATATGATTTTGTGTAGGATCATAAGCCAGGAAAGCATAATCAAGTTGTCGATGCTTTGAGCTGAAAAGAGGTATTTGTAGCTACGTATTCAATTTCAGCATTTGAAAATGATTTTCTTGATAGAATTAGAATGTATGTTGTGAACGACTTATTATATATTAAATGCATGAGTCAAGTGAAAGAGGGGATAGTTAGGAGGTACAGAATCGAGGATGATCTCCTTTTAATTTAGGGAGGGAGGGGGAATCATCGTACCTCAAGGGGATGGACTACGTAGAGATTTGATAAAAGAGACGCACGAAACTACGTGGGCTGGTCATCTGGGCATGGAACAGAATGCTAGCCTTACCGTCCTGCGTTTATTTCTGGCCAAAGATAGAAGATAATATTGAAACTTATGTAAAGACTTGTCTCATATGTCAATTCGACAAGACTGAATATAAGAAGGAAGCAGGTTTATTGCAACCTCTTCCAATTATAGAATGGCCTTAGATGTCCGTTTCAATAGACTTTATCAGTGGGTTTCCAAAAGTTGACAGTAAATCATCTATAATGGTAGTGGTAGACATATTTTTGAAATACTCTATCTTTATTATTGCCTCGATTGTATGTTCATCGAAAGTTGCTACTGATTTATTTTATAAGCTTGTGGTTAATTTCTTTCGTGTGCCAGGATAAATAGTGAGTGATAGGAATGCACGGTTTTCAGGTCGATTCTGGATAACTTTGTTTAATTGATGGGAACTGATTTGAAATTTTTGATGGATAATCACCCTCAAAATAATGTCCAAATAGAAAGAATTAATCACTTGTTAGAGGAATACTTGAGGCACTTCATGAAAGCGATCCAATGAAACTAGGTAGACTTGTCGGATACGACACAATTTTGCTACAATCTACATAAGTCATTTGCAACATAGATGAGTCCATTTGAATTATTCTATGGCAGGCAGTCTATGATGCCACTAGATGTCGCATAGCAGAAAAATCAAAGGAAGTGTCCAACTGCTTGACGTTATGCAAGAGACAAGCATAAGATGCTTGTTGAAGCGCAAGACAGTTTGCACAAAGCCCAGAAATGCATGAAGAAATATGTCGATCAGTATAGATGCTCATTAGAGTTCAAGGTGGGTAACAAAGTACTTCTTAAACTCTCTCTATAGATTTGAAAACAAATTTTGAGTAAACAGAGGCATAGGGGATTAATTTCCAAGTATGATGGCCCAATTGAGGTTGTGGAGAAGATAGGCGAAGTTTCTTATAAACTGAAACTGCTGGAAAGATAGAAGGTACATCCTACTTTTCATGTCAATTTTCTAATGTCTTATTTTTAAGATGATGTAGATTCGAGTAGGCACAACATGAAGAGAGCTCTTCCTGTGGTGTGTGATGAGTTGGTAATTTACCAACACGTTAAACTTTTAAGAATGAGTTATTGCTTGATTTTCATACAATTTAGAATGGTTTTATGCCCTTTTTTCTTCTCTATGCAGGCATTTGAAGGAGACAAAAATAATGGAGGATTTGAACTTGAAGTGAGCTGTTAAAGATATGCTTTTTGCGGATCCAAACCTGTGTAACAGATGTGTAATGCAGAAGAGACTGCCTTGCACCTGCGTTTTGACCTGCTCTAGCGAATCCTCACCAGCTAAATGTAAGTCAAACACATGTGGGGCTGTCTGCACCTGCTTTTACACCTTCTATAGCGGATTGGCACCTGCTAAATACAGGACAAGGGCAAGTGACCTATTTTGCTAATGGAAGGGCAAAAATATCCAGAAAAGTATCAAAAGCACCTAGAAGCCTCCAAGAGAAATTGTGGAAAGTTATAGACAAGAAAGTATAGATATTTATCACCCTAAATTGTACACCACAAATTCATTCATTCATAGAGAGATTTTAGAGAATTTTACACATCATAGAATTGTAGAAATAGAAAGTATTTTTTTTCTTCTTCTTCTTCTTCTTCAACCCAATTGGGGGAATTTCACCATTGTTGAAGAACTTGTGAAGCAAATTTGTGAATCGATATGATGAATGTTGAGGGAATTTCTCTTGGTATCTTCTCTGTCTCTCAAAATATGACTAGCTAACTTGCCAGCTAGGGGTGTGTGCATGGTGGGTTTGTAAAATTGAATGAGTATTGATTAATTTCTCTTGGATTCTAATTGTAAGCATAGATCTATTATATTCTCTAAGTTTTAATTGATCTATTATTTTCTCTAAGTTTTAATTGTAAAAGTTGATGGTTGCAAATTAGTTTTGTTTACTTTTCTTGTTTTTGCTTGAGAAAGAAGGATGAGAAAATAATAGGGAGAATTTGGAGTATTGATGTGTGGGGTTGAGCTGGAGATAGTCAAAATCCACATTCCCACTCCATTAAAGGTTCAAGTCTAGAGATAGCTTGATTCTTCCTCAAGCTCTTGTGGTTGATAATTTGAATTTGGTCTTGGGGTTTGAGAAAATCCAAGGCTTAAACATTCGCGTGGTTGAGAAACGAGAGAATGTATTTTATCCACTACTATCTAAGCGAAATTTGAATCTAAGGCAATGAAGTAAATCCCATTCTAGTTGTTATCCCGTCAATAACACACCTCTAGCTATCTCAGTTGTGATTGCAGTAATCGAAATTCTCCTCACTTAGTTCTAAATTTGAATTTGATATTGTTTTCTCTTTTCCCCTTATTTTTACTTTTCAAATGTGAAAACCGATGCATTCTAGTTTGAGTTAGTTTGACGTTTTGATTATTGACTCAATTACTTGTGGGATCGACCTCGACACCCATCGGATATATTTGTTCTTAACAACTACTGCTGCCACCTCCCTTAATCGGGAGAGTGGTATTGAGTGTTATTAAGAAATGGCTCCATTGCTGGGGAATTGAGTTGTGATAGCCAATAGTTGTTTGTTGATTCAAACTGTTTTGCATCTTGTTTTGTTCTTATTTTTGTTAGTTTTTATTTTTATTATGCCATTGTAGAATGAATGGAGGTTTGGCTGTTTCAACCCCTATCTTGATGACCCGTGTCCCTATTGTAGAGGACTCCTCATTCGAAAAGATTGTAAATACACCCTAGAAGAGAGATGTGTGCGCCTTCTTTCTCCTATAGTAGGTATAGTTGCACTTTATATAGTGGTCATGGTAGACATTGGGGTGGTTGTCCCAATGAGTTCATTTCTCAATATAGTTGCTCTGATAGAAATGATATTTGTGCTCTTGAGCTTTATAGGAATGATGCCATGGCCTGTGAGGGAAGAAGCACTACATGTGACCGTATGAAATCCATGCTCCAAGCGTTTTTGGAGCGAGAGTCTAATTCAGAGAAGGAAGCCAACTTCTCAATTCCTATGGATTTATCGTCTCCTTAAGAAGAAAACTATAGTTTTCTAAAACAAGAAGCCTAGGAGATATTGAGAAGCATAACAAGGAGGAGTGAACAATGGTACCTAGTCCAACTTGACTCATGGGAGGAGACTCAACATGACGATGAAGAAGGGGCCAAGGTGAACTTTGAAGAGGTCAAGGTGAATTACCAGCCAACCAAACTGACTACAATGAAAGATGTCATAAGTAAAGAAGCGATGCTAGATCTCCAAAAAGAAGTCCAACAAATTATTCTTGAGGACTCTAGTGCACTTGAGAAGGAGGATGTCAAGCAAAAAGCATGCTTGAGAATAGAGCGACTTAAACCACCCTCCAATCATTTTTCAACATTGAACTTGGTTGATGATATAGAAATGGAGGCAACCAAGTCTATGGAGGAAGTTGAAGAGAAAGATAAAAGTAGCTTCATCTTAGATTATGTCATGCCAACAAGACCAAAGCACATTCCTCCTTTAAGGCCCAAGAAATGCAAGATGCTGCATATATTGCTTGGCGCCTTTACTTTTACACCACCACCCCTCCAACAGAGTAGAAGAATGGATAAGAAATTAGGAATGCAATTCATAAGCTCAAAGTGGAGAGAAAAGTGGTGAAGATTGAAGCTATCGAGCCGCGATGTTAACTAATGCGCTTCTTAGGAGGCAACTCAAGTGTTTTTAAATTTCTTTTTATTTTACATTTTTTGTCTTTGATTGTGAAAAGGGTGAAACAAGTGTGGAATGTGACAAAACGTGGAAGGAGAAAAATTGAAAAACCTACATTAGACCTGCGAAACGCAGGTTCTAATTCGCAAAATACAGGTCCAATGCACGTGCCAACTAGAATGCCTAGAAGAAAAAGTGCTCAACATTGACATATCTGTGATAGGCCTACAAAGCGTAGGTGCAAGCTGCAAAACGCAGGTCTAGCACAGGTTATGTCCAGAATGTCTGGCAGTTCCAACGTAGATGCCTCTATCAGACCAGGGAGTTCTTTCACCCATTCCCCCTTATTTTGTTCAACTTTGTGCATCAAAGACAATGCTTTATTTTCATTGAGGGGTGAAGTCTGAGTAATCCTCTTGTTAGTGATACATGATATGGACCTATGATTGCTTGGGTGACATCATTCTTAAGGGAAAATCATCATTGCTTGTTATGTAGTTTCACCTTTGTAGATAGTAGTTTATAAATAAACTCTAAGGGTTTTCTTTATACTACGGTTCTTTCCCAAAGAACAACTTTTTCTTATCTTATTTTTATGTTGAACCGGGCAACATTTTTCTATATTGAAAGGCGACTTTCTTAAGGGAAAATGCCAACTCTAGTATCTTTTTGAGTCTTTTGTTGCATTTATTTTTATAGGTACCACCAAAAATTTTAATTGGTATTGCAAATGAGTTTTGAGAAAAAAGGGCACATGAAATTGTAAATTGACTACTCTTTTGTCATGGGTGGCACATTCCTTGTTTGGCTTTTTGACTCATGAGCTAGCTTGTCTAGAGTCATACTCTTGATGTGATTTTAAAAGTATTTGAGCCCCTTAGATTGTGATGCCTTATGTGGTGAGGTCTTTGGCTTAATTCTCTTGTGTGCATAATTGTGTAGAATTTGCCTTAACTGTGACTCAAGGCAAAATTCTAGATGTGGCTGCACTTAGAACATGATATTAGGCTTTCTTTAAAAGTAACTTCACCAAAATAACCTCCTTGAACATATATCTTTTCTAGCCAATGTTTGAGTCTTTGACCATTTTATTTGAAAATTGCATTACAAGCCTATAAACTTTTTGTAATCCCTTTCTTGACACCCACCCTCCCTAGTTGCTAATGTTGAAAGAATGAAAAATGGGGCTTGAAGACCAAAATTTGGGGAGAGATAAGGATGAAATGAGGCAAAAGCCTAAGTTGGGGGTTTATAAAAACAGGAAGAATAAGTGATTTTAATAAGGGTAGTACCAAATTGTGATGAAATATATGAAATGGTTGGTTGAAAAACCTCTAGTATTAGAAGAAAAAGAATTCTTGAAAGGTTCTATGTCTTGCTTAAATAAGGCTAATTATGGAACCCAAGGTGTTATAAGGATGGTTTTTGATGAGAAAAGAAGATGATGAACAAGAGATATAAGGTAGAGTGATCTCAATAAGGAAGTGGGATGTCTAAATGTGTCACCAAAAAGACATTAGGGAGATTCTAGTCACTAGAGATAAACATTTGTCCTACCCTTACCCCTAGCCTTCATGATAACCTACAAGTCCTTAGTGATTTTGAATATATCAACTCTATATTAATGGCGAGTTACACGAAGGGCAAGCCTATGGGTCAATTTGTATGCACTTAAATTTCTTTGTGAGAGTGAGAGTATTTACTTTATTCTATAATCCCTATGTGTGAAATGCATGAAAAATGAATGGGATTCTCTCTTTGTGTGAGTGGCATCGCTTCATTGGGGTACATGCTTAAATGTGTTTTAATTGAAAGGTGTGATTGAGACAAGTGTGCATTGAACTTTAAGGAAAGATTTGAATGTGAATTGTCAATTACATGAGATGCTACTTGAGCTTGTTTTGATGAACTATGCTCCTTGTTTGAATGAAATGAATGCATGCAAGATATGCCAACTGATGGTGGTCACTTATTGAAGCTTATGCAACATGTTTTGAGTCTTTTTCTTTTTCTTGAGTCGGTGTATAATTCTTGGGCTGTATTGAGTCTTAATGGTTTTGTGTGCAACTCCCATGATGCTCTAATCTTGTGATAGAATGCCTTGCTTGAGGACAAGTAATGGTTCAGGTTTGGGGGTTTGATGAGTTGGTAATTTAGCAACTCATTAGGCTTTTAACCATGAGTTATTGCTTGGTTTTCATTAATTTTAGAAAGGTCTTGTGCCCCGTTTCTTCTCTATGAAGGAATTTGAAGGAGACAACAATAATGAAGGATTTGAATTGGAAGTAAGCTGCTAAAGACTTGCTTTCCACAAATCCAAACCTATGAAACACAGGGGTGATGCAGGAAAGGCTGCCTTGCACCTGCATTTTTACCTGCTCTAGTGGATCCCCACCTGCTAAATGTAGGTCAAATGCAGGTGGTCCTGTCTTCACATACTTTTGCACCTGCTCTAGTAGATTGGCACTTGTTAAACACAGGATGAAGGCTAAGTGACCCATTTCGTTCATAGAAGTGCAAAAAATGTTTAGAAAGGTTCCCAAAGCACCTAGAAGTCTCCAAGGTCAATTGTGGAAAGTTATACACAAGAAATTATAGATATTTATCACCCTAAATTGTACACCACAATTCATCCATTCATAGAGAGATCTTAGAGAGTTTTACACATCATAGAATCGTAGAAAGAGAAAGTATTTTTCTTCTTCTTCTTCAACAAAATTGGGGGAATTCCGCCATTGTTACAGAACTTATGAAGCAAATTTGTGAATCAATATGATGAATGTTGAGGGAATTCCTGTAACACCCAAAAATTTTCCTAGATCAAACTTAGAATTTGCAAGAAAAATCCAGAAGAAACCAGAAATTTTGTCTCAGAACGACCAAGACAACTAGTCGTGGTCAGCTCCAACGACCCATTGTCTGAGTTGTGGTCAGCCCTGCCTTGGTCCTTCGAGAATCAATGGGACATGGAACGACCTGTTGTGAGAAATAACGAGTCATTCTGTCACTCATTGGTCCCCAACTCAAAACTCCCTTTTCTAGGAACCCACAAGTAAACCAACGAGTCGACGTGTGATACAATAACTCATGGTGTAAGTCGTTAGTTGGGACTCCCAGATATCCCTTTCAGTGACAACGAGTGGCAACAATGACCTGTACAACGAGTCATTGTGACCACCTATGGTGACAAGTTCAGGGATCTTAAGAACTTTTTCCGTAAAGGTGACAGCTCGATACAACGACCCGTTGGGTCTACCAACGAGTTGTTGTGTTGCTCGTTGTTAGGATTCCCAGATTTTTCTTGCCAGTGGCCACGGGAGGTACCAATGACTCGTTGGTTTATCCCACGAGTTGTGCTCCCTCTCATTGCTAGATCCAGTGAGCTAAAAATCCAGGCCCCAAGACCAACGACTAGTCCCAATGAGTCATGGTCTCAACTAATGACTCGTTGAGTGTCCCATTGGTCCCTGTTAGCAGTTTTTCCATATTTTTACCCAGTGATATTTTGGTAATATCCAATCTTTTTAATCCCTAAACTATGTCATTTTGGGTTATCTTTAGGGAATTTAGAGGGATAATCGATGATATACTTCACTCTCTCATTCCCTTAGAAGTTAGATCGCAAAACTCTCTCAGAAAAACTCAGAGCAGGAGCTAGGGAAATTGATTTCTTCTCACATTCTCAAGGGATTTTCTCTGGGATTTCTTCACCAGGTATGTGGAAATTCAAAAAGGTAATTGTTCTTCCCTTATGTCCCTAAAAGCTTTCCTTAATCTTCTATCAGTTATAGCCCTGAGGTTTCGAAATTTCAGAAAATTTTTCAAAAAGAATTTGATAAATTTAAGATGGAATATTATCCATGTTATTAGCTTCTATATTTTTCCCAATTCTTAGAAATCATGTGGAAACTAGCTTCTTGTAAAAATGATTTGGCCCTAGCTTTTGAATGTAGTAAATTAGAGTCTTACGAAATTGATTAGTTATTTATATTGCTAGATTATATCAGTATTGGGATTCCCATATTGTTATTATCAGTTGATTATCTCAGTTAGTTCATGCTAGTCTAGTTTCATTCATAATACTAGCTTATTCAGTATTTTCAGAAATGTCAGCTGATTAGTTTGACTACAGTCACTTCTTGAAGTGTCAGTGGTGCCTCCAAGTTATTAATTATTAGACTCAGATATCAGTTATCATATTTCAGTTTGTTATTTAGACGGTTATAACGCTTCCAGATAAGCAGCTCTACGCAATCTTAGAACACCAGTTACAGAATTCAGTCCGATAAGACTCTCAAGGTACTTCCAAATAAGTATCCCTGACTTAGTCTTGGACCCCAATTTTGAGATATCAACTTAGTAGTTATATTAGGACTATCCAGTGGGAGTAGGACTTAGCACCGAGCAACCAGGGTTCCAGCGCACCCAGGTTCCCAAAACTACGTTGCCACCATAGGTTATTTTATTGGCCCAATGGCCCCGGACTTGATGCTCGGGTTCCAGCACACCCAAGTTCCCAAAACTACGTTGCCACCATAGGTTATTTTATTGGCCTTATGGCCCCAGACTTGTAATCACCCAACTTATGCCTTTATACCCTGGCAAGATATATTGGGTCCTACCGATGGGGTGTATACATCGGACTCTATGTTTAGCTCACGTGGTTATATGTCGATTATAGACTCTCCCACTAGTCAGTACATTTTCAGTTTAGCTCAGCTCAGCACAGTTTCAGATTTACTCAGTTTAGTACAGTTAGCCTAGATCAGTACCTCAAATTCAGGGCATGTCTATGACCATCAGTCAGGGTCATTATTGACCGTCTCAGTTATATTTTAGTTGTTTAGTTTTCAGTATTTCAGTTGGTCATTACATGTCGTTACAGTTTAGTTACTTGTTCTTCATGTTTATATTTTCTCCCACTTACTCAGTACATTTAAACTACTGATGCATACCTTCTATGTTGTATCATATTATGATACAGGCGCAGGTTCTCAGCCTCAGCATCGTTAGTAGATTCCTTCAGGTGATATCAGCAGCAGCAGTGGTGAGTCTTTATCTTTCCAGGAAGATATTGTATTTTTTCAGTTATTTTCTTTTAGATAAACTTTAGGGTTAGATGGGGGCTTGTCCCAGAAACTCATCATTAGTAGATGGCTTTCAGACATTCAGTATTATATTCTTTTCTTTAGATGTATTGACTCTTGTCAACTTAGCTTTCTTAAATTATTGTATTATTTAAAGCTTCCGCATAAGTTTACTCAGATATCAGTGTTATGATAGACCATGGGTTGACTTGGGATTACTTGTAAATCCAAGTATCGTGTCTCTTCCAGGGTATAGACTTGGGTCGTGATAATTTCTCTTGGTATCTTCTCTCTCTCTCTCAAAATATGAGTAGCTAACTTGCTAGCTAAGGGTGTGTGCATGGTGGGTTTGCAAACTTAAATGGGTATTGACTAATTTCTCTTGGATTCTAATTGTAAGCATAAATCTATTATTTTACCTATGTTTTAATTGTAAAAATTGATGGTTGCAAACATTAGTTTTGTTTACTTTTCTTGCTTTTGCTTGAGAAAGAAGGGTGAGAATTGGGTGAGAAAACAATAGGTAAGATTTGGAGTGTTGATGTGTAAGGTTGAGCTAGAGATAGTCAAAACCCATATTCCCACTCCATTAAGGTTCAAGGCTATAGATAGCTTGATTCTTCCTCAAGCTCTTGTGGTTGATAATTTAAATTCGGCATGGCGTTTGAGAAAACTCAAGGCATAAATATTCTTGTGGTTGAGAAACAAGAGAATTTATTTATCCACTGCTATCTATGCAAAATTTGAATCTAAGGCAATGAAGTAAATCTCATTCTAGTTGTTAGCCCATCAATAGCATACACCTAGCCATCTCTTTTGTGACTGCAATAATCGAAATCCCTTCAGTTAGTTCTAAATTTGAATTTAATAATTTTTTCCTTTTCCCCCCATATTTACTTTTCAAATGTGAACAATGATGCATTCTAGTTTGAGTTAGTTTATAACTTTTGGATTTTTGACTCAATTTCTTGTGGGATTCGACCCCGACACTAGTTGGGTATATTTGTTCTTGAAAACTACCGTTGTGATCTTTTTTAATTAGGAGAGTTGTATTAAGTGCTATCAATGTGCACATAGTATGAAGCTGAGATTGAAAAGGTATTGGATCACCGGGTTCTAGGCATGAGCAAGAAAAATAGGTGATTGATATTCTTGATTCATTGGAAAGGCAAGTCTAAGGTAGATGCGACTTGGAGGAAGAATACTAAATTGTGGCAGTTCGAGAAGCAGATTGAGGACTATCTTAAGATGGCCTCGATGAGAACGTCAACTTCAACTAGTGGGAGTGGTTTGTTAGACTCCAAGGTTCGAACATGACCGACATCGGCAGTGGCATGTCAAGGGCTTGTGCGTTACCCCTTGACACAGACACTTGTGGGCTCCAGAAGCAATGTGTATGGTTGGATGTCCATGGCATGAATTCAACTAATTCAAGGAAATTGAGTGTTGTCAAGGCAGCCTTGAATGGTGAGGGATGAAGACAGGTGCATGGCACCTAACGGGCATGCATGCAAGTTGTGGGATGACACGGCTAGGCAGTGACATTGATAAAGCTAGATGGGTGCAAGTCTAAGCTTGTGGGAAATTGGAATGGCATGGGTAGGAAGAAAAATGGAAAATATTCCAAGTGTTTGAAGGCTAAGTTTTCTAAAGGCTGACCATGTGTGCAGCATGTGCGTCAACCAAGCAGGTGTGCAATATATGCGCTGCCCATGAATATACGCGGCACATGGGCTAGTTGGCCGAATTTAAGTTTGAAATGCAACTGTATTTTGGTGTTTCTTTGGCTTAGGATAGTGTTTTCCTGAAATTATGTAGCCAACATATGCCAGACACGCCCCTCCCCCTCCCCCTTGTAACTATCGATAGGCAGATTTATTTTTGTAAGCAGAATTTGGCTAAGGTGTTAGCAGACATTGTAAGCCTTCCAAATTGAGGATCCTTTGTAATCTGAGAGATTAATAAAGGTTGGAATTTTTTCCTATAAACGTTGTGTGTACTTGTTATTTCATTGTTACTTATTTTGTTCTAAGTCCCTTGACGAATAGGCATACATGTGGCTGAAGTTGTGCAGCATAGCATGGCTATCGTGTAGAGATGAAAATGAAAAAAAATCACCCCTGTATCCATTACTATCTTATTGGGTTAGTACTACCTTTGATACCATATTTTTCACTCGAAAGCACCTTGCACTCTCCATAAATTTATAGTCGTTATATCTCAAACGTCACTTTAAGGGAGAGTCTCTACCATGTTACGACTAATGGCACCATCTGATTAGATCCAATTGATGCATCCAACTATCGATAATAGTCATAACACTCAAGTGAACTTAGCTACTGAAGCAATTCTGGTAAAACAAACTTTTGAAAACTCCATTATCATCACTCGAAATAATTTGGGGACCAAGCTCTAACATCTAAGGAAATAAGTCATAGCTAGACTAACCAGTCACAATGCGATACCCCCGGTCATTTTCAAGGCCAATTCTTATGACAGAATTATGGAAGAATAATGTCGACTCACAATCGTTGGTCGATTTTTCCAAATGAGGCCTCAAATTTAAAAAGTCCGATTTAATTTCAAGGAATTTTTTTCAATCAAGGCTCGACCAAAATTGGGGTATATGATAGTACAATATCTTCCTGGATTTTATCAATGAAGACAACTTTAATACTGTTTGGTTCAAGCATGTTATTGAAATTGAAGGCTTACAAATGTGACTCCAAAAATGGTCAACGAATTTCAAACCAATGAAAGATTTACCAATCACACCAATTTGAATCCTTCTACCAAGTATTGCTTTTCATATTCACATGTGAAATTATATTAAGAAGATTTGTAGGAGTATTGCTACTCCTTTAGCTATTGGCGCAACCACACATTGTAGAACTAGGCCACTCATGGCTAAGTTCAGGCCGGGGTCAATTTGCTTAAAAGATTGTCTAATAATGTTTAGGTATGATTGAAATATGAGAACTTACCCTTGATAGCTACACCCAAAAAATTGACTAAAAGACTATTTCTAAATATTGTAAATATTATAGAAAAAATGAGCTCAATGCTATGAGCTATTGAGTGTTGGAAAGACTGGAAAATGTCGAGAAAAATGAAGGCAATAATAATTCTGTCAATGTGAGTAATATTTTTCATGAATGAGAAAGTAGTGGAATTCAAAGAGAGAAGGAAAAGGAGGATGAGAATCAAATAAAAAGTAAGGAGCAAAACTAAAATATGAATCATGACAATAAGGAGTAAGTGCAAAACAAGAATACTTAGTATAACACCAATAGTACTAATGGGAATGTTAGACAAAATGTCTGAAAGAAATGCTTGATCCTAAGAAATGTTGCGGGAAGAATATTCCCAAGAAGAAAAACAAAGTTAGTTTTCACACTTGTCATATCCAAGAAAACTAGAATGAAAAAGAAAGAAAAATCCAAACCACCATCCTAACAATTCATTGAAGGAATTGGTCGACATGATGGCTGCAACTATCTAAAATAGATCTCCAAATATAGACAATAACATTGAGAATCAAGACATGAAAAAAGATCGGGGATCTAAGCAGAATGGCGACAGAAGTCATGACTGATGAAGAAGATAACTCTATTCAAGGGGAGAATCACAACAATGTTGAAAAAGTAATAGATGAACACTCTAAAAGTGAAGAAGTGAACCAAGTAAATACATTGACTGGTACAAAGCTAGGTGAAACTCAATATCAGCTTTATGAATAAAGAAAAGTTAATAATATATACATGTCTACTAGCTTAGATACCAAGCAAAAAAATCAAGAGCCTATCCAATTGCTTATAGACTTGTTTGTGATCAGAATATTACTTTTCTACGTGATGATAAAGTTGATACCAGTGATACTATACAAGAAGCTTCAGAATCTAGGGGATCCACAACAAACAACTCGACCAAAGGAGATGAAATTTTCTAAATGCAACAGGAGGACACAGAGACAAGGTTGATGGAAAAATAGTGACAGAGGAAAAAGGAAAAAAATTCAAGGATAAGACAATCCTAACCAGCAAAGGAAAGGAACAAAGAAAGATGAAATCGAACCTAGCATTTCATAATAAGTTCAATTTTCTAAAATATTAGAGAGGTAAGATCCAAAAAATCTATTCACACACTCAAATACCTTACTAATATTAATAAAGTGGCTTTTGTAGCTATATTAGAACTATTTGTTAATAAAAGTGAGGTACAAGGTTACAAGAAATTTTTTGAATTTTCGATATTACTTAGTCAACAACAATGACAATATTTTTGAATTTTCAGTATTACTTAGTCAACAACAATGACAAAATATGCCATTTTTAAAATTATTCAGAAAAGGTGGATATTATTGTCAATAATGATCATCAAATCATTCTTAACACTAAGACTACAATTAGCAAAAATAATATTTACATCACCTTAGTTTATGAAAAGTGCACTAGAGTTGAAAGAACGAATTTGTGGAATAGTTTAAAAGCTGCAAATTCTGTGACTGGATCATGGTGCATTGAAGTTGATTTTAATGTTATCGTAGCCCAAGAAGAAAAATTAGGTGGTAGACCCGATAAAACTCACAAAAGTACATTTTTACAAGTACTATAGAAGCTTGTGGTTGTACAAACTTGGTTTTCGCTGGTCCAAGATTTATTTAATGCAACAATAGAAGGTTAAGAAAAAAAATTTGGAAGAGATTGGACAGGATCTTTGTTAATGACTAATGAATTCAAGTTCTACAGCATAATACATTAGACATTTTGAGAACGGGGTTTGATCACACACCCTTTTTATGTGTAACACCCCGAGAAGGCCTAAGAATAGACCCGGGAGTTTGAAAGTTAAAACTGCAGAAAATTGGAAGAAACACCACAGAACGAACGACCCAACGGATCATGGGTCCAACCAACGGTCCGTTGGAGGCCATCGTGGTTTCAAGGATTCGGGTGGCAGTGGATGTAATGAGTGAAGTGACAACTCGTTGCTTGAAACAATGAGTCATTGTTTGTACCCATGGGAAGCATTGACCTGAGCAAGTTTGGGAAGTAAAGGGTCATCCAATGACCCGTCGTTAGTTACAACGACCCGTTGCTTGAAGTCGTGGTAGGGGGAAATGAATTTCTAGTGCATATAACGGATGGAGACCATGACTCCTTCGAAGCAACCACTAGTCGTGGTGAGGCTCGTAGTAAGGGAAGTTCAGAATTTTCAAGGAGCTGACAACGGTCGATCTAACGACCCGTCGACTGGAACAACAACTCATCCTGTCGAGTCATAGGAAGGACCTGAAGCATGAAGTGAAGCAATGGACTCAACAACTCGTTACCATGAGTCGTGGTATCCTGCAACGGCCCGTGGGATCAGTCGTTGGTCCGTCCAAACTAGTTTTTCAGGGAAGTTTTATTAAGGGCATTTTTGACTTTTCCATGATTTGAGGCCCTAAACTACGGTGTTTTGTGTATTTTCTGAGTATGATAAGATGGGTTATGTCCCTAATGCATACCCATTCCCATGCAAGAGTTTTAGAGAGGTTTTAGGGAGATTCAAGGTCTTCTTCTCCAAGGTTCCCATCAAATTCTTTGTGGGCATTCAAGGGAGAGTAAAATCAGTATACCTCATATATGTAGAGTTTAGAATGGGCGAAATCCTTTCACACCCCTGTCCAAATTTTATTTTAAATCATGAATTCTCCTATCCAAGTTCTATGGGGTTTTACCCGAATGCATGAAAATGTGATTTCTCTTTATGGGTAAGATTTAATTGAGTTTTTATTATTGAATTATGAAGGATGGGTAGGTTTTATATTAGTTTCTTTATAATCATGTTTCAAGCTTTTTAAATCTAAAATGCCCATTGATGAAGGTTCATGAAAGTTATGATTTATGATGAATATTCAATATTTTGAGTATATTGATGATGGAAAAGCATGATTTCAAGTTACCCATGTTTATGAGCATATTTGTGAAATATTTGAGTATGTTAAGGTATTGGGTAATGCCCACATGTTGAAGAATGATTTGCGATTTATGAACGAATTACATGATTTATCGATTTATGATGTTGGACGATGAAAAGGGCCTTTGATTCTTGGCTAAGCATGTTTTAAAGGGGATAAATGATGACAAATGTTATATTTTAGTCATTGAATTTTAATGCATGTTGTTATTGATTTATGTATGAGCCTATATGCATATTTTTGGGAGTCGTGTCTAGCACCAAGCAGCCCAGCGTTTAAAGGGCTACGTCGGTGTCTCATAACCACGTGCCACCATGGGTTCTAATGGTATATATATTGTATTGATACTGATCCCCTCAAATGTGATATCACGCCTAATGCACGACCCTCGCCTGAAAAGCCAGGGTCACCTCTGCCCACTTGAGTGAGATAGTTAGGGCATCATAAAAGGCTCTACCATGATGGTGTCGGTTATGACGAGTCCTCCCATTGTCCCGCTATGTTTTATGATAAGTATTCCTATTTATCAAATGAGATTAGATGTGTGCATGTGTCATGAGTCGACTTGGGGTCTCTGGGGGTCCCTTGTCCCGTGTCTACGATCTGGGTGTACGTCTGGGTCGTGACATAATGGACAGCCACAATAATCACACAAGTATCAAATATTTTAAATTTATAATTTTTAAACTAATCAAAATAATTTCTTTGTTGTAGTACAGGAATCTGGGTAAATGAAGATTGAAGGCAATTCCATGTGAAGACTTCAATGCATATTGAAAAATCTCAATATTAGACTAAGTCATCGGTCTAGAAGCATTATTGGGACATCAATGAACAAGTTATAAATTGGGAAGCAAAACTCCAAATTCTGAATGATCCAAACATATCTAATAACACTTATCAAGATAGGGCAAAACTCAATAAGAGACATGTTGATGTCAAGTGGTTAGATTTCTAGACCTTCCTACTCAGACAAAATGGATTCAAGAAATGAATTACATCACTAAGTACATTCATAGTGTTCTGAGACATATAAGAAGAAGACTCTAATTACATCAAATTAAAAATCATAGAAGGAGATTCATATAGGGACATGATAAAATCTCTAAAGCTGAAAACAAACACTATGAGAAACTCTTCAACCTCTGCAACCTACCATGGATAATAGGATTTTGGATTGCATCTCTAATCTAGTTACTCAGGAGGACAATGATATACTCAGTGACATTCCTCATGAATAACAAACTAAAAATACAATTCTGTATGAGTGTGGATAGTTCAGCTAGTACGGATGGCTACAATGGAAAAGTTTTTCAGAGTTGTTGGAGCATCATTAAAACTAATAATGAGGCCTTTGTCTTGAAATTTTTTTGGGGGAAAAAACATATCAAATTCTATAATTATACTTGTTTAGCTCTCATTCCTAGAGTAGAATCCCCTGATAATTTTTTAGACTTGAGACTTATACATCTTAGCAATTTCACTAACAAATTATTTCTAAAATTATCACTAGAAGATTAAATCCTTTACTTTATAAGCTTATTTCTAACAATCAAAGTGGTTTCATTACAGATAGGCTCATTACAGAGAATGTAATATTGGCTCAGGAGGTAATAGATGTAATACCTTGGAAATGCCTAAGACTAGACTCGGAAATTTAAAATGAGAAGCAGTAGAAAAAACTGAGATTTTACTCAGAACGACTCATGGTACGAGTTATTGGAGGGTCTAACGACTTGCTGGAGACACTCGTGGTCAGGTCCTCCAGAAGTGACTCGGGGGTAATGGGTCCATGGTAAAACCCATAGGAAGATGTAAAGAGTCATAGGTTGGGGTCGTTGGTTGTCACCAGGATACAAGGGATGGATGGTAATAGTACGGCTCATTGTGAGAACGAGTCGTGGCAAGTGACCGTGGGAAGGAGCAGGAAAAATCCCCAGTAAAGGTAACGGATGGAACCCACGACTCATTGCATGAAGGTACAAGTCGTGGTGTGACTCGTGGAAAGTTCAAGTGTAGGTTCATCAGAGACAGTAACGAGAGAATACAACGGATCGTTGTTTGAAGTAACAACCCATCCTATCGAGTCGTGGTATCAGGATTTGAGATGTTAAGAATTTATGGAGGAAGTAATGGACGGATACCACGAGTTGTGGTATCAAGGTACAACTCGTGGTATCACTCGTTATCACTGGCAGTGTAGAAATTTTAGACTTTTCATTAAGGGTATTTTTGTAATTCCAAAGATCTAAGGTCCTAAACAACGTCTTTTTAAGCTCAGTTAGCATGGTTTTAAGAGTGTTAAACCTACTCTAAGCCTTGTCTTCCATGTACGCAAATTAGAACTCTTCCTTAGAGATCAAGCTTGAAGAACTTTCACAATTTCTCTTCAATTTTCTTTGGGCTTTCAAGAGGGAATGTAAATCAGATTTATCCAGGTATGTGAGCTATGAATGAGGATTCCTTTCATTCTAATGCTCAAGATTCTTGTCAATTTCATGGATTTCAATTCTAGATTCAAGTTTCATGATCTTATGGGGTTTATTCCAGTTTTTGTGAAATTCTCTATGATCTATCTATGGGTCAATTTCCTTCATGTATCAAATCATGTTTTATGATCAATGGGCAGATTTTATAACTATTTTGAGCATTAATTTATAGTTTTAAATTTTAATTAAATTATGCCCAACTATGAATGCTTCATGAAAAGTCAAGTTATGATTCCATTATGATCTTGATATTCTTAAGCCCTAAATTATGATTTTTATGATTTATGTTATGATTTCTCTTCAAGTATCATCATGAATTTATGAGTATCAAATATTTAAATATTTTACAAGTATGCATGGTTTTCGTGATTTATGGATTAATGACTCTTGGCTGACTCACGAGGCCTTATTCATGGCTAATCATGTATTTCAAGTGGGATCCATCATCCTATTATTTTATTTGTCCATGAATTTCATGAATGATTTTATGGTTACTATACGAGCCCTCACATGCATGTTTTTGGAAACAATGTCTAGCACCGAGTAGACCTAGCGCTCAAGTAGACCCCGTGGTCTCAGAACTACGTGCCACAGTATACACACACACACACACACACACACACACATACATATATATATATATATATATATATATATATATATAAATTATTGGATCCATGTGATATCACCACACATGCACATCCTCCTGCCTGGCAAGTCGGGGACGGTCCTGACCACTTGGGTGAAATAGTGGGGCATCATGTAAGTCTCTATCATGATAGTGTCATTTAACACGAGTCCTCCCATTTTTCCTCGTAATTTATGCATGGTTATATTTATGTTACTTTGGCTCAAGTCATGTTTTATAAAGTTTTCTCTTATGACTATGATTATGACTGGATTACGGATGGTTTGAAAACCTTGAGCCCTTATGTTTACATTATGATATTTACGTATTGATCATGCTGTCCTACTCTTATGAACTCTTATGTAGTTTTAACTGTCCATTTTACTTACTTTGCATACTTAGTACATTCCAAGTACTGCCACATACTCAATGTTGTATCGTGTTATGATACAGGCTCAGACATTCAGGTTCAGCCCCGCTGTTAGCCTGATCCTCAAAGTTTGCATCCCTCACCCAGGTTAGTGAGTCCTTATCCTTCGATGACCCTTTTATCAGCTTATGTTCAGTATTTTCAATTTCAGTCTTTAGTGAGTTAGTTGGGGTGTTGTCCCATCTACTCGTCAGTATGTAGAGGCTTATCAAACATAGTACGTATTCAGCTTTAGGATTGTGTTATGTATTCAGATGTTCAAATGTTATTATATTTTCAAACTTTCCCTATTATGTATGTTAGAATTCCGTATCGTTATGTTGAGTTTTAGATGTCATATTCATGCCATGGGTCGACTTGAAGCCTCTCGAGGTTCTTTGTCCCGTGTCTCGATCCGGGTCTATATTCAGGTTGTTACAAACTTGGTATCAGAGCATTAGGTTTTGAAGTGTCCTAGAGTGTCTGAAAGTCGCATTAAGTAGAGTCTTTTCCATGGGTGTGAAGCGGGCCACACTTATGACGAAGAGTCTACAGAACATTTAGGAAACTTCCCTTCTTTCATGATCTATGTTGTGCGATGAAATGTCTCTCTATCCTTCTAACTCGTGATATACATATTTTCAAAATCATGCCTCCTCGCCGAGTTAATGGAAGAAGGAACGACAAAGGAAATGGCTACGAGAATGGCAATAGGGATAGGCACCAGCAGGCCCCACCAGCCCCTGAGGATCATGTGCCCGAGCAAGTTTCCCATGCAAGTTTAGGGTTGCCATTCAGATGTTAGCTCAGGCGTTGACCGCCAAAGTCAATCAACAGGAGGTAGCGCATGTCCCTCAGAATAGAAATACGGCGACGGTGAGAGTCAGAGATTTTCTGAGGATGAACCCTCCGGAGTTTCTCGGATTAAAGGTGGGCATGGATCCGCATGAGTTTATTGATGAAGTTCTGAAGATCACCCAGATCATGGGAGTGACTGGGGAGGAGTGCATAGATCTAGCCTCATATCAGTTGAAAGGGATTGCACATATATGGTTCAGGCAATGGAAGGATAGTAGGACAGTTGGAGAGGGCCCCCCATTGGTTGGGATGAGTTCCATATTGCATTTTTCGATCAATTCTTTCCGCAAGAGATAAGGGAAATCAAAGCAGTTGAGTTTGTGAACTTGAAGTAGAATGACATGACAGTCCAGGGGTATGCTTTGGAGTTCACCCACTTGTTCAAGTATGCACCAGAGATGGTGGCGGATCAGAGAGCTCAGGTGAGCTGATTTGTGCATGGAGTGACGGACTACCTTGTCAAGGATTATAGGACCACTATGCTTCATCAAGACATTGACTTTCCTTGATTGGTTTTGTATGCCCAGCAGATGGAGGCAATACATCTGAGAGAGAGGGGGGCCAAGAGGGCCAGGACAGACAGTTATGGGTTCTCTTAGTAGAGATTGGGAGGCGGACATTGCCAGCAATCTCATCAGAGGTCATTAGCTCCAGCACCATCATCAGCCAGTGCTCCATCTAGACCGCGAGGTGATCAGAGGAGCAGAGCCTCAGGTTCGAAGGGAAAGAGGAGCATGCAAGCAGAGTGTACCTTTTTGTTCTGTGGAGAGTGTGGCAAGAATCACATAAGGGAGTGCTTGATTGGGTCAGATATCTGTTTTGCGTGTGGTAGACCTGGGCATACGCACCGGGGTGCCTGTTGGCTAGACAGGGTGAGAGTAGAGGTCATGCTTAGGCTACGATCTCCGCAGCAGTACCAGTACGCTCGGCTCAGCAAGGTGCGTCCACCAGTGCAGGTGGTGGCCAGTGCAAGAACAGGTTTTATGCCCTTGCATCTGACAGGAGCAAGAGACTTCACTAGATGTGGTCACCGGTATGTACGAGTATTCCACCTTAATGTATATGCATTGTTAGATCTAGGGGTTACTTTATCTTTTGCGATGCCCTATGTTGCTAGTAATTTTAGAGTCTGTCCCAAAATCCTATCAGAACCCTTCTCAGTCTCTAGTTCAGCCGATAATTCAATTATGGCTCGACGGGTATATAGAAATTGTCCTATCACAGTCCTTCAAAAAGTCACCTCAGCGGATTTAGTAGAGCTAGTCATGACAGATTTTTATGTTACCTTTTGCATGGATTGGCTACATACATGTTATGTCTCAGTAAATTGTAGAACCCATGCGATAGAGTTCAAGTTCCCGAGTGAGCCAGTCTTAAAATGGAAGGGTAGTTCAGTTATACATGTAGGTCACTTCATTTCCTACCTTAAGGCTAGAAAGACAATTTCTAAGGGTTGCGTGTACCATCTAGTTAGGGTTAAGGATGCTACATCCGAAGCCCCAACTATCCAGTCAGTTCTCGTAGCATGTGAATATCCAGAAGTGTTTCCAGATGATTTACAGGTAATTCCTCCCGAGCGGGAGATTGGTTTTGGTATTGACCTTCTTCCAATACGCAGCCTATATCTATTCCTCCTTACAGAATGGCTCCAGCTAAGCGAAAAGAGTTGAAGGAGCAGTTGAAGGATCTTTTAGATAAGGGTTTCATCAGACCAAGCAAATCCCCATGGGGTGCACCAGTTCTCTTCGTCCAGAAGAAGGATGGTTCCCTTTGGATGTGCATTGACTATCATCAATTGAAAAAGGTCACAATCATCAAGAACAGGTATCCCCTCCCCAGGATTGATGATTTGTTTGACCACCTTCAGGGTGCTAAGTGTTTCTTAAAGATAGACCTCAGGTCTGGGTATCATCAGCTTAGGGTTCGGGAGAGTAACATTCCAAAGACAGCCTTCAGGACTTGGTATGGTCATGATTTTTTAGTTGTCTTTTGGACTAACGAATGCTCCTGCAGCTTTTATGGATTTGATGGACAGGGTGTTCAAGCCATATTTGGATATGTTCGTGATCGTGTTCATAGATGACATTCTCATATGATCTCAGAGCGAGGAGGAGCATGTCGCTCATTTGAGGATGGTATTACAGACTCTTAAGGATCGTCATTATATACTAAATTCAGCAAGTGCGAGTTTTGGCTAGACTCAGTAGCATTTTCGGGTCATGTGGTGTCAAATGAGGGTGTATAGGTGGACTCTCAAAAGATAAAAGCTGTGAAGAATTGTCCTAGACCAATGAGTCCCTTGGATATCAGGAGTTTCTTGGGCTTAGTTGGCTACTATAGGAGGTTTGTGGAAGGATTTTCATCCATTGTAGCACCATTGACTAAGTTGACCCAGAAGAGAGTGAAGTTTCAATGGTCGAAGGCTTGTGTGAAGATCTTCCAAGAGCTTAAAACTCGACTCAAACTTACCTCAGCACCAATGTTGACCTTACCTTAGGGTACCGATGGGTTTGTGGTATATATTGACGCCTCGAGGATCAGCCTTGGTTGTGTATTAATGCAGCATGGTAAGGTTATAGCCTATGCTTCCAGGCAGCTGAAAGTCCATGAAAAGAACTATCTGACTCATGACCTCGAGTTGGCAGCGGTAGTATTTGCCTTGAATACCTGGTGACACTATTTGTACGGGGTTCCTGTGGATGTGTTTGCAGACCATAAAAGCCTACAATACATGTTAACCCAGAAGGATCTAAACCTACGTCAAAGAAGGTGGTTGAAGCTCCTTAAGGATTATGATATGAGTGTCCTCTATCATCCAGGCTAGGCTAATGTGCTAGCAGACGCTCTTAGCAGGCTTTCTATGGAGAGTGTGACCCATGTAGATGAGAAGAGGAAAGAGTTAGTGAAGGATGTGCATCGTCTTGCACGACTTGGAGTTCGTCTTTTTGACTCGACGAATGGTGGTGTCATTGTTACAAATTGGTCAGAATCTTCCTTGGTGACCGAGGTCAAAGCTAGACAAGATGAGGATCCTATTTTTGTTAAGTTGAGAGAAGTCGTTCAGAATCGAAAGGTGGAGGTCTTCTCCCAAGGGGGAGATGGTGTGCTACGATATCAAGGCCATTTGTGTGTGCCGGGAGTTGATGACATAAGGGAGTGGATGTTGCATGAGGCTCGTGGTTCCATATATTCTAAACATCCAGCTGCCACCAAAATGTACCATGACCTACAGGAAGTTTATTGGTGGAATTACATGAAGAAGGACATAACAGAATTTGTGGCTAAGTGTCTGAATTGTCAACAGGTGAAGGTTGAGCATCAAAGAACCCGAGGTGTGCTTCAATACATTAGTATCCTTACTTGGAAGTGGGAGGAAATCAATATGGACTTTATTACAGGGTTGCCTCGTACTCGTCGATAGTATGATTCTATTTGGGTTGTCGTAGACAGCTTGACTAAAGCAACTCATTTTCTATCGGTCAAAACTTCCGATTCAGCAGAGGATTATGCTAAATTGTATATTCGGGAGTTAGTTCAGTTGCATGGAGTGCCCTTGTCCATCATATCAGATAGAGGTACTTATTTTACCTCCCAGTTTTAGAGGTCATTTTAGAAAGGACTTGGTACTCAAGTCAAGCTTAGCACGGCATTTCACCTGCAAACAGATGGTCAGGATGAATGTACCATTCAGACCCTTGAGGATATGTTGAGGGCGTGTATGAATGATTTCAAGGGTAGTTGGGATGATTATTTTCCTCTCATTTAATTTGCATATAACAACAACTACCATTCCAGCATTCAGAGGGCTCCGTTTGAGGCTCTTTATGGGCGGAGATGTAAATCGCCTATTGGTTGGTTTGAAGTCAGTGAAGCTGCAATATAGGACTAGATTCAGTGCACGAGGCTATGGAAAAGGTTTAGCTTATAAGGTAAAGATTGAAGACAGCCCAGAGTCGTCAAAAGTCCTATGCGGATGTGAGGAGGAGAGAACTTGAGTTTGAAGCTGATGATTGGGTGTTTCTAAAGGTATCACCCATGAAGGGAGTGATGAGATTCAAAAAGAAAGGGAAACTCAGTCCCCGTTATGTTGGTCTGTATCGGATTGTAAGATGGGTTGGCAAGGTAGTGTATGAGTTGGAGATGCCCTCAGAATTGGCTTCAACGCATTCGGTGTTTCATGTGTTTCATTGAAGAAGTGCATGGGTGATCCGGCTTTGATTTTTCCAGTGGAGAGAGCAGGTGTGAAGGATAACCTGAGCTACAAAGAGGTCCCGGTGGAAATACTTGATGATCAGGTTCGAAAGCTAAGAAACAAGGAAGTAGCTTTAGTAAGGTTTTGTGGTGGAATCAGCATATTGAGGGAGCTACGTGGGAAGACGAAGCAGATATGATGGCTAAATACCCGCATCTATTCCCTTCCAGTTCAGTTCCAGCTTGAGGTACTAGTTTCCTCCTTAGTACTCTATCTAGTTCATGTTCAGTTTACGTGTTCTAGTTTCTTTCATGTCAATGCATGTATGTATGATTCATGAATTCAGTGCAGTTATGTATTCGAGTCCGAAGTCAATCACTCCATCAGTTTTTAGCATTAGATGTTCAGTATTTGAAATGTCAGCCCTTTTTCCCATCTTTCAGTATGTTCATTCACATTCAAGGATGAATGTTCTCAAGGGAGAGATATTATAATACCCCAGAAGTTCCTAAGACTAGACTTGAAAATTTGAAATGAGAAGCAGCAGAAAAATCTAAGAATTTACTCAAAACGACTCATGGTACGAGTCATTGGAGGGTCTAATGACCTGTTGGAGACACTCATTGCAGAAGTAGACTCAGGGGTAATGGGTCCATGGTACGACCCATAGGAAGATGTAACAAGTCGTAGGTTGGGGTCGTTGGTTGTCACCAGGGTACCAGGGATGGATGGTACAAGTTGTAGTACAACTCATTATTAGGAACAACGAGTCGTGGTAAGTGCCCATGGGAAGGAGCAGGAAAAATCCCCAGTTGAGGTAATGGATGGAACCCATGACTCGTTGGATGAAGGTACAAGTCGTGGAGTGACTCGTGGGAAGTCCAGGTGCAGGTTCATCAGAGGCAGTAACGGGAGGATACAATGGATCATTGTTTGAAGTAACGACCCATCCTGTCGAGTCATGGTATCAGGATCTGAGAAGTTAAGAATTTATGGAGGAAGTAACAGAAAGATACCACTAGTCGTGGTATCAACGTACGACCCATGGTATCACTAGTTTTCACTAGCAGTATGGAAATTCTAGATTTTTCATTAAGGGAATTTTCATAATTTCTAAGCTCTAAGGGCCTAAACTACATCGTTTTAAGCTCAGTTAGCAGGATTTTAAGAGTGTTAAACCTACTCTAAGCCTTGCTATTCCATGCATTCAAATTAGAAGTCTTCCTTGGAGGTCAAGCTTGAAGAACTTCCCCAATTTCTCTTTAATTTCCTTTAGTCTTTCAAGCGGGAGTGTAAATTAGATTTACCCAGGTATGTGAGGCTATGAATGAGGGTTCCTTTAATTCTCATGATCAAAATTCTTCTCAATTCCATGGATTTCAATTCTAGATTCAAGTTTCATGATCTTATAGGATTTATTCCAATTCTGGTGAAACTCTATGATCTATCTATGGGTCAATTTCCTTCATGTGTCAAATCATGTTTTATGATCTCTGAACAGATTTTATAACTATTTTGAGCATTAATTTATAGTTTCAAATTTTAATTAAATTATGCCAAATTATGTATGCTTCATGAAAAGTCAAGTTATGATTCCATTATGATCTTGATCTTCTTAAGCCATAAATTATGATTTATGATTTATGATTTATGTTATGATTTTTCTTCAAGTACTCATCATGAATTTATGAATATCAAGTATGTAAATGTATTACAAGTATGCATGGTTTTCATGATTTATGAATTTATGACTCTTGACTAATTCACCGGCCTTTATTCATGGCTAATCATGTATTTCAAGTGGGATCCATCATATTATTATTTTATTAGCGATGAATTTCATGAATGATTTTACGGTTACTTACGAGCCCTCACGTGCATGTTTTTTGGAAATAGTGTCTAGCACCGAGTAGACCCGGCGTTCAAGTAAATCCCGTGGTCTCAGAACTACATGCCACCATAGGTGTATATATATATTATTGGATCCCTGTGATATCACCACGCATGCATGTTCCCCTTCTTGGCAAGCCGGGGACGGTCCTGACTACTTGGGAGAAATAATGGGGCATCACGTAAGGCTCTATCATAATGGTGTCGGTTAAGACGAGTCCTCCTATTGCTCCTCATGATTTATGCATGGTTATGTTTATGTCACTTTGGCTCAATGTCTTATAAAGTTTTCTCTTATGACTATGATTATGACTGGATTATGTATGGTTTGAAAACCTTGAGCCCTTATGTTTACATTATGATATTTACGTATTGATCATGTTGTCCTACTTTTATGAACTCTTATGTATTTTTTAACTGTCCGATTTACTTACCTTGCATACTTAGTACATTCAAATACAGAGTACATACTTTATTCTGTATTTCATGATACAAGCCCGGGCATTCAGGTTCAACCCGTCGTTAGCTTGATCCTCAGAGTTTGCATCCCTCAGCCAGAGTTGGTGAGTCTTCATCCTTCGAGGACCCTTTTATTAGCTTATGTTTAGTATTTTCAGTTTCAGTCTTTAGTGAGTTAGTTGGGGTCTTGTTCCATCAACTCGTCAGTATGTATAGACTTATTAGACATAGTATATATTCAGCTTCAGGATTGTGTTATGTATTCAAATGTTCAGATGTTATTATATTTTTAGGCTTCTGGTATTATGTATGTTAGACTTCCGCATCATTATATTGAGTTTTAGATGTCATGTTCATGCCATGGGTCGACTTGGAGTCTCTCGGGGTTCTTTGTCCCATGTCTCGATCCGGGTCTATGTTCGGGTCATGACAATAGATGTAAACACCAAGCCCAATACAGAGGATAACATTGTGCTAAGGTTAGATATGACTAAAGTGTATGATAAGATATCTTGGCCATTCATAATTGTTGTATTTTGAAATTTTGGCTTTTCAAGAAAACGAATAGAGACTATTAAAAGATTAAGTCTAGAAGTCTGGTATTCAATAATCATTAATGGAGTTAGAAAAGACTCATTCACCTTTTCTCGGGGGCTAAAATAGGGAAATCCTCTTTTCCCATCTCAATTTGTTCTAACTACTGAAGTTTAATCAATATCTCTAAATAATGTATACGCTAATCCACTTTTTATTCCTTTTTCTACGCATTCCAGAGGTCCATAAGTCAATCACTTATCTTATGCAAATGATATTGTAATATTCATCAGTAGAAATAACAAAAACTGTCAAACTCATCATAAAGCAGATCAAAAGAATATGAAAAGGATTCTGGCCAAAAGGTGAATGATAATAAGAGTATTGTTTTTGTCTGCTCCCCAGACTGATAATTATAAAATCAACAGACTTAGACAATATACAGGTTTCATGGATAGAAAGTTTCCTTTCAATTATTTAGGATTCCCTATTTATATTGGAATCAAACATATTTGTTTATTGATAGCTTGGTCACCAAAGTGATCAAGAGGCTGAGCAGTAGGTAAATGTTGTCTCGTGGTGGAAAGATAATCCTTATCAAGAGTTTGCTTCAATCGTTGCCAACATATATTTTATTTGTTATTTGTTCTCCTAAGGGTACTACTAAGCTTCTTGAAAAGCACTTTACGAACTTCTTTTGGGGCTCTACTAATGACAAGAACAACTATCATTAGAGGTCATAAAATATATGTCACCCTAAGGAGGAAGGAGGAGTTTGAATAAGAAGTATGGAGGACATTACAAACACTTTAGCAAATGAAGAGATGTGGAGGTTCAGAACCAAATCATCATTTTCTGCTTTTTTTTTAGAACCAAATATTGTTCAAGATGTCATCCAGTTGCCAATGCTAAGAATAGCGGGAATTCTCAATTATGAAAACACATGATTATTGTTAGATATGAAGTAGAAGATGGTATGGTTTGGAGTATTAACAAAGGAAGTAATAATTTTTGGTAGGATAACTAGGACAACAAAGGTGTTATGGCTAAATTGGTTCCTCGCGTTGGTATAAACATTAAAACCATTTCCAAGGAGTAAATTCATGAGGGCAACTGGAGTTTACAAAACCCCAGGCATAACATCTCTGATAATTTGGTTCAATTGGTCATTAACATTGATATTGGTATGTTGGAGCAGCCAGATACACCTTTGTGGAGCAATACACCTGATCACGAGTATTCAAATAAGTCTACCTACCACACACTAGGAAACTCTTGCCAAAAAAATTGAAATTTATCAAGTTGTGGCGTAAGACTATCCTTTTTAAAATGTCATTCCTTTCCTAAAGACTTATTAAAGAGAAACTTCCTTTTAATGAAGTGATCTCTAGGTTTGGGATTCATCGGATAACAAATTATTTTTGTTGTCAACACTCATAGATAGACTCTATTTTTCACTCTTTTATAGAAGGTGACAGTGTGAGTCATGTGTATAACTACTTTGATGCACCATTTGGTATTACTCAATGCAATTATAACATCATTCGGGTGTTTCAAGATAATGGTGGAAGGTAAATAGCCCATAAATAATGTACACAAATTGATTCTCACTATTATGCCTACATTTATTTGTTGAGTTATTTGAAAATTTTGAACTTCTTATGAATATGGGGAGCAAAAAAAATTATCAAAATCAAGATGGAGCAGCAAATAGAATAGATTATTAATACTGCTATGACCACAACTTTTTCTAATTGCACTTTCAGGGATACTTGGGCCAACAACTGCAGTATTCTGAAAAGAGTACAATCAGTGATTAACTGAAAAGTTGTTCATTGGATCAAACCTTTTATTTGATCTGGTTAATCCAATACGGATGGTAGCTATAGAGAAGAAACTAGAAGGGAGGGCATTGGAGGAGTGGTCTGAAATCATGAATGAGATTTGATCATGGCTTTTTTAATACTTGTTCAATGTAATACTAACAACAAGACAGATGGATTGGCTTCCAACTTTGGTAGCAAATAGTGCCAAAAGAATGATATAAAAAAAAGTTTACCTTAGAACTAGACTCCTTAATCATCACCAACATAATGAATTAAGAGAAAAATCATGATAACATGAACCTCGAAAAATTAAATTGGAGCACCAATAATTTTTTAAAAGACTCAGAGGTTACCATCCCTCATTGTTTTAGAGAGGCTAATCAGGTGGCAAACCTTTTGGCTAAATTGGCTTCATTGAGTGAAAATAATATCTTCTACTACTCTTTCAATCTTTCAAAAGAGATGAATGGACCATTTCAACTCGACAAATGGCAGCTATCTAACATAAGAATGAGGTTTAACAAGTCAAATATTTTTAATTGTTAAATTTTTGACTACTTATATCTGGAAAGAGATTTTTGGTAACTAATCTCTTCTCTTTCTTTTTTTACGACTGTAACAGTCTAGCATAACTTTTTTCAGGTAGGATCCTATGTCCCACTCTTCTAACTGTAATAACAAAGTGGTGAAACGAATAGGAGGTTATTGTCAGTCCAAATACCAAAGCGAGCGTTATGCCTAAGGTGATGGCAGTTTTTATTTTTAATTTTTTTTTAAAATGTATAGTGGATTGGTCAAATCTAAAATTCTAGGATATCCGGCCATAATGTCGAAGTGTTGGAGAGAAATAAGAGCAAGAGAAGAATTTTGAGATGAAATCTAAGAATCAGAACACTAAATTGAGTGAATCAAAAACAACATCTTGAATTTGTAATCTCATAATTAAAGAAAGGAAGACGAAATTAGAGCGGTAGTGAATCGAAGACTAGGTAAGAAAATTTGAAACAGTAGTTGTAATAGAATACTAAAACTGAGATTGAAATCAAAATAAGTCACAAACACCATTAATGGTGTTGGACAAGCTGGAGATGTAAATAGGAGAAGGGAGGAAAAAGAAGATAATATCTGTGTTTTAATGAGGATAAAAGGGAAAATATCTACCAAATAACTTTGCTAATTACAAGATTATTCTTCACTAATCTAATTAAATAAACTCAATTGTTCACTCTAATTTTAGATTGAGCTTGACATGAGTCATGAGATATATTCTTCCTTTTCCCTGCCTATGAAGGTGAAGATGGTCCAAAAGCTACTGAGAGGAAAATATTGTCGTCCTGTGTTCAAATTAGTAAAATAGAAAATATAATTAATATTCGAGGCCAGAGAATTCACTGTGTGTCCTTAAAAAATTTAATCCCCTCACTGCACTCGAGATTTTAGATTACTTCCTCCTAGAATAAAACGGATATACCTGTTAATAGTGTAGCACTACCTCAAACATCAATAACTTCATCGAATTCAAAGAGCAGTAATAAATCACACAACATACTCACTTTATTTATTTGAAAATATAAAGAATGTTCGAAAATTCTCTCTCAAAAATGAAGGCAAAAAGCCTTTATTTATAGCCAAAAATCCGAAGTGAAGGGGTGTGAAGACACATGTTCAGATGGTGTCTGTTCGGAATGGCTACCGTTCGGAAAGAAATGTTTCAACTTTATCTTTCCTCTAATTTATTTTTCTTTATTTTTCAATTCATACCCAACACTTAACTCTAACAATTCCCCACATGAATGGAGAATGGATATATAAAAAAATTTATATGCATGAAAAACTGCGTGACTCGTAAGTAAGAATTAATTGCATCTGGATAAGTAGGTTTTCCCTTGAACTTTCCGTAGTAAACATATATCGGATATACTCGGTCAATCGGTAGATTTGATATCTTTGAAGCATCGAGCTTTGATGTATACCTAGACAACATAAGTCACATAATTAATCTTTTAAGTGTCTTAGGTTCTCATTGTTTTGTTCGTTTCAACCATGAACATAGCTGATCCTTATAGAATTCTCCTTGAAGCGGCTTACACTTCACATTCATATAGGTGATTCCTAAATGTGTACTCCTATATATGCACCATTTGACATACCCCATGTCAAACTTAGAAATTATTAAAAAGTCTTTAATGTTTTATCCTTGTTACTAAATATTGTCTCATCACGAGAATGGATCAAAAGTTATTTCGACAATGTTGAACCGTCATCAATGACTTTGTTTGATCTCCTTGAACCTAGATCATGGGATCTCCAATCTTCTATGTAGAGTTACAGCCACGATGACTTGTCCTCGGTCATAGTCCCATTCCCTTTGATGATTTTTCAATTGCCTCTCTAGTTGGGCCTTTTCTAAGTGGATCTGACATATTATTTCTTGACTTTACATAGTCAATTGTGATAATTCCACTAGAGAGTAGTTGTCTAACAATATTATGTCTTTGTCATATGTGACGAGACTTTTCGTTATATATTACACTTCTAGCCCTTCAGATTGTCGCTTGACTATCGTAATGTATACATATTGGTGCTAACGGTTTGGGCCAGAATGGAATATCTCCTAGGAAATTTCTGAGCCATTCAACTTCTTCACCAGCCTTGTCTAAAGTTATGAATTCAGACTCCATTGTAGAGCGAGCAATACATGTTTGTTTGGATGACTTTCAAGACACTTCTCCTCCACCAATAGTAAACACATATCCACTTGTGGATTTAGTTTCACTTGATCCGGTGATCCAATTTGCATCACAATATCCTTCAACAACTGTTGGATACTAGTTGTGTTTTGGGGTATTTAAAACATACTCAAAACTTTGTTTTGTGTTTTAAATACCCCAAAACACATTTCATAGTCATCCAATGACTATGATTGGGATTACTTGTGTATCGACTAAGTTTACTTATTGTACAAGTTATATTTGGTCGTGTACAGCTCATGCTGTACATCAGACTTCCCAATACTTTTGCATAGTCCAATTGAGACTTACTTTCACATTTGTTCTTAGAAAGATCAAGATTCACATCAATTGATGTCTTTGCAATTTTGAAATCCAAATACTTAAATTTTTCAAGTATTTTTTGGATATAATGAGACTGAGACAATGCTAGACCTTCAGGAATTTTGCGGATCTTAATGCCCAAGATCAAATCAGCAATTCCTAAGTCTTTCATCTCAAATTTACTAGAAAGCATATGCTTGGTAGCATTTATGTTAGCAATGTCATTACTCATTATCAACTTGTCATCCACATATAGGTAAACAATGACAACTTGATTTTGAGTGTTCTTAATGTAAACACATTTATCACACTCATTAATCTTGAAATCATTTGACAACATAGTTTGGTCAAATTTTGCATGTCATTGTTTGGGTGCTTATTTTAGTCCATACAGGGACTTTACAAGTTGGCACACTTTTTTTTTATTTTCGGAAACTACAAACCCTTCAGGTTGTTCCATGTAAATTTCTTCCTCTAAATCTCCATTTAAGAAAGTTGTTTTCACATCCATTTGATGGATTTCAGGACTATATACGATGGCTAATGGTATCAACACCCAAATTATAACACCCCGAAACTTTTCTAGACCAAATTCAGACGTTGCATGAAAAACCATAGAAAAACCAGAGAAAAATTTATGTCTCAAACGACCCAGACAACGGACCGTTGGTGGAACCAACGGGCTATTGTAAGGAGTCATGGTTTGCTCAGCATATTTCCTCCCAGAGATAACGAGTCTACCAACGGAGTCGTTGATAGTTCCAACAACCTGTTGTAGGCAGCCGTTGTTAGATCTTCCAGTAAGGGGTTGGGTTTGTGCTAGGAAGCAATGAGTGGAATCAATGACTCGTTTTTATCACCAACAGGCCGTCTTTTCCACCGGTCATCAGGACCCAGGCCCCAACAGTGTTGCCAACGAGTGGGTGCAATGACCCGTTGTACCTAACAACAAGTCGTTGTATCTCTCGTTGTCTTAGTGATCTAGTTTCCATCTCCGTAACCACGATAGGAACCAATAGCTCGTTAGTGATTCTAACAGACCGTTGGATCCTCTCGTTGTTTCAGTCTAGTAGGTCCAACTTCAGAAACCAGAACCAACGACAGCTTTCAACGGGCGTTGTTTGAACCAACGACCCGTCCTGAGATCCGTTGTTCAGGGTCAGGAAGTTTTCAATTCTTTCTGCCAAGGGTATTTTAGAATTTTACTAGTTTTCTAAACTTTAAACCACATCATTTTGGGTTCGTATAGGAGGAAATTAAAGGGGTAGAATGACCCTTTTCATTCATTCCTCTCAACTCCCTCAAGAACAGAACATAAGAACTTCTTTGAAAGCACAGAGCAGGAGCAAGGGTTTGATATTCTTCTCAGTTTTTCTCAGGGATTTTCACCAGGGTTTCTTCCATAATTATGTGGGAATTCAGCAAGGAGATTGTTCTCCCTTTGCGTCCCCCAAAACTCTCTCTCTGTTCATTTTCAGTCTTAGCCTTGAGATTATGAATTTGAAGATATTGTTATCGTTCTTTTATTAATTCATGTGGAATCCTATACTATGCTAATTGTAGCTATTTTCCACCAGTTTGTAACTAAAATGATGCTTGTTCCATCAAATTAGAAATTCATCCCTAGCTTTTGAAAAGTCAGAAATTAGAATTCTATTTAAGCTTTGGATTCTTGAGAATTGTTTGCATCTTTCAGGGTTAGGGGCTTCTATACTGATTGTTTGTGTTAAAAACTCAGCTACATGTATGTTATTCAGATTTAGTAAGAAAGTATATATACTTTGTATATCTCAAGATTGTTAGTTCAGTTTCAGTCAAAGTACTAGAATATTCAGTGCTAGTCAGAAATGTCAGCTGATCAGTTTGACTCTAGTATTTTCCCGAGGTGTTAGTGGTGCCTCTAAGTTATCAGAATTAGACTTAGATATTTATTTGGTCCATTAGGTGGTCATGACATTCTACTTAAATAGCTCTGACCAACCCTGGGACCCTAGTTCAGTTATCAGTTTGTTTTTTAGACGGTTATGACGCTTCTACATAAGCAGCTCTGACCAGTCTTAGAACTCAGTTTCCAAATCCGGTCCTATAATACGCTCAGGGAATTCTCAGACAGTATCCCTGAGTCAACTATAGTCTTGGACCCCAGTATCGAGCTATCCACTTGTCAGTAGTAGTCGTGATAGGATTATCCAGTGGGAGTAGGACTTAGCATTGAAACGATCGGGGTTCCAGCGCACCCAGGTTCCAGAACTACATTGCCACCATAGGTTATATTTACTTGGCCTCATGCCCCCCCTCTGACAGTGATTCTCACGGTCCATGCCTTTATACCCTGGCAAGGTATATTGGGTCCTACGGGTGGGGTGTAATCGGACTCCACGTTTAGCTCACGTGGTTATATGTCGGTTATAGACTCTCTCACTAGTCAGTTTAGTCACTCTCAGATTTCTCAGTTTAGTTTAGTTTAAATCAGTTCAGTACAGTATCTCAGACTTAGTACTTCAGACTTAGGGCATGTTTATGACCATCAGCCAGAGTCATTATTTACCATATCAGTTATACTCTAGTTGTATCAGTTTTCAATATTTTAGTTGGTCATTTCATGTCATCTCAGTTGAGTTACTAGTTCTCTCATCTTATTTATGCTTCTCTCACTTACTCAGTACATTCAAAGTACTGACGCATACTTTTATGTTATATCATTTTATGATATACTCGCGGGTTCTTAGACCCAGCACCGTTAGTCGATTATGTTCGGGTCTCTCTAGCAGCAGCAGTAGTGTGAGTCCTCATATTCCGAGGGCACATTTCATTTATTTCAATTTTCTTTATTGATTTCAACTTGACTTAGAGTTAGCTGGTGGGCTTGTCCCAGCAACTCCTCAGTTAGATGGCTTTCAGACCCAGACTTGACTTCAAATATTTTAAATCTCTATGTTCAGTCTTTAATTTTTTATAAATTCTATTATGTATTATTTTAAATTTCTGTTGTGCATGTTTACTCAGAATACTAGTGTATGATAGACCAAGGGTTGACTTGGGGTCACTTGTGACTTCAAGTACCATGTTACGTCTAGTGTGTAGGCTCGGGGCGTGACACGAATGGATGTTATTCTGGTTACCGATGAGTACGTATCAAAGTAATCAAAACCTTCTTTTTGTTTAAACTGTTTGACTACAACTCTTGCTTTGTATTTGTCAATAGTATTATCATCTTTAACTTTCCTTTTGAAAATCCATTTAAAACCTAATGATTTATTCCCTGGAGGAAGGTTAACCAATTTCCATGTATGGTTATTCATCATGGATTCAATTTCATTATTAACAGCCTCTTTCTAATATTGAGCTTCTAAAGAATTTATAGCTTCTTGAAAAGTTCGAGGCTCATTTTCCAATAAAAATATTAGAAAATCTAGTCCAAAGGAAGTAGAAGCCCTTTAACGTTTGCAACATTTTGGATTCTCCTCATTAGGGACATTTTCCATTATCTCTTCCCAAGGTCGTTTAGATCCTTCGCTAGACGACTCACAATTCTATTTATACGGATATATGTATTCAACGAATTTAGCATTGTCTGATTCCATTATCATATTAACATGAATGTCAGGATTTTCTGATTTATGAACCAGAAATCGATATGCTTTACTATTTGTAGCATATCCTATGAAAAAACAATCAATGGTTTTAGGTCCTATCTTAACCCTTTTAGATTTAGTAACTTGTACCTTGGCCAAACACCCCCACACTTTCATGTATTCAAGGTTAGAATTTCTTCCTTTCATTTTTCATATGGAATGGATTGTGTTTTTCTATAGGACACTCGATTGATATTCTGCTAACTATAGGATAGCTTCCCCCCACAAGTTCTAGGGTAAACCAGAACTTATCAACAGAGCATTCATCTCTTTTAATGTTTTGTTTTTCCTTTTCGCAATCCCATTAAATTGTGGTGAGTAAGGGGCAGTTGTTTGATGAATAATGTCATATTCCAAACATATTTCTTCAAAAGGAGATTCATATTCGCCGCCTCTATCACTCCTTATCATTTTGATCTTTTTGTTAAGTTGTGTTTCAGCTTCAATTTTATATTGTTTGAATGCATCAATTGCTTCATCTTTACTTTTGAGTAAGTAAACATAGCAGTACGCGTACTATCGTCAATAAAAGTGATAAAATACTTCTTTACCACGAGATGATATTGACTTCATATCACAAATGTCTGTGTGAATTAAGTCTAAGGGACTTGAATTCCTTTCAACTGACTTATAAGGATGTTTAACATACTTAGATTTAACACAGATTTGACATTTTGATTGATTGCATTCAAACTTTGGTAATAATTTCAAATTGATCATTTTTCACAAGGTTTTATAATGTCATGTCCCAAACGGGAATGCCATAAATCATTCGACTCAATCAAGTAAAAACCAGCTGTGATTTTATTGCTTTCAAACAACAATTACATTCAGTTTGAAAAGGGTCTCAGTTAGGTAACCTTTTCCTACATACACATCATTCTTACTTATTACAGTATGATTTGAAATAAGAACGCACTTAAATCCGTCTTGATGAGAAGACCAGCAGAGACTAAGTTCTTCCTTATTTCTGGAACATGAAAAACACTATTGAGAATCACCACCTTGTCGGATGTCATTTTCATAAATATTTTTCCATATCCTTCAATCTTAGCTGTTGCAGAGTTTCTCATATACATGGTCCCGTTGGGTCCAGCAGGGGCATAGGAAGAAAATGCTTCTCTAATAGCACAAACATGTCGAGTGGCTCCAGAGCCAAGCCACCAGTCCTTGGGGATTTCCACTAGGTTGTATTCAGACACCATAGCGCACAAGTCATCAATCTCCATGGTTCTTTCAACCATATTAGCTTGACCCTTTTGCTTCCCTTTCTTTCAGGCTCGACATTTAGCAGCCTTGTGTCCAATCTTTCCACAATTATGGCAGTTTCTTTTGAATTTCTTCTTGTTAAGAAAATTCTTTGATCCAGAAGGTTTCTTCCTCTTTTTGGAATTAGTTGGAGTAGTCTCAACAATATTTGCCCCCATAATTATTGAGTTTCCCCTTACCTTCATTTCAGCAGCTTTATTATCTTCTTAGATTCTCAATCGAACGATAAGATCTTTAAGCTTCATCTCCTAGCGCTTGTGCTTTAAATAATTCTTAAAGTCCCTCCATGAACGAGGTAGCTTTTCAATCATGGTTGCAACTGGAAAAGTTTCATTGATGACCAAACCTTCAAAGAAAAGCTCATTATTAGCATAATTAATACTTTTGATAAAAGCATTAATTCGAATTATACTTTCAGCAAGGAGATCGTGAATTATCACTTGCAGCTCTTGGACTTGTGTGATAACAGGCTTGCTATCTATCATCTTGTCGTCCAGAAATTTGGCTGCAACAAATTTCTGTAATCTGGCATCTTCCATTTTGTACTTCTTCTCTAGAGAATCTCAGAGTTCTTTAGAAGTCTCCACATTATTGTATACGTTCTATAGATCATCCTCCAATCCACTTAGGATATAGTTCTTGCACAAAAAATCTGAGTGCTTTCAAGTCTCAATCACCAAGAACCGTTTATTTTCAGGAGTTGATTCTGGCAGAACCGGATTATCCTTCTTAATGAACTTTTGCAGACACAACGTGGTCAGATAGAAGAACATCTTCTGCTGCCAGCATTTGAAGTCGATGCTAGAAAACTTTTCAGGCTTTTCTACCGGAGTCAGTGCATGCACAGCACGGGTGGAGGAGATTCCATTGCTTGTAGAGACAAGCATGGGGTAGTTGTTTCTATCATATCTGTTAATCAGTAACAACAAAAGTTAGCAATCGATGAAGATTCTATTTCTTCAAATCGAAAAAACTTTTGACAAAGCTAAACTGAATATCGGTGAAGTTTTTATATCTTCAAACCGAATTATTAACAACCAGATTTACTTGGCGAAGTTTTTATATCTTCAAACCAATAATCACAGTGAGTAGAAAAATCACAAGGATTTTAATCTCAACGGGAGTAGAAAATTTGAAGATTTTAATCTCCAACAGTGGAGTAGAAAATCAAAAAGGTTTTAGTCTCCAAAACTAGAAATAGATGAAAACAGAAAATTATAACCAAATATTAAATTCCTTAAGCTTGTTGTCGTCCTGCGTTCAAATCAGTAAGATAGAAAATATAATTAATATCCGAGAACACAGAATTAACTGTGTGTCCTTAAGGAATTTAATCCCCTCACTGTACTCGAGGTTTTGTATTACTTCCTCCCAAGATAAAACGGATATACCTGTTAATGGTGTAGCTGTACATCAAACACCAATAACTTCGTCGAACTCTAAGAGTAGTAACAAATCATACAATGGACTCGATTTTGTTTGTTTGAAAATATGCAGAATGTTCGAAAATTCTCTCTCAAAAATGAAGGCAAAAGACCTTTATTTATAGCCAAAGATCTGAAGTGGAGGAGTATGAAGACACCTGTTCAGGCTACCATTGAAAAAGAAACTTTTCAACTTTCTCTTCCCTTCAATTTATTTCTTTCCATTTTTGAATTCACACCCAACACTTAATTCCAACAAAAAATTCAAAAAAAGAGATCAGTGCTGTACATGAATGAATTGAATCCACACATGTCCGCGCATTGATAAATTTAAATTTAACAGGTTTATCTTTTAATTCTTATCACTGATACACTTGTGATCTCATAGATTCAATGTTTACCATCTATTAAAATTTTCATATGTACATTTATATGTAAAAATACTGGCAATTATTTACCAGATCTGCCTGTGTCTATTGAGACCGCGATACAGTGGTCGGTCGGTCGCACAGTCGGAAATATAATCTTGTCATATTTTTCCTGCCAATTAAGATGATTCACTGATGTGTCAACCTTTTTGACTAGAGGAATTATATATTTTGAAGGAGGCCATCTTTCTCTCCTTTGATTACTATGGTAGTACTTAAAGTAGATGTAAGTGGGAGAGTTGATTTACCCTTCAAATTAATTACTATTTAGTATTAAAATCAAATGGACCTAAATAGAATGAATGAACACACAAAAATTCATATAAACAACTTTAATGAATTTTAAATCTTAATTTTTTACATTTATCAAGTTCTAAATAAATTATTAATACATATTGAATTCAGAAAATGATCTCTTAGTACGTAAATAAAATGAACCTAAATAGGGTGAATAAACACACAAAAGTTCATATAAAAAACTTTAACTAGTTGAGGCAGAATCAGAAAATTTTAATTTGTAAAATTTGAATCATAAATTTTTTTTTTTAATTTATCGTATTTTGATTAGATTATTGATCCATATTGAATCTTAAAAATAATATCTTATGTATTAATCTAAAGGTGAAAATGATTTTCATCCCCAAGTTTGTTTTAAAAATCAAACTCTTTCCTCAACTTTGAACAATAGACATTCTCCCCCCTTTATCTTAATTGACTTTTTAAAATATCTATATAACTCTTGGATTATCAACTTTGTCTTTTTCTTTTTATTTCTTTAAAATTATAGTATTTTTTTTTTAATCTATGTAACAAATTTTTAATTAAAAAAATAAATATTAACTTTTGGGTTTAAATAAAATAAATAAATATTAATGAGTATATAATTTAATAATGTTTTATAATGAATTAAATAAGCAAAATAAAAAATAATCTTATTAATAATAACTAAGATTCTAATATTTATTAATACAGCAAAATAAAAGGCAATAATAATTTTATAAATTTCAATGCATGAAATACGAAAAAATTAATAAAATACAGAAAAATTTAAATATTATTTAGTTATAATGTAAATTAAGTTTAAGTTATAATTTATGAAATATTCTAGTAATAATAATCAAATTTTATTTATTTATATAGATAATAGAGGATAAGAAAGAGGAGAAACATAAATACCCACACACATGCATGCATATACATATATACACATTTAATGCATATAATATTTTTATAAGGCCAAATACATACACAACCCCTTAAACTTGGCTTCATTTTTCATTTTGACACTCCAACTCAGCCTTGTTCCATTTTAACCCTCCAACTCTAATTTTCATGTTTCATTTAAACACAAAGTACTAATTTTTATGTTTTTATTATTTTTATTTATACTCTTCAATTGTAATTTATATTAAAATTGACGAACGTTCGATAGTTTTCGTAAAAATAAATAAAAAATTGACGGACATCCGTTGATTTTTTTAACTAATATTTTTTTAGAGTTTCTGCGCATTTTGGCGAAAAAAATAATCGACGAAGTTCGTCAATTTTTAATGTCTGCCAGTTTTTCTTTTTCTTTTTTTAAATCATTGACAACCCCATGAAGTCTGTTGAATTTTAGTGTTTTTTAATAGTGTTATTAACAATAAATTGGAGTGTTTTTTTACTCATATTGAAGATGACTTTTTTTTATTTGTATTGAATCGAGTTAAAAAATTAGAAAGTAGGGTATTTGAGTTAAAGCCAGATGAGTTGGATGATATAAAAAAGATACGTTGCATTATTTAATTGAGTACTTTGTACCTTTTTAAAATATTTTATCAACACGCATTGAATAGTTTACACCGAATAATATTCAGTATTTACACTTAATTTTTTATTTATTTTTACAAAAACTAACAAACGTCTGCCGATTTTTAAAATGTAAAATTACAGTTGAAGAGTATAAATAAAAATAATAAAAATTCATACTTTGTATTGAAATGGAACATGAAAAATAGAGTTTGAGGGTTAAAATGGAATAAGGCTCAGTTGAGGTGCCAAAATAAAAAATGGAGCTAAGTTTAAGGGGCTGTGTATGTATTTGGCCTTTTTATAACAATAATTAAAAAAGTACTAAACAACATTAGATTTTGTAACAAATTCATAAAACTATTGTTCTACTTATAATGCTAGTGAATTTAAATAAGAAACTATAAATATTCAGGTTAAAAAATTAATATTATATATAATATAAATAGATATTACATAAATGGAGGATTGAAAATAACAAGGGTAAAACAGATATCTTAAAAAATCAGTTAGGATAAAGGGGAAAGAATGTCTATTGTTCACAGTTGAGGGGGGATTTTGATTTTTAAAGTAATATTGGGGATGAAAACGATTTCAACATAGATCTAATGATATAATAGTATGAAAAAATTTTAGTAGGTTAATTGGTTGACTACTTGAATTTTCACCTTGTTGGTGAGTGTTTGATTTTCCACCTTGTCATTTTCTCCCCATTCCCCTGCCCCTTAATTAATAAAAACAATTTTCAAAAAAGAATAAAATAAAAAAATAATATACTAAATGTAAATAAGTTTGAAAAATTACCAAACGCAACCTAGACTTGTTCACACGAGAACAACAATTAATAAGTTGAAGAAGCAATATTTTCGAATTATAAGCATGACTTGGTTAGATGTTAATAAGTGAAAGGATGTAGTATTATTTTTTACAAAGGAAGTAGATAAAACGGATAGTTCAGACTCAAGAGCCTCGTTGATATATATATATATATATATATATATATATATATATATATATATATATATATGGATCATCCGTTTAATTTATTCCTTACAAGCATGTCATATCGATCATATATGCGCCGTTCTTTCTCTCTCTCTTCATTTACCTTACAAATAACTTTAGCATTTTAAGACACCCTAATTTTACTCTTCATAATTTTCTTCTATATATCTTTGTTTGTTTTGTTTTTCTTCATGGATGCTCATGAATCCAACTCAGATTCTTGTTCATCATCAAATCTAAGAATCATTGTCCAGAAGAACCCTTCAGAAGCCCAACTCTCTGAATTGGGGATAAAATCTTGGCCAAAGTGAGTATTTACATACATGTAAATATGTGTGTTTCATTAAAGAAAAGGCTAGCTGAATCATATTCATTTGTGTTTAAACAGATGGGGCTGTTCACCAGGGAAGTACCAATTAAAATTTGATGCAGAAGAGACATGTATCTGCTTAGAGGCAAAGTCAAAGTGTATCCAAAGAACACAACAGAAACGACGTCGTCAGTGGAGTTTGGAGCAGGGGATCTTGTCATTATTCCCAAAGGACTCTCTTGCACCTGGGATGTCTCCCTTGCTGTTGATAAACACTACAAGTTTCATTCTTCTTCTTCTTCCTCCTAAAACCCACCTTCCTTTTCCCATTATTACAACTCTTAATTATGTAAATGCTAAGTTACTATACTTTAATTTTACTTCTTGTGTTTGTCTCTCTTATTTTTCATAAACAATATATATATATATATATAACATTCTTGTACACTATCAATTATGTATCTACATGTTAAACTCTACTATTTCTTCATTGAGATGGTGTAACTTATAATTGTAATCTCCCGTCAGATTCAGTGCACTTTACAACACTTCTTTAATAGCAATATTAAAACTATTTCATTTTTATGCTATTGACAAATTCAACTATTTCCCTAACTTAAATATAACCTCATTCAATTCCATCGATCTCATCTATTTGAGAATTGCTAATTAACTTTCTAATAGACTTTTTAATTCCGCGAGAAAGTTATATAATTAATTTCCTTCACCATCTTAGTTTTCTATTTTTCATTTAACTAGTTCACGGGCACGTGTTGCGCACATGTATTCTAAGTTATTTAATATATAATTTTAAATAATTATATAAAGTTATTTAAATATTTCTTTGAGTGATAAAAACAAAATTAAAGACTAAAGTACAAGCTTTTGAGAATGATGAATATGATAATCACCTCTTGCAAAATTTATTAATATGAATTCGTATAATTTTAATGTGAATAAAAGACTATTTCTATTTTTAAATAATATTTAATACTTGAATTAATTAATCCATTATTGGCCATGTACTTAAAATCTAAGTGAAAATATGAATTTCTAGAGAATCTAATATTGTCATATTTCAACAAGGTTTTTGAAGTCAAAATATGATATTTCACTTAGAGATGCAACTTCTTAGATGATTTGTCTATCAATAGTGAACTAAATATGTCGACTTGAGAAAACTGACAACTCTTATGAGAGTAGAAAATCCACATTGACAAGACAAGCTTCATACAATCAGGTGTTTGTAATTGTATAAAGATAAACTACAAAAAAGAAGACTCTTCATATCAATAAAGAAGTTAACGAAGTAAATAATTATAAAAAATTTTGAGTTGATAAGTAGATGAAATTATAAAAGTCAAAAGTCAACAAATTACAAAACCTTCGAGAGTAGATTCACGAACAAAATGCAATAGATATACAAAATCACAACTTTAATCAATCAGTAATAAAACTTACATGTTTACTCATACAACTTGTATGATACATCTATCTATTCTCATATACCACCATAGTCCAACAATAGAAAGTACAACAACCAATTAAAACTATAGATTCAAGACATTGTTTGTCAATATTGTAAGCATATATAAAATCATGAGTTGCCTCAAAGTGTCAACATAACATTCTTGCAAATTAATGGTATCCAATTTACTTTACAGTTCTGCGAAATAATGTAAATTAAATTTTCAATACCTTGTTATCAGTATCGTCATTGATCAACCATTTATGTTTAATGCGGCGACAGAGATGTAATACATATTACAAGTTGAAGGAAAAATAATCTAATTAAACAAATATCATTCCAATAGAAACATGACATTTAAAATTGAGAAGCTTTAGAGTAACTTGACAAACAAATATCTTGAGTCTATAAACCAAAATAAAATACAAAAACATTACAACCTAAAAAGAAAAAGAAAGAACATGGATATGATTCTTAATTTTCAGCTACTATCAATTCAATGAAATTATGAGTTACGTTATAACAATTATCTCTTCATTTGCTCTAGCTAATTTTTAAAAATTTAATATATAATTATTTCAAGTGTGTTTTAAAAATATGCATTGATTCTTAAAAAACATATACAGTAATGGAAGAAATTTGAAAAAAATCCAAAATTATTATCATGATAAATACTATTTAATATAAATTATAAATTATTTCTATTTTATTATACATTAATTAAATGTAAAGTATTTAATTGTTTAATAATATTTATTATAATGGAATTTTATTTTTTAGTATATAAAATATTATAAAATATCTAAATTAAAAAATAAAATGATCGCTCTATATTTAATAGGCAAATTGATCTTTTAACTTTGTCTTTCTCACTTTTAGAATAGTATAGATATAGATATAGATAATATAATAATAAATAAAATATATAATTATTATATATATAAAATTTAAAATTTTAGTCTTTTAACTTTGAATTTCTCACTTTTAGATGTTTGTGTGTGTATATATATATAGTATAATAAATAAAATATAATCATTATATATAAAATTTAAAATTTAGTCTTTTAACTTTGAATTTCTCAATTTTAGAATAGTGTATGTGCGTGTGTGTGTATATATATATATATATATATAAAATATAATAAATAAAATATAATTATTATATATAGAATTTAGTTTTAAAATAAATGATAATTTAGTTAAAAAATATTTAAAAAATATTTTTATAATTTAACTTTCAACTTAGGGCTTCCTAATTACATAATAATATGATTTGTTGTTTTCTATTTCAGAAAGTAGAAAGTTAATTTGCTTTTACGTTTTGATTCTTTGGCAATTAGTCTTTAATGGGTAGTCAAAGAGAGGAATAGCTAGCCATGAGTCCCCATCTTAATCCTAGAGGTAATTAAGATTAATATGATAGCATCCCCTTTTCCTTAAAAAAATAATTTTTTTTTGAAAAAAAGGAACTTCTAAAACGTTTTTTTGACTGGTCAACTCCTTCATTTTTATATCACGTATGGACATTACCTTCTGTCAGCAATGATGTTTTCTGCTTGAATTAAATATATGATACAGAATTTTGTTTTAAATTGCTGCAAGAACACAATTTTCACCTAATTTCAACGTTTCATGTTTGTCCTTTATCATCCCCAGTCGACAAAAAGGATTGGATATTTTTACCTTTTTTTTCCCTTTTAAATGGGATAGGAATTAACTCAAAAACAAAAGTTTGAAGGAAGATGAATCAGATCATTTTGAAACTTACATATCAGAATTCAGTGTCTATATTAAACAATTAGTAAGAATATATATATCAAATAAGTGCTAAAAGTTTATATAATAAGCATCACCTTTTGATTTATAGTCTGTTTTGTCAAACTTCTGTCAGGTCAAAAGTGCTTTTTTTTTTTCTTTTAAAAGGTACTTATTTTAAAAAAAATAAAGTGTTTGGCCAAGTTTTTGAGAGAAAATAAGTGTTTCTAGGGAGCAACAGGAGCTATTTTTTAGAAGTTGAAAAAAGTAGTTTCTCTCCGAAAGCACTTATTTGAAAAACACTTTTGTGAAAAATACACTTACAATCACTTTTCAAAAGTTTGGACAAACACTAATTGTTGCTCCAAAGTGTTTTTTAAATTTATTGGTCAAACACAAACTGTTTCTCACCAAAAGTACTTTTTTGATAAGCACTTCTCAAAATAAGCAGATTTGACAAGCTTGACCAAACAGGCTATTAATCTATTTTCCTAGCCTCCTCGGCTAAGTGATTTTAATAATTTTAAAAATAATAGAAATCAACTTATTTTGTGTTAATGGAACTTTAAGAGACATCTTCTAAATGTATTTCTCTTATCAAGCAAGTTAGTATAACAATAATTTTTCTATGAGCATATCCTCTTTTAACGGTACGATGGTAAAATTAAATAAAAGAAATTCTCCGATATCTATCCTGTCTTATTATTTATTCTTCCTATACAATTCGGTCTTTCTACACCCAAATATAAATTTGTAAGACCTCCCATTGTAAGTTTTTCCTTGTCTTTTTTATTTGCTTTAGGGATCAGGCAGAAGAAGGAATTTCTCTTTTTCTTTTTCTTAGCTAGCATATATATAGAGTAGAGGAGACTGATCGGACAACATGTGTGTCAGAAATAAAATGGATAATGAATTGAGATACTCCTGAGTCCTGATCAAGAGATTCTTCTTCCTAAATAGCATCTCGTCTCCATATTCGAGATATTTAAAATAGGTTCGTAAACTAATATTTATTCTAGTGCTTAAGTAAGCTTTTTCGCTATCTTTGTGGGAGAAATGAATTACATCGATTATCCTTTAAAAGGTACATGATTTCAGCATTTGGGGGAAAAAATTGAATATAGGACATCTCTACTTGCAGTCTATCTTAATAATATAGGGAGGTGTAGCGTAATATAATATTTTAAAAAAATATATTAATATATATTGGTAGTTGTTCTGTCATACCTAAAAATTAATATTCTAGAAGAAAATATATCTAAGATCAAGTATTTTGAGTAGGTTTTTGTAGAAAATTCAGATTTTCTTTTTTTATGTTGCAATCATATAAAAACATAAACTTTGAGACTCAATAGCTAAATACATGAAAATTTAATCATAAGACAAAATCATAAAGAGCATACTGCGAGTAGAAAGTGAAATTAATATAATAAATTCAAAAGCATCAAATATATCTTGTTCAAAAAAAAAAGAGAAATTAAAACATGTAAAAATGATACTAGCCGTACTTAATAATAGAAGAATTGACAGAAATTGTAAAATTATCCCTCCTAAATGAGTTTTAAAGTCATTAGTTACCTTGTTATTATCTTTTTAGCTTGCCAACCAAAAGGGGTTTGCTCTTTCAAATATGTACTTATATTTGTTATTTATTATTTATTATTTCATATACTTAAATATGTTTCTAATAAATCAATAAATCCGTTTTGGTAATAAATAGCCCCCGTAAAATAATTTTTGCAGGTGAAGTATATACTATAACCTTGGTAATAACTATTGCTCAGGAAGATATAGAAAGACGATTCCTGGTGAGACCTAAAGTGATTTAGGTCCAGCCTGAGTAATGACACCTCAAGATCAGGCATACTTCAAGGTCTTTCCCCTGGAAAGGCCACCTCACGGTTGGACGTCCTCATAATTTCCTTGAGGAATCCAACAATCAATCTCAATCCTCACACCAACCTGCCTCCAATCAGTTTCAAGCGAAGTGTCAGAACGTAGGCATGTGCAACTAGATAGTCTTTTCAATTCTAATATATAGTCGTTTCACATAAAAGTGATATTTCGAATTTTATTTCCTATAAGAAAAGTTTCTTAGGAGAAAATAAGAGATTCAAGAACTCCCCAAAAATCAACCTAGAAACTTATCATCTTCTTTTTTAGAACTTCCCTGGGAGAGGCACCCGACCTCCCCCTTTCTAGTAATTTTCTATTCTTTTGAGTAATGTTCATGCTTGTAATCAACCCCCTCCTTGGCGGTTTATGCCAAAATATATGAAATTGATCGACCTTAAACCACGTGCTTTTAACTTTCTTTTTAATAGATTTTACTATTAATTGAATAGATAAGTTTTCGATAAACAGTTTGTCATCGTCTATAGGGATAAGCAGTGGTGGTGTTATTTTGATCTGTTTTTCTAACCTCTTATTGAGTTGTCAAGGTATCTCCACTGGGAATATACTACCATATGTGGAACTTAATATGGAGGACTTCAACCAACCCTCAACACAATATCCCTCCGCCCGTAAATATTTTGCAACCGACATAATCTATGGATATTCAAGGGCCGGAACACTCTCAAATAAGGGATAGGACAAGGGTGAGGATGAGGATGAGAAAGAAAATAATAACAATAACAGGATCCCAACCTGTATCTCACACTAAAACTAATCGGGTGATGAAATAATCTCTGATGACTGTAAAGACAAAGAAATCTTAGAAAGTACCTGTGGTCGTACATTGAGAGAGAGCACCATCTACATAATTCCTAGCCTAAAATAATCAAGGGACTGTATAAAATATTCAAAGCCTCTAGAGAGACAAGTCAATGCCTAACAAGTAGAGACCATAGGTCTCGTTTTGGAAGAAACTAAAGGTGGGAGAAAACTAGTTTCCACACTACGAATGCGGAAATCTTTTCGGGCCTCACCGACTAAAGTAGCCGGATGTCACTTGGATAGAGTACAACTTTTTCAAGTACTTGGTATAACTATATAATGCTCTCGGATAGCAGCTTTCTTGCAAAGTGCTGGCACATGAAGTAAAGGTTAATAATTACCAACTCTATGCCCCATAAACGACATGTTGGTACTCTAGACCTGGTCATCGGGATTCTCTAGAATGGAGCCTAAGATTGAAAGACATTGTGTTGGGGGATAATGTCAAGTCATCAAAGTCCTTATTGATTTATTGGAATGTCGAAGAGAGGACTAGTTCTTAGACAAAGTAAGCGTCGAGCTACCCAAAATGATAGAACAACAGATGTCTGTACTCAAAAAAATGTTGGGTCAAGATGCCGAAGAGTATAAACTAGCAACATAAAGATTAAGAGACGAAGGACTCATACAGGGATTACCAGTTGTTCATCACATTAATTTCGAACCGATAGTTCCTTACTAGTCATAGCCTCAATAACATCATGAGGACTACTGTTACCCAATGATAGAGACAACGATCGATCAGAAGAGTATGGAGATTAGAAAACAAGTATAAAATAACCCCCAAGGATTCTCTAACTAATCTAAATTGGTTACAATAAGAACAAAGCATGTTGCATTGGGACCATCCTACCAAATTAGGACTGCCTTAGAGAATAGCAAAAAAAGAAAAATTATAGTTATGTTCACTAGGACTGGAAACAAGGAGAATCGTGAAAGGATCCGGGCACCCTAGCACATGAACACTGGATTGATCCTGCAACCCGGGATAAGCCGGATGATGTTAAGCAACTAAGGGTTCTATCTCACATTTAGGGATCGTTTGGTTATGGATTAGAGTATGCAAGTATTAGTAATACATGAATTAGTTATGAGGAAATTTATGTAATATTTTATGTAGGAATTAGTTGTGCAGGTTTTAGTTATTCTTGTATTAGTTATGTAGGTATTAGTTATGTAGGTATTATTTATGTAGGGTTTAGTTATGTAGAGATTACAATACATGAATTATTGATTATTGAATATTTAATTTATTGTAAATTAATATATATTATTTACAAATAAATAAGTAAACAAATAGTATAAATTCTATTGCATAATTGAATATTTTTTTTTTTAAAAAAAGAAGAAAGTGAAGGTGCAAATGTATACCTAATAACAAGACTACTACTTCGACTGTATTATTAAGCATATTATCAATCCACATACCCAAAAATTATCATACTATTATGATAATTCTACGAAATTATCATACTATTTAATTGTATCATACAAGAAATGACCAGTCACTTCTGTCATACGGTAAACGACCGGTCAATTACTTGTATATGGTTAATTACATCATACGAGAAATGATCGGTCAATTGTATATGGTTTCATTTTCTCATAAAATATTATTTTATTTTAAAAATGCAAGAGCATTTAACAAGAAAGAGCTAAAAATGTCAAGATAAGAAGTAGAGGTGTTAAAATGGATAAAATTTATGGTTATCCGCTCGATTCAACCTATTTTAAATGGGTTGGATATCCAATTATTTAAAAGTGGATCAATTATAGTTTTGTGTATGTATATATATATATATATATATATATATATATATATATAGAGAGAGAGAGAGAGAGAGAGAGAGAGAATTAAAAAATGATAACTAATTCTGGATAAATATACACAAAAAAGTGATAATTTTTAAAAAAATTAACTTAAAAATGCTTTTAGAAGTAAATTGACAGGCGCAAATGTATAATTTTATTATTTTAATATATGTATAACTAATACTCACATAACTTATTTCACCTTCTACCTTGCATAAAATTATATATAGATTTTTTCATAAGTTATATGAGTATTAATTATGTAATTACTAAAACACAACCAAACACCATATAAAATTAATACATGAATAACTTTTATACAACATTTGGAACCTACTGACCAAACATGATATAAAATTAATACATGAATAACTTTTATCCTATTTGAAAATCAAATAATATATAAAATTGTACATGAATAGCCAAGTTATTCATGTATTAACTTGGGTCTTATCCAATAACCAAACGCCCCTTAATAACCAAACGCCCCTTAATGTAATAGGGTTGTTTCCCTTTTTAATGCACAAGGGTCATTGCCCTTTTTTTCTTTGTATACATATTGCAAGGGTCATTTCCCTCACCCCCTTTTTTTTTATAAGAATAATTAATGCCATGAATTTTTGTAGGTTCTTTGATCTGTCTTAGTTTCAAATAAGTCCCAGGATTGAAAATGTAGGCATCAGCCCGCACACAACACAGTCTACATACTTAAATCGCCTGACGATACAGTCTACACACTCAAATTGTAAAAGTTACCACCAAAATGACAACCTCTAGAATTAAGTTGTAAAAGCTCCACCCAAGTGATACAACTAATTTTTTGTAAAACATTTTTATTTATTATCATTTTCTCTCAATTACTTAGCATTTTAATCGCACCTTTAATCTTAAAATGATATCTTGGGGCTTATGTTGGGTTTTAATTGTTCTCTAGGTACTTTGACCTTGAGGGAAGGCTGTAGAGATGGTTCGTCGAAGTTTCAAAGAAAGATCACAGGTTGTCATGACCCGAGTCTATATCCTGGACGAGACATGATACTTGGAGTCACAAGTAACCTCAAGCCAACCCATGGTTTATCATAACACTGGTAATCTGAGTAATCATAGCAGAAGCTTAAATAATAAAACCATTTAAGGAAAACTAAATATAAAAGTTTATACATCTAAAAGAAAAATTGAAGGTCTGAGTCTATGCTTGAAAGTTATCTATATATGATGAGTTGCTAGGACAAGCCCCTAGCTAACTCTAAAGTCTAACAGAGTGAAAATGACTGAAAAAGTAAATATCGTCCTCGAAAGATGAGGACTCACCACTGGTACTGCTGATATCACCTGAAGAAGATCTACTAATGGTGCTGAGGTTGAGAACCTGAGCCTGTACCATAATACAATACAACATAGAAGGTATGCGTCAGTACTTTGAATGTACTGAGTAAATAGGAAAATATAGCATAAAGAATAAATAATTAACTGTAATGACATGTAATGAACAACTAAGATACTGAAACTGAACAAAACTAAAATATAACTAAAATAGTCAAAATGACCCTGTCTGATGGTCATAGACGTGCCCTGAATCTGACATACTGATCTGAGCTAACCATACTAAACTGAGTAACTGAAACTGTTTTGAGCTGAGCTAAACTGAAACTGTACTGACTAGTGGGAGAGGCTATAACCGAAATATAAACACATGAGCTAGACGTGGAGTTTGATGTATACACCCTATCGGTAGGACCCAATATACCTTTTCAGGGTATAAAGGCATGAACTGGGTGATCACAAGTCTGGGGCCATAGGGCCAATAAAATAACCTACGATGGCAACGTAGTTTTGGGAACCTAGGTGCGTTGGAATTCCGGTCTTCTCGGTGCTAAGTCCTACTCCCACTGGATAGTCCTAAAATGACTACTAAGCTGATAGGTCAAAATTGGGGTCCAAGACTAAGTCAGGAATACCTATCTGGAAGTATCCTGAGAGTCTTATCGGATCGGATTCTGTAACTGGTGTTCTAAGACTGGCCAGAGCTGCTTATCTGGAAGTGTCGTAACCGTCTAAAGAACAAACTGAAATCTGATAACTGATATCTGAGTCTAATAACTGATAACTGGGAGGCGCCATTGATATCTCAAGAAAAGACTGTAGTCAAACTGATCAGCTAACATTTCTGAATAATATTGAACATGCTAACATTCTGACTTAAACTGGTCTAGCATGCAATTGTCTGAGATTTCAACTAATTTTAACAATATGGGAGTCCCAACACTGGTAAAGTCAAGCAACATGATTGACTACTCAATTATGTTAGACCCTAAAATACTGCATTCAAAAGCTAGGGCTAAATCATTTCACAAGGAACTAGTTTCCACATAATTTCTAAGAATTTAGGAAAAACATAGCAGCTAAAACATGGATAGTACTCCTCCTGAAATTTATAAAATTATGTTTGAAAACTTTCTAAATTTTGAAATCTCAGGGCTATGACTGATAGAAGATCAAGGAAGGGTTTTGGGGACACAAGGGAAGAACAATTCCCTTATTGAATTCCCACATACCTGGTGAATAAATTTCGGAGAAAATTCCTTGAGAATCTGAGAAGAAATTGACTGCCCTAGCTCCTGCTCTGAGTGTTTCTGAGAGAAATTTTATGAACTGATTTTTTGAGGGGATGAGAGGGGTAAAGTAATCGTCGATTACCTCTCTAAATTCCCCGAAAATAACCCAAAATGAAGCAGTTTAGGGGTTAAAAGGATGGAAAATTACAAAAATATCTCTAGGGAAAAATCTGGAAAAACTGCCGATAGGGACCAACAGGTCACTCAACGAGTCGTTGGTTGAGACCACGACTCATTGGGACCAGTCGTTGGTCTTAAGGCCTGGATTCTGGACTTACTGAAAGTAGCAACAAGAGGGACCATGACTCATTGGATGAACGAACGAGTCATTGGTTCCTCCGGTGGTCACTGGATGAAAATTCTGGGAAGCCTGATAATGGGCAACACAACGACTCGTTGGTTGACCCAACAAGTCGTTGTGTCGAGTCGTTACCTCCACTGGAGAAGTTATTAAAATCCCTAAACTTGACACCACAGGTGGTCATAATGACTCGTTGTATTATACAATGGGTCATTGTTGTCACTCGCTGTTACTGAAGGAGGTTTTTGGGAATCCCAACTAACGACTCACACCACGAGTCGTTGTATCACATGAGGACTCGTTGATTGAGTCATGGGTTCTAGGAAAATGGAATTTTGAGATGTGGACCAATGAGTGACAGGACAACTCGTTGTTTCTCATAACGGGTTGATCCATGTCCCATTGGTTCTCGAAGGACCCAGACAGGGCCAACCACGACTTAGACAATGGGTCATTGGAGCTGACCACGACTCATTGTCTCGGTCGTTCTGAGGCATTTTTTTCTTGTTTCTTCTAGATTTTTCTTGCAAGGTCTGAGTTTGGTCTAGAAAAATTTTGAGGTGTTACAATATCTCCCCCTTGGGACCGTTCATCCTCGAATGAAGGCTGAAATTGCCGAAAAACCAGGAAAAGAGCTACAATTCCCAGACTGAGGCTATAAATTGATTTCTAAAGGAGTAGCTGACTCTGAACTGACTTAATCATTCTAACAAGGTTGATGCAACTAGAATGCACATTGAAAATCTGAATAGAGTTGGTAAGTACGGAACTGAATAGAGTATTGAGGAGGAATTTAGTACCTGATGCTGGAACTGAACTGGAAGGGAATAAATGAGGGTATCTGGTCATCATGTATGCTTCTGCCTCCCATGTGGCTCCCTCAACTAGCTGGTTCCTCCACAAGACTTTCACCGAAGTGACTTCCTTGTTTCTCAGCTTACGAACCTGACAGTCAAGGATCTGAACTGGGACCTCTACGTAAGAGAGACTATCTCTCACTCCCACACTGTCTAGTGGCACAACTGAAGTTAGATCACCGCTGCACTTCTTCAATAGTGACTCATGGAAGACTGGGTGCACATATGCTAACTCTGGAGGTAATTCTAACTCATATGCCATACTACCAATTCGTTTCAGAATTTTATAGGGTCCCACATATCTCGGACTGAGTTTCCCTTTCTTCACAAACCTCATCACCCCCTTCATGAGTGAAATTTTGAGATAAACCCAATCATCTACTAAAAATTCTAACTCTCTTCTCCTCACATCAGCATAGGATTTTTGTCGGCTTTGCACTGTTTTCAACCTCTCCTTGATAAGTTGCACCTTATGCATAGCTTCATGAACTGAGTCTGGCCCTATCAGGGTAGCATCACCAACCTCAAACCACCCTACAGGAGACCTACACCTCCTACCATATAATGCCTCAAACAAGGCCATCTGGATACTAGAGTGGTAGCTTTTGTTGTATGCAAACTCGATGAGAGGTAGGTGATCATCCCAACTGCCCTTGAAATCGATCACACACGCTCTTAGCATATCTTCCAAGGTCTGGATAGTCCTCTCAGCTAGTCCATCTGTCTACGGGTGAAAAGCTGTGCTGAGCTTGACTTGGGTACCGAGTCCTTTCTGAAATGACTTCCAGAAATGCGAGGTGAATTGGGTACCTCTATCTGAAATAATGGACAAGGGCACCCCATGCAGTCTGACCAACTCCCGGATATATAACCTAGCATAATCCTCAGTTGAGTCTGTAGTTTTAACTGGGAGGAAATGTGTTGACTTGGTCATCTAGTCTACTATTACCCAAATTGAGTCATGCTGCCGACGAGTACGAGGTAGACCTGTAATTAAGTCCGTATTCACTTCTTCCCACTTCCATGTAGGTATGCAAATATCTTGAGCCATACCTCCCGGTCTCTGATGTTCCACCTTAACCTGCTAGCATTTTGGGCACTTAGCCATAAATTTTGCTATGTCTCTTTTCATGCCATTCCACCAGTAAATATGTCGTAGATCGCGGTAATCTTAGTGGCACCTGGGTGGATAGAATATCTCAAAATGCGTGCTTCAGCCAATATCTACTGTCTCAAGTCACCCACATCCGGTACACATAGTCTACCCTGGTAACGGAGTACACCATCTCCCCCTTTTGAGAAAGCCTCCACTTCTTTTTAGAGAACTACTTCCTTTAGCTTAAGCAGTATGGGATCTTCATCCTACCTTGACTTAACTTCAACGATTAACGAGAAATCTGATCCACTCTGCACTATTACTCCACCTTCAGTTGAATCAACCAACTGCACTCCTAATCGAGCTAACCTATGAATATCCTTTGCCAGTTCTTTTCTGCTCTCTTCAACATGAGCCACGCTCCCCATAGACATCCTAGTTAGGGCATCAACCACCACATTGGCTTTACCTGGATGGTACAACACACTCATGTCGTAATCCTTCAATAGCTCCAACCACCTTCTCTGAAGAAGATTTAAATCTTTCTGACTGAAGACATACTGAAGGCTGTTGTGATCGGTGAAAACATCCACGTGAGCCCCGTACAGGTAATGCCTCCATATTTTCAATGCAAACACCACTGTTGCCAACTCAAGATCATGAGTCGGATAGTTCTTTTCATGAACCTTCAGCTGTCTGGAGGCATAAGCTATCACCTTACCCCACTGCATCAGAACGCAATTGAGTCTAACTCTGGAAGCGTCTTAATACACTACGAACCCATCTGTTCCTTCTGGTAAGGTTAACACTGGAGCAATAGTGAGTCGAGTCTTCAACTCCTGGAAACACTTCTCACATGCATCTGACCACCAAAATTTCACCTTTTTCTGAGTTAACCTAGTTAGAGGAGATGCAATAGAGGAAAATCCTTCTACAAAACATTTGTAATAACCGACTAGACCCAAGAAACTTCTAATTTTGGTTAGGGAAGTAGGTCTTGGCCAGTCTTTCACCGCTGCTATCTTTTGAGGATCTACCTGAATACCCTCACCCGAGACCACGTGACCAAGGTAAGTCACAGACTTCAACCAGAATTCACATTTGCTGAACTTAGCGAACAACTGGCGGTCTTTGAGCATCTGTAGCACTATCCTTAGATGGTTAGCATGTTGTTCCTCGCTTATGGAGTATACCAGAATGTCATCAATGAATACAATGATGAACATGTCTAGATATGGCTCGAAACCCTATTCATCAGGTCTATGAAAGCTGCGGGGGCATTAGTTAGTCCGAAGGACATAACCGTAAATTCACAGTGACCATACCGAGTTCTAAAAGCTATTTTTGTTATGTCACATTCTCTGACTCTTAGCTGATGATACCCCGACCTGAGATCTACTTTGGAGAAACAACTGGTTCCCTGAAGCTGATCGAACAAGTATTAAATACTAGGTAGGGGATACTTGTTCTTAACTGTGACCTTATTCAACTGACAATAATCAATACACATTCTGAGAATACCGTCCTTTTTTCGTATGAATAATATTGGAGCACCCCATGGAGAGATGCTGTTATACCTCGAAAGCCCAAAGATCAAATCCGAGAGTTAAATCGGAGAAAAAGTTGAAATTTGACATCAGACTCAGAACGAGTCATGAGGAGACTCGTGAGATCAACCCACAAGTCGTGATGTGACTCGTGGGGAAGGCCAGGGAATGAAATTGAACTTAAGAAGATGATACCCCACGAGCATGACCACGACTTTGTGGTCAGGCCCCACGAGTTGTTAGGTCAGTCATGAGGTGGGTGAGAAGGAAAAGAGAAGGAAGAAGGGCAGTGTACTCGACGGAAGGACCCCGTGAGTCATGATCAGTCCCCACGATTGGTGGGGAGGGTTGTGGTCAGGTACCTGAAGAAATAATTGACATGGAGGCAGTTTACATAACTAGTGTTAACCACAAGTCGTTGTCACCAACAATGAGTCCTGAGGTTGCCCGTGACGAGCCCAGATAACCAGATGAGTAGTGTACTAGACGGATCAAGCCACGAGTCGTTAGGTCCCTCGTTGGGACCACCTGACAGTTATTTTCTGCAAATTTAGTAAGGGCTTTTTTGTAATTCCTAAGCTTCTAAGGCCTAAACTACGTTGTTTTAAGTTATGAATGATGACTTTTAAAGGGGTTAAGTTCATTTTAGGCCTTATTCACTCATGCATGCAAGGTAGAAAGGTTAAAGAGGGTGATCAAGCTAGTATTCCTCAATTCCTCTTCAATATCTTCTTGGGATATCAAAGAGCTGTAAGAATCAGCTACCAATAGGTATGTAGGGTTATGAATGGGTGATTCCTTTCACACCCATGCCCAATCCCTCTCTAAATCATGAATGATCTATGACTAATCTATGGGGTTTTAACCCAATGCATGAATTTCATAATTCATTACATGGGTATGATTTAAATACGTTTCTACTATTGAATTATGAAGCATGGGTGAGTTTTATAATGTTTTCAATTAAAAATCATGTTTCTAGCTTTATGAATGAAGAAGCCCATTGATGAGAAGTTCATGAAAGATGAGATTTGTGATGAATGTATGATGATGGTGAGGTATTATGATGAAAAGTGTGTTTTCAACCTACCCATGTTTATAATCATGATTTCGATATGTTTTCAACCTACCCGTGTTTATAATCATTATTTCGATATGAATTGAGCATCTCAAGTATGATAAAGCTTTGGGAAATGCCCCCATGTTCAAAGTACGATTGATGATTTCTTTGTCACAACCCCAACAGAGGCCCGGATCGTAGACACGGGACAAGGGACCCTGAGAGACCCCAAGTCGACCCATGGCATAAGCATACATCTAACTCATCCAATAAACTGAAGAAAACATCAATATAACTCAACGGAAGTCTAACTCAACATGACATAAGAATAAGCATCTGAAGCTAACACATACATAAGTGTAAAAATCCTCTAATCTGGACAAGTTAATGGGACAAGACCCCAACTAACTCAACAGTACTGAAACTGAAAGTACATAAGGAAACTAAAAGTCTATCCCTCGAAGGATGAGGACTCACCAACCAAGTAGGGGTTGACTCTGACAATCGACTATGAGCGGGGCTGAGCCTGGGAGCTGGGTCCTGTATCATGAAACTATACAACATAGTAAATATCCAGAGATCTCCGTGAGTTATTTGCCAAATTCGGTGGAGTGGGTCAGTTAAAGATGAGTAGGCAGGGCGTTAGGCTAGTGCCAGTGGGGTACGTAAAGAGGACCAGTCAGTACGTGAAATGTACTGAGTATGCAAGGTAAGTAAAATCGCTTAAGTAAAGTAAACCATTTAAAACATTTCATAACATATCCTAAGCTTTCAAGTATGAGAAGAAGGGCTACATGCATTCATTATGAGATCGTAATCTTATCATGACATGACCATGCATAGCTTTATAACATCATGACTGACTCGAATGACTCAAAGCTGAAACATAACATTTATAATAAAAACTGAACAATGAGTCAAACCTTGCGTTTAGAACATGCATGTGTAAGATAACTTCCATGAGTAATGAATATGCAAATCTAAATCATATAGACCGTGGGAGAGTCGTCACTTAACCGACATACCACGATAGAGCTTACGTGGTCCCAACTATTACACTCAAGTGTGCAGAGCCATCCAAAACCTTGCCAGGGCTAAGGACGCTACCATGATATCGATATCTAGCTCATGGGCCATTAGGGCCAGTGATAGCTCACAAGGGAGGTCCTAATAACATAATAGTATCAACCTACGTTGGCGCGTAGTTCTGGGGCATAGGGTGATCGACCCTTAACCTGCTCGGTGCTAGACTCTTCTCCCAAAAACATACAATTCTCTACATCGTATATAAAGAAGCTCAACATAGTCTATTGACAAAGCTCAAAATGAAATCATGCATAACTCAATATCGTATGAAACGAAGCTCAACATTGTCCTTTGAGAAAGCTCAATAATGAAATCATGCATAGACTCGACATCATATGAAAATGAAGCTCAACATTAACATACATCTCAATTATGAATTTATGCATATGAGAATCTCTATTTTGAACATACCACAAACTCAAATATAAGTGGGAGCATTTACTCCAAATCATGTCGTAAGTTATATGTAGGAATATTTAACTCAACATACCACAAGCTAATAATATGAAATTTGGGAGACTTTGCTCCAAACAATGTGGTAAGCTCATTTTGGGAGAACTCATCATTTTAAAATAAGATGTGGGCATTGCCCAAAGATTTATCACACTTGGATCTACTCAATTCATTTTGGAAACAACATCATAATCATGGAAGCTTTAGAAACATGCTTTTCATCATCATCATATATTCATCATCATTCTCTTCTTTCAAGAACTTCTCATTCATGGGTATTCAATTTCATAATTTAGAAAATATAATTTGGATTGAAAACAATTTAAAATCTTCCCAAGCTTCACAATTCATCAGTATAAATAGAATCTAATCATACCCATGTATAGAGATACTGATCGAGCTGCACTATTTTCTATTCTAATAGATTCCACTTCGCTTGCTTGCACGACTTCCTCTTTGCTTAAAAAAAAGGGGGCAAGTCAAGTAAGTAAGCATTGATCTGAACCACTTTGAAATAGAAAGAAAGATAGAAGGAAAGCAAGAAAGAACTATCTGACTTCGCTATCTTTCTATGAGCATTGAAGAATTATGCAATTGGGTAAAAAAATCCATACTTAATCATAGGTGATTTTCATGATTTGATAGAAATTAGGCATGGGTGTGGAAAGAGACACCCACTCATAACCTTACATACCTGGAAGGGGTGATTTAACCACTTCTCTAATTTCCCAAGATGAGATTCCAATGGAAACCTTCAAAACTTGTTGTAAATCCTCTCTTCAAACTCTCAAGTTTGCATGCATGGAATGACATAGCTTAAAATAGGTTTTCCCTCTTAAAACCCTGTAAAATGAGCCTTAAACAACGTAGTATAGGCCCCTAGGACTTAGGAATTATGAAAAAGCCCTTAGTAAAATCGTAGAATTTGGCTGACTACCAGTCCCCACTAGGGACTGGACGACTCGTGATCACAGGCCAAAAACAACTAGGGGACCTCACAGGAGACACCACGACTCATGGTTGGTGACCACGACTCATGGTCACCATCCGTGGCTTCACATCCCAATGCCTCCATGCCAACAACCAGTCTAGGCCACGGGAGACCTTATGAGTCGTGAGGCCTGACCACGACTCGTGGTCATGCCCGTGGTCTTCTCAACACACCCTTCCCATCCTGCTGGACCACGAGTCACTTCACAACTCGTGGTCACCCGTCACGAGCCTCCTCACTATTCGTTCTATGACCTGGTGCAAAATTTCAGTTTTTCACTATTCTGACTCCCGGGTCTGATCCTTGGGTTCCCGGGGTATAACAATATATCCCCCTTGAAAACATTCGTCCTCGATATTAGAAAAACACAAAAAACTCAGAAACATGCAATCATCATATGCAACCACTGATCATTTAAACCGAAAACTGACGGAATGACTACCTCCGAAAAGAACTACATAGCTGAACTGAATTCAGGCATCACGTACATATATCATAAGCTGAAACAAACTTGCGCACATGAACTGAACATGGAAACTGATTAGAGAATTAGGGAAAAAATTGATACCTCAAACTGAAATTGAGTTGGTAGGGAACAGGTGAGGGTATTTAGCCATCATAGCCGCTTCGGCTTCCCTCGTAGCTCCCTAAACATGCTGATTTCTCCATAACACCTTCACCAAAGCTTCTTCTTTGTTCCTCAGTCTCCGAACCTGATGATCCAAGATTGCAACTGGAATTTCCTCATAACTAAGGCTATCTCCCACACCAACGCTTTCCACCGGGATAGCTAATGTTGGATCACCCAAGCATTTTTTCAAGAGTGATACATGGAAGACAGGATGAACTGAAGATAACTCTGATGGCAATTCCAACTCATACGCTACCTTACCAACTCTTCTCATAACCAGGTAGGGACAAACATAACAGGGATTGCGTTTTCCTTTCTTTTCGAACCGCATGACTCCCTTCATGGGAGACACTTTCAGAAACACCCAATCGTCCACCTCGAACTCCAACTCTCTCCTCCTCACATCAGTATGTAACTTTTGACGACTCTGAGCAGTTTTCAGCCTGTCCCTTATCAACTGAACTTTCACCATAGCCTCATGCACCGAATCAGGTCCTATCATAGCTGCCTCACCAACCTCAAACCATCCGATGGGAGATCTACACCTCCGTCCATAAATAGCCTCGAATGGTGCCATCTGGATGCTGTAGTGATAGCTATTATTGTAAGCAAACTCGATCAAGGGCAAGTGATCATCCCAACTACCTCTGAAATCCATCACACAAGATCTCAACATGTCCTTGAGAGTCTGAATTGTCCGCTCTGCCTAATCATCCATTTGCGGATGAAATGTTGTGCTGAGTTTAACCTGAGTCCCAAGCCCTTTTTGGAAAGACCACCAAAACTGAGAGGTAAACTGAGTACCTCGATCTGAGATAGTAGACAAGGGTACTCCATGTAATCGCACCAACTCCCAGATATACAGTTTGGCATAATTATCCACTGAATCTGTGATTTTGACTAGTATAAAGTGTGTAGCCTTGGTCAACCTGTCTACCACCACCCAAATGGAATCATAGTGTCGGCGAGTACGAGGTAGGCCTGTAATGAAATCCATATTAATCTCTTCCCACTTTCAAGTAGAAATGCTAATATCCTAAAGTACGCCTCCCGACCTTTGATGCTCGACTTTCACCTGCTGATAGTTCGGGCACTTGGCTACGAATTCTGCAATATCCTTCTTCATGTCATTCCACCAATATATTTCCCACAAATCATGATACATCTTGGTGGCACCTGGATGGATAGAATACTTGGATCCATGTGCCTCATGCAATATCTATTCCCTCAAATTATCAACATCTGGAACACATAGATGGCCCTGGCACCGCAACACCCCATATCCCCCTTGGGAGAAGACCTCCACCTTCTAACTTCCAACAGCTTCCTTTAGCTTTACCAAAATCGGATCCTCATCCTGTCTGGCTTTCACATCCGTCACCAAGGAAGATTCTGATCCATTTTGCAGAACAACGCCGCCATCGGTCGAGTCAACCAATCTAACTCCCAACCTCGCAAGTCGATGGACATCTTTCATCAACTCCTTCTTTCCCTTATCCACGTGGGACACACTCTCCATAGAGAGCCTACTAAGTGTGTCCGCTACCACATTAGCCTTATCCGGGTGGTAAAGGAAAATCATGTCATAGTCCTTTAGTAGCTCCAACCACCTCCATTGCCGAAGATTGAGATCTTTCTGCGTGAACACATATTGCAAGCTCTTGTGATCCGTGAATACATCCACATGGACCCCATACAAGTAATGCCGCCATCTCTTCAAGGCGAACACCACTACGGCCAACTCGAGATCATGGGTCGGGTAATTCTTCTCATGGTTTCAACTGTCTTGAGGCATATTGTTCGGTGTGTTTGTGGGTTATACGGGTATATAAAACCGACACGCAAGTGCACGTGGTCGAACAAGTAGTAAGTGGCTTTAGTAAGCCAAGTATCAATCCCATAGAGACTTGGGTTAAGTGAAATTTGCTCAAGTATACTATATTTTTACTTCTAAATATGCTAACAACGAAGTAACCAAAAAGTTAATAGTTTGTTTGATATATTTTATACTAAAACTAAGAACAATTATCTACTTTGAATCTGAACTATGGATAAGAGCATGCCGAGGTTAAACGAACATGTAATGAAACTGATTATCATCATAAATTGGTTAATCCTTTCTTCCTGTTGCTAGCCAAGAACATTTGCCAGGAGATTAAAACTCTCGTATTTAGTCTCACTTAAGAATCATGAACCATCCGTCTACATTTCTGTGATCAAATGCAATTCATGTTCTAGCCATACAATTCCGGTTCCTAAATTGACTAATACGACTTTCAGGTATATTTCTATCCTGAATGCACATCAAAACTCAATTTTCCCAAATCAAGTAAAGAACAATATCCTATTAATTCACAACTTTCCAATTTCGTGCTCTCTCGAGTGAAATCGGACTTTTTAGATGTACATTAATGTAGGCCACACACCAATGCAGTAAGAACAAGAATTAATAGAACAACATGGAAGAAAAAGATGAAAAACCAGATAATCAATAATCAAATTTCATCACAATTGTTCATAACCTCAGCAAGGAAGGGAATTAGCCACTCATTTGTGGATTAATCATCATAAAACGAGTGTTAATCATATAAGCAATTGAATTAGAGAAGAAAGAAAGAGAGAAAAAACCCTAAACTTTTTGTCCCTCAACTGCCTGTAACCCACGTCCTTGCTCCACCAAGTCTGCATTATGAAAAATAAACCTAAGTGTGCTATTTATAGTAGTAGGACTCTTTCCCGGAATAACAAGCAACGTGTCACGGAGTGCATCACAGAGCACTGCCTCCGTGACACGCTACGGACGCGGAGGCTCTCTGGAAATCACCCGAACTTGGCCCCGGCAGCACCCTGTCGCGTTGGCAGCGTGTCACGCTGCTTGGGCAGCGCGTTGGCATCTCTTGGTCGCGCAGCCAACCTGCCGTGGCACGTTGCCAACGCGCAGATGGGCTGTTTTGTGCCTCCTCTTTGCCGACGTTCGCGTGTTGATTCCGTTTCCAAGCCTCTACTTCACCAACTCATGGATTAGTTACTCAAAAGTCATTAAAACCTACAAAACAGAGGCTAATCATGTTGGTTAGCACATATCTTCACTTCATATAGAATTACATGAAAATGTATACGATAACTTAGATAAACAAGACTAATTTAAGTCATAAAGCGTATCTCGGGCATGCTATTTTTGCCCGTGATCACAACCCCACACTTAACGCCTTGTTCGTCCTCGAAAAACCTTTTACATATCATGCATATGGAGACTCCCACATAACTAATTTAGCAAGATAATTCAAGTTACGGCTATAATGATTACGTAAGATGCAAGCTAAAAATAGAGCATGCCTGATTTGATCATTGAAATGAAGTACAACTATGTTAAGACTTCTTAACCTCAAGAATCGACTCTCAATCATAGCAACCTCATGCAAATCAACTGATTAAGAAATCCCACATGAATTATATCCTTCATTCAACATGTGCCTCTCACGGAAAGAGAGTTACCCAATTTCACACGCAAAAATAATTTTTATATCACAACATGTGTGGGTACATGCATAGAATTACACTCACTCTCACAAAGAATTCACATGCATCATGTAATGACCCATAAGCTTGCCCTTAGTGTTTTATTCCACTAATTTAAGGATGGGTGAATGTAAGATCAAGTAGGACTTTTTAGGTTGTAATGTAACTCAGGTGCGGGTAAGTACTATTATGATCAGTAATAGTGACTATCTTTCCTAAGCGCTTTTAATACATCATGCCTTCATTACAACTTCCCTTCCCTCACTTCACCTTTTTCTCTTTTCATCTTTCTTTTTCCTCTTTTGTTCCCCCCTTCCTTTAGGCGCTTTTAGCTTATTAGTAAGGAGTTCTATAAGTAACTTTTCATTTATTTATTTTCTTACTCCCTACTAATACTCACCCGTATTCAAACAAGTGCACCCTCGCCCTTTCTCAACTTTTACAATTGCTACTTTTCCTTCTTTTTCATTCTTCTCACTCCTTTGCTCTTTCGGATTTTTCCTTTAAGCGCTTAGGAGTTTTGGTTCAATTTCAAGGCTAATGAAAGAAAAAGGATTAAGCTTATGTTGCAGCTGTCAAAGAATAGGCTCAAGGCTCACTGGGGTTAACTAGGATTAATTTTTCAAGGTAGGTATAATGAGGGATAAAAGTTTGGTTCATTCAAAGAAATGCCTAAATCATCTCCTACAATTCACATCCTTCATTTCGTTTTATATACACACCAGGCAAGTTCTAGACATTTCATAATAGCACAGAATAATCAAAAACCTTACACTCATGGCACATGCTCAATTCAAGACACATTCAGCAGACTCTTACTCAGCTAATCACAAGAATTCAGAATTAAGCTTCCATCATATTGAGTCAAATTCAAGAGCCTAAGTGTCTCAAACAAAGTTATACACTTGCATGCTTCACACTGAACATACTTGCATCTTACAACCATGTATAGCACATAAAAAGAACATCAAACACCAATTAGTTACGGGTTCAAAAAACAACCTACTGACTAATTTTCCTCAAGACGGTCGTCATCCATCCATCATTGGAAACAGTCTCTAACTATGACTAAAAACATTATATACAGACAAAGAAAAATTTTTATTCTTCGGTTCAAAGACACCCCGTCGGAAAAGAACCGAAAAGAAAAACCAACGGGTGATGAAGTCATGCTTGACTCACAAATTTTTTTTTTCAAATATTTCTAACAAGCATTACATTCACCAAAAATCGTTAAGCACAAAAATTTTAAAATTTTCCTCACCCCCCACTTGAATAATGCTATGTCCCCATAACATCAACTTAACATTTAAAGAGGGTGAGAAATACTCCCTGAGGCCTTTAGGCCTAGCTAACAACATGCCTTTCTTCAACTTTGCACAAGGGGGTGTTTGACCCCACACTTTTTCTCTTCCATGCTTGTTAGCTTCCTCCTCCACGGGTACTCAGACTTCCCCTCCATCTGTGCTTAACTTTCCACCAAAACAACACAAGATGAAAAATAAATAAAATCAACTTAAATGCAAGAAATTAAAATGGTACCCATGGTACCCTTGGGTTGCCTCCCAAGCAGCGCCTAATTTTACATCGCGGCACGACGTATCCAGTTTCACCGCTTTTTCCTCCACCTTGAGGATATGAATCTCACCCCTCATTTCTTCTCTAATTTTCTCTTATGCTCCAGGGGTGGTGGTGAAAAATTGTAAGGACCAAGCAGTAGATGTTGCCTTTTGAACCTATTGGCCCTCAAGTAAGCGAAGTCATTTTGTCTCTCCGAGTTAGCAAATTTCGAAATATACGGGGCTTGGTCCTCCTCTAGACATTTCTCTATAAGCTTGGAAGACTCTATTTCTATGTTGTCAACCAAACTTAATGTCAAAAACTGCTTCGAGTGTGGTCCAATAAACCTCAAATATGAAACTGCATTGTGCTTGACCTCCTTACTTGTAAACACCTTCTCAGCATCGACATCTATCTCTCCATTAATGTCAAATGGGAGATACTCTATCTCTTCTTCCATGAATGGATTTTTCATAAGTGTGAGCCCATCACAGGGACACTCAAGAGATTCTAATTGTTGGGCTTCATCCAAAAATTCACCCTTGTCTCCCTCTTGTAGTTCCTCTTGAATATCGGCTAAAACTGTCACCTGCAATTTATCACAAGCTTCAGCCTCAACAATCATCTCCGTGAGTTTGACGCTCATCCTTTCTAGAGCCTCTGCATTCTCTTCTTGCTGAATTCTCAATACTGCCATCGCCTCCTTCATTGCTTCTGATTGCTCTAGGAGTTGTTTCAGCATGTCTTCTATTTGAGCTTGGCGTCCCAAGTCCTCATTTTCAGCATGCCTATATTTAGCAAAAACAACAGAAGGATCATAGTAGGGGCTTGGGGGAGGGGAATATGCATTCAGACAGCCATCCCAATGGCCATCTTGACCACCACATATATTGCATGTGTTACAGTGTTGCCACAAGTGGAGTCCTCCGCAATTCAGACAAGATTCGCCAAAATATGAGTATCCACCATTTATACCATTTGTATTCCACGATGTCATGTCAATAAGGGTATCCGAAAAAGAAAAAAATAAAATGAAAAAGAATTAAAACAAACACTAAGACCAAGTTGTCAGCACTAAGAAAAAAAATATAGTAAATTTACACTTAAGAAAAATTCACCAATTGCCAGTCCCCAGCAACGGCGCCAAAAACTTGTTCGGTGTATTTGTGGGTTATATGGGTATATAAAACTGACACGCAAGTGCACGTGGTCGAACAAGTAGTAAGTGGCTTTAGTAAGCCAAGTATCAATCCCACAGAGACTTGGGTTAAGTGAAATTTGCTCAAGTATACTATATTTTTACTTCTAAATATGCTGACAACGAAGTAACCAAAAAGTTGATAGTTTGTTTGATAAATTTTATACTAAAACTAAGAACAATTATCTACTTTGAATCTGAACTATGGATAAGAGCATGCCGAGGTTAAACGAACATGTAATGAAACTGATTATCATCATAAATTGGTTAATCCTTTCTTCCTGTTGCTAGCCAAGAACATTTGCCAAGAGATTAAAACTCTCGTATTTAATCTCACTTAAGAATCATGAACCATCCGTCTACATTTCTGTGATCAAATGCAATTCATGTTCTAGCCATACAATTCCAGTTCCTAATTTGACTAATACGACTTTCAGGTATATTTCTATCCTGAATGCACATCAAAACTCAATTTTCCCAAATCAAGTAAAGAACAATATCCTATTAATTCACAACTTTCCAATTTCGTGCTCTCTCGAGTGAAATCGGACTTTTTAGATGTACATTAATGTAGGCCACACACCAATGCAGTAAGAACAAGAATTAATAGAACAACATGGAAGAAAAAGATGAAAAACCAGATAATCAATAATCAAATTTCATCACAATTGTTCATAACCTCAGCAAGGAAGGGAATTAGCCACTCATTTGTGGATTAATCATCATAAAACGAGTGTTAATCATACAAGCAATTGAATTAGAGAAGAAAGAAAGAGAGAAAAAACCCTAAACTTTTTGTCCCTCAATTGCCTGTAACTCATGTCCTTGCTCCACCAAGTCTGCATTATGAAAAATAAACCTAAGTGTGCTATTTATAGTAGTAGGACTCTTTCTCGGAATAACAAGCAATGTGTCACGAAGTGCATCGCGGAGCACTACCTCCGTGACACGCTACGGACGCGGAGGCTCTCTGAAAATCACCCGAACTTGGCCCCGGCAGCACCCTGCCGCGTTGGCAGCGTGTCACGCTGCTTGGGTAGTGCGTTGGCATCTCTTGGTCGCGCAGCCAACCTGCCGTGGCATGTTGCCAACACGCAGGTGGGCTGTTGTGGTCGGCCTGCCTGCCGTGGCACATTGCCGACGCGCAGGTGGGCTGTTTTGTGCCTCCTCTTTGCCGACGTTCGCATGTTGATTCCGTTTCCAAGCCTCTAATTCACCAACTCATGGATTAGTTACTCAAAAGTCATCAAAACCTACAAAACAGAGGCTAATCATGTTGGTTAGCACATATCTTCACTTCATATAAAATTACATGAAAATATATACGATAACTTAGATGAACAAGACTAATTTAAGTCATAAAGCGTATCTAGAACATGCTATTTTTGCCCGTGATCACATATGCTATCACTTTCCTGTGTTGCATCAACACACACCCGAGTTCGATTCTTGAAGCATCACAATACACCACAAAACCATCGGTACCCTTGGATAGGGTCAACATTTGTGTTAAAGTGAGTCGAGTCTTTAACTCTTTGAAGCTTTTCTCACAAACCTCCGACCATTGGAACTTTACCTTCTTCTGATTCAACTTGGTCAAAGGTGCTGCAATAGATGAGAAGCCCTCAACAAATCTCTGATAGTAACCCGCTAAGCCCAAAAAGCTCTTGATATCTAATGGGTTCACCGGTCTAGGCCAATTCTTCACCGCCTCGATTTTCTGAGAATCTACCTTTATGCCCTCACTCGATACCACATGGCCTAAAAACGCCACAGAGTCCAACCAAAACTCACGTTTGCTGAACTTTGCATACCACTGACGATCCTTGAGGGTCTGAAGCACTACTCTCAAGTGAGCGGCATGCTCCTCCTCGCTCCAAGAGTATATAATGATGTCGTCAATGAACACAATCACGAACATGTCCAAATATGACTTGAACACCCTATTCATTAGATCCATAAAAGTTGCAGGGGCATTGGTTAGTCCAAAAGACATAACAACAAATTTTCAAATTGACCATACTGAGTCCTAAAAGCGGTTTTCAGAATGTCACTCTTCCAAACCCTGAGCTGATGATACCCGGATCTAAGATCAATCTTGGAGAAACACTTGGCACCCTGAAGCTGGTCAAACAAATAATCGAATCCTAGGCAAAGGATACCTGTTCTTAACAGTGACCCTGTTCAACTGCCGATAATCAATGCACATCCGAAGCGAACCATCCTTCTTCCAAACAAATAATACTGGTGCACCCCATGGAGACTTACTCGGCCTGATAAAGCCCTTATCTAACAAGTCCTTCAACTGATCCTTCAACTCTTTTAGCTCGACTAGAGACATTCTGTAGGTGGAATGGATATAGGCTGCATGTCGGGAAGAAGATCTATACCGAAATCAATCTTCGGGTCGGGAGGAACACCTGGCAAATCATCAGGAAAGACCTCTGGATACTCACGTACTACTGGAACTGACTAGATAGTCGGGGTTTCAGAATCGACATCCTTAACCCTAACTAGATGGTACATGCAACCCTTAGAAATCATCTTCCTGGCCTTAAGGTAGGAAATGAATCGACCTACTGGCACAGCTGAACTACCCTTCCATTCTAAGACTGGCTCACCCGGAAATCTGAACTCTACTGCCGAGTTCTACAATTAACTGAAGCATTGCATCCAAATTGTCAATCCATGCCGAGAATAACATCGAAATCGGTCATGGCTAACTCTATCAAGTCTGCTGAGGTGACCTTATAAAGAAATGAGACTGGACAACCTCTATACACCCGCCTAGCTGTAACTAAGTCACCTACTAGAGTGGAAACTGAGAAGGATTCTGACAAGACATCGAAACTGACTCCGAAGCTACTGGCCGCATATGGTGTCACAAAAGACAAGGTAGCCCTCAGATCTAGCAAAGCATAAACATAAATATGGAAGACTCACAACATACCAGTAACCATATCCGGGGTGGACCTCCTGCTCCTGAAAGGAGCTAAAGCATAGAATATGTTCTGGTGCTGACAACCAGTTGTGCTAGTAGATGCCCCCTGATATGCTGAGCGTGGGGGAGGAGCTACTTAACTAGAAGTTGGGCCTCAGCCCCCAACCTAATCTTGCCTTGCAGCTGGACAATCTCGAAGCATGTGTTTGGGCTGCACACACACGAAACAAGCACCTGAACCTGCCAAACATTGGCCTGTGTTCCCTCGACCACATCTGCGACAAACTAGGATGCTAGAATCTACTGGTCTATTTCTCTGACCCCTCGAGCCTGACGCCCACCCTCTTTGGTAATGTATGGGCTTAGATGGAACACTCAATGCCGAGGATGCTGGGGCTGACGATCTCTGGTGAGTCTGCTGTCGGTGCCCACCACCGGACCTCTGCTGAGTGAATTTGTGATCCTCGGTCTTGGCCCTCTTGGCCTCCCTTTCTCTCGAATGTGCCGCCTCCATATGCTGGGCGTACAACACCATGCAAGGGAAGTCCATATCCTGGTGAAGCATAGCAATTCGGCACTCCTTGTCCAAATACCCTGCTATACCATACACAAATCTGCTCACCCGCGCCCTCTGGTCAGCCAATAACTCCACGACATATTTCGATAGGTGTGTGAACTCAAGAGAATACTCCTGCACTATCATTCTTCCCTGCTTCAAGTTTACAAACTCAGCTGCCTTCAGCTCCCTCATCTCCCGAAGGAAGAACCGGTCTAGGAATGCAACCTGAAACTCCTCCCATGTGATCGGACCTGCTCTTGTGACCCTGTTATCCTTCCATTGGCGAAACCAGATATGCGCAACCCCCTTTAACTAGTAGGAGGCCAACTCTGCACACTCAACACTGCTCACCCCCATGACTTGGGTGATCTTGACAATCTCATCAATGAAATCATGCGGGTCCTCATCTACCTTGGACCCCAAGAACTCCGGCGGGTTCATCCTCAAGAAGTCTCTGACTCGAGCCGCCGCTGCATTGCCATTTTGCGGAACATGCGCAACGGCCTGCTGATTGACCTGAGCCGTCAAGGTCTGCGCAAGCATCTGAATAGTGGCCCGGAACTCAGCATGAGCTGCGAACTGGCGGGCTGGCTGATGCCCATAACCATTTTCATCCTCGTGGCCTTCACCACCTTCATTCCTCCTTCATTCATTCTTCGAGGAGCCATGATTCTGCAATCGCGAATAGCACGAATTAGAAGGATAGAAAGACTTTTCATCGCACGACATAGATCATAAAAGAAGGGAACATTTCCTAAACATTTCATAGCCTCTTCATCATAAGTGTGGCGCGCTTCAAACCCATGAAAAAGACTCTACTTAACGTGGCTTTCAGACACCTTAGGACACTTCAAACCTATTGATCTGATACCAAGTTTTTCAAGACCCCAACAGAGGCCCGGATCATAGACATGGGACAAGGGACCCCTAGAGACCCCAAGTTGACCTATGTATAAGCATACATCTAACTCATTAAATAAACTAAAGAAAACATCAATATAACTCAGCGGAAGTCTAACTCAACATGACATCAAAATAAGCATCCGAAGCTAACACATACAAAAGTCTGAAAAGCCTCTAATCTGGATGAGTTGATGGGACAAGACCCCAACTAACTCAAAGTACTGAAACTGAAAGTACATAAGGAAACTGAAAGTCTAGCCCTCGAAGGATGAGGACTCACCAACCAAGTAGGAGCTGACTCAGACAATCGACTACGAGCAGGGCTGAGCCTGAGAGTTGGGTCCTGTAATAGAAAGTATGCGGTCAATACGTGGAATGTACCGAGTATGCAAGATAAGTAAAACCGCTTAAGTAAAGCAAACCATTTAAAACATTTCATAACATATCATAAGCTTTCAAGTCTGAGAAGAAGGGCTACATGCATTCATTCTGAGATCGTAATCTTATCATGACATGACCATGCATAGCTTTATAACATCATGACTGACTCGAATGACTCAAAGATGAAATATAACATTTATAATAAAAGATGAATAATGAGTCAAACCTTGCGTTTAGAACATGCATGCGTAAGATAACTTTCATGAGTAATGAATATGCAAATCTGAATCATATAGATAGTGGGAGACTTGTCACTTAACCGACATACCATGATAGAGCTAACGTGGTCCCGACTATTACACTCAAGTGGGCAGAGCCATCCAAAACCTTATAAGGGCTAAGGATGCTACCATGATACCATATCAAGCTCATGGGCCATTAGGGTCGGGGATAGCTCACAAGGGAGGTACCAATGACATAATAGTATCAACCTATATTGGTGCGTAGTTCTGGGGCATAGGGTGATCGACCCTTAACCCGCTCAGTGCTAGACTCTTCTCCCAAAAACATACAATGATCTACATCGTATATAATGAAGCTGAAAATCGTCCATTGACAAATCTCAACATCGTCTATTGACAAAGCTCAAAATGAAATCATGCGTAACTCAACATTATATGAAATGAAGCTCAACATTGTCCTTTGACAAAGCTCAATAATGAAATCATGCATAGACTCGACATCATATGACAATGAAGCTCAACATTAAAATACATCTCAATTATGAATTTATGCATATGAGAATCTCTATTTAGAACATACCACAAGATCAAATATAAGTGGGAGCATCTACTCCAAATCATGTGGTAAGTTATATGTAGGAATATTTAACTCAACATACCATAAGCTAATAATATGAAATTTGGGAGCATATGCATATTTTTGGGAGTAGTGTCTAGCACCGAGCAGGCTAAGGGTTTATCACCTTATGCCCCAACGTAGGTTTATACATTATGACTTTGGGACCTTCCTTGGAGCTTCCCTTGCCCGAATGGGTCTTCAGCTTGATATCGATATCATGGTAATGTCCCTAGCCCTAACAAGGCTTTGGACGGCTCTACCCACTTGAGTGTGATAGTTGGGACCACGTAAGCTCTAGCATGGTATGTCAGTTAAAAGATGAGTCTCCCATTTTTCCTCATGATTTCAGTTATGCATGTTCATTACTCATGAGATTTACATATGTAAGCATATTCTAAAGCAGGTTTAACTCAATGTTTAGCTTTTCTTATAAATATCATATTTTAGCTTTGAGTAAATCGATTATGTTATGATATGTTATGATGGTATGTTATGTTATGATGAGATTATGATTTCAGAAAGAATGCATGCAAGACCTGCTCTCAAACTCTCAATGATTATGTTTTATATTATGCATTGTCTTTGAATGATTTTAATTACTTAAGCGTTTTACTTACCCTGCATACTCGGTACATTCCACGTACTGACCGGATACTCTATGTTGTATCATTTCATAATACAGGACGTGGCTCTTAGGTTCAGCCCTACTCCTAGTTCGACTTTAGAGTTAGCACTTTCATTACTGGTGAGTCCTCATCTCCCGAGGACTGGACTATTCAGATTTCCTATATGTATTTCAGTTTTGATTTTGTTGAGTTAGTTGGGGTCTTGTCCCATCAACTCGTCATGTTTAGAGGCTTTTCAAAAATATGGTTGTATTCAGCTTCAGATTGTGTATTCTGATGTTATGTTTAAGTTAGACTTCTGCTATGTTTATATTGTTGATTATTCAGTTTGAATGATCGATTTAGATGTATGCTTATGCCATGGGTCGACTTGGGGTCTTTTGGGCTCCTTGTCTCGTGTTGCGATCTGGACCTCCATTCGGGTTTTGACAAATTTGGTATCAGAGTAATAGGTTTAAAGTGTCCTAGGGTGTCTGAAAGCCACGTTAAGTAGAGTCTTTTTCATGGGTGTGAAGCACGCCACACTTATAAAGAAGAGGCTACGAGACGTTTAGGAAATGTTTCCTTCTTTCATGATCTATGTCATGTGATGAAAAGTCTCTCTATCCTTCTAATTCATGCTATTCGTGATTGCAGAATCATGGCTCCCTGAAAAATGAAATGGCAGGAGAAATAGAAATGGTGAAGGCCACGAGGATGGCAACAGTAACAGGCACCAGCAAGCCCCACCAGTTCAGGAACCCCAGGCACCGGAGCCAATTGCTTATGCTGAGTTCCGGGACGCTATTCAGATGCTTGCGCAGGCCTTGACCGCTCAGGTCAATCAGCAGGATATTGCGCATGTTCCGCAAGATGGCAATACAGCGGTGGCTCGAGTCAGAGAATTCTTGAGGATGAACCCGCTGGAGTTTCTTGGGTCCAAGGTAGATGAGGACCCGCATGAGTTCATTGATGAGATTGTCAAGATCACCCAAGTCATGGGGGTGAATGGTGTTGAGTGCATGAGATGGCCTCTTACCAGTTGAAAGGAGTCGTACATATCTGGTTTCGCCAATGGAAGGATAGCAGGGTCGCCGGAGTAGGTTCTGTCACTTGGGAAGAGTTTCATGTTGCATTCTTTAATCGGTTCTTCCCTTGTGAGATGAGGGAGCTAAAGGCAGCTGAGTTCGTAAATCTGTAGCAAGGGAAGATGATGGTGCAAGAGTATTCCCTTGAGTTCACTCGCCTATCGAAGTACGCCCCAGAGTTAGTGGCTGATCAACGGGCGCGAGTGAGTAGATTCATTCATGGAGTAGTGGGCTATTTGGTCAAGGATTATAGGACCGCTATGCTCCATCCGGACATGGACTTCCGTTGAATGGTGTTGTACACTCAGCAGATGGAGGCGGCGCACTCGAGAGAGAGGGAGGCCAAGAGGGCCAGGACCGATGACCATAGATTCTCACAGCCGAGGTTAGGTGGTGGGCACCGACAGCAGATCCACCAGAGATCTTCAGCCTCGGCATCTTTAGCATTGAGTGTGCCATCCAGGCCTAAACATGGTTAGAGAGGGAGAGCATCAGGCTCGAGGGGTCAGAGCGGCAAACCATACATTCTAGCATGCCAGCTTGTCGCAGATGTGGTTAGAGGCACACAGGCTAGTTCTTGGTAGATTGCATACTCGGTACATTTCACATACTGACCGCATACTTTCTATAAGTTCCATCTTGAGGTATTAGTTTTGACCTAAAACTCTATCCAATTTTCATGTTCAATTCACGTGCCCAAGTTTCTTTTATGTATATGGATGAGTGTATGGTTTGTGAAACCAGTTCAGCTTGTAGTTTGAATCGGGGATAGTCATACCATCAGTTTTCAGTTTTAAATGATCAGTATGTGAATATGATAACTGTATTTCTCTGCTTTTCTATATGTTTTCCAACATTCAGGGATGAATGTTCCCAAGAGGGAGACATTGTTATACCCCGAAAGCCTAAAGATCAGACCCGGGAGTTGAATCAGAGAAAAAGTTGAAATTTGGCATTAGACTCAGAACGAGTTGTGAGGAGACTCGTGAGATCAACCCACGAGTCATGATGTGACTTGTGGGGAAGACCAGGGAATGAAATTAAACTTGAGAACCATGGGCATGACCAAGACTTGTTGTCAGGCGCCACAAGTCGTTAGGTCAGTCTTGGGGTGGGTGAGAAGGAAAAGAGAAGGAAGAAGGGCAGTGTACTCGACGGAAGGACCCCATGAGTCGTGATCAGTCCCCATGATTCATGGGAAGGGTCGTGGTCATCTACCTAAAGAAATAATTGACATGGAGGCAGTGTACATAACGGGTGGAAACCATGAGTCGTGGTCACCAGCAACGAGTCGTGAGGTTGCCTCGTGACGAGCCCAGATGACCAGATGAGCAGTGTACTAGATGGATCAAGCCACAAGTCGTGACCCTTGACCACGAGTCGTTAGGTACCTCATTAGGACCACCTGACAGTTATTTTCTGCGAATTTACTAAGGGCTTTTTCGTAATTCCTAAGCTTCTAAAGCCTAAACTACGTCGTTTTAAGTTATGAATGATGACTTTTAAAGGGGTTAAGTTCATTTTAGGCCTTATTCACTCGTGCATGCAAGGTATAAAGGTTAGAGAGGATCATCAAGCTAGAATTCCTCAATTCCTCTTCAATCTCTTCTTGGGCTATCAAAGTGGTGTAAGAATCAACTACCAACAGGTATGTAGGGTTATGAATGGATGATTCATTTCACACCCATGCCCAATCCCTCTCTAAATCATGAATGATCTATGACTAATCTATGGGGTTGTAACGCAATGCATGAATTTCATAATTCATTACATGGGTATGATTTAAATACGTTTCTACTATTGAATTATGAAGCATGGGCGAGTTTTATAATGTTTTCAATTAAAAAATCATGTTTCTAGCTTTATGAATGAAAAAGCCCATTGATGAGAAGTTCATAAAAGATGAGATTTGTGATGAGTGTATGATGATGATGAGGTATTATGATGAAAAGTATATTTTCAAGATACCCATGTTTATAATCATGATTTCGATATGAATTGAGCATCTCAAGTATGATACAGCTTTGGGCAATGTCCCCATGTTCAAAGTATGATTGATGATTTCTCGAATTAAGCTTACCACATGGTTTTGGAGCGAAGGCTCCCACTTATACTTTCAGCTTATCGTATGTTTGACTTAAAAGCTTTTCATATGCATAGCTTACCACATGGTTTTGGAGCGAAGACTCCCAATTATCTTTCAGCTTGTGGTATGGCTTGAATTAAAGCTTCTCTTATGCATGATTTCCGCTTTGAGATGTATTTGATTTATGATCTTTGTCAATAGACGATGTTGAGCTTCATTTAATAATGATGTAGAGCATATGCATATTTTTTGGAGTAGTGCCTAGCACCGACAGGCGAAGGGTCGATCACCCTTTGCCTCAGAACTACGCGCCGCTAAAGGTTTATACATTATGAATTTGGGACCTCCCTTGTGAGCTTCCCTTGCCCGAATAGACCTTCATCTTGATATCGATATCATGGTAACGTCCCTAGCCCTGGAAAGGCTTTGGACGGCTCTACCCACTTGAGTGTGATAGTTGGAACCACGTAAGCTCTATCGTGGTATGTCGGTTAAAAGATGAGTCTCCCATTGTTCCTCATGATTTCAGTTATGCATGTTCATTACTCATGAGATTTACATATGTAAGCATGTTCTAAAGCAAGTTTGACTCAATGTTCAGCTTTCCTTATAAATATCGGATTTCAGCTTTGAGTCAATCGATTATGTTATGATGGTATGTTATGTTATGATGAGATTATGATTTCAGAAAGAATGCATGCAAGCCCTACTCTCAAACTCTCAATGATTATGTTTTATATTATGCATTGTCTTCGAATGATTTTAATTACTTAAGCAGTTTTACTTACCCTGCATACTCGGTACATTCCACGTACTGACCGCATACTTTATGCTATATCGTTTCATGATACAGGACCCGACTCCTAGTTCGACTTCAGAGTTAGCACTTCCGTTGTTGGTGAGTCCTCATCTCCCGAGGACTAGACTATTCAAATTTCCTATATGTATTTCCGTTTCAGTTTTGTTGAGTTAGTTGGGATCTTGTCCTATCAACTCGTCATTTTTAAAGGCTTTTCAGATATATGGTTATATTCAGCTTCAGATTGTGTATTATGATGTTATGTTTAAGCTAGAATTCCGCTATGTTTATATTGTTGATTATTCTATTTAAATGATCAATTTAGATATATGCTTATGCCGTGGGTCGACTTGGGGTCTCTCGGGGCTCCTTATCTCGTGTTGTGATCCGGGCCTCCTTCCGGATCGTGCAGATGTTGCACTTGATGAAACCTCTATCAAAAAGGTCTTTTAGCTGCTCCTTCAACTCCTTAAGGTCAGTTGGAGCCATTTTGTAAGGAGGGATAGAGATGGGCTGAGTGTCTGGAAGAATGTCTATGCCGAAGTCTATTTCGCGCTCAGGAGGGACTCCGGAAAGATCTTTAGGGAACACGTCAGGGAATTCGCTGATAACTGGAACTGACTGGATAGTTGGGGTCTCAAAGCTGAAATCTTTAACTAGAACTAGATTATAAATACACCCTTTAGAAATAAGATTTCTTGCCTTAAGGTAGGAAATAAACTAACCCTTAGGCGCTGAACTACTGCCCATCCATTCTAAAACTAGCTCATGCGGAAATTTAAATCTGATGACTCTAGTTCTGTAGTCGACTGAGGCATACTGGAGTGTAACCAATCCATGCCAAGAATGAGATTGAAATCGACCATGTCTAACTCTACGAGATCATTTGGAATGATCTTATTCAAGATTGAGACTGGGCAGTTTTTATACACCCGGCTGGCTCTAACTGACTCACCAACTGGGGTAGAGACTGAGAATGGTTCTGAGAGGACTTCTAAACTGATTTCAAACTGGAAGGCTACATAGGGAGTCATGAATGATAGTGTGGCTCATAGATCCAGTAGGTCATACACATCTAGATGGAAAAGGAATAACATACCTGTGACCACATCAGGTGAGCTCTCCTGATCCTGACAAGAGGGAAAAACATAAAAACGGTTTTGGCACTGACCCCATCCGTACCTGAAGTGTTGGCCTGCTGAGCTGGTCAGCCTGCTGGAGTTGCTGAAGTGGTAGACTGTGATCTCCCCTGTCCAACTGATGGGCATTCTCTGAGCAGGTGACCTAGCTGTCCATACCCAAAGCAACTCTCTCGACCCTGAAGGCATTCTCCTGGATGGTTCTTACCCCACTTAGGTCAAGTTGGGTAGCGGTTGTTGGCACTGTGACTCTGGAACTGTGAGCCAGATGCTCTACCCTTTCGATCCTTGTGGGACCGAAAAGTAGGGGTGCTGGCTGAAGTGGGTGTTGGAGCCCTCTGCTACTACTTTGGGCATCTACTACTACCAAACCTCTGATGGCCATAATCTGATTCGCCAGTCCTAGACCGCTTATTCTCCTGCTCTATGTCTTTCAGCTTTTCTGCCTCAATCTGTTGAGAATGAACGATGAGGCTGAAGAGGTCAATATCTTTGATGAGAATCGCCCTGCGAAGACAGACAACCCTAATAGTTTGGAAGATATCTTGAGAAAAGGTTTTAGCACTGGTGTATCCTATATGTACTCAAGTTTATTCGAAGTATCCCAATGGTGTAACGCCATCGACTAATTGAAGTCCTGTACTCCTTAAGGACCAAGTTTGATACTCCATTGACGAACTTAAGCATGCGCGCCCTTGGCTCGGCTACCATCTCTAGAGCATATCTTGACAACCGTGTGAACTCCAGTGCATATTCTTCCACCGTCCTATTGTCCTGGTTCAAATTCATGAATTCTACCACCTTAGCCTCCCTTAACTCCCATGGGAAGAATCTATCGAGGAAGGCTATTGTGAACTCTTCCCACTCCACCCGTTTTGCTCCCACTAGTCTCCCTTCTTTCCACTGATCGTACTAGATCTAGGCTACCCCTTTCAACTAATAGGCAGCTAGGTCAGCATGCTTAGTGGAGCTAACACCCATAATCTAGGTGATCTTCCGTATCTCATCCATGAACTCCTATGGGTTCTATCCCACCTTCGATCCATGAAAGGCTGGAGGGTTCATTCGGGTGAAGTCTCAAACTCGGGCAACTGTTGCGGACCCATTTGAGTTAACCAAAACCACCTGCTGGTTCACCTGGTTTGTGACTGTTTATGCCAGAAGTTGGATTGCCGCTCTGAACTCCACTAAGGACACCTGGTCGTCCTGAGGGGCTGCTGGAGCTGGTGGGCCAGGCTGGTTAGCGTTGTTGGCCCTTCTTCCGTTTCCGCATCTTGGAGGCATGGTTTCACTGAAATGAATTAGAGCATGAGTTAGGAGAATATTTCTGGAATTGAAATTCAACACATGATAAAGAGTATGGACAAAATGGAGTTTTCATAATAACGACTCATAGCCTCCACGTGATAAGTGTGGCGCGCTTTACACCCATGAAAAGGACTCTATTTGACGCGGCTTTCAGACATCCTAGGATATTCTAAACCTAGTGATTTGATACCAAGTTTGTCACAACCCAAGTATATACCCTGGACGAGATAGGATACTCTAAATCTAGTGCTTTGATACCAAGTTTGTCACAACCCAAGTCTATACCATGGACGAGATGTGATACTTGGAGTCATAAGTAACCTCAAGACAACCCATGGTCTATCATAACACTAGTAATCTAAGTAATCATAGCAGAAGCTTAAATAATAAAACCATTTAAGGAAAAATAAATAATAAAAGTTTATACATCTGAAAGCAAAACTGAAGGTCTAAGTCTATGTTTGAAAGCCATCTAAATATGATGAGTTGCTGGGACAAGCCCCCAGTTATCTCTAAAGTCTAACTAAGTGAAAATGACTAAAAAAAATTAAATATCATCCTCGAAAGATGAGGACTCACCACTGGTACTGCTGATATTACCTGAAGAAGATATACTAACGGTGCTGAGGCTGAGAACCTGCGCCTGTATCATAATACGATACAACATAGAAGGTATGCGTCGGTACTTTGAATGTGCTGAGTAAGTAGGAGAAAATATAACATAAAAAATAAATAACTGATTGTAATGACATGTAATGACTAACTAAGATATTGAAATTGAACAAACCGAAATATAATAAAATGGTCAAATTGACCCTATCTGATGGTCATAGACATGCCCTGAATCTGAGATACTGATCTGAGCTAACCGTACTGAACTGAGTAACTGAAACTATTTTGAGCTGAGCTAAACTGAAACTGTACTGACTAGTGAGAGAGGCTATAGCTGACATATAACCACGTCAGCAAGACGTGGAGTCTGATGTATACACCCTATCGGTAGGACCCAATATACCTTGCTAGGGTATAAAGGCATGAATTAGGTGATCACAAGTCTGGGGCCATAGGGCGAATAAAATAACCTATGGCGGCAACGTAGTTTTGGGAACCTGGATGCACTAGAACCCCGGTCCGCTCGATGCTAAGTCCTACTCCCACTGGATAGTCCTAGACTGACTAATAAGATGATAGCTCGAAACTGGGACTTATTTTAGCACTTCGCCCTCTTTTTATTTTTTCTTTTATTTTTTCTGAAATTGAGTAAAAAAATAAAAAAATATTCGAGTTAGTTATAAATTATGAACTAATGAACTAGCCCTTTTATTGGTTACTGGAACACTAACACTTACTAAAAAGAGTTTCCCTTGGTCTATGAACGGGAAGGATGAAAGTGAGTCAGTATGCTAATTCCTCATCCGCAAATCAGCCCTTCCCGTAGGTTGTCTAAGACTAAGTTAGGAATACCTATCTGGAAGTACCTTGAGAGTCTTATTAGACCGGATTCTATAACTGGTGTTCTAAGAATGGCCAAAGATGCTTATCTGGAAGCTTCATAATCGTCTAAAGAACAAACTGAAATCTGATCACTGATATCTGAGTCTAATAACCAATAACTAGGAGGCACCACTGACACCTCAAGAAAAGATTGTAGTCAAACTGATCAGCTGACATTTCTGAATAATACTAAACATGCTAACATTCTGACTTAAACTGGGCTAGCATGCACTTGTCTGAGATTTCAACTAATTTTAACAATATGAGAGTCCCAACACTGGTAGAGTCAAGCAACATGATTAACTACTCAATTATGCTAGATCCTAAAATACTGCATTAAAAGGCTAGGGATAAATCATTTCACAAGGAACTAGTTTCCACATATTTTCTAAGAATTTAGGGAAAACATAATAGCTAATAACATGGATAGTACTCCTAAAATTTATAAAATTTTGTCTGAAAACTTTCTAAATTTTGAAACCTCAGGGCTATGACTGATAGAAGATTAAGGAAGGCTTTTGGGGATACAATGGAAGAAAAATTCCCTTGTTGAATTTTCATATGCCTGGTTAAGAAATTTAGGAGAAAATCCCTTGAGAATTTGAGAAGAAATTGACTTCCCTAGCTCCTGCACTAAGTGTTTCTGAGAGAAATTTTATGAACAGATTTTCTGAGGGGATGAGAGGGGTGAAGTAATCGTCAACTACCCCTCTAAATTCCCTGAAGATAACATAAAATAATGCAGTTTAGGGATTAAAAGGGTGTAAAATTACAAAAATATCCTTCAGTAAAAATCTAAAAAAACTGCCGACAGGGACTAACGGGTCACTTAACGAGTCATTGATTGAGACCACGACTCGTTGCGATCGGTTGTTGGTCCTGAGGCCTGGGTTCTGGGCTCTCTGGAACTGGTAATGAGAGGGACCACGACTTGTTGGATGAACCAACGGGTCGTTGGTTCCTTCCGTTGTCATTGGATGAAAACTCTGGTAAGCGTGACCACGGGCAACACAACAACTCGTTGGTAGACCCAACAGGTCATTGTGTCGAGTCTTACCTCCACTAGAGAAGTTATTAAAATCCCTGAACTTGACACCACGGGTGGTCACAATGACTCGTTGTGTGATACAACGGGTCATTGTTTCCACTCGTTGTCACTTAAGGAGGTTTCTAGGAATCCGAACTAATGACTCACACCACGAGTCATTGTATCACACGATGACTCATTGGTTGAGTCGTGGGGTCCTGGAAAAGGGAATTGTTTCTCACAATGGGTCATTCCATGTCCCGTTGGTTCTCGAAGGACCAAGGCAGGGCTGACCACGACTGAGACAACGGGTTGTTGGAGCTGACCATGATTCGTTGTATCGATCGTTTTGAGGCATTTTTTTTATTTCTTCTGGATTTTTCTTGCAAGGTCTGATTTTGGTCTAAAAAAGTTTCGGGGTGTTACACAGGTAAAATTGAAAATAACATGAAGAAGAAGCGATTGCACCACCCCTTGTGACACAAGATTGGTGCGAGGTTTGGATGGTTGCTGTGAATCAAGTGGTGCGAGGAAAAAACGATTTCACAAGTTGGAACCTTAGTGTTGTGCCAACCCTTGTGACATAAGGGTGGAATGAAGACTAATTGCTTGTGGTACCTTGGGTGACATGAAGATCGCATGACAAAAACAAGCCTCAAAATTTGTTGACCCATTGTCGTTCAATCCTTATGCAATGCAAGAGTGGCCCATGACTACTGAAATCCTAGTCCAATTTGGATAAAGATGTTTTAATCCCTAGATGGCCCTAAACTCTATAAATATTTACAAAAGGTTGAATATTATTTTGTAGCATAGCAAGGGCCTAGAGCAAGATATCACGAGTTTATTTCCTTTCTTCTTTATTTTCTTCAATTACTCTTATAGTAGTTACGAATTTGTATCATTGCATTCAAATCATGAGTAGTTAAACCTTATTATTCTGGGTTATGGATAGTTCATGAATATTTATGTTGAACGGTTGAATTGAATCCACTAATCATAACATATTGGTTATTTTCTTTGCATTATATGTAATTATAGGGAACTATTTTCGCATCTATAATTGAGCATGACAATGAATATTATAGATTGGTTATAGCTGTGAGTAGGGTGAGTTCTTAACCCTAATAGGGGAGCATATTTTTGGTTAGGCTGGATATAGTTAATCACCTTATGATTGTTATATATGAGTTACAAAACACATTCTTGTTAATTCTATTGTCTTATACATAGAGAGTTTCAAATCCTACTGAGAGGTCCATTAGAGATCATAAATTATTGAAGGAACAATAAGGTCTTTCATTTATCCCTTCTGGACAATAGGTTAGCTTAAATAGACTTGCAATTATTCAACAAAAAATTACAGTAATATAAACTTGTTAACCAATAACTTGGGTATAATCATGTGAATAGTTTAGTTGGGAAACTCAATAGGATTGACATAGATTTCATAACCCTCGAATATCAACATCATATTTGAAAAATGTTTGAAAAGGAATTCTTTACAGTTTTGAATGGTAGAATCTAAATATAGGTCCCTATAGTTACGACACTCCACTTATCATCGTATTACTTGAGCAATCACATGCACTTGCATGCATTTGGAGTGGGATAAGTTTTTACCGCCATTATCGGGGACTCAGAAATTAACTATTTTTCTAAATTAGACTTTAGTTTTTTATCTATTGAAGTTTTTATTTTATTTTATTTTTGTATATTTAATTTTTTGTATGTAGCATTTTATTACCGCTCTTGACATGGAGTCTTGGAATATAAATTGGACAGATGATGTGCATTCATATGTTGGTAATTTTTATTTGTACAATGGAGGAACCACTTGAATATAAATTGTCATAATTATTCAGGGAGCGGGTTGTGAACACGTACCCACTTCTTTGAATGAAATGTTTGTAGTATCTGTGGTAGTCAGGATGACCATTGGAATGATTGTCTTAAGTTTTATTCCCCTTCCCTGAGTTTCTATTATGGTTCACCTATTGTTTATGATACTGACATAATTAATAAAGTGGAGGGTGTAGAACATGAAGCTGAACTTAAATATATGATAAAACAATTATTAGAGCAGCAAATAGAATTGAGAGAAGCCATAGAAAACATGTATGCCAAACTCACGGAGATGCAGACTAAGGCTGAAACTTGTAATGATCTGCAATTTATAGGATTAGTTAATACCCCAGATGAAACTCAAACAAAAGAATAAAGCAAGTTCCGGCAAGAAGATAGCTTTGAAAAAGCAGAGAAGTGAGCCAATCTTAGCTAACGGAACAAGCTCAACTTATAAAATTTTATGAATTTCTCTGTGGTGGTATTACGAACATGGAGACACAATAGTTAAAAGGAAGAATTGAGATTAGATAAGATATAGAACAATTTAGCTCAGATATTCATGACTTGAAGGCTCAATTAAATAAGAATATTAAGGCGTCTGAGGCCTAACCACCGAGTGTTATGGATACTGGCCAACGTGTGAAGCAAACAGGGAAATTCCTACCATTAGTACAAAATATTATTGAAGATTTCAAGGTTGAGGAAGTGGAGAATCGAGAGGATGTAAATAGTAAATCAATTCTGGGTGTGGAGCCCACTGGACCTTATTTCACTAATTTTTCGACATTGTGTTTGGATGGTGACATGAAAATTGAACCACCCGAACTTATAGAGGAGTTAGTAGATGAAGAACAACATGGTTACTAATGTAGGGCGTATTTACCCAGTTATTCGCCATATTCTGCCCATGCTTAGCTATGTTTTGAAAATAAATTATACGTGTTTTCTTTCATTTTATATGATATATGTGAAAAAGAGCTAACGCATATGATTAGATATTTGTGGGATTAAAGTGATGAATTTGGACTTATTTGAAGCTTAAATAGCAAGAGTTGCCAAGACAAGTTTAAAAGAAGCAAGTGCCACAACATGATAGAGGTTGACATTGCGCAGGCACACCTGTGCATCACTGGGCAACCAAAGGTGTGGCGCGGTATTATCTTGGTGCGATAGGAGGTGCAACGCGCAGGAAAGCCCAGGCGACTAGAGTTCAATCCTAGTCCAAGTTGGAACAGAAGCTGCAAAGTCCAATTCTAGTCCAAGTAGGAGCAAGATTCTTTCTACCACTATATATACCCCCTTTTAGGATGTTTTGAAGAGAGTCTAGAGAAGTTTTTCACAACATACAATAGTTTACATTAGATTAAGCATTATTGTTGTAAGTCTGAAAGATATTATTTGAGAATTCATCAAGTTCTTATGATTCTAATTAGCTTTAGAGATTTGTCAAACAATTTCATATTATTGTAAGTATTTTATTATGACTTCTTATAGATTTTATATTATTGTTTCTTCAAACATGTGTTATTAAATATCTTGAGTTAGGGTTGTGGGAATCATGATGGATTAATGAAAGTAGACAAAATAAAATAGTGATTCTTAAATGGTGAATTGAGTGGATAGTTAATCTCTTCATTTTAATCAGTCTTAATGGCTGTAAATGTTGAAATGTGCTTGTATCTTCAACTTGCTCGACCAATGAGGTTGAAGTTAGGAAAAGAGAATAGCAATGAATATTTGAGGCTACCAACCCTCATCTAATTAACTTGAGTTGTAAGCAAGAATAGTTAATCCAAGACTTATGGAGAGTATACACACCTAAAGTATATTAGATGTGTTCCTCATGATTATTAGATGAACTTAATCGTCAGTCTTACACAAAATTCACCAAGAGAGATTACTAATAAAATAAGCCTACTATGTTATAAAATCATGAGGAACACAATCCTAGTTTTGACTCATTAATTTGATAACTTAATCATTGGTTAGAATTTCTTTTCTTTTCATTTGCAACCCCCCTTTCGAAATATTGACTACATGTTGGTTTATTCATCACTAACATATTATTTCTTTCCTATTTTGTCACAATCCGAGCTGAGACTCCAGATCGAGGCACCGGACCTAAAACCACGAATAGCTCCAAGCTACCCCATGACACATACATAACATGATTTGAGAGCATAGCTAAGTGAAATTAAATCATAAACATGATGTAAGCATAAGTCTGCATAGAATATCAACATAAAAGTAAACATGAACTAACATCGCTGAAATATCTATACAAGTTATCCGAAAAGTCTCTAAATATCTGATGAGCTAATGGAAAAACACCCCCAACTAGCTTGATAATGTCCAAAATACACTCCTCTTTTAAAAAGAGCATAAATAATTGTTGTATCAAAACAAATATCCCAACGGATGTTGGGGCCGATTCCCACAGAGAATTGAGTTGATAATTCAAGAGTTATAAACTAATTCAAACTAGAATGCATAATATTTCAACATTTGAAAAGTAAAATTGGGGGGAAATTAAAGGGGAATAACTATCTAATTCTAACTAAGACTAATTAGGGGGAATTTCAATTGAAGAAATCACAGGTGAGAGGATAGGGGCATTCTATAGATGAGAGCACAATTAAGTCGGAAATTTCTTTAATGCCTTAGACTCAAAATTATCATAGATAACATTGGATAATTCACATTCTGTCATTTTCAACCATAAGAATGTTTATGCCTTGGGTTCTTTCAAACCCCAAAGCCAATTCAAGTTATCAACCACACAAGTTTGAGGAAGGACTAGCTATTTCTAACCTTGACCTTTAATGGAGTGAAAAGGTGGTTTTTAACTATCTTTAGCTTAATCCCACACACTAACACTCCAATTCCTCACTAATATCTTCTCACCTAATTCTCACCTTTCTTTTTCAAGCAAAAGCAAGAAAAGTAAAGCACAATTCATGTTTGCAAACTATCAATTTTGGCAATTATAACTTGGAAGAAGATAATAGATCTACAATTTCAATAAGAATCCAAAACAATTATCAAAATACAATCAAATTAATAAACCCTCCATGAATATACCTCTAGCTAGCAAATTAGTAAAGCATATTTAAAGGTAGAGAGAAGATACCAAGAGGATTCCCTTCACATTCATCACATTAGCTTCACAAATTTGCTTCACAAGCTCTTACAACAATGGTGGAATTCCCCCAATTTGGATTAAAGGAAGAAGAAAAGTACTACCTAACTCTACAAATTTATGGAGAAAAGATTCTCCTCAAAATTCTATGAAGAAGATGAAGTCTAGATGAATTAAATTATTGAATGAATAGTTGGTGTACAATGAAAGCTTCCTAAATATATGTACTTTCTTGTGTATGACTTTTCCCAAATGCCCTTGATGATTCTAGATACTTTGGAGACCTTTTTGGACTCTTTTACCCTTCATTAGATGGCCTCTCCGGTGAGGAACCGGCGTTTCGCCGGTGGCAATTCGCGGAGCGCCAAACTTTAGTCGGTTGAAAACAGTGTCCTGGCAGGGGGAATCAGCAGTTCAATGGGAGTTTAGCCGATGCCATTCCGATAAGGGCTGGTTTTTTAGCCGGTCTTGGCAGTAGCTTCAGCGTTTCACCCGCATTTCGCCCTTCCAGATTCGCATTTAGCCGATTCAAAGCATGTCTTTGCACCTCTTCTTGAGCTCAAATCTTCTATTATCTTTGGCCTATCTCCTTCATATGCTAACTTATCAAATTTCATCTCAAACTCCATGTGTTTTGTTTGATTTCATGCTTTCTCTATTCACGTGAAGTGCCTAGAAAGAATTCAAGAGTAAGGGTATAAAATTCACATAAATGACTCGAAAACTAGGCAAAAACTCATGTTTTTTAGGAGCCTAATGAGTTGGTAAATTTTCAACTTATCAAACATTTTTGATAACGTCAAAAATATACTCCTCTTTTATGAAAGACCGTAAAAAGTCGTTGATCAAAATAAATATCCCGACAAATGTCGGGTCGAATCCCACAAAGAATTGAGTCAATAATTAATGAGTTAGAAACTAATTCAAACTAGAACGCAAAATTGTTCAACATTTGAAAAGTAAAATTAGGGGGAATTTAAAGGGGAATAACTATCTAATTCTAACTAAGACTAATTGGGGAGAATTCCAATTGAAGCAATAACAAGTGAGAGGCTAGAGGCATTCTATAGATGAGAACACAATTAAATAGGGAATTTCTTTAATACCTTAGACTCAAAATCATCATAGATAGCAGTGGATAATTCACATTCTCTCGTTTTCCAACCATAAGAATATTTATGTCTTGGGTTCTTTCAAACCCCAAAGCCAATTCAAGTTATCAACCACACAAGCTTGAGGAAGGACTAGTTATTTCTAGCCTTGACCTTTAATGGAGTAAAAATGTGGGTTTTAACTATCTCTAGATTAATCTCATACACTAACACTCCAATTCCTCGCTAATATCTTCTCAACAATTCTCACCTTTCTCTTTCAAGCAAAATCAAGAAAAGTAAAACACAATTCATGTTTGCAAACCATCAATTTTGGCAATTATAACTTGGGAGAAGATAATAGATCTACAATATCAAAAAGAATCCAAAAGTAATTTATCAAAATCCAATCAAATTAATAAACCCACCATGAATATACCTCTAGCTAGCAAATTAGTATAACATATTTAAAGGTAGAGAGAAGATACCAAGAGGATTCCCCTCACATTCATCACATTAACTTTTTCACAAGCTCTCTTCACAAGCTCTTACAACAATGATGGAATTCCCCCAATTTGGATTAAATAAAAAGAAGAAGAAAAGTACTACCTAACTCTACAAATCTATATAGAAAAGATTCTCCTCAAAATTCTATGAAGAAGATGAAGTCTAGATGAATTAAATTGTTGAATGAATAGTTGGTGTACAATGAAAGCTCCCTAAATATCTATACTTTCTTGTGTATAACTTTCCCCAAATGCCCTTTTTCAATATTCTAGATGCTTTAGAGACCTTTTTGGACCCTTTTACCCTTCATTAGCGGCCTCTCCTGTGAGGAACCGGCGTTTCGCTGGTGGCAATTCGCGGAGCACCAAACTTTAGCCGGTTGAAAACAGTGTCCTGGAAGGGGTAACCAGCGGTTCAATTGGAATTTAGCCGATGCCACTCCATGTAGGGCCAGCTGTTTAGCCGGTCTGGGCAGTAGCTTCGGCGTTTCGCCCTTCTAGATCCGCGTTTAGCCGATTCAAAGCATGTCTTTGCACTTCTTCTTGAGCTCAAATCTTCTATTATCTTTGGCCCCTCTCCTTCATATGCTAACTTATCAAATTTCATCTCAAACTCCATGTGTTTTTCTTGATTTCATTCTTTCTCTACTCACATGAAGTACCTTGAAAGAATTCAAGAGAAAGGGCATAAAATCCACATAAACGACTCGAAAACTAGGCAAAAACTCATGCTTAGGAGCCTAATGAGTTGGTCAATTTTCAACTCCTCAAACCCCCAAACTTGAACCATTGGTTGTCCTCAATTAGTGCAATTTTTTACGGTTGAGTAAACGAACAACATGCTATTTATGAGTTTTTACATAAAGGACAATTTTCAACTACTCAAACTATGTTGCACAAGTTTCACTAGCTAACCACAATCATTACACATATCTTATATGCATTAATTTCATTCAAACAAGGGGCATAGTTCCTCAAAACAAGTTCAAAGAGCATCTCAAGTCATTGACAATTCACATTCAAAGATTTCGTTAAAGTTCGCTACCCCCTTGCCTCATTTATACATCTCCTTTGAAAACAATTTTAAGCATGTATCCCAAGGAAGTGATGCCACTCACAAGAAGAGAGAATCCTAAACTTTTTTTTTAGGATTTCACAGATAGGGATTATAAGATAATACAAATGCGCTCACTCTCACAAAAAAATTCAAGTGCATACAAATTGACCCATAGGCTTGACCTTCATGTATCTCGCCACTAATGTAGTGTTGCTACACTCAATATCAATTAGGACTTGCTGGTCATAATGAAGGCTAGGGGTAAGGGTAAGACAAATATTCAGCTTTAGTGACTAGAAGCTCCCTAATGTCTTTTGTGAACATTTTTAACATCCCCTCAACTCTTTTCAATCACTCCACCTTATTTCTCCTATTTCATCATCTTTGGCTTTTGTGTAACACAAGCCATCCTTATAACACCCATGAATTTCACATTTAGTCTTATCTATGCAAGAGATAGCATTTTTTTACTATTCTTTCTCTTTTGATGATTCAAGGTCTTTCAACCCATCGATTCATTCATCTCATCACAATTTTGGTGCAACCTCACATTGAAGCTCTCATTTTTCCCTCTACTCCTGCAAACCCCCAAACTTAGGCTTTTGCCTCATTTCACATTCATTTCCTTATCTCTCCCTATTTCATGGGCTTCAAGCCTCATTTTTCATTGTCTCATTACTAGAAATTAAGAAGGATGGATGCCAAAGAGAAGGATTAAAAACGTTCATTAAGCTTGTAATGAGGTTTCCAAAAAAGGGTCCAAGGCTCAAACGTTGGCTACCAAAGATTAATGTTCAAGGAGGTCATTTGGGTTGAAGTGACTTTACAAAAGATGGCCTAAGATCATGTTCTAAGTGCAGCCCCATCTATCATTTGCCTCGAATCACACTTAGAGAAAGTTCTAGACAATCATGCATACACAAGAATTAAGCCAAAAACCTCACCACACAAGGCATCACAATCCAAGGAGTTCACACACTTCCTTCATCACATTAAGAGATGGATTTTGACAAGCTTGTTATGAATCAAAAAGTCAAGCAAGGAATGCATAATTCATAATAAGAGAGTGCTCATTTTCACATTTAGATGCCCCTCTATTCTTTTTAAAACTCATGAACAATGCTATGCAAGACATGTTGGTGGTGCCTCATCAAATAAGTGCATAAAAGACTCAATAAGACTTTAGACTTGACATTTTCCCTTAAGAAAGTCGTCTCTCAATCAATCATCAGAAAGTGCCAACCCGGATCAACAATAAAAAGAAAAGACAAAGAAATCGCTCCTGGGGAAAGAACCATAGTATAAAGAAAACCCTTGGAGTTTATTCAAAGAGTACTATCTAAAACGGCGATACAAACTCGCAAGTAATGACGATTTGCCCTTAAGAATGATGTCACCCAATCTATCATAGGGCCATATCGTACATCACTTAACAAGTGAGTTACTCATACTTCACCCCCTAACACAAATAAAGCATTGTCCTCGATGTGCATGGTAGAACAAATTAAGGAAGGAATAGGTGAAAGAACTCCCTGGGCCTTCTGCTCATAACCGGCGTTCGACTGGCGTTTCATGCCTTTGAACAGGCGTTTTCCCGATATAACACCAATGTGACACTTCTTAAGCAATTTTTATTTCAGGCATTCTGTTTGACATCTGCGTTTCGCGCATTTGAACTTGCGGTTCTCCGGTTACCGCCAGTTACTCACTTTGAATTTGGCTTCTCTCACCTTTATCCCGTTTCATACCTGTTCCATCCCTACACAATCAAAGACAACACCAACATAAAGTAAAACAAAACAAAAGGAAAATTAAAACAAAAAGTAAAAGCACTTGGGTTGCCTCCCAAGAAGGACCTTAGTTCACATCGTGGCTCGACGACTTCAATTTCACCACTTCTCTATCCACTTTCAGCATTTGAATCGCACCTCTAGCTTCTTATCCATTCTTCTACTCCACTTGAGGGGTGGTGGTGTAAGAATCAAGGGACCAAGTAATGGATTTTTCATCTTGTGTTTCTTGTCCCTTAAAGGAGGGAGGTGCTTTGGCCTTGTTGGCATGGAATACTCTAAGATAAAGCCACCTTGATCTTCCTCCTCAACTTCCTCCATTGACTTGGTCTCCTCAGTCTTCATTTTTTCAACCAAGTACAATGTTGAAAAATGATAAGAGGGCGGTCTAAGTCGCTTCTCTTTCAAGTATGCTTCTTGCTTGACATCCTCCTTTTCAAGTGCACTAAAGTCCTTGAGTGTGATTTTGTTGGATGTCATTTGGAGACTCTAGTGTCACTTCTTTAACCTTGGCATCTTGCATTTCTACAATGTTGGTTGGTTGGGACACCTCTATGACTTCTTCAACACTCACCTTGACTCCTTCGTCATCATCATTTTTAGCTTCCTCCCATGAGTCAAATTGAGCTATGCCCCATTGTTCACGTCTTCTTGTTATGCTCCTCAATCTCTCCTCCGCTTCTTCATTTAGAGATTTACCGCTCTCTTCTTGAGGAGTTGATGATTCCATGGGCATGGAGGGATTGACATTCTTTTCCGCATTAGACTCCCGCTCCAAAAAGGCTTGGACCATGGCTTCTATGCGCCCACATGTATTTCTCCTTCCTTCACTTGCCATGGTTTCATTCCTTCCAAGCTTAGGAGCACAACTTCTATCATAGTCACTATAGCAAGAAGTGACCTCATTTGGGCATCCATCGCAATGTCTCCCATGACTACAACATAATGTGCATCTATACCCATCATAGGAAGGAGAAGGTGCACTCATCTCCCTTCTAGGGGCATATTTGCAATCTTACCAATAGTCTGGTCCTCCACAATAGGGACATGGGTCATCATAATAAGGGTTGCCACCAACAAACCTCCTTTCATTCCATGATGCCTGTTCGCGCTCTGCTGCTCGGTATATATTATACACCGACACGCAAGTGTACGTGGTCAAACAAGTAATAAAGTGGCTAAGTAGCCAAGTATCGATCCAAGGAGGCTGCTCTAGATATGCAAAACTGCCTAGTTTACTATATCTCTATTCTATTTCTAACTATGTTAACAACAATCCAACCAAGATTTGAGTAAGTTTTGTTTCTAAACTAATTATCTACTAAAATTAATAACTACTATTTACGTTGAGTTTAGACAATGGATATGCACATGCCAAGGTTAAGAACGAGTAATGAACTTGATAATCATGATAATTTGGTCATCTTCTTCTTCATATTGCTAGCCAAGAACGTTTGCCTAGAAATTAAAACTTCCGTATTTAATTTCACTTTAGCTTCATAAACCATTCGTCTACATTTCTGTGATCAAATGCAATTTATGACCTAACACTACAATTCCGGTTCCTAAATTGACTAATACGGCTTTCAAGTATATTTCTATCAAGAAAGCACATCAAAACCCAATTTTCCCAAATCAAGTTAAGAACAATACCCTATTAATTCACAACTTTCCAATTTCATGCTCTCTCGAGTGAAATTGGACTTTTTAGATATACATTAATGGTGGCCAATCAAGAATGTAATAAGCACAAGAATTAATAGAACAACATGCAAGAAGAAGAAGAAACCATATCAATTATTACCAACATTCATTTCACAAGTTCAAAACCTCAGCAAGAGAGGAATTAGCCACTCATTCTTGGATTAATCATCCTAGAATGAGTGTGAATCATGCATACAATTGAAGGAAAGAAGAAGGGAAGAGAAGAAAACTCTTATCTTTTCTATTCTTCAACTGCCACAAAACCACGTTCCTGCTCCCACTTCTGAACTCAGGCTCAAAAAACTAAAACTAAAAAAAAACTAACTCCCTTTAAAAATAACCTAAGTGTGCTATTTATACTAGTGGGAAATTTTTCCCGGAATAACAAGCAACGTGTCACGGAGGCAAACGCGGAGCACTGCCTCCGTGACATGGCGTGGACGCGGACCCTCTCTGGAAATTTCATGGTCCAGATAATTAGCCTCAACGTGGCACGGAGGCCATCGCGGAGGCCTGTCTCCGTGCCACGGAGCTGACGCGCAGGCACACTGGAAATTGCCACTTTTATTTCTGCCCAGGCAGTGTGCTACCGCGATGGCAGCGTGGCACGGCACCATCGCGGAGCCACTGCAAAATATGCCATCCGAGGTCTTTTCCACGCTCGCATCCAAGTCCAACTCCGACATAGTTCCAACACGCATTTTAACTCTTAAAAATCACATTATCCTGCAAAACAAATGCTAATCATGTTGGTTAGTATAAATTCACATTTTATTACCAAATACATGATATTATATACACATTGCACAACAAACAAGGTAGAAATGATACGTTTGAGTATCACTTGGGCATATAAATCTGCCCAAGATCACTTACCCCACACTTAAATCCTTGTTCGTCCTCGAACAACACATACACAAATCATGCACATCACATCTCAACCTTTGTCACTATGGTGCAACCATTTACGTTACGGTCATACCGATTATTCGATTTTTGCAAATCATCAAGAAAACATGCTTGGTCGTACAAGACAATGACCTTAATACATCGAGGCTTCCTAGACTTTTAAGAATTGATTCTTGATATCGGCAAACTCATGCAAATCAACTAATCAAGAAATCCGACACTAAAATCAATCTTTCATCAAGCATGTACCCTCACAACTCGAGAGAAACTTCCCCTTTTATGCTCGTGCAGCACACAAACATGCACGTAGGGGCATATAGAAATTAATTTCACTCTCTCTCCCAAAAGAATTCACATGCATCATGTCATGACCCATAGGCTTGCCCTTAGTGTATTACTCCACTAATATAAAGAAATGCAGTGTAGGATCAAATAGGACTTTTAATGGGTTGTAACTGGCTATGGATCTAGTATATATATATTGGATTAGCCAATAATAGTTGCTAGCATCCTTAAGCGCCTTTTCAACTCATTCCCATCGACTCATGGTCATTGTTCCTCTCTTTTCTCTTTTTCTCCCATTCATGCTGGTTTACTTTCATACAGCCCATTTCATCAGGCACACTTGACCCCAAACGGAAGGTTTTCATGTACCCTCAATTTCATTTAATTACAACTAGTGCCTCTTCAACACCATCTTTTCTTTCCTCACTTTGCTTTTCTTTTCTTTTCACTCTTTTCACTCTTTAACACTTTGGGAAACAATTTTTTTTGTTCTTTGTAAGCGCTTAAGAGCTTCTTATAGACTTTAAGGCTAATGAAAAGAAGGAATAAAGCTTAGTTCATACAATTCTGGACAAAAGAAAGAAATCGGCTAAAGGCTCAACGGGCTGACTAGGGTGTACAACATATAAAAAGGTAGAACTTGACAAGAAAAAAATGGAAACTAACGGTTAAAACAAAGAAATGCCTACATCCTTTCCGACACTACACCTCCTTCATTTCGCTTTGTATACACGCCAGGCAAGTTCTAGACAATTCACAATGACATGGAATAGCAAAACCTCACTCACACTTCATGCACATGCTCGAATCAAGATGCATTCACAGACTCTTTAATTAGTCAAGTACATGAATTCAAGATTAAGCCTCAATCATAATGAACCAAATTCTATAGCCTAGGTAACTCAACATAGTTACACAATTACATGCTTTCACACGAATCACTTTCGCATTTCGAACATCAATTACACACGCAACAAAATTTTAGCAACCATAAGCAACTACAGTATATTGATGCAATCCAACAAAGAAACTAAAAACAAATCATATACTCCTATCGACTACATTTCCCTTAAGACGGTCGTCATCCATCCATCATAGGGAATGTTCACTAACTATGACATCGGTTCAATGGGACTATTCTCGGTAAAAGAACCGAAAACAAACTCCGAGAAACCCAAAAATAAAACTTCAAAATTTTTGCAACACATCGATCATTTCGATGAAAAAAATATTTACAAAATATGTTGATAAGTTCAACATCCTTTCGCAAAAATTTTGAAAAATATCGATCATATCGATAGAGAAAAAAATATTTACAAAATTTACAAAATATTTACAAAGGCAACCATAACTTTTTAAAGACACACATCATTAGCCACAAACAAATATATAAACATCATTCACAAATCAGTTCACAACAACAGGGAAAGCACAGACATACACAAGCGTCAAGGAAGAATATACAGCAGATTTAGAGCCTATGACCCAGCACCTTAACTATTCCCCACCCCACACTTAATTCGAACACTGTCCTCAGTGTTCACAAAAATACAAAGCACAAAATTTTGGGTGGTGAAACTCCCTGCTCAGTTGAAATATTCGACTTCCTCATCCGGTGCTGCGGCCTCGTCGCCCATATCTGAATCAGCTCCCTCGCCGTCATCAGACTCCACATCAGAGTCCTCACGACGTGTCTCCTCATCAGTAGGGACGTCGTCGTCAGTCGGCTCCACAAAGGCTGGCCCCACCTTGCATAAAGCTCTGGCGTTCTCGCCAAAAGGGTAGTCCAGCTCCAGCTGCCATAATTCATCCTCGGTGGCTGGTCTCCCACCTATCCGTAGCTGCAGCATCTGCATACCGAACATACGGGCCATATACTGGTCGTCACGAGCATGTCGCTCGCCCAGAGTCAGCACAGGTCCGTGTGTAGTGTCGGGGGCCTTGGTCTTTGTCACATCAAGGGCCCGCCGCTCCAACTGCGGAATGTAATCCAAGGCTTCTTCCTCAACGTCGAGGCCTCGGAGGAAGGTGGTGATGAGTCCGCCAAACCCGTATCTGTGGCCCTGGTGTAGTCTGGCTCTCTTCATGGCGGATATTATAACCGCCCCCACATTAATCTCAAGCCCTTTCATAAGGGCATACACCAGGCAGACACGGTCCCGGGTCACGTCTGTCATATGTACTCCCGGGATCAAACACGAACATACAATTTTTAGCCAGATTCTGGCCTCCCTGTTCATCTGCGAATAAGGCAGAGTCTGGTGGTAACCCCTCTCTTTGTGTCTACTCCATCGGGCTGTGGATCGAGCCCCGCACAACGTACGTCTGATGTCGGCGTACGGTGGGGTGATATTGAGCTGGCGGAGAACTTAGGCGTCTGTGTCCCGCGCTCCAACGATGGCATTCAGCTGCTTGGGTTCCAGAGTGACAATCTGCCCTCTGATTTTAATAGTGTGGCTTCTAATGGCCGGGTTCCAGTTGGCATAAAATTCCCCGACCAAGTGAAGGTTGCACTCCGTGGGCTCCTGAAAAATAAAGCTGAGCCCAGCTGCCTCAATCCTCTGTACAATGCGAGGGAACTCCTGTGCAAGTGGTTCCCTTGCAATATGTTCCTCCGGGAAGTACTTGTTCTCCTTATGCTTTGCGTACCACTTCTTCCCTTCATCGGTAACCCATCGCGGAGGCCTGTCTCCGTGCCACGGAGCTGACGCGCAGGCACACTGGAAATTGCCACTTTTATTTCTGCCCAGGCAGTGTGCTACCGCGATGGCAGCGTGGCACGGCACCATCGCGGAGCCACTGCAAAATATGCCATCCGAGGTCTTTTCCACGCTCGCATCCAAGTCCAACTCCGACATAGTTCCAACACGCATTTTAACTCTTAAAAATCACATTATCCTGCAAAACAAATGCTAATCATATTGGTTAGTATAAATTCGCATTTTATTACCAAATACATGATAGTATATACACATTGCATAACAAACAAGGTAGAAATGATACGTTTGAGTATCACTTGGGCATATAAATCTGCCCAAGATCAATGCCATCATTCAACTACAAACAAACAAAACAAAAATAAAAAAAACAAGATGTAAAATAAAAATGAAAAACTAGTTCAAATCAATCAATAACTAATGGCTTATCACAACTCAATTCCCCGGCAACGGCGCCATTTTTTATAACATCCAAAATGTATCCGTCATGCAAAGAATATACATGTACAAAGTATCAAAACAAGTAACCCCACGGGTGTCGGGATTGAATCCCACAAGGACTAGTGAATGATAATTGCAAGTGTCGGTTGAGAAATTGAAGTTAGCTTGCACCACTTAGAGTTAACATAAAAACAAATAAATTGGGGGGATTGGAATTTGTAGTGGATTATATTCGGTATTTGGTTGAATAAAATAGCAAAATCAGCAAGGTTGTCAACAAGAATGTGAAAGACCAGAGGTGTGGTGTAGATGATATACTAAGTAGATAGGGACATGCTAGGTCATCTTATAAGTTCAATTAGTGTAAATAATCTCGGGAAATGGGTAATTACAGTTTTTCAGCTTTATAACTACCCCTTACTAGAGTTTTATCAAACCTTTAGCCACTATTAGCTCAACCCGATCAGATTTAGATTAATAGCTGCATTAATTTCTAGCTATTAGCTACTAATTAGGAGTGATAATGCAATTTTGGCTATTTCTAGCCCAATTTCACAATCTTCCATCCATACCCACCATTAAATTCTCTTCTAATACTTAATTATTCTTTTACAAGCAACAATCAAGTAAGAATAAATAGGCTTACATCATAATCAATGGATCTTCCATTATAAATTAAAGAGAATATAACAGATTTACACTTATTTAAACAATATGAAGATGGCTCTAACAATACCCATTCTAATTAAGTATTCATCATCACACACCTCTAGTTAATGATTCAGCTACTCATGATTAAAAAATTCAAAAGCACATTCAACAATAAACTCATTGAATTTAATAACTAGAGTAGAAAAATCATGTTCACAAATAGTCTCCAACAATAGTTGTACCTTACTATTAAGAAAAAGAAGTAGAGAATAGTACTTTTTCAAAGTCTACCAATTAAAATCTCCTTTTCTCTGCTAAAAGAATATTCTAAAGCTAAGAAATGAAAAGATGATATGATATACTCTGCTATGGTCTCCACCCAGTACACAATAAGTATTTATATCCAAGAAAATAGGGCATCTTCTCTCTCTTTTTTCGTGCTGGACAATTTTACCCCTGAGCATCATTCTGAAATCAGCGGAGGCACCATCGGTTTACCGATTCAAATCCATGAACCACCGAGTACATTATCTGAGTCATCACTAAACTCCAGTGAGCATCGACAGTTCATCCGGCATTTCGCCAAACTCAATCCGTGAACCGCCGAGTCTTCATTCCAAAAAATTGGATGTCATTCGGTGATTGGACCGGAAAGTCGCTGTTGGCAACTCGCGTTTCGCCAGTGTCATTTTTCCTCAGAGGTAGTGATAATCGGCCTTGGCCGGCGTTTCACCGATTTTCATCGGTGGACTGCCGATTTGCTCTCACTTCCTTCTTTTTGCTCTATTTTTGCTCTTTTCTACACATTTAGGCATCTGCACACAACAAAGGCAAAAAGGTCATTAAATCCATATAATCAACTCAAAAACTAAGCAAAAACTCAAACTTAAGAGCCTAATGAGTTGGTAAATTACCAACTCATCATAGCTCGCTAAAGATTGAAACTAAAAGACATGCACAAAAGAGACATAATCAAAACTGATGTCCTCGGATCATGAGTACTCACCAAAACTGGGATAGAGCTGGACTGAGCAAGAGCGAGCAAGCGACGGGACTGAGATGGATCACCCGAACCTATATCATGAGACGATATAACATAGAGTGTACTGAGTATATTGAGAAAGTAAACATGCTAGTAAAACGATAGTATGAAATCATGAATATAAATTAAGATAGATCATGAGAGTAAGGGCAACATGCTGAAACCCATATTTCTGAAATATACATAATCATAAGCTATTCATCATAAGCTAAACATAATGACCCAGGGTTTAGAAATAGAAATCATATAGCATAATATACTTGAAAACAAAAGTGAAAACTCACAAACTGATCAATGGCTCAAATATGCTCATAAGACATAATATCATAAGGCAAGAACATGAATAACTGAAAACACACTACTGGAAAATAGAGTTATGGCAACAATTATTTAGCAACGATTATTGAACCGTTGCAATAGATAGTATATGGAAACAATAATAGTCATTGCATAAGGGTCTTGGGTCTATTGATACACTTTTATAGTAAAACCGTTGATATAGAAGAAAAACTGTAGCCACAGAGCTATCGATTAAAATGGTTGATCCCGCATTTGTAATAACTAACTCTATAAAAATGGTTCACGTAGAAAAATGTCTATAGTGACGGTTTTCCAAATTCTCATCCCCTCCCCCCCCCCCTTTCCTCCGTCCAATTTTCGAGACCCCGCCCTCTTTAAGTAATAATTTTATTATTTTGCCAAATATCTATTACTCTCAAACTAAGAACACAAAAGAATATATCCCTAGTTCAGCATCCTAAAAACCCTTTCACAAAGCTTCATTATCATCAACACCTCGAAGCTTCATCATCGTCGATACCCCAAATCTTGTTGTCCCAAAAAACCCTATAGCAGAGCTCTCTTAATCTTCAAACACATTTCAATTTAGCCTTTTTCATTGTAACATAATCCTCTTTTTCCCAGTTTCCTTCACTTGAAGGCCCCTCTCATCTTTCTGTGCTATATTGAGTCAAAATTGTCAGTGTTAAAATTTCATTTACTGCTATTGTCGGTCAACATCAAAGTAAATTTAACTGTTTGGTTCATCTAGTTATTGCAGTTTGTAAAATTTTATTCTCCTCTAAATGGATGATAATTGGATTATTATTGAATTTTTAGGTGTATCTATGTGGGTGAAGGTGTTTTGAATACCTAAGCGTCCCTTCTTATATTAATTTTTTATTTTACATAAAAAGGTTCAAAATACCTAAGCATCCTTTGTTAAGTTGGACAATTATGCCTAAGCATCCTTTGTTAAGTTGGACAATTTTTTGTTTTGCCTAAAATAGTTTTGATTACCTAAGTGCTCTTTGGTATGGTGAATGAATTATGATATTGGAATGGGTGAGTTGCTTGTTTGTTCGTGTTAAATTGTGCACTATTGAATATGCATTGCACCTCAACTATTTGACAGAATGTTTAACCATTAGTGCCTTATTCTATCTCTCTTCTTTGTTTTCAGAATTAATCATTGCTAATGCCCCTAGTCATTGCTTCATTTTATTTTTGCCCTCAATAACTTATTGCAACATATATATGCTGTAATGGTCGGTTTGGTCATCACTATAGTGATTTAACAGTAGTTCCTTTGAAGTTTATCCTCATAGCTTTAGCATCATAAGGCTTTGTCGCAACATCAAATATAGATAAAAGGAAGCAAAATAGAAAATAAAATTAAGAGACTACAGTAGTGGTGGGATTCTATCGCAGTTGTTCCCGTTGACATCGAGGACAAGGTCAATGCTGGTACATAATTTTGATGTCGTTATCATCATGGTTTGTTCCTTAACTTCACTAAGTTATATTCATTTAATCATATAAGATACTATTTTCCCCAGTGTTTTGGACAGCGAAAGGCGATAAGAGGCAACAAGGGTCTGCCTCGCCACGAGGCGACGCTCGCCTTTTTGAAGTGAGGTGCCAATTATATCAAAAAATTAAAATATTTAATTGTATATATAATTAATCAAAATCTCAATAGCAATAACATATATTAGCAAATATTTCAATTCAAAAACTAAAAATAGATAGTACTAGTAAAGCTAAGAGTCGAGAATTTGAATGACTCGAGTCTCAAAGTCTCAAACAATCCATAAGTCATAAAAATAAGCAATATTAAAACTCTAAAATAGGCAGTGGCAGAGTGCAGAGGGCAGGCAGACACCTAGACACAAATTATGTTTTGTGTAGAACAGTGAACTCAAGAAAACAGAGTCTGGAGAAGCCGAGAAGGAGGAGGAGAAAAAAGAACTGAATTCTGAAGCAAAACTGAAGAAGAAAGAAGAAAGCAGAAGAAGAAGAAGAAGAAGAAGAAGAAGAAGAAGAAGAAGAAGAAGAAGAAAAGAAAAAGAACTAAAGAAGAAGAAGAAGAACTGAAGCAGCATACCTGGTCGGCTAGTTTGGAGAAGGCGAAGGCGAGAAGAAGAAGGAGAAGTCGCTGCCTTTCTCGCCTTGGAGTCGTGAAATAGGGAAGGCACCGTTGGATAAGTGAAAAGTGAAATTAAAACCCTAAAAAAGATTTTTAACTGTTTAAAGCCCTAAGTTTTTTAAAAAATTAAAAAGGCAACGCCTTTCTCGCCTCATCACCTCGTCACCATTAGCACCATTAGAGCGTCTTTTGGATTTTGCCTAGCCATGATGGAAGATGGCGACAATATCTCGCCTCTCCTCTCCATGTCGCCAAAGGCGAAAGGCGAGCGCCTTTTATAACATTGATTTTCCTGCATTTGTTCTTCTTCCAATTTGAGTACTTTATAAATTATGCCCAATATTATGTGCGATCAAAAGTCACCTGATGGTGCTTCATAAGAAAAAAGGACACCTAAACTATATGTCAAACAGAAATATGGTAAAACTTACCTATTTTGGTGCTTGATAAATTGAGTTTTACCTTATTCACTTTTTTGTTGTGGTGGTATTATGAATTGATTAGAAATAATTTTTTAGGCGAAGTGTTTGATGGTATTTATCTTGCAAAAATAAGTTATATTTGTTTCTAATTTCCCTCATTTGAGAATTGTTTGTGATATCATGAGGACTCGTGGTGTAGAAAATAAATTTATGTGATATCTTTATTGTAGTTATCACTGACTCTTTATAAATAACCATTATTTAACTCTCTGAAATAAAGAAACAAACTTCTACAGCTTAAATAAGAAGTTTTATTGGATCCAACCACCAATTTTACAAATTTGATGCTAGATAAAGTTGAAGAGAATTTACAACATCAAAATCTATCTCAAATAAAAAAATCTTAAACTATTAAGTTCAGCAAAAGATGTTTACACTATTAACTATAGAAAGCCATTTATTGACTCTTAAGAATCAAGCCACCTTTATAAGTTTCTCATGACAGTAAAATAGAAAGTTATTAACTGTAGAAAACCATGTTTATTCCTAGCTCGTTTGTTTACTAGGGAATTGTTGTTGGGACAACGGAATAACAACAATAAACACACACACAAATTAACTGCGAGAAAATAGAGAAAAACGGAACACAAACGACACACAAGAATTTACGTGGTTCGGTCTCACGACCTAGTCCACAACTGCAACTAGGAGGAATTTTATTACTCTCTCTCTTGTGGTGTGTTTATTGTTGTTATTCCGTTGTCCCAACAAGTGGTATATTGTTGGGCTTGTGGAGGCCTGATTAATTAGGCCCGTTAGAAACCCTAATAACCCTAATCTATTTCTATAAATAGATAGCTTGTACTTGTAATCTATACACCACAAGAGAGAGAGTAATAAAATTCCTCCTAGTTGCAGTTGTGGACTAGGTCGTGAGACCGAACCACGTAAATTCTTGTGTGTCGTTTGTGTTCTGTTTTTCTCTATTTTCTCGCAGTTAATTTGTGTGTGTGTGTTTATTGTTGTTATTTCGTTGTCCCAACAAGTGGTATCAGAGCGAGGTTATACACACGAAAAATTAGCGAGAGTCACCTAAAATTTTTTTAGAGAAAGAAGGCGCAGCAGCCACCAGCAAACCACTTTGCAGAAGCAGCAGCCGCTGTTGAGCAGCTGCCAGCCGGGCAGCCAAGCGGAGAGAAGAACAAATCTGCCGACCGGAGCAGCTTGCCAGAAAAAAAAAACAAAGTAGCCACCTGCTGCGCAGCCGCTGACCAGCAGATCTGAAGAGAGGAGAAGCAGCAGCCGCCGCTGCTGCCAGTCGCGACGACGGAGAAGAATCAAGCAGTCGTCGCTGCCAGAGGTCAAGCAGCCGTCACTGCCAGATCTGTCCAGATCGCAAAGCTGCTGCCTCCTTCGAGCAGCCCAGGCGATTGCAAAGCTGCCGCCGTCCCGAGCAGCAGATCGAGCAGGAGGTCAAGTTGCCGGAGAATTTTTTTTCACCGGCAGGCACTGTTTCGCCGGAGATTTTTTTTCAGGCAGAAGGTTTTCAATTTTTTTTTTGTTGTTGTTGGTCCGAGTTGCTTTGTTGGTGCGTATTAGTTTTGTCATTGAATTTCTGACGAAGTTACCAAGATCTGAGATCAGTTGTACCGGGTAACTCATCTAGTCGTTTGAGATGGCAGAAGATGGGAAGTATCGAGTTGAAAAGTTTGATGGTGCAGATTTCAGTTGGTGGAAAATGCAAATAGAGGATTTGCTGGTTCAGAAGGAGTTAGACATGGTATTGGGTGACAAGCCAGAAAAGATGTCTGATGCAGAGTGGGCAGGTTTGGATCGGAAAGCCATGGCGGTTATCCGACTCTCGTTGACCAAGAATGTTGCGTTTAACATTCTGAAGGAGAAGACAGCGAAAGGTGTCATGGAAGTGCTGTCTAACATGTACGAGAAGCCATCTGCAGCAAACAAGGTCTTTCTGATTAGAGAATTGGTGAACACAAAAATGAAGGAAGACAGTTTAGTTATCGAGCACATAAATACAATGAATTCAATCTTAGCCAGACTTACGTCAGTGGGCATTAAGTTCGATGATGAAGTTCAAGCCTTACTACTGCTATCGTCATTACCTGACAGTTGGTCCAGAACGGTTACAGCAGTTACCAGTTCAGCGGGACCCGATGGATTCACTTTTGAGAAGATTCGTGATCTCATTCTAGGCGAGGATGTCAGAAGAAGGAGTTCTGGAGAATCATCGAGTGAATTGCTAAATGTCAGCAGAGGAAGGAGAAATAGCAGAGGTAGTGGGAGCAGGAATAGAAGAAGGAGTCAGTCGAAGACTCAGGATCGCTCAGATGTAACGTGTTGGACGTGCAAGGAGGTGGGGCATTTCAGGAATCAATGCCCGAATAATAAACAAGTTAACATTGCAGGAGACTATGCTCATAATGATCTCTTGATATGTAGCGTGGAGAGCAGTGTGGATTCCTGGGTCATGGATTCTGGTGCTTCATTTCATGCTACCCACAGCAGTGAAGCATTGCAGAATCTGAAAGAAGGGGATTTTGGAAAGGTAAGACTAGCAAACAATAAAGTTCTTGATGTAACGGGCATGGGTGACATGATTCTGAAAACTTCAGTCGGTTCGTGGACTTTAAAGGATGTCCGAGTGATTCCAAGCTTGAAGAAACGGTTGATTTCTGTTGGGCAGTTGGATGATGAGGGACACGATGTTAAGTTCGGAAACGGGCAGTGGAAGGTGATGAAGGGGAACTTGGTCATAGCTCGAGGAAAGAAACGGAGTTCGCTGTATATGGTCTATTTACCATCTGAGGGAGTGACTGTCCCAGATCAGAAGAGAAACAAAATCCGGTTCACAGAGTCTCGTGGGCATAAGAAGGTTCGTTTTGCAGGAGATAAACCCAGAGCCACAGGTCAGATTCAGGTTGAACGTGCTTGGAAAGGTTCAGGTAAACCAGTCAGGGGTTCTCGTGGCAGTGGGAGCATCGGCAGTAAGCCAGTTAAAACTTCAGCCAGAGTTACCAGACAGTGGGTTAAGAGAACCAGTGTTCCAGCTGTCAAAGTCTCTCCGGATGATTACCTGCTAACTATGGAGAGTGTTGTTTGTTCTCAGAGTATCCCAGGATTCGGCAGTTCGTGCAAGTGGGAGTCGGTAGGGACAGAGGACGAGTCAGGGGCAGTTTTAGCCGTGACTGATGTTGGAGCTTGGGGAAGCTTCAACGGGCCTTCAGGTTAACTGATGAAAAGGCCGCTGCAACCAGGAAGATGAGGAGGAGATTACTAGACGTACAAGTGCTCACAGTGGATGGCAGTTGAAGATTATCATGCCTCCAAGTGGGAGATTGTTGGGCTTGTGGAGGCCTGATTAATTAGGCCCGTTAGAAACCCTAATAACCCTAATCTATTTCTATAAATAGATAGCTTGTACTTGTAATCTATACACCACAAGAGAGAGAGTAATAAAATTCCTCCTAGTTGCAGTTGTGGACTAGGTCGTGAGACCGAACCACGTAAATTCTTGTGTGTCGTTTGTGTTCCGTTTTTCTCTATTTTCTCGCAGTTAATTTGTGTGTGTGTGTTTATTGTTGTTATTCCGTTGTCCCAACACTTGTTATAAATGAAAAATAATATAGTTGCAAATGTAGGACTTTACCAAGGAAATTTAAAAATGTCTTCTAAATTATAGAACCAATCATCTAAATACATATGCTATTACATCTCTTGGACCTATTTATATGTCGTTTTTGCCTACCAAGTATTTGTCAATTTTTTCTACAGTCCTCTATTGTAATCTTTGCTACAATCACAGTTGCACGGATTCTTCACTTTCAATGCCTCACCCGTGTCGGACTCTCCAAAAGTATACTACTTTTGGAGGATTCGACATGCACCCATTTATTTTTGAAGAGTCCGAGCAATATAGGCTACAATAATGGTCTCGAGTCTGGTGACATTATAATTCACATAGCTTCCTAGTGTTTGAAGGTTCAAATATATTTGCCTATTATTGGTTTTCTCTAAGATACTTTTGGTTAGTTTTATACTTTTTTATCTCTGTTATGATTTTTGTAATATACTTTTTCTTCATCTTCTTTCTGTAGTGTTTACTTTGTTAGACTTCATATTGTGTTGTATCACATTTTCGTTGCTAGATTAGTTGAGATATTGCATATATTATATCAAATGATTAAGAAGGGAATAACATGATTTCTTTAGTTTGTATCAAATTTCTTTCTTAGAATGATTATAATATAGTTCTAGTTCACATAATGGACACTTAATCCCACATTGTGTAGGCGTACATGGTTGGTCTAATTGCGAAACTATATGATCATCAATGATGACTTGGCAGCATCCGAAAAATAAATATACAACTGAAATTTAATAGTACTTTATTGTATTTTTCTATATTACAAGTTGGTCAAACCAATAATAACATGAAGTTTTGGCTTAGGAGTATCACAATAGCAAATGAAACAAGACTAGCATATAAATCCTAGATATACTAAACTATATCACAACTTCTAAACAACAACAAGATCAGAAAGAATGAAGCAATCCACAACACAATGAGTTAACAATGAATAATTCTTTAGTGGACATATATTACAATGTTGGGTGCTTTGTTGCTGCACAACTTTAGTTTAAGAAAAATGAGAGCAAAATTATGGTCTCTTAGACTGACTATAAGACACTGAGAGGTGTCTAGTCTTATCACCGCCAAAACTCAAGTAGACATACAAAATTTCAAATTATACACAAATTTATCTCAGATTTTTCAAGAAAGAGCTAGGGATCATATAATAATAATAAACATTGTAACTATTTAGTAAGTCATGACTACAACAACAATTGTGAGGAATGTGTTTTTTTTTTTTGTATTTGGGTTGATGGAGTGTGTTGAGATTTGTCTTGGCATCTGACTAAGAGGAATTTGAAGTTCTAAAGGCAAGCTATTTTCTTCCATTTTTAATTTCCTTCCACTACTTGATCTAGTTTTAGATTTAAATTATATACACCGACTGTTTAAAAATATTATTACGATAGTTTTAATAATTTTACTGATGTAGCAGGTATCCTTGCTATTTATCCCACATAGATAGAGTGGTCGGCATCGACAACATTATAATGAAGACATTAAATTGATATTAGAACGAACATTTAGAAAAAGTAATCTGCTAGGTTTTGTGATGATAATAGTATTTGTCTAATAAGTCCGGAATGATTTAAATCCGCTAGCTCTATTGCACCAGCTTTTAATGTTTGCATTGCTCCAGTTACATTGCAATTGTGGAGCTTCATTTTGGAGTTTTGGTCAACTTTAAACATTCTTTAGTTGCATTTTGTGGCTGTTTTGGACCTCCATTTCAACTTTAATTTGTTGTTAGATGAACTCCATTTTATAGAACTACGTTTGAGCCCCTATTTGAAAACATTGCTATTGCAATAGTTTGTCCTCTAATTGTGATTCGAAACTATTCACCCAACTTAGCTGATGTTCAACTGAAATCCATTTCAAACCAATTTTTTTATTTGAATTTATGTGTCTAAAATGATGTTCCAAATTGATATTTCTAATAAAGTTTAATTCTTTGATAACTTCATGGAATTCTAGCTTAGGAGAAAAGGATGAGAGTGACTATTTTGTGGTTATTATATTTGCACATCAAGAATATATATGTTAGGAATAAATTCTTTTGTGACGATTTTGCTAAATCATTTATTTATCATCTTTTGTAGGTGGAGAAAATGAACGAAGGGAAGAAGAAATTAGTGAAGATCTTGGTGTTGGTTGATTCTTTCTGGAAGTTAGAATACTCAAACATTATTCTATATTTTTCTTTTGTAGAAATTAATAGTTGGATATTTTGTTATTCGTTTTCGAATTGTTTTCATACACGATATATATAATTGTATTATATGTTGATATATGGGCAAAATTGTTAATTATTAACCTTTGCAATAGCCTATATAAATCATTTCAATAATCTATATAAATTGTTGCAATAACTTTTAAAAGCTATTGCAATAGATGCTAACAACATGTTGCAATAGATGCTAATAATTGTTGCAGTAGCCACAAAATATGATGCATAAATTGATATTGCAATGATTATGATCTGTTTCAATTGAGTAAAATTGTCATTGCAATAGATGGGGTTATTGCAACAATTGCCCAACCGTTGCGACAGAAAAGCTATTGCAACGATTTTATAACTATTGCACAAAACCATTGCAGTAGAGCTCTTACAACGTGATCAGATGTAATGGACCCCAAAACCGTTGCAATAGATCTATTGCAACGGTTTTGCTGGTGTTGCCATAGGTCTATTTCTAGTAGTGACATGAGAAACAATGAGAGGCTTCATCATAACTAACACTATCATGATAGAGCTTACATAATGCTTCAACTATCTCGCTCAAGTGGGTAGATCCATCCCAAGCTTGCCAAGGCTAGGAACGATTAAGGCGTGATATCACTTATGAGTTCCCGTAGGATATAAACATGAATATATACCTACGGTGTCACGTAGTTCTGAGACTCGGGGTTTGCCTAAATTCTTAGCCTACTCCGTGCTAGACACTACTCCCAAAAACATGCACATAGGTCATAATCAATATCGTGAAAACATACTTGAACTTGCATGGGCTAAGCTGAAACATCATAATCATAATCATAATCATAATCGTATTTGACATGTGGGAAATATTCATGAAAGGGAGCCATAGAGTTGGTCATGATACTTGAACTTGAATTTCATGAAAAATAATACATACTTGAATCAAACTTCATAATTTCAAAACTATAGAATCATAAGTTAAGAATTCATAAATATTCATGCATACTTGATAATTCATCATACTTGAAATCACAGACTCACAAGCTTAAAATTCATAAATCATGCATAATAGGACATAATCTTCATGAACATGATATCATGTATTATGAAGTAAATTAAGGGTTAAATCTACCGTAATAGCCATAAAACATCAATTTAAACATGAGAGGATTAGATTCATAGAGATAGCATTGAATATTTCATCAAAAATTGGATAAAACCCTAGAATTTAACTTGGCATGCTTAGAGACTTGAAATCATAGGATTGAGATGAAATTGGGAATGAGCATGGAAGAATTTTCCCTATTCATAGCCCTACATACTTGGGCTTGAAGAATCCTTAACTTGATTGGAGACCCAAAGGGAATTGAGGAGAAGATTAGATAAAGAACCCTAGCTTCTCTTGAGGGGATTTGATTTTCACTTAGGGGTGTTATGAGTAGAATAAGGATTTAGGATAATTGAAACCCTTAAAACACCCTTTAAAATGCTTAAAACGACTTAGTTTAGGAGTTAGGAACTTAAAAATTTATGAAAATACCCTTTATGACCCGACAGAAAAATACTCATTGCCAGAACCAACGAGTGGCTGGACGACCTATTGGGAGACTTGACGGGTCATCTGCTGACCCATTTTCACTGACAACTTCTTCTCAATTTTTCTGATCTTCTCTTAACGCCTCACTTGATAATTCATCGTGTCACTTAACGAGTCACTTAACCAGTCGTCAAGACTCTCTGAAACTCCCCTTTTTCACCAACTTGCACACTTAATGTGTCACACCATGACCCGTTGGGTCACTTGACAAGTCACCTCACGACTTGTTCTGTGACCTTGTATAGGTTTTCATATTTTCTCCATTTCAGTCCTTGGGTCTGATCTTAGGAATTTTTGAGGTGTTATATTATCTTCCCCTTGGGAACTGTTATACCCGGGGAACCCAAAGATCAGACCCAGGAGTCAAATGGGGAAAAATCTGGAAAATATTGCAGCAGTGCAGAACGAGTCATTAGACAACTCATGAGGAGACCCCACGAGTCGTCAAGTGGCTCGTGGGAAGGTTGGACTGTGCTAAGGAGTTGAGGTCTCCACGGGCATGGGAACGACTCGTGATCAGCCACCACAAGTCGTCAGGTCACTCATGGGGTGAGGTTAAGGGTTACTTGGAAGGTTTGACCAGTGTACCTAACGGATGGGACCCCTCGAGTCGTGGCCAGTCCCAACGACTCGTGAGGTGGGTCGTGAGCAAGCCTATGAAAATTTAATTAAGAATGAGGTAGTGTACTTGATGGAAGGTGACCACGACTCGTTGTCTCTTGTGACGAGTCGTTGAGTCACCCATTGCAAGCCCAATCGACTTGGTATCCAGTGAATTTGACGGATGACCCAATGATCCGTTGTCCCTGGTAACAAGTTGTCAGGTCGCCCGTTGGGGTCTCTCGACAGTTATTTCCTATGAATTAGTAAGGGCCTTCTCATAATTTCCTACGCTCTTAAGACCTAAACTACGTCGTTTTGAGGTCGGGACAGGGTCTTTCATTTGATACTTGTAAGAGTAGAGAGGAAAGAGGAAAGGGATTCAAGTATTCTCCTTCGAGGAAAGGGATTCAAGTATTCTCCTTCGAGTTCTTCAAGTTTCCATTTAGGGCTTTTCAAGGGAGTTAAGAATCAAGAAGTTTCAAGTATGTGGGGTTTTGAATGGGTAGTTTAGTCCCTACCATGCACAATTTCTCCCTAATTCTATGTTCAAGTTACTAACTCTTGATGGGTCATAACCCAAGTGCATGTTTCCTCAAAAATCGGTATGAGCATTTTGAGTATGTATAAAATCATGGGTTTGAATTATTGGGCTTTTTTCACTTATTTTAGTCAATATTTGATGATTTAAATCCCTAAAAGCACATGTGCCCAAATCATGGGGTTGTTAGTGAAATTCATGGTTATGGTGGTTTCTCAAGCATGATATGGACTTTTGAAGTTTAAGCATGTTTTCAACTAATCATGTTATTATGATCATGTTTCCTATAAATTTAAGCATTTCGAGTATGATGGAAATTATGGGAAATGCCTACATGCCGCTTATGATTTAGGAACTATGATTTTGGCCGATCCACGGGCCCGATTCCATGGCTAGTACTATGAATTTTCAAGCATGTTATGATTATCACGATTTAACTAGCCATGCATTTCATGTATGAATTTTATGGGCACGTTGCATGTTTTGGGATTAGTACTTAACACCAAGTAGGTTCGGGGCCTAGGTTATGCCCCGAATCTCAGAACTACGTGCCACCATAGGTTATGTTTGGGACCGCCTCACTGTCTGTCCTCTATGCCCTATGGGGTCTTCATGAGTGATATCACGCCTATCATGGTTCATACCCTTGGCAAGGTATGGACGACCTCCCCATTAGGTTTACTGGTCGGGCTCCATGTGTGCTCATATGGGGTATGTCGGTTATAGAAATCTCCCATTGTTCCTCATGGTTTTAATGCATGTACGATTGTGTTCTTTGGCTCAACTTATGTTTTATGAATTGTCTTATTTCATGTTAGGACTATGACAGGTTTACGAATATGTTGGAAATCTTGAGCCTTATGATATACTTATGATTTAAGCTTTATGATCATGATATCCCCAGTCCTACAACTTTTATGTTTTTAAGCATTTTTTTGCATACCTTACATACTCAGTACCTTCCAAGTACTGAACCACACATTTTCAGGATCCGGTTTGCAGGTTCAGCATCGTTCCTAGCTTGCCCACAATTCTGCTTTCAACTCTCAGCGGTGAGTCCTCATGATTCGAGGGCTTCATGTTCGGACCTTGTTATCCCATGTTTCAGAATGTTGGGGTTAGTTGGGGTCTTGTCCCTCCAACCCGTCTATTATGATTAGAGGCTCTCAAACTTAATTGTAGTATTCCGCTATTTATGCTTGGATTATGTATAACTGTCCTTATATTTCATGTCACATTTCCTTTGAATTCATGATTTTAAGTTAAGTATTCTGCCTTATGTGTATGAATTAGATATATGCTCACGCCATGGATTGACTTGGAGTCTTTCGGGGCTCCTTGTCCCGTGTCTACAATCCGGGTGTACTCTCGGGTCGTGACAGGAACATTCGTCCTTGAATGTAGATTAAGCATACAAAAAGGTAGGAAAAGAACTGCAATCCCAAAAACTGAAAGACTGATGGAGTGACTGACTCCAGACCGAGATACATAACTGAACTGAATTCATGAAACGTGCACACATGGAATGACATGATAGGAATTGAGAGACATGATTTTGACATGAACTAAATAGAGTACTACGGAGGAAACGGGTACCTCATGCTGGAATTGAGCCGAAAGGAAAAAGATACGGGTATCTAGCCATCATATCTGCTTTAGCTTCCCACATAGCTCCCTCAACAAGCTGTTTTCTCCATAAAACTTTCACTGAAGCTACTTCCTTGTTTCTCAACTTCTGAACCTGACGATCAAGGATCTCAATCGGGACCTCCTCATCTATCCTTCACACCCATTCTCTCTAGTAGAATAACTAAGGATGGTTCACTAATGCACTTCTTCAACAGAGATACATGGAAAATTGGATGAACCGAAGCTAACTCTACTGGTAGCTCCAACTCATATGCAACCTTGCCAACTCACCTCAGAATCCTATAAGGACCAACATATTGGGGACTAAGCTTCCCTTTCTTACCGAACCTCATAACTTCCTTCATGGGAGACACCTTCAGAAACACCAATCGTCAACCTCATACTCAATCTCTATCCTCCTAACATCTGCATAAGATTTCTGACGACTCTGAACTATTTTCAGTCTTTGTCTAATAAGCTGAACCTTCTCCATAGCCTCATGAACTGAATCTGGCCCTATCAACGTAGCCTCACCTACCTCGAACCATCCAATAGGTGACCTACACCTCCGCCCATACAAAACCTCAAACGGAGCTATCTGAATGCTGGAGTGATAACTGTTATTGTAGGCAAAATCAATGAGAGACAAATGATCATCCCAACTACCTTTGAAATAAATCACACACTCTCTCAACATATCCTTAAGCGTCTGAATAGTCTGCTCGGTCTGACCATCTATCTAGGTGAAAAGTTGTCTAAGCTTCACCTGAGTACCAAGGCCCCTCTGAAACGACCTCCAAATCTAAGAGGTGAACTGAGTACGCCTATCTGAGATGATGGACAAGGGAAATCCATCCAACCAAACAAACTCCCGAATATGTAATCTAGCATAATCCTCAGCTGAATCTGTAGTTTTGACCGTTAGAAAATGGCTGGTTTGGTCAACCTATCAACAATCACCCATATAGAGTCATACTGCCAACGTGTACGAGGAAAACCTGTAATGAAGTCCATATTGATCTCTTCCCACTTCGAAGTAGGAATGCTGATGCCCTAAGCATACCTCCAGGTCTCTGATGCTCAACCTTCACCTATTGGCAATTCGGACATGTAGCCACAAACTCCGCTATGTCCTTCTTTATGCCATTCCACCAATAGACTTTCCGTAAATCACGGTATATTTTGGTAGCACGTGGATAGATAGAGTACCAAGAGGTATGAGCCTTACTGAACATCCACTCTCTCAAATCATCCACAGCTACAACACACAATCGGCCCTGATATCGGAGTACACCATCTCCCCCTTGGGATAAAACCTCCAGTTTCTGATTTCAGACTGCTTCCTTCAACTTCACTAGGACAGGATCCTCATCTTGCCTAGCTTTAACTTTCGTCACCAATGAAGATTCCGATCCATTCTGAACAATAACACCACCTATTGACACCCAATTTTGACCTCCCTATACCCCACCTAAGCTACTTATTAATATATAGAATGCATAATTTAAATTTACTTCTTTTACGTAATTATTTAGTTCGCATTCATAATATTTTAATAATTAATTTTGCACAATTATTTTAAATTATAATTTAAAAATATTTATTTACATTTAGTTTTAATTTATTAATTTTCTAATATTATGTAATTATATATTGTGCATTAATATATATGCATACATACTTTCAATTAAACAAGCTTTTATTTTAAAATGTTTAATTCTACTTAATTTATATAATAATATTTATATAATTTTACTTAAATTTAATAAATTATTTATATTGATAATAATCTTTATATAATTTTATCGTAAATTAAACTATTATATTATCTATTTATTAAGTCATTTACAAGTGTAGTATTTTTATTAATTTAATAACAGCTAAATTCAATTTCATCTAATTTATTTAAAATCTAGCTACTTTCTATTTAATTTATGCCAATTCTAGCCGTTTTGATCCAATTCTGACCACATTTTAAATTTTTATTCAATTTTAATTTATTCCTACCCATTACAAAATTTGGTTAACCCATTTATGACCCGAACCAACCTAGAACCTAAAGATCTAATCTCAGCCCTTCATCTCACCGGATCCAACGATCCAGATAAAATCCTACCAATTTCCACTAATATTCCAATTCACCCCAAACCCTAAGAATCTTTTCACTCTCACAAGACTACATGAGCTGCACCTCTCTTCTCCCTCGTTGTCCAATGCACCACTGCTACTGCGCCGACGTGAAAACACCGGCGAACCACAACGTCATCGTTTTCTCCTTTCCTCTTCCATCTCCTCCGACCACCGCCGTACCTCCCTCTACACCACTCCCTTTCATCTTCCTCTTCTCTACCGTCGCCATCTCCACTGCACCAGTAGCCACAAGAGCCTCGCGTCTCCTTCGAAACGACCGCAGACTAGACGGCGTCGTTCACTGCTCCATCTAGCGAGCCACGAAGCCGCCCCATTTTCTCCATTTCTGGCCAGACCTCGAAGGTCAACCACTTCTCTTTAGTAACCACCAGTGTTGCATCCTCTCTACCACCGCGCCACTGCTTCAATCAGTGAAAATCCTGTAAGAGACCATTGTTCGACCATGCCCGACATTTGTTAGGTGTTTGGACAAATCTGTGCAGATCTTTCCTTAGTATGATTGTCTAACCTTCGTCCACCATTTTCTTCTCCTAATCTTCATAAATTTCATAGGTTGCTTGAGATTTAGCATTTGTTAATTTTTGTTTTGTTTCTTGATTTGTCAGTTGTCTGTGGCCCATTATTAGTATACTAGATGGTTGGTGAGCACGGGCATTTTTTCAAATATTGTTGCATTAAAGCAAGTAAAGTTTTAAGCAATAAGATATGAATATATATGTTTCCTATTGTGCGGAACAAAGTGAAAGTATTACATTGATAAGATACAGACCAAAAGTTACTAAATTATTACAAGAGTTGTTGAACGGGACAGGTGAAGCGCGTAGTACACGTCGTGTCTGGATATGAGTATTAACTGATAAAAAGAAAGAACAATAATATGTTAGATAATATATGATTTGTTAAAAAAGAGAAATTAGAAAAGAAAACAAGAAATTAATAATATTGAGTGTATGAAAACCCTGACAAAGTGAATGTACTTCGGATAATTCAATTTATTTGACCTTTGTATATGCTAAGTTTTGAAGAAATCAAATGAGTTTCTATCAAAGAGTTTTATTTCTCGTTCTGCTGACAATTTTCAAATGTTATAAAAAGTAAGAAGCTCATTAGTAGTTATCCTGGAGAAGTACACGATTCTGATCTTTTTTAGGAGTTTCAAAAAGAGAAAATTTAAGAGATGCGCAGTATGGACTTAGTTTCTAGGCTAATATTCAACATCATGTTTTATAGTAGATTTATACAAAGATATGTTTAGCTTATACAGATGAAACTCAGTTTAGAAAATGGTTAAGTAGCACTTGTTTAATTCAAGAAATATGCTGAAGTATGAACCCTTAAAGGCATAAGAACAACTGCTTTCTAAGTCAACTAAAGTAAAATCATAGATGATAGCATATTATTGCGAGAGTATTCCTAAAAAGAAAATACAGAAGGAGCAAGAGGCAGTATATATTAGAGAGTGATAAATAAGAAAAGTAAAATTAAAAAATTGGGGAGAAAAGAGAGAGGAAGAATAACAACTCACCAAGAAGAGATTGAGAAGTGAGAAATTGAAACAGAGTTGAAAATTAAACTCACGCTGATCAAAAACTTCAGCTGATACGAAGAGCTGTAATGCGTTTAGAAATGTAAGCTATATGTGAAATGCATTTCGAAAGGACAAAGTTCCATGAATTGATCAGTAGTTTTTAATCTCAAAAGCAGTGTCAGAATTGAAATTTTTATTTTTGTTACCTTGTTTCATGATAGTATTGCTATCTGAACATTCCAGTGCAAGGCCAAAAGGTATAGTAAACTTTATCAAGGAGTTTATCATTCTACAAAAGAACTGTTTATATATATGAAAAGTAATATTTGTTTATATGTGATAAATTTATTTTAGGAACTTGCAGAACTTACCTTTGTTCCACCAAAAAAGCCAAAAGCGATTGCAAAAGGAAGTTGGTTAACCTGTACATGCATGTAACTTAAAGTATGAAAGAGGGTAACATATTTGAAGGCCAAAAGGAAAATAATGTTTATTAAATTAAAGTGTAGAAGTGAATTTTTTGATGACCTTTATTTTTTTTTTCGTTGGAGTTGGTGGCTCCAGCTTTTGTTTGAGCTTTAACAAGTGATGTTGTTCTTCATCAGAAGAAGCGAAGTCCTTTTTTGATCTTTTGTTGTTCTCTTTTTCAACGCAGGACAGGATAAACAGTTTTGCAAATGTCGATCCAACAGTGCGAGAAAAAGATTTTTTCACTTGAATTCTGAAGAGGTTTTGGTTCAGCCTCATTTGAATATTTGCCATTGGCAGCGAGTCATTTTAGAAGGGAATATATTTTAAAGTTTTTGTTAGTGCAATTGTAAAGTAAATATAATGAAAATTGTTTGGTTAGAATATTTACCTCGGCTAAAATCAGATCATAAATCTCCGCAGCAGTAAGAGATAATAATCTTTCGGCTTCTTTGTCCATGATTACTGCAGTTGTTGAGCCGGAAGCATCTTCCAGATTTACGTTAAATCGACACCAGCGGTAATATTATAAGACAATTTTTTGTAGATATTTCTCTTGAATATGTTCATAAAATTAGACTCTAAATACCTTGGCACTAACATATTTTTCTGATTGCAATTCATACAGCGAATTTTTCTTTTCCTTGAACTTCTCACTTCTTGCCCACAGTTTGGACATATTAAAACATAGCAACTTTTGAGTCTATTTGAGAGTGATATTTTTGCTTCGATGGAAAAGGAATGTCCCTTTTTAAAGAAAAAGTTAGATTAGTAATTATGTTAATTACAAGAATAAATAGCGGTATAAATTATGAATAATATTAATAGAATTTGGTCTTACGTCTTGTTGCGATTGAGCGTTTGCAATTGGGACAATTTCTTCATCCACCGGAACAGAGATGAGACAACCAGAATGAGATGCACTTCTTGCTGTAAAAGATTTGAGCATTGTTGTATTTTTTTCAGCCCTGTTTGTGGGAAAAAAAGGTAAAATCTTTAGAATATTTATAATTAATAGGAAGAAATAAATACAATATATGTAACAACAATGTTATACCATGAACGCAGTTGGAGACATTGTGTGTAAGGTGGATTGATTTGGATCGTGGTATTAAACTTTGTCGTTAATGATGTGCCTATATTTATTAGACCAATGATTATTTTGACTAATATCATAAGATAAAATATTATTGTTTCAGCAATAAAGTAAGTAGGTATAAGAATAGAAATGAAATATCAATAAGGCCAAGCGAGAATACGATTAGCATTAGATTATAATAATTGAAAAAGTGAATGTCTTTTTTCGTTACGAGAAACTACTGTTTTCAAAAATTTATGTAAAAGTATGAGAAACTTGATGAACAATAATGGATAGAAAGACAATAAAAATAAAACAAAATGTATGTCTTTAAGACATCATTATAAACCTTTACCTATTTGGTAAGATTGTATGAGAATTTGGAGAATTTTAATAGTTTATATAACTTACAAGGTTTTTATGTTCATGAGGAAAAAAATACAAGTTAAGAATCTCAATTTGCATGTCAAGGTAAAACTTTAAACTTTATAATTATGATTTCATCTCGTATGACTAAACAAGATACTAATTTCATGAAGATTTTAAATTTTAACTATGTAAAAGTTGATCTTATAAGCAAATTAAGTAATATGCACAATTTAATGGGTTTATTCAATTATATATGGCTTGTCTTGTTTCTATCGATGCAAGTCATCTCTAATGACTCATCCAGAGTGATGGAAACCGAAGAAAAGAGAAGAAGAGAAAATGCAGATCTTATTCTAAGTTATTATGTCTGTTGTCGTGATCTATTGTTTATGTGATACAAGAAGTGAAAAAAAAATCATGTTTGAATTTTTCAATTGTCTGGTCTGTTTTCAAAATTAAATTGCTAAAATGTTAGTTTTAAAACTTAACTCAAAAGGTCAAAATTGTTACCTCATGTTAAACTTTTTTAATGCAAAAAGAGTGAGAAACTTGTAATATGTATTTAGTAGTTAAAGTAATAGATTACAATATATGCATCTTTAACATTCACTCTTTGAATTCAGAAAAGGAAAATTTTATATTTTGAATATTTATTTATTTAATCAATTAATCAAGAGGTACTTACAAGAAATTAAGCTGAAGAGATAATGGTTAGTAACTTTTTCTCCTAAGGCGTCATAGTCTAAAGACGTCATTTTCATGGCCTGCAGACATCATTTCATGGCGTAAGGAATTTATTTTGCGTATCATGGCCCAAGACATCATGGTTTAGAGACATCACCCGTTATCTCTAAACAAACTTTCATTGTCTAAAGGGAACTTGCATCATGTTTAATTTTTCACATCCGTTTATTTTACGAATTATTTGATGCGCATGCTTTAGTTGTTTTCGCGAACATTGAAGGAATAACAAGTTATGAATGATAACGCTTCCCTACTTTCTTCTTTTGAACTGTATTCCCACCTGCTTGTTTTTGTAATGCATCCTAAATCATGACAATTCGTGCTATCCATCCTTATTCAAGCCTCGTGTTGTAAATTTTTAGGGATCTCGTTCGTCCCTAAATCCAGAACTACACGCGGCCTAATAACTTAATTTTATTTTTTAGTCATTAAATTATTTATAATAATTTAATTGTAGATATTTACATAAGTATACTAAAATTTAGAATGTATTTATTAATAATAATATTTATATGATTTTTCTATAATTTAAACTATTTTATTATCTATTTATTAAATTATCTACAAGTGTAGTATATTTATTAATTTAATAGCAGCTAAATTCAAATTCAGCCAATTTATTTAAATTATAGCCATATTTATTCAATTTCATTCAATTTGTTTAGAGTTTAGCCACTTTCTATTCAATTTATGTCAATTTTAGGCACTTTTAATCAATTTTGGCTATTATTTAAATTCAATTCCTAATTAAATCTAGCCACTAACCTATCCAGACAACCCATTTGACCCACAACCCGACCCGGATTACACCCAACTAATCTTAGCCGTTCATTTTACTTGATCCTACGGCCCTAATTAAAACCCTACTCCCTTGCCTTAAATAACAATATCTACCCAAACCCTACCCATTTTTCCTCTCAAGCTCACCTCAGCCGCCCTTCCCTCTCCCTCTCTCTCTCTCACCCGCCCACCGCCACCAGTCGCCTCCACTCTCTCCCCATCCTCTTCCCCTTTTCTCCATTTTTTCCGACCATCTACCGGTCACCTTCTCTCTTCTCTCTTCCTCTCCCATTTTTTCCGGCGACAAACATTGTCGGCAGCCTCCCTCTCTCCATCTCCTTCATCTACCATCTCACCATTTTTTTGGCTACCATGGCCGGAGAAAACAACACCACCAGTCGCCTCCACTCTCTCCCCATCCTCTTCCCCTTTTCTCCATTTTTTCCGACCATCTGCCGACCTCCTCTCTCTTTTTCTTTCCACTGCCGGCGACGGCAGTAGCAACACCTCGACCAACTACCCAGAAAACTCCATAACCTCCACCTCCGTCGCACCCTCTCCTCTATCTTCCTCTGCCTCTGCTCGCCGGAAAAAACTAACTCCTAGCCGCTGGATTCGGACAGATCGGTAAATTTTTACTCATTTATTTATTTTTATTATTGTTTATTTTTATTTATTTTTCTTTGTTTTATTTATGTTTAATTGACACAAAAGAGAAGATTAGGAGACCTGGGTGGGACGCATAGCAGTTTCGAGAGCAGAAAGACGGTGGTCAAAGGAACCCAAAATGTTCACCACATTTTCAGTAATGGACTGACTCTTCTGCAACGAATCTCTCATCATTCTTGCTCTTTCACTCAGCATATCCACACCATCCTCTACCCCTCCCCCACCTGGGTTTCTTGGTATACCCATCTTCCACAATTGAGTTTTGCTGAGAGTTTTTTCTACTCTTTTTTTGCAGGGAACAAGAAAGATTTGGGAGAAAAAGTTGAGAAGTGATGAATGATAGAGAAAAACTGCTTGGGGGTGGAAGGAATTTTGATGATGAAAGCGGTTCAATCGGCATTGACAGTGGTGGACTGATGTTCCTTTTTTACTCAACATGACGCAAATGCCCTTGGTACAACCAAGGGCTTTCACTTATTAATAGTATAAATAATTCTTTCATAATCTATTTTAAGCTATTGAAATAGCAATGAAGCTTTGTTTTTATATTTTGGTTACCTTTATTATGGGATTATCCATAGGGCTAGGTGATGCCCAATATTATGTTCGGGCTGTTTCGCAACTACACGCAAGTGCACGTGGTCGAACAAGTAGTAAAATGGCTAAAGTAAGCCAAGTATCGTCCCACAGGGACTAAACCAAGGTAATAATCGAATTAAGTGTTAATGAACTCTAACTCTAAAAATGCAGACAATAATTTAAAGAAGATTTTGAGAGTTTGTTTCCTAATGTTTACTAATCTAAGACAAAATGATAAAGTGAGTCTGAACTATAGTAATGAACAAGTTGAGGCCAAAACGAACATGCAGGGAAGTAATTTATCGATACAATTCGGTTAATCTTTCCTTCGGTTGCTAGTCAAAAATTATTGCCTATGGAGAGAAACTTTCGTATTCTACCCAACTTAAGAATCATGAACCTTCAACCTACATTTTTGTGATAAAAGAATTTCATGTTCTAGCCATACGAAACCGATTCCTTAATTGACTAATACGACTTTCAGATATATTTCTATTCTGAAGGTAAATCAATTCTCAATTTTCCCAAACTAAGAAAAGATCATATCCTACCAATTCACAACTTTTCAATTTCTTTTCTTTTCAAGATAAAACTGGATTTTTTAGATATACATTAACATTGGCCAGACATTAATGCAGTAAGAACAAGAATTGATAGAACAACCATGGAAGAAAAGATGAAAAACCAAAATGATCAACAACTACATTCCACTACAAATGTTCTTAACCCCAGCAAGAAGTGAATTTAGCCACTCATTTGTGTATTAAACATCATCAAATGAGTATAAATCATACAAACAATTGAAATAAAGGAGAAAGAGTTAGAGAAGAACCCTAAGAATTTCGTCCTCTCAACTGCCTGTAAACCACATTCTTTCTCAACTAAGTCATAATTGTTTAAAATAAAACCTAAGTGTGCTATTTATACTAGTGAAATTTTTTCCCGGAATAACAAGCAACGTGTCACGGAGTGTATCGCGGAGCACTGCCTCCGTGACACGGAGTGTATCGTGGAGCGTTGCCTCCGTGCCACGGTGTGTATCGCGGAGCACTGCCTCCGTGACACGGTGTGTATCGCGGAGCACTGCCTCCGTGACACGGAGGTATCGCGGAAGCCCTCTGGAAGTCGCCCAATTTATTCCAACTTTGGTGTTTCGCTCCCGATATCATTCCTCCACTTCACCAAATCATAGATTGGGTCCTCCAATGCATTATTTCCTTCAAAAACAAAGACTAATCATGTTGGTTAATATTTCTTCTCATTTATATAAAAAGGCATGAAAATGTACATAATTAAATACATAACAAGACAAAACTAAGTTATAAAGTATCACTTTGGCATGTAATTATGCCCAAGATCATATACTGTTTTCTTGTCTAAATATGGTCTCCAGCAATTTTCCAGTATGAATAATCACTTCATATTTTGAAATCTGTTTCCTCTTTTGGACTCAACTATCTGATGGAATGATGCACTAGTATAGTTGGTGTTTTGCGCAATTTGTTCCTTTGTTCTCTATTTGAATTCATGACAAGCTATGACGCCTCAAACATGAAAATTGTGTGATGACTTTGATATTGGTCTATTCTGGTTAAGTTTTTATTTACACTAACCTTGATTAATCGGTTTTCTCTTTAATTTGGATTCATTAGAAACTTTGTATGTTAATTACGTTAATTTATAATTTCATATTTATGTGATTGGCTTTAGTATTTAAATATTTTTTGGTAAGTTCGAATAGGTTTGTGCACCAAATTTAATCCGCCTTCCTTGATCAATATAATTGATATCCTTTTCTTATCCTTCCCTTCGGTGGAGCACATGTTTATTTTGTTAAATCTTATTAGATTGACTCCGCCTAAGGAAACTTGTGTGATTGTTTCCTCTTTTTCCTCAACAACTTTAATACATGTCTATTTATGGTAAACTTTGATAAGTTTTACACCTAATTGATTCTGTCTACTGCTTAAGAAAGTAGATTTGCCTTAATGATCATCTTAATTAATTACTTCCCTTGTTACCTTTATCATCTGAAACTATATTTAGTACATATATATTCCCTTCCCTTTCTTTAATTATTTGGACAGATTTAGTACATATTTTTATGGTAAACTTGGATAAGATATAGCTATTTGGTTCATTTATGATTAAATAAGGAAATTAATTGCTCTGATTGATTCTTCTTATTATTTCCTTCCCTTTACTCCTTTGATTGATTACGACTTTTTGCTCTATAAGAAGCCCTCTTCCTCTTCTTTAATCACTCAAATACTGCTATTCAACCCAAAAAATTATTTGTGTCGTAAGCAATTCTTCGTTCTTCATTCCTCTTTAATATAATTTTAACTCCTCTATCCCTCCTCAACACAAGTACTGCTCGGAATCCATGATATTCTTGTGATCTTGATGTGTTATGGTTCGGATCTCAATCATTAAAAACACGTTTCTTAAACTACGATTATTTGTTATACTATTTTGCCAGATTTATTCTTAATTGGTTAGTCAGCAACTATGAAGCTTTAACTTATTTTACAAGTTCAATTATTTGTAATCCCTATGTAATACTTATGACTGTTTGACTTATTATTTTCCAATCTTTGAAAGACTATAATATTATTGTTTAGTTACTTTTCTATCTACACCTATATCCACATGTTGCTTGTATCTGTTTAGTTTTTTTTAGCGGGTGCCTATTATTTTAATTCGAGATTTCATTGGAGAGTCGCTGGGATAAAGTTGGCTTGGGAGTTTAATTATTTGAAAATTATATGTTTTTACTGTAATTTGTTTATTTATTTATTTATTTCTTGTCAATTGTAATAATTATAATAAACGCTAATAATAGTGGAAAGGGGTTTATTGGGGGGGGGGGGATTGTATGTTTCTTTATTATTTTTTTTTACTGCTGATTTCACCTAGAAAGCATGCCCATAGGACTAAAACATACATCATTATAAATCATGCCTATAGGAGCTAAACAATTCGATTCAAAGTATGTTTTATGTTCAAACCTTAGAAACCCCACCTATAGGAATCTAATTTAATTTTTTTACTTTAGAAACCACGCCTATATATGTAATATATTATTTGATGCTAGGGAGAAGTTCATAGGTATTTACACACTAGATCAGGTCTACAAATCAGAATCATGCTAAAAAGATCTTGTGCCTATTTAATATGTCCAAGCATACCTACTGCCGCTTGTATTACTTTGAACCTATTCGAATCTACTTGTAAAGATCATGCCTATAGGATCCAACATAGAGGCATACGTGAACTCTTTGTATGATCCAACATAAAGGCTTACATAAAATCTTTGCATGATAATTGTATTTGTTTGGTTTTTTATTTGATATTTGGTGTAATCACCCTTAAAAGCCCTATGAACTCTAGACCCCAAATCCTAAATAGTAGTCCAAACGCCTCTTGGTCATTATGTTTGGGACGGATAGACATATTGTTAGGGCGTTAATATTTTCTTTTTCTTAGAACGCTTTAGGATTAATAATTAATTGATTAGATGGGTAGTTGGGAAATGATAGTTTGTGCTCGCTGAATAATACGAGCAATTTTAAAAGACTATGAAGTATTATTTTAGTTGCACCTAGGTTAAAATAACCCCCCTCCTCTTATTTGTTTGGCAGAACTACGTCTGACCTGATTCCCTTTAAGGATACGTAGGCACCTTTTCAAGGATTGGTCCAATCCTTAGTATTCCTATTTGTTTGTTTTGTATTTTATGCTTTTGTTTCTTTTCTTATAGATTATTTTATGAATTATCAAAATAATAATAATCTCTTTAAATACATATATTGGCCCAAGATTCTTTCTTCTTGCTTATCTGATTTCTCTTCTTCCTCTTGTTTTAATTTTGTGTTATTTTAAATTTAATATTAAAAATATTATTAGTTTATTTTCATAATAATATATTTAAATAACTTAGAAATATTTTAGGCTTAATAATTATTGACCTTATTTGACAACTTAATTTTTCCCACATAATAATGAATCTGGAAGGGACCCACATTTGTGGGCCTCGTATGGTGCCTAACACCTTTCTTTTGAGGTAAATTGAACCGTTACCTGACTCTAGTGACCTGGGCTAATTAAACAGAGTTATCTGCTTAATTAGTATAGAATGGTGTCCTAATGCACCTTAATTTGTTAGGTGGCGACTCTTCCTTTTCTAATAATCCTAAAAGAGTTGTCACATGTCCTAACCCGCTTTTCGCGAGAAAAATAGGGTGCGATGGTATGACGACTCTGCTGGGGATATTTTTAGGTTTTAACAATTACGTTTCATGTTTAGGTGGGGATTTTGTGTTTGGATTGCATGCTTATTTATTTTTTTCTTACGAAATTTATTTGTTTCATTTTTAGTTAGGTTAAATTTTCTTTTTTCATGCATATCTCATTTATTCGGTATATTTATTTTCTTACATAATATATTATGTTCTAGTGGTTTGTTTTGTTTATTTGTTGCTTTATTTGAATTATTTTCTTAATGTAATTTATTTCTTTTCTTTTTCCTTTTATTTATTTGTAAGAATAATTAATCTATTTTTATGATGAATCTCCTATCCTTTAGTTATTTCTTTATGTGATTAATTACTCTCATGCTTCTCTATGCCACATATTGTTAAATTGTTATTTTAATCTTGTCTTCTTTTGGAAAGTTCACATTCACACACTTGATAACGGTTGCATGGTTTCACGGCCATTCACTATTATAACACCCCTCGAGGAATGCCTCATGATTTGATCGACCAGCGGTGTGTCGACGGTCATGAGTTTTCTCACTCTCAAATTGTCCGCTTGAGAAAAAATCGTGTCTATTAAACCCCCTTATCACGCTTATTTATTTGTCGCTTTATAGATTTTAATTTGTTTAATGTATACATTTTTTTTATTTCTCTTTATTTGCTAGAATATTTAGATTCTCTACATGCTTAATCGCTTTCCTTATTTCCTTTGTTTGTTGCCGTATTCAAATTATTTTTCCTTTATGATTAATCTTTTTCCTTTCACCTCATTATTTATTTCCTTAAATAATCAATTTGCTTCCATGTTTAATCCCTTCCCTTATACCCTTTATTTTTTCATTGATTAGTTAATTTCGTGTTTAATCTCTTTTCTTTTTCTGCACATTTAATATAATTATTTTATTCTTGTTAAATGTAATCTCTTTAACTAGGAAGTCACTAACTATTTTTCTTTGTTTTATTTATTATTTGCTCCGACGCTTTATATTCTTTATATTCATGGTGCACTTTATTTATTATTTTATTTTACCTGCTAATTGTTATTATCTTACATAAACTGTCATTCTGCTCATATTTCCTCCAACTTGGGAACTTCTCACTATCACACACTGTACACGTGAGTTGTGCTTTGCACTTCTATGAAATTCTTTCAAAAACCCATTTAGAGAGTTGGCATATACGTGGGGTGAATGGATAGTTTTACTACCATGTGACCACGTGCCTTCTCACATAAGAAAATCTTTCAGTCTGTGTCTATCAAACTCTTAGAAGTCTAGGTCATGACATGCATGCGTTATTCCTAGGGGGTCTTGGTACACTTCGTGTATTGAGACCTTAAGTTTGACCTTTCCCAATGTCTTAAAGGGGTTTACGATCTTTAAAAGGACAATATCATGCTTATTTGCATTTCTGAGAGTTGAATATACCTAAAATGTAGACTATTCGCTCTTTAAGGCGGGGCGGGAAAGTTAACATTTTATGATGCAGGATATTTAATATGCTATGTAAGCTCTGAAGAAGCCTAAAGGAAGAAGGAGCATTTTTTACTTAGGCTACAACTTTTTTCCATCATTGTAATACTTTATTTTGTAAACTAAAGTAATAAAATTATTTATGTTATTTTTATTTGTTTTAATGGGAGCAAATAGAATGATACATTATGACATATTCGTCTCTCAAAATTTGCTAGGCCTACCTCTGGCACAAAAGAGGTCACAATTCATTAGGACGCGTGATTATTTGTTACATGTATCGTCGTTTTACTTATGTAATTATTTCTTATTTTGTTTCCCTTTGTCTTTCGAGCTCTAATCTTTAGATATTTCTAGAATCATTTCGTGCTTACACTCTTTCAATCTTATATTCCATATAACTTTTAGGCCCAAATCATACAATTCTGGAGCTTAGTCCAAATTATTTTTCCTTTCATCAATATTAAATTTTTTTCTTATGTGTCTTCCGAAGTATCTTCTTTAGCATGTGTTTTTCCCCGACCAATTATTGGTTCAACATATTTCAAATTCATTCTTTTCCCAGTTATATAATCACTTCATAATAATCTTATTTGATCAAATAAAGTCCAACTCTGCTTTAGTTTATCTTCTGGCCACTAAGTTTTCAATATTTGCATCAAAGCTCTCATGACTTCGATTTATTATGATTGGGCATAACTCATTATTTTTACTTAGTAGTACATATCTATCTTTCTTCAAATCAAGGTTTTGATATTCAACACAAGTCGACCTTGCTCATTTCATTGACTTGCTAAATTCTTTAGCACTGTTACCATCTACTCGTTCACATCATAGCTCACTGGTATTCATCAAGTGTCACATCACTCGTCTGAAGTCACAAGTTCCGTCACTATCACCCAATTCATGCCTCCAAATTTTACATTATGTCTGAGTTTAAGTTTGCTTATTCGGATTGAAAATCTGTAACAAACTCATTGTTTTGGTGTTATTATTAATATTTTATTTATATTCTATAAGCTAACTGGTGTTTGCATTTGATTCGCTTATTTTGCCTAAAGGTTATTAGGTACTTGACATCGATTCAGTTGATAATCTGCAATTTGATAAAATGTCCAATATTTCAAACAATTCTAGTCCTTTTCTTAACACAAATTTTGGTCCTCTCCCGACACAAATTACTCCCTCGACAATACCTCTTCGTCCAACTCAATCTCATACACTCCCTCAACAGATTCCTTCATTGCATATCCATCTTGGCACTTTGCAAGACGTGGAAACATCTAGAGGCGAGAGGACTAAGCTCCTGACACTACAGAAAGAGTTCAATGACTTGGAGAAGATTGTGGATGAGAAACTACGCTCGAGAAATATTCCAGATCTAAGGTATAAAGAATTGTGTCTACACCCAAATGTTGAGCTGCCGTCGGGGTACAAGATCCCAAAATTTAATATCTTTTATGGACATGGAGATCCAATCAAGCATCTAAAGGACTATTGTAGTAGATTAGTCGGAGTTGGATATAATGAGGTTCTTTTAATGAGATTATGTATGCAGAGTCTGTTGGGAATAGCATTCACTTGGTATGTCAAGCAAGATTTCAACAAATGGCATACATGGAAAGATATGGCTCGAGATTTTGTAGACCAATACAAGTTTAAAACTAAGGATGATCCGAAATTTCTTGATTTGCTTGAAGTAAGGAAAATGACTCGCGAATCTTTTGAAGAATACATGATTCGATGGAGGATGGAAGCTTCTAAAATAAATCACTCACTATCTGAAGAGGAGTTAGTCCTATAATTCATCAAGTCACTAGACGGTATATACTGTAAATATTTATATTTTAGAATCATTCATAACTTTGCAAGTCTGATATGGATTGGGGAAAGAATTGGAATATGGAATTCGAAAAGAAAAAAGTTATTGATATTGCCACAACGCAAAAAAGTTCTCAAGCACGAGAAAGTCCTCCAATAAAAGAAAAAAGGGTATCTCAAACACCATACATCCACCACAATACCATCAAGATATTCAACAAGTATACGCCATCTACAATTCTTGCAATGCGCAGATCTCCCAACACCAAGTTTATTAGACATCACTTGATTTCAACCAACATGATTTTCGATACCAGACTCATCCGGTGCAATTCATTTTTTGTCAATTAAAAGAAGTGAGGTCTCGCACATTTGCCCCTCTAACTGAATGTTTAATAAACATATTTGAAAGGTTGAAGACCCAAGGAGTATTGAAACCAAGGAGCGGTTGGATTCCTAAATACCTGTCCTAGAATTTTGACCCATCCAGAAAATGTGCATACCATTCAAATATTCAAGGCCACAATACTGAAGAATTACAACATTGAAATACAAGATTCAGGATTTGTTGAGAAAAGAAGGTAACAGTATATCAAGAACCAATAAACTATGACTACGTTGGTCCTGGAGCAATCATCATCAAAGGTGACCCGATAAAAATAGTTCCAAGACAATTGACAAGAAAGCGTAAAAGGAACTGACAAAGACGAGACCATCATAAGCAAAGTGCCTTCATTCTCCTCTTCCCCGCTCTTTAACTTTTTCATCTCTATTCATTTCTTTGTACTCTGAACTACGTGTGACCTGATTCCTTTTGGATACATAGTGTTACACCCCGTAAATTCTTGACATGTAGATGGCCTATTCGCATGTTGGTTAAAAGTTTTTGAATGTCATACATGCTAGGAAAAGGCCCGGGGAAAGATCGGATAAGCGACACGTCGAACCATCGCAAGAGGAGGCTGGCAGACCTCCTCCGCGATGGCCAGAGTGTCACGGAGGCTCACCTCCGCGATACACAGCGTGTCACGGAGGCTCACCTCCGCGATGGCCAACGTTCCACGGAGGTGAGGTGCAGCCCCAAGTATAAAAGCCTCAAAACTTCGGTTTTTATTTTATTTAACTTAAAATTTCCAGAAAATAATAGAGAACATAGTTAAGAACAGAGGGCACGAAGGATTCTTTGAAATTTCCTTCCGATTATGCCATTATACGTGGTCCAAACTCGAAATAAACATGGGTAGTGAGGTATTAAGTAGCAAGGAGCATTCCTACGGGTTTAGTTTCGCAAAATTCGGCCGGCGAATCATCGTGCTACCAAGCTAAGGTAAGTGAAATTGCTCCAAATTAGTGTCAATATACTTCTAGCACTAAAGTGAGTATTTCTCCCTTCTGGACTTCCGAGAAATAGCGAGTTTTCGGCCGTTTTTCAATAAGTCAAAGTTTTGGCTATATATATATAAAAAAGTGTTATCTTCTTCCAGAATACTAGTGTATTTAGTCCTAATTGATATATATATATATATATATGGATGCAGTTGGGAGAAATAGTGAAAATACTGACCGAGCTACGCCAGTTAGTCGGGAAATCAGAAGCGAAAGTATGTAAAGCCAGTTTCTTTGGCAAGTTAATAGTTCCGGTATAGTAAAATAGTTAAAGTGCCAGTCGAATGTTTCAGAAACCGCATATTATGTTTAGTATGCATTTTAGTATGATATTAATAACATCATGTCATGTGTAGCGTGAAACTTACTAGCATGATGCAAATTCTAGTAGAAAGTGACCAAAACAGTACAACACGCCCAGTATGTGATTTAGTAAAGTATGTTAGGATATTATCGTGTTCAGTTGAAACTTAGTAAAGCAATATCAGTTCCTGTAAGGTACTTCAGAAATAGAATGGTAGCCCAAAATGAAGTTTAGAAAGCATGTTAGAAATAGTAAATCATGTTACTATGAAACTCAGTTATACAGCATGATTCCCAGCAGAAAAACTATATCTTGTTCAGCATTAGACTCAGCACAGTATGACAGAAGATTGTATATATACCATTATCAGCTTCAGCATGTATTAAGTACATACATATCACTATCATTAGTTTTAGCATGTAGTATATACACACACATTATTGTCACTAGTTCAGCATGTGGTGTACGCAGATAGTATGACTAGTTGAGACCACTGTATTGTTTTGGGGTTGGATTACCTAGCATTCATGACCGCCCCAGGGTTAATAGCTGTATCGACTCGTCCGCTAGAGGGCGAGGATACGTCGCTCTACGGAGTGGCATGCCGTCCCCCAGGGGACAAAGATGGGATGCCAGTTTCCCCATATTTTGCCTTGGTCGGCTTTTGTGCACCCCCGTCGAGCGGGTATGCCCGGGGTGTTGATTCAGGAGTCCTCCGGACTCAGGTACAGTTATACTCAGGGGCTCAGCGAGCCCAAGTGCATACCCAGGGGATCGACAGGATGCTTATAGTTATTATTGGAGATGGGACGACCGGGGTAGGGGTATAGATTGCGTGTTGATTGTACCTCTCAGGTAAGGTTTGTGTGTGCTATGCTATGTTATGTTATGTTATGTTATGCCACGTTACGCTAGATACGAGTAGATCGACAGTAGAGCGATACATTTCTAGGTATGACTCCTACTCCTTCCAGCATAGTTGAGAACAGTCTTAGATTTATATTTTCAGTCAGTTTCAGTCTATTTCTTTCTATTTCAGTTCCATCAGTTGTACTATTGTTTTTAGATATTTTTCAGTTGTTGCTTTATATACTCAGTACCAGCGGTACTGACGCCCATTTGGGGCGTTGCATTACTTGGATGCAGGTACTCATAGACGAGGAGGTGATACCTCGTGATTCTAGCCAGCTCACAGAGTCATCAGCTCCAGTCATCCGGAGCTAAATACCTAGAGGTTTATCCCTTTTTTTTGTTGTACAGTATGGGAGTTATGGGTAGGTCGGGGCCCTGTCCCGACCATATTATCAGTATTCTTAGAGGCTTGCAGATTGTGTATACCCTGTGGCTAATTATACCGGTCATGTGAGGCCGTGTGTGCATTTTAGCTTGTTATGATGGCTGTGTGGGGCCTAGTCGGCCAGAGGCTGTATTTACAGCCGTCATATAGCCCGTCGTTATCTTGAATCCAGAGTTAGAGCCAGCCAGGCACCAGAAGTGCTTAGGCTCAGCAGTTTAGCAGTTCAGGTCCCAGTAGGGCATCAGGTGCCAGTCATACCCCCCAAGGCGGGGCGTGACACATAGGCAACCCGCTTTTGGGTTCGGTATCTCGTCCTACACCTTATTTTTTATTTCCTTAGACTTAGTTCTATCATTAACCATTCATCATTTTCTTGTACTTTATTATAATCAATACATCACGGTCACACTTCTTAATTCATACAATTCATACAATTCATTTTACTAACTAACTCTTAATGACTTTAGAATAAGCACGAAAAAAGAGTTCACAACTTAGTTATCACGTATAGAGGTCTAACGGTCAATTCTTATCTTCCTTTCTTGTTAACATCTCAGTCTCTTCCTCATAAGCTTAGTTCTATACACATATATTCATTATAGACACTCTCTTACATTACATAGCTAACCTTATCTATTATTCCTTTAATCAATATTATGTTAATCAGCTTATGTTTAACTAATTGATTTCCTTCTTATACTTTCACTTATCGTACGTAAAAAAATAGAAAGATTTACAAGAGATGATATATATACACACACGCACATACATTATGCATATACCATAAGGGTCTAGCTCGTAGTGCTCACATCAGGGGGTCTCCAAACTCAATTTACTTCTACGACAATATTAATATATTTAATATTGATTACTTCACAATATAAGCTCAAAGAAACCTTTATACTTGTAGCAACTTTATCATATACTTCATATCTCAAGAAGGGATCTATACCATTATTAATCATGGACTTAAGAACATACGTATATTGATTCCAAATATTTACTTAGATTCATGCTTGAAGAAAGAAAGAGGGGTGACTTTAAATACCTTGAAGCGTAGTATTCCAATTTAGCCGGTAGAAATCTTATGCTAAGCTTGTAGCCTTTCCAATTCTCTAGTTCCAAATCCATAAAATCATCACTGTAATTCCTCCCCAAAGTAGCCAGCAACATCGCACCATTCCCACAATACACAACAAAAATTATCAACATCAATAGGACACAAATTTGCGAGTTCTTATCAAATACAAGTGTAGAAATACTAATTATAGCTTGTAAACACCTTTGACTTAGTTAGAAGTAATTTCCACCACTTTTACTAGTTAAGTCCTCTAACTTAGTCCTTAGCTTGAGGGTATTGGATAATAATTAAAATGCGAAAGCGGGCATATATATAAAGGGGAGGCGGTGGCATGAAGGCCGCGTCGTGCTCTTCATTGTGGAGGAGGAGGGCCATGATGCACAGCTCCTTGCAGAGGAGGGTGGTTCGCGACACGTGGTCCATTGCAGACTACCTCCCTGGCTCTTTCTGTCCGCTTGCTCGTCAATTTATTAACATGTTTAATCCCTCCAACCTATCCTCCACATGCAACATATACTGTTTTAATTCTTAACGTACGTATTTACATGCTTAACTTAGCAAAAAATTTTCTGGAGTATAACATTCTATCCCATGCACAAGTTCATGTTGGTAAACTTTTGCCCCCTAGGCACAAGTTCATGCAACTGAACTTATGTCATGCTACTAAACTTATGGCCCTGATGCATAAACCATGTGTATTTATACCTTGAGGCATAACTTATGTCTTGCAATTTTTTTTGGGCAGTTAGGGACATTTTTTACCATTTATTTGTAACTTAAAGTGTCAAAAGTCAAAAATAAAAGAACAAATTTAAAGAAAAAAATTAATGACCACCCAAAAATAAGGACATTTGCACAAATGACCTTATTGGGTGTTACAACCCGTAAGTTCTTGATACTTAGTTGGCCTATTCGCATATTGGTAAGAGTTTTAGAATGCCATACGTGCGAGAAAAGGGCCCGGGGAGAGATCGGACAAGCGCCAAGTCAGAGCGTCGCAAGACAAATGTGACTTATAAATCGCATTTGACAAATGCAACTTATAAACGCATTCGATAAATGCGACTTAAAGGGGGTTCATGTCCAAGTAAATAAAGCCCCACTTCGGTTTATTTTTGGTCATTTTCATTCTTCATTTCCAGAGAACGAACAGAAACAGGGGAGGGACGAAGGTTCAACATAAATTTCCTTCCGTTTACGCCGTCAAACGTAGTCCAAACTCAAATTAATTTCGGGTAGCGAAGTATAAAGCTGCAGGGAGCATTCCTATGGAGTTAGTTTCGTGAAATTCAGCTGACGAATCATCATCTCACCGAGCCAAGGTAAGTGGAATTGCTCCAAACTAGTGTTAATATACTCCCAGCATTAAAGTGAGTATTTCTCCCTTCTAGACTCGAGAAATTACGAGTTTTCGGTCGTTCTTCGATAAGTCGAAGAATAGGAAGTAGGTATATCCATAAGTATGGATTCTTTCCAAAATAATAGTAGAATTAATTCTATTTTTTCATGAATATGAATACAGTTGGGAGAAATAGCTGAACATTAGCTGAGCTGCGCCAGTTAATTAGAAAGTCGCCAAGCGAGGTATGTAAAGCCAGTTTCTTTCGGCAAGCTAGTAGTTCCAGTACAGCAAAATAGTACAAATTCCAGTAGAATATTTCAGAAGCCATATATTATATTCAGTATGAGTTCAATAAGCATGTTAGAATTATTATACAGTATTCAGCATGAAACTCAGTAAAACAGTATAATTCCCAACAGAATATTCCAGAAATATTATTTCAAACTCAGTATATCTCAGTATTAGATTCAGTATATTTTCAGTATCAGATTTAGTATATTTTAGTATGAAATTTAGAAAATAATACCAGAATATAAATATTATTATCAGATTCAGTATATATATTACATGCAGTTATTGCTATCTGTGGAGACAAGATTATTTTATATTGGGCACCCTTAGAGCTTCCTTGACCGCCCCAGGGTTAATAGCTGTGTCGACTCGCCTGCCAGGGGGTGAGGATACGTTGCTCTACGGAGTGGCATGCCGTCCGCCAGCGGACGAAGATGGGATGCAGATTCCCCATAGCAGGCTTATCAGCACTACACCACACCCCCTGTCGAGCACTTGCGCCCGGGGTGCAGATTACAGATTTCAGATTACAGATTTCAAGAGTCCTTCGGACTCAGATACAGCTATAATCAAGGGCCCAGCGAGCCCAAGTTGCATACTCAGGGGGTCGGCTGGATACTCATAGTTACTAGGTGGATGGTAAGACCTGGGTAGGGGAATATAGATTGTGTGCTGGTTGGTACGTTACAGCTCATGGGGGCTGGTAAGGTTCTTGTATGCTATGTTGTGTTAGTTATTAATAGATAGAAAGTAGACCGCCATGTTATCAGGTATGAAATCTTACTCTCTTCAGTAAAGTTACGCTCTTTTCAGTCAGTTTCAGCCCGTCTCCTATTACTTCAGTATCTATTAATATTATTGTTTGCTTTCAGTTATTTTCAGTTATTGCTTGCATACTCAGTACCAGTGGTACTGACGCCCGTTTTGGGGCGCTGCATTACTTGCCTGCAGGTACTCATAGACGAGGAGTAGATCCCTCGTAGTTCCAGCCAGCGTACAGAGTCTTCAGCTCCTACCATCCAGAACTTGACAGCTAAAGGTTTACTTCCCTTTTTGTTTGTATAGTATGGGTAGGCCGGGGTCCTGTCCCGACCATCTTATTATTCTTAGAGTCTTGCGGATTGTATATTCCCTATGGTTAGTTGTACCCGTCGTGTGGGGCCAGTGTATGTTTTAGTTTGCATATGATGGTCGTGTAGGGCCTTGTTCAGTTGTTAGTTGGTAACCTTGTCGGTCATAGATCAGTTCAACACTTGATTCTACTTTTCAGTAATAACTAGTCAGCATGGTGGCCTTGTCGGCCCGCATAGGTTCCCTTATGCTCAGTTGTTCTGGTTGGCTGTTATATTCCTATAGGTGACTATAGGCCTAGTCGGTCGGAGGCTATATTTACAGCCGTTATATAGCCCGTTGTTTTCATGAATCCAGAATTAGAGCCAGCCTGGCATCAGAAGTGTTTAGGCTCAGTTAATCCAGCAGTCCAGGTCCTGGTAGGGCACCAGGTGCCAGTCATGCCTCCCAAGGCGGGGCGTGAAAAACTTGGTATCCGAGAAAGTCGTATCCCAGGGAGTTTGCAAGCCGTGCAAAGTAAAGTCTTGTCTATGGATGTGTTTTGCACCACATACCATAGGCAGGAGGCTTCAAGGCATGATAGGGTGGTTACTCTTTCTTCATATTCAGTCGTGCCATAGAGTAGTACAGTATAGGGTTGAGTCCCTAAAGCTTATTATACTCTTTGTTTACAGATAAAATGTCAGATCAGCGATATCCTATCACAGGCATAGGATTGGACATAGCAGCAGGAGAGGGCACCAGCAGGATGCCTCAGCCTCGTTTAGAATCAGCCCGATCTGAGGGTGATACAGAGGCATCGTCCCGACCTTCTCAGCAGTCTCCACCCCATCAGGAGCCACTCGGGACGACACTACCTCCGACAGTTCCTATACCTACACCATCTGACCAGGAGGTTAGGAGTGCAGTAGTTATGTTAGCGCAAATGATGGCTACTCAGCGCTAGTCAATGCCACCTACAGCGGTAGAATCATCAGGTAGGCCTGGTAGTTCGAGGGTCCGAGAATTCCTGGCACTAGGTCCCCCACAGTTTACCGGCACAGATCGAACAGAGGACCCCCAGGACTTCGTGGATCAGATGCAGAGGATTTTTTGGGTAATACATGTTACATCTACAGAGTCGGTCGAATTGGCGGTATTCCGACTACGGGATATTGCTGTGTTGTGGTATGAGAGTTGGGAAAGGTCTCGAGGGAGAGATGTTGCCCCTCCGATCTGATCCAGCTTTTCAGAGGCTTTCCTGGACCGTTACCTACCATGAGAGATCCGACAGGCCCGGATGGACCAGTTTTTACACCTCGAGTAGGGGGCGATGATTATTCGAGAATACGCCCTGCAGTTCGATTCTTTGGCCCGCTATGCTCCGGCCTTTGTAGACACCATGCCATCTAGAGTCCACCGGTTTATAATGGGGCTGAACCCATAGTATATTGAGGCCTGTATGACAGCTACTTTGCGGGAAGATATGGATATTGCTCGAGTGCAGGCTTTTGCTCAGACTATTGAGGGCCTCAGACAGCGGCAACAGGATAGCAGATGAACAAGTCAGGAACAGCGCCGCAAGGACAGGCCAGATGAGTTACAAGGGGAGATTCGGAGAGGGCCTAGGCCACGGTTATCAGATAGGCCACCTAGACCCCCGCCTCCATCACAGCAGCAGAGGGGTAGATTCAGTCGCCGAGGACAGTCAGAGTCCGACGGAAGTTCTTGAACAGTAGATTTACCCCAGCAGAGGAGGGCAGAACAGAGCAGGTATACACCACCACTTTGCCCTATTTGCAGCCAACGCCACTCTGGAGCTTGCAGATATGGCTCCACAGGGTGTTATGTATGCGGACAGGAGGGTCATGTTATGAGAGATTGTCCAGCCAAGGGTCAGGGTGACCGGGATAGAAAGGACAGGGCATCAGCAGGGTTGCGAGCTCCAGCAGCCCCGGCAGGGCGCAGGCCCTCAGTTTCAGCAGGCAGAGGCCGAGGCAGATCAGGGGCCTCTAGTTCAGGTACGGGCCCAAGCCGTACCAATGCATTACCAGGGAGACAGGATTCATAGGCTTCTCCAGATGTTGTGACATGTATGATGACTATTTTCTCTCACCCTACTTATGTATTATTCGATCCGGGATCTACCTTGTCCTATGTTACCCCATTAGTGGCTCGAAAGTTCAGTATTGTACCAAAATTACTTCAGCAACCCTTTTCAGTATCTACACCCATCGGTGACTATATTATAGCCAGAAGGGTTTATCGAGGGTGTACAGTTGAGGTTGCTAACCGTCAGACCACAGCAGATTTGGTTGTCAGGCGTGACTGGCACCTGGTGCCCTACTAGGACCTGGACTGTTGGACTACTGAGCCTAAGCACTTCTGGTGCCAGGCTGGCTCTAATTCTGGATTTATGAAAACAACGGGCTATATAACGGCTGTAAATACAGCCTCCGACCGACTAGGCCTATAGCCACCTGTAGAAATATAACAGCTAACCAGAACAACTGAGCATAAGGGAACCTATGCGGGCCGACAAGGCCACCATGCTGACTAGTTATCACTGAAAAGTATAATCAAGTGCTGAATTGATCTGTGACCAACAAGGTCACCAACCGACAACTGAATAAGGTCGCACACGACCATCACATGCAAACTGAAACATACATACGGCTCCACACGATCGGTACAACTAACCACAGGGAATATACAATCCGCAAGCCTCTAAGAATAATAAGATGGTCGGGACAGGGCCCCGACCTACCCATACTGTACAAACAAAAAGGGAAGTAAACCTTTAGCTGTTAAGATCCAGATGATAGGAGCTGAAGACTCTGTACGCTGGCTAGAACTACGAGGGATCTGCTCCTCGTCTATGAGTACCTGCAGGCAAGTAATGAGCGCCCCAAAATAGGCGTCAGTACCACTAGTACTGAGTATGCAAGCAAAAACTAAAAATAACTGAAAGCAAACAATAATACTGATAGATAATGAAGTAATAGGAGACAGGCTGAGACTGACTGAAAAGAGCGTAACTTTACTGAAGAGAGTAAGAGTCATACCTGATAACATGGCGGTCTACTTTCTATCTATTAATAACTAACACAACATAGCATACAAGAACCTTACCAGCCCCCATAAGTCGTAAGGTACAAACCAGCACACAATCTATATACCCCTACCCAGGTCTTACCATCCACCTAGTAACTATGAGCATCCAGCCGGCCCCCTGGGTATGCAACTTGGGCTCGTTGGGCCCATGACTATAGTTGTATCTGAGTCCGGAGGACTCTTGAAATTTGAAATCTGAAATCTGTAATCTGAAAAACTGTAATCTGCACCCCGGGCGGAAGCGCTCGACAGGGGGCGTGGTATAGTGCTGATCAGCCTGTTATGAGGAATCTGTATCCCATCTTCGTATGCTGGCAGATGGCATGCCACTCCGTAGAGTGACGTATCCTCACCCTCTGGCGGTCGAGTCGACACAGCTATTAACCCTGGGGCGGTCAAGGAAGCTCTAAGGGTGCCCAACACAGAACAATCATGTCTCCGCAGATAGCAATAGGCACATGTAATATATATACTGGATCTGATAATAATATTTATATTCTGGTATTCTGTTCTGAATCTCATATTGAAATGTACTGAATCTGATACTGAAATATACTGAATCTGTAATAATATTTCTGGAATATTCTGCTGGGACTTATACTGTTTTACTGAATTTCATGCTGAACATTGTATTATATTTCTAAGATGCTTACTAAATTTCATACTGAACATAATATACGACTTCTGAAACACTCTACTGAAATTCATACTATTTTGCTGTACTAGAACTACTAGCTTGCCAAAAGAAACTAGCTTTACATACCTCGCCTGGGGACTTTCTGATTAACTGTCGCAGCTCAGCTAATATTCAGCTATTTCTCCCAACTGATATTCACAAAAGAGTAGAATTAGTTCTACTATTATTTTGGAAAGAAACCATATTATGGCTATACCTACTACCTATTCTTCGACTTATCGAAGAACGGTCGAAAACTCTCTATTTCTCGAGGGTCTAGAAGGGAGAAATACTCACTTTAATGCTGGGAGTATATTAACACTAGTTTGGAGCAATTCCACTTATCTTAGCTCGGCGTGACGACGATTCGCCGGCCGAATTTCGCGAAACTAACTCCGCGGGAATGCTCCCGGCAGCTTTATACTTTGCTACCCGAAGTTAATTTGAGTTTGGACTACGTTTGACGGCGTAATTGAATGAATATTTATGTTGAACCCTCGTTCTCCTCTGTTTTCTGGTTGTTTCTGCTAGAAATAAAATGAAAAGTGACTTAAAAACGAAGTGTGAGGCCTTTGTATACTTGGGGCCTTTAGGTCGCAATTGTCAAATGTGATTTATAAGTCGCATTTGCCTTGTGACGCTCCGACTTGGCGCTTGTACGGTCTCTCCCCGGGCCCTTTTCTCGCACGTATGTCATTCTAAAACTCTTAACCAACATGTAAATAGGTCAACTAAGTGTCAAGAAATAGTTCTACGGGGTGTAACATTGTTAGAGTTAGAAATGGTTGATTTTGACGCCATTATGGGTATGGATTGGTTAGCTCCATGCCATGCCAATGTAGAATGTTGGACCAAGACGGTCCGATTCCACTTTCCAGGGGAGGCAGTACGAGAGTGGAAGGGTAGTACAGCTATGCCAAAAGGTAGGTTTATTTCCTATCTTCGGGCGAGAAAGTTGATAGCCAAGGGGTGTATTTACCACATTGTCAGAGTTCAGGATGTTCGGGTAGAGCCTCCGACTCTCCAGTCTGTTCCAGTGGTGAATGAATTCCCCAATGTATTTCCAGATGAGTTACCTGGTATTCCCCCAGAAAGGGAAATAGACTTTGCAATGGATTTATTACCAGGCACCCAGCCCATATCAATTCCCCCTTATCGCATGGCTCCTGCTGAACTCAGAGAACTAAAGGAGCAGTTGAAAGATTTATTAGATAAGGGCTTTATCAGGCCAAGTACTTCACCTTGGGGTGCGCCAGTTCTATTTGTGAGAAAGAAGGACGGCTCCCTTCGTATGTGTATAGACTATCGGCAGCTGAATAAAGTCACAATCAAGAATAAGTATCCGTTTCCCAGGATAGATGATTTGCTTGATCAGTTACAGGGAGCTAGATATTTCTCAAAAATTGACTTAAGGTCCGGATATCATCAGGTTCGGGTTCGTGAAAGGGACATTACAAAGACTTCTTTTAGGACCAGATATGGCCATTTTGAATTCTTAGTCATGTCCTTTGGGCTGGCGAATGCTCCAGCCGTGTTTATGGACCTGATGAACAGCATTTTTAGACCATATCTGGACCTGTTCGTGATAGTATTTATTAATGATATTCTGGTGTATCCTCGCTCAGAGGCAGACCACCAGGATCATTTGCGTACAGTGCTCTAGATTCTCAAAGACCGTCAGCTATATGCCAAGTTCTTTAAATGTGAATTTTGGCTAAATTCAGTATCCTTTTTGGGGCATATCGTGTCGGATGCTGGTATACAGGTAGACACAGAAATAGAAACAGTGAAAACATGGCCGAGACCTACCACTCCAACCGAGGTACGCAATTTTCTGGGATTAGCAGGGTACTACAGGAGGTTTGTTGAAGGATTTTCCACCTTAGCAGCACCTCTGACTAAACTGACGTCGAAGGTAGCAAAATTTCAGTGGACTGAGGCATGTGAGCAAAGCTTCCAGGAATTAAAAGACAGGTTAACAGCAGCTCCAGTGTTAGCATTGCCAGAAGGTACAGAAGGTTATGCAGTTTATTGTGACGCTTCGGGTGTTGGGTTAGGATGTGTGTTGATGCAGCATGGTAAAGTAATTGCTTATGCTTCCAGACAGCTGAGGAAACATGAAAAGAATTATCCTATCCATGACCTGGAATTGGCCGCAGTGATTCACGCCTTGAAGATATGGAGACATTACTTGTACGACGTCCACATGGATATTTTCACTGATCATAAGAGCCTACAGTATATCTTCACCCAGAAAGAACTGAACTTGCGGCAGCGTCGCTGGTTAGAGCTGTTGAAAGACTATGATGTGAATATGCTGTATCACCCAGGAAGGGCCAATGTGGTGGTAGACACCCTTAGCCATAAGTCTATGGGGAGTTTGGCATACTTAAAGCCTGTGCAGCGGGAATTAGCCCGGGAATTACATCAGTTAGCCAGTTTAGTCGTTCGTGTAGCAGAAACAGAGGACAACAGAGCGGTAATCCAGAACACCGTAGTGTCGTCTTTAGTCGTGGAAGTAAAGGAACGACAGTGTGAAGATCCTAGCCTGGTTCAGCTTAGAAACAGAATTCAGCAAGGAGAGGTGACAAATTTTCAGATAACCAAGGATGGGATATTGCAATATAAAGATCGCCTTTGTGTTCCAGACGTTACAGGGCTTCGCCAGCAGATTATGGGCGAGGTACATTATGCCCGTTATTCTCTCCACCCAGGTTCGATGCAAATGTACCACGATATAAAATAAATCTACTGGTGGACAGGAATGAAGAAAGGGATAGCAGAATTCGTAGCTCAGTTTCCCAACTACCAGCAGGTAAAAGCTGAACATCAGAAACCAGGCGGACTGACTCAAGATATACTTGTGCCTCTATGGAAATGGGAAGCAGTAAATATGGATTTTGTAGCAGGATTACCCCGCACCAGGCGTAGATATGATTTGATCTGGTTGATTGTTGACAGACTGACAAAATCAGCTCACTTCCTGCCAGTAAGGACTACCTTTTCAGCTGAAGATTATGCTGAGCTGTATATCAGAGAAATAGTCAGGCTGCATGGGGTTCCAGTGTCCATTATCTCCGACAGAATGGCGCAGTTTACAGCTAACTTCTGGAAATCATTTCAGAGAGGCTTGGAGACGCAGGTTAACCTGAGCACAGCTTTCCATCCTCAAACAGATGGGCAGGCAGAACGCACCATTCAAATGCTTGAGGATATGTTGCGAGCATGTGTGTTGGATTTCGGAGGTAGTTGGGATGAACATTTACCACTCATTGAGTTCTCCTACAATAACAGTTACCATTCAGCTATTCAGATGGCGCCTTATGAGGCATTATATGGGCGAAAGTGCAGATCTCTAGTTGGTTGGTTTGAGGTAGGAGAATCAGCATTGATTGGGCCAGATATCATTCATCAGTCATAGGAAAAAGTAAAGCTTATCAGAGAACGTTTACTGACTGCTCAGAGCCGCCAGAAATCGTATGCAGACGTACGACGAAAAAACTTGGAATTTAATGTGGGTGATTGGGTGTTTTTGAAAGTTTTGCCAATAAAGGGTGTAATGAGATTTGGCAAGAAAGGCAGGCTTACCCTGAGTTGTTGGGCCTTATCATATTCACCGAAGAATAGGCCAAGTGGCATATGAGCTAAACTTACTTCCAGAGTTAGAATCTGTCCACCCAGTTTTTTATGTATCAATGCTGATAAAGTGCATAGGAGATCCCTCCAGAATTGTCCCAGTCCAAGATGTTCAGGTTACAGAGGAGTTGGCCTATGAAGAAGTTCCAGTAGCCATACTAGATCGGTAGATCCGCAGATTAAGAACTAAAGATGTTGCTTCTGTCAAAGTGTTATGACGTAACAGGAACCGAGAGGAAATGACTTGAGAAGCAGAAGAAGATATGAAAGCCTGATACCCTCAGTTATTTAAGACTTAGTCAACCAGAGGTATGTTGATATTGTTGTTTTATGAGTTTCTTTATATTCATGTGTATAAGTGAGATATTGACTTCAGTTTATTATAAAATGAATGCTATTGTATTATATGGAGTACCTTTATTGGACTTTTCTGTGTTTAGGATTTTGAAATAGTCCATTCAGATAAGTAGAACAAGTTAAAATTTCTGTAAACAGAAGTTAACATTCGAGGACGAATGCTCTTAAGGGGGGAAGGATGTTATACCCCGTAAGTTCTTGACACTTAGTTGGCCTATTTGCATGTTGGTTAAGAGTTTTAGAATGTCATACGTGCGAGAAAAAGGGCCCGGGGAGAGACCATACAAGCACTAAGTCGGAGCGTCGCAATCGCATTCAACAAATGCGACTTATAAATCGCATTCCACAAATGCGACTTATAAATCGCATTCGATAAATGCGACTTAAAGGGGGTTCAGGTCAGAGTATATAAAGCCCCACTTCGATTTATTTTTGGTCATTATCATTCTTCATTTCCAGAGAACGAACAGAAACAGGGGAAGGATGAAGGTTCAACATAAATTTCCTTCCGTTTACGCCGTCAAACATAGTCCAAACTCAAATTAACTTCGGGTAGCGAAGTATAAAGCTGCAGGGAGCATTCCTACGGAGTTAGTTTCATGAAATTCGGCCGACGAATCGTCGTCTCACTGAGCCAAGGTAAGTGGAATTGCTCCAAACTAGTGTTAATGTACTCCCAGCATTAAAGTGAGTATTTCTCCCTTCTAGACTTCCGAGAAATTACGAGTTTTCGGTCGTTCTTGGATAAGCCGAAGAATAGGCAATAGGTATATCCATAAGTATGGTTTCTTTCCAAATTAATAGTAGAATTAATTCTATTCTTTCGTGAATATGAATATAGTTGGGAGAAATAGCTGAACATTAGCTGAACTGCGCCAGTTAATCAGAAAGTTGCCAAGCGAGGTATGTAAAGCCAGTTTCTTTCGGCAAGCTAGTAGTTCCAGTACAGCAAAATTGGAATTTGATATTTCAGAAGCCATATTTTATATTCAGTATGAGTTCAGTAAGCATGTTAGAATTATTATACAGTGTTCAGCATAAAACTCAGTAAAACAGTATAATTCCCAGCAGAATATTCCAGAAATATTATTTCAGACTCAGTATATCTCAGTATTAGATTTATTATATTTCAATATCAGATTCAGTATATTTTAGTATGAAATTCAGAACATAATACCATAATATAAATATTATTATTAGATTCAGTAAATATATTACATGCGGTTATTGCTATCTGTGGAGACATGATTGTTTTGTGTTGGGCACCCTTAGAGCTTCCTTGACCGCCCCAGGGTTAATAGCTGTGTCGACTCGCCCGCTAGAGGCTGAGGATACGTCGCTCTATGGAGTGGCATGTCGTCCGCCAGACAAAGATGGGATGCAGATTCCCCATAGCAGGCTGATCAGCACTATACCACACCCCCTGTCGAGCACTTGCGCCCGGGGTGCAGATTACAGTTTTCAGATTACAGATTTCAGATTTCAGGAGTCCTCCGGACTCAGATACAGCTATAGTCAGGAGCCCAGCGAGCCCAAGTTGCATACCCAGGGGGCCGGCTGGATGCTCATAGTTACTAGGTGGATGGTAAGACCTGGGTAGGGATATATAGATTGTGTGCTGGTTGGTACCTTACGGCTTATGGAGGCTGGTAAGGTTCTTGTATGCTATGTTGTGTTAGTTACTAATAGATAGAAAGTAGACCGTCATGTTATCAGGTATGACTCTTACTCTCTTCAGTAAAGTTATGCTCTTTTCAGTCAGTCTCAGCCCGTCTCCTATTACTTCAGTATCTATCAGTATTATTGTTTGCTTTCAGTTATTTTCAGTTATTGCTTGCATACTCAGTACTAGTGGTACTGACGCCCGTTTTAGGGCGCTGCATTACTTGCCTGCAGGTACTCATAGACGAGGAGCAGATCCCTCGTAGTTTCAGCCAGCGTAAAGAGTCTTCAGCTCCTGTCATCCGGAGCTTGACAGCTAAAGGTTTACTTCCCTTTTTGTTTGTACAGTATGGGTAGGCCGGGGCCCTGTCCCGACCATCTTATTATTCATAGAGGCTTGCGGATTGTATATTCCCAATGGTTAGTTGTACCGGTCGTGTGGGGTTGTGTGTATGTTTTAGTTTGCATGTGATGGCCTTGTGGGGCCTTGTTCAGTTGTTAGTTGGTAACATTGTCGGTCACAGATCAGTTCAACACTTGATTCTACTTTTCAGTAATAACTAGCCAGCATGGTGGCCTTGTCGGCCCGCATAGGTTCCCTTATGCTCAGTTGTTCTGGTTGGCTGTTATATTCCTATAGGTGGCTATAGGCCTAGTCGGCCGGAGGCTGTATTTACAGTCGTTATATAGCCCGTTGTTTTTATGAATCCAGAATTAGAGCCAGCCTAGAACCAGAAGTGCTTAGGCTTAGTTAGTCCAGCAGTCCAAGTCCTGGTAGGGCACCAGGTGCCAGTCATGCCTCCCAAGGCGGGGCATGACATTGGGATAGCCTGATAAACATGAAATTTGAGTAAGTATATGCTTATTTTGAATTTAAAACTATTCTTCTCCAAGAAGAATCTACATTTTCATCTTCTTCTCCGATGGAGAAATGACTTTATAATTGCTGAAGAAAGTACTTTTTTTTAAATAAAAAACTTAGTTAATCATCTTACTATTCCGAAATAATTATTTTTAATAAAAAAGTACTTTTACCTACTAACTTGGTTAAGGCCTCGTTAAGTGCATGAGTTATCTATTAACTTGGGTATTATTTATTCATTTAGATCTTATTAGTATGTTTATTTTTTTTTAATTTTTAATTTTAATTATTAAGTGTGTTATTATTATTTAATGAGATTGAATGGTTATTCTTTTCTGGATCATATGAAGCTTTCCTATAGAGATATCATAGCCTACCCAATAAGACATGACATGTGCATAAGGGAACCACATCACACCAAACCTCATCCTTATATCTCCAAAAATTAAATCTCACAAGCACTCTCTTGTCCACCTTCACTCTTTTGAAGTTGTAGAGTGAAGCATGCTTAACACAAGATAAACCCACCTTTTTAACAAAGTAAGCACTGACTAAGTTGTGACAAATATTTCTATCAATTTTAGTAGCACACACATTAGACAATACTTCCATTCTAGTTTGAAAAATCTTGTTAACTCTAGTAAGCTCACAATAAAGTGTAGGACCTTATTTGTTTTTATTAAGATTAGTACGTTTGAATCTAAATGCATATGTGAGTGTTAAATATACTTTAAGATTTAGATGTCAGAATTTGAATACACATCTGAATGTTAAGATGTGGTGTTAAAATCTAAATATCGAATAATTAAGAATGTTTGTCCTTTTAACGTCTGAATGTATAGGATTTCTCTTTATTTAAAAATTAAAAAATATTAAATTAAGGAAAAGGGGCCAAAAGACCTCTGAACTACTCAAAATAGGTCAACTTTACCCCTCCTTACATTTTGGGTCAAAAATGTCCTCATCGTTATATATTTGGCTAAAAAAATTACCCTTCAACTATTCAAATGGACCAAAAATACCTTTCTAATGGTTGTTTCAAAATAAGAAAAAAATGTCATTTTACCGTTGCACTATTCGAAATGGGACAATTTTTCTTTATAGATTTTTTTTTGTTGTGGGGGATGGAGGTGGTTGAATGTGAGAAAAATAATAAGAAATTAAGTAGTATAAATACTTTTCATTTTTAAAAGTCAAAAAGATGGCATATAATTTTTTTTTATTCTAGTTCTGTGCACATTAGGTATGCATAATTATTTCTGAAAATAATATTATGTACCTTTTTTACTAACCTTAAAAATGATATGACAAAAGAAATCAAACTACCACTACCTTGATCGATGACTTTGTTAAAGTATATATACCCATATAGTTTTTCTAGTCAGAGATAACATTCTCTAACACAGAGAGATGAGATCAATTATACATTGATACATTTTATCACTTATTTTAATTAAAGTCATTCCAAATTTCAGTCAAGGGCTCATATAATAGTTTTGAAAAAAAAATAATGGAAAAAATGTTTAGTTGAAAAATTAATATTGATAATTAAACTTTAAATTTTATAAAATTAGAATTGTATAAAAATTTATCGTTTAAAATAGTTAAATTAATCTCATAATCTTCAGAATAATTTTTTACTCAAACTTATAAAATTGTAAACATTTGTCCTGAACTTTATATGAATGATGAAATTAATTTTCAAATAGTTCAAGGGCAAAATTGGCTCATTTTCTCTGTTTTGTAATAAACATTAGAAAGAAGGGTATTTTTAGTTTATTTGGATATTTGTGGGTAATTTTGAACCCAAAATATAATAGCGTGATATTTTGATCTGAAAATATTACAGGGATAAATTTAACCTATTTTGAATAGTTTGAGAGTATTTTTGTCCCTTTTCCCTTAAATTAATCGAATACTATATCAATAATTTTTTACAAAGTAATTATAGAACGATTGATAGTGGTGATGGCTAGCGGTGGTGGTTATGTACCAATTAGATAAGGTATTGACTAATAGTGATGTTTCGGGAAGTAGCTAGTGGTGATAGTGATTGGCCACAGTGGTTGGCAGTGGCGACGACTGATAGTTGTGGTGAATGATAGTGATAATTAATGATGGTGATGAATGATGATAGTGATTGGCGATATATAATAGTAACTGAAGGTGGTGATTGTCTATAGTGATTGGTGGTTGTTATGTAAACAATGGTTAGTAGTGATGATTGTAAGTTATGGCTAGTGGTGGTTACAATTGATTGTTGTGATTAACACCGATGATGATTGTGATTGAGAATGATAGTCATGGATGGTGGTAGTTGATAATGATGGATAATGCTAGTAATGTGAATGAATGAAACTAGTGAACTGACATTTTATAGAAATTATTGAATAACATTTTAATAATATTAAGATTTTATTGTAAAACTTTATTATTTAGATCTGTTTAAACCCATTAAGTGGTTGTAACATAAAAAAAACATAAACATACTTGATGATTAAGATTGGAATGATTAAATTCAGACCTAAAGCAAACAAATTAAATGATTGAGATAAAAATAATCAAAGATTAAGACCTTCATTGAGTACAAACAAATGAGACTTGATACCACAAAGATATCTATCCAAGGATTTCTAATCCATCTATTTTCATTGCTAATAGTCTTCGTGTACCATTATCAACTATCATCGCTGCCACCCATCAGTATCAACTACCACCACCCACCATACTTAGCCGCTACTATCACCACTGCCAATCACTACGGTCAGCCATCACCATCACTAGCTACTATTTATAATTATCAACACCAATTATCATTACCATAATAACCACCAATCACTGCTACAATCACCACTATCAACTGCAACTATATATGCAAACTAATATCATCATTCATCACCATCATTAACTATCATTATCATTCACCACACTCATCGGTGGCCATCACCAACTATCACCATCGACAACCACAATTGACATTATTGCCATCCACCATCATCACTATTTACTACCTACAACCGCCATCATTAGTCAATATCATTTTCAATCAAGACCAACAATTATTATCTCTAATATTAAATTAATTATTACTTTATTTAAAATTTATATTTATTAATTTTTTTAAAAAGACAAATTTTATATATTTGGATATTTATAAAAAAAGGAAAACTACATAGTTGCTCCATCAGAGCAAACTATTTACAGTCCGCTATCTTTTTTACTTTCATACTTCCTTAATCAATTACAAAACATATTTCATCTCGCAATCCTTTATGATACCATACCAGTATATGGATATACTGTCATGGTATCACTAAGGATGAGTAGTTTTTTAGGAATACACTCCTTAATCATTCATGATACTATCACGATATATCCATATGTTGGCATGATATCATGAAGGACTGCTTAGGTCATTGAATGAGACTCTCCTTAATCCTTCATGATACCATCATAATACATTCATATACTGTCATGGTATCACTGAGGAATGAGTAGCCCTTCAGGGTTACATTCTTTAATGATATACGATATTATCATAGTATACCATCACATTATCTTCATATACTGTCATTGTATCACTGTTAACCACTTATGCATAAAAGGTCTTCAAATTCATGGTGCGACACAAATTGTAATTACTTTGGACCGATTGAACATTTTAAAAATTAGTATGAGAAGGTCCATTTTGATATAATTAATTTAATTTTATAATCTATTTTATATACTTTATTTTTTTTAAAAAAACTCAAATTCACGTATGTCACGCCCCACCTTGGGAGGTATGACTGGCACTTGGTGCCCTACTAGTCTGAACTAACCTGACTAGACTGGGCACGTTTGACACTTAATTCAAGAAACGAACGGGCTATATCTCGACTGTAAGTATAGCCCCTGGCCGATAAGGCCACCTGTAAAAAAATACAGTTGACTACAACAACGCAATATTAGGGATTCTATATGGGCCGACAAGGCCACCATGCTGTCTAGTTATAACTTAAAAGTAAATCAGGCACTAAACTACGCTATGGCCGACAAGGCCGCCAACTAACAGCTAAATAGGGCCCCATACGGCCAACACAGGAAATAAAGCATACACAGGCCCCACACAGCCAAAAACAACTAACCACAGGGAATATACAACAGTTTACAAGCCTCTAGCAGTGATATATTGGTCGAGACAGGGCCCCAACCTACCCAAAAACTGCATATCAAAAGTACATACCTCTACTAACTTTCAACTCCGGAGGGAAGGAGCTGAATAAACTACTGTATTAAGCTGAAGGCTAGGAACGTCCCAAACCGCGTTTATCCGTACCTGCAGGCAAGCGATGCAGCGCCCCGGGTGGGCGTCAGTACAACATGTATCGAATATGTAAGGCTGAAAGATGATAACTGACTGAAAGTTGGTAAAACTGTAGTAATTAAAGGAAGAGAATAAAGATTTAACCTGAATACCTTTCACTATCCGAATTATCTAAACAAGTCTATATAAGCAAACAATAACCTAACCGGATCCCCATAAGCCTAGAAGGTACAAACAACACAGAAGAACCTACCCGAGCCCCCATAAGCCCCAGTAAGTACAAACAAGGTCCACTCCTACTACCTGAGTACTAAGGTTGGTGTATACTGTAACTCGGGATGGCCCTCGTGGCCTCAATCTGGTGAAACTCATTACAGCCCTTGCGGCCTCAACCTAATGGAGCTCAATACGGCCCTCGTGGCCTTAGTAAATGAAACTCTATGTGGCCCTTGCGGCCTTAATAAATGAAACTCTCTCGAGGGCCTCAATAAATAGAACTCAAAATGGACCTCGCGGCCTCAGTAAATGGAACTCAATGTAGCCCTTGTGGCCTCAATAAATGGAACTCTATATGGCCCTCGCGGCATCAATAAATGAAACTCTGTATGGGATAACATCTACCTACTCAACATCGAAGTAAGACCATTCTAGCTAGATTAACTCGGACACGAATTACTATTTTGTCACCATAGGCTCAATTCAGTTTATAACAGCTGACATCAATAGGTTTACTCTGAAGTACTATAGACACACGAGTCGTACTAACTTTACAACGAACGTAACTTGTCGAAGGGATAGCCTTACATACCTCAAGTGTCGACTTTCTGTCTAATCAGCGAGTTTCAATCTGTATTCAACAGCACATTCCAACTGTAATCGTATTACTCGGAGAATGAGACTAGTTTCAGTACTAAATTCGGCAAGAATGATAACTTTTAATACTAATATTAACTATACTTTAACTGAACAAAATACAGTCGAAAACGTATAATTTCTCGAGATTTCAGAAGGGAGAAATACTTACTTGAAGCCTGTGATCGTATAGAAATTAGTTTGGAGCAATTCTAACAACTTTTACTCAGTGGAGTTCCAATTTACCAGGCGAATTTCAAGAAAATAACTCGGTAGTAATGCTCCCTGCGGGCTTATAATCCGATACCTGAAGTTTATTTGGATTTAGACGGCGTTTGGTAGCGTAAACGAATGAAAATCACTTGAATTCTTCATATCTCTCTTTCTTTGGCCGAACTTGTTTCAAGGGAATGAATTGAAATAAACTAAGGGACTATTTATATACTTAGGGAGGTGGACTGGGGTCCGTGTGGCACTAAAATTCAGGCGTTCCATGGTGCCCAGCGTGGAGGGAGGGCGTCCGTGGCACGCTGCCCCTGTTGTAGCCTGCTCCGGCCTTCTCCCTCGCTTCCCCGATTCCGCACTCATTCGATCTTTTCCCGGGCCCCTTCCCGCACGCGTCGTACTCTAAAACTCTTGACTAACATATAAATAGGCCAACTAAACGTTAGGAACTTACAGGATGTAACATCCTCCCCCGCTTAGGAACATTCATCCTCGAATGTCACTTTAGCTTACGGGAATCTAACCCTTTTAACTACTATTCTGGAAACTTTTCGGTAGAGCCTCCCCTGTAATATGGACTATCTGAAAATCCTGATGTCGTGCCCCATTTTTCTCGCGGAAAGCGGGACAGGACATGTGACAACTCTTAACGGTTGTTTAAAGAGAAGAGTCGTCACCTAACGATTTGAGGTGCATTAGGGCACCGTACTATCCTAAGGATCAGTTATACTAACCTAAGTCACCAGAGTCGGGTAAGGGTTCAAATCACCTCGAAAGGAAGGTGTTAGGCACCTTTCGAGGTCCACAAATGTGGATCCCTTTCGGATTCATTATTATGTGGGGGTACTTACTAAGTGATCAAGTAAGATTGATTTTAAGCCTTTTATGTAGAAACAAATTAAATAAACTAAGTGATAAGAAGGAAGAGGATCGTTACAACATAATGAAAGGAATAAATTTAGCAATTTATGCAAGTAAGGATTGACAAATAAAGGCAAACAATAATAAATAAATGATTAATAAGAAACAATAACAAAACAAATAAATAAAATTTTAAGCATTGGACCGAACCTTGAAGAGGCGCCTACGTATCCAAAAGGGAATCAGGTCAAACGTAGTTCTGCCCAAAAATGAAGGGAGGGTTGTTTATCCTAACGGGATCGCCCCGTGCGACTAAAATAATATTTCACAACCTATTTAAGTTGCTCATATTATTCAGCGGGCACAGACTATCATTTCCCACTACCCACCTAATTAATTTAATTATTGTTAAGCTTAAGCATTCTAAATGGAGAAGACTAACGCCCTAACAAGTGCTTACCCATCCCAAACCTAATGTCCAAGAGGCGATGGACTACTAAATTGGAGTTGGGTCTAAAATTCCTAGGGTTTTTTTAAGGTGATTAAACGTCAAGCAATTAGCAAATAGTAAAAAAAATAGAACAAAAGGGTTTCACATAAGCCTCTATTAAAGTAAATAAGTAATTAAACATGCTTCCGAATTAAACCCTATAGTCATGATTTCTAGTGAACATAATCATATTTAAAATTATCCTATAGCCATGATGTCTAATGCAAAGTAATCAAACATGCAAATCTACTCATTAAAATAACTCCAAAGGGCAGAATATCAATTATGATCCAAGTAATTCAATGTCGTAAGAATAACTTATAGGCATGATGTCTATGATTATGCAAAATAATTTAGGTATATAAATTTTATAATTAATCCTAGCAAATCGTTCATAAATAGTTATTAACAGGTAAATTTTCATCATGTCGTGACATGACAAAATGGGTTTACGCATACATATCGCAATATACTTCAAAATTAAATTATTAAGACCCTATGGACATGATTTCTATGTATGCGTTAATCCTATAGGCATGCTTTCTAGGTGAAGGTGGCAGTTAGGGAAAAACCATAAGGAAAATATAAAATTCCCCTCCCCCATAAATCCTTTTTTACTATTATTATAGCATTATTACAATTATTACAAGCTGATAAAAGAAATAAGTAAATAAATAAATACAACATGTGAAAGGAAAACAATATTGAACTGATTTATGGTCTTCTCTTTATCCCCACGACTCTTCGATGGATCCCGAAATAAAATGATACTTGTTTAAAGACTAAAACAGACGATATGTATGCAGGGATACGAAAGAGTAGTATGCAAACAAACAGTGGGGTTGCAACATGAATAAATTCAAAGATTGATATTTCTCCTAAAATCTAACAGATGATAAACCAAAAAAAAAATTGCATGTTTAAACATAGTTCATGAATAGCCCAAGTGATAAAAAAAAATTTGCATAGCTAAAGTGACTAACCAGTTAAGAAGCTCGTCACCCGAACCTCAACACATCAAGATCACAAGAATCTCATGAATTCCGAGCAGTGCTTGTGTTGAGGCGGGTTAGAAGAAATAAAGAACTATCTAGGAAAAAAGAGAGCAAAGGTATACTTAGGAACAAAGTAATTTTCGAGTTCTTCGGTTGTTCAAAGAATAGTAAATGTTGGAATGAAAAATGATAAAACGTATCTCATGTTTGAATATCATGATAAGGAATGAGTCCATCTCCCCCCAGATATGAGCCAAAGATCTATTTATATATTACTAATCAATCAAAAAATTAAAGGAAGAAATAATATTCAAGAATCAATCATGATACGATCTCACCCTTAATTAACATAAAAGAATCAATCAGTATAGAACCTATTCCAATTTACCATAAAAGTAAAACACTAAAGTTGTTCAATAATTAAAGAAAGGAAGGGAAATATTCAATCACAAATGATCTCTCCCTTAAATAAACAGTCACATGTAAAGTAAAATATGTTTACCATAACTAGCATAATCGGAACCAATTAGGTAACATATTTTCCTTAATTTACATGATAAGATCCTATAATATATTTGACCAAAACATAAATAAATTATTAAAGTTTCCCAAATTAAGGGAAGGTGGACATTAAAGAATCAGTCAAAGGGAGAATTTTTCTTAAATGACGGAATCAAATCAGAATATACACACAAACTTTAGCATATTTAAATAAATACTAAATCAATTTTAAGGAAGGAAAGAGAAAATCAATCCATATATGAAAGGTAATTTACATCATGAAGGGGAATAAAGGTTTTTAAAAAAAGTATAAAATCAGTCATAATTTACGAAACAGTAGGACTGCGTAAGGCAAGAAGAATCAATCATCATTTTCAATCAAATGTAAATTCGTCACAAACTGATTTCAAAATAAAGGGGAATAAATCTGCTCAAAGTGCAACAGAATGGACAAGTTTGGAGTTGTCATACATTTTAAGAAAAGAAAAAAATCAATAAGATAAGTATGAAATTTTGTATTACCATGTTTAGTAGAAGACTTAATATTACCATATTGAGCAATGAGGGCTGTCTCGAATCCAAACACGAAAAGAAAATCAGATTAATCCAAACTTATCATTTCAGAGCATATGAAATTGTCGTGAGCTAAGTCACAAAAAGAGAGCAACCCATAATTACTTCTGATTTGCATTCTAATTATAAGGCCTCGATACAAATCATACAAACATGAGATTAAGCATACCAAATATGAACATGAGCATAATCAACAGTTTAAATGGCAAGATTAGGTTTGAACGAAGATCACACTAGGAGATTGTCAGACTGGTTCAAACAAATAAACAAGAAATTAACAACAAACTAACATGAATATCAAATTTAGTGATTTGTTAAAAAATAAATGAAACCGAACAGATCTATGAAATTACACCTAGACGGATTTCGTGAGAATCCGTCAATAAACAAGTGATGACCAGGTCGAGTGACCAGTGATGGTTCACTGTCTATGGTTGCACCGGGTGAGCGAGATATATACGACGGCCTTCTCTCCGGTCAGCAAGCGACCGGAGACATAGAGAAGAGGGTGGTTTCGGTCGGTTGCTCAATAGTGTTGTGTTTTCTGGTTGGTGTTTTTAATGGAGTTGGTTTGGTGGTGCTTTAGCTGCTGTGGTGGGTTAAGTGTGGTTTCGTCGGATATGCGTGGAAGAGAGGAGAGGGTGTCGGCGTCACTGTTAAACGATGAGGAAGAGGGAGGATAGGTGCTGTGCGACGCTGGTTTTTTGGCCGGAAGTAGAGGGAGAAGAGTGAGAAAAAGAAGGAGAGGAAGAGGGTGGCGCCGCTGCTGGTTCGTGTGCGATTGATCGAGAGGCCGGGAGAAGACGCAGCAGCGACTGGTGGAGGGGAAGCGAACTGGGTTTGCAGCTGGGAAGAAGAAAAGAAGAGAGGAAAGTGGGTGGTGGCGTGAGGGCGGCTATTTGTCGGCGGCTGCTGGAACGGTGGTGGAGAGGAGGGAAGATGCGGTTGTGCTGCTGTGACGTTGAGGGTACGTGGCACTGGGTCGTCGCTGGAGGGAAGAAAAGGAGGAGGAGAGGCGAGTGGAGGTGTGCGGCTGTGGCGTTGCCGTCTCCGGCGAAGAGAGGGAGAAAGGGGTAAGAGTTAGGTTTTGGGGGTATGTCGATAGATAAGGAAAATAGGTTAGGGTTTAATAGGAGCCGTTAGATTAGGTGAGATGGACGGCTAGGATTAGATTCTAGGATAGATGGGTCTGTTTATGGGTTAGACAGGTCACCCGGATGGGTTATTGGGTTAGAAATTAATTTAGGCTAGATCTGAATTTAAATAATAGCCAAATTGATCAAAAGTGGCTAAAATTGGCATAAATTGAATAGGAAGTTGCCAGATTTAAAATAAATTGGATGAAATAGGATTTTAGCTGCTATTAAATTAATAAATATACTACACATGTAGATAATTTAATAAATAGATAATAAAATAGTTTAAATCATAGAAAAATCATATAAACATTATTATTAATAAATACATCGTAAATTTGAGTAGACTCACGTAAATATTATATAATTAATAAATTATTATATTTTATAAATAACTCAATGACTACAGTATATAATTAATTTATCAAAAATTATGTAAACTTTATTATCAACATAAATAATTTGTAAATTCAAGTAGTATTGTTATACAAATAAATTTGTAAAATTAGTAAAATTATGTTAATAGTTTATAAAGATTAAGTAAAATATATATTTCAAAATAAAGCGTATATTAATAAGAAATATATTATATACGACAAATCATTTAATATCAAAAATTAAAATTAATACAAATTATATGTACATATATATGTAATTTGAAATAATTTTTGCAATATTACGATAATTAATTATTTTATAAATATAAATGCAAGTCGAATATTTACATAAAAAGGTAAATAAAAAAAAAAAAAATATATATATATATATATATATATATATATATATATATATATATATATATATATATATATATGTAATCAGCATATAAGGGCGTAGGAAGGTCAAAATTGGGTGTCAACACCTTAAACACAAAAAAGTCCAATACATGCATTTCATATAACACTATAACAACTCTTTCACCGTAAGATGATAGACAACTGAGCATTACATTTAACATAAATTGTAAAACAACAACTGAACCAACAATTTTACCTTAACTGCGCAATCTGAATTAAGCCTGGAAAAAATTAGGATATCTGGACCTCATGTCGTCCTCGACTTCCCAGGTCATCTCTTGTCTATTCCTATAGCTTAACAGAGGCGACATCTTTAGTTCTCAATCTGCGAACTTGCCGATCCAATATGGCCATTGGAACCTCTTCGTAGGCTAATTCCTCAGTAACCTGGACGTCCTTAATTGGCACAACTCTGGATGGATCGCCTATGCACTTTCTTAATATAGACACATGAAATACCTAGTGAACATATTTCAATTCTGAAGATAGATCTAGCTCATATGCCACTTGACCTATTCTCCAGAGGATTCGATATGGCCCAATAAACCTCAGGCTAAACTTGCCCTTTTTACTAAACCTCATCATGCCCTTCATTGGCAAAACTTTCAAAAATACCTCATCGCCTATATCGAATTTCAGACTTCTACGTCGTACGTCAGCATAAGATTTATGGCGGCTCTATGCTATCAGCAGGCATTCTCTGATAAGATTTACTTTCTCTTCTGATTGGTGGATTATGTCTGGCCCAATTAACTCCGATTCTCCTACATCGAACCAACCAACTGGGGACCTGCATTTCTGCCCATATAAGGCCTCATAAGGCGTCATGTAGATTGTCGAACGGTAACTGTTATTATAAGCAAATTGAATAAGGGGTAAGTGTTTATCCCAACTGCCTCCGAAGTCTAACACACACGCCCATAACATATCCTCGAGTGTATGGATGCTATGTTCTGCCTGTCTGTCTGTTTGAGGATGGAAAGCTGTACTCAGATTAACTTGTGTCCCCAGGCCCTTCTGAAAGGACTGCCAGAATTTAGCGGTGAACTGCGCTCCTCTACCAGAAATGATCGATATTGGAACACCATGCAATCAAACTACTTCCCTGATGTATAATTCAGCATAGTCCTTGGCTGAGAAGGTGGTCCTAACTGGCAGAAAATAAGCTGACTTCGTCAATCTGTCAACAATCACCCAGATGAAATCAAATCTGCGCCTGGTACGGGGTAATCCTGTCATGAAATCGATATTGATTGCCTCCCATTTCCACATAGGCACTGCTATTTCCTATGTCAATCCACCGGGTTTTTGATGTTCCGCCTTTACCTGTTGGCAATTAGGACATTGTGCTACAAATTCTGCTACCTCCTTCTTCATTCCCGGTTACTAGTAAATCTCTTTTATGTCACGATACTTCTTTGTTGAACTTGGTTGAAGAGAATAATGGGAATAATGTACCTCTGCCATAATCTGCTGGCGAAGTCCTGCCACATTTGGAAGGCAGAGGCGACCCCTACATCTCAAAACCCCATCCTTAGTTACCTCAAAGGCTGGTACTTCTCCCTACTATACCTTATCTCTGAGTTGTGCTAAATGAGGATCTTCATACTGCCGCTCTTTTACCTCTACAACTAGGGATGATACTGCAGTATTCTGAATTATGGCTCCATTATCCTTTGTATCAACTACCCGAACTGCTAAGCTGGCTAGCCGATGCAATTCTTGGGCCATTTTTCGTTGTTCCATCCTCAGATATGCCAAACTGCCCATAGATCGGTAGCTAAGAGCATACGCTACAATATTAGCTTTTCCTGGGTGATACAAGACATCATAATCTTTCAACAATTCTAACTAATGGAGTTGTTGCAAATTCAACTCTTTTTATGTGAAAATGTACTGAAGACTTTTATGGTCAGTAAAAATATCCACATGCACCCCATATAATTAACGCCTCCATATCTTTAAGGCATGAACCACTGCAGCTAACTCCAGATCGTGGGTGGGATAGTTCTTTTCATGTTTTCTCAATTGCCTCGAAGCATACGCTATTTCCTTTCCATGTTGCATTAAAACATACCCTAACCCGACGCCTGAAGCATCACAATACACTGCAAGAACCTTCTGAACCTTCCGGCAAAGCTAACACTGATGCTGATACCAATCTGTTTTTCAATTCCTGGAAACTCAGCTCACAAGCTTCAGTCCACTGAAACTTGGCTGCTTTTTGAGTCAATTTAGTCAAAGGTGCTGACAGGGTAGAAAACCCTTCCAAGAACCTTCTGTAATACTCGGCTAACCCCAGGAAACTGCGAACTTCTGTTGGGGTCGTAGGTCTAGTCCATGTTTTCGCTGCCTCAATTTTTTGCGAATCGACTTGAATACCAGCCTCTGATACAATGTGGCCCAAGAAAGCTACAAAATTCAACCATAACTCACATTTAGAAAACTTTTCATATAACTGGCGGTCCTTGAGGATCTGAAGTACTGCCCGCAAATGATCTTTATGTTCCGCTTCTAAGCAGGAGTAGACTAGAATATCATCAATGAAAACTATTACAAACAGATCCAATACGGCCTAAAGATACTGTTCATTAGGTCCATGAACATTGCTGGCGCATTTGTCAACCCGAAGGACATAACGAAGGACTCAAAATGGCCATACCTAGTCTTGAAAGTTGTCTTCGAGATATCTTTCTCCCGAACTCGAACCTGGTGGTACCCGGATCTCAAATCAATTTTAGAGAAATATTTTGCCCCTTGTAGCTGATCAAACAAGTCATTTATTCTCAAAGAGGATATTTATTCTTAATAGTAACTTTATTCAATAGCCGGTAATCTATGCACATGCATTGAGACCCATCCTTCTTTTTCACAAATAGGACTAGTGCACCCCACGGTGACGTACTAGGTCTGATGAAACCCTTATCTAACAAATCTTTTAACTCTTCTTTTAATTCTTTTAATTCAGTAGGGTCCATTCGATACGGGGGTATGGATATAGGTTGAGTATCCGGTAGCAAATCTTTAGAGAAATCTATTTCCCGCTCTGGAGAAATATCGGGAAGTTCATCTGGAAACACATCCGGAAACTCATTAACAACTGGGATAGACTAGAGAGTCGGGGATGCTGCTTGCACATCCCGAACCTTGACAATATGGTAGATACAACCCTTTGCTATTAACTTTTTCGCCCGAAGATAGGATATAAACTTACTTTCCGGCATAGCTGTATTACCTCTCCACTCTTGCACTACCTCTCCCGGAAAGTGAAATCGGACAATTCTAGTCCAACACTCGACAGTAGCATAACATGGTGTCAACCAGTCCATACCCATAATCACATCAAAATCAATCATTTCTATTTATACCAGATCTGCTGAGGTCAGACGACCCACAATACTGTACAACCCTGGTAAATTCTTTTAGCAACAATAGAGTCACCAACAGGAGTAGATACCGAAAAGGGTCGCTGAAGCAATTCTGGTGCTATATCAAACTTTCGGGCTACTAAAGAAGTAACATACAACAAAGTGGATCCCAGATCTATAAAAGCATAAACTGAGTGAGAACAAACATCTAATATACCTATCACAACATCTGGCGATGACTCTGACTTCTGTCGCCCTGGTAATGCATATGTGCGATCCTGACCGCTACCTCAACCAGATGCCCCTGATCTACCTCAGCCTCTGCCGGCTGGAGCTAAGGGCCTGCGCCCTGAAGAAGGTGCTGGGGCATACGAACCTACTGAGGATCTATTCTACAGGTCTTGATCGCCCTGACGTCTAGTCGAACAATCTCTCATCATATGCCCCTCCTGCCCGTAGGTATAATAGGAGGTGGAACCATATCTACACCTCCCCAAATGCTGTTTATGGCAAGTATTGCATCGGGGTATTGTTAACTCTGTCTGGTCTGGCCCCCTCTGCTGCTGTGAGCTGGGCGCTCGTGAACTTTTGTCGGGCCTGAATGCCTTCAACGATCTGATCTGTTGTGCTGCTGCTGAAATGGGGGCTTGGGTGGCCTGCCTGAGAAATGGGGTCTAGGCCCGCCCTGAAAATCTACCTGGAAATCTACAGGTCTAGCCCTCCGAAGCTTCTCCTGACCTGACCTTTCCATAGCATACTGACACTGTCTGAGCTCTTCTATATTCTGAGCAAAAGCTTGGATCCGTGAAATGTCTCTATCCTCTTACAGAGTGGCTGTAATGCAAAATTCTCTATATTCTGGCGCAAGCCCCATAATAAACTAGTGCACCCTGACTGGCATGGTGTCAACAAATGAGGGTGCATACCTAGCTAAGGAGTCAAACCTTAATGCATATTCCCTGACACTCATTCGGCCCTGCTCTAGATGCAAAAACTGCTCCACTCTGGCCTGCCGAACCTCTCAAGGCAAATAATGATCTATGAATGCCTTAGAAAAGATAGGCCACGTAGGTGGAGGTACACCTCTATCTCGGGATCTCTCCCAACTCTCGTACCACAAAACCGCTACATCTCGCAATCTGAATACTAATAGCTCGACTGATTATGTGGATGAGGCATGCATGACCCTGAATATCCTCTGCAGCTGGTCTATAAAGTTCTGGGGGTCCTCTCTGCGATCTGTCCTTATAAACTGCGGGGGACTCAAATCCAGAAACTCACGAACTCTCGAACTACCAGGCCCCTTAGCGGGATCAATGACAGTTGGTACTACCGGCTGAGGCTGACGCTGGGCAGCCATCATCTGTATCAACATGTAAAAAGCACCCCTGAGCTCCTGATCTAATGGCATAGGTATAGCTAGGGGTGGTGCTGATATATCTGCCACCCTAGCGAGCTTTCTGAATATGGTGGTAGGTGCTGGGGAGATCGAGGTGGTGTCCTCCTGTCACCCTCAGATCGGGCTGACTCTGCCTGTGGTCCCCTACTAGTGCCCTCTCCTACTGCCACATCCAACTTTCGACCAGTCGTGATCTTCCATGTGTCCGACATTTCTCTGTAAATAAATAGGATAACATAAACTCAGGAAGTTACCTATATAACACAGCTCTATAGCACGACTGGAGGAGAAAGAAGAGTAACCACACTATTATGCCTTGCAGCCTCCTGCCTATAGAATGTGATGCATAACACACCCATAGACAAGACTCTACTTGGCACGGCTTGCAGACTCCCTGAGATACGACCAGCTCTGATACCAAGTTTGTCTCACCCCACGTTGGGAGGTATGACTGGCACCTGGTTCCTGATTAGTTTGAACTAACCTGACTGGACTGGGGCACATTTGACACTTAATTCAAGAAATGAACGGGCTATATCTCGGCAGTAAGTGCAGCCCCTGGCCGATAAGGCCACCTGTAAAAAAAGACAACTGACTACAACAATGCAATAACATGGATTCTATGCGGGCTGACATGGGCCACCATGCTGTCTAGTTATAACTGAAAAGTAAATCAGGCACTAAACTGCGCTATGGCCGACAAGGCCGCCAACTAACAGTTAAATAGGGCCCCACAAGGCCAACACAAGAAATAAAGAATAACAGGCCCCACACAGCCAACAATAATTAACCACAGGGAATGTACAACAGTTTGCAAGCCTCTAGGAGTGATATATTGGTCGAAACAGGGCCCTGACCTACCCAAAAACTGCACATCAAAAGTACAAACCTCTACTAACGTTCAACTCCGGAGAGAAGGAGCTGAATAAACTACTGACTTCAGTTGGAGGCTAGGAACGTCCCGAACCGCTTCTATCTGTACCTGCAGGTAAGCGATGCAGCGCCCTCGGTGGGCGTCAGTACAACATGTACCAAATATGTAAGGCTGAAAGATGATAACTGACTGAAAGCTGGTAAAACTGTAGTAATTAAAGGAAGAGAGTAAGGATTTAACCTGAATACCTTCACTGTCTGAATTATCTAAACAACAAGTCTATATAAGCAAACAAGAACCTAACCGGGCCCCCATAAGCCTAGAAGGTACAAACAACACAGAAGAACCTACCCGGGCCCCCATAAGCCCTGACAAGTACAAACAAGGTCCACTCCTACTACTTGAGTACTAAGGATGGTGTATACTGTAATCGGGATGGCCCTCGCGGCCTCAATCTGGTGAAACCCATTATGGCCCTCGCGACCTCAACCTGATGGAACTCAATACGACCCTCGCAGCCTCAGTAAATGGTACTCTATGTGGCCCTCGCAGCCTCAATAAATGGAACTCTCTCGAGGGCCTCAATAAATGAAACTCAAAATGGCCCTCGTAGCCTCAGTAAATGGAACTCTGTATGGCCTTCGCGACCTCAATAAATGGAACTCTGTATGGGATAACATCTACCTACTCAACATCGAAGTAAGACCATTCTAGCTAGATTAACTCGGACATGAATTACTATTTTATCACCATAGGCTCAATTCAGTTTATAACAGCTGACACCAATAGGTTTACTCTGAAGTACTATAGACACACAGGTTGTACTAACTTTACGACGAACGTAACTTGTCGAAGGGATAGCCTTACATACCTCAAGTGCCGACTTTCTGTCTAACCAGCGAGTTTCAATTTGTATTCAACAGCCCTTTCCAACTGTAATCGTATTACTGGGAGAATGAGACTAGTTTCAGTACTAAATTCGGCAAGAATGATAACTTTTAATACTAATATTAACTATACTTTAACTGAACAAAACACAGTCGAAAACGTATAATTTCTCGAGATTTCAGAAGGGAGAAATACTTACTTGAAGCCTGTGATCGTATAGAAATTAGCTTGGAGCAATTCTAAGAACTTCTACTCAGCGAAGTTTCGATTTCCCGAGTGAATTTCAAGAAAATAACTCTGTAGTAATGCTCCGTGCAGGCTTATAACCCGATACCTAAAGTTATTTTGAATTTAGACGGTGTTTGGTAGTGTAAGCGGATGAAAATAACTTGAATTCTTCGTATCTCTCTTTCTCTGGCCGAACTTGTTTCGAGGGAATGAATTGAAATGAACTAAGGGACTATTTATATACTTAGGGCGGTGGACTGGGGTCCGTGGCACGGACCCTGTCGCGCCAGAAGTCGGGCGTGCCATGGCACCCAACGCGGAGGGAGGGGGTCCGTGGCATGTTGCCCCTGTTGCAGCCTGCTCCAGCCTTCTCCCTCGCTTCTCCGATTCCGCATTCGTTCGACCTTTTTCCGGGCCCTTTCCTGCACGCATCGTACTCTAATACTCTTGACTAACGTACGAATAGGCCGACTAAACGTTAGGAACTTACGGGGTGTAACAACTTAGGCCCTAAATAGGCTATAAGGTTAAAAAAATAGACAAGTTTTGCACGGATTACCCCTATTTTGGGTGGTCTTTAAATTTTTTTTCTCAAATTGGTGGCCTTAAATTTTTACCCTTACAGCTCAGCTAATGAAAATTTTATGTCAAAAATATCCTTAATTATGACTTAATTTCGCTATACACACCTTTTTAGAGAATCTTTGTTTGAAAGTATAAATTAAGTGTTATTTAATTTGCTAGACATATTTTTATCATTAATATTTTCTTTAAAAAATCGTCAGACATAGATTAGCCCTAGAAGACACAAGTTAATGCCGTTAAACTTATGCCCAAGACACAAATTCATAATTCATACTGTTGAATTTATGCATCAAACACAAATTCATGTTGCTGAATTGATGCCCCATGCACAAATTCATGATGCTCAATTTATGTCTAGACATAAATTCATACTGCTGAACTCATGCCACGCTACTAAACTTATGTCTCCGATTCATAAACTGTGTGAATTTATGCCATAAGGCATAACTTGTGCCAAAACTTATGCCTGCGAAATCTTTTGCCTTGTGATTTTTTTTAATTATTAGGGACATTTTTGATTATTTTTATTCACTTAAAATGTTGGAGGATAAAATTTAAAGTACAAAAATTAAAATTACCTGAGAAGAGGAGCATGACCCAAGAAAAAACTGGAAAAGACAGTGTTGCCCAGTTGAGGTTTTACTGGGCCATAGGTTTCATTTTGTTTTCACCCATCTGTTGACCACAAGTCATACCGTGGCAAGCAACTTTAAAGGGGTGTTGCTTAATTACCTTGTGGAGCCCACTTTCTATCCTAATTGACAATCGGAAACTTGACGGATATAAACGGCGAAATGCCGAGAACAGCTAAATCCTCGGTGCTTTTACTCGCCGCGCCGTTTTGAACGGTAGGGACCACGAACAATATCTTGCCCGCGTTTATGACCTGTTCGAGACTCCTTTGTAATAACGTGAATCTAGTAGGGGTAGACTTGGTATTCAATTCATTTAACAGATATAGGATTAGTATGTTTAATTATTCCTCCTTAATAATTAATACGTATTTTAATAACTAATTGTAATTAACTTAGACCAAACCCCCCTACAAAACTACGTGGGCTTATTTTGAGATAGAAGCAAGGAAACAAAGAAGAAAAGAAAAGAAAAACCAAAGAACAAGAAGGAGAAAAAAAAGAAAAAAAAAACTCAAACAAAAGACACGATTCTTTTGCTCTTCATTACAGAATCTTTAAACTTCTCCGATTTTTCTTTAATTTTCCACGAGAAATCGGCCTGGTGATTGGTACAAAATAAAGGGGTTTTCAGTTCATCTGCTCACCGGATCTTGCTTGTTTCTTCGTTTGAAAAGTTGAACAAAATTTGAGTCAAGTCGAAGTCAGACCCCAATAGAAGAAAAGTGAACTGTTGCTTTATACTTGTCATTTTGAGGAGAATATCAGATTGGGTTTATCCAGTGGTGGAAAATCACTGGTTTCCTGATCTGTTTCAATCTAGTCCTTCTATGGTCATTGAGGATTCAGAAGCTTATTGATAAGCCACCCAATAATCTGATCTGGTTGGAGTTATTTAATAAATGGTACTATTGGATTATTTCTTCTTCTGTTGTTATTGCAGTACAACATTGTTTGATCTGCATTTCTTGATGTATTTTGTTTGTTTTGAACAGATTGTTTGATCTGTCTGAAATTTGATTTAAAGGGTATTCCTCATTGTTATCAGATTGTATGATAGAGGGACCAGGGGTTCTGACCAATGAGGATACTTTATGCCATTGGTCAGTTTGATCATGGTGATTAAGACTTGTTTATGGCATTATATTTTGCTAACTAAGTGCTGTAAAAGCTTCATATTTGGTTGAGAAAAATCATAGATTGCTATGAGTCTATGGGCGTCAAAGGGACTATATTGTTTCCTTTTCCTTTGTATCTTTTCATTTAGGTTGGATAGTTAATATCAGGTCAAGTTGGTCATGTTGATTAGACCCTTAATACCTTTTCTATTGCTGGCTAAATACTGTCAATTCTTCAGCTTCGGTTAGGAAATCTTAGATGTCTATGAGTTTATTAAAGCTGAAGGTACTATGTCAATTTTCTTTCAATTTCTGTAGTTTATGACTTTTTGTTTTAGCGGAGAGGAGGTGGGGTCACGATATATGCTCCGTCTCCTGCATGAGTCATTACTATAAGCATCTCAAAGAAATTAATGTATAATTTCTCCCACTGTCATGCTTTTCTAAGTAAAGTTGGTAAACTAAATTAACTTCCTCGAAGCACTGTCATGTATTTTCTGCAATTTTTTAGTGATCGCCCAGAGTGAGTAATAAGCCGAGCTGCATTGTAATAAAATGATAAACATATCATGACCTTTTTTGTTGAATAAGTGTTTTTTTCTTATTCCGTCTGCCGAGACTTGCTGTATTAACTATGCATTTGATAACATTCAATGCAACACAATTTCTCTGGTTTTGAAGGCATCTTTTCTTCTCATTGCTTGGCCTCTTAATGGCTAGATAGGCTTTGATCCTTTATACGGACTGACAACCTCAATCTGAGTCGTATTCATTTTGCTTATACATTTAAGAGCACAAAAGAGTACAAACTATTGGCATGGTCTCTAATACATATTTCTGAAAGGGCAACCCCACATTGTTGTATTTGCAGGCTGCTTCTGTTAGCTTACCAGTTGGTTCTCTTGTTTGGGTGGAGGATCCTGATATAGCCTGGATAGATGGGGAAGTTTTGGAGGTTAATGGTTCAGACATAAAGGTTCTTTGCACTTCTGGTAAAACGGTAAGTGAGCACATGGCATTTTATTGTAGGAAAGAAGTAATGAGTTGGTTCGTTCAACTAACTGCAGAAACGAGGGCATTGAGTTATATCCACTATACTCTTTCAAACACATTGGTAATTGTAAAGATATGACACCTGGCCTAACACAACCTCAAAAGGTAGCTCATGAGAGGAGGATTGCCTAAATCTATATAAGCAAATCATCAGTCTATTCCCCAACCAATGTGGGACTCTAACCTACCCTAACATCCCCTTCATGCTCAAGCCCAACTGGAGCATAGACCGAAAGCCCAAATTGGGATGGACCTGGCTCTGATATCATGTAAAGATATGACACCTGGACCTAACTCAACCCCAAAATTTAGCTCACGAGGGAAGAATTTCCTAAGTCCATACGAGCAAACCACTAGTCTATTCTCCAACCAATGTGGGACTTTAACCCACTCTAACAGTAATTAAGCAGAGTTTTGGAAATGCTAAACCTTGTACATTTACTTGCTGAAAATTATGGTTACAGGTTGTTGTAAAGTCTTCTAATGTCTATGCCAAAGATGCTGAAGCTCCGCCATCTGGCGTCGATGATATGACGAAGCTGGCTTATTTGCATGAACCAGGAGTCCTGCATAATTTAAAGTCTAGATATGATATCAATGAAATATATGTGAGTTTCTTGTCATTTTATAAGATCTATTCGTTTTCCTTTTAGTGTTCTTGGGTGATCGTAGTCAAGTAACCTAATAAATGATGATTTCAGACATATACAGGGAACATATTAATTGCTGTCAATCCTTTTAGAAGGCTACCACACTTATATGATACCCATATGATGGCCCAATATAAAGGTGCAGCTTTTGGGGAGCTGAGTCCACACCCTTATGCTGTTGCAGATGCAGCATACAGGTTTGTGCTCCTCTGTTTTTATGAACCAAATACTCTATTTTGAATTGTCATTAAAATATATTTACTATGGGTGCAGACTTATGATCAATGATGGAGTCAGTCAGTCAATATTGGTTAGTGGGGAGAGTGGGGCTGGTAAAACAGAAAGCACCAAGCAACTCATGCGCTATCTTGCTTACATGGGAGGGAGAGCTGCAGGTGAAGGTAGTAGATCGGTTGAGCAGCAAGTCCTGGAGGTAATAAGTCTTACACTGTTGTACGGTTGTACCTAGAGCGTGACAATTGGTTGCTGATAATCGTCCCTATGGATGTAAAACTAAGATCATCTGTAGCTGTCGTACCTTTATCTACTCTTACATGGTGATTACGCTTTTGCATTTTGCAGTCCAATCCTGTTCTGGAGGCATTTGGTAACGCGAAAACTGTCAGAAACAATAACTCAAGGTTGGATAGAATTTTGTCCGTTTTCTAAGTGTTCAGAGGGCATATGTGCTAGTAACCTCTGGTTGGATTTCTTCTTTTTTTTTTTTTTTTGGGAATAAATTGCTACATGGTTGTAATATCTCTTGCATGGAGATTGCAGTCGTTTTGGTAAATTTGTGGAGATCCAGTTTGACCAGAAGGGAAGGATTTCAGGAGCTGCTGTAAGAACATATTTACTCGAAAGATCTCGTGTTTGCCAGTTGTCTGATCCTGAGAGAAATTATCATTGTTTCTACATGCTTTGTGCTGCACCACCGGAGGTAATGCACCACTACTTACTTCATTAGATGGATTTCTATGATGAATAAGCATTCTGAACCAAGAGTATTTTATACTGTTTTCCCCCAGTTGAATATTTGGTTCACTCCTCTGCTGTGGTAGAAAATTCAACCAATTTCTCCGCTGGTGTTGTAGTCTTGCGATGTTAATCTTTTAGAGGTTGCAACTTGCAAATGCCGTTATTTCTATTGGTATCTGAGACATCTTATCTTGTCCTCTCCTCTGACAGCTTATAATGTTGTTGGCTTATTTTATACTTTGTGATTAGCTCCAGAAGTTTAAGAATAGTCCAGATGCAACCTGCTTAGGTTATAGGACCTTCATGCCCTCAAGTCATCTGTGTTTTTGCCTAGCTCACATGCGATTATCAGTATTCTAATGGTGGCAGTGCCTAGAGATTATTGCAGTGGGACGATAGGTTTTATCCAGTACGTGTAATCCAATGAACACCAAATCTTCTTTAGTGTGTAAGTATCTCATGGATGAAGGGGTAAAAGATATGTAATCTGCATGGCTTATGATTTTTCTCGATAGGTATCCCAACAACTTCCATATTGGTTATTTTTGACCCTTCTGAGTATGCTTTGCCCTTAGTAGTAGTAAAGTAGTATGATAATTTTGTTTGGATAGCTCATATAGGGAAACCATCTTTGCATTTCTATTATCCATTTAGAAAAAAGTTGATGCAATACTCTGATTTAGTTGGTATATTCCTTGTATACGGCCAGGCCTTTGACTATGTTTATGAATGAATATACGTTTACTTGATTAAAAAAACAATACTCCGATTTAGTTTTGTTGTGGGAGGAAGCAGGTAACAGGTGTCCGATGGAATAGTCGAGGTGCACTCAAGCTGGCCAAGACACCACTGTTATATATAAAAAGGCGAAGAATACGCTGCTGTAGTAACATAAATTGGTTCTGGAACATCCTATAACAACCCGCACACCTACCGTGATTGTCCTGCAGCAGTGTCTTTTCCTGGGATGCTTAACTCTTTTTCTCTCTCTTGGATATCTTAGTTCATATTGAGGAATAATCTGTCAGATTGACTTGTTTTCCAAGCTTCTTATTTTATCTTTCCACTTGCAGGAGATTCAAAGGTTCAAATTGGACAATCCTAGGACATTTCATTACCTCAATCAGACGAATTGCTATCAGTTAGATGGGGTTGATGATTCGAAAGAATACCTAGCTACAAGAAGGGCAATGGATGTTGTTGGAATAAGCTCTGAAGAGCAGGTATCTTTGGGAAATTACTTGACGGTAAAACATAATCAGCTTTAGATTTTCCTTACTACTTGGTTACCTTGTGAATGCTCCTAGGATGCAATATTTCGAGTAGTGGCAGCAATTCTTCATCTTGGAAACATAGAATTTGCAAAGGGGAAGGAGATAGACTCATCAGTGCCCAAAGATGAGAAATCTTGGTTTCACCTGAGAACTGCTGCAGAGCTATTTATGTAAGTGGTATATTAGGAATACTGAATGAAATCATGTTATTCTTTTTTACTTGTTTGAAGCATTTCTTTTAGAGAGAGAGAGAGAGAGCGAGTAGCCATTAAACTTTTATGTTACTCGTAGGTGTGACGTAAAGGCGCTAGAGGATTCCCTTTGCAAACGCGTTATTGTAACTCGTGATGAAACCATCACCAAATGGCTGGATCCAGAAGCTGCAGTTACCAGTAGAGATGCTCTTGCAAAAATTGTGTACTCAAGATTGTTTGACTGGTAAGCTTTAGTTTTGTGTCTGGACAGGAATTAAATGACAGTTCAGTTATCTTCTTTGTTTGTAGTATTCTTTATTTCTACAAACAATTGTCAGTTTACTCAGACCCTCCAACATTTTATTTCAGGCTGGTGGATAAGATTAATAGTTCAATAGGTCAAGATCCAAATTCTAAATCTTTGATTGGCGTGCTGGATATCTATGGATTTGAGAGTTTCAAGACTAATAGGTGCTTATTGTTGCTTTTTGGTTGGATTGTACGTGAGTTGTCTCTTGGAGTGAACTATTAAAGAATTCCTTTGACATCTTCACAAGCAAGCAACTGTCATAGTACTTCACATTGTGTCAAGGGTCACATTTTTTTTATTGAAAATCGTATTGTATCACTTTTGCCAATCAATTTTAATGTGGACTTAAGATCTCATTGTTAGTTACTCCCTCCGTTTCAAAATAAGTGGTATTTTTAGCTTGAATACAACCCTTAAGAAATTACTCACCTCTAGAAAGTAAAATGCATTTTTACTACTTACCCTTAATAAATACTTTGAAAAAGATGTAGATCTTTAGTAGTTTATAAATCTAACTTCATTTAAATAAGGGTAAAATTGAAAGAACATCATTAATGTCTTCTTGATAATGTGAAACACCACTTATTTTGAAACAGAGGGAGTATTAGTTAACCGTGCTCACTTTCTTTGTACATCTGATATTTATGGAAGCTTAAAGAAGCACACTATAGAATCTTGTTACATTTTGGTAACTCCCGAGTGTCTGAATTTTTTTGCATCTCAAAGCTGATTCTTTTGGTATAATGTATCATTTTTGTGGGTTATATCCGCAGCTTTGAACAATTCTGTATCAATTTAACAAATGAGAAGCTTCAGCAGCACTTCAATCAGGTTCTGGCCATCTCCTTATCTTTTTCGTACTAATTTTTACTCTGCTGCACAGATTCATGAGACCTACCAATGTTTTTACAGCATGTTTTCAAAATGGAACAAGAAGAGTATACAAAAGAAGAAATTAACTGGAGCTACATTGAGTTCATTGATAATCAAGATATTCTAGATCTGGTAGAAAAGGTTTGTGCTGAAATTTTTGATGCTTAAAGTCTTGCAATTGCTTACTTGCAAATGTCTTAGAATATATTTGTCAGTTGAGTCAGTAAAAGAAAAGTTGTTGTTTCCCCATTCTGATGCAATAGCCCCCAGTAAAGCCATTTTACTGCTTTCCTCCCTTCCCTCTTTGTAAAATCTCTACTGGTCTTCTTGGCAGTCACTTGCCTTTCGTTAGGAATGTGTTATTCTCCTTGCAGACATTTGTCAGATTTACTGATGCAGCTCAGGTTATCAACCTTGTGTTGCTAACATGTTTCGATCGTGGAACTTGTCGGGTTTAAGGCTCTTTGTACTATAGGTTTAGGGTTAAATAGCGTCAGAGATGATTTTTCCATTGATAAACGGTAATAATGCAAAAAGCTTATGCAGAGATAGTGTCAGCAAGAATAAAAGATCCACAGAGAAGACCAAAAATCATGTTGTCTAGGTCAGATAAAATCTAATGAGCTAATTGGCTAATATCTTCTTTTTTCTTCCTTATCAAAGATCTTCTAAATAATTGATCATGATAATCTCGTTTGCTCTCCATTTTCTCATTCAGTTGATTTCTTTTCTTATTACCATTTGCACCAGCACTTAGTCACTTGCTCTTTCCTAATTTTAATGACATCTTACTTTTTTCCCTTTACTCAGAAACCAGGTGGTATTATAGCACTTCTTGATGAAGCTTGGTAAGTAGCTTGCTGAAGATTCTTAAGTAGCCTTGTCATCCATTCTCTCTTATAATTGCCGCACTTATTTGTGCTACTGATGCTCATATTTGGTTGCTTAGGATGCTTACAATGCTTTCGTATTGTTTTTGTAGCATGTTTCCTAGATCTACTCATGAAACGTTTGCTCAAAAGCTCTATCAAACTTTCAAAAACCATAAGCGTTTCTGCAAGCCCAAGTTGGCTCGTTCTGATTTCACTATATGCCATTATGCTGGTGATGTTAGTTTTTGTTTCTTTTGATATATACACCATTTGTAATATCACGTTTAGAATTCTAGTTAACGTCAAAGCGTGGATATTATATACATGTTATTTTCTCCAGGTCACATATCAAACCGAATTGTTTCTGGAGAAAAACAAAGATTATGTTATTGCTGAGCACCAGGCCCTCCTGAATGCTTCAAAGTGTTCCTTTGTATCTGGGCTGTTTCCAACATCAAATGAGGAATCCTCAAAACAATCAAAGTTCTCTTCAATTGGCTCAAGGTTTAAGGCACGTAGAATGCACCTTTTTCTCTCATATTTGCTCTTCCCTCTTATCTTTGCTATGGCTGGGAGCATGTTGAAACATGATTTGTGTCGTTATATTTTGCAGCAACAACTGCAATCTTTGCTTGAAACACTGAATGCAACAGAACCCCACTACATTCGATGTGTAAAGCCTAATAATCTGCTAAAGCCAGCTATCTTTGAGAATCACAACGTTCTCCAGCAGCTGCGCTGTGGGGTAAGCAAATGTTTTGAATTTTGTTGCTACTAATGTACATGGGAGTTGGATTTACACTCACTATTATTCTAATTCTAGGGAGTGATGGAAGCGATTAGAATAAGCATGGCTGGATACCCTACTCGGAAACCATTTTATGAATTTCTAGATCGTTTTGGCATCCTTTCGCCTGAAGTTTTAGATGGAAGGTATGTTATTGCCTTATATAATTCAAATTATTAATTGATTCTGTTTTTATATGCTGACTAATTCATGACAGTACGGATGAGGTTGCTGCATGCAAAAGGCTCTTGGAGAAAGTTGGACTTCAAGGTTACCAGGTAATTTTTTTGAAACTACTCTATTGGGATATGAAATACTTTCAAACTTTTGCATGTACTTTTCTATCTTTTGTATTATTTTAAAATATCATAAAAATCATTTAAATTTACAGACAATATTTGTTAGCTTTCTGAACATATCCTTTTACTTGTACGCATGGAAACATTTCTTGTTCACTAAGATATATCGAACAAGTTTTGTCCCATTTTGTATTTGTTAAGCTTAATTGTTCATATTTTCGATATGTTTAAAGAGAGAGAATATAAATGTTTTACCAGTTACAAAAAAGAGTAGGATACAAATGTTTGGAGGATCATAAATCTGTTGACTGCATTTAGCTTTCTGGCTTGTCCCCCATCTCTTCTATGTCATTATCTCATTCTTGCTTTCATATGTGCATTACTAGTTGGGTAATAAGCCAAATAATTTCATATTGGTCTTCTTTCTTGTCTCTTTTGTTGGTTGACTCCTCATGAATGTGCTTTGAACTTCTTTAGGTTGGCAAATTTCGTGTTTGACCTAATGATTGGAAAGTAAATAAGCAAATAAATAATAATAACAAAATCTTTGTTTGACCTTTTTCCAGATTTGTCGATCTCAAATTGGCTCCTCGCTTTAGTCCATTTTCCTCTTGTTGGCCATTAAGTGCTAAAATGCACCTTCTCATGTTTCTTCTCCTAGTTTATACTCTTTTTTTCTACTCATGATGCTGCAAACTTCAGTCCAAGTCTAATATGCTGTACTTATTGTCTTCATAGAGTTATTTTGGTTCTTGTTTATAAGCATACTTTAGTATGGTCTCAATATGTCATCCTGATTTCATTTGTGAGACTTCTCCCATGTTTAGACTTCGAAAGCCATTCATTGGTCTTGCAGATTGGTAAAACAAAGGTGTTTCTGAGAGCTGGTCAAATGGCGGAACTGGATGCTCGAAGGACAGAGGTGTTAGGGAGATCTGCTAGCATCATCCAGAGAAAAGTTCGTTCTTACATGGCTCGGAGAAGTTTTACATTGTTACGTCGGTCAACAATACAGATACAATCTCTGTGCCGAGGTAATGAATTTGCTGCATGCATGGATTCCTATTTTAGTATGCACTTTAGGAATCATTACACTCATTTGATTGTTTCCATTTGGTCATTGTAGGGGAACTTGCTCGGCGTGTATATGAGAGCTTGCAGAGGGAAGCAGCTTCTCTTAGAATCCAGACAAATGTGCGCATGCATATTGGTAGGAAGGCTTACAAAGAGTTGTGGTCTTCTGCTGTTTCAATTCAGACAGGATTGCGTGGGATGGCTGCACGCAATGAGCTTCGATTCAGAAGGCAGACTAAAGCAGCAATTATTATTCAAGTAAGCATTCAATATCTAAAGGATAAATCTATCTTTTCTTTTACTTGTTCCTGGAGAATGGTAAGCCTAAGGATCTGGATAAGTGGCGTTCAATTTCATGACCCTAAATGGTTGAACCATAATTGAAGGATAATCATTTCAAAAAGTTGAGTAGATGTAGTCTATTTGCAATAGTTTTCCTCGTAGCAACTGAATAACGTATCTCAGAAGCTACTGCTGAATTTTCATGGACCCTCATACTATATGTTCAGAGCCATTGTCGCAAGTTCTTGGCATGTTCAAAATTTAAGAAGCTCAAGAAAGCTGCAATCACCACTCAATGTGCTTGGAGAGCTAAAGTTGCTCGTAAGGAACTGAAGAAGCTTAAGATGGTAATTCTCATTCCGTATCTCTTTATCATCTTTGTTGGACAAAATTTTCACTTCTGAAACTGTCCTATTTTGGTGATATATGCTGCCTGAAAATTTTCAGATATATAATATTATTGCAGGCTTGGACCCTGTAAAAATTGGTTTTGCTGATATTAGATTCTTGAATTGGAAAGTTGCTTTCATGATTTTGACCAAGGAAGTGGCAGTGACTGCTTTAACGAGAATCAGTGTTCAACTTTTAAAACAAGTTATTTAAAAGGCCCCGAAGGGGGTGAACTAGGCATTGAATAGTTGGAGTAACAATCTTGGGAACTGGGTTCAAATTCAAATAAAGGCAATAATTGGTGAATTCTTCCTATGTGCCTAAGTTTTGGTAGACGGAGTTAGCGGTACTTGTGCTGGTGGGAGGTAGCAGCCTAGCATGTACTCAGTGCATTTGTCAGGGTTCATGCAAGCTGGACCTGACACCATCGCTATAAAAAAGTTCTTTAAGATGGTTCATCTACCTCCATGAACTTGTAAGCCATGGTACTGTATCAAAGACTACAAATAAGCCTAATATTAAGAATTAAGGCCTTAGTTTAGCAACTACTTGGAGTCTTGGACTGCAAAAGTTGTTATGCGCTGCTACTCAAGTTGCATAGTAGAATATTGCCCTACTGCTGAGTTGACTGGCTTTTCTGAGTTCCTAGAATTGTTAAGCTCAACGAAAGCATATATAATCAGTATTTTTCTATTTTATACATCTGACCGAAGTGATATTATTTCATGTTTAACGCATAAATAAATATAAGTGCACTCTCTCTAACAACTTGAGCTTTTAGATGCAATTGTCACACACTTCAACATAGTATTAGAGTAGGCAGAAGTCTTAGGTTCAAGTCTCACCACCACCCGTTACCAAAAAAAAATTTCCACGAGCTTTGCTCATGAAAAAATAAATCAGGCTCGCATGTGAAGGGGCATGTTAAAGTTATGAATAAATAAATAAAAGCGTACTCTCTCTAACAGCTTAAGTTTGTTCCATGCATTGTTCACTTCAATTGAAAGAAATTAAACATGCGAAAATGCTTGCAAATATGACTCTTCTTCTGTGGCTACATTCTATTTATCCTCGTTTGGTCTCATCAACTGCTTTTTATCTGAGTTCTACTCTTACTTGTCCTTTTCTCAGGCTGCACGGGAGACTGGGGCTCTGCAAGCTGCAAAGAATAAATTAGAGAAGCAAGTTGAAGAATTAACTTGGAGATTGCAGCTGGAGAAACGCATGAGGGTCGGTAGATAAAATTATATACATAATTGTTCACCCACATTTTGGTAGTTGTTCTTTCATGAGACACAATATCCTTGATCAATGCTTTCTCTAAAGCAGGTCCTAGAACAATCTTCTTTAGTCTTCATATGAGCCATTGTTGATCCATTTAGAAAACGGGGAAGGAAACACCGAAAGTTGACTTTAAAAAAAAATAAGGAATACCAAAAATTGCCTGTTAATCTAGGTTTAGGATTTTGAGGGTAGTTTTTAGAACTAGAGCAGATGCATAAAGCACTATAATTTTATTTAGTGAAAGGGAACACTAAAGCACCAGAATAAAGGCACTCGGTTTAAGTAATGGACTGCTTCACCTCCTTGAAAGATTGGGTTCACTTTCTTGCAGTCTTTGTTTCATATCATTTGGAAATAGTAGTCTATGGGTGATTAGATCGCATCTGGCATCCCACTGGTTGGGGAAGGTACTTGGCTTGAAAAGAATGCATGTTTTCAACAAAGGGGCCAAAAACTTTCAACAACTTTTGTGCTTGCTGAATAGAAGTATGAGATAAACCTTACCTTATAAATAAAAGAAGTATGAGATAATGCTAGTGAAAATATAAGCTTGTCCCATCTCAACTATTATTTCCTTGACTGATCATTTTGTTTCTTCCTTCCAGCTCATTATTTGAATTTGTTTTTGTAGGCGGATGTTGAAGAAGCAAAAACACAAGAAAATGCAAAACTACAATCTGCTTTGCAGGAGATGCAAGTTCAGTTCAAGGAAACCAAGGAAATGCTTGTCAAAGAACGTGAAAATGCAAAAAGGGCAGCCGAGCAGATCCCTATTGTACAGGAAGTCCCCGTTATTGACCATGAATTGATGAACAAACTTAGCACTGAAAATGAGAACCTAAAGGTAAGTCGACTGAAACTTTAAAGTCAGGTTTCTATTGTTGCTTTGTACATTTATTAACTGAAGCTACTTGGCGTGCAAGTTTTGATAATTATTTTTGAATATTAGACTATGTTAAGCTCTCTAGAAAAGAAGATTGGTGAAACAGAAAGAAAATATGAAGAGACAAATAAACTTAGTGAGGAGCGGTTGAAGCAAGCCATGGAGGCAGAGTCTAAGATCGTTCAGTTGAAGACTACTATGCAAAGGTTGAATGAACTTATAGGCATATGTAGCTTAAATTGATAAATGTATAAAAGTAGTGTTGTCATACAAACACATTACTCATCACTGAGTCTTTTGGCTATTAGGCTTGAGGAGAAAATTTTTGACATGGAATCTGAGAACAAGATTCTTCGACAGCAGGGCCTGTTAACCCCCGCCAAGCGGGTTTCAGATCATTCACCTAGTCTGGCTTCCAAGGTACTTACCAGGGAAGAGTCATCATTTTCATTCTTCTCTTTCCTTTTGACCAATACTGTTAACAAACTTGAGACACTGTTTATGTATTTTCAGATAATTGAAAATGGACACCATCTCAATGATGAAAATCACACTAATGTAAGACATGATTTTGTAGTCATTAGGCTACATCACTTGTAGGATGCTGTCAAACTCTAATTACTGCTTACGAGAGGACTAATTTTTGCAGGATGCACTGAGTTCCACACCTTCTAAAAATTATGAAACCCCCGACAGCAAGTTGAGGAGACCTCCCATTGATCGACAGCATGTATGTGATTCTGTGGATAGTTTGGATTATCTATTTTGATTGTTTGGATTATCTATTTCTTAATTCCTGATAGAGAAGTTCTGTCAAATGAAATCTTTGTTGAACTTGCTACAGGAGGATGTTGATGCACTCATTGACTGCGTGATGAAGGATGTGGGATTCAGCCAAGGAAAGCCTGTTGCAGCTTTTACCATCTACAAATGCCTTCTCCATTGGAAATCTTTTGAAGCTGAGAGGACCAGTGTGTTCGATCGTCTGATTCAGATGATTGGTTCAGCTATTGAGGTAAGTACTTGTGGATGCTGATTATTTTAATTGACATGCACATGTTTCATGGATATTCAAGAACTGAAGGCTTGGACCAAGGAACCTGAAAAGGTTGGACAATAATTGCCTGACTGCAGTAAAAGTGATTACCTGCTTTTGTACTGGCCAGGAGCTAAACATCCATTTAAGTGAAAAAATGGAGATAGATATCCATTATCTTTAATATTGTTACAGAGAAAGCAATTTTGCAGTCGTTACCAGCATTGATTAGGAAAGGAAAAAAACTTTACTCATAGCATTCCTATTTAAATTTTAAAACATTGTGACGGGGAAGTCAATATGATATACATCAACATATATACTTATATCGTTCTCTTTTGGGGATGTCAACAATGTATCTTCTCTTTCCAATTAGAAATTTATGATCTCATGTATGGCTTACCGAATCAACCTTGCTTAACTGAAGCTGTGAAAATACCAATTCCTGATTTTTGAAGCTGTCAGCGTCAGAGGGACGGTTTTAAGTGCTGGTTGAATTAGTGTGCCCAAGCAAGAGTAATGTAAACAGATTTTGGTGGAGTCACTAGCTATATCTCAATATTTTCTCTTGAATAAGTTCATGAGCTCCACATTTTAACCAGTGTTATTCAAAAGCAAAAGGCACAAAAAAGCTCTAAGATCCGTTGGGGCTTTAAGCGCAAAATGCAAATAAAGTGTGGGCTTTATTGAATAACGGCGCAAAGGGAGAAAAAATACAAATATAAATGTTTAGTCCAAGACTAATAATTATAAGCATGAATGAAAAATATATGAACAAAGAAATTGAAAAAAAAATTACGATAAAGTGAAATATCAATTGTTTAGTCGCCTCTTCAGAAGAGGCTCATTGAAAAGGAAAAGTATGCCTTAGAACCTTGATGACAACACTGAAGCGTACATTACGCGAAGCAATGCTCAACACGTTTTGAGCCTCGCTTCGGGGCTTAAGCGTTCTTTAAGCGCGCCTTTGACAACATCGACTTTAACAGGATACCTTAGGTTTCTGATTCTTGTTGGGGAATGAGCTTTCCGTTTTGATGTTATCTGGAGGTGTTACCTTACAGATGAAACTGGAAATCAGAGACCTGTATATGCAATAAAGGTTAGAAGGTTGAAAAAGAAAGTTATAAATCGTAGCGTGCGAATTGCAGAAAGTATTAGCTGCAGCTTTTGAATATTTTATTTTCACCTATATATTTATAATTCATTTAGCTGCTTTATATTATCCCGTTCAACCATCATCAATAACTATAGGACGTTACACTTTAATGCGAAATACTTCTTGATGTAGGAAGTCCTTATGTTTTATTTTGCTGGAGAATTGTTTAATAATTTATACTGAAGTAGAAGCTTCCAGATTTTGAATTTATTAGACATTCAAACCCGAACCGAATTATGAATTGATATCTTTTCATACAAAATAAACTTCGATACACCTAATTTAAGGATTAACTTAATGTTTGTTTTAGAGGTAACTTCAATCATCAACGAAACGTGGAAAAGGAATATCAGTATCTAGTAAAATTCAACATAACTTCCTTTATTACTAAAGTGCGGAGTGGGAAAATTATTTGTCAGTTTGCACTTTCTGCTGAATGGTTTAAATCGTCATCCATGAGACAATGAGTACAGGGGAAACAGGAGTGCTGCCTTCTTTTGTCAAATTTTTGAAGGTTGATGCCGTATTTAGAACCATTGTGATTAACTTGAAGCTTAACCAAAGTATCTACTGATTACAGAATCAAGAAAGCAACGACCACATGGCATATTGGCTGTCAAATACCTCAACATTGTTGTTCTTAATCCAAAAAAGTCTGAAACCAGGTGGTGCAGTTGGTGCAACTCCTACCCGCAAACCACAACCTCCAACATCTCTCTTTGGGAGAATGACAATGGTATTGAAGCTCTTGATTTTTCCTTAATTCTTTTTTAAAATTGATTGTAGTCCTGTTAAGACTAGTAGCCATAGTTGTTTGACTCTCATGTCTCTTCTTTCTGATTATTCTGTGTTGTTTTCAGGGGTTCCGTTCGTCGCCTTCTGCTGTCAATCTTGCTGCAGCTGCAGCTGCATTGGTAGTGCGGCAAGTTGAAGCAAAATACCCTGCTCTGCTTTTCAAGCAGCAGCTTACTGCATATGTTGAAAAGATTTATGGAATTATTAGGGATAACTTGAAGAAGGAGTTGGGATCACTCCTTTCCTTATGCATCCAGGTTTGTTGAAATATTCTCTCTGCAATCCACTACTTCATTTGGAAGAGCTTTCTCTCTTCCTTTTTGGCTTACCACTTCTCCAAGTTCAGGATGCTCTTAGAGGCTGTTGCTTAATTGCTAATCTCTTTTTTTTTTTTCGAGAAGACAACAATTTGTATGTATTAACCACAAAACAGTACATGGGTTGTACTGAAACCTCGTATACAAGTGAGCAAAATTAAGCAAACCAATCTACCTTCCTAACATGAACCTAATGTGTATTGGACAGATATTGTATCCTAAGGATAGATTTGGTTGCACCAAAAACAGAAAAGAATAATTCAGTTGAGTTTGATTTTATGTACTGTATTGATGTTGTTCTGAAAACACCTAGATTTCCTTTCTCCAAATTGTCCACCAAATGCATGCTGGGAACATTCTCCATCTGCCTTGGTCATCTGCTCCAGCTTCAGCTACTTCCCAACTAAAGAGAGCTTCAGTAATCTTTCTTGGCATTGTCCATGCTATGCATCTGAGGTTAATGAAGATCTTCCGTAACTGATAAGTTATATTGCAGTGTAAAAATAGATGCCCCACCGTCTCCAGCTCCTTTTCACATAAAAAACATCTTGAGCATAGAGTCCACTTCCTCTTGATTAAATTTTCATGCGTGAGCACAACTTCTTTTGCCAGTATCCATGTAAAACATGCAACCTTAAAAGATATTTTGGTCTTCCAAATATGTTTCCAAGGCCAACTAATGAATTGAGGTTGAGGTTAATTCACCATTTTATAAGCTGCATTAACACTAAATTTTCCACTGCTATGTCCCTTCCATTTCAGAAGGTCCTCTCCATCCTGAATTTCTGTGAAGTTCTCCAGCTGTTTGAAAAACTCAATCATTCTATTCATCTCCCAATCATTCAGGTCTCTTCTCAATATCGTTTCCCAGCCTTCAGGAGACCACATTTCAGCTATGGATTTCTGTTGATGTTGTGCTAGAACAAATATATCAGAAAATAAATCCTTCAAAGCTCCATCCCCTGCCAGTTGTTCATTCAAAGCTTAATTGCTAATTCTTTCCGCTAAATTTTACTCTTATCTAAAACATTTCAGATTAACATCAGTGTTTGTTTGTAAGCAGAGATTCACGGGTAATAAATATTCGAAGTAGTGTGAGTCATGGGGTATTAGGTCGGAGTCTATACAGAAAATTCTCTTAATTTTTCTTTGTATTGTTTTTAGGAGAATGCTCGACATTCTGAAAGTTCTTTTTCGTTTTTGTTTCTCTTGTCAAATGAATAACTCAGTAGGGGGTATCATCCTCTTGAGAAAAAGGGAACAAATAATAATGCCTATTTCCTTCTTTATCGTGTTACCCATATTTCATGAAGAAATTATTACATGTGGTATATATATCAAGTCCTATAAGCATTCAGTTAGTATTCCCTTTGAATTTGATCATGAGTAAACCAGGTCATGCTGTAAAATTCTATTGTTTCTCCCTTTTTGTCAATATTACTCCTTATAATTCACCCAGAAGAAAAAAAGAAGGATCATTTGCTCTAACCATACAAATTGAAGTTTTTCACAAATAGTGCATGGGACATGCTTTCTGATTTTTTAGGTTATTGAATATAGCTCTAATTCAATAAAGAATGTTATCCGTCTCTCAAGTCAATATGAAAGATCTACATATCCCTATAAAGCTATATACTAGTGCTTCTATTACTTGATGATCCCAGACTAGAGAAATATAGCTCCTGAAATGAGATGCATGTGTTTGTAACATTTTAGGTTGTTTGGTACAATAATATTTATAACTCACCAAAGAAAACAATTCTTAGCTGTAAGTTATAGTGATTAACATTTTGTAAAGATAAAGGAATTAAACAAGCTGGAGCAGATTTACATCGTTTTTGGTGATAAGGTAATATTCCTTTGATGTTTGTGGGGTGTTAGAGCAGACTTGCATAGCATGTCAATGGTCCTTTAAGGCTAAACCATCGTGCTTAGAAAAAAATAAAGCAGCAGGATGCTATCAATGAATAGGTATCGCTAGGGCTATTCAAGCTGCTGAAGGCGAGATGAATGTTAAAATGATCTGTTAGTGCACCCACTTATGAGCCACTTTGATCGGGCTAAAAATCTCACTTCTATTAGCATCAACTATGTGAGTCACCTCGGTGTGCGCTCAGGCAAACACTCATGTCTTCTAAGGCGCACCAACCAGAGCTATCTCCCGGGAACTCTCTTCCCCTAGTGGAGAGGTACTTACCGTTGGTCCTACTGTGAAAAGGAAGGCGCCATCCCTTCTTTCTCTAACAATCACGCTAGCTGTGCAGTTGAACATTTAAGTTATGGAGAAACTGAATATCTAAGCTTATGTACTAAAAACTTCTCCTGATTACATATTTGAGTGAAGAATTGAAGTTTTGTTGCCTAGAACGTAAAATGTGTGTTGTGTGTGTGTATATATATGTGGTTCCACTCTTTTAGAGAAGCCTTTTGGACTAGTAGCTATTCTTTTCCATTGATGTGTAAATAAGTAAAACATCTGCTTCTTCTCTTTTGTGGTTGTTTCTTGAGATCGTTCGAATTTAGCACTAGATTTTCCTATTCCTTTTCAGTTTCTAGAGTAGTTTTGTGGTCAGAGATGGACTAAATTTTTCAATTGTAGCCATCCTCCTACATAACAATAGTAATATGTTGAAATTCAGGCACCAAGGACTTCCAAAGGAAGTTTGAGAACTGGGCGATCCTTTGGCAAAGACTCTTCGACAAATCATTGGCAGCGGATTATTGAATGCCTCAACTCTCTTTTATGTACATTGAAAGAAAATTTTGTATGGATCTCATAACTCTTCTCTTTTACCAAATTTCCAAGAAAAGCTAATGCTTGCAGTTTTTATATATATGTGGATGCGTGGAGTAAAATTTAAAAACTAATTTTTGTTTCTTTTAGGTGCCTCCAATTCTTGTTCAAAAGATATTTACTCAGACCTTCTCTTACATCAATGTACAACTGTTTAACAGGTGAGTGAATTTTGTTATTCTAAGTTGTGTTCTTATTATATGCCAGTTGTCAAATACTCATTCAGCTAAATATTGCAATTTGCAGTCTTCTTCTCCGAAGGGAGTGTTGTACATTCAGTAATGGGGAATATGTTAAAGCTGGGTTAGCTGAGCTTGAGCTATGGTGCTGCCAAGCAAAAGAAGAGGTAAGTTCGGCATATCTATAATCTTACACATCAACTCATGATGCTTTATTGAAAAAAAAAATGAGCTCATTTCCTTTTGTTTTTTAATTGCAGTATGCAGGTTCCTCTTGGGATGAACTCAAACATATTAGACAAGCTGTTGGGTTCTTGGTATGTTAATTTCCTTCATCAGAGCTTAGAAATATATCTGCATAACTTTGCCACACACAGTGAAGGTCTTGGTATTGTTGAAGGGTCTGAGTAGTCTTAAATGGTTGCCCTTCCTATATATGTGCCCTCATTTATTATTTTATTTGGATATTGGATCACTTTTTCACTTCTTTTATCTGTGTACCCCATGTGTGATTTTGCGTTGGTCTTTTCAATTGTTGTCGATTAGGTTTTTCAAGTTTCATATGAAATTCTTTTGATGATGCTAATAATTTATTCATGTGATGGGGAAAGATCCCAGCATACAAGTTGTATACAAGTAGTTCCATGAAAGTTTCCACCAAGTTGACATGGTTAATTGACTTAATTCTGTAACAGAAGTCCCCTGACAATTTATATAGAATTGAATGAATAGTGCTGGACTAAACTATTGAAATTTTCTTGAGCCTTTCTGCTCATCACTAGTTCTCATTTTCTCCTGTAGTATTGTAACTGTCACAGACTTAGTTGTTGCCTGATAATTGTTGCTCGCTTTTCCTTTTAGAATTTGTTCATGTCTATGTTTGTAGATGTAAATTGCAACTCAGAATTGATATCAATTTTTGGGTTTGTTTTTATGTATTGCAACAACTGATGTAATTTCCATTTCCTGTTACTTGTTCGCAGGTTATACATCAGAAGTATAGAATATCGTATGATGAGATCACCAATGACTTGTGTCCTGTAAGTCTCCTTTCCTCTTCACCATTAGCTCTGCAAATAGTCTTATTTTCTGTTGCCATTTAGTCATTTAGATCGAAAGAGTTCTTTGTCAAATTCTCCTCTTATTATTCACTTGAGTTTAACATACATACATCACTATGTACTCTCTCTAAATTTCTTTCTTTTGCAGATTCTTAGTGTCCAGCAACTTTACAGAATCTGTACGCTCTATTGGGATGACAACTATAATACACGAAGTGTTTCCCCAGATGTAAGATATGCATAGTGATGGCTTGTCTTATTGAAGTTCTACAGTACATTTTCACCCGAGCATAGTTGAATTTCTTTTGAAATTCCCGTCTCTCATGTTACAGGTCATATCAAGCATGAGGGTGTTAATGACAGAGGACTCAAACAATGCCGAGAGCAACTCTTTTCTATTGGATGATAATTCAAGGTGAGAAACTGTCGTCTGTTGTGATGTATGTCATCCTCTGAGTCAAATATTGAACTAGAAACCTAATTATCTAATCTCTGCTATCCTATCTTTCGCTCGCCGTACCCTGTTCTTTTACCTTCCCTTCTCCTTAAGAACTTGGTATCCCCAGAGAATACATCAGACAAACACTTGATTTATTAAGATGCAATACATAATTACTCACCTCAACTTGCCCTCTTTTGCCAACTGCACACCTTAAGTTTGTAGGGGTCCTATGACCCCCCCTAAGCTTTGTGCGAAGTGAAATTATTGCCCCCTTATTTGCTGATGTGGGACAGAGAGTATTAATCAACTTGAGCCATGTGAGTAAAAAACAATGTCAAAAATGCAGCTATGGCCAAAATACACCATATTTTCTGGTCAAACACCATATTTTTCAATCAAAAGCAATTTTATCTATTATCCAAATAAGAGTTGGGCAAAAATGATTCTTCTTCTTACAGCTACCCAAACCCAGTTCAACTCCAACTCCAACTCCCTCAGCTTGTGGTCAGAGCCACTTCCAGAAAACGCCACTTCCTTTTCTGTATAAAATTGGAACACCCAAACCCTGCTTAAATATTGTATATGAGCTGTGCTCACTCTGCAGAATTCATCAAATTCAAACAAAAACTTGATGAAATGATTTTAGGTCCTTTGATTATGATGAAAGAGATGACGGCGAAGATGATTTAAGTCTATTAAATAATAATAATAATGGGTGGTTATGGTGGAAAAACGATGAGAAAGATGGTGGGCGGTGGGGCAAGAGAAACAAAAATCATGTACTGGAGAAAGAGGAAAAATGATTTGGAAAAAACGGGTGGCAGTGTTTGGAGTTATATTGCCCAACTTAAATCTGGGTTTTGGTCTCTTGGGGAGGTAATTACCTTTATTCTCCATTAGTTCGATCAAGTCTTTTTCTCCATTTTATCATCCCTAGTTGAAAACTTCTTTGGCTAGTGATATTCTTTTGACAATTAACCCATTTCAATCATTCAAATTCCTTGTGTATTAAAATCAGAAGCATGTAATTATTTGCTTTGCTCCCCTGACAAATAAATCTCTGAAAGTGAACTACAGTGATCACCATTATATATTCTCTACCTCTACTACCATCATGTGTACCCAAAGTCTTCCTTGTTTGTTGAAAATTTATCAACTCCACTCATTTGACCTACAAATTGTGCTTTACACAGCTTTTCTCCACTTCTGTTAGGAAACTATCTGGGACTTTCTATTTTCTTCTTTAAACTTATCTTCGAATTGTCAATGACAGCTTCCTGTTTTTGAAATTTGCCAGATTCACTGTTATGTTAGTACTTATCCTTGAGTTGAGGCATAAACAAGTCCTTGCGTTTTCCATTTCTGCTTATTATAAATTGGATATCTTTCAATGCTTCTACATACATCTACCTTTTTCCCTTTTTGAGAAAGAATATTAGTTTTTTCTTTCTTTTGCATATAATCCTCTAGTTTCTTATTTTACGCCTTGTATAATAATTATCTTAGACTGGAGACATGACAAAAAAATGCAAGTGTTAGTTCTTTACACTTCATCCACTGATTGATTTAGAAAGAACAAGATTCATGGCTACTTTTTCGTGAGCTATTGAGTTTGAGCAGATGGAAGTGTTTTTCAATATTGGATGTGTTTAATGGGACATGTGGGGATAAGCTTAAATTTCAGTTCTTTCAGAATTTTTGTTAAAAAAAAAAACTGCCAGAAATGAAAAGTCAAAGGATGAAGTAGGTCAAATATAAAGGGGGTACTTCTGCCCTCCCCCCCCCCCCCCCCCCCCCCCCCGCCTATAACACAAATTATCAAGTTATTTCTAAGTTTCCTCTGGTTCCCTAGGAAAATATATTCTCTATTCAGTTAAATCGATAAATGATACGTAACTAGTTGGAAGGAAGGATTTCGAAAGTTCATATACTTTGTTAGCTGTCTTCTTTTGATGAATTTATATGTTTTGATCTTGCTGATATGATAGAGGTCCAATTTATTTAAATTTCCTTATTGGCTATAATCGATACATGTGTTTTGAATGCAGCATCCCGTTCTCTATTGATGAAGTGTCAGAATCACTTCAAGTGAAGGATTTTGCAGATGTCAAACCTGCAACAGAACTTATCGAGAATCCAGGCTTCCAATTTTTACACGAGTGAGGCCTAGGAACCTCGAGGGTTTCTTGCATTATAGTTGGAAATGCCCTAGGTGGATTATATTCAATTTGTTGTATATTCATTCTTCTTTTTTTTTTTCCCTTTATATATATATATATTTTACCCAATATAAATTGGTGTAAAATAATATATAATATATTTTCTTTTGTGTTTATATGTGTAATTCCAATAGGGGGGTTAAGGTTGAGTCAAATTTTGTATTTGTTTTGGTGCAAAGAGCAGCAGCATTCTTTTATCAGGAAAATAGATAGTTATGGGCGTAAAAGTTTTTGTATTTCTGTCCACATTTGATTATTGTAATGATGAAAATAGATAATATTTGAGTACAAGGATTGTGTTATGGGAATCATACTTGAGGCTGATTTTTGATCTTTATTTGTTGTTGTAACTTGTATGTAAGTCCTAATCTGTAGCCTTTATGGCTTCATTCAACGGTGAGATTTTCCATTGCTTTTATTTATTTATTTATTAAAATGATTTGACTGCATGTTTCTCTTCCCTTTGCATTCTTAGTTGCAAGAAAAACATTTGGATGGTGAATAATCGGATAACAACTGAGTTATGATTTAGAAGTCACTTGTAGAGAATTTGCAAAAAATTTGTCCTTCTGGCTAGGGATGTATTATACACTGGTGGATGCACTTATTTTTTGCTCAATACTTCTTTAATTGACATTTCATTATTAAGGCTTTTATGTTTATCAAACTATTTTTATTTTTATTTTTTTCAGAGATCAAATTTAATAAAATATATGACAGATATTAAAAAGCTCACTTGTAATAAATTGAAAGAATCAAGACTACCTGTAAGAAACTATTTAAATTTATCGCAAAAAATAAGGGATCATATTTTTATTATTAATTCTGGACAGTCCATTGTGCACAAATTTAGAAGTGAAAATAAATAAATAAGAAGAAATTGGTGAAAGCAAGATGGATTAAGAGATGAAAAGGACAATAGAGTTGGACTTATTTTATGGGCCAAAATTTGATATGAAATGTGTATTTAATAATATAAAATTTATATTATTTTAAAAAAAAATTAATACATCTACATTAAAATATTGTATACAGTTTTCAGACAAATTTAATATGACCACAACATAAACTTAAATTCATACACCTTTAATATAATTTTATTCAAAACCACGTTAAATCATCCTGAATTTGAGATAATAAGTTCCTCAAGAAATTTTAAAATTTTTGAAACTGTACCCATTACGAAATTATTTTTATTTCTCAAATTCAAGTTTCATCCATGGTGAAATTCGAGATTGAATATGAAATTTTATTCAAAACCACATCAAATCTACATCACATAATCTTAAATTTGAGATATAAACTCCCTAAGATGTTCTCAATTTTTTGAAATCACGCTCAGTTCGAAATTATTTTAATTTTAAAACTTAAAAAATTTATCAGATGAAATTTGAGATTTTAATTTAGAAAATTTTTTTGATAAATAAGAGAAACAAAGAAGAAGGAAAACTTAAAGGAGGAGGAAGAGGAGAGCGGAACTAATATCGGTCGATTCCCAAAACAAGGATACAGGAAGAGTGGAGGTGGATAATATACCAAGTCCAGTCCACCATTCACAATTTGATCAACATTAACTAAAAAGATCGGAAAAGGGTTAAATATATTTATGTACTGTTATAAATAGGAAAAGGGTGATTGTTAGAGCGTAACTGTCAACCATATGCAACCAGGGATGGAGTTATTCGATCACAGTGGATTCCGTGCCTGAATGGACGTGTAGGTGGATCGACTCATCAAGTTCCCATTGAAATAGGATCCACACAAGGAAAAGCACTTGCCATTCGTTGGTTATTTTAAATATACTTATGTATTGTTATAAATAGTTTAAATATATCTATTGTTATATTTTGGGTTTAAATATATCTTTTCTGTTATATTTTTTGTTCAAATATATCTTTTTTATTATACTTGACTCAAATTTGTCCTTAATTTTAACGGAGGGATACATGTCAAACTCATAATCAAATGACCCGATCCTTATTTTTAAATACTCATTTTTTTTTTAGAAATTCACCTATTTAATCTAATCCGACCTCTTCTTTTTTTTTCTTTTTTTGATACCCAAAAACAGATTTCTCAAATATGTTTACGCGATGGACCTGTACCTTTCCCTTTCCTACAGTTTTTTGTAAATTTACTTTTTTTAATCAATTTTAAAACAAGTGAGTCCATTCAAAACAAGGAAGATCTTTAATTATTTAGGATTTCAATATTACCCTTCGCATTTCATTTAAAAGCTGACATAGATCTCAATTTTCTAATCTTAATTTCAAAAGAAATATAATAACGCAATCACTACTAATTATAATAATATTTCTCAATTCATCTAATTCCTTTTGTTAATTTTTTTAAAAAAAATAAAATCCATCGTGAAAAATAAGCTTTGAAATTTTGGGTATTTTAAATAGTAAAATAAAAATGACCAAAGAAAAAGAAGGTCGGGTCGAATTTTTAAAAAAATTGGGTATTTAAAATGGGGAACGGGTCATTTGATTATGAATTTGACATGTGTCCCTCCCTTAAAATTAAGGACAAATTTCTGCCCAAGTATGATGGAAGGGGTATATTTGAACCAAAAGTATAACAGGAGAGGTATATTTGGACCAAAAGTATAACGAAGGGTATATTTAAACTATTTCTAATAGTACAGGGTTATATTTGACTCGTTTCCGTAAAAAGATTTAGGGCAAAAAACATAAATATACATTTTTAGAGTAATAATTACCAGAAATATCAATAATTTCATGTTTTTAAATATAGCAAAAATTTTTTTACCTAAGTTACCAGATTTGGTAAAAAAAAATTTATCATTATTTAAAAATTTCATGAATCACGCATGTACATTGACTGTTACATTCCATATACTTTTCAGTTACTGCAGAATAAAAAAAAATTACTGCGCGTTTTTAATTTTTTTCTGGGCGGTCATGCAAGTGTTTCTTCATTGTTCATACTTACTGCCACTATTGCGCGTTTTGAAATCAAACTGCGCGGTCGCGCAACTAATTTAAAACAAGTTAATTATTTTTTTGTCCTCTTTCTTAAATATTTAATTATAACTTCGTATTTCTTTGTTGGGTTAATCGTTGATAACTTATTTACATATTGGTATATCTTGTTTGTTAAAATTTGATTTTAGAGCGGTTTATTGCATATGTGTTAACTTATTATAGTTTGGATCTATGATTTATTTAGAATTTGGTATTAAACATTTTTAAAAAATTTTTTATTTTTATTTTTTTTATCTTGTGTTAGATTTATTTTTTGAATTTTTATATAATGTAATATTGTTATCTGGTTCAATTATTTGCAAAATAGTTAGAAATTGGTGATCCAATATATTCTTTTGAAAATAAATTCTGTTGTTTTATGAACCCGTATTTTATTTGTTGATTTATTGGTTGAGTTGATTATATATTGGTGTAGATTATGGTTAATATTTAGGTTTTCAAGTTATTTACTGTCATATTTGTTATTTATATTATAGTTGAGATTTATAAATTTTTAGAAATTGGTATTGAATGTCTAGATACTTCAAACCAACTTATCAATATAAACCAATATTATATAAACCCCAAAAATATACCAATTTATCAACACAAGACAAAAAATTTAAAAGAATATGTATGAAAATATTTAAAACTAATTTCTAGACATTTATAAATCCCAACTATAATATAAATAACAAATATGGCAATAACAACTTGAAAACCAAACCTTTAATTTTAGTCTATACTAATATGTAATCAACCGATCAACCAATAAATCAACAAATAAAATACAGATTCATAAAATAAAATTTATTTTCAAAAAAAATAATGTATTACCAATTTCTAACCATTTTGCAAATATTTGAACCACTAATTTTGATAACAATCTTGCATTATATAAAAACTCAAAGAAAAACAAAAAATAAATCAACATAAGACCAAAAAAAGATATGAAAAGCTTTGATTTTCATTGAATATAAAGTTTTGGAGAAGATGAACTCTTTTTTAGATGAAGGTTTAGAAGTTGATGATTAGGAGAAGACAAATTCTTTATTAGATAAAGATTTAGAAGTCAATGAAGAAGAAGAGTTACGGTTTGATTGAGATGAATATTATAGAAGGAATTAAATTAGTTTAGGAGAGAGAAAAATATACTCCTAATTTGATCTGTGTAGTAAATATTCTCAATAAATATCTATGCTATAAAAAAAGAAAAATATATTTTTTTAATTGTATTAGGAGAGAGAAAAATTACATTCCTAAGTTGATCTGATGTGCAGTAAATATTTTTTTATAAATATCTATGCTATAAAAAAAGAAAAAATATTTTTTTTAACTGTATTAGGAGAGAGAAAAATAACACTCTTAATTTAATTTAATGTGCAGTAATCAAGCCGAAATCTGATTTTTCTTTAATTATTTATACTAAAAAAAGGAGCTAATTAAGTATTAGTTGATCAATAGTAATAACTACCATGCATATTAATATTGATATTTTTATAATTTATTTAATATTTAAATAAATAAGATAAAATATTAATAAAACCTGTAATTAAAATTTTAATTTTAAATATTCTATGTAATTTTTTCAAAGATTATTTGTTGGAGTTGGGCCTAGTGAGTAGTAGCTGAAAATAATTGATTCCATCAAACACTTAATTTTGCATTATCATCAACACTTGTCTGTCTCACTTTAATTGTCAACAATTTCTTTCCATATCCCCCCGCCGCACCCTAATTTAATTACACAATGCCATTTTCATTCTAACCAAAATCTTAAAAAATATAAACGTGTTAATTCCTAGTCATTGTTTTTTTTTCCTTATACTTTTTGTCAAAAAGTTATCTACACTTTCACCGCATTTCTTGATTCTGAGTTCTCACATTAATTAATTAATTAATCTTTTCTTTATTTTGTGCAGCGACTTAAAAATCTCAGTCACACATCATATTTTCAAATTTGTCACTATCTGAGCAACACTCCAAAACCATTTCTTGGTCAATATCAGCTTATAAACTACTTCAATTCTTCTTCTTCTTCTTCTTCTTCTTCTTCTTCTTCTTCTTCTTCTTCTTCTTCTTCTTCTTCTTCTTCTTCTTCTTTCCCCCCCATTTAATCAATTAGAGAAAAGAAATAATAGCCTATTGTTATTAATTATTAAATGACATTATGAATCTTGGTGGAGAATTAATTAAAGAAATGAAAGAGGGGAGTTGGGGTTTGGTGTAGGAATTTGAATTAGTAATTAAACTTTAATTTGGAAGATGATTATGTGAGCTAGCACATGCATGTTGTTATTAGCTAGATTGACTATTTTCTTGCTAATACTCATTTAACAAGCCTAAATATCATTTCCATGTGGTCTCATGTGTTGTTTATATCTTCCATGTTAATTTTGGTCAACTTCTATTCATGTTCCAAATGTGGTTACCGTTATTACAGTTATCCCTTTTTAGTACTAGAACAAACTATCTTTGACTGCATTAAATCCCATATTAATTTGGAAACAAGATTAGGAGGATTAATCACTTCTTCCATAACCCAAATTCAATTTTAAAAAAACTTTGGTCAAATCAATTAGTGATTTTGAATGCGGATCCCATCCATACGTAAATTCAAATTCAAAAATTTAATTATTAAAGAGTATATATATGTACATGGTTTAATTTAAAGTTTTTAACTAGATGCCACAGATCTAGAAATTATAAAGAAAAACCAGATGCAACGTAACAAAGTAACATAATTAAGTAGCTGCTGTTATTATCTTTACATTTTGGGCGACTTTTAAAAAATATTTCTTTGATCAAATCATTTTCTACTGATTTATTTGTTAAATTCTTGAATATATTTAAATCTAAACGGGAGAAAATAATCTACGTCGTTGACATTATTTACTAACTTCAGTACTCAAAATTTATCACTGCTTTCAAGTTTCATCTCCATATAATACAGGGATCAGGAAAAATAAAAAATTAGTAATGGATAAATTATATCGCTAATCCTATTCAGTGACGAATTATCAAATAAATTTATTAATTATGAGCAATTGAGTGACGAAGTTCGTAGCTAATTCTAATTATTATTATTATTTTCTTTAGTCCGTTACTACTCCCTCCAACCCATTTTAACTATTGTTTTAGAGAGTTATTAAGAAAATAATAAATATAAAATTAAGTATTAGGTTACTTGTACTTAATAAAATAGACTGATTTCTTCCTCTGAATTTTGTAAAATTAAGAATATAAATTATCAATATTTTAATTTTGAATTTCTAAAAAGGAAGGGAGGGAGTATAAATTTAAGTTAGTAAAAAAAATATTTTTCAGTTTACAGCAAATGAAACACAATCTTTGTCTATATAATACTGTAGGCGCTGGAACAGCTAGTTGGAATATGTTGATGATAGTTATGTGTCACTTAAACATACGGAGATATTTAAATTGGATTATTACACATCAGCAACTTTAACTCTTTTGAAAAATAATTAGTATCTCCTTTTCATTTCTTTCACTTACAGTGTCACACACACTCTCTCTCTCTCTATATATTTATGATGCTGTGGTTTCAATTAATTGTTAATGATATTATCTCAAATTTTTTATTCTAACGTTAATTAGGAAGGGTTATTATTATGGTTATTATTATGGTTATTATTATTATTATTTTACCCTTTATTTTTTTTCTTAATTATATAAATCTCTCTTTATTAGATATACTTTACAAATAAGATATTTGTAATCTTAAAGAACTGTTATTATTATTAAGAATAAAATAAAATAAAAAAGTAATTGATTTTGTCTTCAATTTTTAAAGTGATAAATTAATTTGAAATAGTTATTTTTAGAAAGTTAGATGTATAATTTGGGATGGAGGAGTAATTTACAAATTAACCAACCAGTTTCTGTTTGAAAATTTTAAAACTTATATTAATGATTTCATATTTTCAGGGAGGTGTCATAAATGAAAGACTAATTAAAAAAGGATTTGACTTGCAAAATTTAGGAAGTGATCCCTTTTGTATGGGTTCACATCACATGGATAAACAAAAGCTAATTACTACTACTTGTTTTCGAAGGAAAATTTATTAAAACGTATTTCAATTGAGTAATTAATATTAGCCACATGAAAATACGAAATGAAACGATTAATTTTACTTGATTCTTGTATTAAAAATAAATTATTTTATTTGTTCATTTTAACAAATCAAGAAAATTTTTTTATTTTCTTTCAATACTATTTAATAGTAAAATTTAAATTTTTAAAGAATAATCAATAAAAATATGGTGAAGTTAACAATGAAAGAGATATTGGCATGTGCTGACTAGCTATGTTAAACCAAGGATCCCTTATTAATTATCTTGTAAGTAGAGTTAACAATGAACCTAACATTTTTGGATTTCCAACGGATCGACTAAAACTATGGTTGCATTTAATGTTATACCATCTTGATTTGAGCATGCATGCATACACATACATATCCACCTCCATCTCTTCGATCAAATGACCCTTACCTTCTCTTATATATTCTAATTTTCACTTTAAAGCTGGTAGATAATTAAAAAGAAAAAGAAGATAGTAAATAAACAAATTCAATTAAACTCTCGTTTTGTTTTGTGAAAGATTTAATATTGTTCAACTACTTCTCTCCATCCAAAAAGCATACTCAGTTTAATTAGTGCTAAAAAACCATGGAATACAGGGGGGCGGCACCTCGGTTTTAGAGTTTAAACCACTAGGGTTCAACTGAAAATCATTTGACTAATGTATATATTACTACTAGTTGATAAATAAAATAAAAAGAAAACAATGATAATAAGCTGCCAGGTGCACTGCTTCTAACATGCCTTATCACACTACTATTACTATTACATTAATTATATACTCCCTTTGCTCCCCTTCTATTTCTCAACAATAACAACAATGCCTAGACTCCTACAAAATGAGGTCTCAAATAGGGTAAAGTATACACATATTTTATCTTTATTTTTGAGGTAAAAATATTATTTTCGATATATTTTTGGCTTAAGAAAAGATAAATTAAAGTAATATAAAAAATTAAAAAAAAGTAACTGATGTGAAATCATAACAAAACATGCTTAACAGTAACTAAAGCAAAGTAATACGATAATCAAAGTACAAGAAATAATATATAGTAACAAAAATCTAAAGACAAGACACTACAAGAGTAATACTATGACTACTGATATGGATGAATTAACTAAAAAACGCTCTGCTACCTGCTAACCTACTACCCTAATCCGTGACCTCCACAACCTCCTATCTAAGGTTATGTCCTCGGTAAATTGAAATTGCATCATGTCTTGTCTAATCACCGCTCTTCAATACTTCTTCGGCCTACTGCTACCTCTCCTTAAACCATTCATTGTCAACCTCTAACACCTTCACACTAGGGCCTATAGGCATCTCTCTTTACACGTCCAAACCATCTCAGTATCGCTTCCTACATCTGATCCTCCACGGAAGTCACACCCATCTTGTCCTTGATATCTTCATTTCTAATCATATCTCTTAGTATGCCCATATATCCATCGCAACATCCTCATTTCTGCAACTCTTATCTTTTGAATATGAGAGTTCTTGACCGATTAACACTCTGGTTCATACGACATAGTAGGTCTAACCACCACTCCATAGAACTTGCCTTTAAATTTTGGTGGCACATTTTTATCACATAGGATTCTAGATATGAGCCTCCTTTTCATCCATCCTGCACTAATATGGTGAGCGACTTCCTCGTCAATCTTTTCATTTCCTTGAATAACAGTCTAAGATAATTGAAACTTCCTCTCTTTTGGATGACTAGTATATCAAGCCTCACATCCGCGCCAGCCTCATGCCTCGCATCCAAGTTTTTAGTCTTGTTTCGACTGAACTTGAACCCTTTAAACTCTAGGGTTTGTATCAAAATATCCAACTTAGCATTAACTCCGTTGCGAGTCTTGTCAATCAGAATTATATCATCCGCGAATAACATACACCATGACACCTCACCATGGCATCTCACCTGTCACACCCCACCTTGGGGGGTATGACTGGCACCTAGTGCCCTACTGGGACCTGAACTGCTGAACTGCTAAGCCTGGGCACATCTGGTGCCTGGCTGGCTCTAACTCATATTTCTGGACACAAAGGGCTATATAACGGCTGTAAACACAGCCCCCGGCCCATTGGCCTATAGCCCCCTGTACCTGTAATAACAGCTGACCAGAACATGCAACTATAGGGAAACCTATGTGGGCCGACAAGGCCACCATACTGTCTAGTTATCTGCAACTCAGCAATGAAATACTAGAAAGCTACTTGACCGGCAAGGTCACCACTACTGTCAAACTTATGGCCCCACACGGCCAACATAAAGAAGCAAAAGTACTAACAGCTAACAACTGCACGGCCCCACACGACCGGCTCAACTGACCACAGGGAAATATACAGACTGCAAGCCTCTAGGGATAGCAATAGAAATGATCGGGACAGGGCCCCGACCTACCCGTACTATACAACGAAAGAAAACAAAATACACCTCTGGAATTCAGACTCCGGATGACAGGAGCTGAATACTCAATAGCTGGCTGGAATCACGAGGGATCGCCTCCTCGTCTATGGGTACCTGCAGGCAAGTAATGCAGCGCCCCTCTGGGCGTCAGTACCACTGGTACTGAGTATGCAAATCAACTGAAGTAACACAACTGAAAACAACTGAATATAGTTAGCATAACTAGCATTTCTATATAGCAGGAGATAGCTGAATCTGAAGAAGCTGATATAAACTGACTCAAGCTTTCTGTACTGATAAGGCAGAGGTGTACCTGTAGACGCGACGGCCTGCTGTCTAGTAGCTAGTATATAACATATAGAGCACATAAACAGATATACAAGTAGCAAACAAGAGCCAATACCAACCCCCATAAGCCGGATGGCGCCAAGCAAGCAAACAATCTATATACCCCTACCCGGGTCAAAACCAACCAAAAATAAGTCACACCACTCATCTGATAACTGTGAGCTCCTCCTACCGGCCCCCTTGGGTACGTAGCTCAGGCCTTGGCCTCTGACAATAAACTGTGTCTGAGTTCGAAGACTCCTGCCTCTGGGCACAGGTGTGCACACAGAGTGGTCTGCTGCTGTAAACAGGGTGTGCTAGCTCTGCGTAGAGTAAACTGAACTACCCCTGCAAGCAGGGTGGTCTGGATCGTATTATCATGGTGGTCGGCCATCATCGTCCTTTAGTCGGACGGCATCGCCCAGCTGGTGGCGGTATCTGAATCTGGTATCGACACAGCTATAACCCAGGGGCGGTGGGGATGCTAAAGGGACACCCACAAGCCACAGCAAGTCTCAACACACAAATAGCACATATAAATAGCAAGCATGTATAACTGAAAAGACTATCTGGAATCTAACTTTTTTTATTCAGATCTGTTTCTACACTGAACTGATTCTTACTAATTATACTGATTCTGTAATCTCTGTTTAACTGTACGGCTAATCTGTAGCCATGATACTATCTGTCTGAATGGCTAATCTGTAGCCATAACTGTCTGTCTATCTGATCTTTCTTTATTGACTTGCATTATAAAAATCTGTTTCTTTTATTCTACTACATGCTTGCTATTCACATAATAGGCTATACTGAATCTGAAATACTAACTTGCCCTTGGGCACATGCTTTTCTAACTTTCAGACTGAATACGATATAACAACGCAAACTAGGTTTACTGAACTTTGCACAATACTTGACATTCAACTCCGGGAATTCTACTACGGAGTTTATCGAACTATACAAGGCTAAAGCTACTAACTTGCCGAAGAAACTGACTTTACATACCTTAACCTCGAGTTATCCGTCTGTCGGACGAGGCTCGGTTAATACTCCAGCTATTTCTCCCAACTGCATTCATATAGACGTCAATTAGAACTAAATACATTAATATTCGGGAGAAATTGTCACTTTTGATATATATATTTATCTCAACTTTAACCTTTCGGAAAACGGTCGAAAACTCGTTATTTTTCAGCCGTCCAGAAGGGAGAAATATTCACTTCTCAGCTAGGAACACATAGACACTAATTTAGAGCAATTCCACTTACCTTAGCTCGGTGGCTCGCCGATTCGTCGGCCGTATTTCACGAAACTAAATCCGTAGGAATGCCCTCTGCTGCTAAATACTTCGGTATCTAGGATTAATTTGAGTTTGGGCAGCGTTTGGCAGCGTAATCGGACGAAAATTATAATCCCTCCTTCGTCTTCCTCTGTTTTGCTGCGTGTTCTGGAAATTAAAATGAGTTAAATGATATTAAACCGAAGTGGGGGCTTTATATACTTGAGCCTGAACTTGGGCAACGTGTCACGGAGCCATCGCGGAGGCCTCACCTCCGTGACACGCTGCCATCGCGGAGGGGCTCTGCCTCGGCTCCTCCCGCGATGGTTCGATGGGTTTCTCGTCCGATCTTTTTCCCGGCCTTTCTCTAGCACGTATGGCCTTCTAATATGCTTAACCAACGTGCGAATAGGTCGTCTAGGTGCCGGGAATTCTACGGGGTATAACATTCTCCCCCCCTTAAGAACATTCGTCCTCGAATGTACACTGTTATCTAGAGGACTACTTACTTTACTTCCTAAAAAAAAATTTCGGCAGAGTTTCCCCTGTAATATGGACTATCGCAAAAACCTGAAATGCAGAAAAGTCCAACACAGGCACTGCACACAATATTCTAAAATCCACTGGATAACTAGATATCAATCTTTCTTTATCATTTACAAACATACAACCATAAGGTACTGTATAAGTAATAATACGGACATACCTGTCGCCTGACTATGCCTGAAATAGGTGAGGGTATCTGACTTTCATATCTTCTTCTGCTTCCCAAGTCATCTCCTCTCGGTTTTTGTTACGCCCTAATACTTTGATAGATGTAATATCTTTTAGTCCTCAATCTGCGAATCTGTCTGTTTAAGATAATTATCGGAACCTCTTCATAGGCCAGCCTTTTCGTAACCTATTCTGGACTGGGACTGCTCTGGACGGGTCTCCTATGCATTTCTTCAGCATAGATACATGAAAGACCGGACGAACGAATTCTAATTCTGGAGGCAAATTCAATTAACGGTAAATGCTCACTTTGGCTACTATCGAAATCTAGTACACACGCTCGCAACATGCCTTCGAGCGTCTGAGTTATGCACTCAGCCTGCTCATCTGTTTGAAATAATAGATACTGGTATTCTATGTAATCTGACTATCTTTCTTATATACCACTCAGCATAATCTTCGGCCGAGAAGGTAGTTCTTACCGATAAGAGATGAGTTGATTTTGTCGATCTGTCACTTATTACTCCTGTGGAGTCATGTCTGTGTTTAGTACGGGGTAATCTTGCTACAAAATTCATGTTACCGCTTCCCCTTTCTGGAGAAGCATAGTTATGTCTGGGCCAAATCGCCTGGTTTCTGATGTTCTACTTTCATCTGTTGGCAGTTAGGAGACTGGGCTACAAATTCAGCAATTTCTCTTTTCATACCTGGCCACCCGTAGTTTTCTTTGACATCATGGCACATTTTCGTCGCGCCTGGGTGGAGAGAATAGCGGGCGTAATACGCCTCGCTCATAAGCTGCTGGCGATGCCCTAAAATATCTGGAACACAAATGCGGCCTTTATATCGTAACACTTCATCCCTGGTTATCTGAAAATATGTCACCTTTCCTTACTGAACCTTGTGTTCAAGTTGAACCTGGCTAGGGTCTCCATACTGCCATTCCTTTACTTCCACCACTAACGACAACACTGCGACATTCTGTATTATCGCTCTGTTATCCTTTATTTCTGCTATGTGAATGGCTAAACCGGCTAACTAGTGTAATTCTCGGGTCTATTCTCGCTGTTCAGGCTGCAAGTATGCCAACTCCCCATAAATTTACGGCTAAGGGCATCTGCTACCATATTAGCCCTTCCTGGGTGGTACAAAATTTTCACTCTTTAAGGCATAAACTACTGCAGCTAACTCCAGGTCATGGGTAAGATAATTCTCTTCACATTTTTTTCACCTGCCTGAAAGCATAAGCTATTACCTTACCACGCTGCATCAACCCTCTGTACCTCCTGGCGATACTAACACTGGAGCTGACGTTAACCTGGATTTTAACTCTTAGAAGTTCTGCTCACACACCTCAGTCTGCTGGAACTTTACTGCCTTCTGTGTCAACTTAGTCAGAGGTGCTGCTAAGGTGGAAAATCCTTCCACAAACCCTCTGTAATACCCGGCTAACCGCAGGGATTCCGTACTTCGATTGGAGTGGTAGGTCTAGACTATGTCTTCTCTACTTCGATTTTCTGTGTATCTATCTGCACCCCAGCCTCTGACATAATGTGACCAAAAAGGCTACTAAACTCAACCAAAATTCACATTTACAAAATTTGACATATAACTGACGGTCATACTGGTTTATTATGCCGGAGAATCTGACAAGTAATCTACCGGTATAGCTAGAGCTTTACCTGGCTTTCTGACCGCATGCTAAGGCTACTTATTGTTAAGGTAACCTTGAACGGCTATTTGCACACCGTGTGCCCGTATCTAATTAGGGGGTCCTGATATTGACCATGACGTCTAATGATCTGGCTGCATAACCTTAAATAACTGAATAGTCGGGTTGAATGACCCGGATATAGCAGTAGTCTAACAATGCTCTAACTGTTCTACTTAAATACTTATAGTTCATGCATGACTGCAGACTTGTGGACATCTAATTTCTTTGTTATTTTGCTTGAACCACTATAAGGCTGAGCTTAATCAAACTTACTCCCAGGCGATCAATCTCTGGGTCTCCACGGGGGGTCTACTGATCCCCTGGTCTTAGTAAACACTGTGCTAGCAGGGTACTATCAATCTCTTATGCCTTATGTGTATCCACTTGGATTTATACTACTATTCTGGGGAATTCTCGGTCTTATGAACTATTTTGTAAATACTGGCCTTCTGCTAGGGCTCTGTATCTAAATATCTTACGAAAACCAGCTGAGTTACTAGTCTGTCGCTGACTACTGATGTGGACCCTTTCTTGGGGTGCCCACGGGCTTGTCTGAATCAGACGGCTGGCTAACTTGCGGGGTGTTCTACGTAATAATTACTAGGTTGACTAAGGTCGACTCTCACCTACAAGGCTGGGAAAATGATGTACGACCACTTAACATACTGGAAAAATTCTGGTTCTGGCATATGGGATAATGCTAATAAATTTTAGGGATGCTTCCCTACCAGTACAAGCGCCAGCCAGTCGTTAGACTGTCTAACTGTGCCCTTATCATCTAGCCTTCTGATTCAGGTTACTAACTCTTGTAAGCTTCTAAAACCTAGATCTGACAATAACATATAAGTCTGTTAACTTAATAACTGAGAGCTGAGACAGTTTCTATGGATTCGTACGTAAATCACACTTAACTTGCCCCTTCTCTTTCGCTTTTCTCTTTTTTCTCCTCTCTCTTTTCTCTTTTTATTTTTGACAAGGGGTCCTGCAATGCAATTTGTATATACTTCCCAGCACTAATATGCATCTGTGTGATTGTAACCCCTATTAGCAGCTGCTCACAACATATTTATTATCTGCACAAATATATATTAATAAATACGTACAATACATATTGAATTATGTGGTGATACGTAATCTCTGACACACTTTGCTAAATTTTGTATTGTACATGATATACTGCTTCTATGGCCTAATAATACCTCCTGCCTTCTCTTAACATTTCATTGTATTGTCACCCCATTCTGAAAGTAACAAACATAAACACTTTGGTTATTGTCTGTTGTTTGAAATTCCGCCACTCTTGCGATGTGGGGTCAACGTTCGAATCTTGTGGCCTTACTTGGCATATATTGAGAGCCCCTGACTGCCTGCTGGGCCTTATCTCTAGGCTACACTAGATTAGAATTGCTGTATCGGTAACTTCTTAACTTCTCCATAGCGGGCATACTGCGGTATTCTGAACCGCAATCTTACTGTCAGCCTGAGGCTTAATCCTTAAAACGATACTCTATTAATCTGGGGAGAGGGGTAACCCTGATTTCCCCACAAAATCTGGCATTCCTGCTTCTTCCTCTCATCTTGCTTAAGCTAAACTCTAGGGTTCAAGGTACCTGCCTTTCGTTGCTAATGAAATTACTGATCAAGCCTCGGCCTATACTTCTTCTGGCTTATATTCAGGCCCATTTGATTCACATGACCTTTATATCTTTCGATGTCACAACTAGATCATAACTATAATCTTACCGGTATATCTTGCTATCTGTTAGCATATAAGGCGGACTTGGCCCTTTTCTGACTCAAACTCGACTATCATTAGGCATTCATCACTAGTAGGTTTGTTACCCCTACTTCGGGTACGTTAACAATCTTACTTTCTTTACTGGCTTGTTATTATAAGGGTCTGCTCAGCCTACGTAATCATAAGGGCTCTTTATACCTTCTAATACTTACTAGGATCAATCAGCCCATCTTTACTTACTGCTTGATTTGGCAACCCCATCTCAAGTCTTATGCCCCTTTACTATACTGGCATCAAAACCAAGGGGTGGGAATAGCCCTTTTCTTATTGCAACCAGCAAAAGCATTTGACTGTACCATATCCGAAAAGAGGTATTTGGGATTCCTGCATTTCCCTCTCTTTTTCATACTTACCTGGTGGTCTGACCTTGTCTATAATCTTAATCAGGTCTTATATAACTACTAAGTAAATCAACTCATATGTACATTATACTTCTGACTTCCTATTCTAACGTTATCAACGTATACTGGGAATAGTGCCAATAAAGGTATCATGCTGGGAGGTCTCTGATACCTCCTCCTGCTGCTGTAGCTATCATGTAACTGACTAATGCTCTCTTCCGTTGCTATCTCTGATCTTCTGCCTGTGATAGGGTAATGCTGATCTGCCTTTGTATCTGTAATCAAAGAATACGGTAAGTTCTCAGGGACTCAACCCTATACTGTACCGCTCTAAAGCACGACTGACTGAGAAGGAAGGGTAACCATCATATCATGTCTCGCAGCCTCCTGCCTATAGTATGTGGTGCACAACACATCCATAGACAAGACTCTACTTAGCACGGCTTGCAGACTCCCTGGAACACGACCTGCTCTGATACCAAGTTTGTCACACCCCACCTTGGGGGGTATGACTGGCACCTAGTGCCCTACTGGGACCTGAACTGCTGAACTGCTAAGCCTGGGCACATCTGGTGCCTGGCTGGCTCTAAGTCATATTTCTGGACACAAAGGGCTATATAACGGCTGTAAACATAGCCCCCGGCCCATTGGCCTATAGCCCCCTGTACCTGTAATAACAGCTGACCAGAACATGCAACTATAGGGAAACCTATGTGGGTCGACAAGGCCACCATACTGTCTAGTTATCTGCAACTCAGCAATGAAATACTAGAAAGCTACGTGACCGGCAAGGTCACCACTACTATCAAACTTATGGCCCCACACGGCCAACATAAAGAAGCAAAAGTACTAACAGCTAACAACTGCACAGCCCCACACGACCGGCTCAACTGACCACAGGGAAATATACAGACTGCAAGCCTCTAGGGATAGCAATAGAAATGATCGGGACAGGGCCCCGACCTACCCGTACTGTACAACGAAAGAAAACAAAATACACCTCTGGAATTCAGACTCTAGATGACAGGAGCTGAATACTCAATAGCTGGCTGGAATCACGAGGGATCGCCTCTTCGTCTATGGGTACCTGCAGGCAAGTAATGCAGCGCCCCTTTGGGCGTTAGTACCACTGGTACTGAGTATGCAAAGCAACTGAAGTAACACAACTGAAAACAACTGAATATAGTTAGCATAACTAGCATTTCTATATAGCAGGAGATAGCTGAATCTGAAGAAGCTGATATAAACTGACTCAAGCTTTCTGTACTGATAAGGCAGAGGCGTACCTGTAGACGCGACGGCCTGCTGTCTAGTAGCTAGTATATAACATATAGAGCACATAAACAGATATACAAGTAGCAAACAAGAGCCAATACCAACCCCCATAAGCCGGATGGCGCCAAGCAAGCAAACAATCTATATACCCCTACCCGGGTCAAAACCAACCAAAAATAAGTCACACCACTCATCTGATAACTGTGAGCTCCTCCTACCGGCCCCCTTGGGTACGTAGCTCAGGCCTTGGCCTCTGACAATAAACTGTGTCTGAGTCCGAAGACTCCTGCCTCTGGGCACAGGTGTGCACACAGAGTGGTCTGCCGCTGTAAACAGGGTGTGCTAGCTCTGCGCAGAGTAAACTGAACTACCCCTGCAAGCAGGGTGGTCTGGACCGTATTATCATGGTGGTCGGCCATCATCGCCCAGCTGGTGGCGGTATCTGAATCTGGTATCGACACAGCTATAACCCAGGGGCGGTGGGGATGCTAAAGGGACACCCACAAGCCACAGCAAGTCTCAACACACAAATAGCACATATAAATAGCAAGCATGTATAACTGAAAAGACTATCTGGAATCTAACTTTTTTTATTCAGATCTGTTTCTACACTGAACTGATTCTTACTAATTATACTGATTCTGTAATCTCTATTTAACTGTACGGCTAATCTGTAGCCATGATACTATCTGTCTGAATGGCTAATCTGTAGCCATAACTGTCTGTCTATCTGATCTTTCTTTATTGACTTGCATTATAAAAATCTGTTTCTTTTATTCTACTACATGCTTGCTATTCACATAATAGGCTATACTGAATCTGAAATACTAACTTGCCCTTGGGCACATGCTTTTCTAACTTTCAGACTGAATACGATATAACAACGCAAACTAGGTTTACTGAACTTTGCACAATACTTGACATTCAACTCCGGGAATTCTACTACGGAGTTTATCGAACTATACAAGGCTAAAGCTACTAACTTGCCGAAGAAACTGACTTTACATACCTTAACCTCGAGTTATCCGTCTGTCGGACGAGGCTCGGTTAATACTCCAGCTATTTCTCCCAACTGCATTCATATAGACGTCAATTAGAACTAAATACATTAATATTCGGGAGAAATTGTCACTTTTGATATATATATTTATCTCAACTTTAACCTTTCGGAAAACGGTCGAAAACTCGTTATTTTTCAGCCGTCCAGAAGGGAGAAATATTCACTTCTCAGCTAGGAACACATAGACACTAATTTAGAGCAATTCCACTTACCTTAGCTCGGTGGCTCGCCGATTCGTCGGCCGTATTTCACGAAACTAAATCCGTAGGAATGCCCTCTGCTGCTAAATACTTCGGTATCTAGGATTAATTTGAGTTTGGGCAGCGTTTGGCAGCGTAATCGGACGAAAATTATAATCCCTCCTTCGTCTTCCTCTGTTTTGCTGCGTGTTCTGGAAATTAAAATGAGTTAAATGATATTAAACCGAAGTGGGGGCTTTATATACTTGAGCCTGAACTTGGGCAACGTGTCACGGAGCCATCGCGGAGGCCTCACCTCCGTGACACGCTGCCATCGCGGAGGGGCTCTGCCTCGGCTCCTCCCGCGATGGTTCGATGGGTTTTTCGTCCGATCTTTTTCCCGGCCTTTCTCTAGCACGTATGGCCTTCTAATATGCTTAACCAACGTGCGAATAGGTCGTCTAGGTGCCGGAAATTCTACGGGGTATAACATCACCCTGAATTTTCCATGTCAATTTATCCAGCACCAAAACAAATAAAAATAGGCTAAGGACTGATCCTGCTGTAACCCCATCAAAATTGAAAAGTTCTTCGAGTTTTCTTCCACTGTCCTTATCCGGATCTTGGCTCATCGTATATGTCCTAGATCGCCCTCGTAGCCTCCAAGTATCGATTTCCAGTACAGAACCTCTCTTGGAACTTTGTAGTAAGTCTTTTCTAGGTCGATAAACACCATGTGCAAGTTCTTCTTCCTCTCCCTATACTGCTCCACCAGTCTCCCTACAAGATGAATGACTTCTGTAGTCGAGTGCCCCAACATGAATCTGAATTGATTCTCAGATAGTCACACCCTTCCTTACCCTCAGGTCCACCACACTTTTCTAAATCTTCATAGTGTGGCTTAGCAACTTGATACCCCTATAGTTGTTGCAATTTTGAATGCAACCCTTGTTCTTGTACAATAGAAATATTATACTCCACCTTCATGCCTCGGGCATCTCCATCTTCTTGAAAACAACATTAAACAACTTAATTAGTCACCTTGTAGCTGTCCTACCTGTGCTCTTTTAAAATTCTACCAGGATCTCGTCTAGCGTCGTCGCTCTACCTCTACGCATCCTACAAACAACACCTTGAATCTCGGCCACCCCTATATGTCTACAATACCAACAATCGTGATTTCTCTCTGAGTATTTCAAATCTCCCAACATAATGTCTTTGTCCTCTATTCATTCAAGAGTTTATGAAAGTATGACTTCCATCTGTTCCATTCTATTTGTCATGGTTACTATAATAATTACTTCAAAGTACCGGTTATTCTAATAATAAGATATAATTAACTATTTTTTTCATTTCTTATCTAACTCTAATATACATGGAGAGCAATCAATATGACTTAAAAAATTTAAAGAATAAATAAAAGTAATTTAATCAAATTATTTTTTTTTTAAAATTAATATTATTATAAGGGACGTAAAAAAGATAAACACAGGAAATAAAATAGATGGGAGGAAGTATAAAATTTATTTTAAAGAAAGAACGGAATAGTTATATACTTATATTTAAAGGAGATGACTTAAAAGCTTCATTCAAACGGCTTTACCGACTTTAATAACTGAATTTGCAATTAATTGTAAAGGAAGGAATAAAATCAGAAGGGAATTTCACATCTCAACGTCCAAGGAGTTATTGGTACACATTTCTCATTAATTATTTCTATTAAGTAAGGAGTATTATTGACCCCCCTTTGATACTTAATACCTATCCATGTTAGTATTTGTTCACGTTCTCTTCCATGTGATAAAGGGATCTTCAAGATGACATTAATATCTCCATTAAATTTACAATTGTTTCAAAATAAATGGTATTTTACATAATTAAGAAGATATTAATGATGTTCTTCTAATTTTATCGTTAATTAAATGGAAAGAGTTTTATTTAACTAAGAAAATACTAAAGAATTGCATTTTTTTCAAGATATTTATTAAGAGTAAATGGTTAAAAATACATTTTACTTTTTAGAAATGAGTAATTTTCTTAAAAGGTATGTCCAAGCTAAAAACATCACTTATTTTAAAATGAAAAAAGTATTTATTTTTTGAAAATTTTAAATTTAAAGGTTCACATTTCTTTTTCAAATAGTTGAAAAAGAATCCTGATAAATATTGTGTCTCTCTCTCGATCTCGAGTTGGAGTAGAATAGCTTATTTTAGTGCATTTGAAAGAGGACAATATATCGTTTCAAAAGATATATGTTCCAAAACAAATTCTTCTTCTCCTTTAATTAAAGGCGTGAATGAAATTTCAATAAGATATTTATCGTTCTTTTTAAAACTTTGATTTTAAAAAAAATTAATTTTTGTTAATAATTTATTATAATTTACTTAGTTGTGATATACCTCACAGGAGCTATTTAGAATTTTCATAATATAAAATGTGTAAGTATTTAATTTTAAAATACAAAAAATGTCTAAAACTAAATTATATTACAAAGATGTTTAATATAATTAGTTGACCTTAAATCAAATACAACTTTTAAAAATTATTGAGTTGTGCATATAAAGTGGAGCCAAATTCTTTCATTCGCCCCTTACCCCAATTTTCTTAGGGCTTAGGAGGCTCTTTTATAATAAATGGATGGACGAAAATTATTTTCACTTTCCTAATTTTTTTAAAAAAAAAATCAATTAGAATAAAGAGGGAAGAATGTTTATTGGTCAAAGTTGAGGAGGGAATTTGTTTTCTAAAGCAAAGCTAGAGGATAAAAACGATTTTCACCCTAAATGAATACTAGGAGTTATTGGTAGTTATTTTAGCAATTATTATTTTTTATTAAAATAAGTAGTGTTTTTATTTTTTATGTTATTTTAAAATAAATAATACTTTATATAATCAAGAAGAAATTAATGACGTTCTTTCAATTTTATCCTTATTTAAATAGAGAGAGTTTTACGTATCCAAGAAACTAAGTACACTAAAGAGCTATATTTTTTTAAATATATATTAAGGTAAATTAGTAAAAATTTATTTTACTTTTTAAAAATAGAGTAATTTTCTTAAAAAGTATGTTGAAATTAAGAGCATCGCTTGTTTTGAAATGGAGAGAGTAGTCACTAAGCTAAGAGTATATGTACTCTATTTATCGAGAAAACAAAAAATACAATATCAAAAGTGTTATAAATATATTATATTATGGATGTTCATTCATATATACAGTCAATCAGATAAACTTGCATGGAATAAGCTTGCAAGCAACTTACACAACAACTTCTGTTCTTCTATTAAATTTGAAGCAGCTTACACAACAACTGATCTGTTCCTCTATTAGATAAGCTTGCAATCAGCTTACACGACAACTTCTGTTCTTCTATAAATAGAAAACTCATTCTGTTCATTTGTATATCAATTTGAAGAGAAATAAAATATCTCTCTCTCTCTCTCCAATTTTTTTGGTTAAATCTCTTGTTATTTTGACATTTTATTACCATTACATAACACATTATCAGCATGAGATTTTGCCATCTTGAGAAAATACTTTAAGCATAGAAGGTATGAATTTACACTTGTTGTATTTCTTAAATCTCATAATGATTAAATTAATTTATGCCTATAATCATCAGAAGCGGTTAAAAATTTCACGGTACTTCATAGCTCTTAAAGCAACAATTGCTTTGAAGCTTGGTATACACCGAAAGATACGTTTAGAGAAAAACTCTCAACATTATCTGTATGCCTCGATTTACTCCTGCAGTGGTAAATCTGAAATTTATCTTCAAAGTGATAAATCTGAAATTTACTACAAAAGTGGTATATCTAAAATTTATTTCTAAAGTGGTAAATATAAAATTTACCCCCATAGTGGTAAATATGAAATTTATCCCGAAGTGGTACATATTAAAATCCATCTCCATAGTCATAAATTTGAATTCTTACCTCGTAGTGATAAATCTGAAAATTTACTTCTGAAATAGTGAACTTGAATTTGTAGCCCTCCATATATCGGGCAAAAACTATCTGTCTTGGTGCTTGATAATAAAATTCATCTTGATGCGATGGATTTGGCAGACACCAACAAAGATAAAAATAAGACATCGAATTCAAGATTTTGCTAAGGCATTATATTCCTCCACCCCTTGATGAGTGCTTGAAATTAGAATATCTCGTTGTTAAAGATCCTCCTTTGTTGTGGAATAATTTGAAAGATAAATATGAACACATGAAGATGGTTGTTCTTCCACAAATACTTATGGTTGGATTTATTTCTAGACTACAAGATTTTAAATCTATATGTGAGTATAATTCTATAATTAGAATTATTCTCCATCAAAATTATGTGGTAAAAATATCATTGATCTAGTGATATGTTGGAGAGAACTTTTACAATATTCTATGCCTCGAATATGCTCTTGAAGAAGCAATATCGAGAGATAAGATTTAGAAAATATTCTGAACTAATTTCACATATGCATGTGGCCGAGCAAAATTAGATTATTAATGAAAAATTATGAAAATCGACCTACTATTTCTAGTCAATTCACTGAAGTGAATATGACTAACTTCTACCAAGCTAAGCGTGAGAAAGGTCGTGGCCCTGATCATATTCAGGAACCTGGTCGAGTGTAATGCCCTAGAAACTCAAAGATTAGATCCGGGACTTAAATTAGAAAATTCGAAAAATAAATCTGCAGAAAATATCTCAGGATGACTCACTTAACGAGTCGTTGTGAGACCTAACGACTTGTTAGTGTTGACACCCAATTTTGACCTCCCTACATTGTATTTATTTTATCATAAGTATTTTTTTTTTACATTTTTACCTGATTACAAACTATTTTACCTTTTATATTTTTTAAAATAATTTAATATTATACTTAATATATTATATATTTTATTTTATTTCACATTTATATGTTAAGTAGTATCTCATTTTTAACTCATAATTTTATAAATGCATTTGTCATTTTTACTTAAATAGCTCAGAATAATTTTAGCATATCGCAAGTATTGTTGTTTTCTCTTTAAAATTTTAAATCTTGTAATAATCATCATAAGATTTCAAATTAATTTATTTCTTGCAAATTAATTTTCTCATTTTAATTTTGATCTTGCACAATCATTAATTAGTATCCTTATAGTACCTCATTACCATATTATATCTATTCTCTACTTAAATAACCTTTTATTTCTTATAACCTTTCATAACATTTATCATCCATACATATTTAATCATTAATTTAGATAGTATTTACATAATTATAATTATTATTTTTATTATTAATATTATTATTATAATAATAATTTTTACTTATTTATCAATATTATTTATATTTATTGCGATACTTTTCTCTTACCATTTAAATCAGCCCCAAATTTAAAACTCATATCAGCTTCAAATGTTCTCAAATCTCCTTCCACATTACAAAAATTAATTAATTTTTTTAATTAAATTTAATCGGTCAAATATTTTCATATCCATAAGATTCTCTAATCTTTTCTTTTTATGGAAGAATATTACTCATAACATCAATTGATTCTTTTCCTTTTTCACTCCCTCCGCAAAGTCTTTTTTCAGTTTTCAAAATGAAAAGGCTAGCCTTATATATGAGGACATTCACTCTTAACAATGTTCATAGACATATGAACAATAACAGTGATTAAGAAAGGGAGAGCAACTCTATACACACAATACATACATTCGGAAAAAAAAAATGAGAAACCCTTACCATTTCTTTAATTTTGTTTTCTTCATTATAAAGAGACATACATACACTTAGTAGCTCACTCACTTATATTTATATATTGAAGCTTTTCCTTATCTTCAATGGCAGTCACATATATAAGACCTCACTGAAACAACCCATTTTTCTTTTGTTGACACTATCAATTTTCGCCGCTAAAAGGTACACCGTTACGTTCAAATATAAACCACATATGCAACTCCAAAATGCCACATTCTCGCCTATAAATCTCCATCTATGTTTGTATTTATTCCTGGTCAAAGTCAAGGACTTCCCATCAAAACCACGTCGGCATCAAGCTCTGGTCGCTGTCCATTTTTGACAAGAATTGGAGTTTCTTTGGTCCTAATATAACAAAGTAAAATTTTTAGTTTATAAAGGTCCATTCTTTATTCCTTGTACACTTATAATGTAATATTGCAAACACTCTCATGCTAGATCTGTTCAAGTTGAAAGCGTTTTATGGGTTGATTTCTTCCCATTTAAATTCCATTAGGATTCATAATGACAGTAGAATTTAAAGTTACTATGAAGCATGCCTCTTTAAGCTTGGTTTGTTTATATCGTTATTAATTTATTTTACTTTTCATCTAGTTTAAATTAATTATGGAATGCATATTTGACTGATTCAAGATGCAAGTACATTGAGGTTTAAAAGAAGTTTAGCTCACTGTTAATTTCTTTTAAATTAAGTTTTGTATTGGTGTTTATTCTTTTATTTAATATAATAAATGGGTATTATAATGTTGGTTAAAAGAGCTAATAAATGTAATTATTTAACTGTTAGCTTCATATTAGCATGATTGATTTATGGCTAATTTATTGAATTGTTATGGAGTTCTCATTTGATTTTGTCATTGGATATTGGATACAGACAATTACCAATGATAAATAGGTCATTGGTTATGGATTGAGATTAGTTTGATCATTAATTATTCACTTAAATAATTTAATTTGGCCTGAGGGTAAGCATCGATATAAGCTAATTGATATTTAATGTGATAAGGATAAAATGAGTTGCGTATTTATTTCAAATTTCTATGTCCGTAAAATTTATTTTTTTTTTTAAAAAACTCTCTTGTTAAACTCTTTTCCTTCTTATGTGCTTATTTGATTAAGAGTTCCTTTTATTAGTCACTTAATATTTTTCAATTAGTTAGATATTGAGAATAGACATACTCTCATCCCTTTGAATGCCTTTTTACATGTACATCACAATGGAATGTCATTGCTTGGAATTTTATCACTACAAGTGGAGGAATCAACGTGTGAAGCAAGACTTAAACGGAGTCGTCGCCTCAGGTGGGCATTAGGTACGTTTCGGGAAATGATGAAACAAGCAGGCTATAACTGACTTCTTATATGAAGCGCACATTAGCTTTATAGATACAAAGCAACTTGTTACTCCCTTCTTTTCTAATTTCATGTCATCCTTTTAAAAGTCTCAAAGACTTGAAAATTTTTACTATTATGTTAAACTATTGACATACTTTCATGTAATCTAAAATTTAAATATATATATATATATATATATATATTATTCTTTTCATCTTATCTTAAGACGTTTAAGAGGGTCGATCATATCAAAAATAGAATAGATGGGAGTAATATCTCGTTGGGCCCATTTTCATCTTAATTTTATGTATTGCTAACTGTTTTTTTTTAGTATTATGTTTGGAAGCAACTAAGTTACTTTCTTTATCCTTTACTCTTCATATTTTTTTTATTTAGTTTCTTTTGCTTGTTTGTATTATTCAATTATTTTAAGTGTTTTGTTGGAAGCGAACAGGTACGTCTTCTCTCCTTTTATGCTTGAAAAATATTTGTAGAGGGAGTGTATTTTTATTAAAATAAACTTTGTATGTTTAACACCTAGTTAGTTGGACTTGTTTTAATTAAATAACTAAGTTTACGTGCCTGATTTTATTTATTTATTTTGATCAATAATAATTTTACATGCTTAATTATTTGGCTATGTTAGAATTAAATAAAAATAATTTACCTTAGTTTATCACTAATTTTCCCACATAATTAACGAATCCGGAAGGGACCCACGTTTGTGGACCTCGAAAGGTGCTTAACACCTTCCTTTCGAGGTAACTTGAACCCTTACCCGACTCTGGTGGTCTAGGCTAGTTCAAATAATTATTTTTTTATTTAGAATGGTGCCCTAACGCACCTTAATTCGTTAGGTGGCGACTCTTTGTATTAATTATCCTAAAAGAGTTGTCACATGTCGAGTTCCACTTTTCGCGAGAAAAATGGGGCGCGATAGTTAGGTCAGTCGTGGAAAGGAGGAATTAGAAGTGTGAAGTGAGAAGCAGTGTACTTGACGTATGGTGACCACGAGTCGTGGTCACCTATAACGACTCATCTTGTGACTCGTGGTCAAGCCTAGTATAGAATTTCAGAAGTGAGGTAGTGAGGTTCACGACTGGTGACCATGAGTCGTGGTCAGTCACCATGACTCATTGGATCCCTCGTGGTGACCTGATGAGGATCCAGATAGTGTACTCAATGAGGGTGACCACGAGTCGGGCCAATCACCACTGCTCGTTAGGTCACCCGTTAGGGTTACCTGGAAGTTTTTCCCAGCGATTTTCTTAAGGGCTATTTAGTAATTTTATATTCTCCTAAGTTTTAAACTATGTCGTTTTGGACGTAAATTCAGACTTATTAGAGGGTTTGGACGGTTCCTCCCCTCATTCTCACGTTTACTCTCAGAAAACTTATCGAAATTTCTCTCAAGAAACTCTCAAGCAGGCTTAGGGTTTTCCTTCATCGCAGCAGTTCAGGTCTTCTTCTTCAGGGAATTCTTATCCAGGTATATGGGAATTCAACAACGGAATTATCCTTCCCTTGTGTCCCCCAAAATCCTCCCATAATTTTCCTATCAGTTTAGCCTTGAGGTCTTCGAATATGAATAAGTTTTCATGTTGGTTTTCATTAATTTCAATTGGGATAATATCCATGTTTATTAATCATATGATCTTCATCAATTCCTAAGTAAATTGTTGTTGTTCTTGCCAAGGTGATTTACAGCCCTAAATTCTCGAGTAAATATTATTGCGTATTAAATTTCATCTAGTTTGTGAAGTATGTTTTGGGCTGAATTTTTCTAGTAATTCTTATTATATATATATGCTGAGCAATTATTCCATTTATAAGAATAATTTTAGCCTTGTTGGATGAGATTCCTTTAACTCTTGAAATTTTGCTATATTATGAAATTTCCGTGTTGTTGGGATGAGTTGAGTTCTCTTTTAGCTGCTTAGTAGTTTAGTTCAGATAGAATGTAGAACCTCTTCAAAACTTTACAGAAATTGTCAACTGATCAGTTTGACTTCAGTCTTTTCCCGAGGTGCTAGAGGTGCCTCCCAGTTATCAGAATCAAAATCAAAATCTACTTTATTGGTCCATTAGGTGGTCATGACATTTTAGATATATATAGCTCTGACCAGCCCCAAGACCCCAGTTCAGCTTACAGTCTGTTCTTAAACGGTTACAACGCTTTCAGATAAGCAGCTCTGATCAGTCTAGAACCCAGTTTCAGAATCTGGTCCGATAAGACTCTCAGGTTACTTTCAGTTATATGTCCCTGCTAGTCTTGGACCCTAGTTTCGAGCTAGCCTAGTAGTTCAATTTAGGTTTTCCAGTGGGAGTAGGACTTAGCACTGAGCAGGTCGGGGTTCCCGCGCACCCAGGTTCTCAGAACTACGTTGTCGACGTAGGTTATAGTATTACTTAGCCTGATTGGTCCCAAACTTTTGTGATCACCCAGTTCATGCCTTTATACCCTGGAAAGGTATATTGGATCCTACCGGTGAGGTGTATTCATCGGACTCCACGTCTAGATCATGTGGTTATATGTCGGTTAGAGACCCTCCCACTAGTTAGTTCAGTTTAGTCTCAATTTTTGACAATTCAGTTTAGTGTGGTCTCTCAAACTCAGTGTTGCATACTTAGGGCATGTCTTTGACCATCAAACAGGGTCATCTCGACCATTTCAGTTTACATCAGTAGTTTAGTTCAGTTTACTGGTTGGTCATTGCATGTCATTTCAGTTCAGACTTTGTAATTCGGTTATGCTTTCCCCCACTTACTCAGTACATTCAAAGTACTGACGTATACTTTTATGCTGTATCGTTTCATGATACAACTACAGGTTCCTAGACTCAGCAGCGTTAGCCGCCACGATTCAGATCCTCCTCAACCGCAGTTGTAGTGTGAGTCCTCATCATTCAAGGGCCTTATTTTATTTTCTTACAATTAGATAACAGTTTTTATTTAGACTTAGAGTTAGCTGGGGGCTTGTCCCAGTAACTCATCAGTTAGAAGGCTTTCAGACTACAGATGTTCAGAATTTCATATTTTAAGTTTCATCTTAAATTTCATAAAGAAAATGCTTTTATGTTATTATTTCAAAATTTCCGTTGTGCATGTTTTACTCACAATACTAGTGTATGATAGACCAAGGGTTGATTTGGGGTTACTTGTGACTTCAAATACCGTGTTACGTCCAGCGTGTAGTCTCGAGGCTTGACAAACTTGGTATCAGAGCACTAGGTTTAGAGTATCCTCGGAATGTCTGAAAGCCGCATCGAGTAGAGTCCTTTTCATGGGTCTGAAGCATGCCACACTTATGACGAGGAGGCTACGAGATGTTATTAGGAAAACTCTCTTGTGTTCATACTCTTTATCGTGCATTAAAGTTCAATTCCAGAAATGCCCTTCTAACTTGTGCTCTGTTTCATTTCAGTGAATCATGCCTCCTAAATGCGATAACAAAAGAAGGCCGGCAATGCCAACAGTACCGCCCCACCAACTCCAGTAGCCCCTCAGGACGACACAGTGTCCACTGCAGAGTTCAGAGCGACTATCCAGCTGCTCGCAAAAACAGTCACCACCAGCAGGTGGTACCAATGAACACTAGCGGGTCTGCAGCCGCTGCGAGGGTGAGGGACTTCACCCGGATGAACCCTCCATCATTCCAAGGGTCCAAAGTAGGGGAGGACCCCCAAGAGTTCGTGGAAGAAATCAGGAAGATCACCTGAATTATGGGTGTCAGTTCCTCTGAAAGTGCTGATTTGGATGCCTACCAACTGAAAGAAGTAGCCCAAGTTTGGAATGACCAGTGGAAGGAAGGACGGCCAGCGGGAGAAGGACCAGTGGAGTGGGAAGAATTCAATACAGCTTTCCTGGACAGGTTTTTCCCTCAAGAGCTGAGGGAGGCTAAGATGGCAGAGTTTATGAACTTGCGATAGGGCAACAGAACTGTGGAGGAGTATGCTCTAGAGTTTACTAGGTTGTTTAAGTATCCAGAAATGGTAGCCGAGCCAAGGGCTCGCATGCTGAAGTTTGTTAACGGAGTGTCGAACCTAGTCCTCAAGGAGTGCAGGACGACGATGCTAATCAAGGATATGGACCTCTCTAGCTTAATTGTGTATGTCCAGCAAATTGAGGCTGAAAAGCTGAAAGATATGGAGCGTACGAACAAATGGGCAAGGACTGGCCAATCAGATTTCAGCCATCAGAGGTCTGGTGGTAGTAGCCTCCCACAAAAACAACAACAACAGAGAGCCCCAGCACCTAGTTCAGCCTGTGCCCCAACCTTTCGGTCCCGCCAGGATCGGAGGGGTGGATCATCTGGCACTCAGTCTCAGGCTCACAGTACCGGGGAACAAGTATTCAGCTTGCCCCAAGTGTGGTAGGAATCACCCAGGGGAATGCCTTTAGGGACGAGAGAGTTGTTTTGGATGTGGACAACTTGGACATAGGCTCAAGGAGTGCCCACCAGTAGGGCGAGGGAGATCACAATCTACCACATCATCAGCTCCAACAAGCCTACCAGCTCAGCAGCCCAGTACATCAGGTACAGATGGCGGTCAGTACCAAAATCGCTTCTATGCTCTATCTTCGCGTCAGGATCAGGAAAGCTCAGCTGATGTAGTTACTGGTATGTTACGTCTTTTCCATATAGATGAATATGCCCTCCTAGATCCAGGAGCTACTCTTTCGTTCGTGACTCCATATATAGCAGTTCAGTTCAACATCAGTCCATAGGTCCTATAAGAACCCTTCTCAGTCTCCACCCCAGTTAGCGAATCAGTTAGAGCCAGCCGGGTGTACAGGAACTACCCAGTCTCAGTCTTGAATAAATTTATTCCAGCTGATCTTGTAGAGTTAGACATGGTTGACTTTGACCTCATTCTCAGCATGTATTGGTTACACTCCTGCTATGCCTCAGTTGATTGCAGAACTAGAGTTGTCAAGTTGCATTTTTCAAATGAACCAGTATTAGAATGGACAGGCAACAGCTCAGCGCCTAATGGTAGGTTTATTTCCTACTTAAGGCACATACACTCATTTCCAAGGGATGTATATATCACCTAGTTCGGGTCAAGGATTCCAACTCTGAGACCCTGACTATTCAGTCTGTTCCAGTGGTCAGCGAGTTCCCAGATGTTTTACCTAGGGATCTTCCCCGAGTTCCCCCTGAACGAGAAATAAACTTTGGAATAGATCTCCTCCCAGATACTCAGCCCATTGATCTTGGGCAAATTTATATGCCCAAGTGATACTCAAAAGTACCATTTTAGCCTTGTTTATCTATCAATGTGTATACATTCTCATGTAATCGGTAATAAAATGTGAATTTATACTAACCAACATGATTAGCATTGTTTTGCAGGTAAAAGGTAATTTCGGGAAGCTAAAATGCATGTTGGATGATATCGGGATTGGACTTGGATGCGAGCAAGGGATAAAGCATTGGACAACATGAATTAAAGGGGCTCCGTGATGGAGCCGTGTCACGCTGCCATCGCGGAGGCCTTCTGCCTGGATAGGAAAATTTCGCCCAAATTTCAGTGGAGGTCCGCGTTTTCTCCGTGGCACGGTGGCATGGCTCCGCGTTGCATGCCGTGCCACGTTGAGATTTAATTCCTGGACCCCCAGTTCCAGTGAGGGTCCACGTCCGTAGCGTGTCACGGAGGCAGTGCTCCGCGATGCACTCTGTGACACGTTGCTCGTTATTCCGGGAAAAATTTCCACCAGTATAAATAGAACACTTAGGTTCATTTTTCAATATTCTGACTTGGTGGAGCAAGGACGTGGGTTACAGGCAGTTGAGGGACGAAAATATCAGGTTTTTTCTCTCTTTCTTTCTTCTTTAATTCAATTGCTTGTATGATTAACACTCATTTTAAGATGTTTAATCCACAAATGAGTGGCTAATTCCTCTTCTTGCCGAGGTTATGAACAATTGTGATGAAATTTGATCATTGATTCTTTGGTTTTTCATCTTTTCTTCCATGTTGTTCTATTAATTCTTGTTCTTACTGCGTTAATGTGTGGCCTACGTTAATGTACATCTAAAAAGTCCGGTTTCACCCGAGAGAGCAAGAAATTGGAAAGTTGTGAATTAATAGGATATGTTCTTTACTTGGTTTGGGAAAATTGAGTTTTGATTTGCTTTCAGGATAGAAATATACCTGAAAGTCGTATTAGTCAATTTAGGAACCGGAATTGTATGGCTAGAACATGAATTGCATTTGATCACAGAAATGTAGACGGATGGTTCATGATTCTTAAGTGAGGTTAAATACGAGAGTTTTAATCTCTTGGCAAATGTTCTTGGCTAGCAACTGGAGGAAAAGATTAACCAAAGTATGATGACAAGTAATTTCATTACATGTTCGTTTAACCTCAGCATGCTCTCATTCATAGTTCAGATTCAAAGTAGATAATTGTTTTAGCTTTAGTATAAAAATTATAAAACAAACTATCAAACTTTTGGTTACACTGTTGTCTGCATTTTTAGAAGTAAAATATAGTACACTTGAGCAAATTGCACTTCATCCAAGTCTCTGTGGGATCGATACTTGGCTTACTAAAGCCACTTACTACTTGTTCGACCACGTGCACTTGCGTGTCGTTTTATACCCCACAAATCACGCCGAACACCCATCTCCATCCCTCCTTACAGAATGGCTCCAGCTGAGCTGAATGAGCTGAAGGAGCAGTTAAAGGATCTTCTTGATAAGGGTTTTATCAGACCCAACATCTCTCCTTGGGGTTCTCCAGTTCTATTCATGCGTAAGAAAGACAGTACCCTCAGAATGTGCATAGATTACCGTCAGTTGAACAAGGTCACATTCAAAAACAAGTATCCCCTCCCCAAAATTGACGATCTATTTGACCAACTTCAAGGAGCCAGTTGTTTCTCCAAGATCGATCTTAGGTCAGGATACCACCGGCTAAGGGTTAGGGAGTGTGACATACTAAAAACAACATTCAGAACTCGGTATAGTCACTATGAGTTTGTGGTGATGTCCTTTGGGTTAAAAAATGCACCAACAACTTTTATGGATTTAATGAACAGAGTCTTCAAGCAGTATCTGCATATGTTCATCATTGTATTTATCGACGACATTCTAGTATACTCCAGAAATGAGGAAGAGCATGCCAATCACCTAAGATTAGCATTACAGACATTCAGAGACCGCCAATTATTCGCCAAGTTCATCAAGTGCAAATTTTGGTTAAAGTTCGTAACTTTCTTAGGTCATATGGTCTCCAGTGAAGGGATACAAGTAGACCCTCATAAGATAGCAGCAATGAAGGATTGGCCTAGACCTACCTCACCTACTGAAATTAGAAGTTTTCTAGGCCTAGCGGGGTATTACCGATGGTTTGTGGAAGGTTTCTCCTTCATAACATCTCCTCTGACTAAGTTAACACAAAAGAAAGTAATATTTCAGTGGTTGGACGAGTGTGAGAAGAGTTTCTAGGAGTTGAATACTCGACTCACTACTGCTCCAGTTACGACCTTGCCAGAAGGAACAAATGGATTAGTGGTTTATTGTGATGCTTCCAGAGTTGGACTCGGTTGTGTTCTGATGCAGTGGGGCAAAGTGATAGCCTACGCCTCCAGACAGCTCAAAGTTCATGAGAAGAATTATCCAACTCATGACTTGGAGTTGGCAGCGGTGGTGTTTGTGCTAAAAATATGGCGGCATTACTTATATGGAGCTCACATAGATGTATTTACAGATCATAAGAGTCTTCACTACGTGCTGAGTCAGAAGGATCTAAATCTGCGTCAGAGAAGGTGGTTGGAGTTGCTAAAAGACTATGACATGAGTATATTGTATCACCCAAGCAAAGTCAATGTGGTGGCCGACGCCCTAAAAAGACGGTTGATGGGGAGTGTAGCTCATATTGAGAAAGGAAAGAAGGAGTTAGTGAAGGAAGTTAACAGACTCGCCTGGTTAGGGGTGCAACTGGTAGAATCAACCGAAGGTGGGGTGATAGCGCAAAGTGGGTCGGATTCATCCTTGGTAGTTGAAGTTAAGTCCAGACAAGATGAAGATCCAGTTCTACTTAAACTTAAAGAAGTGGTTCTCAGAAAGGAGGTTGAGGCTTTCTCCCAAGGGGGAGATGGTGTGCTCCATTACTAGGGAAGATTGTGTGTGCCAGATATTGATGAGTTGAGACAGATAATATTGGCTGAGGCACACAGCTCGAGATACTCAATTCACCCTGATGAAACTAAAATGTACCACGACTTGAGGGATATTTACTGGTGGAACAGCATGAAAAGAGACATCGTGAAATTTGTAGCCAAGTGCCCGAACTGCCAACAAGTTAAGGTAGAACATCAGAGACCAGGAGGTATGACTCCGAATATCAGTATACCCACATGAAAGTGGGAAGAAGTAAACATGGACTTCATTGCGGGTCTACCTCGGACTCATCGGCAACATGATTCAATCTGGGTGATAGTAGACCGGATGACTAAGTCAGCACATTTCCTCCTAGTCAAGACCACAGATTCAGCCGAGGACTATGCTAGGCTTTATATTTGGGAACTGGTTGGACTTTATGGGATGCCATTATCCATTATCTCAGACAGAGGTACCTAATTCACCTCTCACTTCTGGAAATCTTTTCAGAGAGGGCTACGTACCCAAGTCAAGCTCAGCAAAGCCTTTCACCCACAGAACGATGGACAAGATGAGCGGACCATTCAGACCCCAGAAGATATGTTGAGGGCTTGCATGATCGATTTCAAGGGCAGTTGCGATGACCACTTGCCTCTCATTGAGTTCTCCTACAACAACATCTACCACTCTAGCATTTAGATGGCCCCATTTGAGGCATTATATGGTAGAAGGTGCAGATCTCCCATAGGGTGGTTTGAGGCTGGTGAAGCTACTTTAATAGAGCCATACTCAGTTCACGAGGCAATGCAGAAAGTTCAGCTCGTCCGAGAGAGGTTAAAAACAGCTTAGAGCCGTCAAAAATCTTTTGTCGATGTGCGGAGAAGAGATTTGGAGTTTGCAGTTGATGACTGGGTATACTTGAAAATTTTGCCCATGAAAGTGGTGATGAGATTTGGAAAAAAAGGGAAAGCTCAGTCCAAGATATGTGGGACCTTATAGGATTCTAAGGCGGATTGGTAAGGTAGCCTACGAGTTGGAGTTACCTTCAGAGTTAGCAATCGTGCACCCAGTCTTCCATGTGTCAATACTAAAAAAATGCATTGGTGATCCAACTTTAGTGGTGCCATTGGAAGGTGTAGAGGTAAAAGATAGTCACTCTTATGAAGAAGTTCCAGTTCAGATCCTTAACCGTCAGGTTCGTAAGTTGAGAAAAGAAGAAATCACCTCGGTGAAAGTTTTGTGGAGAAATCAGCTAGTTGAGAGATCCACATGGGAAGCATAAGAAGACATGATGGCCAAATACCCTAACTTGTTCTCTCCCAGTTTAGTTCCAGAATCAGGTACTAAATCCCTTCTCAGTACTCTACTCGGTTCCGTACTCATCAGCTTTATTTAGATTTCCTATGAGCATCCTAGTTGCATCAGTCTGTTAGTACGGTTAAGTCAGTTTGGAGTCAGTTACTCCTTAAGAAAATAGTTCATAGTCTCAATTTTTGAAACCATAGCTCTTTTCCTAGTTTTAGTCTTCATTCGAGGACGAATGATCCCAAGGGGGAGATATTGTAACACCCCGAAACTTTCCTAGACCAGATTCAGACGTTGTATGAAAAACCATAGAAAAACCAGAAAATTTTCTGTCTCAGACGACCCATACAACGGACCGTTGGTGGAACCAATGGATCATTATATAGGGTCGTGGGTTGTAGCAGGCTTCTTCAAGTGGGAAACAATGGGACATAGGACGACCTGTTGAACCTAACAATGAGTCGTCCTGTCATCCGTTGAATTTTGAGTTTAGAGGATTACCAGACCATTCCCTAAGACAACGAGAGGGAACAACGGCCCGTGGTTACTACAAACGAGCCGTTGTTACCACCCATCGTCCAGTTCTAGACCTTAGCAGTGTGGACCACGAGTGGATACAACAACCCGTTTGTTCTTCCAATGAGTCGTTGTGAGGACTCATTATCTCCATGCCAGTTTTCCTATGTGTTCTAATGGAAGGTTTCAACGGCCCGTCCTTTGTTCCAACGGACCGTTGTATCCTCCCGTGGGTCTTTCCAGTGAAGTCTGCTTCAGGAACCAGAACCAACGACATATTTCAATGGGTTGTTGTTTGAACCAACGACCCGTCCTGAGATCCGTTATTCAGGGTCGGGCAGTTTACAATTCTTTCTGCCAGGGGTATTTTGGTATTTTTTTAGCCTTTTTAACTTGAAACCATGTCATTTTGGGATCGTATATGAGGGAATTAAAGGGTTTCCATTCATTTTTCTCAGCTAGTGTTGATTTTCTTCTCAGTTTTCTCAGGGATTTTCACCAGGGTTTTCTTCTTCAGGTATGTAGGAATTCAACAAGGAGATTGTTCTCCCCTTGCTTCCCCCAAAACTCTCTCTGTGTACTTTCAATTTTACCCCCGAGTTTGTGAATTTGAAATTATTACTATCATTCTTGGATTATTTCATGTGGAATCCTATCCTATGTTAATTGTAGCTATTTTCCACCAGTTTATAACTAAAATGATGCTTGTTCCATTAAATTAGAAATTTAGCCCTAACTTTTGAAAAGTCAGAAATAAGAATCCTATTTAAGCTTTGAATTCTTGAGAATTGTTTGCATCTTTCAGAGTTAGGGGATTCTATAATGATTCTATGTGTTTAAAACTCAGTTACATGTATGTTATTCAGATTCAGTCAGAAAGTCTATATCCTTTGTATTTCTCAGAATTGCTAGTTCGGTTTTAGTCAAAGTACTAGAATATTCAGTATTAGTCAGAAATGTCAGCTGATCAGTTTGACTCCAGTACTTTTTCCGAGGTGTCAGTGGTGCCTCTCAGTTATAAGAATTAGACTCAGAATATAGTTTATTTGGTCCACTAGGTGGTCATGATATTCTAGTTATATAACTCTGACCAGCCCCTGGACCCCAGTTCAGTTAGCAGTTTGTTCTTTAGACGGTTACGACGCTTCCAGATAAGTAGCTCTGACCAGTCTTAGAACTTAGTTTCCAAATCTGGTCTTATAAGACGCTCAGGGAACTCTTAGACACTATCCCTGGGTCAGTTATAGTCTTGGGCCCTAGTATCGAGCTATCCGCTCGTCAGTAGTAGTCGTGATAGAATTATCCAGTAGGAGTAGGACTTAGCACCGAAAGGGCCAGGGTTCCAGCACACCCAGGTTCCAGAACTACGTTACCACCGTAGGTTATATTTACTTGGCCTCTTGGTCCCCTCTGACAGTGATTCTCACAGTCCATGCCTTTATACCCTAGCAAGGTATATTGGGTCCTACTGGTGGGGTGTATACATCGGACTCCACGTTTAGCTCACGTGGTTATATGTCGGTTATAGCCTATCCCACTAGTCAGTTTAGCTCATTCTCAAATTTCTCAGTTCAGTTCAGTTCAGATCAGTTCAGTGCAGTATCTCAGACTCATTATTCAGACTTGAGTATGTTTATGACCATCAGTTAGGGTCATTTTTGACCATATCAGTTATATTCCAATAGTATTAGTTTTCAGTATTTTCAGTTGGTCATTTCATGTCATTTTAGTTCAGTTACCAGTTCTTTCCTGTTATTTATGTTTCTCTCATTTACTTAGTACATTCAAAGTACTGCCGCATATTTTTATGTTGTATCATTTCATGATACAACTGTAGGTTCTCAAACCCAGCACCGTTAGCCGATTACGTTCGGGTCTCTCTATCAGCAGTAGCAGTGTGAGTCCTCATATTCCGAGGGCACATTTTATTCATTTTAGTTTCTTTATTATTTTTAGCTAGACTTAGAGTTAACTGGGGGCTTGTCCCAGCAACTCCTCAGTTAGATGGCTTTCAGACTAGATTTGATTTCAGATTTTCAGATATTTTAAATCTCTATGTTCAGTCTTTAATTTTTCATAAATGCTATTATGTATTATTTTAAATTTCTGCTGTGCATGTTTACTCAGAATACCAGTGTATGATAGACCAGGGGTTGACTTGGGGTCACTCTTGACTTCAAGTACCGTGTTATGTCCTAGGTGTATGCTCGGGGAGTGACAATTTGTGACTTCAAGTACCGTGTTACGTCCAGGGTGTAGTCTCAGGGCGTGACATCGAGGTTATGGACGTGATCTAGGGAAGAACTCTAATCATGATTGTTACACCCCGTAAATTTTAAATGAATAAATATCCTAATGGCATGTTGGTTAAGGGATTTAGAAGGCAAGCACAAAAAAAAATTGCAAAGTCAGTTTTTTTTCATCTTCATCAATAAAAAACCAAAGAAAACATAGGGTAGCCATTTTAAGGCAAACCCATGACCTTATATATATATTTCTTTCCGATTACGCTACGAAACGCGGTCTAAACTCCGTTTCGGCTTAGATACCGAGGTATAAAGCTGCAGAGAGCAATCCTACGGAGTTGGTTTCGTGAAATTTGGCTGGTGAAACGTCGTGCTATCGAGGTAAAGTAAATAGAATTGCTTTAAATTAATACCAATGTGTTCCTAGCGTTGCAGTGAGCATTTATCCCTTCTGGACTATCGAGAAATAACGAATTTTCGACCGTTTTCCGAAAGGTTGAAGTTTGGGATAAATATATATCAAAAGTGATAATTTCTCCCGGATATCAATGTATTTAGTTCTAATTGATATGTATATGACTGTAGTTGGGAGAAACAGCAGAAGTACCGACAGAAATCACATCGGTCAGTCGGGTACTCAGAAACCAGGTATGTAAAGTTATTCTTTTGGCAAGCCAGGAAGTACAATTTAAAAAATAAATAGAATAAAGGCTATTAACAGATACCCAGCGTACAGGAATGATTTCAGTATAATTTCCAGCAAGCATGCTAGTATATCAATACGTATCATGCGATAATCAGAATAACGGATAGTTAGATGATTTCAGATAGTATGTATTACATTTTGTTGAGACTGTATCTGGTAATAGATGGCACATTTTATACTATTAAGCTATATCCAGTTATAGATGGCATGTTCTATGTTATTGAGTTATATCCATATATAATCAGATCAGTAATCAGATATAGCAATAGCTCCAGATACCGATACATCTCCAGAAACAGACATGGCTCTAGAAATTGATATAGCTTCAGATCACGAATAACAATAATTAGATAAACCGATAAAGGCCATGTAGCAGTTAGCCCAGCAATCATAAATAGTGCAAAACAGAATATAGCATCAGTTGTTTAACACGGACTGGCCTTGAAATAAAAGAAGAGAATATGATTAGTATTTTTCATTTGAGCATGCTTGCTGTGTATGTGTTTTACATGTTGAGACTTGTTATGGCATGTGGGCACCCTTTAGCATCCCCACCGCCCCTGGGTTATAGCTGTGTCGATACCAGATTCAGATACCGCCACCAGCTGGGCGATGCCGTCCGCCTAGAGGACGATGATGGCCGACCACCATAATAATACGGTCTAGATTACCCTGCTTGCAGGGGCAGTTCAGTTTACTCTATGCAGAGCCAGATTACCCTGTTACAGGGGCAGATTACTCTTTGTGCGCTTGTGGCCGGGGGTAGTTTCAGATACAGATTTTTATAAAATTACCCTATTGCGTGCTTGCACCCAGGGGCAGTTTTAGTCACAGATACAACGGCAGATTACCCCATTGCGCACTTGCGCCCAGAGGCAGGAGTCTTTGGATTCAGACACAGTTTATTGTTAGAGGCCAAGGCCTGAGCTACGTCCCCAAGGGGGCCGGTAGGAGGAGCTCACAGTTATCGGATGAGTAGAGTGACTTATTTTTGGTTGGTTTAGACCCGGGTATGGGTAAATAGATTGTTCTGTTGGTTGGCACCTTCCGGCTTATGGGGGTCGGTCAGGTATTGTGTGTATTTATATGTATATCTATATGTGCTATTAGATACTGATAGACAGTAGGACGACACGTCGTCAGGTACGCCCAGTTTAGTTACAAAATAAATAAACTCTCCCCAGTTATCCTCAGCTAGATAGATTCAGCTACTTCCTGCTTATATGTCATGTTATTGTTGTTACCCAGTTCAGTTGTGTATTTCAGTTTGCTTTACATGCTCGGTACCTATGGTACTGACGCCCGTGGGGCGCTGCATTGCTTGCCTGCAGGTACTCACGGACGAGGAGCCGATCCCTCGTGATCCTAGCCAGCGCAGAGTTATCAACTCCTGTCATCCGGAGCTTGATATTCAGAGGTGTATTTCATTTTCTTTTGTTGTATAGTACGGGTAGGTCGGGGCCTGTCCCGACCATTCTATTATTACTTCCTAGAGGCTTGCAGTCTGATGTTTCCTGTGGTAGTGGAGCCGGTCGTGTGGGGCCGTGCATGTATATATGGTTTAGTTGTTGATGTTGGCCGTGTGGGGCCTTCTTCTGGTTATAGTTGGTGACCTTCTCGGTCATAAATGTGAATAGTAGTTGCTTCAGATTATAGTGTCATTGTTCTGGTTAGCTGTTGTGCTTTGCAGGTGGCTATAGGCCTAATCGGCCGGGGGCTGTATTTACAGCCGCTATATAGCTGGTTTGTTTCTTGAAATAGAGCCAGAGTCTAGCAGGCACCAGGTGCCCGTCATACCCCCCAAGGTGGGGTGTGACAAACTTGGTATCAGAGCAGTTCGTGTCCCAGGGAGTCTACAAGCCGTGCTAAGTAGAGTCTTGTCTATGGATGTGTTGTGCACCACATACTATAGGCAGGAGGCTGCGAGACATGATAGGATGGTTACTCTTTTTTCTCATTCAGTCGTGCTATAGAGCGGTACAGTATAGGGTTGGGTCCCTAAAACTTATCATATTCTTTGTCTACAGATAAGAATGGCAGATCTGCGACACCCTGCCACAGGCAGAAGACTAGATACAGCAGCAGGAGAAGGCACCAGTAGGATGCCTCAGCTTCAGTCAGAGTCAGCCCGATCTGAGGGCGATATAGAGGCTTCATCACAGCCCTCTCAGCAGTCCCCCTCACATCAGGAGTCGTTGGGCACTACACCGCCCCCGATAGCTCCTGTGCCTTCGCCATCAGATCAGGAGGTTCCTAGCGCTGTAGTTATGTTGGCCCAAATGATGGCCACACAGCGCCAGTCAGTGCCACCTGTAGCAGCAGAGCCTTCAGGTGGGTTAGGTAGTTCCAGGGTTAGAGAATTCTTGGCATTGGGACCCCCTCAGTTTACAGGGTCGGATTCAGCGGAGGACCCTCAGGGCTTTCTGGACCAGATGCAGAGAATCTTTAGAGTCATGCACGTAACCCCAGCAGAATCAGTTGAGTTAGCAATGTTCCGGTTAAGGGATATTGCTGTTTTGTGGTACGAAAGTTGGGAGAGATCTCGGGGAAGAGATGCAGCCCCTCCTTCTTGGTCCAGCTTCTCAGAGGCCTTTCTGGACCACTACTTACCCCGGGAGGTCAGACAGGCCCGGATGGACCAGTTCTTACACTTAGAGTAGGGGGCCAGGAGCGTCCGTGAGTATTCTTTACAGTTCGACTCCTTAGCCCGCTATGCTCCAGCATTTGTGGACACCATGTCGTCCAGAGTCCACCGCTTTATTATGGGCCTGAATTCAGATTACATAGAGACGTGCATGATGGATACTTTGAGAGAGGACATGGACATAGCCAGGGTACAGGCCTTCGCACAGACAATTGAGGGCCTGAGATAGCGGTAGCGGGGCGACAGGCAGGCGACTTCAGAGCAGCGCCGTAGAAACAGACCCGCTGAGTTTCAGGGGGAAACCCCTAGGGGGCCGAGACCACGGTTTTCAAATAGGCCACCCAGATCTTTACCTCCGGTACAGCACCAGATAGGCAGATTTGTTCGCCGGAGTCAGTCAGAGTCCGGTAGCAGTTTACAGACAGTAGCATCACCTCAGCAGCAGAGGGCAGAACAGAGTAGATTTGCACCTACCCCTTGTCCTATATGCCACCGACCTCATTCTGGAGCCTGCAGGCAAGGCTTCTCAGGGTGCTATCACTGCGGACAGGAAGGGCATTTAATGAGAGATTGTCCGGCCAGAGGACAGGGTAGCCGGGATAGTCTAGATAGAGCATCAGCGGGACCACGAGCTCCAGCAGCCTCAGCAGGGCGCAGACCCTCAAGTTCAGCAAATAGGGGCCGAGGTAGACCAGGATCCTCTGGCTCAGGTGCAAGCCCCAGCCGTACCTATGCATTACCAGGGAGGCAGGATTCAGAGGCATCTCCCGACGTGGTCACCGGTATATTGATTATCTGCTCATACCCTGTTTATGTATTGATTGATCCAGGGTCTACCTTGTCATATATTACACCATTTGTGGCTCGGAAGTTGGGTATCGAACCAGAATTGCTTCAGCAGCCCTTTTCAGTGCTTACGCCGGTCGTGACTCGATTACAGCTAAAAGAGTTTTTCGAGGGTGTACGGTAGAGGTTGTTGATCGCCAGACCACAGTAGACTTAATAGAACTTGAGATGGTCGACTTCGATGCCATTATGGGTATGGACTGGTTAGTGCCATGCTATGCCAACTTAGAATGCTGGACCAAGACGGTCCGATTTCACTTTCCGGGGGAAGCAGTCGAGAGTGGAAAAGGAGCACAGCTACGCCAAAAGGTAGGTTTATTTCCTACCTTCAGGCAAGAAAATTAATAGTAAAGGGATGTATTTACCACCTAGTTAGAGTCCAGGACGTTCGGGTGGAGCCTCCGACTCTTCAGTCTGTTCCAGTGGTCAATGAATTCCTTGACGTATTTCCAGATGAGTTGCCTGGTATCCCACCCGAAAGAGAGATAGATTTTGCAATTGACTGGTTGCCAGGGACTCAACCTATATCCATTCCCCCGTATCGCATGGCACCAGCTGAGCTTAGAGAGTTGAAAGAGCAGTTAAAAGATTTGCTCGACAAAGGCTTTATCAGGCCTAGTACTTCCCCGTGGGGTGCGCCAGTTCTGTTTGTGAGAAATAAAGATGGCTCACTCCGTATGTGTATAGACTACCGGCAGCTGAATAAGGTAACGGTTAAAAACAAATACCCGCTCCCTAGAATAGATGATTTGTTTGACCAGTTGCAGGGGGCCAGATGTTTCTCTAAGATAGATCTGAGGTCCGGATACCACGAGGTCCGGGTTCGTGAGAGGGACATTCCAAAGACTGCTTTCAGGACCAGGTATGGTCACTTTGAATTTCTAGTCATGTCTTTTGGGTTGACGAATGCTCCCGCAGTGTTTATGGACCTGATGAATAGCATATTCAGACCATATTTGGATCTGTTCATGATAGTATTTATCGATGATATTCTGGTATATTCTCGTTCAGAGACAGATCACCAGAACCATTTGCGAACAGTACTCCAGATCCTTAGAGACCGTCAGCTGTACGCCAAGTTTTCTAAGTGTGAGTTCTGGCTGAACTCAGTTGCCTTTTTGGGGCATATCGTGTCGGATGCTGGGATACAGGTGGACACACAGAAAATAGAGGCGGTCAAGACATGGCCCAGACCTACCACTCCGACCGAGGTCCGCAGTTTCCTAGGTTTAGCAGGGTATTACCGGAGATTTGTTGAAGGATTCTCCACTATAGCAGCACCTCTGACAAAGCTGACACAAAAAGCAACGAAATTTCAGTGGACGGAGGCATGTGAGCAGAGTTTTCAAGAATTGAAAGATAGATTGACCTCCGCCCCAATACTAATATTGCCAGAGGGAACAGATGGGTATGCGGTGTATTGCGACGCTTCAGGCTTTGGACTAGGTTGTGTGCTGATGCAGCATGGAAAGGTAATTGCTTATGCTTCCAGACAGGTGAGGAAGCACGAAAAGAACTATCCGACCCATGACCTGGAACTGGCCGCAGTGATCCACGCTCTGAAAATCTGGAGGCATTATCTGTATGGCGTCCATGTAGACATTTTTACAGATCATAAAAGTGTCACACCCCGCCTTGGGGGGTATGACTGGCACCTGGTGCCCTAGTAGGATCTAGACTACGAGCTAGTGAGCCTAAGCACATCTGGTGCCTGGCTGGCTCTAACTCAGGTTCATGAAATCAACGGGCTATATAACGGCTATAAGTACAGCCTCCGGCCGACTAGGCCTGTAGCCATCTGTATGAAACTTCAGCTAACCAGAAACATACTTACAAGGGGGAAACCTATGCGGGCCGACAAGGCCACCATGTTGTCTAGTTATCTGTAACTCAACAATAAAATGCTAAATAACTATGTGACCGGCAAGGTCACCACTACTATCAAACCAAGGCCTCACACGGCCAACATAAACTGAAATGCTAAACAACTATAACAAACTGCACGGCCTCACACGACCAGCTCAACTGACCACAGGGCAATATATACAGACTGCAAGCCTCTAGGAATACTGATAAGATGGTCGGGACAGGGCCCTGACCTACTCGTATTGTACAACAAAAAGGAAATGGTATAAACCTCTGAAATATCAAGCTCCGGATGACAGGAGCTGATGACTCTATGCTGGCTAGGATCACGAGGGATCGCCTCCTCGTCTATGAGTACCTGCAGGCAAGTAATGCAGTGCCCCATCGGGCGTCAGTACCACTGGTACTGAGTATGCAAAGCAACTAAAATAACCTAACTGAATACAATAACATAACTAGCAATTCTGAATAGCAGGGGAATACTGAATCTGTAAGAACTGATATGAACTGAATCAGACTTCCTATGCTGTGATAGGGCAGGAGCGTACCTGTAAACGCGGTGGCCTGCTGCCTATTAACTAACATATAGCACATAAATACATATATATATATATATAGCAAACAAGAGCCGATACCAACCCCCATAAGCCGGACGGCGCAAAACAAGCAAACAATCTATATACCCCTACCCGGGTCAAAACCAGCCAAAAATAAGTCACTCCACTCATCTGCTCACTCGGAGCTCCTCTACTGGCCCCCTGGGTCTACGGCTTGGGCCTTGGCCTCCGGTATAAGTAACTGTGTCTGAGTCTGGGAATCTGTAACAGATAGGGTCTGTTTCCCTGGACACAACTCAACAGGGCTATCTGAAACAGGAACTGTATCTTCTCCCTGAACACAACTCAACAGGGAATATCTGTACTGGACAGTACCCTAGACACTTCTCAACAGGGTTGTCTGTACTGTAGTGCTGATCAGACTGATATGGGGAAAGCTTCATCCCATCTTCGTCCAAATTGAGAACGGCATGCCACTCCTTGGAGCGACGTAAACCCACCCGCTCAGTGGGCGACACAATTACCAACCCAGGGGCGGCGAGGACGCTCAATAAGGTGCCCTCACGCCACAATAAGTCTCAACAAACAAATAACACATACAAATAGCAAACATGTATAACTGAAAAAGACTATCTGAAATCTGATTTCTTATTCTGATCTCTTTCTGTATTATACTGATTCTGAAATCTTTATTTAACTGTTTGGCTAATCTGTAGCCGAGATACTATCTGCCTGAATGGCTAATCTGTAGCCATAAACTGTCTGTCTATCTGATTTTTCTTTACTAACTTTTATTCTGAAAATCTATCTCTTTTTGTTCCACAACATGCTTGCTAATCACACAATAAGCTATACTGAATCTGGAATGCTAAGTCGCCCTTTGGCGCATGCTTTACTAACTTTCGGACTGAATACAATATGGCAACACAACTCAGAATCTACTAGACTTGCTTAATTCTCAACATTCAACTCCGAGAGTTACAAATACGAAGTTTACTATGATTTACCAAGCTAAGGCTTACTAACTTGCCGAAGAGTAACTTCACATACCTTAACCTCGAGTTATCCGACTGTCGGACGGGGCTCGGTCAGTACTCCAGCTATTTCTCCCAACTGCATTCATATACACGTTAATTAGTTCTAAATATAACTTTATTCTGATGGACGACGTCACTTTCGATACAATTATAGCCTAAACTTAGGCTTATCGAAAGACGGTCGAAAACTTGTTATTTTTCAGAAGTCCAGAAGGGAGAAGTATTCACTTCACAACTAGGAGCACATAGATACTAGTTTGGAGCAATTCTACTTACCTTAGCCCGATTGCTCGACGATTCGTTGGCCGTATTTCGCCAAACTAAATCCGTAGGAATGATCCCTGCTGCTAAATACCTCGGTACCTGAGGTTAATTTGAGTTTGGACTACGTTTGGCAGCGTAATCGGAAGGAAATTATCAAGGAACCTTCATCCCTTTCTCCTCTCTGGTTTTTCTCTCTGTTTTCACTGGAAATTATAAGAATTATTTCATTTAAAACCGAAGTGGAGGGCTTATATAGTTGGGCCTAGATAGGGCCAACGTGTCATAGAGCCAATGCGGAGGCTCCACCTCCGTGACATATTGCCATCGCGGAGGGACTCTGCCCCGGCTCCTTCCGCGATGGTTCGACAGGCTATTCGCCCGATCCTTTTCCCGGGCCTTTCTCTAGCACGTATGGCTTTCAAATATGCTTAACCAAAGTGCGAATAGGCCATCTAGGTGCCGGAAATTTTACGGGGTATAACATTCTCCTCCCTTAAGAACATTCGTCCTCGATTGTAAACTTTTATCTAGAGGACTTCTCAACTTACTTAACTTGTTTCTAAGAAAATTTCGGCAGAGTTTCCCCTGTAATATGGACTATAGCAAAAACCTGAAACGCAGAAAAGTCCAATACAGGTACTGCACACGATACTTTAAGATTCACTTGATAGCTAAACATCAATCTTTCTCATTTATAGATATACAACCATAAGGTACTGCATAAGTAATAATACGGACATACCTGTCGTCTGACTAGGCCTGGAATAGGTGAGGATATCTAGCTTTCATATCTTCCTCAGCCTCCCACGTCATCTCCTCTCGGTTCCTGTTATGCCACAATACCTTGACAGACGCAATATCCTTAGTTCTGAATCTGCGAATCTGTCTATCTAGGATGGCTACTGGAACCTCTTTGTAGGCCAGCTCTTCTGTAACCTGGATATCCTGGACTGGGACTACTCTGGATGAGTTTCCTATGCATTTCCTCAGCATAGATACATGAAAGACCGGATGAACGGATTCTAGCTCTGGAGGCAAGTTCAACTCGTATGCCACTTGGCCTATTCTTCGACGAATCTGATAAGGTCCAACAAACCGCGGACTGAGCTTACCTTTCTTGCCAAATCTCATCACCCCTTTCATCGGAGATACTTTCAGAAATACGCAGTCATTCAGATCAAATTCCAAGTCTCTGCGCTGCACACCAGCATATGATTCTGGCGGCTCTGTGCAGTCAGTAGGCGTTCTCTAATAAGCTTTACCTTTTCCTCTGACTGTTGAATGATGTCTGGCCCAATCAATGCTGATTCCCCTATTTCAAACCAGCCAACTGGCGATCTGCATTTTTGCCCGTATAAAGCCTTGAAAGGCGCCATCTGAATAGCCGAGTGATAGCTATTATTATAAGCAAATTCAATTAACGGCAAATGCTCGTCCCAGCTACCTCCAAAATCTAGCACACACGCTCGCAGCATGTCCTCGAGCGTTTGAATAGTGCGCTCAGCCTGTCCATCTGTCTGAGGGTGGAATGCTGTGCTCAAATTAATCTGCGTTCCCAGACCCTTCTGGAACGATTGCCAAAATCTAGCTGTAAACTGTGCTCCCCTGTCTGAAATAATGGATACTGGTACTCCGTGCAACCTGACTATTTCTCTGATATATAATTCGGCATAATCCTCGGCCGAGAAGGTAGCTTTCACTGGCAGGAAATGAGCTGATTTTGTCAATCTGTCAACTATCACCCATATAGAGTCATGTCTGTGTCTGGTACAGGGTAATTCTGCTACAAAATCCATATTCACGGCTTCCCATTTCCATAGAGGCACAACTATGTCCTGAGTTAACCCGCCCGGTTTCTGATGTTCTGCTTTCACCTGTTGGCAGTTAGGACACTAGGCTACAAATTCAGCAATTTCCCTTTTCATACCTGGCCACCAGTAGTTTTCCTTGATATCATGGTACATTTTCGTCGCGCCGGGGTGTAGAGAATAACGGGCGTAATGTACCTCATTCATAATCTGCTGGCGGAGCCCTGAAACATCTGGAACACAAAGGCGGTCTTTACATAACAACACTTCTTCCTCAGTTATCAGAAAATTTGGCGCTTTCCCCTGCTAGATTCTGTCTTCGAGCTGGATCAGGTCAGGATCCTCATACTACCGTCCTTTTACTTCCACAACTAACGACGACATGGCGGTGTTCTGAATTACCGCCCTGTTGTCCTCTGTGTCTGCTATATGAACGGCTAGGCTGGCTAATTGATGTATCTCCCTGACCAATTCCCGCTGCTCAGGATGCAAATACGCCAAACTCCCCATGGACTTACGACTGAGAGTATCTGCTACAACATTGGCTTTTCCCGGGTGGTACAGAATATTCACGTCATAATCTTTCAATAACTCCAACCAGCGACGCTGTCGCAAATTCAACTCCCTCTAAGTGAAGATATACTGTAGGCTCTTATGATCTATGAAAATATCCACATGGACGCCATACAAGTATTGTCTCCATATCTTTAAGGCGTGGATCACTACGGCTAACTCCAGGTCATGGGTAGGGTAATTCTTTTCGTGTTTCCTCAGCTGTCTGGAAGCATACGCAATCACCTTACCACGCTGCATCAACACACAACCCAACCCAACGCCTGATGCGTCGCAATACACTGAATAACCTTCTGTACCTTCCGGCAATGCTAACACTGGGGCGGAGGTTAATCTGTCTTTTAACTCCTGGAAGCTCTGCTCACATGCCTCTATCCACTGAAACTTCGCTGCTTTCTGCGTCAGTTTGGTCAAAGGTGCCGCTATAGTAGAGAATCCCTCAACAAATCTTCTGTAATATCCCGCTAACCCCAGAAAACTGCGGACTTCAGTCGGAGTGGTAGGCCTAGGCCATGATTTGACTACTTCTATCTTCTGCGTGTCAACCTGTATACCAGCATCCGACACAATATGCCCCAAGAAGGCTACTAAGTTCAGCCAGAATTCACACTTGGAAAACTTAGCATATAACTGGCGGTCCCTGAGAATCTGGAGTACTATCCGTAAATGAGCCTGGTGATCTGCTTCAGAGCGAGAATACACTAGAATATCATCAATAAACACTATCACGAACAGGTCCAGGTATGGTCTGAAAATACTATTCATCAGGTCCATGAATACTGCTGGGGCATTCGTTAACCCAAAGGACATAACTAGAAATTCAAAGTGTCCATATCGGGTCCTGAACGCTGTTTTGGGAATATCTCTTTCACGAACTCAAACCTGGTGATATCCGGACCGCAAGTCAATCTTGGAAAAGTATCTGGCCCCTTGTAGTTGATCAAACAAATCATCTATTCTGGGAAACGGATACTTATTCTTTACTGTAACTTTGTTCAACTGCCGATAATCTATACACATACGGAGCGAGCCATCTTTCTTCCTCACAAATAGAACTGGCGCACCCCATGGTGAAGTACTCGGCCTGATGAAACCTTTATCTAGCAAATCTTTTTACTGCTCCTTCAACTCTATGAGTTCTGCAGGAGCCATACGATAAGGAGGAATTGATATAGGTTGGGTGCCTGGTAATAAATCAATAGCGAAATCTATTTCCCTTTCTGGGGGAATACTAGGTAACTCATCTGGAAACACATCAGGGAACTCGTTCACCACTGGAACAGACTGGAGTGTCGGAGATTCTGCTCGGACATCCTGAACCCTGACTAGGTGGTAGATACATCCCTTAGTTATCAATTTCCTCGCCTAAAGGTAGGAAATAAACCTACCTTTTGGAGTAGCTGTGCTGCCTTTCCACTCTCGCACTACCTCTCCTGGAAAGTGGAATCGGACCGTCTTGGTCCAACATTCTACATTGGCGTAGCACGGCACTAGCCAATCCATACCCATTATGGCATCGAAGTCTATCATTTCTAACTCGACCAGATCTACTATAGTCTGGCGATCAGCAACCTCCACTGTACACCCTCGGTAAATTTTGCTAGCTATAATAGAGTCACCGACGGGCGTGGATACTGCAAAGGGCTGCTGCAATAATTCTGGTGCAATATTGAACTTTCGTGCCACAAACGGGGTAATATATGACAGAGTGGATCCTGGATCAATCAATACGTAAGTAGGGCATGAACAGATAGTCATCGTACCTGTCACTACATCTGGAGATGCCTCTGAGTCCTGTGTCCCTGGCAATGCATAAGTACGGCTTGAACCCGTACCTGAACTGGAGGCTCCCGATCTACCTCGGCCTCTGCCTACTAAACCTGAAGGCCCATGCCCCGCTGAGGCTGCCGGGGCTTGTGGCCCTGCGGATCCCCTGTCCTGACTGTCTCTACTCCCCTAACCTCTAGTCGGACAATCCCTCATGTAGTGCCCCTCCTGCCCGCAAATATAACACCTCAAGGAGCCATATCTACAAGTTCCGGTGTGAGGTCGGCCGCAATTAGGGCAGGGTGGGGGTGTAAATCTGCTCTGTTCTCCCCTTCTCTGCTGTGGGGAACCTACTGTTCTGGAACTGCCACTGGGCTCTGACTGCCCTCGTCGCACAAATCTACCTCGCTGCTGCTGCTGCTGTGGTGGAGGTGGGGGTCTATCTAATAGTCGAGGCCTGGGTCCTCTCTGAACTTCCCTTTGCATCTCGTCCGATCTATCTCTGCGGCGCTATTCCTTACTGGTCTGTCTACTACTCTGTTGCCACTGTCTAAGACCCTCAATGGTCTGAGTAAAGGCCTGTATTCGGGCAATATCCATATCTTCTCGTAACATAGCCGTCATGCAAGCTTCAATGTATTCCGGGTTCAGACCCATAATGAACCGGTGGACTCTGGATGGCATAGTGTCCACAAAGGCTGGAGCATAGCGGGCTAGGGAGTCAAACTGTAGGGCATATTCTTGTACACTCCTCGCCCCCTGCTCCAAATGCAAAAACTGATCCATCCGGGCCTGTCGGATCTCCCGTGGCAAATAACCGGTCCAGGAAGGCCTCCGAGAAGCTGGACCAGGTCGGAGGGGCAACATCTCTCCCTCGAGACCTTTCCCAACTCTCGTACCATAATACAGCTATGTCCCGCAACCGAAACACTGCCAGCTCAACTGATTTTGTAGGGGTCACATGCATAACCCGGAAAATTCTCTGCATCTGATCTAGGAAATCCTGGGGGTCCTCCGCTTGATCTGACCCAGTGAACTGTAGGGGACCTAGTGCCAAAAACTCCCTGACCCTAGAGCTACCTGACCCACCTGAAGGCTCTGCTGCTATAGGTGGCACTGACTGGAGCTGTGTGGCCATCATTTGTGCCAACATAACTACAGCGCTACGAACCTCCTGATCTGATGGCAAAGGCACAGGAGATATTGGGGGCGGTGTAGTGCCCAACGGCTCCTGATGTGAGGGGGACTTCTGAGAGGGCTGTGATGAAGCCTCTATATCGCCCTCAGATCGGGCTGACTCTGACTGAAGTTAAGGCATCCTGCTGGTGCCTTCTCCTGCTGTTGTGTCTAGTCTCCTGCCTATGGCAGGGTGTTGCTGATCTGCCATTCTTATCTGTAGACAAAGAATACGATAAGTTTTAGGGGTCCAACCCTATACTGTACCGCTCTATAGCACGACTGAATGAGAAAAAAGAGTAACCATCCTATTATGCCTCGCAGCCTCCTGCCTATAGTATGTGGTGCACAACACATCCATAGACAAGACTCTACTTAGCACAGCTTTCAGACTCCCTAGGACACGACCTGCTCTGATACCAAGTTTGTCACGCCCCGCCTTGGGGGGGGGGTATGACTGGCACCTGGTGCCCTAGTAGGATCTAGACTGCTAGCTAGTGAGCCTAAGCACATCTGGTACCTGGTTGGCTCTAACTCAGGTTCATGAAATCAACGGGCTATATGACGGCTGTAAGTACAGCCTCCGGCCGACTAGGCCTATAGCCACCTGTATGAAACTTCAGCTAACTAGAAACATACTTACAAGGGGGAAACCTATTGATCTCGGGCAAAAATAGCTTGCCTGAGTGATGCTTTATACCTTAATATAGTCTTGTTTATCTAAGTTATTTTATACATTTTCATGTAATTTTATATAAATGTGAATATATGTGCTAACCAACATGATTAGTCCTTGTTTTGTAGGTTTCGATGATTTGGAGGAACTAATTTATAAGTTGGTGAAGGAAAGGAATGGAGTCAGAAGCAATCGGTGGAATTCGGCAAGGAGAAGGCATGGCAAGCGAGCAGATGCGGCAGCAACGTGCCACGACAGGCCAGCCCCGAGCCAGCAGCATGCCATCGCGCTGCCCAAGCAGCGTGACACGCTGCCAACGCGGCAAGAGGGCTGCCTAGGGTCGATTTTGGGTGATTTCCAGAAAGCCTTCGCATTACCTCCGTGTCACGGAGGTAGTGCTCCGCGATACACTCCGTGACATGGAGCCATTCCACGACAGGCTAAAGTGTGCACGTTACTCATTTATTATAAATAGGTCCCTTAGCTCCTAATTCCATTTTGGTCACGATTTTATTCTGGAAAACTACCTAGGAGTGAAGGGAGAAGTGGGAGAACTCATCTAGGGTTTGTCAAATTCCCTTCTCATCTACCAAATTCATGTAAGTATGTTAGTTTAGTAGTAGCTAGTGTAGTTTTACGAACATGAATGGAAAGAACCCTTCCTCTAGGGTTGAAGCCATGAATAATAATTGTGATTTTATGAAATTGTTTTGGAATTAAGTTATTGATTGTTGTTTTCATCTTGCATTCTGGATTGTTGGTTGTTTTTATGATTGATCACCATGAAAACATATACGTTAGCTTGGGCAATTTCTTGAGAAAGAATTACCTAGGTCAGAACATGAGAATGTAAAGAGCATGTTTGTATCTCACGATATAATTTCGTGTTAGGATAGAAATATACCTAACGCCTTGCTTGGTTGATGAAACGGGGGTTATTAAGAGACCAACTTAGGATTATCACATCACCACTCGAAGAAGTAGTTGTGAAGCTAAGTTGAGTTAAATGGTTAGACGCACGAAATTCCCTAATCGTTTCCCCGTAAACCACAACATAATTAATTGCCCGCGAACTAGAAATTAGCATCCTCACTCACAATGATGCAGTGAGGCTAGTTTTCCGTGTTTAGAGGCTCGAAAGACCATGAACATGCAATTCTAATTATGTGAAACACCAATCGATAGTTTCATGCTTAACCCATTGCAAATCGTAGTATCGCATTATTATCTGGTTTTAACTCTATGTTGCTCCTAGAGTAAATTTAGGATATTTCGTTGACCAAAACTAGACTTAATTAAATCCCCCTCAAAAACTTCTATAACCAACACTTGCGAAAGTTAAGATCACACTTAGAATGGATAGTTAGAGGAATGGGTCCAGTCCCTGTGGGTTCGACATTCCGGTTCTTAAAACGAGCCATTATATTACTTGCACGACCCGTACACTTGCGGACGCACGAATAAGAGCATGTCACCTATGCGGGCCGACAAGGCCACCATGCTGTCTAGTTATTTGTAACTCAATAATAAAATGCTGAATAACTACGTGACCGGCAAGGTCACCACTACTATCAAACCAAGGCCTCACACGGCCAACATAAACTGAAATGCTAAACAGCTATAACAAACTGCACGGCCTCACACGACCGGCTCAACTGACCACAGGGAAATATATACAGACTGCAAGCCTCTAGGAATACTGATAAGATGGTCGGGACAGGGCACCGACCTACCCGTACTGTACAACAAAAAGGAAATGGTATAAACCTCTGAAATATCAAGCTCCGGATGATAGGAGCTGATGACTCTGTGCTGGCTAGGATCACGAGGGATCGCCTCCTCGTCTATGAGTACCTGCAAGAAAGTAATGCAGCGCCCCACCGGGCGTCAGTACCGCTGGTACTGAGTATGCAAAGCAACTGAATACAATAACATAACTAGCAATTCTGAATAGCAGGGGAATACTGAATCTGTAAGAACTGATATGAACTGAATCAGACTTCCTGTGCTGTGATAGGGCAGGAGCGTACCTGTAAACGCGGTGGCCTGCTGCCTATTAACTAACATATAGCACATAAATACATATATATATATATATAGCAAACAAGAGCCGATACCAACCCCCATAAGCCGGATGGCGCCAAACAAGCAAACAATCTATATACCTCTACCCGGGTCAAAACCAGCCAAAAATAAGTCACTCCACTCATCTGCTCACTCGGAGCTCCTCTACCGGCCCCCTGGGTCTACGGCTTGGGCCTTGGCCTCCGGTATAAGTAACCGTGTCTGAGTCCGGGAGACTCCTGTACTGCATCTGTAACAGATAGGGTCTGTTTCCCTGGACACAACTCAACAGGGCTATCTGAAATAGGAACTGTATCTACTCCCTGGACACAATTCAACAGGGAATATCTGTACTGGACAGTACCCTGGACACTGCTCAACAGGGTTGTCTGTACTGTAGTGCTGATCAGACTGATATGGGGAAAGCTTCATCCCATCTTCGTCCAAACTGTGGACACCATGCCACTCCTTGGAGCGACGTAAACCCACCCGCTTAGTGGGCGACACAATTACCAACCCAGGGGCGGCGAGGACGCTCAATAAGGTGCCCTCACGCCACAACAAGTCTCAACAAACAAATAGCACATACAAATAGCAAGCATGTATAACTGAAAAAGACTATCTGAAATCTGATTTCTTATTCTGATCTCTTTCTGTATTATACTGATTTTGAAATCTTTATTTAACTGTTTGGCTAATCTGTAGCTGAGATACTATCTGCCTGAATGGCTAATAAACTGTCTGTCTATCTGATTTTTCTTTACTAACTTTTATTCTGAAAATCTGTCTCTTTTTGTTCCACAACATGCTTGTTAATCACACAATAAGCTATACTGAATCTGGAATGCTAACTCGCCCTTTGGTGCATGCTTTACTAACTTTCGGACTGAATACGATATGGCAACACAACTCAGAATCTATTAGACTTACTTAATTCTCAACATTCAACTCCGAGAGTTACAAATACGGAGTTTACTATGATTTACCAAGCTAAGGCTTACTAACTTGCCAAAGAATAACTTCACATACCTTAACCTCGAGTTATCCGACTGTCGGACGGGGCTCGGTCAGTACTCCAGCTATTTCTCCCAACTGCATTCATATACACATTAATTAGTGCTAAATATAACTTTATTCTGAAGGACGACGTCACTTTCAATACAATTATAGCCTAAACTTAGGCTTATCGAAAGACGGTCGAAAACTTGTTATTTTTCAGAAGTCCAGAAGGGAGAAGTATTCACTTCACAGCTAGGAGCACATAGACACTAGTTTGGAGCAATTCTACTTACCTTAGCCCGGTAGCTCGACGATTCGTCGGCCGTATTTCGCGAAACTAAATCCGTAGAAATGCTCCCTGCTACTAAATACCTCAGTACCTGAGGTTAATTTGAGTTTGGACTACGTTTGGCAGCGTAATCGGAAGGAAATTATGAAGGAACCTTCATCCCTTTCTCCTCTCTGGTTTTTCTCTCTGTTTTCGCTGGAAATTATAAGAATTATTTCATTTAAAACCGAAGTGGAGGGCTTATATAGTTGGGCCTAGACAGGGCCAACGTGTCACGGAGCCAACGCGGAGGCTCCACCTCCGTGACACGTTGCCATCGCGGAGGGGCTCTGCCCCGGCTCCTTCCGCGATGGTTCGACAGGCTATTCGCCCGATCCTTTTCCCGGGCCTTTCTCTAGCACGTATGGCTTTCAAATATGCTTAACCAACGCGAATAGGCCATCTAGGTGCCGAAAATTTTACGGGGTATAACAAAAAGCCTGCAGTACATTTTCACACAGAGGGAGTTAAATCTGCGGCAGCGTCGTTGGTAAGAATTGCTGAAAGATTATGACATAAATATTCTCTACCACCTAGGGAGAGCTAATGTAGTAGCCGATGCCCTCAGTCGTAAGTCAATGGGGAGTTTGGCGTATTTGCGACCCGAGAAGTGGGAGTTAGCCAAGGAAATTCATCAGCTAGTTGGTTTAGTCGTTCGAGTAGTAGAAACAGAAAATAACAGAGCGGTGATTCAGAACTTTGCTGTGTCATCATTAGTTACAGAGGTAAAAGAACGGTAGTACGAGGACCCTGACTTAGTCCAGCTCAGAGATAGAGTTCAGAAAGGTAAGGAGCCAGATTTCCAAGTCATTGAGGATGAAGTGCTACGTTGTAAGGGCCGCCTATGTGTCCCAAATGTTTCAGGGCTTCGCCAGCAGATCATGCATGAGGTACATTACGCTCGTTATTCCCTCCATCCAGGAGCAACAGAAATGTACCACGACATCAGAGACATCTACTGGTGGCCAGGTATGAAAGCTGAAATAGCTGAATTTGTATCTAGATGTCCAAACTGCCAGCAGGTGAAAGCAGAACACCAGAAACCGGGCGGTCTGACGTAGGATATAGTTGTGCCTCTGTGGAAATGGGAAGTGATAAATATGGATTTTGTAATAGGGTTACCCCGTACCAGACGCAGAAATGATTGTATTTGGGTAATCGTTGACAGATTAACAAAATCAGCCCATTTCCTGCCAGTACAAACTACATTCTCTGCTGAGGATTATGCCGAATTATATATCAGAGAAATAGTTAGATTACATGGAATGCCAGTATCTATTATTTCAGACAGGGGAGCACAATTTACAGCGAGATTCTGGCAGTCGTTCCAGAGAGGCCTGGGGACACAAATTAACTTAAGTACAGCCTTTTATCCTCAGACAGACGGGAAAGCAGAACGAACTATCCAAACGCTCGAAGATATGCTACGAGCGTGTGTACTAGATTTTGGGGGTAGCTGGGATGAGCATCTGCCGTTGATTGAATTTGCCTATAATAACAGTTATCATTCAGCCATCCAGATGGCGCCCTTTGAAGCATTGTATGGGCGAAAATGCAGTTCACCGGTCGGCTGGTTTGAAGTGGGAGAATCAGCGTTGATTGGGCCAGACATCATTCGACAGTCAGAGGAGAAGGTAAAGCTTATCAGAGAACACCTACTGACTGCTCAGAGCCGCCAGAAGTCTTATGCAGATATGCGGCGCAGAAACCTAGAATTTGCAGTAGATGACTGGGTATATCTAAAAGTGTCTCCGATGAAAGGGGTGATGAGATTTGGCAAGAAAGGCAAGCTAAGCCCAAGGTTCATTGGGCCATATCAAATTCGGCGAAGAATAGGCCGAGTAGCATACGAATTGAACTTGCCCCCAGAATTAGAGTTTGTTCACCCAGTATTCCATGTATCTATGTTGAGGAAGTTCGTAGGAGACCCTTCCACAATTGTTCCAGTTCAGGATGTCCAGGTCACAGAAGAGTTAGTATATGAAGAGGTTCCCGTAACTATACTAGACAGACAGATCCGTAGACTGAGAACTAAAGATGTTACGTCTGTCAAAGTATTGTGGCTTAACAGGAACCGAGAAGAGATGACCTGGGAAGCCAAGGAGGACATGAAAGCCTGATATCCCCACTTATTCCAGACATAGGCAAACGGGAGGTATGTTAGAACTGTTTTTCCTTATGAACGCTTATATTTCATATATGAAAGCAGGCGATTGATTATAGACAGTTATATATGAATGTTATTATATCGTGTGGAGTACCTGTCTTGGGCTTTTCTGCTTTTCAGGAATTTTGAGATAGTCCATAATACAGGGGAAACTCTGCCGAAATTTTTCTAGAAACAAGTTGACTAAGTTGAGAAGTCCTCTAGAGAGAATGTCATTCGAGGACGAATGTTCTTAAGGGGGGAGTTTGTTACACCCTGTAAATTTTAAATGAATAAATATCCTAATGGCATGTTGGTTAAGAGATTTAGAAGGCAAGCAAAAAAAAATTGCAAAGTCGGTTTTTTTTCATCTTCATCAATAAAAAACCAAAGAAAACAGAGGGTAGCCATTTTAAGGCAAACCCATGACTTTATATATATATTTCCTTCCGTTTACACTACGAAACGCGGTCTAAACTCCATTCCGGCTTAGATATCGAGGTATGAAGTTGCAGAGAGCAATCCTACGGAGTTGGTTTCGTGAAATTTGGCTGGAGAAACGTCGTGCTACCGAGGTAAAGTAAATAGAATTTCTTTAAATTAATACCAATGTGTTCCTAGCGTTGCAGTGAGCATTTATCCCTTCTGAACTATCGAGAAATAACGAGTTTTCGACCGTTTTCTGAAAGGTTGAAGTTTGGGATAAATATATATCAAAAGTGATAATTTCTCCGGGATATTAATGTATTTAGTTCTAATTGATATGTATATGAGTGTAGTTGGGAGAAACAACAGAAGTACCGACGGAAATCACATCGGTCAGTCGGGTACTCAGAAACCAGGTATGTAAAGTTATTCTTTCGGCAATCCAGGAAGTACAGTTTAGAAAATAAATAGAATAAAGGCTATTAACAGATACCCAGCGTACAGGAACGATTTCAGTACAATTTCCAGCAAGCATGCTAGTATATCATTACGTATCATGCGATAATCAGAATAACGGATAGTCAGATGATTTCAGATAGTATGTATTACATTTTGTTGAGACTGTATCCGGTAATAGATGGCACATTTTATACTATTAAGCTATATCCAGTTATAGATGGCATGTTCTATGTTATTGAGTTATATCCAGATATAATCAGATTAGTAATCAGATATAGCAATAGCTCCAGATACCGATACAGCTCCAGAAATAGATATGGCTCTAGAAATTGATATAGCTTCAGATCACGAATAACAATAATTAGATAAATTGATAAAGGCCAGGTAGCAGTTAGCCCAACAATCAGAAACAGTGTAAAACAGAAAATAGCATCAGTTGATTAACACGGACTGGCCTTGAAATAAAAGAAGAGAATATGATTAGTATTTTTCATTTGAGCATGCTTGCTATGTATGTGTTTTGCATGTTGAGACTTGTTATGGCATGTGGGCACCCTTTAGAATCCCCACCGCCCCTGGGTTATAGCTGTGTCAATACCAGATTCAGATACCGCCACCAGCTGGGCGATGTCGTCCGCCTAGAGGACGATGATGGCCGACCGCCATAATAATACGGTCCAGATTACCCTGCTTGCAGGAGCAGTTCAGTTTACTCTGCGCAGAGCCAGATTACCCTGTTTACAGGGGCAGATTACTCTGTGTGCGCTTGTGGCCGGGGGCAGTTTCAGATACAGATTTTTATAAAATTACCCTATTGCGTGCTTGCACCCAGGGGCAGTTTTAATCACAGATACAGCGGCAGATTACCCCGTTGCGCACTTGCGCCCAGAGGCAGGAGTCTTCGGACTCAGACACAGTTTATTGTCAGAGGCCAAGGCCTGAGCTACGTACCCAAGGGGGCCGGTAGGAGGAGCTCACAGTTATTAGATGAGTAGAGTGACTTATTTTTGGTTGGTTTAGACCCGGGTAGGGGTAAATAGATTGTTTTGTTGGTTGGCACCTTCCGGCTTATGGGGGTCGGTTAGGTATTGCGTGTATTTATATGTATATCTATATGTGCTATTAGATACTGATAGACAGTAGGACGACACGTCGTCAGGTACGCCCAGTTTAGTTACAAAATAAATAAACTCTCCCCAGTTATCCTCAGCCAGATAGATTCAGCTACTTCCTGGTTATATGTCATGTTATTGTTGTTACCCAGTTCAGTTGTGTATTTTAGTTTGCTTTACATGCTCGGTACCTGTGGTACTGACGCCCGTGGGGCGCTGCATTGCTTGCCTGCAGGTACTCACGGATGAGGAGTCGATCCCTCGTGATCCTAGCCAGCGCAGAGTTATCAACTCCTGTCATCCGGAGCTTGATATTCAGAGGTGTATTTCATTTTCTTTTGTTGTATAGTACGGGTAGGTCGGGGCCCTGTCCCGACCATTCTATTATTACTTCCTAGAGGCTTGCAGTCTGATGTTTCCTGTGGTAGTGGAGCCGGTCGTGTGGGGCCGTTCATGTATATATGGTTTAGTTGTTGATGTTGGCCGTGTGGGGCCTTCTTCTGGTTATAGTTAGTGACCTTGTCGGTCTCAAATGTGAATAGTAGTTGCTTCAGATTATAGTGTCATTGTTCTGGTTAGCTGTTGTGCTTTGCAGGTGGCTATAGGCCTAATCGGCCGGGGGCTGTATTTACAGCCGCTATATAGCCGGTTTGTTTCTTGAAATAGAGCCAGAGTCTAGCAGGCACCAGGTGCCCGTCATACCCCCAAGGTGGCTTGTGACAATGATGATCGTTTTGCACCAAATAATATTCTTCACCATCAGAAGTGAAAAAGAAAGAATAAAAGGCATAAAATGGTACAAAAGAGAAATCCAAAAAGATAAATTCCATTGATGTGGAGAAAAAGATCGTGGCCCCAGTCTTAGTCGTGGATATGGGTAAAAAAATCCTCTATATTTATAATACATGTCTCGATTTTCTCTTAAAGTAGAAATATCTTTAAAAAGGTACTAAGCTATCATGGTTTGATATGCTTAAGACATGCCAGATGATTGTATTCCATTCATGAAGAATGAAAGCTTTTGATAAATGGTACACATGTAGACCTATTCGTTGGAGTGAATGTTACAGTAATTACTGAAACTTATCAATACAGACGTGCACTTGACTGTGAGGATGTCACGACTCACCTCCAGAAGAGGTAGAATAATGATTGTGATAGCATCATGATTTACCTCTAGAAGAGGTAGAATAATTTAGAAGAAATACTTTTAATATTTTATGTTTTACCCCTGAAGTAGTAAATCTCTGAATTTTACTTTTGAAATAGTAAGATTCTTAAATCTACACTTGAAATAGTAGAACTTTGAGATCTTCTTCTGAAGCAGAAGAAGTGGAAAGACATTTGAAACGATGTCTTCTTGTACTTGAACAAAATAATAACCTATTGATAAATATCATATTTCATGCACATTTAAATGATTATGTTTCATTTCCTGAAGTAAATGAAAAAGATACTACTCTTAGAGATATGAATTTATAATGGATATACATGTCATTTTTGTTATAAAAGTCATCCCATCTTGCATAGAAAAGTCTTGAATAATTTTATTAAGTATCATTTTTAGGTAAAAATAATTAGATAGAATGCTTTATACTATAATGACATTGATATATTATGATTAGTTGTTATTGATTTTCTAGAAAGAAATAATGTATCTCTTTTTGAAAAAAATGAGTATTTTGTGTTGTCTCTTTGATACAAAAATATTCAGGTATTAAGGGCAAATCTCTCCGAAAGAGATATTTGAAAATTAAAGTCTTTCACAGAGCATATATATGATTGAACCATTCATCCTAGATCATAATATATGAAATTACTATGATCGGAATACAAGTAGTAAATCTGAAGTTTACTAAAGATGGTATCACATTGAGACTACTAAAAGATTAAATATCTCCAAGTTACTATGAATAAGAAATATGTATATGAACAGTTAGCGGAGCATAACAGCATCGCATGCCAGAACAAATCAAAAGTTTATTGATGGTAATTATGCCATGGTAAATCTAAAAGAAATAGCACATATCATGGTAAACTTAGAATTACTAGTACAAGTAATTTTATCAGTTGACATGACCATTGTGATTATCCTGATTTAAATATGAAGTGCTAATTGAATATTAGTATACATTGAAGAACTGAAAGATTCTTCAAGAATTCTTTTATGTTGTTTGTTCTCATGATAAATTGATAAACCAGCTAATGGTGGGATTGAATTTTTCAAAATTTTGATAAATATAAAAGAGGAATATAGGCCTGTTCACCTGTCATATAATATCTTAAATAGATGCATCTATAAAATGGTCACATGTGTGTTTATTGTTAAACCGACAGTTTGACATTCATAAAGTTATTTGCTTAATATAAATTGAGTTAAAAGCATAATTTCTAGATTGTGTAATCAAGATAGTTTGTCTTGGTAATGCTAGTTTATATCCAAACTGGTTTGATGTTGAATGCCTCCAATAAATAGTTGAATCATTGCTTATGGAATAAACTTCATGGTTGATCTGAGATATGATATATTGCATACATCAACACTTGTACGCATCAGACCAATAAGCTATGATTAATTTACGCCCTCTCAATTGATTCAGGGCCAGAAACTAAATATTTTTCATCTATAGTTTTTTATATGTAGTAGATGATCAATGAACCTATCATGATACACACATATTGATTTCTTAAAGAAGATGAGAGATATATCTTAGTTCTTCTAACATTTAAGGGAGAAAATAAGCAGCTAAGAAATTTGTTGTGAATTATCATCAGTATGAACCTCATTCAAAGATAACTAGTGTCAAGTGCTAGATGCATTTGTTGACCCAAAATTAATCTCATATTTCAGCTGCAAATACTTTTATTGATTGTCCCAGAAGAATAAAGTCTATAGCATGCATGCGGCACGGTAGACCAATCAGTTCCAAACGCAATAATTCTTGAAAAAAGAGAGGAGCAAATAATCATAACAAGGAGGCATTATGCCCTTGAAAAGCTTACGATATAACACTTCATGAAACCTTTTGAGAGGTTCAGGTACCTGAAAATAATAAAGTTATGAGATCTCAATAAGTTATGTCGTATTGCGAATCAATACAAAATGAAATCTTGTCGATGATATCTTTAGTACAATATAGCACGTAATATTATAAATGATTTTGGGGATCTAAATTCTACATTTGTTAAACATGTTGACATAGAAATAATTATTACTTGAAATGATGCATCTTGATGAACGTAAAATTTATTTGATTTATAATCCAGACACTAGAAGATGTCATGCTAATGGATGTAGTCACTTGACAAAGTCTATATGAACATTTTTTTAAGGATTTAATATGCTAGAAGCATATTCAAGTTCTTGAAAAACTTGTTTATAATCCTTATATGATATAAATTTGTTTATCTTAACAATTGTTATTATGTTTCTTGGATATACATGACATTCATCTGATCGACATAAAGTTTCGATCTAAGTTGGTGTACAAGATTAAAGTATATCATTTTCAGGAATTATGTGATGCTTTAATCAAGGGAAGTAAAATATGCGTTGTACTCTTTTTTTTTCTTAACCAGATTTTATCCCATTAAATTTTTCTAGTAAGGTTTTTAATAAGGCAGCTAGTAATGCGTATTATTAGATACTTATATTCTTTTTTCTTCACTAGAATTTTTTTACCACTGGATTTTTTCTAATAAGATTTTATTGAGGCACATTATCTATTAATTAAATGAACATTCATGGAGGAGCGTTATAAATATATTATCTACATTATGAGTGCCCATTCATATACAGAGTCAATCAGATAAGCTTGCAACCAGCTTATGCAATAATTTCTGTTCTTATATTAGATAAGCTTGTAAACAACTTACACAATTTCTGTTTTTCTATAAATGGGAAGCTAATTCAATTTATTTGTATATCAGTTTGAAGAGAATAAAACCTTTCCCAATTTCTTTAACTATATTTCTTATTATTTTGATATTTTATTATCATTTTATAAGAAAAAAAAACAAGTAGATCATAAGTATAATTACGGAAAGAATGAAGGATTTAGTGAGTCGCAAATATATATATCACATATATCTGAACAGGAAAACATTTCCATAGTGAGGATTCTCTAAATCTTTCCTAACTTTTTATTATTTTCTCATATAGATTTGCTCAGATTTCTTTTGCTTTTTCTATTTTCTTCTTAGGATTAAATTTTATTCTCAATTCTCATGGTGCCATGTGATCCACCTTTTTTCATTCGAAACCAACAGCATTTTAGATCTTAATATTCCCTGACTCTACATTTAATTTCAACTACTCCTTAATTAATGACGGCCAAACAATTAATTATATATAATTATCCAATTAGGTTTATTCCCCCCTCTTTCTATTTATTTACCCATTTAAGTTTTTACTAGCTCTTTAAAAAAATAATTACTAATAAGAAGACCAACTTATCTTATTAATTTTTATTTTATCATATTCATCTATTTTCATTAAAAAATAAGTGAACTTTTATGTGCCTCTTAATTAAAAAATAACTAAGAATAATATAAAAAATTAAATATATATATATATATATATATATTTCTAAAATAATAGTCAGTATTATAAAATAGTTATTATTTTTAATAAACATGAGAGCTGAATAGAATAAATACATGGTTGTGTATCGAATGAATCGAGGTTTCGGCCAAAGTTCGTTTAAGTTATATTAGGTCTCATTTGTTTGCACTTAATAGAGGTTTTAATATGAATGGTTCAAATCTTACACCATTAAGTGCATTTATTTCATTAAGATTTAAGTACTTATTTCATCTGAATAAATATCAGTCATTAAGATCTGAAACAGAGTTTTAATATCATTAAGATGTATATTTTTGTGGATAATTTTCATCATCGCTCTATCCACAACCACCAGCCACCATTATTAACCACCTCTATCATCACAGTCACCACCACCATTACCATTGCCAATCACAAGTCACCACCACCACCTATTACCTCTGTCACCACTGTCAACCACCATTATTATCGTCAATCATGCAACCCCTGACATCACAACAACCACCGGCAATTACTACTGCTGCCAACCACTAGTGTGAGTCGTTACTACACATACTACCTCCATTATATAATTATATTAACTATCGCAGCCGCCACCTTTATCACCATTATCACTCACTACCACCAGTGTGACCAATCCCTACTATCAATGACCTTCACCATTACAACTAACACCACCGCCAAGACACATCGTTAACAACCACACATTCTTCAGCCACCACCATCATGAATACTACCAACTTTTAAAATCAACCAACTTCACCATCGCAACCACCATTACCAACCGTAGCCATCATGTCAGCCAGTACAACACCAATCATCCCTTCATCATAACTATGATCACCACTGTTACTAGCAACTATCACCATCTCAATTACTAGCCACTAACATCAAGCATTACCATGACGCTACTACAAACTATCTCAATTATCACTAGAGAACATAAATATTTTATTTTTTATAAGATAATAAATTTATGTTATTAAATTAATTTTTTTAATATTTAATTATTTTTTATTTGAATTATACATTTAATATATTTAGAAATAAATAAAATATGCATATTCAGAGGTGAAAAACAAACAGTATTAATCATTCAGTATTTACATATAAAAATAACATTTAAATCATCTAGATATGCATTGAGATTCAAACATTTTAATTTTAATAAAAATAAATAGGCCCTAAAGACTTGAAGAAATTAAAAGGGGAATTTTGTATTTTCCCCTTTTTCCTCAGAAGTAGTCATCCTTCTGTGTACACAAAAGTATTCACCAGTTTCTTCAATGATTGAAATGGCCAAACATAATTGACCATTAGTTAGTGTGTGTGTGTGTATATATATATATTAGGTTGGTTGAATAATTCTGGAATTTCTCTTTGTGAAATGAGTAGGGAATTAAATATACATAACAAATCATTTAACAACATTATGCATTTAATTTTGGGAATAAAATATTGAACTTAGCTAGCTAACTCCATAATCAATAATATGCCTTTGCAGCACCATTTATAGGATATATATTATAGTACTTGGCTAGTAGTTGACCATGAGGAAGTTTTTAGACCAATGAAGAAGACCTTGATTTGTAGGGTTACCTAAATAATTAATCATCACATCACAATAATTACTTCCTCCGCTTAAAATAAGTATCATTTTAGCGAAAAAAATAAAAATAAAATAAATATTATTTTAAAATTTTAAAAAAAATAATTATTATTTTTAATTATATTTTAATATTAAAAACTTATATTTTAAAAATACCTAATTCTCAAGAAACATCAAATAAATAAAAATAACTTAATAAATTATATTTTATATATATTTTTTAATAAACATAAAATAAGCTAAAACAATACCTATTTTGGAGCAAAGTAAATAATTAATAGTACTTATGTGGTGGAATGGAAGTGGAACTCTACTTAAGAGGTGGCATGCATCATATGATTCAAGGATTAACAAATCCTTCTATCACTTATTAAATTCCTAATGGATCCTTAATCCCATATACTAATTATTTATTTTGGAGTAAAGTAACCTGTGTCAAACATTCCAAATAATTAATTACTTATGCTTAATAGTTTGTATTTTCTTGATTTAAAGGGAATTTTGTCTGAATATTACATACATTCTACTGCCAATGCTTCTTCCTCCCTTCCGCGAAAGCTCCTTTTGGTGGCTTCACACAGAATCTGAATTTCAATTTAAAAAGAATACAAGGAAATTTATCCTTTTTAGGAAAAATCTAGTATATTCAAATTTCGATATAATAACAATGTTTTCTGAAAACATATAATATTGATTCTTTTCATATTTTAGAATGACTAACTACTAAGGATAGAATTAGAAGGATATGATCAATTATCTTTTGAATTTTGAAACTAGCAAGTATTTTAAAACAATTACTTTTAATATATCTAACAATTAAAATGGAAGGAAGAAAGTATTTAAGGAGAGTATGTAACTTTTGCGTTGAAGCTTTTTATGGTTATTTTAAGGATATTTTTAGGTAGGTGGAAGCTTCAAAACAACAATTAATGGGCAAAATTAGCTAGGGAGGGAAATGGGAATGTATGTTGTACAAAATTCCAAATGACTTCTTTATAAACAAACATTAGGCCCAGAAGTAGAAAATCAGTGGGACTGCTAATTAAAAAGGCTCAGTGGATCTTAGCTAAGATATTTGGAACTTGTGTTAATTATTACTCTACTTTCTGCCCAACCAAGAATATGAGAGTTGGCAGCTCAACTTCCACGACGAACCACACAAGGAATTTAATTACTACATGCCTCCATTTCAAAATAAACTTGTGTTTTTAGTTTGAGCACATTTTTTAAAAAAATTATTCATTTCTAAAATAAGTAATAGTATATTTTTATTCATTTATTTCTAATAAATATCTTGAAAAAAAATATACTCCTTCCGTTTCAAAATAAGTGATGTTTTCAGCTTGAGCACACCCCTTAAGAAAACTACTTATTTCTAGGAAGTAAAATGTAATTTTACCTACTTACTCCTAATAAATATCTTGAAAATGATGTAACTCTTTATTATTTTTTTTGTTATATAAAACTCTCTCCACTTAAATAAGGGTAAAATTGGAAGAACATCGTTAATGTCTTCTTGATTATGTAAAACACCACTTATTTTGAAAAGGAGGGTTCTTGATTATGTAAAATTTTCTCTATTTAAATAAAGGTAAAATTGAAAGAATTTCATTTAATGTCTTCTTGATTATATAAAACACCACTTATTTTGAAACAAAATCAAAAGGTTAAAACACCATTTATTTTAAAATAGAGGAAATATAATTATTTATTTTTGAATTAAGGATAGGAGATTACAAGTAGTCGAGTTTATAAAAAAAATAAAAATCCGGTAGTTAACCAACTAAGTTATTAAGATTTTTCATAATTATTATTAATATAAAATTTCTTTATTTCCAAATTATATATTGTGATTTTTAAAAATAATTATCTCAAATAATTAATTATTTTAAAAGTTTAAGATAAAATTATTAATTTTTCTCCATTTTATATATGCTTAGTAGTAGTTATTCTTAAAAACTATAAATACGTTAATTATAGGATGATGTTATGGAGATGCCAATATAGTAAATATTCAATGAAAATATATTAGATCTTAAAAACATTAATAAAAGTAAAATAGTAAAAAATTTTAAGTAAATTTTTAAAATTACTGCGAAAATATAGTAATTAGTTTGATGACTCTATTAAAAAACTTTTCTCCAACTTTAATTTAACGCGTGAGCGAACTCATCATAGGTTTCATCAAAAGCTACACTTTTGTGTATGTGTTTTGAATAATAAATTTACAAACCCTTTGGTATTGCGGTGTTAATTCATTTAGTATTAATGTTGCTACTTTTAGTATATTAAATTAAATACGAATAATTAAAGATCTTTCCACCACGCGGTCGCCTCGTAACGCTGACCTACCGAAAGAACTTAACCAAAGCGAAAAAGAATGAATTTTAAATTTACTCGAAATTGGTTTAATTAATAAAAATATTATTAATTTATTGATATTGAATTATTAGATTCATAATTTGTATATTTTTTTATTGATTTTGGACATTTAAGTTTTAGTTTAAGATTAAAGCGATAACCAATAAAATCATATAAAATTAATTTTTTATTCATAAATATTATCAATTTTTTGAAAATTATTTAGTGGGTCATGAGCAGACGAAGGTGTTCAAGTGATATTTCTGTGCGATCTCTTTTGTATTTGAGATTGTAGCTCAATTGAAAATTGAAAGAAAATATATATTAGTCTTAGCTTCAAGATGTTTCCGATTTGAAATCAGTTTGCTTGTTTTTGTACATTAAAAAATTGAGCTTGAGTCATGTTTTAGGAGCATAACTAGAGTCTTTAGTACGAATATACTGCAAGAGCCAAGAAGTAATTGTAGTAATCAACAATTATTCTGCACCTACATTAGAAAATATTTGTAATGGACGTCAATATATTATATATATCTTCATGGAAATGTTAATTTATTATTTTTAAAAAAAAAAAATGAAAATAGGAATCTTCCTAAAAGTAGTAATATTGGGTAGCAGAGGAAGGAGGAAAAATGGGGATAAACGGAACAACGCATATCCCCATCATGGCCTATAAAAAAGGTTTTGAATCCTCCTTAGCTTTGTATTTTGGGGGGTTGGGTCACCGGCCCAAACAGAGATCATATGCTACTGCTGATTCCAAAGCCATTTCCTTTTCCTTTTCAACTTAATCAAATATTCTAAACCCCGCCAGCTCCCAATCCTTCCATAAAAAGCAGCGAATTTATATACTACCAAGGCCTTCTGCACATGCTTCCCTCTTCTTTCCAATGAAAATCAAACCATGTATTAATTTGTATTGAATATCTATAACTTATTCATTTAGAATCTCAAATCATAAGTTTTAAATTCTGATTTCGTCTTTGTTTAATTTCAGTGCTTGAATCATATTAATTCTTTGATGGTAATTAATGCTTTTAAAGATTTAAGTCATATAAAATGAATTAGCAAGTAAACAAAATTAATTAAGCATCTAAAACGTAGGTACGTACTTCCTCTTCAGTTAACATGATGACACGTATGTACGTGTGTTCACAGATTAAGTATATGGTGTTTTATGGATGAATGAATTTTAGCCTTACACATGAAAAGTAATTGAGCATGCGAGGTTATAATTAAACTAGCTAGTAGACAATTAAATTAAAGTAATATATATCACACTACTCAATCTCTAGTTCCTGTCAGTTAACAAATTAAGCATGCATGCAGTGAATCTAGGTTATAGTAGAGTTTACAAGTACTGTACATCATTCTTGATACTATTGCATGCATGTGATTGGCACAACTTATACATATAGGATTGATCGAGCACACCTTTTTATGTTTTATTTTGATTATTCTGAAATACTTTAATTTACTGGCAGGTTAATGCAATGCTTCTTAATTATTTATTTAATTAGTAAGATCGACTGATTGTCACATATATGTAATGGTGTCAGCTCATGAACCAGCTTGGCAACTTATGTTTCAAGTACATTCTTTTGTTCATTTCCTTCTTGTTTACAACATTAATTGGACGAATAGAGTTGATCGATACTATATACATAGTATATTAACACCAACAAATCTCAATTTCATGTGGTTAACAAGTTTGCTCTTTCAATTGAGGACGCTCAATTTTAACATAAATTAGATCAACTACTCAAATTTGACTATACAACTATATACTAAAAGTCAATGTTCAATTATATTCACTCTTTGTGGTTTTACTTATAGTCGACTGCTCTCTTTCAATGAAATGCTGCTTTTTCTTACTCAGCTTGCTTGTTTACGCTTGGACCTAATATATATATATATATGTTTGTATTCATGGAAAAAATAAAGTAGCTGGGAGGGTCTTCATGTTTGTTTAAGGGAAGTATATATAGTGGATGAAGAAAAGAGAGATGGGGGTCAAATTATAGCAAGTGGGAACCAAAGAGTTTTAGGCTGGCAGAGAATGGGGAATTTGTGGGAGCTAGGAAACAGCCTTAGCAGTTACAGGTCAAGTCATTAGCCCCCTTCTATTTTCTTTCTAAACTTTTATTTATAGTGTGTTTTGTGGGGGACTCGACTCCTTTTTTGGTCCCTACTTGAGGTGTGATGTGTTATCCCCACTGGCCATATCATATCCACGTGGTCAATCCTTTCTTCATGCCAGGCAAGCTTCATCCCTTGTACAAAGATTTTTCTCTAATCTTCAGTGGAGGCTCCTATGAGGACCCGCCACCAGAGACACGAGATCTTTTTATAAAATGGATAGAAAAAATTTATCTTGAAAATTACAAAATTAAAAAAATTTATAAGTGACCTAAAAAAATAATTCAATTATTCTCTTAAATATTAATCGTAGAGGAAGAATTGATATTTGAATTCATATAAAAAGTTAAAGAGTGATTGAATTAATGAGTTAATTTCTCATATGGTCTCAACTATAATTCACTCACAAAGTCATTTTTCTTTGCTTTATAACTCAAAAGTCACTCAACTATTGATGTTTCACTCACAAAGTCACTTAACTATTGGTGTTTCACTCACAAAGTCACTCAATCAACTATATAATTTTTTCATTTAATTTTTTTCTTATATAAATTTTTTTTTTAAACCCAAATTTATAAGAAACAAAAAACCTATTTATTTTAACCATTTTATTAACCCGCCCCACTTGATCCGACCCCTAAATTTTAAAAGTTTATGATTTTAATTTACCAATATGATTTTCTTTTGCCATTTTTAATAATATTCATTCTTATTCTTATTTTGATATTTTTCATTTTTAAAATGCTAGCCTCGATTAGCAAAGAATAAATGTATTCCGATATTTGATTTAATTATAAGAGATTGTTATTTAAGAAATAGAATGAAAAATTTAAACTGAATTACTTCTAGATTTAAAAAAAGAGAAATATTCTTTTAAACAAAAAATGAAAAATGTCAAAATTGTATTATTATAATGGGTCGGGTCAAGTGGGACAGATTAATAAATGGTTAAAATGAATAGGTTTTTTGTTTCTTATAAATTTGGGTTAAAATAAAATTTTTATATAAGAAAAAAAGTAAATGAAAAAATTATATAATTGGATGAGTGACTTTGTGAGTGAAACATCAATAATTACTTGACTTTGTGAGTGAAATATCAATAATTGAGTGACCTTTGAATTGTAAAGCAAAAAAAAAATGACTTCTCAAGTGAACTATTCATAATTGAGTCACCTTTAACTTTTGAATTAATAACTTTAAGTACGTAATTCATTCCCATTGAGAGTACTAAGCTTTTTCCAAAAGTAATTATTCTCATGGTTGTATTCACCAAATTAATACCACCATCCATACATCTTGGTGAAGCTCAAATTCTCAAAGAAGTGATTGTTATATTAATCATATAGGAATATTAATTATTGTACTTTAAAAAAATAAACATCATCTTCGATTCTTGAAATTTTATCTAAATGTTGAAGGTAAACGTAGAAAGTAGGAAAATAAACATGCCTTGGTCGGTCCATGGACAATTATTACTTAGTTTATACACTTGCTAATAAAATTCAGATACCAACTCTCTCAAAGCTATAATTAAGGAAAATAAATTCAAAAGAAGAGTTAAACCCCACCCTCTCCCCCCTTGAAATACAAACATCCAAGTGCATTAAGATGCAATAATTTATTGATTAAGTAAAGCATTAAAAATTAGCAAAAACTAAACAAAGGGCAGACTTTAGCTTATGATTTGTGAATGACCCCTCGAAAATCATTAACTTCCCACCTTCTGTCACATGCACCTTTCATGTGTCACTGCCCAACACTTCTATATAAACACCTCCTCCCTTCTCTTTTCTCTTCAAACTACTTAATCAGCAATATTCTCTCATTACAACAAACAAAATACTACTCTACTTCTCCAATTCAGAAAAACCAAATTTGATTTCAATTTCTGAAGAATAACAGAAAAAAAAAAAAAGAATGTTTAGCTTCTCAGATAACGATTTCTTTGCTCGCAGATGTGTTTGGGTAAATGGCCCTGTTATTGTTGGTGCTGGTCCATCAGGACTTGCTGTGGGAGCTTGTTTGAAAGAACAAGGAGTCCCCTGCGTAATCTTGGAAAGAGCTGATTGTATTGCTTCTTTATGGCAGAAAAGAACGTATAATCGCTTGAAACTTCACCTCCCTAAGCAATTCTGTCAATTACCCAAATTCCCATTTCCCGAACACTATCCTGAGTACCCAACTAAGAGACAATTCATCGAATACCTTGAATCCTATGCCAAACACTTTGACATCAGTCCACAGTTCAATGAGTGCGTGCAGTCTGCTAAGTATGATGAGGCTTGCCGATTGTGGAGGGTGAAGACTGTTTCAGCAGATGGCTCTGAGGTTGAGTACATTTGCCAGTGGCTTGTTGTTGCCACCGGTGAGAATGCTGAGAGAGTTGTGCCTGAAATTGATGGGCTCAAGGAATTTGGTGGTGAAGTGATTCATGCTTGTGATTACAAGTCTGGCGAGAAATTCAGGGGAAAGAAAGTTGTTGTTGTTGGCTGTGGAAATTCTGGCATGGAAGTATCACTTGATCTTTGCAACCATGAGGCTCAACCATCAATGGTGTGCCGCAGCTCGGTATGTAATTAGCAGCTTTAATTTTAGAGGAGAGTTTATATTTTCTTTTTCTAAGTGTTGGATTTTAATGGAGTTTTGTTCTGTTTATTCAGGTTCATGTTTTGCCAAGAGAGATTTTTGGGAAATCAACTTTCGAGCTGGCTATGTTGTTGATGGCATGGCTACCGCTTTGGCTAGTTGACAAGATTTTAATCATATTGACATGGTTTATTCTTGGAAACATTGAGAAATATGGACTAAAAAGGCCATCAGTTGGGCCACTACAACTCAAGAACACTCAAGGGAAAACCCCTGTTCTTGACATTGGTGCTTTGGAGAAAATCAGATCCGGTAAAATTAAGGTTGTTCCTGGAATCAAGAAGTTTTCATGTGGCACCGTTGAACTTGTCACCGGTGAAAAACTTGAAGTTGATTCGGTTGTCCTTGCCACTGGTTACTGCAGCAATGTTCCATACTGGCTACAGGTGAGAATATGTTCTTTTCCTTCTGGAACTTTTTTTTTTTTTTTAACACAAGTTTCTATTGATTTTAAAATAAAAGAAATGTATATTCATTTAATCCTAATGCAAGATTCTTCAACAGTTGACTAATATATATTTGTTATGTTATACAGGAAAGTGAATTTTTCTCCAAGAATGGATACCCAAAGGCACAATTCCCAAACAACTGGAAGGGAAAATCTGGGCTATATGCAGTAGGATTTACAAAGAGAGGACTGGCTGGTGCTTCTGCTGATGCTATTAGAATTGCTAAAGATATAGGCAAAGTCCACAAAGAAGATCTCAAGCAAAAGAAGCAAAAAGTTCCTACACACAGACGTTGCATCTCAACCTTTTAATTAATTCAACAACAACAACCCCAGAAAATTAAATTCCCTTCTTCTTTTTTTTTTCTTTAACTCACGGGGAATATTAAAAGAAAGAGATGTAAAATAATTGTGTACAAAAACATATACAAAAAATTGCCAGAAGATAGCCATAGGTTTCAGCCCTCTCCAAAAAGGCCCAAGTTTTGCTACAGTTTGGGCGTTTTGTATCCAAGGATGTAGTGGCGATCGACTTAGTTCCTCTTTTTCCTTTTATTTGTATTGACATTTCACACATACTTGTACAATTACTACTGATGAATTAATTTGAATGACAATAGCATATTGTTCCTTTATGAGTTTAACTTGTGTGTATCCATAGTGTTTTTAAGCTTTTTTTTTAAAAAGATTTTATAAGGAGAAGAGTCACGACTTGCTGTAAATAAGAGTTGGTACTCAATAAGTCTTGTTTGCAAAAATTTCTTCATACTTAACATACATATTTTGTAGAACTTAATTATGCCCTCTTCTCTTAAAGTAGAAAATCAGGCTGAGTGATCTACTAATAGATATAATAGGGGAGGAAGAATTCGTTGAAAGCCTCTCGCTAACATTACAATATGTAATCAAGTTTGAGTTGACCTAAACTAACAAGTTCATTACAATTTACAAGCACGATAAAATAACTCAGGAACAAAAATAACCTGATATAACTTGTTTAAATTACTCTAATAGTATATGAATTCCTTATACTGTAAATATATATAATTGGAATCTTGCCTTTATTGTTATCAGTATGTGATGTTTCCTAAGTAGTGGTGATGTGAACGGGAGATTAAAATGATTAAGCTCCTGAAGATAGAAAGAAAACAGAAATTCTTGTCAATTATTTTGAGTAATGCAAAAAAAAAATTAGAATGACTCTGCAATTTGCCCTTTTTGTGCATACTTAAAATAATGGGAGTTGATAAAGTAGGAAGAATTGCAAAAGGAATATAATGTACTACTTCTCAAGTTCCTTTCAAGTCTCAGTTGCTACAGTTAATGAATGAGTTACCAGTTTTGACAGCAACTACTCCTTATTGCCTACATATACCTACTTTGGTTTTGGTATATGTCTTGTTACATTTATTTAGTTCAAAAGTTTTTAAGTTTAATTATTTCTGAAATTGTTCAATTTTATCATTCCTTTGGTCCATTTATGATAAGTGAACTCCAAGCGTCCAAAAAGACTTTTAACTATCCGATCAAGTTGAAGCTCATTTGTGGCCGAGGACAAACACTCACTTTTTCTATCTCTAGGAGTAGCTTAGGGTAAAATTAATTGCACCGCCAAATGACCTTTTCCACAAAATTTAAGTGGTGTCCGGATAGGATTCCACATGGTTCACTATTAAAAATTGGAAAAATTACATAGTATATGATGTAAAATAATAATGTTATTATGTTTAATTTATATTTTACCTTCTTATTTAATTTAGCCTAATATCTATATAAATTAAATTTATTTTTCATTTTTTAGTTCATAATTCAAAACACTGATCTATTTCTCTATTTCTGTTTTTTCCTTCTCTTTTTTTTTGTTGGTAATGTTGTAAGTAGAAACTCTATAAATGTTCATTGTTGAAGTTCGAAGTTTCAAAGTTTGAAAATTGTATTTTCATAAATAAGTTTTATTTCAAGTGGGTATTCTTGTAAAAAATAGGATCTGGAGGAGCCTAAATCTAAAATTTATGGTGATTTGGTGTAGCTTTTGAGGTATTTTAGATGGACTTAGTGCTTGAAATTGATGAAAAAGACGATGTCAGTTTTTTGTATATTAGCACATAATATTGTATAATGGTGTATATGAACGTATAAGCACTTCTTGAAATTTTGTGTAATGTTGCTATACTGGGTGTATAATATTGTGTATCAAGTTTTTAGCTATTTTTTTAAATGAAATTTTTGTATAATATCGTATACCGGTATATAATATTGTATACCAAATTTTTTAATCACTGGGTTGAAAAAATAATAGGCTTTGCAACTAAAAACATAAAAACATGGCTACATAATTGCATGTTATAGAGTGTATATTTGTGTAATTATCCCTTAAAAATTTCAGTTCAGTAATTTTTTAATTTTTGGTTCTTAAACATATTATTTTATTACCAATTTGGTACGAATTGAAATTTTAGAGTTTGATTTTGCTATTTTGTGATAATGGTAAATCAATGACCGTTATTTGCTCTATTTCGATTTACATATACTCATAAAAGAATTTATGATTTTAGGTTTTCAAAAAAACGTTTCAACTATATCATATTAACACCTTATACCTATAGAAATATTCAAAAGAAAGTACAAGCATGCAATTTTCTTCGTTAATAAATAACACAAAACGGATATTTGAATCAAGATAGGGTTGTCAAAGTTCAACGTCTAAATAATTAATTTTGTACTAATGCTATTTTGATATATGAATCGTATATGTAACTTTGTATTTCGATATTTCGATATTCTTATTAGGAAAAAGAGCCAAAAGTACCCCTAACCTATGAGAAATGACTCATAAATACCCTCCTTCCACCTTTTAGTTTAAAAATACCATCAACCTTTATTTTTGGCTCAAGAATATCCCTCCCCTTCCACCTTTTGGTCTAAAACTACCATCAACCTTAAAAATTTAATATTTAAAGGTTTAAACTTTATTTTCTTTACTTTTTACTTTAGGAATTAATAAAAATCGATATAATTTACACATACAATCAAAAAATTTAAAATATAATATTATTTTTAATGTATATTTTCATCATTAAAAATATTATTCTCTTGATAATCTTGTATAAAATGGAGAAGAAGTGCTAACATTTAGGATAATGTATCAACTTTATTTTATTTTTAATTAGTGAAAATGCATATATTTTGATACTTTAAATTAAATAATTTTTAAAATCTTTTTATGAGATTAAGAAATGAACGCAATAATTAAATATTATTTAAACATTAAATATTATTACAAGTATATAACTGTTATTCACTACAAAAATAAAAAAATTTAAAATAATATTATTATTATTGAGAAATTTGATCATACATACACTACTAAAGACAGAAATGAAAGAAGTTAGTAAATAATTAAAAATAATGCTATGTTAGTTTGTGTACAAATAATAGCAAGAAGTTTTAGTAATAAATAATTGAAAAAGGGCCAAATAACTTTGACATATTTCTAGATAAGTATTTAATATTAAAATAAAGAAAATGTCAAAATTGAAAATTGAAGAAAGTTCTCACTTTTACATAGAAGAGATCGTCATTTTTACATATAAAGTGTCTAGAAATACTCTCAACCTCGAAAATTTTGAATATTTAGAGATTTGAAATTTTATTTTCTTTACTTTTTATTTTAGAAATTAATAAAATCGATATAGTTTACACATACAATCAAAAATATAAAATTCAAAGGTTGTTCTGTTTATTAAAAGGAAATGGCTTAAAACACATATCGACTTTGCCTGAAATTACTGTTACACACTCCAATTTTGCGGGAGACCAATGACCCCTCCTGGACTAATTTAAAATAGAATATATACCCCTCAAAAAGTCATATTCAAATCTGTGTAAAAGGGTGATATGCACGCGCCCACGTATAAATTTCATGTTTTTTTTAACTGTTTTACTTCTTAATCATTCCCTTTATTATTCAATTTTTTCATTTTTACTTTTCTTCGGTTTTGAGGATAGCAATACTTACATTACCTGCTATGGGTTTCTTTCTCGGCCACTAAAAATTTTTTTCATGACGAAAGTTTATTTTTTATTTGTAGATCTGGATTAATTTTAATTTTTATATTTGTTTTTTATTTATAAATCTGGATTAGTTTGTATATCAGTAAAAAAAATTAAGAGAATGATTCGTGAGAGAGAAGAGAAAAAAAAGTTATTACTTTTTGACCATGAAAGTTTGGTCGGAGGAAGATTGCTGGAATCAGTTTGACCGGAGAAGATTGCCGGAGAAAGTTTGACCGAAGAAAAATTATCGGAAGAAAATCTGAAAATTAATTGCTTTTGAAGTGGAGGAAATGGTGGCGGGGCAATATTAATTCAAGTGATGACTTGTGGTGGTAATGGAAGTATTGGCATTGCCGCCGGTGCCAGATTCGGTAACTAAGTGTTAACAATGAAGAAGATAAGAGAATAAGAAAGATAGAGAAGTAAAACAGAAAGTAAAAAAAAAATTATGAAAATAAAATTTTAGCATATTTTGTTGCTGCGTACTACACTTTCTTTACCACCTAAGCAGTTAGGGGTTTAATAATTTTAGTTAAAAATACTTTAGAGGGCATATACGACCCCCGCAAAGTTGGAGTGTGTAACAACAATTTCAGGTAAACTTAAAGTGTGTTTTAAGCCATTTTCCCTATATTAAAATGTGAATGTTTAATGTATTAATAATTTGAAATTCAATCATGCATTTTTATTTTGCGGCAAGCATACCCGATTTTTGTTAAGTTTGGCAAAATCAATATTTAAAATTAAAAAAAATAATTTCTCAATTGCTAATCAAGATGATATAGAAAGGTACTCCTTATAATAATTTTTTTTTAATTTTTAATTTTTTTTAGATTTTAAATTTTTGATTGTATGTGTAAATTGTATCGATTTTATTAATTCTTAAAATAAAAAGTAAGAAAAATAAAATTTTAAATATTTAAATATTATATTTTCAAGATTGAGGGTATTTTTAGATCAAAAGGTGGAAGGGGAGGGGTATTCTTGAGCCAAAAATAAAATTTAAGGAAATTTTTAGACCAAAAGGTGGAAGGATGGTATTTATGAGCCATTTCTCATAGGTGAGGGGTATTTTTGACTCTTTTCCCTTATTATTATAAATATCAAATATCGTAATGAATTTCAAAAATTTTAAAACGACATACATATACCATAACAAATATCATAATATTAAAATTACAGTATTAAAATTTTTGAGTTTAATAATAATATTCGGTATCTACCATATCCATACCCATTTCTAATTTGATGTATTGACTCGATAATATATATGTTTATTACACATCTGCTAAAATTAGTAAATAACTTTTTCCTTTTTGTTTTTTTTAAATGAAGGATGATGGGTGCATTTGGTACAGAGAATATTTTTAATTTTTAAAAATAAATTCCTTTATAAAAATGACCTTCTCTAGTAAAACAGAAAAGATAAATTTTATTTGGCCCTAGCCCTGCCACGGCCCCCACTCCCCCTCGCTCGCTCATCCCTCAATCCAATCACTACCCCTCGCGCTATAATATTATTTGCCTAGAAAATATTTTTATCATTTTTTTTCATACCAAACACATCGGATAACAAGACAATTAAACAAAGTAACAACCCGCAATAAACCAGCTAAATTAAGGCTCATGTGCAATCAGTAATACCATTTCATTCTGATCATCTTATATTGTCCTAAACATTGTGAGAAGGAAAAGTGGGTGTAAGAGAAATAATGGTAAGCGGTTCCTTGAAATGATGACAAATCGAACTTGTTAAGATATGAAGAACTGTATTTGTATTTGTAGGTAAAGAATAAATGAAAAGGAATAGTCCAAGTGTGATTGTTAACCAACTTGCCAATGATTAAATGCATTTAAGCAAAATATGAATAGGCTTTCTACATGGAACCAAAGATTTGACATCTTTCATACATCTCACTCATATCATAATTATTATTATTCCCTTTCCAATTTTTATTCCACATGAGTGTTGCATATCACCATTGCTTTCCTTCTTAATAATGATCCATCTCATTATATATACTCTAGTTTGACTTACCTTTTATATTCATAAACTAGCTAGCCACTATCAACTCTCCCTTTCCAGCACATGGACTGACTCTCGCCGGCCCTTGGTGAAAATTTTATTTTTAGCTTTTCCATCTTCTCCTTTATTAATTGTTTTACATAGTTTCTAACACAACTTTCTATCTTCTCCTTTATTAGCTATGCATTATTAATCAACTGAAAGATATGCAGTCATCAGATTAAACTTAATCTGAAATTATCTTACACCAGTCTAACTATAACAATTATTTTCACTAGCCAGGGTCAAAAGAAACAAACGATTAAAAGGGAATAAATTAGAAGTTCAGCTTCTGATGGCGTCGCCCGGACTCGAACCGGAGACCTTCAGTGTGTTAGACTGACGTGAAAACCAACTACACCACGACACCAAGATGCCATCGTACTCGAAATTAAATTTTCTATACAAAACTTTTAGGGTGTGTTTGGTATGAACTGTATTTTTTTTTCCTCAATTTTTCCATGTTTGATTTTTATAAAATAGTATTCTCTAGGAAAACAAGTTCTTTATAAATGACTTCTCTAATGGAAGTAAGAAAAAGAAGTTTCATAAATGACATTACAAGTTCGTTGTCTCCTCCCCAACCATCCGTCGTTGCTCCCAACCTCCACTCCGTCTCACTTTCATACAGTTTTGCTAGACTACATAGCAATACTCTTACCATATTATCTTTTATTACTTACCAATCACTAAAAAAATACTTTAAAAAACTTTTTAAGAAAATATATTTTTTTCATACCAAATATACCTTTAGTTGAAAACCAATGTGGCCCCAATTCTCATTTATATGGTCCCTGATCACCTTACATCAAATTTTCAAAGAAATGTGGTTCCACGCAGGAGAAATTATTTTCTAACTTTTTATAAAATTTTTTTTAGTTTTATTATTTTTTTGAGAGAGATCTTCAGTTTTACACCTAAAAAATTTAAAAAGATCATTTTCTTGTATTCAAATTGTAAAAGACTAAAAAATCTCATTTTCGTTGGACTCTAGCTTGAAGATTGATTGAGCATTATGTGTACTTTAATAGGGGTCGCCTAGGAATGTCAAGCTAATTAATATGATGAGGACGGGATAGAAGTTAGAGTTTTCACTCTCAACTATTTTTTTAATTAGCTGAATTTGATTAAGTATTTCTACCCAAAAAATGTGGAGAAATTCGTACCACATTTTAGTAGGAATTGCCTTGTCTCTAATTAAGGAACATGAAGTTAGAAAAAGTCAATATATTTGGTTTGGTCAAATACATAAAAAGAAAAAAAGTAAAATTATTAATTATAGAGAGGAGTTGTAACGCAGAATTGAATTCCAAATTCCATAAGAGAGTGAGAACAAGTCACATGAAGATTAATGCGGTTCGGGTTTTGATGGCCCATATGTGTTTACTAATAGCACGTTCTGCAAAACAGAGACCCCAAAATCTCACTCCTTATCACTTTACAGCTAGAGCCCAGCGTCCTTATATATTTGGTATATTGTTTCAGTTTTATATACTGAATCAGATTGTTTTCTTCTTTTTTGTTTGTTCAATTTCAGACATTCCTTACCAACATTGCCAGATTACCACATGGGTAGGTCACTTCTCTCTTTCTCCCCTTCTCCTTCTCCTTCTCCTCCACTCATATATTAATTCCATCCATAAATTTAACTTATGTACAATGATATTTTATCTATAGATATACTCACACTTAATGTAACACTAACTTAATAAAAATACATGCTTCTTTATTCTTCATATATTGTCTAAGACAATTATCATATTTTGAATTGGCTAGCTTTTAAAGTTGAGTTATACCCAAAGTCCGTTTTTCTTATCATAGTATCACAACTAGATTCATCCTAATTCTTGTCGGGCCCCATACTATGGTGTTCATATTTTAGTTGCTAGTTTGGACATACGAGAGGGGTAGGATGTCCAACATCGGTGGGAAATGTGGTTCTTTGGTCTCCGTATTAGAGCTGGGCAAATCTGGGGTTAAATTGATAATCTGAACTGATAGTAGGGTTATTGGGTTAGTGATTCGGATTGTTGGTTTTGTAACAGTTTAGTGTCCTATGATTATTGGGTTATTGGTTTAGTCTCGGTTTAACAACTTTATTTAACGGATTAACCGATAACCTGATAAAAAAAGTAAAGTTATATTTTGTCCTTTTATATATTTTACTCGAAATACTTATGTAATATATACCGTGAGAATAATGATTAGAACTGATCACTCTTGACACTACAATAAAATGCATATATAGCTATAAAATACATTATAGCTAAATATGAAATTTTTTGTAGCTAAACGGTTTAGACACAAAAAAAAATTACGTAACATTCGTAGCAAGATGTAGCATAACTAAAGTTAGCTACAGACTTTATATGGTCCGTGGCTAAGGACCAATACTTATAGCTACGAGATATTTTTGTTGTAATTATGATGGTAAAATATTCTTGCCATAAAAATTTATAGCAAGTGATTTTATTCTTTTGCCATGATAGATAATATTGATAGCTATCTTCATACTGTAACCACAAGGTATTGTATTGTAATAAAAAAATTATATTTATTTGCCACGTAAATTTAAATTTTATAACTAATTCTATAGCTTAATCTCGTGCTAATAATGCTCGTATTCAGTTACAAATAGAAAAATTCATAGCTATCAATTGAATTATTTACCACAAATACATTCATATTGTAGCTAAATATCCATACCTTTAGCCATGGAATACATAGAAGTGCAAAAGATTTTTTTTATTTGCTACGAAAAGTGAAATTTATAGTCATGTTCTTGATACGTGACAACTAAAAGGTTTATGTTTAGCTACAAATTTAAAAATTCATAGCTAAATCCTCATACTGTTATGAATACAATGAATTGTGGCTGTCCAATTAATATAGATACAATGAATTGTCACTATCTATTTAATCTTATATATCACATACATGAATCACTTATATTCATATGTATCTATTTATTATGTAACTTCATTCTTTTCCTTTGAGGATATATATTTGTAACTATGAATAGAACACTTTTGGCTCATGAAAAAAATACACTTGAAGAGTCTTGGAAATATTTCAATGCTTGAAGACATTTGAGAAACACTTAATTGGAAGGAATAAGAAAAACTATGTCTTCTCTCTCTATACTCTCTTTTCTTGTCTCTCTTTGTTTGTTCTTGCTTTTTACATTTCTTGACTATAATATATTTCAATATTATTCTTCTTCTTATTTAATTTTTTAAAATGTTATCAGTACGATACTCTAACCAACTAAGTTACATTTGAAAATTTTCTAAAATTTCGTCCGAAACTGATGATGGTGAGAAGTTGGCCTGTTGATTTACTACACATCAGTAAGAATAAATCAGGTAATGTGTTTCAGTATTGCTCTATTTATGGTTGACTTACAACTTTAATTGTTTTTCTTCGGGAATATCTATTCGAAAATTTACACTTTGAGAGCTTGAATTGGATAACAAATTTTGTGCAATTTTACAATTTACTTCTGCACTGCATACACAAACAAATAACATACATTAGGTGATACAATATAATATGAACTATTGCACACAAAGTAAGATTGTGTAAATATTTTAATCACAGGTAAAAGACAGCGATATTAATAAGTCGAGTGTATTGAATCATAGTTGTATTTGTTAAAATATAGCAGTTTTTAAATGATAATTTGACATAGCTACTAAGTACATACTTATTTGACTGTTTGTGTTAGAAATATTTCTACTTTGACAACTTATTTTGTCACCAAATTTTAATATTTTCTTGATTAGTGTTACTCTGGTTCTAATTCTTGTTGACAATTTATTTTATCACCAAATTTTAACATTTTCTGGATTAGTCTGGTTCTAATTCTTGTTGCAACTTTTTGAAAATGGTTTGCTAGTCAGAAGTAATGGTCTAGTTATATCTGAGACTAAAGACTTGCGCAAAATTCTCAAAGATTATATGATCCTAAAATAAGGTTATATTTGATATGTCTTGATGAAATTTAATTCACTTATTCTTATAATGACAAAGTGATGGTATTTTAAAGGCTCAAGGGTGAGTCGTTGTAGTACTTTGGTCTATTATGTCAATGGTTGAGGTTAACATGGTGGATTCAAGTCTTATCGCACCAAGAGGTAAGACATTGGGTTAAAGTTCCGATGCACCATGTTGATAACATGTTGGGTTCAAGTCCTAATGAATTATGGCCTAACACACTTTATATAGGTAACCCATTAATATTTGATATGTCTTGATGAAATTTAATTTACTTATTCTTATAATGACAAAGTGATAATATTTTAAAGGCTCAAGGGTGAGTCTTTGTTGCACTTTGGTCTATTGTGTCAATGGTTGAGGTTAATACGATAGACTCAAGTCTTATCGCACCAAGAGAGTAAGACATTGAGTTAAAGTTTTGATTCACCATCTTGATAAGATGTTGGGTTTAAGTCCCCATGAATTATGGCCTAACACACTTTATATGGGTAAGACGACTGATATTTAGTCTCAATGCACCATATTGATGATATAATGACGATTAAGGCAAAATACGTATTTTTGATGAAAAGTCATGAAACTCGTCTTGTTGAATCTGCTCCATTCCCTAAAGTGAATGTGGTAGCAGTACATTATTGTCTGAAAGAAGACGAGTGGTTGAATGGATGCACGTTAGCATGAAAAAGGGACTAAATAATAATAGTCATTATTGTGATACTATAAAAGAATAACATATGGATTCTCAAACTGGTCCTTTTTCACGACCCAAACGTACACTCGGGTCGTAGACACGGAACAAGGAGCCTCGAGAGACCCCATGTCGATCCATGGCATGAGCATACATCGATTTCAATTATATGAGCGGAAGACTTAGCATAGAGAACGTAATCATAACATAACACGAGGGAAAACAGTACAATACTTATACAATACAATAGAATACAACTTCTAGTCTGGTAAGCCTCTAAACATGAAAGACGGACTGATGGGACAACTCTCCGACTAATCCAATATCCAGAAACTAAAAGAATAACATAGAGTGTGCACATGTAGACCTTAGAACATGAGGACTCACCAAGTACGCAGAGAGTAAGGCTGAACTATCTACGGGTGAGGATGAGCCTGAGAACTGGGACTTGTATCATGAAACGATATAGCATAGAAAGTATGCGGTCAGTACGTGGAATATACTGAGTATGCAAGGTAATAAGACGAACATTCAAAACATGTATAAAACTCATAAATGATCATAAGAATAGGACGACATGCTCATAACATAATTATCATAATATGACATAAGACTCAAGGTTTTTGAAATATTCGTAACGTAAACATACTCATGATCATAATAAAAGAGCATTACTTAACATAACTTGAGCCAACATTCATAATCATAAACATGCATAAATCATGAGGAACAATGGGTGGTTCTCTTAACCGACAATATCCCATATGAGCACACATGAAGCGCGACTTGTAACCCTAGTCGGGAGGGTGTTCGTACCTTGCCAAGGGTAGGAACTATGAAGGGAGTGATCATACATGAAAAGGGCCACTTGGGCTAGGCACAAACATGAAAGGGTCCTAACATACCTACGGTGGCACATTGTTCATGAGATCCGGGGCCCATTTGGTGTTCGATACTACTCCCAAAATGTATATAGTGCTCATAATAATACATACATGAGTTCATGGGCTAGTTAAATCATGATAATCGTAAACATGCTTGAACATATAAGAGCTAGCCATGACTTGAGGCCCGTGGGTCGGCCAAAAATATAAATCATGATTGATAAAATTGATGCATACTTGTAGATCATGCACATATCTTGAAATTCATAGGTTCATAATAGATAACGAAATAAATTCATAAGCAAATTCATAATTCATGCTGGGCTTATCGAAAACACCAATGGATCAAGGGATCATAAATCGATTCATCATGGGGCATGCATAATCAAGCTTAATTGTTTAGAAGTTTAGAATCAACAATAGTATAATCAATTTAAATCTCAAAAGATGATCAAAATCAGTAGATTATGATAAGATTTCAAAATCACAAGAGGACCTAGACTGCTACCTGGTGAGCCTAAGCGCATCTAGTGCCTGGCTGGCTCTAACTCAGATTTCTGGAAACAAAGGGCTACATAACGGCTGTAAACACAGCCTCCGGCCAACTGGCCTATAGCCACCTGTACCTGTAATAACAGCTAACCAGAAACATACTCGTAACAAGGAACCTATGCGGGCCGACAAGGCCACCATGCTGTCTAGTTATCTGTAACTCAACAATAGAATACTAGATACTACGTGACTGGAAAGGTCCCCGCTACTGACTGATTATGGCCACACACGGCCAACATAAATTGAAATACTAAACAGCTATAACAAACTGCACGGCCTCACACGACCGGCTCATCTGACCACAAGGAAATATATACAGACTGCAAGCCTCTAGGAATACTATAAGATGGTCGGGACAGGGCCCCGACCTACCCGTACTGTACAACAAAAGGAAATGATATAAACCTCTGAAATATCAAGCTCCGGATGACAGGAGCTGATGACTCTGCGCTGGCTAGGATCACGAGGGATCGCCTCCTCGTCTATGAGTACCTGCAGGCAAGTAATGCAGCGCCCCACCGGGCGTCAGTACCGCTGGTACTGTGTATGCAAAGCAACTAAAATAACATAACTGAATACAATAACATAACTAGCAATTCTGAATAGCAGGGGCATACTGAATCTATAAGAACTGATATGAACTTGAATCAGACTTCCTGTACTGTGATAGGGCAGGAGCGTACCTGTGGACGCGGCGGCCTGCTGCCTATTAACTAACATGTAGCACATAAATACATATATACATATATAGCAAACAAGAACCGATACCAACCCCCATAAGACGGACGACGCCAAACAAGCAAACAATCTATATACCCCTACCCGGGTCAAAACCAACCAAAAATAAGTCACTCCACTCATCTACTCACTTCGGAGCTCCTTTACCGGCCCCCTGGGTCTCCGGCTCGGGCCATAGCCTCCGATATAAATAACCGTGTCTGAGTCCGGAGGACTCCTGTGTAGACAGTAACAAATAGGGTCTGGATCCCCGGACACAACTCTACGGGGCTATCTGAAACCGGAGCTACACCTGTAATAACTGAATGTACAGACAGTAACAGATAGGGTCTGATTCCCTGGACACAGCTCAACAGGGCTATCTGATACCGGAGCTGCACCTGTAATGCTGATCAGACTGTTATGGGGAATGCTTCATCCCATCTTCGTCCAAACTGGGGACGGCATGCCACTCCTTGGAGTGACATAAAACCCACCCGCTCAGTGGGCGACACGATTACCAACCCAGGGGCGGCTAGGACGCTCAACAGGGTGCCGTCACGCCATATCAAGTCTCAACAAACAATAGCACATATAAATAGCAAGCATGTATAACTGAAAAAGGCTATCTGAAATCTGATTTCTTATTCTGATCTCTTTCTGTATTACACTGACTCTTTACTGATTATACTGATTCTGAAATCTTTATTTAACTGTGTGGCTAATCTGTAGCCAGGATACTATCTGTCTGAATGGCTAATCTGTAGCCATAACTGTCTGTCTATCTGATCTTTCTTTACTGACTTTTATTCTGAAAATCTGTTTCTTTTTATTCTACAACATGCTTGCTAATCACATAATAAGCTATATTGAATCTGGGATGCTAACTCGCCCTTCGGCGCATGCTTTTCTAACTTTCGGACTGAATACGATATGGCAACACAACTCAGAATCTACTAGACTTACTTGATTATCAACATTCAACTCCGAGAGTTACAAATACGGAGTTTACTATGATTTACCAAGCTAAGGCTTACTAACTTGCCGAAGAACAACTTCACATACCTTAACCTCGAGTTATCCGACTGTCGGACGAGGCTCGGTCAGTACTCCAGCTATTTCTCCCAACTGCATTCATATATACGTCAATTAATACTAAATATAACTTTATTCTGAAGAACAACGTCACTTTCGATATAATTATAGCCTAAACTTAGGCTTATCGAAATACGGTCGAAAACTTGCTATTTTTCAGAAGTCCAGAAGGGAGAAGTTAATCAACATTCAACTCCGAGAGTTACAAATATGAAGTTTACTATGATTTACCAAGCTAAGGCTTACTAACTTGCTGAAGAATAACTTCACATACCTTAACCTCGAGTTATCCGACTGTCGGACGAGGCTCGGTCAGTACTCCATCTATTTCTCCCAACTGCATTCATATATACGTCAATTAGTACTAAATATAACTTTATTCTGAAGAACAACGTCACTTTCGATATAATTATAGCCTAAACTTAGGCTTATCAAAAGACGGTCGAAAACTTGCTATTTTTCAGAAGTCCAGAAGGGAGAAGTATTCACTTCACAGCTAGGAGCACATAGACACTAGTTTGGAGCAATTCTACTTACCTTAGTTCGGTAGCCCGACGATTCGTCGGCCGTATTTCGCGAAACTAAATCCGTAGGAATGCTCTCTGCTGCTAAATACCTTGGTATCTGAGGTTAATTTAAGTTTGGACAATGTTTGGCAGCGTAATCGGACAATAATATATAACCCTCTTCGTCCCTCTCTTTGTTTTCTATGAATTTTCTGGAAATTTATTGAATAATCTGATTTAAAACCGAAATGGGGCTTTATATACTTGAGCCTGGACAGGGCCAACGTGTCACGGAGCCAACGTGGAGGCTCCACCTCCGAGACACGTTGCCATCACGGAGGGGCTCTGCCTTGGCTCCTTCCGTAATGGTTCGACAGGTTTCCTCGTCCGGTCTTTTCCCGGGCCTTTCTCTAGCACGTATGGCTTCAAAATATGCTTAACCGACGCACGAATAGGCCATCTAGGTGCCGGGAATCCTATGAGGTATAACATTCTCCCCCCCCTTAAGAACATTCGTCCTCGAATGTAAATTTCTATCTAGAGGACTTCTCAACTCACTACTTAGGAAAATTTCGGCAGTGTCTCCCCCGTAATATGGACTATAGGAAAAACCTGAAACACAGAAAAGTCCAATACAGGTACTGCACACAATACTTTAAGATGCACCCGATAGCTAACATCAATCTTTCTCCTTTATACATATACAACCATAAAGTACTGCATAAGTATTAATATGGACATACCTGTCGCCTGACTAGGCCTGGAATAAGTGAGGATATCTAGCTTTCATATCTTCCTCAGCCTCCCATGTCATCTCCTCTCGGTTCCTATTACGCCAATACCTTGACAGACGCAACATTTTTAGTCCTCAATCTGCGAATTTGTCTGTCTAGGATAACTACTGGAACCTCTTCATAGGCCAGCTTTTCCGTAACCTGGATATCCTGGACTGGGACTGCTCTGGACGGGTCTCCTATGCATTTCCTCAGCATAGATACATGAAAGACCGGATGAACAGATTCTAGTTCTGGAGGCAAGTTCAACTCATATGCTACTCGGCCTATCTTTCGACGAATCTGATAAGGCCCAACAAACCTCGGACTGAGCTTACCCTTCTTGCCGAATCTCGTCACCCCTTTCATCGGAGATACTTTCAGAAATACCCAGTCATTCACATCAAATTCCAAGTCTCTGTGCCGCACATACGCATATGATTTTTGGCGGCTTTGTGCAGTCAATAGGCGTTCTCTGATAAGCTTTACCTTCTCCTCTGACTGCTGAATGATCTCTGGCCCAATCAACGCTGATTCCCCTATTTCGAACCAGCCAACTGGCGATCTGCATTTCCGCCTGTATAAAGCCTCGAAAGGCGCCATCTGAATAGCCGAGTGATAACTATTGTTATAAGCAAACTCGATTAGGGGCAAATTCTCATCCCAGCTACCACCAAAATATAACACACACGCTCGCAACATGTCTTAGAGCGTCTGAATGGTGCGTTCAGCCTGTCCATCTGTCTGAGGGTGGAATGCCGTGCTCAAATTAATCTGCGTCTCCAGACCTTTCTGAAATGACTGCCAAAATCTAGCCGTGAACTGTGCTCCTCTATCTGAAATAATGGATACTGGTACTCCATGCAACCTAACTATTTCTCGGATATACAACTCCGCATAATCTTCGGCCGAGAAAGTAGTTCTTACTGGCAAGAAATGAGCTGATTTTGTCAATCGGTCAACTATTACCCATATAGAGTCATGTTTGTGTCTGGTACGGGGTAATCCTGCTACAAAATCCATATTCACTGCTTCCCATTTCCAGAGAGGCACAGCTATGTCCTGAGTTAAACTGCCTGGTTTCTGGTGTTCCGCTTTTACCTATTGGCAGTTAGGACACTGGGCTACAAATTCGGCAATTTCCCTTTTCATACCTGGCCACCAGTAGTTTTCCTTAATATCATGGTACATTTTCGTCGCGCCAGGGTGTAGAGAATAACGGGCGTAATGTACCTCGTTCATAATCTGCTGGCGGAGCCCTGAAACATCTGGAACACAGAGACCGCCTTTACAACACAGCACTCCATCCTCTGTTACCTGGAAATCTAGCGCTTTCCCCTGCAGAATTTGATCTTTAAGCCGGATCAGGTCAGGATCCTTATATTTCCATTCTTTCACTTCCACAACTAACGATGACACGACGGTGTTCTGAATTATCGCTCTATTGTTCTCTGTTTCTGCTATGCGAACAGGTAGGCTGGCTAATTGATGTATTTCTCTGACCAACTCCCGCTTCTCGAGCCGCAAATGCGCCAAACTCCCCATTGACTTACGACTGAGAGCATCCGCTACAACATTAGCTTTTCCCGGGTGGTACAGAATATTCACGTCATAATCTTTCAATAACTCCAACCAGCACGCTGTCGCAGATTCAACTCCCTCTGAGTGAAGATATACTGTAGGCTTTTGTGATCTGTGAAAATATCCACATGGACGCCATACAAGTAATGTCTCCACATTTTCAAGGCGTGGATCACTGCGGCTAACTCCAGGTCGTGGGTAGGATAATTCTTCTTGTGTTTCCTCAGCTGTCTGGAAGCATACGCAATCACCTTACCACGCTGCATCAACACACAACCCAACCCAACGCCTGATGCGTCGCAATACACTGAATACCCTTCTGTACCTTCCGGCAATATTAACACTGGGGCGGAGGTCAATCTATCTTTCAGTTCCTGGAAGCTCTGCTCGCATGCCTCTGTCCACTGAAACTTCGCTGCTTTCTGCGTCAGTTTGGTCAGAGGTGCCGCTATGGTAGAGAATCCCTCAACAAACCTCCTGTAATATCCCGTTAATCCTAGAAAACTGCAGACTTCGATCGGAGTGGTAGGCCTAGGCCATGATTTGACTGCTTCTATCTTCTGCGTGTCAACCTGTATACCAGCATCCGACACAATATGCCCCAAGAAGGCTACTGAGTTCAGCCAGAATTCACACTTGGAAAACTTAGCATATAACTGGCGGTCCCTGAGGATCTGGAGCACTGTCCGTAAATGAGTCCGGTGATCCGCTTCAGAGCGAGAATACACTAGAATGTCATCAATAAACACGATCATGAACAGGTCCAGGTATGGTCTGAAAATACTATTCATCAGGTCCATGAATACTGCTGGGGCATTCGTTAACCCAAAGGACATAACTAGAAATTCAAAGTGTCCATATCGGGTTCTGAATGCTGTTTTGGGAATATCTCTTTCACGAACTCGAACCCGGTGATATCCGGACCGCAAGTCAATCTTTGAAAAGTATCTGGATCCCTGCAACTGATCAAATAAGTCATCAATTCTGGGAAGCGGGTACTTGTTCTTCACTGTAACTTTGTTCAATTGCTGATAATCTATGCACATACGGAGCGAGCCATCTTTCTTCCTCACAAACAGAACTGGCGCACCCTATGGTGAAGTACTCGGCCTGATGAACCCTTTATCTAGCAAATCTTTCAACTGCTCCTTCAACTCTCTGAGTTCTGCAGGAGCCATACGATAAGGAGGAATTGATATAGGCTGAGTGCCTGGTAATAAATCAATAGCGAAATCTATTTCCCTCTCTGAGGGAATACCATGTAACTCATCCGGAAACACATCAGGGAACTCATTCACCACCGGAACAGACTGGAGTGTCGAAGATTCTGCTCGGACATCCTGAACTCTGACCAGATGGTAAATACATCCCTTAGATATCAATTTCCTCGCCTGAAGGTAGGAAATAAACCTACCCTTTGGAGTAGCTGTGCTGCCTTTCCACTCTCGCACTGCCTCCCCTGGAAAGTGGAATCAGACCGTCTTGGTCCAACATTCAACATTGGCAAAGCACGGCACTAGCCAATCCATACCCATTATGGTATTAAAGTCTATCATTTCTAGCTCTACCAGATCTACTGTAGTCTGGCGGTCAGCAACCTCCACTGTACACCCTCGGTAAATTCTGCTAGCTATAATAGAGTCACCGACAGGCGTGGATACTGCAAAGGGCTGCTGTAATAATTTTGGTGCAATATTGAACCTTCATGCCACAAATGGGGTAATATATGACAAAGTGGATCCTGGATCAATCAATACGTAAGCAGAGCATGAACAGATAGTCATCATACCTGTCACTACATCTGGAAACGCTTCTGAATCCCGTCTCCCTGGCAATGCACAAGTACGGCTTGAGCCCGTACCTGAGCTGGAAGCTCCTGATCTACCTCAGCCTCTGCCTACTGAACCTAAAGGCCCACGCCCCGCCGAAGCTGCTGGGGCTCGTGGCCCTATGGATTCGCTGTCCTGACTGTCTCTACTCCCCTGACCTCCGGTCGGACAATCTCTCATCCGATGCCCTTCCTGTCCGCAAATATAACACCCAGTGGAGCCATATCTACAAGCTCCAGAGTGTGGTTGATTACAATAGCGGCAGGGTGAGGGTGCAAATCTGCTCTATTCTCCCCTTCTCTGCTGCGGGGAATCTACTGTTTTGGAACTGCCACTGGGCTCTGACTGCCCTCTACGAACATATCTACCTCGCTGCTGCTGCTGTGGTGGAGGTGGGGGTCTATCTGATAGTCGAGGCCTGGGTCCTCTCTGAACTTCGCTTTGTATGTCATCTGGTCTGTCTCTACGACGCTGTTCCTGACTGATTTGTCTACTACTCTGCTGCCGCTGTCCAAGACCCTCTATGGTCTGAGAAAAAGCCTGTACTCGGGCGATATTCATATCTTCCCGTAATGTCGCCGTCATACATGCCTCAGTATACTCCGGATTCAGACCCATGATAAATCTGTGAACTCTCGCTGGCATAGTATCAACAAATGCTGGAGCATAACGGGCTAAGGAGTCAAACTGTAAAGCGTACTCACGTACACTCCTCGCCCCCTGCTCTAGATGTAGGAACTGGTCCATCCGGGCCTGCCGGATCTCTCATGCCAAATAATGATCTAGAAAGGCCTCCGAGAAGCTGGTCCGGGTCGAAGGGTAACATCTCTCCCTCGGGACCTTTCCCAACTCTCGTACCACAATATAGCTATATCCCGTAACCGGAACACTGCCAGCTCAACAGACTCTGAAGGGGTCACATGCATAACTCGGAATATCCTCTGCATCTGATCTAGGAAGTCCTGAGGGTCCTCTGCCGGATCTGACCCAGTAAACTGTGGGGGACCCAGTGCTAGAAATTCCCTGACCCTAGAACTACCTGACCCACCTGAAGGCTCTGCTGCTACAGGTGGCACTGACTGGCGCTGTGTGGCCATCATTTGCGCCAACATAACTACAGCGCTATGAACCTCCTGATCAGATGGCGAAGGCACAGGAGCTATCGGGGGCGGTGTCGTACCCAATGGCTCCTGATGTGAGGGGGACTGCTGAGAGGGCTGTGATGAAGCCTCTATATCGCCCTCAGATCGGGCTGACTCTGAATGGAGTTGAGGCATCCTACTGGTACCTTCTCCTGCTGCTGTGTCTAATCTCCTGCCTGTGGCAGGGTGTCGCTGATCTGCCATTCTTATCTGTAGACAAAGAATATGATAAGTTTTAGGGACTCAACCCTATACAAGACCGTTCTATAGCACGACTGAATGAGAAAGAAGAGTAACCATCCTAACATGCCTCACAGCCTCCTGCCTATAGTACGTGGTGCACAACACATCCATAGACAAGACTCTACTTAGCACGGCTTGCAAACTCCCTGGGACACGACCGGCTCTGATACCAAGTTTGTCACGCCCCGCCTTTGGGGGTATGACTGGCACCTGGTGCCCTAGTAGGACCTAGACTGCTACCTAGTGAGCCTAAGCGCATCTGGTGTCTGGCTAGCTCTAACTTAGATTTCTGGATACAAAGGGCTACATAACGGCTGTAAACACAGCCTCCGGCCAACAGGCCTATAGCCACCTGTACCTGTAATAACAGCTAACCAGAAACATACTCGTAACAAGGAACCTATGCGGACCGACAAGACCACCATGCTGTCTAGTTATCTATAACTCAACAATAGAATACTAGATACTATGTGACCGACAAGGTCACCACTACTGACTAATTATGGCCACACACGACCAACATAAACTGAAATACTAAACAGCTATAACAAACTGCACGGCCTCACACGACCGGCTCATCTGACCACAGGGAAATATATACAGACTGCAAGCCTCTAGAAATACTGATAAGATGGTCGGGACAGGGCCCCGACCTACCCGTACTGTACAACAAAAGGAAATGATATAAACCTCTGAAATATCAAGCTCCGGATGATAGGAGCTGATGACCCTGCGCTGGCTAGGATCACGAGGGATCGCCTCCTCGTCTATGAGTACCTGCAGGCAAGTAATGCAGCGCCCCACCGGGCGTCAGTACCGCTGGTACTGAGTATGCAAAGAAACTGAAATAACATAACTGAATACAATAACATAACTAGCAATTCTGAATAGCAGGGGAATACTGAATCTGTAAGAACTGATATGAACTTGAATCAGACTTCCTGTACTGTAATAGGGCAGGAGCGTACCTGTGGACGCGGCGGCCTGCTGCCTATTAACTAACATGTAGCACATAAATACATATATACATATATAGCAAACAACAACCGATACCAACCTCCATAAGCCGGACGGCGCCAAACAAGCAAACAATCTATATACCCCTACCCGGGTCAAAACCAACCAAAAATAAGTCACTCCACTCATCTACTCACTTCGGAGCTCCTTTAACGGCCCCCTGGGTCTCCGGCTCGGGCCATAGCCTCCGATATAAATAACCGTGTCTGAGTCCGGAGGACTCCTGTGTAGACAGTAACAGATAGGGTCTGGATCCCCGGACACAACTCTACGGGGCTATCTGAAACCGAAGCTACACCTGTAATAACTGAATGTACAGACAGTAACAGATAGGGTCTGATTCCCTGGACACAGCTCAACAGGGCTATCTGATACCGGAGCTGCACCTGTAATGCTGATCAGACCGCTATGGGGAAAGCTTCATCTCATCTTCGTCCAAACTGGGGATGGCATGCCACTCCTTGGAGCGACGTAAAACCCACCCGCTCAGTGGGCGACACGATTACCAACCCAGGGGTGGCTAGGACGCTCAACAGGGTGCCGTCACGCCATATCAAGTCTCAACAAACAATAGCACATATAAATAGCAAGCATGTATAACTGAAAAAGGCTATCTGAAATCTGATTTCTTATTCTGATCTCTTTCTGTATTACACTGACTCTTTACTGATTATACTGATTCTGAAATCTTTATTTAACTGTGTGGCTAATCTGTAGCCAGGATACTATCTGTCTGAATGGCTAATCTGTAGCCATAACTGTCTGTCTATCTGATCTTTCTTTACTGACTTTTATTCTTAAAATCTGTTTCTTTTTATTCTACAACATGCTTGCTAATCACATAATAAGCTATATTGAATCTGGGATGCTAACTCGCCCTTCGGCGCATGCTTTTCTAACTTTTGGACTGAATACGATATGGCAACACAACTCAGAATCTACTAGACTTACTTGATTATCAACATTCAACTCCGAGAGTTACAAATACGGAGTTTACTATGATTTACCAAGCTAAGTCTTACTAACTTGCTGAAGAACAACTTCACATACCTTAACCTCGAGTTATCCGACTGTCGGACGAGGCTCGGTCAGTACTCCATCTATTTCTCCCAACTGCATTCATATATACGTCAATTAATACTAAATATAACTTTATTCTGAAGAACTACGTCACTTTCGATATAATTATAGCCTAAACTTAGGCTTATCGAAAGACGGTCGAAAACTTGCTATTTTTCAGAAGTCCAGAAGGGAGAAGTATTCACTTCACAGCTAGGAGCACATAGATACTAGTTTGGAGCAATTCTACTTACCTTAGTCCGGTAGCCCGATGATTCGTCGGCCGTATTTCGCAAAACTAAATCCGTAGGAATGCTCTCTGCTGCTAAATACCTCGGTATGTGAGGTTAATTAAAGTTTGGACAACGTTTGGCAGCGTAATCAATCAACACAATCATGAACATATCCAAGTATGCCTCGAATACCCTATTCATCAGATCCATAAAAGCTGCAGGAGCATTGGTTAGTCCAAAAGACATAACTACAAACTCGTAGTGGACATACCGGATTCTTAAAGCTATCTTTGGAATGTCACACTCCCGAACTCTGAGCTGGTGATATCCGGACTTGAGATCTATCTTCGAGAAACACCTGGCACCCTCGAGATGGTCAAATAAATCATCAATCTTGGGCAAGGGGTACCTATTTTTGATGGTGACCTTATTAAGTTGTCGATAATCAATACACATTCAAAGGGAACCGTCCTTCTTTCGAACAAATAGAACCAGTTCGCCCCATGGAGACTTTCTTGGTCTAATGAAACCCTTATCCAACAAGTCCTTCAACTATTTCTTTAACTCTTTTAGCTCGACTGGAGCCATCCTGTAAGGAGGAATAGATATAGGCTGCGTATCGGGCAGTAGATTAATACCTAAATCAATCTCCCTCTCTGGAGGAACACCTGGAAAATTATCAGGAAACACCTCCAGATATTCGCACACCACCGGAACTGACTGAGTAGTTAGGGTATCGGATTCCACATCCTTAACCCTAACTAGGTGGTACATGCAACCCTTAGAGATCATCTTCTGGGCCTTAAGATAGGAAATAAACCGACCGGCGTGTACGGTTGAAATACCCTTCCATTCCAAAACTGCCTCCCCGGAAATCGGAATTCCACCGCTTGGGTCCTACAATTAATCGAAGCATAACATGCAAAAAACCAATCCCTACCCAAAATGATGTCGAAATCAGTCATGGCCAATTCTACTAAGTCAGCAGAGGTAACCTTATACAACACCATAATGCGGCAACCTTTATATACCCGCCTAGCGACAACCAACCACCAACTGGAGTAGATATGGAGAATGGTTCGGACAGAATTTCAGGATTAACTCCAAAATTACTAGCAATGTAAGGGGTTACAAAATAAAAGGTAGCTCCTGGATGTAACAAAGCATAAGCATCAATATGGATGACTTGCAACATGCCCGTGACCACATCTGGCGAAGCCTTCTGCTCCTGGCGAGGCACTAGAGCATAAAACCTGTTCTGGCGCTAACCACCCACCGAACTAGTGGAGGCACCTTATTGAGGGGGTCGTGCTGCTGGAGTGGTAGAACTGGCTGCAGGGAAATCTTTGATCCTGTGCTCGGGTTGGCCGCACCTGAAACAAGCATCTGCATTGACCAGGCACCTCCCGGGATGATTTTTGCCACATCTCGCACAACTGGGAAAGTGCGCTCCACCTGCATGCTACCATGATCCTTTGAGCCTAGTGCCCTGCTCCTATGGTCTCCCCTGAGCTGTCATGGCCTGTGCCAACATCTGGATCGCCGCCCTCAACTCAGCGTGGGTGGCTGGCTCTGGTACATGCTCCTCATGAACGGGCGGAGCTGGCTGATGCCCTCCATCTTGGGCACCCTCATGATCGTCACCATTACCGTTCCTCCTGATATTTACTCAACGTGGAGGCATGATTCTGCAAATGCGAATAACATGAATTAGAGGAGTAAAGGACGCTCATCGCACGACATAGATCATGAAAGAAGGGAGCATTCCTAAACATATAGTAGCCTCTCCGTCATAAGTGTGGCGTGCTTCACACCCAAGAAAAAGACTATCTTAACGCGTCTTTCAGACACCCTAGGACACTTCAAATTTATGGCTCTGATACCAAGTATGTCATGATCGAAACGTACACCTGGCTTGTAGACACGGAACAAGGAGCCCCGAGAGACCCCATGTCGACCCATGGCATGAGCATATATCTATTTCAATCATATGAGCGGAAGACTTAGCATAGAGAACGTAATCATAGTATAACATGAGGGAAAATAGTACAATACTTATACAATACGGCAGAATACAACTTCTAGTGTGGTAAGCCTCTAAACATGAAAGACGGATTGATGGGACAACTCCCCAACTAATCCAATATCCAGAAACTAAAAGAATAACATAGAGTGTGCACATGTAGCCCTCAGAACATGAGGACTCACCAAGTACACAGAGAGTAAGGCTGAACTATCTACAGGTGAGGATGAGCCTGAGAACTGGGACTTGTATCATGAAACGTTACAACATAGAAAGTATGCAGTCAACACGTGGAATGTACTGAGCATGTAAGGTAATAAGACGAACATTTAAAACATGTATAAAACTCATAAATGATCATAAGAATAGGATGACATGCTTATAACATAATTATCATAATATGACATAAGGCTCAAGGTTTTCAAAATATTCGTAACATAAACATACTCATAATCATAATAAGAGAGCATTACTTAACATAACTTGAGCCAACATTCATAATCATAAACATGCATAAATCATGAGGAACAGTGGGAGATTCTCTTAACCGACATACCCCATATGAGCACACATGAAGCCCCACTTGTAACGCTAGTCAGGAGGGTGTTCGTACCTTGCCAAGGGTATAACCATGAAGGGCGTGATCACACATAAAAAGGTCCACTTGGGCTAGGGACAAACATGAAAGGGTCCAACATACCTACGGTGACACGTAGTTCATGAGATCCGGGGCCTAACATAGCTCCGAACCTACTCGGTGTTCGATACTACTTCCAAAATGTATATAGTACTCATAATAATACATACATGAGTTCATGTGCTAGTTAAATTATGCTAATCGTAAACATCTTGATAAGACCTAGCCATGACTTGAGGCCCGTGGGTTGGCCAAAAACATAATTCATGATTGATAAAATTCATGCATACTTGTAGATCATGCATATATCTTGAAATTCATAGGTTCATAATAGTTAACGAAATAAATTCATAAGCAAATTCATAATTCATGCTGGGCTTATCGAAAACACCAACGGATCAAGGGATCATAAATCGATTCATCATGGGGCATGTATAATCAAGCTTAATTATTTAGATGTTTAAAATCAATAATAATATAATTAATTTAAATCTCAAAAAATGATCAAAATTAGTAGATTATGACAAGATTTCAAAATCACAAGACCAATAATTTATCATTTAATTTTGTACAAACCAATACAAAACTCCATGAGTTTTTAAATAAACTTTGGATAATTAATATAAAAGGAGCATGGGTGTGGAAGAATCCACCCATTGAAGACCTTATATACCTAGAATTATTAACTCCTAACCCTCCTTAAAAACCCAAGAATGAAACTGAAGAAATTAAGGTGAAAAGCTTGAAATCTCCCCTTGAATCCCCTCTCGAAGTCTTGCATGCACGAATGAGAGTTTAGAATAGGTCATCCTCTTAAAACCCATCTTTTCCCAAGCCAAAACAACGTAGTTTAGGGCCTTATATTGTGAAAAAGTAAAAAATACTCTTAATGAACCTGCCTTGAAAACTGTCCAGATCGATCCCACGGGTGGGACTAACGGGTCGTTGGAACCAATGACGACCCATCACATCCCTCGTTGAAGCCACTGCTAGTAGCCCATTTTCAGAACCAAAACAATGGACAGTCAGGACGACCCGTACCTCTAACCAACAACTCATCACACTGTCTGTGGTTAACACCCGGAACCTTGGCATCTCATCTCCTAAAGGGTCACACCACGACCCGTCACAAGAAACAATGGACCATTTTTATCCCCCGTAGATTCCAATGGAAAAAAATTAAAACCCAAACCACGACCACACCAACGACTCATGGTCTATTCTAACGGGTCGTTGGGACACCCGTTGAAAGTCACCTGAATAGCCTATCCCCTTCTACGACTGCTAACGACGACTCATTGTTTCCCAAAATGAGTCATCATATCTCCCGTGGTCTCCACTGACACCATCCTATCCCTAACCAGCGACAGCATACAACAACTCGTGGTTTGATACCACGAGTCGTCCTATGGTCCGTTCTGTGATGTTTTGCCAGTTTTTCTGCACTTTTTAATTTTAACTCCCGGGTCTATTCTTAGGCCTTCCCGGGGTATTACATCCTTCAAAAGGTGAATAGAATTTTTGCCATCAATTTGGTATGAAAGATGTTGGGCATGCGGTGATCGTGCAACCTAATTTGACAAATTTTATAAATCCTCCATCAAATAAAGTAATACAAAGTGGTGGTACACTTGACCTCTCAAAGTTATATTTAGGTGGATCATATAAATATTATAAATTTCAAGGCATGACAATGATCTTATAATATATGAAGCATGTACAAATAATTATAGTCAATTTCTTAAGTAGAATGTGACTTGTGGTAAACATCGTGAATGCTCAACCATTTTTGAAAATGAATATGTTAAGATATGATAAAAATTATGGATAATAATGTTCTCATATATGATTAGATGGATATCACAACTCACCTCTACGAGAAGTTTGAGAGAAAAAATTTGGCACAAAGGTCATTGGTCATGTACTTTATGTACATCACAAATATTGTAGCATGCTTTACTATGAATTACCAATGGGTAAAAACAAGAAATAATTCTTTCCTGATTTTGACCATTAACAAAATGAATATCATTATGTGGCCGTATGAATTTTTCATTGGTTGCGTAGGTATGATATGCAAAAAAAAAAAGAGAGGAGTTTTTGCAAACTTTAGAAAAATTATTAAAGGCAAAAGTAAAGCAAAAAATAAGTCTTCCCTATAATGATTTTGACCATGACAATAATAACATGGATTTCTCCTTAAAATGAGATGTTCACCATATAAATGGTGTTATGGAATATATGGTAGTACATAAGTATTCGAGAGCTCCAAAAGAGCTAATATATTTTTATCCAAAAAATTGAAATTGTTTATAATATTGGGGTTGTAGTAAGTCTCAAAAGAAACTTATTAAGTTTCAAGGACATTAGTAAAAAATGAACTATATTCAGACTATAAATTATGAAATGATATGATATCTTCATATTACTATAATCGAAGTTATAAATATTTATATAAAAGGTTACCTGTCTTTTTCTCCTATTTGTAGTATACAAATATGAGCATGGTGATGGAATCACATGTGAAAGTAAATTAGAAGTTTACTAAAATTAGAAGTTCAAATGTGATGCAAAAATAATCGAGAATTCACGTGGTTATATATTAAAGAAATAAAAGATTCTTCAAGAATTCTCTTGTGTTGCTTGTTCTCATGAAAAATTAAATATTATACTGGCTAAGATAGAGATTGTATTTTCTGAATTTTTAGAACGTATAAAAGGTGAATAAGGGCCCATTCACCTGCCATGTGGACCATTTACCATTATATAATTTAATAGATTCATTCATGGTATAATCACATGTGCGTTTGATATCAACTTGCAATTTGATTTTTGCAAGGTTGTTTGCTCAAATTATTAAAGAGCACAATTTCAACTATAAAATTTATGTTGATAATGCTGGTTTATGTCTAAATTGATTTGCAGAAATTGTATGCCTCCAATCATAGCTAAATCATTGGTTATGAGAGCAAAAATTTCAAATAAAATTTGGTATGAGATATGTTTATTTAACATGTAGCAACATTTGTAAGCATCAAGCCAATAAGATTCTTCTATCACAATTGGTTCAGGGTTAGAAATCAAATAATTCTCATCTAAAAACTTAAAATGTGCGGTATATGATTCAATTGCTACACCACAACGCACAAACATGAGTCCCTAAATGAGATTGGGGGTAAATGTTAGTCTTTCTAACTTTATGGAGATAAGTGATTGGCAATTGAAAATTATGTGTGGGATGAATTATCTAGATCCTCAAAAAAAAAGTGAACCTAAAGTTCAAGAGATAATTCATTTGCAAAATATTGCAAATCAATTGCCAAATATATTCGCTGACTCTATGTTATGATCTAGCGAAAAATGCTCTAATAAAAATTAAAGTCCTTGAAGGACGAGTCTATGAAACGCTTGAAGCATGATATATCAATTGGTTCCAAAAATAAAAACTCCTTGAAGGAGAGGAGCAAATGATCAACATGGTCAGAAAATGAGGCAAGTGCTTTAAAAGAGCACCACGACATAATATTTTATAAAATCTTGGCAAAGGTTCAAGCACCTGAAATGATGAAAACTGAAGAGATCTCGATAAGTTATGCCGTATTGAAACCAATATTAAATGACTATCGATGATATTTTTGATATAATGTAGTGCTCAATATCATAAATGGTGACGAGGATCTTAAATTCAAATATGTCAAAGAATGTGAACAAATAAATGATTGGCCAAATAAAATATGCAATTCAAGTATTGAGTTCAGTTGAAAAAGTAAAAGCTTAGACTTGTATTCAAAAGACCTCAAGGTATAATGTCAGTGAAGTACAAAAGAATTCTTGTGGGAAAGGTGAAATGAAAAATAAAACCACAAGACATAGAGCGTGGTTTATGCCTGAGGGCATAAAGGTTTTTCGCAAAAGTCCAGATATTTTTATATGGAGAGGTTCTCCTATGGTGTATGCAACTATTTTAGGTTGTTATGAGTTTGACAAATACATAAAGAAAAACTTCATATGCATATATTGAAATTATTTTTATATCTTGCTAGGTAGTGAAATTTATATATAAATCCTTGAAGGATTTAATTTGTTTTGAAGCATATAAAGGTTTCTGGGAATTTTTTGAATAAAGTTTCAACAAATTTTATATGGATTAAAGTAATTTCATTGAGTACCCCAATGGTTATGAGATCACTTAACATGAAGAAAAATAAGTTTTGATGTCATGAAAATGGTAAGAAAATATCATTTCTACGTGCAATTAGGGCACTAATATATCTTACCAATAATACCTGATCAGATATTTATTTTATAGTAAGTTTATTGGCAAGATTCTCTCATCGCCAATAAGAAGATATTGAAATACTGTTAAGCATATATTTAAATATCTTCAAGGAACCATTGACATGAGATTATTTTACTCTAATGAATTCAAGTCAGAAATGATGGATTATGCAGATGCAAATTATTTGTCTGATCCACATAAAGCTCGATCTGAGACGGACTATTTGTTTACATATGGAGGCACAACTATATCTTGGCATTCAATGAAGCAAATAATAGCTGCCACCTTTTCAAATCATATAGAAATAATAGCCATCTGTTAAGTAAGTCGGGAGTGTATTCGGTTGGGGTTAATGATCAACATATTCAGAAAATCTATGGTTTCCTTAGGAAAAGGATTCAACTAAACTATATGAAGACAATGTTGCATGTATATGAATGGAGAATACATTAAAAGAGACAGAACAAAATACATTTCACCAATTTTTTTGTATTCATGATCTTGAGAAAAAAGGTGAAATAGATGTTGAATAAATTCACTTGGTTGATAATTTAACGGATCTGTTCACTAAAGCATTACCAACCTAATATTTGAAAAACTTGTATGCAAGATTGGGATGCATCGTCTTCAAGAAATTAATTGAGGTTTACATCAGGGGGAGTAAAATACACGCTGCACTCTTTTTTCTTTAGCCAAGGTTTTTTTTCATTGATTTTCCTGGAAAGTTCTTCAACGAGGCAGCAAATAATGCGCAATACAAGATATATGTACTCTTTTTTTAGTAGAATTTTTTTCAACAAGATTTTTTTCCTAGTAAGGTTTTTAATGAGGCACATTATCTATGGACATCCAAGGGAAGTGTTATGAATTCAATGAATTGTGACTGTCCATTTAATATGGATACAATGATTTGTGACTGTCTATTTAATCTTATACATCACATACATGAATTATTTATATTCATATGTATCTATTTAATATATAACTTCGTTGTTTGCCTTTGAGGATGTATATATGTAACTATAAATAGAGCAATTTTGACTCATGAAAAGAATACACTTGAAGAGTCTTGAAAACATTTGAATACTTGACGACATTTGAGAAACACTTGGAAGGAATAAGAAAAACTATGTCTTCTCTCTCTATACTCTCTTTTCTTGTCTCTCTTTATTTATTCTTGCTCTTTACATTTCTTGACTACAATATGTTTCAATATTGTTCTTCTTCTTACTTAGTCTCATAAAACATACTTTTTTTCACAAAAAAAATAAAATCGCAACAATTTATTTTTGGCATGAAACTTATGAATATTATAGCTACACACACACACACACACACACCCATATATTCTTCAACTATTAATAAGCGAAAAACATTAAAAAAAAATTAATAAAGGTTCAACAATATCATTTAAAGTGATAAAATACTATTTTATTCAAACATATCTATCACGCCTTCAAACTAGGGTTGGGTTCGACTGACACTCGATTCCAAAATGATCAAAAAGCCGACGAATTGCAACCTTTAGACCAGCAAGGCCACCTGTCACAGTCAACTATAGTATAGAAATAGACTGACCAGGTCTCAACAAACATAATAAAGATAGAATGCCGACAAGGCTATGGTAATAACAGTACATTTAGTCCACAAAAGCCACTAAAGAGTAAGTAACATGAAATGCACCGGATAGGCTCTAGCCTATCCATACTGTACACAAAAGCTCAATACAACCAAACTAGACATACGACTCCTAAAAAAAAGGAGTATACCAACTCTCAGCTGAATCTAGTCTCCTACTACAATTGTCGATCCAAGCCCCTATCTGCACCTGTAGCACGATTGCAGGTGGTCCCCAGGCGAAGGGATGTTAGTATTAAGATATGTACCAGTATGTAATACTGAAAGCTGCAAATAACATAATTCCAAAGATAAACTGAACTAGTATAACACCCCAAAACTTTTCTAGACCAAATTCAGACCTTGCAAGAAAAATCCAGAAGAAACCAGAAATTTTGCCTCAGAACGACCGAGATAACGAGTCGTGGTCAGCTCTAACAACCCGTTGTCTCAGTCATGGTCAGCCCTTCCTTGGTCCTTCGAGAACCAATGGCACATGGAGCAATCAGTTGTAAGAAACAACGAGTCACCCTGTAACTCATTAGTCCCCAGCTCAGAACTCCCTTTTTCCAGGAACCCACGACTCAACCAATGGGTCATCTTGTGATACAATGACTCGTGGTGTGAGTCATTAGTTGGGACTCCCAGATACCCCCTTTAGTGACACGAGTGGCAACAACAACCAGTTGTATCACACAATGAGTCATTGTGACCACCCGTGGTGACAAGTTCAGGGATCCTAAGAACTTTTCCAGTGGAGGTGATGACTCGACACAACGACCTGTTGGGTCTACCAACGAGTCGTTCCGTTGCTCGTTTTTAGGATTCCCAAAATTTTCTTCCAGTGGCCACGGGAGGTACCAACGACCCGCTGGTCCCTGCAACGAGTTGTGGTCCCTCTTATTCCCAGTTCCAGTGAGCCAAGGATCATGGCCCCAGGACTAATTACTGGTCCCAATGAGTCACGGTTCTCAACCAACGACTCGTTGAGTGACCTGTTGGTCCTTGTTGACAGTTTTTCCAGATTTTACTCCTGGGATATTTTAATAATTTACCACCTTTTTATCTCTAAACTACGTCATTTTGAGTTATTTTCAGGACATTTAGAGGGGTAATTGATGATATACTTCACTCCTCTCATTCCCTCAAAAGTCATATCGTAAAAATTCTCTCAGAAAGACTTAGAGCAGAAGTTAGGGCAATTGATTTTCTTCTCATATTCTCAAGGGATTTTCTCTGGGATTTCTTCACCATGTATGTGGAAATTCAATAAGGGAATTGTTCTTCCCTTGTGTTCCCAACGCCCTTTCATAACTTTCTATCAATTATAGCCCTGAGGTTTAGAAATGTAGAATGTTTTCAGACAGTATTCGATAAATTTCATGTGGAATATTATCCATGTTATTAGTGGCTATATTTTCCCCAATTCTTAGAAATCATGTGGAAACTAGCTTCTCGTAAAATGATTTAGCCCTAGCTTTTAAATGTAGTAAATTAGAGTCTTGCATAATTGAGTAGTTATTCATGTTGCTTGATGTTATCAGTGTTGGGATTCATATATTATTAAAATTAGTTGAAATCTCAGTCAATTGCATGCTAGTCCAATTTCAGTCAAAATGTTAGCATGTTTAGTATTTTCAAAAATGTCAGCTGATTAGTTTGACTATAGTCTTTTCTTGAGGCGTCAGTGGTGCTTCCCAGTTATTAGTTATTAGACTCAGATATCAGTTATTAGATTTTATTTGGTTCTTTAGATGGTTACGACGCTTCCATATAAGCAGCTCTAGCCAGTCTTAGAACACCAGTTACAGAATTTGGTCCGATAAGACTCTCAGGGTACTTCCAAATAGGTATCCCCGACTTAGTCTTGGACCCCAGTTTTGAGCTATCAGCTTAGTAGTCAGACTAGGACTATCCAGTGGGAGTAGGACTTAGCACTGAGCGGAATGGGGTTCCAGTGCATCTAGGTTCCCAGAACTACGTTGCCACCGTAGGTTATTTTATTGGCCCTATGGACCTAGACTTGTGATCATCCAGTTCATGCCTTTATACATTGGCAAGGTATTGTTGGTCCTACCGATAGGGTGTATACATCGGACTCCATGTTTAGCTCACATGGTTATATGTCGGTTATAGACTCTCCCACTAGTCAGTACTATTTCAGATTTACTCAGTTTAGTTCAGTTCGGTGCAATTATCTTAGCTTTGTATTTCAAATTTAGGGCATGCCTATGACCACCAATGAGGGTCATTGTTGACCAACTTAGTTATATTTCAGTTGTTCAGTTTTCAATATTTCAGTTGGTCATTACATGCCATTACAGTTCAGCTATTTGATTCTACATGTTTATATTATCTCTCACTTAGTACATTCTAAGTACTGACGCATACCTTCTATGCTGTATCGTGTCATGATACAGGCGTAGGTTCTTAGCCTCAACATCGTTAGACAATTTCCTTGCGGTGATATCAACAGCTGCAATTAGTGAGTCCTCATCTTTCGTGGACGATATTTATTATTCAGTTAATTCTTTCAGTTAGACTTTAGTGTTAGCTGGGGGCTTGTCCCAGCAACTCATCATTTGTAGATGACTTTTAGACATAGACTTAGACATTCAATTTTGATTTCAGATGTATGAACTTTTATCAAATTAGCTTTCTTAAATGGTTTTATTATTTAAGCTTCCGCTATGTTTACTCAGATTACCAGTGTTATGATAGACCATGGGTTAGCTTGGGGTTACTTGTGACTCCAAGTACCGTGTCTCATCCAGGGTATAAACTCGGGTTGTGACAAGCTTGGTATCAGAGCATTAGGTTTAGAGTATCCTAGGATGTTTGAAAGCCGCGTCAAGTAGAGTCATTTTCATGGGTGTGAAGCACACCACACACATGATGGGGAGGCTATGAGACGTTATTAGGAAACTCCCCTTTTGTTCATACTCTTTATCGTGCATTGAAGTTCAATTCCAAAAACGTTCTCCTAACTCGTGCTCTATTTCATTTCCAAGACACGAAAATGTCAGAAGGGCCGACAGCGTTAACTGACCCACCAGCTCTAGCAGCCCCTCAGGACGATCAAGTGTCATCAGCGGAGTTTAGAGCGACAATCCAACTGCCGGCTCAGACTGTCACAAACCAGGTGAACCAGCAAGTGGTTCCAGTAAACTCAAATGGGTCTGCAGCAGCTGCAAGAGTTCGGGACTTCACCCAAATGTACCCTCCATCCTTTCATGGATCTAAGGTGGGAGAGGATCCACAGGAGTCCTTGGATGAGGTACAGAAGATCACCTGGATTATGGGTGTTAGTTCCGCTGAGAGTACTGACCTGACTGCCTACCATTTGAAAGGGGTAGTTGATGATGCTCAAACCACACCTCCTACTGAAGTATGAAGTAGACATTGTCAATAGATAACCCAACTAGAGGTTGGGGTCGATCCCATAGGGAATATGGAAGAGCTAGAATATAACCGGTAAGTAAACTTATTAGGTAGTTACTCCAAAAAGGGGGGTTCTAAAGAAAATAATAATTAAAAACACAGTTAAAGCTTTAGTTGAAATCAAGAGTGAAAGACAACTAGGGTTTTGTGTTCCCCATGGGTTCATAACTGCTTGGGGTATACGTACGTTATCATCACCAATGCTTACTTATAGAAATGATAACATAGGTCATTCAAACGACCAACCAGTCCCTATTGAATGACTATACTCAATCACCCGACCAGGTCTCATGAGCAATTGCAAATTAACCGTTATCAATATGTCTCAAATTTTAACTGTCCTGCGACCACAACTCAAGTTAATACAATGATCATCAAGATCAAGGCTTTATTGTAGTTCTCTTTTCCTAATCTCTACCTCTTAGACCTAAGCAAGTAAAGAATTCGGGCATGTCCTAATGTTGTACACCGTTAAGAAACGTTTAAGCCTGAAGAGAATACAATACAAGTGTTTTACATTGGTTTTTGAATCACTTTTATGTAACCCTAGCTTGTTAATCCACCATGGTTCCCACAATCCTAGCTATGGAGGTTTTAGCCTCTCATAGTTGCAAGATTGTGATTTTTTGCTGCATTAAAGATACGAATCTACACTTACAATTATGGATGAGAGAAAAACTTCCTTGAATTAATCAGCAAAATTATCAAGAACAATATAGAGATCAAGAAAAGGTTGATCACAAGTTGAACAACTCAATTCTCACGTCTAAATCTCCTTAATTTCGTTACTAATCAGTTCTAATCACTCCTAATTGCCTCTTGTCAACTCTCCCTATGAAAATAAAACATAAAACATATTTATACAGACTTAAAAATCCTTTTCCTAGGCTAACAGGGTGTATTTTCACATCTGAAGACGCCTATAGCACGACTCATCCTATGATCCCTAGCAGGTATGTACGTACCGTACCTGGTTTCCGTATGTCAGTTGGCTGGCTCAAATTTGGCTAAATGTTGGATCCTGGTACGACTCGTACATTGTTCCTACGATTCGTACTGTGCTTCTGTGGCTTGACTCTGAGAATTTGCAACATTTCTGAAGTTCTTTACGAGTGCCTTGGTACGACTCGTACCTTACCTTCACGATTCGTACTGTCTATCCATAGTAGGAGTCAGCCTTTTGTGCAAGTTTTCTGAATCTTCCCATGACTTCTTCACCACGACCCGTACAAACTTTATACGACCCTTACTGAGAGTCGTATGATGCACCTCTTTATACTTATCGTTCTGAAACTTCTCACGACTAGCAGTATGACTTGTAGAAACTTCCTACGGCTCGGAGTTGAGCCTATTTTGTACATTTTCAGGCTATCTTTTGCACATTTTTGCTCCAACACCAATTTATACTATAACCAAAGGAAAAGTGCCTCATATCCATATAAATATACCTAAGTCCATGCTATTTTCTTAGTTTTGAGCGTCGAAAGTGCTGTAAACTCACAGCAAATCAACACCCTCAAACTTAAGACTTTTGCATGTCTTTAGGCAAAGAAAAAGAAAAACTAAATACGACGCTCAACTAGAAAATAAACCTAGGATACTACAACCAATACTAAACAAAATGTGCACTATACATTTAACACTTTTTGACCCTTTTCCATGAACCAACATCAACTAATGTATTACAAGCAACCACAAAACATAATATACAGGGATCAAGACATGTCATCTAGCTATCAACAGGCAATTAAGTCATCACCAATGTTTTTCACATAGACCAATGGTAAAAGTAAACATAATCCATGTACCCTTATAACAAATGAAGTCCCCACTCATATGTATATAGTGTCAAACATTGCATGGGACTAAACAAGTAAGGCACTCACTCTCACAAAGAAGTTACAAGTATTATGTATCAGATACCATAGACTTGCCCTTATTTTCTCTGCTTCAGTTCGACAGATGGTCAAATTAGGATCACTATAGGACTTGATATGGCTTGTAATGTAGACTTAGGGCTGGACATGATAAAGATGAGATCTTTTTAAGTGACTATCCCTTTCTTGGTACTGCATACATTGGCTATACTCTTCACCTATTTCACCCTTTATTCTTTTCATTGCTCTTCTTCCCTTTTCACTCCTTTTATGTTCTTTTGTATGAGTTTGGTGTATTTTCAACTTTTTTCAAGTATTTTATTGAATTTTCTTTTTCAAGATTTTCAACCTTTTCATCTCTTTTTCTTTCCACCACACCTCATTTTTCACCTTTTTCTTTTTTCTTTTCCTTTTTCTTGTTCCCACCTTTATGTATCCCTACTCTAGCCACCCTCAACTTAGGCATTTTGCGTATGTTGAGGTTCACAATATTCAAGGAAGGACTAGGGCCAAAACAGGTTCATTATAAAGAAATGGGTACGGTTAATCGGTAAATTAAAGAAAAATGGTCTATTAAAGGCTCACAATTGGGATCAATGGAATCATATGATTTTTGTAGGGTTATTTAGGCTAAAAGTGAGCTTTAACAAAAACGTCCTATGATCATATCCTAACCAACCATCCTTAGCCTATGCAAATACCAACCAGACAAGTTCTAGATCTTCAACACAATACTGAACTAAGAAATATACCTCACTCACTCATGATACATGACTTATATTCACCTCACCTATCTAGTTTATATCTTAACAAGACTCCTCATGCTAATAAATGAGATAACATCAAAAGATCCACATAAATCATGCATGCCATCACAAACACATAGCTAATGCATCACAATTTTTTAAACAGGTTCAATTTTTTTCAAAAATCAAAACTAGTGCATTTTCATTGGCTGAGTACTCTTAAGCTATTTCCTAATTAAACAAAAATCACAAAATAAGAAATAAAAATCCTAAACATGCCGGTTCTACTACATAGCATGCCGGAGGAAAAACAAACACGACAAGAAAAAACCTCAGACGAATCAAAAATCCCAAAAATCACAAGTACAACCCTTCCCCTTTTTGAAAATTAAGCTTCGTCCCTGAAGCATGAACTATGAGATCATAGGGAAGGGAACATACCTGTGGCGCTCTAGGCGCTCCTGTCGTCCTGCGGAGGAGGTACCTACATTGTAATCGTGGCGCTAGCGGTGGCCAGTGCACTCAATAAAGTATCCATAGGAGAGTGTTTACCCCCTCAATAGTTTTGGCCACTTCAATGGTCTCGGTGTCAATCTGGGTTGAATGTGGTTCACCCGAAGGGTCATGACCACTGACAAGATTGGGCTGATTCATGGTGGAGCTGCTTGCTCCTTAGCTCGCTCCTGCAAATCTAACATATGTGTGTCATGAGCCTGTAGGCTCTCTGCTCTGGCCCGCTTGTGTTCCTTGTTCTCTTTCTTCCTCTTCTTCCTCAGACTTTCTTCTCCAGCATCCTCAACAGCTCTTTTCTTTCCCTTATCTCCAGTAGCTACCGTCGACTCCCAATAAGCCGCTAAGTCAATCTCCTTATCAAGCTCTGCATCTAATTCTGGAAGAGTGGGGGCTGCTATAACTATCGATTGTCATGATGACAACTCAAATACTTGACTCTGAAGAGCCCCCAACTCCTCACGGAGATTGCTGGTGTCTATCTGCTCCACCATCCACACATTGAATCGGCTCTCAAATCCATCCAAGTGAGCATGTAGAGCTTGAGCTGTGTATCTATCTCCGCTTTGACTCATAGCTTTACGGTTTCCATCATCACTTGAATTTTTCACTTTGCCATGGTTAACCATTTAGCCAATTTCTGGAGGAAGTCATGAGGCACCAAAATATTTCCTACTGGTGTTTGAGTCTGTAGGCTAGGCTATGGTGCAGCTGAGATGTTGGGAGCTGATTCTGAATGACCGATATCTGTAGACGGTGTCTCGGTATGCTCATGTATAGTGGGGACATTCACCTGTGCGTCCCCTACTGGCTGGACTGCTGGAGTCGCAGTGGGAATCCTAGCTCGGTTTACCGGGTTCATCTCATCCTGAATAAGGCCTATGTCTTCAATCCTCTGGCCTCCGATCAGCCGCTCCTCACCCCGTCGTATTGTCATCCCTAACTCTGTGCATAACCTGAATAAAAGACTTAGGAATGGGAGAGTAGTGCTCACCCCCATCGCCTGGTCTCACATCTTCTCTGTGATGATCTTCAGGATGTTGATGGGGTAATAGGACATGAGGCATGCCACCAAAGCTGCTCTGTCAGCACTCAATGTATTATTGTTGACTGTGGGTGCTAACCGGTGGCGTACTAGTTTCCAGTAGGCTTTTTCTATAAAATTGAGCTAGTTATTTGTCACCTGCCCACTAGTAACCCATTCCGCTTCTTTCTTATTCTCACCAATCGCCCCTGCCAACCATTGCAGCTGCTCTGCCTTTCCTGCAAGCCCAGATTCCTGATCTGCTTCATTGCCTCCACCCTGTAGTCATACTCAGGCATCATCCATATAGGCACGAACTGTGGTCCATAGAGAACCCGAGAGATGGTCTGCTCTGATATGTCTACCTCTCATCCTTGGACCATCACACTCTCCAGTCATGGCTGGTCTTTTATTTTCTTCCCCTCCTTTGCCTTTAGCTCCATGGTGACCAAATAGTTGGCATAGAACTCCCGGACCAATTCTACTGTACACTGAGCTGGAGTCTTGGCCATCCACTTGAAACCATAGAAACTGAATATCCGCTTCATCTCCTCAACTTCATTCAGTGAGTTTGTGAGGATCCCCGGCTCTTCATGGATGCTCCGCCTTGGCTTATTCTTGGCGGTGAGAGAAATGCCCTGCTTGTAAATTTCTCTAGCTCCCAACACTCTCCACCAGACTGTGTGGTTCTCTCTGGGTGGGGTCTTTTCTTGTGCAACATATAGAGCCTCCTTTGATTCATTGCATTCACTTTCTTCACCTGATTGGGTCTCCTCAGGCCCTTCTTCTGCGTTTGAGTCATTTCCCGACTCCTGATTATCTCCTCAAGCTCCCTCCTCAGTCTGGGAAGCTTGGGAAGATGTGGTAGTGGCTGCTTCAACTTGTGCTCTTGCTTTCACCCTAGTGGTTCTAGTTCTGTCAGTGTCTGAGGTGTCTACCTGGTAATACTCAATCGAACCACTAGGGCAGTTTCCTGCTTGCCCAGCCCCGGACTTAGATGTTTGATCAATTAATGTTCTCTGAGCTATTGCTTTAGATGCCTTTCGCTTCTTTGTCATTGTACCTGTACAGAAGAAAGTCAGAATTTCATATTTGAAAAAAAGGAGCAAGAGAAGAATAGCTTCAGATTCTAGTAACAGGTCGACAGTACGGGTTATACCCTAAAGGTACGACTCGTATGAAGACCAAGCAATCCTGTATATATGTTATGGCTCATAGGTACGATTTGTACCATGAAGGTACAACTCGTACTCTAGGTCGTCTGATGAAGCCTCACACTATGATTTCCTCTGTATTTTTCCACGACTCATGGTACGACCCATAGGTCAATTCCATGAGTCGTAGGATGGATCCTTCTGGTTAGCCCTATTCAGTTCTTTGGTACGAATGCTCAGTATGACTCGTACTGAGCAACTACGACCCGTACTGTGTCTCATACCATTTTCATGACTTAATCGATTTTGTTCAGTTTTCAGGGGTTCTTTTTCGCAATTTGGGTACTCAGATTTCCCCAGGTCTAGGCATATCATTTAGTCCTTTAACACTTCATTTAACATTATTCATCCCTCCCGTTTTTAACCACTACCTGTAACTCATTGCGACAGGTTTAGGACCTAAGTTCATCAACATTACAGAGTATTTCCAGTCAGAAACAATTTTCGAACACCCTGATCCTTGTCTTTTCTTTCAAAAATTTTTTGAGCATAGCTATTGAATCACAGGGGTTTTGGCACCATCACTTTCAGTATATGAGTGTTATCAATGTTCAAAGCAATAAACTTACTTGATAGATGCTTCTTCAACTCATAATCAACGTTTTAGGGTTGACAGAACTTGGTTTTAGCATGAAATTGCTCGATTCTTTTGTGGTTTTTGAGTTGCGGGTGTGGGGGAGGTGAGTGCAAGTCGTGCGTCATGTGTTGTTTGCATGGGAGAAGGGTCAGTTGAGGTATGGGATTTAAATAGGTAAAGGTCGAAATTAAAAAACCTGGGCCGAATCAGGTAATATTGATGTTTTTGACCCGTCACTACTTGTACCATAAGTCGTAGGAAGTACCCACGACTCGTCCCCTGGACCCGTGCTATAGAAAATTAGGAAAGTTACCGTACAACTGAGTTCCCACTGCATTTACCTTTTTGGCTCCTGCTCCGATGATGTTCTTTGTAAGCAATTCCAATGATGTGCACATATGAGTCAACTCTTGGTCGCGCTCTTCTTCCTTCATTCATTGGTCTTCAATCGAACCAACATCATATGTACCGACCGCTGCATCAGCCTCCCTCATATGCCAAGCCCTATTCGTCTTGGTCATCCTGTCATGGATAGTAGCAGCTTGGTATCAGGTGTGATTTATTAATGCTCCTTCTGCCACCGTGTCCGCTACAGCTTTTGTGCTATTTCTTAGAGACGTGTAAAAAATTTCCAATAAACTTTCATCTGGGATCTTATGGTTTGGGCACTTTGTCAGCTTCTTTTTGAACCGCAACCAGGTTTCATGAAGTGCCTCTGTCTTGATTTGTCGGAAGTTGTAAATCTCATCTTTTTGCTGCAACATTCTGGAGGAAGGAAAGAATCTCTCCAAGAAGGACTTTTTGAGTTCCCTCCAGTTGGTTATGGAGTCATTAGGCAACTCCGATAACCATATGGTGGCTTTCCCAGATAGAAAGAAGGGGAAAAGTCTGAGCCGTATGGCATCCTAGCTAACTCCGGGCAACCTGTGCGCCTTGCATATTGCTACGGAGTTCATCAAGTGCAGTTTGGCATCATTCGCTGCATGACAACTGAACACCCCTTTCATGTTTAGCAATTGAATCATGGTGCTCGTGATATTGAACTTGGCCGCAGTGGGTAGTGGTGGTGGAACAATTGCTCCAGTTGACCCAACTTCATCAATATTTGGGTCCTCATTATCGAAGAACTGAGGGGCATGTCTATACCCTCTGTTTCCCCTCCCACGTCGACCAACATTCACTACCTCTTCTCTGACATCTTCCGCATCCTGAAGTGCAGCTTGCCGAGCTAGCTTAGCTTGCCTAGCTTCTTCAACTATGCGGACATCTCTTTGTTCCTAGTTCTCCATCCTGTGCAGTGTTGATTCAATTTCTGGGTTCAATGGAATCAGGGGATCTCCACTACTCTGAGTGCTTGGCATTCACTGGAAAAAAGTCTGCGGGTATTAAAAATTAAAAAAAATGCAATTAAGAAAATAACTACCAAAAGTCAAATACAAGAAAATAATCTAGTCTTAGCCGTATTCCCCGACAACGACACCACTTTTTGATAATTCTCAAACTATACCTCCTATCGAAGTATGAAGCGGACATTGTCAATAAAGAACCCAACTAGAGGTTGGGGTCGACTACAACCGGTAAGTGAACTTGTTAGGTAGTTACTCCAAAAAGGGGGGTTCTAAAGAAAACAATAATTAAAAACACAATTAAAGCTTTAGTTCAAATCCAGAATGAAAGATAACTAAGATTTTGTGTTCCCCATGGGTTCATAGCTGCTTCGGATATACATACGTGATCATCACCAATGCTTACTTGTAGAACTGATAACCTAGGTTCATTTAAATGACCGACCAATCCCTATTGAATGACTATACTCAATCACTCGACCAGGTCTCATGAGCAATTGCGAATTTTCGTTATCAATATTTCACATGGATGTTTTTACCGATCACAAGAGCCTTCAGTATATGTTCATCCAGAGAGACTTGAATCTTCGTCAGAGAAGGTGGTTGGAGCTATTGAAGGATTACAACCTGAGTATGCTGTACCACCCGGGAAAAGCCAATCTGGTGGCTGATGCCCTAAGTAGGATGTCCATGGGGAGTGTGGCTCATGTTGAAGAGAGAAGAAAAGAATTGGCAAGGGATATTCACAGGTTAGCTCGGTTGGGAGTGCAGTTGGTTGATTCAGCTGAGGGCGGAGTAGTGGTGTAGAGTGGATTAGATTCCTCATTAGTCATTGAAGTTAAGTCAAGGTAGGATGAAGAACCCATACTTTTTAAGATAAAAGAAGTAGTTCTCAGAAAGGAAGTGGAGGCTTTCTCCAAAGGGGGAGATGGTGTGCTCCGTTAACAGGGCAGATTGTGTATACTGGATGTAAGTAGCTTGAGACAGCAGATACTGGCAGAAGCACACAATTCAAGATATTCTATCCACCCAGGTGCCACTAAGATGTACCGTGATCTATGGGATATTTACTGGTGGAACAACATGAAAAGAGACATAGCAGAATTTATGGCTAAGTGCCCGAACTGCCAGCAGGTTAAGGTAGAACATCAGAGACCGGGAGGTATGACTCAAGATATCAGCATGCCTACATGGAAGTGGGAAGAAGTGAATATGGAATTTATTACAGGTCTACCTCATACTCTTCGGTAGCATGACTCAATCTGGGTGATAGTAGACTAGATGACCAAGTCAGCATATTTCCTCCTAGTTAAAACTACAGACTCAGCTGAGGATTATGCTAAAATATATATCCGGGAGTTAGTCAGACTACATAGGGTACCTTTGTCCATCATTTCATATAGAAGTACCCAGTTCACCTCGTATTTCTGGAAGTCATTTCAGAAAGGTCTCGGTACCTAGGTCAAGCTCAGCATAACTTTTCACCCTCAGATAGATGGACAAGCTGAGTGGACTATTCATACCTTAGAAGATATGTTGAGAGCTTGTGTGATCAATTTCAAGGGTAGTTGGGATGATCACTTGTCTCTCATCGAGTTTGCGTACAACTACCACTCGAGTATTCAGATGGCCCCGTTTGAGGCATTATATGGTAGGAGGTGTAGGTCTCCTATAGGGAGGTTTGAGGTTGGTGAAGCTACCTTGATAGGGCCAGACTCAATTCATGAAGCTATGTAGAAGGTGCAACTTATCAGGGAAGGGTTGAAAACAGCACAAAACCTACAGAAATCCTATGCTGATGTGAGGAGAAGAGAGTTAGAATTTGCAGTAGATGATTGGATTATCAAAAAATTTAACCCGTGAAGGGGGTGATTAGGTTTTGGAAGAAAGGGAAACTTAGTCCAGATATATGGGACCCTACATGATTCTGAAGTGAATTGGCAGTGTGGCATATGAGTTACAATTACCTCCGGAGTTAGCATCTGTGCACCCAGTCTTCCATGTGTCACTATTGAAGAAGTGCATCGGTGATCCAACTTCAGTTATGCCACTAGATAATGTGGGAGTGAATGATAGTCTCTCTTACGAATAGGTCCCAGTTCCAATCCTTGACCATTAGGTTCATAAGCTAAGAAATAAGGAAGTCGCTTCGGTGAAAGTCTTGTGTAGGAACCAGCTAGTTGAGGGAGTCATATAGCAGGCAGAAGCAGACATGATGTCCAAATACCCTAATTTATTCCCTTCCTATTCAGATCCAGCATCAGGTACAATATATTCCTCCTCAATACTTTGTTCAGTTCCACACTCATCAGCTATATTAGATTTTCAATGTGCAATCTAGTTGCATCAACTCTGTTAGCATGGTTTAGTCAGTTCAGAGTTAGTTACTCCTTCAGAAACTAGTTCATAGTTTTAGTATGGGAATTGCAGCTCTTTTCCTAGTTTTCCAGTAGTTTTAGCCTTCATTCGAGGAGGAATGATCCCAAGGGGGAGATATTGTAACACTCCGAAACTTTCCTGGACCAAACTCAGACTTTGCAAGAAAAATCCAGAAATTTAGCCTCAGAACGACTGAGACAATGAGTCGTGGTCAGCTCCAAGGACCTGTTGTCTCAGTCATGGTCAACCTTTCCTTGGTTCTTCGAGAACCAACAGGACATGGAACGACCCGTTGTGGGAAACAACGAGTCGTCCTGTCACTCATTGGTCCCCAGTTCAGAACTCCTTTTTTCTAGTAACCCACGACTCAACAAACTATCACCTTGTGATACAATGACTCATGGTGTGAGTCGTTAGTTGGGACTCCTAGGTATCCCCTTCAGTGACAACGAGTGGCAACAATGACCTATTGTATCACACAACGAGTCGTTGTGACCACTCGTGTTGAAAAGTTCAGGGATCCTAAGAACTTTTTCAGTGGAGGTGATGACTCGACACAATGACCTGTTTGGTCCACCAATGAGTTGTTGTGTTGCTTATTGTTAGGCTTCCCAAATTTTTCTTCCAGTGGCCATGGGAGGTACCAACGACCCGTTGGTCCATCCATTTAGTCGTGGTCCCTCTTGTTGCCAGTTCTAATGAGCCAAGGATCCAGGTCTTAGGACCAATGACTTGTCCCAATGAGTCGTGGTCTCAACAAATGACTCGTTGAGTGACCTTTTGGTCCTTATCGGCATTTTTTCCCCAGGGATATTTTAGTAATTTCCCACCTTTTTATCCCTAAAGTACCTTGTTTTGGATTATTTTCAGGGAATTTAGAGGGGTATTCGATGATATACTTCACTCCTCTCATTCCCTGAAAAGTTAGATCATAAAAATTCTCAGAAAGATTCAGAGCAGAAGCTAGGGCAATTGATTTTCTTCTCAGATTCTCAAGGGATTTTCGGAATTTCTTCACCAGGTATGTGGGAATTCAACAAGGGAATTGTTCTTCCCCTGTGTCCCCAAAATCCTTACATAATCTTCTATTAGTTATAGCCTTGAGGTTTCGAAATGTAGAAAGTTTTCAGACAAAATTAGATAAATTTCAGGTGGAATATTATCCATGTTATTAGCTGCTATATTTTCCCAATTCTTAGAAATCATGTGGAAACTAACTTCTTATAAAATGATTTAGCCCTAGCTTTTGAATGCAGTAAATTAGAGTCATGCATAATTGAGTAGTTATTCATGTTGCTTGATTTCATCAGTGTTGGGATTCCCATATTATTAAAATTAGTTGAAATCTCAATCAATTGCATGCTAATCCAATTTCAGTTAGAATGTTAGCATGTTCAGTATTTTCAAAAATGTCAGTTGATCAGTTTGACTACAGTCTTTTCTTGAGGTGTCAGTGGTACCTCCCAGTTATCAGTTATTAGACTCAGATATCAATTATCAGATTTTAGTTGATTCTTTAAACGGTTACGACGCTTTGAGTAAGTAACTCTAGCCAGTCTTAGAACACCAGTTATAGAATCCGGTCCGCTAAGACTCTTAGGGTACTTCTAGATAGGTATCCCTGACTTAGTCTTGGACCCCAGTTTCGAGCTATCAGCTTAGCAGTTAGACTAGGACTATCTAGTGGGAGTAGGACTTAGCACCGAGTGGACCGGGGTTCCAGCGCACCCAGGTTTCCAGAACTACATTGCCACCGTAGGTTATTTTATTGGCCCTATGGTCCCAGACTTGTGATCACCTAGCTCATGCCTTGATATCCTGGAAAGGTATATTAGGTCCTACCAATGGGGTATATACATCGGACTCCACGTTTAGCTCACATGGTTATATGTCGGTTATAGACTCTCCCACTAGTCAGTACAATTTCAGGTTTACTCAGTTTAGTTTAGCTCAGTGCAATCAACTCAGCTTAGTATTTCAGATTCAGGGCATGCTTATGACCACCAGTCAGGGTCATTCTTGACCATCTCAGTTATATTTCAGTTGTTTTGTTTTCAGTATTTCAGTTGGTCATTACATATCATTACAGTTCAGCTATTTGTTTCTACATGTTTATATTATCTCTCACTTGCTTAGTACATTCCAAGTACTGACACATACTTTCTATGTTGTATCGTATCATGATACAAATGCAGGTTCTCAGCCTTAGCATCGTTAGACGATTTCCTTCTGGTGATATCAACAGGTGAAGTTGGTGAGTCCTCATCTTTCAAGGACGATATTTATTATTTAGTTATTTCTTTCAGTTAGACTTTAGAGTTAGCTAGGGGCTTGTCCAGTAACTCATCATTTGTAGATGGCATTCAGACATAGACTTAGACATTCAGTTTTGATTTCAGATGTATGAACGTTTATCAAATTAGCTTTCTTAAATGGTTTTATTATTTAAACTTCCACTATATTTACTCATATTACCAGTGTTATGATAGACCATGGGTTGGCTTAGGGTTACTTGTGACTCCAAGTACCGTGTCTCGTCCAGGGTATAGACTAGGGTCATGACAACTAGAGAAAGGAATAACCACAACCTAACACTCTATAGCCTGTAAGCATATACAATGACAAATAACAACTGAACATAACTCAAAGATAGACATACATAGAGCTAACATCATATAACCTAATTGAGACTTTGTGGAATAGGCTAATAGGGAGAGATAATTTATAACTCACTGACCTTCTGCTCTATATGCAAACTCTGGGCATAAGCATAACTCAACAGACTCATCTGCAGACGCTTTCAATACCTAGATCGAACTTAAAACTTGTTTGATACTTGGGCCGGAACTTTTATATATATATAAGACTTCGCACAATTAGCCATATGATACTAGGACTAGAGAGGGTGTGCGATATCACACAATCAGCCATCTGATACTGGGATCAAAGAGGGCGTGTGGTAAATAATATGCAAAGCATGCAACATGAGTAAAACTGATACTTAGACCAACAACTAAACAATGCAGCAATAAGAAAGATATGCAAAATTGATACTTGGACCGACAATAGAACGATGCAATATAATTGACTTAGAGAATGGATCCAACTTAGAGGACCAACTGAATACCTTATCCCTAGCACCTCATAGAAGGGGACATAAAGCATAACATGACTCAGACACTTAACATAAACTTGAGACTCAAGGAATATGAGACTGAACCTCGCTTACAATCTCTTAGATTTAACTTTGAATACTCAGACCCAACTTTGGAATACTTGAGTTCCGCTTTGAATACTTGAATTCTATTTAGAGAGCTTAGACTCAATTCAAACTCAACTTGGAGTACTTAGTCTCATTTAGAGCTTTTTGACTCACTTAAGGTACTTAAACATACTTTAGAGTATTTGGACTCAATTCTAGATACTTAGGATCGACATTTGTCTAACTTAGAACTCGTTAGCTCGATAACTTGCCATTAGATTTAGAAATAGGAATTATGGAATCTCTTATAGGATTTAAGCACTTTGAAACATGCACATATATATATATATATATATATGTAGTATACCATGTTAAGGAATCGTCATGTAATACCCTCGTTAATTCTTACTAGGTTGATGTTTGTTTTTAGCTTAATTATGTTGTTTTTATATCGTCGTCTTAGCTTCATTTTCAATTTCACACAACACCTAGAACTTCAAATATAATCTACATAATATGTATAACATAATGTAAAGGACCATCTAATAAATGTCCATGCTGAGGGGTCTCCAACTCGATGTAAACCTACGACAATAATCGATACAATATTATACTTTAAATGCCTTTTCGGCTAGACATAAATCAAGCACTTAGCTTCAATTGAACATGGGAATTAAAGATTAAATGTATCTTAACGTACTGCCTCAATATGGATAAGAATGTTGATATCTCATTCAACCTATAACTTAAGAATCGTTCTTGAAAGAATGACGGACGGCGGGCTCTTACATACCTTGTTCCGATGAGCTTCCTTTAGTAGCTTCTTTCCTTCAACAACTAGCACTTATCCCCTTTAATTTCTTGAGTTTATAACCAAGTGTTAAGTCTGTTTCAAGCCAATATATCCAGCCAAAATGTCACACCAACAACAACCACAACATCAACACACAAGGCAATATTTTAGCATTGTACTACAACTTGTTCTACACACTTTTAAAGAAAGAATGAAAGTAGGAAATTACCTAACATCCTTTGTAATAAACTCCCATCAATATGGAATATATATTCATCAAAAACACAGCTGCTCCAATCTTCCAAACAAGCAGCAAATCTCAATAACAACATCGCCAAATCGGCAGTCCATTATGTCCTTCGTTGCCTAGTTTTAGCTAGTATTTCAAGAAAGATAAAAATATTAGGAACACTTATCCTTTTGCTGGAGGTTGTTGTTGACTAGAGTAGGAGTATCCTCCTTCAATTTTATGTCCAAAAATGCAGCACCCTTTCTGTCCAGAAGGTAGCTAAATAGTGTACAAACACATCACAAACACACCTTTGGAAAGCTCCTTTATCTTGCCTTGTATTTTTTCCCCTTGCTCTTCCTTTGTCACCACTTGACAGTACCTCGGTTGAATATCTATAATTTTTTACTTCAAATACTGATTGATGAGAGATTCGATGTTATGAAAACTAGAGTCAAATACTTTAATTTTATAGGCTGTAGGTAGGGGAGTTCATGGTTTGGTGAAAAATCAAACCAAACCGCAAACCAAACCAAACCGATTAAAAAAAACTGACATTTGATTTGAATTGGTTTGGTTTAGTTTTAAATTTTAAAAATCAATAATATTTGGTTTGGTTTTAGTTTTACTAAAAAAAATTGAAGAAATAACCAAACCGAACAGATAAATTTTATATATAAAATTTATAATTATTTGAATATATATTATTAGTTTTTCATAAATAATTATAAATATATTATACCTTTTAATAATTAATTTGGTTTTAGTATACTTTATTTCACATACACTACAACACTTTTAAATTCTATTACTTAAAGAATATGTCCAAACCCACTACTCTAAGTCTAATTATTTATATGTGGTGTGGCATATTGCTAACTTTTTAAATTTTCTTTGCTAAGAAATTCATCTACTCTTCAATCATTTGCCTCTTTGATTTTTGAAGGCTTGATTATCTTTTTGTGGATATTAGACATGTGAAGTGGAAGAACCTCTAAAGTTATGCAACTTAAACATGCTAAAACTTTGAAATAGTGTTGAAAATAATAGAAGATTCAGATACATTCATCTTGTGATAGTAGAGAGAAATTTGTTGATTCCTAATATTCACTTGAAATAATTATCTCAAGTCTATGTTGTTTCACTATTAATAATTTATCATTAGCTAGTTATAAATCGAAAAACCAAATCAAACCGAACCAAACTGATGATTATTTATTTTATTTGGTTTGGTTTGATTTTAGAAATTTAAAACCGGCTAAATTGGTTTGGTTTTGGTTTTTTATTAAAAAACTGACTCAAACCGAACCATGAACATCCCTAGCTATAGGACTTGTTGTCACACCCCGCCTTGGGGGGTATGACTGGCACCTGGTGCCCTACTGGGACCTGAACTGCTGGACTGCTAAGCCTGGGCACATCTGGTGCCTGGCTGGCTCTAACTCATATTTCTGGAAACAAAGGGCTATATAACGTCTGTAAACACAGCCCCAGGCCCATTGGCCTATAGCCTCCTGTACCTGTACTAACAGTTGACCAGAAACATATCAATTCAAGGAAACCTATGCGGGCCGACAAGGTCACCATGCTGTCTAGTTATCTATAACTCAATCATGAAGTACTAGAAAGCTACGTGACCGGCAAGGTCACCACTACTGGTAAACTATGGCCCCACACGGCCAACATAAAAGAAAGGAAAAGTACTAACAGCTATACAACTGCACGGCCTCACACGACTGGCTCATCTGACCACAAGGAAATATATATAAAGACTGCAAGCCTCTAGGAATAGCTATGGAAATGATCGGGACAGGGCCTCGACCTACCCATACTATACAACAAAAAGGAACTGAAATACACCTCTGAAATTCAGTCTCCGGATGACAGGAGCTGAATACTCGATCGCTGACAGGAATCACGTAGTATCGCCTGCTCGTCTATGAGTACCTGCAGGCAAGTAATGTAGCGCCCCACCGGGCGTCAGTACTGCTGGTACTGAGTATGTAAAGCAATAACTAAAAGCAAAATCTGAGAACAACAATGTAACTGATGAAACTGAAGTAAGAAGAATCAGATTAACTGTCTGATAATGTAAGTCATACCTTCTCTCATTTATACTGAAAGGAAATAGGGGTCGTACCTGGAGACGTATCACTCAACTGCTGATCTACTCGTATCTAATGTGACATGACATAACATAACATAACATAATATAGCACACACAAACCTTACCCGGTCCCCATAAGCCGGGAGGTACAACCAGCACAGAATCTACACCCCTACCCCGGTCATCCCATCTCCTATAACCCCTGTAAGCATCCTGCCGGTCCCCTGGGTATGCACTTGGGCTCGCTGAGCCCCTGACTATAACTGTACCTGAGTCTGAAGGACTCCTGAATCAACACCCGGGCGTATCCGCTCGACAGGGGTGTATCAAAGCCGACCAAGGCATAAATGGGGAAAACTGGCATCCCATCTTCGTCCCCTGTGGGACGGCATGCCACTCCGTAGAGCGACGTATCCTCATCCTCTGGCGGACGAGTCGATAGAGCTATCAACCCTGGGGCGGTCATGGATGCTAGGTAGTCCAACCCCAAGCAATACAACGGTCTCAACTAGCATTACTGTCTGCATATCTCACATGCTGAGGCTAATAGGGGTAAAGTATTGTATATATTACATGCTGAGCTAGTGATAGTAATCTGTACGTATTTAATACGTGCTAAGGCTGGTAAATATATACATATGAATATAATCTCCTGCCAGACTGTTCTGGGGCTAATACTGAACAGGATATAGTATTTCTGCTGAATACCATGCTGTATACTGAGTTTCTATAGTAACATGATTTACTAGTTCTAATATGCTTTCTAGCTTCATTTTAACTTGTCATTCTATCTCTGAGATGTCTTACAGGTATTACATTGCTTTACTGGGCTTTCAACTGAATAAAATAATATCTTAACATTTCGTATTACATCACATACTGAACATGCTGGACAGTTTCTAACACTTGTGTTAGGATCTATGTCATCCTAGTAAGTTTCACGCAAGTTACAACTTGATGCTTCTAGTACCGTATCGACATTCACAATAAACGTAACACTTGATTTCTGAACATTCTACTGGCCTGTAAATTACTATACTGTACCGGTATTGCTTAACTTGCCGAGGGAACTGGCTTTACATACCTTATTCTTGAACTATTCGTCCGTCAGACGAGGCTCGGCCGGTACTTCAACTATTTTCTCCCAACTGCATTCATAAATACGTCAATTAGTACTAAATACAGCTTTATTGTAAAGAGCAACGTTACTTTCGATATAGTTTATAGCCTAAACTTAGGCTTATCGAAAGATGGTCGAAAACTCGCTAGTTTTCAGCGGTCCAGAAGGGAGAAATATTCACTTCACAGCTAGGAACACATAGACACTAATTTAGAGCAATTCCACTTACCTTAGCTTGGTGGCTCGACGATCCGTCGGCCGTATTTTACGAAACTGAATCTGTAGGAATGCTCTCTGCTGCTAAATACCTCAGTATCTGGAGTTAATTTGAATTTAGACGATGTTTAGTAGCGTAATCAGACAAAAATTATATAATTTCTTCGTTCCTTTTTCTCCCTCTGCGTTTGCTCTCTGTTCTCTGGAAATAAATATGTGTTTTTATCATTTAAAACCGAAGTGGGGATTTATATACTTGGGCCTGGACAAGGCCAACGTGTCATGGAGCCAACGCGGAGGCCCCTCCTCCGTGACATGCTGCCATCGCGGAGGGGTTCTGCCTCAGCTTCTTCCGCGATGGTTCGACAGGTTTCTCGTCCGATCTTTTCCCGGGCCTTTCTCTAGCACGTATGGCCTTCAAATATGCTTGACCAACGTGCGAATAGGTAATTTAGGTGCTGGGAATTCTACGGGGTATAACATTCTCCCCCCCCTTAAGAACATTCGTCCTCGAATGTACACTGTGATCTAGAGGACTACTTACTTACTTTCTGGAAAAATTTCGGCAGAGTTTCCCTTGTAATATGGACTATAGAAAAAACCTGAAATGCAGAAAAGTCCAACACAGGCACTGCACGTAATATTTTAAAATCCACTGGACAACTAAGTATCAATCTTTCTCATTCACACACATACAACTACAAGGTATTGCATAAGCGATAATACGGACATACCTGTCGCCTGACTAGGCCTGAAATAGGTGAGGGTATCTGGATTTCATATCTTCTTCAGCTTCCCACGTCATTTCCTCACGGTTCCTGTTACGCCACAATACTTTGACAGATGCAACATCTTTAGTCCTTAATCTGCGAATCTGTCTGTCTAAGATAGCTACGGGAACCTCTTCATGTGCTAATTCTTCTGTGACCTGGACATCCTAAACTGGAACTACTGTAGAAGGGTCCCCTACGAACTTCCTTAACATAGAGACATGGAATACTGGGTGAACAGATGCTAACTCTGGAGGCAAGTTCAATTCGTATGCAACTCGGCCTATTCTTCGCCGGATCTGATATGGCCCAATGAATCTCGGGCTAAGCTTGCCTTTCTTGCCAAATCTCATTACCCCTTTCATCGGGGAAACTTTCAGATATACCCAGTCATTTACCGCAAATTCTAGATTTCTGCGTCGCATATCTGCATAAGACTTCTGGCGGATCTGAGCAGTCAGTAAACGTTCCCGGATAAGCTTTATCTTTTCCTCTGACTGCCAAACAATGTCTGGGCCAACCAATGCTGATTCTCCTATTTCAAACCATCCCACCGGCGATCTACATTTTTGCCCGTATAATGCCTCGAAAGGCGCCATCTGGATGGCTGAATGATAACTGTTATTATAAGCAAATTCAATTAACGAAAGGTGCTCATCCCAGCTACCCCCAAAATCTAGCACACACGCTCGTAGCATATCTTCGAGCGTCTGAATTGTACGTTCAGCCTGCCCATCTGTCTGAGGATGGAATGCTGTGCTCAAGTTAATCTGCGTTCCCAAACCTTTCTGAAACGACTGCCAGAATCTAGCTGTGAATTGTGCTCCCCTATCTGAGATAATAGATACCGGCACTCCATGTAATCTAACTATTTCTATGACATATAATTCGGCATAATCCTCAGCCGAGAAGGTAGCCTTTACTGGCAGGAAATGAGCTGATTTTGTTAGCCTGTCAACTATTACCCAAATGGAATCATTTCTGCGTCTGGTACGGGGTAACCCAGTTACAAAATCTATGTTTATCGTTTCCCATTTCCACGTAGGCACCGTTATCTCTTGCGTCAAACCGCCGGGTTTCTGGTGCTCTGCTTTCACCTGCTGACAATTAGAACATCTGGATACAAATTCAGCTATCTCAGCTTTCATACCTGGCCACCAGTAGATGTCTCTGATGTCATGGTACATTTTGGTCGCTCCTGGATGAAGGGAATAGCGAGCGTAATGTACCTCATGCATGATCCGTCCACGAAACCCTGAAACATTCGGGACACAGAGGCGGCCCTTACAGCATAGCACATCATCCTCAGTTATCTGAAAATCTGACTCCTTACCTCTCTGAGTTCTATCTCTGAGCTGGACTAAATCAGGATCCTCGTATTGTCGTTCTTTCACCTCTGTAACTAATGATGACACAGCAGAATTCTGAATTACTATTCTATTATTTTCTGTTTCCATTACTCGAATGGCTAAACCAGCTAACTGATGAATTTCTTTGGCTAGCTCCCGCTTCTCAGGTCGCAAATACGACAAACTTCCCATTGACTTACGGCTCAGGGCATCTGCTACGACATTAGCTTTTCCGGGGTGGTATAGAATATTCACATCATAATCTTTTAACAGCTCCAACCAGCGGCGTTGCCGTAGATTCAACTCCCTCTGAGTGAAAATGTACTGTAAGCTCTTATGATCTGTGTAAATATCAACATGGAAGCCGTACAAGTAATGCCTCCACATTTTTAAGGCGTGAATTACTGCGGCCAATTCCAGGTCGTGGGTAGGATAATTCTTTTCGTGTTTCCTCAGCTGTCTGGAAGCATATGCAATCACTCTACCATGCTACATCAACACACAACCTACCCCGACGCCTGACGCGTCGTAATAGACTGAATAACCTTCTGTGCCTTCCGGCAATGCTAATACTAGGGCGGAGGTTAATCTGTCTTTCAGTTCCTGGAAGCTCTGCTCGCATGCCTCCGTCCATTGAAACTTTGCTGCTTTCTGTGTCAATTTGGTTAGAGGTGCCGCAATGGTCGAGAACCCTTCAACTAACCTCCTGTAATATCCTGCCAACCCCAGAAAGCTACGAACTTCAGTTGGAGTGGTAGGCCTAGGCCATGACTTAACTGCTTCTATTTTCTGTTTATCTACCTGTATACCAGCATCTGAGACGATATGCCCTAAAAAGGCCACTGAGTTAAGCCAGAATTCACACTTAGAAAATTTAGCATACAACTGGCGGTCCCTGAGAATCTGGAGCACTGTCCGCAAATGAGTCTGGTGATCTGCTTCAGAGCGAGAATACACCAGAATGTCATCAATGAATACTATCACGAACAAGTCCATGAAAGGTCTGAAAATACTGTTCATCAGGTCCATAAAGACTGCTGGGGCATTCGTTAACCCGAAGGACATAACTAGAAATTCAAAATGTCCATATCGGGTCCTGAACGCTGTCTTAGGAATATCTCTCTCACGTACTCGGACCTGGTGATATCCGGACCGCAAGTCAATCTTAGAAAAGTATCTGGCTCCCTGCAACTGATCAAATAAGTCGTCAATTCTGGGGAGTGGGTACTTGTTCTTTACTGTAACTTTGTTTAGCTGCCGATAATCTATGCACATTCGGAGCGAGCCATCTTTCTTCCTCACAAATGAGACTGGCGCGCCCCACGGTGAAGTATTCGGCCTGATAAAACCTTTATCCAATAAATCTTTCAATTGCTCCTTTAATTCTCTGAGTTCTGCAGGAGCCATACGATAGGGAGGTATTGATATTGGCTGAGTGCCTGGTAACAAGTCGATAGCAAAGTCTATTTCCCTTTCTGGGGGAATACCAGGTAACTCATCAGGAAACACATCAGGGAATTCATTCACCACTGGAACAGACTGGAGTGTCGGAGATTCTGCTTGGACATCCTGAACTCTGACCAGATGGTAAATACATCCCTTAGATATCAACTTTCTCGCCTGAAGGTAGGAAATAAACCTTTCTTTTGGAGTAGCGGTGCTGCCCTTCCACTCTCGCACTGTTTCTCCTGGGAAGTGGAATCGGACCGTCTTGGTCCAACATTCAACATTGGCAAAACACGGTACTAACCAGTCCATACCCATTATGGCATCGAAGTCTATCATTTCTAACTCAACCAGATCTGCTGTGGTCTAACGGTCAGCAACCTCTACTGTACACCCGCGGTAGATTCGGCTAGCTGTGATAGAGTCACCGACGGGCGTAGATACTAAGAAGGGCTGCTGCAATGATTCTGGTACAATACTAAACTTTTGTGCCACAAATGGAGTAATGTAGGACAAAGTAGACCCTGGATCAATTAATACATAAGCAGGGTGTGAGCAAATAGTTAGCATACCTGTCACAACATCAGGCGACGCTTCCGAATCTTGCCTCCCTGGTAAAGCATATGTGCGGCTTGAACCTGCACCTGTACTGGAGGCCCCTGATCTGCCCCGACCCCTGCCTACTGAAATTGAGGGCCTGCGCCCAATCGAGGATGCTGTGGCTCGTGATCCTGCTGGTGCCCTATCCTGTCTATCCCGGTCCTCTTGACCTCTGGCTGGGCAATCTTTCATCAAATGGCCTTCTTGGCCACAATTATAACATGCGGTGGAGCCATATCTGCATGCTCCAGGATGGCGTCGACTGCATATAGGGCAAAGTGGTAGGGTATACCTACTCTGCTCCGTCCTCCTCTGTAATGGTGAATCTGCCATCTGCGAGCCTCTACCAGTCTCTGACTGCCCCCTGCGACTGAATCTACCCCCCTGCGACTGTGGTGAAGGTGGGGGCCTGGGCGGCCTGTCTAACAATCATGGCCTGGGTCCTCCCCGGGCCTCCCTCTGTAACTCAACTGGCCTGTCCCGGCGACGCTGTTCCTGACTGACCCTTCTGACCTCCCGTTGTCGCTGTCTGATGCCCTCAATATTTTGGGCAAATGCCTGAACTCGAGCAATGTCCATGTCCTCTCGCAGCGTGGTTGTAATACAAGTCTCAACATATTCTGGATTCAACCCCATGATGAAACGGCGTACTTTGGATGCCATGGTATTAACAAAGGCCGGTGCATACCGGGCTAAGGAATCAAACCGCAAATATTCCCGAACGCTAATGGCCCCCTGCTCTAGATGTAGGAACTGATCTACCCGAGCCTGTCGAATCTCCCGCGGCAGATAGTGATCCAGAAAAGCCCCTAAAAAGCTGGACCAGGTGGGAGGGGAAACATCTATCCCTCGAGACCTTTCCCAGCTTTCATACCATAGCACAGCGATATCCCGTAACCGGAATGCTGCCAATTCAACTGATTCGGTAGGCGTGGCATGCATAACCCTGAAGATTCTCTGCATTTGATCCAGAAAATCCTGTGGGTCCTCTGTTCGGTCCGTACCTGTAAACTGTGGGGGATTCAAGGCTAAGAACTCTCGGACCATCCTGATAACTCTGCAACTGTAGACGGTAGTGGCTGACGCTGAGCAGCCATCATCTGTGCTAACATAACTACAACACTCCTAACCTCCTAGTCGGAAGGTGTCGGTATAGGGACTGCTGAAGGTAATGTCGCCCCAAGTGGCTCCTGACGTGGTGGAGACTGCTGAGGAGGATGGGACGATGCCTCTATAGTGCCCTCTGATCGGGCTGTTTCTAAACGAGGGGGAGGCATCCTGCTGGTGCCTTCCCCTGCTGCAACATCTAAGCTCCAACCTGTGATAGGATGGCGCTAGTCTGACATTATCTGTAACCAAAGAATATGGTAAGCTTTTAGGGACTCAACCCTATACTGTATCGCTCTACAGCACGACTGAATAAGAATAAAAGACAACCATCCTGTCATGCCTTGCAGCCTCCTATCCATAGTATGTGGTGCACAACACATCCATGGACAGGACTCTACTTAGCATGGCTTGCAAACTCCCTGGGATACGACCTGCTCTAATACCAAGTTTGTCACACCCCGCCTTGGGGGGTATGACTGGCACCTGGTGCCCTACTGGGACCTGAACTGCTGGACTGCTAAGCCTGGGCACATCTGGTGCCTGGCTGGCTCTAACTCATATTTCTGGAAACAAAGGGCTATATAACGGCTGTAAACACAGCCCCCGGCCCATTGGCCTATAGCCTCCTGTACCTGTACAAACAGCTGACCAGAAACATATCAATTCAAGGAAACCTATGCGGGCCGACAAGGCCACCATGCTGTCTAGTTATCTATAACTCAATCATGAAGTACTAGAAAGCTACGTGACCGGCAAGGTCACCACTACTGGCAAACTATGGCCCCACACGGCCAACATAAAAGAAAGGAAAAGTACTAACAGCTATACAACTGCACGGCCTCACACGACTGGCTCATCCGACCACAGGGAAATATATATAGAGACTGCAAGCCTCTAGGAATAGCAATAGAAATGATCGGGACAGGGCCCCGACCTACCCGTACTATACAACAAAAAGGAACTGAAATACACCTCTGAAATTCAGTCTCCGGATGACAGGAGCTGAATACTCGATCGCTGATAGGAATCATGTAGTATCGCCTGCTCGTCTATGAGTACCTACAGGCAAGTAATGCAGCGCCCCACCGAGCATCAGTACCGCTGGTACTGAGTATGTAAAGAAATAACTGAAAGCAAAATCTGAGAACAACAATGTAACTGATGAAACTGAAGTAAGAAGAATCAGATTTAACTGTCTGATAATGTAAGTCATACCTTCTCTCATTTATACTGAAAGGAAATAGGGGTCGTACCTGGAGACGTATCACACAACTGCTGATCTACTCGTATCTAATGTGACATGACATAACATAACATAACATAATATAGCACACACAAACCTTACCCGGTCCCCATAAGCTAGGAGGTACAACCAGCACAGAATCTACACCCCTACCCCGGTCATCCCATCTCCTATAACCCCTGTAAGCATCCTGCCGGTCCCCTGGGTATGCACTTGGGCTCGCTGAGCCCCTGACTATAACTGTACCTGAGTCCGAAGGACTCCTGAATCAACACCCGGGCGTATCCGCTCGACAGGGGTGTATCAAAGCCGACCAAGGCATAATATGGGGAAAACTGGCATCCCATCTTCGTCCCCTGTAGGACGGCATGCCACTCCGTAGAGCGACGTATCCTCGTCCTCTGGCGGACGAGTCGATACAGCTATCAACCCTGGGGCGGTCATGGATGCTAGGTAGTCCAACCCCAAGCAATACAACGGTCTCAACTAGCAATACTGTCTGCATATCTCACATGCTGAGGCTAATAGGGGTAAAGTATTGTATCTATTACATGCTGAGCTAGTGATAGTAATCTGTACGTATTTAATACGTGCTAAGGCTGGTAAATATATACATATGAATATAATCTCCTGCCAGACTGTTCTGGGGCTAATAATGAACAGGATATAGTATTTCTGCTGAATACCATGCTGTATACTGAGTTTCTATAGTAACATGATTTACTAGTTCTAATATGCTTTCTAGCTTCATTTTAACTTGTCATTCTATCTCTGAGATGTCTTACAGGTATTACATTGCTTTACTGGGCTTTCAACTGAATTAAATAATATCTTAACATTTCGTATTACATCACATACTGACATGCTGGACAGTTTCTAACACTTGTGTTAGGATCTATGTCATCCTAGTAAGTTTCACGCAAGTTACAACTTGATGCTTCTAGTACCGTATCGACATTCACAATAAACGTAACACTTGATTTCTGAACATTCTACTGGCCTGTAAATTACTATACAGTACCGGTATTACTTAACTTGCCGAGGGAACTGGCTTTACATACCTTATTCTTGAACTATTCGTCCGTCAGACGAGGCTCGGCCGGTACTTCAACTATTTTCTCCCAACTGCATTCATAAATACGTCAATTAGTACTAAATACAACTTTATTGTAAAGAGCAACGTTACTTTCGATATAGTTTATAGCCTAAACTTAGGCTTATCGAAAGACGGACGAAAACTCGCTATTTTTCAGCGGTCCAGAAGGGAGAAATATTCACTTCACAGCTAGGAACACATAGACACTAATTTAGAGCAATTCCACTTACCTTAGCTCAGTGGCTCGACGATTCGTCGGCCGTATTTTACGAAACTGAATCCGTAGGAATGCTCTCTGCTGCTAAATACCTCAGTATCTGGAGTTAATTTGAATTTAGACGATGTTTAGTAGCGTAATCGGACAAAAATTATATAATTTCTTCGTTCCTTTTTCTCCCTCTGCGTTTGCTCTCTGTTCTCTGGAAATAAATATGTGTTTTTATCATTTAAAACCTAAGTGGGGCTTTATATACTTGGGCCTGGACAAGGCCAACGTGTCACGAAGCCAACGCGGAGGCCCCTCCTCCGTGACACGCTGCCATCGCGGAGGGGTTCTGCCTCAGCTCCTTCCGCTATGGTTCGACAGGTTTCTCGTCCGATCTTTTCCCGGGCCTTTCTCCAGCACGTATGGCCTTCAAATATGCTTGACCAACGTGCGAATAGGTCATTTAGGTGCCGGGAATTCTACGGGGTATAACATTCTCCCCCCCTTAAGAATATTCATCCTCGAATGTACACTGTGATCTAGAGGACTACTTACTTACTTTCTGGGAAAATTTCGACAGAGTTTTCCCTGTAATATGGACTATAGAAAAAACCTGAAATGCAGAAAAGTCCAACACAGGCACTGCACGTAATATTTTAAAATCTACTGGACAACTAAGTATCAATCTTTCTCATTCACACACATACAACTACAAGGTATTGCATAAGTGATAATACGGACATACCTGTCGCCTGACTAGGCCTGAAATAGGTGAGGGTATCTGGCTTTCATATCTTCTTCAACTTCCCACGTCATTTCCTCACGGTTCCTGGTACGCCACAATACTTTGACAGATGCAACATCTTTAGTCCTCAATCTGCGAATCTGTCTGTCTAAGATAGCTACGGGAACCTCTTCATATGCTAATTCTTCTGTGACCTGGACATCCTGAACTGGAACTACTGTAGAAGGGTCCCCTACGAACTTCCTTAACATAGAGACATGGAATACTGGGTGAACAGATGCTAACTCTAGAGGCAAGTTCAATTCGTATGCAACTCGGCCTATTCTTCGCCGAATCTGATATGGCCCAATGAATCTCGGGCTAAGCTTGCCTTTCTTGCCAAATCTCATTACCCCTTTCATCGGGGACACTTTCAGATATACCCAGTCATTTACCGCAAATTCTAGATTTCTGCGTTGCATATCTGCATAAGACTTCTGGCGGCTCTGAGCAGTCAGTAAACGTTCCCGGATAAGCTTTATCTTTTGCTCTGACTGCCGAACAATGTCTGGGCCAACCAATGCTGATTCTCCTATTTCAAACCATCCCACCGGCGATCTACATTTTTGCCCGTATAATGCCTCGAAAGGCGCCATCTGGATGGCTGAATGATAACTGTTATTATAAGCAAATTCAATTAACGAAAGGTGCTCATCCCAGCTACCCCCAAAATCTAGCACACACGCTCGTAGCATATCTTCGAGCGTCTGAATTGTACGTTCAGCCTGCCCATCTGTCTGAGGATGGAATGCTGTGCTCAAGTTAATCTGCGTTCCCAAACCTTTCTGAAACGACTGCCAGAATCTAGCTGTGAATTGTGCTACCCTATCTGAGATAATGGATACCGACACTCCATGTAATCTAACTATTTCTCTGACATATAATTCGGCATAATCCTCAGCCGAGAAGGTAGCCTTTACTGGCAGGAAATGAGCTGATTTTGTTAGCCTGTCAACTATTACCCAAATGGAATCATTTCTGCGTCTGGTACGGGGTAACCCTGTTACAAAATCCATGTTTATCGTTTCCCATTTCCACGTAGGCACCGTTATCTCTTGCGTCAAACCGCCGGGTTTCTGGTGCTCTGCTTTCACCTGCTGACAATTAGAACATCTGGATACAAATTCAGCTATCTCAGCTTTCATACCTGGCCACCAGTAGATGTCTCTGATGTTGTGGTACATTTTGGTCGCTCCTGGATGAAGGGAATAGCGAGCGTAATGTACCTCATGCATGATCCGTCCACGAAGCCCTGAAACATTCGGGACACAGAGGCGGCCCTTACAGCGTAGCACATCATCCTTAGTTATCTTAAAATCTGACTCCTTACCTCCCTGAGTTCTATCTCTGAGCTGGACTAAATCAGGATCCTCGTATTGTCGTTCTTTCACCTCTGTAACTAATGACGACACAGCAGAATTCTGAATTACTATTCTATTATTTTCTGTTTCCATTACTCGAACGGCTAAACCAGCTAACTGATGAATTTCTTTGGCTAGCTCCCGCTTCTCAGGTCGCAAATACGACAAACTTCCCATTGACTTACGACTCAGGGCATCTGCTACGACATTAGCTTTTCCGGGGTGCTATAGAATATTCACATCATAATCTTTTAATAGCTCTAACCAGTGGCGTTGCCGTAGATTCAACTCCCTCTGAGTGAAAATGTACTGTAAGCTCTTATGATCTGTGTAAATATCAACATGGACGCCGTACAAGTAATGCCTCCACATTTTTAAGGCGTGAATTACTGCGGCCAATTCCAGGTCGTGGGTAGGATAATTCTTTTCATGTTTCCTCAGCTGTCTGGAAGCATATGCAATCACTATACCATGCTGCATCAACACACAACCTACCCCGACGCTTGACGCGTCGCAATAGACTGAATAACCTTCTGTGCCTTCCGGCAATGCTAATACTGGGGCGGAGGTTAATCTGTCTTTCAGTTCCTGGAAGCTCTGCTCGCATGCCTACGTCCATTGAAACTTTGCTGCTTTCTGTGTCAATTTGGTTAGAGGTGCCGCAATGGTCGAGAACCCTTCAACGAACCTCCTGTAATATCCTGCCAACCCCAGAAAGCTACGAACTTCAGTTGGAGTGGTAGGCCTAGGCCATGACTTAACTGCTTCTATTTTCTGTTTATCTACCTGTATACCAGCATCTGAGACGATATGCCCTAAAAAGGCCACTGACTTAAGCCAGAATTCACACTTAGAAAATTTAGCATACAACTGGCGGTCCCTGAGAATCTGGAGCACTGTCCGCAAATGAGTCTGGTGATCTGCTTCAGAGCGAGAATACACCAGAATGTCATCAATGAATACTATCACGAACAAGTCCAGGAAAGGTCTGAAAATACTATTCATCAGGTCCATAAAGACTGCTGGGGCATTCGTTAACCCGAAGGACATAACTAGAAATTCAAAATGTCCATATCGGGTCCTGAACGCTGTCTTAGGAATATCTCTCTCACGTACTCGGACCTGGTGATATCCGGACCGCAAGTCAATCTTAGAAAAGTATCTGGCTCCCTGCAACTGATCAAATAAGTCGTCAATTCTGGGGAGTGGGTACTTGTTCTTTACTGTAACTTTATTTAGCTGCCGATAATCTATGCACATTCGGAGCGAGCCATCTTTCTTCCTCACAAACAAGACTGGCGCACCCCACGGTGAAGTATTCGGCCTGATAAAACCTTTATCCAATAAATCTCTCAACTGCTCCTTTAATTCTCTGAGTTCTGCAGGAGCCATATGATAGGGAGGTATTGATATTGGCTGAGTGCCTGGTAACAAGTCGATAGCAAAGTCTATTTCCCTTTCTGGGGGAATACCAGGTAACTCATCAGGAAACACATCAGGGAATTCATTCACCACTGGAACAGACTGGAGTGTCGGAGATTCTGCTTGGACATCCTGAACTCTGACCAGATGGTAAATACATCCCTTAGATATCAACTTTCTCGCCTGAAGGTAGGAAATAAACCTTCCTTTTGGCGTAGCGGTGCTGCCCTTCCACTCTCACACTGTTTCTCCTGGGAAGTGGAATCGGACCGTCTTGGTCCAACATTCAACATTAGCAAAACACGGTACTAACCAGTCCATACCCATTATGGCATCGAAGTCTATCATTTCTAACTCAACCAGATCTGCTGTGGTCTGACGGTTAGCAACCTCTACTGTACACCCGCGGTAGATTCGGCTAGCTGTGATAGAGTCACCGACGGGCTAGATACTAAGAAGGGCTGCTGCAATGATTCTGGTATAATACTAAACTTTCGTGCCACAAATGGAGTAATGTAGGACAAAGTAGACCCTGGATCAATCAATACATAAGCAGGGTGTGAGCAAATAGTTTAGCATACCTGTCACAACATCAGGCGACGCTTCCGAATCTTGCCTCCATGGTAAAGCATATGTGCGGCTTGAACCTGCACCTGTACTAGAGGCCCCTAATCTGCCCCGACCGCTGCCTACTGAAACTGAGGGCCTGCGCCCAGTCGAGGATGCTGTGGCTCGTGATCCTGCTGGTGCCCTATCCTGTCTATCCCGCTCCTCTTGACCTCTGGCTGGGCAATCTTTCATCAAATGGCCTTCTTGGCAACAATTATAACATGCGGTGGAGCCATATCTGCATGCTCTAGGATGGCGTCGACTGCATATAGGGCAAAGTGGTAGGGTATACCTACTCTTCTCCGTCCTCCTCTGTAATGGTGAATCTGCCATCTGCGAGCCTCTACCAGTCTCTGACTGCCCCCTGCGACTGAATCTACCCCCCTGCGACTGTGGTGGAGGCGGGGGCCTGGGCGGCCTGTCTAACAATCGTGGCCTAGGTCCTCCCCGGGCCTCCCTCTGTAACTCAACTGGCCTGTCCCGGCGACGCTGTTCCTGACTGACCTTTCTGACCTCCCGTTGTCGTTGTCTGATGCCCTCAATATTTTGGGCAAATGCCTGAACTCGAGCAATGTCCATGTCCTCTCGCAGCGTGGCAGTAATACAAGTCTCAACATATTCTGGATTCAACCCCATGATGAAACGGTGTACTCTGGATGCCATGGTATCAACAAAGGCTGGTGCATACCGGGCTAAGGAATCAAACCACAAGGAATATTCCCGAACGCTCATGGCCCCCTGCTCTAGATGTAGGAATTGATCTACCCGAGCCTGTCGAATCTCCCGCGGCAGATAGTGATCCAGAAAAGCCCCTGAAAAGCTGGACCAGGTGGGAGGGGAAACATCTCTCCCTCGAGACCTTTCCTAGCTTTCATACCATAGCACAACGATATCCCGTAACCGGAATGCTGCCAATTCAACTGATTTGGTAGGCGTGGCATGCATAACCCTGAAGATTCTCTGCATTTGATCCAGAAAATCCTGTGGGTCCTCTGTTCGGTCCGTACCTGTAAACTGTGGGGGATTCAAGGCTAAGAACTCTCGGACCCTCGAACTACCGGGCCCTCCTGATAACTCTGCAACTGTAGACGGCAGTGGCTGACGCTGAGCAGCCATCATCCGTGCTAACATAACTACAGCACTCTTAACCTCCTGGTCGGAAGGTATCGGTATAGGGACTGCTGAAGGTAATGTCGCCCCAAGTGGCTCCTGACGTGGTGGAGACTGCTGAGGAGGCTGGGACGATGCCTCTGTAGTGCCCTCTGATCGGGCTGTTTCTAAACGAGGGGGAGGCATCCTGCTGGTGCCTTCCCCTGCTGCAACATCTAAGCTCCGACCTGCGATAGGATGGCGCTGGTCTGACATTATCTGTAACCAAAGAATATGGTAAGCTTTTAGGGACTCAACCCTATACTGTATCGCTCTACAGCACGACTGAATAAGAATAAAAGACAACCATCCTATCATGCCTTGCAGCCTCCTATCCATAGTATGTGGTGCACAACACATCCATGGACAGGACTCTACTTAGCACGGCTTGCAGACTCCCTGGGATACGACCTGCTCTGATACCAAGTTTGTCACACCCCGCCTTGGGGGGTATGACTGGCACCTGGTGCCCTACTGGGACCTGAACTGCTGGACTGCTAAGCCTGGGCACATCTGGTGCCTGGCTGGCTCTAACTCATATTTCTGGAAACAAAGGGCTATATAACGGCTGTAAACATAGCCCCCGGCCCATTGGCCTATAGCCTCCTGTACCTGTACTAACAGCTGACCAGAAACATATCAATTCAAGGAAACCTATGCGGGCCGACAAGGCCACCATGCTGTCTAGTTATCTATAACTCAATCATGAAGCACTAGAAAGCTACGTGACCGGCAAGGTCACCACTACTGGCAAACTATGGCCCCACACGGCCAACATAAAAGAAAGGAAAAGTACTAATAGCTATACAACTGCACGGCCTCACACGACTGGCTCATCTGACCACAGGGAAATATATATACAGACTGCAAGCCTCTAGGAATAGCAATAGAAATGATCGGGACAGGGCCCCGACCTACCCGTACTATACAACAAAAAGGAACTGAAATACACCTCTGAAATTCAGTCTCCAGATGACAGGAGCTGAATACTCGATCGCTGACAGGAATCACGTAGTATCGCCTGCTCGTCTATGAGTACCTGCAGGCAAGTAATGCAGTGCCCCACCGGGCGTCAGTACCGCTGGTACTGAGTATGTAAAGCAATAACTGAAAGCAAAATCTGAGAACAACAATGTAACTGATGAAACTGAAGTAAGAAGAATCAGATTAACTGTCTGATAATGTAAGTCATACCTTCTCTCATTTATACTGAAAGGAAATAGGGGTCATACCTGGAGACGTATCACTCAACTCCTGATCTACTCATATCTAATGTGACATGACATAACATAACATAACATAACATAGCACACACAAACCTTACCCGGTCCCCATAAGCCGGGAGGTACAACCAGCACAGAATCTACACCCCTACCCCGGTCATCCCATCTCCTATAACCCCTGTAAGCATCCTGCCGGTCCCCTGGGTATGCACTTGGGCTCGCTGAGCCCCTGACTATAACTGTACCTGAGTCCGAAGGACTCCTGAATCAACACCCGGGCGTATCCGCTCGACAGGGGTGTATCAAAGCCGACCAAGGCATAATATGGGGAAAACTGGCATTCCATCTTTGTCCCCTGTGGGACGGCATGCCACTCCGTAGAGCGATGTATCCTCGTCCTCTGGCGGATGAGTCGATACAACTATCAACCCTGGGGCGGTCATGGATGCTAGGTAGTCCAACCCCAAGCAATACAACGGTCTCAACTAACAATATTGTCTGCATATCTCACATGCTGAGGCTAATAGGGGTAAAGTATTGTATATATTACATGCTGAGCTAGTGATAGTAATCTATACGTATTTAATACGTGCTAAGGCTGGTAAATATATACATATGAATATAATCTCCTGCCAGACTGTTCTAGGGCTAATACTGAACAGGATGTAGTATTTCTGCTGAATACCATACTGTATACTGAGTTTCTATAGTAACATGATTTACTAGTTCTAATATGCTTTCTAGCTTCATTTTAACTTGTCATTCTATCTCTAAGATGTCTTACAGGTATTACATTGCTTTACTAGGCTTTCAACTGAATAAAATAATATCTTAACATTTCGTATTACATCACATACTGAACATGCTGGACTGTTTCTAACACTTGTGTTAGGATCTATGTCATCCTAGTAAGTTTCACGCAAGTTACAACTTGATGCTTCTAGTACCGTATCGACATTCACAATAAACGTAACACTTGATTTCTGAACATTCTACTAGCCTGTAAATTACTATACTGTACCGGTATTACTTAACTTGCCGAGGGAACTGGCTTTACATACCTTATTCTTGAACTATTCGTCCGTCAGACGAGGCTCGGCCGGTACTTCAACTATTTTCTCCCAACTGCATTCATAAATACATCAATTAGTACTAAATACAGCTTTATTGTAAAGAGCAACGTTACTTTCGATATAGTTTATAGCCTAAACTTAGGCTTATCGAAAGACGGTCGAAAACTCGCTATTTTTCAGCGGTCCAGAAGGGAGAAATATTCACTTCACAGCTAGGAACACATAGACACTAATTTAGAGCAATTCCACTTACCTTAGCTCGGTGGCTCGATGATTCGTCGGCCGTATTTTACGAAACTGAATCCGTAGGAATGCTCTCTGCTGCTAAATACCTCAGTATCTGGAGTTAATTTTAATTTAGACGATGTTTAGTAGCGTAATCGGACGAAAATTATATAATTTCTTCGTTCCTTTTTCTCCCTCTGCGTTTTCTCTCTGTTCTCTGGAAATAAATATGTATTTTTATCATTTAAAACCGAAGTGGGGCTTTATATACTTGGGCCTGGACAAGGCCAACGTGTCACGAAGCCAACGCGGAGGCCCCTCCTCCGTGACACGCTGCCATCGCGGAGGGGTTCTGCCTCAGCTCCTTCCGCGATGGTTCGACAGGTTTCTCATCCGATCTTTTCCCGGGCCTTTCTACAGCACGTATGGCCTTCAAATATGCTTGACCAACGTGCGAATAGGTCATTTAGGTGCCGGGAATTCTACGGGGTATAACACTTGTAACTCATTATAGATCGGAGATATGATCGTTTAAAATTGACCCTTACTCATAAACTTCGCATACTCTTCGCTCTTCCCTTTGTGCATGTTTCCCTCCTCACCTACGACCAACATACAACCTGTATTTTTCTTAACATAGACCACAAATATTAAATAATCATCAAAATTTTTTTGGGGTGTAACAATATCAGTATGATTTTACAAAAGAAAAAAATTATTATTTATGTCCTCGTCGATTTTGATACTTTTATCACTCCTCCACATGTTGTAATGACTGTCGATCTTGAGTTGTAGACATCATTCACTACTTTTTCTTTCCATCTGATTACAATTTTTTATATAAAAAATAAATATGAGTAAAGCAATTTAATTAGAAGAATGAAAAAGGGCCAAAAATCACCATTGAATTACCAGATTTGGTACAAAAATACCCTTCATTAACCTTTCAGCTCCAAAATACCCCCAACGTCAACCTATTGACTCTGAAATACCCTTACTTTTGATGGCCAAAATTAAAAAATTAAAAAATATTTTATTTATTACGTGGCACTCTCTGATTGATTGACTTTCTTTAATTAAAATAATTAAACTAATCTAATTAAAATTCAACCCAAACTTGAATCCACCCACCTATTTCTACCCGCCTCGTTTTATATCCCCACCCAAAAAAATCTACCTAATGCCTTCTTCTTCTTCCTTTTCTTCATATGAACAGAGAGAGCCAAGAAGTTGAGCGGAGGATTCTCCGGCTGCTCCATGATTAAAAATCTCCAACCCAAATATGTCAAATCCAAGTATAAAGAAAACTCAAAGCAATTTATAAAAGAACCCAAACCCAAGTGTTAAAAAGTGCTGATAGAGCAACAGTGGCTGAAGTAGATTCCATGTTCATAGCCTCTCTCTGAGTCTTCCCATGCCTTCAGCGCCTGCATACGACGATATTATTGGCCCAGACGTCTCACTTGTTCAAGATTACAATTCAAGATCATTAGAGTCTAAGAGAATATTTAGCCAAAAGTAAATATGTTCGTTCAACACAATAGAGTTTAGGTTTGGTTCCTTTTTAATTACTTTGAGTTTTCTTTACATTTGGTTTGGCAGATCTGTGTTTGAGATTTTTTGTTGTGGAACACTTGGAGAATCCTCTGCTCAATCTCTCGGCTCTCTCTGTTCATATGAAGAAGAAGAATAAGGCATTAGGTGGGCTATTTTGGTGGGGATATAAAATGGGGGGGGGGGTAGAAATAGGTGGGTGGATCAGAGTTTGGATTGGGTTTTAATTAGATTAGTTTAATTGTTTTAATTAAAAAATCAATCAATCAGAGTGTTCTACATAATAAATAAAATATTTTGCAATTAGTTAAATTTTGACTGTCAAAAGTAAGGGTATTTTAGAGCCAATAGGTTGATGTCGGGAGTATTTTGGTGCGACAAGGTTAATGGAGGATATTTTTGTACCAAATATAATAGTTCAAAGGTAATTTTGGCCCTTTTCCATTAGAAGAATGATACATAAAAATATTTTATTTTGAAAAAAAGGAAAAACTACAATAATAAAAATTAGTACAGTCAACTAAAAAAATGGTCCATAACAACATAAAGTATAATATCATATGAACTTTACATAGAAAAATGGTATATTTTTATCCTTTAAACATATTGATAATGTGGAGAAGTATTTTTTTGAAAGTAAAGTTATATATTATTTAGATCCACACAAAAATCACTAAAAATTGAATCAAACAATGATATTCCAAAGTAGAAAAAAAATGAAATACACCTACAATTCAAGAATAAGTAAAGTGAAAAAAATTTGTGATTGAAATCTTAAAAAGAAGAATAAGAAGAATAAGAAGGAGGAGGAGGATAGGTTCGGTGATTGAGACAAAGGAAGAAGACATATCTTTCTTATGAGAATGATTTTTGACTCTTTAATCTCTCCAATTCTCTTGGTAAGTTTTATTTTTGCTCTCTAATCTCTCTAATAGGAAAAGAAGCCTTTAATTTAATATAATGACCTGTCCATCAATACAGGAAAATTAAGTCGAGAAAAACCTATTTTCGCCAAAGTACATAGTGAAATGTGTTGGCGAAGTTGGATGTAAGACTTGTGTTTGAGGGATGGGAAATATAGAGGAAATTTTGAGCTACTGGTTAACAGGGATTGCTGCAGTGAGACCTTCACGATTGACAGAGGCCCGCCATAGAGGGGAGGAGAGTTGCTCATCGGATTCACCATGGCCAGGCCGTGACCGCCAAAGTGGAATTGTTGCAGTGAAAAATTGACCACTGCAGCAGACGACGGGAGGCAGTGTGACAGTTTAAGCTAAAATTTCAGATTTTTTCACCCCATTACTCTAAGCACGAACCCTGAGAGCAGAAGTTGTGATTTTCAGAAGGCAAACCAGTTCTTCTACCCAAGGTAAGGTTTATGCATTAGTTTTTCCCTCATTCGGTTCCTTAACACCCTAGGATCAAAGGTTAGGCTTAATGGTTAGCTATTAGCTAAGAACCCTAGGTTTGTGAAACTAGGGCTAACTGAAGGGGAAAGGTTGGGTGTTGATTTGCTAGTCCTAAATGAGAGTAATTAACACTTCCTAGGGCAAATATAGTTGTTGAACATTATCCATGTGATAGTTAAGACTTAGAACTAGGTGAAATTGGGACCTTTACCCCTTAAAAATTATCTCAAAAGGGTTTAAGGGAGTAGAAACTCCACGAACGAGGTTGGAATGATTATTGTGGTATTAGTTTTGAAGAATTAAATTGTGGATAACGAAGTAGACCGTGATAACAGATAGTATGGGGTGGGTTTGAATTCACAAACCCTTGATTGAAGAAGTATATTATTGAATTGTTCTTTAAATCCTTGTTTCTAGACTTTGAACGTTCGGAGGCATTGAGAAAAGGCAAAGCTCCCATGGAATGTTCTTTAATTTCTTTTTTCTAGACTTTGAACGTTTGGAGAAACACCTTTGGATATTTTTTAACTATAGGTACAGACTGAAGAGTCTGTGCTTCAACATCGGTGTCCACCACATGAACCAGATGATACAAGCATCCCTTGGAAATAAAATTTATAGCTCTAAGATAGGAAATGAACCTACCCTTTGGCATAACATCATTACCCTTCCATTCTAAGCTATTTGATTAGGAAATTGAAACATAACCACTTTGGTACTACAATTGAGGATAGAATAACAAGATGACGACCAATTCATCCCCATAATGACGTCGAAATCGACCATATCTAATTCAACAAGATCTGCTGTTGTGGCTCTTTGACCCGCCGTGATCGTATAACCCCTATAGACTCGTTTGGCAGTAACCGACTCACCGATCAGAGTAGATACAGAGAATGGTTCACGTAGTCGCTCAGGATCTAGCCTAAACTTCTTGGCAACATAAGGGGTCACATAAAACAATGTGGATCCATTAGTACATACACATTATAATTAAAAAAAAATTTAATATACCTATTGCAATGTCTGGGAATGCCTCTAGATTCTGTCGACCCGATAAAGAATATAGGTGATTTTGTCCTCCACCTCTATTATTACACCGTCTTGCTGGGGCCTGAGAATCACGTGGAGGAGCTGTCTGAGTGGTTGCTACATTTTGGGATGAAGCGGCATTGCTACCATAACCTCGTCTAGCTGATGGATAATATCTCTGAATATGGCCTCTAAGACCACACCTATAACATACATTTGTACCCATACGACACTCCCCTAGGTGTCTCTTACCACATTTGTTACAGGGAAGTTGCTGCGAATTACTCTGTGCAACACTACCCTATGATTGAGAGCCTGGTGCTCTAGAGTTCTTACTTTAACTATTTTGACCTTGCCTATCATTTCTGTATCTGGAGGGCATAGGATATTCGAGCCTGGGTGGGGTGTACCAATACCAGCCTCTTTCTACTGCCCATTTACAACATGCATAACCGTTTCAAATCCAACCAAAATAACCACATCCATCCTCAACACCAATACTGTCCCATAAAGTCTAACCCATGGTCATCACATGAACTCATGGCTTCCTAGCACCATTCCATGAATCCTGACCTTAAAGCATCCTAAAGAGTAGAAAATAATACTCATGAAGGATTTTACACAAGTTACTTACCTTGGAGGAAAAATCCGTGCTAAAGATTCCAAGTCTTGAACCCATTCTTGAACTTGCTAGAGGAGAGAGAGATGATTTGATGTCAAAATCTTGAGAGAATCGTGTATGTTGTAAGATCATGGGAGATGTTTCTCAATTCTTAGAAGGGTTTTTGAGAGCTTTTGGGGCTGTTGGGGTCGAGTTGAGGTGAAGAAATAAGGAAGTGAATCCAAAATCACATTATTAAATAGGGGCGGAAATCATGTTTTACAAAAAAATGTGCATTTTACGGGCAATCCGTGGGCTGAACTTTCCAAGGTGTGGGCTGTGTTTTGGAACGTTTGGACCCTCTACAGATCTGTCTCTGTTTTGTGATCCGCCGCCAAAATTTTCCATCCGGGGGCCGTACTTCCTCGGTTTGCAACAGCTTGACAGTGTTTCAGTAAAATTCCCATAACTTTTTACTCCAAACTCTGATTTATGCAAGGTCTGAAGCATTGGAAATAAGTCTCAAAGGGAGATTTAATTTGATGAGTTGAATCACCCAAAATACTTCTTAAATTGGGAGTTATGGTTATTTAAAATTGACCCTTATTCATAAACTTCACATACTCTTCACTCTTCTCTTTGTACATGTTTCCCTTCTCACATATGGTCACCATTCGACCCTTACTTCACATGTACTCTATGTATATTACTTCATGGCTAGGAATAGTTGTTTTCAAGTCTCACATCTCATTCACACTTTGGGTATGGTCCATGCTCTTTCCCGCTCTTGGTGAAACAACAATCGACCCCTTTAAATTTCTAACCAACTCCAAAGTTCTTTAACACATTGTAGCTCATGATTGACTCCTCCAAGAATTTAAGATTCATCAAAAATTTTCTGAGTCAGTCTTACCCACATACATAAAATGGTTCAAATCTTAGTATGACGATACGAGGTGTTACATATGGGTTGTATCATTGTATCTAGCTTTCTGTGTGTCAAGGTTAATATAATATATCATATCAATGAATCTAACTTTAAAATTTTTTGTTTATTAATACTTATAGCTTTTGGTTTATCTACTGCATCACTAAATAAAGAATAAAAAATTATATCATTGTATTTAGATTGAAATATAGTTAGTTTATGTATTGGAGATACAATATGAAGACAATTTGTATCAAATATGTGTTACATACTATATTAATTCCACCATTGATACACAAAGGCAAAAACTTTAAAAAAATTGCACCACTTTATCACTGAATAAAGAATGAATATTATATCATTCTATCACTGTATTTAGAATAAAATATAGTTAGTTGTATGTACCTATATAAGATGAAGATAATCTGTATCAATATGTATCAGTTTAATAACAACTGATACATACTGTATTAATTTCGCCATTGATATATAGAGACAAAAGTTTGAAAAAATTGCACTGTATGAATTCTACCATTGATACACAAAGACAAAAAAGATTAAGAAAATTGCTAAAAGAATTTCAATTAACGGCGATGATAATTTCTCTAGCAATGATAGATTGCTAATAAAATATGAAGTTTTGATTTCTTCAATAATGATGATGCAAAGGCTTCTCTACAAAAAAGATTGCTAATCAAATCTAGATATTCTATTTCTCCGGCTGTTACAGATTGATAATAAATCTAAAACTTAGATTACTCCAACAATGTTGATTAACCCATGGAGAATGAGAAGAAGAAGAAAGATAATAATTCATATCTACAATAAATTTATTAGGGTGATTAGCAAGAGAGAGAGAGTGGAGGGAGAGGGAGCGAGGGAGATAGTGTTATACCCCGTAGAATTCCCGGCACCTAAATGACCTATTCGCACATTGGTTAAGCATATTCGAAGGCCATACCTGCTGGAGAAAGGCCCGGGAAAAGATAGGACGAGAAACCTGTCGAACCATCGCGGAAGGAGCCGAGGCAGAGCCCCTCCGCGATGGCAGCGTGTCACGGAGGTGAGGCCTCCGCGTTGGCTCCGTGACATGTTGGCCTTGTCTAGGCCCAAGTATATAAAGCCCCACTTTGGTTTTAAATGATTAAAACACTTGTAAATTTCCAGAAAATAGAGCAAATCGGCAGAGAAGGAAAAAGGAACGAAGTAGTAATATAATTTTCATCCGATTACGCTGCTAAACGTTGTCCAAACTCAAATTAACCTCAGATACCGAGGTATTTAGCAGCAGAGAGCATTCCTACGGATTTAGTTTTGCGAAATACGACCGACGAATCGTCGAGCCACCGAGCTAAGGTAAGTGGAATTGCTCTAAATTAGTGTCTATGTGTTCCTAGCTGTGAAGTGAATATTTCTCCCTTCTGGACCGCTGAAAAATAGAGAGTTTTCGACCGTCTTTCGATAAGCCTAAGTTTAGGCTATAAACTATATCGAAAGTGACATTGCTCTTTACAATAAAGCTGTATTTAGTATTGATTGGCACATTTATGAATGCAGTTGGGAGAAAATAGTTGAAGTACTGGCCGAGCCTCGTCCGACAGCCGGATAGTTCGAGGATAAGGTAGGTAAAGCTAGTTTCCTCGGCAAGTTAGTAATCTTGGTACAGTACAGTAATTTAAAGGCCAGTAGAATATTCAGAAGCCATGTATGATGTTTATTATGAATGATGGTATGATACTAGAAACATTATGTTATGATCAGCGCGAGACTTGCTAGCACGATATAGATTCTAATATAAGTGTTAAGAACTGCACAGCATGCCCAGTATGTGATGTGACACAGAATGTTAGGATATCATTGTATTCAGTTGAAACCCAGTAAAGCAATGTAATATCTGTAAGACATCTCAGAAATAGAATGATAAGCTAAAATGAGGTTAGAAAGCATATTAGGAATAGTAAATCATGTTACTATAGAAACTTAGTATACAACATAGTTTTCAGTAGAAACATTATATCTTGTTCAGCATTAGCCCCAGTACAGTTTGGCAGAAGACTATATTTCTACATATATATACTATTACCAGCCTCAGCATGTATTAAGTACGTACAAATTACTATCACTAGTCCAGCATATAGTGTATACAATACTTTACTACTATTAGCTTCAATATATGGGACATGCAGACAGTATTACTAGTTGAGACCGCTGTATTGTCTTGGGGTTGGATTACCTTGCATCCATGACCGCCCCAGGGTTGATAGCTGTATCGACTCGTACACCAGAGGACGAGGATACGTCGCTCTACGGAGTGGCATGCCGTCCCACAGGGGACGAAGATGGGATGCCAGTTTTCCCCATATTGTGCCTTGGTCGGCCCTTACACACCCCTGTCGAGCGGATACGCCCGGGAGTTGATTCAGGAGTCCTCCGGACTCAGATGCAGTTATAATCAGGGGCTCAGCGAGCCCAAGGGCATACCTAGGGGACCGGCAGGATGCTTGCAGGGTTATAGGAGATGGGATGACCGGGGTAGGGGTGTAGATTCTGTGCTGGTTGTACCTCCCGGCTTATGGGGGCCGGGTAAGGTTTGTGTGTGCTATGTTATGTTATGATATGTTACACCGTGTTACAGTAGATACGAGTAGATCGACAGTAGAATGATAAATCCTCAGGTATGACTCCTACTCCTTCCAGTATAATTAAGAAAAGGTATGACTTACATTATCAGACAGTTAATCTATTTCTTCCTACTTCAGTTTCACCAGTTATATTATTGTTTTCAGATATTTCTTTCAGTTATTGCTTTACATACTCAGTACCAGCGGTACTGACGCCTGGTGGGGCGCTGCATTACTTGCCTGTAGGTACTCATATACGAGCAGGCGATACCACGTGATTCCTATCAGCGATCGAGTATTCAGCTCCTGTCATCCGGAGACTGAATTCCAGAGGTGTATTTCATTTTCTTTTGTTGTATAGTACGGGTAGGTCGGGGCCCTGTCCCGATCATTTCTATTGCTATTCCTAGAGGCTTGCAGTCTGTATATGTTTCCCTGTGGTCAGATGAGTCGGTCGTGTGAGGCCGTGCAGTTGTTTAGCTGTTAGTACTTCTGTTTCTTTCATGTTGGCCATGTGGGGCCATAGCTTGACAGTAGTGGTGACCTTGCCGGTCACGTAGCTTTTTAATATTCTATGATTAAGTTACAGAACCAGCATGGTGGCCTTGTCGGCCCGCATAGGTTTCCCTATATCGACATGTTTCTGGTCAGCTGTTAGTGCAGGTACAGGAGGCTATAGGCCAATGGGCCGGGGGCTGTGTTTACAGCCGTTATATAGCCCTTTGTTTCCAGAAATGTGAGTTAGAGCCAGCCAGGCACCAGATGTGCCCGGGCTTAGCAGTCCAGCAGTTTAGGTCCCACTAGGGCACCAAGTGCCAGTCATACCCCCCCAAGGCGGGGTGTGACAGATAGAGAGAGAGAGAGAGAAAGAGGGAGAGAACAAGAGGTAGAGATAAAGAGAAATAAAGTGAAAGAGACGGAGAGAGACAGAGAGAGATGGGAGGGAGAGAGAAACGTAGAGAGATAATCGAAGAAAAATCGTGAATAATATTGATGGGAGAAAATATAGAAAATTAATTTGGTGAGAGATAGAGAAGAAATATAGATACATGTAGTGTTATAAGCCTTGAAAAGGGGAAAGTAAAAATAATAAAAATTTGCTATATTTTTATAATATTTTAGCTATATTTTTTAATATTCTAAAACTATAATATTTTAGCTATATTTTCCAAAAAAAAAGGACTTCCCCATTGGGCTTATCTCTTTTGGATAAGAAGTATGCACTAACAGGCTCATTTTTCACATGGATGCTTCTTTCAACCCAAACTATCAAGCTTCAGATTTGCATGAGATAAAAATAGAAAACTTTATGGTGTATTGTAACACCGAGAATTCCCTAGGACTGGACTTTATATTTAAAACTTGATCATGCAGAAAATTTAGAAAAAATGATCATAGTACTATCCATAGTATGACTCGTACAATGGAGGTATGAGCTGTATCCAGACTCGTAGTAGGAGGGTGGAGGAGATCAGTTAAGGTGACTTGAGAAACCACGACTTCAGGGTAAGCCTCGTGCTATCTTGGTAAGGACCGTACATAAGTCATAGAGTAATTCAGAAATGTGGTTAGGAAAATTTAGGCTTGTAACACCCCGAAACTTTCTTAGACCAAAATTAGGCCTTGCAAGAAAAATTAAGAAGAAAACCAGAAAATCAGCCTCAGAATGACTGAGATAATGAGTCGTGGTCAGCTCCAATAACTCGTGTCAGTTGTGGTCAGTGCTGCTTGATCAGCCGAGAATCCACAGGACAAGGAACGACCTATTGTGAGAAACAACGAGTGGTCCTATCACTCGTTGGTTCCCCAACTCAGAATCCTGTCTCCAGGACCCCACGACTCAACCAATGAGTCATCATCATAAATAACGACTTGTTGGTTGGGAACCCCAGAAACCTATTCCAATGACGACGAGTGGAAACAACGACCCGTTGTTTCCCACAATGAGTCGTTGTCACCACTCATTGTGTCAACTTTGAGAATTTTTAGAAGTTGTCCAGTGAAAGTAACAACTAGACACAACGACCCGTTAGGTCCACCAACGAGTCGTTGTGTCACTCGTTGTCAAGCTTTCTAGGTTTCCTCGTCCAGTGACCTCTGGAGGAACCAACTGTCACACCCCGCCTTGGGGGGTATGACTGGCACCTGGTGCCCTACTAGGACCTGAACTACTAGACTGCTGAGCCTGGGCACATCTGGTGCCTGGCTGGCTCTAACTCACATTTCTAGAAACAAAGGGCTATATAACGGCTGTAAACACAACCCCCAGCCCATTGGCCTATAGCCTCCTGTACCTGTAATAACAGCTAACCAGAAACAAGCAACTATAAGGAAACCTATGCGGGCCGACAAGGACACCATGCTGTCTAGTTATCTATAACTCAATCATAAAATACTAGAAGGCTATGTGACCGACAAGGTCACCACTACTACCAAGCTATGGCCCCACACGGCCAACATAAAGGAAACAGAAGTACTAACAACTAAACAACTGCACAGCCTCACACGACCGGCTCATCTGACCACAGGGAAAACATATACAGACTGCAAGCCTCTAGGAATAGCAATAGAAATGATCGGGACAGGGCCCCGACCTACCCGTACTGTACAACAAAAGAAAATGAAATACACCTCTGGAATTCAGTCTCCGGATGACAGGAGCGGAATACTCGATCGCTGACAGGAATCACGTAGTATCACCTGCTCATCTATAAGTACCTGCAGGCAAGTAATGCAGCACCCCACCGGGCGTCAGTACCACTGGTACTGAGTATGTAAAGCAATAACTGGAAGAAATATCTGAAAACAACAATATAACTGATGAAACTGAAGTAGGAAGGAATAGATTAACTGTCTGATAATGTAAGTCATACCTTCTCTTAATTATACTGGAAGGAGTAGGAGTCATACCTGGAGATTTATCGTTCTACTGTCGATCTACTCGTACCTATTATAACACAGCACAACATATCATAACATACATAGCACACACAAACCTTACCCGGCCCCCATAAGCCGGGAGGTACAACCAACACGCAATCTATACGCCTACCCCGGTCATCCCATCTCCTATACCCTGTAAGCATCCTGCCGGTCCCCTGGGTATGCACTTGGGCTCACTGAGCCCCTGACTATAACTGTATCTGAGTCCGGAGGACTCCTGAATCAACACCCCGGGCGTATCCGCTCGACGGGGGTGTATAAAGGCCGACCAAGGCACAATATGGGGAAAACTGGCATCCCATCTTCGTCCCCTGTGGGACGGCATGCCACTCCGTAGAGCGACGTATCCTCGTCCTCTGGCGGACGAGTCGATACAGCTATTAACCCTGGGGCGGTCATGGATGCTAGGTAATCCAACCCCAAACAATACAACAGTCTCAACTAGTAATACTATCTGCATATACCACATACTGAAGCTAATGATAATAATGTGTTTGTACATACTGCATGCTGAACCAGTGATAGTGGTATGTACGTATTTAATACATGCTGAGACTGATAATAGTATATATATATAAATATAATCTTCTGCCATACTGTACTGAGTCTAACGCTGAACATGATATAGTATTTCTGCTGAAAACTATGTTGTATACTGAGTTTCTATAGTAACATGATTTACTATTCCTAATATGCTTTCTAACCTCATTTTAACTTATCATTCTATTTCTGAGATGTCTTACAGATATTACATTGCTTTACTGGGTTTCAACTGAATACAATGATATCCTAACATTGTTTGTCACATCACATACTGGGCATGCTGTGCAGTTCTTAACACTTATATTAGAATCTATATCGTGCTAGCAAGTCTCGCGCTGATCATAACATAATATTTCTAGTATCGTACCATCATTCGTAATAAACATCATACATGGATTCTGAATATTCTACTGGCCTGTAAATTACTGTACTGTACCAAGATTACTAACTTGCCGAGGAAACTAACTTTACATACCTTATCCTCGAATTATCCGGCTGTTGGACGAGGCTCGGCCAGTAATTCAACTATTTTCTCCCAACCGCATTCATAAATGTGTCAATTAATACTAAATACAGCTTTATTGTAAAGAGCAACGTCACTTTCGATATAGTTTATAGCCTAAACTTAGGCTTATTGAAAGACGATCGAAAACTCGCTATTTTTCAGAGGTCCAGAAGGGAGAAATATTCACTTCACAGCTAGGAACACATAGACACTAGTTTAGAGCAATTCCACTTACCTTAGCTCGGTGGCTCGATGATTCGTCGGCTGTATTTCACGAAACTAAATTCGTAGGAATGCTCTCTGCTGCTAAATACCTCGGTATCTGAGTTTAATTTGAGTTTGGACAACGTTTAGCAGCGTAATCGGACGAAAATTATATTACTACTTCGTTCCTTTTTCCTTCTCCTGCGTTTTCTCTCTGTTTTCTGAAGTTTATATGATTTAATTCTAAAATAAACCGAAGTGGGGCTTTATATACTTGGGCCTGGACAAGGCCAACGTGTCACGGAGCCAACGCGGAGGCCTTACCTCCATGACACGCTGCCATCGCGGAGGGGCTCTGCCTCGTCTCCTTCCGCGATGGTTCGACAGGTTTCTCGTCCGATATTTTTCCGGGCCTTTCTCTAGCACGTATGACCTTCAAATATGCTTAACCAACGTGCGAATAGGTCATTTAGGTGCCAGGAATTCTACGGGGTATAACATTCTCCCTCTCTTAAGAGCATTCGTCCTTGAATGTATACTGCTATCTAGAGGACTACTTAACTTACTTGTTTAGAAAAAAATTTCGTCAGAGTCTCCCCTGTAATATGGACTATACCAAAAACCTGAAATGCAGAAAAGTCCAATACAGGTACTGCACGCAATATTTTAAGATCCACTGGATAACTAAGTATCAATCCTTCTCATTCACACACATACAACTACAAGGTACTACATAAGTAATAGTACGGACATACCTGTCGCCTGACTAGGCCTGGAATAGGTGAGGATATCTGGTCCTCATATCTTCCTCCGCTTCCCAAGTCATCTCCTCTTGATTCCTGTTACGCCTCAATACCTTGATAGACGTAATATCTTTAGTCTTCTATCTGCGAATCTGTCTGTTTAAGATAGTTATTGGAACCTCTTCATAGGCCAGCTTTTTCATAACCAAGATATTCTGGACTGGGACTGCTCTGGACGGGTCTCCTATGCATTTCCTCAGCATAGAGACATGGAATACTGGGTGAACAGATGCTAACTCCGGAGGCAAGTTCAATTCGTATGCAACTCGGCCTATTCTTCGCCGAATCTGATATGGCCCAATGAATCTCGGGCTAAGCTCGCCTTTCTCGCCAAATCTCTGGATCTTCACCGGGAGTCTACTGATCCCCTGGTATTAATAAACACTGTGCTAGCAGGGTACTATCAGTTTCTTACGCCTTGTGTGTATCCACTTGGATTTATACTGCTATTCTGGGGAATTCTCAGTCTTATGAGCTATTCTGTAAATACTGGCCTTCTGCTAGGGCTCTGTATCTGAATATCTTACGAGAACTAGCTGAAGTACTAGTCTGTCGCTGACTACTGATGTGGACCCTTCCTTGGGGTACCCACGGGTATTCTGACTGGGACGGCCGGCTGACTTATGGAGTGTTCCACATACTAACTTCTAGGTTGGCTAAGGCCGACTCTCACCTACAAGGCTGGGAAAATGACGTACGACCACTTAACATACTAGAACAATTCTGGTATTGCTAATCTCTAAAATTTACCTATTCGGCCTCTAATCCTGGTTCTAGCACATGCACTACTGTTACCGATCTTCAGGGATGCTTCCTTGCTAATGCAGGCGCCAGCTGGTCGGTAGACCTTCTAACTGCGCCCTTATCATCTAGCCATCTGGTTTAGGCCATTAACTCTGGTAAGCTCCTAGAGCCTAGATCTGGCAACAGCACATAAGTCTACTAACTTAATAACTGAGAACTGAGATAGTTTCTATGACTTCATACGTAATTCACACTTAATCTGCCCTTCCTCTTCTCCTTTCCCTTTCTCCTTTCTTCTCTCCTTTTCTTTCTTTCTTCTCCCCCTTTTTTTTGGCGGGGGGGGGGGGGGGGGGTCCTGTAATGCAATTTGTACATGCTTTCTATTACTAATCAGCATCTGTGATTGTACCCCTTATAGGCAGCTACTCACAGCATATCTATTATCTGTATATATATATATATATATATATATATATATATATATATATCAATAGCTACGTACAATATGTACTGAATTCTGCGGTAATACATAATCTCTGACATGCTCTGCTGAGTCTCATACCGTACATGATACACCGCTTCTACGGCCTAATAATATCTCCTGCCCTGACTTATCATTTCATTGTATTGTCACCCCATTCTGAAAGTAACAAACATAAACACTTTAGTTATTGTCTGCTGTTTGAAATTCCGCCACTCTTGTGATGTGGGGTCAACGTTCGAATGTTGTAGCCTTACTAGGCATATATTGAGAGCCCATGACTGTCTGCTGGGCCTTATCTTTGGGCTACACTAGATTAGAATTGCTGTATCGGTAACTTCTTAACTTCTCCATAGCAGACATACAGCGGTATTCTGAACCGCAATCTTACTGTCAGCCCGAGGCTTAATCCTTAATACGATATTTTATCAATTCGGGGGTAATTCTTGTTTTACCCCGTAGAATTCCCGGCACCTAGATGACCTATTCGCACGTTGGTTAAGCATATTTGAAGGCCATACGTGCTAGAGAAAGGCCCGGGGAAAGATCGGACGAGAAGCCTGTCGAACCATCGCGGAAGGAGCTGAGGCAGAGCCCCTCCGCGATGGCAGCGTGTCACGGAGGAGGAGCCTCCGCATTGGCTCCGTGACACGTTGGCCTTGTCCAGGCCCAAGTATATAAGCCCCACTTCGGTTTTAAATGATAAAAACTTATGAAAATTTCCAGAAAACGCAGAGGGTAGAGAGGGACGAAGGAAGGTAATATATTATCGTCCGATTACGCTGCCAAACGTTGCCCAAACTCAAATTAACTCCAGATACTGAGGTATTTAGCAGCAGAGAGCATTCCTACGGATTCAGTTTCGTAAAATACAGCCGACGAATCGTCGAGCCACCGAGCTAAGGTAAGTGGAATTGCTCTAAACTAGTGTCTATGTGTTCCTAGCTGTGAAGTGAATATTTCTCCCTTCTGGACCTCTGAAAAATAGCGAGTTTCTGGCCGTCTTTCGATAAGCCTAAGTTTAGGCTATAAACTATATCGAAAGTGACGTTGCCTTTTGAAATAAAGTTGTATTTAGTATTGATTGACATATTTATGAATGCAGTTGGGAGAAAACAGTTGAAGTACCGGCCGAGCCTCGTCCGACAGACGAATAGTTCAAGGATAAGGTATGTAAAGTTAAGTTCCCTCGGCAAGTTAAGTAATATCGGTATAGTGTAGTAATTTACAGACCAATAGAATGTTCAGAAGTCGAGTGTTACGTTTATTGTGAATGTTGATACGATATGAGAAGCATCGAGATGTAACTTGCGTGAAACTTACTAGTACGACCTAGATTCTAACACGAGTGTTAGAAACTGCCCAGTATGCTCAGTATGTGATGTAATATGACATGTTAAGATATTATTGTATTTAGTTGAAACCCCGTAAAGTGATGCAATATCCGTAAAGCACTTCAGAAATAGAATGGCAGGCTAAAATAAAGTTTAGAACGCATGTTAGGAATAGTAAATCATGTTAATACAGAAACTCAGTAAACAACATAGTTTTCAGCAGAAACACTATCTTGTATAGCATTTGCCCAGTACAGTCTGGCAGGAGACTATATTCATATATATATATATTTACCAGTCTCAGCACGTATTATATACGTACAGATTGCCATCATTAGCTCAGTATGTAGTATATACGATACCTTACCCCTATTAGCCTCAGCATGTGAGATATGCAGACAGTATTATTAGTTGAGACCGTTGTGTAGTTTGGGGTTGGATTACCTAGCATCCATGACCGCCCAGGGTTAATAACTGTATCGACTCGTCCGCCAGAGGACGAGGATACGTCGCTCTACGGAGTGGCATGCCGTCCCCCAGGGGACGAAGATGGGATGCCAGTTTCCCCATATATTGCCTTGGTCGACTTTTATACACCCCCGTCGAGCGGATACACCCGGGTGTTGATTCAGGAGTCCTTCGGACTCAGGTATAGTTATAGTCAGGGGCTGAGCGAGCCTAAATGCATACCCAGGGGACCGGCAGGATGCTTACAGGGTTATAGGAGATGGGATGATCGGGGTAGGGGTATAGATTCTGTGCTGGTTGTACCTCCCGACTTATGGGGGCCGGGTAAGGTTTGTGTGTGCTATATATGTTATGATATGTTATACTGTGTTCCAGTAGATACGAGTAAATCGACAGTAGAACGATAAATCCTCAGGTATGACTCCTACTCCTTCCTGTATGATTAAGAGAAGGTATGACTTACATTATCAAACAGTTAAGCTATTCCTTCTACTTCAGTTTCATCAGTTATATTGTTGTTTTCATATATTTCTTCCAGTTATTGCTTTACATACTCAGTACCAGCGGTACTGACGCCCGGTGGGGCGCTGCATTACTTGCCTGCAGGTACTTATAGACGAGCAGGCGATACTACGTGATTCTTGTCAGCGATCGAGTATTCAGCTCCTGTCATCCGGAGACTGAATTCCAGAGGTGTATTTCATTTTCTTTTGTTGTATAGTATGGGTAGGTCGGGGCCTTGTCCTGATCATTTCTATTGCTATTCCTAGAGGCTTGCAATCTATATATGTTTTCCTTGTGGTCAGATGAGTCGGTCGTGTGAGGCCGTGCAGTTGTATAGCTGTTAGTACTCTTTCTTTCTTTTATGTTGGCCGTGTGGGGCCATAATTTGCCAGTAGTGGTGACCTTGCCGGTCACGTAGCTTTCCAGTACTTCAAGGTTGAGTTATAGATAATTATACAACATGGTGGCCTTGTCGGCCCACATAGGTTTCCCTGAGTCGATATGTTTCTGGTCAGCTGTTGGTACAGGTACAGGAGGCTATAGGCCAATGGGCCGGGGGCTGTGTTTACAGCCGTTATATAGCCCTTTGTTTCCAGAAATATGAGTTAGAGACAGCCAGGCACCAGATGTGCCAGGCTCAGTAGTCCAGCAGTTCAGGTCCCAGTAGGGCACCAGGTGCCAGTCATACCCCCCAAGGCGGGGTGTGACAATTCTAATTTCCCCACAACATCCGACGCTCCTGCTTCTTCCCCTCATCTTGCTTAAGCTGAACTCTGGGGTTCAAGGTACCTTCCTTTCGTTGTTAATGAGATTAATGATCAAGCCTCGGCCTATACTTCTTCTAGCTTGCAGTCGGGCCCATCTTATTCCTATAATCTCCCTGTCTTTTTATATCATAGCTAAGATTATAACTATTATCTTGCAGACATACCCTGCCATTGTTAGCATGCCACGGTGGATTCAACCCTTTCCTGACTTGAACTTGACTCTTACGAGGAGTCCATCATTGACGGATCTCCTACACCCACTTCGAGTAAGCTAGTAGTCTTACTTGCCCTTATGACTTATTACCGTGAGGGTCTGCACAACTTACATAATCATAAGGGCTCCTTACTCTTTCTAACACTTTCTGGAATCAACCAATCCACCTTTCACTTACTGCCTGCTTTGGACAACATCGTCTTAATCCTTATGTCCTTTGCTATACTGGGATCGAAACTAAGGGGTAGGAATAACTTTTTCTTACTGCAACGAAATGAAGACATGGAACTGTACCACACCTGAAGGAATGGAGGTGGGAATCCTACATTTCCCTCTCTTTCTTACACTTATCTGATAATCTAATATTGTCTACTATCTTAATCAGGTCTTATATATATATATATCTAACAAATAAATCGACTCATTTATACGTTATGCTTATGACTTCCTATTCTGAAGTTATCGACATATACTGGGGACGATACCAATAAAAGATTAACATTGGGAGATCCCTGTTACCTCCTCCTGCTGCTGTAGTTACCTTGTAACTGGCTGATGTTCTCTCCTGTTGCTATATCTGATCTTCTGCCTGGGATAGGATTTCACTGGTATGACTTGTATCTGTATTCAAAGAATACGGTAAGTTTTTAGAGACTCCACCCTATACTATACCGCTCTAAAGCACGACTGACTGAGAAGGAAGGGTAACCATCCTATCATGCCTCGCAGCCTCCTGCCTATAGTATGTGGTGCACAACACATCCATAAACAAGACTCTACTTAGCACGGCTTACAGACTCCCTGGGACACGACCTGCTCTGATACCAAGTTTGTCACACCTCACCTTGGGGGGTATGACTGGCACCTGGTGCCCTACTAGGACCTGAACTACTAGACTGCTGAGCCTGGGCACATCTGGTGCCTGGCTGGCTCTAACTCACATTTCTGGAAACAAAGGGCTATATAACGGCTGTAAACACAGCCCCGGCCCATTGGCCTATAGCCTCCTGTACCTGTAATAACAGCTAACCAGAAACAAGCAACTATAAGGAAACCTATGCGGGCCGACAAGGCCACCATGCTGTCTAGTTATCTATAACTCAATCATCAAATACTAGAAGGCTATGTGACCGGCAAGGTCACCACTATTGCCAAGCTATGGCCCAACACGACCAACATAAAGGAAATAGAAGTACTAACAACTAAACAACTGCACGGCCTCACACGACCGACTCATCTGACCACAAGGAAAACATATATAGATTGCAAGCCTCTAGGAATAGCAATAGAAATGATCAGGACAGGGCCCCGACCTACCCATACTATACAACAAAAGAAAATGAAATACACCTCTGGAATTCAGTCTCCGGATGACAGGAGCTGAATACTCGATCGCTGACAAGAATCACGTAGTATCGCCTGCTCGTCTATAAGTACCTGCAGGCAAGTAATGTAGCGCCCCACCGGGCGTCAGTACCGCTGGTACTGAGTATGTAAAGCAATAACTGGAAGAAATATATGAAAACAACAATATAACTGATGAAACTGAAGTAGGAAGGAATAGATTAACTGTCTGATAATGTAAGTCATACCTTCTCTTAATTATACTGGAAGGAGTAGGAGTCATACCTGGAGATTTATCATTCTACTGTCAATCTACTCGTATCTATTATAACACGGCACAACATATCATAACATACATAGCACACACAAACCTTACCCGGCCCCCATAAGCCGGGAGGTACAACCAACACGCAATCTATACCCCTACCCCGGTCATCCCATCTCCTATACCCTGTAAGCATCCTGCCGGTCCCCTGGGTATGCACTTGGGCTCACTGAGCCCCTGACTATAACTGTATCTGAGTCCGGAGGACTCCTGAATCAACACCCCGGGCGTATCCGCTCGACGGGGGTGTATAAGGGCCGACCAAGGCATAATATGGGGAAAACTGGCATCCCATCTTCGTCCCCTGTGGGACGGCATGCCACTCCGTAGAGCGACGTATCCCCGTCCTCTGGCGGACGAGTCGATACAGCTATTAACCCTGGGGCGGTCATGGATGCTAGGTAATCCAACCCCAAACAATACAACAGTCTCAACTAGTAATACTATCTGCATATACCACATACTGAAGCTAATGATAATAAAGTGTTTGTACATACTGCATGCTGAACTAGTGATAGTGATATGTACGTATTTAATACATGCTGAGACTGATAATAGTATATATATATATAAATATAATCTTCTGCCATACTGTACTGAGTCTAACGCTGAACATGATATAGTATCTCAGCTGAAAACTATGCTGTATACTGAGTTTCTATAGTAACATGATTTACTATTCCTAATATGCTTTCTAACCTCATTTTAACTTATCATTCTATTTCTGAGATGTCTTACAGATATTACATTGCTTTACTGGGTTTCAACTGAATACGATGATATCCTAACATTCTGTGTCACATCACATACTGGGCATGCTGTGCAGTTCTTAACACTTATATTAGAATCTATATCGTGCTAGCAAGTCTCGCGCTGATCATAACATAATGTTTCTAGTATCATACCATCATTCATAATAAACATCATACATGGCTTCTGAATATTCTACTGGCCTTTAAATTACTCTACTGTACCAAGATTACTAACTTACCGAGGAAACTAACTTTACATACCTTATCCTCGAACTATCCGGCTGTCGAACGAGGCTCGGCCAGTACTTCAACTATTTTCTCCCAATTGCATTCATAAATGTGTCAATTAATACTAAATACAGCTTTATTGTAAAGAGCAACGTCACTTTCGATATAGTTTATAGCCTAAACTTAGGCTTATCGAAAGACGATCGAAAACTCACTATTTTTCAGAGGTCCAGAAGGGAGAAATATTCACTTCTCAGCTAGGAACACATAGACACTAGTTTAGAGCAATTCCACTTACCTTAGCTCGGTGGCTCGACGATTCGTCGGCCGTATTTCACGAAACTAAATCCGTAGGAATGCTCTCTGCTGCTAAATACCTCGGTATCTGAGGTTAATTGTAGTTTGGACAACGTTTAGCAGCGTAATCGGACAAAAATTATATTACTACTTCGTTCCTTTTTCCTTCTCCTGCGTTTGCTCTCTGTTTTCTGAAGTTTATATGATTTAATTCTAAAATAAACCGAAGTGGGGCTTTATATACTTGGGCCTGGACAAGGCCAACGTGTCACGGAGCCAATGCGGAGGCCTTACCTCCGCGACACGCTGCCATCACAGAGGGGCTCTGCCTCGGCTCCTTCCGTGATGGTTCGAAAGGTTTCTCGTCTGATCTTTTCCCGAGCCTTTCTCTAGCACGTATGGCCTTCAAATATGCTTAACCAACGTGCGAATAGGTCATTTAGGTGCCGGGAATTCTACGAGGTATAACACCAACGCTCGTTGGTTCACCCAATGAGTCATGGTGTCCCCCATTTCTAGATCCAATGTTTTCAATCCCCATTCAGTAGGACCAATAAGAGGTCCTAATGAGTCGTGGTCACAACCAACGATTTGTTGAGTGACCCGTTGGTCCTTGTCGATCAGTTTTTTAATTTCTTTTCCAGGGATATTTTTGTAATTTTCCACCTATTAGTCCCTAAACTATATCGTTCTAAGTATTATTTAAGATAATTTAGGGGGATAAATGATTTTCCCCCTCATCCCCCACGTAAACTCTCAGAATATCGATCATAGAAACTTAGACTTTTCCTATCAAGTAAGAACTAGGGTTCCTTGTCAGTTACAGTGATTCAAGCTTTCTCCTTCAGAGATTTCTTATCCAGGTATGTTGGAATTTAACAAGGGAATAGTTCTTCCTTTGTGTCCCCAAAATCTTTTCTATTTTCTCTATTCAATTCAGCCATGTAGATTCGAAATGTAGAAAATTTTTAGACTAATTTCTTTAAGATTTCAAGTGGAGTATTTCTTATGATTTTTAATTGCTTTGTCATTTATTTTTTCTATAAATTTGTGATAATTGAATCTAGTGGAATTATTTATCCCTAGTTCTCAGTTCAATAGAATTTAGAATCTTGCGTATTGGACTAGTTTCCCTGTAGCTTGATTCTAATAGATTTGAATTCCCATATTATTAGTGTATGTGGAAATTTTAGTCAGATATTTACATGTCCAGTCTTAGTCAAATTATTAGACTCAATATTGTCCAGAAATGTTAGCTGATCAGTTTGACTACAGTTAATTCTTGAGGTGTCAGTGGTACCTTCCAGTTATCAGTATTAGACTCAGTTATCAGATTTTAGTGGTTCTTTAGACGGTTAGGACACTTCAAGATAAGAAGCTCTGACCAGCCTTAGAACCACCAGCTTCAGCCTTAGTTTGTTCTTTAGACGGTTATGACGCTTCCAAATAAGCATCTCTGACCAGTCTTAGAACACCTGTTTTCAGATTTGATCTGATAAGGCTCTCAGGGTACTTCCAGATAAGTATCCCTAACTTAGTATTGAGCCGCAAATTCGAGCTATCATCTTGGAAGTAGTAGTCATGTTAGGACTATCCAGTGGGAATAGGACTTAGCACCGAGAGGGTCGGGGTTCCAGCGCACCTAGGTTTTTAGAACTATGTGCCACTGTAGGTTATTTTTATTGGCCTTATGCCCCTAGAAAGTGATCTAACAGTCCATACCTTTATACCTTAGAAAGGTATATTGGGTCTTATCGATAGGGTGTTTACATCGGACTCCATGTCTAGCTCACGTGGTTACATGTCGGTTATAGACTCTCCCACTAGTCAGTTCAGTTAAGTCTCAGATTAGCTCAGTTTAGAACAGTTTCAGACTACTCGGTTCAGGTCAGTTCAGTAAGTATTTCAGATTAGTATCTCAGATTTAGATCATGTCTTTGACCATCAGACAGGGTCATTTTGACCATCCCAGTATATTTCAGTCTATTCAGTTTCAGCATTTCAGTTGATCATTGCATGTCTTTACAGTTCAGTTATTTCATTCTCCATGTTATGGTTTCTCCTACTTACTCAGTATATTCAAAGTACTGACGCATACCTTTTATGTTGTATCATTTTATGATACAGCTGCAGGTTCTCAGTCTCAGCACCACCAACAGATCTCATCCAGGAGTTTTCAGCTGCACCAGTGGTGAGTGCTTATCTTTCGAGGATGATGATTATTTTCTTAAGTTATTTTTCTTCAGTTAGACTTAGAGTTAGTTGGGGATTGTCCCAGCAGCTCATCAGTTAGATGGCTTTCAGACACAGATATAAATCCAGATTTTTTGTTTTGTTTCATTGGCATTAAAACTTTATGATTTAGTTCTTTTTCATAAATTGTTTTAAATTATTTTTAAAGCTTTCGCTATGATATTACTCAGATTGCCATTGTTATGATAGACCATGGGTTGACTTAGGGTTACTTGTGACTCCAAGTACCGTGTCTCATCCAGGGTATAGACTTGGGTCATGACAAGGCTAAATCACGAGTCATGGTACAACGTGTGGTACGATGGTACGACTTGTAGGATGAGTCTGAACTACGAATCGTAACACTAGTCGTGAGATGCAGGTACGAGTCGTAGTAGACATCCATAGAAAACTTTAGAGAAATGGTTTGGAGCAGAGTCTCTAATCAGCAGTGGTGGTACGAATCGTAGTATCATGGTATGATATGTAGGCTTGGTTGTACCATCTGACAAGAGGTAGTTCACTAAATGTTTTAGGGGAAATTTTGTAAGACCCTATCATCTTAACTCCTAAACTACGTCGTATTAGGATTATTTAGGAGGGATTTTAGAGAAATAGTTGACCTTTTTCCCTCATTCCTTCCAAACTAGTTAAAAGAATTACAAAGAACTTACACAGTTCATCTCAAAGCAAAAGCTAGGGCTTGTAGATTTCCTTCTCAGATTCTTAAGATTCTTCCAAGGAATTTTCCTCCAGGTATGTGGGATTTTAACAAGGAAATTGCTCTTCCTTTGTGCCCAAAAACTCTTGCAAAACCCTATAAACTCTAGTTCTCTAAAGATCAAAGCTAGGGATGTTCTCCAGTTAGATTATGAATCTTCCTTCTTATCATGATTCTTGTGAAACCTTGAAGGTTATTGCTAGTATTCATGTTGATATCTCTTTCCATGAAATATGTGTTTTATCCCTAATCGGTAAATGTGATTTCAAAGAGTCTTGCATAATTGTCCAGATATGGATGTTGCTTGATTCTATAGTTCCTTTCTAATTACCAAGATAGTACATTTATATGATCAAAAGTTGATTGATTGATTATACAATCTCAGTCAGTACACAACATTTTCAATGTCTTACAGAAATGTCATCTAATCACTTTGACTATATTCAGTCTCTTGAGGAGTTTAGTAAAACTGCGTAGTCTCAGTTATAACTCCTTAGGTTGTTCTTTAGATGGTTACGATGCTTTCAAACAAAGCAACTCTGGCCAGTCTTAGAACACTTATCTTTCAATTATCAGGTCCTTTAGACTCTCAGGGTACTTCTAAATAAGTATTCCTAACTTAAGTCTCAGGACATCAGGTTCGAGCTATCAGCCTAGCAGTCACAATTTGCATTTTCAGTGGGAGTACGACTTAGCACCGAGCGGGCTGGGGTTCAATGCACCCAGGTTCCTAGAACTATGTTGCCACCATAGGTTATTAGCCTGAACGGGCCTCAAACAGTGATCACCTAGCTCAGTCACTATACCCTGGCAAGGCACGATGGGCTTTCACCGATGGGGTGTATACATTGGACTCCATGTTTATATCACGTGGTTATATGTTAGTTATAGACTCTCCCACTTGTTAGTTTAGCTTAGTATAGTCTCAATTTCAATTCAACTCAGTTTATTCAGATTATAGCATATAGTTATGTTCCTCAGTCAGTACCTGTGATACACTGTTACAATTATATGTAGTACTTATCAGTTCAGTTGCATATTACTACTGTTTTACTTATATATCACGTACTCGGTACATTCAAAGTATTGATGCATATTTCCCATGCAGTATCATATTGTTATACAGGCACAGGTTCTTATTCTCAGCATCGACAGTAGTTCCCTTTTGACGATTTCAGTAGCAGTCCAGCTGGTGAGTCATCTTTTGAGGGTGAGAGTATCTTTTCAGTTCATTTTTCCTTTTAAGTTAGACGTTAGAGTTAGCTGGGGGATTGACCTAGTAGCTCGTCAATTTGTAGATGGCTTTCAGGAAAAGTATTGTTTCAGTACGTTTTGTAGTTGTCGCATAAATTTTAGTATCTTATTAGACATTTCTTATATTTGAGAAAAGTTATTTAGTTATGTTTCCTCAGCTTCCTCTTCTATTTAATTCAATATACCAGTGTGATGCTAAGCCATGGGTTAGCTTAGGGCCACTTGTGGCACCAAGTACTTTGTCGCGTCCATTGTGTAGACTCGGGTTATGACAAATTTGGTATCAGAGACATGGGTTTTGAGTATCCTAGGATTTTTGAAAGTCGCATCTAGTATAGTCTTTTTCATGGATATGAAGCGCGCCACACTTCTGAAAGAGAGGCTACAAGACGTTAGTAGGAAATTTTCCTTTCTTTTAATAATCCTTATCATATGTTGGGCTCTACACTTTTCAGATAATGATGCCTCCAAAATGAGGAAATAGACGGAGGTCTGAAAATGCTAGCTGGCCAGCCCCACCAGTTTCCATAGCCCCCTCAGGACGATCAGGTGTCTCCTCTGGAATTTTGGGCGGCGATTCAAATGTTGGCTCAGGCAGTGACCAGTTAGGTCAACCAACAGGTGGTGGTGCCAGTCAACACCAATGGGTCTGTAGTTATGGACAGGGTTTGAGATTTCACACGTATGAACCCTCCAGCATTTCACGGATCTAAAGTTGATGAGGATCCACAGGAGTTTGTTGATGAGGTACAGAATAATGGGTGTCACTTCTAAAGAGAGTTCCGATCTGTGAAAGGGGTGGCACAGATTTGGTACAAGTAGTGGAAGGAGGGAAGCTGAATAGAGCAGGCCCGGTGGAATGGGATGAGTTCACTACGACATTCCTAGACAGGTACTTTCCTCGGGAGTTGAGGGAAGCTAAGGCAGCAAAATTCACAGAGAAACTGTTGGAGTTATCTACCTTAGGCAAAACAATATGACTATAAAGGAGTATGCATTGGAGTTTACTCGTCTGTCGAAATATATGCTCTAGAAATGGTCGCTGAGCCGAGGGCTCGTATGCTTAAATTCGTTAATGGAGTTTCTAATTTAGTGCTTAAGGAATGCAGAATTGCGATTCCTATCAAGGACATCGACCTCTCTAGCCTCATCATTGATGCACAAAAGATAGAGGTGGAGAAGTTAAAAGAGATTAAGAGGAAGAACAAACAGGCGAGGACATGCCAGTTTGAGTATGGCCAACAGAGGTTAGGTGGGGTAGTCGACCACAACAGTAGTAGCAGCAGAAACCTCCAGCACCCTCACTGGTCAGTGCCCCTTCTTTTCGATCCCGCAATGACCGAAAGGGTGGAGCATCAGGCTTCTGGTCCTAGAGTCACATCTCTAGCAGCTGCTCATTTCCAACTTGTCCCAAATATGGCAAGAACCATCTAGGTAAGTGCCGCATGAGCAAGGATGGTTGCTTTGGATCTGGCCAGTTGGGTTACAGATTGAGATATTGTCTGTCAGAAGATGGGGGAGGACTCAATCTACTATGTCAGCAGCCCCAGCAGGTCGTCTAGCTCAATAGGGTACTACTTCAGGTACGGGTGGACACCAGTGCCAAAACCATTTTTATGCTTTGTCTTCTCGTCGGGATCAGGAGAACTCACCTGATGTGGTTTCTGGTATGTTGCGCCTTTTCCAAATTAATGTATATGCTTTGTTAGATCCAGGAGCCACACTTTCCTTCGTGACTCCATATATCACTATTTAGTTTGCTATTAGTGCCAAAATCCTCTCAAAACCATTCTGAGTTTCTGCTCCGGTTGGTGGGTCAGTTAGAGCCAGCCGAGCATATAGAAATTGTCCGATCATAGTGTTGAGTAAAGTTATCCCAGTTGATGTAGTAGAGATATACATGGTCGACTTTGACCTTATTCTTGGAATGGTTTGGTTACGTTCTTGTTATGCCTCAGTCGATTGTAGAACTAGAGTCGTCAGGTTTCAGATTCCTAACGAGCCAGCCTTAGAATGAAAGGGTAGTGTTTCCGCGCCAAAGTGTCAGTTTATTTCCTACCTTAAGGCTAGGAAGATGATCTCAAAGGGGTACATCTATCAGTTAGTTAGTGTCAGAGATTCCAGTTCTGAGACCCCAACTATTCAGTTAGTTCTTGTTGTTAGCAAATTTCCTGATGTCTTTCCCGAAGATCTTCCCGGAGTCCCGAGAGAGCGAGAAATAGAATTCGGCATAGACTTTCTTTCGGACACCCAACCCATATCTATTCCTCCTTATAGGATGGCTCCAGTTGAGCTAATGGAGTTAAAGGAACAGCTGAAAGACCTTTTAGATAAGGGCTTTATCAGACCCGACATCTCTCCATAAGGTGCTCCAGTGTTGTTCATTCGAAAGAAAGACGGTACACTCAGGATGTGCATCGACTGCCGTCAATTGAACAAGGTCATAGTCAAAAAAGGTATCCTCTACCCAGGATTGACGACTTGTTCAATCAGCTTTAGAAAGCTAGTTGTTTCTCCGAACTAGATCTCAGATCAGGATACCACCAGCTCAGGGTCAGAGAATGTGACATTTCGAAAATAGCCTTCAGAACTCAATATGGTCACTAAAAATTTATAGTTATGTCTTTTGGACTAACCAATGCTCCTTCAGCCTTTATGGACTTGATGAACAGGGTATTCAAGTCGTATCTGGACATGTTCATAATTGTCTTTATAGATGACATTTTGGTTTATTCCAGAACAGAAGAGGAACTTGCAGACCATCTAGAATAGTTTTACAGACTCTCAGGGACTGTCAATTATTCTCCAAATTCAGCAAGTGTGAATGCTGGCTAAAATCAGTTGCTTTTCTTGGTCACTGGTCTCTAGAGAGGGGATTCAGGTGGATCCTCAGAAGATAGTTGTGTTCAAGGACTGGCCAAGACCCACCTCTCTAATAGACATCAGGAGTTTCCTGGGTCTAGCTGGCTATTACAGAAGGTTTGTGGAAGGGTTCTCCTCCATAGCCTCCCCTTTGATCAAATTGACTCAGAAAAAGGTGAAGTTCTAGTGGTCTGATGAATGCGAAAAGAGTTTCCAGGAGTTGAAGACTCGAGTCACTACAACCCTAGTTCTGACTCTGCCAAAAGGTTCAGACGGGTTCATGATCTATTATGATGCCTCTAGAATTGGTCTTGGGTGTGTTATGATGCAGCATGGTAAGGTAATAGCTTATTCCTCTAGACAGCTCAAGGTTCATGAGAAAAACTATCTGACTCATGATCTAGAGTTGGCAGCAGTAGTGTTTGCTTTAAAGATTTGGAGACACTATCTCTATGGAGTCCATGTAGATGTTTTCACCGATCACAAGAGTCTGCAATATGCATTCAGTCAAAAGGATTTGAATCTCCATCAAAGAAGATGGCTGAAATTATTGAAGGACTACGACATGAGTGTGCTATACCACCCAGGCAAGGTTAATGCGGTGGCTGATGCCCTAAGCAGGATGTCTATGGGAAGCATTGTTCATGTTGAAGAGGACAAAAAAGAGCTGGCAAAAGATATCCACTGGTTAGCTCGATTGGGAGTGCAGTTAGTTGATTTAGCTGAGGGCGAAGTTGTAATCCAGAGTGGGTCAGAATCCTCGCTGGTGGTAAAGATTAAGTCAAAGCAGGATGGAAACCTCGTATTACTCAAACTGAAAGAAGTAGTTCTAAGAAAAGAGGTGGAGGCCTTCTTCAAAGGGGGAGATGGTGTACTCCGTTACCAAGGCAAATTGTGTATTCCAGATGTAGATGACTTGAGACAGCGAATACTGGCAGAAGCACACAACTCTAGGTATTCTATTCATCTAGGTTCTACTAAGATATACCATGACCTATGAGAAATCTTTTAGTGGAATGGCATGAAGAAGGACATTGCAGAATTTGTAGCTAAGTTTCCGAACTGCCAACACGTTAAAGTTGAACATCAAAGACCCGGAGGTACGACTCAGGATATGAGAATACCAAGGTGGAAGTGGGAAGAAGTGAACATGAATTTCATTATTGGTCTATCTCATACTCGTCGGCAGCATGACTCCAGTTTGGGTGGTGGTAGACCAGATGACTAAGTCAGCACAATTTATACCAGTTAAAACCATAGATTCAACAGAGGATTACGCTAGATTGTACAGTCGAGAGTTAGTCAGACTACACGGAATTCTCTTGTCCATCATTTCAGATAGAGGTACTCAGTTTACCTCGCATTTCTTGAAGTCATTTCAGAAGGGACTTGGCACTCAGGTCAAGCTCAACATAGCTTTTCATCCACAGACGGATGGACAAGGGGACTCCGTATAGTGTAGTCTGATTGACTCCCAGATTAGTCTACCATATTAAGAAAATGCTTTAAGGTAAGAAACAATAATTAATTTTTTGACCGTAGAAATAAGGAGAAAATAAAATTTCATCAGGTATTTCTATTATCCTTTACTCTCTTCGTCCTTGTGATTTGTCCCCCTTGGTTTTTAAACTTTGTGGGAGAAGCGATAATGTTTGTTGAGAACTTGAAATTCTAACAATTTAGTCAGAAGAAAAATGTTGGCCTCTGTTCCCATTGAATTATGGTCTAACATGCCTTTATATGAATAAGATGTTGGGTTAAGTTCCAATGCACCATAGTGATGATTTAATGATGATTAAGGAAAATAAATATACTTTTGATAAAAAGTCATGAAACCTGTCCGACTTGATATGCTCCATTCCTTAAAGTGAATGTGGTAGCAGTATATGATAAGTCTGAAAGATGATAAAATAATTATTATGGTTATACTAATGAATGTGGATGTGGCGAAGAAAATAATAATAGTTATCATTGTGGTATATGTAATTATAAAAGGAAGAACATTATGTGTTCTTAAAATGGTCCTTCAAAAGGTAAAGACAATTTTCGCAATCAATGAGCATGGTATGAAAAGTCATTGGACATGCGATTATTGTGTGGCTTAATTAAATAAATTTTATACATTTTCCAGCAAAATAAAGGAATACAAAATTGGGACACATTTGACCTTTCAAAGTGATGTTGCGGTGGATCGTATAAATATGATAAATGTGAAGGCATGACAATGAGCTTATAATGAAAATTGAAAAAAATTACATTATATATCATGTAAGGCAATAATATTATCAAATTTAGTCCATGTTTTAACTTCTTACATAATTTATCCCAATGTCTATATAAATTGAAACATACTTTTCATCCCTTAGCCCAACAACCCAAAACATTGATCTCTTCCTCTATTCTCATTTTTTCCTCTGTGCATTCTCATTTTTTGTCTTCCTTTTCTTTTTTGTTGATATTGTTGTAAGTAGAAACTCCATAGGCATTCACTGTTAAAGCTCGAAGCTTCAAAGTTTGAAAATTAAATTTTTGTAAATAAGCTTTGTTTTGAGCGGGTATTTTCATAAAAGATCGGGTACATATTAGGAGCCTAAATATGAAATTTAGGGTGATTTGGTGTAGTTTTTGAGGTGTTTTGGATCAATTTAGTAGTTGGAATCGAGGAAGAAGATGATGTCAGTTTTTATGTATTGTGCATGATATTATATGATAATGTATATGAATGTATAAACACTTCTTAGAGTTATTAGACATTTTGTAAAAAAAATATATGAAGATTTTGTAAATCACGACCCAAATGACCGTGATTGGCACCCACACTAACCCCGATAGGCAAACCTACATTTTCCACTAATACCCTGACATCAATCATTCAAAAAAGAAAATGACGCTTTGTTAAAGAAATGAAATGGAACATTCGAAACAATAACAACCAACTAAAATAATACAACATTCCCAAGATCCAATTGTCATAGCACTTTAGACGTCTAAGTACAAAGCTAGGAGTGATAACTCTAGAAAATAAAAAAAACTAAAATCTCTAGACATTCCCAAGATCCAATTGTCATTGCCCGTCTTGCGATTGCTTACCTTTCAAAAGGAAATTGTTGCTGCTTTATAGGTGAGGGCGAGAAGAGCTTCCTGGATCGGATTCTTCACTCAGAAAAGAAGTCTAGGAGTATCGTCAGTACAGAACACAGTACTGATAGGCATCATCGACCAACCTTACATAATAACATATAAGAATGCGAAAAACAATATGTAACCAGTCTAAAACACTATTTACATACACATTACGCATTCCAGGAAATTCAACTCTACTCAGGTCCATGGGCCTGCTCACTTAGGCTCTTCGTTGCAGTGGTCACTTGATCGCTGTAGTAGTCCCACTATAGTGAAACATGTCTCGTTGCAGCGGTATTTCCCTGGACAGTAGCTCGACTTAGCTACACTTAGTCATTTCACCAACTATTAACAACATCACATATCATCTTATTCTTCTAGTAACATAACATTTAATACTATACGACACATGAGATGCTACATAATCACATACAATATAGAATAACCTATAACAACGATAACACAACCCAATCTCTAATTTTCATCTACCTCTACAAAAAAAAAATCTTGCAACTTTTCCACATTCAATTTACCCACATGTTTTCAAACACACTTCAACCAAATAGCATTATTCTATTCCACTTCTACACATGATTATAACACACCATAAAATAGCACAAATAGTGAATGCTGGGCACACACCTCCGTCATATCACTATGAACACTCTAGCGCTAAACCTCGGTATACACATATGCTGAGGGTCTTATTTTTACCCATCCAGTCATAACCTGCAGGAGACTCTAGAAATCCATGTAGTGTATCAGCGTGGTAACCGCTCCCACTCATATGCTCGTCCGATGCTCCCCTCAGACACGAGCCACTCAATCAACATTGCTTGCCCGGATGCTCCCATCGGGCATGAGCCTCTCATATTGGGATATTCTTACTATCCTTAACCATTCTCACGGTAGTGATATCATAACAAAGTTCATCAATATGACATTTAGGAGATCATATCTCTCCCACTCATATATTCAACAGTTCATCATTCATTCCATGACAATACAAGAACACATTAATAGATCAACACAATTCCACGTTAGTTAGGTGGCCACAACATATCAAATTTGTTTCAACAGTCAATTTTTAACAAGGAAATCATCATCATAGATAATGTCCATAGACCAGGCAACACATTATCATTTGCAAACATACAGATCATTATGTAAAGTCTAATTCCTCTAAGCCATAACCTACCTCAAACTGGGAGGATTCGGATGGCAGTCACACTACTGGAGCCTTACCCTTCTTCAATGCTTCCGAAAGTGTAAAGTCTAACAAAAGAATAAGGTATAATTTAGTATCGTATCACCCACACAAGGGCCTTAGAAACTCAAACCAATTCTTTCAAGGAAATTTTAAGAGTAAACCCCAATTGCACCTATTTTTAGGTCCCAATTACCATATGAACCACGTTCTTAAACAACTATACCTTGGGGAATGATCATTACCAACCGATAAACTCATAATCAAACCACCCCATTAGTTTCCCATGATCCAGCCCTAGTTCTCTCAACCTAGCTTTTCTTTGCTAGAAAATCACCATTAGAGGTTCTCCTTGAATCCTAGATGTTACATCATCAATCTTAGGGGTAGTAATTCAAGAAACTTACCTTGAGCAAGAAATTCAATTGCTCTGGGGAGAAAATCGCCTTCAGTGCTTGACCCTTTGAATTTTATAAATTACGAGGTATAAACCCAAAAATCTCACTTAAACCCACTTTCTAATTTTCATCGTCCGCTGTAGCGGCCACCTTTCCGCTGCAGCTGGCCCGCTACAACCGTCAGGAAGCCGCTACAGTGGATCCGCCGGTTACTTCTCGGGTCCGTTATGACGGATCTCCGACTGTTACCACGATCTCGCTGCAACTGAACTTCTACCGCTGCAGCGGTCCCCCGAAACCAGTAGCTCCCCAAAATCAACCAACTTTCACTACCTCACTCCACAACACTTCTTCTATCCACAATCTAGCCCCGTTAGAGTGATCTAGGTTCATTTCCCCTTGTGATGACATAGGGGTCATTACATCAGATACTAATTAAACACTGTTCGTTCCCGAATGGTCTACAGGGGCAAGAAAGAGAATATACCAGGTTCCACAAACAATTAAGGATATTTGACTCGTATATCGGCTTCGATTTCCCAAGTGGCTTCCTCCATAGGACGATGCTTCTACTAAACCTTTACTGTCTCAATCTCTTTTGATCTCAGCTTGCGGACTTCCCTAGCCAAAATCGCCACTGGCTCCTCCTTATAGGTCAATTTCTCATCTAGCAACATGGAGTGCCATTTGATGATGTAGGATCCATCCCCATGGTATTTCTTCGGCATAGAAACATGAAAGGTTGGATGCCCCCCTTACAGCCCTGGCGGTAAGGCCAACTCATAAGCTACTTCACCCATACGTCGGAGGATTTCAAATGGCCCAATGTACCTCGGTCTAAGCTTGCCTCGATTATCGAACCTCATTTCCCCCTTCATGGGGGATACCTTGAGCAAGACTTGCTCTCCTCCATAAACTCCATATCTCTCACCTTCTTGTCTGCATACTGTTATTGCCTACTTTGAGTAGCCAGCAGACGTACTTGGATTACCCAAACTTTCTCCAAAGATTCCTTCAGCAAATCGGTTCCCCAATATCTCACCTCAAATTCATCAAACCACCCAATTGGAGACCTTCATTTTCTCCCGAACAAAGCTTCAAATGACGCCATGCCAATGCTCGAGTGGTAGCTATTGTTATAGGAAAACTCTGCCAAGGGTAAGAACTTATCCCAATGGCCCCAAAAATCTATAATACAGGCTCGAAGCATATCCTCTAATACCTAGATAGTCCTTTCTGACTGTCCGTTTGTCTGAGGATGGAGGGCTGTGCTCAAATCCAACTTGGTGCCTAACTCTGCTTGCAAGGTTCTCCAGAAATTAGAGGTGAATTGAGTATCCCTGTCAAACACAATCGACACCGACACCCCATGCAACCGAATCACTTTATTCACATACAGCTTGGCCAACCTCTTGACATTTGTAAGTCACTTGGACAGGCAAGAAGTGAACAATCTTGGTCAATTTGTCCACAATGACCCAAATGGAGTCAAACTTCGCCAATGTCTTTGGAAGACCAACTACGAAGTCCATCACTATCCTTTCCCATTTCCACCGGGGATAGGCATCCTCTAAAGTACTCCCCCAGGCTTTTGGTGCTCGTACTTCACCTGCTGGCAGTTCAAACACTGGGTGACATAGTCAATAATGTCCCTCTTCCTTCTACCCCACCGATAGTGTCGCGTCAAGTCATGGTACATGTTGGTAGCTCTAGGATGAATGGAGTACCTCGAGTTGTGAGCTTCTACCAAGAGAGGCTTAGATATATCACCAACTCGGGAAATACACACATGTCTCTTTATTCTCAGGACCGCTTCGCTATCTAGCACTGCTTCCTTAGCTTCTCCCTGCAGAACTTTATCTCGGATCTTACCCAACTTCTCATTCTCAAACTGTCTGGCCTTTATTTCTCTAACAATGATGTCTTAGCCTCCATGCTAGCTAGTATCCCACCTATTTCTGTCAGAGAGAGCCTCATCAAACTGTTTGCCAGTGTCTAAACTTCTCTAGCCATTGATCATCGAGTAGCTTCCAGGCAAGCTAGACTGCGCATACTTACTACTTTCCGACTTAACGCATCTGCCACCACATTAGCCTTCCCTCAGTAGTACAAGACAGTGAAATCATAATTCTTGAGCAGTTCCATCCACCTCCTCTGCCTCAAAATTGAGATCTTTCTGAGAAAACACATGTTGCAGGCTAGGATGGTCCATGAATACCTCGCAACCAGCCCCGTACGGGTAGTGCCTCCAGATTTTAGGGCAAACACCACCACTGCTAGCTCCAGATCATGCATGGGGTAATTCTTCTCGTGCACCTTCACCTATCCCGAAGCATAAGCAATGACCTACCCTTCCTTCATTAACACAGCACCCAACCCAGACCGTGAGGTATCACAATAAATAACAAAATCTTTACCTTCTACTGGTAATGCCAAGATAGGTGCCGTGTTTAGCAGGGTCTTGAACTTCTAGAGACACTCTTCATATTCCTTCGACCACTGGAAAGGTACATCGTTCTGATTCAACCTGGTCAATACTGAGGCAATGGATGCAAACCCCTTCACAAACCGGCGGTAGTAGCTGGCGAGCCCCACAAAACTCCAAATCTCTGTCACGGTAGTTGGCCTAGCCTAGTTTCTAATTGCTTCCACCTTCTGTGGATCGACTTTGATTCCCTCTTTGGAGACCACATGTCCCAAAAAAGACACCGAGTGCAACCAAAACTCACACTTAGTGAATTTGGCAAAAGAAATGAAAAACCAAATATGAAAAACTTTTGACATACCATGCTTATCTTGAAAAGCTCATACAACTACTTCTCCTTCAGCAACCCTAGCACGATTCACAAATGATTCTCATGCTCCTGCTTGGTCCTAGAGTACACCAAGATGTCATCAATAAAAACAATCACGAAGGAATCTAGATAGAGTCTGAAGATACCATTCATCAAACACATGAACATAGCTGGGGCATTAGTGAGTCCGAAGGACATGACCAGAAACTCATAATGCCCATATCTAGGCCAGAAGGCTATTTTGGGAATATCCTCAGCCCGAATCTTCAGCTGGTGATAACCCGACCTCAAGTCAATATTTGAGAACACTGCTGTCCCGTTAACTGATCAAACAAATCATCTATTCGAGGGAGAGGGTACCTATTTCAAATAGTTACCTTGTTCAACTAACGATAATCGATGCACGTCCGCATACTACCGTCTTTCTTTTTCAATAACAAGATTGGGGCACCACCGGAGAGACACTCTGCTTGATAAACCCCTTACTAAGCAGCTCTTGCAAGTGTTCCTTGATTTCTCTCGACTCAATTGGTGCCATTCGGTAAGGCGGAACAGAAATGGGTCGAGTCCTTGGCTCTAAATCGGTGCAAAAATCAATGTCATGGTCTGACGGCATGCTAGGTAGATCTACAAGGAACACCTCTAAGAACTCATAAATTACCGAAACTTACTCTATGGAAGGATCCTCGAAACTAGTATCTTGAATATGATCTAGATATGCAGAACACCCCCACTCTATAAATTTACGGGCACAAATATAGGAAATGATTTTCTTAGGACCAGGGCTATAATTCCCTTAACACTCCAATCTGGACGACCTGGGAATAGATACGGTGACGATCTTAGCATAGCAATCCAGAATAGCATGGTAAGGAGATAACCAGCTCATTCACAGAATCACATCAAAATCTAAAATGTCCAATATCACTAAATCTACCAGAGTATCCAACCCCATAAACTCAACAATGCAATCACGACATACCCTATCCACCACCGCAGAATCCCCAACGGGAGTAGACACATGGATAAGAGTATCAAGTAAATCACAAGCAAGATCCAATCCCAAAGAAAAATAAGCAAATACATAGGAAAAAGTAGAACCCGAATCAAACAAAACCATAACAATTTTGTAAGACACAAAGATAATCCCCATAATAACAGCGTCTGAAGCCTCTGCCTTGGGCTTACCGGGAAAAACATAAAAGTGAGCCTGGTTACCTGCCTGCGAACCGCCCCGGTTGGCTATGCCACCCCTCTACCAGACTGGATGCCACCCCTACCTATCTGAGCACCTCATCTACTCGGTTGAGTACCGCCTCTGACGGCTGGCTGACTGCACCGCCCAAGCTGTGGATGATTCTAGCTGAACGCACTGCCTCCTCTTCTGACTGGGGCCAAAGCTTGAGAAGATGGGTGCGGGATGATCTGTCCGCCCTAGCCAAACTAGGGACTCCATCTGTGGATGTGGCCATACTCCCCACATAGTGGCATACCTTCTCGATTACTGGCCTCTGAGCTAAAACAGAAGAAATAGGGTGAGCCCCGAAGTTTGAGCGAACAAGCTGAGTACCCCTGACCGTGCCTGCTGGTCAAGAATTTTTCCTGACAGACTTCCCGCTAACACCTACATAGCCGACTGAATAGGACATCTAGAGAAACCCCATGGTACTGGAGTCCTCGAAATAAATCCATTGTTGGAACCCACGCTCCAAGCCTTCTTCTTGGCATTCTTTGCATACCTTTCCTTTTTGTCACCCCCTCTATGTTATTCACATATTCCACTACCTCTTGAAAGGTCTTACTTGGGGAGACCATCTGAAGAGTTGATAACTCGAGACCCACATTCAGGCCTTTAACAAACCGCTTGATTTTTGCTTCCTCTGTGGGAAGTAAAGGTAGAGCATACCTGGATAGCGAATGGAACCATCCTTGTAAGCTGCTACAGAAGAGCTTCCTTGCTCGATGGTGGTGAACTCATCCCGCCTCCTATCTTTCAAGATGTGGGGTACATACTTCTCCAGGAATGTGGAGTAAAACTGGGTCCAAATCAATGATGGTAACCCTGCTGGTCTGCACACCACGGAATCCCTCCACCAAAGCTTAGCATCACCCATCAATTGGAAGGTGACAAATTCCACACTGTACTTCTCACTGCCCCCATTTTATGGAGCCTCCCGTGACAATCTATAATAAACACATAGGCGTCCTTCGCCTTGATACCTCATAAAAAGTGGGAGGCTTCATCTTGGTGAAACTCCAGAACAAGTCATGCCCCTCCCTTGTCATCACAGGCTCAACCACTGGCCTCAGAAACATAACTACCTCAGACATGTATCAATGCAAGGAGTCAGTGCAGCTGCATACTGTATTCCCAATTACTGGCATGCAGGAGTCGCTAGTGCTGCCCCATTACCGACGAGGCCACTCAGAAGGTTAAGAACCTGAGCCAGAACCTTAGAGGATGTTGGAGCGGCCGAAGCTTCTCCCTGCATCAGAACTTCCACTTTTACAGCCACACTTTCCTGAACTATAGGAGGTATCAGAGATGCTGACCTCTCTCGTACTGGAGCAGGAGTGTGGGCCCCTTCTCTGGCAGCAACAGGTCTTCACCCATATCCTCAGCCCCGTCCTCTGCGGAATGTGGTTGTTGCTATTGCTGCTGGCTTGGGTGTTGTTCTGTGTTGCTATCTTCACGTGTTCTCACCATCTATGAGAGAATAAAGAAGAGTTATTAGATACCAATTTGGATCACTAGATACCAGTTGGACTCAAGTAATCGCACGAAAGGAAAGAAGAAGGGAGTTTTCCTAAAGTTCTGTAGCCTTTCAAAGATAAGTTATGAACGTCACCATACTGATCCGTGAGACTTTACTAGACCCGCCTTAGTGCAATGAGATTGACGAACCTAGAGCTCTGATACCAACTTTGTCAAGATCCAAATGGCCGTGATTGGCACCCATGCTAACCCCGACGAGCGAACCTACATTCCCACTAATACCCCGACATCAATCATTTAGAAAATAAAATGACGCTTTAATAATGAAATAAATGAAACATTGGAAACGATAACAACCAACTAAAAAAACAACATTCCCAAGATCCAATTGTCATTGAAATTCAGATGTCTAAGGACAAATCTAGGAGTAATAACTCTAGAAAATAAAAGAAACTAAAATGTCAGGAGGAGAGACATCTTCCATGGAGTAGTGGGACTGCCCATCTTGTGATTTCTCACCTTTCAAAATGAAACTGCTGCTGCTTTATAGGTGAGGGTGAGAAGAGCTTCCTGGATTGGATTCTACACTCAAAAAAGAAGTGTAGGAGTAGCGTCAGTACGAAACACAATACTGATAGGCATCATCGGCCAACCTTACATAATAACATATAAGAATGTGAACAACAACATGTAACCAGTCTAAAACACTATTACATGCACATTATAAATTCCAGGAAATTCAACTTTACTCAGGTACAACGAGCCTACTCACTTAGGCTCTTCGCTGCAGTGGTCACTTGACTACTGTAGCGGTCTCGTTATAGAGGAACATGTCCCGCTACAGCATTACTGCCCTGGGCAGTAGATCGACTTAGCTGCACATAGCCATTTCACCAACTATTCACAACATCACATATCATCTTATTCTTCCAGAAACATAATAGTTAATACAATACAAAACATGAGATGCTGCATAATCACATACAATATAGAATAACCCATAACAACTATAGCACAACACAATTTCTAATTTTTATCCACCTCTATAAAACATTAAGGTCTTGCAACTTTTTCACATTCAGTTTGCACACATGTTTTCAAACACCAGTTCGGCCAAATAACATTATTCTATTCCACTTCTATACATGATTATAACACACCATAAAATAGCACAAATAGTGAATATCGGGCACATGACTCCGCCATATCACTATGAACACTCCTGCACGAAACCTCAGTGTACACACATGCTAGAGGGTCTTGTTGCTACCCTTTCAGTCATGACCTGTAGGGGACTCTAGAAATATATATACTGTACTGGCGTGGTACCCTCTCCCACTCATATTCTCGTTCGAATGCCCCCTAGAACACGAGCCACTCAATCAACATTACTCGCTCGGATGCTCCTATCGGACATGAGCCCCTTATCTTGGGATATTCTTACTATCCTTAACCATTCTCACGGTAGTGATATCATAGCCAACTTCGTCAATATGACATTCAGGAGATCACAACTATCTTTCCCACTCATACATTCAACATTTCATCATTCATTCCATGACAATACAAGAACACATTAATAGATCAACATAATTCCACGTCAGTTAGGCGGCCACAATATATCAAATTTTTTTCAACAGTTGATTTTTAACAAAGCAATTATCTTTACAGATAATGTCCATAGACCAGACAACACATTATCATTCAAAAACAAACAGGTTATTATGTAAAGTCTAATTCCTCTGAACCATAATCTACCTCAAACTGGGAGGATTCGGGTGGCAGTCATACTGCTGGAGCCTTACCCTTCCTCAATGCTTTTGAAAGTGTAAAATCTAAACAAGAATAAGACACAATTTAGTACCCTACCATCCACACAATTGTCTTAAAAACTCAAATCCATTCTTTCAAGGAAATTTTAAGAGTAAACCCCAATTCCACCTATCTCTAGGTCCCAATTACCATATGAACCACGTTCTTTAACAACTATACCTTAGGGACTGATCATTACCACCCGATAAACTCATAACGAACCACCACATAAGTTCCCCATGATCCATCCCTAGTTCTCTCAACCTAGGGTTTCTTTTCTAGAAAATAACCATTAGAGGTTCTCCTTGAATCCTAGGTGTTACATAATCAATCTTAGAGGTAGGAATTCAAGAAACTTACTTGAGTAAGAAATTCAACTGCTCTGGGGGGAGAAAATTATTTTCAGCCCTTGAACATTCATGTTTTTTAAATTATGGGATATAACCCTAGAAATCTCACTTAAATTCACTTTCCGATTCTCGTTGTCCACTGCAGCGCTACCTTTCCGCTGCAGCAGATCTGCTATGGCGGTCAGGAAGCCGCTACAGCGGATTCGACAGTTACTTCCCCAATCCATTACGGAAAAACTTCGACCGTCACCACGGTCTCGTTGCAGCGGAAATTCAACCACTGCAGTGTTCTGCTGAAACCAGTAGCTCCCCATAATCAATCAACTTTCACTACCTCACTCCACAACACTTCTTCTATCCACAGTCTAGCCCCGTTAGAGTGATCTAGGTTCATTTTCCCTCGTAATGACATACAGATTGTTACATTGTATAATATTATATACCAGTGTATAATGTTATATACCAAATTTTCTAATTACTACCTTAAGAAAATAATGAGCTATGCAACTAAAAACTTAAAAACTTGGCTATATACTTGCAATGTAATGTTATGAAGTGTATATTTGTATAATTATACCATTAAAATTTATGAAGAACATACAAATAATTACAGTAAATTTCTTAAAGAGAAAGTGACTAGTGATAAGTATCTTGAATGCCCAGATGTTCTTGAAAGTGAATGTGTCAGGATGTAGTAAAAGTTATGGATAAGAACATGCTTATATATGATTGGATAAATGTCATAACTCACCTCTACGGAAGTTCTAAGAGAAATAAAGACATTTTATTTTTTCATAAACGGTAATTGGTCATGTATTGTAGCATTTCTGAACTACCGAAGGGCAAAAGAAAGATATAATTTTTACCTATAAAAATTTTGACCATGACCAAAATTAATATTATTGTGTAGCCATATGAATTTGTCATTATCTGCGTACATATGGTACGCCAAAAAAAGATTTTTGTAGATCTTATAAAAGAAAAAAATATTAAACGCAAAAGTAAAGCAAGAAATGAGTCATGCCTATACAAATTTTGACCATGACAATAATAATATGATTTTCTCACTAAACGGAGATGTTCACCATATAGATAGTGTTATGAAATATGTGGTAGTACATAATTATTTGAGAGCTTCGGAAGAGCTAATGTGTTACTACGCGGAGGAATGAAATTTTTTAAAATATTGATATTGTAGTAAGTCTCAAAAGAAACTTATTAAGTTCCAAAGTAATTGACCAAAAATGAATTACATTGAGACTATTAATTATGAAAAGATTTAATATCTTTATTCTACAATTGAAATGGGTTAAATATTTATGTGAGAGGTAACCCGCCTTTTCCTATTCTTTGTGTTACACAAATATGAGTGTGGTGATGAAATCAAAAGCAATAACAAACTAAAAATTTACAAAAAATATATAAGTTGGCATGACCAGTTGGTCATTCCGGGTCAAATCTGATGCAAAAATGATAAAGAGATTATATATTGAAGAAATAATTTTTTTTTTCTAAAATTCTCTTATGTTGCTTGTTCTCGTGTCAAATTAAATATTATATCAGCTACTGTTAGAATTGTATCCCTTGAATTTTGTAATGCATAAAAAGGTGAATATGAGCCCGTTCACCTACCATGTGGACTGTTTACTATTATATGATTTAAGAGATGCACCTATTATGTGGTCACAGGTGCGTTTGGTATCAACTTGCAATTTTTTTTTTTTGCAAAGATTGTTTCCTCAAAGTGTTAAATTAAGAGGACAATTTCAATTATAAAATTATATTGATAATTCTGATTTATATCTAAGTTGATTTAGCAAAAATTATATGCCTCCAATTATAGCTAAACCATTGGCTATGAGAATAAAACTCTCAAATAAATCTGGTATGAGATGTGTTTATTTAACATGTGGAAACACTTATATGCATCAAGCCAACAAGGTTCTGCTATCACAATTGGTTGAGGGTCAGGAACCAAACAATTTCCATCTAAAAAAATTAATGTGCGGTATATGATTCAAATGCTCCACCATGCACAAAGATGGATCCCCAAATCCGATTGGGGTAAATGTTAGATTTTCTAACATTAGGGAGAGCGATGATTAATAGTTGAAAAATTATGTCTAGAATGAATTATTTAGATCCTCATAAAAAATGTGAACTTGAAGTTTAAAAAATAATTCATTTGTAAAATATTGCAAACCAATTGCCATATGTATTTGTTGACCTTATGTCATAATCAAGATGCAAATGCTCTAGTGAAAATTAGAGTTTTTGAAGGACAGAGCCTATGTTACACCTGAAGCGTGATAGATAAATCAATTTTAAAGGTAAAAACTCCTTAAAGAAGGAAAGGAACAAAATGATCAAGATGGTCAGAATAATGAGGCAAGTGCTTTAAAAAGAGCACCTCACGACATAATACTTCATAAAATCTTGGCAAAAGATTCAGGTACCTGAAAATAATAAAAAATAAAGAGATCTTCTTAAGTTATGTTGTATTGAAACCAATATTAAATAACAGTTTGATGATATCTTTGATATAATGTACGTTATAAATGGCGATGAGAATCTTGAATTCAAATATGTCAAAAGGTATGGACAGATAAATGTTTGACCTTATAAAAATACATAATTCAAGTACACTTTATTTCACCTAAAAAAGTGATGGTTTGGCTAATAGTCCAAAGACCATGAAATAATGTTAGTGGGGTATAAATAAATTTTTTTTGTAAAAGTCAAATAAAAAAAATACAACCGTAAGATATAAAGCATGGCTTGTGCCTTGTGGCATAAAGATTTTTTCGCAAAAGTCCTGAATTTATTGTATGAAGATGTGTTCTCCTGTGGTGAATGCAATGAGATTTCTCAGTCTAGCAATACATGAAAACTTGAATACGTATAATGTTGGGTTGTCATGTCTAGCTAGATGATGAAGGTTATATGAAAATCCTCGAAAGATTTAAAAAGTTTTAAAGTGATTTCATTGAATACCCCAATGGTTGTGAGATATCTTAACATAAATAAAGCTCAATTTCGATCTCATCAAAATAATTAAAAAGTATCATGTCTTAGTTATCATGCACCATTTTTCTCGCGAAAAGTGGGACTCAACATGTGACAACTCTTTTAGGATTGAAAAGATGAAGAGTCTCCACCTAAGGAATTAAGGTGTGTTAGGACACCATTCTATACTTACCACGCATATAATTTTAATTAACTAGCCTAGGTCACCAAAGTTGGGAGAGGGTTCAAATTACCTCAAAAGGAAGGTGTTAGACACACCTCGAGGTCCATACATGTGGTTTTTGGCCGGATTCATTAATTATGTGGGACAATTAAATGGGCAAAGAACGTCAATTATTTATTAAGACTAAAACATGTCTAAGTTATTTTGACAGATTTTAACTAAATTAAAGAACAATGAATAATTTTTAAAACCAGAAAAGCAAGGAGAGAGAAAGTTGAGAAAATGCATATGAAAAAGAAACTTATTATTATAATAATTAACTACGACAAAGTAAATAATAATGGACAAATAAAAATGTACAAAGAATAAAATAATAAAACGTACAATAAAATTTTAAAAGATTTAGACTGAGGCTTGTAGAGATGCCTACGTATCCTTTAAAGGGAATTAGGTCTAACGTAGTTCCACGAACAGATGAGATGGGGGGTTATTTTAACCTAACGAGATCATCCTGTGCAACTAAAATAATATTTTGCAACCTATTTAGGTTGCTCATATTATGGGCACAGACTATCATTTCTCACTATCTACCTAATTAATTAATTATTAATCCAAAAATCGATCTAACAAAATGAGTACTAACGTCCTAGCATGTGCCTACTAGTCCCAAGCTTAATGTCCAAGAGGAGTTTGGGATGCTATTTTGGATTTGGGATCTAGAATTCTTAGGGCTGTTAATGATGATTATCGTCAAGCAAAAATAAATAATAATTTAAAAGCAGTTTAGCATACAAGGTTTCATATAAACCTCCATTAAATAAGTGATCAAATATTCTTCAAAATGATTCTAAATCAAATCCTATAGGTATGATTTCTAGTGAACATAATTATTCTAGTGATTATCCTATAGGCATGATTTCTAATGTGTTGTTTTTCCTAAGAATAGGATTTCTAAACGAATCACTGTGCATGAGTAAAATATAGCAGATATAATACAAGAATGTGAATGAAACCTCATGCATGCTGATTTGATGAGTACGGACGAGATCTTTGTAGGCATGAATTCTAATTAATTGTAAATCTCAGTTCCTATAGGTAGGATTTCTGTGGTTTAAACATGACATACGTCAAATATCTTAGTTCCTATAAGGATGAATTCTAATGATAGTGTCATTCCTATAGGCATGATTTCTATATCAAGTTCCTAATTAACAGTCAAGAGAAAAACAATAAAGAACATACCATCTCCGCCCCCAAAGCAAATAGACCCTTTTCACTGTTATAAGTATTTGTTACAATATTACAACTGATAAAAGTCAATGAAATAAATAAAAATACATAACTAATTCTAAACTAGTTTAAATAGCCGATTCGTTTGTTTTTGGGTCTAAACCCAAGGCGGTTCTTCGATATTATTTCTTCAAAAGAAAACATGTTAAACAATTGAACAAGCCAACAACCATATACAATCAAATAATATGTTCCAAATTAAGGTGTCATGTTTAGTTAATATTAGAATATATTTCACATAAGCATACAAACATATCATATGACAAATCCTAAACAGATATTAAATGCTAAAATATTATAAATCTTCATATAATTGTGATACGTGGAAGAAACACTAACTATTTAAGAAAGAGAATACAGTAAATCAAAAAACAAACAGAGTGACCAAGTTTCTCTTGACTTGTAGTAGACAGAAAAGCAGAATAGCCAAAGTCAAGTATTCAATGGTATCTTTTAGAGCTAAAAGGAGAGCGCATAGTTATTTACTAGAGAATAAGTGATGTCTAGAGTTAAAAGAAAAGAGAAAGCAAAGTGTATTGCTAAAGAGCCAGTGAGGTTCGAATGTTATATTTCTAGAGGAATAGCAATGTTCGAGTGCTAAAGAAAAGATAAAACATAAATGTAATCGTAAAGAACTAAGTTTTGTCTGAATGTTATATTGCTAGAGAATAGCGATGTTCCTCGTGACTGAGAAGAGGAGGAGAGTCTCTTTATATACTTAGAGGCATAAAATCAATTAAAGAATAGAAGGAAAGAAAATAGATATTCCACCCTATTAATCAATGGGATCATTTCCTTAAATAAAAGTATACGAAATCAATTCTGTGAGAAAGAAAAGAACTACCAAAATTGGCTTAGCGCTAAAGTTGTCACATAGTGAAATGAAAGGGATATTGAGAGAAGTCAACCAAAAGAAAACTTTTCCTTTATCAACATAAGTAAATCAATTAGGTAAAGAATAATGAACTTAACATAAATAAGCATGTATTAAAGCTGTGAAATACTCAATTATAGGAAAAAAATGGGGGTATGAATCAATAAAGATTTCTATTGAGTAATCAAATCTGTTCAGCATATGGCAAGTGAATTTTGCCAAATATAAACAAGTACAAGGGCTGTCCTATAATTAACTAGAGCAAGAACGAGATTGATATACTATTTTACAGTATGTAAACACAACTTGAGGAACAACACATTTCTTTCAACAAATTACTAATTGCAGCCTTATAAACGTATCATTTCAGACACGTAGAGTATGAATGTTACAATGATAATATAAAAAAAAATATATGAATCAATAGCTTTCACATATAACATTCTTGACTCTTAACCATGCAAGTCAAATCAAACAAATAGGGGCATTTATAACATAGAAGTTCTTGAACATGGTGGAGCACTAACTAGTAGAGTTTTAAACATGAATCACGACTTGATACATAAATCAAACATAAAGACTGTTACAAGAGTACTCATAAATATGAAATAGTAATGATAATATGTAAAAGAAATCAAATCAGAGACAGTTAAAAATCTTCACGACAGTGGAGGGTTGCAGCTGGTCTAGTGGTTTTCTGTCATTGGTCGCAGTACGGGTCGTTAGGAGGAGTGGGGTCTGTCTGTTCTCCGGCCAATAATGGCAGGAAAGAATGGTGGAAAAAATGAGTGGTAAGAATGAGGGAGAAGAGAGAGTGATGGTGAGGCGGTGTGATTTCGCCGGAGGCGAAGAGGAGAGAGGAGAAGAGAGGACGATGTTGGTCTGGTTGGTGGTGGCCGGATTTGGTGGGAACGATGATGGAAGGTGGTGGCTCCGGTGTTCATCTAAGTTTGTATGGCTGGAGTAGTGAGTTGCGAGGTTTGATTTTTAGAGGAGGAAGACAAGAGAAGGGGGGGGGAGAGAGAGACAAGGCGCAACTGCTTCTAGCAAGGAGAATGAAAGTTTGATTAGGTTCGGGGGCTGATTGGTAATTGAAATCGTAAGGTGGTAGGATTAAATCTCCAACGTTAGATTAGATGTGATGGACGGATAGGATTAAGACAGATAATGGTTTGGGTTATGGATCGGGTCATCCGGTGAGTCATGGATGGGTTAATGGGTTGGAGTCTAATTAAGGCTGAATTAGATTTAATTGGGTTTAAAATGTGGCCAAACTTGATTAAATGGCTACAATTGGCATGAATCAGATAGAAATAGGCTAGGATTTAAATAAATTGAGAAGAAATTGAATTATATAAATATTATTATTACGAAATTAAATATAAATAATTTATAAAACTAAAAACATTATATTTTGTAAATAAAAGCTTGTATAATTGAAAATTTATATATATATATATAATATGACATAATTACATATTGAAAAATTAATAACTTGAAACTAATGCAATAAAAATATTTTAAAAGTATGACTAGAAAGATGCATAAATGATAAATAATTATGCAAAAGCTAAATATGTATGATAATCAATACTAAAATATTATGGATGCAAACTAAACAATTATATTAAAAGGGTAATTTAGAAATATGCATATATATATAATATTACACAACTTAAACGGAGCATAGGGAGGTCAAAATTAGGCGTCAACATTAGTGCAACTGCACTTGTGTATCCTGCTATTACCATCCATCAGACAATATTTTTATAATGCCAAAAAAAATAATATAATTTCACTTTTATGTAGAGAAATTTGCGTGAATGAAAATTTTGATGTCACGATCCGAACATAGGCCCGAATCGAGACACGGGACAAGAACCCCGAGAAGCTCCAAGTCGACTAATAGCATGAACATATCATCTAACTCAATCATAATAAAATGGAAGATCGACGTAATCAATATAGCGAAAGTCTGATAATCTCATAACATCGGAATACATAACTCAAACCTGAAGTTGATTACATGCTATGTCTGAAAAGCCTCTACTACTGACGAGTTGATGGGACAAGACCCCAACTAACTCACTAAAGTCTGAAATTGAAAGTACTAGATACAACTAAAAGGAAACACCCTCGAATGATGAGGACTCACCACTCTGGCTGATAAGTGCTAAAGATGCAGGTCTGGCTAATGACGGAACTGATCCTGAATATCCGAGCCAGTATCATGAAATGATACATCATAGAGTATGCGGTCAATATGTGGAATGCACCGAGTATGTAAGGTAATTAAAACTGCTAAGTAAGTAAAATAATAAATCATGCATATCATAAAAACATAATCAAGATAAAATTCTAAGAGTAGGGCTTGCATGCTATTTTCTGAAATCATGATCTGAACATAACTGAATATTATAACTGAATCGAATGACCTGAAGCTAAAAACTGATAATCATAAGTAAAACTGAACATTGGGTCAAACCTGCTGAAAACATAATATCATGACTATTGAACATGCATAACTTAAATCATGAGGAACAATGGGAGACTCGTCATATAACCGACATTACCACGATTGATCTTACGTGGTCCCAACTATCACACTCAAGTGGACAGAGCCGTCCAAAGCTTCTCTAGGGTTAAGGACGCTACCATGATATCGATATCAAGTTGAAGGCCCCTTGGGGGTAGGGGAATCTCACAAAGGAGGTCCCAAATAATTTGAACATACCTATGTTGGTGCGTAGTTCTGAGGCATAGGGTTGACTGGCTCTTAGCCTACTCGGTGCTAGACACTACTCTAAAAAACATGCATATTCTCTCCATCATTTTTCAACAAAGTTGAACCATCATCCGGTGACGAAGCTGACTCATAACGTACATACATAAATATGAAATCATAACATGAGGAGCCTTTGCTCAAACCATACCACAAGCTAAAATTAGTGGGAGTCTAGACTCCAAAATCAATGTGGTAAGCTAATATATGAAGCTTGGATAAATCATGAAACATACTTGATCATATGGGCTTGCCTAATACTTAAACATGTTTGACATAGACTTGATTATTTGAAAACATGAGCATAGACATGGGTAATTCGAAATCATACTTTCTTCATAAACATCTTCTCATGCTTGAATACATATTTCATAAATATCAACTTTCATGAACTTTCATGGATGGCCATCATAACTTTATAAAACTTGAAAGTATAATTTATCATTGAAAACATTGTACCATATTCCCATTAATCATAATCCAATATTAGAAACATGCTTAGATCATACCCATGATTTCAACTTAGAGAATTCACATGTTGGGTCAAAACCCCATAGATTCATCAACTAGAATTTCATGAATTGAGATGGGATTGGGCATGGGTGTGGACAATTACACTCATTCATAACCCTACATACCTGAAGAAATCTGATTTCACAACTTCCTTGATTGCCCAATGAGAATTTGGGGGAGAACTTGAGGGATTTATTCTTGATTATCCTTAGGAACTTCTAGACTTGCACGCATGGAAGTGAATAAGCCTAAAATGAACTCACCCCTCTTAAAACACACTATTTTGAGCTTAAAAATTACATATTTTAGGCCTTAGAAACTTAGGAATTACGGAAAAACCCTTAATAAATTTGCAAGAAAAGCACACTGCCAGACCCCATGAGGGACTAGACAGATCGTCATCAGTGACCACGACTCGTGGTCACCTCCCATTGCCTACACTGGAATTTCATCTTCACTGGTCACCACGAGGGACACAATGACTCGTGGTGTGCCCGATGATTCATGGTGACTGGATGTTAGGGACACTGCCGAAGACATTAAGTCTTCAGTCAAATCTTGACCACGAGCCACTCAATGAATCGTGGTGCTGACCACGACTCGTGGTCAACCCTGTGGCCACCTCAAAACTTGATATCTAATTCATGTCTAACCTCCTCTCCACGAGTCACTTAACAACTCAAGCAACACCCAATGGGTCACTAGATGACTCATCCTGTGACCTGGTGTAGAATATTTTATTTTCTCCGTTTTAACTCCCGGGTCTGATCTTAGGGATCTCGAGGTATTACAATATCTCCCCCTTGGGAATATTCCTCCTTGAATGTGGGAAAACATGCTGAAAAGTAGAGAAATGCAATCATTATACTAAAATACTGACCATACATGCTGAAAACTGACAGAGTGATTGACTCCGAACTGAACTATATGACTGAACTGAATTCCTGAATCATACATACATTCATTGACATGTAAGAAATTGGGGCACATGAGCTGAACATGAAACTGAATGAAATGCTAAGGAGGAAACTGATACCTCAAGCTAACACTAAGACGAAAGGAAATTGATGTGGATATTTAGCCATCATACATGCTTCGGCTTCCCACGTAGCTCTCTCAAACATGCTGATTCCACCACAAAACCTTGACTGAGGCTACTTCTTTGTTTCTTAGCTTTCGAACCTAATGGTCAAGTATTTCTATTGGAACCTCCTCATAACTAAGGCTATCTTTCAAACCGACACTGTCCACCGGAACAAGCAAAGATGGATCACCTAAACACTTCTTTAAGAGCAATACATGGAAACCTGGATGAACTAAAGCTAGTTTCGAGGGCAACTCCAACTCATATGCTACCTTGCCAACCCGTTGCATAATCTAGTACGGACCAACATAACGGGGACTGAGTTTTTCCTTTCTTTCTGAATCTCATCACTCCCTTCATGGGGATACCTTCAGAAACACCCAATCATATTCAAACTCAAGCTCCCTCCTCTTCACATCCGCATAGGACTTTTGGCTACTCTGAGCTGTTTTCGGCCTGTCCCTTATAACCTGAACCTTCTCCAAAGCCTGATGGACTGAATATGGTCCTATCATCATAGCTTCACCGACTTCAAACCAATCAATAGGCAATCTATATTTCCGCCCATAAAGAGCCTTCAAACGGAGCCATCTGAATACTAGACTGGTAGCTGTTGTTATATGCAAACTTAATGAGAGGCAAATGGTCATCCCAACTACCCTTGAAATCATCACATGATCTCAACATGTCCTAATGAGTCTGAATAGTCCGCTCGGCCTGACCATCTCTCTGTGGGTGAAAGGTTGTGCTAAGTTTGACCTGAGTATCAAGTCCTTTCTAAAATGATCTCGAAAACTGAGAGGTAAACTGAGTATCTTTGACTGATATGATAGACATTGGCACTCTGTGCAACCGTACTAACTCCTGAATGTACAACTTAGCATAATCTTCCGCTAAATCAGTAGTTTTGACCGGTAAGAAATGAGCTGCCTTAGTCAACCTGTCCACAACCACCCAAATAGAGTCATACTATTGATGAGTGCGAGGCAACCCTGTGATGAAGTTCATATTGATCTCCTCCCACTTCCATGTAGGGATAATAATGTCTATAAGAATACCTCCAGGTGTCTTTTATGTTCCACTTTCACCTGTTGACAATTCAGACACTTAGCCACAAATTCTGCTATGTCCTTCTTAATGCCACTCCACCAATAGACTTCCCATAGGTCACAGTACATCTTGGTGGCACCTGGATGTATGGAGTATATGGAACCATGAGCCTCGTGCAACATTCGATATCTCAAATCATCAACACCCGGAACACACAAGCGACCCTGATATCGAAGCACCCCATCTCCCCCTTAGGAGAAGACTTCTACCTTCTGATTTTGGACGGCTTCCTTAAACTTTACCAAAATAGGATGATCATCTTATCTAGCTTTAACTTCAGTCACTATGGATGATTCTGACCCATTCTGAACAATGACACCACCATCTATTGAGTTAACCAGACGGACTCCCAACCGTGCAAGCTGATGTACATCCTTCACTAACTCCTTCCTTTCCTCATCTATATGGGATACACTCTCTATGAAAAGTCTGCTAAGAGCATCTGCCACCATATTAGCCTTACTCAGATGATAGAGGACACTCATATCATAATCCTTCAAAAGCTTTAACCACCTTCTCTGACGTAGATTTAAATATGTTTGGGTAAACACATACTATAGGCTTTTGTGGTCTGTAAAAACATCTACATGGACCCCGTATAGATAGTGTCTCTAAATTTTCAAGGCAAATACTACCGCCGCCAATTCAAAATCATGAGTCGGATAGTTCTTTTCATGGATCTTCAGCTGCCTGGAAGCATAATTATGACCTTACTGTGCTGCATGAGTACACGACCAAGGCCGATCCTCGAGGCGTCACAATATACCAAAAACCCCTCGGTACCCTCAGGTAGGGTCAACACTGGTGCTGAGGTGAGTCGAGTCTTCAACTCTTGGAAGCTCTTCTCACAAGCCTCCGATCATTGAAACTTCACTTTCTTCTGGGTCAACTTAGCCAACGGTGTTGCAATGGACGAAAACCCTTCAACAAACCTCCGATAATAACCAGCTAAACCCAAGAAACTCCTGATATCCATAGGACTCACTGGTCTAAGAGAACCATCCTTTTTGCGGACAAAGAGAACTGGTGCACCCCATGGGGATTTGCTAGGTCTGATGAATCCCTTGTCTAGAAGATCCTTCAACTGCTCCTTCAACTCCTTTTTGCTCAGATGGAGCCATTATATAACGAGGAATAAATATAGGCTGCGTATCAGGAAGAAGGCCAATACCAAAATCGATCTCCCGCTCGGGAGAGATTCCTAGTTAATCATCTAGAAACACTTCTGGATACTCACACACTATGAGAACTGACTGGATAATCGGGGTTTCAGATGTAGCATCCTTAACCCTAACTAGATGTACACACAACCCTTAGAAATCATCTTTCTGGCCTTAAGATAGGAAATGAAATGACCTACAGGCACGACTGGACTACCCTTCCACTCTAAGACTGGTTCACCCGGAAATCTGAACTCTACTGCATGGGTTCTACAATTGGCTGAGGCATAACATGCATGTAACCTGATCGTGGGCAAAAATAGCATGCCCGAGTGATGCTTTATACCTTAATTTAGTCTTGTTTATCTAAGTTATTTTATACATTTTCATGTGATTTTATGTAAATGTGAATATATACTAACCAACATGATTAGTCCTTGTTTTTGAAGGTTAATAATGCATTTGAGGAACTAATTCATGATTTGGTGAAGTTGAGGAATGGAATCAAGAGCAAAACGTGAAAGTCAACAAGAAAACATGCAATAACTGGCACCCTGCGCGATAGGGGCCGTGGCATGCTGCCAACGCGGCAACACTTGCCAAAAATTGCATTTTTGGCACATTCCAGTGAGGGTACGCGTTACCAACGTGTCACGGAGGTCAAGTAGGGCGTTCAACTCCGTGACACATTGCTGTTCCACCACAGGCCAAATTTTGCAATTTTTCAGCATAGTATAAATTGAACCCTTAGCTCCTAAAATCATTTGGTCACGATTTTATTCTGGAAAACTACCTAGGAGTGAAGGGAGACGTGGGAGAACTCATCTAGGGTTTATCAAATTCCCTTCTCATCTACCAAATTCATGTAAGTATATTAGTTTAGTATTAGTTAATCGTAGTTTTACGAACATGAATGGCAAGAACCCTTCCTCTAGGGTTGAAGCCATGAATTATGATTGTGATTTTATAAAATTGTTTTGGAATTAAGTTATTGATTGTTGTTTTCGTCTTGCATTCTGGATTGTTGGTTGTTTTTATGATTGATCACCATGAAAGCATATTTTTTAGCTTGGGTAATGGCTTGAGAAAGCATTACCTAGGTCAGGACATGAGAATGTAAGGAGCATGTTTGTATCTCGGGAGAGATTTTTGTGTCAGGATAGAAATATACCTAACACCTTGCTTGGTTGATAAACGGGGGTTATTAAGAGACCAACTTGGGATGTCACATCACCACTCGAAGAAGTAGTTGTGAGGCTAAGTTGAGTTAAATGGTTAGACGCACGAAAGTCCCTAATCGTTTCCCCGTAAACCACAACATAATTGATTGCCCGCGACTAGAAATTAAACTCCTCACTCACAATGTTGCAGTGAGGCTAGATTGCCGTGTTTATAGGCTCGAAAGACCATAAACATGCAATTCTAATTATGTGATATAACAATTGATAGTTCCATGCTTAACCCATTGCAAATCGTAGTATCGCATGATTAATTGGTTTTAACTCTATGTTGCTCCTAGAGTAATTTCAGAATATTTCGTTGACCCAAACTTAGACTTAATTAATCTCAATCGAAAATGTCTATAACCAACACTTGAGGTATTTAAGATCACACTAGAAATTGATAGTTAGAGGAATGGGTCCAGTCCCTGTGGGTTCGACATTCTGGTTCTTAAAAAGGGCCACTATATTACTTGCACGACCCGTACACTTGCAGACGCGCGAATAAGGGCACGTCAAGTTTTTGGCGCCGTTGCTGGGGACTCGGTGAAGTTTTGATAATTTATCTGTTTTTGTGTGATTTTTGAAATTTCCTTAAGTATTGAGAAACTTGGTCTTAGTCTGTTTATTTGCAGGTGACAGGTTGTCCTGCCGAGCTGGCTAGAAATAGAGAGCTTGTGGAACCGTTGCTAGAACCTGAACGTCAAATCCATTTGCGAAGGAGAGTAGCTCTAGAGCAAAAGCTGAAGAGACTTCAAGAAAAGGTGCAACAACAACCACCTGCGGGACAAGCACAATTGTCATCAGAAGCAATGGCAGCAAGACCAATTCGCGAACTGGCAATCCCACTAGCGACGAATGTGACCTCTAGCATCTGTAAACCGGAGCCGGGAGGGCACTTTGAGCTTAAATAGAACATGGTGCAGCTGTTACATTCTAGTGGTCAATTCACTGGGATGGCACATGAGGACCCGCAGCAGCACTTACAGAGCTTTTTAGAGATTAGTGACACGTTTTTCCCCACCGACGTGTCGACAGATTATGTCCGAAAGACCCTCTTCCCATTTTCACTGTTGGGAGAGGCGAAAAAGTGGCTGAAGGCTGAGCCACCGAACTCCATAACTTCATGGAATGACTTGGCTAAGAAGTTCCTTATCAGATTCTTCCCCTCAAGCAAAACTGCAAGGTTGAGAAGTGAAATACTCAGTTTCAAGCAGAGGCCTAATGAGAACTTATATATGGCTTGGGAAAGATTCAAGTCATTGTTGAGAGATTGCCCCCATCACCAGCAATCAAATGAAGTGCTGGCTCATACCTTTGTAGAAAGTCTAGACCCACACACAAAAATATTACTAGACGCTGCATCGGGTGGGCAAGCCTTGGAGAAGACGTATGATGAGTTGTACACTTTGTTGAACAGAATTGCTCAAGGAAATCCAGAGTGGCACAGCGAGTCATCGAGAGGGGCAGGAAAGAGACCAGGGTTGATAGAAGTAGATGGTTTGAAATCCTTGGCAGCACAGTTAGCTTCGTTCCAGCATCAGATGATGACTCAGTTCAATAAACTGAGTATGAACCAATGCTAGGGCCAGGTTAATGCAGTTCAGCAAGCTCTGAGTTGGTGTGAAATTTGTGGTAATAATGGGCACAATGCAGAATCTTGTGGAGCCAATCCGGAGTCAGTCAATTTTGTTGGTAATGTGCAGCGCAGCAGTCAGAATTTTGGAACCAGTTACAACAGAAATTGGCAGGGCCACCCGAATTTTTCTTGGGGTGGAAACCAAAAGCAGAATTATATGCAACCTCAGCAACAACAGTATCAGCAGAATAGGCAGAATGATGGGCAATTGAGTAGCAGCATTGAGGAAACACTGCAGAAAATTATGGAGACCCAGAATCAGTTAGCGGAGAATCAGGCGAGGATGGCAACAGACTTAAAGAATCAGCAAATGGCCACCCGCAATCTTGAAAAACAAGTGGGTCAGATAGCAGCTGCTCAAAACATGAGATCACAAGGGGGATTACCAAGCGACACAGATCCTAACCCTCGGCAGATCAATGCCATCAGTCTGAGAAGCGGTAAGCAATTAGCTAATGCAGTGCCAAAAGAGCTGAGAAAGGGGGTGCAGCCGGAGTTGGTTAGACCAGGACCATCCATCAACATGGGAGATAATCAGAGTGCTGGGAAAAAAAATGCGCAACTTTCATTGCATCCATCACAAAGACCACCACCACCATGCCCTCAGAAATTCAGAAAGAGCAAGGAGGAGGAATGCTTCAAAAAGTTCTTTGAGAGCTTCAAAGAACTTCACATAAATTTGCCTCTTATTGATGTTTTGCAGGGAATGCCCAAGTATGCTAAATACTTGAAGGACGTGATGGCGAACAAAGTTAGATTGGTGGACGTCCAGACTGTAGCACTGACCGAGGAGTGCAGTCACAGGGTATTGAGCAAAATGCCAAAGAAGCTCAAAGACCCAGGGAGTTTTACCCTCCCCATACAAATTGGTAAAGCTGAGGTGCTACGAGCTTTGTGTGACTTAGGGGCAGAGGTTAATCTAATGCCTCTATCCTTATTCAACACCCTGGGGTTGGGAAAACCGAGGCCGACAAGGTTGATGCTGCAGCTGATTGACAAGTCGCTAGTGACACCTGATGGAATAATAGAGGACCTTCTCATCAAAGTAGGTAAGTTTATTATACCTGCTGATTTTATTGTTCTAGATGTTCAGGTTGATGACCTGGTACCCTTAATCTTGGGACGGCCATTCTTGGCCACTGGAGGAGCGGTGATTGACTTGAAAGCAGGGACCCTAAAAATGAGGGTTGAAGATGAAGAAGAACTCTTCCGCGTTTACCAAGAAATGAACCCATTCGCACACTACACTAACCTTTGTCAGGTTAGTGTGTTGGTAGAGGATGAGTGTGGGGTGGAGGATTCCACAGGTGCACGGCCAAAGGCAAGGTCAAGTGTTCAGCCCGAGTCTGATAGAGGACTTCAAATTGAGAAGAAGTTGGAGAAAGAGAGGAACAGAGTGGAGGCTGTTTCCTCTAAACAGCAAAAGAAAAGGAGATGGTTCTCGAAAGAGAACCCAGGTATGAGGATGTCTTGAAAAGGACAGTCCAGTCGTGCCACGACGTAAAATAAGGCACTGCTTGGGAGGCAACCCAAGGGTACCTCAGGTACAATTCGTAATTTTGATTTTTGTGTTGCTTTTGTTATTTTCATTTTGTTTGTGTTTTTGGTGGAAAGTTAAGCACAGATGGAGGGAAGTCTGAGTACCGAGACGGTGGAAGCTAAAGAGCATGGAATAGAAGAAGTGTGGGGTCAAACAACCATCTCTGGAACTTGAAAAGAAAGCATGCTTTTAGCTTGGCATAGAGGCTCAGGGAGTATTTCTCATCCTTTAAATGTTAATTTGAGGCTATGAGGACATAGCAAGACTTTAACTGTGGGGTGAGAAAAATTTCTAAATTTTTGTGCTTAACAAGTTTTTGGTGAATGTGATGCTTGTGTGAAATTTGGGAGAAATTTGAAAATTTTTTCTGAATTAAGCATGACTTCATCACCCGTTGGTTTTTCTTTTCGGTTCTTTTCCGACGGGGGGGTCTTTGAACCGAAGAATAAATTTTTTTTTATTTCCTTTGTTTGTAGATAGTGTCTTTAGTCATAGTTAGGGACTGTTTCTGACGATGGATGGATGACGATCGTCTTGAGGAAAAATTGGTCGATAGGCTTTGGGATTTTGAAACCATAACTAATTGGTGCTTGATGTTCTTGTTATGTGCTAGTGATTGTAAGATGCAAGTATGTTCGGTGTGAAGCATGCAGGTGTATAACTTTGTGTGAGACGCTTAGGCTCTTGAATTTGACTCAATATGATTGAAGCTTAATTCTGAATTCTTGTGATTAGCTGAGTAAGAGTCTGATGAATGTGTCTCGAATTGAGCATGTGCCATGAGTGTAAGGTTTTTGAGTATTCTGTGCTATTGTGGATTGTCTAGAACTTGCCTGGTGTGTTTATAAAATGAAATGAAGGCTGTGAATTGTATGAGATGATTTAGGCATTTCTTTGAATGAACCAAATTGTTATCCCTCATTTTACCTACCTTGAAAATTAATCCTAGTTAACCCCGTTGAGCCTTGAGCCTATTCTTTGACAACTGCAACATAAGCTTGATCCTTTTTCTTTCATTAGCCTTGTGTTTGATCCAAAACTCCTAAGCACTTGAGTGGAAAAAATCCAAAGGAGTAAAGGAGTGAGAAGAATGAAAAGAAAGGAAAAGTAGCAAGTTGTAGAAGTGAGAAAAGGACAAAGGTGCACTTGGGTGAAAATGGTTGATTATTACTAAGGAGCAAGAAAACAAATTAATGAAATTTTTTTATAGAGCTCCTTACTAATAAGCTAAAAGTGCCTAAAGAAAGAGGGAACATAAGAGGAAAAAGAAAGCTGAAAGGAGAAAAAGGTGAAGTAAGGGAAGGAAAGTTCGTAATGAGGGCGTAATGTATTAAAAGCGCTTGGGAAAGTTAGTCACTATTATTGGCCAGAATAGTACCTGCCTGTCCCTTAGCTTACATTACAACCCATTAAGTCCTACTTGATCTTACATTCACACATCCTTAAATTAGTGGAATAAAATACTAAGGGCAAGCTTATGGGTCATTACATGATGCATGTGAATTCTTTGTGAGAGTGAGCGTAATTCTATTCATGTACCCACACATGTTGTGATTTAAAAAATTATTTTTGCGTGTGATTGGGTAACTCTCTTTCCGTGAGGAGCACATGTTGAATGAAGGATATAATTCATATGGGATTTCTTAATCAGTTGATTTGCATGAGTTTGCTAAGATTGAGAGTCGATTCTTGAGGTTAAGAAGTCTTAACATAGTTGTACTTCATTTCAGTGATCAAATCGTGCATGCTCTATCTTTAGCTTATTATCTTACGTAATCATTGTAGTCGTAGCTTGAATATTCTTGCTAAATGAGTTATGGATGTGTCTCCATATGCATGAGATGTAATAGGTTGTTCGAGGACGAATAAGACTTTAAGTGTGGGATAGGTGATCGTGGGCAAAAATAACATGCCCGAGTGATGCTTTATACCCTAATTTAGTCTTGTTTATCTAAGTTATTTTATACATTTTCATGTGATTTTATGTAAATGTGAATATATACTAACCAACATGATTAGTCCTTGTTTTTGAAGGTTAATAATGCATTTGAGGAACTAATTCATGATTTGGTGAAGTGGAGGAATGGAATCAAGAGCAAAACGTGAAAGTCAACAAGAAAACATGCAATAACTGGCACCCTGCGCGATAGGGGCCGTGGCACGCTGCCAACGCGGCAACACTTGGCCAAAAATTGCATTTTTGGCACATTCCAGTGAGGGTACGCGTTACCAACGTGTCACGGAGGTCAAGTAGGGCATTCAGCTCCGTGACACGTTGCTGTTCCACCACAGGCCAAATTTTGCAATTTTTCAGCATAGTATAAATTGAACCCTTAGCTCCTAAAATCATTTGGTCACGATTTTATTCTGGAAAACTACCTAGGAGTGAAGGGAGAAGTGGGAGAACTCATCTAGGGTTTATCAAATTCCCTTCTCATCTACCAAATTCATGTAAGTATGTTAGTTTAGTATTAGTTAATTGTAGTTTTACGAACATGAATGGCAAGAACCCTTCCTCTAGGGTTGAAGCCATGAATTATGATTGTGATTTTATGAAATTATTTTGGAATTAAGTTATTGATTGTTGTTTTCGTCTTGCATTCTGGATTGTTGGTTGTTTTTATGATTGATCACCATGAAAGCATATTTTTTAGCTTGAGTAATGGCTTGAGAAAGCATTACCTAGGTCAGGACATGAGAATGTAAGGAGCATGTTTGTATCTCGGGAGAGATTTTTGTGTCAGGATAGAAATATACCTAACACCTTGCTTGGTTGATAAACGGGGGTTATTAAGAGACCAACTTGGGATGTCACATCACCACTCGAAGAAGTAGTTGTGAGGCTAAGTTGAGTTAAATGGTTAGACGCACGAAAGTCCCTAATCGTTTCCCCGTAAACCACAATATAATTGATTGCCCGCGACTAGAAATTAAACTCCTCGCTCACAATGTTGCAGTGAGGCTAGATTGTCGTGTTTATAGGCTCGAAAGACCATAAACATGCAATTCTAATTATGTGATATAACAATTGATAGTTCCATGCTTAACCCATTGCAAATCTTAGTATCGCATGATTAATTGGTTTTAACTCTATGTTGCTCCTAGAGTAATTTCAGAATATTTCGTTGACCCAAACTTAGACTTAATTAATCTCAATCGAAAATGTCTATAACTAACACTTGAGGTATTTAAGATCATACTAGAAATGGATAGTTAGAGGAATGGGTCCAGTCCCTATGGGTTCGACATTCCGGTTCTTAAAAAGGGCCCTATATTACTTGCACGATTTCAAGAATGACTTTGAAACTACTAGCAACATAGGGAGTCACAAAAGATAAAGTAGCCCCTAGATCTAACAATGCATATACATCGAGGTGGAATACTCGTAACATACCAGTGACTACATCTGGGGAGACCTCCTGCTCCTGACAGGATGCTATGTCATAGAATTTGCTTTGACGCTGACCACCACCTGCACTAGTAGGTACCCATGCTGGGCTGGGCGTGCTGGTGGAGCTGCTGAATTGGAGGCTTTTCCTCGGCCCCTATCATGACCCTGTTTGGCTGCTGGGCAATTCCTAAGAATATGTCCGGGCTTCCTGCACCCGAAACAAGCACCTGAACCTTCTAAGCACTGACCCACGTGTCTCCGACCATATTTGCTACACTCTAGAGGGATGGTCTCTGTGGGTCTGCTACTCTGTCCTCTAGAGCCTGATGCTCGTCCCCTCTGATCACGCCAGGATCTGGATGGCACACTCATAGTCGAAAGCGCTGAGGCTAAAAACTTCTAGTGGGACTGCTGACGGTGCCCACTGGTTCTCTGCTGGGAGAATCTGAAGCTATCAGTCCTGGCCCTCTTGGTCTCTCTCTCCCGCTCACTCATCTGCATCGCCTCTATCTGCTGGGCGTACAGGACTATCCGAGCAAATCAATGTCCTGATGTAGCATCATGGTCTGTCAATCACTGACCAAGTAGTCTGCTGTCCCATGCACGAATCGGCTCACTCGGGCTCTTTAATTTGCAACCATCTCAGGTGCATACTTGGACAGATGAGTGAACTCCAAGGCATACTCCTGAACTATCGATTTTCCTTGTTTTATGTTCAGAAACTCAGCTGCTTTAAACTCCCTCATCTCATGAGGGAAGAACCGATCCAGAAATGCGGCATAAAACTCCTCCCAACCAATAGGGCCTACTCCAACTGCCCTGCTATCCTTACATTAGTCCCGATGTGCGCAACCCCTTTCAATTTATATGAGGCTAGATTGGCGCACTCCTCTCTGGTCACCCCATGATCTGGGTGATCTTCAGAATCTTATCATAAACTCGTGTGGATGCTCGTCCACCTTTGATCCAAGAAACTCTAGAGGGTTCATCCCCATAAAATCTCTAACTCTTGCCATCACTGCATTCCTGTTCTGAGGGACATGCGCTATCGCCAGTTGATTGACCTAGGCGGTCAAGGCCTGATCTAGCATCTTTATGGTTGCCCTGAACTCGGCATGGGCAATTGGCTTGGGTACATGCTCCTCATGGGCTAGTTGGGCCTGCTTGTGCCCATCTCCATTGCTATTCTCGTGGCCTTCTCCACTTTTGTTTCTTCTTCCATTAACTCATAGAGGAGGCATAATTTTGCAAATGCGTATAGCACAAGTTGGAAGGATAAAGAGGCATTCCATCGCACGACATAAATCATGAACGAAGGGAACATTTCCTAAACATCTCGTAGCCTCTTCTTCACAAGTGTGGAACGATTCACACCCATGAAAAAGACTATACGTAACGTGGCTTTCAGACACCCTAGGATACTTCAAAACTAATGCTTTGATACCAAGTTTGTTGCGATCCAAACATAGGCTCGAATCGAGACATGGGACAAAGAACCCCGAGAGGCTCCAAGTCGACCCATGGCATGAACATATCATCTAAGTCAATCATAATAAAATAGAAGATCAACATAATCAATAAAGCGGAAGTCTGATAATCTCATAACATCGGAATACATAACTCAAAACCAAAGTTAATGACATGCTATGTCTGAAAAGGCTCTACTACTGACAAGTTGATGGGATAAGACCCCAACTAACTGACTAAAGTCTAAAACTGAAAGTACTAGATACAACTGAATGGAAAGGCCCTCGAATGATGAGGACTCACCACTCTGGCTGATAAGTGCTAAAGCTGCAAGTCTAACTAATCATGAAATGATACAACATAGAGTATGCAGTCAGTACGTGGAATATACCGAGTATGTAAGGTAAGTAAAACCGCTAAGTAAGTAAAATCATAAATCATGCATATCAAAAAAACATAATCAAGATAAAATTCTAAGAGTAGGGCTTGCACGTTAATTTATGAAATCATGATCTGAACATAATTGAATTGAATGACCCAAAGCTGAAAACTGATAATCATAAGTAAAACTGAACATTGGGTCAAACCATCTAAAACCATAATATCATGACTAATGAACACGCTTAATTGAAATCATGAGGAACAATGGAAAACTCATCATATAACCGACATTACCATGATAGATCTTACGTGATCCCGACTATCACACTCAAGTGGACAGAGTCGTCTAAAGCTTTGCCAGGGCTAAGGACGATACCATGATATCGATATCAAGCTGAAGGCCCCTTGGGGGCAGGGGAAGCTAACAAAGGAGGTGCTAAATAATCTGAACATACCTACGTTGGCACGTAGATCTGAGGCATAGGGTTGTCTGACCCTTAGTCTACTCGGTGCTAGAAACTACTCCCAAAAATATGCATATGTTATGTCTCTGAAATTACACCTCGTAATGAGATATAACGCGGTCGATGTCAAATATAAAACCCAACAAAGGTTTGGGTCGATCCCACATGGAATATGGAAGAATATAGAAGAATGCAGTATTTAAGCTTTTAAGTCAATTATTTCCGGGGGGGGGGGGTTGTAAAAGTAATAAATAAAAATGTTGAGAAATTGTGAAGGTTGGTTCCAAATTAATGGAACTAACTAGGGTAAGTGTTCCACATGACTTCATAACCACAAGGCTTTTATACTAGTGATCTATTCCGGTTTAACTTGGTTCGACCTTTCCTTTGGCATCCAATTTGCAAGGAATTCCCTCACCATATTCAAGTTACAATCACCCAGTGCATTAAATATAAAACCAAGACCAAGGGTGAGTATTCTATCAGCTATGTGAGGGAAAACTAGTGACAAACAATTTCTATCAATAAACATATCATGTGAATGTTTAGATTCCTTATGTTCCTTAAACCATTTTTTACCTTCTTTCTCCGTGACCCAACGGAGAGCATATCGCCTAAATGGTGGTGGTGTCATATTCACATCTTCATGCTCCTCTTCACTAGTTGTTCTTGTCCTTTTAAACCTATGACTTGAAGAAGCTAATCCTTTCCCTTTGTTTGCTTTTGGATCCATTGATGGAAGTTTCTCAAGAAAAATGTTAAATTTTGTGTTTTGGGTAAAAAATATTTGGAGGATTTTGATGAAAAGATAAAGATTTGAAAGAGTTTTCTTTGAGGAATTTGGTGGTGCAGTGCGGCTCTTCACAAGAATGAACTAAAATTCTTAGGTTTAGGCCATTTAAAGTACTCCTTTTGGCTAGAAATTCCATTTTTTTCCCTTAAAAGTTTTGCCTGTACACCTGCTGAGTGTCGTGGCGCTGGAAGCTCCTGATTCTCTGCGCATCGTGCGCTTGGATGCACCAGAATTGCCCCACCTCGCGCGCCTGAATGCGCCAATGTATCTGCGCCGCGCGTTTGGATGCACAAGAACTACACTGCCTCATGCGCATGGATGTGTCAATGTCTTTGTGCGTCGCACCTGCTGGTGCTACTATGTTGTCTGCGCGTCGTGCTAGGCTGTGTGGCACTTGAGCCTATGCCTCGCGCAAGACCTTGTGCTGCTTGGCCTGAGTGATGCCCCGTGCGCACGTTCGACTGTCTTGCTACCTTTTTTTTTTTTTACTATTTAAGCTGAATTTTTGTTGCAAATCATGACCTATCACCTGAACACTTGAAAAAACACATAAAAATGAAAAATTTATCTAGGGTTGCCTCCCACGTAGCACCTGATTTAACGTCGCGGCATGACATATGTATCTTGATTACTCAGACTTCATCAAGATACCTATTGAGACCGTGGTCATATCTTGGCCGCTTTTTTTACCACTTCGCCCTGTGACACATTAGAAAATAAAAGAAAAACAAAAAATAGGAAATGATGACTAAAAGTTAAACACAAGCAATTAATCTAATTCTAAGCCGTATTCCTTGGCAGCGGCGCCAAAATTTGATGTCGCTCAAATTACACCTCGTAATGAGATATGACGTGGTCTATGTCAAAATATAGAACCCAACAAAGGTTGGGGTCGATCCCATAGGGAATATGAAAGGATATAGAAGAACGCTAGTATTTAAGCTTTTAAGTCAATTATTTCCTAAGAGGGGGGATTTGTAAAAGTAATAAATAAAAATGTTGAGAAATCCAAGGCGTTTTATACTAGTTATCTATTTCGGTGCTTAGCATGCAATATCGATAAGTTAAATTCACCTAAATGGTTGGTCCCCTATTTAGATGATTATCACCACGAAACTTGGTCTTTCTACGGGTGTATACTTGATATTAACTATTTCCAGACAAGGTCAAGCTATTAGGTGAGGGTTGATAGCCTCATCTCCGTTGTTAATCCCTTTTCCCATTCAGTACCCCCTTGATCCGGTAAGTAAGAATAAGGCAAGTCCCAAACTTTGCAACTGTTAATAAATAATTAAAACGAAGGGATGAACAATACATGCATAAACTCCGTTCAAGAATCACTAAGTATTTTACTTATGTGTGCTTCCCACAACCCTAGTTATGGAAGTTTTCGCCTATCATAATTATAAGTAAATTCATAGCATTCATAGACCAAAAAACTCAAAATAATACTTACAATGATGTTAGGAAGAAACTTCACTTGAATAATGCAAAAATAAGGAAAACCAATTCAACAATTGTCTCGAAATATGAAATAAAGCCTTACAATCGTATCTCTAACTTATGTCTTCAAAACGTGTTAAGACTTAAGACTCAAGATCTCTTCCAACTTAAAACTTAAAACTTGAAGACTTTCAAACTTGTCTATTACATGAAAATAAAAGGGTATTTATAGTAGTAGATTTATGTTTTCCTTCTTCCTTTGCGGAATTGATTTGGGATTTGAAGCTCCTTTTCCTAGTTGAAGTAGGAGTTGAATTTTTGGCCGTGTGAACCCTTTCTGCATTGCCCATGCCAACGCACTGCACTTGGGCCATGTCACACGCTCCATTGCGCCAGGAGAAGGCTGCCTCGCGCATATCATCGCACCGCAAGGACAGACGCCTCGCGCATGACATAGCGTTGGGAAGAGGGCTACTGCGCGCCTGCTGTAGTGCTGGGACAAGGGATGCTACATGCCAGGTATAATGCTAGATGTGCTGCGTATTGCATGGCCTGTAGCGCCAGTTTGCTGCTTCCTCGCGCGGCCTATAGCGCCAATGGCCTGGCGCCTCGCGCATGGCATTGTGCCATTTTTGTTTGCCCGTGTTCTTGCTTAGTTCAATACTTCTTCTTCAGCTTTATTTCAAACGTCTCAAATACGTTCAAATCCATCATTTTTATCCCTAAAAACATCTAATCATATGTGTTAGCTAATTTCACAAATCTATAACATAATCACATGCAAATACACATAAATTTATTCTCTAAACATAGTAAAGTGCGGGTGACATATGTCTATGACGTGCGTAAGTACGCCCTTCATCAACACCTCACACTTAAACTATTTTTTATCCTCGAACAATATTCTACTTCCCTTCTCACATTTACGCACAATATTTATCCTACAAACAGGTCTACTTGCACTTAGGATCATGAGATAAATCAAAGAAGCTCAAACAATTCACTCGCATGCATATGGGATCAATATTAGAATGTCAAAGTTCGAAATCACTTATCTTTTGAAAATTAACTCATCAAGACATATTTTAGGCCAATATGAATTATATGTAATTTTTAGCAATCAAGATTTACCAAAGTCTTACCATTGTGCCCCTCACTATTTGGAGAGATGCCGTTTCACACACAAGATATAAGTGAATATAAACTTGGGCATAAATAAAATAATTTCCGCTCACTCTCCCAAAGAACTCAACATACATGTAAAAGGTGACCCACAGGCTTGCCCTTAGTATAATACTTTGCTAATATAGAATTATGAATCAAGGATCAATTAGGACTACAATTGGTTGTAATGTAGGCTAAGGGACGGGTAGGAACTATCTAGCCAAGATAGTGACTAATCTTCCTAAGCACTTTAATACTTCACAACACTGAGATTTTTTTAAGCACATTCTTTAATTTCCAATTTTTCTCCTTATACCTCCTTATTTTTCAATTTTTCAACTTAGGTGACTAGTGGAGATTTTTCTTTCAACATTGAGCTCTATTTTTCTCTTCATTCTTTTCAATTCAAAGCTCTTTTGCTTCTTTTTGTTTTCCCAATAACATCACCCTCCTTGTCTAGCAATTTTCACCTTTTTCTTTTCTTCTAACTTTCACATTTTTTTAGCTTTTCCCTTCACTTTTCCAATTAGGCTCCTTTCCTACAAAAGTTTTTCATTAAAGTGCTCTACGAGTCATTTGGATCAAATATAAGTCAATAGAACAAAAAGGGATTTAAGCTTGTAATATGGCTATCAAAAGAATAGGCTAAGGCTCAACATGGCTAACTAGGATAATTACAATCAAGGTAGGTAAAATAGGATAAAAATATGGCTACCAAAGAAACGCCTATATCACTTCCTAAATCCATCATTCATATTTCGCTTTGCACACACGCCGGGCAAGTTCTAGACATCAAATTGCAAGCATGGAGTATATCAAAAATTCCTCACTTACACTTTGGCACAAAATTGTTTAACAATGGAAATCAAGATCACATAAACACATATATCCATATTGCATGCATAACATAATTAAGCCTATCTTTTTCTTTTCAAGCACATGAGTTAAGTTCCCAAAAGACTAAGTGTTGCTACCTTTTTCATGCATTTTTGAGTGAATTTAATAAAGTCTCAACGATACCTAAAGTGAAGCACCTAGCATTCGTAGGGTCCAAGTTTTTGTTCTTCCTAATGAATAATTTACCCTTAAGAAGGTTGTATCCATCCGTCATCGGGAAATGTCATGACTCAATGACTAAATATAAAGAAAATTAAAAAAATCTAGACTCTCTAATCGGTTCTAAAGGACTATCCACCGGAAAAGTACCAAAAAAAAATCAGAGGAACCTAAAATAAAATAAAATAAAACTAAAAAAAATACTAGGCCTAACATGTACAAATTTAGCAATTATGGAATGCATGGTAATATGAAGTTCACTTCTCCCACCCCACACTTAATTAGTTTCACTGTCCTCAGTGCTAAAACAAATAAGCATAAAGTAATAGAGTGGAAAAAGAACTCTCTGGGCCTCTACTCCTTATCGTTTGGGGGGGGGGGGGAAGTGCAGCTTCCCTCATTTCAGAATCATCCTCATCATCATCACTAGACTCTATGTCCGAGTCTACTCTTTCCATCTCGTCCTCCGTGGCAACATCATCATCAAGAGGCTCCTCGTATCCAGGCCCAACTCTGCAAAGAGCTTGTGATTACTCGCTCAGAGGGTAGTATATGTTAAGCTATTGTAGATGCTCCTCAGTCACACCATTCATCCTCAGCTAGAACCTTTGCATACCATATAAGTGGTTCAACATGTTGTCAATTCGCCCATTGCGCTCATTGACAGTAAGGACTGGACCGTTTATACCCTCGGGTTCCTTTGTTTTTATCACATCAACCTCCCTAGGATCATAAGAAGGTCTATAGTTCGCTTCCTCCTCCTCAATGTCGTGTCCCCGCAAAAATCGGGTTAGGAGACCCCAAATCTGAAGTTTTGCCCTTTTTTAACCCTTGCTCTTTTCAACATATTTTTAATGAGCACCCCCACATTAATTGGCATTCCAGTAATTACCGTATATACAAGACACCCTCTTTCTCTAGTCACATGAGTTACATGTTTTCTAGGCACCAAACAAGCATATACTATTTTTAACCAAACTCATGCCTCTCTACTTAAGTGAGCGTATGGAAGCAAAACATGATACCCAAGTTGTTGGTGGCTAGTCCATCGTGCAACAGAGTTAGGGCCACACAAAGGATGTATAATATTCCTATAAGGAGGTTTCTTCACCAAGTCAACCAAAGGTTGTGGATCATCATTGGGTGTCCCAAGTAATTTATTCAAAGCTTTAGGTGCAAACTTAATAATTTGACCCCTTATTTTAACTTGGTTCGACCTTTCCTTTGTCATTCAATTTGCAAGGAATTCTCTCACCATATTTAAGTTACAATCACCCGGTGCATTAAATATAAAACCAAGACCAAGGGTGAGTATTCTATCAACCATGTGAGGGAAAACTAGTGACAAATAATTTCTATCTATAAACATATCATGTGAATATTTAGATTCCTTATGTTCCTTAAACTATTTTTTACCTTTTTTCTCCTTGACCCAACAGAGACCATATCGCCTCAATAGTGGTGGTTTAAGCCATTTAAAGTATTCCTTTTGGCTAGAAATTCCATTTTTGCCCTTAAAATTTTTGCCTCTACACCTGATGTGCGTCGCGGTGCTGGAAGCACCTGATTCTCTATGCATCGCGCGCTTGGATGAGCTAGAATTGCCCCGCCTTGCGCACTAGGATGCGCTAATGTCTCTGCGCGTCGCTCGCTTGGATGCGCAAGAACTACCCTGCTTTGCGCGCATAGATGTGCCAATGTCTTTGTGCGTCGCGCCTACTGGTGCTATTGTGTTGCCTGCATGTTGCGCCAGGCTGTTCGACGCTTGAGCCTGTGCCTCGCGCAAGGCCTTATGCTGCTTGGCCTGAGCGATGCCCGGTGCCCACGTTTGACTGTCTTTCTCCCTTTTTTTTTTTTTTTACTATTTAAGCTCAATTTTTGTTGCAAATCATGACCTATCACCTGCACACTTGAACAAACACATCAAAATGAAAAATTTATCTTAGGTTGCCTCCCAAATAGCGCCTGATTTAACGTCGCGATACAACACAGGTATCTTGATTACTCAGACTTCATTAAGATACATGTTGAGACCGTGGTCACATCTTGGCCGCTTGTTTTACCATGCCGCCCTGTGACATACTAGAAAATAAAAGAAAAGCAAAAAATAGGAAATAAAGACTAAAAGTTAAACACAAGCAATTAATATAATCCTAAATCGTATTCCCCAGCAACAACGCCAAAATTTGATGTCACTCAAATTACACCTCGTAATGAGATATAACACGGTCGATGTCAAATATAGAACCCAACAAATATTGGGGTTGATACCACAGGGAATATGAAAGGATATAGAAGAACGCTAGTATTTAAGCTTTTAAGTCAATTATTTCCTAAGAGGGGGGATTTGTAAAAGTAATAAATAAAAAATGTTGAGAAATTGTGAAGGTTGGTACCAAATTAATGAAAGTAATTAGGGTAAGTGTTCCCCATGACTTCATAACCACAAGGCATTTTATACTAGTGATCTATTCCAGTGCTTAGCATGCAATATCAGTAAGTTAACTTCACCTAAATGTTTGGTCCCCTATTTAGATGATTATCACCACACAACTTGGTCCGTCTACGGGTGTATACTTAAGTAACCCTTACCCTTGATGTCATATTAACTATTCCCGAACAAGGTCAAGCTATTAGATGAGGATTGATGGCCTCAACTCTTCGTTGTTAATCCCTTTTCTCATTCACTACCCCCTTGATCCGGTAAGTAAGAATAAGGCAAGTTCCAACATTTGCAACCATTAAGAAATAATTAAAACGAAGGGAAAAACAATACATGCATAAACTCCATTCAAGAATCACTAAGTATTTTACCTATGTGTGTTAATTCATCATGGTTCCCACAATCCTAGTTGTGAAAGTTTTAGTCTATCATAATTATAAGTAAATTCATAACATTCATAGACAAAAACTCAAAATAATACTTATAATGATGTCTCGAAATATGAAATAAAGCCTTACAATCGTATCTCTAAACTTATGTCTTAAAAACATGATAAGAGTTAAGACTCAAAACCTCTTCCAACTTAAAACTCAAAACTTGAAGACTTTTCAAACTTGGCTACTACATGAAAATAAATGGGTATTTATAGTAGTAGATTTATGTTTCCTTCTTCTCTTTGCGGATTTTATTTGGGATTTGAAGCTCCTTTTCCTAGTTGAAGTAGGAGTTGGAGTTTTAGCCGTGTGAACCCTTGCTACGTCTCCCATGCCAACGCGCTGCACTTGGTTCACATCACACGCTCCATTGCGCTAGGAGAAGGGTGCCTCGCACATGCCATCTTGCCGCAAGGACAGGCGTCTCGCGCATGATGTAGAGCTGGGAAGAGGGCTGTTGTGCGCCTGCTGTAGTGCTAGGACAAGGGCTACTGCAAACCAGGCATGGCGCTGGATGTGTTGCGCGTCGCACGGTCTGTTGTGCCAGTTTTTTTGCTGCCTCTCGCGGCCTATAGCACCAATGGCCTGGCGCCTCACGTGTGGCAATGTGTCATTTTTGTTTTCCCATGTTCTTGCTTAGTTCAATCCTTCTTCTTTAACTTTATTTGAAATGTCTCAAATACGTTCACATCCATCATTTTTACCCTGAAAACATCTAATCACATACATTAGCTAATTTCATAAATATATAACATAATCACATGCAAACACACATAAATTTATTCTCAAAACATAGTAAAATGCGGGCGACATATGTCTATGAAGTGCGTAAGTACGCCCTTCATCAATATGCTCTTCATCATTTTTCATCAAAGCTGAACCATTGTCTAGTGACGACGCTGACTCATAACATACATACATAAATTTGAAATCATAACATGAGGAGCCTTGGCTCAAACCATACCACAAGCTGAAAATAGTGGGAGTCTAGACTCCAAAATCCATGTGGTAAGCTAATACATGAAGTTTGGATAAATCATGAAATATACTTGATCATATGGGCTTGCCCAATCTTCAACATGTTTGAGATAGACTTGATCATTTGAAAACATGAGCATAAACATGGGTAATTCGAAATCATACTTTCTTCATAAACATCTTATCATGCTTGAATACATATTTCATAGATCTCAACTTTCATGAACTTTCATGGATAGTCATCATAATTTTATAAACCTTGAAAATATAATTTATCATTGAAAACATTGTACCATATGCCCATTAATCATAATTCAACACTAGAAACATGCTTAGATCATACCCATGATTGAAACTTAGAGAATTCACATGTTGGGTTAAAACCCCATAGATTCATCAACTAGAATTTCATGAATTGAGAAAGGATTGGGCATGGGTGTGGACAATTACACCTATTTATAACCCTACATACCTGAAGAAATATAATTTCACAACTTCCTTGATATCCTAATGAGAATTTGGGGGAGAACTTTAGGAATTTAGGCTTGATCACTCTTAGGAACTTCTAGACTTGCATGCATGGAAGTGAATAAGCCTAGAATGAACTCACCCCTCTTAAAACACTCTATTATGATCTTAAAACGACATATTTTAGGCCTTAGGAACTTATAAATTATGAAAAAACCCTTAATAAATTAGTAGGGAAAAGCACATTGCCAGTTCCCAGGAGGGACTGGATGGATCATCATCAGTGACCATGACTCGTGGTCACCTCCCGTTGCCTACACTAGATTTCCATCTTCACTGTTCACCACAAGGGACTCCATGACTCATGGTGTGCCCGACGACTCGTGCTGACTGGTCATTAGGGACACTGCTAGAGACATTAAATCTTCAGTCAGATCTTGACCACGGGCCACTCAATGAATCGTGGTGCTGACCACGACTCGTGGTACCCCCGTGGACACCTTAAAACTCAAGATTTCAACCATGTGCAACCTCCTCCCCACGAGTCACTTAATGACTCATGGCACACCCAATGGGTCACTGGACGACTCGTCCTGTGTTACCTGGTGCAAAAAAAATTATTTTCTCCGTTTCAACATCCGGATTTGATCTTAGAGCTTTCGGAATATTACAATTGATATGAGTTTATTATTTCTAAAAAATATTTTCAAAGGATTATTGGTTATGAAATGCAAGAAAACTGTTTGATTTATGTGAAGTTTGATCTCCAAGAAGTTATCCAATTTCAAGTGGGCATACTGTCATATCATGTTACTCTAGACAGTAAATTTTCTTATCATGCAAATAAAAGTATCTTCCACTTGATTGTTGCTACGAACAAATCAAATGAGCAATTTGTCTATGACAATGTGGTCACAGACAAAGTGATTGTCAAGAATGTATTTGGTTGAGTTTAAGGACTCAACATATACCAAGAGACATATGTTATGAAAAAAAAAGATAGTACCATCAATATCAACATTTTGAAAAGCTGGTATACAAGATTGGAATGCATCATCTACAAGATTAAATGGTGTTTTCATTAGGGGGAGTAAAATATGCAGTACTCTTTTTTCCTTAGCTGAGGTTTTGTCCCCCTAGGTTTTTCTGGAAAGGTTTATAATGAGGCAACTATAAATATGTATTACAAGATATGTGTACTCTTTTTTCTTCATAGGGATTTTTTCCACTTGGTTTTTCTTAGTAAGGTTTTAATGAGACACATTATCTATCAAATAGAGATCCAATGAGGAGTGTTATAAATGTATTTTGTATTATAGTGAATGTCTAATTTTTGGAGATAATTTAGGGTTATCTTTGGGACCAAGTTAGTTTTTCCCTATAAATAAAGGGATTTCCATTCATTGTAGTTCGTTCCTCAAGAGAAATAAGAAGTCTTCTCTCTTCTCTCTTCTTTCTTTCTTTACGATGTTCTTTTTTTATTTTTTTATTTTGTAACAAAAATTTATTTTTAATACGATAAATAACTAAAACAGAATAGAGAGAGTACCAGTTAGTACAACATAAATATTTTCTTTTTATCAAGTACCTATTTTAAAATTTTATAAATCATTTTATAACATCTTATCAAATCCCATTTTTTAAGAGATTTGCATTTTGACCGCACCATATTTTAGGCAAATCCTTTATCAGTTGTCTCTTAGCTTTTTTCACATTTTTAAGTTCTCTTACCCCTCTTCACAAGTCAAATCAAAATATTCACATCCCACATTGTGATTTTTCTGAGTTATTACTATATTCTATCCTCTTTAAAATTCGATTTCGTCCCATACAACATTGGAAAAATAATTTCATATTTTATCAATTTACTAAGCTTATTTATATGTTAATGAATTGGAGAGTAGTTTTTAAAGGAAAATTTATGTAATAGAGCAAATATGTGCTATTTATTAATTATTTATAGCAATACTTTTAAAAAATTATAATTTATAACTATATTTTACTTTCTCTAGCCTCTCTTCATAATCTTTCTTGCCTCCCTCCTCAATCTCACTCATCTCTCTATCATATCTCACTCGCCACTCTCCTCTTTCCTCTCTCTCTCTCTCTCTCTCTCTCTCTCAATAATTATTGCCTCTCTCTGTATTTTTGTATTTTCGGCTCTCATTTTGTTTTTCTGTCTTTTCGTCTCTCTCTCTCTCTCTCTGTGTGTGTGTGTGTGTTATATTTTTGTACTTAGAGAAAATGAATACAAGTGATACAGGAGAAAATGAATATAAGTAACAAAAGAGCAAATGAATACAAGTGATGCAATAGCAAATGAATATAGTTTTGTATATATTTTTAATTTTTTCGTAGCTTTGTAAACACCTTGATTATATTTACCGATACAATCTAAATGCATACATGAATGCAATTGAAATTAGAGTGAATAAATATAAGTAAAATTAGAGTGAACGAACACAATCTCTTGTATTTTTTTGTTGTTTGTATCTTTGTATAAACCTATGGTGTTCATTAATACAGCCTATATATATCGATACAAACTGTATTCATCGATTAATTTATATTCACCAATATATAGATCATGTATTCATCAATACTACCCAAATATGAATATAACGAAAACATGTCACACCCCAAACCCAAGGAGGTGTGACAACATCCGGTACTTTATTGACCAAGTGAACTCAACAATAATCTAACTACAATAAGCTAGAGCCAACGAGGCTCGACATCACAATAATAAAATAAACAGAGTAAACGACCATCTAAAATAGAAGCTAGCTCATAGACCAATCAATAGATAGACAATAGGAAAACACAGTCACAAAATGAAATAACAATATGTATAATAGGGCCTTCCAGGACTACAACAATATTACAAACACAACGAACATCTACGAGCCTCTATAAATACAAAAATAGTCACATGATCAAGACAGGGCCCCGACCTACCTATAAATCAAACAACTGGCAACTTCGGATTACTTGGAGCTTACCAACCCAGATAGAACTCCAGTCTGTTAATGAGAGAATATACTATATGTCGGTCAACACTTGTAGGAATGATAGCAGTGCCCGCAGACTCGGAGCGTCAGTATGAAAATGTACCGACTATGTAAGGAGACAAGAGTAATCAGATACAAAATAAAAAAGCAACAGATATGCAGGATACAACAAATAGTACAGAATATATCAACAGGAAGGAATACATAAGCAACAAGGGAAATAGAATATACCTGGCCCCTGTAAGCCTAACAAATTCAAAAGACACCTAATCGATATAATTCACCCATCACAACTTGTACCACAACAGTCTCCAACGATACCATCTTACCTAACTTAACTTTAGGCCCCTGAATGACCATGATCACCACCAATTCATATATTCGATCTATAGCTAACTAGAATAATATCAATATCAGTAGCACAATTCGTACAACAACCAATAGCGACACAAACAATCCATAATCCAACCATGTCGAGGATACACCTCATGGTCTTACAGGTCTAACAGCCCCTACAAGTCCAAGTACACTAGAGAGAGAGAGAAGGTCCTAGATTAGGGTAAGCGCTTGGAACTAAGGATGGGGGAGAGGGGTAGGGATCAACGGTGTTTTATGTGTGAGTCATCGCATTTGGACTGGGTTTTACCCCACAAAGTGTATTGAAATGGGATTTAGTTAGTTTGGGCTGTAATTTTCTCGCTGAAAATAAAATAGATTGGCCCAAAATAATGTAGCTAAGTTAGTTTTGTAGAAATCTAATTTTCCCCAAGTCTTTTTTATATTTTAATTAATTAAACAATACTCTCTCTTTATATATATGTAACTCATATATTCCTTATACATATATTTCCATCCTATATATATACTCCATTATACACTCTCTCTCTACATTATGTATATACTATTTTACACCTATAACATATGTATTACTTTTCACATTATGTATATCCTATATATATATATATATATATATATATATGCATATATCATATATCATAAGTATATCATTTCTGTATATTTTTATGTGTATCACTTATATATATTTTATGTACCGTATACATTTTCAATTTAAAATTATTTTAAAATCATTTTAGTACCATTTATCACTTCTTTTAGCACTTTTTAGAAAGTAATAATAAAATAGATAATTTTATTTGTTAAATATACTAAGTTTAAGGACTATCTTAGGATATGTTCCAAGAGATGCCTGACACTTTACCCTTGGAGTAAATAAAATTCTTACCTAGAATTTCATAGCTTTTTGCAGACTTTGACATAGTTTACATTTTTCACAAATAGTTTTTATAATATTTTCCTAATTTTTTAGGTGTCAACTCTAAACCTTTTTAAAACTAGAAAGAAGAGTTAGACTTTGCACACATATTTTGACTATTTCAAAATAAGCGAGCAACAAAATGACGACTCTACCGGGGACTGTCTAGATTTTAGTTTTTGACTTTAGCAGACTTATTTTGAGAATTTAATACCCAAGGGATGTTTATTTATTTTATACTTATTATGTGTTATATTATAGTTTGCTACATTGCTTCGTTTAGAAGGACGTAACCAAAATCTAAACTTGCATTCCTTGTTTGTTTGAAACACACATGTTACTTGTTTTCTTATCCTATCATTTGCACTTGCTATTGAGTTTTTGGTCATACACTACACATAATGTGGTTCATGCGAGGAGTTGTATTTACAATCTTCTAAACCTTCTTTAGATTCTCTAGTTTTAAAGGTGTTACGTTTAGTTTCACTACGTACTTTTTCGCAGTTATTCAGTTGCACTCTCAAAATCTTGAAAAATATTCTTACTCTAGAAAAATAGGTCATGTTGAATTCGTAAACACCTTAGATAGATTGGTCCTTGAAATCGACTCCATATTTAGGAAATTCACCTTTGCATCGACGGATTTCTCCATTAAAACCCAATGAAGAATCACATTATTTAATCACGGGACACATGATAAATGGATCCAAACTGGCTATGTTATAATGTGATTTTGTTCACTTTATTTTGTAGAGAATTGGAACCTGTTGTCTTGAACTTCTGAAATACCCACTTGTTGTTGTCTCAATTGAACTAAAAAAGTGGTGGGAGAACATCAAGGGATTATATGGGTATGATATTAAGAAGCGACTCAAATTCCTTACCCCCTTTATCTACAAAGTTATCGATAAGAATATCGTCCTAACATTCTTGCAATACTTGGATTCCCTTAGTGTGGTTTTCAAATTAAACGACTTCGAGATAATACCGCCGCAAGAAAAGTTGCTGGTTTTACTGATGTACCTTATTAAGGAAAAAGTTGATTATTTCCCGAGGTTAGTATGGCAAGATGTTCTTAAAGTACTTAAGTTAGAAAGAGAATCCACACCTTCAATGCCTCGACAATAATTGGATTCCTCTGAAGTATATATAAAAAAAGTATGGACGCAAGGATGGCTATTAGGCCTATCAGGATGAATTCTCATGTCCACTTCTTATATGGGAGGATAGGTGTTCGCGTGATTTGTGGGTATATAAAATGACACGCAAGTGCACGTGGTCGAACAAGTAGTAAAGTGGCTTTAGTAAGCCAAGTATCGATCCCACAGTGACTTGGATGAAGTGCAATCTGCTCAAGTGTACTATATTTCGATTCTAAAAATGCAGACAACAGTGTAACCAAAAGTTTGATATTTTGTTTTATAATTTTTATACCAAAGCTAAAGTAACTATCTAAATTGAGTTTGAACTATGAATGAGAGCATGCTGAGGTTAAACGAACATGTAATGAAATTAATTATCATCATCATTTGGTTAAACTTTCCTCCGGTTGCTAGCCAAGAACAATTGCCAAGAGATTAAAACTCTCTTATTTAACCTCACTTAAGAATCATGAACCATCCACCTACATTTCTGTGATTAAATGAAATTCATGTTCTAGCCATACAAACCCGGTTCCTAAATTGACTAATACGACTTTCAAGTATATTTCTATCCTGAAAGTAAATCAATTCCCAATTTTCCCAAACCAAGAAAAGAACATATCCTATTAATTCACAACTTTCCAATTTCTTGCTCTCTCGAGTGAAACTGGACTTTTTAGATATACATTAACGTAGGCCACACATTAATGCAGTAAGAACAAGAATCAATAGAACAACCATGGAAGAAAAGATGAAAAACCAAATAATTAATGATCACATTTCATCACAATTGTTCATAACCTCAGCAAGAAGAGGAATTAGCCACTCATTTGTGGATTAAACATCTTTAAATGAGTGTTAATCATACAAGCAATTGAATTAAAGAAGAAAGAAAGAGAGAAAAACCCTGATATTTTCGTCCCCTCAACTGCCTGTATCCCACGTTCTTGCTCCACCAAGTCAGAATATTGAAAAATGAACCTAAGTGTTCTATTTATACTGCTGGGAATTTTTCCCGGAATAACAAGCAACGTGTCACGGAGTGCATCGCGGAGCACTGCCTCCGTGAAACGCTACGGACGCGGACCTTCACTAGAACTGGGGGGTCCAGGAATTAAAGCTCAACGTGGCATGTCGTGCAACGCGGAGCCAAGCCACCGTGCCACGGACCGGACGCGGACCCTCTCTGGAATTTGGGCGAAATTTCCCTATCCAGGCAGAAGGCCTCCGCGACGGCAGCGTGATACGACTCCATCGCGGAACCCCTTTATTTCATGCTGTCCAATGTCTTGTCCCTTGCTCGCATCCAAGTCCAACCCCGATATCCTCCAACATGCATTTTAGCTTCCCGAAATTACATTTTACCTGCAAAACAATGTTAATCATGTTGGTGAGTATAAATTCACATTTTATTACCAATTACATGAGAATGTATACACATTGATAGATAAACAAGGCTAAAATGGTACTTTTGAGTATCACTTGGGCATATAAATTTGCCCAAGATCACTTACCCCAGTGTGACCCGTCGCGATATACACGGCAACGTGTCACGGAACGCATCGCGGTGCACTGCCTCCGTGACACGGAGCCATCGCGAGCCTGTTCTGGAAATTTTTAAAATTTCTGGATTATACCTCAACGTGTCACGGAGGTAACGTGGAGGTCCACCTCCGTGACACGGAGCTATCGCCCCAGCTCACTGTTTTGCCACTTTTTGTTAATTTTCATACCTCGACTTTTCCTTTGCGATTCCGTGCATATTTTCCTCCGTTTGACCTTAAATTCATCTCACTATACAAAATTGGTAAGAATTATAGGTTTCACTCTAAATACAAGTAAAACAAAAACAAAAACAAAAAATTTTGTAGTAAATCAAGAAAAAGAAAAAGAAAAATATATTTACACTTTACAAAAAAGAAAGAAAATTTTTTTTCCACGGGTTGCCTCCCGTGCAGCGCCTGGTTTACCGTCGCGGCTCGACGTCGTTAAGCTCAGTTGTCCTCTAGGGTGATGGACGATTTCTCTCGATCACCGTCCTCCCCCCAGTAGTGCTTACACCGATCCGGTGGTTTTCCCATTAACTCCCGTGAATCCTTAATCTGCTTATCATCGCCTTGATCAATCACATTGATCACCGAGAGTTCTTCGTGCACCATCGAGAGCTTGGGTGCCTTGTACACATCGAACACCTCCACCTTGTCATGTGCTCGCATTGTTAGCTGCCCCGCAGCTACGTCAATTAGTGGTTTCCTGGTTGCCAAGAAAGGACGTCCCAAAATAAATGGGACTTCCGCATCTGGTTCAAAATCCAGCACGACAAAATCTACCGGGAAAATTAGGGAGCCAACTTGCACCAGAACATCCTCCACAATGCCATCATGTCTAGCTAAGGATCGATCCGCCAATTGCAAGATTACTGTTGTGGGTCTAGGACTCCCTAGACCCAACTTTCTGAATACCGATGAAGGCATCAAATTTATGCTCGCTCCCAAATCACACAATCCACGAGCTCGGATGCTCTGCCCAATAGTAATCTGGATAGTAAAGCTCCCAGGGTCTTTAAGCTTTGTGGGCAGTCTATTTTGAATCCAGGAAGTGCATTCCTCCGTTAGAGCCACCGTAGCATACTTAGTCAATCGACTTTTGTTTGCCACGATGTCCTTTATATACTTAGCATATTTCGACACTCCCTGCAAAACATCAACAAGAGGTAAGTTAATATGTACCTGTTTCAGCACCTCCATGAATTTCTTGAAACACGCCTCCTCCTTGTGTTTCTTTAATCGTTGAGGGAACGGGGGTGGAGGTCTTTCTGATTCAGCTTCCTTAGTCTTCCCCCTTTCAGTACTTTGCTCCCTCTCAACTTCTGCTGCTCTCGACTGTTGAGGTGGTCTTTCTGGTTCCACCTCTTTCAGTTGCAAACCACTCCTTGTGGTCACTGCATTTACCTGCTTGGGATTGGGATTCGTGTCGCTCGGCAGTCCTCCTCTAGGCCTTGTATTTTGGGCTCCAGCAAATTGCCCAAATTGATATTCAAGTGCCTTGGTAGCTAACTGGTTGTTTTTCACTTCGGCTGCCAATTTCACATAGTCAGCCTACAATTGAGCTTGATTAGCTATCATGGTCTTGAACATCTCCTCAATGCTGGGTGATGGTGGTGGAGGAGGTGCATTGTTGTTTCTGAATTATGCTTGATAATTCTGCTGCCCTCCTTGGTTCCTTTGCACACCCTGACCCGAACTTTGCCCCTGATGGTTGTTGCTACCCCAGGAGAAATTAGGGTGATTCCTCCAATTGGAATTATAGCTACTACCATACTGTTGGTGGTTCCTTTGCATATTTCCCACAAAGTTTACCGAGTCAGGATTGGCTCCACAACACTCAGCTGAGTGCTTACTGCTTCCACAAACTTCACACCACATTTGCTGTACTGCATTAACTGGGGCTTGAGGCTGGTTCAATGTCATGTTGCTGAAGTGGGTGTTAAGTTGATTTTGCAATGCAGCTATCTATGCAGCGATAGCTGTAAACCCATCCACTTCTAGCACTCCTGCTGCTTTCCTTGTCCCGCCTCTTGACGAATCAGCATTCCATTCCGGATTGCCCTGCGAAATACGGTTCAACAAGGTATACAGCTCCTCATAAGTTTTCTCCAGCGCTTGTCCTCCAGCTGCCGAGTCTAGCAATATTTTGGTGTGGGGTTCCAAACCCTCTATAAAAGTGTGCACCAGCACATCATTGGACTGATGATGATGAGGACAATCCCGCAACATGGATTTGAATCACTCCCAGGCCTAATATAAATTTTCTCCCTCTCTCTGTTTGAAACTTAGAATTTGACTTCTAAGTCTTGCTGTTTTACCGGAGGGAAAAAACCCTATCAAAAACTTCCGTGCAAGATCATCCCACGTAGAAATAGAATTCGGTGGCTTAGCTTTCAACCACCTCTTGGCTTCTCCAATAGTGAGAATGGGAACAATGTAAGTCGGACATAGTCTGATGACACTCCAGTGGGGATGTAAGTGTCACTTATCTCCAAAAAATTTTGGAGATGCTGCTGTGGATCTTCATGAGCGAGACCGGTAAACTGCCCGCTAGTGTGCAGCAACTGCACCATATTCTGCTTAAGTTCAAACTTCCCTCCTGGCTCAGGTTTGCGGATGCTAGATGTGACATTATTAGCATGTGGGATTGCCATCTCGCGAACCGGCCGAGCTGCTACTTCTTCGGGCACTAACACTGCCCGTACTACCGGTGGATTCTGTTGTTGCTCCATGATCGTGTGTCTGAGCAACTGCAGCTTTCTTTGTAGAGCTTCTCTCTGTTTACTGTGAAATATTCTTTCTGGCTCTATATACGATTCCACCAGCTCCTTGTCTCTTGCTAGTGTTCAACAGAAATTAAGTCTGCAAAATACAGGCTACGACCAAGTTGTCAACACTAAGAAAATAAAAATACAGTAAATTAACACTTAAAACAAATTCACCAATTGCCAAGTCCCCGGCAACGACGCCAAAAACTTGTTCGCGTGATTTGTGGGTATATAAAATGACACGCAAGTGCACGTGGTCGAACAAGTAGTAAAGTGGCTTTAGTAAGCCAAGTATCGATCCCACAGGGACTTGGATGAAGTGCAATCTGCTCAAGTGTACTGTATTTCGATTCTAAAAATGCAGACAACAGTGTAACCAAAAGTTTGATATTTTGTTTTATAATTTTTATACCAAAGCTAAAATAACTATCTAAATTGCGTCTGAACTATGAATGATAGCATGTCGAGGTTAAACGAACATGTAATGAAATTAATTATCATCATCATTTGGTTAAACTTTTCCTCCGGTTGCTAGCCAAGAACAATTGCCAAGAGATTAAAACTCTCGTATTTAACCTCACTTAAGAATCATGAACCATCCACCTACATTTCTGTGATTAAATGAAATTCATGTTCTAGACATACAAACCCGGTTCCTAAATTGACTAATACGACTTTTAGGTATATTTCTATCCTGAAAGTAAATCAATTCCCAATTTTCCCAAACCAAGAAAAGAACATATCCTATTAATTCACAACTTTCCAATTTCTTGCTCTCTCGAGTGAAACCGAACTTTTTAGATATACATTAACGTAGGCCACACATTAATGCAGTAAGAACAAGAATCAATAGAACAACCATGGAAGAAAAGATGAAAAACCAAATAATTACTGATCACATTTCATCACAATTGTTCATAACCTCAGCAAGAAGAGGAATTAGCCACTCATTTGTGGATTAAACATCTTTAAATGAGTCTTAATCATACAAGAAATTGAATTAAAGCAGAAAGAAAGAGAGAAAAACCCTGATATTTTCGTCCCCTCAACTGCCTGTATCCCACGTTCTTGCTCCACCAAGTCAGAATATTGAAAAATGAACCTAAGTGTTCTATTTATACTGTTGGAAATTTTTCCCGAAATAACAAGCAACGTGTCACGGAGTGCATCGCAGAGCACTGCCTCCGTGACACGCTACGGACGCGGACCTTCACTAGAACTGGGGGGTCCAGGAATTAAAGCTCAACGTGGAACGGCGTGCAACGCGGAGCCAAGCCACCGTGCCACGGACCGGACGCGGACTCTCTCTGGAATTTGGGCGTAATTTCCCTATCCAGGCAGAAGGCCTCCGCGATCGCAGCGTGACACGCCTCCATCGCGGAGCCCCTTTATTTGATGCTGTCCAATGTCTTGTCCCTTGCTCGCATCCAAGTCCAACCCCGATATCCTCCAACATGCATTTTAGCTTCCCGAAATTACATTTTACCTGCAAAGCAATGCTAATCATGTTGGTGAGTATAAATTCACATTTTATTACCAATTACATGAGAATGTATACACATTGATAGATAACCAAGGCTAAAATGGTACTTTTGAGTATCACTTGGGCATATAAATTTGCCCAAGATCAATAGGCGCCCTACCATTTTCAATATAACTTGTTGGGCACTCTAATATTAACTAGAAAATCCAAAAAAATTGACACAAGCATCAATTTTGTAGCTTGTGCACTATTGATGTTGCACGTATTTACGCACTTAATTATCATATTTTGCCCATACGTAGCTATATTTTGAGAACAACTGTTGTATGATTGCCTTGATTTTTATATGATATTTGTGAAAAGAAGCTAACACACATGATTAGATATTTGCAGGATGAAAAGTAATGAGTTTTGGCACATTTGTCCTTAAGAAACAAGTGTTGCTAACCCGTACTTGAACAAGATAAGATTAAATACTTAAACAGAGGGTGGCATCACGCAGTGTAGGGCAGCACATGAAGCCCTACGTTGCGTAGGCCAGTATAGGGCACCAAGCTTTGTGTCACTGAGCATATACGTTGCAAGGAGCCCCGAGTTGTGGAGCTTTATCTCTGCTTTCCCCTATGAAGTCCGCGACGCGCAGGCAGGGTGATCCGGGCAAGAAAGTTTTTCACAATCAAATTCTAGTCAAAGCAGGAGAGATGAAGGCTTACTCTACTACTATAAATACCCCTAGGATGTTTTTTTATTATTCATTAACATAGATTGACGACAGAAACACACATAGTTAAGATATTATTCCAAGTGTGGTATGAATTATTCCACACCACTGTTAAGAGAAACATCAAGTTCTTGTGATTCTATTTAAATTTTTTAAGACTTGTCAAATAATTTCATCTTATTGTAAGTAATCATTTATGACTTCTTATATATATATATATATACACACACATACATACATACATACATACATACATATACATATATATATATATATATATATATATATATAGAGAGAGAGAGAGAGAGAGAGAGAGAGAGAGAATGTTATTATTTCTTCAAACATGATAGATTAACGGACACAGGCAAACATAATAGTGATTCTTGAATGGTAAAATTAATTGTATTATTATTCTCTCTGTTTTAATTATTTTTAGTGGCTGTAAACGTTGAAACATGTCTGTAGTATCAACTTGCTTGACCAAAGAGGTTAAAGCTAAAAAAAGAGAATAACAATGGGAATTTAAGGCCACCAACCCTCATCTATTTTACTTGAGCTCTAACCGAGGATAATCAGTCCAAGACTTATGATGAAGGAAAAATATGAACATATAAAGTCTGAGAGAATTTAGAGTGAAATTCATCTATGCAGGTCGAGAGACATTAGATGAACATAATCATTAGTCTTGCATGAAATTCACCGAGATAGATCACTAATAAAATAAGCCTACTATATTATAAAATTATGGGGAACACAGTCCTAGTTTCTTCTCACATATTTGATACAAACAAAATCTTAGTTTAAATTACTTCTTTTTATTGCAACCCCTCTTCGAAATACTGACTACCGGTCGAATTACTCACTGTTAACAAATTATTTCTCACCTATTCCCTCTAGGATTAGACTCCAACCATGTTGGGTTACTATATTTGACAAAGACCGTTTTATACTTCATTGCAAGATGTAATTTGGCGATGATCAAATTTTAGCGCCATTGTCGGAGAGTACAATTCAAAAATAGCTAATTAGTGTTTAAATTCTTCTTGTAGTCTTTATTTCATGATTTACTTTTCCTTTTTTTGATTGTTTTTTATTTTTCACAAGAAAAATGACAAACCTCATAGCGCAGATTAACCTCCCATAGGAGGAAGAGTTAATAGAAGCACAACAAGCTGAAGCTGTGCGACAAGTGGAGGAAGCACAATTAGCTGAGACAACTTGAAGGGCTGCGGCCACAGAATTGGCTGCCGCTCTGGTAGAAACAAACAGACAAAGAACCCCACATCTCTTTGGGAGAAAATTTGTACGGAATGTGCTCTTTGAGGGGGAGTTTATCTGGAAGAGGTTGGTTATACGGGAGCCATTGTCCCATCCCCTCTACCAACTAATGCTAAGTTCAATATTACAAGCACAATGATGCAATTGCTAAGCATGAAAGGGTTGTTCAATGATTCGTTCGGAGAAGATTCAAACCAGCACTTGATATATTTTTCTGGAATCTGCAATGCCTACAGATTGCCAGGGGTGAAGCAAGAGGCTATCAAGCTAAGTTATTTCCCTTCTCCCTCACGGGGGAGGCCACACTATGGTTGAACGAGCTTCCAGATGAGTCTTACCATCTGGGCAGAGCTAACTACAGCTTTCTTGGAGAGGTTTTTCCCACCCTCACAGATGATTTAGCTGAGGGATGAGATAAAAAACTTTAGACAGTTGCTTAGAGAAGCCTTGCATGAGGGATGGCTCAGATTTAAGAGAAAAATGAATTCAAATCATAAGCTTCCGAAGGAAGTTCTTTTGGAAATATTTTACAGGTCACTAAGCGCCACCAATAAAGTTGTAGCAGATGATATTGTAGATAGGTATATGATGGTGTATACTTTTGTATAGGCTAGTGAAATATTGGATAAGGTGACAAAGACAAACCGGGCATGACACACTATAACGGCCCGTCCGATCGTTATGACACCCTGATGACCTGAGCGTGGGTAAATTTAAAATTTTTGCAGACCTGGGTTATGATCCTAGATTTAAAGTGTTATTTTACGGATAAATTCTAAACGGGCTAAGTTAAATTAGGTGGTCCCAGGCATAAGGCCGATACGGCGGACCTGTTCGGCTGTAACAAGATCACTGCAGCGGAAGACCCCTTACTATAGTGGGCAATGTAGACCAAAACTTCATAATCCTATTTATGTGGGGATTTCGTTGGGCCAAAACTCCATAATCCTGTTTAAGTGGGGATTTAAAAACCTATTTCCATAAAGTTTGGTGAATAAAAATGCCCAGGAATAGCAGTTAAGATTCCTAACAAGGAGAGAGGAATAAGGAGGCTAAAGAAGGCAAGACTTTGCCCTTCGTCATGATAATTCTCCATAAGAACTCAGAATTTGATGAGAGCATGCAACTGGGAACTTCTTGATGATAGCTTGGCACCTAGGTAGGCTATGGCTTATTTTTGTGTTAGACTTTGATTGGCAAATTGTATATATGCATATGCTTGATGTGCCATTGATGAGTAAGAAGAGAGTTTCCATGTTAATCACTATTAGCTAGATTATAATCCATAAGTAATTACGAGATGAAAGTAATCAGGAGAAAATAAGAAAGAGGTGATAAAGTTATCGTAATATGCAATTTCGTGGGTACGAAGAGTCTTGAGTCTAGACCATGGATTTTTGGCTTAGTGGGAGTTTGTAAAGGGCTACTCATAAGGTATGCCCCTAATAAGAGACCAGAGGATGGTTATGGGTATGGGTGTTGGGTAGTTCATGCGCTCGCATGAGTTAATGGACTAATAAGTTTACTTTTCATATGTTTATGTGTTATGGTTTTTATGGTTTCATATCGAATTGCTTATTGTTACTTGAGGAAGGAGGGTAAATTGACAATAAGGATTGATTAATAGGTATATGCGTAGTAAGTGAGCTGATTGTGAAGAACCATTATGAGAGGTATCTAAGTATGGAGCTAGGTCGAAGTACTGCCTGAGCAGTACCGCTGTAGTGGAACTATAACAGCTGCAGCAAGACCACTGTTGCGGTAGTGTTGCTCTAGTGAGCGAGCTAGTTTACACAATGTTTCGATGGACTTTAGGCATGGGGTGATGCAATGAATAATTGATTGTGAAATGGCCCTGGGCTATCATTATGATATAGCTTGTAATGATTAGCTCTTATTGTGAAATGTGATTTTGTGAATGAATTAAACTATGATATACTGTTTCTGAAACGATGGGTGGAAGCCAAGGTAAAAAAGTGAGAAAATGAGGTGGCATGTTGAAAGAAAAAAGTGAGCCATCCATATGTTGAGATAAATGGCTCGTGTTCGAGGTGAGTATCCAAATGAGCCAGTTAGTATGATCAAGCCTATGCATGAATACTTGGATATGAGTGGCTCGTTCTCGAGGTGAGCATCCGGCGAGCAGTATGGATGAGTACATAGACATGTATGACTATACGGCTGGGTGTTCGGATATGAGTACGCAGACAGGTATGAATAAACGTTCATATGGCTGGGTGCACAACACATGGATTTTTAGAGTCCCCTGCAGGTCATGACTTAAGGGTAGACATAAGACCCTCTACCATGTATGTATAGTGATGTGATGAAGATGTGTTTCGGACATATCATCGATGGTATGATTGTAAGACAGAGATTGGTGTAGGTATGGTATGATATACATATGGTTGCAATGGCAAAGACGTACAAATATACAAGTTTGATACCAGATATACTGACATGATTCAGCCATGATGTGAGCGACATAGATGGGAGGTAATACATGATGATATCGTACAGGTATGGTATTACATGACATGATTATGGTGTAGAGACGTACAATATGAAATTAGGAGAGGCAGGTATGTGCATATACCTTAATTATGGAGGACCTAACTCTGTTGGTATGATTTGGTGTTTTCCTTATTTGTACTTGAGTTATTTAATTAATGTTGTGATTGAATGCTTGATTAATGTGGTCTCTGTGGGTTATTGAAGGTAACATGACCGATTTAACGATGGTAATGATTTACTAGGAGATAGCTGATTTAACTATAATATTAGGGAGCAGTTAAAGAGTAAAAAAGAAATTAAAGAGGGTTAGTTAATCATATTGAGTCGATAAATAGGTCTCAATGACGGGAACAGACTTAGTTAGTAATAATTGAAGTATAAATGAAATAGGCGAGTAAACAATGTTTAAATGGCGGGATGAAAAAGGAAAGGATCAGTGAAATAGGGCTACTGCCTAAATAAGCCATCGTTGCTGCGAGTGATTTGACGCTATCAGGGAGATGAGAAAAACAGAATAGAAAGTGTTGATTGAAGGCTAGAGCAAAGGAAATTTATAAGAATATTGTGGAGTTATATAAATTAATACAGTGGTTAATGAACTTTATAGGTTATAAATATAAGTTGGAATTGTTGCTAAAATTGAGTAATAAATTGCATGCTAATTATATGCTATTGCATAAACTAATCTTAGTCTGCCGATGATGCCTACCAATATATGTGGTGTACTGATACTACCTTGCTACACCTTTTTAGGTGCAGGTTGTGGCAGGTTGAAGTTTCATGAATGGCATGGAATACTCACATCAGCTTCCTCATTCTCTTCATAGATGAAGCTGTGTCATTTTATTTTGTCAAGAATTCTGTTAGAGCTCTTGTACCTGACTAGACTAGATCTTGGGGAGGTCATGGTTCGGAGAGTGGTATTTTAATTTTTTTGAATCATTTTGTATTCATGCAAGTTAAGTAGCCTTGAAATTAATTTATTCGTTGGTTAAGGGAAGGGTTCTCCTATCGAGCTAGAATCGATGTAGATGCTCGCACGACTCGTCCATTTGTGTCATGTCACACACTAGAGAATCTAAAGCTTCTACAATAAACTATTCAAAGGGAATTTAAACAAAGTAGCGAAAGAGAGAGGAAGAACGTGACCAGGATATGACCCATCTAAGAACTCAACTGGACCTGATCACCAAGAACTTAACTACTTTGATCACATAAAAAGGTGCAAGCAGTTAACGCACAAGATAAATTGCCCATGTATGATGACTATTACATAGAACTACAAGAGGAGGCTAATTTTATCATTAACCAAGTGATGAGTTGGTAATTTACCAACTCATTAGGTGTAATACCCCAATGATACCTAAGATTGGACCCGGGATCACATCTGGAAGTTGGCTGAGAATTAGGGAAAAAGTTGCAGAACGAGCGACCTAATGGATTGTTGGTCCAACTAACAACCCGTTGGGAGTAGTCATGGGGAAATGCAGGCTTGGTGGCAGTGGAGGTAACGAGCAAAGTAACAACTCACTGTTCGTTACAAAGAGTCATTATATGAAGTCGCGAGGAGTACTGGTTCTCGGCTACAGGGAAGGTAACAAGTCATCTAACGACCTATCATAAGTAGTAATGAGTCGTGAGATGAGTCGTTACCAGGTAGAAGGGAATTTTCAGAACATAGGCAGTGTACTTGATGGATGGTGACCACGACATGGTCACCAGTGACGAGTCATGACGTCTCCCATTAGTAGCCCTGAATGGTTATTAGACAGTGTACCTAATGAGTGATGCCACGAGTTGTGGCCCAGGGCAACGAGCCTTTAGGTCCCTCATGGAGACTTCAGTGACTATCAGGCAGTAGACCTAATGAGAGGTCCCAAAGAGTCGGGGTCTCAACCAATAGACCTAACAAGAGGTCCCAACAAGTCGGGGTCTCAACCAATAACTCGTTGAGTGACCCGTTGGGACCCCGCCAACCTGATTTCAGGTTTTAGTCCAGGGATTCTTTTGTAAATTCCTAACCACCTAGATCCTAAACTAGGTCGTTTTGGGAAATTTGAGGGGATTTAGAGGGAAAAAACGGTTCCTCCCTCATTCCCACTCTATTCTCAAAAGAAAAAAAACATCATAAGCTCTCCTCTCAAGAAACTCTTAAGAAAGCTTAGGGTTTTCCTCCATTGAAGCAGTTCGAGTTTTCTTCTTTGGAAAATTGTTAGTCAGGTATGTGGAAATTCAAAAAGGGAATAGTTCTTCCCTTGTGTTCCCTAAGACCCTCTTATAGTTTCTCTATCAGTCTTAGTGCTAAGCTTTCAAGTACGAAGAGATTACATGTCAGTTTTCGTTGATTTCACATAGAATAATATCCATGCTTATTGTTGATATGATCTCCATCAGTTCTTGACCAAATTGTTGATGTCCCTAAAAAAGTGAATTTAAGTCCCGAGCTTTCGAATGAAACGTACTTATGTATTAAATTCCTCATGATTTGTGAAGTGTGATTTGGGATGATTTACTAGTATTCCTTATTTTTTAGATGTTGAGTAATTACTCCCCTGACAAGAATGATTTTAGGCCTGGTACGAATGAGAAAACTATAATACTGCTTGTCGTATGAGATTTCCTTATTTATTGAAATTTTTGCCATAATTGTGGATTCTCGTGTTGTCAGATTAAGTTGAATATTATGTTAGTTGCTTAGTAGTTCACTTCAGTTAGAACATAGAATTTCCTCAGTGGTATTCAGAATTTATCAGTAGATCAGTTTGACTACAGAAATCATTGAGGTGTCTGTGATATCTCCCAGTTAGCAGAATCAGACTTAGAACTTTGTTTCATTGGTCCACTAGGCAGTTATGACACTTTAGACAGATATCTCTGACTAGCCCTAGGACCCCAGTCAGATTACAATTTTTTCTTACACGGTTATGACGCTTCTAGATAAGTAGCTCTTACTAGTCTAGAACCTTGTTTCAGAATCTGGTCTGATAAGACTCTCAGGGTACCTTCAGCTATATATCCCTGATTAGTCTTGGACCCCAGTTTCGAGCTAAAAGCTTAATATTTAGTTAGGTATTCCAGTGGGAGCAGGACTTAGGACCGAGCGGACCGGGGTTCCCAGAACTACGTTGCCAGCGTAGGTTACAGTACTTATTGGCCTAATTGGCCCACGCCTCTATACCCTGGCAAGGTATATTGGGTCCTACCGGTAGGGCGTATACATCGGACTTCATGTATAGCTCACGTGGTTATATGTTAGTTACAGACTCTCCCACTAGTCAGCTCAGTTTAGTCAAATCAGTTTAGTGTAGTATCTCAAACTCAACACTTCAGACATAGGGAATATCTTTGACCACCAGACATGGTCATCTTGACCATCTTAGTTTACTTCATTTATTTCAGTTCGGTATATTAGTTGGTCATTACATGTCATTTTCAGTTCAATTTTTATATACAATCATGTTTTTTCCTGCCTACTCAGTACATTCAAAGTACTGACGCATACTTTTATGCTATATCGTTTCATGATACAATCGCAGGTTCTCAGACCCAGTGCCGTTAGTTGATTTCGTTCAGATCTCTCTCTCAGCAGCAGCAGTGTGATTCCTACTCTTTTGGGGACATTATTTCATTTATTTTAGTTCCCTTTATTATTTTCAGTTAGACTTAGAGTTAGCTGGGGGCTTGTTCCATCAACTCTTCAGTTAGATGGCTTTCAGAGACATACGTGGTTTTCAGTCTATCAGTATTGTTAAGATATTTTAAAGTTTGTGGTTCAGAATTACTTTCATGAATGTCTTATGTTATTATTTTAAAGCTTACGCCATTATGTTTACTCATAATGGTAGTGTATCATAGACCAGGGGTTGACTTGGGGTCAGTTGTGACTTCAAGTATCGTGTTTCGTCCAGGGTATAGACTCGGGGCATGAAAAACTTGGTATCAGAGCACTAGGTTTAGAGTATCCTCAGAATGTCTTAAAGCCACATCGAGTAGAGTCCTTTTCATGGGTGTGAAGCGCGCTACACTTATGACGAGGAGGCTACGAGATGTTATTAGGAAAACTCTCTTTTGTTCATACTCTTTATCGTGCGTTTAAGTTCAATTCTAGAAACGTTTTTATAACTTGTGCTCTGTTTCATTTCAGTGAATCATGCCTCCTAGACGCGGTAACAGAAGAAGGGCTGGTAATGCCAATAGACCTACCCCACCAGACCCAGTAGCCCCTCAGGACGACACAGTGTCCATAACAAAGTTCAGGGCGGCTATCCAGATGCTTGCTCAAACAGTTACTAATCAGGTGAACCAACAAGTGGTTCCAGTTAACAATGGATCCGTAGCTGCTGCTAGGGTGCGGGACTTCACCCGTATGAACCGTCCATCATTTTAGGGTTCCAAGATAGGGGAGGACCCCCAAGAGTTTGTGGACATGATAAAAAAGATACTCACATTATGGGTGTCACCTCCTCTAAATGTGCTGATCTGGATGCCTACCAACTAAAAAGGGTAGCCCAGGTCTGGTATGAACAATGGAAAGAGGGGCTGCTAGCAGGAGCAGGACTGGTGGAGTGGGGGAGTTCAACACAGCCTTCTTGGACAGATTTTTCCCTCGGGAGCTGAGGGAGGCAAAAGTGGCTGAGTTTATGAACTTGATACAGGGCAACAGGACCATAGAAGAATACACATTGGAGTTTACCAGGCTGTCTAAGTACGCTCCAGAGATGGTAGCCGAGCCAAGGGCTCGCATGTTGAAGTTTGTGAATGAAGTGTCAAACCTAGTCCTCAAGGAGTACAGGACAACGATGCTGATTAGGGATATGGACCTCTCCAGTATGATTTTCTATGCCTAGCAGATTGAGGCTGAAAAACTGAGGGACATGCAGAGAAAGAATAAGCGGGCTAGGACTGGCCAGTCAGATCATGGTCATCAGAAGTCAAGCGGTAACAACCGTGCCCACAGTAGCAGAGACACTCAATACCCAGCTCAACTGGCGCCCCAACCTTCCAATCCCGCCAGGATCGGAGGGGTGGAGCATCTGACTCTCAGTCTCAAAGTTACAGTGCCGGGAACAGATATCCAACTTGCCCCAAGTGCGGCAAGAATCACCCGGGAGAGTGTCTTCAGGGTCGAGGGGGCTACTTTGGTTGTGGATAGCTTCATCATCATCTTAAAGATTGCCCGTCAGCAGGAGGGGGAAGAGCATAATCCACCATATCATCAGCTCCAGTAGGCTGACCATCTCAGCAGGCCATCATATCAGGTACGAATGGCGATTAGTGCCAAAACTGTTTTTATGCATTATATTCCTAGTAGGATCAGGAGAGCTCACCTGATGTAGTCACGAGTATGTTATGCCTCTTTCATCTGGACATGTATGCCCTCCTACATCCAGGAGCCACCCTTTTCATTCGTGACTCCCTACATAGAATTCTAGTTCAATATTAGTCCAGAGGTCCTCTCAAAACCATTCTCAGTCTCCACCCCTGTTGGCAAGTCAGTTAGAGCCATCCGGGTGTATGGAAACTGCACAGTCTCAGTCCTAAATATAATCATTCCAGCTGATCTCGTAGAGTTAGAAATGGTCGATTTTGACCTTATCCTTGGCATGGATTGGTTACACTCCAACTCTGAGACCCCAACCATCCAGTCAGTTCCAGTGGTCAGCGAGTTCCTAGATGTTTTTCCTGAGGATCTTCCTGGAGTCCCCCCTGAACGGGAAATAAACTTCAGAATAGACCTCCTTCCATATACTCAGCCCATCTCCATCCCTCCTTACAGAATGGCTCCAGCTGAGCTTAAGGAGTTGAAGGAGCAACTAAAAGATTTTCTTTACAAGGGTTTTATCAAACCCAACATCTCTCCCTAGGGTGCTCCAGTACTATTCATGTGTAAGAAAGACGGTACACTCATAATGTGCATAGATTATCACCAGCTGAACAAAGTCGCAGTCAAGAACAGGTATCCCCTACCCAGAATTGACGACCTATTTGACCAACTTCAGGGAGCCAGTTGTTGCTCAAAGATCGATCTCAAGTCAGGGTATCATCAGTTAAGGGTCAAAGAGTGTGACATACCAAAAAACAGTGTTCAGAACTCGATATGGCCACTACGAGTTTGTGGTTGTGTCCTTCGGGCTAACAAATGCCCCCGCAGCCTTCATGGACTTGATGAACAAAGTCTTCAAGAAGTATCTGGATATGTTCATCATTGTATTTATCAACGGCATTCTGGTATACTCCAAAAATGAGGAAGATCATGCTAACCACCTGAGATTAGTATTACAGACACTTAGAGACGGCCAGATGTTCGCCAAGTTTAGCAAGTGTGAATTCTGGTTATTGTTCGTGACTTTCTTGGGTCATGTGGTCGTGGGTGAGGAAATGTAGGTAGATCCTCACAAGATTGCAACAGTGAAAGATTGGCCCAAACCTACCTCCCCGATCGAAATTAGGAGTTTCCTGGGCTTAGCTGGTTATTACCGACGATTTGTGGAAGGCTTCTCCTCTATAGCATCTCCTCTGACTATGTTAACTCAAAAGAAAGTAAAATTCCAATGGTCGGACACGTGTGAGAAGAGTTTGCAGGAGTTGAAGACTCAGCTCACTACCGCTCCAATTTTGACCTTGCCAGAAGGAACAGAGGGGTTGATTGTCTATTGTGATGCTTCCAAAGTGGGACTCAATTGAGTTCTGATGAAGTAGGGCAAAGTGATTGTCTACGCCTCCAGACAACTCAAGGTTCATGAGAGAAATTATCCAACTCATGACTTGGAGTTGGCAGCAGTGGTGTTTGCGCTAAAAATATGGAGACATTATTTGTACGGGGCTCACGTGGAGGTGTTCACAGATCACAATTGCATTCAGTATGTGTTCAGTCAGAAGGACCTAAATCTTCGTTAGAGAAGGTGGTTGGAGCTATTGAAAGTCTACGACATGAGTGAGCTCTATCATCTGGGAAAAGCCAATGTGGTGGAAGATGCACTAAGCAGTTTGTCTTTGGGAAGCATAGCTCATGTTGAAGAGGGAAAGAAGGAAATGGTAAAGGATATTCACAGGCTAGCTCGGTTGGGAGTACAATTGGTGGATTCAGCCGAGGGTGGAGTGGTAATGCAAAATGGATTAGATTCCTCCTTGATAGTGGAAGTGAAGTCCAGACAAGACAAAGATCTCATCTTACTCAAGCTTAAGGAAGCATTTCTCAGAAAAGAAATAAAAGCTTTCTCCAAAAAGGGAGATGGTGTGCTCCGCTACCAAGGAAGATTATGTATACCGAATGTTGGTGAGTTGAGACAACAGATATTGGCCGAAGCACACAGTTCTAGATATTCCATTCATCCTGTTGCTACCAAGATGTACCGTGATTTGCGGGATATCTACTGGTGGAACGACATGAAAAGAGATATTGCTGAATTTGTAGCCAAGTGCCCGAACTGCCAACAAGTTAAAGTAGAACACCATGACTTAAGATATCAGTATACCTACATGGAAGTGGGAAGAAGTAAACATGGATTTAATTACGGGTCTATATCGGACACGTTGGCAACATGACCCCATTTGGGTAGTAGTAGATCGAATAACTAAGTCAGCACATTTCCTCCTAGTTAAAAAGACAGATTCAGCTGAGGACTATGCTAGAATTTATATCCGAGAGTTGGTCAGGCTTCATGGGGTGCCATGAGCTATCATTTCAGATAGAGGAACTCAGTTCACCTCACACTTCTGGAAGTCTTTTCAGAAGGGACTAGGCATTCAGGTCAAGCTCAACACAGCTTGTCACCTGCAGACAGATGGGCAAGCTGAGAGGACTATTTAGACCCTAAAAGATATGTTAAGAGTGTGTGCAATTGATTTCAAGAGTAGTTGGGATGACCATTTGCCTCTTATCGAGTTTGCATACAACAACAGCTACACTCTAGCATTCAGATTGCCCCGTCTGAGGCATTATATGGTAGAAGGTGTAGATCTCCTATAGGGTGGTTTGAGGTTGGTGAATCTACCTTGATAGGGCTAGACTGGGTGCACGAGGCAATGCGGAAAGTTCAACTTATCTGAGAAAGAATGAAAACAGCTTAGAGCCGTCAAAAATCTTATGCTGATGTGCGGAGAAGAGAGTTGGAGTTTGCAGTTGATGAATGGGTTTATCTAAAAATTTCTCCCATGAAAGGGGTGATGAGGTTTGGAAAGAAGGGAAACCTCAGTCCGAGATATGTGGGACCCTACAGAATCGTGACACGAATTGGAAAGGTAGCTTATGAGTTCTAGTTACCTTTAGCATTGGCATCTGTGCACCCTGTATTCCATGTGTCACTTTTGAAGAAGTGCATCGGGGATCCAACTTTAGTTGTTCCATTGGATAGTGTGGGAGTTACAGATAGTCTCTCATACGAGGAGGTTCCAATTCAAATCCTTGACCATCAGGTTCGTAAGCTGAGGAACAAGGAGATAACATCAGTCAAGGTCTTGTGGAGAAATCAGCAGGTGGAGGGAGCTACGTGGGAGGCCGAAGCTGATATGATGGCCAAATGCCCACACTTGTTCTCTACCGACTCTGTTACAGCTTGAGATATTAGTTTTGGCTCTAGAACTCAACCTAGTTTTCATGTTCAGTTTAGGTGTTCAAGTTTCTTTTTGGTTCATGGATGTATGTATAAAAAGTAAATTCAGTTTAGTCATGTAGTTTGAATCGGAGGTAGTCATTCTAATAGCTTTGGTTTAAATAATTAAGTATTTGAATATGATGATTGCATGTCTCTGCTTTTTCTGGGTGTTTCTAACATTCGTGCACGAATGTTCCCAAGGGGGAGATATTGTAATACCCCGAAGATGCCTAATATTGGACCCAAGATCAAATCTAAAATTTGGTTGAAAACTGGGGAAAAACTTGCAGAATGGGCGACCTAACGGATTGTTGGTCCAACCAACGACCTGTTGGGAGTAGTCATGGGGAAATGCAAGCCTGGTGGCAGTGGAGGTAACGAGTGAAGTAACGACTCGTTGTTTGTTACAATGAGTCATCATATGGAGTCATGGGGAGTACTGGTTCTCAGCTATAGGGAAGGTAACGAGTCATTTAATGACCCGTAATGAGTCGTGGTGGGATGAGTCATTACCTGGTAGAAGGGAATTTTTGGAATTTAGGAAGTGTACTTGACGGACTCGTGGTCACCAGTAACGAGTCGTGACGTCTCCCGTTAGCATCCCCGGAAGGTTATTAGATAGTGTACCTAATGAGTGATGCCACGAGTCGTGGCCCAGGGCAACGAGTTATTAGGTCCCTCGTGGCGACTTCAGTGACTATCAGGCAGTAGACCTAATGAGAGGTCCCAACGAGTCATGGTCTCAACCAACGAATGGTTGAGTGACTGTTGGGGCCCCATCGACCTGATTTTAGGTTTTAGTGTAGGGATTCTTTTGTAAATTCCTAATCTACTAGATCCTAGACTAGGTCGTTTTGGGAAATTTTGAGGGGATTTAGAGGGACAAAACGGTTCCTCCTTCATTCCCACTCAATTCTCAGAAAAAAAACAACATAAGCTCTCCTCTCAAGCAACTCTTAAGAAAGCTTAGGGTTTTCCTCCATTGCAGCAGTTCGAGTCTTTTTCTTCGGGAAATTGTTAGTCAAGTATGTGGGAATTAAATAAGGGAATAGTTCTTCCCTTGTGTTCCCCAAAACCCTCTTATAGTTTCTCTATCAGTTTTAGCCCTAAGCTTTCGAGTATGAAGAGATTACATTCAGTTTTCGTTGATTTCACATAGAATGATATCCATGCTTATTGTTGATTTGATCTCCATCAGTTCTTGACCAAATTGTTGATGTCCCTAAAAAAGTGAATTTAAGCCCTGAGCTTTCGAATGAAACATATTTATGTATTAAATTCCTCATGGTTTGTGAAGTGTGATTTGGGCTAATTTTCTAGTATTCCTTATTGTTTATATGTTGAGTAATTACTCCCCTGACAAGAATGATTTTAGCCCTGGTATGAATGAGAAAGCTATAATACTGCTTGTCGGATGAGATTTCCTTATTTCTTGAAATTTTTGCCATATTGTGGATTCTCATGTTGTCGAAATAAGTTGAATACTCTGTTAGCTGCTTAGTAGTTCAGTTCAGTTAGAATGTAGAATTTCCTCAGTGTTATTCAGAATTTGTCAGCAGATCAGTTTGACTATAGAAATCCTTGAGGTGTCTGTGATACTTCCCAGTTAGCAGAATCAGACTCAGAACTCAGTTTCATTGGTCCACTATGCAGTCATGACACTTTAGACAGATAGCTATGACTAGCCTTAGGACCCCAGTCAGATTACAGTTTATTCTTAGATGGTTACGACACTTCTAGATAAGCAGTTCTAACAAGTCTAGAACCCAGTCATAGAATATGGTCCGATCAGACTCTCAGGGTACCTTCAACTATATATCCCTGACTAGTCTTGGACCCCAATTTTGAGCTATCAGCTTAGTATTCAGTTAGGTATTCCAGTGGGAGTAGGACCTTGCACCGGGGTTCCAGCGCACCCAGGTTCCCAAAACTCCATTCCCAGCATAGGTTACAATACTTATTGGCCTGATTGACCCAGACTTTTATGATCACTCAGTTTATTTCTATATACCCTGGCAAGGTATATTGGGTCCTACCTGTGGGTCGTATACATCGGACTCTATGTCTATCTCACATGGTTATATGTCGGTTACAGGCTCTCCCACTAGTCAGTGTAGTTCAGTCAGATCAGTTCAGTGTAGTATCTCAGACTCAGTACTTCAGACTTAGGGCATGTCTTTGGCCACTAGACAGGGTCATCTTGACCATCTCAGTTTACTTCATTTGTTTCAGTTCAGTATATTAGTTGGTCATTGCATGTCATTGACAGTTCAGTCTTTTATATTCAATTATGTTTTCTCCTTCTTACTCAGTACATTCAAAGTACTGATGCATACTTTTATGATGTATCATTTCATGATACAGCAGTAGGTTTTTAGACCCAGCGCCCTTAGCTGATTTCGTTCAGATTTCTCTCTCAACAACAACAGTGTGAGTCCTCCTCTTTCGAGGATATTATTTCATTTATTTTAGTTCCATTTATTATTTTCAATTAGACTTAGAGTTAGCGGGGGTCTTGTCGCACTAACTCTTCAGTTAGATAGCTTTCAAACATAGACGTGGTTTTCAATCTATCAGTATTGTTCAGATATTTTAAAATTTGTAGTTCAGACTTACTTTCATGAATGTCTTATGTTATTATTTTAAAGCTTCTGCCATTATATTTTCTCAGAATGCTAGTGTATCATAGACCAGGGGTTGACTTGGGGTCACTTGTGGCTTTAAGTACCGTGTTTCATCCAGGGTATAGACTCCGGGAGTGACATCAGGCTCTTAAGCATAAGCTTTAGCTTAGTTTTCAAGTCATTTAGATGAATTTTATGACCTTTTTACCTTTTCATGTGCAGGTATCTTAATTGATGAGAAAGAGCAAGAAGTGGAGTAAAAAGGGTGAAATTAGGTGAAAATCGGTGCTCCACGGGAGGACACCAACTAAACACTGGTCAAACGCAGGTAACCACTGATTTGAGGAGAAAATGAAACCGAGGACGTGGACATCAACCGACGACTTACTGGTTCAATGGCCGATAGGTGCTGGATCTTGCTGGACCGAGGAGAAAATTAATGGCGGATCACGGATGGAAGCTGATGAACCACCGAAGGCATCACTGAATGGTCCTCGATCATCACTGGATCATAGAAGAAAACAAACGGTGGTTCATGGAGTGCAACCGGAGAACTGCCGGTTCCGCCACAAGTAAAAAACACGTGAACAGGGGCAATTGTATCAAGCACTGAAAAAAGGAGATTGGTTGCCCTATTTTTATATATCGTCTAGAAAGAAGTACTCTGTACATAACTTTTACGTTTTTGAACATTCCTTTTGCTTGGTAGAGAAGAACCCCATTGGAGGAGATTTTTGAATATTGCTTTTTCTATTTTCATATTCTTCCTCAGTAAGGTATAACCATTGTTGCAGACATATTTTGAGTTTGATTTTTCTTGCTTTTAGTAGTGAAATCATTGAGTTTATTAATGAATATACTCTTTAGTTTCTTAATCATAAGTAGCTAAATCATCAACTAGAGGTGTGTAATCATGGGTGCTAATTAGAATGGGTATTTCTAGATTCATCTTAATATTGCTTAATTAGTGTAAATCTGTTGAATTCTCTCCAATTTATAATTAATGATCCATAGTTGCAAATGTGAGTTTAGTGTTCTTACTTAAAATCAGCTTGAAAAAGAAGAATTAAGTATTGGAAGAGAATTTGATGGTGGGAATGGATGTGATGGTGTGGTGTTGGGCTAGAAATAGACAAAACCCATATTCACAATCCTAATTAGTAGCTGATAACTAGAAATAGTTCATCTATTGAACCAAACTCTATTGGGCCGATTAAATTATGTCCTGAGGTTTGAAAGGACTCGAGAAAAAGGTGCCCATGAGGTTGAAAAACATAGGGCGCCATCTCGTAAAAAGTTATTTACATTTATTTGCAATGATTTGATGGTTTAGCATATCCTTATTTGATTAACACCCCATCTACATGTCACAACCCAAACATACACTCGAATCATAGACAGGGACAAGGACCCCCGCGAGACCCCATGTCGACCCATGGCATGAGCATACATCTAATCTAATCACGTGAGCGGAAGACTTAACATATAAGAACGTAATCATAACATAGCCAAAGGGAAAATCAATACAAGACTTATACAATACGGCTAAATACAACTTGCAGCGTGATAAACCTCTAAACATGAAGGACGGATTGATGATAACACCCCAACTAATCTAACATCCAGAAATTGAAAGAACAACATATAATTTGAACATATAGCCCTCGAAACATGAGAATTCACCAAGAGAACTGAGAGCAAATCTAAAACTATCTACGGGTGAGGATGAGCCTTAGAACTAGGTCCTGTATCATGAAACGATACAACATAGAAGGTATGCGGTCAGAACGTGGGATGCACTGATATTGAAGATAAGCAAAACGAACATTTAAAACATGTATAAAGTTCATAAATGATCATAAGAGTAGGACATCATGCTCATATTGTAAATTATAATAACATATCATATGACTCAAGGTTTTTCAAAACATTCGTGACATAAAATAATCATATCATAATAGAAGAGATTTACTTAACGTGACTTGAGCCACCATACATAATCATAACATGCATAAATCATAAGGAACAATGGGAGATTCTCTTAACCGACATACCCCATATGAGCACAAATGAAACCCAACTTGTCACCCTAGTCGGGAGAGTGTTCGTACATTGCCAAGGGTAGAACCATGAAAGTGTGATATCACCATGAAAAGGGACATTTGGGCCAGGGACTAATATAAAAGGGGTCCCAACATACCTACGGTGGCACGTAGTTCATGAGATCCGGGGCTTAACTTGAGTCCCAAACCTACTTGGTGTTCGATAGTACTCCCAAAACATATATAGTGCTCATAATAATACATACATGAGTTCATGGGCTAGTTAAATCATGATAATCATAAACATGCTTGAACATGTCATGAGGACCGTGAGTCGGCCGAAAACATAATTCATGATTAGTAAAATTCATACATACTTGTAGATCATGCATATAGCTTGAATTTCACAAAATCATAATGAATAACATAATAAATTCATAATTTAAAACATGATTCATGCTGGGCTTGTCAAGAACATCGATGGAAAAATAGATCATAAATCGATTCACCATGGGGCATGCATAATTAAGCTTAATTGCTTAGAAATTCCAAATCAACAATATTATAATCAATTTAAATATCAAAAGATGATCAAAATTCGTAATTTATGATAAGATTTCAAAATCACAAAACCATAATTAAATCATTAGATTTTATATAAATCAAATACAAAACCCCATGAGTTTTTGATAAATTTTAAGTAAAATCATAGAGTAGGAGCATGAGTATGGAAGAATTCACCCATTGATAACCTTATAGACCTGGAATTATCAAATCCTAACTCTCCTTAGAAGCCCAAGAATGAAATTTGGAAGAATTGAAGAGAAAAGCTTAAAATACCCTTAGATCACCTTTCAATATCCTTGCATGCATGAATGAGAATTTAGAATAGGTCATTTTCTTAAAAACCCAGCTTTCCCAAGCCAAAACGATGTAGCTTAGGGCCTCATATCGTGAAAAAGTTGAAATTACCCTTAATGAACCTGCCCTGAAATCTGGCCGGATGGAACCAATGGACGGCTCTAATGGGTCGTTGGAACAAACGACGACTAGTCATGACCCTCGTTGTAGGCACTGCTGAAGTCTTACTTCCGAAATAAACCAATGGACGGACAGGACAACTCTTCCTCTAAAACAACGATCAATTACATCATCCGTTGTTTGCTCCTCACAAAATAAAAAAAATCTGAATTTTCTACCACGGGCCTCACTATGAATCGTGGTTCCTTCCAATGAGTCGTGGTATCAATCCGTCATCTTCACTGGGAATCCTAGGCATCCAAACAACGACCAGTGACAACGGGTCATTACAACTCACAATGAATTGTTGATAGACCCGTTGTATCCCACCTGCTGAAATCCATGCTTCACCACGACTAAAAAAGACGGCCCATTGTATATCAAAATGGGTCGTCATACCACTCGTTGTCTCCACTGCCACCAATAGCCCCCTAACCAACCACTGCATATAACGACTCGTGGTTTGTTACCACGAGTTGTTTCGTGGCCTATTCTGTGCAACTTTTCCCAATTTCTGCAATTATCTACTTTTCACTTTTGGGTCTACTCCTACGCACTTTCAAGATATTACAATATCTCCTCCTTTGGGAACATTCGTCCTCGAATGATAGAAACAAGAAGAAAACAAAGACATGTAATTATCTTATGCAAACACTGATCACTTTAACCGAAATTCTTATGGAATGACTACCTCCGGTTCATAACACATAGCTAAACTGATCTCATGCTTCATATACATATTCACACACATAAAAAAACTTGAACACATGAACTGAACGTGGAAACTAAATAGAATCATAGAGTAAAATTGATACCTCAAGTCGGAACTGAGCCGGTAGAGAATAAATGCGGGTATTTAGCCATCATATCTGCTTCGGCTTCCCACATAGCTCCCTCAACATGCTGATTTCTCCATAAGACCTTAACCGAAGCTACTTATTTGTTCCTTAACCTCCAAACCTGACGATCCAAGATTTCAATGGGAATTTCTTCATAACTGAGGCTGTCCCTTACCCCAATGCTGTCCACCAGAACTACTAAGGCTAGATCACTCAAGCACTTTTTCAAGATCGATACATGAAATACTTGATGTACTGAAGATAACTCTGATGGCAAATCCAACTCATATGCCACCTTACAAACTCTTCTCACCATTCAGTAGGGGCCTACATATCGAGGACTGAGTTTCCCTTTCTTTCCAAACCGCATGACTCCCTTCATGGGAGATACCTTGAGAAATACCCAGTCGTCCACATCAAACTCCAGATCCCTTCTCCTCACATCAGCATATGATTTTTGATGACTATGAGCGGTTTTCAACCGGTCCCTTATCAACTGTACCTTTACCATGGCCTCATAAACCGAATCAGGTCCTATCATGGCTGCCTCACCAACCTCAAACCATCCGATGGGCGATCTACACCTTCCCCCGTAAAGAGCCTCGAACAGTGCCATCTGGATACTAAAGTGATAGCTGTTTTTTTAAGCAAATTCGATTAAGGGAAAATGATCATCTCAACTACCTTTAAAATCCATAACACATTCCCTCAACATGTCCTCAAGAGTCTGGATTGTTCGTTCGGCTTGGCCATCTATTTGCGGATGAAAGGTTGTACTGAGCTTGACTTGAGTCCCAAGTCCCTTCTAAAAGGACCGCCATAACTGGGAGGTAAACTGAGTACCTCGGTCTGAAATAATAGACAAGGGCACTCCATGGAGTCGAACCAACTTCCGAATATACAATTTGTCATAATCATTCGCTGAATCCGTGGTCTTGACTGGTAGAAAGTGTGCGGCCTTGGTTAACCTGTCTAGCACCATCCAAATGGAATCCTAGTGTCATCGAGTATGAGGTAGGCCAATAATGAAATCCATGTTAATCTCTTCCCACTTCCATGTGGGAATGCTAATGTCTTGAAGTACGCCTCCCGGACTTTAATGCTCGACTTTCACTTGTTGACAGTTTGGACATTTGGATACGAACTCTGCAATATCCTTCTTCATACCATCCCACCAATAGATTTCTCGTAACTCCCGATACATCTTTGTGGATCTCGAATGGATAGAATACCTCGTACCATGTGCCTCATGAAATATCTGAACTCTTAAATCATCAACATCTTGGAAACATAGGCGACCCTCGTATCGTAGCACACCATCTCCTCCTTGGGAGAAAACCTCCACCTTTTGACTCTGCACCGCTTCCTTCAGCTTCCTCAAAATTTGATCCTCATCTTGCTTAGATTTGACATCAACCACCAAGGATGATTCTGACCATTCTTCCCAACAACCCTGCCATCAGTCGAGTCGATCAATCTAACTCCCAATCTTGCAAGCGAGTGGAAATCTTTCACCAACTCCTACTTTCCCTCATCCGCGTGGGACACACTCTCCCTAGAGAGCCTACTAAGCGCATCCGCCACCACATTAGCCTTGCCCGGGTGGTAAAGAACACTCATTTTGTAGTCCTTTAATAGCTCCAATCACCTCCTTTGCCGAAGATTGAGATCCTTCTGTGTGAACACATATTGCAAGACTTTGTGATCTGTGAATACATTCATGTGGACTCAATACAAGTAATGCCGCCATATCTTCAAACCGCGGCCAACTCGAGATCATAGGTCAGGTAATTCTTTTCCTGAATTTTCAGTTGTCGAGTTGCATATGCTATTACTTTCCCATGATTCATCAACACACATCCCAGTCCGACTCTCGAAGCATCACAATATACAATAAAGCCATCCGTACCCTCAGGTAAAGTCAATACTGATGCTGAAGTGAGTCGGGTCTTCAACTCCTGGAAGCTTTTCTCACAAGCCTCCGACCAGTGGAACTTTATCTTTTTCTGAGTCAACCTAGTCAATGGGGCTGCAATTGATGAAAATCCCTCAACAAATCTTTGGTAGTAGCCTACTAGGCCCAAGAAACTCCAAATTTCTGAAGCATTCACCGGTCTGGGCCAATTCTTCACCGCTTTGATTTTCTAGGAATCTACCTTTATGCCCTCACTGGAAACCACATTACTCAGATATGCCACTGAGTCTAGAAAAAATTCACACTTGCTAAACGTTGCATACAACTGAAGATCCTTGAGAATTCGCAACACTATCCTCAAATGAGCGGCATGCTCCTCCTTGTTTCGGGAGTATATAAGGATGTCATCAATGAACACGGTCATGAACATGTCCAAATATTGCTTGAACACCCTATTCATCACGTCCATAAAAGCTGCAGGAGCATTGGTTAGTCCAAATGACATAATTACAAACTCATAATGGACATACCGAGTTCTGACGGCTGTCTTTGGGATATCACACTCTCGAACTCAGAGCTGATGATACCCTGACCTGAGATCTATCTTTGAGAAACACCTGGCACCCAGGAGATGGTCAAATAAATCATCAATCTTGGGCAATGGTTACCTATTCTTGACAGTGACCTTATTCAGCTGCCGATAATCGGTACACATTCGAAAGGACCCATCCTTCTTCCAAACAAATAGAATCGGTGCACCCCATGGAGACTTGCTCGGTCTAATGAAACCCTTATCCAACAAGTCCTTCAACTGTTCTTTTAATTCCTTTAGCTTGGCTGGAGCCATCTTGTAAGGAGGAATGGAGATAGGCTGCGTATCGGGCAGTAGATCAACACTGAAATCAATTTTCGTTTCCAGAGGAACACTTGGAAAATCATCAAGGAAAATCTCCGGATACTCACACACCTCTAGAACAGACTGAATAGTCAGGGTCTCGGACTCTACATCCTTAACCCTAACTAGGTGGTGCATGTAACCCTTTGATATCATTTTCCTAGCCTTAAGGTATGAAATAAACCGTCTGACTGGTACAACAGAATTACCCTTCCATTCCAGAACTGACTCACCCAAAAATCAGAATTCCACCACACGGGTCCTACAATTAATTGAAGCATAACATGCAAACAACCAATCCATACCCAAGATGATATCAAAGTCCGTCATGGCCAACTCTACTAAGTTTGCGGAGGTAAACTTATACAACACTGTGATGGGACACCCTCTATATACCCGTCTAGCTATCACTGATTCACCAACTGGAGTAGATACGGAGAATGGTTCTAACAGAATTTCAGGACTAACCCCAAAAGTACTAGCAATGTAAGGGGTCACAAAAGACAAAGTAGTTCCTGGATCTAACAAAGCATAAGCATAAATATGGAAGACTTGCAACATACCTGTGACTACATCTGGTGAAGCCTCCTGCTCCTGGCGAGGCACTAGGGCATAAAACCTATTTTGGCGCTAACCACCTGCCGAACTAGTAGAGGCACCCTGCTGAGGGGTTCGTTCTATTGGAGCGGTAGAACTGGCTGTAGGGAAAGCTCTGATCCTGTGTCTGGGTTTTCCACACCTGAAACAAGCATCCACCACCGACCATGCAGCTCTCGGGATGATTCTTGCCGCACTTCTCACAAACTAGAAAAGTGCACTCCACCTGCATGTTACCATGATCCCTTGAGCCTACAGCCCTGCTCCTCTGGTCTCCCATGAACCTGGATGGCGTTCTGGCTGATGATAGATCTTGAGCAACGGACCTTTGCTGGGACTGCTGATGTGGTCTACCCCCTGTCCTGTTCTGAGAAACCCCGTAGCTATGGGTCCTGGCCCTCTTGTCCTCTCTCTTCCTCCTGTAGACTGACTCCATCTGCTGTGCATGCAATAGAATACGGGGAAAATCAATGTCCCAGTGAAGCATGGTAATTCAACAATTCTTTTCCAAATAATCTGCTACCCCATGCACAAAATGGCTCACCCGAGCCCGCTGATCCGCTACCAACTCCAGAGCATATTTAGATAACAAGGTGAACTCCAATGCATATTCCTGGACCGACATATTACCTTGCTTTAGATTAACAAACTCGGCCGCCTTGAGCTCCCTCATCTCCCGAGGGAAGAACCGATCCATGAAGGCAGTATGAAACTCATCCCAACCTATCAGGCCTGCACCCACCACCCTAGCATCTCTCCATTGTTTAAACCATATATGTGGTACCCCCTTTAGCTGATAGGAGGTAAAGTCAACGCATTCCCCATTGTTCACCCCCATAACCTGGGTGATCTTCAAAATCTCCTCAATGAAATCATATGGATCCTCATCCACCCTTGACCCCGTGAACTCTGGAGGGCTCATCCTCAAGATATCCCTCACCCTAGTTGCCGCTACATTACCATTTTGAGGGAAATGAGCCACTGTCTAATTCTGGACCTAGGAAGCCATGGCCTATGCCAACATCTGAATCGCTGCTCTAAACTCAGCGTGGGCGGCTGGCTCTGGTACGTGCTCCTCATGAATATTTGGAGCTGGCTGATTCTCACCATCATGGGAACTCTCATGATCATTACCATTTCCATTTCTCCTAGAGTTTACTCGACGTGAAGGAATGATTCTAAAAATGCGAATAGCATGAATTAGAAGAGTAAAGGACGTTAATCGCACGACATAGATAACGAAAGAAGGGAACATTTTCTAAACGTCTAGTAGCCTCATCGTCATAAGTGTGGCATGCTTCACACCTATGAAAAAGACTCTACTTAACGTGGCTTTCAGACTCCCTTCGACACTTCAAAACCTATGGCTCTGATACCAAGTTTGTCACGACCCAAACGTACACCCGGATCGTAGACACGGGACAAGGAGCCCCGAGAGACCCCATATTGACCCATGGCATGAGCATACATCTAATCCAATCACATAAGCAGAATACTAAACATATAAGAACATAATCATATCATAGCCAAAGGGAAAATCAATACAAGACTTATACAATACGGCTGAATACAACTTGCAGTCTGATAAGCCTCTAAACATGAAGGAAGGATTTTTGGGATAACTCCCCAACTAATCCAACATCCAGAAACTAAAAGAACAACATAGAGTATGAACATATAACCCTCAAAACATGAGGACTCACCAAGAGCGCTGAGAGCAAATCTGAAACTATTTACGAGTAAGGATGAGCCTGAGAACTGGGTCCAGTATCATGAAATGATACAACATAGATGGTATGCAGTCAGTACGTGGAATGCACTAAGTATGCAAGGTAAGCAAAACAGACATTTAAAACATTTATAAAGTTCATAAATGATCATAAGAGTAGGACATCATGCTCGTATCGTAAATTATAATAACATATCATACGACTCAAGGATTTTCAAAACATTCGTGACATAAACATAATCATATCATAATAGAAGAGATTTGCTTAACATGACTTGAGCCACAATACATAATCATAACGTGCATAAATCATGAGGAACAATGGGAGATTCTCTTAATCGACATACCCCATATAAGCACACATGAAGCCCGACTTGTAACCCTAGTCAGGAGGATGTTCATACCTTGCCAAGGGTAGAACCATGAAAGTGTGATATCACCATGAAAAGGTCCATTTGGGCCAGGGACTAACATGAAAGGGGTCCTAACATACCTGCAGTGGAACATAGGTCATGAGATCCGGGGCTTAACCTGAGCTTCAAACCTACTCGGTGTTCGATACTACTCCCAAAACATATATAGTGCTCATAATAATACATACATGAGTTCATGGGCTAGTTAAATCATGATAATCGTAAACATTCTTGAACATATGTGAACTAGCCATGACATGAGGCCCGTGAGTCGGCCGAAAACATAATTCATGATTAGTAAAATTCATACATACTTGTAGATCATGCATATATCTTGGATTTTATAAAATCATAATGAATAACATAATAAATTCATAATTTAAAACATAATTCGTGCTGGGCTTGCCAAGAACATCGATCGGAAAAATAGATCATAAATTGATTCACCATGGGGCATGCATAATTAAGCTTAATTACTTAGAAATTCAAATTCAACAATATTATAATCGATTTAAATGTCAAAAGATGATCAAAATTTGTAGATTATGATAAGATTTCAAAATCACAAAACCCATAATTAAATCATTAGATTTTATATAAATCAAATGCAGAACCCCATGAGTTTTTGATAAATTTTAAGTAAAATCATAGAGTAGGAGCATGGGTGTGGAAGAATTCACCCATTGATGACATTACATACCTAGGATTATCAAATCCTAACTCTCCTTAGAAGCCTAAGAATGAAGAATTGAAGAGAAAAGCTTAAAATCCCCTTAGATCACCTTTCAATATCCTTGCATGCATGAATAAGAATTTAGAATAGGTCATTTTCTTAAAAATCCAGCTTTTCCAAGCCAAAACAACGTAGTTTAGGGCCTCATATCGTGAAAAAGTTGAAATTACCCTTAATAAACCCGCCCTGAAATCTAGCAGGATGGAACTAATGGACGGCTCTAACGGTTCGTTGGAACAAACGACGACCCGTCATGACCCTCATCATATGCACTGCTAAAGGCTTACTTCTGGAATCAACCAACAGACGAATAGGATGACTCTTCCTCTGAAACAACGATCTATTACATCGTTTGTTGTTTGCTCATCACAAAACAAAAAAAAATCTGAACCTGCTACCACGAGCCTCACCACAACTTATGGTTCCTTCAAATGAGTCGTGATCTTGATCCATCATCATCACTGGGAATCCTAGGAATCCAAACAACGACTGGTGACAATGGGTCATTACAGCTCACAATGAATCATTGATAGACCCGTTGTATCCCACCTGCTGAAATCCATGCTTCACCACGACTGAAAAAGACCGCCCGTTGTATCTCACAATGGGTCATCATACCACTCGTTGTCTCCACTGCTACCAATACCCCCTAACTAATGACTTCATACAATGACTCATGGTTTGTTATCACGAGTCGTTCCATGGCCCGACCTGTGCAACTTTTCCCAATTTCTGCAGTTTTCTACTTTTCACTTCCGCGTCTACTCCTATGCACTTCCGGGGTATTACACTACACCACACCTCTAATATTCACTCATCATTGTCTATCAATTTTGGTTAGCTTGCTATCTTGGCTAGCTGATTTAGAATCCACAATATTGTTGACTTTATTTTCCCTCCAAAAATTTACGTTTTATTTCCCTTGCGGTGAAAGTTAATTCAAATTTCCTAAACAACGCTTGCGCAAATCATTCTCTAGTATTTGTGGGATTCAACTCCGACATCTGTTGGGAATATTTATTTTGAGCAATGATCGTGTATGCTCTCTCATTAAGAGGGGTGTAGTTTGGACGTTATTAAAAATGACGCTGTTGTCGGGGACTAGCGCTTGATATCTTTGTGTTGTTTGTTAATTTGAGTTGGTCTTGCATCTTAGTTGTTTATGTTGATCTTGCTGCTGGTTATTAGGGTAAAGTTGTACGAGCTAGCATTTGCAAGAAGAAGATAGTTCGGTTGAAGGTAACATGGAGCATGAAGTGGATAAATCGGTTATGCCTGAAGTTGCAAGGGCCATTCGCCTACCAGTCACGGTAGGGAATGCAGTATTTCATGTCACGAGAACTATGTTACACTTGTTGTCGATGAAAGGGCTCTTCGAGGGTAAACCGAGTTAGGATGTAAACTGCCACTTGAGAAACTTCTTAGAGATTTGTCAACCTTTAACATCACAAATATAAGCCAAGAGTCTATCTGGTTGAGGCTCTTTCCATTCTCCATAATGGGAGAGGCAACTATGTGGTTGAAGGAGCTCCCTCCGGGTTGTATCACCACGTGGAAAGAACTGACAGAAGCTTTCTTGGATAATTTTTTCCTCCCTCAAAAATGTTGCAGCTGAGGGATGATATCACAAACTTTAGGCCAGAGCCATGGGAGCCTTTGCATGAAGCATGGCTAAGGTTTAAAAAGAAGGTGTCCCTTTGCCCAAACCATGGTCTCCCCGATGGAGTGCTCCTTCAAAGCTTTTTTTGAGCCCTAGACACCTTCAATAAATCTGTTTCCAGCAACCTAGTCGGAGGATCAATTGTGGATCAAATGTATGGGTTAGCTAAGGTGCTCTTGGATAGAATGAAAAAGACAAACCAGGCATGGAATACGAGGGAGACTAATGTATCATCACATGATATGGGTTTCGGTGTGCTAACAGCTGAAATGCGAAAAAGAGATGAAGAGCGAGATGAAAATCTTGCTAAAATGATGACTCAACTATAGTTAATGACTAAACATTTAATGGGAGCCGGGCCTAAAGTTTGAATGTTGTAGGAATGCAGGGTACAATGCATTTTGAAGGAGAGCCATCGCCACCAAGATACGAGGAGGAGTGCCAATACATGGCAAATCAGATGGGGGGGGGTTCTCAACCTAGGTATGAAGGGACTAATCAAGGCCCTTGGCGCCCACATGAAGGGAATCAACTTCACAGAAACCACGATGCGCAGGGATGGCCCAATAGAAATGAGAGATGGGGCAATAGAGAGAAAAATTTGAGAAGGGGACCTCTATCATCAAAGTTTGATCCATATATTCTCCCTCCTAAAGCTGAGAACACCCAAGCTCAACTAGGTGTGAGCGATGTAGGGAACTTGAAAATTGAAAAGATGTTAGCAAGGGTTCTCAAGAAAGTTGAATTAACTGACAACGATGTCAAGGAACTAAAAAGGGAGGTGTCTAACCTTGCCCAAACAGTGAGTTCACACTCATCTTCCATCAAGCATTTGGAAGCCCAAATACCACTTATCCTCTCAAATTAACCCCCAAATGAATGGTACACTTCCTAGTGATACAATGCCAAATCCCAAGAAGAAGAGTCAATGCATAGCTATTGTCACGAGGAGTGGTAAAATGCTTGGAGATACAGGCATTAAGCCCAATGAAGTTATTGCCCCTAAGGAAAATGATACAAGAGAATATGATGCGTTGCCAAAAGCACCAAATAGTTGTGATAATGTTGAGGATGAATGTGAGAGAGATGTTGATGAAGTTCCCTCAAATGCTGATGAAGAAGAGGTAGGTATGAATGCCTTAAGTGAGAAAGAACAAGAACCAAGAGTTCCACCTCTTTACCCACAACGGTTAGCCAAGAAGAAGAAGGACGATTAGTTCAGCAAGTTTATTGACATGTTTAGTAAATTGTCCATAAATATACCACTGGTGGATGCTTTACTTCAAATGCCTGGATATGCTAAGTTCATGAAAGAGCTAAGAAGAAGGTTGTAGATGTGGCCACCGAAGAGACAACACATCATTGTAGTGGTATGATGATGAGAAACCTTGCCCCAAAATGGGAGGATCCGAGAGCCTTCATGATCCCTTGCACTATTGGGTTGTTGTGTGTTCAAGAAAGCCCTTTGTGATCTTGGGGCAAGTATAAATATAATTCCCCTCATAATCTTCAAGAAGTTGGGGCTTGGGAACACCAAACCTATGAGGTTGTTAATGGCTGATTGCTCTATTAAGAAACCTGTGGGTGTGTGATGTATTGGTGAGGGTAGATAAGTTTATCTTATCAGCTGATTTTGTGGTCCTTGACTGTAGATGGATGTAGAATTTCCAATCATTTTGGGGAGGCCATTTCTTGCCAAGGGTAGATCTTCGGTAGATGTGGAGCTAGGCAAGCTCAAGTTTTGGGTTGGAGGTAAAGAGGTTACCTTCAAGGTATGACAATCCGCTGAACCTCCTGATAAATGCAAAGTGATCGGAGTGCTGAATGAGGAGAATGGGTATGGAGGAGTTGATATAGATGAGGCTGAGTCGGAGGATGATCCTTCGGAGAATGAATTTTAAATGAAAAATACTTCGTGCCACAACATTAACTAAGACGCTTCTTGGGAGGCAACCCAAGTGTCTTCTTTTGAATGGTTTTTAATGTCATTGTTGTTTTTGGTTTTGTAGGACTATGTAGGTGAGACGCAAGGAGGAGGAGCAAAAAACAAGGCAGGCACCGCGCTAGAGTGGTGAACCACCGCACCCTTAAGTTATGCAAGTAGAAACCTAGAAAAAAATGGTCAAACTGGTGAGTAACCGATGGTACACCTACAATTTTGCGAACCACCGCTTGACCGCTGACGCGAGTCAGAATACCTGAGCAGTGGGTGCACAAATGGAGATCCACCGGTGGAATGCAGAACCCAATTTGCAAACCACCGGTCAAATGCCGGTTACAAAGAAGTGAACTGGGCACAAATTTAGGCCCGTAATGGTAAGGCGGCGAACCTTCGTTTCCAATCGGCGATCGCCGGTGTAACGCCGGTGAAGGTACATACCTTGTTTTAAAATCTGGACCAAATCATGGACCTACCCGACCTAGATTCCTTTTTGCATCCGCCCTAACCTGATAAATCCCTTTTTTATTCTCCTAGACTTCTTTTTTTCCTATATTTTAACATTTCCCCATACACCTTTTAATTTCCCCAACACCCCACCTTTCCATGTTCCTAAAATTCCCCCTCTCCCACTTCCTCTACATTTAAAGCACCATTAAACATCCACCCTCTCCTCAACCAATACCAATTATCCCTTTTCACATATAAAATCCCCCAAATCCTTTCACCAAACTCTCACTATACTCTCACACTCTACTAGCAAAGCTTCAAAATTCCACCATTGCTGAGCACTCTCAAGCTTCCATATCTATTCTCTGCACTCATTCTCATGTTGTGGTAACATACTCTCAAATTATTGATTTTCTTATCAATGGTATTCTTGTTTCATATGATGTTGTTATGGTATCTCCCTTCTTTTTACTACCCTTTCGCCCAACATTTTCATTATTAAGACCATACTTGCTGAATAAAGTTAAGTGATAAAATGTGAAATTTGTGGGGTGATAGAGGCCTGATGCTTAAATGGGTATAGGGGAATGGTTGTTTTTGTGTAGTTGAGTGGGGTGAAGTTTGAGTAAACCAAAGGGATTAAAAAGACCCAATTTTCCCAATGATAGATCAGGTGACGCCATTCTTAAGGGTAAATCGTCATTCTATCCCTTTCACGTGTGTAGGTCTTGCTTTGATATTATGTGAGTAAGTGTTTGAGAGTTTTTATATTGGATTGCATTTTGAAGCACTAGGGACGACGACCCATCAGCTATTCGCCAATCTGGTCTGACGAAATGCCAATTAAATGTCGGTTAGGGCAAATATTGACTTCAGGCCACTGACTTGACCCTGCGTCACATTGGCGCTTCGCAAATCATGATTGGTGGTTCGCCGATAATCCACCAATGGAAAAGTTGCCACACCAGTCTACTACCTATTACCGACTATTCGAGGATAGCCTCCTGCAGTTCGACGACATTCCATCGGTGCCACCAGTTTATTCTTGCTAATTCCTCCTCTTGTTTCTCATTTAAATTTTAGAATAGTTGTTGTTTGTTTTCATTTTATCATTGGAAAAATTTTAAAAATACATTGTGGGTGCCACTAACATCATGTTTGCAGAAAATAACTTCATCCAGGAATCCCAGCAAGGGCAAAGCCCCAACCTCCTCATCGCCAAAGGGCAAAGGAAAGGCAAAGGCATCCGCAGCACCTACCAACTCTTGGGAGGCCATCATATTTTGTGTGCCCAATATGAAGGGACACTACGCCATCTGCAAGGGCCAATCAATCACCGTGAAGAAGAGATTTGATTTGGTGGGCTGCGCAATGACCTTCCCAATATCATAGCATAATTCACTGACAGACAATGGCATGCTTTCGCCAATCCTCTCCCAGATTACTTTCTAAGCTTAATCCCGGAGTTCTACGCCTCCTACCAGGTTAGGCAGGAGAGCATGAACCACAAAGGCAAGGTAGATGAATTTCCTTGCCTACCTTCAGTTATGGTGCGAGGGGTAGAGGTCGACATTACTCTGACAACCATCAGTTATCTATTCTGGGAGGACAAGACTAGCACTGACTCAGAATATACGGCTAGGATTGCTGATAAGGAGAGCCAATTCTCATGGATAGCTCCTATCATTACTGCAGATACACCCTTCTCGGCTACTATGGGTGGCAAAATTTCTCGCCATGATCTTAAATTTAAATCCAAGCTATGTCTAGACTTCATTTATGTCCAAATAATACCTTCCAAGAATAAGCAATGGGTTAGCTTGGAAGAAGCTATCCTCATCGCTTGCATCATGACAGGGGTCTCCGTAAACTTTGGGAGATTGTGGCTTTAAAAATGAAGAGGAAAGCAAGGCAGACCAACACCTCCATGCCATATGCCATGCTCATTTATCAACTATGCTTGCAAGACAACGGGCCATTGTTCCTAGATGAGACCCCTAGTCCTACTTTGGGTGTAATCACAATAGATCAAAAAAGGGACACTGAGGCACCCAAGGTCAAATAGAAGCGATTGCAGGCCTTTAATTTACCATAGGGTTCTCTATATCATGGGTATGAGTAGTCTCCACAAGCCCTAGATTTGAATATGCCTCACCTAGAAGTTTCGGGCCAAACCTTCTGTGACATACCTCTTCGAGGAGCATCACCCCCGCCAACATCCTCCCAACCAAGCGGTCTCCACAAGCTTGTGGAAATGACCAACTCTCATGAGGGTCAACTTCAAAAGTTGTCTAGGAGCCTCCCTACCCTCATCTCCCAAATAGTGAAAAGGGAAATGAAGTCCATGTACGAGAGTCTTATCACATTGTGCAAATGGGTAGATGTTGTGGAGGGGGTTGTCACCTCTCTGCAAACTGAAGTAAAGGAGTGGAAAAGCGACCATCCATAGAGGTTCCTGACTTGAGTGCGCTTGATGTCACAATGGCTGCCCCTTCCACAGTACGAGGCCCCATTGATGATTTGTTTAAGGGCTTGGGAGATGACGCAGATGATCTGGGTGATGAAGTCTTTGATGGAGAGGCAGGAGCTGGTGCGGCTGACAATGCGGATGATGAGGAGTGACCCACTCAGTGAGTTCTTTCCCCCTTTTTGCATGTTTTACATTGGGGACAATGTAATATTTGAGTTAGGGGTGGGCTGAATGCTTTTCTGGGTGGTTATTTGTGCTTTATTTTGTTTATGGCTGATGTAGCCCTTGTCGGGCTTTTGTTTTTATCTGATGAGGAGTTATGAGCCTTTGTTGGGCTCATTTTAGTATTGTTGATTATTGCCCTTGCTGGGCTGGTTGTTTTGATAAAATGTTGAATGGATGAAATGAATGATTTTTGGATGTTAGTGTTGTGAAATGGGTCTTTGCTCTTAATGGCTAAATGTGCATTGTGACCCAAATCTTGTTATTCGTCTGTGTAAATAGTAGATAGTAATCAAACTCCAAGGGTTTTCTTCATACCACGTTATTTCCTAAGGGGAATTTTTCTTTTTCTTTTCTTTTTGTTGTTGAATGGTTTGGCAGTTCCCGATGATAGATTGTGAGGCGACTCTCTTAAGGGAAAATGCCATGTCTTTCTTGAGTCTTCTGTGGAGCTGTTTTAAGAGGTACCACCAAATATTTTGAGATGTGGAATGAAAATGAAAAATGAAAATTGGCTTTGGAAATGAGAAATATAGCACTCTTTTGTCATACATTGTAGATTCCTTATTTGGCTTATGAATTCACATGCTCTAGTGTCTTAAATAAAAATCTTATAATGATAATGCATTTTGTGGACTCTTTCGGTGTGATGCCTCGTGTGGTAAGGATTTTTGTAAATGTCATGCATTTCTGCTTGTCTAGAACTTACCCTAAGTGTGACTCAAGGCAAAATCCTAGATATATATGCACTTACAACATGACTTTAGGCTTTCAATTGACTAGCCAGTCCACCCAAAATGACCTCCGAAAATGTCTTCCTTTGCTAGCCAATATTGCTTTTGAACTGTTTATTCTTGGAAACCACATTACAAGTCAATGCCCCTTTTTGATCCCCTCTTTTTGCACCCATTCTCCCTAATTGCTAGTGGTGAGCGAATGAGAAAATGGGGGCAGAAAGCCAAAGACATAGGGAGAGATAAGAAAATCAATGAGAAAGAGGCAATGAGCCTAAGTTTGGGGGTTTTCAAGAAAGGGGGATATATAAGAATCCTAAATTTGAGGTAGCACCAATTTATGAGAAAAAAAAGGAATGAAATGATGAGCTGAGGAACCTTAAGGTACCTAAAGAGAAGAGAAAAGTGAAATTGTGTTACCTCTTGCTTAAACTAGGATTAATGTGATTGCGAAAGGAGCTAAAAGGAAGGTCTTTGAGCAATAGAAGAACGAAATGGTTGCAAAATGAGGAATAAGGTGGAGTGATATAGAAAGTTAGATGAAAAGGTGAAAGTGTTCACATAAAAGCATTAGGGAGGATCTAGTCACTAGAGCCAAATAATTGTCCTTCCATTACCACTAGCCTTCATCATGACCCACAAGTCCTAATTGATTCTGAGTGTGGTTGCTCTACATTAGTGGTGAATTATACGAAGGACAAGCCTATGGGTCGAGTTGTGTGCATAAGATTTCTTTTGGGAGAGTGAGTGTGATTATCTTTTTCTATAATCCTTTGTGTGTGCATTGATTCATGAAAAGGGGATTCTCTCTTTGGTGAGTGGCATCATTCCCTTTTGAGGACACACTTTCATTGTGGTAAAGGTGTGATTGAGGCATCAGTAGTGCAAGATCTAAAGAAAACTTTGAATGTGTAGTGATTATGAATTGAGATGCTATGTGTGTTTCATTGGATAAGATATTCCCTTGTCTTGCAAAATGAAATCATTTGTAAATCATGCCTTTGAATTGTGGTTTCCTATTGAAACTTTCCCATATATATATCCACACACACACACACACACACACACACACACACACACACACACACACACACACACACACACACATATATATATATTTGGGGAATTTGCATCTCTTTTTCTGTGAGTGTTGAGCATTTTCTGGTTGTCATGGATTAAGTGGTCTTTGGTGCATAAACTCTTATGGAATGGCATGTTTCTCCTTTGATAAGAATTGCATTACTTGAGGACAAGAATGGTTCAAGTTTTGGGGTTTGATGAGTTGGTAATTTACCAATTTATTAGGCTCTTAAGCATGAGCTTTAGCTTAGTTTTCAAGTGATTTAGATGAATTTTATGCCCTTCTTGCCTTATTATGTGCATGCATCTAAATTGATGAGAAAGAGCAAGAAGTGGAGTAAAAAGGGTTAAATCAGGTGAAAATCGGTTCTTCACCAGATGACACCGGCTAAATGCCGGTCAAACGCAGGTAACCACTGGTTTGAGGAGAAAATACAATCGGCGGCCGCGGACATAATCGGTGACTCACCGTTTCAATCGCTGACAGGTGCTGGATCTTGCTGGACCGAGGAGGAAATTAATCGACGGATCACGGATGGAAGCCGGTGAACCGCCGAAGGCATCGCCTAGTGATCCTAGATCATCACTGGATCGCAGAAGAAAACAAGCAGTGGTTCGCGGAGTGCAACCGGTGAACTGCCTCTTCCGCCGCAAGTGAAAAAACGCCTGAACAGGGGCAATCACGTCAAACACTAAAAAAGTAGAGATTGGTTACCCTATTTTCCTATATAGTCTAGAAAAAAGTACTCTGTACATAACTTTTAAGTCTTTTAAACATTTCTTTTGCTTGGTAGAGAGAAGAACCCCATTGGAAGAGACTTTTGAATATTGCTTTTCCTATTTTCATCTTCTTCCTTAGCAAGATATAACCATTGATGCAGACATATTTTGAGTTTGATTTTTCTTGCTCTTAGTAATGAAATCATTAAGTTTATTAATAAATATACTCTTTAGTTTCTTAATCATGAGTAGCTAAATCATCAACTAGAGATGTGTGATGATGGGTGCTTAATTAGATAGGGTATTGCTATATTCATATTAATATTGCTTGATTAATATGAATATGTTGAATACTCTCCAATTTATAATTAATGATCCATAGTTGCAAATGTGGGTTTAGTGTTCTTAGTTAATTTTAGCTTAAAAAAGAAGAATTAAGTATTGGGAGAGAATTTGATCGTCGAAAAGGATGTGATGGTGTGGTGTTGGGCTAGAAATAGCCAAAACCCATATTCACAATCCTAATTAGTAGCTGATGGCTAGAAATAGTTCAGTTATTGAACCAAACTCTATTGGGCCGATTGAATTGTCTATTGAGGTTCGAAAGGACTCGAGAAAAAGGCGCCCATGAGGTTGAAAAACATAGGGCGCCATCTTGTCCAAAGTTTTCTACACTTATTTGCAATGATTTGATGGTCTAGCATATCCTTATTTGATTAAAACCCCATCTACACCTCACCTCTAGTCTTCACTCATCATTACCTATCAATTTTGGTTATTTTTCTATCATGGCTAGCTGATTTAGAATCCACAATATTGTTGACTTTATTTCCCCCAAAATATTTACTGTTTTATTTCTCTTGATTGGTGCGAGTTGATTCAAATTTCCTAAACAATGCTTGTGCAAATCATTCACTAGTCTCTATGGGATTCGACCTCGACATCCATCAGGAATATTTGTTTTGAGCAACGATCGTGTACGCTCTCTCGTTAAGAGGGGTGTAGTTTGGACGTTATCACCAAGCAGGGGATTTCTGGACCAACACCCAAGGGTATAACCAATTCTCTTGGCGTTAAGGTTAGGGAACTAAAGGTCAGAATTATTATGGAAATAAAAATTATGACAGGCAAGGGTTCAGAGACAGAGATTAAGTTGCACGGTGAAATCAAGATGGCCCTAAGAATGACAAGAATGGAGCTTATATGTCTCTTATGAGTTGGTAATTTATCAACACATTAGGCTTTTAAATATGAGCTTTTTCTTGATTTTCAAGTTATTTGAGTGGATTTTATGCTCTTTCTCTTTAGTTTTTGCAGGTATTTGATTTAAGGAGAGAAAGAAAGAAATTGGACAAAAATGTGGAATTAAAGAAGAGGGTTGGAGCTTTACCAGATGGGACCGACGCTCCACCAGATGGGACCAGTGAAATGCAGGAACCTATTGGACAGAAGTGGAAGGTGCACCAGTGGAACACGGTTCAACACCTGCGAACCATCAGTGCTAATGCTGGCTAGTCCCCAGAGTTACTTCTCTACCTACGACAGAGCGGTGTTTTGTGGATGGGCACCGGCGGAACACCGGTGACTCGCAAGTAAGGCCGCCTTCAGGAAGGAAAAATCGTCTAGCACGAAATTTGAGGAGAAATTTTTAACCTATTTCTGTACATTCTCTAGAAAGTACCAATTATTCCATTCCAGATTTGTAGAATTTAGAGAAATATAGAATAGATTTTCTTCTTCTTCTTCCTCAAGGTATAAACCACCATTGAAGATAATTTTTGTGCTTTCTATTTTACTCTTAATGATGAATTTTATGAAGTTGTTTATCAATATTCTTTTATATAATTCATCTATGAGTCGCTAGATATTTTTCTAGGGGTGTGTGCATGATTGGGGAGAGATTGGATTGGGTATGGCTATTTTAATCTTGTGATTACTCATTTTGTATAAATATGTTGTTTTCTCCCAAATTATAACTGAACTACCCATTGTTCCAAATGTGGGTTATGTCCACTTATTCCATTTTTGCTTGAAAAAGAGAAATTGAATATGAGTGAGAAAGCAATGGTAGACAATTGGGTCTTGAGTGTGTGGTGTTGGGCTAGAGATAGCGAAAACCCATAATCATCTACTCATTATAGATTTGAGTCTAGAAATAGCTCAAATATTGCCTAAGCTATAGTGGATTAATTGATTGAGGCTTTGGGGTTTGAGAAAACTCAAGGAATAGATCACCCAATTAGTTGAAAAACATCAGGTGTTATTTTATCCACTGTTGTTTATGATTATGAGTGATTATTTGATTTTCTAGTTAGTCCCATTCGAATCGAACCCCCATCAATAGCATACCCCTGGCCCTTGCTCATAATTGTTAATTCAATTTGGTTGACTTGTTCTCTCGATATTTGATTTAAAATTCAAATTATGATCCCGCTTTTCCCCCAACATTTTATTTTTATTTTCAAATGCATGGATGCAATTTTAGTTCAAGTCAATAGACATTATTCAATCTTTATTCCCTGTGGACTCGACCCCGATTCTTAGTTGGGTATTTACATTGAAACAATCATTTACACTTCCTCCTTGTTAGGAGTGGATTTGAACGTCATCAATTTTGGCGACATTGCTGGGAGTAGGATTAGATAGCCTCTAGTTGATTTTTGATTTGAATTACTTTAGCATCTTGTGTTGTGTTTTTATAATTGTAGTTTTTCTTGGGTGTTTCTTAGGATGATTGATTAGCCAACATTCGCGTGAAGGTTCAATGGATGGTCATATAGACCACGAGGATGATGACCCTATGATGCCAGACATAGCAAGTTCCATTCGCCTACCACCCATGGTAGGGAATGCGGTGTTCCATGTGACCAGCATAATGTTACACCTGCTACAAATGAAAGGACTCTTTGGAGGCCAACCAAGTGAAGATGCAAATCGACATCTTCAAAATATCCTTGAGATATGCCAACCTTTAAACATCACAAACATAATTCAAGAGTTGATCAGATTGAGGCTCTTCCTATTTTCTTTGACTGGGGAAGCAGAGTCGATCATATTGAGGCTCTTCCTATTTTCTTTGACTGGGGAAGCAACTGTGTGGCTTGAGGAACTCCATCCGAGATGTATCACTTCATGGAAAGAGATGATTGAAGCTTTCTTGAATTAGTTCTTATTTCCATCGAGGATGTTGCAGCTAAGAGATGATATTACCAACTTTAGGCAATTTACGGGGGAACCTTTACATAAAGCATGGATGAGGTTCAAGAAGAAAGTGGCCCTATGTCCAAACTACGGGCTTCCAGATGGAGTGCTACTTCAAAGTTTTTATCGTTCCTTGGATTCCATCAACAAGTCTGTGGCTAATAACTTGGCGGGCAGATCTCTCATGGATCAGCCTTATGGTATAGCCAGAGCTCTTTTGGATAGAATGACCAAAATAAATCGAGCTTGGCGTATGAGAGACACTAAGGTACCCGCAAATAGTGCTAGTCCAAGTGTTTTGACTGCGGAGATATGGAGAAGAGATGAAGAAAGGGATGAGACCCTAGCAAAAATGATGACCCAACTTGAGTTGATGACAAAAGCATGTTTTTGGAACTGGGTCAAAGAATGTTAATGTTGTGGGTACTCAAAGTCCTATGCAATATGAGAATGAAGCTTCACTGTCGAGGTACAAAGAAGAGTGTTAATTCATGGAAAATCAAATGAGGGGTTCTCGATTGAGGTACCAAGGTTCTAATCAAGGCCCTTTGCGCCCACGGGAAGAGAATCAAGGTTGGATAAACCACGACAACTAAGGTTGGGTTGATAGAAATGACCGATGGGGTAATCATGATCAAAATTGAAATGGAGATGTTATCATTGAAGCTCAAACCTATATGTTCCCTCTTCAAAGGCTGAAAATCCCCAATTGCAATCGGATGTGAGTGACGTCGGAAGCTCCAAGATTGAAGAGATGTTGGCTAGAGTACTCAAGAGAGTAGAATCCATCGATAGTGGAGTCAAGGAATTGAAAGGGGAGGTATCGAACCTCAACCAAAAAGTGAACTACCACTCATCATTGATTTAGCACCTGGAAGCACAAATGAATCATTTGTCTTCCCAAATGAGTCCCCGAATAAAGGGAACACTTCCTAGTGACACATTACCTAACCCAAAGAAAGATGGACATTTTATGGAGATTGTGACTAGAAGTAGCAAAGTGTTGGAAGATGTGGGCGTGAAGCCCAAAGATGTTCTTGACCTAGAAGCAAGTGGTGATGAAGTAATGGATGCAGTGCCAAAAGCATCAAAGGTTGTGAAAGATGAAGAAGGATTGGATGAGGGAAAAGTTGATGTTACTCCCATGAATGATGCTGGTGAAAGGGAAATGAGCAAAGAGGCTTTACCCGACATAGGCCAAGACCCTAAGATTCCACCTGCTTATCCTCAGAGGTAAACAAAGAAGGAGGACAATCAGTTTCAAAATTTCATTGAGAAGTTTAGTAAATTGTCCATTAATATACCTCTGCTAGATGTGTTGCTCCAAATGCCGGGTTATGCCAAATTTATGAAAGAATTATTGAAAAAAAATAAGGTCGTTGATGCTGGTGTAGGGAAAGTAACACACCATTTTAGTGCCATGATGACAAGCAATCTCGCTCCCAAAAGAAAGGATCCGGGAGCCTTTACTATTCTTTGCACCATTGGTTGTGTGTGTGTTTAAAAAGGCCCTATGCGATCTTGGAGAAAGCATAAATCTGATGCCTCTCATTATTTTCAAGAAGTTGGGATTGGGGAATCCCAAACCCACCTCAATGAGGCTGTTGATGGCAGTTCGATTCATAAAGAAACTGGTGGGAGTGTTGGAGGACGTCTTGGTTCAGGTTGACAAGTTCATCCTTCCATCTGACTTCATCATGCTAGATTGTGATATAGATGTTGAAGTACCTATTATCTTGGGGAGACCACTTCTTGCAATGGTCAAAGATTTGATAGATGTGGAGCGTGGTGAGCTGAAATTTCGAGTGGAAGGTAAGGAAGTCACCTTCAAGGTTTGTCAAATCATTGAGCCCCCGGATGAGTGCAAGGTGATTATGGTTTTGTATGATGATGCAGCACAAGACGAAGTTTATATTGATGAGGCTGATTCGGAGGATGACCCTTCGGAAAACTGACAGTTGAGGAAGTATCTGTCGTGCCACGATGTTAAATAAAGTGCTTCATGGGAGGCAACCCAAGTGTTTTGTGTTTTCATGCCTTGATTCTTTATTGATTTTGTTTTTGTAGGATAATTGGATGAGAAACATGGAGAAGGAAAATAAGGCAGCCACTGTGCTAGACTGGCAAAATGCCAGCTCTCAAACGCGAGTCGCCACCCTGTTGCACAAGAGAAGCAGAAGATGGATAAATGAAGAGGAACCCAATGTCTCACCGGCAAAATGTCGGAGGCATTCCGCGAAACGCTGGTCTGGCGCGGCTGTAAACCAGTAGACCTAAAGGAAATTTAAAATGAGAGGTGAGTTGCAACTCACCGATGGAACATTGATGACGATCTGCGAAATGCCAGTCAATCGCAGTTATGAAGCAGTGAACTGGGCATTCAAGAAGTCACCGACGCTTGAACTAGTGAAACGCCGGTACTTACCGACAGTCACAGGTCTAGCGCGAGTGGAGGTAAGTAAGTGTATTTTTGAATCTTGATCTATCCATTGACTAATTTGACCTGTAACACTTAAAAAATTATCAAAACCGGTCAAAACACCCCTTTTACTTTTCCAATACTCTCTCTCTCTCTCTCCACCTTTTCACCTAACCACAACCCTTTCACCTTCCTAACTTTCCTCCATTAAACCCACCATTTACACCCACATTGTCACTATCCAATCTCACTCCCTCTCTTCAACCTATAAAAACCCCTATTCTCATTTTCTTCTTCTCACTACTACTCACGAAAACTCTCTCTTAGCAAAAGAAGCTTTCACTCTTTGGAACACCATTGTTGGTCAAGCATAAAGCTTTAATTTCTTCACTTCTTCTCAATTCTCAAATTGGTATGCATCCATGATCTCTTACATTGCTATAGTTTTTCTAAATTGTTGAGGGTGTGAGTTAAAAAAATTGAGCATGATAGATTAGAAAGGTCCCACACTCATGTTCCCCATTACCCATTTTATGGTTTTCTATTGTTGAATATTTCTCATTGTGTGGGTATGTTAGGGGTTGAATATTAATTGCATATTGTTGATGTGCGGGTTCATTTTGCTTGAAAATATGAGGTGAAATGTGTGTTTGATATAATATTTGGGGGTGAAGGCTGAGTAATCCCATGTGCTAAAAAGGCACGATTTGCCTGATGATAGATTGGGTGATGTCGTTCTTAAGGGAAAATCTTCATGTTTTGATTATTTTACTGTTTGAGTGGGTGAATATCAATGCAAGAAGGTGTGAGTAAGGCTTGTTATTGAGAGAAATTTTGGCTAATTGGTTTGAGACAGAGCTGATAGATGGCGTGTCACCTGCGAGACGCCAGTCAAGACTGGCAAAACACCGGCTGAAGCGCAGGTAAGGGGCTTGAGGCTTCAGGTCACTGCCCAGCACCCCCGATTTTCCGGTGCTTCGGAGCTCATAACTGGAGAAACACCGGTGTACACTGGAGGGATACAAGTTTTACATAGAGAACTTCCCAGACCTATGACTCGACTACGTCTCGCAGGTGGCCACCTGTGGTTCACCACTTGAGTCGTTGGTGCTACAGATGTCTGCATTTAATGTTTCACCTTGTTTGTCATCTAATCCTTAGAATTTTGTTCCTTATCTTAGGATAGTTGTTGCCTTTTCTTTTCCGTTAGTAAAAAATATAAAAAAGAAATACTCTTGTTGCAGCACTAACATGGCTTTGCAGAAGTATGACTTCATCCAGACAATCAGATAAGGTTAAGGCACCCTCCACTTCAAAAAGCAAGAGAAAAGGGAAGGCCAAGTCAAACCCATCCCCCACCAACACCAAGGAGGCAATCATCTTTTGTGTGCCCAACATGAAGGCACACTATGCCATCTGTGAGGGAAAATCAATCACAATGGAGAAAAGATTTGATCTGGCGGGGATGAGAAATGACTTCCCCAACATCATTGCCCAATTCAACCACTATCAATGGCACGTATTTGCTGAGCCTCTGCCGGAGTACTACACCAATTTGGTGTCTGAGTTTTATGCTTCATACAAAGCACGACAAGAGGCTATGAAGAATAAACGAAAGATTGATGAATTTCCTTGCCTTCCTTCAGTCTAGATCAGGGGTATGGAGGTAGATATCACCCCTTCCGCCATCAATGCATAGTTCTGGATAGATGAGATTGATCCAGGGACTGAGTATGCTGATAGAGTGGCTGACAAAGAAAATCAATTCAGTTGGATAGCTCCAATCACTGCTAGTGGTCAGCCACTATGGGCCTTTATGGGTGGATATATTTCAAGGCATGACCTCAAGTTTGAGGCACAACTATGGTTGGAGTTTGTGTGTGGCCAGATCATTCCATCAAATAGGAACTTCAATGGATTGATTTGTTAGTGCTACTGTTCGGTGCTTTGGTAGGGGTTAAAAATCGACACGCAAGTGCACGTGGTCAAACAAGTAATAAAGTGGCTAAGTAAGCCAAGTATCGATCCAAGGAGACTCTGGATAAGTAAAATTGCTTAAGTATACTATATTCTAGTTTACTTCTAATTATGTTGACAACAATGTAACCAAAAGTTAAATAATTTTGTTTATAAACTATATACTAAAACTATTAACAAATATTTACTTGAATTGAAACTATGGATAAGAGCATGTCAAGGTTAAGAACAAGTAATGAATTCGATAGTAATCATAATTCGGATATTCTTCTCTTCATGTTGCTAGCCAAGAACATTAGCCTAGATATTAAAACTATCGTATTTAATCTCACTTTAGAATCATAAACCATTCGTCTACATTTCTGTGATCAAATGCAATTTATGACCTAGCAATACAATTCCGGTTCCTAAATTGACTAATACGGCTTTCAAGTATATTTCTATCAGGAAAGCACATCAAAACCCAATTTTCCCAAATCAAGTTAAGAACAATACCCTATTAATTCACAACTTTCCAATTTCTTGCTCTCTCGAGTGAAATTGGACTTTTTAGATGTACATTAATGTTGGCCACACACTAATGCAGTAAGAACAAGAATTAATAGAACAACATGAAATAAGAAGAGGAAAAACCATATAATTCACAATCAAAATTCAATACACATGTTCAAAACCTTAGCAAGGAAGAGAATTAGCCACTCATTTGTGGATTGATCATCCTCAAATTAGTGTAAATCATACGTACAATTGATTGAAAGAAGAAAGAAAGAGAAGAAATCTCTTAGCTTTTTCGTCCCTCAACTGCTGCTAACCCACGTCCTAGCTCCACCAAGTCTGAATTATGAAAAATAAACCTAAGTGTGCTATTTATATTAGTAGGAATCTTTCCCGGATTAACAAGCAACGTGTCACGGAGTGCATCGCGGAGCACGGCCTCCGTGACACGCTACGAACGCGGAGGCTCTCTGGAAAATCACCCGAAACTGGCCCAGGCAGCACCTTGCCGCGTTGGCAACGTGTCACGCTGCTTGGGCAGCGCGTTGTAGCCCCATGGTCGCAGAGTCCACCAGCCGTGGCACGTTGCCAACGCGCAGGTGGGCTGTTTTGAGCGGCCTGCCTGCCGTGGCACCTTGTCGACGCGCCGGTGGGCTGTTTTGTGCCTCTTCCTTGCCGACGTTCGCGTGTTAATTCCGTTTCCAAGCTTCTACTTCACCAACTCTTGGATTAGTTACTCAAACATCATCAAAACCTACAAAACAAAGGCTAATCATGTTGGTTAGCACATATCTCCACATTATATAAAATTACATGAAAATGTATACAATAACTTAGATAAACAAGACTAATTGAAGTAATAAAGAGTATCTCGGGCATATATTTTTGCCCGTTATCACAACCCCACACTTAAAGCCTTGTTCGTCCTCGAACAACCTTTTACATATCATGCAAATGGAGACTCCTACATAACTAATTTAGCAAGATAATTCAGGTTACGGCTATAATGATTACGTAAGATACAAGCTAAAAATAGAGCATGCCTGATTTGATCATTGAAATGAAGTACAACCATGTTAAGACTTCTTAACCTCAAGAATCGACTCTCAATTTTAGCAAACTCATGCAAATCATCTGATTAAGAAATCCCACATGAATTATATCCTTCATTCAACATGTGCCCCTCACGGAAAGAGAGTTACCCAATCACACGCAAAAACAATTTTTTACATCACAACATGTGTGGGTACATGAATAGAATTACGCTCACTCTCACAAAGAATTCACATGCATTATGTAATGACCCATAAGCTTGCCCTTAGTGTTTTATTCCACTAATATAAGGATGTATGAATGTAAGATCAAGTAGGACTTTTTAGGTTGTAATGTAACTCAGGTGCGGGTAAGTACTATTATGATCAGTAATAGTGACTATCTTTCCTAAGCGCTTTTAATACATCACGTCTTCATTACAAACTTCCCTTCCCTCACTTCACTTTTTTTCTCCTTTTAGTTTTCTTTTTCCTCTTTTGTTCCCCCATTTCTTTCGACACTTTTAGCTTATTAGTAAGGAGTACTTAAGCAATATGTTTCATTCATTCCTTTTCTTACTCCCTACTAATAACCAACCATTTTCACACAAATGCACCTTTTTCCTTTTCTCAACTATTTACAACTTGCTACTTTTCCTTCTTTTCCATTCTTCTCACTCCTTTACCCTTTCGGATTTTTCCTTTAAGCGCTACGGAGTTTTGGTTCAATTTCAAGGCTAATGAAAGAAAAAGGATTAAGCTTATGTTGCAGCTGTCAAAGAATAGGCTCAAGGCTCAATGGGGTTAACTAGGATTAATTTTTCAAGGTAGGTATAATGAGGGATAAAAAGTTGGTTCATTCAAAGAAATGCCTATATCATTTCCTCCAATTCACATCCTTCATTTCGTTTTATAAACACACCAGGCAAGTTCTAGACATTCCACAATAGCATAGAATACTCAAAAACCTTACACTCATGGCACATGCTCAAATCAAGACACAATCAGTAGACTCTTACTCAGCTAATCACAAGAATTCGGAATTAAGCTTCAAACATATTGAGTCAAATTCAAGAGCCTAAGTGTCTCAAACAAAGTTATACACTTGCATGCTTCATGCTGAACATACTTGCATCTTACAACCATGTATAGCACATAAAAAGAACATCAAGCCCCAATTAGTTATGGTTTCAAAAACCCAAAACCTATCGACTAATTTTCCTCAAGACGGTCGTCATCCATCCATCGTCGGAAACAATCACTAACTATGACTAAAAAAACATTATATACAGACAAAGAAAAAGAAATTTTTTTTTTATTCTTCGGTTCAAAGACCCCCCGTCGGAAAAGAACCGAAAAGAAAAACCAACGGGTGATGAAGTCATGCTTAATTCACAAAAAAATTTCAAATTTTTCAAATTTCTCACAAACTTTTGCACAAGCATTACATTCACCAAAATCGTTAAGCACAGAAAATTTTGAAATTTCCCTTGAACTTTCCCTCACCCCACACTTAAATCATGCTATGTCCTCATAGCATCAAATTAAAATTTACAAAGGGTGAGAAATACTCCCTGAGGCCTTTAGGCTTAGCTAACAGCATGCGTTTCTTCGACTTTGCACAAGTGGGTGGTCAACCCCACACTTTTTCTCTTCCATGCTTGTTAGCTTCCTCCTCCACGGGTACTCAGACTTCCCCTCCATCTGCGCTTAACTTTCCACCAAAACAACACAAGATGAAAATAAACAAAAATTAACTCAATTGCAAGAAATTAAAATGGTACCTGTGGTACCCTTGGGTTGCCTCCCAAGCAGCGCCTAATTTTACGTCGCGGCACGACGTACCAAGTTTCACCACTTTTTCCTCCACCTTGAGGATATGAATCTCACCCCTAATTTCTTTTCTAATTTCCTCTTATGCTCTAGGGGTGGTGGTGAAAAATTGTAAGGACCAAGCAGTAGATGTTTTCTTTTGAACCTATTGGCCCCTATGTAAGCGAAGTCATTTTGTCTCTCTGAGTTAGCAAATTTCAGAATATATGGGGCTTGGTCCTCCTCTAGACATTTCTCTATAAACTTGGAAGACTCTATTTCTATGTTGTCAACCAAACTTAACGTCGAAAAATGCGTAGAGTGTGGTCTAATACACCTCAACTCTGAAATTGCTTTGTGCTTGACTTCCTTACTTGTGTACACCTTTTCAACATCGACATCTATTTCTCCATTAAGGTCAAATGGGAGATATTCTTTTTCTTCTTCCATGAATGGAATTTCTATAGGTATGAGCCGATCACGGAGACACTCAAGAGATTCTAATTGTTGGGCTTCGTCCAAAAATTCACCCTTGTATTCCTCTTGTAGTTCCTCTTGAATATCGGCTAAAACTATCACCTGCAAATTATCACAAGCTTCAGCCTCAGCACACATCTCTGTGAGTTTGACGCTCATCCTGCTTACAGCCTCTGCATTCTCCTTTTGCTGAATTATCAATTCTGCCACCGACTCCTTCATTGCTTCTGATTGCTCCAGGAGTTGTTTCATCATGTCCTCTATTTGAACTTGGCGTCCCAAGTCCTCATTTTCAACATGCCTATATTTAGCAAAAACAACAAAAGGATCATAGTAGGGGCTTGGGGGAGGGGAATATGCCTTTGGACAATCACCCCAATGGCCATATTGACACCCACATATATTGCAAGTGTTACAGTTTTGCCACAAGTGGGGTCCTCCGCAATTCATGCAAGATTCGCCGAAATATGCGTATCCACCATTTATATTCCAAGATGTCATGTCAATGAGGGTATCCGAAAGAGAGAAAAATTAAAATAAACAAAGAATTAAAACAAATTCTAAGACCAAGTTGTCAACACTTAAGAAAATAAAACAAAAATACAGTAAATTTACACTTAACACAATTTCACAAATCGCCTAGCCTCCCCGGCAACGGCGCCAAAAACTTGTTCGGTGCTTTGGTAGGGGTTAAAAACCGACACGCAAGTGCACGTGGTCAAACAAGTAATAAAGTGGCTAAGTAAGCCAAGTATCGATCCAAGGAGACTCTGGATAAGTAAAATTGCTTAAGTATACTATATTCTAGTTTACTTCTAATTATGTTGACAACAATGTAACCAAAAGTTAAATAATTTTGTTTATAAACTATATACTAAAACTATTAACAAATATTTACTTGAATTGAAACTATGGATAAGAGCATGCCAAGGTAAGAACAAGTAATGAATTCGATAGTAATCATAATTCGGTTATTCTTCTCTTCATGTTGCTAGCCAAGAACATTAGCCTAGAGATTAAAACTCTCGTATTTAATCTCACTTTAGAATCATAAACCATTCGTCTACATTTCTGTGATCAAATGCAATTTATGACCTAGCAATACAATTCCGGTTCCTAAATTGACTAATACGGCTTTCAAGTATATTTCTATCAGGAAAGCACATCAAAACCCAATTTTCCCAAATCAAGTTAAGAACAATACCCTATTAATTCACAACTTTCCAATTTCTTACTCTCTCGAGTGAAATTGGACGTTTTAGATGTACATTAATGTTGGCCACACACTAATGCAGTAAGAACAAGAATTAATAGAACAACATGAAAGAAGAAGAGGAAAAACCATATAATTCACAATCAAAATTCAATACACATGTTCAAAACCTTAGCAAGGAAGAGAATTAGCCACTCATTTGTGGATTGATCATCCTCAAATGAGTGTAAATCATACGTACAATTGATTGAAAGAAGAAAGAAAGAGAAGAAATCTCTTAGCTTTTTCGTCCCTCAACTGCTGCTAACCCACGTCCTAGCTCCACCAAGTCTGAATTATGAAAAATAAACCTAAGTGTGCTATTTATATTAGTAGGAATCTTTCCCGGATTAACAAGCAACGTGTCACGGAGTGCATCGCGGAGCACGGCCTCCATGACACGCTACGAACGCGGAGGCTCTCTGGAAAATCACCCGAAACCGGCCCAGGCAGCACCTTGCCGCGTTGGCAACGTGTCACGCTGCCTGGGCAGCGCGTTGTAGCCCCACGGTCGCGGAGTCCACCTGCCGTGGCACGTTGCCAACGCGCAGGTGGGCTGTTTTGAGCGGCCTGCCTGCCGTGGCACCTTGTCGACGCGCCGGTGGGCTATTTTGTGCCTCTTCCTTGCCGACGTTCGCGTGTTAATTCCGTTTCCAAGCTTCTACTTCACCAACTCATGGGTTAGTTACTCAAACATCATCAAAACCTACAAAACAAAGGCTAATCATGTTGGTTAGCATATATCTCCACTTTATATAAAATTACATGAAAATGTATACAATAACTTAGATAAACAAGACTAATTGAAGTAATAAAGAGTATCTCGGGCATATATTTTTGCCCGTTATCAGCTACCTCAACATAGGAAAATGGAAAAGGACAGGTTGTTTCAAGCTACGAAGTCCGGTGAATCCTGAGAGGAGATGCTTCATACAGGTGTGGAAGGGCTTCACATCGAACGAGTTAAATAAGACTTCAAAACAGAAGTTAGTAATGCAATAAGTAGACAAATAATGCCCCGTGTAGATGGCTATTTTATTTTCGGAAGCATGAACACATAGTCACGATTTTTGTCCCGGTTAAAGCAATAGGGTCGTCAAACCCACTAAAATTATAACATAAAAAATGCATTGTGGAATACCCAAAAGCTTCTTTTTATAAGTCAAACAAGGCGGTAAACATAAAATCAAAAATCAGAAAGAGAAATGAGATTTTTATTTTGATCGAATTTTCTATTTCATATATTTTATTTTACTTTTATACAAAATGGAAATTTTTTCTTGTTGCTTGTGATCACGGGCAAAATAGCATGCCCGAGATACGCTTTATACCTTAATGTAGTCTTGTCTATCTAAGTTATTTTCCATACTTTCATGTGATTTTATATAAATGTGAGTATATGTGCTAACCAACATGATTAGTCCTTGTTTTGTAGGTTAATAATGCATTTGAGGAACTAATTCACAAGTTGATGAATAGCAAGGAATGGAGTGGAAGCAAGTGGCGAAAGTCGGCAAGGAGCATGCCTTGGCAAGGCTGGCCGCGCCAGGCAGCGTGCCACGCTGTGCGTGTGCCGCGCCCAGCGCCGTGCCACGCCCTTGCCAAGCGCACGAGAAAAGGCAGCAAATGGCAACAGCAGGCAGTGAACTAGCGCGCCAGCGCCGTGCCACGCTAGGCCAGCTGCGCGACAGAAGCTTGCCAACGCGCTGCATGAGCAGCGTGCCACGTTGGCCAGCGCGGTGACCCTCGGCAGCTTGGGTTCCTGAGGCACTTTCCAGAGAGCTTTCGCGTTGCCTCCGTGTCACGGAGGCAGTGCTCCGCGATACACTCCGTGACACGGAGCCGTTCCATTACAGGCTAAATTATGCACGTTTTCCATTTACTATAAATAGGACCCTTAGCTCCTAAAATCAGGGGGTCACGATTTTATTCTGAAAAACCACCCAGGAGTGAAGGGAGAAGTGGGAGAACTCATCTAGGGTTTATCAAATTCCCTTCTCATCTACCAAATTCATGTAAGTATGTTAGTTTAGTATTAGTTAATTGCAGTTTTACGAACATGAATGGCAAGAACCCTTCCTCTAGGGTTGAAGCCATGAATTATGATTGTGCTTTTATGAATTTGTTTTGGAATTAAGTTATTGATTGTTGTTTTCGTCTTGCATTCTGGATTGTTGGTTGTTTTTATGATTGATCACCATGAAAGCATATTTGTTAGCTTGAGTAATAGCTTGAGAAAGCATTACCTAGGTCAGGACATGAGAATGTAAGGAGCATGTTTGTATCTCGGGAGAGATTTTTGTGTCAGGATAGAAATATACCTAACACCATGCTTGGTTGACACACGGGGGTTATGAAAGACCAACTTGGGATGTCACATCACCACTCGAAGAAGTAGTTGTGAGGCTAAGTTGAGTTAAATGGTTAGACGCACGAAAGTCCCTAATCGTTTCCCCGTAAACCACAACATAATTGATTTCCCGCGACTAGAAAATTAAACTCCTCGCTCACAATGATGCAGTGAGGCTAGATTGCCATGTTTAGAGGCTCGAAAGACCATAAACATGCAATTTTAATTATGTGAAATAACAATTGATAGTTCCATGCTTAACCCATTGCAAATCGTAGGATCGCATGATTAATTGGTTTTAACTCTATGTTGCTCCTAGAGTGATTTCAGAATATTTCGTTGACCCAAACTTAGACTTAATTAATCTCAATCGAAAATGTCTATAACCAACACTTAAGGTATTTAAGATCACAATAGAAATGGATAGTTAGAGGAATGGGTCCAGTCCCTGTGGGTTCGACAATCCGGTTCTTAAAAAGAGCCACTATATTACTTGCACGACCCGTACACTTGCGGACGCGCGAATCGGGCACGTCAAGTTTTTGGCGCCGTTGCCGGGGACTCGGCGAAGTTTTGATAATTTATCTATTTTTGTGTGATTTTTAAATTCTCTTAAGTGTTGAGAAACTTGGTCTTAGTCTTATTATTGCAGGTGACAGGTTGTCCTGCCGAGCTGGCTAGAAATAGAGAGCTTGTGGAACCGTTGCTTGATCCTGAACGTCAAATCCATTTGCGAAGGAGAATAGCTCTAGAGCATAAGCTGAAGAGACTTCAAGAAAAGGTACAACAACAACCACCCGCGGGACAAGTACAATTGTCATCCGAAGCAATGGAAGCAAGACCAGTTCGCGAAGTGGCAATTCCACTAGCGACGAATGTGACCTCTAGCATCCGTAAACCGGAACCTGGAGGGCACTTTGAGCTTAAACAGAACATGGTGCAGCTGTTACATTCTAGTGGTCAATTCACTGGGATGGCACATGAGGACCCGCAGCAGCACTTACAGAGCTTTTTAGAGATTAGTGACACGTTTGTCCCCACCGGCATGTCCACAGATTATGTCCGAATGACCCTCTTCCCATTTTCACTGTTGGGAGAGGCGAAGAAGTGGCTGAAGGCTGAGCCACCGAACTCCATAACTTCATGGAATGACTTGGCTAAGAAGTTCCTTATCAGATTCTTCCCTTCAGGCAAAACTACAAGGTTAAGAAGTGAAATACTCAGTTTCAAGCAGAGGCCTGATGAGAACTTATATATGGCTTGGGAAAGATTCAAGTCATTGTTGAGAGATTGCCCCCATCACCAGTAATCAAATGAAGTGCTGGCCCATACCTTTGTAGAAAGTCTAGACCCACACACAAAAATATTACTAGACTCTGCATCGGGTGGGCAAGCCTTGGATAAGACGTATGATGAGTTGTACACTTTGTTGAACAGAATTGCACAAGGAAATCCAGAGTGGCACAGCGAGTCATCGAGAAGGGCAGGAAACAGATCGAGGTTGATAGACGTAGATGGTTTGAATGCTTTGGCAGCACAGTTAGCTTCGTTCCAGCATCAAATGATGACTCAGTTCAATAAACTGAGTATGAACCAACGCCAGGGCCAGGTTAATGCAGTTCAGCAAGCTCCGAGTTGGTGTGAAATTTGTGGTAATAATGGGCACCATGCAGAATCTTGTGGAGTCAATCCGGAGTCAGTCAATTTTGTTAGTAATGTGCAGCGCAACAATCAGAATTTTGAAACCAGTTACAACAGAAATTGGCGGGGCCACCCGAATTTTTCTTGGAGTGGAAACCAAAAGCAGAATTTTATGCAACCTCAACAATAGCAGTATCAGTAGTATAGGCAGAATGATGGGAAATTGAGTAGCAGCATTGAGGAAACACTGCAGAAAATCATGGAGACCCAGACTCAGTTAGTGGAAAATCAGGCGAGGATGGCAACAGACTTAATGAATTAGCAAGTAGCCACCCGAAATCTTGAAAAACAAGTGGGTCAGATAGCAGCTGCTCAAAACATGAGATCACAAGGGGGATTACCAAGCGACACAGATCCTAACCCCCGGCAGATCAATGCCATCAGTCTGAGAAGCGGTAAGCAATTAGCTGATGCAGTGCCAAAAGAGCTGAGAAAGGAGGTGCAGCCGAAGTTGGTTAGACCAGGACCATCCATCAACATGGGAGATAATCAGAGTGCTAGGCAACAAAATGCACAACTTCCATTGCATCCAGCACAAAGACCACCACCACCATTCCCTCAGAAATTCCGAAAGAGCAAGGAGGAGGAATGCTTCAAAAAGTTCTTTGAGGGCTTCAAAGAACTTCACATAAATTTGCCTCTTCTTGATGTTTTGTAGGGAATGCCCAAGTATGCTAAATACTTGAAGGACGTGATGGCGAACAAAGTGAGATTGGTGGATGTCCAGACTGTAGCACTGACTGAGGAGTGCAGTCACAGCGTATTGAGCAAAATGCCAAAGAAACTCAAAGACCCAGGGAGTTTTACCCTCCCCATACAAATTGGTAAAGCTGAGGTGCTACGAGCTTTGTGTGACTTAGGGGCAGCAGTCAATCTAATGCCCCTATCCTTATTCAACACCATGGGGTAGGGACAACCGAGGCCAACAAGGTTGATGCTGCAGCTGGCTGACAAGTCGCGAGTGACACCTGATGGAATAATAGAGGACCTTCTCATCAAAGTAGGTAAGTTCATTATACCTGCTGATTTTATTGTCTTAGATTTTCAGGTTGATGACCAGGTACCCCTAATTTTGGGACGGCCATTCTTGGCCACTGGAGGAGCGGTGATTGATTTGAAAGCAGGGACCCTGAAAATGAGGGTCGAGGATGAAGAAGAAATCTTCCGCATTTACCAAGAAATGAACCCATCTGCACACTATAGAAACCTTTGTCAGGTTAGTGTGTTGGCAGAGGATAAGTGTGGGGTGGAGGATTCCACAGGTGCAGGGCCAAAGGGAATTACAAGTGTTCAGCCCGAGTCTGATAAAGGGCTTCAATTATAGAAGAAGTTGGAGAAAGAGAGGAACAGAGTGGAGGCTGTTTCCTCTAAACAGCAAAAGAAAAGGAGATGGTTCTTGAAAGAGAACCCAGGTATGAGGATGTCCTGAAAAGGATAGTCCACGTCGGGCCACGACGTAAAATAAGGCGCTACTTGGGAGGCAACCCAAGGGTACCACAGGTACCATTTTAATTTCTTGCATTTGTGTTGATTTTATTTATTTTTCATCTTGTGTTGTTTTTGGTGGAAAGTTAAGAACAGATGGAGGGGAAGTCTGAGTACCCGTGGAGGAGGAAGCTAAACAATATGGACGATAAAAAGTGTGGGGTCGACACACACTTGTGCAAAGTGAAGAAAATCATGCTATTAGATAGGCCTAAAGGCCTCAGGGAGTATTTCCCACCCTTTTTAAATTTTAATTTGATGCTATGAGGACATAGCATTATTTAAGTGTGGGGTGAGGGAAATTTCAAGGGAATTTCAAAAATTTTTGTGCTTAACAAGTTTGTGGTGAATGTAATGCTAAAATTTGAAAATTTTTCTGAATTAAGCATGACTTCATCACCCGTTGGTTTTTCTTTTCGGTTCTTTTCCGATGGGAGGTCTTTGAACCGAAGAATAAAATTTTTTATCTTTTCCTTTTCTTTGTCTGTATATAGTGTTTTAGTCATAGTTAGGGACTGTTTCCGACGATGGATGGATGACGACCGTCTTGAGGAAAAATTAGTCGGTAGGTGTTGGGTTTTGAAACCATAACTAATTGATGGCTTGATGTTCTTGTTATGTGCTATGCGTGAGTGTAAGATGCAAGTATGTTTAGTGTGAAGCATGCAGGTGTATAACTTTGTGTGAGACGCTTAGGCTCTTGAATTTGACTCAATATGATTGAAGCTTAATTCTGAATTCTTGTGATTAGCTGAGTAAGAGTCTGATGAATGTGTCGTGAATTGAGCATGTGCCATGAGTGTAAGGTTTTTGAGTATTCTGTGCTATTGTGGATTGTCAAGAACTTGCCTGGTGTGTTTATAAAACGAAATGAAGGATGTGAATTGTAGGAGATGATTTAGGCATTTCTTTGAATGAACCAAATTTTTATCCCTCATTTTACCTACCTTGAAAAATTAATCCTAGTTAGCCCCATTGAGCCTTGAGCCTATTCTTTGACAGCTGCAACATAAGCTTAATCCTTTTTCTTTCATTAGCCGTGAACTTGATCCAAAACTCCTAAGCGCTTGAGTGAAAAAATCCGATGGAGTAAAGGAGTGAGAAGAATGAAAAGAAAGGAAAAGTACCAAGTTGTAGAAGTGAAAAAAGGACAAAGGTGCACTTGGGTGAAAATGGTTGATTATTTGTAAGGAGCAAGAAAACAAATTAATGAAAAATTATTTATAGAGCTCCTTACTAATAAGTTAAAAGTGCCTAAAGAAATGGGGGAACATAAGAGGAACAAGAAAGATGAAAGGAGAAAAAGGTAAAGTAAGGGAAGGGAAGTTCGTAAGGAGGGCGTAATGTATTAAAAGCGCTTAGGAAAGATAGTCACTATTACTGGACATAATAGTACCTACCTGTCCCTTAGCCTACAGTACAACCCATTAAGTCCTACTTGATCTTACATTCACACATCCTCAAATTAGTGGAATAAAACACTAAGGGCAAGCTTATGGGTCATTACATGATGCATGTGAATTCTTTGTGAGAGTGAGTGAAATTCAATTGATTCACCCACACATGTTATGATGTACAAATAATTTTTACGTGTGATTGGGTAACTCTATTCTGTGAGGGGCACATGTTGAATGAAGGATATAATTCATGTGAGATTTCTTAATTAGTTGATTTGCACGAGTTTGCTAAGATTGAGAGTCGATTCTTGAGGCTAAGAAGTCTTAGCATTGTTGTATTTCATCTCGGTGATTAAATTGTGTATGCTCTATCTTTAGCTTGTTATCTTTTGTAATCATTATAACCGTAGCTGGAATTATATTTCCAAATTAGTATGTGGGAGTCTCCATATGTATGATATGTAAAAGGTTGTTCGAGGACGAATAAGGCTTTAAAGTGTGGGGTTGTGATCACGGGCAAAATAGCATGCCCGAGATACGCTTTATACCTTAATGTAGTCTTGTTTATCTAAGTTATTTTCCATACTTTCATGTGATTTTATATAAATGTGAATATATGTGCTAACCAACATGATTAGTCCTTGTTTTGTAGGTTAATAATGCATTTGAGGAACTAATTCACAAGTTGATGAATAGAAAGGAATGGAGTGGAAGCAAGTGGCGAAAGTCGGCAAGGAGCATGCCTTGGCAAGGCTGGCCGCGCCAGGCAGCGTGCCACGCTGTGCGTGTGCCGCGCCCAGCGCCGTGCCATGCCCTCGCCAAGCGCACAAGAAAAGGCAAAAAACGGCAGCAACAGGCAGTGAACTAGCGCGCCAGCGCCGTGCCATCGCTAGGCCAGCTGCGCGACAGAAGCTTGCCAATGCGCTGCATGAGCAGCGTGCCACGTTGGCCTGCGCGGTGACCCTCGGCAGCTTGGGTTCCTGAGGCACTTTCCAGAGAGCTTTCGTGTTGCCTCCGTGTCACGGAGGCAGTGCTCCACGATACACTCCGTGACACGGAGCCGTTCCATTACAGGCTAAATTATGCACGTTTTCCATTTACTATAAATAGGACCCTTAGCTCCTAAAATCAGGGGGTCACGATTTTATTCTGAAAAACCACCTAGGAGTGAAGGGAGAAGTGGGAGAACTCATCTAGGGTTTATCAAATTCCCTTCTCATCTACCAAATTCATGTAAGTATGTTAGTTTAGTATTAGTTAATTGTAGTTTTACGAACATGAATGGCAAGAACCCTTCCTCTAGGGTTGAAGCCATGAATTATGATTGTGCTTTTATGAATTTGTTTTGGAATTAAGTTATTGATTGTTGTTTTCGTCTTGCATTCTGGATTGTTGGTTGTTTTTATGATTGATCACCATGAAAGCATATTTGTTAGCTTGAGTAATAGCTTGAGAAAGCATTACCTAGGTCAGGACATGAGAATGTAAGGAGCATGTTTGTATCTCGGGAGAGATTTTTATGTCAGGATAGAAATATACCTAACACCGTGCTTGGTTGACACACGGGGGTTATGAAAGACCAACTTGGGATGTCACATCACCACTTGAAGAAGTAGTTGTGAGGCTAAGTTGAGTTAAATGGTTAGACGCACGAAAGTCCCTAATCGTTTCCTCGTAAACCACAACATAATTAATTGCCCGCAACTAGAAAATTAAACTCCTCGCTCACAATGATGCAGTGAGGCTAGATTGCCGTGTTTAGAGGCTCAAAAGACCATAAACATGCAATTTTAATTATGTGAAATAACAATTGATAGTTCCATGCTTAACCCATTGCAAATCGTAGGATCGCATGATTAATTGGTTTTAACTCTATGTTGCTCCTAGAGTGATTTCAGAATATTTCGTTGACCCAAACTTAGACTTAATTAATCTCAATCGAAAATGTCTATAACCAACACTTAAGGTATTTAAGATCACAATAGAAATGGATAGTTAGAGGAATGGGTCCAGTCCCTGTGGGTTCGACAATCCGGTTCTTAAAAAGATCCACTATATTACTTGCACGACCCATACACTTGCGGACGCGCGAATCGGGCACGTCAGCTTGAATATTAAATATTCAGTTAAAATGAAATATTACAACTATAATAGGCATTTTGGTTTTTAAATTCAAATTCATTGGAACAAAAGAGGCCCCGCTGGGTACTATCCAGACCAGACCATGAAAATAAGAGGGGCCTTTCGAACAAAATCAAGACAAAGAAAAGAGGTATTCTTTATTTTTCTTGATATTCTTGGATCTTCTGAGCCTTTCCTTTACTTTAGATAAAGAAGACATAAAATGATGCATGAGGTGAGGCTCCCATGTCCCACTGACCATCCGAAAAAGTAAGGGCTCATAGGGAGTCGGAAGCAAACAGAGTAAAAATAGGGTAAAACTCACATAAGCAGAGGGGGTTTCTTTTTTCAATAAACGTTGGTTATATTTCTTTATGTTATTTGTACTAGTAACCGTATATAATAAGTTGGGCTCTATCCTTCCCGTCCACCTCATTAATATCTGGAGGGAAGAATCCGAGGGTAGCTTGACGATAAGGGATAGGGACACTATCAATAGGGTATGGTTCTTTTTTATCATCCCGGATGACACACACTACTTTAAATAAAGCGCAGTGAATAATGCGCCAGACCACCTAACCAGTTGAACCGTTCTTTTATAGAACGGGTAAAACGTCAAAGAATATTCCTTGCTTCCAGCTATCCTCATGAGTCATTTTTGCTGTAATCTGTCTCTCGATAAGAATCTTTCATGACCAAAGAGTGAACTTGGAGGATGTTATCCTCATCACCTGTATCATGATAGGGGTGCCTATCAACTTCGGGGAGATCGTGGACAACCAAATGAAGAGAAAGCCAGGTAGCAGGGAATATCGATGCCATATGCAATTTTTATCTCTCAGTTATGCCTTAATGCAGGGGTGCCACTATTCCCTGACAAGTCTCTTAGCTTCGTGATCGATGTGATCAATGTGGAGAGAAAAAGGGATGCTGAGGCACCCAATGTGATGAAAAATAGGCTGCAGGCTTTTGAGGATCCCAAAGATTTCACCTTCTATGACATAGAAGAGAACCCCATTGCTCCCGAACTTAATATGCCACACCCCGAGACATTGGATCATGCATCGGAGGAAATACCATTTCGAGGGCCTTCATCTCCCCCCACATCCTCTCACCCAAGAGGCATTCACAAGCTTGCTGAGATGACATATTCTCATGAGAGCCAACTCCAAAAGCTGGTTCAAAATCTCCCAGCCCTTATTGCCCTAACAAATAAAAAGGGAGATTAAGAATATGTATGACAGCTTGACCAAATTATGCTCTTGGGTGGATGTAGTGGAGGGTGCAGTGACATCTCTTCGAACTGAAGTGCAAGAGTTCAAAAGCCAAACACCAAGGGAAGATTCGAACATGAGCGTACTTGATGCAGCCATTGTGTTATACCCCGTAAGATTTCCGACACCTAGATGGCCTATTCTCATGGTGATTAAGCATATTTGAAAGCCATACGTGCTAGAGGAAGGCCCGAAAAAGGATCGGATGGATAGCCTATCGAACCATCGCGGAAGGAGCCGAGGCAGAGCCCCTTCGCGATGGCAACGTGTCACGGAGGTGGAGCCTCCACGTTGGCTCCGTGACACGTTGGCCCTATCCAGGCTCAAGTATATAAAGCCCACTTCGGTTTTAATTCATTTAAACTCATCATAATTTCCAGAAAACACAGAGGAACAGAGGAGAACGAAGAGGGTAAACATATAATCGTTCGATTACGCTGCCAAACGTTGTCCAAACTCAAATTAACCTCAGATACCGAGGTATTTAGCAGCAGAGAGCATTCCTACGGATTTAGTTTTGCGAAATACGGCCGACGAATCGTCGAGCTACCGGACTAAGGTAAGTGGAATTGCTCCAAACTAGTGTCTATGTGTTCCTAGCTGTGAAGTGAATATTTCTCCCTTCTGGACTTCTGGAAAATAGCGAGTTTTCGACCGTCTTTCGATAAGCCCAAGTTTAGGCTATAATTATACCGAAACTAGTGTCGTCCTTCAGAATAAAGTTGTATTTAGTACTGATTGATATATATATGAATGCAGTTGGGAGGAATAGCTGAAATACTGACCAAGCTACGCCAGTTAGTCGGGAAATCAGAAGCGAAGGTATGTAAAGCTAGTTTCCTCGGCAAGTTAGTAATCTCAGTATAGTAAAGTAATTTAAAGGCCAGTAGAATGTTCAGAAGTCATGTGTTATGTTTATTACGAATGTTGGTACGATATTAGAAGCATCAGGTTATAATTAGCACAAAACTTGCTAGCACGATATTGATTCTAATACAAGTGTTAGGAACTGCACAACATGCTCAGTATGTGATGTAGTACAGAATGTTAGGATATTATCGTATTCAGTTGAAACCCAGTAAAGCAATGTAATATCTGTAAGGCATCTCAGAAGTAGAATGATAGGTTAAAATGAAGTTTAAAAAGCATATTAGAAATAGCAAATCATGTTACTATAGAAACTCAGTATACAGCATGGTTTTCAGCAGAAAGACTATATCTTGTTCAGCATTAGACTCAGTACAGTATGGAAGAAGATTATATTTATACATACATACTATTATCAGTCTTAGCATGTATTAAGTACGTACATATTACTATTACTAGTTCAGCATATAGTATGTACAAATACTTTACTACTATTAGCTTCAGTATATGGGATATGCAGATAGTATTACTAGTTGAGACCACTGTATTGTCTTGGGGTTGGATTACCTAGCATCCCTGACCCCCCCAGGGTTAATAGCTCTATCGACTCGTCCGCCAGAGGATGAAGATACGTCGCTCTATGAAGTGGCACGCCGTCCCACAGGGACGAAGATGGGATGCCATTTTTCCCCATATTGTGCCTTGGTCGGCCCTTACACACCCCTGTCGAGCGGATACGCCCGGGTGTTGATTCAGGAGTCCTCCGGACTCAGGTACAGTTATAGTCAGGGGCTCAGCGAGCCCAAGTGCAATCCCGGGGGACCGGCGGGATGCTTATAGTTATTATAGGAGATGGGACGACCGGGGCAGGGGTATAGATTGCGTGCTGTTTGTACCTCCCGGCTTATGGGGGCCGGGTAAGGTTTGTGTGTGCTATGTTATGTTATGATATGTTATGCCATGTGATACGAGACACTAGTAGATTGATAGTAGAATGATATATCTTCAGGTATGGCTCCTACTCCTTCCAGTACAATTAAGAGTAGGCATAGTTTTACATTTCCAGTCAGTTAGTCTATTCCTTCCTATTTCAGTTCTATCAGTTGTGTTGTTGCTTTCAGATATTTCTTTTAGTTATTGTTTTACATACTCAGTACCAGTGGTACTGACACCCGGTGGGGCGCTGCATTACTTACCTGCAGGTACTCATAGACGAGGGGCCGATACCTCGTGATTCTAGCCAGTTCACATAGTCATCAGCTCCAGTCATCCGGAGCTAGATAGCTAGAGGTTTATCCCTTTTCTTTGTTGTACAGAATGGGTAGGCCGGGGCCCTTTCCCGACCATCATATCAGTATTATTAGAGGCTTGCAGTCTGTATATATTTTCCTGTGGTCAGATGAGCCGGTCGTGTGAGGCCGTGCAGTTGTATAGGTGTTAGTACTTTTGTTTCCTTTATGTTGGCCGTGTGGGGCTATAGCTTGACAGTAGTGGTGACCTTGCCGGTCACGTAGCTATCCAGTATTTCATTGTTAAGTTACAGATAACTAGACAGCATGGTGGCCTTGTCGGCCCGCATAGGTTTCCCTATATTAATATGTTTCTGGTTAGCTGTCAGCACAGATACAGGTGGCTATAGGCCTAGTCGGCCGGAGGCTGTATTTACAGCCGTCATATAGCCCATTGTTTCCCTGAATCTGAGTTAGAGCCAACCAGGCACCAGATGTGCTCAGGCTCAGCAGTGTAGCAGTTCAGGTCCTAGTAGGGCACCAGGTGCAGTTCATACCCCCCAAGGCAGGGTGTGACAAACTTGGTATCAGAGCAGGTCGTGTCCTAGGGAGTCTGCGAGTCATGCTAAGTAGAGTCTTGTCTATGGATGTGTTGTGCACAACATACTATAGGCAGGAGGCTGCGAGGCATAATAGGATGGTTACCCTTCTTTCACACTCAGTCGTGCCATAGCATAGTACAATACAGGGTTGGTCCTTTAAAAAAACTTATCATATTCTTTGAATACAGATACAAGTCAGACCAACGAAATCCTATCCCAGGCAAAAGATCAAATATAGTAACAAGAGAGAACATCAGCCAGTTACAAGGTAAATACAGCAGCAGGAGGAGGTAACAGGGACCTCCCAATGTTATCTTTTATTGGTACCATCCCCAGTATATGTCGATAACTTCAGGATAGGAAGTCATAAGCATAATGTATAAATGAGTCAATTTATTTGTTAGATATATATATAAGACCTGATTAAGATAGTAGACAATATTAGATTATCAGATAAGTGTGAGAAAGAGAGGGAAATGTAGGATTCCCACCTCCATTCCTTCAGGTGTGGTACAGTTCCATGTCTTCGTTTCGTTGCAGTGAGAAAAAGTCATTCCTACCCCTTAGTTTCGATCCCAGTGTAGCAAAGGGCATAAGGATTGAGACGATGTTGCCCAAAGCAGGCAGTAAGTGAAAGGTGGATTGGTTGATTCCAGAAAGTGTTAGAAAGAGTAAGGAGCCCTTATGATTATGTAAGTTGTGCAGACCTTCATGGTAATAAGTCAGAAGAGCAAGTAAGACTACTAGCTTACTCAAAGTGGGTGTAGGAGATCCGTCAATGATGGACTCCCAGTAAGAGTCAAGTTCAAGTTAGGAAAGGGTTGAATCCGCTGTGGCATGCTAACGACGACAGGGTATGTCTACAAGATAATAGTTATAATCTTAGCTGTGATATCAAAAGACGGGGAGATTATATGAATAAGATGGGTCCGACTGCAAGTCAGAAGAAGTATAGGTTGGAACTTCACTGGCAACCTTATTGACAGTGTAAGGCAAGGTACCTTGAACCCCATAGCCCAGTTTAAGGAAGATGAAGGTGAAGGGCATGAATACTAGATTTTGAGGGGAAATCAGAATCACCTCTAGATTGATAGAACATCGTGTATTAAGGACTAAACCTTAGACGAACAGTTAAGAGACAGTAAGGTTGTAGTTTAGAATGTTGCGGTGTGTCCGCCCAAGGAGAAGGTAAGAGGGTACCGAACCAGAGACTCCAATCTAGTGTGGCCCAGAGATAAGGTCCAACAGACAGTCACGGGCCTTAATATAATGCCAAGTAAGGCCACGAGGTTCGAATGTTGACCCCACATTGTAAGAGTGGCGAAATTTCAAATAGAAGATCATAGCTAAAGTGCATGTGTGTGTTGCTTCCAGAATGGAATAAAAAAAATCCTATGAAATGATACGAGAGGATATGAGATATCATTAGACCGTAGGAGCGGTATATCATGTGCAGTATGAAATTTAGTAAGGCATGTTAGAGATTACGTATCACCACAAAATTCAGTAAGTATTGTACATAGTTGTTGATATATATATATCTACAGATGATAGATATGATGTAAGTAGTTGGCAATGGGGGTTATAGTCATACAGATTTTGGTTAGCTGCTAGGAAAAATATACAGATCGTACTGCAGGACCCCTCACCAAAAGAGAGGGGGGCATGTTAAGTGGTCGTACATCGTTTTCCCAGCCTTGTAGGTGAGAGTCGGCCTTAGTCAACCTAGCAGCTATTATGCGGAACACCCCGCAAGTCAGCCGACCGTCTCAGTCAGACAAACCTGTGAGCACCCCAAGAAAGAGTCCGTATCAGTAGTAAGTGACCGACTAGTACTTCAGCTGGTTCTCGTAAGGTATTCAGATACAGAGCCCTAACAGAAGGCCAGTCTTTACAGAATGGCTCATAAGACCGAGAATTTCCAAGAACAGTAATATAAATCCAAGGGGGGTACGAATAAGGCGTAAGAAATTGGTAGTGCTCTGCTAGCACAGTGTTTACTAAGACAAGGAGATCGGTAGGTTCCCTATGAAGATCCAGGGACAGATCGTCTGAGAGTAGGTTGGACTAAGCACAACATCACAATTGTTCAATTAGGAGGACGAAACAGTTAGCCGTCCACAACCCCGCAGTTATGCATGAGCTACAAATGTCCTAGTAGGACATGTAGAGCATCGTTAGACTACTGCAACATTCGGATCATCTAACCCAGCTATTTAGCTAGTCAAGATTATTCAGCCAGATTATTAGAGATCATGATCATTGTCAGGATCCTCTGATCAGATACGGGCACATGGTGTGCAGATAGTCGTTCAGGTTACCTTAGCAACAAGTAGACTTAGCATACAGCCAGAAGGCCAGATAAGCTCTAGCTATACCGGTAGATTACTTGTCAGATTCTCCGGTATAATAAACCAGTATGACCGTCAGTTATATGTCAATTTTTCTAAATGTAAGTTTTGGCTGAGTTCAGTAGCCTTTTTGGTCACATTGTGTCGGAGGCTGGTGTACATGTAGATACACAGAAAATCAAAGCAGTGAAGACATAGCCCAGACCTACCACTCCTATCGAAGTACGCAATCCCTGCGGTTAGCCGGGTACTACAGAGGGTTTATGGAAGGATTTTCCACCTTAGCAGCACCTCTGACTAAATTGATACAAAAGGCAGCAAAGTTCCAGCAGACTGAGGCGTGTGAGCAGAACTTCCAGGAGTTAAAAGACAGGTTAACATCAGCCCTAGTGTTAGTATCGCCGGAAGGTACAGAGGGTTGATGCAGCATGGTAAGTAATAGCTTATGCTTTCAGGCAGTTGAAAAAAAAACATGAAAAGAATTATCTTACCCATGACCTGGAGTTAGCTGCAGTAGTTTATGCCTTAAAGAGTGAATATTTTGTATCACCCAGGAAGGGCTAATGTGGTAGCAGATGCCCTTAGCCGTAAATCTATGGGGAGTTGGCATACCTACAGCCTGAACAGCGAGAATTGGCCCGAGAATTACACCAGTTAGCCGGTTTAGCCGTTTATATAGCAAAAATAAAGGACAATAGAGTAGTAATACAGAATGTCGCAGTGTTGTCTTTAGTGGTGGAAGTAAAGGAACGGCAGTATGGGGACCCTAGCCGGGTTCAACTTGAACACAAGGTTCAGCAAGGAGAGGTGACATATATTCAGGTAACCGGGGGTGAAGTGTTGCGATGTAAAGGCCGCATTTGTGTTCCAGATATTTTGAGGCTTCGCCAACAGATTATGAGCGAGGCACATTACGCCCGCTATTCTCTCCACCCAGGCGCGACGAAAATGTACCATGATATCAAGAAAACTACTGGTGGCCAGGTATGAAAAGAGAAATTGCTGAATTTGTAGCTCAGTGTCCTAACTGCAAACAGGTGAAAGCAGAACATCAGAAACCAGGCGGTTTGACCCAGGACATAGCTGTGCCTCTCTGGAAATGGGAAGCAGAACATGGACTTTGTAGCAGGATTACCCCGTACCAGGCATAGACATGATTCAATCTGGGTATTGTTGACAGACTGACGAAATCAGCTCATTTCCTTCCAATAAAAGCTACTTTCTCTGCCAAAGATTATGCCGAATTGTATATTAGAGAAATAGTTAGATTACACGGTGTTCCATTATCTACCATCTCTGATAGAGGAGCACAGTTTACGGCTAGATTTTGGCAGTCATTTCAGAGAGGTCTGGGGATGCAGATTAATTTGAGCAGAGCATTCCATCCTGAGACAGATGGACAGGCTAAGCGCACTATTCGGACACTCGAGGACATGCTACGAGCGTGTGTGCTAGATTTTGGAGGTAGCTGGGATGAGCATTTGCCGTTAATTGAATTTTCTTATAATAGCAGCTATCACTCAGCCATCCAGATGGCACCTTTCGAGGCATTGTACGGGCGAAAATGCAGATCGCCGATTGGTTGGTTTGAAATAGGAGAATCAGTGTTGGTCGGGCCAGACATTGTTCAGCAGTCAGAGGAAAAGGTAAAGCTTATCCGAGAAAGCTTACTGACTGCATAGAGCCGCCGGAAATCATATGCAAATGTGCGATGCAGAGACTTGGAATTTGATGTAAATGACTGGGTATTTCTGAAAGTATCTCCAATAAAAGGGGTGATGAGATTTGGCAAGAAAGGTAAGCTCAGCCCGAGGTTTGTTGGGCCTTATCAGATTCATCGAAAGATAGGCCGAGTAACATATGAGTTGGACTTGCCGCCAGAATTAGAATCCATTCATTCGGTCTTCCTTGTATCTATGCTGAGGAATGCATAGGAGACCCGCTCAGAGCAGTCCCAGTCCAAGATATCCAGGTTACAGAAAAGCTGGCCTATGAAGAGGTTCCAGTAGCTATCCTAGACAGACAAATTCATAGGTTGAGAACTAAGGATATTGCGTCTGTCAGGGTATTGTGGCGTAACAGGACTCGAGAGAAGATGACGTGGAAGGCTGAGAAAGATATGAAGATTAGATATCCTCACTTATTCCAGGCCTAGTCCGGCGACAGGTATGTCCGTATTATTACTTATGCAATACCTTATAGTTGTGTATGAATAAATGAGAAAGACTGATGCTTAGCTATCTAGTAAATCCTAAAGTATTGTGTGCAGTACCTGTATTGGACTTTTCTGCGTTTCAGGCTTTTGGTATAGTCCATATTACAGGGGAGACTCTGCCGAAATTTTTCTAAACAAGTAAGTTGAGAAGTCCTCTAGATAGCAGTTTCCATTCGAGGACGAATGTTCTTAAGGGGGGGAGAATGTTATACCCCGCAAGATTTCCGACACCTAGATGGCCTATTCGCATGGTGATTAAGCATATTTGAAAGCCATACATGCTAGAGAAAGGCCCGGAAAAGGATCGGATGGATAGTCTGTCGAACCATCGCGGAAGGAGCCGAGGCAGAGCCCCTTCGCGATGGGAACGTGTCACGGAGGTGGAGCCTCTGCTTTGGCTCTGTGACACGTTGGCCCTATCCAGGCTCAAGTATATAAAGCCCACTTTGGTTTTAATTCATTTAAACTCATCATAATTTCCAGAAAACGCAGAGGAACAGAGGAGAACGAAGAGGGTAAACATATAATCATTCGATTACGCTGCCAAACGTTGTCCAAACTCAAATTAACCTCAGATACCGAGGTATTTAGCAGCAGAGAGAATTCCTACGGATTTAGTTTCGCGAAATACAGCCGACGAATCGTCGAGCTATCGAACTAAGGTAAGTGGAATTGCTCAAAACTAGTGTCTATGTGTTCCTAGCTGTGAAGTGAGTATTTCTCCCTTTTGGACTTCTGGAAAATAGCGAGTTTTCGACCGTCTTTCGATAAGCCCAAGTTTAGGCTATAATTATACCGAAAGTAGTGTCGTCCTTTAGAATAAAGTTGTATTTAGTGCTGATTGATATATATATGAATGCAGTTGGGAGGAATAGCTGAAATACTGACCAAGCTACGCCAGTTAGTCGGGAAATCAGAAGCGAAGGTATGTAAAGCTAGTTTCCTTGGCAAGTTAGTAATCTCGGTATAGTAAAGTAATTTAAAGGCCAGTAGAATGTTCAGAAGTCATGTGTTATGTTTATTACGAATGTTGGTACGATATTAGAAGCATCAGGTTATAATTAGCACAAAACTTGCTAGCACGATATAGATTCTAATACAAGTGTTAGGAACTGCACACCATGCTCAGTATGTGATGTAGTACAGAATGTTAGGATATTATCGTATTCAGTTGAAACCCAGTAAAGCAATGTAATATCTGTAAGGCATCTCAGAAGTAGAATGATAGGTTAAAATGAAGTTTAGAAAGCATATTAGAAATAGCAAATCATGTTACTATAGAAACTCAGTATACAGCATGGTTTTCAGCAGAAAGACTATATCTTGTTCAGCATTAGACTCAGTACAGTATGGAAGAAGATTATATTTATACATACATACTATTATCAGTCTCAGCATGTATTAAGTACGTACATATTACTATTACTAGTTCAGCATATAGTATGTACAAATACTTTACTACTATTAGCTTCAGTATATGGGATATGTAAATAGTATTACTAGTTGAGACCACTGTATTGTCTTGGGGTTGGATTACCTAGCATCCCTGACCCCCCCCAGGATTAATAGCTCTATCGACTCATCCGCTAGAGGACGAGGATACGTCGCTCTACGGAGTGGCATACCGTCCCACAGGGGACGAAGATGGGATGCCATTTTTCCCCATATTGTGCCTTGGTCGGCCCTTACACACCCCTATCGAGCGGATACGCCCGGGTGTTGATTCAGGAGTCCTCCGGACTCAGGTACAGTTATAGTCAAGGGCTCAGCGAGCCCAAGTGCATACCCAGGGGACCGGCGAGATGCTTATAGTTATTATAGGAGATGGGATGACCGGGGTAGGGGTATAGATTGCGTGTTGTTTGTACCTCCCGGCTTATGGGGGCCGGGTAAGGTTTGTGTGTGCTATGTTATGTTATGATACGTTATGCCATGTGATACGAGACATGAGTAGATCGACAGTAGAATGATATATCTTCAGGCATGGCTCCTACTCCTTCCAGTACAATTAAGAGTAGGCATAGTTTTACATTTCCAGTCAGTTAGTCTATTCCTTCCTATTTCAGTTCTATCAGTTGTGTTGTTGCTTTCAGATATTTCTTTCAGTTATTATTTTACATACTCAGTACCAGTGGTACTGACACCCGGTGGGACGCTGCATTACTTGCCTATAGGTACTCATAGACGAGGGACCGATACCTCGTGATTCCAGCCAGTTCACAGAGTCATCATCTCCAGTCATCCGGTGCTAGATAGCTAGAGGTTTATCCCTTTTCTTTGTTGTACAGCATGGGTAGGCCGGGGCCCTTTCCCGACCATCTTATCAGTATTCTTAGAGGCTTGCAGTCTATATATATTTCCCTGTGGTCAGATAAGCCGGTCGTGCGAGGCCATGCAGTTGTATAGGTGTTAGTACTTTTGTTTCCTTTATGTTGGCCGTGTGGGGCCATATCTTGACAGTAGTGGTGACCTTGCCGGTCACGTAGCTATCCAATATTTCATTGTTAAGTTACAGATAACTAGACAGCATGGTGGCCTTATCGGCCCACATAGGTTTCCCTACATTCATATGTTTCTGGTTAGCTGTCAGCACAGGTACAGGTGGCTATAGGCCTAGTAGGCCGGAGGCTGTATTTACAGCCGTCATATAGCCCGTTGTTTCCCTGAATCTGAGTTAGAGCCAGCCAGGCACCAGATGTGCTCAGGCTCAGCAGTCTAGCAGTTCAGGTCCTAGTAGGGCACTAGGTGCCAGTCATACCCCCCAAGGCGGGGTGTGACACATTGTTTCCCCATCTATAGCCTGAGGCCCCATTGATGATCTATTTGAGGGCCTAGGTGGTGATGAGGAGACTTGGGGAGATGACGTCCATAATACTGATGATGAGAACGAGAGTAGCCACTATAGAGAGTTCTTAGCACCCTTTCTATTTCTCATGCAAACAATGGGGACAATGTATTGTTATAGTTGGGAGTGGGTTGAACTCTCTTTTTCTCTCTTGTGGTTGTTATTGAGTTGTTGTACCCTTGTCGGGCTTGTTGTTGATATTTGTGTTACCCTTGTCGGGTGGAATTTCTGATGGTTTGGATGATCGTTAGTTTAATTATGGTGGAATGCCCTCGTCGGGCTGTTTGTTAAATGAAAAATATGTTGTTGAATTGTTAGTGCAAATAATGGGTTGTTTAAAATTGCAAAATGTTGTTGACCCATGTTTTTATTATCGTCTTTTGTTTATAGTAATTAGTGAATAAACTCTAATGGTTTTTTTTATACGATGGTTCTTTCCCAAGAAGCGATTTTCTTTTTTTTTCTTTTGTGTCGAACCGGGTGGCATTTCCCGATGATTGATTGAGAGGCCACTTTCTTAAGGAAAAATGCCGAGTTTAAAATTCTTCTTGAGTCAATAATTGCAATGGCTTCCGAGAGGTACCACCAAATGTTTTTTAAAAATGGCATGGATGTTAAAAAAATGAATTTTGAGAAAGAAAGGGGTAGTTGAATTTTAAAGTTAAGTACTCTTTTGTCATAAGTTTTACATCCTTTGTTTGGCTTCTTGATTCACATGATATCTTGTTTTTTGCCTATTGATGTGGTGATGAAAATGGTGTGAACCCCTTGGAGGGTGATTATTTGTGGGAAAGGTTTTAGTTTAATTATGTTTCATGAATGATTGTCTAGAACTTGTCCCAAGTGTAACTCAAGGAGAAATCCTAGATGTAGTTGCACTTGGAAGATGATTTTAGGCTTTGTTTTGGATAGCTACTTTACCAATATGACCTCCTTGAGCATGAACCCTTGCTATATAATGTTGAGCCTTTAAGCGTTTTTCTTGAAAAACACATTACAAGCCTATTACCCTTTTCGTAGTCCCTCTTTGGCACCCATCCTCCCTAGTGTTAGTTGTGAGAAGAAATGCAAAAATGATGCTTGAAGTCCCAAAAGTGTGGGAATAGAAAAGGGAAAGATAAGGCAAAAGCCTAAGTATGGGGTTTACAAAAAAGAAAAATGGAAAAAATGATATAAACTTCAATGTAAGGTAGCACCACATTATGAAAAGAATGAATGAATTGTTTGGGTGAAAATAACTGAATTGTAAAAAGGTGTTGCCTCTTGCTCAAATAAGATGAAAAGTGGTTACTAAGGAGAGATAAGGAGGGCTCTTGTTTCAAAAGTGAAAATGTTGTACAAGAAGAGATAAGGTGAGGGTGATCTCAAAAGAAAATAGAATATACAATGAGAATCACAAAAAGGGCATTAGGGAGGCTCTAGTCACTAGAACTTAAAAGTCATCCTACCTTTGCCTCTAGCCTTCATCATGGCCTCAAATTCCTAATTTATTTGAAGTGTAGCGACTCTACGTTAGTGGCGAGTTACACGAAGGGAAAGCCTATGGGTCAAGTTATGTGAATGAGAATTTCTTTATGAGAGTGAGCATATTTGTTTCATTCTATCCCTTGAGTGTGAATTAATTGATAATTAAATGGGATTCTCTCTTGTTGTGAGTAGCATCACCTCCTCAAGGAACATGCTTGCACGTGCGAAAAGATATGATTGAGACAAGATTGTAGTGAGCTTGAAGGCAAACTTTGAATGTGAATTTTTAATGACTTAAAGATGATATATAAGCTTCGTTTGATCAACAATGCCCCTTGTTTTAAATGAAGGAATCAAATGTGATTCATGTCAATTGATTGTTGTTATCTCTTGAAGTATTTGCATAAAGTGTTGAGTCTCCTCTTTTCTTAAGTGTTGGTGAGAGATCTTTGGGTTGTCTAGGTTGTAGTGGTCCCTTGTGCATAATATCATTCTTATTCCTATAGTTCATCTATAAAGAATTGCATTGATTGAGGACAAGTAATGGTTCAAGTTTGGGGGTTTGATGAATTGGTAATTTACCAACTCATTAAACTTTAAACATGAGCTTTTTGCTTTATTTTCAAGTCATTTAATAGGATTTTGTGCTCTTTTTCTTTAGTTTTTTAAGGTATTTAGTTTAAGGAGAGAAAGAAAGAAATTGGACAAAAGCATGAAATTAAAGAAGAGCATAGGAGATTTACCGAATGGGACCGGCGCTCCACCGGATGGGACTGACGAATTGTCGACTGAAATGCAGGAGGCTACCAGAAAGAAGTAGAAGCTGCACCGGCGGAACGTGGGTCAGCACCTGCGAACCGCCGGTGCTAACGCTAGCTAGACCCTAGAGTTACTTCCTCCACTTGCGATAGAGCGGCGTTCCACGGATGGGCATCGGCGGAACGCTAGTGACTCGCAAGTGAGGCCGCCTTGAGGAGGGAAAAATCATCTAGCACGGAATTTGAGGAGAAATTTTTAATCTATTTCTGTACATTCTCTAGAAAGTACCAATTATTCCTTTTCAGATTTGTAGAGTTAGAGAGAGAAATATTGAATAGCTTTTCTTCTTCTTCTTCTTCTTCCTCAAGATATAAACCACCATTGAAGACAGTTTTTGAGCTTTCTATTTTACTCTTAATGATAAATTTTATGAAGTTGTTTATCAATATTCTTTTATATTATTCATCTATGAGTAGCTAGATATTTTGCTAAGGGTGTGTGCATGATTTGGGAGAGATTGGATTGGGTATGGCTATTTTAATCTTGTAATTACTTATTTTATATAAGTCTGTTGTTTTCTCCCAAGTTATAACTGAATTACCCATAATTGCAAATGTGGGTTTTTTCTTCTTATTTCATTTTTTCTTGAAAAGAGAAATTAAATATGGGTGAGAAAGCAATGGTAGGCAATTAGATCTTGAGTGTGTGGTTTTGGGCTAGAGATAGCCAAAACCCATAATCATGCACCCATTAGAGATTTAAGGCTAGAAATAGCTCAAATCTTGCCTAAGCTATAGTATATTAATTGATTGAAGACTTGGGGTTTGAGAAAACTCAAGGAATAGATCACCCAATTAGTTGAAAAACATCGGCCCATTCAGTGACTTTGGCACTGGACATTTCCCAAAATAGGGACTATCGGGTAAATTCAATGTAATATCACTTTATCCACAGTTATTATGCTTATGAGTAATTTTTTGATTTTCTAGTTAATCCCAATTCAATTGAACCCCCATCAATAGTATACCCCTGGCCCTTGCTTATAATTGTTAGTTCAATCTGGTTGCCTTGTTCTCTCGATAGTTTATTTTAAATTCAAATTATGATCCTGCTTTTCCCCCAACATTTTATTTTAATTTTCAAATGCATGGATACAATTTTAGTCCAAGTCAATAGACAACTTTTACATTATTTAATCGCTATTCCCTATGGATTTGACTCCGACTCTTAGTTGGGTATTTATATTGCGACGATCGTTTACACTTACTCCTCGTGAGGAGTGGATTTGAACGTCATTAGCCATCAAGGGCTAGAGAACCAGCTGCTAATGACTCCAGCAACGCAAGGATGGAGGACATGATGGACCGAATGTTGAAAAATCTTCGCTCTAGTGAGGTTGGAATCAAAGAGATGCATGGAGAACTATCAAGTTTGAGTCAGTTGGTAGAGTTACACTCCACCTCTATTAAATAGTTGAAGCATCATATGGGACATGTCTCAGCAGCACTGAATCAGAGACAAAAGGGCACTTAGCCTAGTAACACTATCCCAAATCCTAGAAATGAGGTTCATTGCATGACCATCATTATTAGGAGCAGGAAGACTATAGATAAAGAGCCCAGAGTAAATAAGGATGCTAACTAAAAGAAGGAAAATCTTTTTACATCAAGAAACCAATCCACAACACTGAGAGGAATGAAAAGGAAGGCCAGAAGCCATATACTCTCATTTCGAGGTCACCTCCTCTTTTTCATCAGCATCTTAAAAAGAAGGGTGAGAAGGGTAAGTTTTAAAAAAGTCATGGACATTCTAAAGCAACTATCAGTGAATATTCCATTGATTGAGGCACTCAAGTAGATACCTTGTTATGCAAAATGTATGAAAGATTTGGTAACATAAAAGAGGGTTGTGAGCATCGAGCTGGCAGATAACTTGCACCATTGTAGTACCGTAGTTGCACATTCCTTAGCTTAGAAAAAGGAGAATCCCAAAGCCATTATTATTCCATGCACTGTAGGGTCCTTTGATTTCACGAAGGCACTGTGTGACTTGGGTGAGAGCATAAATTTAATGTCATTGGAAATCTTTAAAAATGGGCCTGGGATTGCCCAAAAGGATGACAATGTGGCTACTCATGGCCAATCACACAATGAAAACACTGTGGCTTATTAACTGATATTCATGTGAAGGTGGATGACTTTATCTTTCTAGCTAACTTTGTCATTCTAGACAGTATGTTGAATTTGATGTCCCTATCATTCTAGGACGTCCATTATTAGCCACCGGACGGGCATTAGTTGATGTATAGAGGGGCGAGCTTAAGCTCCGGCTGAATGGCGAGGAAGTCGTGTTCAAAGTCTGCAGATCTTCTAAGCAGCCTATTGATATGAGGGTTGTATAAGTGATCAAAACTATAGAAGAGAAGTTCCACTGGAGTGAAATCAGGTATCTTGATGCAGTTTGAGTAATTAAGATACCCGCGTCATGCCACAACGTTAAATTAGGCAATAACCCAAGGTAATTTAGGTTTCGTTTTTTATTTTTCATTCTTTTTAGGGTTGATATGCGTGTTCAGGTGTGTAGAAAACAAATGATAGGCATCAGAGAGAAATTGCACAAAGGGGAATAAATTTTGAGCAATAATAGAAAAGCTCTGCAATGTGGGGCAATACCTCCGCAGTGAGGTCTGCGACCCAGAGGGCACTGCGGATTGGGTATTCAGGAATTTCTTTAAAACCCAAGGGGCAAACCTGACCCATGGGCATGTTTAATAACATAAAAACCTTATCATTCTTCATCAGATCCACGCCGCACACCCCTCTATCTCTGTTAGAAAGTTCTCCAAACTTCATCTTCTCTTCAAAAAACCTCTAACCTCCACCCATATAACAAAAGACTTCTATTCTTCCACAAAACCACCAAAAATGGCACCAAAACCAAGAAAGGAAAAGGCGGTGACTTTTTCAACCAAGGGAGTCAAAAGAATAAGGACGGGGCAAGAGGCACAAGCTCACATTGAGGATAGTGTCGTGCCACCACCACCGCAATGATTTGGACTCTGTTGGATCACGGAGCAAAAATGTGAGAAGTGGTTTAAAGACCACAAAGTGTCAAAATATGCTCATGAATTGCGAATTAATATAGATAACTTAGCCACAAAATTAGCTCATATGGTTTAAAAGTTGCGTACTCTTGGGTTGGATTTTATTTTCAATGATCTCGGAGAATGTAATCTTAATTTGGTTAGGGAGTTTTTGGCTAATTAGGAGCTATAGGAGAGAAGTAACTAAGTGAAAATACGAGGTCAAGTGGTAAACTTCACTCCTGCTGTGTTGAATGGATTTCTTGGCACCCTGAATGTTGATCCGTAGCCAATGAGAGACCTTCTATTAAGGCCCCATATAGAGAAATCAACCATTCTCTCAGTGGTCCTAAGTTTATGGCTAGGTAGATCCGACACCAGCAGTTAGGGTATCACGTGACTTTTCCATACGCACATAGGAGCAGAGAGGCTAGAATGTGGCTTAAAATTGTGTTCAATTGTTTAGTGCCAGGAAAGCATGTGATATATGTTACTAGGGAGAGAATATGCTTGGTTTTAGCCTTGACGACTAGTAGGCCAGTGAATGTGGGGGTGATTATGAATGGTGTTTTGAGGAGAGCAAGAGAGAAGAAGGGGCAGAGGTTTAGTTTTGAGAATCTTTTGACCCGATTTTTGAGGACTCAACAGATAGAGGATGAGGATGTCGACTATAGGCCGCGGTATGACCCAAAGAGGATAGATGTGATAAAGGAAAAGGAACCCAAGGGTTAGAACGGTCCTATGTTGTATATTAGCAAGTGCAGTGCTCAAATTGATGATATTTTGAGTCACTTCTATGGGATGCAAAGTAGCAACATCAACAGTTGTACATGGACTACCCTTTGAGAGAGCACTCCAGAGCCCTATGCAGAGTTGGGATAGGATTTGATGAGTCTTTTCAATGATGCTGATCCCGCAGATGATGAGCAGGCCCGTGTGGACTCCAACTTGGAGTCTAATGCAAATTAGGGAAATGATCCTGAGATGGGGGAAGCTGCATATGCCCCCATAAACGATGAGGAATAGGACTAGGGAGTTCTTCTTTCACCCTTGTACTTGTACTTTACTATTTTAGCACCAGAGACAGTGTTATTGATTAAGTGTGGGGTGGTAGAGATTGGGTTTCCATGTATGCTTCAATTGCTATACCTATTCATGGTCCTAGTTTTTCTTGGGTGATTTGTGATTTGATTCTCGCTAGCTTGAGTTTTCTATAGTAATTGTGGTCTTTTATGTTTGTATTTCACCAATTTTTATTTTTGGTACTTTTCCGGTAGATAGTCCCTTTAGAACCGACTAAAGTATCTAGATTTTTTTAGTCATAGTCATGAATTTTTTCAATGATGGATGGATGACGACCTTCTTAAGGGTAAATTATTCATTAGTAGGAGAAAAAGAACTTGAAACCTTCCGAATGCTAGGTTCTTCACTCAGGATATCATTAAGACTTTGTAAAGAATTTTTCCAAAATTGCATGAAAAGGTAGAAACACTTAGAATTTTGGAACTTGACTCCTATGCTTGAAATTTGGGCTTAATAATGTGAGACATTCGATGTGGATATGTGTGTTTATGTAATCTTGATTGCCATTATTGAACCATTTGTGCCATTGTGTGTGTGAAATTTTGTTTCATATACCCCATGCTTGCATATTGATGTTTAGAACTTGCCTTGTGTGTGCATTAAGCGAAATGAAACTGTTGAATCTAGAAAGTGATATAGGCATTTCTTTGGTAGCCAATTTTTATCCTACTTTTACCTGCCTTAATTGATTGTCTTAGTTAGCCATTTAAGCCTTAGCCTATTCTTTTGATAGCCATGTTAAAAACTAAATCCTCTTGTTCTATTAATCTTTGTTTAATCCAAATGACTCCTAAGGCACTTTAATTATAAAATTTTGTATTAAAGGAGCACAAGTGAAGAAAAAGGAGAGGCTAAAGTGTGGAAATTAGAAGAAAAGAACAGATGAAAAATGAAAAAAAAAAGAAGCAGGTGTTGTTGGTAAGGAAGGAAAGAAATTTTTTTTGAAAAAAATGAACGAAAAGAATGGAAAGAAAAAGAAAAAAAAAGAAGAAAAAATATTGAATGAGCTTAATGTCAAGAGTTTCATACTAGTCACCTAAGTTGCAAATTGTCAATAAAGGGGAGGTATAAGGAGAGAAATAGAAAGATTAAAGAGTGTGCTAAAAAATTGAAAGAGTTGTGAAGTATTAAAGTTCTTAGAGAGATTAGTCACTTGGACAAATAGTTCCTACCTATCCCTTAGCCTACATTATAATCATCTTAAGTCCTAATTGAGCCTAGATTTGATATTCTATAATAGTAGAGTATTTACACTAAGGGCAATCCTATGGTGCATCTATTGCATGCATATGAAGTTCTTTGAGAGAGTGAACGATATTATTTTATCTATGCCCAAAGTGAACTATGTTGTACATCACGTGAGTTGGGGGCATCGCTCTAAATAGTGAGGGGCACATAATAATAAGATTTTGGTGTATCTTTGATTGCTAGATTATACATGTTCATGTTGGTCCGAATATATCTTGTTGACTTAGTTCAAGAAGCTAAGTAATTTTGACATATGACCTTTGAATGTTGATTTTATATGCATTTTGAGTGGATTGTTAAGCATGATTGAATTATTTAATGGATTTGAGTGTAAGTAGACCTATTTGCGAAGTGAATTTTATGTTTGAATCTTTAGTGGGGAGTGGTAAATTGTTTGAGGACGAACAATAGTTTAAGTGTAGGATGATAATTTTTGGCGTATTTACGTACTTAATTACCATCTTTTCCCCATACTTACTATGTTTTGAGAATAAATATTGTGTGATTGCTTTGGTTTTATATTATACTTGTGAAAATAAGCTAGCACACTTGATTAGATGTGTGCAGGATGAAAAGTGATGAGTTTTGGCTCATTTGGCCTTAAAAAATGAGTGTTACTAACCCATACTTGAACAAGAAAAGATTAAAGGCTTAAAGAGAGGATGGCAATGCGCAGTGTATGGTAGAGCATGAAGCCCCACATCACATAGGTAGTATAGGGCACCAAGCTTCGGATGGCAGAGAAGATATCCTACAAGGAACCCCGCGCCACAGAGCTTTATCTCCTCTATGAAGTTCATGATGGGTAGGCAGGGTGATCTGTGCAAGGCTTTTTCTCAGTCAAATCCTAGACAAAGCAAGAGAGATGCAGGCTTACTCTACTCCTATAAACACCCCTAGGATATTTTTTATTATTCATTAATGGAGATTCACAATAGAAACATGTATAGTTAGGATATTATTTATTATACCCCGGAAGCCTAAAGATCAGACCTGCGAGTTGAAACAGAGAAAAACTGAAACTCTGCACCAGATCACAGGACGGGTCATTAGGTGACCCGTGAGGAGGGACCATGAGTAGTAGGGTGAATCATGGTCAAGGAAAGAGGAGTGCGGTCTAGAGAGGTCACCAGGGCATGACCATGAGTCATGGTCAGGCCATACGACTCGTGGAGTCACCCTGGTCTGGACTGGAGGTTTCGCAAGGAAATCATGGGCAGTGGGGATCATGGGTGGAGAACACGATTCGTGGTCATCCACCGTGATTTGTAGGGTCCCTCATTATTCCTCATGATTTCAAAGATGCATATTCATTACTTATGAGATTTAAGTAAATGCATGTTCTAAAGCAGGTTTGATTCAATGTTTAACTTTTACTTATAAATATCAGAATTAATCTTTGAGTCAATCGATTCAGTTATGATGTTATAAAGTTATGTTACAACATGATATGAAGAGGTCATGATTTCAGAAAGAATGCATGCAATCCCTACTCTCAGTTACTGATGTTTATGGTTTAACTAATGCATTGTCTTTAAATGATTTTACTTACTATAGCGGTTTTACTTACCTTGCATACTCGGTACATTCCACGTACTGACCGCATACTTCTATGCTGTATCATTTCATGATATAGGATCCGACTCTCAGGTTCAACCCCGCTCTTAGTCAGCTTTCCAGAGTTAGCGTTGCTTTATTTGTGAGTCCTCATCTTCCGTGGACTGGACTATTCAGTTTTCTTTATGTATTTCAGTTTCAGCTTTTTGAGTTAGTTGGGGTCTTGTCCCATCAACTCGTCATGTTTAGAGGATATTCGGACATATGTATGTATTCAGCTTCAGATTTTATATTCTGATGTTATATTCAAGTTATACTTCCGCTATGATTGTATTGTTGGTTATTCAATTCTTGATTGAGTTAGATGTATTCTTATGCCATGGGTTGACTTAGGGTCTCTCGGGGATCCTTGTCCCGTGTTACGATCTGGGCCTCCATTCATGTCGTGGCAAACTTGGTATCAGAGCAATAGGTTTGAAGTGTCCTAGGGTGTCTGAAAGCCGTGTTAAGTAGAGCATTTTTCATAGGTGTGAAGCGTGCCACACTTATGACGAAGAGGCTACGAGACGTTTAGGAAATGTTCCCTTCTTTCATGATCTATGTCGTATGATGAAAAGTCTTTTCTATCCTTCTAATTTGTGCTAATCGTGATTGCAGAATCATGGCTCCTAGAAGAATGAGCGGAAGGAGGAATGGAGATAGTGAAGGCCATGAGGATGGAAATGGTCATGGGCATCAGCAAGCCCCACCAGTTCAAGAGCCTTAGGCACTAAGCCATCTACCCATGCTGAATTTCAGGATGCTATTCAGATGCTTGTGTAGGACTTGACCGCTCAAGTCAATCAGCAGGCCATTGCGCATGTTCCACAAAATGGTAACACAGCGGCGGCTCGAGTCAGAGACTTCTTGAGGATGAACCCACCGGAGTTCCTTGGTTCCAAGGTTGATAAGGACCCATATGAGTCCATAGATGAGATTTTCAAGATCATCCAAGTCATGGGGGTAAATGGGGTTGAGTGTGCTGAGTTGGCCTCTTATCCGTTAAATGGGGTCGCGCATATCTGGTTTCGCCAATGGATGGATAGTAGGGTCGCAAGAGTTGGTACGGTCACTTGGGAACCGGTTCTTCCCTTGTGAGATGAGGGAGCTGAAGACAGCTGAGTTCATTAATTTGAAGCAAGGGAGAATGACTGTACAAGAGTCTTCCCTTGAGTTCACTCACCTATCGAAATATGCCTTAAAGTTGGTAGCCGATCAGAAAATGAGGGTGAGTAAATTCGTCCATGGAGTAGCGGGCTACTTGGAAAAGGATTGTAGGAACACTATGCTCCATCAGGATATGGATTTCCCATGGATAGTGTTTTACGCCCAGAAAATGGAGGCGGCGCATTCGAGAGAGAAGGAGGCTAAGAGGGCCAGTACCAAGGACCACAGATTCTCTCAACAGAGGTCCGGTGGTGGGCACCGACAGCAAACTCCCCAAAGATCATCAGCCCCAGCATCATCAAGATTGAGTGTTCCATCCAGGCCTAGATATGATTAGAGAGGGCGAGCATTAGGCTCGAGGGTCAGAGCAGCAGACCCGCAGATTCTAGCATCCCAACTTGTCGTATGTGGTTGGGGGCATACAGGCCAGTTCTTGGCAGGTTCAGGTGCTTGTTTTGGGTATGGGCAGCCCGTACACATGCTTAGAGATTGTCCAGTAGAGATAAAGGATCAGGTTGGGGGCCAAGGCCCAGCTTCTAATTCAGCAGCCCCTCCTGCACACACGGAACATCAGGGGGCATCTACTAGCACAGCTAGCGGTCAGCGCCAAAATAGATTCTATGCTTTAGCATCCCATCAGGAGTAGGAGGTCTCCCCTCGAATAGTCACTGGTATGTTGCGAGTTTTCCATATTGATGTTTATGCTTTGCTATATCCGGGGGTACCTTGTCTTTTGTGACACCTTTTGTGGCCATTAGCTTCAGAGTTAGTATCGAAGTCTTGTTAGAACCCTTCTTAGTTTCTACTCCAGTAGGTGACTCAATTATAGCTAGACGGGTGTATAGAGGTTGCCTAGTCTCAGTCCTTCATAAGGTCACCTCAGCAGATTTGATAGAGTTAGCCATGACTGATTTTGATGTTATTCTTGGCATGGATTGGTTATTTTCATGTTATGCTTCCGTTAATTATAGAACCCGGGTAGTAGAGTTCAAATTTCCGGGTGAACCAGTCTTAGAATGGAAGGGTAGTTCAGTTATTCCTGTAGGTCATTTCATTTCCTACCTTAAGGCCACGAAGATGATTTCTAAAGGTTGCATGTATCATTTATTTAGGGTTAAGGATGTTGAGTCCAAGAACCTGACTATCCAGTCAGTTCCAGTAGTACATGAGTATCCAGAGGTCTTTCCGGATGATTTACCAGGTGTTCCTCCCGAGCGGGAGACTGATTTTGGTATTGGCCTTCTTCCCGATACGCACCCTATATCTATTCCTCCCTATAGAATGGCTCTAGCCGAGCTAAAAGAGTTGAAACAGTAGTTGAAGGACTTGCTAGATAAGAGTTTCATTAGACCGAGCAAGTCACTATAGGGTGCACCAGTTCTCTTTGTCCGAAAGAAGGATGGTTCTCTTCACATGTGTATTGACTATTAGCAATTGAACAAAGTCACCGTCAAGAAAAGGTATCCTTTACCCAGGATTCATGATTTGTTTGACTAGCTTTATGGTGCCAAGTGTTTCTCAAAGATAGATTTCAGGTTCGGGTATCATCAGCTCAGAGTTCGAGAGAATGATATCCCGAAGACAGCCTTCAGGACGCAGTATGGCCATTATGAGTTTGTAGTTATGTCTTTTGGACTAACAAATACTCCTGCAGCTTTCATGGACATGATGAATAGGGTGTTCAAGAAATATCTAGACATGTTCCTAATCGTGTTCATTGATGAGATCCTTATATACTCTCAGAGCGAGGAGGAGCATGCCGCTCATTTGAGAGTAGTGCTTCAGACTCTCAAGGATTTCCAATTGTATGCCAAGTTCAACAAGTGCCAGTTTTGGTTGGACCCCGAGCATTTTTGGGCCATGCGGTATCGAGTGAGGGCATAAAGGTAGATTCCCAAAAAATTGAGGCGGTGAAGAATTGGCCTAGACTGGTGAATCCTTCAGATATTCGGAGTTTCTTGGGTTTAGTTGGCTACTATCAGAGGTTTGTTGATGTTTTCTCATATATTACAGCACCTTTGACCAAGTTGACTTAGAAGAAGGTGAAGTTCCAATGGTCGGAGGTTTGTGAGGAGAGCTTCCAAGAGTTGAAGACTCGACTTACTTCAGCACTAGTGTTGACCCTACCTGAGGGTACCGACGGATTCATGGTGTATTGTGATGCTTCAAGGATCGAACTTGGGTGTGTGTTGATGCAGCATGGGAAAGTGATAGCATATGCCTCAAGATAGTTGAAAGTACATGAGAAGAATTACCCGACCCATGATCTTGAATTGGCCGCGGTGGTATTCGCCTTCAAGATATGGAGACATTAATTGTATGGGGTCCATGTGGATGTATTTACGGACCACAAGAGCTTATAATATTTTTTCACGCAGAAAGATTGTTCGCATGATTTGTGGGTATATAAAACGACACGCAAGTGCACGTGGTCGAACAAGTAGTAAGTGGCTTTAGTAAGCCAAGTATCGATCCCACAGAGACTTGGATGAAGTGCAATCTACCCAAGTGTACTATATTTTACTTCTAAAAATGCAGACAACAGTGTAACCAAAAGTTTGATATTTTGTTTTCTAATTTTTTATACAAAAGCTAAAACAATTATCTACTTTGAGTCTGAACTATGAATGGGAGCATGCTGAGGTTAAACGAACATGTAATGAAATTGATTATCATCATAATTTGGTTAATCTTTTCCTCCAGTTGCTAGCCAAGAACATTCGCCAAGAGATTAAAACTCTCGTATTTAACCTCACCTAAGAATCATGAACCATCCACCTACATTTCTATGATTAAATGCAATTCAAGTTCTAGCCATACAAACCCGGTTCCTAAATTGACTAATACGACTTTCAGGTATATTTCTATCCTGAAAGCAAATCAAGACTCAATTTTCCCAAACCAAGTAAAGAACATATCCTATTAATTCACAACTTTCCAATTTCTTGCTCTCTCGAGTAAAACCGGACTTTTTAGATGTACATTAACGTAGGCCACACATTAATGCAGTAAGAACAAGAATTAATAGAACAACATGGAAGAAAAGATGAAAAACCAAATAATCAATGATCAAATTTCATCACAATTATTCAAAACCTCAGCAAGGAGAGGAATTAGCCACTCATTTGTGGATTAAACATCTTAAAATGAGTGTTAATCATACAAGCAATTGAATTAACCAAGAAAGAAAGAGAGAAAAAACCCTGATATTTTCGTCCCTCAACTGCCTGTAACCCACATCCTTGCTCCACCAAGTCAGAATATCTCAAATAAAACCTAAGTATGCTATTTATAGTAGTAGGACTTTTTCCCAGAATAACAAGAAATGTGTCACGGAGTGCATCGCGGAGCACTGCCTCCGTGACATGCTACGGACGCGGAAGCTCTCTGGAAATCACCCGAACTTGGCCCCGGCAGCACCCTGCCACGTTGGCAGCGTGTCACGCTGCTTGGGCAGCGCGTTGGCACCTCTTAGTCATGCAGCCAACCTGCCGTGGCATGATGCGAATGTGCAGGTGGGCTGTTGTGATCAGCCTGCCTACCGTGGCACGTTGCCAACGCGCAGGTGGGCTGTTTTGTGCCTCCTCTTTTCTGACGTTCGCGTGTTAATTCCGTTTCCAAGCCTCTATTCACCAACTCATGGATTAGTTACTCAAAAGTCATCAAAACCTACAAAACAAAGGCTAATCATGTTGGTTAGCACATATCTTCACTTCATATAAATTTACATGAAAATGTATACAATAACTTAGATAAACAAGACTAATTTAAGTCATAAAGCATGTCTCGGGCATGCTATTTTTGCCCGTGATCACAACCCCACACTTAAAGCCTTGTTCGTCCTCGAACAACCTTTTACATATCATGCATATGGAGACTCCCACATAACTAATTTAGCAAGATAATTCAAGTTACGGCTATAATGATTACGTAAGATACAAGCTAAAAATAGAGCATGCACGATTTAATCATCAAATTGAAGTACAACTATGTTAAGACTTCTTAACCTCAAGAATCGACTCTCAATCTTAGCAAACTCATGCAAATCAACTGATTAAGAAAACTCACATGAATTATATCCTTCATTCAACATGTGCCCCTCATGGAAAGAGAGTTACCCAATTTCACACGCAAAAACAATTTTTATATCACAACATGTGTCGGTACATGAATAGAATTACACTCACTCTCACAAAGAATTCACATGCATCATGTAATGACCCATAAGCTTGCCCTTAGTGTTTTATTTCACTAATTTATGGATGTATGAATGTAAGATCAATTAGGACTTTTTAGGTTGTAATGTAACTCAGGTGCGGGTAGGTACTATTATGATCAGTAATAGTGACTATCTTTCCTAAGCGCTTATAATACATCACGCCTTCATAACAAACTTCCCTTCCCTCACTTCACCTTTTTCTCTTTTCATCTTTCTTTTTCCTCTTTTGTTCCCCCCTTTCTTTAGTCACTTTTAGCTTATTAGTAAGGAGTTCTATAAGTAACTTTTCATTTATTTATTTTCTTACTCCCTACTAATACTCTCCCATATTCAAACAAGTGCACCCTCGACCTTTCTCAACTCTACAATTGCTACTTTCCCTTCTTTTTCAATCTTCTCACTCCTTTACTCTTTCGGATTTTTCCTTTAAGCGCTTAGGAGTTTTGGTTCAATTTCAAGGCTAATAAAAGAAAAAAGATTAAGCTTATGTTGCAGCTGTCAAAGAATAGGCTCAAGGCTCAATGGAGTTAACTAGGATTAATTTTTCAAGGTAGGTATAATGAGGGATAAAAGTTTGGTTCCTTCAAAGAAATGCCTAAATCATCTCCTACAATTCACACCCTTCATTTCGTTTTATATACACACCAGGCAAGTTCTAGACATTTCATAATAGCACAGAATACTCAAAAACCTTACACTCATGGCACATGCTCAATTCAAGACACAATCAGTAGACTCTTACTCAGCTAATCACAAGAATTCAGAATTAAGCTTCCATTATATTGAGTCAAATTCAAGAGCCTAAGTGTCTCAAACAAAGTTATACACTTGCATGCTTCACACTGAACATACTTGCATCTTACAACCATGTATAGCACATAAAAAGAACATCAAGCACCCATTTGTTATGGTTTCAAAAACCCAACACCTACCGACTAATTTTTCCTCAAGACAGTCGTCATCCATCCATCGTCGAAAACAGTCCCTAACTATGACTAAAAACACTATATACAGACAAAGGAAAGAAAGAAAAAGAAAATTTTTATTCTTCGGTTAAAATACCCCCCGTCGAAAAAGAACCGAAAAGAAAAACCAACGGGTGATGAATTCATGCTTAACTCACAAAAAAAAATTTCAATTTTCTCACAAGCATTACATTCACCAAAAATCGTTAAGCACAAAAATTTGAAATTTCCCTTGAAATTTCCCTCACCCCACACTTAAATCATGCTATGTCCTCATAGCATCAAATTAAAATTTAAAAATGGTGAGAAATACTCCCTGAGACCTTTAGGCCTAGCTAACAACATGCCTTTCTTCAACTTTGCACAAGTGGGTGTTCGACCCCACACTTTTTCTCTTCCATGCTTGTTAGCTTCCTCCTCCACGGGTACTCAGACTTCCCCTCCATTTGAGCTTAGCTTTCCACCAAAACAACACAAGATGAAAAATAAATAAAATCAACTTAAATGCAAGAAATTAAAATGGTACGCATGGTACCCTTGGTTTGCCTCCCAAGCAGCGCCTAATTTTACGTCGCGACATGACGTATCCAGTTTCACCACTTTTTCCTCCACCTTGAGGATATGAATCTCACCCCTAATTTCTTCTCTAATTTCCTCTTATGCTCCAGGGGTGGTGGTGAAAAATTGTAAGGACCAAGCAGTAGATGTTGCCTTTTGAACCTATTGGCCCTTAAGTAAGCGAAGTCATTTTGTCTCTCCGAGTTAGCAAATTTCAAAATATATGGGGCTTGGTCCTCCTCTAGACATTTCTATATAAGCTTGGAAGGCTCTATTTCTATGTTTTCAACCAAACTTAATGTCGAAAAATGCTTCGAATGTGGTCCAATAAACCTCAACTCTGAAACTGCATTGTGCTTGACCTCCTTACTTGTAAACACCTTCTCAGCATCGACATCTATCTCTCCATTAATGTCAAATGGGGGATACTCTATCTCTTCTTCCATGAATGGATTTTCCATAAGTGTGAGCCCATCACGGGGACACTCAAGAGATTCTAATTGTTGGGCTTCATCCAAAAATCCACCCTTGTCTTCTGCTTGTAGTTCCTCTTAAATATCGGCTGAAACTATTACCTGCAATTTATCACAAGCTTCAGCCTCAGCAATCATCTCCGTGAATTTGACGCTCATCCTTTTCAGAGCCTCTGCATTCTCTTCTTGCTGAATTCTCAATACTGCCATCGCCTCCTTCATTGCTTCTGATTGCTCTAGGAGTTGTTTCAGCATGTCTTCTATTCGAGCTTGGCGTCCCAAGTCCTCATTTTCAGCATGCGTATATTCAGAAAAAACTATAGAAGGATCACAGTAGGGGCTTGGGGGAGGGGAATATGCATTCGGACAGCCATCCCAATGGCCATCTTGACCACTACATATATTGCACGTGTTACAGTGTTTCCACGAGTGGTGTCCTCCGCAATTCAGACAAGATTCACCAAAATATGAGTATCCACCATTTAAACCATTTGTATTCCACGGTGTCATGTCAATAAGGGTATACGAACAAGCAGAAAAATAAAATAAAATAAAGAAGAATTAAAACAAACACTAAGACCAAGTTGTCAGCACTTAGAAAACAAAAATACAGTAAATTAACACTTAAAACAAATTCACCAATTGCCAAGTCCCCGACAACGGCGCCAAAAACTTGTTCGCATGATTTGTGGGTATATAAAACGAGACGCAAGTGCACATGGTCGAACAAGTAGTAAGTGGCTTTAGTAAGCCAAGTATCGATCCCACAGAGACTTGGATGAAGTGCAATCTGCCCAAGTGTACTATATTTTACTTCTAAAAATGCAGACAACAGTGTAACCAAAAGTTTGATATTTTGTTTTCTAATTTTTTATATTAAAGCTAAAACAATTATCTACTTTGAGTCTGAACTATGAATGAGAGCACGCTGAGGTTAAGCGAACATGTAATGAAATTGATTATCATCATAATTTGGTTAATCTTTTCCTCCAGTTGCTAGCCAAGAACATTCTCCAACAGATTAAAACTCTCGTATTTAACCTCACCTAAGAATCATGAACCATCCACCTACATTTCTGTGATTAAATGCAATTCATGTTCTAGCCATACAAACCCGGTTCCTAAATTGACTAATACGACTTTCAGGTATATTTCTATCCTGAAAGCAAATCAAGACTCAATTTTCCCAAACCAAGTGAAGAACATATCCTATTAATTCACAACTTTCCAATTTCTTGCTCTCTCGAGTGAAACCGGACTTTTTAGATGTACATTAACGTAGGCCACACATTAATGCAGTAAGAACAAGAATTAATAGAACAACATGGAAGAAAAGATGAAAAACCAAATAATCAATGATCAAATTTCATCACAATTGTTCAAAAACCTCAGCAAGGAGAGGAATAAGCCACTCATTTGTGGATTAAACATCTTAAAATGAGTGTTAATCATACAAGCAATTGTATTAAAGAAGAAAGAAAGAGAGAAAAAACCCTGATATTTTCGTCCCTCAACTGCCTGTAACCCACGTTCTTGCTCCACCAAGTCAGAATATCTCAAATAAAAGCTAAGTGTGCTATTTATAGTAGTAGGACTTTTTCCCGGAATAACAAGCAACGTGTGACGGAGTGTATCGCGGAGAACTGCCTCCGTGACACGCTACGAACGCGGAAGCTCTCTGGAAATCACCCGAACTTGGCCCCGGCAGCACCCTGCCGCGTTGGCAGCGTGTCACGCTGCTTGGGCAGCGCGTTGGCACCTCTTGGTCACGCAGCCAACCTGCCGTGGCGCGTTGCCAACATGCAGGTGGGCTGTTGTGATCAGCCTACCTGCCGTGGCACGTTGCCGACGCGCAGGTGGGCTGTTTTGTGCCTCCTCTTTGCCGACGTTCGCGTGTTAATTCCGTTTCCAAGCCTCTACTTCACCAACTCATGGATTAGTTACTCAAAAGTCATCAAAACCTACAAAACAAAGGCTAATCATGTTGGTTAGCACATATCTTCACTTCATATAAATTACATGAAAATGTATATAATAACTTAGATAAACAAGACTAATTTAAGTCATAAAGCGTGTCTCGGGCATACTATTTTTGCCCGTGATCAAAGATCTTAATCTTCGGCAAAGGAGGTGGTTGGAGCTACTCAAGGACTATGATATAAGTGCCCTTTACCATTTGGGTAAGGCTAATGTGGTAGTGGATGCACTTAATAAGCTCTCTATGGAGAGTGTGTCCCATGTGTATGAGGGGAAGAAGGATCTTGTGAAAGATGTCCATCGACTCACAAGGTTGGGAGTTAGGTTGGTCGACTCGGCCGATGGCAGTGTTATTGTGCAGAACGGATCAAAATCGTCCTTGGTGACTGATTTGAAAGCCAGACAAGATGAGGACTCAAATTTGGTAAAGCTGAAAGTAGTTGTATGAAGTCAGAAGGTGGAGGTCTTTTCCCAAGGAGGAGATGGTGTGCTTCGGTACTAGGGTCGCCTATGTGTTTCGGATGTCGATTTGAGGAGTCGGATGATGGATGAGGCTCATGGATCTAGGTACTCTATTCATCCACGTGCCACCAAGATGTATCATGATTTTCAGAAAATATATTTGTGGAATGGCATGAAGAAGGATATTGCAGAATTCGTAGCCAAGTGCCCAAACTATTAGCAAGTAAAAGTCGAGCATCAAAGCTCGGGAGGCGTACTTCAGGATATTAGCATTCCCACTTGGAAGTGGGAACAGATTAATATGGATTTCATCACAGGCCTACCTCGTACTCGTCGACACTATCATTCTATTTGGGTTGTGGTAGACAGGTTGACTAAGGCTGCACATTTTCTACCAGTCAAAACTACAGATTCAGAGAAGGATTATGCCAAACTGTATATCTGGGAGTTGGTCCGATTGCAAGGGGTGCTCTTATCTATCATTTCAAATTGAGGTACTCAATTTACCTCTCAGTTTTGGAGATCATATCAAAAAGATCTTGGCACACAGGTTAAACTCGGCACAACATTTCACCCGCAAACGAATGGTCAAGCGGAGAAGACAATTTAGACCCTTGAGGACATGTTGAGGGCATGCGTGATTGACTTCAGAGGTGGTTGGGATGATCACCTGCCCCTTAACGAGTTTGCCTACAATAACATCTATCACTCTAGTATTCAGATGTCGCCATTTGAGGCTCTTTACGGGCGAAGATGTAGGTCGCCCATCGGATGGTTTAAGGTTGGTGTGGCGGCAACGATAGGGCCGTACTCGGTTCATAAGGAAATGGAGAAGGTTCAGTTGATAAGAGACAGGTTGAAAACTGCCCAGAGTCGTCAAAAGTCCTATGCGGATGTGAGAAGAAGAGAATAAGAATTTGAAGTCGATGACTGGGTGTTTCTGAAGGTATCTCCCATGAATGGAGTGATGCGGTTTGGAAAAAAAGGAAAACTCAAGCCTTGTTATCTTGGCCCCTACCGGATTGTTAGACGAGCTCGTAAGGTGGCATACGAGTTGGATTTGCCCTCCGAGTTGTCTTTTGTGCATCCTGTGTTTCACGTATCGCTTTTGAAGAAGTGTTTGGATGATCTAGCTTTAGTTGTCCCGGTGGACAGTGTCGGTTTCAAAAATAGCCTTAGCTATGAGGAGGTTCCGATGGAAATATGGCTTCAGTTAAAGTGTTATGGAGGAATCAACATGTTGAAGGAGCTACGTGGGAGGCCGAAGTGGATATGATGGCTAGATACCCACATTTATTCTCTACCGGCTCAGTGACACCTTTAGGTATCAGTTTTGACCTAAAACTCTATTTAGTTTCATGTTCAGTTCATGGACGAAAGTTTCTTTGATGTATGTGAATATATGTATGATTCGTGAATTCAGTTCAGCTATGTATTTTGAATCGGAGGTAGTCCTTCCGTCAGTTTTCAGTTTAAATGATAAGTATTTGATTATGATAATTGCATATCTCTGCTTTTCTGTGTGTTTTCCAACATTTGAGGATGTTCCCAAGGGGGAGATATTTTTATACCCCAGAAGCCCAAAGATTAGACCGGAGAGTTGAAACAGAGAAAAACTGAAATTCTACACTAGATCCTAAGATGGGTCATTAGGTGACCCATGAGGAGGGACCACGAGTCATGGGGTGACTCATGGTCAAGGAAAGAGGAGTATGGTCTAGAGGGGTCACCACGAGTATGACCACGAGTTGTGGTCAGGCCACACGACTTGTGGAGTCACCCGTGGTCTGGACTAGATGTGTGGCAAGGAAATCATGGGCAGTGGGGATCACGGGTGGAGACCACGATTCATGTCATCCATCATGATTTGTGGGGTCCCTCGTGGGGTCCCCTGATGGATTTTGGCAGTACACTTGACGGTTTGTGGCCACAAGTCATGGCATCTCGGGATGAGTCGTCCAGTCCCTCGTGGGGACTAGCAGTCAGCAAAACCTTGCGATTTAAGGGTATTTTCATAATTTCTATACTCTAGGGTCTTAAACTACGTCATTTTAAGCTATGAATGTTGGGTTTAAGAGGTGGAAACTATCCTAAAGTCTTCATTCATGCATGCAAAAGAATAGAAGAGTGATAGAGAGGTGGTCAAGGGTGATTCAAGGTTTTCTCCTTCAATTTTCTTTTGGGCATTCAAGGGAGAGTAAGATTCAGCCTCCAACAGGTATGTAGGGTTATGAATGGGTGGTTTCTTCAAAACCTATGCCCAATCCCTCTCTAAAGTGTATGAAATTCCATGATTGATCTATGGGGTTTTTACCCAAATGCATGAATTATCTATTTCTACACATGGGTATGAATTGATTATGATTTTATTATCAAATTGTGAAGCATGGGCTATTTTTATAATGATTTCAATTAAAATTATGTTTCTAGCCTTATGAATTTTGAAATCCATTAATGAGATGATCATGAAAATGAGATTTGTGAAGTATATGTGATAATGATGAGATATTATGATGAAAAGCATGAATTGAAGCTACCCATGTTCACAATTATATTTTCGATGAGAATTGAGTATTTCTAAGTGTGATAATGCTTTGGGCAATGCCCACACGTTAAGTATGAATGATGATTTTTCTTAATTAAGCTTACCACATTGTTTTGGAGCAAAGACTCCCAATTTTATATTCCTATCTTGTGGTATGTTTTGAGTTAAGTCTTCCTATGGATAGCTTACCACATGGTTTTGGAGCAAAGTGTCCCACTATGTTTTCAGCTTTTAGTATGTTTTGAACTAAAGATTCTCATATGCATGATTTCATATTTGAGATGTATTTGATCATTGAGCTTCGTCAATAGACGATGTTGAGCTTCGTTTTGTACAATGTAAAGCAGATGCGTATTTTTTGGAGTAGTGTCTAGTATCGAGTAGGCTAAGGGTCGATCACCCTATGCCTCAGAACTACACACCAACTTAGGTTTATACTATTATATATTATTGGGGCCTCCCTGAGATATCCCCGACCTTAATGGCCCATGAGCATGATATCGATTTCATGGTAGCGTCCTTAGCCCTGGCAAGGATTTGGACGGCTTTGCCTACTTGAGTGTAATAGTTGGGACCACGTAAGCTCTATCGTGATATGTCGGTTAAAAGAAGAGTCTCCCATTGTTCCTCATGATTTCCTATATGTATATTCATTACTTATGAGATTTATATAAATGCATGTTCAAAAGAGTTAAAGAATGATAGAGAGGTGGTCAAGGGTGATTCAAGGTTTTCCTCATTCAATTTTCTTTTGGGCATTCAAGGGAGAGTAAGATTCAGCCTCCAACAGGTATAAAGGTTTATGAATGGGTGATTTCTTCCACACCTATGTGCAATCCCTCTCAAAAAAGTATGAAATTCCATTATTGATCTATGGGGTTTTTACCCAAATCCATGAATTATCTATTTCTACACATGAATATGAATTGATTATGATTTTATTGTCGAATTGTGAAGCTTGGGCTATTTTTATAATGATTTCAATTAAAATTATGTTTCTAACCTTATGAATTTTGAAGCCCATTGATGAGATGATCATGAAAAGTGAGATTTGTGAAGTATGTGTGATAATAATGAGATATTATGATGAAAAGCATGATTTGAAGCTACCCATGTTTACAATTATGTTTTCGATGAGAATTGAGTATTTCTAAGTATGTTAAAGCTTTGGGCAATGCCCGCAAGTTAAGTATGAATGATGATTTTTCCGAATTAAGCTTACCACATTGTTTTGGAGTGAAGACTTCCAATTTTATATTCCTAGGTTGTGGTATGTTTTGAGTTAAGTCTTCCTATGCATAGCTTAACACATGGTTTTGGAGCAAAGGCTCCCACTATATTTCAACTTTTGGTATGTTTTCAACTAAGCTTCTCATATGCAAGATTTCGTATTTGAGATGTATTTGATCATTGAGCTTTGTCAATAGATGATGTTGAGCTTCATTATGTACAATGTAGAGCATATGCATGTTTTTGGGAGTAGTGTCTAGAACCGAGTAGGCTAAGGGTCGATCACCCTATGCCTCAGAACTACGCACCAATGTAGGTTGATACTATTATATATTATTGGGGCCTACCTTGTGAGCTATCCTAGGATTAATGGCCCATGAGCTTGATATTGATATCATGGTAGCATACTTAGCCTTGGCAAGGCTTTGGATGGCTCTGCCCACTTGAGTGTAATAGTCGGGACCAAGTAAGCTTTATCGTGGTATGTCGGTTAAAAGACGAGTCTCTCATTATTCCTCATGATTTCAAATATGCATATTCATTACTTATGAGATTTAAGTAAATGCATGTTCTAAAGCAGGTTTGATTCAATGTTCAACTTTTACTTATAAATATCAGAATTAAACTTTGAGTCAATCGATTCAATTATGATGTTATAAAGTTATGTTACGACATGTTATGAAGAGGTCATGATTTCAAAAAGAATGCATGCAAACCCTACTCTCAGTTACTGATGTTTATGGTTTAACTAATGCATTGTCTTTAAATGATTTTACTTACTTTAGCGGTTTTACTTACCTTGCATACTCGGTACATTCCACGTACTGACCGCATACTTCTATGATGTATCGTTTCATGATATAAGATCCGACTCTTAGGTTCAGCACCGCTCTTAGTCAGCTTGCCAGAGTTAGCATTGCTTTATTTGTGAGTCCTCATCTTCCGTGGACTAGACTATTCAGTTTTCTTTATGTATTTCAGTTTCAGCTTGTCGAGTTAGTTGGGGTCTTGTCTCATCAACTCGTCATGTTTAGAGGCTATTCATACATATGTATGTAATTAGCTTTGGATTTTATATTCTGATGTTATATTCAAGTTATACTTCCGCTATGATTGTATTGTTGGTTATTCAGTTCTTGATTGAGTTAGGTGTATGCTTATCCCATGGGTCGGGGCTCCTTGTCCTATGTTACGATCCAGGCCTCCGTTCGGGTCGTGACATTATTCCAAGTGTAGAATGTATTATTCCATACTATTATTGAGAGAAACATCAAGTTCTTGTGATTCTTTTTTGCTTTTTAAGATTTATCAAACAATTTTATCTTATTGTGAGTAATCATTATTACTTACTATATATATGTATATATATATATATATGTAGTGTTATTATTTGTTCAAACAGGAGTAGCTAAATTATTTAGCTAGGGTTGTGGGAACAATGATGGATTAACGAATGTAGGCAAACATAATAGTGATTCTTGAACACCGAAATTATTTGTATTGTTATTCTCTTGGTTTTAATTAGTTTTAGCGGTTGCAAATGTTGAAATGTGCATGTATCATCAATATACTTGACCAAAGAGCTTGAAGTTAAGAAGAGAGAATAACAATTTAAACTTGAGGCTACCAACCCACATCTAATTGATTTGAGCTCTAACCAAGGATATTTAGTCCAAGTCTTATGACGAGGGAAAAATATAAGTACCTAAAGTACAAGGACTTAGAGTGATATTCCTCTATGCAGGTCGAGAGAGGTTAGATAAACATAATTGTCAGTCTTGCATGAAATTCACTGGGATAGATTGCTAATAAAATAAGCCTCCATATTATAAAATCATGGGGAATAAAGTTCTAGTTTCTTCTCTCATACTTGATACAAATGAAATCTTAATTTAAATTACTTGGTGAGTCCTCCTCTTTTGAGGACGATGTTTTCTTTTCAATTAGTTAAGTACTTAGTCAGACTTTAGAGTTAGCTGGGGGCTTGTCCTAGAAACTCATCAATTAGTAGTTGGCTTTTAGACCGGATGTTTAGCATTCTTTATAGTTATGTTACTATTTCGAAAATAGTTTTATTTGGATAATTATCTTTGCACAGCTTCCACTTATGTTTACTTAAGTTACCAGTGTAATGTTAGACCATGGGTTATCTTGGGGTCACTTGTGGCACCAAGTACTGTGTCCCGTCCAGGGTGTAGATTTCGATCGTGACAAACTTGGTATCAAATCCCCAGGTTTAGAGTATCCTAGGATATCTGAAAGCCATGTCAGGTAGAGTCCTTTTCATGGGTGTGAAGCGCGCCACACTTATGATGGGAAGGCTACAAGACGTTATTAGGAAAACTCCCTTTTGTTCATACTCCTTATCTTGCGTTGAAGTTGAATACCAAAAATGTCCTCCTAACTCATGCTCTATTCATTTCAGTGAAAATATGCCTCCAAAATGAGGAATTGGAAGAAAGGCTGGCAATGCCAACCGACCTACCTCTACCAGCTCTAGCAACCCCTCAGGACGATCAAGTGTCCTCAACAAAATTTCGAGCGGCGATCCAGCTGTTGGCATAGACTGTGACCAACCAAGGGAACCAGCAGGTGGTTCCGGTGAATACAAACGGGTCTGCTGTAGTTACTAGGGTGGGTTCGGTACTTCACCCGAATGAACCGTCCATCTTTTCATAGATCTAAGGTGGGAGAGGACCCGCAAGAGTTTGTAGATGAGGTGTAGAAGATCTCCCAGATTATGGGTGTTAGTTCCGTGGAGAGAGCTGATCTTGCTGCCTACCAGTTGAAAGGGGTGGCTGAGATTTGGTACAATTAGTGGAAGGAAAGGAGGCCAATAGAAGAAGGATCAGTAGAGTGGGATGAGTTCGTTACAGTATTTAGATAGATTCTTTCCTTGGGAATTGAGGGAGGCCAAGGTCGCTGAATTCATGAACCTGAGATAGGGTAACAGGACAGTGGAGGAATATGCATTGGAGTTCACTCGGTTGTCGATGTATGCTCCACATATGGTTGCTGAGCCAAGAGCTCACATGCTCAAATTTGTCAAAAGAGTGTCATATTTGGTACTTAAGGAGTGCAAAACTACAATGCTCATCAAATACATCGACCTCTCTAGTCTCATTATTTACACACATCAGATGGAGGTAGAGAAGTTGAAGGATATTGAGCGGGAGAACAAGGGGGCTAGAACAGGTCAGTCGGATGATGGCCACCGGAGGTCCAACAGTAGTAGTCGCCCACAGCAACAGCAATAGAGAACTCTAGCACCCACATTCGCCAGCACCCCTTCTTTCTGGTCCCGCAAGGATCGGAAGGGTGGAGCATCTAGCTCTCTGTCCTAGAGTTATAGTGCCAGCAACCGTTACCTAGCTTACCCTAAATGTGACAAGAACCATCCAGGTGAATGTCGCATGGGCAAGGAGGGTTGCTTTAGATGTGGCAGTTAGGTCACAGGTTAAAGGAGTGTCCATCAGATGGGGGAGAACTCAGCCTACTTGAGCAGCCCCAGCAGGTCGTCCAACTCAACAGGGGACTACTTCAGGTACAGATGGCGGTCACCGCCAAAACCGTTTTTATGCTTTGTCCTCTCGTCAAGATCAGGAGAGCTCACCTGACATGGTCGCGGGTATGTTATGTCTTTTCCAATTGGATGTATATGCCCTACTAGATCCAGGAGCCACACTATCATTCATGACTCCTTATGTAGTTGTTCAACTTAAATTAGTTTGGAAACCCTCTCAAAATCATTCTCAGTCTCTATCCCAGTTGGTGAACCAGTTGAGCCAGCTGGGTATATAGAAACTGCCTAGTCTCAGTGTTGAGTGCAGTAATTCCAGTTGATCTAGTAGAGCTAGACATGGTAGATTTTTACCTCATTCTTGGCATCGATTGGTTACATTCTGGTTATGCCTCAGTCGACTGCAGAACTAGAGCCAACAGGTTTCAGTTTCCCTAATAAGCCAGTCATAGAATGGATGGGTAGTATTTCGGTGCCTAAGGGTTGGTTTATTTCCTTCCTTAAGGCAAGGAAGCTCATATCAAAAGGGTAAATCTATCACCTATTTTAGGTCAAAGATTTTAGCTCCGAGACCCCAACGGTTCAGTCAGTTCCAGTTGTTAGCGAATTCCCTGACGTGTTTTCAGAAGATCTTTCCAGAGTCCCTCCCAAGAGGGAAATAGACTTCGGAATAAACTTTTTTTCAAACACTCAACCCATCTCCATTCCTCCTTACAGAATAGCTCTAGTTGAGCTTAAATAGTTAAAGGAACAGTTGAAAAACCTTCTAGATATGGGTTTCATCAGGCCCAGCTTCTCTCCATGGGGTGCTCTAGTGTTGTTCATGCAGAAGAAAGATGGTACTCTCAGAATGTGTATCGACTACCATCAACTGAACAAAGTTACAGTTAAGAACAAGTATCCCCTACCCAATATTGACGACTTGTTTGATCAGCTTCAGGGAGCTAGTTGTTTCTCCAAGGTGGATCTCAGGCCGAGGTATCATCAGCTTAGGGTCAGGGAATGTGACATACTGTAAACAACCTTCAAAACTTGGTATGGTCACTATGAATTTGTGGTTATGTCTTTTGGACTAACTAATGCCCCTGCAACTTTAATGGACCTAATGAACAGGGTATTCAAATAGTATCTGGACATGTACGCCATTATGCTCATAGACGATATCTTGGTATACTCCATCAATGAAGAGGATCATGCCAACCATTTAAGGATAGTGTTGCAGACTCTCAAAGACCGCAATTGTTTGCCAAATTCAGCAAATGAGAATTTTGGCTGAAGTCTGTAGCCTTCCGTGGTCATGTGGTTTCAGGTGAGGGTATTTAGGTAGATCCTCAAAAGATTGCAGCGGTGAAAGATTTGCAAAGACCCGCTTTCCCAACAGATATCAGGAGTTTCCTGGGTCTAGCCGGTTATTATCGTTGATTTATAGAAGGATATTCTTCTACGATGTCTCCTCTAAGTAAGCTAACTTAGAAAAAGATGAAGTTTCAGTGGTCAAATGCATGTGAGGAGAGTTTCTAAGAGTTGAAGACTCAACTCACTATAGCTCCAGTTTTGACCTTACCAGAAGGAACAGATGGATATGTAGTGTATTGTGATGCTTCCAGAGTTGGCTTCGATTGCATTCTGATGTAGCGGGGTAAGGTGATAGCTTATGCCTCAAGACAGCTCAAGGTTTATGAGAAGAACTATCTGACTCATGATCTTGAATTGGCAGCAATGGTGTTTGCTTTGAAAATATGGAGGCATTACCTTTATGGGGTTCATGTGGATGTTTTCACCAACCACAAGAGCCTCTAGTACGTATTCGGTCAGACGGATTTGAACCTTCGTCAGAGAATGCGGTTGGAGTTATTAAAGGATTATGAAATGAGTTTGTTGTACCACCTGGGTAAGGCAAATGTGGTGGCGGATTCCTTAAGCAGGATGTCCATGGGAGCGTTGCTCATATTGAAGAAGGAAGAAAAGAGCTAGTAAAGGATATTCATAGGTTAGCATGGTTGAAAGTGTAGTTGGTGGATTCAGCTGAGGGTGGAGTAGTACTGCAGAGTGGGTCAGTGTCCTTGTTAGTCGTTGAGGTTAAGCCAAAGCAGGATGAAGATCCCATATTGCTTAAGCTGAAAGAAGTAGCTCTTAGAAAAGAAGTGCAGGCTTTCTCCAAAGGGGGAGATGGTGTGCTTCATTACCAGGGCAAACTATGTGTTCCAGACGTAGATGACTTGAGACTGTGAATACTAGCGGAAGCACATAGCTCCATATATTCTATCCACCGAGGTGTCACTAAGATGTACCATGACCTACAGGAAATCTACTGGTGGAACGACATGAAGAGAGACATTGCAGAATTTGTGGCTAAGTGCCTGAACTGCCAGCAGGTTAAAGTTGAACATCAAAGGCCTGGGGGTATGACTCAGGATATCAGCATACCCATGTGGAAGTGGTAAGAAGTGAATATGGACTTCATTACAGGTCTATCTCGTACTCGTCAGCAGCATGATTCAATTTGGGTAATAGTAGATCAGGTGACCAAGTCAGCACATTTCCTCCCAGTTAAAACTACAGACTCGGCAAAGGATTATGCTAGGTTGTACATCCGGGAGTTAGTCAGACTGCATGAGGTTCCCTTGTCCATCATTTAAGATAAAGGTACCCAATTCACCTTGCATTTCTGGAAGTCATTTTAGAAAGGACTTGGTACTCAGGTCAAAATCAGCACAACTTTTCACCCTCAGACAAATGGACAAGCGGGACTATTTAGAACTTAGAAGATATGCTGAGAGCTTGTGTGATTGACTTCAAGGGTAGTTGGGATGAGCACCTACCTCTCATCGAGTTTACATACAACAAATCTACCACTCCAGTATTCAGATGGCCCTATTTGAGGCATTATATGGTAGACGGTGTAGGTCTCCCATAGGGTGGTTTGAGGTTGGCAAAGCCACTTTGATAGGGCCAGACTTAGTTGATGAGGCTACGCAGAAAGTGCAGCTTATCAGAAGAAGGTTGAAAATAGCTTAGAGCCGACAGAAATCATATGTTGATGTAAGGAGAAGAAAGTTATAATTTGCCCTAGATGATCAAGTTTATCTGAAATTTTCACCATGAAAAGGGTCATTAGGTTTGGAAAGAAAGGGAAACTCAGTCCGAGGTATATAAGACCCTATAGGATTCTAAGGTGAATTGGCAAGGTGGCCTATGAGCTAGAATTACTTTTGAAGTTAGCATTTGTGCACCCAGTTTTCTATGTTTCACTGTTGAAGAAGTGCATCGATGAACCAACTTCAGTTGTGCCACTAGACAGCTTGGGAGTGAAGGATAGTCTCTCTTACGAAGAAGTCCCAATTCAGATCCTATACCATCAGGTTCGTAAGCTGAGAAACAAGGAGGTCTCTTTAGTAAAAGTCTTGTGGAGGAACCAGCTAGTTGAGGGGGCCACATGAGAAGCAGAAGCAGATATGATTGCTAAATATCCCTATTTATTCCCTTCCAGTTTAGTTTCAGCATCAGGTATTAAATTCCTCCTCAATACTCTACTCAATTCTGTATTCATCAGCTCTATTCATTTTTTCAGTGTGCACACTAGTTGCATCAACTCAGTTAGTATGCATGTTCTAGTTTGGAGTCAGTTACTCCTTCAGAAAATGAGTTTATAGTTCAGCTGGGCAATTGCAGCTCTTTTCCCAGTTTTCCAACAGTTTTAGCCTTCATTTGAGGACGAATGATCCCAAGCGGGAGATATTGTAACACCCCAAAACTTTCCGAGATCAAACTCAGACTTTGCATGAAGGAAAACCAAAAAGAACCAGAAAATTTTTGTCTCAGGATGACTCAAAGAACGAGTTGTTGTCAGCACCAATACACTGTTGTATCAGTCGTTGTTCGATCTGCAAGTTTTTCATTTGGGAACCAACGAGTCATGCAATGAACCATTACAATGAGTAAAGAGTCATTCTGTCGAGTTATTGTTTCTCAGTACAGAAACCTACCAGACCTTTCCCAGAACCAATGAGTGTGGCTAACGACTCGTGGTTCATACTAATGAGTCATTGGTGCCACCCGTCGCCTAGGCCAGCAACCCTCCTTGATCAAGTCAGTATTGACCACGAGAAGACACAATGACCTGTTGGTTCTACCAATAAGTCATTGTGTCTTCCATTAGCAGGGGGGACCAAACTTTGTCTAAAACTCTATCAGTGACCACGAGAGGAACCAACGACCCGTTGGTCCATCCAACGAGTCGTGGTTCCCTTCCGTGGTCCATTTCCAGTGAGCATAGATTTCAGGCCCAGGACCAACGACTGGTCCCAATGAGTCATGGTGTTAACCAATGACTCGTTGTATGACCCGTTGGATCCCGAAAATAGTTTTTCCAGACTTTCTTTCAGGGGTATTTTGTAACTTTCCACCTTTTTAACCCTTAAACTATGTCATTTTGAGCACGTTTAGGAGAGAATTAAAGAAGTTGATCGAATAACCCTCTCATTCTTTCTCTCCACTCTCAGACTCAGTGCAAAGAAGTTCCAGATAGGTATCTCAGAGCTAAGCTGGGGCTTCCAGCTTTCTTCAAGACTTCTCCAGATTTCTTCCAAGGATTTTACTTCAGGTATGTGGGAATTCAACAAGTGAATTGCCCTTCCCTTGTGCCCCAAAACACTTCTGTAATTCTTTATCTGTCTTAGCCCTTAATATCAGAAATAGGGTTAGCTTCAATCAGATTATGAATATTCTTGTGGATTGGAAATTCTTGTGCATTCTTTCAATATTTACACTATTAATCTAGCACGTTGTTACTCTCTTCATGAAATATTGTTTTAGCCATAGTTCTATGAAATGTAGTAAATTTGGGTCTTGTATAGTTGAGTAGATAATATTTTGCTTGACTCTATTAGTTCTCGAATTTTCATGTTATTATCATCATGTGAGTTCCCAGATAGTTTGCATGCTAGTCCAGTCTTAGTTAGAAATTAGCATTTTTAGTAAGTCAGCTAATCAGTTTGGCAATAGCCAGATCTTGAGGAGTTCAGTTCAGTAATACTCCCTAGTCTCAGTTATCAGTTAGTTTTTTAGATGGTTACAATGCTTTCAGATAAGAAGCTCTAACTAGTCTTGGAATGCCAGCTTTCAGTTATCCGGTCCTACAGACTCTCAAGTTACTTCCAAATAAGTATTCCTGAATTAGTCCAGGACCCCAGCTTCGAGCTATCAGCTTAGTAGTCATGTTAGGACAGTCCAGTGGGAGTAGTACTTAGCACCGAGCGGACCGGGGTTCCAATGCACCTAGATTTGCAGAACTACATTGCCACCATAGCTTATTGGCCCAAACGGCCACAAACTTGTGATCACCCAACTCATCCATTATACCCTAGAAAGCTATAGTGGGCTTTCTCCGATGGAGTATACATTGGACTCCACGTTTAGCTCATGTGGTTATATGTTGGTTGTAGACTCTCCCACATGTCAATTTCCGTTCAATCCAGTTCATTGCTTAGTTCAGCCACTCAGTCCCAAGACATGTTTATGACTATCAATCAGGGTCATTATTGTCCATATCATTTATAGCTCCGCTTTTATTAGTATTCAGTATCAGTTGGTTTGTTCATGTTATTTCAGTTCAGTGCTTACTTTTCCATGCTTATTGTATGTCTCACTTTCTCAGTACATTCAAAGTACTAGTGCATAATTTCTATGCTATATTGTATTATGATACAGGCACAGGTTCCCAGTCTCAGTAGCATCAATAATTCCTCCCGACGATTTCAGTAGCAGTCCATTGGTGAGTCCTCCTCTTTTGAGGATGATGTTTTCTTTTTAATTAGTTCAATACTTAGTCAGACTTTAGAGTTAGCTAGGGGCTTGTCCCAGCAACTCATCAGCCAGTAGTTGGCTTTTAGACACGGATGTTTAGCATTCTTTATAGTTATGTTACTATTTCCAAAATATTTTTATTTGGATAATTATCTTTGCACAACTTCCGCTTATGTTTACTTAAGTTTACCAGTGTAATGTTAGACCATGGGTTAGCTTGGCGTCACTTGTGGCACCAAATACCGTTTCCCGTTTAGGGTACAAACTCGGGTCGTGACACCTATTCCATATGGAATTTGACCCCAACCTTGTTGGGTTACTATATTTGACAGCGACCTCTTTGTACTTCATTGCGAGGTATAATTTGAGCGTGATCAACTATTCAAAGAATTTGAGGAGGGAAGAATCACTATTGTCCCAATGGTATTAGCCAAGATATTGAGGTCCTTGTCTAATTGTAGCTGTGGAGAGAGATTTTTCAGCGACTGTTGTTGACACCCAATTTTGGCTCATAGCATTTAAAATTAACTTCTTTAGACTCCCTAGTCAATAAGTAGCACAAAATATGATTTTTATGCATTTTTCAATTTTTAGCAATTTATTGATAATTAGCTTTGTTTTAGGATGTTTAATCAATTTACTGTTATCTTTTCACGTTTTTACAATTTATTGATAATTATTCTTATGATGGGATTTTTATCAATTTACTGTAAAAAAATTTAATTTTTACAACTTATTGATATTTATTGTATTTGGTAAATATTTTAAATTTTATCAATTGATTGTGTTTGTGAGTTCATTCTGGTGTTTCTTTTTATGGTAGATATTCTTTGATGTCAAATGTCAATAGTTTTTAAATGCAAACAAATTATCTATTGCTTTGCAGCTTAGTAGTTCTCGTGAATGGCTAAACCAAGCTATTGATTTGCGTTGAAAAATTTTACTCCAGCATAATTGATAATGTCCAAATCCACTCCTTTCTAGGTGAGAGTGTACACGGTCATTTGCAATATTGTTTACCTAATTTTATGAGTCAGGGTTAAATCCATAAGGAGTAGGGAGAGATTTATACTAAAGTCGTATATCAATCTAAACTACATAGCATCATTGCATCACAATTCACACATTAAATGTTGAGGGGAAAATGAGAGCACTATATAATTCTACGCAATATCAAAATGAGGTAATGCATGTTGAAGCAACAATGATAGCAAGTAATAGGGATGTGCTATTGATGGGGAATCGATAGGATCGTAGTTAATCAATAAGTCTCAAGAATCAATTACTAATATGAATAACCATGGACAAGGTTATACCCGGTATCTTTCAACCACTTGGACATATTTTACTTGGGTTCTTTCAAACCCCAGGCTCACATAACAAATTACCCATATTGGCTTGAGGAAGAATTCAACTATTTCTAGCCTTAATCCTTATATTGAGTTATGAAAATGGGTTTTGGCTATTTCTAGCCTAACCCCACATTTACAAAACTCAAATCCCTACTAATGCTTGCTCACCTATATCTTACTTTCCTTTTTCAAGCAAAAGAAAGATAAGTAAATACAATCTATGTTTGCAACCATAAATATTTGCATTAAAACTTAGAGAAGGCATTAGATTCATGCATAATAAGTGACTCTAAGAGTAAATCAATAACACCCAATCAAATCTACACCCAAATCAAGCATACACCCCTAGTAATCAAATTAGCTACTCATGAATTTAAACAAGAGAATTAAATCAATAAGAGATTCATTCATGTTCATAATTGAATAATAAATTTGAGCTTCAATGTATATTTCAATGGAGAATTTTTACCCTACAATATTGAAGAAGAAGAAAAAGACTAGCTCTTACTTCTCTCTATATTTCTCTCTCTAAAAATTACTATTCAAAAAGTACTCTTTCTTCTAAAATGAAAGTGTGTACAATTAGAGAAAGTGTGCTCTTATTTATGCTGCACAGATTCCCATTTTGCCCTGGGAAGCTTCCAAATTATTCTTATGTCAGGTCTGGACCACTTTACCATTCTCAGCACGAAATCATTTGGGCGGCACCTGTGTTTTGTAGGCGCCCAACCGCGAGATACGGTTGCTTCACCGGTCACGTCAGATTGTCCAATTTGGCTTCTACATCTGCACCCGCGAAACGCATGTGCCAGCTTTGTTCTGCAGTTCTCTTCCAACTTCAGGCCATTGCAACACTATGACTCACTTGCGTTTCGCCAGTGTCAGAATTGCGAAACGCATGTCTTCTATTTTCAACACTTGCTCTTTGTTCAATTCTGTTGCTTTCTTTATTTGAGCCTAATACCTCTAAATTAAAGGAAAAATACATAAAACCTTCCTAGATGAGTTGAAAACGAAGAAAAATCTCTTGCTTAAAAGCCTAATGAGTTGGTAAATTACCAACTCATCAGACCCCCAAACTTGAACCATTGCTTGTCCTCAAGAAAGGCGTTTAATCACAAATGAGAAATTAATTAAGCATGGCATAACACATGCTCGACACATGAAGGACCCTTAACTCCTAAGATAACCCCAAAATCGTACATTGATTCAACTCTAAGAAGAGACTGAAACATGTTGCACACTCTTCAAGAGATGACCACAAGCAATTGGTACATTTGCAAAAATATTTTCCTTTATTCCAAACAAGGGGTTTAGTTCATCAAAACAAGCTCCAAGTAGCATCTCAAGTCATTGATAGTTCATATTCGATGTTTTCCTTAAAGTTCACTGCACCTTTTTCCCCCATCACACCTTTCAATTTAAAGAATATTTAAGCATCTACCAAAAGAAGTGATGCCACTCACACCAAGAGAGAATCCCTTTCATTTATCATTCATTTTACACATAGGTATTATAAGATAAAGCAAATACACTCACTCTCACAAAGAAATTTAAGTACATGCAAATTGATCTGTAGGCTTGCCCTTCATGTATTTTGCCACTAAGGTAGAGTTGCTACACTCAAAATCACTAAGTGCTTGCTAGTTATCATGAAGGCTAGGGGTATGGGTAGAACAATTGTTTATCTCTAGTGACTAGGACCTCCCTATTGCCTTTTGTGAACCCTTTTTTTAAACATCCCACTACATTGATGAGCTCACTCCACCTTATCTTTTCTTATCCATCATTCTCATTTCTTATCAAGATTCCTCCTTCTAACCCCTTTTGGATTCAATTAGCCTTATATAAGCAAGAGCTAGCACCTTTCAAGAATATTTTTAATGTTCAAGGTTTTTCAACCAATTATTTCGTTCGTTTTATCACTATTTGGTACTATCTCTCATTGGAGCTCACATTTTCTTCACCTTTTTGCAAATCCCCAAAATTAGGCTTTTGCCTCATTTCTTCCTTATCTCTCCCCGTATTTTGGGATTCAAGCCGCATTTTCCATTCTTTCAATATTAGCACTTAGGGAGGATGGGTGCCAAGAGAGGGATTACAAAAGGGTAATAGGCTTGTATTGTGCTTTCTCAAGAAAAGGGTCAATGCTTAAACATTTGTTAGCAAGGATAGACATTCAAAGGGGTCATTTTAGGTGAGGCTCCTTATCCAAAGAAGGCCTAAGATTATGTGCTAAGTACAGCCCCATCTAGAATTTTGCCTTGAATCACACTTAGGACAAGTTCTAGACAATTATACATACACAATAATTCAGCCAAATACCTCACCACACAAGGCATCACAATCCAAGGGATTTACATACTTTAAAAATCACAACAAAGGTATGACTTTAGACAAGTAAGAATGTGAGTCAAAAAGCCCATCAAAGAATGTACAACTCATGAAGAGAGAGTGCTCAATTGCAATTTCAAGTGCCCTTTTTTCTCAAAACTCTTTTTGCAAAGGAAATAAAAATTTTGTGGTAGTACCTCTTGAAGTAAGTGCAACAAAATACTCAAAAAGACTCTATACTTGGCATTTTTCATTAGGAAAGTCGCCTCTCAATCCATCATAGGGAAATGCCACCCGGTTCGACATAAGAGAAAAGAAAGAAAATTATGCTCCTTCGGAAAGAACCGTGGTAAATAAAACCCTTGGAATTTATTGTTGTTCTACTATGAACAAAGGTCTCCTCATTGGCCTCCTCATTCTCATCACCCTCTCCTCCCTGCTCAGCTCCATCCTCCTCTTCAATGCGTGCAAATAAATCATCAAATGGTCCTCGGGCTATTAAGGAGGAAGCTATGGCCTCATCAATGAAGCTCAAGTTGGGGTCAGCCATCGGTGCCCTATTTTGGAGCTCTCTCACATCAGCTCAGAGAGAGGAGACTGCTCCTTCTACCACATCCACACGAGAGCATAATTTGTTCAGGCTATTAAAGACATCCTTCATCACCTTCTTCACCGACCTTTGTTTAAGAGTAGGCAGTTCTTGAGCCAATCTTTAGAGTTGGTTTTCATGTGATATTATCATCTCTTCTAGCTTTTGAATTCCACTTGGTCTTGAGGAAGAATGAGGAGGTGAAGGCCCGTAGGGTAGTTCCTCTCTGAAAGCATGTCCTAACATCTCGGGGTTTGGCTCATTGAGATCGGGAGAAAAAGGTGCCTCATTGATTTCATGTATGGTGGATCCCTCGGATGTGTCCCATGCTTGCATCCGCTTTCTTTTGCTCTTGGGTGCATCCGTGTCCCTTTTTGTGTCAACAGTGATGACACCAATAGCGGAGCTTGCGATTTCATCAAGAAATAGTGGAACTCCAACTTTGAGGCACAATTGGCTAATGAGAACAACGTATTGCATTGAGTTCGCTTGTTGTCTGGCCTTACGATTCATTTGAGTAGCCACCACTTCACCAAAATTAATGGGTACCCCTGACATAATGCAAGCAATGAGTATGGCTGCTTAGAGGTTCACCCATTGATTATTCTTAGATGGCATGACGCTGCCACATTCAAATTCAAGCCACAACTTGGCCTCAAACTTCAGGTCCTGCCACGCAATTTTGCCCCCATGGAGGCCCACACAATCTAACCATTGGCGATAATTCTTGCCACCCAACTAAACTGGTCCTCCTTGGATGCCACTCTAACAGCAAACTCTATCCCAGAATCAATCTCATCCTCCCAAAATATGGCAGTGATAGCATCAGGAGTGATTTCCACTTCTACACCTCGAACCTTGACTGAAGGGAGGCAAGGGAACTCATCGACCCTCCCTTTGTGCTTCATTGCATCTTGTCTTGATTGGTAGGAAGCATAGAACTCCGACATAATATTGGGATAGTAGTTTGGGAGAGGCTTAATGAACATGTGCCTTTGCCTATTAGTGAATTGGGCATTGATATTTGGGAAGTTGTTCCCCAGCCCAGCCAAGTTAAAGCACTTTTCGGTGGTGATTGGCCTCTCCATGCATATGACGTAGTGAGCTTTCATATCGGGCACACAATAAATAATAGCATCCCTCGTGTTGGTGGAGGTTGTGGTTGCTTTTTCTTCCCCTTGCTTTTGGATGTGGAAGGGGCCTTCCCTTTGTCTGCTTGCCTGAAAGATGTCATTTGTTGCAAAATAATGTTAGTTCCACAAATTTTCCAAACTTCTTTTTGCATTTTTGATAAATGAAAATTAAAGGCGACGACTATACTAAGCTAAGGAAAAGAAATTAATAGATTGAATGCCAAAAAATGAAGCATCAACATCAAGAACTGGTAGCACCTGCACTGCACCTGCAAAATAGGTCTACGACAGAAGCTTGCCAATATTTGCAGTAACCCACGCTTTACCTACGTTTCACCGGTGGTGACCTGTATCTCGCAGGTGTAACGCAGGCAGGTGACAGTGAGCTTGAGACCTTACCCTGCTCTTGCGCTTAAGCCTGTATTTCGTATGCCAACATCCGCGGCTCGCAGGCATAAGGCAGTGACCTCATTGATTTTCACATCTCTAAGTAGGCCAATTTTTACACAAGCATGAGCATATTTCATTTAACGGGTACTCAGACTTCCCCGAAAGATTTACCAATCAAATAGATATGCATAAAAACATTTGGAACCACTGAATGCCTTTCTTTAAGATGGATGTTACCCTGTCTATCATCGGGAAACGTTTAGTGCGCAACCCAACCAACTATAGCAGCTCAATTCCACAACTATCTCAACTCATCTACACATCACATTGGCAATTATAAGTAGAAAAAAAGATCAAAAATGATGATTTCCCTTAAGGAAGACGTCAACCTATGTATCATTGGGAAAAATTATACATTTCAAGCACACGGGCTACTCAGACTTTACCCCAACTAATATTTCAAAACGTAGAACCTATGTATTAGATCTATCAAGATGAAGAACAATACCCACATTCTGCAATTTGAACTTACCCCACAATACCCACACCAATAAATAAAAGAAAGGAAATGAAGAACATATGATGGGTAATGGGAGACATGGATTAAGAAAAAATAGATATTAGCATGTATTCTATGGTGCTACACTCATCAAAATTATAAAAACGTAAGATCAATAAGCAATACATACTAAATGAGAGGGGAGAGTAATGGAAATTGAGAACTTGAAACTTTTGCTCATAATGGTCAGCCCAAAATTTGAAATTCTTTTGTTTAGTGAAGGATTAGAGAATGATGAAGGAAAATGGGTTTTATAGATGGAGGGAAAGGGAGTGGATAGATGGGTTTAAAGGTGGGAGTAAATATAGTAATGCGAAAGATGATATGATTGGTAATGGGAGTCATGGGGAAGGTAAAATGGTGAAGAAAAGGTGGATTTTGGGAAGTGAGGAGAATCTCAACCGGTTTGGGTCAGCCATAGGTCGGGTAGATCAATAGGTCAGTCAACTATGAAATGAATTTTTGTACCTGTGCCTACGCTGGACCTGCAGCCACAGGAGGTCACTTGTGAAACATAGTTCCAAATGTAGGTTAGCACAATCTTGCTAAGTTTTCTGCTTTTGGCTTGCGGCAGACCTGCGCCTCTCAGATGCACACCTGCGTTTCATAGGTGGCTAGCAAGTAACATCACTTTTTAAAGATTATTTCCAAGTATTTTGGCTTAGGGCTGCACCAGACCTACATTTTATGGGTTGAAACCTACGTTTCATAGGAGAGGCGCAGAAGCCCCTTAGTTTTCCCCAGCTTTCGGTTACTCTTTGAGCCTGGGCTATGTTTGGCACATGAGAACCTATGTTTAGCAGGTCTCATGCGGCTTCTCCCCTGTTTTTTTTCACTTGGTTTGTAACCCAATTATCCTACAACACTAGAAACAACACAAACATAAAAACAACTGAATTTAAATCACTTGGGTTTCCTCCCAAGAAGCACCATTTCTTGATAATGCTCAATACAACTCTCCCAATTAAGGGAGGTGGCAGCGTTTGTTGCCAAGAATAAATATACCCAACGGGTGTCGGAGTCGAATACCACAAGGAATTGAGTCGATAATCCAAAAGTTATAAACTAATAACCAAACTAGAATTCATCGTTGTTCAACATTTGGAAAGTAAATGTAACGAGAAAACAATATCAAATTCAAATTTAGACTAAGTGAGGGGAATTCCGATTATTGCAATCACAACTGAGATAGCTAGGGATGTTCTATTGATGGGCTAACAACTAGAATGGGATTTACTTCATTACCTTAGGTTCAAATTTAGCCTAGATAGCAGTGGATAAAATACATTCTCTCGTTTCTCAACCACAAGAATATTTACACCTTGGGTTTTCTCAAACCCCAAGGCCAAATTCAAATTATTAACCATAAGATCTTGAGGAAGAATCAAGGTATCTCTAGGCTTGAACCTTTAATGGAGTGGAAATGTGGGTTTTGACTATCTCTAGCTCAACTCCACACATCAACACTCTAAATCCTCTCTATTGTTTTTCTCACCTAATTCTCACCTTTCTCAAGAAAAAACAAGAAAATTAAACAAAATTAATGTTGCAACCATCAATTTTTACAATTAAAACCTATAGAAAACAATAGATCTGTACTTGCAATTAGAATCCAAGAATGATTAGTCAGTATCCATTCATATTTACAAACCCATCATGCACGCACCCCTAGTTAGCAAGTTAACTACTCATATTTAGAGAGAGAGAAGCTACCAAGAGGAATTCCCTCAAAATTCATCATATGGGTTCATCAACTTTCTTTACAATATCTACAACAATGTTTGAATTTCCCCCACAATTGGGTTTTTGAATAAGAAGAAGAAGAAAAGTACTTTCTCTTTCTACAATTCTATGATGTGTAAAACTCTCTAAAATCTCTCTATGAATGAATGGATAATGTGTGGTGTAAAATTTTTTGGGTGATAAAATATATGTACTTTCTTATTTATAACTTTCCATAATTGCCCTTGGAGGCTTCTAGGAGCTTTGGAACCCTTTCTATACGTTTTTACCCTTCCATCACCGAAATGGGTAACTTGCCCTTTATTCTATGTTTAGCAGTTGCCAATTCGCTATAGCAGTTGTTTGGCAGTCCCAATTGCATTTTACCTGCATTTAGCAGGTGCCAATCCACTAAACGCACGTGCAAGGGCAGTACCATCTACGCCAGACCTGCATTTAGCAGGTTCAGATCTGCATTTTGCAGGTGAAAAACATGTCCTAAACAGTTCATTTTGAGTTCAAATCCTCCATTATCTTTGTTTCCATCAAATGCCTGCGTAGAGAAGAAAAAGGGCATAAAACCTTTCTAAATGAGTTGAAAATAAATCAAAGGCTCATGCTTAAAAGCTTAATGAGTTGGTAAATTTACCAACTCATCGAAACTCGAAACTTGAACCTTTCCTTTTCCTCAAGCAAGACATTCCTTCACAATACAAATTGACTGAAGTTTAGAGCATCATGGGAGTTGGACAGAATATCCTTAAGTCTCAAGACAACCTACAATTCAGACACTAACACATGAAAAACAAACATGTTGCACAATCTCAATTTGCATCACCATAAAGACTTGGCAAAGATCCTTATCATTCTTTCAATTCAAAGCAGGGGGCATTTTCATTCAAATCAAAATAAATAAAAATCTCAAGTCATTGACATTCAACATTCAAGATTTGTCTAGAATTTCATCACATAACTTGGCTCATTCATACCTCTCAATTAATATCAAGACTTTCACATTCTTACTCCATGGATGGAATGCCACTCACTATAAGAGAGAACTTCATCCACACTCATGTACTTCACAGAAAAATAGGGATTATAAGATGACATAAATACGCTCGCTCTCTCAAATATATTCAAGTATACACACATCAATCCATAGGCTTGCCCTTCATGTAACTCACCACTAATGTAAAAGTGCAAAACATGGAATCAATAAGGACTTGTGGGTTGTAATGAAGGCTAGGAGTAAGGGTAAGATAAATTTTCATTCAAGTGACTAGAGCTTCTCTAATGTCTTTATGCTCGCACATGTAACCTCCTGTTCACATAGTCAGTCAACTCCACCTTATCTCTCCTTTGCTCATAATCCATACTTCCCATTAAGACACCCTTTTAACCCTTTGATTTATTCTTCAAGCCTCCTTTATACAAGATATAGCACCATCCAATTCATTTCTTTTATTTTGTTCTTTTCATCAAGCAACTGGTGCTACCTCAATTTAATTTCCCTTTTTTTCCCCTTTTATGCACACCTCCAAACTTAGGCTTTTGCTACATTATATTTAATCTCCCCCCCCCCACCCCTAAATCTTGGGTTTTGAGCCTCCATTTTGTTTTATCACTAGCAATTAGGGAGGAATGTGTGCCAAAGGAGAAGATTCACAAAGGGTTTAAGGCTTGTCATGAGGTTTCCAAAGAAAAAGGTTAAGGCTCAAAAATTGGTTCACTAGGATTGGTTGTTAAAGAAAGGTTATTTTGTGGTGAAGTGACTATCCAAGAAGAAAGGTCATCTACCAAATTCGGTTACCTCTAGGATTTCGCCTTGAATCATATTAGGGGAAAGTTTTAGAGGATAAGCATACATAAGAATCAAACAAAAGCTTACCACATAAGGGATCACACTCCAAGGAGTCTAGTTATTCTCAAAGTCGATTCAAAGGAATGATTTTTGACAAGCTATTTCAAGTTTTGTGCACTTGTTTTATGAATCAAAAAGTCAAACAAGGAGTGTAAAAATCATGACAAGATAGTGTGCTCTGTTATTAGGGTAGATTGTGTGTTTTCGATGAAGATGATTTGAGGAAACGGACACTAATAGAAGATCACAACACCAAGTACTCTATCCACCTAGGTTCCACCAAGATGTATTAGACCTACGGGAAGTCTACTAGTGGAATGACATGAAGTAGGACATTGCAAAATTGTGGCTAAGTGCCCAAATTTCCAACAAGTTAAGGTTGAATATTAGAGACCTGAAGGTATTACTTAAGATATTAGCATTCCTACTTCTAAGTGGGAAAAGTGAACGTGGACTTCATTACAGGTCTATCTCGTACACGCCGACAACATGACTCAATTTGGGTGGATGTGGACCATATGATTAAGTCAGCATATTTCCTACCGGTTAAGACCATAGATTCAACAGAGAATTATGCTAGACCGTACATTGGGGGTTATCTAGATTGCATGGAGTTCCCTTGTCCATCATTTCAGATAGAGGTACTCAGTTCACCTCGCACTTCTGGAAGTCATTTCAGAAAGAACTTGGTAGTTAGGTCAAGCTGTACAGCTTTTCACCTACAGATAGATGGTCAGGATGAGTGGACTGCTCAGACTCTGAATGATATGTTGAGGGCTTGTATGATCGATTTCAAGGGCAGTTGGGATGACCACATATCCTTCATCGAGTTCGCATACAACAACAGCTACCACCCAGTATTCATATGGTCCTGTTCGAGGAATTATATGGTAGAAGGTGTAGATATCTTATAGGGTGGTTTAAGGTTGGTAAAGCTAACTTAATAGGACCTAATTCAGTACATGAGGCCATGCAGAAGGTCTAACTTATCAAGGAATGGATGAAAATAGCTCAAAGCTGACAGAAATTGTATGTAGATGTAAGGAGAAGGGAGTTGGAGTTTGCTGTGAATAATTGGGTATATCTGAAAATTTCACCTATGAAAGGGGTGATGAGGTTCGAGAAGAAAGGAAAGCTCATCCCCAGATATGTTAGTCCTTATAGAATCCTGAGACACATTGGCAATATGGCGTATGAGTTGGATCTGCCTGTGGAGTTAGCATTGGTGCATCTAGTCTTTCATGTGTCTCTGTTAAAGAAATGCATCAGTGATCCGACCTCAGTAGTGCCTTTAAAGAGTATTGATGTAAAGGCTAGTCTCTCTTACGAAGAGGCCCTAGTTTAGATTCTAGACCATCAGGTTTATAACCTGAGGAACAAGAAAGTCGCTTCAGTAAAGGTTTTATGGAGGAACCAGCTAGTTGAGGGAGCTACGTGGGAAGCCAAGGAAGATATGATGGATAAATACCCTTACCTGTTCCTTTCCAGCTCAGTTACAACTTAGGTACAAGTTTCCTCCTTAGCACTCTATCTAGTTTCTTATTAAGTTCATGTCTATCAATTCCTTTCATGTTTTAGCATGCATGTTCATAGCATGAATTTAGTTTAGTCATGTATTTCATTCCAGAACCAGTTACTCTGTCAATTTTCAATCTATAGTTCTCAGTTTTGAGATTTGTAGTCCTTCCTACCCCCTCCAGCCTAATTAGCCTTTATTAGAGGATGAATATTCCCAAGGGGAGATATTGTAACACCTTTGGATCCTTGAGTGAATTATTTCAGCAAAAGATTGCAGGTTTCAAATCTGGTGTCGGGGCGACGGAGGGTGTGATGGCCCGTCACACCATTAACAGTGGGTTTGACAACCGTCAATCAGAAGACGGACCATCAATAGTCTTGTCAAGTTTTGTCCCTTTTTAGCTCAACGGTGATGGAGAGGGTGATGAATTGTCAAGCTTGCGATGGCCTGTCATGGCAATCTTCACCTAAACCAAGATTTTCAAGCCCTCTATTTAAGCCCGATGGTGGAGATGATGGACCTTCAGGCTTGAGATGACCCATCACCCTGACCGTCATTCGGGGCAAAGTTTTAGGCAATTCTTTTTTAGCCCAATGGTGGAGATGATGGACCGTCAGGTCCTGTCAGACGCGCAGTGACCAAGAAATTTTAGATTTCTAAATATTTTCCCAGGGTAGTTTCATATATTCCCACTCTTTTAGTCCCTAAACTACATCATTTTGGGAATATTTTCAAGAAATTTATAGGGGTAATCATTCCTTCTCCCTCATTTTTTTGGCTCAGGCTTCCAGAACCTCAGTACGTAGAATTTAGAGCTCTCCGCTCAAGCCAAGAGCTAGGGCTTCCATTATTTCGCAGAATTTTCAGGTTAATTCTCTGGGATTTCTTCTTCAGGTATGTGGAAATTCAACAAGGGGATTCTTTCGTCTTTTTGTCCCAAATTTATCTTCAGAAACCTTTTCTATTCTAGCCTTGTAAGATTGAACTAGGGTTTTTCAGATAATTTATGAATGTTCTTAAATTTCAGTTGTTTTGCTAGTTCCTATCACCCTAGCATATGATATTTACGTTCTTGTCTTAAATTTCATTGTAAAATTTCTAGCCCTAATTTTAGCATGACTTTTGGGTTGATTCTTGTATGATTTTAAAGCTGGTTTTAAATTGTTATTTTCCATGGGCTATTATCTGACTAAAATTTTCAACATGAATGTTTCAAGTTACAGTTAGTATTTTTAGATTTCGAATATACTTAGTATCCTTCACTAATATCAGCTGATCAGTTGTCTCTTTAACAATATATCATTGAATTCAGTATCTTCAGTTATCAAGTCCCTTAGGCTCTTAGAATACTTTCAGATAAGTTGTTCTGTCTTAGCCTTAGGACAACAGTCTTGAGCTAATTCATCCAATTAGATATAACTAGAATTTCAGTTGGGAGTAGTACTTAGTACAGAGCGGGCAGGGCTTCAGCGCACCCAGGTTCAAAAACTACGTGCCACCATAGGTCTTTAGCCCGAACGGGCATCAGTTCAGTGATCACACAACCATGCATTTATACCCTGGCAAGGTATATTGCGTCCTCTTGATGGGGCATATACATCAAACTCCACATTTAGCTCATATGGTTATATGTCGATTAACAGACTCGACCACAGTACAGTTCAGTCTCAGATTTTAGAATATGTTTAAGACTATCATATCAGTTTTACTGGTTTTTAGTACTGTTAGATTTTAGTTTAGTTATAGCATGTCTAATTATAGTCAGGGTCACTTTATATATTTCAGTATGTTTATTTATAATATTCTTTCAGCATGATTATGCTCTAAAGTTTCTTGACCTCGTATACATAATACATTCAAAGTACCGATGCATGCTTTCCATGCTATATCATTTTATGATATAGCCTCAGGTTCTCAGGCTCAGTAGCGGGGATAGAATCTCTTTCAGACTTAGTACAACAGGGTTCCGTTGGTGAGTTCTCATCTTTCGAGGACCGTAGTTATCATCTTCAGTACTTGTTATTTTCAGTTTTATCTTCAGACATTAGAGTTAGCTGGGGGTTTGTCCCAGCAACTCATCAGTTCTTTTAGAAGGCTTTCAGACAATATATGTTAGATTCATCTTGAGTTCCAGTTTTTGCACAAATCTTTGTTATTATTCAGTATTTGGTTATTTCTATAGTCAGCTTCCGCTTAATACTATTTTACAGTAGATCGGTCTTAATAGAGTTATGCTTTGCCATGGGTTTGCTTGGGATTACTTGTGATCCTAAGTACCATGTCGTGTCCAAGGCGTAAACTCGAATCATGACAATAACTTTTCACAATGGCCCTAGGAGGCTTCTAGGTGCTTTGGGACCCTTTCAGGACGTTTTACCTTTTCATTAGTGAAATGGGTCACTTGTCATTCGTTTTGTGTTTACCGGATGCCAATCTTCTATCGCAGTTGTTTAGCAGTCCCAACTACATTTAACCTGTGTTTAGTAGGTGCCAATCCACTAAACGCAGGTGCAAGGGTGGTTGCAAGGCAGTACCATCTGTGCCAAACCTGCGTTTAGCAGGTTTAGATCCGCGTTTTGCAGGTGAAAAGCATGTCCTAAGCAGCTCACGTTATGTTCAAATCCTCCATTATTTTTGTTTCCATCAAATGCATGTATAGAGAAGAAAAAGGGCATAAAACCTTTCTAAATGAATTGAAAATAAAGCAAAAGCTCATGCTTAAAAGATTAATGAGTTAGTAAATTACCAACTCATCAAACCCCCAAACTTGAACCTTCGCTGGCCTCAAGCAAGGCATTCCCTCACAAGATAAATTGACTTAAGCTTAGTACATCATGGGAGTTGCACACAATACCCTTAAGACTCAAGAGAACCCACAATTCATACACTAACTCAAGAAAAACAAAAAGACTCAGACATGTTGCACAATCTCAATTGACATCACCACAAAGACTTGGCAAATATCCTTATCATTCTTTTAATTCAAAGCAGGGGGCATTTTCATTCAAATAAAAATCAATAAACATCTCATGTCATTGACATTCAACATTCAATATTTGCCTAGAAGTTCATCACACAACTTATCTTATTCATACCTCTCAATAGAAATCAAGACTTTCACATTCTTACTCCAAGGATGTAATGCCACTTACCATATGAGAGAATCTCATCCAAACTTATGTACTTCATAGAAAAATAAGGATTATAAGATGATTTAAATACGCACTCTCTCTCTCAAAGATATTCGAGTGTACAAACATCAAATCATAAGCTTGCCTTTCATATAACTTGTCACTAATGTAGAAGTGCCAAACATGGAATGACTAAGGATTTGCGGGTTTTAATGAAGGCTAGGGGTAAGGGTAAGACAAATTTTTATTTGGGTGACTAGAACTTCCCTAATACCTTTAAGATACAAATATAACCTCCCGCACACTCATAGTGAGTCAACTCTACCTTATCTCTCCTTTGCTCATAATCCAAATTTTCCATCAAGCCGCATTTTAACCCTTTAATTTCTTCATCAAGCCTCCTTTAACAAGAGATAGCACCATCCAATTCATTTTTTCATTCAAAGTTTTTTTTTCTCAATTAGTCATTTTGTTCGTTTCATCAAGAAATTGGTGCTACCTCACATTGAATCTCCCTTCTCTTTTTCGCCTTTTGTGCACACCCCCAAGCTTAGGCTTTTACCTGCATCATATTTCATCCTCCCCCCACACCAAATCTTGGGTTTCAAGCTCCCATTTTCTTTTATCACTAGCAACGATGGAGGAATGGGTGCCAAAGGAGAAGATTCACAAAGGGTTTAAGGCTTGTCATGAGGTTTCCAAAGAAAATGGTTAAGGCTCAAACGTTGATTCACTAGGATCGATTGTTAAAGGAAGGTTATTTTCTGGTGAAGTGACTATCCAAGAAGGGCCTAAGGTCATCTCCCATATTTGGCTACCTCTAGGTTTTTGCCTTGAATCAAATTCAAGAAAAGTTCTAGACGATAATTATACACAATAATCAAACAAAACCTTACCACACAAGGCATCACATTCCAAGAAGTCTAAGTATTCTCAAGGTCGATTCAAAGGCATGAATTTTGACAAGCTATTTCAAGTTTTGTAAACTTGTTATGAATAAAAAAAGTCAAACAAGGAATATAGAAATCATGACAAGAGAGAGTTTTTCTTCAAATCCATTTGCCCCTTTTTATCCGAGATCCTATTGTTTTGCCAAGTAAAAGATTTTTGTGGTGCCTCTCAAAATGATCACAAAAAGGACTCAAAGGCATGGCATTTTCCCTTGAGAAATTCATCTTTCAACCCATCATCAGGAAATGTCACACGGTTCAACACCAAAAATAAGATGAGAAAAGATGCTCCTTGGAAAAGAATCATAGTATAAAGAAAACCCTTGGAGTTTATTCTTAGGTTGCTATCTACAAAGGCGATGCTAAATAGCAAGTAATGAAGATTTTCCATTAAGAATGACATCACCCAATCTATCATAGAGCCATATCATGCATCACTAATGGATGGGTTACTCAGACTTCACCCCCCAATAAAAATAAAACATTGGCCTCGATGCAAAAGCTTGAACAAAATAAGGAAGGAATGAGTTAAAGAACTCCTTGGTCTGATAGAGGCATCTGGTTTGGAACTACCAGGCATTCTAGACATAACCTGCACCAAACCTGCGTTTTGCGCCTTTGCACTTGTGTTTCGCAGGTCTAGCGCAGATGCGTCAATGTTGAGCACTTTTTCTTCTAGGTATTCTGGTTGGCACCTGGACCTGCATTTTGTGCATTAGGACCTGCATTTCGTAGGTCTAATACAGGTTTATCAATATTGCTCCTTCCACTTTTCGTTACATACCACACCTGTTTCACCCCTGCACAATCAAAGACAACAAAAATGTAAAACAAAAAAAAGAAAAACACTTGAGTTGCCTCCTAAGAAGCGCCTTAGCTAACGTCGCAGCTCAACGACTTCAATTTTCACAACTTTTCTCTCCACTTTGAGCTTGTGAATTGCACCCCTAATTTTTTTATCTATTCTTATACGCCTCTTGAGGGATGGTGGTGTAAAAGTAAAGGCGCCAAGCAATAGATGGCGCATCTTGCCTTTCTTGGGCCTTAAAGGAGGAATATGCGTTGGTCTTGTTGGCATGACATACTCTAAGACGAAGCTACTTTTATCTTCCTCTTCAACTTTCTCCATAGACTTAGTTGCCCCCATTCTATATCGTCAACCAAGTTCAATATTGAAAAATGATTGGAGGTCGATTTAAGTCGCTCCATTCTCAAGGGTACTAAAGTCCTCAAGAATAATTTGTTGGACTTCTCTTTGGAGCTCTAGTGTCACTTCTTCACTTATGGCATCTTGCATTGTAGTTAGGTTGGTTGGTTCGCAATTTTCCTAGACCTCTTCAAAGTCCACCTTGACCTCTTCTTCATCATCATGTTGAGTTTCCTCCCACGAGTCAAGTTGGACTAAGTCCCATTGTTCACTCCTCCTTGTTATGCTTATCAATACTTCTTCTATTAGAGAACTATAGTTTGCTTCTTAAGGAGTCGATAACTCCATAGGCGATGAGGAGTTGGCTTCCTTCTCCGAATTAGACTCCCGCTCCAAGAAAGCTTGGAGCATGGATTCCATTCGGTCATATGTAGTGCTTCTTCTCTCACATGCCATGACATCATTCCTATCAAGCTCAAGAGCACAATAATTATTTCTATCATAGCAACTATATCGAGAAGTGAACTCATTGGGACAACCACCTCAATGTCTACCATGACCACCACATAAAGTGCATCGATACCCATCATAGGAGAAGAAGGTGAACACATATCTCTTCTACGGGCATATTTGCAAGCTTGCCAAAGGTGTGGTCCTCCACAATAGGGACACGGGTCATCACGATAAGAGTTGAAACCACCAAACCTTCTTTCATTCCACGATGCCATAATACAAATAAACATTAACAAAAGTAAAAGCAAAACAAAATGCAAAACAAGATGCAAAACAAGTTTGAATTAATAAACAACTATTGTCCATCACAACGCAATTCCCTAGCAACAACGCTATTTCTTGATAATGCTTAATACAGCTCTCCTGATTAAGGGTGATGGCAGCAGTCGTTGTCAAGAACAAATATACCCAAAAAATGTCGGGGTAGCATCCCACAAGGAATTGAGTCGATAATTCAAAAGTTATAAACTAATTCGAACTAGAATGCATTGTTGTTCAACATTTGAAAAGTAAAAATGGAGAAAAAGAGAAAATAATATCAAATTCAAATTTCAACTAAGTAAGGGGAATTCCGATTGTTGCAATCACAAGTGAGATGGCTGGGGATGTGCTATTGATGGGATAAACCACAAGAGCTTGAGGAAGAATCAAACTATCTCTAGCTCAACCCCACACATCAACACTTCAAATCCTCCCTATTATTTTTCTCACCTAATTCTCACCCTTCTTTCTCAAGCAAAAATAAGAAAAGTAAACAAAATTAGTGTTTGTAACCATCAATTTTTACAATTAATACTTAGATAAAACAATAGTTCTATACTTTCAATTATAATTCAAGTACAATTAATCAATACCCATTCATACTTACAAACTGACCATGCACACACCTCTAGCTAGCAAGTTAACTACTCATGTTTTGAGAAAGAGAGAAGATACCAAGAGGATTTCCCTCAAAATTCATCATATCAGTTCACCAACTTGCTTTACAAGATCTACAATGGTGGAATTCCCCCAGGTTTTTAAAGAAAAAAAAAAGAACAAGAAAAGCACTTTCTCTTTCTACAATTCTATGATGTGTAAAACTCTCTAAAATCTCTCTACAAATGAATGGATAATGTGTGGTGTACAATTTTTAGGTAATAAATATCTGTACTTTCTTGTGTATAACTTTCCAAAATTTTCCATGGAGGCTTCTAGGTGGTTTGGGACCCTTTCTAGATGTTTTTACCCTTTCATCAGCGAAATGGGTCACTTGCCCTTCTTTCTATGTTTAGCAGTTGCCAATCCGCTATAGCAGTTGTTTAGCAGTCCCAACTGCGTTTCACCTGTATTTAGCAGGTGCCAATCCGCTAAACGCAGGTGTAAGGGAGGCTGCAAGGCAGTACAATCTATGCCAGACCTGCGTTTAGCAGGTTCAGATCCGTGTTTCGTAGGTGAAAAGCATATCCTAAGCAACTCATTTTAAGTTCAAATCCTCCATTATCTTTTTTCCATCAAATGCCTTCATAGAGAAGAAAAAGGACATAAAACCTTTCTAAATAAGTTAAAAACAAAGAAGAAAGCTCATGCTTAAAAGCTTAATGAGTTGGTAAATTATCAACTCATCAATAATCATCTAAAAGTTAAGGCGTAGCTATAGTTGTAGTATATGATCATTTGAAAGGTGAGATACTATAGTATGATTTTGGAGGGAATAGGTGAAGAACCACATCAATTAAAGAATTTATGAAGGTGAGATTAGCAATAAAAAGGACATAGATAATATTTTTAGTCAACAAGGAAGGACATGTATTTGAATATATAAAGGCTATTTCAGAAGAAAGCCAACTTGGAGAGGAATAAAGTTTCCTCAATAGATATTGCACATTCACATTCTCACCTTAACATTAGATGTAGCATATCAGGTGTGTATGTTCTTGGTTAGTTCTCTCTCCATTCTCTTTTACTTGTTCATTTTTGACTTGACACTTTCTTTAAGAAATCATTTATTAGGTAATTATTTTACTAAATTTTCATATTAACTATATTTTGAAAATCTAAATCTGACTATTAGTACTCTATGTAATTTACTTAATCATAAGGGCAATATTGAAAAAAATAATGATAAATCTCTCTTCATTTGCTTAAATTACAAGAAAAGTGATCAAAGGGAGCATATGTTTTCACGTTGTGCTTTGTAATTGATGTTGGCAAAATAGATAAACAAAGGTAATACAATATGAACAAGAAGAAGAGAGAAACTTAATTATTTGTTTATTGCATTTAGAAAATCAGCGACACAAGACTTTAAATAGTACTTGGTGAGCAACAAACCTAGAGAAAAATTAGGAAACTGGTTTAGCACTATCCCATGACCTACTAAATGACTAACTTCAACTAATTAGGACTTCTAAAGCTAGTTAACTGAAAACGTAAAAGACTCCTAAAAATATTGATAGTGACTTTAGATTCAGTCAACTAACAATACCCCTTGATTCAAAATCACACACTCCCAACTGCATCCTGAAAAATTCATGCTTAGATTGAGGAAGAGACTTTGTAAATATATTCGTTGCTTGCTCATTTGTCCCATAAAATATCAGCACAATTCTTCCATCAGCTACCGGCTTCGGAATGAAGTGATATTGCACATCAATATTCTTATTTCTCCTATGGAAAGAGGGATTATTAGCCATATCAATTGTTGATTTGTTATCACAAAAGATCTCAGTAGCCTCCTTTTGCTTGTAACTAAAATCTGCAAGTAGTTTCCAGAGCCATAAATCTTGTTGTGCTGTTGATGTTGTTGTTGTATATTCTTCTTCAAATGTCGACAAAGCTACTGTCTCTTACTTCCTTGAACTCCATGTCACAGCTGGAAAACCAAAGCTGAAACAACTACTAAAAATGCTTTTTCGATCATCCAAGCAGCCTGCATAGTCACTATTACTAAGGCCAACCTGTAACACCCCAAAACTTTTCTAGACCTAACTCAGACCTTGCAAGAAAATTCAGAAGATACCAAAAACAAATTTCCTCAGAACGACCGAGTCAACGAGTCGTGGTTAGCTCCAACGACCCGTTATCTCAGTCGTGGGCAGCCTTGCTTTGGTCCTTTGGGAACCAATGGGACATGGAATGACCCGTTGTGAGAAACAATGATTCATCCTATCACTCATTGGTCCCTAGCTCAGAACTCTATTTCCAGGAACCCACAACTCAACCAACAAGTCATCGTGTGATACAACGACTCGTGGTATGAGTCGTTAGTTGGGATTCCTAGAAACCTCCTTCAATGATAATGAGTGATAATAATGACCCGTTGTATCACACAACAAGTCGTTGTGACCACTTGTGGTGTCAATTTCAGGGTTTTTAATAACTTCTCCAGCGGAGGTAACGACTCAACACAATGACCCGTTGGGTCTACCAACGTGTTGTTGTGTCACCCCTTGTTAGGCTTCCCAAATTTCTCTTCCAGTGGCCACGGGAGGAACCAATGATCCCTTGGTTCATCCAACCAGTCATAGTCCCTCTCGTTGCCATTTCTAGTGAGCCTAGAACCTAGGCCTCAAGACAAAAACCTGGTTCCAATGAGTCGTGGTCTCGACCAACGACTCATTGAGTGACCCGTTGATTCCTGCCAGCAGCTTTTCTAGATTTTCCCCAGGGATATTTTTTTAATTTTTCACCCTTTTAATCCCTAAAATACGTCATTTTGGGTTATTTTCAGGGAATTTAGAGGGGTAATCAATGATTACTTTACCCCTTTCATTCCCTCAGAAGTCAAATCATAATCACTCTCTCAGAGAAACTCAAAGCACGAGCTAGGGCACTCGAAATTCTCCTCAGATTCTCAAGTGATTTTCTCTGGGATTTCTTTCACCAGGTATGTGGGAATTCAACAAGGGAATTGTTCATCCCTTGTGTCCCCAGAACCCTTCCTTAATTTTCTATCGATTATAGCCTGAGGTTTCAAAATTTAGAAAGTTTTCAGATAGAATTCTATAAATTTCAGGTGGAGTATTATCCATGTTATTAGCTTCTATATTTTTCCTAAATTCTTAGAAATCATGAAACTAGCTCCTTGTGAAATGATTTAGCCCTAGCTTTTGGATGCAGTATATTAGGATCTAGCATAACTGAGTAGTTAATCATGTTGCTTGGCTCTACCAGTGTTGGGATTTCCATATTCTTAAAATTAGTTGAAATCTTAGTCAATTGCATGCTAGTCCAGTTTCAGTCAAAATGTCAGTATACTCAGTATTATTCAAAAATATCGATTGATCACTTTGACTACAGTCTTTTCTTGAGGTGTTAATGGTGCCTCCCAGTTATCAATTATTAGACTCAGATATCAGTTATCAGATTTTAGTTTGTTCTTTAGATGGTTACGATGCTTCCAAATAAGCAGCTCTGGCCAGTCTTATAACACCAATTACAGAATCCGGTCTAATAAGACTCTCAGGGTACTTCCAAATAGGCATTCCGGACTTAGTCTTGGACCCCAATTTCGAGCTATCAGCTTAGTTGTCATCCTAGGACTATCTAGTAGGAGTAAGACTTAGCACTGAGTGGACCAGGGTTCTAGCGCACCCAGGTTGCCAGAACTACGTCGCCACGATAAGTTATTTTATTGTCCCTATGGCCCCAGACCTGTGATCACCCAGTTCATGCCTTTATACGTTGGCAAGGTATATTGGGTCCTATTGATGGGGTGTATACATCAGACTCCACATCTAGCTCACGTGGTTATATGTCGGTTATAGACTCTCCCACTAGCCAGTACAATTTTAGTTTAGCTCAGCTCAGTATAGTTTCATATTTCCTCAGTTAGTTTCAATTCAGTACAGTTAGCTCAGATCAGCATCTCAAATTCAGGACATGTTTATGAATACCAGTCAGGGTCATTATTGACCATCTCAGTTATATTTCAGTTGATTAGGTTTCAATATTTCAGTTGGTCATTGCATGTCATTGCAGTTTAGTTATTTGTTCTTTATGTTATATTTTCTCCCACTTACTCAGTATATTCAAAGTACTGATGCATACCTTCTATGTTGTATCGTATCATGATACAAGCGCAGGTTCTAAGCCTCAGCACCGTTAGTAGATCTTCTTCAGGTGGTATCAGCAGTTGTAGTTGGTGAATCCTTATCTTTAGAGGACAATATTTTATTACTCAGTTATTTTCATTCAGTTAGACTTTAGAATTAGCTGGAGGTTTGTCCCAGCAACTCATCATTTATAGATGGCTTTCAGACATAGACTCAGACTTTTAGTTTTTCTTTCAGATATATAACCTTTTATTATTTAGTTTTCTTAAATGGTTTTATTATTTAAGCTTCCGCTATAATTACTCATATTACCAGTGTTATGATAGACCATGGTTTGACTTGGGGTTACTTGTGACTCCAAGTACCATGTCTCTTCCAAGGTATAGACTCGGGTCATGCAAAACTTGGTATTAGAGCACTAGGTTTAGAGTATCCTGATCTTGGTCATAATTATGTGCCCAAGTGCTATTTTATAACTTAATTTAGTCAAGTTTGTCAATTTAATTAATTATATTCTCATGTGATTATGAATATTTTGTGTATGAACTAACCGACATGATTAGTCTTTGTTTTGTAGGTTTAAAATGCTTAGGAGGGACTAAATATGATGGTTAATGCACAAGAAAGAAGTTGTAAAAGAGTTTCAAGGAAGATGGCATGAAGTTGCAATGGAAAGGGGCTGCCTAGGCCACTAGAGTGCCACGTTAGGCCATTGGTGCACCCAGCGCCATGTCACGCAGGCAGGAGTGCGTGTGAGAAGCTGCCATGCAGTGCGCCTGCACGTTGGTGCCGTGCCACACTAGGACTTGCTGTGCGCTAGAGGCCATGTCACGTCATGTGCCACGTGCGAGAAGTAGCGTGCCAAGCCAGGTGAAGTGCACAAGCCTCATATAAGAACTGTCGATGCCATTCATCCAGTTGGCATGCGCGACCAGTCCATGTCACACCATCAAACTTCTGCGATTGGCAGCGTGCCACGGAGCTGGTCCATGGCCGGCCAAAATTTGTATTTTTCCACTTAGTATAAATTTAACACTTAGCTCCTAAAATCTCACGAAATATTTTGAGAACAACGGAAAGGAGCGAGGGGAGAAGTGAAGAACTCTACCTATGGTTCATTAGTTTTTATTCTATTTTAATTATTCTTGTAAGTACATTACTTTAGTTATGCTTTTGAGTATTTGTATGAACATGAGTAGCTAAAACCCTTCCTCTAGGGTTGAGGCCACATGATATGAATGTAAATGCATGAATTTATCTTTGGTTTGAGTTTTTAGTTTTTTTTCTTACATTCTTAGTTATCATTGTTTTTATGCTTGATCACCATGAAAACAAACTCGTCAATCTTAGATAAAAGCTCGAAAGAGTAACCCTAGTCCAGAACACAAGAATGTAGGGAGTAAGTTCTTGTCTTTACGATAAGATTTGCAGTTAGGATAGAAATTATACCTAATTTGCCTTGTTTGGTTAATAAAACGGGATGATAGCTAGACACCGACTTAGAATTATCACATCACTGCTCGTAAAAGTAGTTGTGAATCTAAGTCAGGTTAAATGATTAGAGGTACGAAAGTCCATAATCAAGGGCACAAACCCCGTACACCACATCCACATAGTTAAATTGCTCATGAATTAGGACGTCACATCCCTGCTCCATGATGTAGGTGTGAGACTAGTTTGTTGTGTTTAGAGGCTCAAGAGACCATGAACACCACATTTTAACTATGTGAGACAACAAATGAAGTTTTCATACTCGAATCATTGTGAATTGTAGCATTGCATGATTATTAGGCCTTAACTCTAGTTGCTTCTTGTATTGTTTTTCGATTGTTTTGTGATCAAACCTAGATTTAATTATAATTATCCGAAATATCTTCTATCAACACTTGTGAAGGTTGACTTAACACTTGAACTTGAATATTCACTGAATTAGTCCAGTCCCTGTGGGTTCGACATTCGGCTCTTAAAAAAGGGTCACTGTATTACTTGTACGACCGCGTACGCTTGCGTGTGTGCTGGGGTGGAAACAAGTTTTTGGCGCCGTTGCCTGGAACTGGCAAAATTTAGTGAATTTTTTTATTTTTGTGTGATTTTTATTTTCTTAAGTGTTGAAAAACTTGGTCTTAGTCTGTTCCATTGCAGGTAACAAGTTGTCCTTGCAGAACTGGCAAGGAATAGAGAGGTTGTGGAACCTTTGTTGGAGCCAGAATGCCGATTACATTTGCTCCGAAGAGAAGCTCTAGAGTGGAAGATAAAGAGGTTATAGGAGCAGTTACAACAGCATCCACCAGTAGAGCAAGACGAGTTGTTGCCTGAACCAATGGCTGCCCGACCAGTTCGTGAAGTGACAATCCCACAAGCGATGAATGTGACCTCCAGTATCCGCAAACCGGAGACCAGAGGAAACTTTGAGCTGAAACAGAATATGGTGCAGCTGTTACATTCTTGTGGTCAATTCACTAGAATGACACATGAGGACCCACAACAGCACTTACATAATTTCCTGGAGATCAGTGACATTTTTGTCCCTATCGGAGTGTGAACTGACTATGTCCGACTCACACTCTTCCCATTTTCATTGTTGGGAGAGGAAAAAGGTGGTTGAAGGCTGAGCCACCAAATTCCATTACTTTTGGGGACGACCTAGCATAGAAGTTCCTCATTAGATTCTTCCCTCCAGGCAAGACTGCCAAGCTCAGAAGTGAGATATTAAGTTTCAAGCAGAGGCCGGAGGAGAACTATATTTGGCTTGGGAGAGATTCAAGTAATTGTTGAGAGACTGCCCTCATCACCAGAAGTCCAATGAGGTGTTATCTCACACCTTTGTAGAGAGTCTATACCCATATATGAAGATTCTATTAGATTCTGCATCAGGTGGGCAAGCACCAGAGAAGACATATGATGAGTTGTACATGCTATTAAACAGAATTGCTCAAGGAAATCCGGAGTGGCACAGTGAATCATCAAGATGGGCAGGAAAGAGAGCAGTAGGGCTGATAGAAGTAGATAATATCAATGCCTTGGCAGCAGAGCTAGCATCATTGCAACACCTAATGATGACTCAGTTAAACAAATTGAGTATGAACCAACCGCAGGGACAGGTGAATGCAATTTAGCAGGCTCCGAGTTGATTAGAAATCTATGGTAGAATCTTACAGGGCCAATCCTGAATCAGTCAATTTTGTGGGGAATGTTCAGAGAAATAATCAGACTTATGGGAACACCTACAATAAAAATTGGCAGAGTCACCCAACTTTTCTTGGGTGGCAATTAGAGTCAGACTACCAGCAGCCTCAACAGCAGCAGTATCAACAGCAGAACAGGCAGAACAGTGGCCAAGAAAGCAGCAGCAACATTGATGAGATGTTGTAGAAAATTATGGCTACTCAAACCCAATTGGCAGAGAATCAGGCACGGATGGCTTCAGATTTGAAAAATCAACAGTTGGCCACCCGCAATCTATAGAAGCAAATGGGTCAATTAGCAGCTGCTCAACAAACCAGACCTCAAGGAGGGTTACCTAGTGACACAGATACAAACCCTCGACATGTCAATGCCATCAGTCTAAGGAGTGGCAAGCAATTATTTGATGCACCACCGAAGAAAAGAAAAATGAGGTGCAACCAGAGTTGGTTAGAAAGGGTCCATCCACTAACAGAGGAGATAACCAGAGTGCAGCAAAACAAAACTCACAATAATCATTGCATCCAGCATAGAGACCACCACCACCATTCCGGCAAAGGCTCAAGAAGAGCAAGAAGGAAGAATGCTTTAAAAATTTCTTTGATATTTTCAAAGAACTTCACATCAATTTGCCCTTACTTGATGTTTTGCAGGGAATGCCAAAGTACGCTAAGTACTTGAAAGATGTGGTGGACAACAAAGTTAGGTTGGTGTATGTCTAGACAGTGGAACTGACTGAGGAGTGCAGCTACATGGTGATCAGCAAAATACCAAAAAAGCTCAAGGACAGTTTCACCCACCCCATACAAATTGGTGAAGATGAAGCTATAAGGGCTCTTTGTTACTTAGAGGTAGAAGGAAATCTAATGCCCCTCTCTCTATTCAACACCTTAGGGTTGGGTTAGCCATGGCCAACACGAGTAATGCTATAGCTGGCAAACAAGTCCACAGTGGCACCAAAGGGAATAATTGAGGACCTTCTCATCAAAGTGGGTAAGTTCATTAACCCACTGATTTCATCATTCTTGACTTTAAAGTTGATAATAAGATACCCCTGATCTTGGGATGACCATTCTTGGCAACTAGAGGAGCCATCATAAATGTAAAAGCAGCTACCCTTAAAATGAGGGTTAATGATGAAGAAAATCTCTTCAGAGTCTACTAGAAAATCAACCCACCCACACACTACCATGATCTATGTAAGATCAGTGTGTTGTCAGATGCTAAGTGTGGGGTGATAGATTCCATGGGTCCACTGCTGCAAGATATGTTGACACTACAGCCTGAATCTGATGAAGGGCTAAAATTGAAGGAGAAGTTGGAAGAAAAGAGGGATAGAGTGGAGGCTCTTCCTTCTAAAAACAAAAAGAGGAGAAGGTGGTTCTCAAAAGGGAACACTTGTTTGAGGATATCCTGAGAAGGATAGTCCACATCGTGTCAAGACGTAAAATCAGGCACTGCTTGGGAGGAAGCCAAAGAGTACCACAGGTACACTTTCTTTTTAATTTATGTTGTATTTTGTTATTTTTTCACTTTTGTTGTGTGTTTTGGTTGTTAAGCACAAATTCAGGGGAAGTTTGAGTACCCAAGGAAGTAAGAGCTAAAGAGAATGACAAGAAGATGAGTGTGGGGTCGGTGACCCAAATATTCGAAAAGTGATGAAAACATGTTGTTAGCTAGGCCTAGAGGTCTCAGGGGATATTTCTCACCCTTGTATTACTTTTAATTGATTCTTTGGGGACATAGCATGATTCAAGTGTGGGGTGAGGGATAGTTTAAAGTTTTGTGCTTAATGAATTCAGGTGAAGTTGGTGCTTGGTATGATATTGTTTGATGAAAAAGTTTGAGTTGCGCATAATTCACCCACCCTTTGATTTTTCTTTTCGGTTCTTTTTCGAAGGCGGAACTTTGAACCGATGAATAAAATTTTTATTTGTTTGTACATAAGGTTTTTAGTCATAGTTAGTGACTTTTCTGGATTATGGATGGATGACAACTGTCTTGAGGGAAAATTAGTTAATAGGTTTTTGTTTTTGAACCCTTAGCTGATTAATGGCTTGATGTTCTTGTTATGTGATGTGTATGATTGTGAAATGCAAGTGGTGTAAATTTTGAAGCATGGTTAGCAATTGTATAACTATGTTTGAGACACCTAGGCTCTTGAATATGACTCTATGCACTTAAATCTTAATTCTGAATTCTTGTGATTAGTTGAGTTAAGAGTCTACTAAATCTGTTTTAAATTGAGCATGTGTTGTGAGTGAAAATTTTTCGAATATTCCATGCTATTGTGTAGTGTATAGAATTTTCCTGGTGTGTATACAAAATGAAATGAGGGATGTCGATTGTAGGAGATGATTTAGGCATTTCTTTGAATGAGCCTAATTTTTATCAATCTCTTTACCTACCTTTAATATATGATCCTAGTTAGCCCCATTTAGCCTTTAGCTTATTCTTTCCTTGCCAAAAAATGAGTTTAATCCTATATTTTCAATATCCTTGAATTTGATCCAAAACTCCTAAGCGCTTAAGTGAAAATGCAAAATAAGTTAAGGAGTGAGAAGTTGGAAGAAGAAGGAAAAGAGTAATTGTGGGAGTTGAAGAAAAGACTAGAGGTGCACTTGTCTAAAAATGAATAAGAGTTAGTAGGGAGTAGAAGAAGAAAAGAGAGAAAAAATTGCTTAAATACTACTTACTAATAGCTTAAGTGTGCCTAATGAAATGGGGAAACAAAGAGGAAAAATGGGAGTTGAAAAGAATAAAGGTGAAGTAAGAGGATAGATATTATTAAAGAATGTGTGATGTATTAAAAGGACTTAGGGAAGATAGTCATTATTACTGGCCAGAATAGTACCTACCTGTCCCTTAGCTTTCATTACAACCCATTAAGTTCTACTTGATCTTACGTTTAAACATTCCTAAATTAGTGGAGTAAAACACTAAAGGCAAGCTTATGGGTCATTACATGTTGCATGTGAATTCTTTGTGAGAGTGAGCTTATTTCTTATTCATATACCCATACATGTTATAATTTAAAATCTTATGAGTGAAAAAATGGGTAACTCTCTTGTTGTGAGGGCACATATTTGATGAAGGATAAAATTCATGTCAGATTTCTTGGTTGGTTAATTTGCACGAGTTTGTTGAGTTTGAGAGTCGATTCTTGAGGCTAGGAAGTCTTAACATAGTTATATGTGATTTTAATGGTTATATCTTGCATGCTCTATTTTTAACTTGCCATCATAAACAATCATTGTAGCCTTAGCTTGAATTGTCTTGCTTCAATTAGTTATATATGAATTCTTCATGTGCATGAGATGTAATAGTGTTGTTCGATGACGAACAAGGCTTTAAGTGTGGGGTAGTGATTTTGGACATAATTACGTGGCTAAATGTTATTTTATAACTTAATTTAGTCAAGTTTGTCAACTTAATTAATTACATTCTCATGTGCTTTTGAATATTTTTGTGTATGAACTAACCGAAATGATTAGTCTTTTTTTTGTAGGGTTAAAATGCTTAGGAGGAACTAAATATGATGGTTAATGCACAAGAAAGAAGTTGAAAAAGAATTGCAAGGAAGATGGCATAAAGTTGCAATGGAGAGGGGCTGCCTAGGCCACTTGCGTGCCACACTAGGCCATTGGTGCGCCCAGTGCCATGTCGCACAGGCATGAGTGCGCGCGAGAAGCTTCTACCCAGTGCACCTGCGCGTTGCATCCGTGCCACGCCAAGCCTCCCTACGCTCTAGAGGCTGTGTCACGCCATGTGTCGGGCGCGAGAAGCAGCGTGCCACGCCAAGCGATGCGCACAAGCCTCGCACAGGAACTGCCGATGCCATCCGTCCAGTGGGCATACGGACCAGTCCATGTCATGCCATCAAACTTCCGTGGTGGGCAGCATGGACGGAGCCGGTCCATGGCCAGCCAATATTTGTATTTTTCCACTTAGTATAAACATAACACTTAGCTCGTAACATCATTTATCACGAAATATTTTGAGAACAACGGAAAGGAGCGAAGGGAGAAGTGAAGAAATCTACCTAGGGTTCATTAGTTTTCATTCACTTTTAATTACTCTTGTAAATACATTACTTTAATCATGCTTTTGAGTATTTGTATGAACATGAGTAGCTAAACCACTTCATCTAGTGTAGAGGTCACATGATATGAATGTAAATACATGAATTTATCTTTGGTTTGAGTTTTTAGTTGTTGTTTTGTCTTACATTCTTAGTTATCATTATTTTTATGCTTGATCACCATGAAAACAAACTCATTAATCTTAGGTAAAATCTTGAAAGAGTACCCTAGGCTAGAACACAAGAATATAGGAAGAAAGTTCTTGTCTTTACGATAAAATTTGCAGTTAGGTAGAAATTATACCTAATTTGCCTTGTTTGGTTAATAAAATGGGATGATAGCTAGACACCGACTTAGAATTATCACATCACCGCTCGTAGAAGTAGTTGTGAAGCTAAGTCAGGTTAAATGATTAGAGGTATGAAAGTCCATAATCAAGGGCACAAACCCATAAACCACATCCATATAGTTAAATTGCTCATGAATTAGAACGTCACATCCCCGCTCAATGATGTAGGTGTGAGACTAATTTGTCGTGTTTAGAGGCTCGAGAGACCATGAACATTGCATTTTAACTATGTGAGACAACAACTGAAATTTTCATACTCGAACCATTGTGAATTGTAGCATTACATGATTATCAGGCCTTAACTCTAGTTGCTTCTTGTATTTTTTTTGACAATTTTGTGATCACACCTAGATTTAATTACAATTATCCGAAATCACTTCTATCAACACTTGTGAAGGTTATCTTAACACTTGAACTTGAATATTCACTGAATTAGTCCAGTCCCTGTGGTTCGGCATCCGGCTCTTAAAAGAGGGCCACTATATTACTTGTACGACCACATGTGCTGGGGTGCAAACATATCCTAGGATATCTGAAAGCCGCGTCAAGTAGAGTCCCTTTAATGTGTGTGAAGCGTGCCACACATATGACAAGGAGGCTATGAGACATTATTAGGAAAACTCCCTTTTGTTCATACTCTTTATCGTGCATTGAAGTATAGTTTCAGAAACGTTCTCCTAACTCGTGCTCTATTTTGTTACAGTGAAACCATGCCTCCAAGACGCGAAAATTAAAGAAGGGTCGGCAACGCTAACTGACCTGCCCCACCAGCTCCAGAAGCCCCTCAGGACGATCAGGTGTCCTCGGCGAAATTCTGAGTGGTAATCCAGCTGCTGGCACAAACAATCACAAACAAGGTGAACCAGCAGGTGGTTCTGGTTAACCTAAATGGGTTCGCAGCAGCTGCTAGAGTTTGGGTCTTCATCCAGATGAACCCTCCAGCCTTTCATGGATCCAAGGTGGGAGAGGACCCACAAGAGTTCGTGGATGAGATATGGAAGATCACCCGGATTATGGGTGTTAGCTCTGCTGAGAGTGCTACCTGGTTGCCTACTAGTTGAAGGGGGTAGCCTAGATCTGGTATGATTAGTGGAAAGAATGGAGACCAGCAGGAGCAGAATCGGTGGAGTGGGAAGAGTTCACAATAGCCTTCCTAGATAGATTCTTCCCCCAGGAGTTAAGGGAGGATAAGGTTGCAAAATTTATGAATTTGAGGCAGGCAACAGGATGGTGGAAGAATATGCACAGGAATTCACACGGTTGTCAAGATATGCTCCGGAGATGGTAGCCGAGCCAAGGGCTCATATACTTAAGTTCGTCAACGGAGTATCAAACATGGTCCTCAAGGAGTGCAGGACTGTGATGCTCATAAAAGACATTGACCTTTCCAGCCTCATCGTTCATGCCCAGCAGATTGAGGCACAAAAGCTAAAAGACATTGAGCGGGAAAATAAGTGGGCTAGGACTGGCTAAATCAGATTATGGCCACCAGAGGTATGGCGGTAGTATCTGCCCACAGCAGCAGCAGCAGTAGCAGAGGGCTCCAACACCCACTTCAACCAGCGCCCCTACTTTCTGGTCTCGCAAGGATCGGAGAGGTGGAGCATTTGGCTCACATTCGCAAAGTCACAGCGCCAGAAACCGATGTCCAGATTTCCCTAAGTCTGGTAAGAACCATCTAGGGGAATTCCTTTAGGGAAAAGAGTGTTGCTTTGGCTGTGAACAACTAGGTCACCAGCTCAGAGAATGTTCATCAGCAGGACAGGGGAGATCACAATCTACCACTTCAGCAGCTCCAGCAGGCCAACACTTCAGGTATGGATGTTGGTCAATGCCAAAACCATTTTTATGCTTCGTCCTCTTGTCAAGATCAGGAGAGCTCACCTGACGTGGTCAGGGAATGTTACGTCTCTTCCATCTAGATGTGTATGCCCTACTAGATCCAAGAGCCACACTATCAGTCGTGACTCCGTATGTAATTGTCCAGTTTGAAATCAGTCCATAAGTCCTCTTAGAACCATTCTCAGTCTCTACCCCAATTGGTGAGTCAGCTAGAGCGAGTCGGGTGTGTAGAAACTGCCCCGTCTCAATGTTGAATAAGGTTATTCCAGCCGATCTAGTAGAGTTAGACATGGTCGATTTTGATATTATTCTTAGCATGAATTGGTTACAGTCTGGTTATTCCTCAGTCGACTGCAGAACTAGAGTCGCCAGATTTCAGTTCCCTAATGAGCTAGTTTTAGAGTGGATGGGCAGTAGTTCAGCGCCTAAGCATTAGTTTATTTCCTACCTTAAGGAAAGAAAGCTTATTTCTAAGGGGTGCATTTATTATCTAGTTCGGGTCAAATATTCCAGTTCTGAGATCCCAACTATCTAGTCAGTTCCAGTTGTAGCGAGTTCCCTGATGTATTTCCTGAAGATCTTCCCGGAGTCCCTCCTGAGCGGAAAATAGACTTTGGCATAGACCTTCTTCCAGACACTCAGCCAATTTCCATCCTTCCTTATAGAATGGCTCCAGCTGAGCTTAAGGAGTTGAAGGAGTAACTAAAAGACCTTGTTGATAAAGGTTTCATCAAGCCCAGCATCTCTCCATGGGGTGCTCCAGTATTATACGTGCGAAAGAAAGATGGTATTCTCAGAATGTGTATCGACTACCGTCACTTGAGCAAAGTCACAGTTAAGAATAGGTATCCTCTACCCAAGATTGATGGCTTGTTCGATCGGCTTCAGGTAGCCAGTTAATTCTCCAAGGTAGATCTCAAGTCGTGGTATCATCAGCTAAGAGTCAGAGAATGTGACATACCGAAAACAGCCTTCAAAACTTGGTATGGTCACTATGAATTCATGGTTATGTGCTTCGAACTAACTAATGTCCCCGCAAATTTCATGGACCTGATGAACAGGGTTTTCAAGTCATATCTAGACATGTTCGTCATTGTGTTCATTAATGACATTCTGGTATACTACAAAATAAGGAGGAACATGCTAACCATCTGAGGATAGTGCTACAAACGCTCAAAGACCGCCAGTTGTTCGCTAAATTCAGCAAATGTGAATTCTGGTTGAAATCTGTGACTTTCCTTGGTCACGTGGTCTCGGGTGAGGGAATTCAAGTAGATCCTCAAAAGATAGCAGCAGTGAAAGACTGGACAAGATCTACTTCCCCAACCGAAATCAAAAGTTTCTTGGGTCTAGCCGGTTATTACTGACGTTTTTTGGAAGGATTTTCCTCTATTGCATTCTCCTCTAACTAGGTTAACTCATAAAAAGGTGAAGTTTCAGTGGTCAGATGTGTGTGAGAAGAGTTCCCAGGAGTTGAAGACTCGACTCACTATCGCTCTAGTGTTAACCTTAAAGGAAGGAACTGATGGATTCATTGTATATTGTGACGCCTCCAAAGTGGGACTCAATTGTGTTCTGATGCAGCAGGATAAGGTGATGGCTTACGCCTCTAGACAACTTAAGGTTCACAAAAAGAACTATCTGACTCATGATCTTGAGTTGGCAGCAGTGGTGTTTGCATTGAAAATATAGAGGCATTACGTTTACGGGGCTCACGTGGATGTTTTCACTGATCACAAGAGCCTTCAGCACGTGTTTAGATAGAAAGACTTGAATCTTCATCAGAGAAGGTAGTTGGAGCTATTGAAGGATTATGACATGAGTGTGCTATACCACCCGGGCAAGGACAATGTGGTGGCTTATGTCTTAAGCAGGATGTCCATGGGGAGCGTGGCTCATGTTGAGGAGAGCAGAAAAGAACTGGCAAAAGATATTCACAGGTTAGCTCAGTTGGGAGTGCAATTGGTTGATTCAGCTAAGGGCGGAGTAGTAGTGCAGAGTGGATCAGATTCCTCGTTAGTCATTGAAGTTAAGTCAAGGCAAGATGAAGATCCCATACTGCTTAAGCTAAAGGAAGCAGTTCCCAAAAAAGAAGTGGAAGCTTTCTCCAAAGGGGGAGATGGTATGCTCCGTTACCAGGGTAGAGTATGTGTACCAGATGTAAGTGACCTGAGGCAGCAAATACTGGCTGAAGCACACAGTTTGAGATATTTTATCCACCCAGGTGCCACTAATATGTACCATGATCTACGGGATATTTACTGGTGGAACGGCATGAAAAGAGACATAGCAGAATTTGTGGCTAAGTGCCTAAACTGCCAGCAGGTTAAGGTGGAACATCAAAGACTAGAAGGTATGACTCAGCATATCAACATACCTACATTAAGTGGGAAGAAGTAAATATGGATTTTATTACATGTCTACCTCGTACTCGCCGGTAGCATGACTCAATCTAGGTGATAGTAGACCAGATGACCAAGTCAGCACATTTCATCCCAGTTAAAACTACAGACTCAGCTGAGGATTATGCTAGGCTTTGTATTCGGGAGTTTTTCACACTGCATGGGGTGCCCTTATCTATTATTTCAAATAGAGGTACCCAGTTCACCTCCTATTTCTAGAAGTCATTTAACAAAAGGACTCGTACCCAGGTCAAGCTCAGCATAACTTTTCACCCTCAGATAGTTGGACAAGATGACTAGACTATTCAGACCTTAGAAGATATGCTGAGAGCGTGTATGATCGATTTCAAGGGTAGTTAGGATGATCACCTACCTCTCATCGAGTTTGCGTACAGCAACAGCTACCACTCCAGTATCCAAATGGCCCCGTTTGAGGCATTATATGGTAGGAGGTGTAAGTCTCCTATACGGAGGTTTGAGGTTGGTGAAGCTACCCTGATAGGGCCAGACTCAGTCCATGAAGCTATGCAGAAGGTGCAACTTATCAGGGAGAGGTTGAAAACAACGCAAAGTCGATAGAAATCCTACGCTGATGTGAGAAGAAGTGAGTTAGAATTTGCAGTAGATGATTGAGTTTATCTAAAAATTTCATCTATGAAGGGGGTGATGAGGTTTGGGAAGAAAGGGAAACTCAGTCCGAGATATGTGGGATCCTACAGAATTCTGAAGCAAATTAGCAGTGTGGCATATGAGCTAGAATTACCTCCGGAGTTAGCATCTGTGCACCCAGTCTTCCATGTGCCACTATTGAAGAAGTGCATTGGTGATCCAACTTCAGTTGTGCCACTAGACAGCATGGGAGTGAAGGATAGTCTCTCTTACGAATAAGTCCCAGTTCAGATCCTTAACCATCAGGTTCGTAAGTTGAGAAATAAGGAAGTCGCTTCGATGAAGGTCTTGTGGAGGAACCAGCTAGTTGAGGGAGCTACATGGGAGGCAGAAGCAGACATGATGGCCAGATACCCTCATTTATTCCCTTTCAGTTCAGTTCCAGCATTAGGTACTAAATTCCTCCTCAATACATTGTTCAGTTCCGTATTCATCAGCTCTATTCAGATCTTCAATGTGCATTCTAGTTGTATCAACTCTGTTAGTATAATTAAGTTAGTTTGGAGTCAGTTACTCCTTCAGAAATTAGTTTATAGCCTCAGTCTGGGAATTGCAGCTCTTTTCCCGGTCTTCCAGCAGTTTTAGACTTCATTATTGTAACACCCCGAAACTTTCCTAGACCTAACTCAAACCTTACAAGAAAAATTCAGAAGAATCAAAAAAAAATTCCTCAAAACGATCGAGACAACAAGTTGTGGTTAGCTCCAACGACCCATTTTCTCAGTCGTGGTCAACCCTGCTTTGGTCCTTTGAGAACCAATAGGACATGGAACAACCCGTTGTGAGAAAAAAGGAGTCATCCTATCACTCGTTGGTCCCTAGCTCAAAACCCCTTTTCCAGGAACCCACAACTCAACCAATGAGTCGTCGTTTGATACAACGACTCGTGGAGTGAGTCATTAGTTGGGATTCCCAGAAACCTCCTTTAGTGATAACGAGTGGTAACAACGACCTATTGTATCACACAACGAGTTGTTGTGACCACCCGTGGTGTCAAGTTTAGGGATTTTAATAACTTCTCCAGTGGAGGTAACGACTTGACACAACAACCCATTGGGTCTACCAACGAGCTGTTGTGTTGCCCGTTGTTAGGCTTCCCAGATTTCTCTTCAAGTGACCACAAGAGGAACCAACGACCCGTTGGTTCATCCAACGAGTCGCGGTCCCTCTTGTTGCCAGTCTAGTGAGCCCAAAACCCAGGCCTCAAGACCAACGACTGGTCCCAACAAGTTGTGTTCTCGACCAACGACTGGTCCTAAGGAGTTGTGGTCTCGACCAACGACTCGTTGAGTGACCTGTTGGTTCTTGTCGGCAGTTTTTCCAAATTTTTCTCCAGTGATATTTTTGTAATTTCATACCTTTTTAATACCTAAAATATGTCATTTTGGGTTATTTTCAGGGAATTTAGAGGTGTAATTGATGATTACTTCACCCCTCATTCCCTCAAAAGTCAAATTGTAATCACTCTCTTAGAAAAACATAGAGAAGGATCTAGGGCACTCGAAATTCTGCTTAGATTCTCAAGGTATTTTCTCTAGGATTTCTTCACTAGGTATATGAGAATTCAACAAGGGAATTATTCTTCCCTTGTGTCCCCAAACCCTTCCTTAATATTCTATCAGTTATAGCCCTGAGGTTTCGAAATTTAGAAAGTTTTCGGACATAATTCTATAAATTTCAGGTGGAGTATTATCCATGTTATTAGCTGCTATGTTTTTCCTATATTCTTAGAAATCATGTGGAAACTAGCTCCTTGTAAAATGATTTAGCCCTAGCTTTTGAATATAGTATATTAGGGTCTAGCATAATTGAGTAGTTAATCTTGTTGCTTGGCTCTACCAGTGTTGGGATTTCCATATTGTTAAAATTAGTTGAAATCTCAATCAATTGCATGCTAGTCCAGTTTCAGTCGGAATGTCAGTATACTCAGTATTATTCAAAAATGTCAACTGATCAGTTTGACTACAGTCTTTTCTTGAGGTGTCAATGGTGCCTCCCAATTATAAGTTATTAGACTCAGATATCAATTATCATATTTTAGTTTGTTCTTTAGATGGTTATGATGCTTCTAGATAAACAGCTCTAGCCAGTCTTAGAACACCAGTTACAGAATCCGATCCGATAGGTCTCTCAGGTTACTTCCAGTTAGGTATCCCTAACTTAGTCTTGGACCCAGTTTTGAGCTATCAGCTTAGTAGTCAGCCTAGGACTATCCAGTGGGAGTGGGACTTAGCACTGAGCGGACCGGGGTTCCAGCGCACCCAGGTTTTCAGAACTACATTTTCGCCGTAAGTTATTTTATTGGCCCTATGGCCCCAGACTTGTCATCACCCAGTCATGCCTTTATACCCTGACAAGGTATATTGGGTCCTACCTATGGGGTGTATACATCGAACTCCACGTCTAGCTCACGTGGTCATATGTCGGTTATAGACTCTCTCACTAGTCAGTACAGTTTTAGTTTAGCTCAGCTTAGTACAGTTTCATATTTACTCAGTTTAGTTCATTTCAGTAGAGTTAGCTCAGATTAGTATCTCAGATTCAGGGCATGTTTATGACCACCAGTCAGGGTCATTATTGACCATTTCAGTTATATTTCAGTTGATCAATTTTCAGTATTTTAGTTGGTCATTGCATGTCATTGCAGTTTAGTTATTTTTTATTTATGTTATATTTTCTCCCACTTACTCAGTACATTCAAAGTACTAACGCATATCTTCTATGATGTATCGTATCATGATACAGGCGCAGGTTCTCACCTGAGCACCATTAGTAGATCTTCTTCGGGTGGTATCATCAGTTGCAGTTGGTGAACCTCATCTTTTGAGGACGATATTTTATTGTTCAGTAATTTTCATTCAGTTAGACTTTAGAGTTAGCTGGGGTTTTGTCCCAACAACTCATTATCTGTAGATGTATTTTAGACATAGACTCAGACTTTCAGTTTTTCTTTCAGATGTATAACCTTTTATTATTTAGTTTTCTTAAATGGTTTTATTATTTAAGCTTCCTCTATGATTACTAGATTACTAGTGTTATGATACACCATGGGTTGACTTGAGGTTACTTGTGACTCCAAGTACCGTATCTCGTCTAGGGTATAGACTCGGGTCGTGACACAACAAATTTGAAGTTTGGTGCTTTAGAATACCAGATACAAAAGTTTGTTGTTCCAGCAACATAGCGAGGAATTCTTTTTGCAGCACCAAAATATTGCTTTGTCGGACTTTTCAGAAATCTGGACACAACACTAACAGAAAAAGCAATGTCAGGTCTAGTGTGAATTTGATAATTTAAGCCACCAACCAAAGTTCTAAACAATCTCGGATTTGGTTTCTCAGTCCCATCTGCACGCTTCAACTTCTCATTGATATTCATCGGTGTAGTTGTTGCTTCATAATTCATCATATGGAATTTTGTTCAAAAGATCCTCAGCATATTTCTTTAGTGAAATAAAAATTTCATCTTTATCTTACATCACCTTGCTCCCTAAAAAATATTTCAATAAGCCTAAATCAGACATCTCAAAGTTTCTCATCATAATGGACTTGAAATAATCAACTAAAGACTTTAAGGAACCAATATAAATCATATCATCAATGTAGAGAAAAACTACCAAAAATTCGCCATTACGTTGTTTCTTCAAGTACAAAGTGGCTTATTATCACCTCTTGTGAATCCGCTATCTTGAAAGAATGAGTTAATTTTTCTCTACCATGCATGTAGAGCTCGCTTTAGCCCATAGAGAGCTTTTTTTAACTTGTAGACTTTATTCTCATCTCCATTAATAACAAAACCTTGAAGTTGTGAAACATAAACCTCCTCTTCTACATTGTCATTCAATAAAGTAGATTTCACATCAAATTGATACACTGGCAAGTACAATTGCACAGCCAAAGCCGAAACAACTCTTATTGTTTCAAATCGAGCTACAAGAGAAAAAGATTGTAAAAATTCTATACCTTGTTGTTATGAATATCCCTTCGCCACAGCCGAGCTTTGTTCTTTTGAATGCTCCCATCATCATTGTACTTTGTTCGAAACACCCACGTGATCCCTATGACGTTCTTTCCTTCAAGAACATTACCTAACTCCCATGTAGAATTTCTTTCAATTTCTTGCATGTCTTCTATCATAGCATTCTGTCATTCCAATTGTTTTGCCATTGCTTCATAACAAATAGGATCTGAAATAAAAAAAGCAAATTGAAAGAAGTATTTTCATTGTTAGGATATTTGGGATTTGATTTATTTTCCCTTGTTGATCATCTTAGTGGAATTGACTTAATTGAAGACTTGTGAAGTACTGCAGCTATTGTCGGTGCAATATATGAGCTAATTGGTGAACTTACGGGAGAAGAATTGAGTGAGTTTCCAGGAGTAAGATCTGTTGCAGGTTCTTTATTAGAAGATAACAATTGGATATTTGATCTCACATTCTCAGAATTAAAGTTCCAATGGAATCCTCATTAATCACAACAGTTCCACTTATAATCACTTTTCCACTTATGGGATTATATAGATGATATGCTTTGTATTGAAGACTATAGCGAACAAAAATATACTTTCTTATTTTTCATCAAGGTTAGAATGAAAACTAACCAAATCATATGCTATACAACCAAATATTCTTAAGTGGCTTACTCGAGGCTTCTTACCATTCCAAGCTTCAAGAAGTATTATGTTCCAAACAGCCTTTGTTGGAGATATATTCAAAAGATAAGCACCGGTTGCAATAGCTTCTCCCCAAAAATAATCTGGTAGACCCTTTTCTTTCAATGAGCTTCGAGCCATTTCCACGACCGTCCTATTCTTTCGCTCGATCACATGAGTTTGCTCCGGTGTTCATGGTGTTGTAAGTTCCCTGTGAATTCCATTCTCATCACAGAACACATTAAAATCATGTGACAATAATTCACTGCCTCTATCAGTATAGAGTGATTTTATTTTGTTTCCACTTTGGTTCTCTACAAATGCCTTAAATTTCTTGAAATTCTCAAAGGATTCTAATATGAATTTCAAGAAATAAACCTAACTAAAGTGGCTATAATCATCAGTAAACATTAAAAAAGATATCGACTTCCACCTAGAGATTTCATTTTCATTGGCTCATACAAATCAGCATGCACAAGTTTAAGATAAGTTATAGCTCTCCATGATTTTCCTACTGGAAATAATTTCCTAGTTTTCTTCACATAAATACATCCTTCACACAAGTCAAGTTTGTTAATTTTTGGCAAGCCAATAATCATATTGCTTTGAACCAAAAGTTTCAACCCATTAACATACAAATGTCCATAATGTAAACACCACAAATTAGTCTCATTCTTTCCTTTAATAACTAATGTAGTATTTTCCAACATTTAAAATATCAAGGAAAAAATTTTATTTTGAGTCATAGGCACACGAGCTATCATGCGTTTAGACTTTTTGTGCTTAATATCACATGCATTATTATAAAAATTAGCTTAGTAGCCAGTAGTCATCAATTGGCCGACACTTAACAAGTTATACCAAAGTAGGGACATATTGCATATCATATAAAAGCTTCACATTATCTTGGATAATTTTTAACTTAACTATACCTTTCCCTTCAACGTGCACTTATTTTTCACCTTCTAGCCGCACCTCGCCTTTCCATGAATCATCAAGATCTCTAAATAGACACTTCGAACTTGACATGTGATTTAAGCATACGCTATCGATGAACCATACAACATTCATACTTCCAATTAGTGGGAAATGGGCCATACAAAACTTACTTTCTTCTTTCATTTTTTGTGTGAAAATGGCTTCCTTTTGCTCATCTTTCTGCTTTGTCCAACAATCAGCTTCTTTGTGGATAAATTTCTTGCAATATCAACATTGAATATTGTTCTTGGCTGATAGGATTCACCAACTTAGTCCTACCTTTGCCCCCACCATCAAGGCCTCAACCACAAAAATTACCTCTACCATGTCCCCGTCCGGCTGAGTTTTTTGCTTTTTCCCTTGTAGGAAAACTCCCCCTTTACCTGGAATGCGTTCTCTTGAACTTTCTCACAGGACCTACTTAGCCTATCTTCATGAGCTAGCAAGGAACTCATCAATTCATTAAAAGAATAGGTAGATAATTCCTTAGATTCCTCAATTGTAGTGACAACACGCTCAAATTTGGTGGTTAGACTTCTGAACACTTTAGATACAACAATCTAATTATAAATTTTCTTACTATAGGATCTCATCCTATTAATAATAGCAGATGTTCTAGACAAATATCCTTGCATAGATTCATTTTCATTCATGAATAATGTTTCAAAATCACGTCGAAGAGTTTATAATATGATACAAATTACCTTGTCATCACTCTTGCTTCAGTATCTCCTATGCCTGTTGGTAAGTCTCAGCTACTGATACGCGAGAAAAAATGTCATCTTCAAGAACTTGTTGGATCGTGAACAGAGCTTTTGAGTTTCTCTTCTGATTTTCTCTAAGTTGGTTTGCATTCCCTTCTGGAATTTCAGTCTCACTACATCCTATAGTTCTTGAGACTTTCAAAGATTCTTCATTTTTAGACTCCAGAACTGATAATTATTTCTTTAAAAATTAGAATCAGGGGTTGCGATGAAGCTGTTGTGCCGTTCTCTGCCATAAATATTTTTTGGTTTCTCTTAGAAAAAAATCTCACAATACTTCACTCTTTTTCTCTCTTAATTTTTCAATCCCTTCTTGAGGAAATGATGGATCTCAAACCTGAAGTTATGCTCTGATACTAAACTGTTGGTAAAAGAGATAAACAAAGGGAATACAATAAGAAGAAGAAGCAGAGAGAAAATTATTTTTTATTGCATTCAGAAAACTAGTGATACAAAATTTTAAATAGTACTTGGAGAGAAACAAACCTAGAGAAAACATAGGATTCTAGTTTAGCACTATCCCATGACATGTGACTAACTTCAACTAATTAGGACTCCTATAAGCTAGTTAACTAAAAACATAAAAGACTCCTAAAAATACTGATAGTGACTTTAGAATCAGTCAACTACAATTGATACTTATCATGTGGTATGAACTGGATAGGGCAATTTTTCTGGTATGCCTTACTTTAATATCCCTTTACTCTTTTTGAAGAGAGGAAACAAAAACCAAGCTACTACTACTTCTCAAATTTGGAGTATTAGCAGAAGCTCATCAGTTTCATGTGATAACATGTGGTACATTAGACAAGCCTGTATTTATTCATAATCCTAAAAATTAAAAGGACTATGGCTGCAGAGAGATGAAAAGAAATCTTATACATCTTTTTGGTGATACTGTAATTTATTCTAATTATTGTTGTAACTTCCAGGATTCTTTTTCTGCAGGTAAATTTGTCTTTCTATTTTGAACTTTGAATGTTGTCAAGAATGTTTAGGATGTCAATTTATCTTATTCTTTGAAGTGACAAACTGCATTGTATATAAATGTCAAAGAACCTGTAGGAACATGCATTTTATTAGACTTTTTTTATATTTCACCTAAACATAATAAAAAAAGGAACACGAACATAGATAGATTCTTTATCAAAGAAAAAGTATAAGCACATGCAGTAAACTGTATGATGGGTGGTTCATTGTGAACATGTAGGGTGCAGGATGATTGTTTCTTGTCTTATGATAATACGCCTAAGTGAGTGAGAAACTGATACAGTGACATGGTACAATGATTTTGCTAGATCCTAACTTTTGTAATCTCTAAAGGAAAGTGCTCCTACTCTCCAATTTACTTTTTATCGATGATTCCCTAGAAACATTGAAGTTATGAGTGATCCGAGATAGCTTGAGTAATTATTAGTGTCCGACTTGATGCAATGGCATAACTCAATATCCGTCTTTCAAATATGAACCCTCTACAAATATATGTGCCTTTACACGAGTTCTCTTGTTTCCAATCCATAGAAAGTTTTGAAATGTTGTATTTTGAGTGTGGTGATTGACTGGCTATTTTAATTCATTTACAGTTCTCAAGGATGACAGGCGAATCTTTTGTGAAGAGACCACTAACTCCATTATGCTCCATGTTATTGAAGAGATAATTTCTTGATTTTCAAACAGGTACTTTTTGATAGTTTATAGGAGTCCACTAAACGATATTGAGAACTAGGTTCCTCACTTAGTTCCTTGGTCAAGAACAATAGGTAAACAATACATGATGTTAATTTTACGTGGAAACCTCTTTTCCCATGAGAGTAAAACCACGACCTACACTAGTAGGATTTCCCAAACTTCACTAAAAAATCAGGTAATGTTTAGATTATAAACTGTTTCAACCTAGGAATTAAACTATTAATCCCTTCCCCCCCTATAATACCTTTATTGTAAGCCTTTGTAATAAACCTATTACAAAGAAACCAAAGGCTAACTCCAGCCTATCAACAACGTGTTTACAAACAGAAAACTACCTACTAATGCTTCTCATATGAGAATTAGGCTTATTGATCTAAATTACCAAAGATAAGAACTCAACAACCTAGGACAAGACAACTATGCTTGAGTAAGAATCGACTCTTTTGTTGTTGAAGCTTTGTCTTAAGTTGTTTACTTTCCAAGAGAAGAAGTATCCTTCTTGAGTATGAAAAAGTGAATATACCAATTTTCTTGTACCATGTATATGAGAGGATGAAAAAGACAAGTAAATTTTGTCCATTGGATAAAAGCAACAACAATTCTGTCATTGTGCAGTGGCAGCGCTAAAGCTACTTTTGACTATTATTGTCATGCATTCAAATCAATAAAATACAAAATAATAATTAATATCTGAGACCACGAAATTCACTGTGTATCTTTAAGAAATTTAATCCCCTCACTACACTCAAGGTTTTGGATTACTTCCTCCCAGGATAAAATGGATATACCTATTAATGGGGTAGCAGTACCTTAAACACCAATAACTTTGTCGAACTCTAAGAGTAGTAACAAATCACACAACAGACTCGATTTTGTTTGTTTGAAAATATGCAGAATTTTTGAAAATTCTCTATGAGAAATAAAGGAAAAAGACCTTCATTTATTGCCAAAGATCTAAAGAAAGGGTGTTAAAACACCTGTTCAGATGGTGTCTATTCGAAATGACTACCGTTGGAAAAAGAAATAATTTGGCTTGACTTGTGTTGCACCTGCATTTCGCAGGTGAGGACTCGCGGACCACACGTGCAAATACAGGTCAAGACAGAATCCATTCAGGATATTCTAAGTGTCACCTACGTTTTACATGTAAGGAACCACCGCCCGCAGGTGCAACACAGGTCCAAGCAGAATCCGTCCAGATTGTGCAAAAAAGTCAACTCGAATTTAAATAAATTTGGTCTAAAAAATATATGAATCAACCAGATCATTTGACCAAATCCAAATTCCAAGCCCAAGCCGAGCCGAGCGATGACGACGGTGCGAGGGAAGACTTTTTTCTCAGCTCTTTATTAGTTGGAAGATATGCTTTGCATTATAAGCATAAACAATTTCTTTTTTCCTACCAATGTGGGATAAAATTCCTTTCACAAAGGAACTCTCAAATTTCTCTTTCCTCCAATTTATTTCCCTCCATTTTTCAATTCACGCGCAACACTTAACTTCAAGAATCCCCCACATGAATAGGGAATGGCTATATAAAAATATTTTAATGCATGAAACAATTATGCGATTCGTAAGTAAGAATTAATTGTATCTGGATAAGTAGGTTTTTCTTTGAAATTTCCATAGTGAACATATATTCGATATACTCGGTCAATTGGTAGATTTGATATCTTTGAACCATCGAGCTTTGATGTATACCTAGACAACATAAGTCACACAATTAATCCTTTAACCGTCTTAGGTTTTCATTGTTTTGTTCGTTTCATCCATGAACCTTACCTGGTCGTAGAGAATTGGCCTCACAGAATTCTCTTTGAAGTAGCTTACACTTCACACTAATTAGGTGATTCCTAAATATGTTATCCCGTAGATACACCATTTGAAACACCCCGTGTCATACTTAAAAATCATTAAAAAGCCTTTAATGTTTAATCCTTGTTACTGTATAATGTCTCATCACGAGAATGAACCAAAAGTTATTTTGACAATGTTAAACCGTCATTAATGACTTTGTCTGATCTCCTTGAACCTAGATCTTGGGATCTCCAGTCTTCTAGGTAGAGTTATCGCCACGATGACTTGTCCACGGCCATAGTCCCATTCCCTTTGATGATCTTTTAACTGCCTCTCTAATTAGGCCTTTTGTAAGTGGATCCGACACATTATCTCTTGACTTTACATAGTGAATTGTGATAATTCCACTAGAGAGTAGTTGTCTAATGGTGTTGTATCTTGATCGTATGTGATGAGACTTTTCCTTATATATTGCACTCCCAGCCCTTCCGATTGATGTTTGGCTATCACAATGTAGATATATTGGAGCCAATGGTTTGGGCCAGAATGGAATGTCTTCTAGGAAATTCCTAAGCCATTCAGCTTCTTTACCAGCCTTGTCTAAAGCTATGAATTTAGACTCCATTATAGAGCAATCAATACATATTTGTTTGGATGACTTCAACACTTCTCCTCCACTAATTGTAAAAACATATTCACTTGTGAATTTAGTTTCAATTTGACCCGGTGATCTAATTTGCATCACAATATCCTTCAACTACTGGATACTTGTTGTAATGCAAAGCAAAGTTTTGAGTATGTATTAGATACCCCAAAACTCATTTCATAGCTATCCAATGACTTTGATTGGGATTACTCGTGTATCGACTAAGTTTACTTATCGCACAAGCTATATCTGGTCGTGAATAGTTCATGATGTACATTAGACTTCCCAATACTCTAGCATAATCCAATTGAGACTTATTTTTACTTTTGTTCTTAGCAAGATCAAGATTCACATCAATTGGTGTCTTTGTAATTTTGAAATCCAAATACTTAAATTTTTCGAGTATTGTTTGGATATAATGAGACTGAGACAATGCTAGACCTTGAGAAGTTTTGTGGATCTTAATACCCAATATAAAATTAGCAACTCCTAAGTCTTTCATCTCAAATTTACTAGAAAGCATATGATTAGTAGCATTTATGTTAACAACGTCGTTACTCATTATCAACATGTCATCAACATATAGACAAATAATGACAACTTAATTTTGAGTGTTCTTAATGTAAACACATTTATCACACTCCTTAACCTTGAAACCGTTTGACAACATAGTCTGGTCAAGTTTTGCATGCCATTGTTTAGGTGCTTGTTTTAGTCTGTACAAAGACTTTACAAGTCGGCGCACCTTCTTTTCATTTCCAGGAACTACAAACCCTTCAGGTTGTTCCATGTAAATTTCTTCCTCCAAATCTCCATTTTCACATCCTTTTGATGGGTTCAAGACTATACACGGTGGCTAATGCTATTAACACCCGAATAGATGTGATTCTGATCATCGACGAGTATGTATCAAAGTAATCAAGACCTTCTTTTTGTCTAAACCCTTTGACTATAAGTCTTGCTTTGTATTTATCAATAGGGCCATCATCTTTAACTTTTCTTTTGAAAAGCCATTTGTACCCTAATGGTTTGTTCCCTGGAGGAAGGTCAACTTCACATGTATGGTTATTCATTGTGGATTCAATTTCACTATTGACTACCTCTTTTCAATATTTAGCTTCCGAAGAAGTCATAACTTTTTGAAAAATTCGAGACTCATTTTCCAATAAAAAATATTAGAAAATCTGGTCTAAAAGGAAGTAGAAGTCCTTTGACATTTTCTACTTCTTTGATTCTCCTCATTAGGAATAATTTCGTTTGTCTCTTCCTGAGATCATTTAAATCCTTCTCTAGACAACTCACATTTATATTTATACGGATATATATGTTCAAAAAATTCAACATTGTTCGATTCCATTACCGTATTAACATGAATGTCAGGATTTTCTGATTTATGAACTAGAAATCGATATGTTTTACTATTTGTAGCATATCCTATGTAAACACAATCATCGGTTTTAGGTCCTATCTTAACCCTTTTTGGTTTAGGAACTTGTACCTTAGCCAAACACCCCCACACTTTCAAGTATTCAAGGTTAGGATTTCTTCCTTTTCATTTTTCGTAAGTAATGAATTGTGTTTTGCTATGGGGAACTCAATTGAGCATTCTGCTAGCCATAAGGATAGCTTCCCCCCATAAGTTCTGAGGTAAATCATAACTTATCAACAAGACATTCATCATCTACTTTAATGTCTTATTTTTCCTTTTCACAATCCTATTGGATTGTGTCGAGTAAAGGGAAGTTATTTGATGAATAATGTCATATTCCAAATATATTTATTCAAAAGGAGATTTATATTTGTGGCCCCTATCACTCCTAATCATTTTGATCTTTTTGTTAAGTTGGGTTTAACCTTCACTTTTATATTACTTGAATGCTTCAATTGCTTCGTCTTTACTTTTGAGTAAGTAAACATAGTAGTACTGCGTACTAACATCAATAAATGTTATGAAATACTTATTTTTACCATATTATGGTATTGACTTCATGTCACAAATATCTATGTGAATTATGTCTAAGGGACTTGAATTCCTGTAATTGACTTATAAGGATGTTTAACATACTTAGATTCAACACAGATTTGACATTTTGATTGATTGCATCAAACTTTGGCAATAATTCAAAATTGATCATTTTACACAAGGTTTTATAATTGACATATCCCAAACGTGAATATCATATATTATTTGACTCAAGCAAGTAAGAAGAAGCTAAAATTTTATTGCTTTGAAAAACAATTACATTTAGTTTGAAAAGGGTCTCAGTTAGGTAACCTTTTCCTACATACACTTCATTCTTACTTATTACAGTTTGATTTGAAACAAGAATGCACTTAATCCGTTCTTGATGAGAAGCCAGTAGAAACTAAGTTCTTCCTCATTTTTGAAACATGACATACATTATTTAGAGTCACCACCTTGCCAGATGTCATTTTCAAAAATATTTTTCCATAGCCTTTAGTCTTGGTTGTTGCAGAGTTTCCCGTATACATAGTCTCGTTGGGTCCAGCAGGGCATAGGAAGCAAATGCTTCTTTGACAGCACAGACATGTCGAGTGACTCCAGAGTCAAGCCACTACTCCGTCGGGCTTCCTACTAAGTTGAATTTAGTCACCATTGCACACAACTCATCAATATCCATGGTTCCTTCAACCATGTTAGATTGACCCTTTTCTTCCCTTTCTTTGGAGCACGACATTCAGCAGTCTTGTATCTAATTTTTTCACAGTTGTGGCAGTTTTCTTTGAATTTTCTTCTTGCTAGGATAATTCTTTAGTCCAAAAGGCTTCTTCCTCTTTTTTAGATTAGTAGGAGTAGTCTCAACAATATTTGCCCCCATAGTTGTTGAGTTTCCCTTTACCTTCCTCTCAGCAGCTTTATTATCTTCTTCGATTCTCGATTGAACGATTAGATATTCAAGCTTTATCTCCTTGCGCTTGTGCTTTAACTAATTCTTAAAGTCCCTCCATGAAGGAGGTAGCTTTTCAATCATGGCTGCAACTTGAAAAGCTTCATTGATGACCAAATCTTTAATGAAAAACTCATAATTAGCACCAAAGTTAATACTTTAGATAAAAGCATTAGTTTGAATTATACCTTCAGCAAAGAGATCGTGAATTATCACTTACTACTCTTAGAATCGTGTGATGACAGGCTTGTTGTATGTCATCTCATAGTCTAGAAATTTGGCTACAATAAATTTCTTTAAATCGACATCCTCAGTTTTGTACTTCTTCTCTAGCGCATCCCAGAGTTCTTTAGAAGTCTGCACATTACTGTATACGTTATACAGATCATCCTCCAGTCCACTTAGGATATGGTTCTTGCACAAATAATTTAAGTGGTTCCAAGACTCAGTCACTAGGAATCGTTGATTTTTGTGAGTTGATACTGGCAGAACTGGAGTATCCTCCTTAATGAACTTTTATAGACACAACGTGGTCATGTAGAAGAACATCTTCTGCTGCCAGCATTTGAATTCGATGCCAGAAAACTTTCGAGGCTTCTCTATCGGAGCCGATGTTGTCACAACACGGTTAGAGGAGATTATATTGCTTGTAGAGGCAAGCATGGGGTCAATTTTTCCTGTCAAATCTGTTAATCAATAACAACAAAACTTAGCAATCGATGAAGATTTTGTTTCTTCAAATTGAAATCTTAGATAGAAATAAACTGAATAATTGGTGAAGTTTTTATATCTTCAACCCGAATTATCAACAGTTAGATTTACTTGGAGAAGTTTTTATATCTTTAAACCAGTAATCAATGTGAGTAGAAATCACAAGGATTTTAATCTCAAAGGAGTAGAAAATGCAAAAATTTTAATCTCCAATAGTGGAGTAGAAAATCAGAAAGGCTTTAGTCTCCATAACAAGAAAATAGATGAACACAGAAAATATTAAATTATTAAATTCCATAAGCTTGTTATTTTTCTGTGTTCAAATCAGTAAAATAGAAAATAATAATTAATGTCCAAGACCACAGAATTCACTATGTGTCCTTAAGAAATTTAGTCCCCTCACTGTACTCGAGGTTTTAGATTACTTCCTCCTAGGATAAAACGGATATACCTGTTAATAGTGTAGCAGTACCTCAAACACCAATAACTTCGTCGATCTCTAAGAACAGTAACAAATCGCACAACAGGCTTGATTTTGTTTATTTGAAAATATGCAGAATGTTCAAAAATTCTCTATGAGAAATAAAGACAAAAGATCTTTATTTATAGCAAAGATCTAAAGTGAAAGGGTGTGAAAACACGATTCAGATGGTGTAAATGCTGGTCCTAGCAAAATCTGTCCATATTTCAATTCAATCAGATCATTTGACAAAATCCAAATTCAAATCTGAAGTCAAGCAGTGACGACAGTGTGATGGGAGACTTTCTTCTCAAATCTTTATTACTTAGAAGAATATGTTTCTCAATATAAGCATAAACAATTTCATTTTCCTTACCAATGTGCGACAAAGTTCCTTTTACAAAGGATCTTTCAAATTTCTCTTTCCTCCATTTTTCAATTCATACCTAACACTTAACTTCAACATCAATAGCTATGAAAGGAGATCTCGGTAGGTTTGTCAAATCATCAAAATATATGCATAGTACTTCAAAGTCTATGCTTCTATCACTTCTGAATCAGCTGGTCTCTTTACATATTAATATTGTTTCTACATATGATCTATTGTTATTTATTTTGATATAGAACGTAGATATCATGCAAGCTTCTTGACTCAGAGATGCTTATTTCTAAACTAATATACTTCTGATCCAAAACAAAAGGTCATCTACTTTACATGTTCATGACCAAAGAGTTATTGTAGTCTAATTCTGTGGCTGGAATTAGAGGTTTATCATCATTATTAACCTTGTGAAGTGAACATAATCAAGATTCAAGAATCATATGTAGTTTTGACACAAGGAAAAAAGAATATTGCCTCTATGCTTGTTGTAACTAGCTGGTCTTTCGGTCTCCATTAGTAGCTTTGAACAGACACTGCTATATCTTTTGGTTTGGTCTTATAAAGTTATAACATAGTATTATGAAACTCCCTCTCTTTTGAAAGTAATAGTAGTCAACGTGACATAGGTGTCCAGCTTATTCAATTTTTTAAAGTAAACTACTCTCGTCCTGCCGGCCTGTGGTTTAGTAAAAGGGATTTCTTCAGCCTGAAATTCTTAGATAAGTTCCTAACACATGGGATGAAAATTGTTTACTTAAGCTAGATTCCAAATTATGATTTTATACTTGAAACTGTGCCTTAAGAGTAAGTGTTTTTATGTCTTTTCTAACAGGTAGATACATGATCTTAGATTTTTAACCATTTTAAATAACATGAGTTTTTCATCCTTTCACGTCTGATGGTGTTACTGTTTCCGTAAAAATTGTCCAAGTTGTTGCTCTCCAATTCCTCATCACATTTTTTTTATAAAACTTCCATCATCAAGGTAAGAATACCTTGATGTTGAGGGCCTGGCTTGACCCTTGTCTTGCTCATTCATTCGATGCAAAAAATAGATGAAAGAGGGGGGCATAGAGCTCGACCTCAAGTACGAAGGATAAAAGAGCACAAAAACTGCAAAAGATATGGAAGAGAACCTATACAACTTCCATATTAACTATATGTACAAGAGGTCAACTAACAAAGAAGTTACTCTTGTGATATCTTCTTCTTATGCTAGAAAGTTGGCATTTGTCCAGTTGAAAGCACCCCTTCACCTCTCTTAGGAGTTGTTGGTAAGAGAAGCAGAAGGTGTTTATTCCACTAGCAGTTGCTAATTTAGCAAAATAGTCAACCACCCCATTAGATTCTCTGTAGCATTGGGTTATGGTGACCTCCTTGACCTCCATGGCCTGTAGAGTGTCCCGGGAAACTCTTTTGAGCTTGAGATTATTCTAGTGTCTCTATTGTTCATAATATTCATAATAATCAGTGAGTCAAGTTCTAATTGAACCTTGTCAAAACCATAGTGTAGAAACCATTTTAGCCCATAATTTGCAGCCAAAACTTCAACTTGATTGTTGCTGCCACAACTTATCGGTATTAAGAAAGACATAATCAAATCTCTCGGATTGTTCCTAACAACCCCACCAATACCAGCTTTCCCAGTAGTACCATCATAGCTACCATCCGAATTGGTTTACCCTTCCGGGGGTTTATTCCACACCACTTGCCTCCAACTCACAATAGGTTTGAGTCTTTCAATAATATAATAAATCACATTCCAATTGCCTTCAAAGTTGATTCTAGGGAAGGTCGTGGTTAGAAAGACCTTAATATTCCAGAAAATTTGATTCTCCATCTTGTACCTATTCATCTTGTTATTGTCCCCAAACTTAAAAGTAGCCCAGGATCTCCAAACTTCCCATAGAATAATGATAGGTATGACCTGGAGGATCTCTTGATGCACTCTATTCTTAGCTTTCACTTCCAACCATTTGTTGAATATTCTTCTAATGTTCCAGTGGGTACGTGGAATGTCGGGGGGCTCCAAATGATTTCCAAAGAAGACTAGTGATTTCACCTTCAATAAAGGTATGTCTAAATGAGTCATCTACAGTAGTTCTACAGCAAAAACACTTGGAGTTAGTATGTCTTCCGAATATAGAAATATTTGAAAGGCACTTTTCTCAGATACAATCTCCATACTAGGAATGAAAATTTAAAATGGACGTCATTATGCCAGATTCTACTCAAATCCTGATAATGTTGCTCCTTCTTTTGTCTTATAATCTGCCAAACTGAATTATTAGTAAAGATACCATCAGAGGTATCCATCCATATTGCATCATCCTTTCTATGATGTTCTCTAATATCCACTTAACAAATAGACTGTACTAATTGCTCATTGACTGTGGTTTGAAGTTCTAGTGATCCAACTATCTTGTGTGAAGTAGTTGCTCACTGTCTCCTTAGTGTTTCTACTGACAGTTGGCATGATTTTGGCCAGTGCTCCCAACCTTATCCAGTTGTCCCACCAAAAGTTGCATTATCCTTCATTAATCTTCCAAAGAGTTCCGCTTTCTACCTTGTCTCTAGACATTATCATTTGTTTCCATAATTGAGAGTCTTTGTTGGACATTTTTTAGCAACCAGATGACTTTTAGTGCAATATTTGCTGATGAGAAAATTTGTTAGGATGTTTGATTAGTTATATATCTCCACCATTTTTTCAGAGCCAAAGAACTTGCAATATCTTCCATCCTTCTAATCCATAGTCCTCCTTATTTAAGATAACATAAGTCATGCTATGCACTCCAATGGTATTTCTTTATATCCCCTGTAGCACCCCAGAAGAATCTTGCGAAGTGCCTTTCCAATAACAAGAAAGTTGTCCTTGGAGGGAAAATAGCTGATAATGAGTAAGTAGGGAGGGTTTGGAGAACACTCTTGATCAACACCATTCTGCCACCTGGAGATAGTACCTTCTCATTCCATCCTTTATGGCGATTGATAACCTTAGTGACCATATCATCATAGTAGCTAATTCTTTTTCTTCCAGGGTAGATAGGATACCTTAAGAAAGTGAATGGGAAAGACTTCTCCATAAAGCCACTACAGTTTCTCAATCTATTGATTCTGTAAGCACTAGCTTTGGAGTCTATCGGGAAGAAGCTTTTCTTCTTATTGATTTTCTACCCAAAGGATCTTTCATATCTTCTGATGTGATTCATGATAAGCCTTACTAAGTTGCTATTTCCACTGGTGAATATCACAATGTCGTTAGCATATGCAGATGGTTTACCTGAGGTCCCCTGCAATTCATAGAGAAAGGAATAAAGTGAGAGTTGATTACCAAGTAATTTAGAGCTCTAGATAATACATTAGTAGCTAGAATAAAAATTAAGGGGGATAGAGGGTCTTCTTTCTTTAGACACTGAGATGATGTAAAGAAACTTTCCTAGTGCCATTAAGAATAATAGAATACCAAACATTAGAGATTAGTCTCTCAGTCATATCCTCATCATTTACAACAAATTCATGGGAGAAGCATACATGTTCATTTCATAAGACCCATTTCTCAATTTACTTCAATTCATGAGAAAGATGCAATAATTAGGACAATACCATAGATTCACCTCATACCCGATCAATTTAGTCAAAAACATCATGATAATGCATAATTTACTTTCAATTGTTCAATCCCCTAAATTCCAAACTCATCCCAACATAATCATCAATGGCACAATAGGATTATTCGGAACAATCATATGATTTTCACATATTTTAAGCATGGACATGAGTTACTACAATAATTAAGCGAGCAATAACCAAAACCCATTCAATACTCAAGCCAATTTATGAAGAACATTCCACACCTATGCAATTCCCTCATCTAATCCACAATTCAAGACAACCCATTAATTAATATCCCAATTAAATTCATAATTGCAATAGATTTTAGCATTTAAGAAAAATATAGATGAATTTACCTATCACACAAACCCTAGGTCATGCTTTTCTAGATTAGTTTAAATTGGGCTTTTGATAAAAACATTTTGGGGCACAAGGATGGAAGATTATCCTTGTTGAAAAACCCGAATACCTGGCAGAAGAAGTCCCACTCAACATTGCACCTTTAAGCTTTGATGAAAACCTTGGGGGGGGGGGGATTGATATTGAGAGGAGAGGAAGGAGAGATTAGAGAATGAGGGTTTAGGCATGAAAAACCCTTAAAAACGTCCCCAAAAATATTTAAACGACGTCACTTAAGAATTTGGAGCATTATATTTTACCAAAATACCCTTGGAAAAATTTGGAAAAATTGCCCGATCTGTAACCACGACTCACGTGACGAGTCATTATCTCCTCAAACGAATCGTCATCATGCCCATTAGGTACACTGTAAATAACTTCAGGACTTCAGCTTCGTCAACTCACGATTAACATGACTAGTTGTTGCTGCTTCTAACGATCGTCAAGTACACTGGATCTATATCAAGACCACGGCTTCTCCCATCAAACGACTGACATGACGAGTCTTTGCCAAACCTTCTGTTAACCACACTGCCTGAGACTTAACCCAGGGACCTAACCTCCACACAACAACCAACCTAACGAGTCATCGCTAGGAAAGAAGACTCGTCAGGTCGTCCGTTAACACTAGACTTGACTAGACCTCAGAACTGTTTCCCAAAGCACTTCCCGCGACAGCTTCCATGACTCGTTGGTACCTGTAACGACTCGTTAGGTGAGTCATCCTGAGATACTTTTGCTGATCTTTCTACTGAGTTCATTCTAAATTCTTTGTTTAAACCTCGAGGACTTTTGGGGTGTTATAGGAATACTGATCTGAACTAAACTGAAACTAGACTGAACTGACTAGTCGGAGAGTCTATAACTGACATGTAACCACGTAAGCTAAACATGGAGCTGATGTATACACCCCACTAGTAGGACCCAATATATCTTGCCAGGTTATAAAGGTATGAATTGGGTGATCATAAAAGTCTGGGGCCAATTAGACCAATAAATACTGAAACCTACGCTGGCGACGTAGTTCTGGTAACCTGGGTGCACTAGAACCCTAGTCCGTTTGGTGCTAAGTCCTACTCCCACTGGATAACCTAAATTGACTACTAAGTTGATATCTCGAAACTGGAGCCCAAGACTACTAGTTAGGGATACATATCTGTAAGTACCCTGAAGGTCTTAATGGACCAGATTCTGAAACTGGGTTCTAGACTGGTCAGAGCTGCTTATCTAGAAGTGTCGTAACCGTCTAAGAACAAATTAAAATTTGAAATGTGGTCCTAAGGCTAGTCAGAGCTATATGTCTAAAGTATCATGACCGCCTAGTGGATAGTAAACTGAATTCTGAATTTGATTCTGATAACTGAGAGGTGATACTGGCACCTCAAGAGTTTCTGCAGTCAAACTGATCAGCTGACATTTCTGACTGACACTGAGTATTCTAACATTCTTGCTAAAGCTGAACTGATAATAATCTAATTGAGATTTAATACTACTAACAATATGGGGGTTCCTAACAATTGCAATTTCAAACTAAAATTGATATTCAAGAACAAGAGCAGAGTTCGAGATGTTCTAATTCAATGAATAGGGCTAGATTTTCTTCTCACATTATTTATCATTTTTAAATCACAAACTGGGGAAAACTAACTATAATCAGTATTCCTCATAAATTAAATAAGTTCTATCAAGGAATTCCTTAACATTCAAAAAGTCTACAGGGCTAGAATTCACCTTTGTGGAAATAATCATCAAATAAATCGTGAACTGATGGAAACAATAACATAAATAATTATATATATATATATATATCATTCTATGTGGATTCTCGGAAAATTTCATGGATTCTCCCAACATTCGAAAAATTAGGGCTAGGATTAATAGAGTAAACCAGAGGGATTTCGGGGACACAAGGGGAGAGCTATCCCCTTGTTGATTTCTCACCTACCTGACTAAATATTTCCCGGTGAAAGAAGCTTGAATCTGCTACAATGGGTGGGAAGTCCTAGTCTTGCCTGAGAGTTCTTGCAAGGAAACTACGGTCATTTTCTAAAAGTTTTACGTGGAGAATAAGGGGAAAACCATTAATCCCTCTAATATCTTTGAAAATTTACTTAAAAACGTAGTTTAGGGAATAAATAGGCAGGATATTACAAAAATATCCCTGGCCTAAAAATATGAAATCTGGTCAACAGGGCCCCAACGGGTCATTCAATGAGTCATTGGTTGAGACCACGACTCATTGGTACCTCTCGTTGGGTCTACCGCCTGAAGTCTGAAAATACTGGATCTAGCAACAGGGGTCAACACGAGGGACCTAACAACTCGTTACTACCACCAACGAGTCGTTAGGTCAATCATCAAGTACACTGTCCAAAGTTTCACCTGAGACTCCTAACGGGCCACCTCACGAGTCGTTACTGGTGACCATGACTCATGGTCACCATCCATTAACCTCACTGCCTCGACCTTGAACATTAGGCTACCAACTGACCATGACTCAACTAACGAGTCGTGGTGTCCAACCACGAATTGTTAGGTCCTTGATCTTGGGCATATTTACATGCCCAAATATTATTTTATACCCATGTTTTACCCATGTTGTACCTTAATTTAAGAATAATCTCATGTATTTTGAGTAATTTGCGGCCATGGACTAACAAATATGATTAGATCTCTTTGTAGGTTGAAATTGCCAATGTATGGAGCTCAATGTGAGTATAATGGTCCTAATATTGAAGATAAATGTTAAGGGATGGATTATGGATGATGAGACAAGCTAGAAGGGACATTTGGAGTCAACTCTGTGCCATGGAGAAGCATTAGGGCGTTCAACAACATGCCACGGAGCAAAGAATTAATTTATAAGCAGGGGCTACCAAAGAGTGAACCTCAGCGTTTGCTCCATGGAACAGAGGAAAATCTCTGTGATAGCCTCCGTGCCACGGAGCTATTCCACCACAGGCCAAATTTTGCATTTTTTCATCTTAGTATAAATTGAACCCTTAGCTTCTAAAATCATTTAGCAGGAAATACTTTCTGAGAAACCGTAAAGGAGCAAAGGGAGAAGTGAAGAACTCCACCTAGGGTTAAATTGTTTTGCCTTCTCTTTTAATTATTCTTGTAAGTACACTACTTTAGACATGTTTTTGAGTATTTGTACGAACATGAGTAGCTAAAACCCTTCATATAGGGTTGAGGCTACATAAGATGATTGTAATGCACGAATTCTTCTTAGTTTAAGATTTTAGTTGTTGTTTTGTCTTACATTCTTTATCATTGTTGTTTTTATGCTTGATCACCATGAAAACATACTCGTTAAGCTTAGGTAGAAGCTCGAAAGAGTAACCCTAGGCTAGAACACAAGAATGTATGGAGCAAGCTCTTATCTTTACGATAGGATTCACAGTTAGGATAGAAATTATACCTAATTTGCCTTGCTTGGTTGATAAAATGGGATGAGCTAGACACCGACTTAGAATTGTCACATCACCACTCGTAGAAGTAGTTGTGAAACTGAGAACGGTTAAATGATTAGAGGTTGAAAGTCCATAATCAAGGGCACAAACTCTGTAAACCACATCCATATAGTTAAATTGCTCATGAATTAGGATGTCACATCCCCGCTCAATGATGTAGGTGTGAGACTAGTTTGTCATGTTTAGAGGCTCTAAATACCATGAACATAGCATTTTAATTATGTGAGACAGCAACTAAAGTTTTCATACTTGAAACTTTGAAAATTGTAGCATCGCATGATTATTAGGCCTTAACTCTAGTTGCTCCTTATATTGTTTCTCAAGTATTTTGTGATCACCCCTAGACTTAATTATAATTTCCCAAAAATTTCTATAATCAACACTTGTGAAGGTTAATTTTAACACTTGAACTTGATAATTTTCTGAATTGGTCCAGTCCCTGTGGGTTCAACATCCATCTTTTAAAAAGGGCCACTGTATTACTTATTCGACCGCGTATGCTTGCAAGTGCGTTGGAGCGCAACAAGTTTTTGGTGTCGTTGTCGGGGACTGGTGTAATTGGTGAATTTCTTGTTTTGTGTTAGTGTCTATTTTTCTAAGTGTTGAAAAAAAATTATTAGTTTTAGATTTTTTTTATTTTTATTTTTAGTCTGATACCCTTTTTGACATGTCATCATGGAACACAAATGGGTTGAATAGTGGATACTCATATTTTGGTGAGTCCTGTCTGAATTGTGGAGGACTCCACTTGTGGTAATATTGTCACACTTGCAGTATATGTGGTGGTCAAGATGGCCATTGGGATGGTTGTCCTAATGCATATTCCCCTTCCCCAAGCCCCTACTATGATCCTTCTGTTGTTTTTGATGAGTATAGGAATGACGAAAAGGAGGACTTGGAACACCAAGCTCAGATAGAAAACATTTTAAAACAAGTCCTTGAGCTGACAGAAGCAATGAGGGAGCAGATGGAAGTATTGGGAGTTTAGACCAAGTAAAATGGAGAGGCCTTAGAAATGATAAGTGCCAAGTTCATAGAGATAATGGTTGAGGCTGAAGCTTGCTTTGATTTGCAAGTGACGGTCTTATGCAATACTTATGAGGGACTACAAGGAGAAGAAAAGGATGAGTTCTTGGAAGAATCTCAACAGTTAGAAGCTCCTGAGAGTCCCCATGATGGTTTCACACATATGGCCAATCCAGTCATGAAAGGAGAGATAGAGCTCCAACCATTTGACATTTATGTGGAGTTAGATGTTGATGTGGAGAAGGTGTACACAAGTAAGGAGGTTAAGCACAATGTCGTTTCAGAGTTGAGGTGTATTGTACCCCACTCGAAGCATTTCTCGACATTAGGTTTGGTTGACAACCTAGAAATAGAGTCTTCCAAGCTTGTAGAGAAAGATCTAGAGGAGGAACAAGCCCCGTATATTCTAAAATTTGTTGATTCCGAGAGACAAAATGACTTCACTTACGTAAGGGACAATAAGTGATAGAGGCGACATCTACTGCTTGGTCCTTCCATTTTTTCACCACCACCCCTAGAGCATAAGAGGAAACTGGAGAAGAAATTAGGGGTGAGATTCATATCCTCAAAGTGGAGGGAAAAGTGGTGAAACTTGTTGTGTCGTGCCGCGATGTAAAATAAGGCGCTGCTTGGGAGGCAACCCAAGAGTATCACAGGTACACTTTCTTTTCAGTTTGTTTGTAATTTTGGTTATTTTTCACTTGTTGTTTTTTTTTTGGTTTTTAAGCACATATTCAGGAGAAGTCTAAGTACCCATGAAAGTAAAAGCTAAGGAGTATAAAAAAAAGATGAGTGTGGGGTCGATGACCCACGTGTTCACAAATGGAGAAAAACATACTGTTAGCTAGGCCTAGAGGCCTCAGGAAGTATCTCTCACCTTTGTTTTAATTGTAATTGATGCTTTGAAGACATAGCATAAATTAAGTGTGGGGTGAGGGAAATTTCAAAATTTTGTGCTAAGTTATTTCAGGTGAATATGGTGTTGTGTATAATGTTTTTGTTGAAAAAAATTGAATTGAGCACAGTTCACCCACCTTTGGTTTTTCTTTTCGGTTAGTTTCCGAAGAGGGGCACTTTGAACCGAGAAATAAAAATTTTCATTTGTTTGTACAAAACTTTTCAGTCATAGTTAGGGACTTTTCCTGACAATGGATGGATGGCGACCTTCTTGAGGAAAAAATAGTCTATAGGTTTTTCTTTTTGAACCCTTAGCTAATTGACGGCTTGATGTTCTTGTTATGTGTTATGCATGATGGTAAGATGTAAGTGGTTTTAATTCAGAAGCATGTTAACTAGTTGTATAACTTTGATTGAGACACCTAGGCTCTTGAATGTGACTTTATGTGCTTAAAGCTTAATTTTGAATTCTTGTGATTAGCTGAGTTAAGAGTCTGCTAAATTTGACTTGAATTGAGCATATGTTGTGAGTGTAAGGTTTTTGAATATTCCATGCTATTGTGTAGTGTCTAGAACTTTCCTGGTGTGTTTACAAAACGAAATGAGGGATGTCGATTGTAGGAGATGATTTAGGCATTTCTCTGAATGAGCCTAATTTTTATCCATCGCTTTACCTACCTTGAATGTCTGATCCTAGTTAGTCCTATTGAGCCTTAAGCCTATTCTTTGATAGCTGCAACATAAGCTTAATCCTTTTCTTTCATTAGCCTTGAATTTGATCCAAAATTTCTAAGCACTTACGTGAAATTGCAAAGAAGTTAAGGAGGGAGAAGTTGGAATGAGAAGAAAAATAGTGGTTGTGGGAGTTAAAGAAAAGACTAGAGGTGCACTTTTTAAAAAAAAAAATTGAACAAGAGTTAGTAAGGAGTAAAAGAAGAAAAGAGTGAAAAAGAAGATTAAAGAAAATAATTGCTTAAGTACTCCTTACTAGTAGTTTGAGTGTGCTTAATGAAATGGGAAAACAAAAGCGGAAAATGGGAGAAAAAAGAATAAAGGTGAAGTAAGAAGATGAAAATTCCTAAGGAAAGTGTGATGGATTAAAAGTGCCTGGGAAAGATAGCTACTATTACTGGCCAGAATAGTACCTACCCATCCCTTAGCTTACATTACGACCCGATAAGTCCTACTTGATCTTACGTTCAAACATTCCTAAATTAGCGGAGTAATACACTAAAGGCAAGCTTATGGGTCAATACATGATGCATGTGACTTCTTTGTGAGAGTGAGTTGTTATTCATATATCCATACATGTTATAATTGGAAACCTTGCAAGTGAAAAATGGGTATCTCTCTTGTTGTGAGGGCACATGTTTGAGAAAAGATAAAATTCATGTTATAATTCTTGATTGGCTAATGTGCATGAGTTTTCTGTGGTTGTAGAGTCGATTCTTGAGGCTAGGAGGTCTTAACTTGGTTGTATTGGATTTGAATTATGTTATATATTATACATATAACATGCTTTATTTGAACTTGTCATCTAAATCAGTCATTGTAGCCTTAATTTGAGTCGTCTTGCGTCAATTGGTAATTTGTGAGTCTTCCTTATGCATGAGATGTAAAGGATTTGTTCGAGGACGAACAAGGATTTAAGTGTGGGGTAGTGATCTTGGGCATATTTACATGCCCTAATACTATTTTATACCCATGTTTTACCCATGTTGTACCTTAATTTAAGAATAATCTCATGTATTTTGTGTAATTTGCGGCCATGGACTAACAAATATAATTAACTCTCTTTGTAGGTTGAAATTGCCAATGTATGGATGATGAGACAGGCTAAAAGGGACATTTGGAGTCAACTCAGTGCCACAGAGAAGCATTGGGGCGTTCAACAACGTGCCACGGAGCAAAGAATTAATTTATATAAGCAGGGGCTACCATACAGTGAACCTCCGCGTTTGCTCCGTGGCACGGAGGAAAATCTCTGTGATAGCCTCCACGCCACGGAGCTGTTCCACCACAGGACAAATTTTGCATTTTTTCATCTTAGTATAAATTGACCCTTAGCTTCTAAAATCATTTATCAGGAAATATTTTCTGAGAAACCGTAAAGGAGCGAAGGGAGAAGTGAAGAACTCCACCTAGGGTTCATTGTTTTGCCTTCTCTGTTAATTATTCTTGTTAGTACACTACTTTAAACATGTCTTTGAGTATTTGTATGAACATGAGTAGCTAAAACCCTTCCTATAGGGTTGAGGCTACATAAGATGATTGTAATGCACGAATTCTTCTTAGTTTAAGATTTTAGTTGTTGTTTTGTCTTACATTCTTTATTATTGTTGTTTTTATGCCTGATCACCATGAAAACATACTCGTTAAGCTTAGGTAGAAGCTCAAAAGAGTAACCCTAGGCTAGAAAACAAGAATGTATGGAGCAAGTTCTTATCTTTACGATAGGATTCGCGGTTAGGATAGAAATTGTACCTAATTTTGCTTTCTTGGTTGATAAAATGGGATGAGCTAGACACCGACTTAGAATTGTCACATCACCACTCGTAGAAGTAGTTGTGAAACTAAGAATGGTTAAATTATTAGAGGTACGAAAGTCCATAAATTGCTCATGAATTAGGACGTCACATCCCCGCTCAACGATGTAGGTGTGAGACTAGTTTGTCGTGTTTAGAGGCTCTAAAGACCATGAACATAGCATTTTAATTATGTGAGACAACAACTGAAGTTTCGTACTTGAACCATTGAGAATTGTTGCATTGCATGATTATTAGGCCTTAACTCTAGTTGCTCCTTATATTGTTTCTCAAATATTTTGTGATCACCCCTAGACTTAATTATAATTTCCCAAAAATTTCTATAATCAACACTTGTGAAGGTTAATTTTAATACTTTAACTTGATAATTCGCTGAATTGGTCCAGTCTCTGTGGATTTGACATCCGGCTCTTAAAAAGGGCCACTGTATTACTTGTACGACCGTGTACGCTTGCGAGTGCGCTGGAGGCAACAACCCTTCCATCAAGTACACTGCCTCCTCCGCTCATCTCCTCATTGCCAATTCCCACGACTGACCCAACGAGTCGTGGGGACTGACCACGACTGACCCAACGAGTCGTGGGGACTGACCATGACTCATGGTCTCGTCCGTGGGGTATCCTTCTCCCAAATTTCAGCCCTCATCTCCTAGCTTCCCCACGAGTCACATCATGACTCGTGGGCACCTCCAATGGGTCACTTCACAACCCATTCTATGACTGGTGCCAGATTTTCCAGTTTTTCTGAAATTTTCCCTTTTTGAGTCCTGGGTCTAATTTTTGAGTTTCTGGAGCATTACAATATCTCCCCCTTGGGAAAATTCGTCCTCGAATGTTGAAAAACACACAGGAAAGCAGAGAATAACAATTATAATTTTCAAATACTACTCATATAAATCCAAACTGACAGAATGACTACCTCCATTTCAAAATACATAACTGAACTGGATTTATATTTCGTACATACATCCATAAACGTAAAAGAAACTTGAATACATGATTTGAACGTGAAACTACATTGAGTTCTAGGACAAAACTAATATCTCAAGCTGTAACAGAGCTGGTAGAAAATAAGTGTGGGTACTTGGCCATCATATCTGCTTTGGCCTCCCATGTAGCTCCCTCCACCTGCTGATTTCTCCATAAGACCTTGACTAAAGCTATTTCCTTGTTCCTCAGCTTATGAACTTGACGGTCAAGGACTTGGACTGAGACCTCCTAATATGAGAGACTATCCTTTATTTCTACATTGTCTAATTGCACAACTGAAGTTGGATCTGAAATGCATTTCTTCAAAAGTGACACATGGAATACAGGGTGCACAGATGCCAACTCTGAAGGTAACTCTAGCTCATAAGCTACCTTGTCAATTCTCCTCAGAATTCTGTAGGGTCCCACATATCTCGTATTGAGCTTTCCCTTCTTCCTAAACCTTATCACTCCTTTCATGGGCGAAAATTTAAAATAGACCCAATCGTCCACGACAAACTGCAATTCTCTTCTCCTCACATCAGCATAAGATTTTTGACGGCTCTGAGTTGTTTTCAATCTTTCTTTGATGAGTTGTACTTTCTGCATAGCTTCATGAACCGAGTCTAGCCCGATTATAGCAGGTTCACCCACTTAAAACCACCCAATGGGAGATATGCACCTCCTGCCATGCAATGCCTCAAACGGGGCCATCTGGATACTAGAGTGGTAACTGTTATTGTACACAAACTCGATAAGAGGCAAATGGTCATCCCAACTGCCCTTGAAATAAATTACGCACACTCTCAACATATCTTCTAGGGTCTGAATAGTCCGCTCAGCTTGCCCATCTATCTGCGGGTGAAAAGCTGCTAAGCTTGACCTGGGTGCAAAGTCCCTTCTGAAAGGACTTCCAGAAATGAGAGGTGAATTGGGTACCTCTTTCTGATATAATGGATAGGGGAATCCCATGAAGTCTAACTAACTCTCAGATGTAAAGTCTGGCATAGTCCTCAGCTGAATTCGTCGTTTTGACTGGGAGGAAATATGCTGACTTAGTCATCCGATCTACTACTACTTAGATAAAGTCATGTTGCCGACGTGTTCGAGGTAGACCCATAATAAAATCCATGTTCACTTCTTCCCACTTCCACATGGGTATGCTGATATCCTCGGTCATACCTCCCGGTCTCTGATGCTCTACCTTGACTTGCTGGCAGTTCGGGCACTTAGCTACAAATTTAGCAATATTTCTCTTCATGCCATTCCACCAATAAATATCCCACAGATCGCGGTACATTTTAGTAGCACCAGGGTGGATAGAGTACCTTGAGTTGTGCACTTCAGCCAATATCTATTGTCTCAGGTCATTGACGTTCGATACACACAATCTGCCCTGGTAACGGAGCACGCCATCTCCCCCTTTTGAGAAAGCCTCAACCTCTTTCCTGAGAACCGCTTCCTTGAGTTCAAGAAGGATGGGATCTTCATCCTGTCTGGACTTGACTTCCACAACCAAGGAAGAGTCTAACCCGCTTTGCATTACTACTCCACCCTCAGCTGAGTCAACCAACTATACCCCTAACCGAGCTAGCCTGTGAACATCCTTTGCCAACTCATTTTTTCCTTCTTCAATATGAGCCACGCTAACCATAGACAACTAGCTTAGTGCATCATCCACCATATTGGCCTTGCCTCGGTGATATAGCACACTCATGTCGTAGTCTTTCAGTAGCTCCAACCACCTTCTCTGACGAAGATTTAGGTCCTTCTGACTGAACACATACTGAAGGCTCTTGTGGTTTGTGAACACATCCATGTGATCCCCATACAGGTAATGTCTCCATATTTTCAGCACAAACACCACCGCTGCCAACTCCAAGTCATGAGTTGGATAATTCCTCTCATGAACGTTGAGCTGTCTGGAGGCGTAGGCTATCACTTTTTCCCGTTGCATTATAACGCAACCGAGTCCAACTTTGGAAGCGTCGCAATAAACAACCAACCCCTCTGTTCCTTTTGGCAAGGTCAAAACTGGAGCGGTAGAGAGTCGAGTCTTCAACTCCTGGAAACTCTTCTCACACGCATCCGACCACTGGAATTTCACTTTCTTCTGAGTTAACTTAGTCAGAGAAGCTGTTATAGAGGAGAATCCTTCAAAAAAACATCGGTAATAACCAGTTAGGCCCAGGAAACTCCTGATTTCTATCGAAGAGGTAGGTTTGGGCCAATCTTTCACTTCTGCTGTCTTTTGAGGATCTACCTATATTCCCTCACCCAAGACCACATGATCCAAGAAAGTCACAAACTTCAACTAGAATTTGCACTTGTTGAACTTGGTGAACAACTGGCAGTCTCTGAGTGTCTGTAGTACTACTCTTAGGTGGTTAGTATGCTCTTCCTTATTTCTGGAGTATACCAGAATGTCGTCGATAAATACAATGACGAACATATACATATACTGCTTGAAGACTCTATTCATCAGGTCCATGAAGGTTGCGGGGGCGTTTGTTAGCCCGAAGGACATAACCATAAACTCATAGTGACCATAGCGAGTTCTAAATGTTGTTTTTGGTATGTCACACTCTCTGACCCTTAACTGATGATACCCCGACCTGAGATCGATTTTTGAGAAACAACTAGCTCCCTGAAGTTGGTTAAACAGGTTTTCAATTCTGGGTAGGGGATACCTGTTCTTGACTATGACTTTGTTCAGCTGATGGTAATCTATGCACATTCTGAGGGTACCCTCTTTCTTATGTACAAATAGTACTGGAGCACCCTAGGGAGAGATGTTGGGTCTGATAAAACCCTTGTCAAGAAGATCTTTTAGTTGCTCCTTCAATTCCTTATCTCAGCTGGAGCCATTCTGTAAGGAGGGATGAAGATGGGCTGAGTATGTGGGAGGAGGTCTATTTCGAAGTCTATTTCCCATATAGGGGGAACTCGGGGAAGATCCTCAGGAAATACATCTTGGAACTCGCTGACCACCGGAACTGACTAGATAGTCGGGGTCTCAGAGTTGGAATTCATGACCCGAACTAGATGATAAATACATCTCTTAGAAATGAGCTTTTGGGCCTTAAGGTAGGAAATAAATCGACCCTTAGGCACTAAACTACTACCCGTCCATTCTAACACTGGTTCATTTGGAAACTAAAACTTGACAACTCTAGTTCTACAGTCAACTGAGGCAAAACCAAAGTGTGACCAATCCATGCAGAGGATAAGGTCAAAATCGACCATGTCTAACTCTATGAGATCAGCTGGAATAACTTTATTCAAGATCGAGACTAGACAGTTTCTATACACTCGGCTGGCTCTAACTGACTCGCCAACAAGGGTAGAGACTGAGAATGGTTCTGAGAGGACCTCTAGACTGATGTTGAACTGGATTGCTACATAGGGAGTCACGAATGAAAGGGTGGATCCTAGATCTAGGAAGGCATACACATCTATATGAAAGAAGCATAACATACCCATGACTACGCTAGGTGAGCTCTCCTGATCCTGACGGGAAGACAATGCATAAAAATAGTTTTGGTGCTGACCGTCATCTATACTTGATGTGTTGGCCTGCTGAGCTGGTCGACCTGTTGGAGCTAATGATGTGGTGGATTGTGCTCTCCCCCGTCCTGCTGATGGGAAATCCTTAAGTCGATGATCAAGCTGCCCACAACCAAAACAACTCTCTTGACCCTGAAGACACTCTCCTGGGTGGTTCTTGCCACACTTAAGGCAAGTTGGATATCTGTTACTGGAGCTGTAACTCTGAGACTGAGAGCCAGATGCTCCACTCCTCCGACCCTGGCAGGACCAGAACGTTGGGACACTGGCTTACCTGGGTGATGGGGCTCTCTGTTGATGTTGTTGTTGTTGCTGCTGTTGTGGGCGGCTACTATCGCTAGACCTATGATGGTCGTAATCTGACTAGCCAGTCCATGCCCATTTATTATTTCGCTCCATGTCCTTCAGTTTTTTGGCCTCAATCTACTGTGCATAGACAATTAGGCTGGAGAGGTCCATATCTCTAATCAGCATCATTGTCCTGCACTCCTTGAGGACCAGGTTCGACACTCCGTTCACAAACTTCAACATACAAGCCCTTGGCTCAGCGACCATCTCTAGAGCGTACTTAGATATCCTGGTAAACTCCAATGCGAATTCTTCTACAGTCCTGTTGCCCTCTCTCAAGTTAATAAACTCAGCCACTTTTGCCTCTCTCAGCTCCCGAGGGAAAAATCTGTCTAGGAAGGCTTTGTTGAACTCCTCCCACTCCATCGGTCCTGCTCCCACTGGCCACCCCTCTTTCCACTGTTCATACCAGACCTGGGCTATCCCTTTTAGCTGGTAGGCGGCCGTCAACATTCTCGGAGGAGCTGACACCCATAATGTGGGTAATCGTTTTTATCTCATTCATGAACTCTTGGAGGTCCTACCCCACCTTGGATCCCTGAAATGATGGAGGGTTCATTCGAGTGAAGTACGGCACCCTATCAGCTGTTGTAGAACCACCTGCTGGACTTAACCGGAACCACCTACTGGGTCACCTGATTGGTGACTGTTTGAGCGAGCAGCTGGATAGCCGCCATGAACTCCACGGTGGACACTGTGTCATCTTGAGGGGCTACTGAGGCTGGTGGGGCAGGTCTGTTGGCGTTGCCTGCCCTTCTTCCGTTACCGCGTCTAGGAGGCATAATTCACTGAAATGAAATAGAGAACGAGTTAGAAGGACACTTCTGGAATTGAACTTTAACACACGATAAAGAGTATAAACAAAAGAGAGTTTTCCTAATAACATCTCGTAGCCTCTTCATCATAAATGTGGCGCTCTTCTCACCCATAAAAAGGACTCTACTCAATGTGGCTTTCAGACATTTCAAAGATACTCTAAACCTAGTGCTCTGATACCAAGTTTGTCACATCCTGAGTCTACACCCTTGATGAAACATGGTACTTGGAGTCACAAGTGACCCCAAGTCAACCCCTGGTGCATCATACACTAGTATTCTGAGTAATATAAATACATACAGCTGAAGCTTGAAATAATAACATAAAGCATTTATCAGAGAATTTAAAACTGAATAATAAACATCAAAATAGGTTGGGCAACACTTATAGTCTGAAAATCCAAGTCTATGTCTGAAAGCCATCTAACTGATGAGTTGCTAGGACAAGCCCCCGGCTAACTCTAACTCCAACTGAATGTAATAAACATAACTGAGATAATGAAATAATGTCCTCGAAAAGTGAGGACTCACACTTCTGCTGCTGAGAGAGGGAGATCTGAACAAAGTCGGCGAACGGTGCTTGGTCTGAGAACCTGCGGCTGTATCATGAAATGATACAGCATAAAAGCATGTGTCGGTACTTTGAATGTACTGAGTAAGTGACAGAAACATAACACAACGGGATAAATAAAAGAAAATGTTGAACTGAAAAGACATGCAAAAACCAACTAAAGCTACTAAACTGAATAGCTAAATTACTGAGGTGGTCTAAAAGACCTTGTCTGATGGTCAAAGCATGTTCTAAGTCTGGAATACTGATATGAACTAAACTGAAACTGGACTAAACTGAATAGTGGGAGAGTCTATAACCGACATATAACCACATGAGCTAAATGTGGAGTCGGATGTATACACCCCATCGGTAGGATCCAATATACCTTGTCAGGGTATAAAGGCATGGACTGGGTAATCAAAAACATCTGGGTCCAATCAAGCCAATAAATACTGAAACTTATGCTGGCAATGTAGTTCTAGGAACCTGGTTACGCTGGAACCCTAGTCTGCTCGGTGCTAAGTCCTACTCCCACTGGATAACCTAAACTAAATACTAAGCTGATAGCTCGAAGTTGGGCCCAAGACTAGTCAAGCATATATATTTATAAGTACCCTGAAAGTCTTAATGGACCAGATTCTGAAAGGGTTCTAGAATGGTCAGAGCTGCTTATCTAGAAGCATCATAACCATCAAAGAACAAACTGAAATCTGAATTGTGGTCCTAAGGCTAGTCAGGGCTATATTTCTAAAGTATCATGACCGCCTAGTGGACCAGTAAACTAAATTCTGAATCTGATTCTGATAATTGGGAGGTGATATTGACACCTCAAGAGTTTCTGTAGTCAAACTGATCAGCTGACATTTCTGACTGACACTGAGTATTCTAACATTCTTGCTAAAACTAAACTGACAATAATATAATGGAGATTCAATACTACTAACAACATGGGAGTTCCCAACAATTGCAATTTCAAACAAAAATTGATATTCAAGCACAAGAGCAGCGTTCGAGATGTTCTAATTCAATGAATAGGGCTAGATTTTCTTCTCACAATATTTATCATTTTTGAAATCACAAATTGGGGAAAACTAACTATAATTAACATGGAAGAATATTCCTCATAAATTAAACGAGGTCTATCAAGGAATTCTTTAACATTAGAAAAGTCTGCGGGGCTGGAATTCACCTTTGTGGAAATAATCATCAAATAAATCGTGAACTGATGGAAACCATAACATAAATAATTATATATATCATTCTATGTGGATTCAAATAAAATTACATGGATTCTCTCCTCATTCAAAAACTCAGGGCTAGGATTTATAGAGTAAACTAGAGGGATCTCGGGGACATAAGGGTAGAGCTATCCCCTTGTTGATTTCCCACATACCTGGATAAAAGTTTCCCAGTAAAAGAAGCTTAAATCTGCTGCAATGGGTGGGAAGCCCTAGTCTTGCCAGAGAGTTCTTGAGAGGAAACTACAATCGTTTTCTAAAAGTTTTACATGGGGAATGAGGGGAAAATCGTTCAATCCCTCTAATATCTCCGAAAATTTACCTAAAACGACGTAGGTTAGGGACTAAATAGGTAGGAGATTACAAAAATATCCCTGGGCTAAAAATCTGAAATTTGGTCGACAGGGTCCCAACGGGTCACTCAATGAGTCATTGGTTGAGACCATGACTCGTTGGGGCCTCTCGTTGGGTCTACTGCCTGAAGTCTGAAAATACCGGATCTGGCAACAAGGGTCACCACGAGGGACCTAATGACTCGTTACTACCACCCACGATTCGTTAGGTCAATTATCAAGGACATTGTCCAAAGTTTCACCTAAGACTCCTAACGGGCCTCCTCACGAGTCGTTACCGGTGACCACAACTCGTGGTCACCATCCGTTAACCTCACTGCCTCGAACTTGAACAATAAGCTACCAACTAACCATGACTCACCTAACAAGTCATGGTTTCCAATCGCGAATTGTTAGGTCCTTCCGTCAAGTACACTGCCTCCTTCGCTCATCTCATCACTACCACTTCCCACGACTGACCTAATGAGTTGTGGCGACTGACAATTACTCATGGTCTCCTCCATGGGGTAGCCTTCTCCCAACCTTCAACCCTCATCTCCTAGCCTCCCCATGAGTCACATCACGACTCGTGGGCACTCCAATGGGTCACTTAATGACCCATTCTGTGACTAGTGTCAGATTTTCCAATTTTTCTGAAATTTTCCCTTTTTGAGTCCCAGGTCTAATCTTTGAGTTTTTGGGGAATTACAGACTGGTTCTCCCTATTGAGTGAGTATACTCAATCACTGGGTTAGGTGTCATGAGCGATTTCACTTTAACCATTATCAATTTTTCCTAAATTAACTATCCTGCGATCGTAGCTCAAGTCGTACAATGACCCATAAAGATCAAGGCTTTGTTGTAATTCTCTTTTTCTAATCTCTACTTCTCTAGATTCAAGCAAGTAAAGAATTCGGGAAAGTCCTAACCTTTTGCTCCATTAAGAAATGTTAAAGATGAGGAGAATACAATACAAGTGTTTAGCATTGGTTTAGAATCACTTTGTGTAACCCTAGTTTTCTAATTCACCATGGTTCCCACAATCCTAGTTGTAGATGTTGTAGCCTCTCATGATTATAAGAGAATTATAAGCATTCATAGACAAACACATAATTTAACACTTACAAAGATGATTGGAAGAAAAACCCACTTTATTATTGCAAGAATTTATGAAGAATAATTCCAGATCAATGAAGAAATCAAAGAAAGAAATTCTCCCAAGACTTGAATAAAAAGTTAAAAACACTTTTTCTCAATGTATTTCGTGTGCTAAGACTTATTCTGACTAAAAATAACCTAAAAAGTATTAATACAAATATGTCGAACCTTTTTATAAGTAAACAAGGAAACTGCTAAAACTGCTGCCGACTTCACCTTGACGTAAACAAGATTGTACAAGCGTACCTTGACTCATACATTGGCTGGCATCTGTTGAATCTGGCTAAGTGCTAGAAACTGGTATGACTCGTACCATGAATCTATGAGTCGTACAATCAGTCGTGGTTTGATACTGAGAGTTCTAGCAACATTCTAAACTTTTTCACGAATGGCTTGGTACAACTCGTATCTCAGTTCTACGACCCGTGATTCCTCATACCTTAAGACCTACCAATCTTCACTTCTTCTGAACTTTTCCATGGCTCCTTGGTACGAGTCTTAGGTAGATCTCACAATTCGTGGTTGCTACCCGTACCAGGAGACTTGGCTTGTGGAAATCTTCTGAAGTTTTCTATGACTGCTATGGTACGACTCGTACCATGAGAGTAGTTGCCTTTGCCTCAACACTTTTGGCCTGGAACTTTCCATAACTCTTAGAACGGCTCATACTGAGGTCCGTACTTAGCCACTTTTCTGCAATTCTCTCCACCTTTTGCATAATTCAACTCCAACATCTATTTTCCCTGAAAACAAAGTAAAAGTGCCTCATATCCATATAAACACATCTAAGTCCATGCTTATTTCCTCTATTTTAAGAGTCGAAAGTGTTGTAAACCCACAACACATCAACACCTTCAACTTAAGACTTTTACATGTCCTCAGGCAAAGAAAACAAAACTAAAAAAGATGCTTAACTAGAAAGTAAACTTAGAATACCTATAGCCAACACAACAAAATTTGCACTATGAACCACAATCAACTATTAACCCCTTTCTCATTCAAACTAAGTCAACTATGCAAACATATAACCAAAACTTATGACATATAGGGATCAAGATATGACATCCAACTATTAGCAGAGAATTGAGCTATCACCAATGTCATTCACATAGATAATTGGCAGAACACAACACAAATCATGCACCCTCACCGCAAATGAAGTCCCCAACACTCATAGATATATATATATATATAAATATAAAACTTGGGACTCAACAAGTAAGACTCTCACCCTCACAAAGAAGCTCCAAATACTACATATCGGATACCATAGGCTTGCCCTTATTTTCTATACTTTGTCTCTTTAGGCAGTTAAGCTAGGATCACTATAGGACTTTGTTCGGCTTGTAATGTAGCCTTCGAGTTGGGTATGGTAGATATGGAATTTAATGACTAAACCCTCCTTGGCACTACATACTCGTGGCTTCACTTTTCACTTTTTACCCTATTTTTTACTTTTCCAACTTTTTCTCCCTTTTCTCCGTTAAAATGCAATATGTGGGTGTGGCGTGTTTTTCTCATCTTTTTCATTTATTTTTCTCTTTTATTTTCTTTTCTTTTATTTTTTTCTTTCTCGGCTATTTTTCTTTCTTTTCTTTTCACGCCACACCTCGCCCTTCTTTAACTTTTTTCCTTTCTTTTCCACCTCCCCACAATCTATGAACCCCTACTATAGCCACCATCAACTTACGCATTTTGCCTGAGTTGAGGTTCACAATATCCAAAGAGGGACCAAGGACAAAACAGTTTCATTATAAACAATGGGAAAGGTGAAGGGTTAATCAAAGAAAAATAGTCAATATTAGGCTCAAAATTGAGATCAAGGGATTCATTTTATTTGGTAGGGTAATTGAGCTAAAATGGGTAAAATCAAAAAGGGCCTATGATCATTTCCTAACTAACTATCCTAAAACCTAGGTAACGACCAACCGGGCAAGTTCTAAATCCTCAACGCAGTATTGAACTAAGTATGAATCCTCACTCACTCATGGTACCCATTTGCACTGAATCTACCTATAGAGTTCATGCACGGCTAAGATACAACTACACATGATAATAATATAAATGTCATACAAAGATCCACAGAAGTCCTACAATTACAATTAACTACACAGCTAACATCAAACAGGGTCAATTTTTTTCAAAATATCAAACTAGTGCATTTATTGGTTTAAGTAATCGTAAGATACTTCTAATTAAACAATTAACAAAAATAAGCTAAACATGCTGGTTCTACTAGATAGCATGTCCGAGAAAAAAAAACACGGCAAGAAAAAACCTCGGATGAACAAGATACCCAAAAACTACAAGTACACTCCCTTTGAAAACCATGTTTCATCCCTGAAGCATAAACTATAACAACAAGGGAAAGGGACATACTTGTGGCTACTCAGACTTCACCTTCCATGGGTTGCCTCTCACGTAGCGCCTGATTTAACGTCACAGCATGATGCAAGTCTCTTGACTACTCATAATTCATTATGAAACTCGAAATCACCATCGATTGCTGAGACAACCCTAAACTCATTGGGTTGCTTCATTGACCGACAGACGTTAAACGTGATTTCCTCTTTATTTAGCCTGAATTTTAGTTGGCCGGATTCAACATCCACCAAGGCTCTCCCAGTGGCCAGGAATGTTCACCCCAAGATAATGGGGACCTCAAAATCAACCTCAGTAACTAGGATTACGAAGTCCACTGGGAAGATGAAACGGTCCACCTTGAAAAGCACATCCACTAAGATACCCGCTGGTTGTTTAACTGTGCGGTCTGCCATCAATAACCGCATTGACATCAGTGTGGGGGCTCCCAAGCCCAGCTATTTGAATACAGCTAACAGCATCAAGTTGATTCTTTCTCCTAAGTAACAAAATGCCTTTGCAAACTTAAAATCACCAATCATACATGGAATGGTAAAGGCACCTGGATCCTCCTTCTTTTAAGGAAGGACTTGTGAAGCTATGGCACTACAATGATGCAAGTTACCTACCGGCTCATAGCCCGCGGACCTCTTCTTGGTCACAAGGTCCTTCATGAACTTGGCATATCCAGGTATCTGGTCCAATGCCTCGACCAATGGTATGTTCACAGATAACTGTTTAAGCATAGAGAAAAATTTTTGGGACTTACCATCTTCCGCCTTTTTCTTCATCCATTGAGGGAATGGTGGCGTTGGTCGAGGGATAGCCTTATAAATTTACGTGACCCCTTACTTCTTACCATTATTAGCTTCAGACTCCTTTGCATCAATTAGAGTCTCTGTCAACTCAGCTTCACCTGTGAGCTCATGCTCAGCAGCCTCATCTTCCTCACCAAGATCAATCTCCTTTTGTTTTTCTATCTCAACTAAAACTGGCAGAGGGGGATCAATTGTGGTCTTTCCACTCCTAGTCATCACAGCCATATAGTGACTATCATTCCTTGGGTTTTGCACTGTGTTTCTAGGAAGTGTTCCCTTCTGCCTTTGGTTTAGGGAGGCCAACATCTGACCAAGCTGCTGCTCAATCTGTTTGATCGTGGTGACATGGGACTTAACTTTCTAGCTCATGCTAGATATATCTCCCTGAATGTCCCTTAGCTGATCATCAGTGGATTTCACTTTCTTGAGCATCTCGACCATCATGTTCTCCAATCTTGAGGGTCCAGTCTCCCCTCACATGCATTAGGAGGAACATACAAACTTAAATGATCGTTGCGATATCTATAGTTCCTTCTCCATTCTCCCTCTCGCTCATGACCTCGGCTCCTATCTGTATACCCATTTCAATTGTAGTTGTCCCGATACTGGTTTTGACCTTAATTTCCAAAACCTTGGCACCAAATGTCCTGTCCAAACCCTTGGGCGTTGGCCCAAAAACCCGCCACCTGGTTTTCCAAGAAGTTAGCTTCCTCCTCGAAATTTGAATGCTCCTGCCCTGGTTCATGACCCTATTCTCCCACTGTGTTTACCTTTCTAGCACTAGCGCCCATGATATGCTTCGCGAACAGGTTTAATGATGTTCGTGTATGAGACAGCTCCTGATCACGCTCCTCCATCTTTCTCAGTTGATTCGTAGACATACCAACAGCATATGTACCTGCAGCTTCTTCCGCTTCCCTAGGGTGCCAGGCCTTGTTCGTCTTAATCACTCTATACAAAATAATGGCAACTTCGTCCCACATGTGACTCATCAACACTCCTCCCAACTTTATATCTACTACAGCTTTATGTTGTTATTTAAGGATCTGTAAAAGATTTTCAACAAACTGTCATATGGAATTTTATGGTTTGGGCACTTGGCCAGCTTCTTCTTAAATCTCAACCATGTCTCATGTAGTGCCTTAGTCTTCAATTGTCGGAAGTTATAAATTTCATCCTTTAATTGTAGCATCCTGGAGGGAGGGAAGAACCTTTCTAGGAAAGCCTATATAAGCTCCCTCCAGTTGGTAATGGAGTCATTGGGTAACTCCGATAACCATAAAGTGGCCTCTCCAGAGAGAGAGAATGGAGAGAGTCTCAACCTAATCGCATCCTGGATTACACCAGGTAACTTGTACGCCTTGCATATCCCGCAAAATTCATCAAGTGTAGGTTAGCATGGTTAGCTGCATGACCACTAAACAGCCCTTTCATATTCAGCAGTTGTATCATGGTGCTAGTGATATCAAACTTCACCCTAGCAAGCAAAAGTGGTGGTACGATGGCTCCAGTTGACCTGACTTCATTAATATCCAGGCCATCCTCATCATAGAACTGAGGAGCAGATCTCTGGAATCTATTGCCCCTTCCATGGTGGCCAGCATTCACTACTTTCTCCCGAGTATCCTCGACTTCCTAAAGTGCAGCTTGCCGAGCTTTTTAAGCCATACGGACCTCTCTCTACTCAAGGTTCTCCATTCTCTAAAGATTCCCTCTAATTCAAGATCAAAAGGAATCAGGGGGTTTCTACTCCGTCAAGTACTTGGCATTCACCAAGGGACAACCTGTGGGTGTCAAAAACAAAAAGAAAACAGAAATGAGGAAACAACAACTAAAAGTTAAACACAATAATTACTCTAATCCTAAGCTATATTCCCCGAAACGATGCAACTTTTTAATAACGCTCAAACTCACACTCCTGATAAAGTATGAAGAGGACGTTGTCAGTAAAGAACACAACAAAGGTTGGGATCGATCCCGCAGGGAATATGGTTAATATAGAGAATAACGCTAGTATTTAAGCTTTTAAGTGTGTTATCTCCAAAAGGAGGGTTTTATAAAAGCAATTATATGACAATTTTGAGAACTGATCATTGTTTATCAAGATTATGTAGTTAACTAGGGTAAGTATTCCCTATAGGTTCATAACCACTTCGGGTTTTACACTTGTGATCTATCCCAATGCTTACTTGTAGAACTTGATAACTAGGGTTCATCCAAATGACTGGTTCATCCCTATTAGATGATGATACTCAATCACCGGGTTAGGTCTCATGAGCGATTTCACTTTAACCATTATCAATTTGTCCCAATTTAACTATCCTGCGACCGAAGCTCAAGTCATACAATGACCCATAAAGATCAAGGCTTTGTTGTAATTCTCTTTTCCTAATCTCTACTTCTCTAGGTTCGAGCAAGTAAGAATTCGGGCAAGTCCTAAGGTTGCGCTCCATTAAGAAACATTAAAGATGAAGAGAATATAATACAAGTGTTTAGTATTGGTTTAGAATCACTTTTTGCAACCCTAGTTTATTAATTCACCTTGGTTCCCACAATCCTAGTTATGGAGGCTTTAGCCTCTCATGATTGTAGAGATTATAAGCATTCATAGACAAACACATAATTTAATACTTACAAAGATTATTGGAAGAAAAATCAACTTGATTATTGCAAGAATTTATGAAGAATAATTCAAGAACAATGAAGAAATCAAAGCAAGAAAATCTCCAAGACTTGAATAGAATGTTAAAAACACTTTTTAACATTCTATTCAAGTGCTAAGACTTCTTCTGACTGAAAACAACCTAAAAAGTATTTATACAAATATTTAGAACCTTTTCCTAAGAAAAAAAGGAAACTGCTAAAATTTCCACTGACTTCACCTACAACCCATAACAAGATTGTACGGGTCATACCTTGACTCATACGTTGGCTGGCATCTACTGAATCTAGCTAAATGTTCGAAACTGGTATGACTCATACCATGAACCTATGAGTCGTACAATCAATCATGGTTTGATACTGAGAATTCTGGCAATCAATTGAACTTTTTCACGAATGGCTTGGTACAACTCGTACCTCAGTTCTACAACCCGTGACTCCTTCTCCTACCTGGAGACCTGCTAGTATTCACATTTTCTGAACTTTTCTATGGCTCTTTGGTGCGGGTCTTAGGTAGATCTCACGATTCATGGTTGCTACCCATACCAGGAGACTTGGCCTGTTCTAATCTTCTGAATTCTGTCTTCGAAATGTCACTCTCCCTAACTCTGAGTTGGTGATAGCCGAATCTGAGGTTAAGAAGCACTTAGCACCCTGAAGTTGGTCAAACAACTTGTTCTTGATTGTGACCATGTTCAACTGTCGATAGTCAATGCACATCCTAAGGAAGCCATCCTTCTTCCGAATAAAGAGAACGGGAGCACCCCATAGAGATTTACTAGGCCTGATGAAACCCTTATCTGGGAGATCTTTCAACTGTTCTATCAAATCCTTTAGCTCGGCTGGAGCCATTCTATGAGGAGGAATGGATATGGGCTATGTATCAGGGAGAAGATCAATTCCAAAGTTAATCTTCCGCTCCTGGTAGATGATCAAGGAAAACCTCTAGATACTCACATACAACAGGAACTAACTGAAGAGTCGGGGTCTCGAACGTACAATCCTTAATCCAAACTAGATGCTAAAAACAACCCTTGAGATCATCTTTCTAGCCTTGAGGTAGGAAACAAAGTGACCTACAGGCACAGCTGAACTACCCTTCCACTCTAGGACTGGCTCACCTGGGAATAGGAACTCTACCGTACGGGTTCTACAAATGACTGAGGCATAACATTCATGCAACTAATCTATACTGAATATAACATCAAAGTCGGTCATATCTAACTCCACTAGGTTAGCTGAGGTGACTTTCTGAAGAATTATGACAAGGCAATTTTTGTACACCTGTCGAGCTAAAACTGACTCACCGATCAAAGTAGTGACTGAGAAGGGTTCTGACAGGATTTTGGGATTGACTCTAAAACTAATAGCAACATAAGTTGTCACAAAAGATTAGGTATCCCCTGGATCTAACAATGCATACACATCAATATGGAACACTCATAACATACCGGCGACCACATCGGGAGGGACCTCTTGCTCCTAGCGGAACGATAGTGCATAAAACTGGCGTTGAGTGCCACCTGCACTTGAAGAGGCGCCCTTTTGAGGGGGGCAAGCTGCTAGAGCTGTTGAAGTGGAGGCTGGGGCACGACCTCCAACATTGTCCTGTCTAGCTGAAGGGAAATCTCTAAGCATATGTTCGAGCTTCCTGCACCCGAAACAAGCATCTAAACCAACCAAGCACTCTCAAGGGTGGTTCTTACCACACCTCCTATAAGTTAGGAAGGTGCGCTCCCCCGTCGTGCTCCTTTTTCCCCTAGAGCTTGATGCCCTGCCTCTCTGATCATGCATGGGTCTGGATGGGACACTGGCTGATGGTGGAGCTGGGGCTGACGACCTCTGGTGGGAGTGGGGGTGATGTCCACCACCGAACCTTTGTTGGAACTTACTATAGCTCCCTGTCCTATCCCTCTTGGACTCTCTCTCCTTCTCTTTTATCTGTTTTGCCTCTATCTGCTAGGCGTATATGACCAACTGGGAGAAATCTAGGTCACTGTTCAGTATAGCAATCCTACACCCCTTAACCAACGAACATGCTACTCCATTCACAAACTTGCTCATATGAGTCCTGTGATCCGCAACCATCTCCAGCGCATATTTAGACAGCCGGGTGAACTCTAAGGTATACTCCTGGACAGTCTTGTGGTTCTACTTCAAGTTGACAAACTCCACTACCTTTGCCTCTCTTAGCTTCCTAGGGAAGTAACCTATCAGCAGCCACAAACTCATCCCAACTCACGGGAACTACTCCCATTGCTATACTCTCCTTCCACTGAAGGAACTATATGTAAGCAACCCTTTTTGATAGGAGGATAGGTCTACACTCTCCTCTCCCATCCCCCCATAATTTGGATGATCTTCTGCACCTCCTCAATAAACTCGTGAAGGTCCTCATCCACCCTTAACCATAGAAACTCAGCGGGTTCATCCTAGAAAGTCTTGTACTCTCGCTGCTGCTGTATTCCCATTCTGGGGAACATGGGCCACCTCCTACTTGTTGACCTGAGCGGTCATGGCCTGTGCCAACATTTGAAATGTCACCATGAACTCCGCATGAGTGACCTGCTCGGGAAAGGGATCCGCTGGAGCTGGTGGGGCTGGCTAGTGCCCATCTCTGTAGCCATTTCCATGGCCATTTCTGTTGCCATTTCTCCTTCCATTTACTCAGTATGGAGGCATATTTCTGCAACGTGTATAGCACGGGTTAAAGGAATAAATAGGTATTTCATCATACGGCATGGATCATAAAAGAAGGGAAATTTCCTATAACTTCTTGTAGCCTCTTCCCCATAAGTGTGGCACGCTTCATGCCCATGAAAAAGACTCTACTTAATGCAGATTTCAGACAACCTAGGACACACCTAAACCTTTAGCTCTAATACTAAGTTTTTCATGACTCAAGCATGGACCCCGGATCGAGACATGGGACCTAGAACCACGAATGGCTCCAAGCTAACCTGTGGCATGTGCATAGAAGCTCAAGAACATAAATTAAAGAGAAAAACTTAAAACCTTAAACATGAATACATGGAATTCTATGTACCATAAAATAGAACACAAGAGTGACATACATCTGCAGCTAAGTCAACTAATACATGTTTTTCTAAAAGCCTCTAGTCATAGATGGACTGATGGGATAACTCCCCAACTAGTCCGCTAAGTCTGAAACTAGTATGATATGACAAAACATAGCTAAAAGAATGTCCTTGAAAAATTAGGACACACCAACACTACGACTGAACTAGACTGATTGGGAGAAGGTCTAATGGCGTAGCTGAGTCTGGTCGCCTGAACCTATATCATCAAATGATATAGCATAGTGTATGCGGTCAGTACTTTGAATGTACTGAGTATGCAAGGTGAGTAAAAACATGCTATTAAAATACATAAAGAGTTCATGAAAGTAGGACATTTCAACATAAAGTAATAGTCATGATTTAGGCATGAGGACTCAAGGTTTTCAAGACAGCTCATAAGTTAGTCATAATTATATCCATAAGAGAAATCTTGTAGAACATAACTTGAGCAAAATTATCATGATCATGAACATGCATAAAATTATAAGGAACTGTGGGAGGATTTATCATAACTGACACCATCATCCTAGAGCTTATATGATGCTCCAACTATCTCGCTCAAGTGGACAGAGTTGCCCCAAGCTTCCTAGGCAAGGGAAAATGACATAGTGTGATTACTAAAGAAAACACGTAGGGTTAACATGAGCATAGTCCTACATTGACACGTAGTTATAAGTTCTGGCTTCTCGGAACCCCCAACCAACTCGGTGCTAGATACTACTCCTAAAAACATAAACATGCCTCATAGAGTAATCATGAAATATACTTGAAATACATGGGCTAGTCAAAATCATAAGATACATGAACATGCTTGTAATAGGTGGCCTAGCCGTGAAAGGGGGCCGTGAGTCGTCCATAAACATAAACATGATACTTGTAAAATCTATGCATACTTGAGAAAGTCATGATACTTGAAATTCATAAATTCATGAGGGGTTCTTGTAGAAATCATACATCATGATCATAATACATGACTTAAAACTTGAGATTTGATATCATAAGAAAATCATGGGATTTAGATAGAAGGGAACTTGATCCTAAAAGTTCATAATCATTCTTGATAGTAATTTCATGGAAGACTTGATAGAAATACAAAACCCTAATCATAGAATCATCAATTCGATCATGCTAGCTAAACCCATAGGAGAATCATGGAGGAATTCAACAATACCTAATAAAGCCCTAGAAATTTGAGATTAGGGTATGGGGAATGGGAGATCAGGATTTCAATTTGAGAAGGGACATGAGGGTGGAAGAACCATTCATTGATGAACCCCACATACTTGGGTAAACTGATTTCTATACTTGGATTGAAACCCAAAGAGAATTGGAGAGGATGAGAGTAAAGAACCTTAGCTTGTTCTTGAGAGCCTTGAGGGATTTTGATCTTCAAATTTGGGTGTTAGTAGTAGAATGAGAGTTTTAAGGTGAATATTCCCCTTAAATCACTCTTTCCAATCTTAAAACTATATAGTTTAAGACTTAGGAGTTTAGAAATTATGAAAATGCCCTCAATGATTTAACATGGAAAAGCACAATGCCAGTCACCAAGAGGACCTAATGAGTCGTTAGACCACTGGACGACTCATGTTCACCACTCGTTGTCACCTATGGAATTTGCCCATTCTTTCATCCTTCCTAGACAATGACTCAGTTCACGAGTCGTGAAGTGGCACCACAACTAGCCTCCACTCGTCAAGTCTCCTAGAAGTTCAACTCTCTCTCCTTCACTACATGCTTAATGGGTCAACCGACGACTTGTGGGGTTTCATAATGACTCATCCCACCATCCATCATAACTATCTAAAGATATATTTTCTCTAACTTTCACGCATACAACGGGCCACATAATGACCCTTCAGGTCACATAATGGGTCACTAAATGATTCATTTTGTGACCTAGTGCAGATTTTTCTATTTTCTCTATTTCAACCCTCGGGTCTAATCTTAGGGACTTTTGGGTTGTTATAGTCTCCCATGCCTGTATGGGCCACCCATGAGTGATATCACACCTTTTTCATGGTTTTACCTTTGGCAAGATATGAACACCCTCTTGACTAGGGATTTATAGGTCGGGCTCCATGTATGCTCACGTGGGGTATGTCGGTTATAAGAATCTCCCACTATTTCTCATGATTTTAGTTACTCATGTTCATGATTTATGATATTATGTTTCTATAATATACTTGACCCATTGATCGGTTTATGAGTTTTCACTTACGAGTTCAAGCATGACAAGTTATATGATATCTAATTCTAAACCTTGGGTCATCATGTTCATATTATGATAAATAGCTTATGCTTATGTATACTTTGGATTTATTGTTTAAAGCATGTTTTCCTTACTCTCCCGATCCTTTTGATTTATATGCATGATTTTTTACTATCATTTACTAGCATGTTATTACTATCTCTACATGCTCAGTTCATTCTAAGTACTGACCGCATGCTCTAGCTATATTGTCTCATGATATAGGTTCAAGTGATCCAGCTCAGTCTCACGGATAGCTCGCTCCCGATCAATCCATCCCTATTCTCACTTAGGTGAGTCCTCATTCTCCAGGGATGTTATTAGTTTTATGTTTTTACCATGACTTTCAGTTTCAGACCTAGAGGGTTAGTTCGAGGTGTTGTCCCATCAATTCATCAGATGCTGTAGAGGCTTTTCAGACGACATGTATAGATATTTCCAGCGATGTTGGTTGTTGTTATTCTTGTGTTGACATGCGTCTTAGATTCCCGCTATTTCATGCTTATATTTAAATTCTGCTTTAGTTTATGCTCTTGAGTTGCTATGCATATGCCATGAGTTAGCTTGGAGCCATTCATGGTTCTAGGTCTCATGTCTCGATCCAAGGTCCATGTGCGGATCATGACAAAATTGGTATCAGAGAAAAGGTTTAGGTGTGTCCTAGGGTGTCTAAAAGCTACGTTAATAGACTTTTTTCCATGGATGTGAAGTGCGTCACACTTATGGGGAGGAGGCTACAAGATACTATAGGAAATTTTCCTTCTTTCATGATCCATGTCGTGCAATGAAATACCGTTCTATTCCTCTAACTCTTTCTATACGCAATTGCAAAAATATGCCTCTATGTCGAGTAAATAAAAGGATAAATTGCAAAGCAAATGGCCATGGCAATAGCAACAGACGTGGGCACCAGCCAGCCCCACCAGTACTAGCGGATCCCTTGCCCGAGCAGGTCACTCATTCCGAGTTCAGGGCGGCATTTTAGATGTTAGCACAGGCCATGACCGCTTAAGTCAACCAGTAGGCAGTGGCCCATGTTCCCCAGAATGAGAATGTAGCGGCGGCGAGAGTGTGAGACTTCATCAAAATGAACCCATATGTGTTTCTTGGGTCAAAAGTGGATAAGGACCCACATTACTAGAGAGGAGAGTGCAGACGTAGCCTCCTATTAGCTAAAGGGGGGTTCCTCACATATAGTTCCGTCAGTGGAAAGACAACAGGGGAGTTGGAGCGGTTCCCGTGGGTCGGGATGAGTTTATGATCGCATTCTTGGACAGGTTTTGTCCTAGGGAGTTGAGGGAGGCGAAGGCAACTGAATTCATCAATTTAAAGCAGAACAACAGGACTATCCATGAGTATGCCTTAAAGTTTATCCAGTTGTCCAAGTATGCACCAGAGATGGTTGTTGATCCGAGGAATCGTATGAGCAGGTTCGTGAATGGGGTGGTAGATTCCTTGGTCAAGGACTGCAGGACCGCCATGGTCATTAATGACATAGATATCTCTAGACTGATCATATATGCCCAGCAGATAGAGGCAGAGCATATGAAGGAGAAAGAGAGGGAGGTCAAGATGGCCAGGACAAGAAGATATGGGCACTTCCAATAGAGGTCTCATGGCATACATCGCCCTCAGTCCCACCAAAGGTCATCAGCCCCAGCCCCAGCCCCATCATCAGCCAGTGTGCAGTCTAGATCCAGACACGACCAGAAGGGTAGAGCGTCAGGCTCTATAGGCTAGGGGAGCATGGCAAGTGAGCGCACTTTTCCAGCTTATGTAAGGTGTGCCAAGAACCACCCTGGGTGATGTTTAGTTGGCTCATACGCTTATTTCTAGTGTGCCAAACCCAGACAGACTCAAGGATTACCCTTCAACCAAACAGGGCGATGGTGGAGTCCGCATCCTAGCCACTAGTTCGGCAGCTCTTGCAGCTCGCCCATTTCAGTAGGGCATATCTTCCAGTGCAAGTGGTGGTCAACGCCAGAACAAGTTTTATGCACTATCATCTCGTCAGGAGCAGGAGGTCTCTCCCGATGTGGTCACTGATATGCTACGAGTATTCCATATTTATATGTATGCATTGTTAGATCTAGGGGCTATTTTATCTTTTGTGACTCCTTATGTTGATATTAGTTTCAGAGTTAGTCCCGAAATCCTTTCAAAACCCTTCTCAGTCTCTACTCCTGTCGGTGAGTCATTCTTAGCTCAACGGGTATACAAAAATTGCCCTGTCATGATTCTTCAAAAAGTCACCTCAGCTGATTTAGTGGAGTTAGATATGACCAATTTAGAAGTTATATTTTGTATGGATTGGTTACATGCATGTTATGCCTCAGTCAATTGTCAAACTCGGTGGTAGAGTTTTGATTTTCGGGCGAGCCAGTCCTTGAGTGGAAGGGTAGTTCAGCAGTGCCTGTAGGTTGCTTTGTTTTCTATCTCAAGGCCAAGAAGATGATCTCTAAGGGTTTTATATATCACCTAGTTCGGGTCAAGGATTCTACGTCTGAGACCCCAACTCTTCATTTTGTCCCTGTTGTATATGAGTATCCGGAGGTGTTCCCAGATGATCTACTAGGAGTCCCTCCCAAGCGGGAGATTGACTTTGGTATTGACCTTCTCCCTAATACACAGCCTACATCCATTCCTCCTTATAGAATGACTCCAGTCGAGCTAAAGTAGTTGAAAGAACAATTGAAGGATCTCCTAGATAAGGGTTTCATCAGACCTAGCAAATACCCATGGGGTGCTCTAGTTCTCTTTGTCTGGAAAAAGGATGGGTCCCTTAGAATGTGCATTGATTATCGGCAGTTGAATAAGGTCACAATCAATAATAAATATACCCTCCCAAGGATTGATGACTTATTTGACCAGCTTCAGGGTGCTAAGTGCTTTTCAAAGATAGACCTCAGATCCGGCTATCACCAGCTCAGAGTTAGGGAGAGTGACATTCCGAAGATAGCCTTCAGGACTCGATATGGTCATTATGAGTTCGTATTTATGTCTTTTGGACTAACGAATGCTCCTGCAGCTTTTATGAATTTGATGAACAGGGTGTTCAAGCAGTACTTGGACATGTTTATGATTCTCCTGATATATAATATTCTCATATACTCTCAAAGTGAGAAGGAGCATGCTGCTTATTTGAGGATTGTGTTACAAACTCTCAAGGATCACCAGCTATTTGCTAAATTCAGCAAGTGTAAGTGTAACACCCTGGATAATTTGAGTGATAAAATTATGCTTTTGAGATAGGACTAAGAGTACATAATAGGCTAAGAAGGAATTTTTGAGTAATTTGAATCACTCCATGATCATATTTAAGATTGGACATCGATCAAGTTGTAGAACAAAATTCGGAAAAAGTTATCACAAAATTTCCTTCTTGAGATTCTTTGAAATTTAGGTCAAATGTCTCGAGTATTTTCTCCCAATCTATAAGGATTTAGGGGGTGTGTTGATCTTGGGCAGATTTATATGCCCAAGTGATACTCAAACGTATTATTTTCGCCTTGTTTGGGTGCAATATGTATATATTCTCATGTAATTGGTAATAAAATGTGAATTTATACTAACCAACATGATTAGCATTTGTTTTGCAGGAAAATATGATTTGTAGGAGCTAAAATGCATGTTGGAACTATATCGGAGTTGGACTTGGATACGAGCGTGGAAAGACATTGGAATGCGCAAAGTATAGGGGCTCCGCGATGGAGCCGTGCCACGCTACCATCGCGGAGGCACACTGCCTGGAGAGGAAATTAAATGGCAAATTCCAGTGAGGCCTCGCGACAGCTCCGTGGCACGGAGATAGGCCTCCGCGTTGGCCTCCGTGCCACGTTGAGGCTAATTTACCGGACCCTGGATTTCCAGTGAAGGTCCGCGTCCACACCGTGTCACGGAGGCAGTGCTCCGTGTTGACCTCCGTGACACGTTGCTTGTTATTCCGGGAAAAATTTCCCTCTAGTATAAATAGCACACTTAGGTTTATTTTAATTAGTTCAGACTTGGTGGAGCTAGGACGTGGGTTAGCAGCAGTTGAGGGACGAAAAAGCTAAGGGATTTCTTCTCTTCCTTTGTTCTTTCAATCAATTGTATGTATGATTTACACTTGTTTTAGGATGATCAATCCACAAATGAGTGGCTAATTCTCTTCCTTGCTAAGGTTTTGAACATGTGTAGTGAATTTGGATTGTAAATGATATGGTTTTCTTCTTCTTCTTTCATGTTGTTCTATTAATTCTTGTTCTTACTGCATTAGTGCTTGGCTGACATTAATGTACATCTAAAAAGTCCAATTTCACTCGAGAGAGCAAGAAATTGGAAAGTTGTGAATTAATAGGGTATTGTTCTTAACTTGATTTGGGAAAATTGGGTTTTGATGTGCTTTCCTGATAGAAATATACTTGAAAGCCGTATTAGTCAATTTAGGAACCGGAATTGTATTGCTAGGTCGTAAATTGCATTTGATCACAGAAATGTAGACGAATGGTTTATGATTCATAAGTGAAATTAAATACAAGAGTTTTAATTTCTAGGCTACTGTTCTTGGCTAGCAACATGAAGAAGAGATTAATCGAATTATTATTATAATCGAATTCATTACTTGTTCTTAACCTTGGCATGCTCATATCCATAGTTTAAATTCACAGTAAATAATTGTTAATAGTTTTAGTATATATAGATTTTATAAACAAAAACTCATTTAACTATTGGTTACGTTGTTGTTAGCATAATTAGAAGTAAGATAAGAATATAGTATACTTGGGCAAATTTTACATATCCTGAGCCTCCTTGGATCTATACTTGGCTTACTTAGCCACTTTATTACTTGTTTGACCACGTGCACTTGCGTGTCGGTTTATAATATATAATACCAACCGAAACAGCCGAACAAGTTTTTGGCGCCGTTGCCGGGGAGGCTAGGCAAATTTGTGAAATTGTGTTTAGTGTAAATTTACTGTATTTTTATTTTTATTTTCTTAAGTGTTAACAACTTGGTCTTAGCCTGTATTTTGCAGACTTGATTTCTGTGAACACTGGCAAGGGACAAAGAGCTGGTGGAATCTTACTTAGAGCCTGAACGTGAATTTCATAGTCAACGTAGAGAAGCTCTACAAAAGAAGCTGCAGTTGCTCAGACAGTCTATTATGGAGCAACAAAATCCACCAGTTGTAAGGGCAGTGTTAGTGCCCGATGAAGCAGCAGCAAGGCCGGTTCGCGAGGTGGCAATCCCACACGCTAACAATGTACATTCTAGCATCCGCAAACCAGAGCCTGGAGGGAGGTTTGAATTAAAGCAGAATATGGTGCAACTCTTGCACACAAGCGGGCAATTTACCGGTCTCCCTCATGAAGATCCACAACAACATCTCCAAAACTTTTTGGAGATAAGTGACACTTATATACCCGCTAGAGTGTCACCTGATTATGTTCGGCTCACCTTATTTACGTTTTCCTTACTTGGGGAAGCCAAGAGGTGGTTAAAAGCTGAACCACCCAATTCTATATCAACGTGGGATGATCTTGCATGGAAGTTCTTGATCAGATTTTTCCCTTCTGGTAAAACAGCCAGACTTAGAAGTCAAATTCTAAGTTTTAAACAAAGGGAGGGAGAAAATCTATATCAAGCCTGGGAAAGATTTAAATCCATGTTGCGGGACTGTCCTCATCATCATCAGTCCAATGAGGTGTTGGTACACACATTTATTGAGGGTTTGGAACCCCACACTAAAATTCTGTTAGATTCAGCAGCTGGAGGGCAAGCACTGGAAAAGACTTACGAGGAGCTGTACACTTTGCTCAACCGAATTTCACAGGGCAATCCAGAATGGAATGCAGATTCATCAAGAGGTGGAGCAAGGAAAGCAGCGGGAGTGCTTGAAGTGGATGGGTTTACAGCTATCGCTGCACAGATAGCTGCCTTGCAAAATCAGTTAAACAATCACTTCAGCAATATGAACTTAAACCAGCCTTCAGGTTCAGTCAATGCAGTTCAACAGATGTGGTGTGAAGTGTGTGGTAGTAGTGAGCATTCAGCTGAATGTTGTGGTGCAAATCCTGATTCTGTTAACTTTGTGGGCAATGCACAGAGAAATCAGCAGCAGTTTGGTAGTGGCTACAACTCAAATTGGAGGAACCATCCAAATTTTTCGTGGGGTAGCAACAACCAACAAGGCCAGGGTTCTGGTCAGGGTATGCAGAGAAATCAAGGAGGGCAACAAAACTTTCAAGCTCAATTCAGAAATCACAATGCCCCTCCTCCACCACCATCACCGACCATTGAGGAGATGTTCAAAACCATGATCGCTAATCAGGCGCAATTGCAGGCTGACTATGTTAAATTGGCAGCCGAAGTGAAGAACAATCAGTTGGCGACCAAGGCTCTTGAATATCAGTTTGGGCAATTTTCTAGTGCCCAAAATACAAGACCCAGAGGAGGACTACCTAGCGACACGGATCCTAATCCGAAGCAGGTTAATGCGGTGACCACGAGGAGTGGCTTACAGTTGAAGGAGGTGGAACCGGAAAGACCGCCTCAAAAGTCAGGAGCAGCAGATGTTGAGGAGGAACAAAGTTCTGATAGGGGGAAGACTAAAGAAGCAGAATCAGAAAGGCCTCCACCCCCGTTCCCTCAACGACTTAAGAAACACAAGGAGGAGGCGTGTTTCAAGAAATTCATGGAGGTGCTTAAACAGGTACATGTTAACTTACCTCTTGTTGATGTCTTGCAGGGAGTGCCAAAGTATGCAAAATATATTAAAGACATCGTGGCTAACAAAAGTCGTTTGACTGAGTATGCCACGGTGGCTTTAACGGAGGAATGCACTTCCCGGATTCAGAATAGACTGCCCACGAAACTGAAAGACCCTGGAAGTTTTACTATCCAGCTGACTATTGGGCAAAGTATCCGAGCTCGTGGATTATGCGACTTGGGGGCAAGTATAAATCTGATGCCATCTTCGGTATTCAGAAAGTTAGGCCTAGGGAGTCCTAGACCTACAACTGTAATCTTGCAATTAGCGGACAGGTCCTTAGCTAAGCCGAATGGCATTGTTGAGGATGTGTTAGTGCAAGTGGGCTCCCTCATTTTTCCGGTTGATTTTATTGTTCTGGACTTTGAACCAGATGCTGAAGTCCCATTTATTTTGGGATGACCCTTTTTGGCAACCGGAAAAGCATTAATTGATGTAGCTGCGGGTCAACTTACAATGCGGGCACATGACAAGATAGAAGTGTTTGACGTGTACAAAGCACCCAAGCTCCCGATTGCAAATGAGGAACTCTCGGTGATCGATGTGATTGATCATGGGAATGCTAATATAATGAATGATTCCCGAGAGTTAACAGGAAGGCCACCAAATGAGGTTGAGCACTCCTGGGGGGAGGACAAGGATCGTGAAAAATCATCCCTCACCCTAGTAGATAATTGAGCATAATGGACGTCGAGCCGCGACGGTAAACCAGGCGCTGCACGGGAGGCCACCCGTGAAAAATATTTTCTTTCTTTTTTTTAGTGTAAATAATTTTTATTTTTTTATTTTTCTTTTCTTGATTAGGTTTATATTCTTCTTTTAGTTAATACTTTTCATTTTAGTTAGGGAAATCTATTAATCTAACCAATTTTGTTTAGTGAGGTGATTTTTTAGGTCTAACGGAGAGAAATATGCATGGAATTGGGAAGAATAAGGCAAGGTATGAAAAAATAATTTAATGGAAGAAACAGTGCACTGGCGCGTTGGCTCCGTGTCACAGAGGAAGGGCTCCGCGTTACCCTCCGTGACACGTTGAAGGCAAAATCCGGATTTTTAAAATTTCCAGAGAGCCATCGCGTTGGCTCCGTGTCACGGAGGAGGGGCTCCGCGTTACCTTCCGTGACACGTTGCCTTATATTTGGTGCCGGGTCACACCGGGTTGCCGGGTGACCCGCGTGTTTTTCTTTAAATTAACCCCGATTTTGCCCAATTTTTCCCCATTTCTTCTACTCTCCGCGACCAAAACACCCAAATCCCCCTCCCCAACTAACGTGCCACGCTATTAGGCAAGGAATACGTCAAGTTTCTTTGGTTCTTCAACTCAAAGGTACGTTTTCCTCATTTCTCTCAAATTTTTTGGCGATTTTAGTCGAATTTGGGCATGTGAGGTGAGATATATCACCCCAAGTAGCAATTTAACATGATGTTGAGTTATTTGTGATTGATATATGTTCGGATTGTTGTAATTAGCGGTTGAACTTGTCGATTACGTGAATAATTCGGATTTGAGTGAAAAATTGCATTCTAGGGCTTGGGTTATTGAATTTGACTTGGGTGACTTGATAATTCGATAAATTAGATGCGGAGGTGTGTTTGTAAATTGAGATAAGTCGTTGTAAATATTGTATGAATGTTAAAAGACGACGAATTCTCGAATTTTTGGGAAAGTGCGAAAATTGTGTAAATTGGTTTGATAATTTGGATTCGTGTGTATATAGAATGTTTTTGTCATTGTTTTTAGTTTTTGTTTTTATTGCTTGTGCGATGGTTGAATTGCTAGAGATAGTAGGATTGGGATTAGCTGTATGAAGTCTGAGTAGTACGCTAACCGTTATGCTGTCGAAATTTTTTTGTGAACGCACTAAGCATAAAGTGTATACTTGTTGTCTTTGGTGTAAATAGAGTTATCCTTGTTGTAGTTTTGTAAAAGTAGCTAAGGCCTAAGTGTGGGGTAAACGTTGTGTAACCCGACCTTAGCCGAAGTTAACATGTTTATAGCTTAACTTTGTGCTTGTTTGTGTATATTGACAGGTACAATGGCTAGTAGACAGTATAAGGGCAAGGGTGCTTCTACCTCAGGCACCGGCAGAAAAAGAATGAGATTGGGCACCGAAGTCCCAGCTGCACCAGCTGTTCCGCGCGGCCAACGCCGCCAATACGGAACAAGGTGGGTAACCGAGGAAGGAAAGAAATGGTATGCTAAGCATAAGGAGAGCAAGTACTTCCCGGAGGAACATATTGCACGGGAACCACTAGCACAGGAGTTCCCCCGTATTCTGCAAAGGATTGAAGCAGCTGGGCTCAGCTTTATCTTTCAGGAGCCCAAGGAGTGCAACCTTCATTTGGTCCGAGAGTTCTACGCAAATTGGAACCCGGCCATCAGAAGCCACACAATAAAAATCAGAGGGCAGATTGTCACTCTGGAACCCCAGTAATTTAATGCCATCGTTGGAGCGCGGGACACAGACGCCCACGTTCTCCACCAGCTAAACATCACCCCACCATACGCCGACATCAGATGTACGTTGTGTGGGGATCGATCCACATCCCGATGGAGTAGACATAAGGAGAGGGGTTACCACCAGACTCTGCCTTATTCGCAGATGAACAGGGAGGCCAGAATATGGCTGAAAATTATATGTTCGTGCTTGACCCCGGGAGTTCATATGACGGATGTGACCCGGGACCGTGTCTGCTTGGTGTATGCCCTTATGAAAGGGCTTGAAATTGATGTTGGGGCGGTCATTATATCTGCCATGAAGAGAGCCAGACTACACCAGGGCCACAGGTACGGGTTTGGCAGACTCATCACCACCTTCCTCCGAGGCCTTGATGTCGAGGAAGAAGCCTTGGATTACATCCCGCAGTTGGAGCGGAGGGCCCTCGATGTGACAAAAACTAAGGCCCCTGACACCACACATGGGCCAGTGCTGACTCTGGGCGAGCGACATGCTCGTGACGATCAGTACATGGCACGTATGTTCGGCATGCAGATGCTTCAGCTACGGATTGGTGGGAGACCAGCCACCGAGGAAGAATTATGGCAGCTAGAGCTGGATTACCCATTTGGCGAGAATGCCAAAGCCTTATGCCGAGTGGGACCAGCCTTCGTGGAGTCGACTGATGACGATGTCCCTACTGATGAGGAGACACGTCGGGAGGACTCCGATGTGGAGTCCGATGACGATGATGGAGCTGACTCAGACATGGGGGACGAGGCAGCAGCACCAGATGAAGAAGTCGAATATTTTGACTGATCAGGGAGTTCCACCACCCGAAATTTTGTTTTGTAATTTTTGTGAACACTGGGGACAGTGTTTGATTTAAGTGTGGGGTGGGGAGTAGATAGGTGCTGGGACTTAGGCTCTAATTTGCTGTATGCTTTTTCCTTGGTTTGTATGTATGTTTGTGCTACCCTGCTGTGAACTGATTTGTGTGTATCCGTATATATTTGTGTGGTTAATGATGTGTGTTATGAAAAGTTATGGTTGCCAGTGTAAATATTTTGTAAATATTTTTTTTTCTATCGAGATGATCGATATTTTTCAAAAATTTTCGCGAAAATATTTTGCACTTGTAAATATTTTCTTTCTATCGAAATGATCAATGTGTTGCAAAAATTTTCGGTTTTTATTTTGTTTGGGTTTCTCGGAGTTTGTTTTCGGTTCTTTTACCGAGAATAGCCCCATTGAACCGATGTCATAGTTAGTGACCGTTCCCTATGATAGATGGATGACGACCGTCTTAAGGAAAATGTAGTCGGTAGGAGTAGGATTTTAATTTGTTTTTAATTTTTCTTTGGTGGATTGCATCAATGAACTGTAGTTGCTTTATGGTTGCAAAAATTTCATTGCGTGTGTAACTGATGTTCAAAATGTGAAAATGATTCGTTTGAAAGCATGCAATTTTGTAAATACGTTGAGTTACCTAGGCTGCAGAATTTGATTCAGTATGATTGAGGCTTAATTTTGAATTCATGTGATTGGCTAATTAGAGAGTCTGTGAATGCATCTTGATTCGAGCATGTGCATGAAGTGTGAAGTGAGGTATTGTTATTCCATGCCATTGTGAATTGTCTAGAACTTGCCTGGTGTGTATACAAAACGAAATGAAGGACGTGTAGTGTTGGAAAGGATGTAGGCATTTCTTTGTTTTAACCGATAGTTTCCATTTTGTTTCTTGTCAAACTCTACCTTTTTATATGTTGTATACCCTAGTCAGCCCGTTGAGCCTTTAGCCGATTTCTTTCTTTCTTTTGTCCAAAATTGTATAAACCAAGCTTTATTCCTTCTTTTCATTAGCTGTAAAAGTCTATACAAAACTCTTAAGCACTTACAAAGAAAAGAAAATGTTCCACCAAAGTGTTAAAGAGTGAAAAGAGTGAAAAGAAAAAGAAAAGCAAAGTGAGGAAAGAAAAGATGATGTTGAAGAGGCACTTGTTATAATTAAATGATATTGAGGGTACATGAAAACCCTTTGTTTTGTGTCAAGTGTGTTTGATGAAATGGGCAGTACGAAAGTAAACCAGCATGAATGGGAGAAAAAGAGAAAAGAGAGGAACAAGGTCCATGTGTCGATGGGAATGTGTTGAAAAGGCGCTTAAGGATGCTAGCGACTATTATTGGCTAATCCAATATATATACTAGATCCATAGCCCTGTTACAACCCATTAAAGTCCTACTTGATCCTACATTGCATTTCTTTATATTAGTGGAGTAATACACTAAGGGCAAGCCTATGGGTCACGACATGATGCATGTGAATTCTTTTGGGAGAGAGAGTGAAATTAATTTTTATATGCCCCTACTTGCATGTTTGTGTGTTGCATGAACAAAAAGGGGAAGATTCTCTTGAGTTGTGAGGGCACATGCTTGATGAAAGATTGATTTTCGTGTCGGATTTCTTGATTAGCTGATTTGCATGAGTTTGCCGATATCAAGAATCAATTCATAAAGTCTAGGAAGTCTTGATGTATTAAAGGTCATTGTATTGTAAGACCAAGCATCTTTTCGTGATGATTTGCAAAAATTGAATTATCGGTATGACCGTAACGTAAATGATCGCACCATAGTGACGAAGGTTGGGATGTAATTTGCATGAGTTGTGTATGTGTTGTTCGAGGACGAACAAGGATTTAAGTGTGGGGTAAGTGATCTTGGGCAGATTTATATGCCCAAGTGATACTCAAACGTATTATTTTTGCCTTGTTTGGGTGCAATATGTATATATTCTCATGTAATTGGTAATAAAATGTGAATTTATACTAACCAACATGATTAGCATTTGTTTTGCAGGAAAATATGATTTGTAGGAGCTAAAATGCATGTTGGAACTATATCGGAGTTGGACTTGGATACGAGCGTGGAAAAAACATTGGAATGCGCAAAGTATAGGGGCTCCGTGATGGAGCCGTGCCACGCTACCATCGCGGAGGCATACTGCCTGGAGAGGAAATTAAATGGCAAATTCCAGTGAGGCCTCGTGACAGCTCCGTGGCACAGAGATAGGCCTCCGTGTTGGCCTCCGTGCCACGTTGAGGCTAATTTACCGGATCCTGGATTTCCAGTGAAGGTCCGCGTCCATGCCGTGTCACGGAGGCAGTGCTCCGCGTTGACCTCCGTGACACGTAGCTTGTTATTCCGAGAAAAATTTCCCTCTAGTATAAATAGCACACTTAGGTTTATTTTAATTAGTTCAGACTTGGTGGAGCTAGGACGTGGGTTAGCAGCAGTTGAGGGACGAAAAAGCTAAGGGATTTCTTCTCTTCCTTTCTTCTTTCAATCAATTGTATGTATGATTTACACTTGTTTTAGGATGATCAATCCACAAATGAGTGGCTAATTCTCTTCCTTGCTAAGGTTTTGAACATGTGTAGTGAATTTTGATTGTAAATGATATGGTTTTCTTCTTCTTCTTTCATGTTGTTCTATTAATTCTTGTTCTTACTGCATTAGTGCTTGGCCGACATTAATGTACATCTAAAAAGTCCAATTTCACTCGAGAGAGCAAGAAATTGGAAAGCTGTGAATTAATAGGGTATTGTTCTTAACTTGATTTGGGAAAATTGGGTTTTGATGTGCTTTCCTGATAGAAATATACTTGAAAGCCGTATTAGTCAATTTAGGAACCGGAATTGTATTGCTAGGTCATAAATTGCATTTGATCACAGAAATGTAGACGAATGGTTTATGATTCTTAAGTGAAATTAAATACGAGAGTTTTAATTTCTAGGCTACTGTTCTTGGCTAGCAACATGAAGAAGAGATTAACCGAATTATTATTATAATCGAATTCATTACTTGTTCTTAACCTTGGCATGCTCATATCCATAGTTTAAATTCACAGTAAATAATTGTTAATAGTTTTAGTATATATAGATTTTATAAACAAAAACTCATTTAACTATTGGTTACGTTGTTGTTAGCATAATTAAAAGTAAGATAAGAATATAGTATACTTAGGCAAATTTTACATATCCTGAGCCTCCTTGGATCGATACTTGGCTTACTTAGCCACTTTATTACTTGTTTGACCACGTGCACTTGCGTGTCGGTTTATAATATATAATACCAACCGAAACAGCCGAACACCAAAAACTTGACGTGCCCAATTCGCGCGTCCGCAAGTGTACGGATCGTGCAAGTAATATAGTGGCTCTTTTTAAGAACCGGATTGTCGAACCCACAGGGACTGGACCCATTCCTCTAACTATCCATTTCTAGTGCGATCTTAAATACCTCAAGTGTTGGTTATAGACATTTTCGATTGAGATTAATTAAGTCTAAGTTTGGGTCAACGAAATATTCTGAAATCACTCTAGGAGCAACATAGAGTTAAAACCAATTAATCATGCAATCCTACGATTTGCAATGGGTTAAGCATGGAACTATCAATTGTTATTTCACATATGTGACCTAAAATTAAATATCTATGAGTCTAGATTCCAGCACATAAAATTGTTCGTCAATCCAACTTCGAAGTAGAGAGATATTCGCATTTTTGCGAAACTGCACAAGCAGGCACCTCACAAGGTCTTAAGGCGATGGAGAACTATAAATAGCCCCTTGGTCGGTTGTTCTTCATCCAAATTCATTTCCAACAAGTTTCTTCATGAGAAACCTCTCTCTAACTCTCCCTTAAGTGTTCTAAGTGTTCCTAACGTAAGAAGACATGGTTTAACATGATATTTGTGTCAGGAAGTCGGGAATCGTGTGTAGTCCGTGGTTTGGTGTCTTTTCCGGGCTGTTAGGTGGATATTTCATGGTTAATCTGTTGGTAATCCTTATTTCTTTTGTTCTCCTTAGTTTTTAAGGTTGTTTATAGGTGTTTTAACGCCGATAGGTTGTTGTCTCAGAGTTTCTACCGTCGAATTCCTATGAATCTTATCGGATAAGCTTCGTTTGTCTTTTCTTGTTATTGAGTTATGTTGGCTGTGTTTTGGCAGAATATTGGACTTCCTTTAGGCAGTATTGTCATGGTTTTGAAGGCTCAAGTTCAGCTAGTCTTGAAGCTAAGTATGTTAGGCTTGTCTCTCCCTTTGTCGTCATGAATTCCATAGTCGTTGTCGTCCGTGTTGATGTGTGTGTTGGCTGTTTTGCGATGGATTGTATTTTTTCTATTATTGAACTCTTGTTCTTCTGTTTATATGGCGATAAAGTTGTGTATAAGGTTCTGGTTTGGTTGGTGGCTCGGGCTTGAGTGCGAAAAATAGTAGTCATGGAACATTGTTAGGCTCGTGTCGAGAGGCCGTGTGTGAGGTGTGTGGTTCTTGTAGCAAGTTTTGGGATGTTTTAGTGAATGAGATTAGGTGATCACATTGACAAGTGAATGGGGTATTATAGTAGTTAAGGTCGATGGTTGCGACGATCTTTTGTTATATTCGAATCGGTGATTGTGTCGATGGCACGTGACAACCGTGGTGACACTAGGGCTGATTTTGCTGTGTCCCTTGATGTTAGTAGTAATTAGAATGGTGTGTGTCTGTTTGTAATTCTTGGTGATATATTGGTTAGTATGGTAATCCTTAGCTCGGCTAATGGCTCGTTAGTGGACGGCTAGACATGAAAGAATAGTAGTTTGTTGTATTAGTCGGGTTGGGGGTTTGAGAGCCAATTGTGGGATATTTGAGCATGTATTATTATTGTTGTTTCTTGTGTGTGTTGTATTGAGGCCTTGTGTCTTGGATATACCCGATGCACGAGAGTTGTTTCTGCTAGGGGTCGATCCCGAGGTGCCCTGTGGCTTGTTGATACCCGACGCACGAGAGTGTTTCCGGCTGAGAGGTTGAGCCCAATGAGTGAAATGACCTACAGGGTTGAGAATGATATCCTTCGTAATGTCGAGTAGAAACATGATTCGAGAGTGGTCCGACATGTCTGAGCCTTCCTGGGATCGCGATTGATTCTCCCAAATGGATTGAGCTCCGCTAACTGTGCACAGCCGAGAGAGTGTCTGGTAGTGCATGATTGATGATGTTGATTAACTGGTGTTTACTTTTGATTTGTTTGGCATTATATTGTGGTTGTTTCTTGTGTTATTTGTTATATGATAGCAGTGGATGCTAGATGTTGGCTGGTGTTAGCTGAGGCCATTAAGAGGTCTAGAGGCGATGACAGGTGAGTTGGGTCATCTAGGTGTCGTTGTATTGTTATTTACTTTTTGAACTTGTCGGGCTTATGGGGGCTAGGTAGGTTCTACTTGTATGTTTTCTTGTACTTTCCAGGCTTATGGTGGCTAGGTAGGTTTTATATATTTACTTAAGTTGAGTTCTCTTTCTACGATATTTGGTATATCTATTGATCTCTAATTTTTTTCTTCCAGTTGTTTCTGCCTTTCATGCTCGGTACATTATTGTACTGACGCCCTATTCAGGGCACTGCATTCATGCCTGCAGGTGATGGTGGGTTGTTAGATCAGGTTCTTGGTTGCAAAGTGGAGTTCCAGCTGAGTCAGTGTGCTCCCGTTCTTTCGAAGTTGCCAGAGTTTGAGTTATGGGTAGTTTGGGGCCCTGTCCTGGATAATTCATTTCTATTATATTTTTTATAGGCTCGTAAACATTTATTGTGGGTGTAGTGTCATTGTTTTAGGCCAGGTGGGCCATGTTGTTTAGTTGTTCTTCCATTTCGTGGCCTTGAAGGCAAATTGTATTTATTTTTCTTTGTTGGTCAGGTGAGCCAGCTTCCGCTATAGTTTATCGTCTTATTCTGATTTTATAGTTGTTGTGTTGTTGAACCTCATCGGTTCTGGCCTTTGTTTTATTTTTTGGCGTCGTCTATGCTCATATCAGGGGTGGCACCAAGTGCCAGTCACACCTCCCCGGGTTTAGGGTGTGACAAACTTGGTATCAGAGTAGTTCATCCTAAGGAGTCTACGAGTCGTGTCTAGAAGAGTCTTGTTTATGTGTGCATTGCACATTGTACTTATAAACAGGAGGCTATAGGGCATTTAGGATTGTTACCCTTCTTTCTGGATCAAATCGTGCAAGAAGTCAGATGTCATAGGAGTCGGGTCTAGACTCATGTTTCTGACTTTTGCAGGGATGCTTGTAGCTTGATGAATTATAGCCGGCCAGTGGCTACACATGGCAGCAGGTAAGATTCTTATTTTGATTGTGGTTATAGTTGGCGCGCCTCGGCATGGTGCAAGGTTTTTTTGTTTGGAGTTATTTGTGGACGATTTGGTAGTCTTTTCAAAAGAAAGAACCGATCACATCGAAAATTTACTCAAGTTCTTCGAAAGGCTTGCCATGTGAGGCTATGTCATGCGATGTCGTGCTGTGAGTTGAAGTCGTGCGTGTAGTCCAACATTCGAGGGAGAATGTTTCTAAGGGGGGAAGGATGTAACACCCCGAATAACTTGAGCGATAAAATTGTATTTTTGAGGTAGCACTAAGAGTACATAATAGGATAAAAAGGAAGTTTTATGAGTAATTTGAATCACTCCATGATCATATTTAAGATTGGACGTCGATCAAGTTGTAGAACAAAATTCAAAAAAAGCTATCGCAACATTTCCTTCTTGAGATTTTTTGAAATGTAGGTCAAATGTCTCAAGTCTTTTCTCCCAATCTATAAGGAGTTAGGGGGTGTGCGACCTATCAAATTAAAGATCTATGAGGTCTAGTTGCCAGCGCATAAAACCGTTCTTCAATCCGACTTCGGAGTAGAGAGATATTCGCATTTTCACAAAACCGCGCAAGCAGGCACCTCACAAGGTCTTAAGGCGGTGGAGAACTATAAATAGCCCCTTGGTCGGTTTTTCTTCATCCAAATTCATTTCCAGAAAGTTTCTTCATGATAAACCTCTCTCTAACTCTCCCTTAAGTGTTCTAAGTGTTCCTAAGGTAAGAAGCCATGGTTTAACATGATTTTTGCGTCGGGAAGTCGGGAATCGCGTGTAGTCCGTGGTTTGGTGTCTTTTCCGGGATGTTAGATGGCTGTTTCGTGGTGAAGCTGTTGGTAAGCCTTCTTTATTTTGTTCTCCTTATTTTTTAAGGTTGTTTATAGGTGTTTTAACGTCGATAGGTTGTTGTCTCGGAGTTTCTACGGTCAAATTCCTATGAATCTTATCAGGTAAGCTTTGTTTGTCTTGTTTTGTTATTGAGTTATGTTGGCTGTGTTTTGGCAGAATATTGGACTTCCTTTAAGCAGTAGTTTCATGTTTTTGAAGGCTCAATTTCGGATAGGCTTGAAGCTAAGGTATGTTTGGCTTGTCCCTCCCTTTTTCGGCATGAATTCCATAGTCGTTGTCGTCCGTGTTGAGGTGTGTGTTGGTTGTTCTGCGATGGCTTGTATTTTTGCTATTATTGAACTCTTGCTCTGTTGTTTATATGTAGATAAAGGTGTGTATAAGGTGCTGGTTTGGTTGGTGGCTCGGGCTTGAGTGCGGAGAATCATAGTCATGGCAAATTGTTAGGCTCGCGTCAAGAGGCTGTGTGTGAGGTGTGTGGTTCTTGTAGAAAGTTTTGGAATGTTTGAGTGAATGATATTAGGTGATCATATTGACAAGTGAATTGGGTATTAGAGTAGTTAAGGTCGATGGTTGCGACAATCTTTTGTTATATTCAAATCGGCAATTGTGTCAATGGCACGTGACAGCCGTGGTGCCACTTTGGCTGATTTGGCCATGTCCCTTGATGTTAGTGGTAATTAGAGTGGTGTGTGGGCTTTTTGTAATTCTTGGTGTAATTTTTGTAATTCTTGGTGATAGACTGGTTAGGATGGTAATCCTTAGCTCAGCTAATGGCTCGTCGGTGGACAGCTAGACATGAAAGAATAGTAGTATGTTGTATTAGCCGGGTTGTGGGGTCTGAGATCAAATTGTGGGCTGTTTGAGCATGTATTATTATTGTTGTTGCTTGTGTGTGTGTTGTGTTGAGGCCTTGTGGCTTGGCGATACCCGATGCACGAGAGTCATTCCGGCTAGGGGTCGATCCCGAGGTGCCTTGTGGCTTATTGATACCCGACGCACGAGAGTATTTTCGACTAAGAGGTTGAACCCAAGGAGTGAAATGACCTACGGGGTTGAGAATGATGTCCTCCGCAGTGTCGAGTTGAGACATGATTCGAGAGTGGTCCAACATATCTGAGCCTTCCAGGCATCGCGATTGGTTCTCCCAGATGGATTGAGCTCCGCTAACTGTGTGCAGCCGAGAGAGTGTCCAGCAGTTCCTGATTGATGATGTTGATTAACTGGTGTTTACTTTTGATTTGTTTGGCATTATATTGTGGTTGGTTTTGTGTTATGTGTTATCTGACAGCAGTGGATGCTAGATGTTGGCTGGTGTTAGCTGAGGCCATTGAGAGGTCTAGAGGCGTTGACAGGTGAGTTGGGTCAGCTAGGTGTCGTTGTATTGTTATTTACTTTTCGAACTTGCCCGGGCTTATGGGGGCTAGGTAGGTTCTACTTGTATGTTTTCTTGTACTTGCCAGGCTTATGGTGGCCAGGTAGGTTTTATATGTTTACTTAAGTTGAGTTCTCCTTCTACGATATTTGGTATATCTGTTGATCACTAATCTTTGTCTTCCAGTTGTTTCTACCTTTCATGCTCAGTACATTATTGTACTGACGCCCTAGTCAGGGCACTGTATTCATACCTGCAGGTGATGGTGGGTTGTTAGATCAGGTTCTTGGTTGCTGAGTGGAGTTCCAGCTGAGTCGGTGTGCTCCTGTTCTTTCGGAGTTGCCAGAGTTTGAGTTATGGGTAGTTGGGGGCCCTGTCCTAGATAGTTGATTTCTATTATATTTTTTAGAGGCTCGTAAACATTTGTTGTGGGTGTAGTGTCATTGTTTTAGGCCAGGTGGGCCATGTTGTTTAGTTGTTCTTCCATTCCGTGGCCTTGACGGCAAATCGTATTTATTTTTCTTGGTTGGTCAGGTGAGCCAGCTTCTGCTATAGTTTATCGTCTTATTTTGATTTTATAGTTGTTGTGTTGTTGAACCTCATCGGTTATGGCCTTTGTTTTATTTTTGGGCCTCGTGTATGCTCATATCAGGGGTGGCACCAAGTGCCAGTCATACCTCTCCGGGTTTGGGGTGTGACAGTAAGTTTTGGCTAAACTCAGTAGCATTTTGGGCCATGAGTATTTAGCAAAGGTGTGCAGGTGGTCTCTCAAAAGATAGAATCGATGAAGAATTAGTCTAGACATATCAGTCCGATAAATAATAGGAACTTTTTGGGTTTAGCTTGCTACTATAGGAGGTTCGTTGAGGGATTTTCATCCGTTACAGCATCGTTGACTAAGTTGACCAAGAAGAAGGTCAAATTTCAGTAGTTGGATGCTTATGAGAAGAGTTTTCTGGAGTTAAAGACTCGACTCACTTCTGTCCCAGTATTGGCCGTACCAGAGGGCACGAATGGTTTTGTTGTGTATTGTGATGCCTCTATAGTTGGTCTTGGTTGTTTGTTGATGCAATATGGTAAGGTCATTGTGTATGCCTCTAGACAGCATAAGACTCATAAGAAGAATTATTCAATGCATGACCTAGTGTTGGTAGTTGTGGTTTTTGCTTTGAAGATTTAGAGGCACTACTTGTATAGGGTGCATGTGTATATGTTCACGAACCACAAGAGCCTTCAGTGTGTGTTTACTCAAAAGTACCTGAATTTGCGGCAAAGAAGATGGCTAGAGCTTCTCAAAGACTATAACATGAGTGTCATTTATCATCCAAGCAAGGCCAATATAGTGGCGAATGCTCTTAGTAGGTTGTCCATGGAGAGGGTGTCTCATGACGAGAATGGGAGAAGGAAATTGGTGAAGGATGTCCATAGGCTTGCTCGTTTAGGGGTTCGCCTTACAAATTCTATGGATGGTGGTGTTATCATTCAGAATGGGTCGGGATCTTCATTGGTGATGGAAGTTAAAGCTAGGCAAGATGAGGATCCTATCCTAGTGAAGTTGAAGAAAGTTGTTTGAAATAAGAAAGTGGAGGTTTTCTCCCCAGAGAGAGATGGTGTACTCTGATATCAGGGCCGATTGTGTGTCCCGGCTGTAGATGACTTGAGAGAGTGGATGTTGAGAGAGATTCATGGCTCTCGGTACTCTATCCATCCAGGTGCCACCAAGATATACTGTTATCTATGAGAAGTCTATTGGTGGAATGGCATGAAGAAGGACATAGCGGAGTTTGTGGCTAAGTGCCTAAACTAACAGAAAGTGAAGGTTGAGCATCAGAGACCTGGAGGTATGCTTTAGGACCTTAGTGTTCCTACTTGGAAGTGGGAAGAGATCAATATGGACTTCATTACAAGCTTGCCTTGCACCCACTGATAGTATGACTCTATATGGGTGATTGTGGACAGGTTGACCAAATCATCCCATTTCTTACCGGTCAAAACCACCAATGTAGATAAGGATTATGTTAGATTGTACATTCGAGAGTTAGATTGATTGAATGGAGTTCCTTTTTCCATCATCTCAGGTGCTTAGTTCACCTCTCAATTTCGGAGGTCGTTTCAAAGAGGCCTTGGTACTTAGGTGAAACTTCGTATAGCTTTTCACTTGCAGACAGATGGTCAGATCGAGCAGAGCATTCAAACTCTTGAGGACATGTTGAGATCGTGCATGATTGATTTTAAGGGTAGTTGGGATGATCACTTTCCTCTCATCGAGTTTGCTTACAATAACAGTTACCACTCCAACATTCAGATGGCTCCATTTGAGGCTCTTTATGGGTGGAGGTGTAGGTCACCTATTGGATGTTTTGAGGTAGGTGAGGCTATATTTATAGGGCCACATTTAGTTCAGGAGGCTATGGAGAAAGTTCAGCTTATTAAAAGAAAGGCTGAAAACAGCTCAGAGTCATCAGAAATCGTATACGGATGTGAGGAAGAGAGAGCTCGAGTTTGAGATTGATGATTGGGTGTTTCTAAAGGTGTCTCCCATGAAGGGAGTGATGAGGTTTGGTAAGAAAGGAAACCTTAGTCCTCTATATGTTGGTCATTATAGGATTCCGAGGCGAGTTGGCAAGGTGGCATATGAGTTGGAGCTACCAGCAGAGTTAGCTTCAGTACATCCAGTTTTCCATGTATCTCTGTTGAAGAAGTGCATTAGTGACCCGGCCTTAGTTGTTTCGATGGATAGAATAGGTGTGAAGGATATCCTTACCTATGAGGAGGTTCCGATTGAGATCCTTGATTGTTAAGTTCGGAAGTTGAGAAACAAAGAAGTAGCTTCAGTGAAGGTTTTGTGGAGAAATCAGCTTGTTGAGGGGGCTATGTGGGAAGCCGAAGCAGATATGATGTCTAGATACCTGCATCTTTTCCCTTCTGACTCAGTTCCTTCATGAGGTATTAGTTTCCTTCTTAGCACTCTATTCAGTTTCATGTCATGTTCATGTCTCTAAGTGCCTTTCATGTCATAGCATGCATATATGTTTCATGAATTCAGTTCAGTTATGTATATCAGTTCTGAGTCAGTCACTTCATTAGTTTTCAGCTATAATTGTTCAGTTTTAGGATTTCAGATCCTTCCCCAGCCTTCCAGTATGCTTAATCTACATTCGAGGATGAAATTTCCCAAGGGGGAGATAATGTAACACCCCAAAAGTCCCTAAGATTAGACCCAAGGTTTGGAACAGAGAAAATAGGAAAATATGCACCAGGTCACAGAACGACTCATCAAATGAATCGTTAAGTCACTTGACGGATTGTTGAGTGGCCCGTTAAGTGGTTCGAAGTTGGGAAAAATTTTATCTTCCGGAAGCCATGATAGATGGTGAGATGATTCATTAGGACTCTCCAAAAGTCATGGTGTGACTCGTTAAGTGTGCAGTGGTGGCGAAAAGGTTGATTTTCTAGTGTACAGAACGGATTGAGAGATGAGTCGTTGTGTCCCCTAAAGACTTGTTAATTCACTCATTGTGTGAGAAAGATCATAGAATGAGAAGAAGTTGTCAGTGGCAACGAATCAGGGGATGACCCATCAAGTCTCCCAATGGGTCGTCCTGTCCCTCGTTAGGTTTGGCAGTGTGGAATTTCCTATCAAATCATTGAGGGTGTTTTCATAATTCCAAAGTTCTTAACTCCTAAACTACATCATTTTACGCTTCCTAAAGATTTTCTTAAGAGGGTTTAACCTAGCCTAAGTCATTATGCTCTCATAATTTCATTGAATTTGAAATCCTCTTCCAAGATCAAGCTAGAATTCCTCCTCAATATCTTCCTCAATTCTTTTTGGCCTTCAAGACCAGCTTAGAAATTAAGTTACCCAGGTATGTAGGGCCATGAATGGGGAATTTATTCCACCCTCGTGCCTAATTTATTCTATAATTCATGAATTCAAGTCTCCAATGAAGTATGTTGAAATTTCTAGGGTTTTATCCCAATTCCATGCAATGTTTGTGGGTCAAATTCTATCAAGTTTCAATTATTGATTTAAGGCCAATGGGGCAAATTTTATTCCCAATTTAATTATGTATTTATGATTTCAAGTTTTATGAAAATTATGCCCTATTATGCATGATTTATGAAATTAAGCTCATGAGTCCATGATTTCAAGTATAATAAAGTAAATTATGCTTTATGACTATTATGCATGATTCCCATATGATCCCTTCATGAGTTTATGGATTTTAGAGTATGATGATTTCCTCAAGTATGCATGGCTTTCATGAATATCAAGTTTATGATTATGGCTGACTCACGGGCCTATTTTATGGCTAGTTCACGTATCTCAAACATGTTATGAATCTCATGATCTCGACTAGCCCATGTACTTCAAGTATGTTTTGTGATTATGATATGAGCACAATATATTCTTTGGTAGTAGTATTTAACACCGAGTAGGTCGGGGTTCCAGCGCACCCAGGTCTCAAAATTACATGCCAACGTAGCCATGATGGGATCCTCCATGAGAGTGTCTTCCATGCCCATATGGGCCACCCATGAGTGATATCATGTCTTTTTCATGGTTCTACTCTTGGCAAGGTACGAACACCCTCCCGACTTGGGATTTACAGGTCGGGCTCCATGTATGCTCACGTGGGGTATGTCGGTTATAAGAATCTTCCAGTGTTCCTCATGATTTTAGTTACTCATGTTCATGACTTATGATATTATGTTTCTATAATATACTTGATCCATTGATCGGTTTATGAGTTTTCACTTATGAGTTCAAGCATGACAAGTTATATGATTTCTAATTCTAATCCTTGGGTCATTATGTTCGGATTATGATGAATAACTTATGCTTATGTATACTGTGGATTTATGGTTTAAAGCATGTTATTCTACTCTCCCGATTGTTTTGATTTATTTGCATGATTTTACACTATCGTTTACTAGCATGTTCTTACTTTCTCTACATACTCAGTTCATTCCAAGTACTAACCGCATACTCTATGTTATGTCGTCTCATGATATAGGTTCGAGTGATCCAACTTAGTCTCGCCGATAGCTCGCTTTCGATCAGTTCAGCCCTACTCCCGCTTGGGTGAGTCCTCATTCTCTAGGGACGTTATTAGTTTTATGTTTTTACCACGTCTTTTAGTTTTAGACCTAGAGGGTTAATTGGGGGTGTTGTCCCATCAGCCCATCAAATATTCTAGAGGCTTTTCAGATGACATGTATAGATATTTTCAGCGATGTTGGTTGTTGTTATTCTTGTGTTGACATGCGTCTCAAATTCCCGCTATTTCATGCTTATGTTTAAATTCCGTTTTAGTTTATGCTCGAGTTTCTATGCACATGTCATGGGTTAGCTTGGAGCCATTCGTGGTTCTAGGTCCCGTGTTTGGTTGGAGGATCTCAATTCGGATCGTGACAAGTTAGTTCATTAGTAAGCAAAGAATAGTCCCTATGCATGAGAAGAACCACCAGTTCCATTTCCTCCAACTCCACCCTAACCTCCTTAATGTTTTCCAAGAGAGCCACCTTCTCTTTTGCCTTAGAGTTCACCACCCTTTCACTCTCCTCCCCAGCACCAACTCCGTTATTGCCAACAACTCCCTTTGCCTCTCTCCTTCAACTACTTCATTTTGTTGTACATGTCACTCACTTGCAATGGAGTCAAGGGGTATTGACTATGTTTTTCCCCTCATATACAAAGGAATGTCAATTGGTTCTACCATCATGATTTATAGCTCTATCGTATTGCCAAGGTCGTCTAAGTAAGATTTGGCAAGCTTGGATAGGTACCAACCACATCAAAAAGAATCTCATCTTGGTATTTACCAATCTTGTACTTCATCACAACTTAGGGATGCACCCTCAACTCCCCACACTCACTCAACAATTGAAGTTTGTAAGGATTAGAGTGTTTGGTGGTGGGAAGGTTTATAAAGTCCACTAAAGAAGAACTTGCAGCATTGGCACAATTGCCACCATCAACAATCAAAGAGCACATATTCCCCTTAATGAGGCATTTAGAATGGAATAGATTTTTCCTTTGATTAGGGTCATCCATAGCCTTACTTATCATGATATGCCTCACTACAAAATTTGGAATGGTGAGCTCCCCTTCTTGAGGAATATTCTTGATTACCATGGCCTGCTTGGCTAATCCACAAGGAACACCAATATCATCACCATCCTCACACTCCTCATCATATACAACATCATCATCCACATGAGGTTCATCATTTTTCAACCCCCTCAATAACATCGACATCATCAAAGAAATAAGAATCATCAACCATCATAACAAATTCCCTCTGATTGAGGCACTCACTCATCTTATGACCAAAACCTTGACATTTGTAACATTTCAGAGTGCGAGAAAAGTTACCTCCTTAGTTTGGACAAAGTTTGGGAGTGGGCCTTTCTACTTGATAGCCTTTGACAAAGGTCTTCTTGACATCTTTCATGGTATTCTTGTTCTTTTGCCAATTGGAAGAAGAAATCTCCATCTTTCTTGTAGTTTCAAGTACCTTTGAACCCTTTAGATTTTCAAACTTCTCTTCTTGGAGCCCCACCTCTATCTCAATAGCCGCTTCAAGAGTTCCATTGATATTATGATAGTGGTGAAGTTTCATGTAGGATGTGATCTCCTTACTCGACCCGGCCTGAAACTGAGTCATTTCATTTAAAGAATCTTCATCAAAATCAATCCGCATCTTCAAAAGTTGGAACTCATCATAATATTGTTCTACACTTTTGGCGCCTTGTTGTAGAGTATAGATCTTCTTGAAGTGGTCTTGGAAATACCTCTCAGTAACATATTTTCTCCTCAAGATTGCCTTCAAATCTCCCCAAGGAGGAGAGGCATGCAAACCATTCATCCTCCTAGACTTTGCTTGGGTTTCCCACCAAGTGGAAGAAAAACCCTCAAATTGATCAATGGCATAAGAAGCCTTTCGGACATCAGACATTTTATTAGTCAAGAAGGTTCTATCACATTGCATCACCCAATCAAGAAAGACATTCGGGTTGCTTTCACCCTTGAAGGAAAGAAGATAACTTTTATGGAGTTAAGAATAATGTCTCAACTCTCATTGTTGCCATGGAACCCGTTATCTCTATATGGATCATCAATATAGTAATCATCATGATAAACTCAGCCATATCAGCCATCTCATATATAATCACCTCCATGCCTATCTTATTTGATGGATAGGACCATGTCTACCTCCTCTTCTATGGTGAGGACCTTGAAAATTTATGCGTGGTCATCTCATTTGGTTATGGTAATCATTGAAAATGTTATCAAACTCCTCTTGGAACTCCTCATGAAACTCACCATCCAAAGGTTAGACATTTTAGATTGGCCGAATATTTCGAATTGGAAGGTGGGTATTTAGTGGAGGAAAAGGCATATGTGGTTATGGTGGAGGTATATATAGTAGTGGTGGAGGGACATATGATTGTGATGGAGATACATATGGTAGAATAGTATTAGATAATGGAGCAGTGGAAGATGGTAGTGGAGTGGTGGAGGTGGATAGAACTTCCTATGATAACTATGTGGTGATATCGGTGAAAAAGAGTCATGACGGATTACACTTTTTTGTACATTATAGTGATAGAAAGGAGTAGAAGAAAAGTTCTTATTTCTTCTTTCAGCTCTACCAAATGATTGTCCATGTTATCCAGTCTCCCATCAATTCGGGAGATCATGTTCATCAAATCAAGTAAAGTGGGTTCGCCGGTGGGAACCCGATTTTCCTCTTATTGGTTGGCTATATACCTAATAAATACTAAAAATAAAATAAAACAAATGTGTTAAGTTCATGAAATAACTCACAGTAACTCAATAGATGCTCACCTTATATGCTTCACAAATTGCTACGTCCAAGGATTATAGCTTGTATAGTCCGTTGAGTTACAAGTGTTCAATCTCTACTTGAGGTCAAGAGTTGATTATTTTTTGACTCTATGTAGAAAGCTCAAACTAATAGAAGGGAACCAAGAAGCTTCAATGAGAATAAAGAAGAAAATTGGAAGAAGAAGAAGAAGCACGAAAAAATCAAATTGCTACGGCCAAGGATTATAGCTTTGTAGTCTATTGAGTTACAAGTGTTCAATCTCTACTTGAGGTCAAGAGTTGATTATTTTTTGACTCAATGTAGAAAGCTCAAACTAATAGAAGGGAACCAAGAAGCTTCAATGAGAATAAAGAAGAAAATTGGAAGAAGAAGAAGAAGCACGAAAAAATCTAACTAAAAAAAAACTTAGTAACAAAAAGTAGGATGATTTACTTGATGTGAAGTAGTTTTGAAAATTAAGGAAATGAAAAGATGATGTAGATGTTAGTTAGTTGAGAAACTGGAAGAAAATTGAGTGTAGAAAGAAGAACTATGAAGTTTGGACACTTAAAAGAAATTTGGGGTACAAAAAAGTCCCAATGCTTAAAAAGAAATTTTGTTAAAAAGCCAAAACTCACATTATTTGCTCTCTGAAGTTGAGCAGCACGGGCCAAACGCACGTGTAGGGAATGAACTGAGCTATAGGCGATAACTGGTCTGTTATGTGTCGTTGACTGGTATGCTACATGCCACTGACTGGGCTGCCGCATGGCAAATGATGCTGAGGTGTCTGCTGACGTGGCAGTCCACATGGAATATAATTTCTTTAAATTCAAACTTTTTTTATAAAATAATTTTCACATGTGGACCCACTAACATATTATGACAAAAATTCAAAAGACAAGATGAATCAAATGTACCTTGGGGTCCTCTTCTTTACTATGAAGATATGAAGTTCTTCAAGAACATGAAGAACAAACCCTTATCCAAAACTTTTCAAGAATTAGTATTTTCTTCCCCTTGATGTAGAGAACAAAATCCAATCAAATTTAAGCCTCAAATCACCTTCCACTAGCAAGACTTATTTGCGAATTTTTTCAAGTCTTCAATGGTAGAATGATGTTCACGACTCAAAATCCAATAGAAACCTAGATCTAGACTCAAAAAACACTAGAGAACACAATTCTAGTTCCAAAAACAACAAGATATCAAGAAAAAAAATTAAATTTTTTTTTGAATTTTGGGAATTTTGAATTTTTAATTATTATTCAATACCTGAATTTCAAGATTAGGGTTGTAAGAACAGAACTAATCCATAACTTTAGATACCAAATGATACAAGAAAAGAAAAGATAAAGGAACTAGACACAATATTAAAAGTAACAAGCAACCCTTGTTAAAGAATAAGGACCTCAAATTAATAATTCCAACAAGCACCTAGCTATGAGAAAGACCTCAAGAAAAATCAAATTTCCCAAGCAACCCGTCTTTCTACATAAGTCACAAGCTAAAGCTTTAAGCAAGCACACTACACTCAAAATAGTTTGAAGTTCAAATGCCATGAAAATATACCGTGGAAATTAAATAAACTCCTATTTATACTAAGTAAAGAAAAAGAAAGACTATTACAACTATACCCTTAATGAATAAGGGTCTTGTTTGGGTTTTTTCTTTTTTATTGAAATCAAAGAATGGCCAATTTCACATATAGCCACCTTCTTCATTCTCTTGGCCATCTTGTGCTCCTTCATCCACCCAAGCTATGATCCAAACATGAACCCTTTGGATGTCTCCCATATGCACTCAAGTGCCACCTTCTTCATAAAGAGACCTTGTAGCACTTGGAGTTCCCTTACTTGGCTCCTTGTGAAAATTCTTGAAGGGCCCTGGGTTGCATCAAAGGATGAGTGTTTGGGAGTGTCATAACAAAAGAAAGATGCAATCTTGAATTCAAGTTATTGAGAAGGCTATAAAAATTAAATGATTATATATGTCAAGTTGAAAATTTGCATCCCAGTGGCACTTCACATAAAGATATTATTAGTATTTATTTTGTAATTACTTATAGAAAAAAGGCTCAAAATACCCCTCTACTTTTATTTATTAGCTAGGTTTGCCCCTAGTTATATTATCGGGCTAAATATGCTCTGCCATTAACAAAGTATGCAAAAATACCCTCCAATTAGACGGTAACCCTCAAATTCCCATAAAATATCCAATTTTAATAAAATAACTCACTCCCAAAATTTAACTCGATCCAACCCATTAAACTAAATTACCCATATAAAATTAAACCAATTCAATTTCTCCTGACTATTTTTTGACTCTGAAGATCTCCAAAAGTGTTCTTTCTGAATTTATTACCAGCAAGAAAAATTAATGAGCGAACTTCAAGATAATCCTAACTTATTCACTAAAGGAATTGATTATTTAAGCTTACTATCAGTTGTTAAATAGCGGCATGATAGTTTTTCAAGACGTAAATAGATAAACCTATGGCTACGGATGAAGTTTCATATCCAGCAAGGAGCAAACTTAGTAGTAAACCAAAACTTGCTCCTTTGAAAGATTCTCCGGAACCCACCCAAGTAGGTCATTTTTGTTTCCTTTCATTTCCTTAAGCCTCTCCTCCATTTTTCTCTCGATATATCCAAGAATTTTCAATCAATTTGTAATAACAAAATAAATAAATTAAATTTAAATTCAAAGTCTTGAAAGTATACACTTTCTGTTTTTACAGAATCTGATCTCGGGAAAAATAGCATGCCCAAATGATACTTTATAACTTAGTTTTGCCTTGTTTATCTATTTAATTATATGCATTCTCATGTAATTTTATGTAAATGTGAATATATACACTAACCAACATGATTAGTTCTTGTTTTTGTAGGTTTATAATGAATTTGAGGAACTAATCCATGAGTTGGTGAAGTGGAGGCTTGGAATCGGAAGTAGAACGCGAACGTCGGCAAGGAGGGTGCGCGAAACAGACCACCTGCATGTTGGCAACGTACCACGACAGTCAGGCTACACGACAAGGGCCGTGACACGCCACCTGATGCGCTTCCCAAGCAGCGTGACACGCTGCCAACGCGGACAGCTTCTGCTTGGCGACTATTTTGCTTTCCAGTGTGCCTACGCGATGCTTCCGTGTCACGGAGGCATATTGGCGCGATAACCTCCGTGAAACGGAGTTATTCCATTCCGGGCATAATTTTATACATCTCTCATTTACTATAAATAGGCCCCTTAGCTCCTAAAATAAGGGGGTCACGATCTTATTCTGAAAAACCACCTAGGAGTGAAGGAAGAAGTGGGAGAACTCACCTAGGGTTCATCAATTTCATTTTCTCTTCTACCAATTCTTGTAAGTACGTTACTTTAACAATGTTTTCTTGTAATTTTACGAACATGAGTGGCTAGACCCCTTCCTCTAGGGTTGAAGCCACAAGATATGATTGTGATTTTGCGATTTTGTTTTGATTTTAAGTTATTGATTGTTGTTTTGTCTTGCATTCTGAATTATGGTTGTTTTTATGACTGATCACCATGAAAACAAGTGGGTTAAGCTTATGTAGATGCTTGATAAAGATAACCTAGGCAAGAACAAAAGAATGTAGGGAGCAAGATTGTGTCTCACGATATAATTTGTGGTTAGGATAGGAATATACCTAATACCTTGCTTGGTTGATAAAATGGGAAGATAGAAAGACACCAACTTAGAATTATCACATCACCACTCGTAGAAGTAGTTGGAAGCTAAGTTCGGTTAAATGATTAGAGGTATGAAAGTCCCTAATCAAGAGCATAAACCCTGTAAACCACATCCACGTAAATGAATTGCCCACGAACTAGAATGTCACATCCCCGCTCAATGATGTAGTTGTGAGTCTAGTTTGTCGTGTTTAGAGGCTCGAAAGACCATGAAAATGCAATTGTAATTATGTGAGACGATAATTGATAGTTTCATACTTAAACCATTGCAAATCGTAGTATCGCATGATTATCCGACTTTAACTCTAGTTGCTCCTTGAATTAATTCAGCGTATTTCGTTGACCGCCCCTAGACTTAATTAAATTTCTTGAAAAAGTCTATAATCAACACTTGCCGCATTTAATATCACACTTGAACTTGATAGTTAGCTGAATTGGTCCAGTCCCTGTGGGTTCAACATCCGGCTCTTAAAAAGGGCCACTATATTACTTGTACGACCCGTACACTTGCGGGCTCAACAAGTTTTTGGCGCCGTTGCCGGGGACTCGTCGAAGTTCAGTGAATTTATCTGTTTTTGTGTGATTTTTAAATTTCCTTAAGTGTTGAAAAAAAAATTTCTTTATTAGTTTTAGATTTATTTTAAATTTTTATTTTTAATCTGATACCCTTCTTAACATGACATCATGGAATATAAATGGTTTAAATGGTGGATACTCATATTTTGGCGAATCTTGTTTGAATTGTGGAGGACCCCACTTATGGCAACACTGTAATATTTGTAATATATGTAGTGGTCAAAATGGCCATTGGGATGGTTGCCCAAATGCATACTCTTGCAATATATATGGTGGTCAAGATGGCCATTGGGATGGCTGTCCAAATGCATACTCCCCTCCCCTAAGCCCCTACTATGATCCTTCTGTTGTTTTTGCTGAATATAGGCATGATGAAAATGAGGACTTGGAACGCCAAGCTCGAATAGAAGACATGCTAAAACAGATCCTTGAGCAAACAGAAGCAATGAAGGAGGAGATGGAAGCATTGAGAATTCAGCAAGAGGAAAATGGAAAGGCCCTAGAAATGATAAGAAACAAGTTCATGGAGATGAGGGCTGAAGCTGAAGCTTGCTCTGATTTTCAAGTGACGGTTTTATGCAATACTCAGGAGGGACTACGAGGAGAAGAAAAGAGTGAGTTCTTGAAACAAGCTCAACTGTTGGAAGCTCCCGAGAGTCTCCATGATTGTCTCACATGTATAGCCGATCCATTCTTGAAAGAAGAGATAGAGTACCTACCATTTGACATTCATGAGGATTTAGATGTTGATATAGAGAAGGTGTACACAAGTAAAGAAGTCGAGCAAAATGCAGTTTAAGATTTGAGATGTATTGTACCCCACTCGAATCATTTTTCGACATTGAGTTTGGTTGAAAACCTAGAAATAGAGTCTTTCAAGCTTGTAGAGAAAGAGCTAGAGGAGGAACAAGCCCCATATATTCTGAAATTTGCTGATTCTGAAAGAAAGAATGACTTCACTTACTTAAGGGCCAAAAAATGCAAAAGGCGACATCTACTGTTTGGTCCTTTCATTTTTTTACCACCACCCTGGGAGCATAAGAGAAAATTAGATAAGAAATTAGGGGTGAGATTTATATCCTCAAGGTGGAGGAAAAAGTGGTGAAACTTGATACGTCGTGCCGCGACATAAAATTAGGCGCTGCTTGGGAGGCAACCCAAGGGTACCATGGGTACCATTTTAATTTCTTGCATTTAAGTTGATTTTATTTATTTTTCATCTTGTGTTGTTTTGGTGGAAAGTTAAGCACAGATGGAGGGGAAGTCTGAGTACCCGTGGAGGAGGAAGCTAACAAGCGTGGAAGAGAAAAAGTGTAGGGTCGAACACCCATTTGTGCAAAGTTGAAGAAAAGCATGCTATTAGCTAGGCCTAGAGGCCTCAGGGAGTATTTCTCACCCTCTTTAAATGTTAATTTGATACTATGAGGACATAGCATGATTCAAGTGTGGGGTGAGGGAAATTTCAAGGAAAATTTCAAAATTTTTGTGCTTAACGATTTTTAGTGAATGTAATGCTTGTGAGAAATATTTGAAAAATTTTTGTGAGTCAAGAATGACTTCATCACCCGTTGGTTTTTCTTTTCGGTTCTTTTCTGACGGGGGGTCTTTGAACCGAAGAATAAATATTTTCTTTATCTGTATATAATGTTTTTAGTCATAGTTAGGGACTATTTCCGACGATGGATGGATGACGACCATCTTGAGGAAAAATTAGTCAATAGGTTTTGGTTGTTGAACCCGTAGCTAATTGATGGCTTGATGTTCTTGTTATGTTTTATACATGATTGTAAGATACAAGTCTAGTTAGTGTTGAAGCATGTAAGAAGTGTATAACTATGTTTGAGACACTTAGGCTCGTGAATTTGACTCAATCTGATTGAAGCTTAATTCTGAATTCTTGTGATTAGCTGAGTAAGAGTCTGCTGAATGTGTCTTGAATTGAGCATGTGCTGTGAGTGTGAGGTTTTTGAATATTACATGTTGTTGTGTAGTGTCTAGAACTTGCCCGGTGTGTATACAAAGCGAAATGAAGGATGTAGATTGTAGGAGATGATATAGGTATTTCGTTGCATGAGCCTAATTTTTTATCCCTTGTTTTACCTACCTTGAATGTTTAATCCTAGTTAACCCCATTGAGCCTTAAGCCTATTCTTTGATAGCTGCAACATAAGCTTAATCCTTTTCTTTCATTAACCATTAATTTGATCCAAAACTCCTAAGCGCTTAAGTGAAAAATCCAAAAGAGTAAAGGAGTGAGAATCGTGAAAAAGAAGGAAAAAGAATAGTTGTGGGAGTTGAGAAAAGGGCAGAGGTGCACTTGTCTGAAAAGGCTGGAATATTGGTAGGGAGTAAGAGAACACATTAATGAAAAAGTTACATATAGAACTCCTTACTAATAAGCTAAGAGTGCCTAAAGAAATGGGGAAACAAAAGAGGAAAAGGAAAGTTGAGAAAAGATAAAGGTGAAGTAAGAGAAGGGAAGTTCGTAATAAGTGCGTGATGTATTAAAAGCTCTTGGGGAAGATAGTCACTATTACTGGCCAGAATAGTATCTACCCGTCCCTCAGCTTACATTACAACCCATTAAGTCCTACTTGATCTTACGTTCATACATCCTTAAAGTGTGGGGTAGGTGATATCGGGCAAAATAGCATGCCCAAGTGATACTTTATAACTTAGTTTTGCCTTGTCTATCTATTTAATTATATGCATTCTCATGTAATTTTATGTAAATGTGAATATATACACTAACCAACATGATTAGTTCTTGTTTTTGTAGGTTTACAATAAATTTGAGGAACTAATCCATGAGTTGGTGAAGTGGAGGCTTGGGTTCGACATCCGGCTCTTAAAAAGGACAACTATCTTACTTGTACGACCCGTACACTTACGGGCAACGGCGCCAAAAACTTGTTAGTCCCCGACAACGGCACCAAAAACTTGATGTGCCCGCAAGTGTACGGGTCGTACAAGTAATATAGTGACTCTTTTTAAGAGCCAGATGTCGAACCCACAAGGACTGGACCAATTCAGCTAACTATCAAGTTCAAGTGTGATATTAAATGCGGCAAGTGTTTATTACAGACTTTTTCGAGAAATTTAATTAAGTCTAGGGGTGGTCAATGAAATATGCTGAATTAATTCAAGGAGCAACTAGAGTTAAAGTCGGATAATCATACGATACCATGATTTGCAATGGTTTAAGTATGAAACTATCAATTGTCGTCTCACATAATTACAATAGCATGTTTATGGTCTTTCGAGCCTCTAAACACGACAAACTAGACTCACAACTACATCGTTGAGCGGGGATATGACATTCTAGTTCGTGGGCAATTCATTTACGTGGATGTGGTTTACAGGGTTTATGCTCTTGATTAGGGACTTTCATACCTCTAATCATTTAACCGAACTTAGCTTCACAACAACTTCTACGAGTGGTGATGTGATAATTCCAAGTTGGTGTCTTTCTATCTTCCAATTTTATCAACCAAGCAAGGTATTAGGTATATTCCTATCCTAACCACAAATTATATCGTGAGATACAATCTTGCTCCCTACATTCTCTTGTTCTTGCCTAGGTTATCTTTCTCAAGCATGTACCTAAGCTTAACCCACTTGTTTTCATGGTGATCAGTCATAAAAACAACCATAATTCAGAATGCAAAACAAAACAACAATCAATAACTTAAAACCAAAATAAAATCGCAAAATCACAATCATATCTTGTGGCTTCAACCCTAGAGGAAGGGGTCTAGCCACTCATATTCGTAAAATTACAAGAAAACATTGTTAAAGTAACGTACTTACAAGAATTGGTAGAAGAGAAGATGAAATTGATGAACCCTAGGTGAGTTCTCCCACTTCTCCCTTCACTCCTAGGTGGTTTTCAGAATAAGATCGTGACCCCCTTATTTTAGGAGCTAAGGGGCCTATTTATAGTAAATGAGAGATGTATAAAATTATGCCTGGCATGGAATAGCTCCGTGTCACAGAGGTTATCACGCCAATATGCCTCCGTGACACGGAGGCATCGCGTAGGCACACTGGAAAGCAAAACAGTCGCCAAGCAGAAGTTGTCCGCGTTGGCAGCGTGTTAGGTGGCGTGTCACAGCCCTTGGCGACTATTTTGCTTTCCAGTGTGCCTACGCGATGCTTCCGTGTCAAGGAGGCATATTGGCGTGATTACCTCCGTGACACGGAGCTATTCCATGCCGGGCATAATTTTATACATCTCTCATTTACTATAAATAGGCCCCTTAGCTCCTAAAATAAGGGGGTCACGATCTTATTCTGAAAAACCACCTAGGAGTGAAGGGAGAAGTGGGAGAACTCACCTAGGGTTCATCAATTTCATCTTCTCTTTTACCAATTCTTGTAAGTACGTTACTTTAACAATGTTTTATTGTAATTTTACGAACATGAGTGGCTAGACCCCTTCCTCTAGGGTTGAAGCCACAAGATATGATTGTGATTTTGCGATTTTGTTTTGGTTTTAAGTTATTCATTGTTGTTTTGTCTTGCATTCTGAATTATGGTTGTTTTTATGACTGATCACCATGAAAACAAGTGGGTTAAGCTTAGGTACATGCTTGAGAAAGATAACCTAGGCAAGAACAAGAGAATGTAGGGAGCAAGATTGTATCTCACGATATAATTTGTGGTTAGGATAGGAATATACCTAATACCTTGCTTGGTTGATAAAATGGGAAGATAGAAAGACACCAACTTAGAATTATCACATCACTACTCATAGAAGTAGTTGTCAAGCTAAGTTCGGTTAAATGATTAGAGGTATGAAAGTCCCTAATCAAGAGCATAAACCCCGTAAACTACATCCACGTAAATGAATTGCCCACGAACTAGAATGTCACATCCCCGCTCAACGATGTAGTTGTGAGTCTAGTTTGTCGTGTTTAGAGGCTCGAAAGACCATGAACATGCAATTGTAATTATGTGAGACGACAATTGATAGTTTCATACTTAAACTATTGCAAATCGTATTATCGCATGATTATCCGACTTTAACTCTAGTTGCTCCTTGAATTAATTCAGCGTATTTCGTTTACCGCCCCCAGACTTAATTAAATTTCTCGAAAAAGTCTATAATCAACACTTGCCGCATTTAATATCACACTTGAACTTGATAGTTAGCTGAATTGGTCCAGTCCCTGTGGGTTCGACATCCGGCTCTTAAAAAGGGCCACTATATTACTTGTACGACCCTTACACTTATGGGCTCCAACAAGTTTTTGAGGTGATCTCAGGCAAAATAGCATGCCCAAGTGATACTTTATAACTTAGTTTTTCCTTGTTTATCTATTTAATTATATGCATTCTCATGTAATTGTCGCGCCCCATTTTTGCCTCGCGGAACACGGGATACAACATGTGACAACTCTTAAGGGTTTAAAAATTTGAAGAGTCGCCACCTAACGAATTAAGGTGCGTTAGGACACCGTACTAAGTTAAAGGTCTATTTTTGTTACCTAGGTCACCAGAGTTGGGCAAGGGCTTTAATTACCTGGAAAGGAAGGTGTTAGGCAACTTTCGAGGTCCACAAATGTGGTTCCCGACCGGACTCATTAAATGGGGAAATTAGCTAAGTGAGCAACGAAGTTTGATTTTTTTATTATTTGTATTAAAACGGACGATAAATAACTGAGAATGAAACTTTGTTGAAACAAGCGAGAGAAAGAAATTAGGCGAAATAAATTTAAAGAAAATTTGTCTTATTTTATTTTTTCTTAAACAATAAATACAAAAGTCGTGGCAAATAACAGAAACATTTATTAAAATTAAACAACAAATAAACATTTTTTAATTTATGGGGCCGAACCTCGATGAGGCGCCTACGTATCCCTTAAGGGAATCAGGCCAAACGTAGTTCTACCGGGGGGTTTTAACCTAACGGGATCACCCCGTGCGACTTAAATAATATTTCACAATCTGTTTAGATTGCTCGTATTATTCAGTGGGCACAGACTATCAATTCCCACTACCCGCCTAATTAATTTAGTTGTTGTTAAGCCTAAGCGATCTAAGTGAAAAAAACTAACGTCTTAATATGTGCCTACCCATCCTAATCCTAATGTCCAAGAGGCAATTGGACTAATATTTTTTGGAGTTTGAGTTCTAAAAATCTTAGGCTTTATTAAAAGTGATTAACGCCAAATAATCAAATATAAAAATGATAAATATATAAGGGCTTCACATAGCCTCAAACATTGCAAGCATGATTTCAAAACAAATCCTATGACTTCTAATGCAAAAAAAGACAAGATTCGGATATGCAATACATAAAACAGCTTGTCAAACATGGATTTAAGTAATTCAATGAGATCTATATTACAAAACACATCTCATATCAACAAAAGGGGTTAATATTTACGCACATGATTTTATTTAGATGATCAAACTAGATTATGACAGAATAAAGCATGATTTCGGCAGGAAAAGGTTATTAGCAAGTTCATTGACTCAAACAACATGAGACTTATAGATTAATAATTGATTAACTATCAACAAGCTTGATATCTAACAAGTTATTAATCCCATTTTAAACCCCTGACACAGATTGCAAGTAAAGGCAGATTTACTAAGAACACAAGACATGCTTCGATTCTAGTTGTTTTAATATGAATCCTATAGACATGATATCTAGTGATATGGTATCAATTAAATTCTTATAAGCATGATTTCTATATCTATGTTTGTTAATCCTATAGGCATGTTTTCTGTCCGAGATTGCCTAATTAGGTATCAGAAGTAAGAACGGTAAAGAACATCCAAACCCCCACCCATAAACCCATTTTCACTATTATCAGTGTTTATTACACTTATTACAAACTAGAATAAAGGTAAAATAAATAACTACGGCACATGAAAAATAAATAATGTTAAAATAACTTCGGTAGCCTCCTTTTGTCCCGGCGACTCTCGGATGAATGAGATGATATCTGTTTACAAGTTAGTACCACAATAGACACGTAATAATATTTTGATATTTTAATCATGAATTTGACTAAACTTGGAAAAATAATATTAAAAGCATATTAAACATATAATCGTGAGAAGAAAACAATCAATAAAATTAACATGGTAAGCAATAATCTGGTAAGGGTAAATAAACTAACCGAACGCCAAAGTTGAAAGGAAAATAATGAATTAATGATGCAACAAACCGCCATGCTTAATACCCATCCTCAACACATCAAGATCACAAGAATCTCAAGGATTCCGAGCAGTGCTTGCATTGAGGGGGTTGAGGAAATTATAGAAAGAGAGAGAAGGGCCAGGCAATATAAAATGATTTATAGGTCTTCTACAATACTTTCATGATGAACCAAAAGATAAACCGAGTTCTATTGTTTAAAGTTCTATTGTTAAAAATAAGTGAGGTTTAAAAAAAATGGGGGGTCCTTTTATAGCTCCAGTCTAAAGGGACTAAATAAGAAAGGTTAATTAATTCAATCAATTAGAAGTACAGAAAAAAAGAGAATAAAAGAAAATCAGGCTAAAAGGGATCTTTTCCTTAAATAACAGAGTTGAAACCATTATGAAAAAAGATTACTATAAATAAACAAATAAATAAGTAATAGATCAAATAAAGGAAAAATCGAATCTGACCTTGCCATAATTATCTAACCACTAAATCAATTAAGTGAGGAGATAATTAGTCAAAGATGTTCCTTAGATAGGTATTCCTATGTAAAATAATTTATATTTACCATAATTACAGTATTCAATATAAACTATGTACAAAAATACGAAATTACTAAATAAATAAATACTAAAGTTGTGTCACAAATATTTTGTAAAGTGCAGAATCTTGAATTACCATAATTGAAGGTGTGCTACGGGACTAGTAATAGAGAGAAGGAAGGCCAATCAAGAGATCAACGTTGAAAAGGAAATATTTACACTTAATCAGCTGTAAAATTTTCCTTTAACTAGCAAGTGGGTATCAATCAATCATCAAATGTATAAATGAATTACTCTAATAATCTGAAATATCATGAGTTTAGAATATATAAAAAAAATTAAAATGAATTACTCTAATAATATATTGTGCTACAAACCAACCACTTCCCATCATAACGAGAGACAAGAAGAAAGATACAAAGAGCTTATCTAAGAGAATAATTCATCACGATGAAGAAATTTTAATCAAATCCAAATATTAGATTTAATCAGCTAAGCTTAGTCAAAACAACCATAATAACATTTTACGGTTCAGACAAAACGACATTAGATCTAAAATGCTCGGCTTGACATTCTAATTAATGACAATCTAAAATGCTCGACTCTTAGGACCAACTTTACCAGTTTGCAACAAGAAATAAAATTAAAAACTTGAACTCTAAACACGAATACATAAACATTTGGCTAGACTTTAAGAAAAGGCAGTCAAAGAAATTGGGGAGCAAGGAAAAAGCTTTTAATACGTTAAATGTTGTAAGAAAATCATATAAGCACAAGGTATACTTTAAGTGTTTAAATAAACTAGAACAGTTTTTGTCATGCATTAATATTTTGGCAAACAAGAAAAATTTTTGATTATATGCAACTCTAAATAATAAATTAACAAATAGCTATACACAACTAAGATAACAGGTAGTATTGTTAAACACCTTAAAACTCAAATCAATATTTATACATGCGTGTGTGGAGAATCTGCAAATACTCAAAATAAAGCATGTATACAATTGACATGCACGTTTGGAAACAACAAAATTACATTCAAAAGAGCACTTTTGAGTGTATGAAAATCTCATGTAGACATGTTCCCATGAATTCAAATGAACAGATAGTCAACTTATAAAAAGATAATAATCGAAAACTAATAGTCGACAAGCTCTGCACAAGTAGAATCAAGATAAAATTGATCTTGAAGAAGGGTTGCAGGGAAATTTTACACATTAGAAGTATTGTCTTGCTTGAAATTATGAGTTGAACGAAAAGGATGAGCAGCAGTAGTAACACAAGTAACAAAAGGAATGGCCAGCAGCAGTAAACAGCAGTAACCAATATATTATTTCATTACGACACATATTTCAACATGCACAAGCAATTACTTTTCTACCAAAATGATAAAGTCAGACTTTAAGAAAAAGATACAATCCTACTTGCCTGCAGCATCAAACACATGTTAGTAGCATATTTACCCTAATGGTCACTTGCTATTTGAAGCAAAAACTTTCATAACAATTAAAGAAGTTGGAAAACGAACAGCAGAGTCTAAAGTCAATTCAAAGGAAAACATCCCAAATTCAATAGGTGTCATGCTACAATCTCGGGTTCTGGTGTTTTTAGGGTCTTTTTGGTAGTGTTTCAGTGAGAGAGTTTAGAGGTGAGGGTGGAGAAGAAATGGTGGCAGCATAGGTTTCCGGCGAGTGTGTTGCCGGAAAAAATGGGGAGAAGGGAGAGTGAAGGAGAAGGGTGTCGGCGGCTTAGGAGGAAGAGGTGGAAGAATGGATGAAAGATTAGGTTTTGGGGTGTATGGTCGGTTTAAAAGGAAGTGGTTCATGATTTAATCAGATCCATTGGATCAAAAGGAGTGAACGGCTAGGATTGATTATAGGGTAAATGGATCGGGTTTCGAATCTAAATGGGTCACCCGAATTAGGACAAATGGTAGGAATTAAATTAGGCTAGAATTGAATTTAATTAATAGCCAAATTGATTAAAAGTGGCTAAAATTGGCATAAATTGAATAGAAAGTGACTAAACTCTAAACAAATTGAATGAAATTGAATAGTGGCTATAATTTAAATAAATTGCATGAAATGGGATTAGCTGCTATTAAATTAATAAATACACTACACTTTTAAATAATTTAATAAGTAGATAATAAAGTAATCTAAATTATCACATTAATATTATTATTAATATAAATAAATCCTAAACTTAAGTATACTTATGTAAATATCGTATAATTAAATTATTATATTTATAAATAATTTTATTACTAGAAATATTATAAAAATCATATTATTAACATAAATAATTTATAATTATTATTCAAATAAATTTGTAAAATTTAGTAAAATTAGGTAAATAGTTTATTAACTAAAGAATATATTTCAAGATAGGGGTGCATATTAATATGAAATACATTATATACGGCGTAATTATTTAATATCAAAACTTAAAATTAATAAGAGTCATATATATGTAACTTGAAATAATTTTCACAATATTATGATAATAAATTATTTTATAAATAAAAAAGTAAGTCAAATATTTGCGTAAAATAAATAAATATATAAGCAGCATATTAAGGCGTAGGGAGGTCAAAATTGGGTGTCAACAGCATTTTTATGTAAATGTGAATATATACACTAACCAACATGATTAGTTCTTGTTTTTGTAGGTTTACAATGAATTTGAAGAACTAATCCATGAGTTGGTGAAGTGGAGGCTTGGAATCGGAAGTAGAACGCGAACGTTGGCAAGGAGGGTGCGCGAAATAGCCCACCTGCACGTTGGCAACGAGCCACGGCAGGCAGGCTGCGTGACAAGGGTTGTGACACGCCACCTAACACGCTGCCCAAGCAGCGTGACACGCTGCCAACGCGGACAACTTCTGCTTGGCGACTGTTTTGCTTTCCAGTGTGCCTACGCGATGCCTCCGTGTCACGGAGGCATATTGGCACGATAACCTCTGTGACACGGAACTATTCCATGCCAGGCATAATTTTATACATCTCTCATTTACTATAAATAGGCCCCTTAGCTCCTAAAATAAGGGGGTCACGATCTTATTCTAAAAACCACCTAGGAGTGAAGGGAGAAGTGGGAGAACTCACCTAGGGTTCATCAATTTCATCTTCTCTTCTACCAATTCTTGTAAGTACGTTACTTTAACAATGTTTTCTTGTAATTTTACGAACATGAGTGGATAGACCCCTTCCTCTAGGGTTGAAGCCACAAGATATGATTGTGATTTTGCGATTTTATTTTGGTTTTAAGTTATTGATTATTGTTTTGTTTTGCATTCTGAATTATGGTTGTTTTTATGACTGATCACCATGAAAACAAGTGGGTTAAGCTTAGGTACATGCTTGAGAAAGATAACCTAGGCAAGAACAAGAGAATGTAGGGAGCAAGATTGTATCTCACGATATAATTTGTGGTTAGGATAGGAATATACCTAATACCTTGCTTGGTTGATAAAATGGGAAGATAGAAAGACACCAACTTGGAATTATCACATCACCACGCGTAGAAGTTGTTGTGAAGCTAAGTTCGGTTAAATGATTAGAGGTATGAAAGTCCCTAATCAAGACATAAACCCTGTAAACCACATCCACGTAAATGAATTGCCCACGAACTAGAATGTCACATCCCCGCTCAACGATGTAGTTGTGAGTCTAGTTTGTCGTGTTTAGAGGCTCGAAAGACCATAAACATGCTATTGTAATTATGTGAGACGACAATTGATAGTTTCATACTTAAACCATTGCAAATCGTGGTATCGCATGATTATCCGACTTTAACTCTAGTTGCTCCTTGAATTAATTCAGCATATTTCATTGACCGCCCCTAGACTTAATTAAATTTCTCAAAAAAGTCTATAATAAACACTTGCCGCATTTAATATCACACTTGAACTTGATAGTTAGCTGAATTGGTCCAGTCCTTGTGGGTTCAACATCTGGCTCTTAAAAAGAGTCACTATATTACTTGTACGACCCGTACACTTGCGGGCACATCAAGTTTTTGGCGTCATTGTCGGGGACTAACAAGTTTTTGCCGCCGTTGCCCGTAAGTGTACGGGTCGTACAAGTAATATAGTTGTCCTTTTTAAGAGCCGGATGTCGAACCCAAGCCTCCACTTCACCAACTCATGGATTAGTTCCTCAAATTTATTGTAAACCTACAAAAACAAGAACTAATCATGTTGGTTAGTGTATATATTCACATTTACATAAAATTACATGAGAATGCATATAATTAAATAGATAAACAAGGCAAAACTAAGTTATAAAGTATCACTTGGGCATGCTATTTTGCCCGAGATCATAATCCTCCACTCTCCACCATTTCATTTGTCGCTATCACCGTTATCGTCGTCGTCGTCTTCATCACTCGTTGATATTGGCCCAAGATATGATGTGAAAAACAGACTAGTCTCTTTTGGTCCCAATTCTCTGCAAAACTAAAAAACAGAGCATCCACCATTTATCGGCTGTGGGATTTGGACTTCATGGGTTTGTTCATCAACAGACATTAATTAAAAAGGAAAAATGGGATAGTGCATGATGGAAGTTCCTCTGGGAAACAACTGTACCTGGAGGTTCTCATGGAGGGACCTTAAGCTTGTGAAATGAGATTTGTTAGGGAAGAGTCTAGAATAGTACTTAAATTGGGTATTTTAGCGGGTTGGGTCGGGTTAAATATGGGGTGGGTTATTTCATAAAAATTGGGTATTTTTTTGTCAATTTGGAAAAACCGTTTAATTGGAGAGTATTTTTATATACTTTGTTAACGGCAGGGACATATTTGACTCAATAGTATAACTAAGGGAAAACTTAGCTAATAAAGAAAAGTAGAGCGGTACTTTTAATCCTTTTCTCTTACTTATATTTTATTTATATATATTTACTTACAGTTTTCGTGTAATTTTTTAAAATTATTTTAGATTAATCAAGAAAAATATTTATTTATGCAAGATCCGAACAACAAAAAAGATTTTAAATTTGATCATACGTGGGGTATGTTGAAGGATTTTGAGAAGTTTAAAGATGTCGATGCTTGAAGGGAAAAAAATTCGAAAGCAAGGCTCTTTTTATATATCACCGGAGTTTGAGGATCTTATTTCTGTTTCACCTCTAGTATCATCTCCTGATTTATCATCATTTTTATTAAATTCGAATGAGGATGTTAGAGGTGATATATTCTACATCATCAGAACGACCTATTTGGGTGAAGAAAGAAAAAATAAAGAGAAAAATCGATGAAGGTTTTTCATATGCTATGAAATGATCCAATCTAAAAATAATCGATTTCTTGAGTTGCTGGCAAATCAAGTGCAAACAGACAGCAAGATATAGAGATAAAAGATAGAGTTTTGAAACTAAAAGAATTTAAAGAAGAAAATAAAATTTTATTGTTGAATTATAATTCTACTGATGATCCAATATTCGTGAATTTATTAGACAAGAAAAAAAAAATGAATAATGGACAAAAAGGTCAACAATTTCAACAGTCACAACCACAACAAGCCTCTGTCCTATACACTCAATATATTAATGATATTGGTGGATCTGGAATTGACCTACCAGAGTACTAAATTATAGTTATAATTGTTCAAATTATTATGTTATTTAATGTATTTTCAATTTTAATCTATGTTAGTCGCTACTTTGTTGGATATTTATTTGAGAAAGACATAAAATCCCCCCTTAACTTGTCTACACAACTCACTTTAACACTTTAACTTTATATGTAATTTTTTACCCCCCTAATCTCGTTTGAAGTCTATTAAATACCACCCTAAGATAATAATACCACTCTCACAATGTGAAGTATTTTACACTCCCGCCATGTCACTACCACGTTACTGCCACGTCAGCGCCACATTGAAAATTATTTAAATTTTAATTTTTTCTTTTTTTTAATTTCTTTTTGCTCATTCACAATATTTTCTTTTCCTTACTTATATTTTTATAAACTAGTTAATTTCTAATCCTAATTAATTCAAGAAAAATGGAGGTTGCTTTTCTCCATTGGGTGTCTTTATTTTTCAAAAAAAATCTAAATTTTTCTTAAAAAATTAAATGTTGAAAGTACAAAGTAGAAAAAATTGATAAATAAGTGTATTTTTGTGTGTGTGTGTGTGTGCGTGAGGGAGGGGGGGAGGTGAGGTTGAAGATGGAGAAATGGTGGGGGTGGGTTCCGAAGAAGGAGAAATTGTGAGGTGGTTCGAAGAAGAAGATAGGTCTGGGGGGAGGGGGTGAAGAAAGAGAAAGGGGGTGGCGGGGTGGGTTGAAGAAGGAGAGAGGAATGGCAAATTTGAAGAAGGGGAAGGGGGGTGGGGGGGTTTGAAGAAGAAGATAGAGTTGGGTAGGGGGTTTTATTTATTTTTTATTTTTTATTCTATTAAATAATATAAATATCAATGGACCCACTTTTTTTTTTAATTACGCGCTTTTTTAATTTATTTTTTATTTATTTTCCACATCAGCCTTTTGGGTGGTATTTAATAGACTTCAAATGAGATTAGGGGGGTAAACAAATACTCATAAAGTTAAGTGCTAAAGTGAATTGTATGGACAAGTTCAGGGGGGATTTTAATCTCTATTTATTTTTACGTTATTTAATGAACATTGTGCTATTTGTTGAAAACATATTATATTTTATATTTGCACTTTTTATTTGTGTTATGGTTATATATTTTATATAATTATAACTGATAATAAAATTAACTTATAATTTTATATAAAAATAATATATACGAAAAATTATTTATACTAATTGTATACCAAAACTAAGATGTAAAATTAATATTATAAAGATACTACATAGATAAAATAATTAGGTATATTGGAGACCTAAATGAAAAAATTAAAATTTATGATATTTAAATTAAAAGTGTTAAATAATAATAAAATGTTGATGAATAGTAATGGTGCTGATAAATAGTGTTACACCAAAATTTGGTGTAAAAAATGATGTTGAATTGGAGCACCAAAATATCAAATATTACACAAAAATAGAATTTGATATAATATTTAGTTCAATATCAGAGATGGCCTAAACAAAATAACCAATAGCTATCAATTTACTTTGTTGAGAAGATTGAGGAAAAGATGAAAACTTTAGCAATGCAGATAGCTCAATAATCATCAATTCTAGGTACAATTCTTTAGTGGAATTATAACGTTCAGCCTCAGTAATTAACAATCAATGGTCTGGTAGAACTTGGGGTTCAACACTTTTCACAACATAAGTTTTTGATCGAAGTTTCATGCTAGGGGTGTTAAAGGGGCCGGGTTGACCTGGATCGGTTGTAGCTCGGACCCGAACCGGCCATAACCAGTGGGCTGGTCTGATTTGATTCTATATAAAATTGAAACCCAACCGAATTTATTTCGGGTATAAATTAACCGAAATCAGCGAATCTGGTAACGTCAAATCACACTCAACCAGGTAACCAGATCGGACCTGCCTCACCCGATCCGATTCAACGGTATAATTTTTTTTTAAAAATCTGAAATTTTTTTTGACTATTGGGTCAATGGCTAGTTGGACCCAAACGGTGTAAAAATTAAATTGTGGCCGTTTTGGCCCTTATTTTAGTTATTTTTTAATTAACCCCCCATCCCTCTCTAAAATACCCTACCCTCTTTAAATCTATAAATACTCCCCTATTTTTCATTTTTTTCTCACAACTCAACTCTTTTACTCTCTGTTCTCTAATTCTCTAATTCTCTAATATTTCTCAATTCTTTATTTCTCTATATTTCTCATAATTTTTAAAGTGCTAGCAAGATTTATAATTTATTAGTTATCTTAATTATTAGTTTATTACTATTTCAGTTATTATTTGAAATATTTGATAAGTGAAAACTCAAAGTCTCAAAGTAGCAACAAGCAAGTGGTAAGCGTTAGTGTGCTACCGTTCTAGACAAGTATTTTATTAATTGCAGAAATTTGATACACTTGTTTCATTTTTTTCTCTTATTTTAGTTAATTTTTTAATATTTAATATTTATTTTATTCATATTTTGTTATTTTAATTTTAAACTTGCATAATGGATAAGTTGATTAACAAAGCTAGCAAATTTGTTCGGGCTAGCAGTAGTACTAGTAATACTAGTACTAATATTAATAGGGGTAGAGAAGCTAGAGGTAGAAATTCAAGAAGTTCTTCTAATACTACTATTGCTGCAAATCAATTATTTACACATGTATCTGAAACATCGCCGAATAATCTTATGAATTATGTACAAATGCAAGAAGATTATGCCATAGAGGATAATAATGAAAAAATTGAATTAGATAATAATGATAAACCGCTTACACCTGCTAGGGGAGTTAGTCAGATTAAATTTACCCGAGGAGGGGGTAGCAGCATAGGTGGTAGGCCACCTTTGCTGAAGTCGACAAATCGTAGAACGAGAAGTACAGTGTGAAATTTTTTACTGATGTTGAGGGGATCGATAAGGTTACATGTAATCTTTGTGGAGGGCCTTTTAAACATACCACCGGAGGTATCCACGGAGGCACACCACACTTGCAAGACACTTGAACGATAAACATCCTTTAGAATGGGCTGCTAATAGCAAGGATCAAACAACCATAGATCCGCAAACTAGAACATACCATAAAGATGATAAAATGAAGGACCATGAGAAGTTAGCAAAAACGATTGCTTTGGGTTGTCTTCCATTTTATTTTGCATCTTCGTCATATCTTATTACTTATTTTCAAAGAGTTCGTAATCCTTTATTTAAAGGTGTTCCTAGAAGTACTTGTAGAGTTGATATCTTTAGGCTACATGGACAATATTTATTTTTCTTACAATATATGTTTAACAACCTTCCTTGGAAAGTCGGTCTTACTTCTGATATTGGTCATGCTGTAAATGAAAATGACTATTTGACAGTTACATGTCATTAGATAGATAAAATTTTATAATGCAAAAACGTATTATTGCTTTTAAATATGATGAAGATCAAAATCATACAGTTACATTTATAAGCACTACAATTATTGGAGTTGTGGCGGAATATAATCTTTCTCAAAAAGTTGTGTGTATGGCTTTTAATAATGCTTCTAATAATACTGTTGTTGTGTCACTATTAAAATTGCATCTGAATCCACCACTTGATGAGATCTTTCATGTTAGGAGTGCATGTCATGATATAATTTAATTGTTAAACTGGCCTTGAATTAACTAAAACCTGAGATTACTATGATTAGAAGAGTTGTAGATGTTACTCAAGGAAATAATAGAGCTTCTAGAATTAAAGAATTTAAGACTAATGTGCTACATACGGCATTCCCCCTAGATATATGCCTAAAGAAGTTGTTACTAGGTGGAATTATACATATATATTCTTTAAATGTTGTCACAAATATAGATTGCTTATAACTGAGGTTGCTAATGCTCATTGTACTGATCCTAGACATATATTAACTATTGAAATTTGGGACACAATTCATGAGGTTGTGAATTTTTACGTAAATTTTATGTAGCTACTGTTGAATTTTCTAGAGCTTACTACCCTACTATTGCTAATATTTTAATTCACATAGCTGAAATTTCTTATTTACTTTATAATTTAAAGATGAATGATAGATATAAAGATGTTGTTGAAAATATGATGGCAAACTTTAGAAAAATATTTCTACTCTAGCTCCCGTATTTATCTAAATGGCACTGTTATAAATCCTTCCACTAAGATGAATGATATTTAAAATTTAGTTAGAAGTTTGTACACATATATGGAAATTGGACCAACTGAAACTCCGTGTATCATGACTTGTATGTCTACCCTAAATGCACATATACAATAATTATATAATTGGCCAAATACATACACAGCCCCTTAAACTTGACAATTTGGCACTCCAACTCAACCTTGTTCCATTTTAACCCTCCAACTCTATTTTTCATGTTCCATTTAAACACAAAGTACTAATTTTTATGTTTTTATTATTTTTATTTATACTCTTCAATTGTAATTTTATATTTTAAAAATCGATGGAGGTTCGTTAGTTTTCATAAAAATAAATAAAAAATTAATGAATATACTTCAATTTTTTTAAAATAATATTTTTTTAGAGTTTCTTCGCATTTTTGCGGAGAAAATAATCGATGAACGTATGTCGATTTTTAATGTCTGCCATTTTTCTTTTTTAAAAGAAAACATTGACAATCCGACGAGGTCTGTTGACTTTTAGTGTTTTTTAGTAGTGTTATTAACAATAGATTAGAGTTTTTTTTACCCATATTGAAGATGAATTTTTTTTACTCGTATTGAAGCGAGTTAAAAATTAGAAAGTAGGGTATTTGAGTTAAAGCCAGATGAGTTGGATGATATAAAAAAAATACGTTGCATAATTTAATTGAATATTTTGTACCTTTTTGAAAATATTTTTCAATACGTGTTGAATAGTTTATACCAAATAATATTCAGTATTTACACTTAATTTTTTATTTATTTTTACGAAAATTAATGAACGTCCGTCGATTTTTAAAATGTAAAATTACAATTGAAGTGTAAATAAAAATAATAAAAATCGTAAAAATTAGTACTTTGTGTTTAAATGGAACATGAAAAATAGAGTTGGAGGGTTAAAATGGAACAAGGCTGAGTTGGAGTGCCAAAATGAAAAACGAAGCCAAGTTTAAGGGGCAATGTATGTATTTAGCCTATATAATTATTATACAAATATATTTGACACATCTACTATACAGTCTGCACCTAATACTAACATTCCTTCTAATGTTGTTGCTTCATCTTCGCCATATGATGATGATGATATTGCTAGTTTTTCTATTTGGAGTACTTTTGATACTTCTCAAACCCGCAGCAGCAGGAACATTGATAAACTTCAATTTTACTTGCAGAAGGCGAATGATCGAAAGAAGAATTTCTTGCCATCGGTATGGTGGAGAGACAACGCAAAACAGTTTTCAGTTATTGCAACAATGGCTCGAGATGTGCTAAATGTGCCAATTTCAATCGTTGCATCAGAGAGCGCATTTAGCCAAGCAAGACAGCTACTAGGAGACACCCGACACTCATTGGGTAGCAATGCTTTGAAAGTACTAGTATGTTTCAGAGATTGGATTAGATTAGAATGAAGAAATCAAGGACGTGATGATACAGATTTAGATGAACCGGAGGTCGAAGAGATTGGAGATATATTACTAAGTGGAGGTCCATATGATACTACAATAGGACCAACACCTCATGTTGACATTGAAGAAATTACAAAAATGATGAAAAATATGTGACAAATAAAAATTACACTTTTTTTTTAAATTTAGTTTAGATTTAAAATTAGCTATATAGAGAGTTAGAAGCCTAATCAAACATAATTATTCCTAGAAGGTGGCTTATAGATTAGATATTCATTATTTCATCTTACATTTCTAAGTTATAATTTCTAGTCTTATATCACTGTATTTGCAAATTGCATTTGATATTTATATTAAATAGAATTAAAGACTGACGCCTTGAATTTTATGAACTATTAAAAATTGTTTTACACTTACATATTTAATGGGTCATACTTCATACTTCATAGTTTGTAATTTTGTACTTTTTCTCATAATAATTAAAATTTTATAATTAGTTGCTAGATGAATAAAGTATTCAATTTAATAAAATATATAAGCTAGAAGACTTTTATTTTGCTAAATTTTTTTAAAAAAATTCTCAACTTCTTTTTTAAGTATTGAATTTCAAAAAATATGTTAGGTAGCCGTTTAAATTTATAATTTTTTAAATAAATAAAGAACTTAATTAATTCTTTTTAATAACCCGACCAGACCCGTTTCGATTGAACCCCTAACCGCACGTTGAAAATAACCCGATTAAAACCGAACCGATTAAACCTGATACCTCCGACCCGAAATTCAACCCCCTTTCTGAATCGACCGAGTTCGGATTTTTAAGAACTGGACCAGCCCGGCGTCTTAACACCCATACTTCAAGTTTGGGGTGCTCAAACTTGCTCCAATAAAACCTTGTTCCCTATCACTGATACAACTACAAACTCTTTGATGAATTTTTCCTCTTCCGAGAGTTTGTGGATCCCACTACTGATTTCGATTATTTTGACCTATTTTAACTGAACTAATTAATTCATTTGTCACCCTCTAGTTTTAATCTAACTCATTCAATCAAATCAGCTAGCGCAATTGAATCAATACTTGACCTATCAGATCTTGTGCAAGAGCGGAGCCCATGCAGGAATTATGAATTTTATATAAACAAATAATTTAACTAAAATTATCTTATATATAAATAATTTATTCAAAATCCACCAACTAAAAATATCCTCTGCTCTTGTGCATTTATGGGCGTCGGGGAGCTCTTGTGCACTTGTTGGTCATTCTAGAATAAACTTTTTTGGAGGAAGCATCTCTTCACAGTATTCTGTAATTCAATCATACAAGTGAACATCCTTTTCAGACGATCTAAAAGGGTAAATCTATATATTAATTGAGGAAAAATAAATGTATTAATATGAGCTAATAAGATGCGTCCCTCAATGCTTCACTACTAGTTTGTCATATAAAACGATATATTAATATTTAGCAGGGTTCTAATTAAAAAAAGCAAGTATCATTACCTAATCATTTTTAATATCGTAAAAGGTAATTCCTCCTCCAATAATTTAGTCAAATAATGCAATTTCACATTAAAACATTAATGTTTTTTATAGTCATGATATCCGGATCAATTTGCGCAACTCTACCTAATTTCAAGAGTTACTTGGTACTCATACATTAACTCTGGCCATGAAGAAAGATTCGTAGAATTTTACTCCACAAAATTAAACCTTAGACCTTATGATTTTCAATCCACTGTGTATACATTAACCACTAAGTCACACCCTTTAAAGCACAACAACATACCTAGTGTGGTCCAAAAAAAAATAGGGTCTAGGGAACAGATAAATTTTTTTTTAATATTACACTATCAATAAATATTAAAAATAAATAATTAAAAAAAAAGGAGCATAATGTGTGAGACAAAATAAAAGTGGTAAAATACTGACATTATCCATAAGAATGGGATATGGTAACATGTGGCAGCGTGTCAGTGGATGGAGCAATGTCGTGTGGTAGCTAGGTTGATCTTTTGTCCAGGAAAAAGATATCCAATTAACTCGAAGCCTCTCAAATCCCCCAACTCTACTTTTGCCCCCTTCCATTGGTTTTCATCCTTCATCATATCTTTGCAGCAGAAGAACAAGTTCACACAAAGAGAGACAAAGAAACATGGCAAGTAGCAGCATGGCTTCTGCTGCATCCGGTTTTATGGTGGCAACCCCTAATGTCACCTCCAACACTGCTCCAAGGAGCTGTATGTTATTCTTCTCCTCCAAGAACAACACCACCAACATTCCGAGGCTTCTTGTCAGGGCCGCGGAAGAGACTGCGCCACCGGCTGCTACTGCCACCGCTGAAGGTGAAGCTCCTCCTGCTAAAGCTGCCAAGCCACCTCCAATCGGACCCAAGAGAGGAACCAAAGTAAGTAGTTCAATAAAAGAAACAAGACCAACTTATCTCTTGTACAGTATGTGTTCACCTAGACTGATTCAATATTTAAAGCCAATAGATAATATATAGACATACAAATATATAGATGCTAATTAAAGATTTAAATTTGATTGATGGATTCTAACATACAGGTTGTTATCACTAAAACTCAATACACTTTTGAAATTATGGGTTCAGAAAATAACAATTGAGATTTTAGTAATTTTCTTATATATATTATGCTTCCTGTTGGGTTTTTGTTGATTAAATACTGCATCAGTTTCTGTGTATGTGTATAGATATCATTAATATCCAAGTATATATAGTCTAAGTCTGTTATAGTAGGCATTCGTACATCCAGTCTCTTATGGTGGTGTCCTCAGCTCAGGATGTTCATGACCAATTGATTCTTAAAATGTTCTGAATACAGGTGAGAATTTTAGCTCAGGATGTTCATGACCAATTGATTCTTAAAATGTTCTGAATACAGGTGAGAATTTTAAGGAAGGAGTCTTACTGGTACAAGGGTGTTGGCTCAGTTGTAGCAGTTGATCAGGTAAGGGAATTGATTGGAATCCATGTCTTTTGTGACTTGTGAGAGTAAAAATTTAATTACAAATAGATGTTAACTTTTGATGTTATTCATTGATGCTGGTGATGGTGCAGGATCCAAAAACGCGCTACCCAGTTGTAGTGAGGTTCAACAAAGTGAACTATGCTAATGTATCCACCAACAACTACGCATTGGACGAAGTTGAAGAAGTGAAATGAAGGAATGGAAGTAATTAGTTCAAGATTTTTCATATTTGTAATATGTCCAGCCCTGAGCTTTCCATGTCTAATCTCTAGTTATATACTGGCTTTGAATGTGAATGTGTATCATAATTTTCTGACAACTTTCTCCCTCCATTACTTATTTAGCTCGATGCCATTACTCAATCCAATTCCTACTATCTTTCGAACATTATGTTGGTAAGATTTATGTCTGTATAATGGGTCTACACCTTAAGTTAAACTATCTAGGTGAGAACGTAAAGAGGATGATCAGACCCCCAACATTCTAACACATTTGCAGTGGTTTTTTGGTACTAAGTATGAATCATATGCTACCTTGCACAAATAACAATTATATGGGTAAGAATAACACATTAAATCATGGTTCAGAACTCGAAGAGAGGACAGAATCTTACCTCAGTGCAATAACAGGGTAGGGGATCCATTCACCATTTCCCGTCCCCGTCTTTTGGCTTACACTTAAAATGATCTCTCTTGTTTCCATTCCATTGTGAGAAGATAGAGATTAAAGTAGCAAGTGCTCTGAACTATGCCAGGACATTTTCATGTTTTGGAACCAAAAAATATAGTTCTTCAATCAGGGAAAGACACTATGTATCAAAATGTTGATTATAGACGACAGTAGTGATCTATGGAAATATGAAAATTTTGAGGACTTTGATTTTACACATCAATAGACAACTTTTCTATCAAATAAACTTAATTCGGGAAACTACATTAGTTAATATCACATTCACATTTTCGGTCATAGGCTTATTAAAATTTGATCGACATAATTACGGGAGGGTACATACATACTTGAGCAACATGCACACTCTGGCTCCCATCCCCTGCTTCAACTCTCGGAAACACCCTGGCCTGGACACACGTGAAGTTAACCTCACCAACAAAAAAAAAAAGAGAGGGAGGAATGGAGTAAACGAAGCAAAAGAAAACTTGGTGAATGCTGCAATTATATATTGAAGAGGAAAAGAGAAGTATATTGACAACATAACATGATATAGTTCTTCAAAGAATAAAAAGAGAAAAGAAGAGAATATCTGATCTTAATTCTTAAAGCACTCTTCCATCCATGCCATCAAGAAGACCAGACCAAATGCCCTTTACTGGTGGCAATTGCACTACAAAAGCATTCCAAGGAGGATAACCAACACCACTGCCACGCACACGACCATCCAGGCGTAGAGATAAATACCTGCACATGATTAAAATAGCAAAAGTATCATTCAATTGCTTAAAATTCATACCTCTTTTATAACGATGTCTATTAGCATTTCATGATTTGTTTAAAGATTCACGTAAAACCATGATAAAGGTCCACTTTTCTGAACTCGATAATTCTTAGATTGCAGTCCTATTTTACACGTCTCAAGAAGAATTCAAACAACTGATCTTTCTTTTAGAAAAACTATATATACTACTAAAGTTGTAGAATACTTACACTGGAGATTCAGGAGAGACGCTGGCTAGTTTCTTTTGTTCATCTATCCACCTATCACGAGTGAGCCAAATATGAGAATCTTTGTTTTTACTTCTCGATGTCAATCTAATCATCATTAACGTCAGCAGCAAAATTGAGAGAAGAAATAGTTTCAAATTAAACAAAGTTCCATGCCGTTGGTAGCTCACTCACTTGGTCCACTCAGTGACATAAATAGGAGCAAGCTGCCATAGCCTTTTTCTTCTGGAAATTTTCTCCGCAAGTTCTTCATTCTCTTCAAACTCAAAATTAGGAGAAATTCCATCTGTTGCAAAAGGGATCACAAGCACCCCTCTTTCAAGAAGGCCATCTGTAAATGGCATGCTGAGTTTGAAACATTCTGAAATGAAAGCTGAAGGGCCAGCAAGGATGACCAAACGAGCAATTCCTCTGAAAGCACTAACAGGAAGAATTTTCTTCTCATCCACACGAAGTTTAAGATTTGAGAGATTTTCCTCTCTTGCTAATCTTGCCACCTGAGCATTTTTTGCTTTATTCTCCCTATAATACAGAAAAGCAAATATGGTAACTGCGGCGAGATCTATGCCTAGGCCTTTTAGGATCTCAGGAACTTCAGCAGCTCTTGATGAATTGGCCAATGCAGCAATTAGTCGCGTAGAGGCAATAAGTCCTCCAAGACCACCGCTTGCAATAAAAGCAAGATAGAAGAACATCCGAACAGACCGAAAGGGAGAAAGAACTTCACTTCTTATCTTAGCTGTTGAACTAAATAACAAATAAAATGAAGATCAAAGGGCTGTTTCACTTTAAAGAAAACATGGTAGCAAAATATTTTAATAAAAACTACCCAATTAGATGAGTACTGAAACTGATGTACGAATACGGAAAAAACATCCACACTAAAAGTTAAGTTAAAGTTCGCACATTCTTAACAGCTGTCAGAAACTCGAGAAAGTAGTAGACTTGTTATAGCTAAATGTGCAATACATGGACCTTAATGCACACTAAATTATGTCAGGAAAGAACGACTATAACACAAAATTGAGCTGCAATATTCATGCTCTTCTGGAGCAGCAAGTTCTTCACTGTTGATCCATCAATAAAACAAGTCTTGATTATAACCTTTTAACAAGTAAACTTCCTCCAAAATCTGTTCTGCTACAGAAGTGAACATGTATTTCTACAAACTTTCTCCAAAGGAATTCCATTTCCAATTGTTCAGTGGGACATAAACAGGGAAACTTATGAACAGATGATTAACCCCCATTAAAAGGAAAGTATATGTGGTCAATACACATATATGCTAGTTTTTACCCTTTTTGATAAGCAAAGTAACTTTATTAAAGGTTCCAAGGAGGATATATACCCAGATGTTTGTATTCGATACACTAATGGTTTAATCTCCTTCCTCTTACCCTCCCCCAACCAAAAGTAGTCTTAGTAATTCCGATGATTGTTTCACATTACACACTGGTCTGTTTGCAGCTTATTTCTGTTAACCAATTACAGTCTCAAGAGATGCCACAAATAAGTTGATAATACTGGAAATACACAAATAAACAAAATAGCAAATTCCATCTCGACCGAGAAGTGAGGAAGCAATAAAACAAGTCAGTACTCGTGCATAATTTGATTCTTCATCAAGCTAGCAATTATAGACGTTATGAAATTTAGCCTACTCAACCTATAATACAGAAGTTCATAATCAGTATTCAATATGGACCAAAATATACGTATCCTCAAAACTTAAGGGACCATATGAGTTAAAGCTTTAAATTGCGTGTATTTTCTTGTCTAAATAGATCTCCACGTGATTTAATTTGGATATATTTAGCCTACAAGACAAATTATTATGAGGTTAGATTCATGCATATTGAAGGGAATATTCTATCTACCGAGAATTCTGAAATTGCAAGAAACTCATTCCATCTAATGAATGACTAGATTCATACCCAATTCCTCTTGACAATCTAGCAAATGATGAGCAACGAGTGACGCATCTACTATAAGTATTACAAAAGAAGCTCTATCTACTCCTGCCCATTCACTAGTGATATGATACACACATCAGAAGCAGCAGGTTATAACTGTGAAGTTTTTAAGGAGTATTAGTATTAAAACTTTTGTTTCAAGAAAGGAGACAGGGTCTTTAATCTATGTCATATCCTTCCTTGTGGATTCCCTGTTACCAAAGGAGTATGCAGTAGCATATCTAGAATAGGTTGTAGGGTTAAGCAAAGCCCACGGCTTCCAGCTCAAACCATAAATACATATATGTGTCTGTGGAGAGAAAAGATGTATCAAGAGTTAGATATGTATCTCAAAACACATCCTCCCAATGCAGAACGCGTGCTAATTGAGTAATAATAACCTATGCCTCGATTCTGCAATAACTTTACATATAGCTAGCTTAGAACGCTTTAAGATAACTCGCGCAACCAACCTTGGTAGGAAAATAGGAGTTCCTTGTCAATAAAAAGTTAATATCCAAATGTCAATGATCTCTTTCTTATAAGCACGTGTCTAACGTCTCGCTCCTTGGTGATTAAGAGGATTTTCTACAAAACAAAGGGTAAGTCACTCCATTCGCATGATTAATCTTCTGTTAGAAAGTGTCATAACATATTGAACAATGAAACACGTCAGCAATTGGATGTAATAATTTAAAAAGGTCAAGAGTCATGAATGATGTTATACTTAATACGAAAGCTTCCCTTTTAGGGCATACTTCTAGCATTTTATCACATTACAATTCCCCCTACTATAACAAAATCAAACTAGCATCTATACTGCAAACACGAGTTGAAATGATACCTAATATCAGAAGGAGGACTCGAATTGTTACAAACTACGGAGAGCAATCTCTGTTTACGTCTGGAACTGGTGAAGCCGGGGTAGAATTTCCCACCACCATTCACTAGGCGGGAAAACGCGAACCGTTTATCGTTAAGATGGAAGTTGGGTGCAATGACGGTAATATAGGAGAATTGCGCCGCCGTAGCCATGGCTCAGCAACGTATTTCCGGCAGCAATGCAGTGGCTAGTGAAGGTATAAACATGGCCGCTACCACCGCAACTTGGGGGATATTAATTTTGGTTGATCCAAACACAGCCACGACGATTTTGGCTTCCTTACTAGATGGGAAATGCCAAATCGTTTTCAAAATAAAATTTGGGAAAGATTTTCCAGAAATTTCTAAATAGAATTACTCTTCTCTCAATTTTTTATTTAGTCAATTTTAAAAAAAAAGTAATATATTTTTATCTTTAATATTAAGTTAACTATAAAATATTTATTTTTAATTATAAATTTTATAATCTTCTTATATTTTTAAATTATATATTTAATCAAATAACACCGTATAAATTGAAAGATAAAAAGTATGAATTACTCAATTTTTTTTTCATACTTTTAACGCATTTTTATAATTTGTTACAAGAAACATCTTTTTTTAACTTTTAAAAAACTCTTTAATTTTATTAAACAATCATTAATCAATAATTTTAATTTATCCCTTAGATATATTGTAGAATACAAGATTTTAAGGCTAGTTTTAATATATATATATATATATATATATATATATGTATGTGTATATATATATATAGCTTATGCATAAAAAAATGTTAACTCTTGTTTTCTTATAAAATAACTAGAAAAAATTAGTATTTTTAGAATTCTTCTGTATAAAAATAATTATTTTTTATAGATAAAGATAAAAAAAATTTAATAAAAAAAGTTACATAATGAAAAAAAATATATAATTAATCTAAAAAATTAATTGTGAACTTTATATTTTGATTTAAGTTTCTATTTTGGACCGTTTATTCTCTCCTTTTCTCATTTTCATAATTCAGAAATTTTTTTTGGAGAGAAACACGTGTGTTCAAGTATGAATTTTTTTGAAAAGGTTTTAAAGAAAAAAAAGGGAGGCGCAAATCCAGTATTTACACGAGAGTAATAAATATGGACAATCATCCATTTTCCTGTTGGGATAAACACTACGTAGCCATCAAAAATCATTATTTAAGTTGGAATTTCTATCTTTGACTCCACTTGTCTCATTTTTAAAAGTAGGACTTTAATCATTCAAAAAGGTAAGAATAGTTAATTCATTACTAATTGACATTTTGTGCCCAAAAGAATCAACATTTTGTAAAGAGTGGCAAGTTATTAGGAAATAAATAAAAATGGAAGAGCAAGTGAAGTTGTTGGGAGTTTTTCCAAGTCCCTTCAGCTATAGGGTAATTTGGGCTCTCAAATACAAGGGTCTCAGTTATGAATACATAGTGAAATTGTTTAAGAGTTTCATATAATGAACTCTTGTGTATGACAAAAGGGTTACAGATAGAAAGAAAGAAGAAGATCAAGATGATCAAATACCGAAAGTACTAGAATAAGACTGTAAGTATAAGAATGAAGAAGAAGAAGAATACTCAATATTGAGTTGTAAACATAAATGTTATTGTATTGAATCTGAAAGTTATTTCACTTTACAATATAGAGTCCTCTATTTATAGGCACAAACTTAAGCTTACTAGATAAGAAAGGTTGACTAACAATAACTAACTTAGTTAATAACTACCTTCATACTAACTAACTTAATAACTGTTTTAACTAACTTCTTGAATCCCTCTTTCAGCCACTTTCTTTAACACTTCCCCTCAAGTTAGGAGTCATGAATATGTTTAAGGCACCTAACTTGGAAGCAAGATAGTTATGTTGCACTCTAATAAGTCCTTTGGTCATTAGATCAGTCGGTTGATCTCTTGTTGAAATATATTGAGGTTGAATTAATTTTTGTTGTATCTTCTCTCTAATGAAGTGATAATCGATCTCAATATGTTTTATTCTATTATGGAACACTGAATTTGCAGCTATCTGCATAGCTAATTTGCTGTCACTATACAGATTGACAGGCAGGCTGATCTTGAGCTTCAATTCATTTAGCAGGCTAAGTATCCATGTGAGTTTTGCAGTTGTTGATGCCATACTCCTGTATTATGCTTCTGCAGATCTCCTGGAGATGGTTGTTTGTTTTTTAGACTTTCAGGATATCAATGAGTCTCCTAACTTGATTAAGAAGCCAGAAGCTGATCTTCTAGTGTTAGGACAAACTGCCTAGTCAGCATCACAGAAGGCAGATACTTTATCAATGGGATTGCTTGAGATAAGCATTCCTTGTCCTGGTTATGACTTAACATATTTAACAACTCTCATAGCTGCTTTCATGTGTGACTTCTTGGGTTGTTGCAAGTATTGACTCAGTGTTTGAACACTGAATGAAATATCTGGTCTAGTTACTGTAAGATACAGTAATTTACCAATCAAATTTTGATAAGGAGTGATGTCTGATAGCAGTGGATCTTCAGTAGTGCTATTCTTGGAATCATCACTCCTTAGTTGTAAGTTTCACATTTGTGTCAATAGGAGTATGAGCAAGTTTGGATGATGATAATCCTAGTTCAGATATGAGTTCCAAAGAGTACTTTCTTTGATGCATTAAAATACCTTTATTACTTCTGGCAAACTCTATCCTAAGAAAGTACTTTAACTCACCCAAATCCTTCATTCGATCACCTGATATAGTGCAGCTTTAGTTTCATTGATCAGCTCCAGATTGTCACTAGTCACTAATATGTCATCTATATGCACTAGGATCATTGTAGTGCCCTTTTTTGTTCTTTGTGTAAATAGTGCATGATCATGCTGACTCTAATTAAATTTCAGCTTCAACAGTGCCTCTGTTAACTTGGTATTCCATTGCCTAGGTTCTTACTTTAAACCATATAGGGATTTAGTGAGCCTGCATACAGGTTTGGACTCCCCCTGACTCAAAAATCCCTGTGGCAAATCCACATATATATCTCATCATGAAGATCACCTTGTAAAAATGTATTATAGACATCCATTTGGTGTATGTGCCAACCTTTTGATGCTGCAATTGCCAACACTGATCTAACAGTAACCATTTTCACAACAGGTGAGAAAGTTTCTTGATAGTCAATACCTTCTTGTTGGTTGTATCCTTTTGCAACCAACCTAGCTTTGAACCTTTCAATCTCACCATTAGCCTTGTATTTAATCTTGTAGATTCACTTGCACCCAATAGGTCTCTTTCCTTCTGGTAGTTCCAGTATTGTCCATGTTTTGTTATTTTGAAGAGCTTCTATCTCTAGCTTCATTGCTTGTACCCATCTAGGATCCTTCATAGCTTCTAAATAACTGCTAGGTTCTGTAATAGAAGAAAAGACAGATAAGTATGATTGATATTTAGATGAAAAATATTCATAGGAAACATAGTTAGCTATTGCATATTTAGTATCCTGAATAGAACTCAGAGACACAAAGTCCTTCATCCAGATTGGAGGGTGTTTGTCTCTTGTAAATGTTCTGAGTGATTTGGTCTGTCTTATGCTCACTGTATCTGTTTGACTAGGATGCACTTGTATGATAGGATCATGAGTTACTGGTTTAGTACTCCTTATAGTAGTTTCTTCTATAGGAGTACTAGATGAAGTTAACATACTATTCTCACCAGCATGTAATTCATTATTTGCAACAGAACTTTCACCTTCTGTAAAATCAATAGGAAAGTTAGTATGAGTAAAAAGAGGAGTAACAATATTTTACATTTTGAAAGGAAAGTCAGTCTCTTTAAATATAACATCCCTATTAACAAAAAAAGTATGACTATTTAGATCATATAATATGTATCCTTTTTGAACTTCAGAATAGCCCATAAACACAACAGACCTAGTTCTATATTGCAACTTATCGGTTTGATTCACAAATTCGGCAAAACATAGGCATCCAAACATTCTAAAGTGATTTAATGAAGGTTTTCTGTTGTGTAACTTCTCATAAGGTGAAGTTCCTATTACTGAAGATGGTAGCCTATTTATGATATATACAGCTGTAAGAACACATTATCCCCAAAATTTAATAGGAACATGTACTTGTAGCCTAAGAGCCCTTGTGACTTCTAATATATGTCTATACTTCATCTCAGCTACACCATTTAGTTGTGGTGGATAAGCACAGGATCTTTGATGAATTATTCCAAGTTCTTTAAACATAGTTTGACATACATCATTGACAAATTCAATTCCATTGTCTGTTCTGCACATTTTACAATTTTATTAAACTGAGTTTTGACATAAGATAGAAAGTACTTGATAGCAACACACACATCAGATTTCAATCTCAACAAGTAAACCTAAATCATTCTTATATAGTAATCAACAATTGTTAAGAAGTATTTATGTCCATCAACAGTAGGTACTTTGTAAGGCCCCCAGATGTCCATATGTAACATATCAAAACTAGATGAGCTTTTTATACTGCTCTGAGGAAATGGAAATCTAATATGTTTTTCACTAGGACATACAGGACACTGACTAACTACTTCTACTATATTATCGAACTTGTCAGGCAGTAGCTTGAATAGAGTAGATGTGGACATATGTCCAAATCTCTTATGCCATAGACTAATATCACCATTACTAGTAGTACTTATTCCTTGAGATGCATTAGCTGCTAGATTTACTGCATGAGAATTATTGTAACCAAACTATTTGAGTAGGTAAAGCTCATCTTCCACTCTACCAATCTCCTTCACCTTCCCACTTGAGAGATCCTGAAATATACAAAAATCAGGATAGAATAAAGCAACACAATTCAATTCCCTTGTGGCTTTGGGCGCAAACATCAAATTAAATTTGAAATGAGGTACTAAAAACACATGTTTAAGAGTATTTCTATCCAAAATGGTACTTGTACCAGTATGAGTGACTAAAGATATTTCTCCATTTGGAAGATACACCTTTTTTGAATTTGTATTTTTGGTTATTGAATCTTTATTTAACATATCTTTGTTAGCTACCATATGATTAGTTGCCCCTGTATCTATAATCCATTCACTGGAACTATCAGATACTAGTAAGGCATTGCTAATCCCTTTGGTATTCATACCTTGGAGGCTAGTTTCTGCTATATTTGCAGCTGCAGTAGTAGGATTGTTAGCCTGACTCCTACTAAGAATTTGTAGCAACTGCTCATACTGATCTTTAATAAACACACATGCTCCAGCTCCTGGGTGACTTGATCCTTCCATCCTTTGATACAAACTAGTAGCATTTGCCATGACAATATTTTAATCAGAATTGTTGGCTGGTGCACTCTTGTTTTTTGAACCACCATCAGAACTAGGACATTGTGACCCTTCATAGACTTCAGCCTGAACACTATAAGCAGAGGGACCTCCATATCCACTACTACCTTTCTTCTTCTTCTTGAAGCTTGGAGGATAACCTACTAGTTTGTAGCATTTGTCCTTTGTGTGTCCTTTAATCTTGCAGTAGTCATATTGAAGATTAAAATCCCTTTTGTACATGTTGTATCCTGACTTGGAGTACATAGCAACATTGTCAAAACCACTTGGTGCAGCCCCTAATAGACCAGTAGAATTAGAAGTAGAGGTTGAAGACTTCTGCCCCTCATCATTGATGATCATAGATATGCCTGATTCACAGAAGACAGTGGCTTCATCAAAAGAATTTGACTCCTTGCTTGGACATATGAGTCATTCAGGCTCATTAAGAACTGGAACAATTTTTGCCTCTGCAGATAATCCAAGAATTCCTTGGCTCCTGCACAATTACAACCAGGTGAAGGCACCAAAACCTCAAACTCATTCCACAGATTCTTGAGTCTTGTATAATATCCAGACATGGATTGAGTTCCTTGTGTTACACTAGCAATTTCTCTATGTAAACTAAAGGTTCTTGACTTATTTGCCTCATCAAATCTTTCCTTCAATTCTTCCCAAATTGCAGATACACTAGAAGCATAAACAATGTCACTAAGCATATTACTAGAGACTGTATTCATCAACCAAGACAGTACCACAACATTCACTCTTTCCCATTGATCCCATAGTTCTTCTCCAAATCTCTCCTTCTTTCATTTTCCATCAACAAATCCCAGCTTATTCCTACCTAACAAAGCTATACACATGTATCTACTCCACACAAAATAGTTCTCAAAACCAGTAAGTTAAAGAGAGATTAGGGAGACACCACTTACATCAGAAGCATGTAGAAACAAGTGATGATTACTATCGATTGTTATCGTTGATGTTGCATTCTGTTCACCAAATCTATTCTCTGCAGTTTGATTTCCATAATTTTCCATTGATTCAGTGTTCTTAATGAAATAGCAGAATCAAACCAAATATTCACCAGAATTCTTGAAACCAAGAAGAGATTTTTTTTCCTCAAAAGAAGAAACCTCACATAGACGAGTTCTCAACTGAACAACTCAGTGGGCTATGATACCATGAAATTGTTTAAGAGTTTCAGATAATGAAATCTTGTGTATGACAAAAGAGTTACAGATAGAAAGGAAGAAGAACATCAAGATGATCAAAAACCGAAAGAACCAAAATAAGCCTGTAAGTATAAGAATGAAGAAGAAGAAGAATACTCAATATTGAGCTGTAAACATAAATGTCATTATATTGAATCTGAAAGTTTTTTCACTTTACAATATAGAGTTCTCTATTTATAGGCACAAACTTAAGCTTACTAGATAAGAACGACTGACTAACAATAACTACTTAGTTAGTTAATAACTACTTTCATACTAACTAACTTAGTAATTGTTTTAAATAACTTCTTGAAGCCCTCTTTCATCCACTTTCTTTAACACATAGAAAAAGATCTTTTTAACAAGAGTCATCATCTTTTGACATACAATCTTGTGTATAAGATGATCCCAGTTCTTGTACATGTTGGAAAACCAATAGCAGAGTCCACAGTCATTCTTGAATACATCAAAAAGATATGCCCTCATAATCCTTTGTTTCCCAAGGATCATCATGACCGGGCTGAGGCTAGGTTTTGGATCAAGTTCGGAGAAGATAAGGTAATTAATTAATCTACTTTAACTTTACCATGTTACCACCTTTACTTTAGGTCCACTTGTTGCTTAGAGTCTTTTAAGAGATCATTTAAATACCTTCTTTAATAGAGAAAACTAAATTCACGTGATTTATCAATTCCAACTACTTATTGTTATTGGTAACTGCTTAATTATTAGTGCAGAAGAGCAAGTACGGAGTAACATGTCAAAAGTGCTTATTTCTTGATTTTTAAAGTTAAAACCAAAAAAAGGATCAATAATAATTTTATCGGCCAATATTTTTAAAAATATTTTATACTTTGAAGCAATGTAATAAAGTTTTGTATTTTATGATATTATGATTGTTATATCTTAACTTTAAAATCAAGATTCTATTAGCAAATATTTATCTTTCTTCAATTCAAAAAAGATTAAAAATAAAAATATTTTCAATTTTACTTAATTTTTTAATTGTTATCTAAATAAATGTTAACCATGAATTATTGTGATTTTATATATATATGAAAATCAATGATGGATTACAATAAGTTTATTAGAAAAAGGGTGTTTTTTGACCCAAAAGTAATAGTAGGGGCATTTTTGGACCAAACTATTAACAACAGGGTCATTTTTGGACCAAAATATTGACAACAGGGTCATTTTTGGACCAAAATATTGACAACAGGGTCATTTTTGGACCAAAATATTGATAGTAGAGACATTTTTGGACCAAACTATTAACAGAGGATATTTTTATTTAATTTCGCATAGTTTAAGGGCATCTTGACCCTTTTTCCGTTGTTTTCATGTAGAGCTTAGAGTTTTTTTTAAATATTTCAAAAGATAGAAAAAGAGCAAGCAAAGGCGACTGCAAATGCCAAAGAACTGCTGAAAATTATAGAAAAAGAGGGTCTTGGAGAGAAAAAGTATTTTGGTGGGGATAGAATAGGATTAACTGACATAGCCTTTGGGTGGATAGCTTTTGTGGCGGGAATTCATACAAGAAGCTGCTGGAGTAAAGGTGTTCCAACCAGACAACTTTTCCTGTCTATAATGTTGGATTAATAACTTTAAGCAAGACCCTATAGTCAAGGAAAATATCCCAGATCGGGATGAAATGTTAGATTACTTTAAACACCGTACAAAAATGATTGTTACACAATGTTAAGGATATGTAATTTTTTTATTTGTTGCTATTATGGATCACACATATATGACTCATCTATGCGTAATCATACTAAAGAGCTTGGCTTATAGCTTATGACTTATAAGCCCAAAGTAACAAGTTAGAATTTCAAACTTATGATTTTTATCTTATTTTTGTTATTTTGACTTTAAAACAAGTATTTAATAAAACTTTTTAACTTTTCAACAGTACGACGACTCATTTATGCATAATCATACTAAAACCAAGTATTGAGTATTGATTTTTTCCTTCTTATTTTTTGGGTCAGAATAAGAAATATCATACTTTAGTATTAAAAAAGAATCAGTATAAAATGAATTGAACTTGGTTTGGAAATTAAAGTCATGACAAATTAACCAAAAACATCATATTTTTCACTAGCCAAGGAACATTCATCTAAACAAGGTATCCCACAAATTCTTCCATTATGCCTTTTTTTTAAAAAGAAGACTCTTGCCATTTAATAAAAAATGTGTGCAAAATATCCTTTTTAAAAAATAAAAAATAAAATACTGTCTGATTAACTAGTTCTTTGTATGATTTTCTGTGAGTATTTTAGACACATGATAGATTTACATGCCTCTAGAAATATAAACAACTTCTAATACTTCATTTGTTTCAATTTCTTTGTCTCACTTTCTTTTTTAGCCGGTTTTTTAATTTTTTTTTTGCAATTTTTTAATTTCAACTTTCCATACGGTATGTTTAAGACCACAAAATTAAAAGATACTTTAGTACATTCGATAATATATCTGTCACGCCCTACTTTGGGAGGTGCAACTGGCACCTAATGCCACACTGGACTCAGAGCCAACCTAGCTGGACACATACACCTCTGGTGCATACCAGCAACACATAATCAAGAAAACAATCAGCTATATCTCGGCTCAAAACATAGCCTTAGACCGACAAGACCGCAATATAAACCTGTGCAAAAATAACTAACCCAACAGTTGCAATAATAATATCATCCTATGCGGGCCGACAAGACCACCATACTGTCGATCATAACAAAAGGAAAGTAGGCGCACATATACATATATATAAGCTGGCAAGGCTGCTAACAGATAATAAACTAGTCCCCACACGAACACTAACGCATGTCTAACTCTAAACTATAGTCTGCAAGCCTCTATGAGTAAAATATTGGTCAGAACAAGGCTCCAACCTACCCAAAAACTGTACATCAAAAGACAGGCAAACCTCTAATCGTATGGCAACTCCAAAGGAAAGGAGTTGGCCAATCTTCTGGATCTGAACAAATACTAAGGAAGTCTCGAGATCTGTCTGTCTTAACCTGCAGGCAAGTACGCAGCACCCCATGCATGAGCGTCACTGCAATATCTACCGAATATGTAAGACAGTAATAATAACTGAATAAAAGCTGATAAGGAACTGAAAGTAACCAGCAGTAAGGGCCAGAAGTTAACCTATATGATCTCACAACCATAAACTGTATCTAGCAGGCACATATATAAACAAGAACCTAACCTAGCCCCCATAAAACTGGAAGGTACAAGCAACAAAGAACAATCTACCTGGGCCCCATAAGCCCTGACAAATGCAAGGAATCTATATACTCCTATCTGCTTCACTATAGCATCGTAGGCAAAATGTAGCTAAGGCATACTTGACCTCTGAGACTGTATCCGAGCCTTTTGGACTTCTGTGACTGTATCTGAGCCATCTGGGTTCCTGTAATTGTATCTGAGCCATCTAGGCTCCTGTAACTGCATTTGAGCCATTTGGGCTCTTATAACTGTATTTGAGCCATCTGGGCTCCTGTAATTGTATCTGAGCTATCTGGGCTCCTATTATTGTATCTGAGCTATTTTGGCTCTTCTAACTATATCTGAGCTATCTAGGTTCCTGTAATTGTATCTGAGTCATCTGGGTTCCTGACGGTCAGTGCTGCTAAATTCAGGCATAAAGGAAGTTGGTAAGGGCACTATACTTCAAATGTCTCTACGGGCCTCAGTATAGTCGCTCACGACTTCGTATTGCCTGCGAGCCCTATATAGCCCCGTAGGCACTTCATGATTATCCTTCGCTCCTTGAGCAACCTGTATAGCATCTGATAGCCCTAACTTATATACTACACATCGTTCAGTAAGCGTACATAGCCCCTTAGGCCTAACACAGCTGTTACTTGCCCCTGTAGCATCCTGAATAGCAGCCAATAGGCATATTCTATGTGTCCACAGCTAGCTAGATAGTAATGAAAGCAATTATAAAATCAGCTAGCTTAGAAAGAAAAGGGCGAGGTCCGAGGTGACCTGGGCGATAATCTGAATGTCATACTAGTACAACAGTAGTTCATAAGCAAACAACAACGTCTTAGATGACCAACTATATGGTTCCCTCACCTAGAATGACTACAGGGCTGCTAATAACTGAATATGATTCTAAGCAGTCAGCCACAATAGCCTTACAAGCAGCTACAACAATTATTAGCCCGAAGGGAAAACTGTAATACTAAGGTTCTAGTTCCATAGGCGTCAGTCTGGTCTGTCCAGATAGCATATAGCTCCTGTGAGCAATCTATAGTCCCATAGGAAGGTATACTTAGACTTAGCCCTTCTAGGCAACATATACGTGCATCTGTATGAATAGCCGGAGGCATTATCCCCATGTATAAAAATTGATAAGATCCCTACTTAGAATATCACATAGTCTATCTGACTTCTAACAACTAGGGTGATTTCCTAAGCCATCAATACGACCAACTGTCAGTCAAAAGAAGCTATACAGTCACTAACAGTGGTATTTCACCTAGAAAGCTACCACCCTGTTATTTTGGGCAACCCTGGTTCTATTGACTTGAAAGTAAGGCCACTCTATCAAGATTCTAGTCCTGTAGGCGTCAAGATACGCCAACGGCCTATAGGTGAGCTATACTGTATGTATAGGCGTCAAATAGAAAGTTATATCACCAAGCATCGCCCTATGCTACCCAACATAACAAAGTATGCTCAACAGCTAACCACAAGCCTCTAAGGCCTCGGTATGGTAGAAAAACCTCACTAGTCCCTCTAGATGAAAAGTAAACCAACAGGAAGACTCTATGTCGCTTCTAGCAATAGTCAGAACTGAATATACTTCTTCCCGGTGAGGGGTACTATGCTACAACCTCAATTCATCTCATAGAAGCTAATCACAACACATATAATCATGAACTACTATGAACATACAACGAGAATAACTTGCCGAAAGAGGTTAGCCTTAATATACCTTAATTGTCAAATTCTGCTCAAACAACCCTGCTTCGATTAAGGACTCGTAATCCCTCCGTATCCTAGCTTATATGCCAAGGAAATAGGGATTTCTAATACAAGAATTAGGCCAACAACTGTAGCACATAAGACACAATGACAATAAGTCAAAACGAGTTCAATTCGGCAAAATCTTACGAATTCTTATAGATTAGAAGAGTAGAAACACTTACTATCACTTATAGACATGCTAGCTATAGTTAGAGATGATTTCTATGACTTTTACCCGCTAGGGCTCCGTCAAACCGAGCCAATTTCAAAGATTCGACTAAGTAGATACGTTCTTCATAGGCCTGAGATTCGCTACCCAAGAAGAATTTACAATCATACGTGATTTGATAGCGTAATTTGGCTTTTAAATGATGAAAATCTCGTGAGGAAAGTCGTTCAAGCTGAGCTCTCTTATTTAGAAAAATAACTAAATGAATTACATATCATTTAAAACATATATCTAGGGAGGCGGTGGAGGAGGTCCGCGGTGCGCCTCTCCCTGTGGTGGAGCATTGGCGTGACGCGTCGCTCCCAGCCTGGGAGAGGGGTGTGCGGCACGGCGCCTGTAGTGCCTGCCCCCTGATCTCTTTTCACCCGCTCGCTCGAGAACACACTCGCGCGTTCCCCTTCGAGCCTCCTCCTGCTTGTGCCATACTCTAAAAACTCTTCAACATGCACACGCGTACATTGGTTAGACGAAGAAAACTTATGGGTTGTAACAGCATTCCCCCCTTAGGGACAGTCATCCTCGAATGTAATTTAATCTCAAGAGAACTCTGTTCTTAGACTTTGCCCAAAAATTTCGGCAGAGTCTCTCCTATAATATGGACTATCCGAAAACTTGAAACGCAAAAAAGTACAACATAGGAGTCTCACAGGATGCTACAAACAATTGAATAACATAGTCCTATAAAAAATAAGTGAGCAACTGACAACAATAGTAACAAAAGCAACAATACAACACTAGAGAACTATTTCACCTCAGCTGTAACTGGCTGAGTCTGTGTACTATCATAATAGGGTTTGGAACAAGTGAGGATATCTAAACCTCATGTTGTCCTCAGTGTAAATAGAGTTAAATTTACACTTGGTTCGAGGTAAACCTGTAACAAAATCTATATTGATTGCTCCCACTTTCACATAGGCACGGCTATCTCTTGAGTCAGCCCGTTAGGTTTATGATTTGCAGCTTTTACCTGCGGGTAATTAGGAAACTGTGCTACAAACTCACCAATATCTTTCTTCATCCCATGCCACCAATAGATTTCTTTTATATCATGTGTATATTTTTGTCGAACCCAGGTGAAGAGAATAATGAGAAAAATGTACCTCTGCTATAATCTGCTGGCGAAGTGCTGCCACATCTGGAATGCAGGGCCGACCTCTTAATCTCAAGACTCCATCCCCTATTATCTCAAAGGCCAAAGACTCCTCCTGTTGAGCCTTGACTCTATGCTGTACTAGGCTAGGGTTTTCGTACTGTCACCCTTTCACCTCCACAACTAGAGATGACACTGTAGTATTCTGGATCACAACCCACTATCCTCTGCGTCCATCAGCCGAACCCCTAAATTGTCCAACTGGTGTAGCTCTCAAGCCAATTCTCTCTTTTTTGGTCTTATATACGATAGGATACCCATGGATCTGTGACTAAGGGCATCAGCTACAATGTTAGCCTTCCTTGGGTGATACCAGATGTCTACGTTGTAGTCTTTCAGATAACTCAGGCCAACCACGTTGTCGCAAATTCAACTCTTTCCATTTAAAAATATACTGGAAGCTCTTGTAATTAGTGAAGATGTCTACATGAACACTATATAAGTAACGCCTCTAAATTTTCAGAGCATGAATAACTACAACTAATTTTGGATCATGGGTGAGGTAATTCTACTCATGCTTCCTTAGCTGCCTTGAAGCATAAGAAATCTCCTTACTGTGCTGCATCAGAACACATCCTAACCCAATGAATGAAGTGTCACAGTATACAAAGTAGCCCTCTAAGCCCTCTAGAAAGGCTAATGTTGGTGCAGATGTCAATCTGTATTTCAGCCCCTAGAAACTCTGCTCACAAGCTCTGAGTCAGCTTCGTCAATGGTGATGATACGGAAGAGAATCCTTCCACAAACCTTCTGTAAAACCCGACTAACCCCAGCAAGCTACGAACATTGGTTGGAATTGTGGGTCTGGGCCATGTCTTTACAGCCTCAATTTTCTGCGAGTCGACCTGAATGCCTACGTATGACACAATATGGCCCAAGAAAGCTACAACATTTAACTAGAACTGACATTTCGAGAACTTTGCATATAACTGGCAATCTCAGAGGACCTAGTGTACTGTTCGCAGATGATCTCTATGCTCAGCTTCTGAACATGAATATACCAAAATATTATCAATACACACTATCATGAACAAATCTAAGAATGACCTGACTTTGCGAAATATCCATGTCTCCTCGCAATGTGGCTGTAATACAGGGCTCCACATACTCTAATGCCAGCCCCAACTATAAACCAATATACCCTGGCTGGCGTAGTATCAATAAATGCTAGTGCATATCCAGCCAAGGAATCAAACCTCAATGTGTACTCTCTTACACTCATCCTTCCCCGTTTCAGGTATAAGAACTGCTCTATTCTGGCCTATGAAATCTCTCAAGGAAAATAATGGTCTATGAAGGCCTCAGAGAAACCGGGCTAAGTAGATGAATATGCATCTCTCCCTCTAGACCTTTCTCAACTCTCGTACCACAGAACTGTTATATCTCGAAATCGAAACACTGCTAGCTTAAATGACTCTGTGGATGAAGCATGCATGACCCTGAATATCCTTTGCAATTGGTATATGAGGTTCTGGCGACCCTCTCTGCGATCTTCTCCCATGAACTTTGGAGGATTCAAAGCAAGAAACTCACGAACCCTCAAACTTTCGGGCCCCTTAGTAGGCTTGACAACAACTGGTACAACTGGATGGAGTTGAGCAGCCATCATTTGAGTCAACATACATACTACATTCCTTACATCCTATTTGAGGGTGTAGGAAAAATTGGAAGTGGTGTCGGCATATCTGTTTCCCTATGAGGTTCTTGGTGTCCTGGGGAATACTGGGAAGATCGAGAAGATGTCTCCCTTTCGCTCTCAGGCTGGGCTGTCCCCAACTGTGGCACCCAGATGGTACCCTCTCCTACTGTTGATCTAGCTCACGGCTGGCTATAGTCTGTCTTATATCAGACATCACTGTTGACAGACATAACAATATAAACTTAGGGAGTCAACCCTACACAACTCAGCTCTATAGCACGATCCGAGAAGAAGGGGTAACCATACTATCATTGCTAGTAGCTTCCTGCTTATAAAAAGTGGTGCACAACACATTTATAAACAAGACTCTACTTGACACGACTTGCAAATTCCTTAAGATACGATGTTGCTCTGATACCAAGTTTGTCACGCCCCACATTGGGAGGCGTAATTGGCACCTAATGCCACACTGGACTTGGAGCTGACCTGGATGGACACATACATCTCTAGTGCTATCTAGCAGCACATAATCATGAAAATAATCAGCTATATCTCAGCTTAAAATATAGCCTTAGGCCGATAAGGCCGCAACATAAACCTGTACAAAAGTAGCTAACCCAATAGTTGCAATAATAATGTCATCCTATACGGGCCGACAAGACCATCATACTATCATAACAAAATGAAAGTAGGCGCACATACACATATATGTAAGCCCACAAGGCTACTAATAGATAACAAAACTAGGCCCTACACGGCCACTAACGTATGTCTAACTCAAAATTGTAGTCTGCAAGCATCTATGAGTAAAATATTGGTCGGGACAGGGCCTCGGCCTACCCAAAAAATTGTACATCAAAAGACAGGCAAATCTCTAATCATATGGACACTCCGGAGGAAAGGAGCTAGCCAATCTGCTGGATCTGAAAAGTCACTAAGAAGGTCTCGAAATCTGTCTATCTGAACCTGCAGGCAAGTATGCAACGCCCCATGCATGGGTGTCAGTACAACATGTACCGAATATGTAAGACAGTAATATTAGCTGAATAAAAGCTGATAAAGAACTGAAAGTAAACCGCAATAAGGGCCAAAAGTAAACCTGTATGATCTCACAACCATAAACTGTATCTAGCAGGCAAATATACAAATAAGAACCTAACCTAGCCCCCATAAGGATGGAAGGTACAAACAATACAAAATAACCTACCTAGGCCCCCATAAGCCCCGACAAGTGCAAGCAATCTATATAGTCCTATCTATTTCACGGTAGCCCAGAAAGAAAGCTGTAGCTAAAACATACTCAACCTCTAAGACTGTATCCAAGCCTTCTGAGCTCCTGTAACTTTATCTAAGCCATCTAGGCTCCTGTAATTGTATATGAGCAATCTAGGCTCCTGTAACTATATCTGAGCCATCTAGGCTCTAGTAACTATATCTGAGCCTTCTGGACTCCTGTAACTGAATCTGAGCCATCAGGGCTCCTAAGGGTCAGTGATGTAAATTCATGCATAAGGGAAGCTGGTAAGATCACCAGACTTCAAACGGCTCTACGAGCCTCAGTATAGTTTCTCGCGATATCATATTGCTTGTGAGTCCTGTATAGCCCCGTAGGCACTTCATGATTATCCTTCGCTCCTTGAGCAGTATATATAGCATCTGACTGGCCTAACTTATATACTACACATCACTCAGTAAGCACACATAGTCCCTTAGGTCTAACATAATTGTCACTTGCCCCTGTAGCATCCTGAATAGCATCCAACAGGCATATTCTATGTGTCCACGAATAGCCAGATAGTCATGAAAGCAATTATAAAATTAGCTAGCTTGGAAAAAAAGGGTGAGGTACGGGGTGACTTGCGCGATAATCTGAAATTCATACTAGTACAACAGTAGTTCATAAGCGAACAACAAGATCACTGGAGACCAACTAAGCCGAGCTCTCTTATATGGGAAAATATCTAAATGAATACATCTCACTTAAAACATATATATAAGGAGGCGGTGGAGGGAGGTCTGTGGCGCGCCTCTCCTTGTGGTGGAGCAGTGGTGCGATGCGCCACTCCCTGCGTGGAGAGGGGTGCGCGGTGTGGTGCCTGTAGCGCCCGCTCCCGGATCTCTTTTCATCCGCTCACTCGAGAACGCGCTCACGCGTTCCCCTTCAAGCCTCCTCCCGTGTGTGCCATACTCTAAAAACTCTTCAACATGCACACGTGTATATCTGTTAGATGAAAAAAACTTATGGAGTGTAAAATAATTCCCCCCTTAGGGACATTCATCCTTAGATGTAATTTAATCTCAAGAGAACTCTATTCTTAGACTTTGCCCAAAAATTTCGGCAGAGTTTCCCCTGTAATATGGACTATTCGGAAACCTGAAATGTAGAAATGTCTAACATAGGCATCTCACAGGATGCTACAAACAACTGAATAACATAGTTCCACAACAAATAAGTGAGCAACTGACAACAATAGTAACAAAAGAAACAGTACAACACCTGAGAACTATTTCACCTCAACTGTAACTGTCTGAGTTTGTGTACTATCATAATAGGGTTTGGAACAAGTGAGGATATCTAAACCTCATTTTGTCCTTAGCTTCCCAAGTCATCTCTTTTACATTTCTGTTCCTCCATAAGACTTTAACAGAGGCTAAATCTTTGGTCTTCAATACTTGTCGATCTAGTATAGCAATATGAGTCTTCTCGTAAGACAACTCTTCTAAGACCTGAACATCCTCGAGTGGGAAAACCCAATAAGGGTCTCCTACGCACTTGCATTACATTAATACATAAAAGACTGGATGTACAGATTCTAGCCCCAAAGGCAATTCTAACTCATAGGCCACTTGGCCTATCTACGGAGGATCTGGTATGGCCCGATGAATCTAGGGCTAAGTTTTCCCTTTTTGCCAAATCTCATTATGCCCTTCATTGGTGAAACTTTCAGGAATACCCAGTTGTCGACATCAAACTCTAAGTCCCTACGTCAACAACTCTGGGCTATTAGTAAACACTCTCTGATGAGTTTAACTTTCTCTTTAATTGATGTATCATATCAGGTCCAATCAACCCCGACTCACCTACTTCAAACCATCCTATGGGGGGCCTTAATTTTCACCCATATAAGGACTCATAAGGCGTCATCTTTATGGTATAATGGTAACAATTATTATATGCAAACTCAATAAGAGGTAGATGTTCATCCCAACTTCCTCTAAAGTCTATCACACACGCCCGCAACATATCTTTGAGCATCTGAATGGTGCGCTTTGCTTGGCCATCAGCCTATGGGTGAAAAACTGTGCTCAAGTTAACCTACGTCCCTAAACCTTTCTGAAATACCTTCCAGAATCTAGCTGTAAACTGTGCCCCCTATCAGAGATGATAGATACTGGGATACCATGCAGTCGAACTATCTCTTTTATGTACAATTCAGCATAATCTTCGGCTGAGAATGTAGTCCTGACTACAAATGAACTGGTTTTGTCAGCCTATCAACAATGACTTAAAATAGAGTTAAATTTACACTTGGTTCGAGGTAAACCTGTAACAAAATCTATATTGATTGCTTCCTACTTTCACGTAGGCACGGCTATCTCCTGAGTCAGCTCGCCAGGTTTCCGATTTTCAGCTTTTACTGCGGGCAATTGGGACACTGTGCTACAAACTCACCAATATCTTTCTTTATCCCATGCCACTAATAGATTTCTTTTATATCATGTGTATATTTTTGTCGAACCCGGGTGAAGAGAATAACGAGAAAAATGTACCTCTGCCATAATCTGTTGGCGAAGCGCTGCCACATCTGGAATGTAGAGCCGACCTCTTAATCTCAAGACTCAATCCCCTATTATCTCAAAGTCCAAAGACTCCTCCTGTTGAGCCTTGACTCTGAGCTGTACTAGTCTAGGGTCTTCGTACTGACACCCTTTCACCTCCACAACTAGAGATGACACTGCAGTATTCTGGATCACAACCCACAATCCTCTGAGTCCATCAATCGAACCCCTAAACTGGCCAACTGGTGCAGCTCTCAAGATAATTCTCTCTTTTCTGGTCTTATATACGATAGGCTACCCATGGATCTGCGACTAAGGGCATCGGCTACAATGTTAGCCTTCCTTGGGTGATACCAGATGTTTACGTTGTAGTCTTTCAGACAACTCAGGCCAACCGCGTTGTCGCAAATTCAACTCTTTCCATTTAAAAATATACTGGAAGCTCTTTTAATCAGTGAAGATATCTACATGAACATTATATAAGTAATGCCTCCAAATTTTCAAAGCATGAACAACTGCAGCTAATTCTAGATCACGGGTGGGGTAATTCTTCTCGTGCTTCCTTAGCTGCTTCGAAGCATAACCAATCACCTTACCGTGCTACATCAGAACATATCCTAACACAACGCATGAAGTGTCACAGTATACAGGGTAGCCCTCTGAGCCCTCTAGCAAGGTTAATACTGGTGCAGATGTCAATCTGTCTTTCAGCCCCTAGAAACTCTACTCACAAGCCTCAGTCCACTAGAACTTAGCTTCTTTCTGAGTCAGCTTTGTCAATGGTGCTGATAGGGAAGAGAATCCTTCCACAAACCTTTTGTAATACCCGGCTAACCCTAGGAAGCTACGAACATCGGTTGGAGTTGTGGTTCTGGGCCGAATCTTTACAGCCTCAATTTTTTGTGAGTCCACGTGAATGCCTACATCTGACATAATATGGCCCAAGAAAGCTACAGAATTTAACTAAAACTCACATTTCAAGAACTTTTCATATAACTGGCGATCTTAGAGGACCTGGAGTACTGTTCGTAGATGATCTCTATGCTAATCTTCTGAACATGAGTATACCAAAATTTTATCAATACACATTATTATGAACAAATCTAAGAATGACCTGACTTCGCGAAATATCCATGTCTCCTCGCAATGTGGCTGTAATATAGGGCTCCACATACTCTAATGCCCCTTATATAAACCAATATACCCTGGCTGGTGTAGTATCAACAAATGCTTGCACATATCCAGCCGAGGAATCAAACCTCAATGCGTACTCTTTGACACTCATACTTCCCCATTTCAGGTATAGGAACTGCTCTATTCTAGCCCATCAAATCTCTCGAGGCAAATAATGGTCTATGAAGGCCTCGGAGAAATTGGGCCAAGTAGATGAAGGTGCATCTGTCTCTATACGTTTCTCAACTCTCATACCGCAAAACTGCTATTTCTTGAAATCAAAACTCTACTAGCTTAACTGACTCTGTGGATGAAGCATGCATGACCGTAAATATCTTTTGCAAGTGGTCTACGAGGTTTTGGGGATCCTCTCTGTGGTCTATCCCTATGAACTGTGGAGGACTCAAAGCAAGAAACTCACGAACCCTCAAACTTTTGGGCCCCTCAGTAGGCTCAGCAACAACTGGTACAACTGTATGGCGCTGAGCAGCCATCATTTGAGTCAACATACATACTGCATTCCTGATATCCTGATTTGAGGGTTTAGGAAGAACTAGAAGTGGTGTCGGCATATCTGTTGCCCTATGAGGTTCTTGGTGCCCTGGGGAATGCTGGGGAGATTCAGAAGATGTCTCCCTTTCTCCCTCAGGCTGGGCTGTCCCCAACTGTGGAACCCGACTGGTACCCTCTCCTACTGCTGTATCTAGCTCTCGGCTGGTTGTAGTCTGTGTTATATCAGATATTAATGTAGACAGACATAAAAATATAAACTTAGTAACTCAACCCTATACAACTCAGCTCTATAGCACGATTTGAGAAGAAGGAGGGGTAACCACACTGTCATGCCTGGTTGCTTCTTACTTATAAAAGGTGGTGCACAACACATTTATAAACAAGACTCTATGAGACATGGGTTGCAGACTCTCTAGGATACGACATTGCTTTGATACCAAGTTTGTCACGCCCCACTTTGGGAGGTGTAACTGGCACCTAATTCCACACTAGACTCGAAGACGACCTGGCTGGACACATACACCTCTGGTGCATACTAGCAGCACATGCTCAAGAAAACAATCAGCTATATCTCGGCTCAAAACATAGCCTTAGGCCGACAAGGCCGCAACATAAACCTGTGCAAAAATAGCTAACCCAACAATTGCAATAATAAGATCATCCTATGCGGGCCGACATGACCATCATACATCATAACAAAAGGAAAGCAGGAGCACATATACATATATGTAAGCCGGCAAGGCTGCTAACAAATAACACAACTAGGCCCCACATGGCCACTAACGCATGTCTAACTCAAAATTATAGTCTGCAAGCCTATATGAGTAAAATATTGGTCTAGACAGAGACTCGACCTACCCAAAACCTGTACATCAAAAGATAGGAAAACCTCTAATCGTATGGAAACTCCGGAGCAAATGAGCTGGTCAATGTGATGGATCTGAGCAACCACTAAGGAGGTCTCGAAATCTGTCTATCAGAACTTGCAGGCAAGTATGCAGCGCCCTATGCGTGGGTGGCAGTACAATATGTACCGAATATGTAAGGAAGTAATAATAACTGAATAAAAGCTGATAAGGAACTGAAAGTAACCAACAGTAAGGGTCAGAAGTTAACCTTTATGATCTCACAACCATAAACTATATCCAGTAGGAAAATATACAAACAAGAAACTAACCTGGCCCCTATAAGGCTGGAAGGTACAAGAAACAGAGAATAACCTACCTGGGCCCCTATAAGCCCGGGAAAATGTGAGCAATCTATATACTCATATCTGCTTCACTGTAGCCCCGTAGGCAAGCTATAGCTAAGGCATACTCGACCTCTTAGACAATATCCATGCCTTCTGGGCTTTTGTGAATGGGTCTTAGCCATCTGAACTCCTGTAACTATATCTGATCCATCTGGGCTCCTGTAACTGTATCTGAGCCATCTAGGCTCCTGTAATTGTATTTGAGCCATCTGGACTCCTTTAACTGTACTGAGCCATCTTGGCTCCTATGACTATATCTGATGCATCTAGGCTCTTGTAACTGTATCTGAGCAATCTGGGCTCCTGTAACTGTATTTGAGCCATCTAGGCTCCTGTAACTATATCTGAGTCATCTAGGCTCCTATAACTATATTTGAGCTATCTGGGCTCCTGCAACTGTATCTGAGCCATCTGGGCTCCTGAGGGTTAGTGATGCTAATTCAGGTATAAGGGAAGCTGGTAAAGGCACCAAAGTTCAAATGGCTCTACGGGGCTCAGTATAGTCACTCACGACTTCATATTGCCTGTGAGCCCTGAATAGCCCCATAGGCACTTCATTATTATCCTTCGCTTCTTGAGCAGTATGTATAGTATCTGACTAGCCTAAATTATATACTACACATCTCTCAGTAAGCGTATATATCCCCTTAGGCCTAACATAGTTGTTACTTGCCCCTGTAGCATCCTGAATAGCAGCCAATAGGCATATTCTATGTGTCCACAGATAGCTAGATAGTCATGAAAGCAATTATAAAATCAGTTAGCTTAGAAAGAAAAGGGCGAGGTCCGAGGTGACCTAGGCGATAATCTGAATGTCATACTAGTACAACAGTAGTTCATAAGCGAACAACAAGATCATAGGCGACCAACTATATGGTTCCCTTGCCTAGAATGACTACAGGGCTGCTAATAACTGAATATGATTCTAAGCAGTCAGCCCCAATAGCCTTACAGGCAGCCAAAATAATTATAACCTAAAGGTAAAACTATAATACTAAGGTTCTATTTTCATAGGCGTCAATCTGGTCTGTCCAGATAGCATATAGCTCCTGTGAGCAATCTGTAGCCCCGTAGGCAGGTATACTTAGACTTAGCCCTTTTAGGCAACATGTACATAGGCATTTGTATGAATAGCTAGAGGCGTTAGCCCCATGTAACAACTGATAATATCCCTACTTAGGATTTCACATAGTCCATCCGAATTCTAACAACTAGGGTGGTTTCCTAAGGCGACCAATATGACCAACTGTAAGTCAAAAGAATCTATACGATTACTAACAATAGGTAGTTCATCTAGCAAGCTACCCACTCAGTTATTTTGGGCAACCCTAGTGCCATTGACTCGAAAGTAAGGCCACTCTATCAAGATTCTAGTCCTGTAGGCGTCAAGGTACGCCAACGGCCTGTAGGCGAGCTTTTACTATACATATAGGCGTCAAATAGAAAGTTATCGCCAAGCTGCGCCCTATGCTTCCCAACTTAACATAGTATGATCAATAGCTAACCATAAGCCTCTAAGGCCTCAGTATGGCAGCAAAACATCACTAGTCTCTCTAGAATAAAAATAAACCAACAGGAAGACTCTATGTCGCTTCTAATGATAGTAAGAACTGAATATAGTCCTTCCCGACAAGAGGTACTACGCTAAGACCTTAATTCGTCTCGTAGCAGCTAACTGTAACTCATATAATCATGAACTACTATGAAGATACAAGTAACTATACGACGAGAATAACTTGCCGAAAGAGGTTAGCCTTAGCATTCCTTAACTGCTGATTTCTTCTCAACTAGCCCTGCTTCGATTAAGGACTCGTAATCCCTCATATCCTAGCTTATATGCCTAGAAAATAGGGCTTTCTAATTCAAGAATTAGGTCAGCAGTCGTAGCGCACAAGACACAATGACAATAAGTCAAAATGAGTTTAATTCAGAAAAATCTTATAAATTCTTATAGATTAGAAGGTAAAAATACTTACTATCACTAGTAGATGTGCTATCCATAGTTAGAGATGATTTCTATGACTTTTACCCACTAGGGATCTGTTACACCCCATAAGTTTGTAGCATTAAGTCGACCTATTCGCATGTTGGTTGAGAGTTGTAGAATGTCATACGTGTGAGGAAAGGGCCCGGGGAAAGGCCGAACGACTGCCAAGTTGGAATTTCGCAAGAGGAGGCCGAACCGCGCTGCCCAAAGGGGCAAAGTGGCACAGAGCTGGGGCCCCCGCGTTAGCCAACATGGCACGGAGCCAAAACAGCGTGTTGGTTGCCATGTATTTTGCTGTAAATATATAAAGGGCCTCACCATCAACTTTAAGTCATTTATCCATGTTTAAACGACTAGAGAGGGAGAGAGACGAAGGGTTCCTATAAATATTCGTTCGATTACGCCGTCAAACACGGTCCAAACTCGAAATAACCTCGGGTAGCGAGGTATTGAGCTGCAGGGAGCATTCCTACGAAGTTAGTTTCATGAAATTCGGCTGGCGAAACGCCATCTCACCGAGCTAAGGTAAGTAGAATTGCTCCAAATTAGTGTCAATATACTCCTAGACTTAAAGTGAGTATTTATCCCTTCTGGACTTTCGAGAAATAGCGAGTTTCGGCTGTTTTTTGATAAGTCAAAGTTTGGGCTATATAGATATTCAAAGTAGTGTTTTCTTCTAGAGTATTGATGAATTTAGTTCTAATTGCTATAAATATGGATGCAGTTGGAAGAAATAGCTCGATATTGGCTGAGCTACACCAGTTAGCCAAGAAGTCAGTAACTAAGGTATGCAAAGCTAGTTTCTTCAGCAAGATAGTAATTCTAGTATAGTAAAATAGGGTAAATTGCAGAAGAAAGTTTCAGAAGCCGAGTATTATGCCCAGTGTGAATTTAGTAAGCATGTCTGAGTTATTATACCATATTCAGAATAAAAGTCAGTAAATTAGTATCAGACAACGAGATATTATTCCAGACTCAGTATAACTCAGTATCAGATTCAGTATAATTCAGAAAGGAATTTAGAATATAATATCCGAAGATGGACAGTATTATCAGATTTAATATATATGTTATATGTGATTATTGTTGTTTGTAGAGACCTGATTGTTCTACGTTGGGCACCCTTAGAGCTTCCTTGCCGCCCTAAGGTTAATAGCTGTGTCAACTCGCCGCCAGAGGGTGAGGATACGTCACTCCAAGGAGTGGCATGACGTCCGCCAGAGGACGAAGATGGGATGCAGCATTCCCCATAGCAGGCTGATCAACATTATAGTATACCCCTGTCGAGCGCTTGCGCCCAGGGCACAGATTATAGATTACAGATCACAGATCTCAGATTACAGTTTACAGGAGTCGTCTGGACTCAGATACAGCTATAGTCAGGGGCCTAGAGAGCCCAAGTTGCATACCTAGGGGCCGGCGGGATGCTCATAGTTACTAGATGAGTGGAGTGAATTGTTATTTTTGGATGGCGACCCGGGTAGGGGTATATAGATTGCATGTTGATTGGTACCTTCTGGCTTATGGGGGCTGGTATAGGTTCTTGTATGTTATATGTGTTATTTATTAAATTGACAGATAGCAGGACGCCGCATTGCCAGGTATGATTCTCACCTTCTCTCCAGTACAGTTAAGCTTAGTTTAGATTCTGCCATCCCAGACAGTCTTAACCATCTTCTGTTATCCAGTAACTATCAGTATTACTGTCTATTTTCAGTTATGTTTAGTTATTGCTTTGCATACTCGGTACCAATGGTACTGACGCTCGTTTTGGGGGGCTGCATTACTTGCCTGCAGGTAATCATAGACGAGGAGCCGATCCCTCGTAATTCCATCCAGCACATAGGGTCATCAGCTCCTATCTTCCGGAGCTTGACAGATAGAGGTTTATTCCTTTTCTTTTATTGTACAGTACGAGTAGGTTAGGGCCCTATCCTGACCATCTTATCAGTATTCTTAGAGGCTTACTGATTGTATATTCCCTGTGGTTAGTTGTACCGGTTGTGTGAGGTCGTGTCTATGTTTTAGTTTGTTTATGATGGCCGTGTGGGGTCTTATTCAGTTAATAGTTTGTGACCTTGCCGGTCACAGAGTAGTTTAGCATTTGATTCAGCGTTTCAGTGAAACTAGTCAGCATGGTGGCCTTGTCGGCCCGCATAGGTTCCTTTATACTACTGTTGTTCTGGTTAGCTATTGTTGTCTTACAGGTGGCTATAGGCCTAGATGGCCGGAGGCTGTATTTACAACTGTTATATAGCCCGTTGGTTCCATGATTCCAGAGTTAGAGCCAACCTGGCACCAGAAGTGCTTAGGCTCAGTAGTCCAGGTCTTAGTAGGGCACCAGGTGCCAGTCATGCCTCCCAAGGCGGGGCGTGGCAAACTTGGTATCAGAGCAGGTCGTATCCCAGGGATTCTGCAAGCCATGCTAAGTAGAGTCTTGTCTATGGATGTGTTGTGCACCACATACCATAGACAGGAGGCTTGAAGGCATAATAGGATGGTTACTCTTTCTTCATATTCAGTCGTGCCATAGAGCAGTACAGTATAGGGTTGAGTCCCTAAAACTTATCATACTCTTTGTTTATAGATAAAATGGCAGACCAACGACATCCTGTCACAGGTAGAAGACTGGATACCGCAGCAGGAGAAGGCACCAGCAGGATGCCTCAGCCTCGTTTAGAATCAGCCCGATCTGAGGGAGATACAAAGGCGTCATCTCGACCTTCTCAGCAGTCCCACCCCACCAGGAGCCACTTGGGACGACACCGCCTTCGATAGTTCCTGTATCCACACCATCCGACCAGGAAATTCGAAGTGTAGTAGTTATGTTGGCACAAATGATGGCTACTCAGCACCAGTCAGTGCCACCCGTAACAGCAGAGTCATCAGGTGGGCCTGGTAGTTCGAGGGTCCGAGAATTCTTGGCACTAGGTCCCCCAGAGTTCACAGGGTCAGATCAGGTAGAGGACCCCCAGGACTTCCTGGATCAGATGCAGAGAATCTTTCGGGTCATGCATGTGACATCTACAGAGTCGGTTGAGTTAGCGGTATTCCAGCTGCGGGATATTGCTGTGTTGTGGTACGAAAGTTGGGAAAGGTCCCGAGGGAGAGATGTTGCCCATCTGACCTAGTCCATCTTTTCATAGGCTTTCCTAGATCATTATCTGCCATGAGAAATTCGATAGGCGCGGATGGACCAGTTTTTGCACTTGGAGCAGCGGGCGAGAAGTGTACGGGAGTACGCCCTGCAGTTCGATTCCTTGGCCCGCTATGCTCCAGCCTTTGTGGACACCATGCCATCTAGGGTCCACCAGTTCATTCTAGGTCTGAACCCAGAGTATATTGAGGCATGTATGACAGCTACGCTGCGGGAAGATATGGATATTGCTCGGGTGCAGGCCTTTGCCCAGACTATTGAGGGCCTTAGACAGCGGCAACAGGATAGCAGACGAATAAATCAGGAACAGCGCTGCAGGGATAGATCAGATGAGATACAGGGGGAGATATGGAGAGGGCCTAGGCCTCGGTTGTTAGATAGGCCACCTAGACCCCCACCTCCATCATAGCCGCAGAGGGGTAGATTCAGTCGCCGAGGGCAGTCAGAGTCCGGCGGTAGCTCAGGAACGGTAGATTCACCCCAGCAGAGGAGGGCAAAGCAGAGAAGGTATACACCCCTACCTTGCCCTATTTGCAGCCGATACCACGCTGGAGCTTGCAGATATGGCTCTACAGGGTGTTATATATGCGTGGAGGAGGGTCATGTGATGAGAGACTGTCCAGCCAGGGGTTAGGGTAACTGAGATAGAAAGGACAGGGCGTCAGCAGGGCTGCGAGCTCCAGCAGCCTCGGTAGGGCGTAGGCCCTCAGTCCCAGCAGGCAGGGGCCGAGGTAGATTAGGGGCCTCGAGTTCAGGTACGAGCCCAAGCCGTACCTATGCTTTACCAGGGAGGCAGGACTCAGAGGCATCTCCAGATGTAGTAACAGGTATGATGACTATTTGTTCTCACCCTGCTTATGTATTGATTGATCCAGGATCTACCTTATCCTATGTTACTCCATTTGTGGCTCAAAAGTTCAGTATTGCACCAGAGTTCCTTCAGCAACCCTTTTTAGTATCTACACCCGTCGGTGACTCCATCATAGCCAGAAGGGTTTATCGAGGGTGTACAATAGAGGTTGCTGATCGTCAGACCACAGGTGATTGGTAGAATTAGAGATGATTGATTTCGATGCCATTATGGATATGGATTGGTTAGTGCCGTGCTATGCCAGTGTAGAATGCTGAACCAAGACGGTCCGATTCCACTTTCCAGGGGAGGCAGTACGAGAGTGCAAGGGCAGTACAACTATGCCAAAAGGTAGGCTTATTTCCTACCTTCAGGCAAGGAAGTTGATAGCTAAGGGATGCATTTGCCACATAGTCAGAGTCCAGGATGTGCGGGTATAGCCTCTGACTCTCCAGTCTGTTCCAGTGGTTAATGAATTCCCCAACATATTCCCAGATGAGCTACTTGGTATTCCCCTAGAAAGAGAAATAGATTTTGCAATTGATTTGCTACCAGGAACTCAACCCATATCAATCCCTCCGTATCGTATGGCTCCTGTTGAACTCAGAGAACTAAAGGAGCAGCTGAAGGATCTGTTAGATAAGGGCTTTATCAGGCCGAGTACTTCACCTTGGGGTGCGCCAGTTCTGTTTGTGAGGAAGAAGTACGACTCCCTCCGCATGTGTATAGATTACTGGCAGCTGAATAAGGTTACAGTTAAGAATAAGTATCCGCTTCCCAGAATAGATGATTTGTTTGATTAGTTGCAGGGGGCTAAATATTTCTCCAAGATTGACTTGAGGTTCGAATATCATCAGGTTCGAGTTCGTGAAAGGGACATTCCAAAGACTGCCTTCAGGACCAGATACGACCATTTTGAATTCCTAGTCATGTCCTTTGGGCTGACGAATGCTCCCGCAGTATTCATGGACCTGATGAACAGCATCTTCAGACCATACCTGGACCTATTCGTGATAGTGTTTATTGACGATATTCTGGTGTATTCTCACTCAAAGGCAGACCACCAGGATCATTTGCGGACAGTGCTCCAGATTCTCAAGGACCGTCAGCTATATGCCAAGTTCTCTAAATGTGAATTTTGGCTGAACTCAGTAGCCTTCCTGGGGCATATCGTGTCGGATGCTGGTATACAAGTAGACACACAGAAAATAGAAGTAGTAAAAACATGGCCCAGACCTACCACTCCGACTGAAGTACGCAGTTTTCTGGGATTAGCAGGGTACTACAGAAGATTTGTTGAGGGATTCTCCACCATAGCGGCACCTCAGACTAAGTTGACACAAAAAGCAGTAAAGTTTCAATGGACGGAGGCATGTGAGCATATTTTCCAAGAATTGAAATACAAGTTGACCTCCGCCCCGGTATTAGCATTGCCAGAAGGTACAGAGGGTTATGCAGTTTATTGTGACGCTTCGGGTATTGGGTTAGGATGTGTGTCGATGCAGCATGGTAAAGTAATTGCTTATGCTTCCATACAGCTGAGGAAACACGAAAAGAGTTATCCTACCCATGACCTGGAACTAGCCACAGTGATCCACGCCCTAAAGATATGGAGACATTACTTGTATGGCGTCCATGTGGATATTTTCACTGATCATAAAAGCCTACAGTATATCTTCACCCAGTGAGAGTTGAATTTGCGGCAGTGTCGCTGGTTGGAGTTGTTGAGAGATTATGATGTAAATATTCTGTATCACCCAGGAAGAGCCAACGTAGTAGCAGATACCCTTAGCCGTAAGTCTATGGGGAGTTTGGTGTACTTGCATCCCGAGCAATGGGAATTGGCCTGAGAAATACACCACTTAGCCAGTTTAGCCATTTCTGTAGCAGAAATAGAAGACAACAGAGCGGTAATTCGAACACCGCAGTGTCGTCATTAGTTGTGGAGGTAAAGGAACGACAGTATGAAGATCTTGACCTGGTTCAGCTTAAAGATAGAGTTCAGCAAGGAAAAGCGCCGGATTTTCAGGTAACTGAGGATGAAGTGTGGCGATGTAAAGGCCGACTTTGTGTTCCAGACATTGCAGGGCTTCGCCAGCAGATTATGGGCGAGGTACATTACGCCCGCTATTCTCTCCATCCAGGCGCGATGAAAATGTACCACGATATCAAATAAGTCTACTGGTGGCCAAGTATGAAGAGGGAAATAGCAGAATTCGTAGCCCAGTGTCCTAATTGCCAGCAAGTAAAAGCTGAACACCAGAAACCAGGTGGATTGACTCAAGACATAGTTGTGCCTCTCTGGAAGCAGTAAATATGGAGTTTGTAGCAGGATTACCCTGCACCAGGCATAGAAATGACTCGGTTTGGGTAATTATTGACAGAATGACAAAATCAGCCCATTTTCTGCCAGTAAGGGCTACTTTCTCTGCCGAAGATTATGTTGAGTTGTATATATCAGAGAAATAGTCAGACTGCACGGTGTTCCAGTGTCCATTATCTCTAACAGGGGGCGCAATTCACAGCTAAATTTTGGCAATCATTTCAGAGAGGCCTGGGGACACAGATTAACCTGAGTTTAGCTTTTCACCCTCAGACAGATGGGCAGGCAGAACGCACTATTCAGACGCTCGAGGATATTCTGCGAGCATGTGTTTTAGACTTTGGAGGTAGATGGGATGAGCACTTACCACTTATTGAGTTTGCCTATAATAACAGTTACCATTCCGCTATCCAGATGGCGCCTTATGAGGCATTGTATGGGCGAAAATGCAAATCGCCAGTTGGCTGGTTTGAAGTAGGAGAGTCAACGTTGATTGGGCCGGATATTATTCATCAGTCAGAGGAAAAGGTAAAGCTTATCAGAAAACGCCTACTGACTGCTCAGAGCCGCCAGATCGTATGCTGATGTGCGGCGCAGAAACTTGGAATTTAATGTGAATGACTGGGTATTCTTGAAAGTCTCTCCAATGAAAGGGGTGATGCGATTCGGCAAGAAAGGCAAGTGCAGCCCGAGATTTGTTGGGCCTTATCAGATTTGCCGAAGAATAGGCCAAGTGGCATACGAATTGAACTTACCTACAGAATTAGAGTCTGTTCACCCAGTTTTCCACGTGTCCATGCTGAGGAAGTATATAGGAGACCCCTCCAGAGTTGTCCCAGTTCAGGATGTCCAGGTTACGGAGGAGCTGGCTTGTGAAGAGGTTCCAGTAGCCATATTGGACAGGCAGATTCGCAGGTTGAGAACTAAAGATGTTGCTTCTGTCAAGGTATTATGGCGTAATAGGAAACGAGAGGAAATGACTTGGGAAGCAGAGGAAGATATGAAAGTTAGATATCCTCAGTTATTTCAAACTTAATCAGCCAGAGGTACGTTAGTATTGTTGTTTTATGAATTGCCTTATATTTATGTGTATAAATGAAATAGTTTACTCTAGTCTATTTCATGATGAATACTATAGTATTGTGTGGAGTACATGTATTGGACTTTTCTGAATTTTAGGAATTTTGAGATAGTCCATGTTACAGGGGAAACTCTGCCAAATTTTTTTAGAATAAGTCGAGTAAGTTGAGATTCCTGCGAGCAAAAGTTTACATTTGAGGACGAATGTTCTTAAGGGGGGAAGGATGTTACACCCCATAAGTTTCTAGCATTTAGTCGACCTATTCACATATTGGTTGAGAGTTTTAGAATGCCATACGTGCGAGAAAAGGGCCCGGGGAAAGACCGAACGAGTGCCAAGTTGGAATTTCACAAGAGGAGGTCGAACCGCGCTGCCCAAAGGGGCAAAGTGGCATGGAGCTGGGGCCTCCGCTTAGCCAACGTGGCACGGAGCCAAAACGACGTGTTGGCCAGCGTGTCATGTTGCCATGTATTTTGCTGCAAGTATATAAAGGGCCTCACCTTCAACTTTAAGTCATTTATCCATGTTTAAACGACCAGACAGGGAGAGAGACGAAGGGTTTCTATAAATATTCATTCGATTACACTGTCAAACGCGGTCCAAACTCGAAATAACCTCGGGTAGAGAGGTATTGAGCTGCAGGGAGCATTCCTACGGAGTTAGTTTCCTGAAATTTGGCCGGCGAATCGCCGTCTCACTGAGATAAGGTAAGTGGAATTGCTCCAAATTAGTTTCAATATACTCCTATCCCTAAAGTGAGTATTTCTCCCTTCTGGACTTTTGAGAAATAGTGAGTTTTCGGCTGTTTTTCGATAAGTCAAAGTTTGGGCTATATAGATACTCAAAGTAGTGTTTTCTTCCAGAATATTGATGAATTTAGTTCTAATTGCTACAAATATGGACGCAGTTGGAAGAAATAGCTGGATGTTGGCCGAGCTACACTAGTTAGCCAAGAAATTAGTAACTAAGGTATGTAAAGCTAGCTTCATAGACAAGATAGTAATTCTAGTATAGTAAAATAGGATAAATTCCAGAAGAAAGTTTCAGAAGCTGAGTATTATGCCCAATGTGAATTTAGTAAGCATGTCTAAGTTATTATACCATATTCAGAATAAAAGTCAGTAAATTAGTATCAGACAGCGAGATATTATTCCAGACTCAGTATAACTCAGTACCAGATTCAGTATAATTCAGCAAGGGATTTAGAATAGAATATCAGAACATGGACAATATTATCAGATTTAATATATATTTTATATGTGATTATTGTTGTTTGTAGAGACCTGATTGTTCTATGTTGGGCACCCTTAGAGCTTCCTTGCCTCCCTAAGGTTAATAGCTGTGTCGACTAACCCGCCAGAGGGTAAGGATACGTCACTCCAAGGAGTGGCATGCCGTCCGCCATAGGACGAAGATGGGATGCAGCATTCCCCATAGCAGGCTGATCAATATTATAGCATACCCCTGTCGAGCGCTTGCGCCCAGGGCACAAATTACATATTACAGATCACAGATCTCAGATTACAGTTTACAGGAGTCCTCCGGACTCAGATACAGCTATAGTCAGGGGCCTAGAGAGCCCAAGTTGCATACCTAGGGGGCTGGCGGGATGCTCATATTTACTAGATGAGTGGAGTGAATTGTTATTTTTGGATGGCGACCCGGGTAGGGGTATATAGATTGCATGTTGATTGGTACCTTTTGGCTTATGGGGGCTGGTATAGGTTCTTGTATGTTATATGTGTTATTTATTAAATTGATAGATAGCAGGACGCCGCATTGCCAGGCATGATTCTCACCTTCTCTCCAGTACAGTTAAGCTTAGTTTAAATTCTGCCATCCCAGAAAGTCTTAGCCATCTTCTGTTATTCAGTAACTATCAGTATTACTGTCTATTTTCAGTTATGTTTAGTTATTGCTTTGCATACTCGGTACTAGTGGTACTGACGCTCGTTTAGGGGCGCTGCATTACTTGCCTGCAGGTAATCATAGACGAGGAGCCGATCCCTCGTAATTCCAGCCAGCACACAGGGTCATCAGCTCCTGTCTTCCAGAGCTTGACAGATAGAGGTTTATTCCTTTTCTTTTGTTCTACAGTAAGGGTAGGTCGGGGCCCTGTCCCGACCATCTTATCAGTATTCTTAGAGGCTTACTGATTGTATATTCCCTGTGGTTAGTTGTACCGGTCGTGTGAGGCCGTGTCTATGTTTTAGTTTGTTTATGATGGCCGTCTGGGGCCTTATTCAGTTAATAGTTGGTGACCTTGCCGGTCACAGAGTAGTTTAGCATTTGATTCAGCGTTTTAGTGAAACTAGTCAGCATGGTGGCCTTGTCGGCTCGCATAGGTTCCTTTATACTACTGTTGTTCTGGTTAGCTGTTGTTGTCTTACAGGTGGCTATAGGCCTAGTCGGCCGGAGGCTGTATTTACAGCCGTTATATAGCCCGTTGGTTCCATGAATCCAGAGTTAGAGCCAGCCTCGCACCAGAAGTGCTTAGGCTCAGTAGTCCAGGTCTTAGTAGGGCACCAGGTGCCAATCATGCCTCCCAATGCGGGGCGTGACAAGATCCGTCAAACTGGGCTAATTTCAAAAATTCAACTCCGTAGATACGTTCTTCGTAGGCCCGGAATTTGCTACCCAAGAAAAATTTACAATCAAACGTGATTTGATAGTATAATTTGGCTTCTAAATAATGAAATTTTCGTGAGGAAAGTCATTCAAGCCGAGCTCTCTTATTTGGGAAAATATCTAAATGAATTACATCTCACTTAAAACATATATATAGGGAAGCGGTGGAGGGAGGTCCCCGGCGTGCCTCTCCCAGAGGCAGAGCAGTGGCGCGACATGCCACTCCCTGCGTGGGAGAGGTGCGCGGCGCGACACCTGTGGTGCCTGCCCGATCTCTTTTTGCCTGCTCGCTCGATAACACGCTCGCGCGTTCCCCTTCGAGCATCCTCCTGCATGTGCCATACTCTGAAATCTCTTCGACATGCATGCACGAACATCAGTTAGACGAAGAAAACTTACGGGGCGTAACAATATCTTTAGTTTAAGACTATATAATTAAAATGTTTTCTTTATTTTTGTAAACAACGTGTCAAAACCAAAATCCGAAAAATAAATTAAAACAGAGGGAATATTATTTTTACTATAATTTTTTATACATATATTTTCTTTCTTTTCTTTTACTTTTATTTAATATGATTATTACAGAAGATAAGTTTAAACATGAAAGCATCATTTCTAATGATTCATACATCTCAATTTGTTTTTTATTGGACTTATTTGAAATTGGCATATTGATTATTGTTGCTTGATTGACTAAATTTGACAGCTTGTGGCGGATAGGCCATGAGAAAATTCTTGTTTATATTTCAAGCAAAAAATTCCTTAACTAGGAAAAGGATTACGAAAAATGACATATATATTTTTGGTCAAAGATTAGGCTTAACAACTGTAACCTAAACAAATAGCAGTGAATAACAAAAAACTCAAATTTGAACTTTTTAAATTGTTTTTAGTGAGTGTGATTGAATTCATTGAAAACACCGAGGCGAAGTTATATACACATTGAGGAAGATTGAAGGTGATTTTGTCTGATTTGAGATTAATTTCATATTATGAAATTGACTTAGAGAACATCACTAGGATAATGTATATCATACATATATAGTAGTAAATATTTATCTTTCTTTAATTCCAAAAAGATTAAAAACTAAAAATATTTTCGATTTTATTACAATTTTTTAATATTGTTATCTAAATAAAAGTTAACGATGAATTGTTGTGATTATATATATATATATAAACTAATGATGGGTTATAATATTTTTATTAAAAGAATTAACGTGTTTTGAAAAATATGTTTATTAGAAAAAAGGCGTCTTTGATCCAAAAGTAACAATAGGAGCAATTTTTAGACCAAACTATTAACAGGAAGGCATTTTTAGATCAAAATATTGACGACAGGGGCATTTTTGGATCAAACTATTAATGGAGGACATTTTTATTCAATTCCGCATAATTTAAGAGTATTTTTTTACCCTGTTCCCTTGTTTATTGTAGAGCTCAAAATTTTTCTAGATATTTCACAAGATAGGAGAAGAGCAAGCGAAGGTGACTAAAAATGCTGAATAACTGCTGAAAATTATAGAAGAAGAGAGTCTTGGAGAGAAAAAAGTATTTTGGTGGGGGATAGAATTGGATTAACTGACATAGCCCTTGTATGAGCAGCTTTGTGGCTGGAAGTCATACAAGAAGCTATTGGAGTAAAGGTGTTCCAACCAGATAATTTTTCTATTTACAATGATAAATAACTTTAAGCAAGTCCCTATAATCAAGAAAAATATCTTAAACTGGGAAGCAATGCTAGATTATTTCAAACGCCGTAGAGAAATTATTGTTGCACAATGTTAAGGACATGTATTTTTTTTTATCTGTTGCTATAACGGATCACACAAATATGGTGGCTCATTTGTAGGTAATCATACTAAAGGGTTTGACTTATAGCTTATGACTTATAAGCCAAAAATCATAAGTTAGAAGTTTTAACTTATAATTTTTGTTATTTTGACTTAAAAATAAATGTTTAAAGCACTTTTTAACTTTTCAAAAGTATGGCGGCTCACCTATGTATAATTATGCTAAGACCAAGCATTGAGTTTTTGAATTTTTCTTTCTTCTTTTTTGGATCAGAATTAGAAATATCATACTTTAATTTGAAAAAAAAATCAGTGTAGAATGAACTTCACTTTATTTAAAAATTAAATTCATGACAAATTAACCAAATACATCATATCTTTCACTAACCAAGGCACCATTCGTCCAAACAAGGTATCCCACAAAGTCTTCCATTATGCATTTTTTTTAAATGACTTGTCATTTGATGAACAATGTGTGCAAAATATCCTCTCTTATTTTTTTCTAAATAAAATAGTGGCTAATTAACTAGATTATGATTTTCTGCGAGTTTTTTTAGCCATATAACAGATTTACATGCCGCTAAAATATAAACAACTTGTAATACTTCCTCTGTTTCAATTTGTTTGTCTCACTTTCTTTTTTAGTTGGTTTTTAATCTATTATTTTTTTACAATCTTTTAATTTTAATTTTCCACATGGTATGTTTAAGACCACAAAATTAAAAGATATTTTGGTACATTCGACAATATATCTTTAGTGTAAGACCACAGGATTGAAAAGTTTTTTTATTTTTATTTTTTTAACTCCGTACCAAATCAAAATAAGATAAACAAATTAAAAATGAGAGAATATTAATTTTTACTATAATTTTGTATACATATATTTGTCTTCTTTTCTTTTACATTTATTTGATATGATTTATTTGATATGATTATTGCAGAAGATGAGTATAAATATAAAAGCATAATTGCTGATGATTCATACATCTCAATTTATTTTTGATTAGACTTATTTGAAATTGAGGTGATTGATTAACTAGATTTGATAGCTTGTGACAGATAGGCCGTGAGAAAATTCTTGTTTAGACTTCAAGAGAAAATTTTCTTAACTAGGGAAAGGATTAAGAAAAATGACATGTATATTCTTTGTCAAAGATTAGGCTTAACAACCATAACCTTACAAATGTCAGTGAATAGCCAAAAACTCGAAATTGAACTTTTTAAATAGTTTTTTTTACTGAGTGTGGTTGAATCATTGAAAACACCGAGACAAAGTTATATGCAAGTTGAGGAAGATTGAAGGTGATTTGGACTGATTTGAAATTAATTTCAGATATGAAATTGATTTGGAAAACATCACTAGGAATAGCAAATAATTATCTTTCTTCAATTAAGAAAATATTAAAAAATAAAAATAATTTTGATTTTGTTAAAAAATTTTTAATTGTTATCTAAGTAAAAATTAATGATGAGTTATTATGATTTTATATATATGAAAATTAATGATGGGTTACAATATTTTTATTATAAAAAATATGTTTATTAGAAAAGGGACATTTTTGACCCAAAAGTAACAGTACGGGTATTTTTGGACCAAATTATTAACACTAGGGGTATTGGTGGATTAAAATATTAACGGCTGAAGTATTTGTGGACCAAACTACTAATGTAGGATATTTTTATTCAATTTCGCATAGTTTAAGGACATTCTTGATCCTTTTTCCCCGTTTTAATGTAGAGCTCATAATTTTTTCAGATATTTCACAAGATAGGAGAAGAAAGAGCAAACGAAGGCGACTGAAAATGCCAAAGAACTGCTGAAATTATAGAAGAAAAGTGTCTTGGAGAGAAAAAGTATTTTGGTGGGGATAGAATTGGATTAACTGATATAGTCTTTGGGTGGATAGCTTTGTGGCTGGAAGTCATAGAAGAAGCTGTCAAGTAAAGTGTTCCAACCAAATAATTTCTCCCATTTATAATCTTGGATTAATAACTTTAAGCAAGTCCTTATAATCAAGGAAAATATCCCAGATTAGGATGCAATGCTATATTATTTCAAACAAAAAAATGATTGTTGTACAATGTTAAGGACATATATTTATTTTTTATCTATTTTTATAATGGATCACACAAATGTGGCAGCTCATCTATGCATGCATAATCATTCTAACATTAAATATTTTGAGTCTTGATTTTTTCTTTCTTTTTTGGGTCAAAATAAGAAATATCACACTTTTGTGTTAAAAAAGAATTAGTATGAATGAATTGCACTTGGTTTGAAAATTACATTCATGACAAGTTAACCAAAGTCATCAAATTTTTCACTAGTCAAGGCACCATTCGTTTGAACAAGGTATCCCACAAATTTTTCCGTTATGCACTTTTTTTTTATTTTTATAAATGACTCTTGCCATTTGATGAAATATGTGTGCGCAATATTTTATTTTTTCTAAATAAATTAGTGACTGATTAACCAGATAATGATTTTCCAAGAGTATTTTAGTCATATGATAGATTTACATGTCTCTAGAAATATAAAGAACTTCTAATACTCTGTCATTTTAATTTATTTATCTTACTTTTTTTTTTAGTTAGTTTTAAAAAAAATATTTTTTTATTTGATATCTTTTTAGTTTCAATTTTTCATATGACATTTTTTAAACCACAAAATTAAAGGATATTTTGATACATTCTACAATATATCTTTAATTTAAGATCACAAGATTCAAAAGTTTTCTTTACTTTCTTAAATTTCGTGTCAATTCAAAACCATACAGTAAAATTAAAATGGAGGAGGTACTTTTTATTTTATTTTATACATATGTACCTTCTTTTCTTTTACTTTTACTTGGTATGATTATTGCAGAAGATGAGTTTAAATAGAAAAACATAATTAGTGATGATTCATACATCTTAGTTTATTTTTGATCAGGGCTTAAGGCATATTGATTGATTAACTGGATTGGACAGCTTGTGACAAACAGGCCACGAGAGAATTCTTGTTTAAACTTCAAGCATAAAGTTTCTTAACTAGGAAAAAAGATTAGAAAAATTGATATGTATATACAACACCCAATAATTATTCACATATTTTTTGTCAAAAATTAGGCTTAAAAACCATAATCTAAACATATGGCAGTGAATAGCCAAAAAGTTTGGATTTGAACTTTTTTTATAGTTTTTTTTGGGTGAGTGTTGTTGAATTCATTGAAAACATCTAGACAAAATTATATATAAGTTGAGAAAGATTAAAGATGATTTGAACTGATTTAAAATTAATTTCAAATATAAAATTGACTTGAAAAACATCACTTGGATAATTTATATCATGCGTCTATAGTATATATCATGATAAATCATACAAATATTTTTATGGATATTGTTTAATCTAAAGTTCTTTTATTAGGAGAATTAGTTAAATTTGTTTGAATGAGGTCTTAACAACAAAATTAAACCATGTTAATTGTGAAAATATTTGATAAGAGGTTTGAAGCAACAAAGATAATTAGGGCTAAATGAAATAGTAAAAAATAATCGAAATAACTGATGAAAAGAGAAAGACAATCTTATTTGATCTCCTAAATTGTTAAACATAATGCTTCAGATGATTAATGTGAATGCATATAAACAACTTATAGATCGTAATGAACTCAAGTCAGTAAAATTGTCTTTTCCTAAGAGTTTCAATGAAATACAAATCAGGGATTGAGGGGTACATATAGGTTTGACCTCTCTAACTAACTCCCTTAACCCTAGACATGTCATAACTATTTCTAGCATTGAGATTGCAAGTTCTGAAATAGGATAAGTCATGATATCTTAAATATAGGGATGCATGGTTATCTCTAACTGCCGATCCCGAGTTATGCAAGATGACTTCTTGTTTATTCTGTGCGTGTATGTCCGAAACAAGATACCAGGCTTGAGTAATCGAGAACTGATCTGCACACCATTCTGACTTTCCTAATGTAATCTCTAGACCCTTTTGTTCAAACTAATATGCTCCTATGTCACCACATATTTTCATCGAAAGGTTTATTGTATTTTAACCAATATAGATAGTCCCAATACTTTCTAGACTAGTCTCGAGACTGTCTCGAAAAGTGGAAGAGTTTTGAGTGAAAAAATAACCCTTCGAACCATATGTAGAAAATCAGGTGTAGTGATCATTGCTATTTGAATTTGAAATGAAGGCCTTTTATATCTAGCACATGTGCTAGAGATTCATGGTGGAAGTCGATTGGAAGGATATCGAATGTCTTTCACTGCAATAATGACTCTTTGTGTATAAATAGCTCTTCATCGTTTGGAGTATCAACTTCCTATCTTTCGTCTGATTTCATATTGTCTCTTTTTTCTTTTCTGCCATTGCCAATAGTGAAGAATCTTTATCATTTCCTTAATTTCTTATCTCATACAATAGCTAGTTGAGAATGTATTTTGTTTACTAGAAATTTCAATTCTTATGTTGCAGGCAAAAGCTAATGCATGAATATGTTTGCATCAATCTGAATTGATAGCTTAATGAAAATTTTTGTTCATTATCATGCAACATAACTTGAAATTTTCATAGCAATGCGCTCTCTCTATAAGTTAAAGTTTTAGAGGATTAGTTCCTTTTTTGTTATAGAATCTTTAGAGATAGACTATGTTTTTCTCTAGTTCTTAATGATATTGTCACACCCCAAAATCTGGAGAGGCGCGACTGGTACCCTATGCCGCACTTGTTCGAGCATACCCTACCATACTACAACCCACAACTAGCCAGGACCGACGATGTCATGTCCCGAGCCTACACCCTGGACGTAACATGACACTTGAAGCCACAAGTGACTCCAAGTCTACCTTGGTCTACAGTTACTAGCATTCTGAGTAAATATGCACAACGGAACTTTGAAATATTATCATAAGATATTCATGAGAGACAAATCTAAAAATATAAAGTTTAAACAATAGAATAATACTGATAAATATGAAAATCATGTTTGTCTAAAAGCCATCTAATAGAGGAGTTGCTGGGACAAGCCCCCAACTAACTCTAAGTCTAACTGAAACTAGTACATGACTGAAAGAAGGAAAATAGTGCCCAAGGAAGATGAGAACTCACACTTCAACTGCTGCAATAGAGAATCTGAACTGCGGCAACTAACAGTGCTGGGTCTGAGAACCTGCAGCTGTATCATGAAATGATACAGCATAAAAGTATGCGTCAGTACTTTGAATGTACTGAGTAAGTGGGAGAAACATAACTAAATATAAAGTCTGAGCTGAAATGATACGAAATGACCAACAGGTAAGCTAAACTGAACTACTAATATAATCTGAAATGGTCAAGATGACCCTGTCTGATGGTCAAGGACGTGCCCTAAGTTTGAAACCCTGAGGCCGAGATACTGTACTGAACTGAGTTAAACTGAGGACTAGAACTGAACTGAGCTTCTTATTCTGTAACTGGACTAGAATGACTAGTGGGAGAGTCTATAACTCACATATAACCATGTGAGCTAAACGTGGAGTTCGATGTATACACCCCACCGGTAGGACCCAATGTACCTTGCCAGGGTATAAAGGCATGAACTGAGTGATCACAAAAGTCTGGGGCCAATATGGCCAAGTAATATTGTAACTACGCTGGCAACGTAGTTCTGGGAACCTGGGTGCGTTGGAACCCCAGCCCGCTCGGTGCTACGTTCTACTCCTACTAGAAAACCTAAACTAAACTACTAAGCTGATAGCTCGAAACTGGGGTCCAAGACTAGTCAGGGACGTATAACTGCATGTACCCTAAGAGTCTTATCGGAACAGATTTTGAAACTGAGTTCTAGACTGGTCAGAGCTGCTTATCTGGAAGCGTCATGACTGTCTAAGAACAAGGTGTAACTGAACTGGGGTCCTGGGGATGGTCAGAGCTATATACTAGAATGTCATGACCACCTAATGGACCAAAAATTGTAAATCTGAGTATGGTTCTAATAACTGAGAGGCACCACTGACACCTCGAAATAAGATTGAAGTCAAACTAATCAGTTGACAATTTTTTGAATATCACTGAGGATTCTAGCATTCTGACTGAGACTAAACTGATAAAATTCTGGAGAGATTCTAGTTCTAATTGGTCTGGACTACTAGCAGCTAATAGAGAATTCAACTTATCCCAACAGTATGGGAATTTCATAATATAGAGAAATCCAAGAATTATAGGAACTCCATTCAACTAACTAAAGTCATTCTGATTCATGGGGTATTTACCCAATATATACGTATAGCAAGAAATTTTAGGAATTCAACCCAAAGCATTCTTCATTCACTAGAGGGAATTTAACAATCAAAATTGTTACTCGAAAAATTAAGGCTTAAACTCACTTTTGTATGAACACCAACAATTTGATAAGGAATTTATGGGGATCATATCAACAATATACATGAACATCGTTCTAAGTGAAATCAATGAAAATAAACATGAATACTCTTCATATTCGAAAGCTTAGGGCTTAAAACTGATAGAAGAAATTGAGGAGGATTTTGGGGACACAAGGGAAGAAAAATCCCCTTGCTAAAACCCCGCATACCTGGTGAAGAAACCTGGAGAATTTTCTTGAGAATCGAAGGAAAAAGTTCAGCCCTAGCCCTTGCTCTGAAATACTCTAAGATAGAATTCTACGATGTTTTCTCTGAGGATTAACGTGAAAATGAGGGGAGGAACCGTCCAAACCCTCTAATAAGTCTAAAATTAGGTCCAAAACGACGTAGTTTAAAGTTTAGGTGAATAGGAAATTATTTAATAGTCCTTAGAAATTTGTTGGGAAAAACTGTCAGGTGCCCCTAACGGGTGACCTAACGAGTCGTGGTGAATGACCACGACTCGTGGTCACTCCCGTTAGGTACATTGCCTGGGTTCCTTAGTAGATCTCCATGAGGGACCCAACGAGTCATTATTTATGACCATGACTCGTGATCACTAGTCGTGGACCACACTGTCTCATTCTAGAGATTTTATTCTAAGTCCCATAACAAGTCACTTAACGAGTCGTTGCCAGAGGTGACGACTCATTTCACCCACTCGTCGAGTCCACTAGTCAACTAAAATATTCCCAACTCAAGCCTGACCATGAGTGACTTAACGGGTCATGGTTAGTGACCACGACTCGTGATGTCCCTTGTTAGGTATAAGTCGTGATGGTTACCCAGCCTTCTCCTCACGGCTCACCTAACGAGTCGTGAGGTTACTTGACGACTCGTCAGGTGGACCGTCCTACAATATTTTTGCAGTTTTCCAGATTCCTGCTTTATGCTCCAGCATTGGATTTTGAGTTCCAGGGTGTTACAATATCTCCCCCTGTAAACATTCATCCTCGAATGTTAGAAAACACCCAGGAAATAGAAAATAAAAATCAAAATCTTCATATACTACTTATTTAACTCCAAAACTGCTGGAATGACTATCTCCGTTACAAAATACATATCTGAACTAAGTTTACTTATCATACATTCATTCAAAAACATAAAAGAGACTTGAACATCTGAACTAAGTCCTGAAAACTAAATTGATTTCTAGGGTCATAGCTAATATGTCAAGCTGCACTAGAGCTGGTAGGGAACAAGTACGGGTATTTGGCCATCATATCTACTTCGGCCTCCCACGTAGCTCCCTCAACCTGCTGATTTCTCCATAAGACATTAACTTAAACTATTTCCTTGTTCCTTAGCTTACGCACCTGATGGTCAAGGATCTGGACTGGTACTTCCTCATATGAGAGACTATCTTTTATTCCTATGCTGTCCAATGACACAACTGAGGTTGGAGCTCCGATGCACTTCTTCAAAAGTAACACATGGAAAACTGGATGCACAACTGCTAGTTCTGAAGGTAACTCTAGCTCATAGGCTACCTTGCCGATACGCCTCAAAATTCTATAAGGTCCCACATACCTCAGACTGAGCTTCCCTTTCTTTCCAAACCTCATCACCCCTTTCATGGGTGAAATTTTTAGGTACACCCAGTCATCAACTGCAAACTCTAACTCTCTTCTCCACACATCGACATAAGATTTTTGGCGGCCTTGAGCTGTTTTCAACCTTTCTTGGATGAGCTGAACTTTCTACATTGCCTCATGAACTGAGTCTATCCCTATTAAGGTGGCTTCACCAACTTCAAACCACCCTATAGGAGATCTACATCTTCTACCATACAATGCTTCAAATGGGGCCATCTGGATGCTAGAATGGTGGTTGTTGTTGTACGCAAACTCGATAAGAGGTAGATGGTCATCCCAATTACCCTTAAAATCAATCGCGCACACTCTTAGCATATCTTCTAGAGTCTGAATAGTCCGCTCAGCTTGCCCATCTGTCTACGGGTGAAAAGCTGTACTGAGCTTGATCTGAGTGCCAAGTCCCTTCTGAAAAGACTTCCAGAAATGGGAGGTGAACTGGGTACCCCTTTCTAAAATAATAGCTAATGGCACCCCATGAAGTCTAACCAGCTCCTGAATATAAAGTTTAGCATAATCCTCAGCTGAATCTATGGTTTTGACTGGGAGGAAATGTGCTAACTTAGTCATTCGGTCTACTATTACCCAGTTTGAGTCATGCTGTCGAAGAGTCTGAGGTAAACTCGTAATGAAGTTCATATTTACTTCTTCCCACTTCCAGGTGGGTATGTTGATATCCTGGGTCATACCTCCTGGTCTCTGGTGTTCTACCTTGACCTGCTGGCAGTTCGGGTACTTAGCTACAAATTCAGCAATGTCTCTCTTCATGCCATTCCACCAGTAAATATCCCGCAAATTGCGGTACATTTTGGTAGAACCGAGATGAATGGTATATCTCGAGCTGTGTGCCTCAGCCAGTATCTACTCTCTCAACTCACCAATATCCGGCACACACAATCTGCCCTGGTAACGAAGCACCCTATCTCCCCCTTGGAAGAAAGCCTCAACCTCCTTTTTGAGGACTGCTTCTTTAAGTTTAAGTAGAACTGGATCTTCATCTTGTCTGGATTTAACTTCTACTACCAAGGATGAATTCGACCCACTTTGCATTACCATGCCACCTTTAGCTAAATCCACTAACTGCACCCCTAATCGGGCTAGCCCGTGAACTTCTTTTGCTAGCTCCCTCTTGCCTTCCTCAATGTGAGCTACATTTCCCATAGACCGCCTGCTTAGGGTGTAAGCCACCACATTGGCCTTACCTGGGTGATACAACAAACTCATGTCGTAATCTTTTAGCAGTTCCAAACACAGTCTCTGACGCAGGTTTAAGTCCTTCTGGCTGAGCACTTACTGAAGGCTCTTGTGATCTGTGAACATATCCACATGAGCCTCGTACAAGTAGTGTCTCCATATTTTTAACGCGAACACCACCGCTGCCAACTCCAAGTCATGAGTTGGATAATTCTTCTCATGGACTTTGAGCTATCTGGAGGCATACGCTATCATTTTGTCCCGCTGCATCAAAATGCAACCAAGTCCAACTCTGGAGGCATCACAATACACAACTAACCCATCTGATCCTTCCGGTAAGGTTAACACTGGAGCGGTAGTGAGCCGAGTCTTCAACTCCTGGAAACTCTTCTCGCACTTGTCTGACCACTGGAATTTCACCTTCTTCTGAGTTAACTTGGTCAGAGGAGAGGCTATGGAGGAGAAACCTTCCACAAACTGTCGGTAATAACCCGCTAAGCCCAGAAAACTCCTGATTTCCGTAGGAGAGGTAGGTCTAGGCCAATCCTTCACTTCTGCTATCTTGTGAGGTTCTACTTGTATCCCTTCGCCTGAGACCACATAACCCAAGAACGTCATAGCCTTCAACTAGAATTCACACTTTCTGAACTTGGAAAACAAATGGCGGTCCTTGAGTGTTTGTAGCACCATCTTAGGTGATTTGCATGCTCTTCCTCATTTATGGAGTATACCAGAATGTCGTCGATAAATACGATGACGAACATATCTAGGTACTTCTTAAAGACCCTATTCATCAAATCCATGAACGCTGTAGGGGAGTTTGTGAGTCCAAAGGACATCACCACAAACTCGTAGTGACCATACCAAGTTCTGAATGATGTTTTCGGTATGTCACACTCTCTGAACCTTAACTAACGGTATCCTGACCTGAGATCGATCTTGGAGAAACAGATGGCTCCCTGAAGCTGGTCAAACAAGTCATTAATTCTAGGTAAGGGATATCTGTTCTTGACTGTGACTTTGTTCAACTGACGGTAATCTATGCACATTCTGAGGGTACCATCTTTCTTATGCACGAATAGCACTGGAGCACCCCGAGGAAAGATGCTGGGTCTGATAAAACCCTTGTAAAGAAGATATTTTAGCTGCTCCTTCAATTCCTTAAGCTCATCTGGAGCCATTCTGTAAGGAGGGATGGAGATGGGCTGAGTATCTGGGAGAGATCTATTCCGAAGTCTATTTCTCGTTCAGGGGGAACTTCGGGAAGATCCTCACGGTATACATCTGGGAACTCGCTGACAACTAGAACTGACTGAATGGTTGGGGTCTCAGAGTTGGAATCTTTGACCCGAACTAGATGATATAGACATCCTTTGTTAATGAGTTTATAGGCCTTAAGGTAGGCAATAAACCTACCCTTAGGCACTGAACTGTTGCCCGACCATTCTAAAACTGGCTCATTAGGAAACTGGAATTTGACAACTCTAGTTCTGCAATCAACTGAGGCATAGAAGGAGTGTAACCAATACATGCCGAGAATAAGGTCGAAGTCGACCATGTCTAGCTCTACGAGATGAGCTGGAATTACTTTGTTCAAGATGGAAACTGGGCAATTTCTATACACTCAGCTGGCTCTAACTGACTCACCAACCGGGGTAAAGACTGAGAATGGTTCTGAGAGAACCTCTGGACTTATACTGAGCTAAAATACTATATACGGAGTTACGAACGAAAGAGTAGCTCTTGGATCTAAGAGGGAATATACGTCTAGATGGAAGAGATGTAACATACCAATAACTACGTCAAGTGAGCTTTACTAATCCTGACGAGAAGATAGACAATAGAAATGATTTTTGCGCTGACCGCCATCTATACCTGTTGTGTTAGCCTGCTGGGCTGGTCGACCCACTGGAGCTGATGATGTGGTAGATTGTGATCTCCCTCGCCCTGTTGACAGGCACTCCCTAAGCTTGTGTCCAAGCTGTTAACACCTAAAGCAGCCCTCTCGTCCCTGAAGGCATTCTCCTGGGTGATTCCTACCACACTTGGGACAAGCTGGATACTTGTTGCTGGCATTGAAACTCTGTGACTGAGAGCCAGATGCTCCGCCCCTCCGATCCTGGTGGGACCGAAAGACTGGGGTGCTGGTTGAGCTGTGTGCTGGGGCTCTATGTTGTTGTTGTTGCTGCTATTGTTGTGGGAGGCTACTACTGCCATATTTCTAATGGCCATAGTCTGAATGACCAGTTTTTGCCCGCTTGTTCTTATGCTCCATATCTTTCAGCTTTTCTGCCTCAATCTGCTAGGCATAAACAATTAGTCTGGAGAGGTCCATGTCCTTGATCAGTATCACAGTCCTGCACTCCTTGAGGACTAAATTAGATACTCCATTAATGAAATTCAGCATATGAGCCCTTGGCTCGGCCACCATCACTGGAGCATACTTTGATAGTCTAGTAAACTCCAGAGCATACTCCTCCACTGTCCGGTTGCCCTGCCGTAGGTTCATAAACTCTACCATCTTAGTCTCCCTCAGCTCTCGAGGGAAAAACCTATACAGGAAAGCAGTGTGGAACTCCTCCCACTCCACCCATCCTGCTCCCGCTGGCCGCCCCTCCTTCCACTTCTCATACCAAACCTGGGCTACCCTTTAAGCTGATAGGCAGCCAGGTCAGCACTCTCGGAGGAGCTGACATCCATAATACGGGTAATCTTTCTAATCTCATCTATAAACCCTTGTAGGTCCTCTCCCACCTTCTCTCTATGAAAATCTAGAGGATTCATCCGTGTAAAATCCCTCACCCGAGCAGCAGCTGCAGACCCATTTATGGCTACTAGAACCACCTGCTGGTTCACCCGGTTGGTGACTGTTTGAACTAGCAATTGAATAGCCGCCCTGAATTCGGCGGTGGATATGGTTTCATTCTGAGGTGCTGCCGGAGCTGATAGGGCAGGTCTGTTGACATTAGCAGCCCTTCTTCAATTACCACGTCTGGGAGGCATGGTTCACTGAAACAAAACAGAGCACAAATTAGAAGGGCATTTTTGGAATTTGGACTTTAACGCACGATAAAGAATATGAACAAAATGGAATTTTCCTAATAAAATATCGTAGCATCCTCGTCATATGTGTGGCACACTTCACACCCATGAAAAGGACTCTACTCGATGAGGCTTTTAGACATTACGAGGATACTCTAAACCTAGGGTTCTGATACCAAGTTTTTCATGCCTCGAGCCTACACCCTGGGCATAACACGGTACTTGAAGCCACAAGTGATCCCAAGTCCTGGTCTATCAGTTACTAGCATTCTGAGTAAACATGCACAACGGAACTTTGAAACGATATCATAAAATATTCATGAGAGACAAGTCTGAAAACATAAAGTTTAAATAATAGAATAATACTGATAAATCTGAAAATCATGTCTATCTGAAAGCCATCTAATAGAAGAGTTGCTGGGACAAGCCCCCAGCTAACTCTAGTCTAACTGAAACTAGTACATGACTGAAAGAAGGAAAATAGTTCCCTCAGATGATGAGGACTCACACTTCAACTGCTGCAACGAAGAATCTGAACTGCGGCAACTAACGGTGCTGGGTCTGAGAACTTATGATACAGCAAAAAAGTATGCGTCAGTACTTTGAATGTACTGAGTAAGTGGGAGAAACATAAGCTGAAATAACACGAAATGACCAATAGGTAAGCTGAACTAAACTACTGATATAACCTGAAATGGTCAAGATGACCCTGTCTGATGGTCAAGGACGTGCCCTAAATTTGAAACCCTGAGGCTAAGATACAGTACTGAACTGAGTTAAACTGAGGACTAGAACTGAACTGAGCTGCTTATTCTATAGCTGGATTAGAATGACTAGTGGGAGATCTATAACCGACATATAACCATGTGAGCTAGACATGGAGTCCGATATATACACCTCACCGGTAGGACCCAATATACCTTGCCAGGGTATAAAGGCATGAACTGAGTGATCACAAAAGTCTGGGGCCAATCAGGCCAAGTAATACTATAACCTATACTGGTAACGTAGTTCTGGGAACCTGGGTGCGCCGGAACCCCGACCCGCTCGGTGCTATGTTCTACTTCCACTAGAAAACCTAAACTGAACTACTAAACTGATAGCTCGAAACTGGGGTCCAAGACTAGTCAGGGACGTATAACTGCATGTACCCTGAGAGTCTTATCGGACCTGATTCTGAAACTGGGTTTTAGACTTGTCAGAGCTGATTATCTGAAAGCGTCGTGACTGTCTAAGAACACGCTGTAACTGAACTAGGGTCCTGGAGCTGGTCAGAGCTATATACTAGAATGTCATGACCGCCTAATGGACCAAAAATTGTAAATCTGAGTCTAGTTCTGATAATTGAGAGACACCACTAACACCTCAAAATAAGACTGAAGTCAAACTGATCTATTGACAATTTTTTGAATATCACTGAGGATTCTAGCATTCTGACTGAGACTAAACTGATAAAAATTCTGGAGAGATTCTAGTTCTAACTGGTCTGGACTACTAGCAGCTAATAGAGAATTCAACTTATCCCAACAGTATGGGAATTTCATAATATAGAGAAATCCAAGAATTATAGGAACTCCATTCAACTAACTAAAGTCATTCTGATTCATGGGGTATTTACCCAACATATACGTATAGCAAGAAATTTTAGGAATTCAACCCAAAACATTCTTCATTCACTAGAGGGAATTTAACAATCAAAATTGTTACTCAAAAAATTAAGGCTTAAACTCACTTTTGTATGAACACCGACAATTTGATAAGGAATTTATGGGGATCATATCAAAAATATACATGAACATCGTTCTAAGTGAAATCAACGAAAATAAACTTGAATACTCTTCATATTCGAAAGCTTAGGGCTTAAAACTGATAGACGAAATTGAGGAGGATTTTGGGGACACAAGGAAGAACAATCCCCTTGGTAAAACCCCGCATACCTGGTGAAGAAACCTGGAGAATTTTCTTGAGAATCGAAGAGAAAAGTTCAGCCCTAGCCCTTGCTCTGAAATACTCTAAGATAGAATTCTACGATGTTTCTCTGAGGATTAACGTGAAAATGAGGGGAGGAACAGTCCAAACCCTCTAATAAGTCTAAAATTAGGTAAATGATGAAGTTTAAAGTTTAGGTGAATAGGAAATTATTTAATAGTCCTTAGAAATTTGCTGGGAAAAACTGTCAGGTGCCCCTAACGGGTGACCTAACGAGTCCTGTTGACTGACCATGACTCGTGGTCACTCTCGTCAGGTGCATTTCCTGGGATCCTTAGTAGATCACCACGAGGGACCCAATGAGTCGTTATCTATGACCATGACTCATGGTCACCAGTTGTGGACCACACCATCTCATTTTGGAGATTTTATTCTAAGTCCCATAATGAGTCACTTAACGAGTCGTTGCCAGAGGTGACGACTTGTTTCACCCACTCGTTGAGTACACTGGTCAACTAAAATACTTTTAACTCAGGCCTGACCGCGACTGACTTAACGGGTCGTGGTCAGTGACCACGACTCATGACATCCCTTGTTAGGTACACTGCGTCCCTCCTTTATATTACCCAGCCTTCTCCTCACGGCTCACCTAACGAGTCGTGAGGTTACTTGACGACTCGTCAGGTGGGCCATCTTGTAATATTTCTGTAGTTTTCCAGATTTCCTGCTTTATGCCCCGAAATTGGATTTTGAGTTTTTGGGGTGTTACAGACGAGGTCGCGCATTACACTAAGAAATGGCAATAACAACAGACATAAACATAACGACGAAAAACTATACCACGGGAGCCACCAATTTCTCGCACAACCAAAAGATACTTAGAAGGGACAAAAAGGCCTATCACAATGCATAAAACCCAATAGCTACCATCTACAAGCTTCTCAAGAGTTTAACAAGGTCACACTGATCGGCATAGGGACTCGACCTACCCAATATGTACACAAAAATCTCAAAAGGCATCTCTGAATAAGATGGAGCTTACCACAAGCGTTTGAATCTCAACTCAACCTTAGGAACCTTGATCAACTAACAATCAAGATCTGCAGGCATGAATGCAGCTCACCGACTAGGCATCAGTACAATAATATATCGAGAACGAAAGGCAAGAAATAAATAAGAGTTCGGAGATAGAAGGCAACCGCTAGAATAATAGAATCAAAAGGTAGGAATACCAACTCTACGTAAACAACCCACAAGTCGCGACAACAGCCAAACCTTCAGACTAGGCCTATTATGGAACTTCCGACAACACCACAATATCTTAAGCAACACCAAAAAGAAAGTCATAGAGTAGCATACAAGTAAAAATTCAAACATGGTCAGAACCACTCTTGGCTATGCAGTATCACTAGAGCTCAATCTAACTGGGAGAATTATCATAATCGCAGGAAGGCTCAGACATGATGGAATAACTCTTGACCTATGTCGCACCTCTGTACTACAGAAGAACTATCAAATCTATAGACTGAGCTAATCCTGGGGCTCAACCTAGCTGAAATGGCTCTCGTGCGTCGAGTATCCACAAGCTGCAAGACACCAAACAAGAAAGCTAAATCATAATTACAAGAAGTCATAAAGCAACATATAAGTGTCCAAACAGCCTATGCTCATATGAGGACACATGTATAGCCCCTAGTTCAAACTGTAACTACAACTATCATTACGAATAATTTTAAATGAAGTTACCGCATGATTTGACTCACTAATATATCGCTTGATACGCGAGCCTCGGCTCAAATAGAGCATCTTAACCACTCCGTCAAGCTATGGACATGTATAGAAGTTTAGCAACATATATTACATCCACACCACATAGTACCAAGACAGTCAACAACATAGCACGATAACTATCGACAAGAACACGAAATTCATGCCAAAAGAGACAAGGAAAAAACCTTTACATACCTCGACTTCTATGAACACAAAACCTGCCAAAAAATTGATGATACACCAATATAATGCCTACAAGTAGCGTCAACACCTCAAAATGCAGCTATAAAAATCTGACAAGAAAACAATGAAATTGGAACTTAATCGACAAGATTTTTACGGACTAATCGGTAGAAACTTTGAATTGACAATCTATTAATGTCTACAAAATTATAATCAAACTAAATAACTAAGAATAAACAAAGGAAGTGGCTTACCAACTAGAACAATACCAAACAACCACCGAACTTGAAGCGAACACAATTAAAACATGAGCTAGTCAGTAGATTGGACGTTCTAATCATGGAGCCACATCCGAATAATTAAATATGGAGTCAAAAATATTTTTTCCACTATATTTGTTTTAAAGTGCACACACACACACACTGTAAAACCCCAGAAATCCCTGGGACTAGCCCTTAGATTTAAAACTTGATCATGTAGAAAACTGAGAAAAAGTCCTCAGTACGAGCCACAGTATGACTCATGAGGAGGTGGTACGAGTTGTACTAGGACTTGTGAGATGAGGTTATGAGGGACAATAGAAATTTTTCAATAAACCAAGGGTCATTCATATAAGTTGTACTAAGGCAGTGCGAGTCGTACCATGAATCGTGATATAGGTCCAGAGAGTCTGACAAGAGGTGAAAAGAAAACCACGACTGCATGTCACGATTCGTACCACCATGGTATGGATCATACTAACCAATCATGAGATGAGTTTCAGAGAAGTGTTCAGGAGATTTTGGTAGACCATGAATCATGGTATGACCCATGGTAATGGTAGGACCCCGTGGGAAACTTTAGAGAATGGGGTTGGGCAGGGCCCTTAACCATGAGTGTCAGTACGGATCGTATGATCCTAGTACGACTCGTAGGATGGGTCGTACCACTAGATGGGCAGATTTTTGAAACGGTTTCCCAGGGATATTTTTGTAAAATTTTTATCTCTTAACTCCTAAACTACGTAGTATTGGGGTATGTTGGAAGGGGATTTAGGAGAATAATCGATTAGTCTCTCCTCATTCTTTCCTAATATCTCAGAACTTCACCATAAGAACTTAGACAAACTCTCAAGACAAAAACTAGGGCTTCTGCTTCTTCTCAGAAATGTCAAGCTTCTTCTCAGGGAATTCTCTTGCAGGTATGTGGGGATTTAACAAGGGTATTCCTATCACCCTTTTTGCCCTAAAGTATTTTTAGAAACTCTTATCATTTCAACCCTATAGAAGTCATGAGTTAGGATTTCCAGACAGTTTATGATTTCCCTTACATTTTAATAATTCTTTCAGTTTTCCATGACTAGTATTATGTGAAACTCATGTGTTAGCTTCAATCATATGTATTCATTTCTAGCCCTAGTTTTAGCATGATCTTTGGGTTGAACTTTGCATGAGTTAAAGGATGGTCTGAATTGCTACTTGTGCATGGGTTATTATCTGAGTATAATTTTCATCATGTATGTTATACTTAAAGTCAGTATTTTCAAATTATGGGTATGTATAGTATTTTTCCATAAAGGTCAAATTATCAATTCAACACTTTATCGATCTACCAGTATTTTCAATAATCTCAGTTATCAGATTCTTTAGGCTCTCAGGACACTTTCAGAAAAGTAGTTCTGGGTTAGCCATAGAACATTAGTTTTGAGCTAATCAATTCAGTCAGTTATACTTATAAATTCAGTTGGGAGTAGTATTTAGCACCGAGCGGATCGGGGTTCTAGCGCACCTAGGTCCCAAAAATACGAGCCACCGTAGGTCTTTAGTTTGAATGGACATCAGTTTAGTGATCACACAGCCATGCCTTTATACCATCGTAAAGTATATTGGGTCCTATCAATAGGGAGTATACATAGGACTACACGTCTAGCTAACGTGGTTATATGTCAGTTAATAGGCACTTCAACAGCACAGTATAGTCCAATCCCAGATCTTAGAATATGTTTATGACCTTTAATCATTTTTACTAGCTTTACAATATTTTTTGACTTTAGACTGTTATAGTATTTGTGATTTCAGACAGGGTCATTCCATATTAATTTTAGTGGTTTTACTTATGTTTTCTTATCAGTGTGATTATATTTTAAACTGCATAACTTCACATACTCAGTACATTCAAAGTATTGGTGCATACTCTGTATGTTATATCATTTTATGATATAGTCTTGATGTGCCCGCAAGTGTATGGGTCGTACAAGTAATATAGTGGCCCTTTTTAAGAGCCGAATGTCGAACCCACAAGGACGGACCAATTCAGCTAACTATCAAGTTCAAGTGTGATATTAAATGCCGCAAGTGTTGATTATAGAAGTTTTCGATAGAGTTAATTAAGTCTAGGGGCGGTCAACGAAATACTCTGAATTAATTCAAGGAGCAACTAGAGTTAAAGCCGGATAATCATGAGATACTATGATTTGCAATGGTTTAAGTATGAAACTATCAATTGTCATCTCACATAATTAGAATTGCATGTTCATGGTCTTTCGAACCTATAAACACGACAAACTAGCCTCACTACTACATTGTTGAGCGAGGATGTTATTTCTAGTTCGTGGGCAATTCACTACGTGGATGTGGTTTATGGGGTTATGCCATTGATTTGGGTACTTCCGTACCTCTAACCATTTAACCAAACTTAGCTTCACAACTACTCTTTCGAGTGGTGAAGTACAATTCTAAGTTGGTATCTTTCTATCTTCCCATTTTATCAACCAAGCAAGGTATTAGGTATATTCCTATCCTAACCACAAATTATATCGTGAGATACAATCTTGCTCCCTACATTCTCTTGTTCTTGCCTAGGTTATCTTTCTCAAGCATGTACCTAAGCTTAACGCGTGTGTTTTCATGGTGATCAATCATAAAAACAACCATAATTAAGAATGCAAGACAAAACAACAATCAATAACATAAAACCAAAATAAAATCGCAAAATCACAATCATATCACCCTAGAGGGAGAGTTCTAGCCACTCATGTTTGAAAAATTACAAGAAAATATAGTTAAAGTAACATACTTACAAGAATTGGTAGAATAGAAGATGAAATTAATGAACCCTAGGTGAGTTCTCCCACTTCTCCCTCACTCCTTGGCAGTTTTTCAGAAATAAATCGTGACTTCATGATTTTAGGAGCTAAGGGAGCTATTTATAGTAAATGAGAATTATACAAAATTATGCCTGTCGTGGAATGGCTCTGTGGCACGGAGTGTATCGCGGAGCACTGCCTCCATGACACGGAGTGTATCGCGGAGCACTGCCTCCGTGACATGGAGTGTATCGCGGAGCACTGCCTCCATGACACGGAGGTATCACAGAAGCCCTCTGGAAATCGCCCAATTTATTCCAACTTTGGTGTTTTGCTCTCGATATCATTCCTCCACTTCACCAAATCATAGATTGGGTCCTCCAATGCATTATTTCCTTCAAAAACAAAGACTAATGATGTTGGTTAATATTTCTTCTCATTTATATAAAAAGGCATGAAAATGTACATAATTAAATACATAAATAAGGCAAAACTAAGTTATAAAGTATCACGTGGGCATGTAATTATGCCCAAGATCACAACCCCACACTTAAAGTCTTGTTCGTCCTCGAACAAACCTTTTACATCTCATGCACATGAAGACTCACACATAGCTAATTTAGCAAGACAATTCAAGATACAACTACAATGACTGTTTAAGATAGCAAGCTAAAAATAGAGCATGCACGATTTAATCATTGAAATAAAATACAACTATGTTAAGACTTCCTAACCTCAAGAATTGACTCTCAATCTAAGCAACTCATGCAAATCAACTGATCAAGAAATCCAACATGAATGCTATCCTTCATTAAACATGTGCCCTCACCACAAGAGAGGTACCCATTTTAACAGATGAATCTTCAAATCACACCATGTATGGGTATATGAATAAAAATTACACTCGCTCTCACAAAGAATTCACATGCATCATGTAGTGACCCATAAGCTTGCCCTTAGTGTTTACTCCACTAATTTAAGGATGTATGACTGTAAGATCAAGTAGGACTTAATGGGTTGTAATGTAAGCTAAGGGACGGGTAGGTACTATTCTGGCCAGTAATAGTGACTATCTTCCCCAAGCGCTTTTAATAACTTCAACCTTCATTAAGGATATCTCTTCTTTTACTTCACCCTCATTCTTTTCAATCCTGAATTTTTTTTCTTCTTGTTCCCCTTTCTTTAAGCACTCTCAGCTTAGTAGTAAGGAGTACTTAAGCAATTTTTTCATTCATTTATTTTATTTCTCCCTACTAATAATCAACCATTTTCACACAAGTGCACCTTTGTCCTTTTCTCAACTTTTACAACTTGCTACTTTTCCTCCTTTTTCCCGTTTCTCACTCCTTCACTCTTTCGGTTTTTTTTTTCTTACGCACTTAGGAGTTTTGGATCAAATTCAAGGCTAATGAAAGAAAAAGGATTAAGCTTATGTTGTAGCTATCAAAGAATAGGCTCAAGGTTCAATGTGGCTAACTAGGATTAAATATTCAAGGTAGGTAAAGTGAGGGATAACATTTAGGTTCATTCAAAGAAATGGCTAAATCATCTCCTACAATTCACATCCTTCATTTCGTTTTATATACACACCAGGAAAGTTCTAGACATTCCACAATAGCACGGAATATTCGAAAAACTTACACTCTCAGCACATGCTCAATTCAAGACAGATTCAACAGACTCTTACTCAGCTAATCAAAAGAATTTAGAATTAAGCTTCAATCACATCGAGTCAAATTCAAGAGCCTAAGTGTCTTAAACAAAGTTATACATTTGCATGCTTAAACACTCAACATACTTGCATTAACAATCATGTATAGCACATAACAAGAACATCAAGCCATCAATTAGCTACGGGTTCAAAAACCAACCTATTGACTAATTTTCCTCAAGACGGTCGTCATCCATCCATCATCGGAAACAGTCTCTAACTATGACTAAAAACACTATGTACAGACAAAGAAAATTTTATTCTTCGGTTCAAAGACCCCCCGTCGGAAAAGAACCGAAAAGAAAAACCAACGGGTGATGAAGTCATGCTTGACTCACTAAACTTTTTCAAATATTTCTCACAAGCATTACATTCACCAAAAATTGTTAAGCACAAAAATTTTGAAATTTCCCTCACCCCACACTTGAATCATGCTATGTCCTCATAGAATCAAATTAAAATTTAAAGAGGGTGAGAAGTACTCCCTGAGGCCTTTAGGCCTAGGTAACAACATGTTTATCTTTATTTGAACAAGTGGGTATTCAACCCCACACTTTTCCTCTTTTAAGCTTCTTAGCTTCCTCCTCCAAGGGTACTCAGACTTCCCCTATTTCTGTACCTAACTTTCCACCAAAAACAACACAAATTGAAAATAAACAAAAGCAACGCAAACAAAAATCACAAAATGTACCTGTAGTACCCTTGGGTTGCCTCCAAGCAGCGCCTAATTTTACGTCGCGGCAAAACGTATCAAGTTTCACCACTTTTTCCTCCACCTTGAGGATATGAATCTCACCCCTAATTTCTTTTCTAATTTTCTCTTATGCTCCCGGGGTGGTAGTGAAAAATTTAAAGGACCAAGCAATAGATGTTGCCTTTGGCATTTATTGGCCCTTAAGTAAGTGAAGTCATTCTTTCTTTCAAAATCAGCAAATTTCAGAATATATGGGGCTTGTTCCCCTTCTATATCTTTCTCCACAAGTTTGGAAGACTCTAGTTCTAGGTTTTCACCCAAACTCAATGTCGAAAAATGATTCGAGTGGGGTACAATACACCTCAACTCTGAAACTGCCTTTTTGCTTGACTTTCTTACCTGTATATACCTTCTCCACATTAACATCTAACTCCTCATGAATGTCAAATGGTAGGTACTCTATCTCTTCTTTCAGGAATGTATCGGCTATACATGTGACACAATCATGGAGACTCTCGGGAGCTTCCAACAATTGAGCTTGTTTCAAGAACTCACTCTTTTCTTCTCCTCATAGTCCCTCCTGAGTATTTCATAAAACCGTCACTTGCAAATCAGAGCAAGCTTCAGCTTCAACCCTCATCTCCATGAACTTGTTGCTTATCATTTCTAGGGCCTCTCCATTTTCCTCTTGCTGAATTCTCAATGCTTCCATCTCCTCCTTCATTGCTTTTGTTTGCTCAAGGATCTGTTTTAGCATGTCTTCTATTCGAGCTTGGCGTTCCAATTCCTCATTTTCATCATGCCTATATTCAGCAAAAACAACAGAAGGATCATAGTAGGGGCTTCGGGGAGGGGAGTATGCACTGTGACAGCCATCCCAATGGCCATCTTGACCACCACATATATTGCAAGAGTATGCATTTGGGCAACCATCCCAATTGCCATTTTGACCTCCACATATATTGCAAGTGTATGCATTTGGGCAACCATTCCAATGGCCATTTTGACCACCACATATATTACAAGTATTACAGTGTTTCCATAAGTGGGGTCCTCCACAATTCAGACAAGATTCGCCATAATATGAGTATCCACCATTTAAACCATTTATATTCCATGATGTCATGTTAAGAAGGGTATCAGATTAAAAATAAAAATTTAAAATAAATCTAAAACTAATAAAGAATTTTTTTTTCAACACTTAAGGAAATTTAAAAATCACACAAAAACAGACAAATTCACTGAAATTCACCGGGTCCCCGGCGACGGCACCAAAAAAACTTGATGTGCCCGCAAGTGTACGGGTTGTACAAGTAATAAAGTGGCCCTTTTTAAGAGCCGGATGTTGAACCCACAGTGACTGGACCAATTCATCTAACTATCAAGTTCAAGTGTGATATTAAATGTCGCAAGTGTTGATTATAGAAGCTTTCGATAGAGTTAATTAAGTCTAAGGGCGGTCAACGAAATACTCTGAATTAACTCAAGGAGCAACTAGAGTTAAAGCCGGATAATCATGCGATACTACGATTTGCAATGGTTTAAGTATGAAACTATCAATTGTCATCTCACATAATTAGAATTGCATGTTCATGGTCTTTCGAACCTCTAAACACGACAAACTAGCCTCACTACTACATTGTTGAGCGAGGATGTTATTTCTAGTTCGTGGGCAATTCACTACGTGGATGTGGTTTCTGGTGGAAACTTCCGTACCTCTAACCATTTAACCAAACTTAGCTTCACAACTACTCTTTCGAGTGGTGAAGTACAATTCTAAGTTGGTGTCTTTCTATCTTCCCATTTTATCAACCAAGCAAGGTATTAGGTATATTCCTATCCTAACCACAAATTATATCGTGAGATACAATCTTGCTCCCTACGTTCTCTTGTTCTTGCCTAGGTTATCTTTCTCAAGCATGTACCTAAGCTTAACGCGTGTGTTTTCATGGTGATCAATCATAAAAACAACCATAATTAAGAATGCAAGACAAAACAACAATCTATAACTTAAAACCAAAATAAAATCGCAAAATCACAATCATATCTTGTGGATTCAACCCTAGAGGGAGGGTTCTAGCCACTCATGTTCGCAAAATTACAAGAAAACATAGTTAAAGTAACATACTTACAAGAATTGGTAGAATAGAAGATGAAATTGATGAACCCTAGGTGAGTTCTCCCACTTCTCCCTCACTCCTTGGCAGTTTTTCAGAAATAAATCATGACTTCATGATTTTAGGAGCTAAGGGAGCTATTTATAGTAAATGAGAATTGTACAAAATTATGCCTGTCATGGAATGGCTCCGTGGCACGGAGTGTATGGTGGAGCATTGCCTCCATGACACGGAGTGTATCGCAGAGCACTGCCTCCATGAAACAGAGTGTATCGCGGAGCACTGCCTCCGTGACACGGAGGTATCGCGGAAGACCTCTGGAAATCGCCCAATTTATTCCAACTTTGGTGTTTCGCTCCCGATATCATACCTCCACTTCACCAAATCATAGATTGGGTCCTCCAATGCATTATTTCTTAAAAAACAAAGACTAATCATGTTGGTTAATATTTCTTCTCATTTATATAAAAAGGCATGAAAATGTACATAATTAAATACATAAACAAGGCAAAACTAAGTTATAAAGTATCACTTGGGCATGTAATTATGCCCAAGATCAAGGCTCAGGCACTCAGGCTCAGTAGCATAATTAGTCTTTATCAGACCCAGTCCCGCAATATTCCGGTGGTGAGTCCTCATCTCCCAAGGGCCAGAGCTGTTCTTTCTATTTTTGAAAATTGTTTCAGTTTTTAGTCTTTAGAGTTGACTGGGGGTTTGTCCCAACAACTCATCAGTTTCTTTTAGAAGGCTTTCAGACAGAGTATATTGGTTTCATCTTAGTTTCAATGTTATTCAGTATCTTATGTGTTCTTTAATTATAAAAGTATTTGGTTATTTGTTGTAAATAGCTTCTACTTAAGATTCTTTTTCAGTAGTTCATTATACTAAGCCATGAGTTAGCTTGGAGCTATTTGTGGTTCTAAGCATCGTGTCGCATCCAAGGTGTACAATCAGGTTGTGACAAACTTGGTATCAAAGTATTAGGTTTAGAGTGTCCTAGGATGTCTGAAAGTCGTGTCAAGTAGAGTCCTTTTCATGGATGTGAAGCATGCCACACTTATGAGGGGGAGGCTACAAGACGTTTTAGGAAAATTCTCTTTCTTCATGACTCTTATCGTGCGTAGAGTATGAATCCCTAAAGATGTCCTTCTAACTTGTGCTCTACCCTTTTTAGTTGACAATGCCTCCCAAAAGAGGAAATAAAAGGAGGAATGGTAATACTGACCATCCATTCCCACTAGCTCCAATAGCTCCTCGGAATGATCAGGTGTCATATGCGGAATTCCGGGCTGCTATTCAGAGGCTAGCTTGGGCAGTGATCAATTAGGTCAACCAACAGGTCATTGTACCTGCCAATTCCAATGGGTCTATAGCTACTTCTAGAGTTCGAGACTTTACTCAGATGATTCCCCTAGCATTTCATGGGTCTAAGGTAGATGAGGACCTGCAGGAGTTCATTGATGAGGTTTAGAAGATCACTCAAATTGGGGTTTTTACCTCGATCAAAAGTGCAGATTTGGTTTCTTATCAATTGAAAGGAGTGGCTCAGATATGGTATAAGAATTGGAAGGAGGGAAGGAGGGATCGTGCAGGTCTGGTGGAGTGGGACGAGTTTCTGGCTGTGTTCCTGGACAAATTCTTTTTCCGTGAGTAGAGGGAAGCGAAGGCTGTGAAATTCATGAACTTGAGGTAGAACGATATGACAGTGCAGGAGTACGCATTAAAGTTCACCCAACTATTGAGGTATACTTTGGAAATGGTTGTTTGTAATAGGCCAGAAGTCCCTAGGATCAGATTGGAATGGAGAAATCAGACCAAACTACACTAGAACACAGAATGAGTTATCAAGTGACTCATTAGTTCACTTAACAACTCGTGAAATGAGTCATTGGGTGCAGGAAAGCCAAGGAATGTTGAATCCTAGAAGTCTTAACGAATTGAGGTGACCAGTCATCCAGTCACCTAATGAGTCATTAGGTGACTCTTCTAGTGTGAAGAAAAGGGGAAACTTGAGATTCAGAGGGGTCAGGATGAGTCATTAAGTGACCCATTAGGTGTGATGACAAGCCGTCAGGTGGAGGCATCAAGCTAAGCTCAGAAAGTGGGAATTTAGTCCGGTGGTGATGAGAGGTCAGGACGACTCGTCAAGTCCCCCAACGAGTCGTCCAGTCACTCGTGGTGACTTGCAGTGACCTTTTTCCTGTCGAATCATTAAAGGCATTTTCGTAATTTTTAAGCTCCTACTCCATAGACTACGTCGTTTTAAGCATGGGAAAGAGTGCTTTAAGAGGGATATTCACTTTAGAACTTTTATTCTACTCCTAACACCCTAATTTGTAGATCAAAATCCCTCAAGGCTCTCAAGAACAAGCTAGGGTTCTTCAGTCTTATCCTCTCCAATTCTCTTTGGGTTTCAAGCTAAGTCAAGAAATTAGTGAATCAAGGTATGTGGGGTTCATCAATGAGGGGTTCTTCCACCCCATGCCCCTTTTTCAATTGAAATCATGATCTCCTATTCTCCATGCCCTAATTTCCAATTTCTAGGGCTTTATTAGGTATTGTTGAATTCCTCCATGATTCTCCTATAGGTTTAGCTATCTTGATCGAATTGATGATTCTATAATTAGGATTTTGTTTTTGTATCAAGTCTTCCATAACATTACTATGAAGCATGATTATGAACTTTTAGGGTTAAAGTCCCTTCTATTGTAATCCTATGATTTTCTTATGATATCAACTCTCAGGTTTTAAGTTATGTATTATGAGCATGATGTGTGATTTTTACAAGAACCCTTCACGACTTTATAAATTTCAAGTATGATGACCTTTTAAAGTATGAATAGCTTTTACAAGTATCATGTCTATGTTTATGGCCGACTGACAGGCCTCTTTCATGGCTAGTTTACGTATTTCAAGCGTTTCATGTATCTTATGATTTTAACTAGACCATGTATTTAAAGTAAGTTTCATTATTACTATATGAGTCATGTGCATGTTTTAGGAGTAGTATCTAGCACTGAAGCGCACCACCCTTATGAGGAAGAGGCTACAAGAAGTTATAAGAAACTCACCTTTTTTCATGATCCATTTCATGCAATGAAATACCTATCTATTCTTCTAACTCATTCTATATGCATTTGAAGAAATATGCTTCCATGCCGAGTAAATGGAAGCAGAAATGGCAACGGGAATGGCCATGGCAATAACAATGGTGATGGGCATCAGCCGGCCCCACCAGCTCCAGTAGATCCATTGCTCGAGCAGGTCACTCATGTTGAGTTTAGGGTTGAATTTCAGATGTTGGCGCAAGCCATGATCACTCAGATCAACCAGCAGGCGGTGGCCCATATACCTCAAAATGGAAACGCAGCAACGACGAAAGTGAGAGACCTTCTCAAGATGAATCCACCCGAGTTTTTGAGGTCGAAATTGGATGAGGGCTCACATGAGTTCATTGAGGAGGTGTAGAAGATCACCCATATTATAGGGGTGACCGGAGAGGAGAGTGTGAACCTAGCCTCCTATTAGCTGAAGGGGGTTGCTCTCATATGGTTCCTTCAGTGGAAGGAGAGTAGGGTAGTGGGAGCGGTTCTCTTGAGTTTGGATGAGTTTGTGACTGCTTTCCTGGATAGGTTCTTCCCTAGGGAGTTGAGAGAGGCAAAGGCGGTGGAGTTCATCAACTTGAAGAAGAACCATAGGACTGTTCAGGAGCATGCCTTGGAGTTTACCTAGTTGTCCAATTATGCACCAGAGATGGTTGCCTACAAGAGGGCTCGTATGAGCAAGTTTTTGAATGGAGTAGCAGATTCACTGGTCAAAGATCGCAGGACTGCCATGTTGAACAATGACCTAGATTTCTCCTGGTCTGTCATATACGCCTAGCAGATAGAGGCGGAAAAAATGAAGGAGAAGGAGAATGAGGCAAGAGGGATAGGACAGGGAGCTAGGGGTAGTCCAGTAGAGGTTCGGTGGTGGACATCGCCCTCAGTCCCACCAGAGGTCATCAGCCCCAACCCCATCATCAATCAGTGTTCTGTTCAACCCAGGCTTGATTAGAGAGGCAAAACGTCAGGCTCTTGGGGACAGAGGAGCAATACAAGGAGCGAACATTTTCAGCTTGTAGGAGGTGTGGTAAAAACCACCCTGGAGAGTGCTTGGTTGGTTCAGATTCTTGTTTCGGGTGCGGGAGGCACGGACACATGCTCAGAGATTGTCCTTTATCTAGACAAGGCGACAACAGAGGTCGTGCCCCAACTACCACTTCAGCAGCTCCAGCACCAGGCCCATCTTAGTAGGGATCCTCTTCTAATACGGGTGGCGGTCAACGCCAGAATAGGTTCTATGCACTATCTTCTCGTCAGGAGTAGGAGGTCTCTCCCAATATGATCATTAGTATGTTACAAGTATTCCATCTTAATGTGTATGCATTTCTAGATCCAAGGGCTACTTTATATTTTGTGACTCCTTATGTATCTTTTAGTTTTGGAGTCAGTCCTGAAATCCTTTCAGAACCCTTCTCAATTTTTACTCCGGTCGGTGAGTTGGTTCTAGCTCGACTGGAGTACAAATATTACCCTATCACGATTCTTCAAAAAGTCACCTCAGCCGACCTAGTGGAGTTAGATATGATCGACTTTTATATTATATTCGGTATGGATTGGTTACATGTATGTTATGCCTCAGTCAATTGTAGAACCCGTATAGTGGAGTTCCAAATTTCAGGTGAGCCAGTCCAAGAGTGCAAGAGTAGTTCAACTGTGCCTGTAGGTTGCTTTGTTTCCTATCTCAAGGCCAGGAAGATGATCTCTAAGGGTTGTATGTATCATCTAGTTTGGGTCAAGGATTATACATTCGAGACCCCGAGTCTTCAGTCCGTCCCTATTGTATATGAGTATCCCGAGGTATTTCCAAATGATCTACCAGGAATCCCTCATGTTCGAGAGATTGACTTTGGTATTGAGCTTCTCCCTGGTAGCAACCTATATCCATCGCTCCTTATAGAATGGCTCAAGCAGATCTAAATGAGTTGAAAGAATAGTTGAAAGATCTCTTAGATAAGGGTTTAATCAGGCCTACTAAATCACCATGGGGTGCTCCCATTTTCCTTGTCCAGAAAAGGATAGTTCCCTTAGAATGTGCATTGATTATCGACAGTTAAAAAGGTCAAAATTAAGAATAAGTATCCCCTCCCTAGGATTGATGACCTGTTTGACCATCTTTAGGGTGCTAAGTGTTTCTCAAAAATAGACCTCAAATTCAGATATCATTAGCTCAAAGTCAGGGAGATTAACATCCCGAAGACAGCCTTTAGGACTCAGTATGGTCACTACGAGTTTGTAGTTATGTCTTCTGGACTAACAAATGCTCCTGCAGCTTTTATGGATTTGATAACGGGGTGTTCAAGCAATATTTGGATATGTTCATGATTGCCTTCATAGATGATATTCTCATATACTTTCGAAGCGAAGAGCATGTCTCTCATTTGAGGATTGTGTTGCAGACTCTCAAGGATCGCCAACTGTTTGCTAAATTTTAGCAATTGTGAGTTTTGGCTGAGCTCAGTAGCTTTTTTGGGCCATGGAGTGTCTAGCGAGGGAGTGTAGTGGACTCTCAAAATATAGAAATGGTGAAGCATTGGCCTAGACCTGTTAGTCCTATGGATATTAGGAGCTTTTTGAGTTTAGCTGGCTACTACAGGAGGTTTATAGAGTGATTTTCATCCATTATAGCATCGTTGACTAAGTTGACCTAGAAGAAGGTCAAATTTCAGTGGTCAGATGCTTATGAGAAGAGTTTTCAGGAGTTAAAGACTCAGCTCACTTCAGCCCTAGTATTGACCCTTATCAGAGGGTACAAATAATGGTTTTGTTGCATATTGTGATGCCTATAGGGTAAGTCTTGGTTGTGTGTTGATACAACATGGTAAGGTCATTGCGTATGCCTCTAGACAACTTAAGACTCATGAGAAGAATTATCCGACACATGACCTAGAATTGGCAACGTAGTGTTTGCCTTGAATATTTGGAGGCACAACTTGTATGGGGTGCATGTGGATGTGTTCACGGACACAAGAGCCTTCAATATGTGTTCACTCAGAAGGTCCTAAATTTACGGCAAAAGAGATGGCTAGAGCTTCTCAAGGACTATGACATGAGTGTCCTTTATCGTCCAAGCAAGGCCAATATAACGGCAGATGCTCTTAGTAGGCTGTCCATGGAGAGCGTGTCTCATGTGGAGGATGGGAGGAAGGAGTTGGTAAAAGATGTCCATAGGCTTGCTCGTGTGGTGGTTCACTTTATAGATTCAGCGGATAATGGTATGATTGTTTAGAATAGGTCAGAACCTTCCTTGGTGATGGAAGATAAAACTAGGCAAGATGAGGATCCTATCCTATTAAAGTTGAAGGAAGCTGTTCGAAATTAGACGGTGAGGTTTTCTCCAAGGGGAAGATGGAGTACTCCGATATTAGGGCCGATTGCGTGTGCTAGCTGTATATGACTTGAGAGAGTGGATGTTAAGTGAGGCTCATGGATCTCAGTATTCTATCTGTTCAGTTACCACCAAGATGTACTGTAACCTACAGAAAGTCTATTGGTGGAATGACATGAAGAAGGACATAACAGAATTGTGGCTAAGTGTCCGAATTACCAACAGGTGAAGGTTGAACATCAAAACCTGGAGGTATGCTTTAGGACATTAGTCTTCCTACTTGGAAGTGGGAAGATATCAATATGGACTTCATTACAGGCTTGCCTCATACCTGCCCACAGTATGACTCTATGTAGGTGATTGTGGAAAGGTTGAAAAAATCAGCTTATTTCTTACCAGCCAAAACTACCAATTTAGTCGAGGATTATGCTAGATTGTACATTTAGGAGTTGGTTCGGTTACATGGAGTTCCTTTGTTCATCATCTCAGATAGGGGTACTTAGTTCACCTCTCAATTTTGGAGATTGTTTCAGAAGGGACTTGGTACTCAGGTGAAGCATAGCACAACATTTAACTTATAGAAAGATGGTCAGGCCGAGCAAATCATTCAGACTCTTGAGGATATGTTAAGAGTGTGTGTGATTGATTTCAAGGGTAGTTAGGATGATCACTTGCCTCTCATTGAGTTTGCCTACAATAACAGTTGCCACTCTTACATTCAGATGGCTCTGTTTGAGGCTCTTTATGGACAGAGGTGTAGATCATCCATTGGATGGATTAAGGTAGGTGAAGCTACATTGATAGGGCCAGATTCAGTTCATGAGGCAGCTTATTAGAGAAAGGCTGAAAATAACTCAGAGTCGTCAGAAATCTTATGCAGATGTGAGGCGGAGAGAGCTTGAGTTTGAGATTGATGATTGGGTATTTCTGAAGGTGTCTCCCATGAAGGGAATGATAAGGTTAAAAAAGAAAGGGAAGCTTATTCCCCTATATGTTGGTCCTTATAGGATTCTGAGGTAAGTTGGCAAGGTGGCATATGAGTTGGAGCTACCAGCAGAGTTAGCTTCAGTGCATCCAGTTTTCCATGTATCTCTGTTGAAGAAGTGCATTGGTGACCCGACCTTAGTTTTCCTGATAGAGAACATAGGTGTGAAGATAGCCTTACCTATGAGGAGGCTCGGATTAAGATCCTTGATCGTCAGGTTCAGAAGTGGAGGAACAAGGAAGTAGCTTCAGTGAAGGTTTTATGGAGGAATCAGCTTATTGAAGGAGCTATTTGGGAAACCGAAGCAGATATGATGGCTAGATACCTGTATCTTTTTCCTTTCGGCTCCGTTCCAGCATGAGGTACTAGTTTCCTCCTTAGTATTTAATTTAGTTTCATGCAAGTTCATGTCTCCGAGTTTCTTTCATGTTATTGCATGCATGTCTGTGTTATAAATTTAGTTTAGTCATGAATATCAGTTTGGAATCAGTCACTCTGTCAGTTTTCAGCTTCGGTTGTCTAGTTTTGGGATTGCAGTTCTTTCCCCAACCTTTCAGTACACTATTTATACATTTAAGGATGAATGTTCCAAGGAGGAGATAATGTAACGTCCCAAAAGTCCCTAGAATCAGACCCGATGGATGAAATAAAGAAATCAGACCAAACTGCACCAGAGCACAGAATGAGTCATCAAGTGACTTATTAGTTCACTTAATGACTCATGAAGTAAGTTGTTGGATGCAGGGCAACCAAAGAATGCTGAAGCCCAGAAGTCTTAACGGATTGAGGTGACAAGTCGTCCAGTGTGAAGCAGAGGGGAAACTTGAGATTCAAAGGGGTCAGGATGAGTCATTAAGTGACCTGTTAGGTGTGATGACGAGTCATTAGGTGGAGGCTTCAAGCTAAGATCAGAAAGTGGAAATTTGGTCCAGTGGTGACGGGAGGTCAAGAAGACCCGTCAAGTCCCCAATGAGTGTCCAGTCACTCATGATGACTGGCAGTGACCTTTTTCCTGCCGAATCATTAAGAGCATTTTAATAATTTCTATGCTCCTAATTCCTAAACTACATCATTTTAAGATTCCGAAAGAGTGCTTTAAGGGGGATATTCACTCCAGACCTTTTATTGTACTCCTAACATTGTTATTTGAATATCAAAATCCCTGAAGGCTCTCATATTCTCCAATTCTTTTTGGGTTTCAAGCTAAGTCAAGAAATCAATGAATCAACATATGTGGTCTCCAGTTTCTAGGGCTTTATTTGGTATTGTTGAATTCCTCCATGATTCTCCTATGGGTATAGCTATCTTGATTGCTGTAATTAGGGTTTTGTATTTCTATCAAGTCTTCCATGAAATTACTATCAAGCATGATTACAAACTTCTAGGGTTAAATTCCCTTCTATTGAAATCCCATGATTTTCTTATGATATCAACTCTCAAGTTTTAAGTTGTGTATTATGATCATAATGTATGATTTTTACAAGAACCCTTCATGAATTTATGACTTTCAACTATGATGACTTATCAAGTTTGCATAGCTTTTACAAGTATCATGTTTATGCTTATGGCTGACTCACAACCTCTTTCATGGCTAGTTTACGTATTTCAAGCATGTTCATGTATCTTATGATTTAAACTAGCCCATGTAATTTAAGTATATTTCATGATTACTCTATGAGCCATGTGCATGTTTTTAGTAGTTGTATTTAGCAGCGAGTAGGTTGGGGTTTTTGGGAACCCAGGCCTCAGAATTAAATGCCAACATAGGAATATACTCATGTTAATCCTACCGGGCCTCTTTATTGATCACGCCATGTCATCGTCCCTTGCCTGGCAAGCTTGGGGCGGCTCCACCTATTTGAGTGAGATAGTTGGGGCATTATGTAAGCTTTACCATGGTGATGTCAGTTATGATGAATCCTCTCACTATTCCTTATGATTTTTATGTATGTTTATGATTATAATAATTTTGCTCAAGTTATGTTACAAGATTTCTCTTATGAATATAATTATGACTAGCTTATGAACTGTTTTGAAAACCTTGAGCCCTCATGCCTAAATTATGACTATTACTTTAGGTTTGAAATGTCCTAATCTCATGAACTCTTTATGCATTTTTGTTAGCCTATTTTACTTACCTCACATACTCAGTACATTCAAAGTACTGACTGCATACTCTAGGCTATATCATTACATGATATAGGTTCGGGTGATCAGACTCAGCCGCGCCGTCAGTCCTGCTTCCTATCAGTTCAACTTAGCCCTGTGTTGGTGAGTCCTCATCTCCCGAGGACATTCTTTTAGTCATGTTATTTTTTCAATTAGTTTTAGACTTGGAATTAGAAGGGGGCTTGTCCCAGCATCTTATCAGATAGTAGAGGCTTTTCAGACATAGACTAGTATGTTCAGCTTTTGGCTCAATGTTGTGATGTTAATGCTTTTATTTATGTTTTATAATATTCACGCTTTCGCATATTCATGTTTAAGTTTTAAGTTTCTTCTTTAATTTTTTTCTCTTGAGTTGCTATGCACATGCCATGGGTCAGCTTGGAGCTATTCATGGTTTTAGGTCTCGTGTCTCAGCTTGGGTCGTGAAATTGCTGAGCCGAGGGATCACATGCACAAATTTGTAAATAGGGTCTCAAACTTGGTGGTTAAGGAGTGCAGGACTGCCATGCTTATCAACAAGATGGACATCTCCAGTCTTATCATCTATACATAGTAGATAGAGGTGTAGAAACTAAAGGACTTGGAACGGGAAAGTAAGCAAGGGATGAAAAGTTAGTTTGAGTATTCCCAGCCGAGGTCAGGTGGTGGTAATCCCCCCCAGCAGCAATAGAGACATCCAACACCCTCTTCTGCTAGTGCACCTCCTTTCAGGCCCCGTAAAGATCGGAGGGGTGGAGCATCAGGCTCCCAGTGTCAGAATAATGTCTCCAACAATTGCACTTTTTTGGTATGTCCTAAGTCTGATTAGAACCATCTGGGTAAGTGTTTTCTAGTCAAGGAGAGTTGTTTTGGTTGTGGCCAGCTAAGTCATGGTTTGAGGGATTGCCTGTTAGCAGGACCGGGGAAGGCCCAGTCCACTACATCAGCAACTCCGCTAGGTCACTCAGCTCAGCAGGGTGCTATCTCAGGTATAGGTGGTGGTCACTTCCAAAATTGATTCTACGCCCTATACTCCCATTAGGACTAGGAGAACTCACCTAACATAGTCACTAGTATGTTATGTCTCTTTCAGATAGATGTTTGTGCTTTACTAGATCAAGGAGCCACACTTTTTTTTATGTCTTCTTATATTGCAGTCTAGTTTGATATTAATATAGAAATTCTCCAAGAGACATTTTCAATCTCTACTCCGGTGAGCTAATTACAACCGGACAGGCATACAAAACCTGCCAGGTCACAGTGTTACATAAAGTCACCTCAGTTGATTTAGTAGAGTTAGATATGGCCGATTTTGACCTCATTCTGAGCATGGACTGGTTACATTCTTGTTATGACTCAGTTGATTGCAGAACTAGAGTGGTTAAGTTCCAGTTTTCTAATGAACCAGTCCTAGAGTGGAAGGGTAGTACTTCAGCGCCTAAGAATCAATTTATCTCCTACCTCAAGGCTAGGAAAATGATCTCAAAGGGGTGCATTTATCACTTGGTTAGGGTCAAGGATTCTTGTTTTGAAGCCCCAAGTCTTCAGTCAGTTCCAGTTGTAAATGAGTTCCCAGATGTATTTCCCAAATATCTTCTCGGAGTCCTTCTGGAGTGGGAAATAGACTTCGGCATAGACCTTCTCCCAGATACCCAGCCTATCTTAATTCCTTCTTACAGAATAGCTCCAGATGAGTTTAAAGAGTTAAAAGAATAGCTTAAGGACCTCCTAGATAAGGGTTTCATCAGAACCAACATCTCCATGGGGTGCCCAGTCCAATTCGGGACAAAAAAGGACGATACACTTAGAATGTGCATCGACTACCGTTAGCTGAACAAGGTCACAGTCAAGAATAAGTATCCTCTACCCAAGATTGATAACTTGTTTTACCAACTCCAGGGAGATAGCTGTTTTTCCAATATAGATCTTAGATCAGGATACCATCAGCTCATGGTCAAAGAATGTGACATTCTGAAAATAGCCTTCAAAACTCAGTTTTGTCAGTACGAATTCATTGTTATGTAGTTTGGACTAACGAATGCTCCTGTATATTTTATGGATTTGATGAACTAGGTATTCAAGACGAATCTGGACATGTTCGTCATTATCTTCATAGACAATATTCTGGTTTACTTCAGAATAGATGAGGAACATGCAGATCACTTGAGGATAGTGTTGCAGACTCTCAGAGATCACCAGTTGTTCGTTAAATGGAATTCCTCGGTCATGTGGTCTCCAGTGTGGGTACTTAGGTAGATCCTCAAAATATAGCGGTAGTTGAGGAGTGGTTAAGACATACCTCTCCATTAGACATCAGGAGTTTCTTGGGCCTAGCCAATTATTACAGACGATTCATAGAAGGATTCTCCTCCATTACCTCTTCTTTGAACAGAATAACTCAAAAAAAGGTGAAGTTTCGGTGGTCCATGACGTGCCAGATTCACGCGTCCGCAAGTGTATGGGTCGTACAAGTAATATAGTGGCTCTTTTTTAAGAACCGGAATGTCGAACCCACAGGGACTGGACCCATTCCTCTAACTTATCCATTTCAAGTGTGATCTTAACTTTCTCAAGTGTTGGTTATAGAAGTTTTTGAGGGAGATTTAATTAAGTTTAGTTTTGGTCAACGAAATATCTTGAATTTACTCTAGGAGCAACATAGAGTTAAAACCAGCTAATCATGTGATACTACGATTTGCAATGGGTGAAGCATGAAACTATCAATTGTTGTTTCACATAATTAGAATTGCATGTTCATGGTCTTTCGAGCCTCTAAACAAGGCAAACTAGCCTCACTGCATCATTGTGAGTGAGGATGCTAATTTCTAGTTCGCGGGCAATTAATTATGTTGTGGTTTACAGCGAAACGATTAGGGACTTTCGTGCGTCTAAACATTTAACTCAACTTAGCCTCACAACTACTTCTTCGAGTGGTGATGTGATAATCCTAAGTTGGTCTCTTAATAACCCCCGTTTTGTCAACCAAGCAAGGTATTAGGTATATTTCTATCCTAACACGAAATTATACCGTGAGATACAAACATGCTCCTTACAATCTCATGTCCTGACCTAGGTAATTCTTTCTTAAGAAATTGCCCAAGCTAACGTATATGTTTTCATGGTGATCAATCATAAAAATAACCAACAATCCAGAATGCAAGATGAAAACAACAATCAATAACTTAATTCCAAAACAATTTCATAAAATCACAATTATAATCCATGGCTTCAACCCTAGAGGAAGGGTTCTTGCCATTCATGTTCGTAAAACTACAACTAACTACTACTAAACTAACATACTTACACGAATTTGGTAGATGAGAAGGGAATCTGCCAAACCCTAGATGAGTTCTCCCACTTCTCCCTTCACTCCTAGGTAGTTTTCCAGAATAAAATCGTGACCAATTGGATTTAGGAGCTAAGGGACCTATTTATAATAAATGAGAAACGTGCACAATTTAGCCTGTTGTGGAATGGCTCCGTGTCACGGAGCGTATCGCGGAGCACTGCCTCCGTTACACGGAGATAATGCGAAGGCTTTCTGGAAATCACCCAAGATCGACCCTAGTCAGCCTTCTTGCTACGTTGGCAGCGTGTCACGCTGCTTGGGCAGCGCGTTGACACTCCTCTGGCGCGGGTATGGCATGCCGTGGCACGTTGTTGGCGCGCTGGAGCACTGCCGGCTGCTGCATCTGCTCGCTTGCCATGCCTAGGCGTGGCATGGCGCTGGGCGCGGCGCACGCATAGCATGGCACGCTGCCTGGCGTGGCCAGCCTTGCCATGGCCTACTCCTTGCCGACTTTCGCCGATTGCTTCCGACTCCATTCCTTTCCTTTACCAACTTATACATTAGTTCCTCCAAATCATTGAAACCTACAGAACAAGGACTAATCATGTTGGTTAGCACATATATTCACATTTATATAAAATTACATGAAAATGTATAAAATAAATTAGATAAACAAGACTACATTAAGGTATAAAGCATCACTCGGGCATGCTATTTTAGCCCACGATCACCTACCCCACACTTAAAGTCTTGTTCATCCTCGAACAACCTTTTACATCTCATGCATATGGAGACTCACCCATAACTCATTTAGCAGGATTATTCAAGCTACGACTATAATGATTACGTAAGATAACAAGCTACAAAGAGAGCATGCACGATTTAATCATTGAAATGAAATACAACTCCGCTAAGACTTCTTAACCTCATGAAGCGACACTCGATCTTAGCAAACTCATGCAAATCAACTGATTAAGAAATACCACATGAATTATATACTTCATTCAACACGTGCCCTCACGGAAAGAGAGTTACCCAATTTTACACGCAAAAACAATTTTTAAATCACAACATGTGTGGGTACATGAATAGAATTACGCTCACTCTCGCAAAGAATTCACATGCATCATGTAATGACCCATAAGCTTGCCCTTAGTGTTTTATTCCACTAATTTAAGGATGTATGACTGTAAGATCAAGTAGGACTTAATCGGTTGTAATGTAAGCTAAGGGATAGGTAGGTACTATTATGGAAAGTAATAGTGACTATCTTTCCTAAGCGCTTTTAATACATCACGCCTTCATTACGAACTTCCCTTCCCGCACTTCACCTTTTTCTCCTTTCATCTTTCTTTTTTCTGTTTTGTTCCCCCATTTCTTTAGGCACTTTTAGCTTATTAGTAAGGAGTTCTATAAGTAACTTTTCATTTATTTATTTTCTTACTCCCTACTAATACTCACCCGTATTCAAACTAGTGCACCCTCGACCTTTCTCAACTTTTACAATTGCTACTTTCCCTTCTTTTTCATTCTTCTCACTCCTTTACTCTTTCGTATTTTCCCTTTAAGCGCTTAGGAGTTTTGGTTCAAATTCAAGGCTAATGAAAGAAAAAGGATTAAGCTTATGTTGCAGCTGTCAAAGAATAGGCTCAAGGCTCAATGGGGTTAACTAGGATTAATTTTTCAAGGTAGATAAAATGATGGATAAAAATTTGGTTCATTCAAAGAAATGCCTAAATCATCTCCTACAATTCACATCAGTCATTTCGTTTTATAAACACACCAGGCAAGTTCTAGACAATCCACAATAGCACAGAATACTCAAAAACCTTACACTCATGGCACATGCTCAATTCAAGACACATTCAGTAGACTCTTACTCAGCTAATCACAAGAATTCAGAATTAAGCTTCAATCATATTGAGTCAAATACAAGAGCCTAAGTGTCTCGAACAAAGTTATACACTTGCATGCTTCACACTGAACATACTTGCATCTTACAATCACGTATAGCACATAACAAGAACATCAAGCACCAATTAGTTATGGTTTCAAAAACCCAAAACCTACTGACTAATTTTTCCTCAAGACGATCGTCATCCATCCATCATTGGAAACAGTCCCTAACTATGACTAAAAACATTATATACAAACAAAAGAAATTATTAATTCTTCGGTTCAAAGACCCCCCGTCGGAAAAGAACCGAAAAGAAAAACCAACGGGTGATGAAGTCATGCTTAATTCAGAAAATTATTTCAAAATTTTCAAATTTCTCACAAATTCCTCACAAGCATTACATTCACCACAAACTTGTTAAGCACAAAACTTTTGAAAATTTTCTCACCTCACACTTAAATCATGCTATGTCCTCATAACATCAAATTAACATTTAAAGGATGAGAAATACTTCCTGAGCCTATATGCCAAGCTAAAAGCATGCTTTTCTTTCAAGTTTTCAGAGGTGAGTGTTTGACCCCACACTTCTTCTATTCAGTGATCTTTAGCTTCCACCTTCTCGGTACTCAGACTTCCCTCCATCTGTGCTTAACTTTCCACCAAAAACACAAACAAAATGAAAATAACAAAATCAACACAAAATGAAAATTAACAAAGTGTACCTGAGGTACCCTTGGGTTGCCTCCCAAGAAGCGCCTTATTTTACGTCGTGGCACGACGTGGACTGTCCTTTTCAGGACATCCTCATACCTGGGTTCTCTTTCGAGAACCATCTCCTTTTCTTTTGCTGTTTAGAGGAAACAACCTCCACTCTGTTCCTCTCTTTCTCCAACTTCTTCTCAATTTGAAGCCCTTTATCAGACTCGGGCTGAACACTTGTCTTGCCTTAGGCCCTGCACCTGTGGAATCCTCCACCCCACACTTATCCTCTGCCAACACACTAACCTTACAAAGGTTTCTGTAGTGTGTAGATGGGTTCATTTCTTGGTAAACGTGGAAGATTTCTTCTTCATCCTCAACCCTCATTTTCAGGGTCCCTGCTTTCAAGTCAATCACCGCTCCTCCAGTGGCCAAGAACGGCCGTCCCAAGATCAGGGGTACCTGGTCATCAACCTAAAAATCTAAGACAATAAAATCAGCAGGTATAATGAACTTACTTACTTTGATGAGAAGGTCCTCTATTATTCCGTCAGGTGTCACTCGCGACTTGTCAGCCAGCTGCAGCATCAACCTTATCGGCCTCGGTTTTCCCAACCCCAGGGTGTTGAATAAGGATAGGGGCATTAGATTAACTTCTGCCCCTAAGTCACACAAAGCACGTAGCACCTCAGCTTTACCAATTTGTATGGGGAGGGTAAAACTCCCTGGGTCTTTGAGCTTCTTTGGCATTTTGCTCAATACCCTGTGACTGCACTCCTCAGTCAGTGCTACAGTCTGGACGTCCACCAATCTAACTTTGTTCGCCATCACGTCCTTCAAGTATTTAGCATACTTGGGCATTCCCTGCAAGACATCAATAAGAGGCAAATTTATGTGAAGTTATTTGAAGCTCTCAAAGAACTTTTTGAAGCATTTCTCCTCCTTGCTCTTTCTGAATTTCTGAGGGAATGGTGGTGGTGGTCTTTGTGCTGGATGCAATGAAAGTTGTGCATTTTGTTACCCAGCACTCTGATTATCTCCCATGTCGATGGATGGTCCTGGTCTAACCAACTCCGGCTGCACCCCCTTTCTCAGCTCTTTTGGCACTGCATCAGCTAATTGCTTACTGCTTCTCAGACTGATGGCATTGATCTGCTGAGGGTTAGGATCTGTGTCGCTTGGTAATCCCCCTTGTGATCTCATGTTTTGAGCAGCTTCTATCTGACCCACTTGTTTTTCAAGATTGTGGGTGGCCATTTGCTGATTCTTTAAGTCTATTGCAATCCTCGCCTGATTTTCCACTAACTGAGTCTGGGTCTCCATGATTTTCTGCAATGTTTCCTCAATGCTGCTACTCAATTGCCCATCATTCTGCTTATTCTGCTGATACTGCTGTTGTTGAGGTTGCATATAATTCTTCTATTGGTTTCCACCCCAAGAAAAATTTAGGTGGCCCTACCAATTTCTATTGTAACTGGTTCCAAAATTCTGATTGTTGCGCTGCACATTACCAACAAAATTGACTGGCTCCGGATTGGCTCCACAAGATTCTGCATGGTGTCCAGTATTACCACAAATTTCGCACCAACTCGGAGCTTGCTGAACTGCATTAACCTGACCCTGGTGTTGGTTCATACTCAATTTATTGAACTGAGTCATCATCTGATGCTGGAACGAAGCTAACTGCGCTGCCAAGGCATTCAAACCATCTACTTCTATCAACCCTGGTCTCTTGCCTGCCCCTCTTGATGACTCGCTGTGCCACTCTGGATTTCCTTGTGCGATTCTGTTCAACAAAGTGTACAACTCATCAGACGTCTTCTCCAAGGCTTGCCCACCCGATGCAGAGTCTAGTAATATTTTTGTGTGTGGGTCTAGACTTTCTACAAAGGTATGAGCCAACACTTCATTTGATTTCTGGTGATGGGGGTAGTCTCTCAACAATGACTTGAATCTTTCCCAAGCCATATATAAGTTCTCATCAGGCCTCTGCTTGAAACTGAGTATTTCACTTCTCAACTTTGCAGTTTTGCTTGAAGGGAAGAATCTGATAAGGAACTTCTTAGCCAAGTCATTCCATGAAGTTATGGCGTTCGGTGGCTCAGCCTTCAGCCACTTTTCGCCTCTCCCAACAGTGAAAATGGGAAGAGGGTCAGTCGGACATAATCTGTGGACACACCGGTGGGGACAAACGTGTCACTAATCTCTAAAAAGCTCTGTAGGTGCTACTGCGGGTCCTCATGTGCCATCCCAGTGAATTTACCACTAGAATGTAACAACTGCACCATGTTCTGTTTAAGCTCAAAGTGCCATCTAGGTTCCGGTTTATGAATGCTAGAGGTCACATTCGTCGCTAGTGGGATTGCCACTTCGCGAACTGGTCTTGCTGCCATTGCTTCTGATTACAATTGTGCTTGTCCCGCGGGTGGTTGTTGTTGTACCTATTCTTGAAGTCTCTTCAGCTTTTGCTATAGAGCTACTCTCCTTTGCAAATGGATTTGATGTTCCGGTTCCAGCAACAGTTCCACAAGCTCTCTATTTCTAGCGTGCTCGGCAGGACAACCTGTCACCTGCAAATGAACAAACTAAGACCAAGTTTCTCAACACTTTAGGAAATTAAAAAATCACACAAAAACAGATAAATTATCAAAACTTCGCTGAGTTCCCCGGCAACGACGCCAAAAACTTGTCGTGCCCTCAATCACGCGTCCACAAGTGTACGGGTCGTGCAAGTAATATAGTGGCTCTTTTTTAAGAACCGGAATGTCGAACCCACAGGGACTAGACCCATTCCTCTAACTTATCCATTTCAAGTGTGATCTTAACTTTCTCAAGTGTTGGTTATAGAAGTTTTCGAGGGAGATTTAATTAAGTTTAGTTTTGGTCAACCAAATATCCTGAATTTACTCTAGGAGCAACATAGAGTTAAAACCAGCTAATCATGCGATACTACGATTTGCAATGGGTTAAGCATGAAACTATCAATTGTTGTTTCACATAATTAGAATTGCATGTTCATGGTCTTTCGAGCCTCTAAACAAGGCAAACTAGCCTCACTGCATCATTGTGAGTGAGGATGCTATTTTCTAGTTCGCGGGCAATTAATTATGTTGTGGTTTACAGGGAAACGATTAGGGACTTTCGTGCGTCTAACCATTTAACTCAACTTAGCCTCACAACTACTTCTTCGAGTGGTGACGTGATAATCCTAAGTTGGTCTCTTAATAACCCCCGTTTTGTCAACCAAGCAAGGTATTAGGTATATTTCTATCCTAACACAAAATTATATCATGAGATACAAACATGCTCCTTACATTCTCATGTCCTGACCTAGGTAATTCTTTCTCAAGCAATTGCCCAAGCTAACGTATATGTTTTCATGGTGATCAATCATAAAAACAACCAACAATCCAGAATGCAAGACAAAAACAACAATCAATAACTTAATTCCAAAACAATTTCATAAAATCACAATTATAATCCATGGCTTCAACCCTAGAGGAAGGGTTCTTGCCATTCATGTTCGTAAAACTACAACTAACTACTACTAAACTAACATACTTACATGAATTTGGTAGATGAGAAGGGAATCTGCCAAACCCTAGATGAGTTCTCCCACTTCTCCCTTCACTCCTAGGTAGTTTTCTAGAATAAAATCGTGACCAATTGGATTTAAGAGCTAAGGGACCTATTTATAATAAATGATAAACGTGCACAATTTAGCCTGTCATGGAGTGGCTCCGTGTCACGGAGTGTATCGCGGAGCACTGCCTCCATGGCACGGAGATAACGTGAAGGCTTTCTTGAAATCACCCAAGATCGACCCTAGTCAGCCTTCTTGCCGCGTTGGCAGCGTGTCACTCTGCTTGGGCAGCACGTTGACACTCCTCTGGCGCGGGTATGGCATGCCGTGGCACGTTGTTGGCGCACTGGAGCACTGCTTGCTGCTGCATCTGCTCGCTTGCCATCCCTAGGCGTGGCACGGCGCTGGGCGCGGCACACGCATAGCGTGGCACGCTGCCTGGCGCGGCCAGCCTTGCCATGGCCTACTTCTTGCCGACATTCGTTGATTGCTTCCGACTCCATTCCTTTCCTTCACCAACTTATACATTAGTTCCTCCAAATCATTGAAACCTACAAAACAAGGACCAATCATGTTGGTTAGCACATATATTCACATTTATATAAAATTACATGAAAATGTATAAAATAAATTAGATAAACAAGACTACATTAAGGTATAAAGCATCACTCGGGCATGCTATTTTAGCCCACAATCAGTCCAAAGCATGTGAGAAGAGTTTTCAGGATTTGAAGACTCGACTCACCACAACCCCACTTTTAAATTTTCCTGAAGGGTCAGATGGGTTCGTGATCTATTGTAATGCCTCCATAATTGGTCTTGGATGTTGATCTTGGGCAGAATTATATGCCTAAGTGATGCTCAAATGCTTCATTTCATCTTGTTTATCTATCGTTATTTGTACATTCTCATGTGATTTGTAGTTAAAATGTGAATTTATACTAACTAACATGATTAGTATTGTTTTGCAGGAAAAATGTAATTTTAGGAAGCTAAGATGCATGTTGGTAAAAATCGGGAATGGACTCGGAAGCGAGCAGTGGAAAAGGTCAAGGAAAAGCAGCAAATAAAGGGGCTCCGCGATGGAGCCGTGTCACGCTGCCATCGCGGAGGCATTCTTCCTTGGATGAGTTATTTTGGCCAATTCCAGTGAAGGTCCGCATTGCCTCCGTGACACAGAGGCAATGCCACGCGATACATGCCGTGGCACGTTGCGTATATTTACCTGGAACATCAATTTCCAGTGAGGGTCCACGTTTGCACCGTGGCACGGAGGGAGTGCTCCGCGATACACTCCGTGCCACGTTGCGTGTTATTCTGGGAAAAATTTCCACTAGTATAAATAGCACATTTAGGTTTATTTTTAATAATTCTGAAGTGGTTGAGCAAGAACGTGGGTTATAGGGAGTTGAGGGGACGAAAATTCTAGGGTTCTTCTCTATCTCTTTCTCTTTTATCTCAATTATTTGTATGATTTACACTCATTTGATGATGTTTAATCCACAAATGAGTGGCGAGATTCACTTCTTGCTGAGGTTAAGAACATTTGTAGTGGAATGTAATTGTTGATCAATTTAGTTTTCATCTTTTCTTCAATGGTTGTTCTATCAATTCTTGTTCTTACTACATTAATGTCTGGCCAATGTTAATGTATATCTAAAAAATTCAATTTTGATTTTGAGAAGAAAAGAAATTGGAAAGTTGTGAATTGGTAGGTTATGTTCTCTTCTTAGTTTGGGAAAATTGAGAATTTATTTACATTCAGAATAGAAATATATCTGAAAGTCATATTAGTCAATTAAGGAATTAGTTTTGTATGGCTAGAACATGAAATTCTTTTATCACAGAAATGTAGGTTGAAGGTTCATGATTCTTAAGTTGGGTAGAATACGAAAGTTTCAATCCATAGGCAATAGTTCTTGACTAGCAACCGAAGGAAAGATTAACTGATTTGTATCGATAAATTACTTCCCTGCACGTTCGTTTTAGCCTCAGCATGCTCATTACTATAGTTTAGACTCACTTTATAATTTTGTCTTAGATTAGTATAAATTAGGAAACAAACTCTCAAAAATCTTCTTTAACCTGTTGTCTGCATTTTTAAAGTTAGAGTTCATTAACACTTAAGTTGATTATTACCTTAGTTCAGTCCCTGTGGGATCGATACTTGGCTTACTTAAGCCATTTTACTACTTGTTCGACCACGTGCAGTTGCGTGTAGTTACCAAACGCCCGAACAAGTTTTTGGCGCCGTTGCTGGGGACTGGCAATTGGTAAAATTGTTTTCTTAGTGTTAGTTTACAATTTCTATATAAGTGCTGACAACTTGATCTTAGCCTGTCTTTTGCAGATATTGAATTCTATTGAACACGGGCAAGAGACAAGGAGCTGGTGGATTCATACTTAGAGCCGGAAAGACAGTTCCATCGTCAAAGAAGGGAAGCTCTAGAGAGAAAGCTACAGTTGCTCAGACATACAATCCTTGAGCAACAGCAGAATCCACCACTTGTAAGGGCAGTGTTAGTGCCCGAGGGAATGACAGCTAGGCCGGTTCGCGAAGTGGAAATCCCACATGGTAACAATGTCACATCAAGTATTCGCAAACCTGAGCCAGGAGGGAGGTTTGAGGTGAAACAGAATATGGTGCAATTGCTGCATACCAGCGGGTAATTCATAGGTCTCCCTCATGAAGATCCACAACAACATCTCCAAAACTTTTTGGAGATAAGTGACACTTACATCCCCGCTGGAGTATCATATGATTACATGAGACTTACATTATTCCCATTTTCATTATTGGGAGAAGCAAAGAGGTGGTTGAAAGCTGAGCCACCTAATTCCATCACCACTTGGGATGATCTTGCAAGAAAATTTTTGATACAGTTCTTTCCGTTCGGAAAAACAGCAAGACTTAGAAGTCAGATTCTAAGTTTTAAACAAAGAGAGGGGGAGAATTTGTATCAAGCTTGGGAAAGGTTCAAATCATTGCTTAGGGATTGTCCTCACCATCACTAGTCTAATGATGTGCTGGTGCATACTTTCATAGAGGGTTTGGAACCCCACACAAAAATTTTGCTAGACTCAGCAGCTGGGGGACAAGCATTAGAAAAGACTTATGAGGAGCTGTATAATTTGTTAAATCATATTTCGCAGGGAAATCCAGAGTGGAATGTGGACTCTTCTAGAGGAGGAACAAGGAAAGCGACAAGATCTTGGAAGTGGATGGTTTTACAGCTATAGCTGCACAGATAGTTGCGTTGCAAAATCAACTTAACACCCACTTCAGCAATATGAGCTTGAATCAACCTCAAGCCCCAGTTAATGTAGTGGAGCAGTTTTGGTGTGAAGTATGCGGTAGTAATGAACACTCAGCTGAGTGTTGTGGTGCAAATCCAGATTCAGTGAACTTTGTTGGTAATGTACAGAGAAATAATCACCAACAGTATGGCAACAACTACAACTTGAATTGTAGGAATCATCCGAATATCTCTTGGGGTAGTAACAACCATCAAGGGCAGAGTTCGAATCAGGGTGTGCAGAGAAATCAAGAAGGGTAGTAGAACTATCAAACTCAATACAGAAGCAACAATGCACCTCCTCCTCCACCACCACCCAGCATTGAGGAAATGTTTAAAACAATGATAGCTAACCAAGCTCAATTGCAGGCTGACTATGTGAAATTGGTAGCAGATGTAAAGAACAATCAGTTAGCTACAAAGGCGTTGGAGTACCAGTTTGGACAACTAGCTGGAGCTCAAAATACCAGGCCAAGAGGAGTACTACCGAGTGGCACTAACCCGAATCCCAAGCAAGTAAATGCAGTGACCACAAGGAGTGGTTTACAACTCAAGGAGGTGGAACCAGAAAGACCAACTCAGCAGTCAAGAGCAGTGGAGAAAGAGAGGGAACAGAATGATGAGAGGGGGAAGGAGAAGGCAGCTGAAGCAGAAAGACTACCACCCCCGTTCCCCCAAAGATTAAAGAAACACAAGGAGGAAGCGTGTTTCAAAAAGTTCATGGAGGTGCTTAAACAGGTACACATTAATTTACCTCTGGTTGATGTTTTGCAGGGAGTGCCGAAGTATGCAAAGTATATCAAGGACATCGTAGCTAACAAAAGCAGATTGACGGACTATGCTACGGTGGCGCTGACTGAGGAGTGCACTTCCCGGATACAGAACAGGTTGCCAACAAATCTCAAGGACCCTGGGAGCTTTACAATTCAAATCAAAATTGGGCAAAGTATCCGAGCTCGTGGATTATGCGATTTGGGAGCGAGTATTAACTTGATGCCGACATCCGTGTTCAAGAAGTTGGGGCTGGGCAGTCCTAGACCAACTAGAGTGATCTTGCAGTTAGCGCATCGTTCTTTGGCCAGACCAGATGGCATTGTGGAGGATGTGCTGGTGCAAGTGGGATCCCTTATCTTCCTGGTAAATTTTGTTGTTCTAGATTTTGAGCCAGATGCGGAAGTCCCATTTATTTTGGGACGTCCTTTCTTGGCAATCGGGAGAGCATTGATTGATGTAGCTGCAGGGCAGCTAACCATGCAGGCGCATAACAAAGTGGAGTTATTTGATGTATATAAGTCCATGAAGCTTCCGGCCATGTATGAGGAGCTTTCAGCAATCAATGTGCTAAACCAAGCAAAAATTTTTCCGATTGTTGAATCTCAAGATCCATTGGGAAGAGCATTGGTGAGCTCCGACATTTCGGAGATAGAGATACTTACAAGAGGGTGAAAATGTTGAATGAACCACAATGGTATCTCGGGAAGAATGACTTTCAGCCGTTCATGAGGTTCCTAGTACCATTGCCAAAACCATCGATTAAGGAAGCACAAAAACTGGAGTTGTGGCAAGAAGATAGAAGTGCCATGTTCTTGGTTAATGGGCAACGCTGTAAGCATTACTGGGGTGAGGACGTTATTCGAGAGAAAACATCCATCACTCTAGAGGATGATTGAGTGTCAATGACGTCAAGCCGCGACGGTAAACCAGGTGATGCGCGGGAGGCAACCCGTGAAATTGTTGTAATAGAAGAGTAGAATTAGCTAAAAAGAAAAAAAAAATTTGTGTTTGTGCTTGAAAGCTATGAATTCTAACCAATTTCTTGTTGTGAGATGATTTTCAGGTGGAACGGAGGGCAAAAATGCAAAAGATCGCAAAGGAAAAATTGAGGTGAGAAAAAAATAAAAAGTGGCAGGACAGTGAGCCTACGCGTTGGCTCCGTGTCACGGAGGGGGTGCTCTGCGTTACCCTCCGTGACACGCTGAAGCCAATTCTGGAATTTTTACAAATTCTAGAACACCTACGCGATGGCTCCATGTCACGGAGGGGGTGCTCCGCGTTACCCTCCGTGACACATTGAGGTGTAATTCGCGTCGGGTCACCTCGGGTCATCGGGTAACCCACGCGAAAAACACCCTTTTTAACCCCAAATCCCCTCATTTTTTCCCCATTTCCCATTCCCTCCGCGACAAACTCCCTAAATTCCCCCCTCCCCCAACGTGACACGGACCTAGGCACGAATTTTCTTCTACTTTTCTTCGATTTCATCGGATTAAAGGTATGTTCTTGAACTTAACCTCAATTTTTGCTTAAATTTTCAATTTTTGAGCATGTGAGGTGAGTAAACCTTGCCCTAAGTGTAAATTAAGTTTGAATTCACTTAAATGTTGGTTGATTGATGTTCATAGTATCATTGTGAGTATGTAAACTCGATGAATGCATGTTTGATTGAACTTTGGCAAAATTGGTAGCTAGGGTTAGAATTTGAATAGTAAGAAACTAAATTTGGTTGAAAATGTGAAAAAATGTGGGTTGTGCATGTTGGGTGATGCGAATTATGTCGTGATTAAGGTTGAATATGCTAAGCAGATAAGGGAATTGTCGAAAAAAAATGAAATTGGTGAATTGCATAGGTTGTTGAGAACAAAAATTTTGGCTAAGTGGTATGTGATGTAATGGAATTGATGGTGATATTGTGATTCGTTGTCCGAAGTCTGAGTAGTACATAGTAATTATTCCATCGACTTATCTGAATGCACTAAGCAATTTGATTGATAAAAATTGGAAGAGCATGATTGTCCTACCGAATTGTTTTAATTATGGCTAAAGACTAAGTGTGGGGTGACCTAACTTAACCCAACCTTAGTCGAAGCTAATTTTGACTTGAATAACATTGGGATTTTCTGTTCGATGTTACAGGAACGATGTCAGGCAGGCAAGACAAGGGAAATGGCGCATCTACATCGGGCGCCGGTAGAAAAAGAATCAGGTTGGGAACAGCAGTTCCAGCAGCACCAGCGGTTCCGCGAGGCCAACGCTATCAATATGGAACCCGATGGGTGACTGACGAATGGAAGAAATGGTATGCAAAACACAAAGAGACCAAATACTTCCCTGAGGAGCACATTGCAAGGGAGCCGCTGGCACAGGAATTCTCCAGAATCGTACACCGGATTGACAATGCCGGGATGAACTTCATCTTCTAAGAGCCCAAGGAGTGCAATCTCCATCTGATTCGGGAGTTCTATGCCAACTGGAACTTGACCATCCGTAGTCACACCATCAAAATAAGAGGGCAGGTTGTCACCTTTGAGCCCCATCACCTGAATGCCATCTTGGGGGCGTGGGATACAGACGCCCATGTACTCCGGTAGCTGAACATAACTCCACCTTATGCGGATATCAAACGCACTCTGTGTGGAGCCCGTTCGACAGTATGGTAGAGCAGGCACAAGGAGAGGGCTTACCATCAGACACTGCCTTACTCTCAAATGAATAGGGAAGCTAGGATTTGGCTCAAAATTTTGTGTTCCTGCCTGATCCTGGGGGTGCACATGACAGATGTCACCCGGGATCGAGTGTGCTTGGCTTAAACCCTGATGAAAGGGCTAGAGATAAATGTTGGGGCGGTGGTCATCTCCGCCATGAAGAGAGCCCGACTCCATCAAGGGCACAAGTATGGATTCAGTGGTTTGCTTACCACGTTCCTGAGGGGCCACGACATCGAGGAAGAGGCCCTGGACTACATCCCGCAAATGGATAGGCGTGCCTCGGATGTCACAAAAACCAAGGCACTGGACACTACTCACGGGCCAGTTCTCACACTAGCCGAGTGACATGCTCGGGATGATTAATATATGGCCCGCATGTATGGGATGCAGATGTTGCAGTTGCGCATAGGCGGGAGGCCAGCAACAGAAGATGAGCTATGGCAGCTCGAGCTAGATTACCCCTTTGGCGAGAATGCCCGGGCTCTATGCCGAGTGGGGCCAGCTTTTGTGGATCCTATAGATGATGATGTCCCTACTGATGAGGAGACACGCCGTGAGAACTCAGATGTTGAGTCAGATGAGGACAACGTGGGTGATTCTGATATGGGAGATGAGGCAATGGCACCGTATGAAGAAGTTGAATACTTCGATTGATCAGGGAGTTTCACCACCTACTTTTGTGATATGCTGAATTTTGTGAACACTAGGGACAGTGTTCGGTTTAAGTGTGGGGTGGGAGTAGTTAGGTGCTAGTTGTTTTGTTTTTGTTTTTGTTTATGTTTTCTGTTGTTGTGCCTGTGAAAAATATGACCCTGTGATTTTGTGTTGTATGTTCTGTACTGTAATTCAGTGTTGTAATGAATGTTAAGCTGTTCTGTGCTGTGTTGAGTTATTGTTAGCTGGGTGTGTAAATATTTTTGTTTCTATCGAAATTATCGATATTTTAAAATTTTTTGTTGAATTATTTTATGATTGGGTTTCTCAGCGTTTGTTTTTGGTACTTTTACTGAGAATAGTCCCATTGAACCGAAGTCATAAATAGTGATCGTTCCCTATGATGGATGGATGACGACCGTTTTAAGGAAAATGTAGTCGATAGGCGTAGTTTTTTTCTTTTCTTTTATTTTCTTTCTTTTGTTTGTTTCCCAAACGTGTCGCTACTTCATGGTTCAGAATTTTTGTTGCGTGTTGTACATGATATTGAGATGCAAAGATGATTCATATGAAAGCATGCAAATGTGTAAACATGTTGAGATACCTAGGCCATAAAGTTCGATTCGGTGTGATTGAGGCTTAATATTGAATCTTGTAATTAGCTGATTGAAGAGTCTGTGAATAAGTCTTGAGTTGACCATGTGCAATGAGTGTGAGGTGAGGTTTCGATTATTCCATGCTATTGTAAAGTGTCTAGAACTTGCCTGGTGTGTGTGCAAAACGAAATGAAGGTTGTGTATTGTAGGAAAGGATGTAGGAATTTCTTTGATTAAATCGAATGTTTTTTTTCTGATCATACCTACCTTGAATGTACATCCTAGTTTGCCCCATTGAGCCTTTAGCCTATTTTTTTCTTTCTTTGCAGAGGTAGAAATCGAGCTTAATCCCTTCTTTTCATTAGCCGTGAATTTGATCCAAAACTCTTAAGCGCTCAAGAAAAATAATTTTCCCACAGTGTCAAGGAGTGAGAATTGTGAGAAGGAACGAAAAGCGGAAGTGGTGAAAGTAAAGAAAAGGTCAAAGGTGCACTTGCTGAAATTAAAGAAAATAAAGATGTATAACAAATCTTGGTTATTAAGTCGAGTGTTCTTAAAGAAATGGGAACAAAAATAAATAAAAAAATTCAAGAAAGGGAAGATAAAGGAAGAAACAATGCCCATAATGATGGTGGGATGTATTGAAAGGCGCTTAAGGAAGCTAGTTGCTATTTTTGGTGAGCCCAGTATTTACTAGTTCCTTAGCTTACATTACAACCCGTTAAGTCCAACGTGATCTTACATCATGCGTCCTTATATTAGTGGAGTAATACACTAGAGGCAAGCTTATGGTTCATGACATGATGCATGTGAATTCTTTGGGAGAGAGAGCGAAATCGTGTTCATATACCCCTACAATAATGCTTTGGAAATCATATGATTGAAAGGGGGAAATTCTCTTATGTTGTAAGGGAACATGCTTGAAGAGAGATTGAATTTCGTGTCGGATGTCTTGATCAGTTGATTTGCATGAGTTTGCCGAGATCGAGAGTTGATTCTTGAGTCTAGGAGGTCTTAATGTGGTGAAAGTCATGTATTGATGAGACTCTTCATGTTTTCTTGATGGTTTGCTATAGTAAGTAATCGGTATAACCGTAGCTTGAATTGTTGAGCCAAAGTAGCTATGCGTGGGTGTCAATTGCATGAGATGTGAGAGTATTGTTCGAGGACGAACAAGGTCTTAAGTGTGGGGTAAGTGATCTTGGGTAGAATTATATGCCCAAGTGATGCTCAAATGCTCCATTTCGTCTTGTTTATCTATCGTTATTTGTACATTCTCATGTGATTTGTAGTTAAAATGTGAATTTATACTAACCAACATGATTAGTATTGTTTTGCAGGAAAAATGTAATTTTAGGAAGCTAAGATGCATGTTGGTAAAAATCGGGAATGGACTCGGAAGCGAGCAATGGAAAAGGTCAAGGAAAAGCAGCAAATATAGGGGCTCCGCGATGGAGCCGTGTCACGCTGCCATCGCGGAGGCATTCTGCCTTGGATGAGTTATTTTGGCCAATTCCAGTGAAGGTCCGCATTGCCTCCGTGACACGGAGGCAATGCCACGCGATACATGTCGTGGCACGTTGCGTATATTTACCTGGAACATCAATTTCTAGTGAGGGTCCGCGTTTGCACCGTGGCACGGAGGGAGTGCTCCGCTATACACTCCGTGCCACGTTGCTTGTTATTCCAGAAAAAATTTGCACAAGTATAAATAGCACACTTAGGTTTATTTTTAATAATTCTGAAGTGGTTGAGCAAGAACATGGGTTACAGGCAGTTGAGGGGACGAAAATTCTAGGGTTCTTCTCTATCTCTTTCTCTTTTATCTCAATTGTTTGTATGATTTACACTCATTTGATGATGTTTAATCCACAAATGAGTGGCTAAATTCACTTCTTGCTGAGGTTAAGAACATTTGTAGTGGAATGTAATTGTTGATCAATTTAGTTTTCATCTTTTCTTCAATGGTTGTTCTATCAATTCTTGTTCTTACTACATTAATGTCTGGCCAATGTTAATGTATATCTAAGAAATCCAATTTTGATTTTGAAAAGAAAAGAAATTGGAAAGTTGTGAATTGGTAGGATATGTTCTCTTCTTAGTTTGGGAAAATTGAGAATTGATTTACATTCAGAATAGAAATATATCTGAAAGTCGTATTAGTCAATTAAGGAATTAGTTTTGTATGGCTAGAACATGAAATTCTTTTATCACAGAAATGTAGGTTGAAGGTTCATGATTCTTAAGTTGGGTAGAATACGAAAGTTTCAATCCATAGGCAATAGTTCTTGACTAGCAACCGAAGGAAAGATTAACTGATTTGTATCAATAAATTACTTCCCTGCATGTTCGTTTTAGCCTCAGCATGCTCATTACTATAGTTTAGACTCACTTTATAATTTTGTCTTAGATTAGTATAAATTAGGAAACAAACTCTCAAAAATCTTCTTTAACCTGTTGTCTGCATTTTTAAAGTTAGAGTTCATTAACACTTAAGTTGATTATTACCTTAGTTCAGTCCCTATGGGATCAATACTTGGCTTACTTAAGCCATTTTACTACTTGTTCGACCACGTGCAGTTGCATGTAGTTACCAAACGCCCGAACAGATGTGTTTTGATATAGCATGGGAAAGTGATAGCTTATGCTTCCAAACAGCTCAAGGTTCATGAGAAGAGCTATCTGACTCACGATCTTGAGCTGTCAGCGGTAGTATTTTCATTAAAGAATTGGAGGCACTACCTTTATGGGGTTCATGTGGATGTTTTTACTAACCATAAGAGCCTACAGTATGTTCTTAGTCAGATGGACTTGAAGCTGTGTCAGAGAAGGTGGTTGGAGTTATTGAAGGACTACGACATAAGAACCTTGTACCGCCCAGGCAAAGACAACGTAGTGGCTGATGCCCTCAACAGATTGTCTATGGGGAGTGTTGATCATACTGAGGATGATAATAAAGAACTGGTTAGAGATGTTCATAGACTGGATCGGTTATGAGTTCGTTTGGTTGACTCAGCGGAATGTGGAGTTGTAGTCCAGAGTGAGTCGGAATCCTCCTCTGTGGCAGAGGTTAAGTCAAATCAAGATAAAGACCCAATCCTACTCAAGTTGAAGGAAGCAATCCTAAAGAAAGAGGTGGAAGCATTCTCCAAAGGGGGAGATGGTCTGCTCTGTTACCAAGGTAGGTTGTGTGTTCCAGATGTAGGTGATTTGAGGCAACTAACACTAACAGAAGCTCACAGTTCCAGGTATTCTATCCACCTAGGTGCCACCAAGATGTACCATGATCTATGAAAAGTCTACTGGTGAAATGGCATAAAGAAGGATATTGCATAACTTATAGTTAAGTGTCCAAACTACCAATAGGTCAAGGTTGAACATCAGAGACCTGGGGATGTGAATCAGGATATTAGCATTCCTACTTGAAAGTGGGAAGAACTGAACATGGATTTCATTACAAGTCTACCTCGTGTGCGCCGACAACATGACTCAATCTGGGTGATCGTAGATCGAATGACTAAGTCGACACATTTCCTACCAGTTAAGACCATAGAATCAATAGAGGATTATTCTAGAATGTACGTCCGGGAGTTAGTTAGACTTCATGGAGTCCCCTTGTCCATTATTTCAGATAGAGGTACTCAATTCGCCTTGCACTTCTAGAATTCATTTCAGAAGGGACTTGGCATTCAGGTTAAGCTCAGCACATCTTTCCACCCATAGACAAATGGTCAGGATGATTGGACTATTAATACTTTGGAGGATATGATAAGGGCTTACATGATAAACTTCAAGGGCAGTTGGGATGATAAACTATCTCTCATCGAGTTTGCATACAACAACATCTACCACTCCAGTATTCAGATGGCCCGGTTCGAGATATTATATGGTAGGAGATGTAGGTCCCCAATAGGGTGGTTTGATGTTGGTGAAGCTACCCTAATAGGTCCTGATTCAATACATGAAACCATGAAGAAGGTTCAACTTATGAGAGAATGGTTAAAAACAGCTCAAAGACAACATAAATCGTATGCAAATGTAAGGAGAAGAGAGCTGGAGGTTGTTGTGGATGATTGGGTGTATCTAAAAATTTCACCTATGAAAGGGGTGATGAATTTTAGAAAGAAAGGAAAACTCAGTCTTAGATATGTTGGCCCTTACAAAATCCTGAGACGTATTGGCAATATGGCCTATGAATTGGACTTACCTGCAGAGTTAGTATCGGTGCACCCAGTCTTCTATGTGTCTCTGTTGAATAAATGCATCAGTAATCCTATCTCAATTGTTCCTTTAGATAGTGTTGGTGTAAATGATAGTCTCTCTTACGAAGAGGTCCAGTTCAAATTCTGGACCGTCAGGTTCGTAAGTTGAGGAACAAGGAGGTTTCTTCAGTAAAAGTTTTATGGAGGAACCAGCTAGTTGATGGAGCTACATGGGAAGCTGAAATAGATATGATGGCTAGATACCCTCACCTCTTTCCTTCCAGCTCATCTTCAACACCAGGTACTAAATTCCTCCTCCGTATTCTATTCACTTTCATATTAGTTTCATGCTCATCAGTTTTATTCATGTCTTAGTGTGCACCCTTGTTGTATGAATTCAATTAGAGTGTCTATCTCATTTTGGAGTCAGTCATTCCTTCAATATTAAGTTTATAGTTCTCAGTTTCGTAATTGCAGATCTTTTCGTATCTTTTCAGCCAATTTATCCCCATTCGAGGATGAATGTTTCCAAGGGGGAGATATTGTAACACCTTAGAAATACCTAGGACTAGCCCCTAGATTAAAACTTGATCATGCAGAAAATTGGAAAAATGTCCTTAGTACGAGTCATGAGGAGGTGGTATGAATCGTACTAGGACTCGTGAGATAAGGTTCTAAGGGACAATAGAAATTTTCTAGTAAACCACGGGTGATTCATACGACTCATCCTAAGGTAGTGTGAGTCGTATCACGAATCATGATACAGGTCCAGAGAATCTGACAAGAGGTGACAAGGAAACCACAAGTGCGTTGTCACAATTCATACCATCATGGTATGGATCGCACTAACCAGTCATGAGATGAGTTTAAGAGAAGTGCTCAGGAGATTTTAGGAAACCATGGATCATGGTAAGCTCCCATGGGAAACTTCAAAGAATAGTGTTGGGCAGGGCCCCTAACCATGAGTGTTAGTACGGATCGTATGATCCTAGTACGACTCGTAGGATGGGTCTTACCACAGGACATGCAAATTTTTGAAATAGTTTATCGGTGATTTTTTTGTAAAATTTAAAGCTCCTAACTCCTAAACTTTGTAGTATTGGGGTATTTTTGAAAGGGATTTAAGAGAGTAATCAATCAGTCTCTCCTAATTCTTTCCTAGTATCTCAGAACCTCACCTTAAGCAGTCAGACAGATTCTCAAGACAAAAACTAGCGCTCTTGCTTCTTCTCAGAAGTCTCAAGCTTCTTCTAAGGGAATTCTTTTGCAGGTATGTGAGGATTTAGCAAGGGTATTCCTTTTACTCTTGTTCCCCAAAGTATTTTCAGAAACTCTCATCATTTCAACCCTATAGAAGTCATGAGTTAGGGTTTCCAGACAGTTTATGATTTTTCTTGCATTTTAATAATTCTTCCAGTTTTCCATGACTAGTATTATGTGAAACTCACGTGTTAGTTTTAATCATACGTATTCATTTCTAGCCCTAGTTTTAGCATGATTTTTGGGTTGAACATTGCATGAGTTAAAGGCTAGTCTAAATTGCTACTTGTACATGGATTACTATCTGAGTATAATTTTCATCACGTATTTATAGTTAAAGTCAGTATTTTCAAATTATAAGTATGTATAGTATTTTTACCATAAAGGTCAGATTATCAATTCATCACTTTATCAGTCTACTAGTATTTTCAATAATCTCAGTTATCAAATTCTTTAGGCTCTCAGGACACTTCTAGAAAAGTAAATCTAGGTTAGCCTTAGAACATCAGTTTTAAGCTAATCAATTAAGTTAATTATACTTAAAAATTCCGTTAGCTGTAGTATTTAGCACCGAGTGGAATGGGGTTCCAGCATACCAGGTTCCTAGAACTACATGCCATCGTAAGTATTTAGCCTGAATGGGAACCAGTTTAGTGATCACATAGTCATGTATTGATACCCTGACAAGGTATATTGGGTCCTATCGATGGAGCATATACATTGAACTCCACGTCTAGCTCACGTGGTTATATGTCGCTTAATAAGCACTCCCACAACATAGTATAGTCCAGTCCCAGATCTTAGAATATGTTTATGACCTTTAATAAGTTTTACTAGCTTTACAATATTTTCCGACTTCAGACTGTTACAGTATTTGTGATTTCAGACAGGGTCATTCCTTACTTACTTGTTTTACTTATATTTTCTTATCGGTGTGATTATGTTTTAAACTGCATAACTTCACATACTCAGTATATTCAAAGTACTGACGCATACTCCCTATGCTATATTATCTTATGATATAGGCTCAGGTGCTCAGGTTCAGCAATGTGATTAGTCTTTGGTAGACCCAGTCCAACAGTATTCTAGTGGTGAATTCTCATCCCCCAAGGGCCAGAGTAGTTCTTTCTATTTTCATAGATTGTTTCAGTTTATAGACTTTAGAGTTAGCTGGGGGTTTGTCCCAGCAACTCATCAGTTTCTTTTAGAAGGCTTTCGGATAGAGTATATTAGTTTCAGCTCGAGTTTAAGTGTTTGATTAAAATTCAGTATCTTATCAGATGTTCTTTTATTATAAAAGTATTTGGTTATTTCTTTTTAAATAGATTTCTCTTAAGATTCTTTTTTAGTGGTTCAGTCATAATTGAGTTGTGCTAAGCCATGGGTTAGCTAGGAGACATACATGGTTCTAAGAACTGTATCGCGTTCAGTGTGTAGACTCGAATTGTGACACACACACACACACACACATATATATATATATATATATGTGTGTGTGTATGTGTGTTGAGGAAATGGAAATGGAGATTGGAGTAGCATTCTCCAAATGATATGATGGCAGAATTATTTTCATGGCATAATCCACTGAAGTTTGATATCTCAGCTGGTTTTGGCCAGCTACATCTTTTGATGGTTTCTTGGAGGCAACTGATTTTGCTTGCTATTTGACAATAGCTTGTTGTTTGGGACTTGTTTGCTGCTGTGTCAGCAATAATTTGTTCTCACTTGGTGAAGTAAGGGATGGAAATTATGAGGTTCCTAGAACATCTGTCTTCTTTGTTTTCTACTCATTTGATCTTCCCTGCCAGAATTCTCTAGCAAGGAAATCTGGAACAGAGTTTGAGCTCCCTTTAATATATTCTATGTCAAACTCCTTAATTGAAGTTGAAGGGAATGTTCGTAAAAAAGGGTCTGTTCTCTCTCAGTGCACGTTAGTATAACATGCACCAGCCATGGGGAGAAGAGCTCGGATCCCTACTCAAAAGCCAATTATGGCTTAAGATGCAAAGGTGAGAGTGAAGAATCAGCAGAAGCAGAAGATATTACTAGAGGGAGGTATTCTAGTTGCAACTAAGGAAGTACTATTGGGCAGTGAGGAGGATGGGAATCCTGCGATACAGATGTTGAGTGAGATGAAGTTGGCAAGTGTGATGAGATCTCAGAGTGGAGGAAAAGTAAAGCAGAATATTGTGCAAGGAGATCGAATGAAAAGAGAAAAGCAAAGGGCAGATCTAATAAAACAGTAATAAGGGGAAAGTATCGTTAGATGCACAACAGGAGTGGGAGACTTTAATTTAGGCCTCAAATAGTGGAAGTAAGACATCTTGGGTTGATGGGGTGGAGACTGAAGAGATAAAAAAACCATCCATATGGGATAATTTGATTTAGCTAAGATATCACATGATGGCTTTAAATTAGAATTTGTTGCTCTAGAGGTACATAGGGTATCAACTGTTCGTGTAATTGCTAAAGAGCACATTAGTACAAAAATAGAGTATTGGAGGAATGCAATTGTGTGCTATGTACTAGGGGCTCACCCCCATTTGTTTTGTTGAATGGATACATTAGAAGGTTATGGGGGAAGTATGAAATTAATAAGGTGGAAATGTTGAAGAATGGTATTGTGCTGGTGAGGTTTGATAATGGTGAGGGGAAGAATGAAGTGATTCAAGGGGGAATATATCACTTTGATAACAAACCTTTCATTGTAAAGGCTTGGCACCCTGATATGGAATTTAAGAGGGAGGAACTTTATGCAGTGCCTATATGGGTGAAGCTACCAGGTTTGGATATCAAATACTGGAGCCCAAAAGAGCTGAGTAAGATAAGGAGTTTAATTGGAAAACCATTGATGATGGATGATCACAATAAAAAGAAGATGGGATTAAATTTTGCTAGGCTGTTTATAGAGGTGGAAATGGATGTATAACTATCAAATAAGGTGCATTGTAGGAATGAGAAAGGAGCACTGATGGAGCAGAAGGTTCAATATGAATGGCAGTCAACATTATGCAAGTGTTGTCAGAAATACGGTCATAAGGAGGATGCTTGTCGAGCCAAGAATCCTAAGTTAGGTACAGCACCACAGCCTAAGTTTAAAGCCAATATGGTGGACACAAAAGTGAAGGTACCTGTAGCCACAACTCAGTTGGAATCAGGAGAATCTAGCGATAAAAAAGTCTCATCTAATGAAGGGTGGAGTGCTCCAAGTAATATTGTGCAACAGAAGAAAAGGGTTGTATAAGTGACTGAAGAAGGGATAATGCAAACAAATCCATTTCAGGCATTAGGGAAGGATGACACTAGCTAGCAGGTTGACATAAGTTCAACCAGTAATGGCGGAGGCACTGCTAGACCTCCTCATGAAACAGGATAATATCATGTGTTGGAATGTTAAATGCCTCTTCCAAACAAAAGGAGGTAAAACTCCTTACTAAATAAAGAGAATGTGGGGTTATTGGGAATGGTGAGACTAAAGTGAAGGTGAGTAATATTGACAAAATGACACAACAATTATTTGGGGTATGGGACTACATGACAAACCTAGTAGATCATTATAATGGTAGAGTGTGAATAACTTGGAGACCTGATTGGTTCAATGTGAGATATATAAGCAGTATCGCACAAGCTATTACTTGTCAAGTTGAACATTGTGTCTTACATAGAAGTTTTATCTTCACTATAGTTTATGCATTTAATACTAAGGAAGAAAGAAGGAGTCTATGGAGTTATCTGGAAATTGTGTTTGGTGGAATTAATATGCCTTGGTTGATCATAGGGGACTTTAATTCTATTTTGAATATGGAGGATAGGGTGGGAGGAGGTCCTGTTAGTCATGCTGAGATTGTGGATTTCCAGAATTGTGTGGAGGATTGTGGTTTAGTTAGTATGCCTCAACAATGGAGTAAATATTCTTGGAGTGATAGACATGGGCACATAAGAATTCTAGCTAAACTTGATTAGGTGTTTAAACAATGAATGATTGAACTATATGCCTGATTTTTATGCACTATATTTGCTTGAGGGAATTAGTGATCACTGCCCTGTGAAATTAGTTTCATTGCAGGCAACTAGGAAGGGAGGAGAAGCTTTCAAATATTTTAATGTATGGGCAGCCATCCTAATTTTCAAGATCTTATTAAAGAGGGGTGGAGTGCTAAGGTAGAAGGGTACACTATGCTGCAAGTTGTTAAGAAGCTTAAGCTACTGAAGGAAAAATTACAACAGTTAAATGGCCAACACTTTAGGAACATACTCACAGAAGCAGATGAAGATAGAGTAGAATTGGCTTAGGCTCAAGAAAAGTTACACTTGAATCCTATGGATCATACATTGCAGGAGGAAGAGAAACACATCTATCAGAAGTTCAGGAGAACATCATATTTGGCTGAACTATACCTCCAACAGAGAAGAAAAGTTAATTGACTGAAGTTAGGGGATGATAATAAAAGATATTTCTACTTAGTGATAAAGTATAGAAAACTCCAACAGGCTATTGTTCAACTCCATGATGATCAAGATGTTCTCCAAACTGATCAGCAAGTTGGACATATATTTGTGGACTATTATCAAGCATTGTTGGGAAAGAAGGAGAATCAAAGAATCAAAGAAGATATAGAAGTGATAAGGAATGGGCCTATCCTAAATTTGGAGCAACAACTTGAATTGGTGCAGCCTTACACTATCAAGGAGGTCAAAACTGCTATGTTCAGTTTAGGTATTAATAAAAGCCCTGGTCCTGATGTATATGGTAGTGCTTTTTTCAAAGCTTCTTGGGATGTAATTGGAGATGATGTTACAAAGGCTATCTTGGATTTCTTTAGTAATGGTAAACTACTCACTCAGGTGAATGCAACCATTACTGATTTGATTCCTAAAATAGATGTTCCATAGTGTGCAAGTCAATACAGGCCTATATCTTGTTGCAATGTGTTGTATAAGTGCAACTCTAAATTAAGATGTATGAGATTGAGGAAGGAAGTGGGAGTGCTAGTAGATGGCAATTAAGCAGCCTTTGTAGAAGGTAGATTATTGCTACATAATGTCTTGATATGTCATGATATACTAAGGCATTATAATAAAAAGACTTCCCCTAGATGCTTGATGAAAATAGACCTAAGGAAGACCTATGACATGGTGCGTTGGGACTTCCTCCAGAATCTTTACAGGTTATGGGTTTCAAGTGTCATTTGTTCACTTAATAATAAAGTGTGTGACAACAACAAAATTCACTGTGAAGGTGAATGGTGAAGGGTATGGATACTTTTATGAAAGGAGGGGACTTAGACAAGGGGATCCAATGTTACCCCTACTCTTTGACCTTGTAATGGAATATCTGACAAGGGTGCTGAGGAAGATGAGTGAAGTTCCAGATTTTAAATATCATCCCATGTGCAAGATAAGTAAGTTGACTCATCTCATATTTGCAGATGATCTGATGTTGTTTTGTACTGGTTACATGTCTTCTATTCAGAGATGTATGGAAGCTTTACAACACTTTAATGGAGCTACTGGCCTTGTAGAAAACATTGATAAGTATAATATATTTCTAACTGGTATTGATGACAACAAAAAGCAACAAATATTGACAAACATAGTGTTCTCCATAGGAACTTTGCCTATAAGATATTTAGGTCTCCCCCTAAATGCTAAGAAATGGAGCAGAGTTGAATGCCAACAATTGGTGGAGAAGATCACACAGAGGATTAGCACAATATATGCAAAATAACTGTCCTATGCAGGCAGAGTATAGATAATCACAACAATATTGTTTTCAACGTATAACTTTTGGGGTGCAATATTTATCTTCCCTCAAAGTATATTGAAAGAGATAGATAGAAAGTGCATAAAATATCTTTGGGGGAGCTCAAAAGGAAAAAGAAAGGTATCTTTGGTGGCATGGGACAAAGTGTGTGTGCCAAAAAAATATGGGGGGTTGAATATTAAAAGCTATAAGATATGGAACATAGTTTCTGTGGGGAAATTGTTGTGGCAGGTAGCTACTGAGAAGGATGTACTATGGGTCAAATAGGTTCATTAAGTCTATATAAAAAGGGGGGATGATATTTGGACACATATTCCACCATAAGGGAGCAGTTGGTATGGGAGGAAGCTGAACACTCTGAAGCATGGAATGAGTGATTGGTACAATAGAGGAAGATATACACTAACTGGGAATAGTTCCTACTCAGTACCTTGCAGCTATGTCAAGCTACAGGGCCACTTGCCAAAGGTGAGGGAAACTGACTTAATATGGAGCTCCATAATGGTACCAAAACATAGAATGATACTGTGGTTAGCTTAACATAACAAACTGTTGACTAAGGAAAGATTAAGGAGATTGAACATATAGGTAGATCAATTGGACTGTTGTTTGTGTGATGAAGGCATAGAGGAAACTGCACATCACTTGCTGGTTGAGTGCAAATGGATATCAGAGGTGAGATAGGAAGTAGGCACTTGGGTTGGTATCAATATCAGCCATAGAGGTGCCAAACAAAGCATACAATGGATCAAAGAAAGACATTGGAAGCAATTTAAGAAGCAGGTGGTAGCTGTTGTATACGGAGCACTAGTTGACTACACTTGGCAGGGAAGGAATTGGAAAATTTTTAGGCAGATTACTGTAAATAAAGAGTTTATAGTAGCACAAACTATAAAGAAGATCAAGGAAAGAGTTAGCTTGGTAGGAAGCTCTAGGAAAGCTTGTAAATGCTTACACAAAGTTGATAGAATTTGTGTATATGTTATACTAGTTTGTCTGCCTTGTTCCATTATTGAGGTCTAGCTACTTCGTCCAAGTTGGAGGAGTGTTGAAGGCTCTTTGGTTGTGCAATTTTTTTGGTGTTATGGTAATATTCATACTTTATTACCCAAAAAAAAATCAAAAATAGATAAAATAACTTGTCATCTAGAAAATATATATTTAGAGGCAAGATTTTGTACATCTTTAACACGTTTTGCGGCTTTATAATCAATTCATAACAAAAATTTTTAATTTAGTAAATCAGTTTGAAATTTTGAAATACATAGGACAATGGCCAAAATTTCTTTTTTTAATAGTTGGATAATTTTGTTGGGCCTTATTCCAATGCTTGGATGCAAATGCAATAATATGCTCCTTATCATTTTCTCTTTGTTTCAAAATGCCACCATAACTAATGTCTGATGCATCTGTTTTAACTATTTTGAATGTAGAGGGATCAGAAAGAGATACAGAAGGAAGATGCCTAATCTTTTGTTTGATTTCTTTAGTAACATTGGTGTGAACATGGGTCCATGAAGGTGGGGGGGGCTTTTCAATCTATCATGGAGGGGTCTTAGCAAACTACAAAATCCTAGAATAAAATCTGCTACATAATAACACACCCCAAGATTTGTTGGAGCTGAGTTTTGTCCAAATTTTGATCGGAAAATTTGTCTACAAATTGGATAGATTGTTAAATGGGGGTAATGGTACCCTGTTGGATATTATACCCGAGAAAACAAATGTTGATTTGAAAGAGACTATACTTAGTCTTAGATCAAACTAGGCCATTTTCTTTGATTACGTTGAAGAAAGTTCTCAGGTGCTTGAAATCACCTTGAAGAAAATTGAACTTTGACATAAATATCAAATAAGATTTTAAGTATTACAATAAAAAAAAAGGAGCAAGCTCTAACCAAGTCTTCTCCTTAGAGAGAAAGCTTGTGCAAGAAAAGATACCAAGTGCCCGAAGTGACTTCCCTAAGATAATAGGGGATGAATACGAGGAATAAGGATAGGAAGCAAGTAAGAAATGATTACAAGTACAAGAATAGAAATGAAAATAAAATAAATGAATTAGGTGGCAAAGCCGATGATAATGCAATAACTAAATAATAGTTAGTGCAATAACTAAAAGTAGGTGGCTATGCCAATCATATGCAATAAAATGAAAAAGACAGGTCAAGGAAGTGAAAGGTTAGAAAATTAAAATTTGATATAAATATTAAATAAACTTTAAAGTATTACAATAAAAGGATTGGAGCAAGCTCTAACCAAGTCTTCATTGAGAGAGAGAAAACTTTTGCAAAAAAAGATGTCTTGCAAATGAAACGGAAGAGGCTATTTATAGGCAAAAGTTGCTATAGTGAAAGTGCTATAGTGAAGCAACAATATTGCTATAATGAAGCTACAATATCACTCTCAATAATTTGTCTGATGATTTCATGCATGACATCAGTTTTGGTGATGTCTTTATGATGTCATTGCTGATGTCAATTCAGCTGGAAATTGATGCAGGAGTTGTCAATTCACCAAGTTCTTGTAAATATTTATTTGTATAATTATTTTGTTCAAAAATGATTTTGATATTTTTGCAGTTAACAACTTCATTGTCTGCTTTTCTTTAAAGGGATTGCGACAATAGAGTTATCAGCATAGGTTGTTGAAAATCCTTGTGACGGAGGAAGCTTGGATGTTATCTCCCCGCCATTGCAAGTTTTTCACACTTATGAAACGTTAACTGATTTAGAAAAAGGGAAATCTAATTGATGATAATCCGCACAAGCTTCAAAATATTCAAAGAAATTAATTTGTTTCTGGACTGAGTTTAAAATTTCATAATAAATTTCTTGAAGACTTTTTTTGTCGTCATTGTGAAAGCGCTTAGAAAACCAAGTTCTTTTCAAAATATTTCTCAGAGAGTAAAACTCTGTCGGAAGTGTTTCTTTGTCAATTTGAAAATCTTGTTTTAAAATCCTCAATTGACCACCTAATAATGAGTAAGTAGAGGATTGAGGTTGGTCATCATTGACTTCAGTTGAAGGAGGGGTTTCCACCGAATATGTGGCTTGAGGGATTCTAAATTCAAAGTTGACAGTCTCAACTCTAAAAGGGAATGAAGAGATTGAGTGTCTACAGAGTAGGCAGTGTAGACTCTTTGGCTAAGAGACCTTTGGAAGGAGATAGAAACAACTCCACTAGAAAATTGTTGAATATGAGAAACTATAGTATTTTTGGTTTTTGTGCTTGGGGTAGAGATATTTGATTCCAAGAAATAGGTCTAGGGACTGATAGATGAGATCTTTGTAGATATGTTTGAAAAAGAATTATTTCACCTTTACTTAAGGTTCTCATGGTTGGTTTTTGGATTTCAATGACTCCCTCCTAGGAATGGTAGAAACTAGCCTTTGTATTGGTCCAATTTTTTTTGACTGCTTTCCAAAATTTACAGTGTCTCTTAGAGATACAAACAACTTAGATTCACTGATGCTTAATGTTAAGAAATCCAATTACAAGACGATAACTAGATCTCTCCCTGTAGCTATCATTTATAGGATCCAGTATAAGGCATTGAGTTCAACCTTTAACACTGGAGCCATGAGAACCAATTTTCAAAACTAGCGCTTGCTTATGGGCTTTAAAGATACTACTTCCCCTTCAAGCGCCAACAGGAGGGAATTGATGAAGAAATACTTCTTTTCAAAGAATATGTGTTCAAACGCGGTGGCCCAAAGCCACACATCTTCCTCCTGTTTGATGGCTGCCAGCACCACCACCAAAAAAGTAGTAGAGGCGAAAAGCCCTATTGAGTTTTCTTCATAAAGCACTGGCACAGTACACTCTATACCAAACAAAACAATTTCTTCAAACAGAGGTTCCTCCCCTGAAGAACCTACCTATTTCAAAAATGACAATGTTTACCCGATCATACAAATTGAGCTCGAATTTTGTAATTTCAACCCCCAGGAGTAGCTAAGAAAATGGATAGCCCTTCTGCCAATTTTCTCCAAAAAACATCTTCCTATACCCAAAAATTATATGGATTCATCCTCACAGAAACAAGACCCTAGTTGTTTAAACCCCATAAAGACAAGCAGATGCAAACATTTGATACCCATACCTAGGTGTTGATTAACAAAATTGTCACGCCCCACCTTGGGAGGCATGACTGACACTTGGCGCCCTATTAGGACCTGGATTACTAGACTAACTGAGCCTAAGCACTTCTAGTGCCAGGCTGGCTCTAACTCTGGATTCAAGAAAATGATGGGCTATATAACGACTGTAAACACAGCCTCCGGCCGACAAGGCCTATAGCCACCTGTAAGGATATAAACAGCTAACCAGAACAACCAACTACAAGGGATCCTATGCGGGCCGACAAGGCCACCATGCTGTCTAGTTATATCTAAAAAATGAAATCTGGTGCTAAACTGATCTGTGACCGACAAGGTCACCAACTAACAAGTGAATAAGGCCCCACAAGACCATCACATACAATCTAAAACACATATATGGCCCCACACGGCCGATACATCTAACCACAGGAAATATAATATAATCTGCAAGCCTCTAAGAATAAATAAGATGGTCGGGATAGGGCCCAGACCTACCCATACTGTACAAACAAAAGGAAAGTACACCTCTGTCTTCTAAGCTCCGGATGAAGGGAGCTAAAGGCTTTGTAACGCTGACTAGAACTATGAGGGATCTGCTCCTCATCTATTTGTACCTGCAGGCAAGTAATGCAGCACCCCCAACGGGCGTCAGTACCGCTAGTACTGAGTATGCAAAGCAATAACTGAAAATAACTGAAAGTAAGTAACTAAACTGATAGTAACTGAAGTAATAGGAAAACAGACTGAATCTGACTAAAGTAGTGGAAATCTGGACTAACCTTTAACTATACTGAGAAGGATAGGAATCTTACTTGATAACATGGCGTTATACTGTCTGTCTATCAATAGCTAAAATAACACAACACAATATAAACCTTATCTGGCCCCCATAAGCCGGAAGGTACAATCATCACAATCTATTTACCCCTACCCAGGTCATACCACATCACCTAGTAACTATAAGCAACCTGCCGATCCCCTGGGTATGCAACTTGGGCCCGCTAGGCCCCTGACTATAACTGTACCTGAGTCCGGAGGACTCCTGAAATCAACACCCCGGGCACAAGTGCTCGACGGAGGTGTATAAAAGCCGACCAAGGAAAATTATAGGGAAACTGGCATCCCATCTTCGTCCCTAGCGGACGATATGCCACTCCGTAGAGCGACGTATCCTCGCCCTCTGGTGGACGAGTCGATACAACTATTAACCCTAGGGCGGTCACGGAAGCTAGGTAATCCAGCCCAAGATAATACAATCAAGTCTCAACTGATAGCAATGACTGCATCTAATACATACTGAATCTGATATTAATAATATAATCTCTGACATGTTGTACTGAATCTCATACTAAAGCATGATATAACATTTCTGAAATAATCTGCTGGGACTTATGCTGTTTCACTAAGTTTCATGAGAAACACGATATAATATTTCTAACATGCTTACCAAATTTCATACTGAGATGCTATACTGTTTCTAAAATACGCTACTGGAATTTATACTGTTTTACTATACTGCAACTAACTTGCCGAAAGCAACTGGCTTTACATACCTCGACTGCCAGCTTTCTGATTAACTGGCGAGGTTCAGCTAGTATTCAGCCATTCTCCCCAATTGTAATCATATTCACGAAGGAATAGAATTAACTTCATTATTATACTGGAGAAAAACAATACTACATATATAACTTACTGACTATTCTTCGACTTATAGAAGAACGGTCGAAAACTCATAATTTGTCGGAAGTCTAGAAGGGAGAAATACTCACTTTGAGCCTGGGACTGTATTAACACTAGTTTGGAGCAATTCCAATCACTTTGACTCAGTGGAACGATGATTCTCTGGGCGATTTTCGCGAAACTAACTCCGTAGAAATGCTCCCTATAGCTTTATACTTCGGTACCCAAAGGTAATTTGAGTTTGGACGGCATTTGGCAGCATAAACAGAAGAAAATTATATATTCTCTTCGTCCTCCCTCTGTTTCTGGTCATGTGTATAATGCAAAATGATATAAAGTTAAAGGGTGAGGCCTATATATAGTTGCAGCAAAATACATAGCAACGTGGCACGTTGGCCAACGCGCCGTTTTGGCTCTGTGCCACGTTGGCTAATGCAGAGGTCCCATCTCCGTGCCACTTTGCCCCTTTAGGCAGTGCAGTTTGGCCTCCTCTTGCTAAATTCGAACTTGGCACTCGTTCGGCCTTTCCCCGGGCCCTTTCTCGCACGTATGGCATCCTAAAACTCTTAACCAACATGCGAATAGGCCAACTAAGTACCAAAAACTTACGGGGTGTAACAAAAATCATCTCACCAAAGGAATAAGGAATGCACCCAGCCAAGTACAGAAGACTTTCCCAACTATTTGAGCCCTAAAATTATAATTATTTTGACTACATAGTAGCGTGGATGAACGCGTTCACCTCAGAAACGACCTCAAAAAATATTCTTGGTTTTTCCTATGGGGAAAACAACTAACCTCTGACTTTTCTTAGTAGTTTTTGCATCAATGGTGGGCGGCTTAGGGTCACAAAATTGAAATCCTTCCACCCTAGTTCGCGAAGGATATGAATATTTTTGTCAGAGGTATTTCAGTGAGCAACAAATCCCCTTGCTCTTACAATTTTCCTATAGGTGCCATATCCCGTGGATCTACTCGCAGAAATTTGTCTTCCTCAAACTGGAAGGGCATAAAGGGCTCCCATGGTTATCCCTCCAAGGCCATTCTAAATGGAGTAAAAGTTAGAACCCCTCAAAGGCTTACGCAGGGGAAGTGGAAAAATGGTTCCTGCAAAATCTGAAGTATCGGCCCGGAAAGATGCTTCCTAATATCATTTTTATAGCAAAAATCCATTGCATCTTCCTACTGGCTATCTCAAGAAACAGAGAAGATTTTATCCAACATATAAAAGAATCCTTCAACAAATTAGAGTTGAACTCCCCAATCGTCAATCGCAGGCATCGTAAAAATCTGAGTTGGAAGACGAAGAAAAGAGCCCTAAGATATATATATATATATATATATATATATATATATATATATATATATTATATGTATGTTTGTGTGTGTATGTACATAATACACTAATGCAGCTAAATGTTCTCTATCTAAGTAAGAAATGAAACACAATTGTGCTAATCCCCCCTCCCCCCGCCCCACACACACATATATAACATGGAGGTGGAGGTGTATCTTTATCCCTTTATATCATGTTACTCACTCGGGTATTGCATAGGTTCATGGTAAAACATGTATAACTTTTTATTCCTAGCTCAAATTCAAGAGTTATTTACTTTGTCAGAAATACTCAAAGACCCTTAATACGATAGGTATTGGACCCTCTAACTCTTTTATAAATTGGGAGATATGATCATCTAAGTCATGTCATATATAGGTTTGTTAAATATTATATAGTCTCAAATTACTCTACATGGCTATACTTAATATTTTCATTAAAATATTGATAAAACATAATAATGTTGCAAAATTTAACACATATAGTAGTATATAATAGTTGAAAATAATTTTCACAAATAATGAGGCATAAATAAATTTTTTCAAATTCTAATTTAATTGGACGTCCTCAAACTTGCTGGATGTTACATCCTCCCCCCTCCCTAGAAACATTCTTCCTCGAATGTTGACAACACACACGATTTAATTCTATGAAGTATCATAACACTACTAAGCTCACGGAACCACAAAATTTCGGGGATGACATGAATAATAGCAAGGACATGACACACCTTGGACCTACCAAGGTACGACCGACTCGAATAAAAATTAAAATCATAGATATACCTGGCGTGTTTCCTATTTAAGACTCTGCAGCCTGTTGGGTCCCTAACGCAAAAATACGTGGATGCGGAAAGGAATGATCTAGTGTAGCAACTCTACCTCGACCCTATCCTAGACTAGATTGTATCCCTGACTCCAGCAGCCTTGTTAGCACAGACGATCCTACAGCAGATCCTGTTGGTCAAGACATATTGATCTTGGGCAGAATTATATGCACAAGTGATACTCAAATGCTTCATTTCGTCTTTGTTATCTATCATTATTTGTGCATTCTCATGTGATTTGTAGTTAAAATGTGAATTTATACTAACCAACATGATTAGTGTTGTTTTGCAGGTAAAATGCAATTTTGGGAAGCTAAGATACATGTTGATAAAAATCGGGAATGGACTTGGAAGCAAGGAGTGGAAAAGGTCAAGGAAGAGTAGCAAAAATAAGGGCTCCGCGATGGAGCCGTGTCACGCTGCCATCGCGGAGACATTCTGCCTCGGGTGATTTAATTTTGGCCATTTCCAGTGAAGCCTTGTGTTACCTCCGTGACACTGAGGCAATGCCACACGATGCAAGCCGTGGCACGTTCAGTACAATTACCTGGGACATCAATTTAAAGTGTAGGTGCGCGATAGCACCGTAGCACGTTGGCCAGGCTCCGCGATGCAGGTTGTGGAACGCCAAGGTGAAAATTCTAAGGAGCCTAATTCCAGAGAGGGTCCGCGATACCCCCGTGGCACGGAGGGAGTGCTCCGCGATGCACTTCGTGCCACGTTGCTTGTTATTCCGGGAAAAATTCTCAATAGTATAAATCTCACACTTAGGTTTATTTTTAAATATTCTGACATGGTTGAGCAAGAACGTGGGTTACAGGTAGTTGAGGGAACGAAAATTCTAGGGTTCTTCTCTATCTCTTTCTCTTTTCTCTCAATTGTTTGTATGATTTATACTCATTTGATGATGTTTAATCCACAAATGAGTGGCTAAATTCACTTCTTGCTAAGGTTAAGAACAATTGTAGTGGAATGTAATAGTTGATCATTTTAGTTTTCATCTTTTCTTCAATGATTGTTCTATCAATTCTTGTTCTTACTGCATTAATGTTTGGCCAATGTTAATGTATATCTAAAAAATCCAATTTTGATTTTGAGAAGGAAAGAAATTGGAAAGTTGTGAATTGGTAGGATATGATCTCTTCATAGTTTGGGAAAATTGAGAATTGATTTACATTAAGAATAGAAATATATCTGAAAGTCTTATTAGTCAATTAAGGAATCGGTTTTGTATGGATAGAACATGAAATTCTTTTATCACATAAATGTAGATTGAAGGTTCATGATTCTTAAGTTGGATAGGAGACGAAAGTTCCAATCCATAGGCAATAATTCTTGACTAGCAACCGAAGGAAAGATTAATTGAATTGTATCGATAAATAACTCCCTGCATGTTCGTTTTAACCTCAACATGCTCATTACTATAGTTTAGACTCACTTTATAATTTTGTCTTAGATTCGTATAAATTAGGAACCTACAACTCTTGAAATATTATTTATTTTGTTGTCTTCATTCTTAAAGATATAGTTCATTAACACTTAAGTTAATTATTTCCTTGGTTCAGTCCATTTTACTACTTGTTCGACCACGTGCACTTGCGTGTAGTCACCACTGAAGCCCGAACAAGTTTTTGGCGCTGTTGCCGGGGACTGGAAATTGGTAAAATAGTTTTCTTAGTGTTAGTTTAAATTTTTTATATAAGTGCTGACAACTTGATCTTAGCCTGTCTTTTGCAAATATTGAATTCTGTTAAACATTGGCAAGAGACAAGGAGTTGGTGGATTCATACATAGAGCCGGAAAAAAAATTTCATTGTCGAAGAACGGAAGCTCTAGAGAAAAAGCTACAGTTGCTTAGACAGGCAATTCTGGAGCAACAACAGAATCCACCACTTGTGAGGGCAGTGTTAGTGCCCGAGGAAATGGCAGATAGGCCGGTTCGCGAAGTGGCAATCCCACATGCTAATAATGTTACATCAAGTATTCGCAGACCTGAGCCAGGAGGGAGGTATGAGCTTAAAGAGAACATGGTGCAATTGCTGCACACCAGCGGCCAATTCACAGGTCTCCCTCACGAAGATCCACAACAACATCTCCAAAACTTTTTAGAGATAAGTGACACTTACATCCCCGCTGGAGTATCATCCTATTACGTAAGGCTTACATTATTCCCATTTTCATTATTGGGGGAAGCAAAGAGGTGGTTGAAAGTTGAACCACCTAACTCTATCACCACGTGGGATGATCTTGCAAGAAAGTTTTTGATAAGATTCTTTCCATCCAGGAAAACAACAAGACTTAGAATTCAGATTCTAAGTTTTAAAAAAAGAGAGGGGGAGAATCGGTATCAAGCTTGGCAAAGGTTCAAATCATTGCTAAGGGATTGTCCTCACCATCACCAGTCCAATGATGTGCTGGTGCATACTTTCATAGAGGGTTTGGAACCCCACACAAAAATTTTGCTAGACTCAACAGCTGGGGGACAAGCATTAGAAAAGACTTATGAGGAGTTCTATACTTTGTTAAATTGTATTTCACATGGAAATCCAGAGTGGAATGCGGACTCTTCAAAAGGAGGAACAAGGAAAGCGGCAGGAGTCTTTCAAGTGGATGGTTTTACAGCGATCGCTGCACAGATAGCTGCATTGCAAAATCAACTCAACACCCACTTCATCAATATGAGCTTGAATCAACCTCAATCCCCAGTTAATGTAGTGCAGCAGATTTGGTGTGAAGTATTCGGTAGTAATGACACTCAGCTGAGTGTTGTGCTGCAAATCCAAATTCAGTGAAATTTGTTGGGAATGTACAGAGAAATAATCACCAACAGTATGGCAATAATTACAACTCAAATTAGAGGAATCATCCGAATTACTCTTGTGGTAGTAACAGCCATCAAGGTAGAGTTCGAATCAGAGTGCGCAGAGAAATCAAGGAGGGCAGCAAAATTATCAATCTCAATACAGAGGAAACAATGCACCTCCTCCACCACCCATCAGCATTGAGGAAATGTTCAAAACAATGATAGCACCAAGCTCAATTGCAGGTTGATTATGTGAAATTAGCGGCAGACTTAAAAAACAACCAGTTAGCTACAAAGGCATTGGAGTACCAGTTTGGACAACTAGCTGGAGCTCAAAAAACCAGGCCCAGAGGAGGACTACCGAGTGACACTGACCCGAATCCCAACCAGGTCAATGCAGTGACCACAAGGAGTGGTTTACAACTCAAGGAGGTGGAAACAGAAAGATCACCTCAGAAATCAGGAGCAGTGGAAAAAGATAGGGAACATGATGATGAGAGGGGGAAGGAGAAGGCAGCTGAAGCAGAAAGACCACCACCCCCGTTCCTTCAAAGATTAAAGAAACACAAGGAGGAAGCGTGTTTTGAAAAGTTCATGGAGGTGCTTAAATAGGTACACATTAATTTACCTTTGGTTGATGTTTTGTAGGGAGTGCCGAAATATGCAAAGTATATCAAAGACATCGTAGCTAACAAAAGCAGATTGACGGAGTATGCTATGGTGGCGCTTACTGAGGAGTGCACTTCTCAGATACAGAACAGGTTGCCAACAAAGCTCAAGGACCCTGGGAGCTTTACAATTCAAATCACAATTGGGCAAAGTATCTGAGCTCGCAGATTATGTGATTTGGGAGAGAGCATTAACCTGATGTCGACATCGGTGTTCAAGAAGTTGGGGCTGGGCGGTCCTAGACCAACTACAGTGATCTTGCGGTTAGCGGACCGATCTTTGGCCAGACCAGATGGCATTGTGGAGGACGTGCTGGTGCAAGTGGGCTCCCTTATCTTCCCGGTAGATTTCATTGTCTTAGATTTGGAGCCGGATGCGGAAGTCCCATTTATTTTGGGACGTCCTTTCTTGGCAACCGGGAGAGCTTTGATTAATGTAGCTACAGGGTAGCTAACCATGCGAGCGCATGACAAAGTGGAGGTATTTGATGTATATAAGGCCATGAAGCTTCCGACCATATATATTAGGAGCTTGAAGCAATCAATGTGCTAAATCAAGAAGAAATTCTTCAGATTGTTGATTCTCGAGATCCATTGGAAAGAGCATTGATGAGCTCCGATCATTTCGGAGATAGAGATACTTATGAGATGGTGAAAATGTTAAATGAACCAAAGTGGTATCTCAGGAAGCATGACTTTCAGCCTTTAATGAGGTCCCTAGAACCATTGCCGAAACCATCTATTGAGGAAGCACCAAAACTGAAGTTGAAAACATTGCCTCCATATTTGAAATATATCTTTTTGGGGGAAGATGACACTTTTCCAGTCATCATCTCCGTAGAATTGACGGAGGCACAGGTAAAGGAAGCATTGGTGGTTCTCAAAAGAAGGAAGAAAGCGATGGGCTGGCAGATGTCAAATATTTGGGGTATCAATCCAGCTTTTTGCACACACAGAATTTTCATGGAGACAGGAGCACAGCCAACTGTACAGCATTAGCGGAGGTTGAATCCGATGATGAAGGATGTGGTTAGGAAAGAAGTAATCTAGTGGCTTGATGCACGTGTGGTCTATCCTATTTCGGACAGCGAATGGGTCAGCCCCATTTAGTGTGTCCCAAAGAAGGGAGGGATGACCGTGGTCACCAATGAGAAAAATGAGCTGATCCTTACACGCACCATCACAGGCTGGCGTATTTGCATGGACTACAGAAAGCTCAATGAAGCCACAAGGAAAGATCACTATCCTATCCCGTTCGTTGATCAGATATTGGACAGATTGGCTGGATAAGAATATTATTGTTTCCTTGATGGGTACTCTGGCTATAACCAAATATCCATAGCACCGGAGGACCAGGAGAAGACTAGTTTCACATGTCCTTATGGGACATATGCTTTTAGGCGGATGCCATTTGGTTTATGCAATGCACCCACCACATTCCAGAGATGTATGATAGTGATCTTTCACAACATGGTGGAAGATTTCGTCGAGGTATTTATCGATGATTTTTCTGTTTTCGGTAATTCGTTTGCTACTTGTTTGCAGAATCTTGACAGGGTGCTAGCTCGCTGTAAAGAATCCAACCTTGTACTCAACTGGGAGAAATGTCATTTCTTAGTCATGGAGGGTATCGTCCTTGGCCATAAAGTGTCTTGCAAGGGGTTGGAGGTCGATCGTGCTAAGATCAAAGTTATTGAAAAGCTACCACTACCTGTGTTAGTGAAGGGTGTTCGCAATTTTCTCGGGCATGCAGGGTTCTACAGACGGTTTATTAAGAACTTCTCTCAAATTTCTAGACCAATATGCATGTTGCTAGAAAAAGAGGTGAAGTTCGAGTATGATGAAGATTGTATCAAAGCATTCGAGGAGTTGAAGCAGAAATTGATAGAAGCACCTATCCTTATTTCTCCGGACTGGGAACAACTGTTTGAACTGATGTGTGATGCAAGGAATGTGGCTGTGGCAGCTGTATTGGGGAAGCAGAGGAATAAAATTTTTCATTCTATTCATTATGCAAGAAAAACACTGGACGCTGCACAAGTTAATTATACAGTCACAGAAAAGGAGATGCTAGCATTGGTGTTCGCGTTTGATAACTTCAGGTCCTATTTGGTGGGTTCTAAAGTAGTGGTGTATACCAATCATGCAGCGATTCGGTATCTGTTTAACAAGAAGGATGCAAAGCCCAGGCTGATCAGATGGATCTTGTTATTGCAAGAGTTTGAGCTAGAGATTAAGGACAGAAAGAGGAGCGAGAATCAAGTGGCAGATCACCTATCGCGATTGGAAAGCAAGTCGCATGTGAAGGAAGGTGACAACATCATAGAGGAGTTCTCAGATGAGCAGCTCTTGGCAATAAGGGAAACTGAGATCCCTTGGTATGCAGACATTGTGAATTCGCTAGTGAGTGGAGTATATCCACCGGAGGCTACGGCTCAATAGAGAAAAAAGTTGAGGCATGATTGCTGGTATTTTATTTGGGATGAGCCGTACTTGTTTAAACAGGGACCGGATCAGGTGATGAGGAGATGCATCCCGAAGAGCCAGATTGCAGAAGTGTTGAGGAGTTGTCACTCTTCATTTTATGGATGGCACCACGGAGGCGAGCAGACAACGCACAAGGTACTACAGTCAGGTTTCTTTTGGCCTACACTGTTTAGAGACTCTATGGCATACGTAAAAATATGTGATAGATGTCAAAGGACAGGCACAATTGGTAGGAGGCAAGAGATGCCGCTGCAGCGTATATTAGAAGTGGAGATCTTTGATCTACGGGGTATAGATTTCATGGGCCCGTTCCCACCGTCATTTGGTAATCGTTACATCTTGGTGGCCGTTGATTATGTATCAAAGTGGGTTAAAGCAACAACTTGCCCTAGGAATGACAACAAGGTGGTAACGAAATTTGTTAAAAAGCATATTTTCACCAGGTTCGGGACACCCCGAGCCATTATCAGTGATGGAGGGGCTCGTTTCGTAAATGCAAGTTTCAAGAATTTGCTAGCTAAGTATGGGGTGCGCCATAAGGTAGCAACAACATATCATCCCCAAACTAGTGGGCAAGTGGAGGTGTCGAAGAGAGAAGTAAAGCAGATTCTACAGAAGACAGTGAATGCACAACGTAGTGATTGGTCAAGCAAACTCGATGATGCGTTGTGGGATTATAGAACTGCTTACAAGACACCAATTGGGACTTCTCCGTACAGATTGGTCTATGTAAAGGCTTGTCATCTGCTTGTGGAGCTAGAACACCGAGCTTTCTGGGCCATGAGGAAATTGAACATGGATTTAGAGCTAGCAGGTAAGAAGAGGATGATGCAACTCAGCGAACTTGATGAGTTTCATTGGCACGCTTATGAAAGTGCCAAGTGCTACAAAGAGAAAACAAAGAGGTGGCACGATAAGCATATGGTGCATCGGATATTCGAGCCGGGGCAGAAAGTGTTGCTTTTCAATTCAAGATTGAGGCTGTTTCCAGGGAAATTACAGTCCAAATGGTCAGGGCCGTTTGAGGTAGTGAGAATGACCCCGCACGGGGTAGTGGAGTTGTGGCAAGAAGATCGAAGTGCCACGTTCTTGGTTAATAGGCAGCGTTGTAAGCATTACTGGGGTGAGGACGTTATTCGAGAGAAGACGTCCATCACTCTAGAGGATGATTGAGCGTAAATGATGTTGAGCCGCGACGGTAAACTAGGCGCTGCACGGGAGGCAACCCGTTAAATTGTTGTAATAGATGAGTAGAATTAGTTGAGAAAAAAAAGAGAAAAAGAAAAACAAAAAATAAAATAATAATAATATAATTTTTGCATTGAAACCTATGAATTCTAACCAATTTCTTGTTGTGAAATGATTTTCAGGTGGAACGGAGGACAAAAATGCAAATAAGCGCAAAGGAAAAAAACCGAGGTGAGAAAAATAAAATTTGGCATTACAGTGAGCCTACACGATGGCTCCGTGTCACGGAGGAGGTGCTCCGCGTTACCCTCCATGACACGTTGCAGCCTATTCTGAAATTTTTAAAAATTCCAGAACGCTGGCGCGATGGCTCCGTGTCATGGAGGGGGTGCTCCGCGTTACCCTCCGTGACACGTTGAGTGTTATTTCGCGTTGGGTCACACCGGGTCGCCGGGTAACCCGCGTGAAAAACACTTTTAAAACCCCAAATCCCCTCAATTTTTTTCTTATTTTCCATTCCCTCCGCGACCAAAACCCCAAATTCCCTCCTCCCCCAACGTGACACGGACCTAGGCATCGAGTTTCTTCAAGTTTTCTTCAATTTCATTTGAGAAAAGGTATGTTCTTAAACTTAACCTTATGTTTTCTTGAATTTTCGATCTTGAGAATGGGTAGTGATTGAAACTTGCCTTAAGTGAAAATTAAGCTTCAATTCATTTATGTTATGATTGATTGATGTTCATAGTATCGTTGTGAGTATATGAACTCCATGAATGCATGTTTTAGTGAATTTTTGCGAAATTGGTAGCTAGGGTTGGAATTTGAATAGGAAGAAAACTAAATTTGTTTGAAATAGAAAACAAATTGGGTTGTGCATGTTGGGTGATGTGAATTATGTTGTGATTAATGTTGAATATGCTAAGTAGACAAGGGTATTTCGGAAAAATGAAATTGGTAAATTTCATAGGTTGTTGAGAACAAAAATTTGGCTAAGTGCTATGATGATATAATGGAATCGATGGCGATATTGTTATTCGTTGTACGAAGTCTTAGTAGTAGATAGTAATTATTCCATCGAATTATATGAAGGCACTAAGAATGTTGAATGTAAAGATTGTGAAATCATGAATGTCTTGCCGAATGGTTTTAATTGCGGCTAAAGACTAAGTGTGGGGTGATTCAATTGAACCCAACCTTAGTCGAAGCTAGTTATGATTTGAATATCATTGGGATTGTATGGTTATATGTGCAGGAACAATGTCGGGCAGACAAGATAAAGGAAAGGGAGCGTCCACATCAGGCGGTAGCAAGAAACGAGTTAGGTTGGGAACAGCAGTTCCAGCAGAACCAGCAGTTTCGAGAGGCAAACGCCGACAATACGGAACCCGATGGGCGACTGACGAAGGGAAGAAATGGTATACAAAACATAAAGAAACCAAATACTTCCCAGAGGAGCAAATTGCAAGGGAGCCGCTGGCACAGGAACTCCCGAGGATCATACACCGGATTGACACCGCCGAGCTGAACTTCATCTTCGAAGATCCCAAGGAGTGCAATCTCCATCTGATTCAGGAGTTCTATGCCAACTGGAACCTGACCCTCCGCAGTCACACCGTCAAGATAAGAGGGAAGGTTGTCACGTTTGAGCCCCATCACTTGAATGCTATATTGGGGGCGCGGGACACAGACGCCCATGTACTCCGGTAGCTGAACATAACTCCACCTTATGCGGACATCAGATGCACTCTATGTGGAGCCCGTTCGACAACACGGTGGAGCAGGCACAAGGAGAGGGGCTACCATCAGACGCTGCCCTACTCTCAGATGAATAGGGAAGCCAAGATCTGGCTAAAAATTGTGTGTTCCTTCCTGATCCCGGGGGTGTACATGACAGATGTCACCCAGGATCAAGTGTGCTTGGTGTATGCCCTGATGAAAGGGCTTGAGATAAATGTTGGGGCAGTAATCATTTCCGCCATGAAGAGAGCCCGCTTACATTAAGGGCACAAGTACGGGTTCGGTGGTTTGCTTACTACATTCCTGATGGGCCATGATATCGAAGAGGAGGCCCTGGATTACATCCCAGAAATTGACAGGCGTTCCTCGGATGTCACAAAAACCAAGGCACCCGACACTACTCACGGGCCTGTTCTCACACTAGCCGAGTGACATGCTCGGGATGATCAGTATATGGCCTGCATGTACGGGATGCAGATGCTGCAGTTGCGCATTGGCGAGAGGCCAGCAACAGAAGATGAGCTTTGGCAGCTTGACTTAGATTACCCCTTCGGCAAAAATGCTCGGGCTCTATGCAGAGTGGGGCGATCATTTATAGAGCCGGTAGATGATGATGTCCCCACCAATGAGGAGACACGCCGTGAGGACTCAGATGTTGAGTTAGATAAAGACGGCGAGGGCGATTCTGATATGGGAGATGAGGCAACGACACCTGATGAAGAAGTTGAATACTTCGATTGATCAGGGAGTTTCACCACCCACCTTTGTGATATGTTGAATTTTGTGAACACTGGGGACAGTGTTCGGTTTAAGTGTGGGGTGGGAGTAGTTAGGTGCCAGCTATTTCATTGTTGTTGTTGTTTATGTGTATGTGTTGTGTTGTTGTACCTGTGAAAAATGTGACCCTGTGACTTTGTGTTATGTGTTCTGTATTTAAGTGGTGTTGTAATGGATGTTAAGCTATTGTGTGTTGTGTGAGCTGTTGTTGAATGGTTGTTATGTAAATATTTTTTTTCTATAAAAATTATCGAAATTTTTAAAAATTTTCGTTAAATTTCTTTTATTTTGGGTTTTTCAACCTTTGTTTTCGGTGCTTTTACCGAGAATAGTCTCATTGAACCAAAGTCGTAATTAGTGACCATTCCCTATGATGGATGGATAACGACCGTCTTAAGGGAAATGTAGTCGATAGGAGTAGTTTTTCTTTATTTTCTTTCTTTTGTTTGTTTCCCAAACGTGTCGCTACTTCATGGTTCAGAATTCTCGTTATGTGTTGTACATGATATTAAGTTGCAAAGGTGATTCGTATGAAAGCATGCAAATGCATAAACATGTTGAGATACCTAGGCCATAGAGTTCGATTCAGTGTGATCGAGGCTTAATATTGAATTCTTGTAATTAGCTGATTGAAGAGTCTGTGAATATGTCTTGAGTTGAGCATGTGCAATGAGTGTGAGGTGAGTTTTTGATTATTCCATGCTATTGTGAAGTGTCTAGAACTTGCCTGGTGTGTGTACGAAATGAAATGAAGGATGTGTATTGTAGGAAAGGATGTAGGCATTTCTTTGATTAAACCGAAAGTTTTTCCATTATCATACCTACCTTGAATGTACATCCTAGTTAGCCCCATTGAGCCTTTAGCCTATTTTTTTTCTTTCTTTGAAGAGGTACAAACCAAGCTTAATCCCTTCTTTCCATTAGCCTTGAATTTGATCCAAAACTCTTAAGCGCTCAAGAAAAATAATTTTTCCACAGTGTAAAGGAGTAAGAATTGTGAAAAGAAAGGAAAAGCGGAAGTGGTGAAAGTTAAAGAAAAGGTCAAAGGTGCACTTGCGGAAATTAAATAAAATAAAGATGTATAACTAATCTTGGTTGTTAAGTCGAGTGTGCTTAAAGAAATGGGAACAAAAATGAAGAAAAATTTCAAGAATGAGAGGATGAAGGAAGAAACAATGCCCATAATGATGGTGGGATGTATTGAAAAGCGCTTAAGGAAGCTAGTTTCTATTATTGGTTAGCCCAGTATTTACTAGTTCCTTAGCTTACATTATGATCTTGGGCAGAATTACATGCCCAAGTGATGCTCAAATGATCTATTTCATCTTGTTTATCTATTGTTACTTGTACATTCTCATGTGATTTGTAGTTAATATGTGATTTTATACTAACCAACATGATTAGTGTCGTTTTGCAGGAAAAATGTAATATTAGGAAGCTAAGTTGCATATTGGTGAAAATAAGGAATAGATGCGGAAGCGAGCAGTGGAAAAGGTCAAGGAAAAGCAGCAAATAAAGGGGCTCCGCGATGGAGCCGTGTCACACTGCCATCGCAGAGGTAGTCTGCCTCGGATGAGTTATTTTGTCAGATTCCAGTAAGGGTTCGCAATAGCGCCGTGGCACGTTGGCCAAACCTCGCGTTACATGCCATGGCACGTTGCCTATATTTATCTGGAACATAAATTTCCAGTGAGGGTCCGCGTTTGCACCGTGTCACGGAGGCAGTGCTCCGCGATGCACTCCCTGACACGTTGCTTGTTATTTTGGGAAAAATTCCCACTAGTATAAATAGCACACTTAGGTTTATCTTTAATTATCCTAACTTAGTTGAGCAAGAACGTGGGTTATAGGCAGTTGAGGAGACGAAAATCTTAGGGTTCTTCTCTAACTCTTTCTCCTTTATTTCAATTGTTTGTATGATTTATACTTATTTGATGATGTTTAATCCACAAATGAGTGGCTAAATTCACTTCTTGCTGAGGTTAAGAACATTTGTAGTGGAATGTAATTGTTGATCATTTAGGTTTTTCATCTTTTCTTCCATGGTTGTTCTATCAATTCTTGTTCTTACTGCATTAATGTCTGGCCAATGTTAATGTATATCTAAAAAATCCAATTTTATCTTGAAAAGGAAAGAAATTGAAAAGTTGTGAATTGGTAGGATATGATCTCTTCTTAGTTTGGGAAAATTGAGAATTGATTTACCTTCAGAATAGAAATATATCTGAAAGTCGTATTAGTCAATTAAGGAATCAGTTTCGTATGGATAGAACATGAAATTCTTTTATCACAGAAATGTAGGTTGAAGGTTCATGATTCTTAAGTTGGGTAGAATACGAAAGTTTCTCTCCATAGGCAATAATTCTTGACTAGCAACCGAAGGAAAGATTAACCGAATTGTATCGATAAATTACTTCCCTGCATGTTCGTTTTAGCCTCAGCTTGCTCATTACTATAGTTCAGACTCACTTTATAATTTTGTTTTAGATTAGTCTAAATTAAGAAACCAACTCTCAAAATCTTCTTTAAATTGTTGTCTGCATTTTTAGAGTTAGAGTTCATTAACACTTAATTCGATTACTACCTTGGTTCAGTCCCTGTGGGATCGATACTTGGCTTACTTTAGCCATTTTACTAGTTGTTCGACCACGTGCACTTGCGTGTAGTTGCGAAACAGACTGAACAAGTTTTTGGCGCCGTTGCCGGGGACTGGCAATTGGTAAAATTGTTTTCTTAAGTGTTAGTTTACAATTTCTATATTGTGCTGACAACTTGATCTTAGCCTGTCTTTTGCAGATATTGAATTCTGTTGAATACTAGCAAGAGACAAGGAGCTGGTGGATTCATACTTAGAGCTAGAAAGACAATTTCATCGTCAAAGAAGAGAAGCTCTAGAAAAGAAGCTGCAGTTGCTCAGACAAACAATCCTGGAGCAACAACAGAATCCACCACTTGTAAGGGCAGTGTTAGTGCTCGAGGAAATGGCAGCTAGGCCGGTTCGCGAAGTGGAAATCCCACATGCTAACAATGTTACATCAAGCATTCACAAAACCGAGCTAGGAGGGAGGTTTGAGCTAAAACAGAATATGGTGCAATGGCTGCACACTAGCGGGCAATTCACAGGTCTCCCTCATGCGGATCCACAACAACATCTCTAAAACTTTTTGGACATAAGTGACACTTACATCCCCACTGGAGTATCATCCTATTACGTAAGGCTTACATTGTTCTTTTAACTTCTGGGAGAAGCAAAGAGGTGGTTGAAAGCTGAGCTACCTAATTCCATCACCACTTGGGATGATCTTGCAAGGAAATTCTTGATACGGTTCTTTCCATCCGGGAAAACAGCAATACTTAGAAGTCAGATTCTATGTTTTAAACAAAGAGAGGGGGAGAATCTGTATCAAGCTTGGGAAAGATTCAAATCCATGTTACGGGATTGTCCTCACCATCACCAGTCCAATGATGTGCTGATGCATACTTTCATAGAGAGTTCGGAACCCCACACAAAAATTTTGCTAGACTCAGCAGCTGGGGGACAAGCATTAGAAAAGACTTATGAGGACTTGTATACTTTGTTAAATCGTATTTCGCAGGGAAATCCAGAGTGGAATGCGGACTCTTCTAGAGGAGGAACAAGGAAAGCGGCAGGAGTCTTGGAAGTGGATGGGTTTACAGCTATCGCTGCACAGATAGTTGCATTGCAAAATCAACTCAACACCCACTTCAGCAACATGAGCTTAAATCAATCTCAAGCCCCAGTTAATGTAGTGCAGCAGATTTGGCGTGAAGTATGTAGTAGTAATGAACACTCAGCTGAGTTTTGTGGTGCAAATCCAGATTCAGTGAACTTTGTTGGTAATGTACAGAGAAATAATCACCAACAGTATGGCAACAACTACAACTCTAATTGGAGGAATCATCCGAATTTCTCCTGGGGTAGTAATAGCCATCATGGGCAAAGTTCGAATCAGGATGCACAGAGAAATCAAGGAGGGCAGCAGAACTATCAGACTCAATACAGAAGAAACAATGCACCTCCTCCACCACCACCATCCAGCATTGAGGAAATGTTTAAAACAATGATAGCTAACCAAGATCAATTGCAGGCAGACTATGTGAAGTTGGCGACAGATGTAAAGAACAATCAGTTAGCTACAAAGGCGTTAGAGTACCAGTTTGGGCAACTAGTTGGAGCTCAAAACACCAGGCCAAGAGGAGGACTACCGAGTGACACTGACCCGAAACTCAAGCAAGTAAATGCAGTGACCACAAGGAGTGGTTTACAACTCAAGGAGGTGGAACCAGAAAGACCACCTCAGCAGTCAGGAGAAGTGGAGAAAGAAAGGGAACACGATGATAAGACGGGGAAGAAAAAGGAAGCTGAACCAGAACGACCACCACCCCCGTTCCCTCAAAGATTAAAGAAACACAAGGAGGAAGCGTATTTCAAAAAGTTCATGGAGGTGCTTAAACAGGTACACATTAATTTACCTCTTGTTGATGTTTTGCAGGGAGTGCCGAAGTATGCAAAATATATCAAGGACACCATGGCGGACAAAAGCAGATTGACAGAGTATGCTACGGTGGTGCTTACGGAGGAGTGCACTTCCCGGATACAGAACAAGTTGCCAACAAAGCTCAAGGACCCTAGGAGCTTTACAATTCAAATCACAGTTGGGCAAAGTATCTGAGCTCGTGGACTATGTGATTTGGGAGCGAGCATTAACTTGATGCCGACATCGGTATTCAAGAAGTTGGGGCTGGGCAGTCCTAGACCAACTACAGTGATCTTGCAGTTAGCGGATCGTTCTTTGGCCATATCAGATGGCATTGTGGAGGACGTGCTGGTGCAAATGGGCTCCCTAATCTTCATGGTAGATTTTGTCGTGCTGGATTTTGAGCCGGATGCGGAAGTCCCATTTATTTTGGGACGTCCTTTCTTGGCAACCGGGAAAGCTTTGATTGATGTAGCTGCAGGGTAGCTAACCATGAGGGCGCGTGAAAAAGTGGAGGTATTTGATGTATTTAAGGACATGAAGCTTCCGGCCATACATGAGGAGCTTTCAGCAATCAGTGTGCTTGATCAAGCAGAAATTCTTCAGATTGTTGAATCCTGAGATTCATTGGAAAGAGCATTGCTGAGCTTTGATCATTTCGGAGATAGAGATACTTATGAGGTGGTGCAAATGCTGAATGAACCACAAAGGTATCCAATGAAGCAGGACTTTCAGCCTTTAATGAGGTCCCTGGAACCATTGCCGAAACCATCTATTGAGGAAGCACCAATGCTGGAATTAAAAACATTGCCTCCCCATTAAATATGTCTTTTTGGGGGAAGAGGATACTTTGCCAGTCATCCTCTCCGCAGAATTAACAGAGGCACAGGAAAATGAAGCATTGGTGGTCCTCAGAAGAAAGAAGAAAGCAATGGGTTGGAAAATGTCAGATATTCAGGGTATCAACCCAGCTTTTTGCACACACAGAATTTTCATGGGGACAGGAGCAAAGCCAACTGTTCAGCCTCAGCACAGGTTGAATCCGGCAATGAAAGACGTGGTTAGGAAAGAAGTAATTAAGTGGCTTGATGCAGGTGTGGTTATCCTATTTCGGACAGCGAATGGGTCAGCCCCGTTCAGTGTGTCCCAAAGAAAGGAGGGATGACCGTGGTCACCTATGAGAAGAATGAGCAGATCCCTACTCGCACCGTCACAAGCTGGCGGATTTGCATGGACTACAGAAAGCTCAATGAAGCCAAAAGGAAAGATCACTATCCTATCCCATTCCTTGATCAAATATTGGACAGATTGGCGGGACAAGAATATTATTGTTTCCTTGATGGGTACTCTGGATATAACCAAATAGCCATAGCACCGGAGGATCAGGAGAAGACTACCTTCACATGTCCTTATGGGACATATGCTTTTAGGCGGATGCCATTTGGGTTATGCAATGCACCCGCCACATTCCAGATATGCATGATAGCTATCTTTCACGACATGGTGGAGGATTTCATCGAGGTATTTATGGATGATTTTTCTTTTTTCGGTAATTCGTTTGGTACTTGTTTGCAGAATCTTGACAGGGTGCTAGCTCGCTATGAAGAATCCAACCTTGTACTCAACTGGGAGAAATGTCATTTCTTAGTCAAGGAGGGTATAGTCCTTGGCCATAAAGTGTCTTGCAAGGGGTTGGAGGTCGATCGTGCTAAGATCAAAGTTATTGAGAAGCTACCACCACCTTTGTCGGTGAAGGGTGTTCGCAGTTTTCTCGGCCATGCAGGGTTCTACAGACGATTCATCAAAAACTTCTCCAAAATTTCTAGACCATTATGCAGATTGCTAGAAGAAGAGGTGAAGTTCGAGTTCGATGATGAGTGTGTCAAAGCATTCGAGGAGTTGACGCAGAAATTGATAGAAGCACCTATCCTTATTTCTCCGGATTGGGAACAACCATTTGAACTGATGTGTGATGCAAGCGATGTGGCTGTGGGAGCTGTATTGGGGCAATGGAGAAATAGAATCTTTCATTCTATTCATTATGCAAGCAAAACACTGAACACTGCCCAAAGTAATTATACAGTCATAGAAAAGGCGATGCTAGCATTGGAGTTTGCGTTTGATAAATATAGGTCCTATTTGGTGGGTTCGAGAGTAGTGGTGTATACTGATCATGCAGCGATTCGATATCTGTTTAACAAGAAGGATGCAAAGGCCAGGCTGATCAGATGGATCTTGTTGTTGCAAGAGTTTGATTGGAAAGCCGGTCCCATGTGAAGGAAGGGGACGGCATCAAAGTGGAGTTCTCGGATGAGCATCTCTTGGCAATAGGGGAAGCTGAGATCCCGTGGTATGCAGATATAGTGAATTTCTAGTGAGTGGAGTTTATCCACCGGAGGCTATGGCTCAACAGAGAAAAAAATTAAAGCATGATTGCAGGTATTTTATTTGGGATGAGCCGTACTTGTTTAAACAGGGACCGGATCAGGTTATGAGAAGATGCATCCCGGAGATCCAGATTGTAGAAGTTTTGAGGAGTTGTCACTCTTCATTATATAGAGGGCACCACGGAGGCGAGCGGACAGCGCACAAAGTGCTACAGTCAGGTTTCTTTTTGCCTACACTGTTTAGAGACTCGATGGCATACGTCAAAATGTGTGATAGATGTCAAAGGACAGGCATAATTGGTAGGAGGCAAGAGATGCCGCTGCAGCATATACTAGAAGTGGAGATCTTTGATGTATGGGATATTGATTTCATAGGCCCGTTCCCACCGTCATTTGGTAATTGTTCATCCTGGTGGCAATTGATTATGTATCAAAGTGGGTTGAAGCACTAGCTTTCCCTAGGAATGACAACAAGGTGGTAACAAAATTTGTGAAGAAACACATTTTCACAAGGTTCGGGATACCCCGAGCAATTATCCGTTATGGAGGGGCTCATTTTGTCAATGCAAGTTTACAAAAGTTGCTGGCTAAGTATGGGGTGCGCCACAAGGTGGCAACAACATATCATCCCCAAACTAGTGGGCAAGTGGAGGTGTCGAATAGAGAAGTGAAGCAGATTCTCCAGAAAACAGTGAATGCACAGCATAGTGATTGGTCAAGCAAACTCGACGATGCGTTGTGGGCATACAGAACTGCTTACAAGACACCAATTGGGACTTCTTTATACCGATTGGTCTATGGAAAAGCGTGTCATCTGCCGGTGGAGCTAGAACACTGAGCTTTCTGGGCCGTGAGGAAATTGAATATGGACCTAGAGCTAGCGGGCAAGAAGAGGCTGATGCAACTCAGCGAACTTGATGAGTTTCATTGGCATGCTTATGAAAGTGCCAAGGGCTACAAAGACAGAACAAAGAGGTGGCACGATAAGCATATGGTGCATCGTATTTTCGAGTCGGGGCAGAAAGTGTTGCTTTTCAATTCAAGAGTGAAGCTGATCCAGGGAAATGCGGTCCAAATGGTCAGGGCCATTTGAGGTAGTGAGAATGACCCCGCACGGGGCAGTGGAGTTGTGGCAAGAAGATCGAAGTGCCACGTTCTTGGTTAATGGGCAGCGGTGTAAGCATTATTGGGGTGAGAACGTTATTCGAGAGAAAATGTCCATCACTCTATTGGATGATTGAGCTTTAATGACGTCGAGCCGCGATGGTAAACCAGGCGCTGCACGGGAGGCAACCCGTGAAATTGTTGTAATAGATGAGTAGAATTAGTTAAAAAGAAAAAAGAAAATAAAATAAAAATAAAAATAAAAATAAAAATAAAAATTAAAAAAAATCTCATTCGTGTTTGAAAGCTATAAATTCTAACCAATTTCTTGTTGTGAGATGATTTTCAGGTGTAACGGAGGGCAAAAAAATGCAAAGGATCGCAAAGGAAAAAAAATCGAGGTGAGAAAAAATTAAAAAGTGGCAAAACAGTGAGCCTGCACGATGGCTCCGTGTCACGGAGGAGGGCCTTCGCGTTACCCTCCATGACACATTGAAGGTGTTTTGGAATTTTCACAAATTCCAGAACCCCTGCGCGATGGCTCCGTGTCACAGAGGGGGTGCTCCGCGTTACCCTCCGTGACACGTTGAAGTGTTATTCGCGACGGGTCATACCGGGTCGCCAGGTGACCCACGAAAAAAATCCTCTTTTTAACCCCAAAACACCTCATTTTTCCCATTTCTCACTCCCTTCTGTGACAAACTCCCTAAAATCCCCCCTCCCCCAATGTGACACGGACCTAGGATCAAATTTTCTTCAACTTTTCTTCAAGTTCATTGAATTAAAGGTATGTTCTTGAACTTAACCTCAATTTTTGTCGAAATTTTCAATTTTTGAGCATGTGAGGTGACTAAAGCTTGCCCTAAGTGTAAATTGAGCATGAATTCATTTAAGTTATTATTGATTGATGTTCGTAGTATCGTTATGATTATATGAACTCGATAAATACATGTTTGATTGAATTTGTGCGAAATTGGTAGCTAGGGTTGGAATTTGAATAGGAAGAAACTAAATTTGGTTGAAAATTTAAAAATGATTGGGTTGTGCATGTTAGGTGATGTAAATGATGTTGTGAATATGGATGAATACGCTAAATAAACAAGGGAATTTTCGGGAAAATGAAATTGGTGAATTGCATAGGTTGTTGTTGTTGAGAAAAATTTTGGGCTAAGTGCTATGTGATGTAATGAAATCAATGGTGAAATTGTGATTAGTTGTACTAAGTCTGAGCAGTACTTAGTCATTATTCCATCAACTTATCTGAATGCCCGAGGCCTGTTGATTGATAAACATTGGAAAAGAATGATTGTCTTGCCAAATTGTTTTCATTGTGGCTAAAGATTAAGTGTGGGGTGGCCTAACCCAACCCAACCTTAATCGAAGCAAATTTTTGACTTGAATAACATTGGGACTGTCTGTGTGATTTGACAGGAACGATGTCAAGCAGGCAAGACAAGGAAAGGGCGCATCTACATCAGGCGCCGGGAGAAAAAGGATTAGACTGGTAACGACAGTTCCAGCAGCACCAGCGGTTCCACGCGGCCAACGTCGTCAATACGGAACCCAATGGGTGATGGATGAAGGGAAGAAATGGTATGCAAAGCACAAGGAGACCAAATACTTCCCTGAGGAGCACATTGCAAGGGAGCCACTTGCACAGGAATTCCCCAGAATCGTACACAGGATTGACGCCGCCGGGCTGAACTTCATCTTCGAAGATCCCAAGGAGTGCAATCTCCACTTGATTCGGGAGTTCTATGCAAACTGGAACCCGACACTCCACAGTCACACCGTCAAGATAAGGGGGCAGGTTGTCACCTTTGAGCCCCATCACCTGAACGCCATATTAGGGGCGCGGGACACAGACGCCCATGTACTCCGGCAGCTGAACATAACTCCACCCTATGCGGATATCAGACGCACTCTGTGTGGAGCCCGTTCAACAGCACGGTGGAGCAGGCACAAGGAGAGGGGCTATCATCAGACGCTGCCTTACTCTCAAATGAACAGGGAAGCCAGGATTTGGCTCAAAATAGTGTGTTCCTGCCTGATCCCAGGGGTGCACATGACAGATGTCACCCGGGATCGAGTGTGTTTGGTTTATACCTTGATGAAAGGGCTGGAGATTAATGTTGGGGCGGTGATCATCTCCGCCATGAAGAGAGCCCGTTTGCATCAAGGGCACTAGTACGGGTTTGGTGGTTTGCTGACCACGTTTCTGAGGGGCCTTGACATCGAGGAGGAGGCCCTATACTACATCTCGCAAATGGATAGGCGTGCCTTAGATGTCACCAAAACCAAGGCACCTGACACCACTCATGGGCCAGCTCTCACGCTAGCTGAGCGCCATGCTCGGGATGATCAGTATATGGCCCGCATGTATGGGATGCAGATGCTGCAGTAGGGAATAGGAGGGAGGCCAGCAACAGAAGAAGAGCTATGGCAGCTCGAGCTAGATTACCCCTTTGGCGAAAATGCCCAGGCTCTATGCCGAGTGGGGCCAGCTTTTATGGAGCCTGTAGATGATGATGTCCCCACTAATGAGGAGACACGCCGCGATGACTCAGATGTTGAGTCAGATGAGGACAGTGGGGGCGATTCAGATATGGGGGACGAGGCAACGACACCTAACGAAGAAGTTGAATACTTCGATTGATCAGGGAGTTTCACCACCCACCTTTGTGATAAATTGAATTTTGTGAACACTGGGGACAGTGTTCAGTTTAAGTGTGGGGTGGGAGTAGTAAGGTGCTGTATGTTTCGTCGTGGTTTTTATTTTTTTATGTCTTGTGTTGTTGTGCCTGTGAAAAAAATTGTGACCCTGTGATTTTGTGCGTATGTTTGGTATTGTAATTCGGTGTGTAATTAATGTTAAGCTGTTGTGTGCTGTGTTGAGTTGTTGTTAGATGGTTGAGTAAATATTATTTTTCCTATCGAAATTATTGATATTTTTAAAAACTTTTGTTGAATTTTTTATGATTGGGTTTCTCGGCCTTTGTTTTCGGTGCTTTTACCGAGAATAGTCCTATTGAACCGAAGTCGTAAATAGTGACCGTTCCCTATGATGGATGGATGACGACCGTCTTAAGGGAAATGTAATCGATAGGAGTAGTTTTTTTTCTTTCTTTTATTTTCTTTCTTTTGGTTGTTTCACAAACGTGTTGCTACTTCATGGTTCGGAATTCTTGTTGCGTGTTGTAATGATATTAAAGATGCAAAGGTGATTCGTATGAAAGCATGCAAATGTGAAACATGTTGAGATACCTAGGCCATAGAATTCGATTTGGTGTGATTGAGGCTTAATATTGAATTCTTGTAATTAGTTGATTGAAGAGTCTGTGAATAAGTCTTGAGTTGAGCATGTGCAATGAGTGTGAGGTGAGGTTTCGATTCTTCCATGTTATTGTGAAGTGTCTAGAACTTGCCTGGTGTGTGTACGAAACGAAATGAAGGATGTGTACTGTAGGAAAGGATGTAGGCATTTCTTTGATTAAACCGAAGGTCTTTTTCTTATCATACCTACCTTGAATGTACATCCTAGTTAGCCCCATTGAGCCTTTAGCCTATTTTTTTCTTCTTTCATTGAAGAGATAGAAACTGAGCTTAATCCCTTCTTTTCATTAGCTGTGAATTTGATCCAAAACTCTTAAGCGCTCAAGAAAAAATAATTTTCCCACAGTGTCAAGGAGTGAAAAGTGTGAAAAAGAAAGGAAAAGCGAAAGTGGTGAAAGTAAAGATAAGGTCAAAGCGCACTTGCCGAATTTAAATAAAATGAAGATGTATACCTAATCTTTGTTATTAAGTTGAGTGTGCTTAAAGAAATGAGAACAAAAATAAAGAAAGACTTCAAGAATGGGAGGATGAAGGAAGAAACAATGCCCATAATGATGGTGGGATGTATTGAAAAGCGCTTAAGGAGGCTAGATGAGATTACTGGTTATTCCAGTATTTACTAGTTCCTTAACTTACATTACAACCCGTTAAGTCCTACGTGATCTTACATCACGCATCCTTATATTAGTGAAGTAATACACTAGAGGCAAGCCTATGGTTCATGACATGATGCATGTGAATCCTTTGAGAGAGAGAGCGAAATCGTGTTCATATACCCCTACATGTAATGCTTTGGAAATCATATAATTGAAAAACGGGTAATTCTCTTGTGTTGTGAGGGCACATGCTTGACGAGAGATTGAATTTCGTGTCGGATGTCTTGATCAGCTGATTTGCATGAGTTTGCCAAGATCGAGAGTCGATTCTTGAGTCTAAGAGGTCTTAATGTGGTGAATGTCATTGTGTTTATGAGACTATGCATGTTTTCTTGATGATTTGCTATATTAAATAATCGGTATAACCGTAGCTTGAATTGTCGAGCCAAAGTAGCTATACGTGGGTGTCAATTGCATGAGATATGAGAGTATTTTTCGAGGACGACCAAGGTTTTAAGTGTGGGTTAAGTGATCTTGGGCAGAATTACATGCCCAAGTGATGCTCAAATGATCTATTTCGTCTTGTTTATCTATCGTTATTTGTACATTCTCATCTGAGTTTTAGTACAAATGTGAATTTATACTAACCAACATGATTAGTGTCGTTTTGTAGGAAAAATGTAATTTTAGAAAGCTAAGTTGCATGTTGGTGAAAATCGGGAATGGACGCAGAAGCGAGCAGTGGAAAAGGTCAAGGAAAAGCAGCAAATAAAGGGGCTCCGCAATGGAGCCGTGTCACGCTTCCATCGCGGAGGTAGTCTGCCTCGGATGAGTTATTTTGTCAAATTCCAGTAAGGGTTAGCGATGGCGCTGTGGCATGTTGGCCAAGCCTCGCGTTACATGTCGTGGCACGTTGCCTATATTTACCTGGAAGTGAGGGTCCGCGTTTGCACCGTGTCACGGAGGCAGTGCTCCGCGATGCACTCCGCGACACATTGCTTGTTATTTCGGGAAAAATTCCCACTAGTATAAATAACACACTTAGGTTTATTTTTAATTATTCTGACTTAGTTGAGCAAGAACGTGGGTTGCAGGCAGTTGAGGAGACAAAAATCTTAGGGTTCTTCTCTAACTCTTTCTCCTTTATTTCAATTGTTTGTATGATTTATACTCATTTGATGATGTTTAATCCACAAATGAGTGGCTAAATTCACTTCTTGCTGAGGTCAAGAACATTTGTAGTGGAATGTAATTGTTGATCATTTTGGTTTTTCATCTTTTCTTCCATGGTTGTTCTATCAATACTTGTTCTTACTGCATTAATGTCTAGCCAATGTTAATGTATATCTAAAAAATCCAATTTTATCTTGAAAAGGAAAGAAATTGGAAAGTTGTGAATTGGTAGGATATGATCTCTTCTTAGTTTGGGAAAATTGAGAATTGATTTACCTTCAGAATAGAAATATATCTGAAAGTCGTATTAGTCAATTAAGGAATCAGTTTCGTATGGCTAGAACATGAAATTGTTTTATCATAGAAATGTAGGTTGAAGGTTCATGATTCTTAAGTTGGGTAGAATACGAAAGTTTCTCTCTATAGGCAATAATTCTTGACTAGCAACCGAAGGAAAGATTAACCGAATTGTATCGATAAATTACTTCCCTGCATGTTCGTTTTAGCCTCAGCTTGCTCATTACTATAGTTCAGACTCAGTTTATAATTTTGTTTTAGATTAGTCTAAATTAAGAAACCAACTCTCAAAATCTTCTTTAAATTGTTGTATGCATTTTTAGAGTTAGAGTTCATTAACACTTAATGCAATTACTACCTTGGTTCAGTCCCTGTGGGATTGATACTTGGCTTACTTTAGCCATTTTACTACTTGTTCGACCACGTGCACTTGCGTGTAGTTGCGAACCAGACCGAACACATTACAACTCGTTAAGTCCTACATGATCTTACATCACGTGTCCTTATATTAGTGGAGTAATACACTAGAAGCAAGCCTATGGTTCATGAAATGATGCATGTGAAATCTTTGGGAGAGAGAGCGAAATCGTGTTCATATACCCCTACATGTAATGCTTTGGAAATCGTATGATTGCAAATGGGGAGATTCTCTTGTGTTGTGAGGGAACATGCTTGATAAGAGATTAAATTTCGTGTCGGATGTCTTGATCAGTTGATTTGCATAAGTTTGCCAAGATCACGAGTCAATTCTTTAGTCTAGGAGGTCTTAATGTGGGGTATGTCATTGTATTGATGAGACCATGCATGTTTTCTTGGTGATTTGCTAGATTAAATAAACGGTATAGCCGTAGCTTGAATTGTCGAGCCAAAGTAGCTATGCGTGGGTATGAATTGCATGAGATGTGAGAGTATTGTTCAAGGATGAACAAGGTTTTAAGTGTGGGGTAAGTGATCTTGGGCAGAATTATATGCCCAAGTGATACTCAAATGCTTCATTTCGTCTTTGTTATCTATCGTTATTTGTGCATTCTCATGTGATTTGTAGTTAAAATGTGAATTTATACTAACCAACATGATTAGTGTTGTTTTGCAGGTAAAATGGAATTTTGGGAAGCTAAGATACATGTTGGTAAAAATCAGGAATGGACTTGGAAGCAAGGAGTGGAAAAGGTTAAGGAAGAGCAGCAAAAATAAGGGCTCAGCGATGGAGCTGTGTCACGCTGCCATCGCGGAGGAATTCTACCTTGGGTGATTTAATTTTGGCCATTTCTAGTGAAGCCTCGCGTTATCTCCGTGACAAGGAGGCAATTCCACGCGATGCAAGTCGTGGAACGTTGAGTACAATTACCTGGGACATCAATTTCCAGTGTAGGTGCGCGATAGCACCGTGGAACGTTGGCCAGGCTCAGCGATGCAAGTCGTGGCACGCCAAGGTGAAAATTCTGAGGAGCCTAATTCCAGAGAGGGTCCGCGATACCCCCGTGGCATGGAGGGACTGCTCCGTGATACACTCCGTGCCACGTTGCTTGTTATTCTGGGAAAAATTTTCAATAGTATAAATAGCACACTTAGGTTTATTTTTAAATATTCTGACTTGGTTGAGCAAGAACGTGGGTTATAGGCAGTTGAGGGGACGAAAATTCTAGGGTTCTTCTCTATCTCTTTCTCTTTTATCTCAATTGTTTGTATGATTTATACTCATTTGATGATGTTTAATCCACAAATGAGTGGCTAAATTCACTTCTTGCTGAGGTTAAGAACAATTGTAGTGGAATGTAATTGTTGATCATTTTAGTTTTCATCTTTTCTTCAATGGTTGTTCTATCAATTCTTGTTCTTACTGCATTAATGTCTGGCCAATGTTAATGTATATCTAAAAAATCCAATTTTGATTTTGAGAAGGAAAGAAATTGGAAAGTTGTGAATTGGTAGGATATGATCTCTTCTTAGTTTGGGAAAATTGAGAATTGATTTACATTCAGAATAGAAATATATCTGAAAGTCTTGTTAGTCTATTAAGGAATTGGTTTTGTATGGCTAGAACATGAAATTCTTTTATCACAGAAATGTAGATTGAAGGTTCATGATTCTTAAGTTGGATAGGAGACGAAAGTTTCAATCCATAGGCAATAATTCTTGACTAGCAACCGAAGGAAAGATTAACTGAATTGTATCGATAAATTAATTCCCTGCATGTTCGTTTTAACCTCAGCATGCTCATTACAATAGTTCAGACTCACTTTATAATTTTGTCTTAGATTCGTATAAATTAGGAACCTACAACTCTCGAAATATTATTTATTTTGTTGTCTGCATTCTTAAAGATATAGTTCATTAACACTTAAGTTAATTTTTACCTTGGTTCAGTCCCTGTGGGATCGATACTTGGCTTACTTAAGTCATTTTACTACTTGTTCGACCATGTGCACTTGCGTGTAGTCACCACAGAAGCCCGAACAAGTTTTTGGCGCCGTTGCCGGGGACTGGCAATTGGTAAAATTGTTTTCTTAGTGTTAGTTTACAATTTCTATATAAGTGCTGACAACTTGATCTTAGCCTGTCTTTTGCAGATATTGAATTTTGTTGAACATTGGCAAGAGACAAGGAGTTGGTGGATTCATACATAGAGCCGGAAAGACAATTTCATCGTCAAAGAAAGGAAGCTCTAGAGAAAAAGCTATAGTTGCTCAGACAGGCAATTTTGGAGCAACAACAGAATCCACCATTTGTGAGGGCAGTGTTAGTGCTCGAGGAAATGGCAGCTAGGCCGGTTCGCGAAGTGGCAATCCCACATGCTAATAATGTTACATCAAGTATTCGCAGACCTGAGCCAGGAGGGAGGTTTGAGCTTAAACAGAACATGGTGCAATTGTTGCACACCAACGGCCAATTCACAGGTCTCCCTCACGAAGATCCACAACATCGGCAAAACTTTTTGGAGATATGTGACACTTACATCCCCGCTGGAGTATCATCCGATTACGTAAGGCTTACATTATTCCCATTTTCATTATTGGGGGAATCAAAGAGGTGGTTGAAAGTTGAACCACCTAACTCTATCACCACGTGGGATGATCTTGCAAGAAAGTTTTTGATAAGATTCTTTCCATCCGGGAAAACAGCAAGACTTAGAAGTCAGATTCTAAGTTTTAAACAAAGAGAGGGGGAGAATCTGTATCAAGCTTGGGAAAGGTTCAAATCATTACTAAGGGATTGTCCTCACCATCAACAGTCCAATGATGTGCTGGCGCATACTTTCATAGAGGGTTTGGAACCCCACACAAAAATTTTGCTAGACTCAGCAGCTGGGGGACAAGCATTAGAAAAGACTTATGAGGAGCTGTATACTTTGTTAAATCGTATTTCGCAGGAAAATACAGAGTGGAATGCGGACTCTTCAAAAGGAGGAACAAGGAAAGCGGCAGGAGTCTTTGAAGTGGATGGTTTTACAGCGATCGCTGCACAGATAGCTGCATTGCAAAATCAACTCAACACCCACTTCAACAATATGAGCTTGAATCAACCTCAAGCCCCAGTTAATGTAGTGCAGCAGATTTGGTGTGAAGTATGCAGTAGTAATGAACACTCAGCTGAGTGTTGTGGTGCAAATCCAGATTCTGTGAACTTTGTTGGGAATGTACAGAGAAATAATCACCAACAGTATGGCAATAATTACAACTCGAATTAGAGGAATCATCCGAATTACTCATGTGGTAGTAACAACCATCAAGGCAGAGTTCGAATCAGGGTGCGCAGAGAAATCAAGGAGGGCAGCAGAATTATCAATCTCAATACAGAGGAAACAATGCACCTCCTCCACCACCCATCAGCATTGAGGAAATGTTCAAAACAATGATAGCACCAAGCTCAATTGCAGGTTGATTATATGAAATTAGCGGCATACTTAAAAAACAACCAGTTAGCTACAAAGGCATTGGAGTACCAGTTTGGACAACTAGCTGGAGCTCAAAAAACCAGGCCCAGAGGAGGACTACCGAGTGACAGTGACTCGAATCCCAACCAGGTCAATGCAGTGACCACAAGGAGTGGTTTACAACTCAAGGAGGTGGAAACAGAAAGATCACCTCAGAAATCAGGAGCAGTGGAAAAAGATAGGGAACATGATGATGAGAGGGGGAAGGAGAAGGTAGCTGAAGCAGAAAGACCACCACCCCCGGTCCTTCAAAGATTAAAGAAACACAAGGAGGAAGCGTGTTTTAAAAAGTTCATGGAGGTGCTTAACCAGGTACACATTAATTTACCTTTGGTTGATGTTTTGCAGGGAGTGCCGAAATATGCAAAGTATATCAAGGACATCGTAGCTAACAAAAGCAGATTAACGGAGTATGCTACAGTGGCGCTTACTGAGGAGTGCACTTCCCGGATACAGAACAGGTTGCCAACAAAGCTCAAGGACCCTGGGAGCTTTACAATTCAAATCACAATTGGGCAATGTATCCGAGCTCGCGGATTATGCGATTTGGTAGCGAGCATTAACTTGATGCCGACATTGGTGTTCAAGTAGTTGGGGCTGGGCAGTCCTAGACCAACTATAGTGATCTTGAAGTTAACGGACCACTCTTTGGCTAGACCAGATGGCATTGTGGAGGACATGCTGGTGCAAGTGGGCTCCTTTATCTTCCCGGTAGATTTCATTGTCTTAGATTTTGAGCTGGATGCGGAAGTCCCATTTATTTTGGGACGTCCTTTCTTGGCAACCGGGAGAGCTTTGATTGATGTAGCTGCAGGGTAGCTAGCCATGCGGGCTCATGATGAGCATTGATGAGCTTCGATCATTTTGGAGATAGAGATACTTATGAGATGGTGCAAATGTTAAATGAACCAAAGTGGTATCTCAGGAAGCATGACTTTCAGCCTTTAATGAGGTCCTTGGAACCATTGCCGAAACCATCTATTGAGGAAGCACCAAAACTGGAGTTGAAAACATTGCCTCCACATTTGAAATATATCATTGGGGGAAGATGACACTTTGCCAGTCATCATCTCCGTAGAATTGATGGAGGCACAGGCAAAAGGAAACATTGGTGGTTCTCAAAGAAGGAAGAAAGCGATGGGCTGGCAGATGTCAGATATTCGGGGTATCAATCCAGCTTTTTGCACACACAGAATTTTCATGGAGACAGGAGCAAAGCCAACTGTACAACATCAGCGGACGTTGAATCCGATGATGAAGGATGTGGTTAGGAAAGAAGTAATATAGTGGCTTGATGCAGGTGTGGTCTATCCTATTTCGGACAGCGAATGGGTCAGCCCCGTTTAGTGTGTCCCAAAGAAAAGAGGGATGACCGTGGTCACCAATGAGAAAAATGAGCTGATCCCTACACGCACCGTCACAGGCTGGCGGATTTGCATGGACTACAGAAAGCTCAATGAAGCCACAAGGAAAGATCACTATCCTATCCTGTTCATTGATCAGATATTGGACACATTGGCTGGACAAGAATATTATTGTTTCCTTGATGGGTACTCTGGCTATAACCAAATAGCCATAGCACCGGAGGACCAGGAGAAGACTACTTTCACATGTCCTTATGGGACATATGTTTTTAGGCGGATGCCATTTGGTTTATGCAATGCACCCGCCACATTCCAGAGATGCATGATAGCGATCTTTCCCGACATGGTGGAAGATTTCGTCGAGGTATTTATGGATGATTTTTCTATTTTCGGTAATTCATTTGCTACTTGTTTGCAGAATCTTGATAGGGTGCTAGCTCGCTGTGAAGAATCCAACCTTGTACTCAACTGGGAGAAATGTTATTTATTAGTCAAGGAGGGTATCGTCCTTTTCCATAAAGTGTCTTGCAAGGGGTTGGAGGTCGATCGTGCTAAGATCGAAGTTATTGAAAAGCTACCACCACCTGTGTCAGTGAAGGGTGTTCGCAGTTTTCTCGGGCATGCAGGGTTCTACAGACGCTTCATTAAGAATTTCTCTCAAATTTCTAAACCAATATGAAGGTTGCTAGAAAAAGAGGTGAAGTTCGAGTTTGATGAAGATTGTGTCAAAGCATTCGAGGAGTTGAACCAGAAATTGATAAAAGCACCTATCCTTATTTCTTTGGACTGGAAACAACCATTTGATTTGATGTGTGATGCAAGAGATGTGGCTGTGAGAGCTGTATTGGGGTAGCGGAGGAATAGAAATTTTTCATTCTATTCATTATGCAAGCAAAACACTGGACGCTGCCCAAGTTAATTACACAATCAGAAAAGGAGATGCTAGCATTGGTGTTCACGTTTGATAAATTGAGGTCATATTTGGTGGGTTCTAAAGTAGTGGTGTATACCGATCATGTAGCAATTCGGTATCTGTTTAACAAGAAGGATGCAAAGCCCAGGCTGATCAGAATGATCTTGTTGTTGCAAGAGTTTGACCTAGAGATTAAGGACAAAAATGGGAGCGAGAATCAAGTGGCAGATCACCTATCGCGAATGGAAAGTCAGTCGTATATGAAGGAAGGTGACAACATCAAAGAGGAGTTCCCGGATGAGCAGCTCTTGGCAATAAGGGAAGCTGAGATCCCTTGGTATGCATACATTGTGAATTTGCTAGTGAGTGGAGTCTATCCACCGGAGGCTACAGCTCAGTAGAGAAAAAAGTTGAGGCATGATTGCCGGTATTTTATTTGGGATGAGCCGTACTTGTTTAAATAGGGACCGGATAAGGTGATGAGGAGATGCATCCCGGAGAGCCAGATTGCAGAAGTGTTGAGGAGTTGTCACTCTTCATTATATGGAGGGCACCACGGAAGCTAGCGGACAGTGCACAAGGTGCTACAGTCAGGTTTCTTTTGGCCTACACTGTTTAGAAACTCTATGGCATACGTAAAAATGTGTGATAGATGTTAAAGGACAGGCACAATTGGTAGGAGGCAAGAGATGCCGTTGTAGCGTATATTTGAAGTGGAGATCTTTGATGTATGCGGTATAGATTTCATGGGCCCGTTCCCACCGTCATTTGGTAATCGTTACATCTTGGTGGCCGTTGATTATGTATCAAAGTGCGTTGAAGCAACAGCTTGCCCTAGGATGGTAATGAAATTTGTTAAAAAGCACATTTTCACCAAGTTCGAGACACCCCGAGCCATTAACAGTGATGGAGGGGCTCATTTTATAAATGCAAGTTTCAAGAATTTGCTAGCTAAGTATGGGGTGCACCATAAGGTAGCAACAACATATCATCCCCAAACTAGTGGGCAAGTGGAGGTGTCGAACAGAGAAGTAAAGTAGATTTTACAGAAGACAATGAATGCACAATGTAGTGATTGGTCAAGCAAACTCGACGATGCATTGTGGGCTTATAGAAATTCTTACAAGACACCAATTGGGACTTCTCCGAACAGATTGGTCTATGTAAAGGCTTGTCATCTGCCCGTGGAGCTAGAACACTGAGCTTTCTAGGCTGTGAGGAAATTGAACATGGATTTAGAGCTAGCGGGTAAGAAGAGGCTAAGGGAAACCTTCCTTGCATGTCATGGGAGTCCTTGATGTATGTTAGTGTAATACTATTATATAATCCGACACCCTGAGGAGGCTTTATCCAGGGAAGAATGCCTTACAACTTGAAACATTCATACTAACCCTACAGATCTTAACAAACAATCTCGATTCGCATGCCCGCCTAGGCCAATCAGATTCAGGTGAGGCAATATGTAATGCCCCAAAAACTTAAAAACTAGATATGGGACTTAAATCAAAAAATTCGGAAATCTGTAGAAAATGTCTCAGGACGACTCACCTAACGACTCATTGTGAGGCCTAACGACTCGTTAGGTCAGTCGTGGGAAGGAGGAATTAGAAGTGTGAAGTGAGAAGGAGTGTACTTGACAGATGGTGATCACGAGTCGTGGTCACCCATAACGACTCGTCATGTGACTCGTGGTCAAGCCTAGTATAGAACTTCAGAAGTGAAGCAGTGAGGTTCACGACTTGTGACCACGAGTCGTGGTCAGTCACCATGACTCGTTAGGTCCCTCGTGATGACTTGCTAAGGATCCATGCAGTGTACTCAACGGGGGTGACCATGAGTCGTGGTCAGTCACCACGACTCATTAGGTCACCCGTTAGGGTCACCTGGCAGTTTTTCCCAGCGATTTTTTAAGGGCTATTCAGTAATTTCTTATTCTCCTAAGCTTTAAAATACATCGTTTTGGATGTAATTTCAGACATATTAGAGGATTTGGACGGTTCCTCCCCTCATTCGCACGTTTATTCTTAGAAAACTTATCGAAAGTCCTCTCAAGAAACTCTCAAGCAGGCTTAGGGTTTTCTTTCATCGCAGCAGTTCAGGTCTTCTTCTTCTGGGAATTCTTAGCTAGGTTTATGGGAATTCAACAAGGGGATTTTCCTTCCTTATGTCCCCCAAAACCCCCTCATAGTATCTCTTTCAGATTTAGCCCTAAGCTATCAAATTCAAAGAAATTTTCATGTTAGTTTCATTAATTTCACCTAGGATAATATCCATGTTTATTGATCATATGATCTTCATCAGTTCCTAAGTAAATTATTGATGTTCTTGCCAAAGTGAATTTAAGCCTTAAATTTCTGAGTAAAGGCTATTTGTGTATTAAAAATTCCGTCTAGTTTGTGGAGTATGTTTTGGGTTGAATTTAATAGTAATTCTTATTATATATATATATATGTTGAGCAAATATTCCATTGATAAGAATGATTTTAGCCTTGTTGGATGAGATTTCTTTAATTCTTGAAATTTTGCTATATTTTGAAATTTTCGTGTTGTTGGAATGAGTTGAGTTCTCTGTTAGATGCTTAGTAGTTTAGTTCAATTAGAACGTAGAACCTCTTTAGAACTATATAGAAAGTGTCAACTAATCAGTTTGACTTCAGTCTTTTCCTGAGGTGTCAGTGGCGCCTCCCAATTATCAGAATCAAACTCAGAATCTAGTTTATTGGTCCATTAGGTGGTCATGACATTTTAGATATATATATATATATATATAGCTCTGACCAGCCCCAGGACCCCAGTTCAGCTTACAATTTGTTCTTCGACGGTTACGATGCTTCTAGATAAGTAGCTCTGACCAGTCTAGAACCCAGTTTCAGAATCTGGTCCAGATAAGGCTCTCAGGGTACTTTGAATTATACGTCCCTGACTAGTCTTGTACCCCAGTTTCGAGCTATTAGCCTAGTAGTTCAGTTTAGGTTTTCCAGTGGGAGTAGGACTTAGCACCGAGTGGGCCGGGGTTCCAGTGCACCCAAGTCCCCAAAACTGCGTTGCGAGTATAGGTCCCGCCAGGATCGGAGGGGTGGGTCATTTGGCACTCAGTCTCAGGCCCACAATACTAGGAACAAGTATCCAGCTTGTCCCAAGTATGGTAGAAACCACCAGGGAGAGTGCCTTCAGGGTCGAGAGGGTTGTTTTGATTGTGGGCAGCTTTGACATCGGCTTAGGGAGTGCCCGTCACCAGGGCGAGGGAGATCAAAATCTACTACATCATCAGCTCCAGCAGGCCGACCAGCTCAGTAGGCCAACACATCAGGTACAGATGGCGGTCAACGCCAAAATCGTTTCTACGCTCTATCTTCCTGTCAGGATCAGGAGAGTGCTCACCCAACGTAGTCACGGGTATGTTACGTCTCTTTCATCTAGACATTTATGCCCTTCTATATCCAGGAGCCACTCTTTCATTCGTGACTTCCTACATAGAAGTCTAGTTTAATATCAGTCTAGAGGTCCTCTCAGAGCCATTCTTAGTCTCCACCCCAGTTGGTGAGTCAGTTAGAGCCAGCCCGGGTGTATAGAAACTGCCCAGTCTCAGTCCTAAATAAAGTCATCCCAGCTGACCTTGTAGAGTTAGACAAGGTCGATTTTGACCTTATCCTTAGCATGGATTGGTTACACTCCTGCTATGCCTCAGTTGATTGCTGAACTAGAGTTGTCAAGTTCCAGTATCCAAATGAACCGATGTAGAATGGACGGGCAACAGTTCAGCGCCTAAGGGTAGGTTTATTTCCTACCTTAAGGCCCAGAAACTCATCTCCAAGGGATGTATTTATCATCTAGTTCAGGTCAAGGAGTCCAACTCTGAGACCCCAACTATCAAGTCAGTTCCAGTGGTCAGTGAGTTCCCATATGTTTTTCCGGAGGATCTTCTCGGAGTTCCCGCTGAACGGGGAATAGATTTCGAAATAGATCTCCTTACAGATACCTATCCCATCTCCATCCCTCCTTATAGAACGACTCTAGCTGAGCTTAAGGAGTTGAATAAGCAACTGAAAGATCTTCTTGACAAGGGTTTTATCAGAGCTAGCATCTCTCCCTGGGGTGATCTAGTACTATTCGTTTTAGAAAGACGATACCCTCAGAATGTGCATAGATTACCGTCAGCTGAACAAGGTCACAGTCAAGAACAAGTATCCCCTACCCGAAAATGATGACTTGTTTGACCAACTTCAGAGAGCCAGTTGTTTCTCAAAAATCGATCTCAAGTCAGGGTACTATCAGTTAAGGTTTAGAGAGTGTGACATACCAAAAACAACATTAAGAACTCGGTATGGTCATTACGATTTTGTGGTGATGTCCTTCGGGCTAACAAACGCCCCAGCAGCTTTCATGGATTTGATGAATAGGGTCTTCAAGCAGTACCTGGATATGTTCATCATTCTATTTATCAACGACATTCTAGTGTACTCCAGAAATGAGGAAGAACATACCAATCACCTAAGGTTAGCATTACAGACACTCAGGGACCACCAATTGTTTGCCAAGTTCAGCAAGTGCAAAATTTGGTTAAAGTCCGTGACTTTCTTAGGTCATGTGGTCTCACGTGAATGAATACATGTAGAACCTCCAAAATTAGCAGCAGTGAAAGATTGGCACAGACCTACCTCTCCTACTGAAATCAGGAGTTTTTTGGGCTTAGCTGGATATAACCGGTGGTTTGTGGAAGGTTTCTCCTCTATAGCATCTCCTCTGACTAAGCTAACTCAAAAGAAAGTGAAATTTCAGTGGTCGGATGAGTGTGAGAAGAGTTTTCAGGAGTTAAAGACTCGACTCACTACAACTCCAGTTTTAACCTTGTCGGAAGGATCAGACAGGTTGGTTATTTATTATGATGCTTCTAGAGTTGGACTCGATTGCGTTCTGATGCAGCGGGGCAAAGTGATAGCCTATGCCTCCAGACAACTCAAAATTCATGAGAAGAATTATCCAACTCATGACTTGGAGTTTGAAGCAGTGGTATTTGCACTAAAAATATGGAGACATTACCTTTATGGGGCTCATGTGGATGTGTTCACAGATTACAAGATCCTTCAGTATGTGTTCATCCAGAAGGACCTAAACCTGTGTCAGAGACGGTGGTTGGAGCTGCTAAAGGACTATGACATGAGTGTGTTGTATCACCCAGGTAAAGCCAATGTGGTGGCTGACACCCTAAGCAGACGGTCTATAGGGACTGTGGCTTACATTGAGGAAGGCAAGAGGGAGTTAGCGAAAGATGTTCACAGACTAGCTCGGTTAGGGGTGCAGTTGGTGGATTCAGCTGAAGGTGGTGTGGTAATGCAAAGCAGGTCAGATTCATCCTTGGTAGTTGAAGTCAAGTCCAAACAGGATGAGGATTCCATCTTACTTAAGCTTAAGCGAGCAGTCCTTAGAAAAGAAATAGAAGCTTTCTCCCAAAGGGGAGATAGGGTGCTCTGTTACCAGGGCAGGTTATGTGTACTGAATGTTGGTGAGTTGAGACAGCAGATACTGGCTGAGGCACACAACTCAAGATATCCATTCACCCTGGTGCTACAAAAATGTATCGCGATCTGTGGGATATTTACTGGTGGAATGGTATGAAGAGAGACATTGCTGAATTTGTAGCCAAGTGCCCAAACTGCCAGCAAGTCAAGGTGGAGCATCAAAGACCAGAAGGCATGACTCAAGATATCAGTATACCAATATACAAGTGGGAAGAAGTAAATATGGACTTCATCACAGGTCTACCCCGGACTCGTCGGTAGCATGACTCAATCTGGGCAGTAGTAGACCGGATGACTAAGTCAACTCACTTCCTCCCAGTCAAAACCACAGACTCAGCTGAGGACTATGCCAGACTTTACATCCAAGAGTTAGTTAGACTCCATGGGGTGCCTTATTCTATCATTTCAGATAGAGGAACTCAGTTCAACTCACACTTTTGGAAATCCTTTCAAAAGGGACTAGGCACTCAGGTCAAGCTCAGCACAGCTTTCCACCCACAGATCGATGGGCAAGCTGATAGGACTATTCATACCCTAGAAGATATTCTAAGAGCGTGTGAGATTGATTTTAAGGGGAATTGGGATGACCATTTTCCTCTTATCGAGTTTTCATACAACAACAACTACCACTCTAGCATTCATATGACCCCATTTGAAGCATTATATGGAAGAAGGTGTAGATCGCCTATAGGGTGGTTCGAGGTTGGTGAAGCTACCTTGGTAGTGCCAGACTCAGTTCATGAGGCAACGCGAAAAGTTCAGCTCATTCGAGAAAGGTTGAAAACTACTCAGAGCCGTCAGAAATCTTATGCCAATATGCGGAGAAGAGAGTTGGAGTTTACAGTTGATGATTGGGTTTACCTAAAAATCTCGCCAATGAAAGGGGTGATGAGGTTTGGCAAGAAGGGAAAGCTGTCCAAGGTACGTGGGAACTTACAGAATTTTGAGGCTTATCAGCAATGTAGCCTAGAATTAGAACTACCATCAGAACTACCAGCTATACAACCATTTTTCCATGTGTCACTATTGAAGAAGTGCATTGGAGATCCAACCTCAGTTGTGCCATTGGACAGTGTACAAAATAAAAGATAGCCACTCGTATGAGGAAGTACCAGTCCAGATCCTTGACCGTCAGGTTCGTATGCTAAGGAACAAGGAAATAGATTTGGTCAAAGTCTTATGGAGAAATCAACATGTTGAGGGAGCTACATCGGAGGCCGAAGCAGATATGATGGCCAAATACCCGCACTTGTTCTCTACCGACTCTGTATAGCTTAAAATGTTAGTTTTTCCTTAGAAACTTATTTAGTTGTGGAATTAAATTCATGTGTATATGTATCTTTTAAGACATTGGATGTATGTATGAAAAGAGAATTCAATTCAGTTATGTATCTTGAAATGGAGTTAGTCATTCCGTCAGTTTTGGAGTTAAATGAATAATATCTGGAATTTTGGTTGTTATTCTCTGCTTTCCTGTGTGTTTTCTAACATTCGAGGACAAATGTTTCCAAGGGGGAGATATTGTAATGCCCTAGAAACTCAAAGACTAGATCCAGGACTTAAATTAGAAAATCTACAAAAAATGTCTCACGACGACTCACCTAACGAGTCCTTGTGAGACTTAACGACTCGTTAGGTCAGTTGTGGGAAAGAGGAATTAGAAGTGTGAAGTGAGAAGTAGTAATATGGTGACCACGAGTTGTGGTCACCTGTAACGACTCATTGTGTGACTCGTGATCAATCCTAGTATAGAATTTCAAAAGTGAGGCAGTGAGGTTAACGACTGGTGACCACGAGTCATGGTAAGTCACCACGACTCGTTGGGTCCCTCGTGGTGACATGCTGAGGATCCAGGCAGTGTACTCAACGGGGGTGACCATGAGTCGTGGTCAGTCACCACGACTTGTTAGGGTCACCTGGAAGTTTTTTCCAGTGAGTTTCTAAGGGCTATTTAGTAATTTCCTATTCTCCTAAGCTTTAAACTATGTCATTTTGAATGTAATTTTAGACATATTAGAGGGTTTGGATGGTACCTCCCCCCATTCTCACGTTTATTCTTAGAAAACTTATCGAAAGTCCTCTCAAGAAGGCTTAGGGTTTTCCTTCATTGTAGAAGTTCAAATCTTCTTATTCGGGGAATTCTTAGCCATGTATGTGGGAATTCAACAAGGGGATTTTCCTTCCCTTGTGTCCCCTAAAACCCTCCCATAGTTTCTCTTTCAGTTTAGCCCTGAGCTATCGAATTCAAAGAAATTTTCATGTTAGTTTCGTTAATTTCACCTGGAATAATATCCATGTTTATTATTCATATGATCTTCATTAGTTCCTAAGTAAATTGTTGATGTTCTTGTCAAAGTGAATTTAAGACTTAAATTTCTGAGTAAAGGCTATTTGTGTATTAAATTCCATCTAGTTTGTGGAGTATGTTTTGGGCTGAATTTCCTAGTAATTCTTATTATATATATATATATATATGTTGAGCAAATATTCCATTGATAAGAATGATTTTAGCCTTGTTGGATGAGATTTCTTTAATTCTTGAATTTTTGCTATATTATGAAATTCTCGTGTTGTTGAAATGAGTTGAGTTCTCTGTTAGCTGCTTAGTAGTTTAGTTCAGTTAGAATGTAGAACCTCTTCAGAACTATACAGAATATGTCAACTGATCAGTTTAACTTCAGTCTTTTCCCGAGGTGTCAGTGGTGTCTCCCAGTTATCAGAATCAGACTCAGAATCTAGTTTATTAGTCCATTAGGCGGTCATGACATTTTAGATATATATACATATATCTCTCTGAACAGCCCCAAGACCCTAGTTCAGTTTACAGTTTGTTCTTAGACGGTTACGAAGCTTCCAGATAAGCAGCTCTGACCAGTGTAGAACCTAGTTTCAGAATCTGGTCCAATAAGACTCTTAGGGAACTTTAAGTTATATGTCCCTGACTAGTCTTGGACCCCAGTTTCAAGCTATCAGCCTAGTAGTTCAGTTTAGGTTCCAGCGGGAGTAGGACTTAACATAGAGTGGGCCGAGATTCCAGCGCACCCAAGTTCCCAAAACTACGTTGCCAACATAGGTTTCAATATTACTTGGCCTGATTGGCCACGGACTTTTTTGATCACCTAGTTCATTCCTTTATAATCTGGCAAGGTATATTGGGTCCTACTGGTGGGGTGTATACATTGGACTCCACGTCTAGCTGACGTGGTTATATGTCGGTTAGAGACTCTCCCTCTAGCCAGCTCAGTTTCAGTCTTAGTTTTGACAGTTTAGTTCAGTTTAGATCAGTTTAGTGTGGTCTCTTAGACTCAGTGTTTCAGACTTAAGGAATGTCTTTGACCATCAGACAGGTTCATCTTGACCATTTCTGTTTACATCAGTAGTTCAGTTCAGTTTACTTGTTGGTCATTGCATGTCATTTCAGTTCAGACTTTGTATTTCAGTTATGCTTTCTTCCACTTACTCAGTATATTCAAAGTAATGACGCATACTTTTATGTTGTATCGTTTCATGATATAGCTGCAGGTTCCTAGACTCAGCAGTGTTAGCCGCCACGATTCAGATCCTCCTTATTCGCAGTTGAAGTGTGCATCCTCATCATTCGAGGGCCTTATTTCATTTTCTTGCAGTTAGATTACAGAGTTTATTAAAACTTAGAGTTAGCTGGGAGCTTGTCCCAGTAACTCATCAGTTAGAAAGAAAGCTTTTAGACTGCAGATGTTCAGATTTCATGTTTTAAGTTTTATCTTAAATTTCATAAAAATGCTTTTATGTTATTACTTTAAAATTTCTGTTGTGCATGTTTTACTCAGAATACCAGTGTATGATAGACTAGGGGTTGACTTGGGGTCACTTGTGACTCCAAGTACCGTGTTACGTCTAGGGTGTAGTCTCGGGGTGTGACACATCAGAACACAGGCGTGTGCTATACGATAGTATTTTTTATGTCAAGTGTGATGTCGTTTCACATTGAGGCGATCGTGAAATTTTTGTGTCCTATAAAAGAAGGATCTAAGGAGAATAGAATGCATTACAAAAATTCAATGTGACATCATATTTGTCTTTTGTTGTTATTCCCTTAGAATTCTCATGGAAAAACCTTGGAAACCTCCCCTTTATTATATATTCTTTCCCTTTTAAAAGATTGTGATCTTATATTGAATCACCACCTTTGCATTATAGTCTAAAGGAAATAAACTTGATTAGACTTAATTCACTTGCCTTAACCCTTTTTTTTTTACAAATTTTATTGTTAACTAAAATGATGATTTTTTTCAGTAAATAGTTTGGTGTCATATGTGGGAATAGACAATTGGTGGGGTTATTTCGATCTGTTGTTGTAGCCCCTTGCTGAAGCATCAAGGTCTAACAACTGGAAAGATGACACCAGATTTGGGACTTAACATGATGGACTTCGGTCTATCCTCAACGCAGCGTCCCTCCGCCCATGAGTTTTTTGTAACCAATGAAATCTATGAACATGTAAAGGCCGAAATACCCTCAATGACGAGGGTTAAGCCAAGGGTGAGGAAGGGAATGAAAATGGTGGACCATATCTCGCCCTAAAATATAATTGGATGAAGAACGGAGCCTTAGCAACTCTAAGGATAAATGAGTCTAAGAAAGTACCCATGATCGTATATTGAGGTAGAACCCCATCTCTGTAATTGCTAACCTAAACTAATCATGGGAGTGTCAGAAATATTAGAGGCCTCTTGAGAGATAAGCCATGAGGATGAAGTCAAAAGCTTCCTGGGCCTCATCAATTGAAGTAGCCGAATGTTAATTGGACAGAATACGACTTTTCCAAGTATCGTGTAACCATATAGTGCTCTCGAATAGAGGCGCTGTATCTGCAAAAAGCGTGTACAGTAGAAGCTAAGGTTAACCAATACTGACTCTCCATTCCACAAATGATGCACCTATTCTCTAGAACCTTGTCACCCAATTACTCTAAGCACAGAGCTCGAGGTTGAAAGATACTTTTCTCAAGGACTGCTATCAAGTCATGGAAGTCCTTGCCATACAACCAAGATATCGAAGGGAGGACATGTTCTTAGACTATGTAAATGTTCAGCTACGCAAAATGATAGGATAACAACTGTTCATATTCAGGAAATGCTAAGTCTAGATGCTGAAGAGTTTAAACCAGTCAGTGTAAGAGTAAGAGGCGAAGGACAAACACTAGGACTATCGATTTTCATCACAGTAATGATACTAATAGTTCTTTACTAGTTGTAGCCTCAATAACCCCACTTAGGTTGTTGACAATAGATGATGAAGACAACACTCATTTGTAAGAACATGATGGTCAGGTATCAAGGAAAAACTTCACCCTCAAAATCTCCCAAGCCAAGCAAACAATAGACAACAATAAGAATAAAACATAAAAGACCAAGATTGCATCAAGAAAGCAGGACTATCCGAGCAAATGATGCACCCGAGGTCAGAATTGACAAAACATAAAAGATATCTCCATAAGAACCCACCAGAATTGGGATCCAAAACGATTGTAGAAAGACTCCAACATGTGGATTCTAGTCTCGCGCTCCAAGATGGATTAACCTTACAATCCTTGTTTAACCGAACCATGTATTACAAGGGCCACTTATCCCACTTGACATAGGGTTGTTGCCCCAATTTATAAGCAAAATAAAAGCCAAAGCATTTTTTCTGGGTTCTTTGATCTTCGCAATAGCTAAATAAGTTCTCATATTTTGGTGCACCAATATTCCCTTTCAAAAAATGCAATCTTTAGTCTCAAAATTGTAAAAGATCCCGCTAAACAATACAGTCTTTGAACTTAATATCATAAAATCTCCCACCAAAATGATGCAGCCTCTAGACCCATATAGTAACAAGGTTCAAAATAAATCTTTGTGAATCAAATAGGGTCAAGACGTCCTCCCTGAAAGCACCGTAACCAAACCAAAGGTCCTCCTTTGCAAAGAAATGCAGTCTCATCACTATCCTTCTTGCTTATAACTCAGACGATTACTTTTCGGGCATAACTCGTGGTTGATGCTGAATATACGAATTTATGTAAAGAACCTAACCCCCAAAAATTTGAGGAGGAATCTTTTCAAATCCAAGAATGCCTTGCGCAACCACTTTAAAAAAGAACTCAATTCTGGAAAAGGATTGTGTTGGTTGATCCTTACGACTAAGTGTTATCTGCGCAGGTCGCGTGGTTACCTCGATTAACTGCAACATCGAATGTAGTCCTAAATAGGGTCGAGGCGACTGACACCTTTGGTGAAGTATTCCTTTTTTGTGTGGGACCGAATATAATATCCCCGTCCCCTTCCCAAAAAACTTGAGGGGTCTCTCCTCGATCACTAAAATGGATATGGACCCCAAACGCCTCCAAAACAAAACTAGAATCTAAACCTAGAGTGGGAAATCTTTAGATGAACAATTGAGACAATGAAAAGCGAACTGGATCACAGAGGTATTGATCTCATTAATGGGAAATAGACATTATTCCGTGAATGATGAATATGTTCATTTGCATTCAATGGCTGGGAAAGATTATATATTCTTACTTGGTTAGGAAAAATCCCTTAGGATTTTGGTTGATCATTTCTGAGAGACTATTAACATAGGAGACTATAGAAACATTGGAGCATAGCATGGCCAAAGGTATGTTGAATTAAAGAACCTACAGAAAATAGTCCATGGTGTTAGAAACAGTCCCCTAGATATAAAATAGCGGAACCCTAAAAAAATCAAAGAGTGCATGTTACACTTTTTATCCTGATAAAATGCTTAAAGAAGTGACAAGATAATGACACTTCATCAGAAGCATTTGGAGAAGACTTAGTTCTGTGGCAGCCTGAACTGAACAGATACACGACTAAATGGTCTAGGAAAAGAAAACATTGATACTCTTTCATAGGTAGTAATAATTGATCATCATCAGTTCGGCCTATAATATAACCGAGCATCGTTTGAGGCTTCATCCACGGAAGAACGCCTTACAACTAGAAAATTTCATAATAACCCTAGGAATCTCAATAATTAATCTCATGTTGCACGACCGCCTGGGCCAATTATCTTCAGGAGAGGTGTCAGAACGTAGGCACGTGCTATAAGATAACCTTTTTAGTGTCAAGCATGCTCATTAAAACTGTGTTTAGGGTGTAGTTATTGAGTGTGAAAAGCTTGTCCTTTTGAAAACCAGTTCCAAATCGGTCCAGAAACTTGGGGGCTCACGCCACATTTGCGTCCCAAGGGGTAGAGCAACAAGAAAAAAAATGTTGTACTACCCTAATTCTTTTCGACACCCTGTGTATCATAATTGTTGGTGGCTTGTGCTACCTTTTTTGTGGCACAAATGCTACCTCAGTTTGCCATTTTTTGCTTCTTTTGTGATATCTTGCGATGTTGATTCTTTCTTAATAGGTTTTGGTAATTTCTTGACCTTTTCTTTCTTTTTTAGCTCAAATTAGACCTACCCATCAAATCATACCTGATTTCTCCCAAGAGCATGCGAGCGAACGTGGTCATCAAGTAATATAGGATTGGAAGCCCCGATTATCATACCCACAAAGACTTGTCAGTTTAACTGTTCAAGGTTGATTCTTATTTCACTATTCTATCAAACAATTGAAATAGGGAATGGTTTTGAGAGTTAAATTACTAAAACTTTAAATATAAAAATAACTAAAGACAGTTGCAAGCTTGATTTTTACTTCGATGATGATGAATATCTAGGGAAATGGCACTTTGCAATTCCAGGTTGAGTTTTCAAGACGTGATTACAGTAGAACGATTCTTCCTATGGTTCCTAGTTGCTAGTTACTATCCCATTCCATGCTACTATCTCTATCATCAAAGAACTATTTCATGAATCCTAACACCTATATCCGTATGGTCACAGGAGAAATATGAAATGACGGTTATGCCTAATTGTATTTCAACTAAATAGGGTTGAAGGGCATATCCCTATCCTCAACAACAACTTCTATCCTCTCACCAATAGGTTCAAGGGTCTTTGAATTCCTATTCTGTATTTTTGTTTAACACATTCAATACCCTTTTCCAAGTTCAATCGAAAGCCAACAGATTTACTTACAAGGTGATCAGTCTCATAAATAAGCAATTAAAACAAGTAAATGCAAACAACCATTAAAGAAGAATGGAATCTAGATTAAACCAGTCTTTCAAACAATCAACCATCTACCATGGCTAAAACCCTACAATATGAGTTTAGCCACTTATAGACAAGTGGAAAAAATGAATACTTAGTCATTATCATTAAAAAGTAAAGAAATAAAGAAGAGAATAAATCTAGTGTAGAACTTGTCTTCCTCCCAAACGGCTTACAAGCCTCCACAAATGAAATATGGATTGTAAAAATGATCAAAAGATACCTAAAAATTCCCTAGATGATGTATTTATAGTTGATCCTTTAAATGACGCTTCTTCCCTCTAACACTTATCTTAAAAATCAGTAATTTCAGCTCCGGAATGGGTCTGGCACGCCCCTCACCTATAGCCCCAAGTTGGGCTCACATTTTCTCTGAAGTTTGGCTCTAGGCATGCCGAACCATCCATCTCACTAAGGAATTAGCCAAATTTCCACTCTTCTAGATCATTCGGGTGCTCCGAGCCACCTATTTCACCAGAGTGTTAGTCAAACATCTTGGCTTTAGAACCCACCTGGCACGCTGCCTCCTCCATAGCACCAGAATGTTGTGAAATTTCTCTAAGTCCAAAATGTTTCTGGGGCTCCGTGCCTCTCATCTCACCAAGGTTTTGAGTGATAATTCTTCTGAAGTTCCTGTACCAGCCACACCCCTAACTTGATGAACATAATTTCTGATGTTTGGGACCTGGTGCGGGGCGCCAGCCATAGCCCCAGGCCCTTCTTCTCAACTTTTCAAACCTTCACTCTATGGTTTCTTTTGGGTCCTTTTTCCGTGGTTTCTTGCTCAAAACATATCAAATCATTTCTTAGCATATAAAACACACAAACATATGAATTTATGCATTTCATAAGGATTATGAACTCAAAAAATGGTAAATGATGGGAAAAAACAAGGCAAATGGGCATAGAAATATGCCCAACATCACCACCCCACACTTAAGCCATTGTTCAAACTCGAGTAATCCTTAATTCCATACGTAAACTCCTCATTTACCATCACACTTGGTACCTCTAATGATTCACACTCAACCACTAGCATAGAGCATAGATCAAGTGGTTCATCAACATGCAATAATTCTCATCAAGCACATGTAAAGGTTTCACAATCAAGACTACACAAACTCTATACTTGACTCATTTTTTCAAAACACAGGGCCAACATGATTAGGTACTAAATATGAAACAATTGGTACACCAACTCAGACATCTTGTGCCCCTCACTTTTAGTGATGTTCCTCTCTCAGATTATCAATGCAAACACATGAAACATAGAAAGCAAGACACCCTCACGCTCATAAATGATGTAATGAACATATGTCACATACCAAAAGGTTTCCCTTCATGTACATTTAGACTACTTGGTTTTTTTCAAGAGATTCGGATCACGAGGACTTTTTTTTATTGTAATGTTAGCTAAGGGACGGGTAGGAATGATATATCTTTTATAGTGACTACCACCCTAAGCATTTTTAATACATCTTTTCACTTTTCAAGTCCACCACCTTTTTCTTACTTGTTCACCCTTCACTAACTCACATGTTTTATTTCTTTTCTTCTCATGCCCCTTTTTCACTACTTGACTGCTAGTCTCTGCTTAAAGAATCAATAAGAATTTTGCAACTAAAGCTCTCTATCTTTCATTGTCCTAGCAACAAGTAAACAACACAATTCTATTGGCACCCATTTTCCTATTTTCTCCTCTCACCATAAGTTCTTCTTTCTCCCATAATATTATACCTCGGTGGACCTTTACTTTGAAGTATCAAAGTGCCTAGACTACTTTAGATCAATATTTGAGGTTTCACAAGAAGATGGATTAAGCTACTTTCGTGGCTAAGAAAGAATAAAGCTTATGGCTCAAATGGGGTTAACTAGGGAGAATGTACAGGAAGGTGAAACAAACATGGGAAAAACTTGACTTTTTCAAAGAAATGCCTTGATCATATCCCAACTCCCTAACCGCTAGCTATCCTATGTACACTAAGGCAAGTTCTAGATACTACAATATGTACACACAAGACAATTTAGCTCACCTCTCATGGCAACAAGAATCTAGTCGGCTTCCTATAGCTACACAATCACACAATCATATTGAATGACATTTTTATTTCATTATTAAGACATTAGAATTAATTTGAGTCAAGTTATAGAGATATGTGTGTCTCTCATGGATTCCTCACATATGCATTCAAGATGACCACTTTATTGACTCTAGCATAGCAGCTAAGTAGAAGGTCAACAAGCACACAAGTGAATGATTTATGACTCAATCCTAAAAAATTAAAAAAAAATGATGAATTCTCTTAAGAAGATCGTCATCCATGTATCATAGGGAAGGGTCACTATTCTACGACAAATCTGACTCCTAAAAATTTAAAAATTATCCAGTCCAAAAGACCTTTGTTCCGAAAAGAACCAAGGCTAAAATAAAAATCAAAGGGTGGATGAGGTATGCCAATTAGAAAATTTTCAAAGAAAGCTCAATGGACATACTCACCCTTGACCAACAACATTTAGACTCTAAAATTACACTAACAAAATACTACTCAATACAAACAATAATCACTACATCACAAGGCATCCAAATCAACAACATCATCAATACTAACTATTACAAACCAAGACCTAACAAATTATAGAGCTACTACTACGGGGAATGATATTATGCTATAGCCTACTACAAATATAGCAATCAAAGAACATACAGGAATCTTTCCTCCACCCCGCACTTAAACAGTGCACTTTCCTTTGTGCACACACAATCACATCAATAGGTAGGGAAAGGGATTTTCCTAGGCCGCTAAGCATCATCATCAGGATTGTAATCCTGATCCTCATCCTCATCATCATCACCATCTACCTGCATGGAGCCCCTAGTAGCATCATCATCCTCATACATGTCCAGATCATCAACTCCATCAGTGAGCACCGTGGCCTCATCATCATCAAACAGCTCCTCAAAGGCAGGTCCCATTCTACATATCTGTATGGCACTCTCCATGAGTGGGTATCTCACCTCAAGGGCTGCCATCTCCTCATATGTGACAGGTTGACCTCCTAGCCTCAATTGTAAATCTAGCATCTCAAATATGCAACCCTACCAGCTTTCAACTCGAGCCTAACTATCAGTTGTAGTGAGGAGTGGAGCTGTGGAAGTGATGGTCTCCTTCACCTTTGTAACATCCAACATCTTGCTGGCCAGGTGCCCTGCTAGAGGTAGACGAAGATCTGCCTCTTCCTCCTCATTACCTGCTCCTCACAAAACTTGGGTTAAGAGATTTTCACAGCAATATTTCTACCTGAAATTATCCCGTGATCTCCTCATATTGTCCAGGAGCACCACACCAAAGTTGATCGGTATCCCCTTCATAAGCATGTACACAAGCACAACCCGCTCTCTAGTGATTTCTATCATGTGACTCCCCAGGAGAAAAACGGCACAAACTATCTTCACCTAAACTCTTGCCTCCTTATTTAGGTAGGAGAATGCAAGTGTGGAGTGAGTGTCCTTATGGTCCCTTTCCCATCGAGCGGACGAGTGCTCACCACACAGAGTGTGACGAGTGTCATGGAAAGGAGGCTTCTCCAGTAAGATAAAGTACTCCCAAGGGTCTACCTCAGGTGTTCCAATGAAAGCATTGAACCTCTTGTAAGTGAACTGCACCAGCTGGCCCCTTATCTTCACTTTGGTGCTCTCTCCAAATCATGTGTCCCAGTTTGCATAGAACTCCCTTACCAATGTGATCTTTCACTCCTCCGGCTCAGCAAAGATGTATCCAACTCCCAACTCATGGAGCTTATCCCATATGGTCTGGAACTCAAGCGCAAGGAGGCCCTCATCAATCCAATTTTCAGGAGCATACTTAGCCTCCTTTTGTGAGTTGAACCAAGTAAGTCCATGAGGCTCTACCACCTTTGCTCCAAATTTTCTAGTAGGGCCAGCCTTGGCTGCTGATGAACTAGCTCCCTTCAGGCCTTTTTGAAGCCCCTTGATGCTTGGGTGAGCAATCATCACTTCCTTTCTTTTCGATTCCATAACTCTTGCCAATAAAAAATCAAGAACGATAACATTTAATACTAATATTAACTATACTTTAACTTAACAAAACATGGTTGAAAACGTATAATTTCTTGAGAGTTCAGAAGGAAGAAATACTTACTTAAAGCCTGCAATCGTGTAGAAATTATTATGGAGCAATTCTAACAACTTCTACTCAACGGAGTTCCGATTTGCCAGGTGAATTTCAAGAAAATAACTCCGTAGTAATTCTCCCTGCGGGCTTATAACCTGATACCTGAAGTTAGTTTGCATTTAAACGGCGTTTGGCAGCATAAACGGATGAAAATAACTTGAATTCTTCGTATCTCTCTTTCTCTAGTCGAACTTGTTTCAAGGGAATGAATTGAAATGAACTAAGGAACTATTTATATACTTAGGGCGGTGGACTGGGGTCCGTGGCATGGACCCTGTCGCCCCAAAAGTCGGGCATGCCATGGCGCCCAACGCGCAGGGAGGGGGTCCATGGCATGCTGCCCCTGTTGCAGCCTGCTCCGGCCTTCTCCCTCGCTTCCCCGATTTCGTGCTCTTTCAATCTTTTCCCAGGCCCCTTCTCACACCCTTCGTACTCTAAAACTTTGACTAACGTACAAATAGGCCAACTAAATATTAGGAACTTACGGCGTGTAACACATGAATAGGAATGACTTAGAATATATTTTTCCCTCTTAAAACCCACTATTCATAGCTTAGTTTAGGCATAACAATCATAAGAATTACGGAAAAACCCTTACTAAATTCCCAGGAAATAACTGACTGCCAGTTCCAACAAGGGACTGGATGAGTCATCGCCCAAGGGAATGAGTCATGGAATCAGTCGTTGAGTGCACTGACTAATAGACTATCTGGGACTCATCACGGGGGACCTCACGAGTCGTCGTGGTCACCACTCTTCACCTTCACTACCTAAGTTTCAAATTATTACCAATCTGCTGACCACAACCTATCCCACAAATCGTGGGGACTGACCACGACTCGTGCTCAGGTCCGTGGGGACGTCAAATTCCAAAATCTCAACCCAAGCCTTGAACCTCACCATGAGTCTCCTCACAACTCGTGGTCTACCCCACGGGTTACAGAACGACTCATTCTGTGACCTGGTGCCAGATTTTCAGTTTTCTCCGTTTCAACTCTGGGGTTTGATCTTTGGGATTTCAGGGTATTACATGGTTAAAGGTGCAAATCAACATTATCGAAATCATATAAACCATACACAAGTATATGTTTAGCTAACCAAAGTCTAACGCAAGAACGAGTAAACCATAGCCTACCTGGGCACCAAGCTATCGTCCAGATGTTCTCAATTGCGGGCCTGCATCATTTTCTTTATTTCCTTGTGAGAGCTCCTAGCTATGGAGAGTAAATCTCTACCTCCTTGTTCAAAAAGTCTATTTTCTATTTCTAGGCATCTTTGTTAAACCCTTTTTGAGGGACTAGGTTTCAAAATCCAAAAAAGAACGGGATTGGGTAGTTTTGGTCTGTGTCATCTACTGCAGTGGAGACCCTTCCTGCTATAGCAGTTTAACTATGGGGGACATCATCCTGCCACGGCGGACACCCGCTTGGGTCCATCTGATTGCGGCTAAGCCCATTCGAATTTATTCTCCGTGTGCCCTTCGTCTCTAATGAGTTTATTCTGAATTTCTAAAAATTAAAATTCATCCACTTTTATGTGGTCGGAGTGCTATAATAGTTGTGAAGGTCATTATAACTATGTTTAACACCAAGTAGGTCGGGATTTCAGCACAGCCAGTTCTTAGAACTACATGGCACCATAGCTATGATTGGGTCCTCCTTGAGAGTGTCTCCCATACCCGAATGGTCCCATGAGTGATATCACACCTTCATGGTTAATATCTTTGGCAAGGTATGAATACAACTCTCAACTAGGGTTACAAGTTGGGCTCCATGTATGCTCACTTGGAGTATGTCAGTAATAAGAATCTCCCACTGTTCCATGATTTTTCTACACATTCATGTTTATGCTTCACAATACTATGACTTACGATATTTTGGCTCGATATACAGTTTGTGAGATTTACCTATCATGTCAGTCATGTCCAGCTTTATGATTCAGTTTTGAAAACCTTAAGCCATTATACTCAGTTTATGATCAGAAACTCATGTTTTAGCTTATCTTATACTCATAATTTCATAATATCATTTTAATATCATATTTTACTGACCTTACATACTCAGTATATTCAAAGTACTAAATTTACATGGGTGCACTACAACCCATGTTTTACCTTGAATTTACATGGGTGCGCTAGAACCCCAGTCTACTCTGTGTTAAATACTACTCCCAAAATATACATAGTGCTCATAATCATACTTGAAACATGATAGGCTTGCATGTTCTAGTTTAAAAATTATGTAGATTCATAAATTTCTTGAAATACATAAACTCGCCATGAAAAATATGTTGAAATTACAGCTATGATACATAACTTGAAATTAATGAGATTCATAAATACCTGAAAATAGAGAATCATTGAATTTTTGCAAGGAAATCAACCCAATCTTAATCATGAAGTACATATAGAATCATAAGAGAATCAATGCATAAAAGAATATAGAATTGTAGCATAAAAGGGTTGTAACCCTAGAAAATCATAGAATTTGAAATTGGAGAAATGGGAGAATTGAAATCATAAGTTTAAGCTTGGGTTTAGGCATAAGGGTGAAAGGAATCCCTTATTGATAATCCCATATACCTGGGCTTTGTGATTCTTGACTTAAGCTTAAGACCCAAGAGCAACATACAAGATGAACCCTAGCTTCCCTGAGAGCCTTGAGATCTTTGATTTGAAATCTACGATGTTTGGAGAGGGGAATAGGAGTTTAAGCTAAGTAAAACCCTTTAATATCTCCCTTAAGAAACCCAAAACGACCTGGTTTAAGAGTTAAAAAGAATAGGAAGTTATGAAAATACCCCTGGAAACTCGTACTTAAAATTTGTCGATCAATTATCACGGGTCATACCACGAGTAGTTAGTTGTCACCACGACTTTTGGTGACCATCCGTTACTTCTGAACCAGATCTTTCACTTTCTGATCCTATTATTATAGTTTGTCATAATGATTTGTTATTTGACATCATGAGTCATGATGTTCTTTCGTGGCATCTGGACTGGTCTTGAATAATTGTTGAATCTCATGTAATGGCTCATCAGGATGAGTCATTATTTCTTGCCACAAATCGTTATCTGACTTATTGTTTTTGGGCAAATCATGACAAGTTTCTAGACTTTGTCTACTTGCACATGAAGAGGGACATGACAGGTCATTACTTGATCCCACAACGCATGACATGAGTCAGGACATCTGGATCATGAAAATTTCATTAACTGCTCACCACGAATCTGACCATGACTTGTGTCTCTCCTAATTAGTCGTACTGTGACTCGTTCTGTGAGGGAAAAATTTCACTTTTTTTTTGTTTTCTGTTTCATGTCTAGGATTTGACCTTAAGGACTTTTGAAATATTATATTATCTCCCCCTTGGGAACATTCGTCCTTGAATGAAGACTAATAAAGATGAAAGATAGGAAAAGAACTACAATCCTAAGACTGAAAGCAAAATACTGAATACTGATGGAGTGATTGACTCCGAACTGAGATACATATGCTGAATTAAATTCACAAAACATGCATGCATACAATGGGTGTTAAGGGGCCTAGCCGAGCCAGTCCGGTTCTTCAAAATTCAAACCCGATCGGCTTGGGTAGGGGGTTGGATTTCAAGATGGGGATATCGAGTTCAATCAGGCTGGTTTCAACCGGGTTATTTTTAACCAGTACAGTTAGGGGTTCAATCAGATCAGATTGGGCCAGGTTATTAAAAAACTTTAATCAAGTTTTTTTTAAAAGTAATTTTTTAAAAATCAATTAAGTTTTTGTACCGTTGAACTGGGTTGGCTGGGCCGGTTACCCAGTTCTGTGTGATTTGACGCTACCGATTTATACCAGTTTCAATTAATCGGTACCCAAAACTAACCCAGAAAGGTTCCAATTTCACACCAAATCAAGTCATCCCAGCCCACTGGTTATGGGCCATTCCGATCTGGGCTACAACTGATCCAGTTTGGTTTAGTCTCAGCTCAACTCGGCCACTTTAACACCCTTAGTGCATACTAAGACATGAGAGGAATTGAGGGATATCAAAACTGAGTAGAGTACTATGGAGGAAACTAGTACCTCATGCTAGAGCTGAGATGGAAGAGAACAGGTGATGTTACTTGGCCATCATGTCTACTTTGACTTCCTAAATAGCTCCCTCTATAAGTTGATTCCCACAAAGGATTTTCACTTAAGTGACTTTCTTGTTCCTCAACTTACGAACCTGATGGTCAAGGATCTCGATTGATACCTCTTCATAAGTGAGACAATTATTCACGCTGATACTCTCTACAGGCACAACTAAAGTCTTATCGTCAATGCACTTTTTCAACAAAGACACATGAAAAAACTAGATGCACTGATCCTAACTCCGCCGGCAACTCCAACTCATAAGCCACATTGCCGGCACGCCTCAAAATCCTATAAGGACCAATATATCAGGGACTGAGCTTTCCTTTCTTTCCAAATCTCATCACCCCCTTCATGGGTGACCTTTTAGAAATACCCAATCATCAATTGCGAACTCAAGCTCTCTCTTTCTCACATCCGCATAGGATTTCTAACAACTCTGAGTTGTCTTTAGCCTTTATCTAATAAGTTGAACCTTCTCCATAGCCTCATGAACTGAATTTGGCCCTATCAACTTAGCCTCACCTACCTCAAACCATCCAATGGGTGATCCACATCTCTGCCCATAAAGAGCCTTAAACAGAGCCATCTGAATACTGGAGTGGTAACTGTTATTATAAGAAAACTCAATGAGAGGCAACTGATCATCCCAATTATCCTTGAACTCAATCACGCACACTCTCAACATGTTCTCTAGAGTCTGAATGGTCCGCTCGGCCTAATCATCTATTTGTGGGTGGAAAGTTGTTTTAAACTTGACCCGAGTGCCAAGACCCTTCTGAAACGATTTCCAAAACTGTGAGGTAAACTGAGTACCCCTATAAGAAATGATGAACAAAAAGACTCCATGCAACCTGACTAACTCCCAAATGTAAAGTCTAGCATAATCCTCAGTTGAATTTATCATTTTAACTGGTAGGACATGGTTGACTTAATCATCCGGTCGACAATCACCCATATCAAATCATGCTGTCAGTGCGTATAAGGTAAACCTATAATGAAGTCCATATTTATTTATTCCCATTTTCAAGTAGGAATGAAAACTTTTTAATCATACCTCCCGGTCTCTAGTGCTCAATCTTAGCCTGTTTACATTTTGGACCTTTAGCCACATATTCTGCGATATCCTTCTTCATGTTATTCCACCAATAGACTTTTTAAAGATCATGGTACATCTTGGTGGCACCTGAGTATATAGAGTATCGAGAGTTGTGAGCTTCTCTCAACATTCACTCTCTCAACTCATCAACATCCGAAACATATAATCAGCCTTGATAGCGAAGTACACCATCTCCTTCTTGGGAGAAAATATCCACTTTCTGATTTCAATTGCTTCCTTCAACTTAACCAAGATGGGATCCTCATCTTGTTTTGCCTTAATCTTCGTCACCTATGAAGATTTCAAACCATTATGAACAGTGACACCACCATCTATTGAATCCGTAAGGTGAACCCCTAAATGAGCAAGCATGTGAACATCTACCAACTCTTTCTTTCCCTCTTCCACATGAGCTACACTCCCCATAGACAACCTATTAAGAGGATCAACCACTACATTGGCCTTACCCTGATAATAAAGAACACTCATGTCATAGTCTTTGAGAAGCTTGAGACATCTTATTTTCTATAAATTCAAGTCCTTTTGACTAAAAACATGTTGTAGATTGGAGACAAGTGGTATAAAAAACCCTTTAAAATTATCTTTCTAGCCTTAAGGTATGAGACAAAGCGACCTATAGGTATTGCGGAACTACCCTTCCATTCTAGGATTGGTTCACCCAGAAATTGAAACTCTACTGTTCAAGTTCTACAGTTGACTGAAACATAACAAGAATACAATCAATCAATGGCAAAGATAACATCAAAGTCGATCACGTCTAACTCTATTAAATTAATTATGGTGACTTTCTGGAGAACTGTAACTAGACAATTTCTAAATACACTTTTTGCTAAGACAGACTCACCGACGGAGTAGATACTAAGAAGGACTTTGAGAGGTTTCCGGACTGACATCAAAGCTGATAGAAACATAGGGGGTTCACAAGGATAATGCAGCCCCTAGATTTAGTAATGCATAAACATAAAGGTGATAAACTGGGGGAGGCGCCTCTACCTACTGATAATATTAGTCAGTGGTGTAATATATCATCTGTCCCTGTAGGTCATTGAGATAATAAATCATCGTCACATAAATGCAACCATGCATGCCCATGATATATTGATACATAAACACAATCTCAGAATCCTAGTGACTCAATAATAATCCTCCTTGGATTATCGGTTGGAATAACTGAATACTGATTCTTTACATAAACATGAGTCAATAGAAAGAGAGCTTTGGATCAACACATATTTATCCATATCTAAGGAGGCTCTGTATCGGTAGAAAACATATAAACATGTAAGACTCTTCATAGAGTACTTCCTCTGAAACTCTTGGTCTCATCGATCGTTACCAGATCTCATATAGGCATTTAGTCACTAGAGGCACCTTTATGTAATGAACTTTTCATTATCTCTAGAGGTTTCAAAGATGACTTAAATGAGTACCAAACATACGTACATATAACTTGTATGCAACTGCAGGACTTAATCACATGACATCGATATCAGACCTTGTGACATTGGGGTCATATGTATCTTAAAACTCTTAGTTGGAGTAATTCATAAAAACTTGAGTTCATTAAATTTTATGCAAACTTGATACTTGACAGAGACATTAGCACGATTCTCAGAATATGAATTTTATGAAACTTCTTTAGTAGTCTTCTATTTGTAATATGTTCTTATCTTTAGTATTTAACTCATAAAGAGTCGTTTCCCTGAGAAGAGGATATAAATATAAGGTTGTGAGTAACCCAAACCCCCTATGAGCCAGAGAAGATTACGTTGACCTTGAATACTTATGGAGTCTTCACTTATAGCTATGCCATGAGCGTAGGTAGATACTTGTACCAAAGTTCTTAGATCTAGGAGTTCTATATACCATCGGATCTATGTTCCATAACCCTAATGTGGTAATATTGGAACATAAAATTCTTTACGTTAACATGATACTAACTTGACATGAGTTTATGAGCATGAACATATGACTTAAGACTCAAGAATTGGAAGTTCCTTTAACTTGAGATCCTAAAGATAACTCACATTAAGCTTAAGACTTAATAATTATACTCACTTGGAAATCTAGTAATAACTTGACACTTTTAAAACTTAGATGAAAGACTCCTTCTCAAGTCATTAGGTTATCAACTTTGATACGTTTTAACTTATATTATCTAGCAATTAAATTAACACTTTCATTGTAAGAAAACTTCTGATCATATATTTCGCTTAAACAATCTTGTTCTTAACTTTATTACTAGTCGTTTCGTGAACATATTACCTACTTTACTAAGTATCCAATTTATCTAGTTCGTTAATGACTACATAAACCTTTTATTCTTACCTAAATTCCTTTCACTTTGTTTCATACTTGAGTTTCTTTAACATCTTTACCATACTTTACAATTTATGTTATATTTAATGCTCAGTTGTCTATCATCTTACGGTGAAAGATTGTTGTAGTGTTATGTGAAATGCATGTACTGGAATTTCCTGCTTTTTAGGGTTTTCAGATAGTCCATATTACAGGGGAGGCTCTGCCTAAATGTTTCCAGAATAGTAGTTAAAAGGGTTAGATTCCCGTAAGCTAAAGTGACATTCGAGGACGAATGTTCCTAAAGGGGGGAGGATGTTACACCCCATAAGTTCCTAACATTTAGTCGGCCTATTCATACATTAATCAAGAGTTTTAGAGTACGATGGGTGTGGAAGGGTCCCAGAAAAAGGTCGAATGAGCGCGGAATCAGGAAAGTGAGGGAGAATGTCGGAGCAGGCTCCAACAGGGGCAGCGTGCCATGGACCCCTTCCCTCCGCATTGGGCGCTGTGGCACGCCCAACTTTTGGCATGACAGGATCTGTGCCACGGACCCTAGTCCACCGCCCTAAGTATATAAATTTTCCCTGTTAATTTTAATTCATTCCCTTGAAACAAGTTTGTCACACCCCACCTTGGGGGGTATGACGAGCACCTGGTGCCTGCTAGACTCTAGACTACTAAATGGTCCAGCCTGAGCACATCTGGTGCTTTGGCTGGTTTTGGCTCTATTTCAAGAAACAAACCGGCTATATAACCGCTGTAAATACAGCCTCCGGCCAACTGGCTTGTAGCCATATGTACCTGTAACAATAGCTAACCAGAAACAGACTTGTAACAAGGAACCTATGCGGGCCGACTAGGCCACCATGCTGTCTAGTTATCTATAACTTAACACAAGACTACTGTAAAAACTACGTGACTGGCAAGGTCACCACTACTGTCAAACTAAGGCCCCACACGGCCAACATAACTGAAATACTAAGCAGCTATAGCAAACTGCACGGCCTCACACGACCGGCTCAACTGACCACAGGGAAATATATATACAGACTGCAAGCCTCTATGAATACTGTAAGAACTTAATAGAAATGATCGGGACAGGGCCCCGACCTACCCATACTGCACAACAAAAGAAAAGGAGCTACACCTCTGGGAATCAGACTTCGGATGACAGGAGCTGATGACTCACTGGCTGGCTGGAAACACGAGGGATCGGCTCCTCGTCCGTGAGTACCTGTAGGCAAGCAATACAGCGCCCCGCTGGGCGTTAGTACCACAGGTACCGAGCATGTAAAGCAAACTGAAATATGCAACTGAAACGAATAGCACAATAACATGACATTTAGCAAGAAGTAGCTGAGTCTATCTAGCTTAGGATAACTAGGGAGAGTTTATACATTCTGTAACTAACTGAGCATACCTGAAGACGTGTCGTCCTTCTGTCTATCAGTATCTATTAGCACATATCAATATATATAATAATACACACAATACCTGACCGACCCCCATAAGCCGGAAGGTGCCAACCAAGCAAGCAATCTATTTACCCCTATCCGGGTCTAAACCAACCAAAAACAAGTCACTCCACTCATCTGATAACTGTGAGCTCCTCCTACCGGCCCCCTTGGGTACGTAGCTCAGGCCTTGGCCTCTGACAATAAACTGTGTCTGAGTCCGAAGACTCCTGCCTCTGGGCACAGGTGTGCACACCGAGTGGTCTGTCCCTGTAAACAGGGTGTGCTAGCTCTGCGCAGAGTAAACTGAACTACCCCTGCAAGCAGGGTGGTCTGGACCGTATTATCATGGTGGTCGGCCATCATCGTCCTTTAGTCGGACGGCATCGCCCAGCTGGTGGCGGTATCTGAATCTGGTATCGACACAGCTATAACCCAGGGGCGGTGGGGATGCTAAAGGGTGCCCACATGCCACAACAAGTCTCAACATACAAACACATACACAGCAAGCATGCTCAAATGAAAAATACTAATCATATTCTCTTCTTGTATCTCAAGGCCAGTTTGTATTAAATAACTGATACTATATTCTGTTTTACACTATTTTTGATTGCTGGACTAACTGCTACCTGGCCTTTATCTGTCTATCTGATTATATCTAGATATAGCTCAATAACATAAAATGTACCATCTACTACTGGATACAATCTCAACAGATATAATACGTATTGCCTGAATATCTATTATTCTGATTATCGCATGATACGTAATTAATATACTAGCATGCTTGCTGGAAATTGTACTAAAATCGTTCCTGTATGCTGGTATCGGTTAATAGCCTTTATTCTATTTACTTTCTAAGCTATACTTCCTGGCTTGCCGAAAGAATAACTTTACATACCTGGTTTCTGAGTACCCGACTGACCGGTGTGATTTCCGTCGGTACTTCTGCTGTTTCTCCCAACTACATTCATATACACATCAATTAGAACTAAATACATTAATATTTGGGAGAAATTATCACTTTTGATATATATATTTATCCCAACTTCAACCTTTCGAAAAACGATCAAAAACTCGTTATTTCTCGATAGTACAGAAGGGATAAATGCTCACTGCAACGCTAGGAACACATTGGTACTAATTTAAAGTAATTATATTTACTTTACCTCGGTAGCACGACGTTTCGTCGGCCAAATTTCACGAAACCAACTCCGTAGAATTGCTCTCTGCAGCTTTATACACCTGTACCTAAGCTGGAACTGAGTTTAGACCGCGTTTCGTCGCGTAATTGGAAGAAAATATATATATATTGTCGTGGGTTTTCATTTCATATGGAAATGCCCTATTTTTTTGCTGGAAATGTATTAATATGAGGAAGAGGCCGACTTTATTTAACAATTTTTTTTTTGCCTTCTAAATCCCTTAACCAACATGTCCTTAGGATATTTATTTGTTTAAAATTTACGGGGTATAACAAAGTTCAGCAAGAGAAAGAGAGATACGAAGAATTTAAGTTATTTTTGTCCGTTTACACTTTCAAACACCATCTAAATCCAAATTAGCTTCAGGTATCATGTTATAAGCCCGAAGGGAGCATTACTACGGAGTTATTTTCTTGAAATTCGCCTGGCAAATCGGAACTCCGCCAAGTAGAAGTTGTTATAATTACTCCAAACTAATTGTTATACTATCCCAGGCTTCAAGTATTTCTCCTTTCTGAACTCTCGAAAAATTATATGTTTTCGACCATGTTTGTTAAGTTAAAGTATAGTTAATATTAGTATTAAAAGTTATCATTCTTGCCAAATTTAGTACTGAACCTAGTCTCATTCTCCCAGTAATATAATTACAGTTGGAAAGGGCTGTTGAATATAGATTGAAACTTATCGGTTACACAGAAAGTTGGCACTTGAGGTATGTAAGGCTATCCCTTTGGCAAGTTACGTTCGTCGTAAAGTTAGTACGACCTGTGTGTCTATAGTACTTTATAAACTGAATTGAGTCTATGGTAACAAAATAGTAATTCAAGTCCGAGTTAATCTAGCTAGAATAGTCTTACTTTGATGTTGAGTAGGTAGAAGTTATCCCATACAGAGTTCCATTTATTAAGGCTGTGAGGGCCACATTGAGTTCCATTTATTGAGACTGCGAGGGCCACATTGAGTTTAATTTATTGAGGTTGCGAGGGCCACATTGAGCTTCATTTATTGAGGCCAGGAGGGCCACATTGAGTTTCATTTATTGAGGTCGTGAGGGCGATACAGAGTTCCATTTACTGAGGCTACAAGGGCCAATTTGAGTTTCGTTTATTGAGGTCGCGAGGGCCAAAAAGAGAGTTCCATTCATTGAGGCCATGAGGGCCACACAGAGTTCCATTTACTGAGGCTGCGAGGGCCGTATTGAGTTCATCAGGTTGAGGCCGCGAGGGCTGTAATGAGTTTCACCAGATTGAGGCCATGAGGACCATCCTGAATTACAGGATACACCATTCTTAGTACTTAGGTAGCAGGAGTGGACCTTGTTTGTACTTGCTGGGGCTTATGGTGGCCCAAGTAGGTTCTTCTGTGTTGTTTGTACCTTCCAGGCTTATGGGGTCCCAGTTAGGTTCTTGTTTGCTTATATAGACTTATTGTTTAGATAATTCAGACAGTGAAAGTATTCAGGTTAAATCCTTACTCTCTTTCTTTAATTACTACAGTTTTACCAACTTTCAGTCAGTTATCATCTTTCAGCCTTACATATGCGGTACATGTTGTACTGACGCCTACCTGCGGCGCTGCATCGCTTGCCTGCAGGTACAGATAGACGCAGTTCAGGACGTTCCTAGCCTCCAGCTTAAGTCAGTAGTTTTTTCAGCTCCTTCCCTCTAGAGTTTAAAGTTAGTAGAGGTTTGTACTTTTGATGTGCAGTTTTTGGGTAGGTTAGGGCCCTGTCTCGACCAATATATTACTCTTAGAGGCTTGCAGACTATTGTACGTTCCCTGTGGTTAGTTTCTGTTGGCTGTGTGGGGTCCGTGTATGCTTTATTTAATGTATTGGCCGTGTGGGGCCCTGTTTAGCTGTTAGTTGGCGGCCTTGTCGGCTATAGCATAGTTTAGTGCCTGATTTACTTTTCAGTTATAACTAGACAGCATGGTGTCCTAGTCCACCCGCATAGAATCCCTGTTATTGCAATGTTGTAGTCAGTTGTCTTCTTTTATAGGTGGCCTTGTCGACTAGGGGTGTACTTACAGTCAAAATATAGTCCGTTCATTCCTTGAATTAAGTGTCAAACATGCCCCAGTCCAGTCAGGTTAGCTCATACCAGTAAGGCACTAGGTGCCAGTTATACCTCCCAAGGTGGGGCATGACATCATGCATGCAAGAGTAAGGGTCTAGAGAGGTGATCAACGCTAATCCTTCAAGGTTCTTCTTCAAACCTTCCTTGGGCAATCAGAGAAGTGGTATAATCAAACCCTTTCAGATATGTAGGGTTATGAGTGGGTGAATCTATTCACACCCATACCCAATCTCTCTCTAGATCATGAAATTCCTATGTTGATTCTATGGGGTTTTAACTCAATGCATTAAATTTCTAATTATCTACATGTGTATGATTTAAATGAGTTTTTACTATTGAATTATGAATCATGGGCATGTTATATGTTGTTGTCAATTAAAATTATGTTTCAAGCTTTATAAATCAAAATGTCCAATTATGAGAAGTTCATGAAAGTTGAGATTTATGATGAATGTTTTAGTATGATGAGATATTTATGATGAAAAGCATGTTTCAAGTTACCTATGTTTATGATCATGTTTTCAAGAGAATTATGTATTCGCAAGCATGTTAAAGTATCGGTAATGCCCATATGTTGAAGTATGAGTTATGATTTTATCAATCAAGCTTACCACATGGTTTGGGAGCGAAGACTCCCATTTATATTCATCTTGTGGTATGGTTTAAGAAAGAGCTCCTCATATGTATTTGATATTTGAGCTTCGTCAATAGACAATGGTAAGCTTCATTGAAAAATGATGGAGAACATATGCATGTTTTTGAGAGTAGTGTCTAGCACTGAATAGGCTAAGGGTCGATCACCCTATGCCTCAGAACTACGCGCCAACGTAGGTTGATTCATATTATATACTTTAGGACCTCCATTGTGAGATATCCCCTGCCCACTTGGGCCACGAGCTTGATATTGCTATCATGGTATCTTCCTTAACCCTGGTAAGCCTTTGGATGGCTCTACCCACTTGAGTGTGATAGTTGGGACCACATAAGCTCTATCGTTATATGTCGGTTAAAAGACGAGTCTCCCATTGTTCCTCATGATTTTGTTATGCATGTTGATCATTCATGACATATATATATATATATATATATATATATATATATATGTTCTAAAGCAGGTTTGACCCAATGTTCAATTTTACTTATGATTATGAGATTTCAGCTTTAGGTCAATCGTATCAGTTATGATGTTATGTTATGATCAAATCATGATTTCAAAAAATAGCATGCAAGCCCTACTCTCAGATTCTTATCTTGTTCATGTTTTATATTATGCATGCTTTAAATGATTTTACTTATTTAAGTGGTTTTACTTACCTTGCAACTAGGTACATTCCACGTACTAACCGCATACTCTATGCTGATATAGGCCCTGCTACCGAGATTCAGCCTCGTTTGTAGCCAGACTTTCAAAGTTAGTATCCCATATCTGTTGTGAGTCCTCATCCCCCGAGGACTATGATTTATCGGGTTTCTTTATGTATTCAGTATCGGATTAGAGAGTTAGTTGGGGTCTTATCCCATCAAATCATCAGTGTTAGAGGCTTTTTAGGCATAAGATGTAATCAGCTTCAGATTTGTGTGTATTTCTGATGTTATGCTTATTTCAGACTTCTGCTAAGTCTATTGTGTTGATCTTTCGCTTTTATGATTGAGTTAGATGTTATTTTCATGCCATGGGTTGACTTGGAGTCCCTTGGGATTCCTTGTCCCGTGTCACGGTCCGGGCCTATGTTCGAGTCGTGACAAACTTGGTATTAGAGCAATAGGTTTGAAGTGTCCTAGGGTGTATGAAAGCCACATCAAGTATAGTCTTTTTCGTGGGTGTGAAGCGCGCCACACTTATGACGAAGAGGCTACAAGACGTTTAGGAAATGTTCCCTTCTTTCATGATTTATGTTGTGTGATGAAATATCCCCCTATCATTATAATTCGTGCTATTCGCGATTGCAGAATCATGGCTCCCCGCAGATTTAATTGTAGGAGGAATGGGAATGGAAATGTCCACGAGGATGGAAACGGAGATGGGCACCAACAAGCCCCACTAGTCCAGGAGCATCATGCACCGAAGCTGATTGCCCATGCTGAATTTAGGGCATCTATTTAGATGCTAGTATTGGCCTTGATGGCTTAGGTCAACCAGCAGGCAATAGCACAATCCCGCAAAATGGAAATGCGATGGCAGCTCGAGTTAGAGATTTCCTAAGAATGAACCCGCCAGAATTCCTTGGGTCGAAGGTGGACGAGGATCCACATGAGTTTATCGACGAGATTGTGAAGATCACCCAGGTCATGGGGGTGAATGGAGTTGAGTGTGCTGAGTTGGCCTCCTATCAGCTGAAAGGAGTTGCACACACCTGGTTTCAATAGTGGAAGGATAGTAGGGTAGCCGGAGCAGGCTCTATTAGTTGGGAGGAGTTCCATGCAGCCTTTCTGAATCGGTTCTTCCCTCGTGAGATGAGGGAGTTAAAGGCAGCTGAATTCGCAAATATTAAACAGGGGAAAATGACGGTGCAAGAGTATACCCTTGAGTTCACTTGCCTATCAAAGTATTCCCAGAGTTATGGTTGAGCAGAGGGCACGGGTGAGCAGGTTTGTTCATGGGGTGGCGGGCTATTTGGACAAGGATTGCAGCACTGCTATGCTCTATCAGGATATTGATTTCCCTCAGATAGTCTTTCATGCCCAACAGATGGAGGCGGTGCATATGAGGGGGATAAAGGCCAAGAGGGTCAGGACTGATAGCTACAGATTCTCTCAACCGAGGTTAGGGGGTGGGAACCAAAAGTAGACCCACCAGAAATCTTCAGCCCCAGCATCTTCAGCGTTGAGTGTGCCATCCAAACCTCGGCACAATTAGAGGGAGCAGGCATCAGGCTCTAGGGATCAGAGCAGCAGCCCCACTGATTCTAGCATCCTAATTTGCTGGAGGTGTGGCCAGGGGCATATGGGCCAGTGCGTGGCAGGTACAGGTGCTTGCTTCGGGTGTGGGAAGCCCGGACATATGCTTAAGGGTTGCCCAGCAGCGAGATAGGGCCATGATGGGGGTCGAGGCCCGGCTTCCAATTTAGTAGCTCCACCCACATGCTCACCCCAGTAGGGGCATCTACTAGCACAGGTGGTGGTCAGCACCAAAATAGATTCTATGCCTTAGCATCCCGCCAGGGGCAGGAGGTCTCCCTGGATGTAGTCACTGGTATGTTACGATTTTTCCATCTTGAAGTATATACTTTGATAGATCCGAGGGATACCTTGTCTTTTGTGACACCTTACGTGGCTAGTAGTTTCGGAGTCAGTACTGAAATTTTATCAAAATCCTTTTCAATCTCTACTCTAATGGGTGATTCAATTGTAGCTAGATGGGTGTATAGGAGTTTCCCGGTCACAGTCATTCAGGAAGTTACCTCAGCAGACTTAGTAGAGTTATCCATGATCGATTTTGATGTTATCCTCGGCATGGATTGGCTATTTGCATGTTATGCCTCAGTTAATTGTAGAACCCGGCAGTAGAGTTCAACTTTTTGGGTGAGTCAGTCATAGAATGGAAAAGTAGTTCAGTTGTGCCTGTAGGTCATTTCATTTCCTACCATAAGGCCAGAAAGATGATCTCCAAAGGTTGTATGTACCATCTAGTTAGGGTTAAGGATGCAAAATCCGAGACCCCAACTATCCAGTTAGTCCCAGTAGTATGTGAGTATCTAGAAGTCTTCCCAGATGATTTGCCAGGAGTTCCTCCCAAGAAAGAGATTGATTTTGGTATTGACCTTCTTCCTGATATGCAGCCTATATCTATTCCTCCCTACAGAATGGCTCCAACCGAGCTAAAAATGTTGAAGGAACAATTGAAGGATCTTTTGGATAAGGGTTTCATTAGACCGAGCAAGTCCCATTGGGTGCACCAGTTCTCTTTATCCGAAAGATGAATGGTTCACTTTGTATGTGCATTGATTATCGGCAATTGAACAAGGTCACCATCAAGAACAGGTATCCTCTACCCAGGATTGATGATTTTTTCAACCAGCTTCAGGATGACAAGTGTTTTTCAAAAATAGATCTCAAATTCGGGTACCATCAGCTCAGGGTTCGGGAGAGCGACATCCCGAAGACAACCTTCATGACGGGGTATGGTCATTATGAGTTTGTAGTTATGTATTTTGGACTAACGAATGCTCCTATAGCTTTTATGGACTTGATAAATAGGGTGTTCAATCCATACTTGGATATGTTTGTGATCGTGTTCATTGATGACATCCTGATATACTCTCGGAGCGAGGAGGAGCATGCCGCTCATTTGAGGGTGGTGCTACAGACTCTCAAGGATCACCAACTATATGCTAAATTCAGCAAGTGCGAGTTTTTGTTGGACTCAGTGGCATTTTTGGGCCATGTGGTATCAAGTGAGGGCATACAGGTGGACTCTCAAAAATAGAAACGGTGAAGAATTGGCCTAGACTGGTGAATCCTTCAGATATCCAGAGCTTTTTGGGCTTAGCTAGCTACTATCGGAGATTTGTTGAGGGCTTTTCATCCATTGCAGCGCCATTGACTAAATTGACCCAAAAGAAAGTGAAATTTCAATTGTCGGAGGCTTGTGAGAGGAGCTTTTAGTAGTTGAAGACTAGACTTACCTCAGCACTAGTGTTAACCCTACCAGAGGGTACCGATGGGTTTGTGGTGTATTGTGATGCTTCGAGAATCGGACTTGTTGGTGTATTGATGCAGCACGACAAAGTTATAACATATGCTTCTAGACAGCTGAAAGTTCATGAGAAGAATTACCCGACCCATGATCTTGAATTGGCGGTGGTGGTATTCACCTTGAGATATGGAGGCATTATTTGTACGAGGTCCATGTAGATGTGTTCACGAACCATAAGAGTCTACAATATATGTTTACCTAGAAGGATCTCAATCTTCGTCAAAGGAGGTGGTTGGAGCTACTCAAGGACCATGACATGAGTGTTCTTTACCATCTGGGCAAGGCTAATGTAGTGGAAGACGCACTTAGTAGACTCTCTATAGAGAGTGTGTCCCATGTGGATGAGGGAATAAAGGAGCTAGTGAAGGATGCGCATCGACTTGAAAGATTAGGAGTTTGGTTGATTGACTCGACCGATGATGGTGTTGTTGTTTAGAACGGATTGGAATCATCCTTGGTGACTGATGTAAAAGCTAGACAAGCCGAGGACCCTATTTTGGTAAAGTTATAAAAAGCCGTTCAAAATCAGAAGGTAGTGGTCTTCTCCAAAGGGGGATATGGTGTGCTTCGATATTAGGGTCTCTTATGTGTTCCGGATGTTGATGATTTGAGGACCTGAATATTGCATGAGGCTCATGGATCCAAGTATTCAATCCATCCAGGTGCCACCACGATGTATCGTGACTTACGGAAAGTCTATTGGTGGAATGGTATGAAGAAAGACATCACAGAATTTGTAGCTAAGTGCCCAAACTATCAGCAAGTGAAGGTCGAACATTAGAGACTGGGAGGTGTGCTTTAGGATATCAGTATTCCTACTTGGAAGTGGGAAGAAATCAATATGGACTTTATAACAGGTTTGCCTCACACTTGTCGATAATATGACTCCATTTGGGTTGTTGTAGACAGGTTGACCAAAGGCACTCATCTACTACTAGTCAAAACCACTGATTCCGCAGAGGATTATGCCAAACTATACATGCGGGAGTTGGTTCGGTTGCATGGAGTTTCCTTGTCCATCATATCAGATAGAGGTACCCAATTTACCTCTCAATTTTGGAGGTCATTTCAAAGAGGACTCGGTACTCAAGTTAAGCTTAGCACAGCATTTCACCCGCGAACGGATGGTCAAGCGGAGCAGATAATTTAGACTCTCGAGGACGTGTTAATAACATATGTGATTGACTTTAAAGGTATTGATATGATCATTTACCTCCTATTGAGTTTGCGTACAATAACAACTACCACTCCAGCATTTAGATGGCTCCGTTTGAGGCTCTCTATGGGCAGAGATGTAGATCATCTATTGGTTGGTTCGAAGTTGGTGAAGCTGCGATGATAGGACCAGATTCAGTCTATGAGGCCATGGAGAAAGTTCAGCTCATACGGGACAAGTTGAAGACAGCTCAAAGTCGCCAAAAGTCCTATACCGATGTGAGAAGGAGAGAACTAGAGTTTGAAGTGGATGATTGAGTGTTTCTGAAGGTGTCTCCCATGAAGGGAGTGATATGGTTTGGAAAGAAAGGAAAACTCAGCCCTCGTTATGTTGGTCTCTATCAGATTGTGAAATGGGTTGGCAAGGTGGCATATGAATTGGAGTTTCCTTCAGAATTAGCTTCCGTGCATCCTGTTTTCCATGTATCGCTCTTAAAGAAGTGTTTGGGTGATCCAGCTTTAGTTGTCCCAGTGAACAGTGTCGTGTGAAAGACAACCTTAGTTATGAAGAGGTTCTGGTGGAACTACTGGATCGTCAGGTTCAAAGTCTAAGGAACAAGGAATTAGCTTCAGTTAAAGTTTTATGGAAGAATCAGCATGTTGAGGGAGCTACGTCGGAAGCTGAAGCGGACATGATGGTTATATACCCACATTTATTCTCTACCGGCTCAGTTCCAGCTTGAGGTATCAGTTTTTGCCCTAGTACTCTATTCAGTTTTCATGTTCAGTTCATATACCCAAGTTTCTTTTATGAAAAAGTATAGATGTATGGTTCGTGAATTTAGTTATCCGTGTAGTTCAGTTCGGAGGTAGTCATTCAGTCAGTTTTCATCTTAAATGATCAATATTTGAGTATGATGATTGCATTTCTCTGCTTTTATGTATGTTCTCCAACATTCGAGGACGAATGTTACCAAGGGGGAGATATTGTAATACCCCGAAAGCCCAAAGATCATACCGGGCGTTGAAATAGAGAAAACTGAAAATTTGGCACCAGGTCACAAAATGAGTCATTTTGTGACCCATGGGGTAGGCCATGAGTCGTAAGGAGACTCGTGGTGAGGTTCAAGACTTGGGTTGAAATTTTGCAATTTGAAGTCCCCACGGACCTGACCATGAGTCGTGGTCAGTCCCCATGTTGTGGGATGGTTCGTGCTCTCAGCAGGTTTGAAATAATTTGAATCTTAGGTAGTGAAGGTGACGAGTGGTGACCACGACGGTAATGACACTTGAGATCCCCCGTGCGAGTCTCAGATGATCTATTAGACAGTGCACTCGAAGATTGATGCCACGACTCGTTCCCTTAGGCGATGACTCATCCAGTCCCTCGTTGGGACTGGCTGTCAGTTATTTTCTATGAATTTAGTAAGGGTTTTTCTGTATTCCTATGATCCGAAGAGCCCCCATCTCCTGCTATAACTGTCAGTTGTCGTGATGACAACTCGACTTCTTGACTCCGAAGATCCCCTAACTCCTCATAGAGACTGTTGGTGTCCATCTTCTTTGCCATCCGCATATTAAAGCGGCTCTCAAATCCATCCAAGCGAGCATGTAGATTCTGTGCTGCTGCATCTATCTCCGCCTTGACCCACGGCTTTACATTTTCCATCATAGCCTGAATCTTTCACTCTACCATGGTCAACAGTTTGGCCAGCTTCTGGAGGAAGTCATGAGGCACCAAAATATGCCCTGCTAGTGTTTGAGTCTGTGGGCTAGGCTGTGGTGCAGTTGAGGTGCTGGGAGCTGACTCTGAATGATTGGCATCTAGAGCCAGTGTCTCGCTCTGCTCCTATAAAGTAGGAACATTCACCTGTGCCTCCCTTACTAGCTGGACGCTGGAATCGCGGTGGGAATCCTTGCTCGACTTACCGGGTTCATCTAATCCTGGATAAGGCTTATGTCTGCAATCCTCTGGCCTCAAATCAGTCGTTCCTCGCCCCATCGAATTGGCACCCCTGCCTCAGTGCATAATCTGAATAAAAGACTCGGGAATGGGATAGTAGTACTCACCCCCGCCTCCCAGTATCGTATCTTCTCCACGATGATCCTAGGGATATTGATGGGGTAACAGGACATGAGGCATGCCACTAAAGCTGCTCTGTCAGCACTCAATGAATTATCGTTGACTGTGGGTGCTAACCGGTGGCATACTAGTGTCCAGTAAACTTTTGCTATGAAATTGAGCGAGTTCTTTGTCACCTTCTTTCCACTAGTAACCCATTTCGCTTCTTCCTTATTCTCAGCAATCACCCCTGCCAACCATTGCAGCTGCCTTTGCCTTTCCTGTAAGCCCAGATTCCTGATCTGCTTCATTGCCTCCACCCTATAGTCATACTCAGGCATCATCCATGTAGGCATGAACTGTGGTCCATAGAGAACCCAAGAGATGGTCTGCTCTGATATGTCTACCTCTCGTCCTTGGACCATAACACTTTCTAGTGGGGGATGGTCTTTTATTTTCTGCCCCTCCTTTTCCTTTAGCTCCATGGTGGCCAAATAGTTGGCGTAGAACTCCCCGACCAATTCTGTTGTATACTGAGCTGGAGTCTTGGCCATCCACTCGAAATTATAGAAACCGGATATCCTCTTCATCTCCTCAACTTCATTCAGTGAGTTTGTGAGGATCCGCAGCTCTTCCTGGATGCTCTGCCTTGGCTTATTCTTGGCGGCGAAAGAAATACCCTGCTCATAAATCTCTCTAGCTCCTGGCACTCTCCACCGGACTATGCAGTTCTCTCTGGGTGGGGTCTGTTCTTGTGTAGCATCTGGGGCCTCCTCTGGTTTATTGCTGCCACTTGCTTCACTTGATTGGCTCTCCTCAGACCCTTCTTCTGCATTTGAGTCATTTCCCGACTATTGATTACCTCCTCTAGCTCCCTCCTCAGACTGGGGAGCTTGGGAAGATGTGGCAGTGGCTTCTTCGGCTTGTGCTCTTGCTTTCTCCCTAGTGGTTCTGGTTTTGTCAATATCTGAAGTGTCTACTTGGTAATCCTCAACCGAACCACCAGGGGAGTTGCCTACTTGCCCAGCCTTGGACTCAGATGTTTCATCAATTAATGCTCTTCAGTCTGTTCCTTTGGATGCTTTTTATTTCATTGTCATAGTTCCTGTAGAGAAGAAAGTTAGAATTCCATATTTGAGATTTTTATCACGGGTTGATAGTACGGGTCCTACCCTAAAGGTACGACTCGTATGGAGACTCAGTAATTCTGTGTATATGTTACGACTCACAGTTACGATTCGTACTACGAAGTTACTACCCATACCCTGAGTCGTTTGATGAAACCTCACACTATGATTTCCTCTGTATTTTTTCACGACTCGTGGTATGACTTGTAGGTCGATTCCACGAGTCGTAGGAAGGATTCTTCTAGTCAGCCCTGTTCAGTTCTTTGGTACGAATGCTCAGTACGACTCGTAGTGACAAACTATGACCCGTACTGTATCTCATACCATTTTCATGACTAAATCGATTTTGTTCAGTTTGTAGGGGTTCTTTTTCACAATTTGGGTATTCAGACTTCCCCAGGTCTAGGCATATCATTCAATCAATTAAACACTACTCATTCTTCCCCTTTTTAATCACTACCCGTAACTCAAATTTCGCAAACTTAAATTCACAAGTTTAACCCAACAAAAATATGATGTTTTCCAGTCATTCATAGTTTGTTATCATCCCTGATCATTGTATTTTTGAAATTCTTTGATCAAAAGCAATACTCACAGGGGTTTTAACAATGAAAGCTTCAAGCAAGTTAAAATTTTGCGATTTTCAATGTGTTACTTACTTGTTGCTTCTTCGATTGGTAATCAACGTTTAGGGTTGAGAGTAACTTGGTTTGAGCATGAACTTTCTTGATTCTTCTGTGGTTTGAGTTACGGGTGTATGGGGAGAGTAAGTGTAGGTCGTGAGTAGTGGGTTGTTTTCGTGGGAGAAGGGTCGGTTGAGGTATGAGTTTTAAATAGGTAAGAGGGGAAGATTTTAAAATCTAGGTCGAATCAGGTAATATTGAAGTTTTTGACCCATCACGACTTGTACCACGAGTCATAGGAAGTCCCTACGACTCGTCCCTTGGACTGTGCTTCAGAAAAACTTACCCGGGGACCTATGAGTGCATCTTACGACTCGTACCACGAGGGTACGGATTGTACTATGACTCGTAGGTCTTCATCTCTTATGTTTGGTCAGTTCAATGGCACAGTGATTAGTACGACCCATATACATGCGTCACGAGTCATAGGACCAATCGTACCCCGAACTTCTGCTCTGAAGAATCTTTCTGAAGTTTACCACGCCTCATGCTACAGCTCATACAAGGCTGTCACGAGTCGTACTGATAGCCGTAGCAGCTGCTTTTCCAGCTGTTTTATGCCACCTGTATTTGTCTTCCTTGCACACTTAAACAGACATTAGTTCAATTACTTGGGTTGCCTCCCAAGAAGTGCTTGATTTAACATCGCGGCACGACGCAGGTGGCCCAGTTACTCAGACTTCCCCAAGAAACCACTTGGGTTGCCTTCGAAAAAGTGCCCGATTTAACGTCGCGACACGATGTAAGTCTCTTGACTACTCAGAATTCATCGATTGACTCATACTCATCCTCCAATGTTGAGATTCCACTGTACTCCTTGGGTTGCTGCATTGTCCGGCAGATGTTGTAAGTGACCTCTTCTTTGTTTAATCTGAACTTCAGCAGGCCAACCTCCACATCTACTAGAGCCCTCCCGATTGCAAGGAATGGTCGACCCCAAAATGATGAGGACCTTATAATCAACCTCGCAATCCAAAATCATGAAGTCTGCTGGGAATATAAATATGTCTACCTTGACAAGCACATCGAATAGGATCCCCACTGACTTTTTAACAGTTCTGTCGACTATCAGTAGCCGCATAGTGGTCGGTGTGGGGGCTCCCAAGCCCAATTTCTTGAACACTTCCAAGGGCATCAAATTGATGCTTGCTCCTAGATCACAAAGTGCCCTTGCGAACTCGACGTTGCCAATTGTGCATGGTATAGTGAAAGCACCTCGGTCTTCCTTCTTTTGAGCCAATACCCGTGTAGCTATGGCACTACAGTGATGTACAATGTCTACTGGCTCATAGCTCACGGATCTCTTCTTAGTCACCAAGTCCTTCATAAAATTTGCATATCCAGGCATTTGTTCCAACGCCTCTACCAATGGTATGTTCATAGATAGTTGTTTAAGCATCGAAAGGAATTTTTGGAACTTACCATTTTCCGCCTTTTTCTTCATTCTTTGAGGGAACGGTGGCAGTGGTCGTGGGATAGCTCTGTGCACTTGAGTTGCTCCTTGATCAATGTCAGGTTCCTTCTCCTCTATTGGGGCCTCTAGCAACTCAACACTTTTTATCTCAGCACCCTTATCACTTTCCTCAATAATGCTCTCTTTCTTCCGTTCAACTACAATCAGAAAAGGGGGGTTAACTATGGTCTTACCACTCCTAGTCATCACCACCATACAGTGGCCATCATTCTTTGGGTTCTGGACGGTGTTGCTAGACAATGTACCTTTTTGTCTAGGGTTCAGTGATGCCAACAGTTGCCCAAGCTGCTGCTCAATCTGCTTGATGGCGGTTGCATGAGACTCCACCCTCTGACCCATGCTTGATATGTCACCACGAATCTCCTTTAATTGCTCATCAGTGGACCTCACCTTCTTTAGAATCTCAGCTATCATGCTCTCCAATTTCGATTGCCTAGCCTCCCCCTCTCGTGCATTAGGAGGCACATAAACTCCAACCTAGTCATTGCGGTAGCCATCATTTCTTCTCCAGTCACCATCGCGCTCACGACTGCGACTTCTATCTCTATACCCGTTTCGATTGTAGTTGTCTCTGTATTGGTTCCAAACTTGGTTTCCAGAACCTTGGTGCTAATTGTCTTGTCCGGACGCTTGGGCGTTGGCTCAAAAACCCTCCACTTGGCTATCCAGGAAATTTGCCTCTTCCTTAGAATCCGAGTGATCTGCTCCCGGCTCCATTCCTTGAGTTCCCACTGCATTTATCTTTTTGGCTCCTGCTCCCATGATGTGCTTTGTCAGCAATTCCAATGATGTGCGCATATGAGCCAACTCCTGATCGCGTTCTTCTTCCTTCCTACGTTGGTCTGCAGTCCAACCAACAGCTTATATACCGACCGCTATATCAGCCTCCCTCGTATGCCATGCCCTCTTCATCTTGGTCACCTTGTCAAGGAAGCTTGGTCCCAGGTGTGACTCATCAATGCTCCTACTGCCACCTTGTCCGCTACAGCTTTTGTGCTATTGCTTAGAGACCTGGAAAAAATTTCCAACAAACTGTCATCTGGGATCTTATGGTTCGGGCACTTTGTCAACTTCTTTTTGAACCGCAACCAGGTTTCATGAAGTGCCTTTGTCTTGATTTTTCAGAAATTGTAGATATCATCTTTTAGCTGCAACATTCTGGAGGGAGGAAAGAATCTCTCCAAGAAGGCCTGTTTGAGTTCCCTCCAGTTGGTTATGGAGTCGTTGGGCAACTCCGATAACCATAAAATGGCTTCCCCTGATAGAGAGAAGGGGAAAAGTCTGAGTCGTATGGCATCCTGGCTAACTCCAGGCAACCTGTATGCCTTGCATATTCCTACGAAGTTCATCAAGTGCAGGTTGGCTTCATCCGCTGCATGACCACTAAACAACCCTTTCATGTTTAGCAATTGAATCATGTGCTCGTGATATCGAACTTGGCCCCAGCAGGCAGTGGTGGTGGCACAATTTCTCCAGTTGACCCAACTTTATCGATGTCTGGGTCCTCATCATCAAAGAACTGAGGGGCAAGTCTATTACCTCTGTTGCCCCTCCCGTGTCGAGCAGCATTAACTACTTCTTCTCTAACATCTTCTGCATCCTGAAATGCGGCTTCCTGAGCTAGCTCAGCTTGCCTATCTTCTTCAACTATGCGGGCATCTCTTTGTTCCTAGTTTTCAATTCGGTGCAGTGTTCGTTCAATTTTTTGGTTGAACAGAATCAAGGGATCTCCACTACTCCGAGTGCTGGGCATTCACTGGAAAACAGCCCGTGGGTATAACAAAAACAAAAAGAAAACGTCATTAAGGAAATAACTACCAAAAAATTCAAATACAAGCAAATAATCTAGTCTTAGTTGTATTCGCCGAAAACGGCGCCACTTTTTGATAACGCTCAAACCATACCTCCTATCGAAGTATGAAGCAGACGTTGTCAATAAAGAACCCAACAAAGAGGTTGGGGTCGAACCTATAGGGAAGAGCTAGACTAAAGTCGGTAAGTGAACTTGTTAGGTAGTTACTCCAAAAAGGGGGAGGGTGGGTTCTAAGGAAAACAGTAATTAAAAACACAGTTAAAGCTTTAGTTGAAATCAAGAATGAAAGATAACTAGGGTTATGTGTTCCCCATGGGTTCATAACTGCTTCGGGTATACATATGTGATCATCACCAATGCTTACTCGTAGAACTGATAACTTAGGTTCATTCAAATGACCGACCAGTCCCTATTGAATGACTATACTCAATTACCCAACCAGGTCTCATGAGCGATTGCAAATTGACCGTTATCAATATGTCCCAAATTTAACTATCCTGTGACCACAGCTCAAGTTAATACAATGATCATCAAGACCAAGGCTTTGTTGTAGTTATCTTTTCCTAATCTCTACCTGTCTATACCCAAGCAAGTAAAGAATTCGGGCATGTCCTAACGTTGTCCACCATTAAGAAATGTTTACGCATGAAGAGAACACAATGCAAGTGTTTTGCATTGGTTTTGAATCACTTTTATGTAACCCTAGCTTGTTAATCCACCATGGTTCCTACAACTCTAGCTATGGAGGTTTAGCCTCTCATAGTTGCAAGATTGTGATATGTTTGCATAATTAAAGACATGAATCAATACTTACAATTATGGATGAAAGAAAAATTTCTTTTTATTAATCAGCAAAATCTTCAAGAACAATATGAAGGTCAAGAAAAGGTTGATCACAAGTTGAAAAACTCAATTCTCACATCTAAGTCTCCTTAATTTTGTTGCTAATTAATCACTCTTAATTGCCTCCAATTGCCGCTAGTCGCCTCTCTCTATGAAAATAAAACATAAAACGTATTTATACAGACATAAAAATCCTTTTCCTAGGCTAACAGGGTGTATTTCCATAACTGAAACCGCTTGCAGCACGATCCATCCTACGATTCAAAGCAGGTAGGTACGAATCGTACCTACTTCTCATATGTCAATTGGCTGGCTGAAATTTGGATAAGTGTTGGATCGAGGTACGACTCATACATTGCTCCTACGATTCGTACTGTGCTTCTGTGGCTTGACTCTAAGACTTTGCAACTTTTCGGAAGTTCTTCATGAGTGCTATGGTACGACTCGTACCTTCATTCCACAACTCGTACTGTCTATCTGTAGCAGGAGTCAGCCTCTTGTGCAAATCTTCTGAATCTTTTCACGACTTCTTCACCACGACTCGTGCAAGCTTTGTAAGACTCGTATTGAGACTCTTATGATGCACCTCTTCATCCTTAGCCTTCTGAAACTTCTCACGATTAGCAGTACGACTCGTAGAACCTTCCTACGGATCATACTGTGAACTATGAGTTGAGCCTACTTTGTACACTCTCAGGCTATCTTTTGCACATTTTTGCTCCAACAACAATTTATCCTATAACCAAAAGAAAAGTTCCTTATATCCCCATAAATATACCTAAGTCCATGCTATTTTCTTAGTTTTGAGCGACGAAAGTATCGTAAACTCATAGCACATCAATCACCTGGGGAGATATTTCAACGAATAAATGGGTGCATGTGCTAGGATAAGTGTTGAATCTAACATTGTTGAGTAGATTTTGGGTGTCATTGTGAGAATACTCCTGGGTATAACATATGGAATTCTTCTTTCTTTGAATTAAAACCTTGGATGTGTAATCACGTAGACTCTATGTAGGAGGTGCAAATAACGGGCTGATTAATAAGTTATAACAATGTTTGAGCGTGAGTTGAAGCAAGTGATGTAGGACATACGTAATGACTTAAATATACCGTGGTTGGTATCGTGTTATCTGGATTGATGATTTTTGTAAGAATTAACGGTGACACTGTGGCAAGTTAATTGTTAGAGTAAGCTTGATGTGATGTTGTTTTCATTATGGTGAGTATAAATAAGTGAAACGCTGGAGAAACTGAAATGAAAACTAGTCGCAGTACTGCCTGCAGTACCGCTGCAGCGAGACTGCTGTAACGATAGTGATGCCGCTGCAGCGAGACCGTTGTAATGGAAGTGATGCTGCTTCAGCGAGACCGCTATAATGGTAGTGATTTCACTGCAGCGGAGCCCAAACCAGTGAGCGGGCCAACTCAAAAGTCTTATAACATGCTAAAATAACTGTTACTACTATTGTTCGAACACGAGGTTGGTTTAAATTCATGTATGTGATTGTACTTATTGCAATGAATGTGTAATTCTTACAGTTTGATGATTTGTTATGTGTTTTGTTACAATGTGCATCCCGAGATTGAGGGGAGAATTGGCATCAAATGAATGTTTGACTGAGATGACAGATAATACGAAAGGAAAGTCATTCATATGATGGTAAATGAAAGGCCTATAGCCGAAGGTAAGGAACTCATATGAACAAGTTAAAACAATTAAATTCTAAATAAGGATTGGATATACGAGCGGCTCGTGCCCGAGGTGAGCATCTAGGAAAGCGATATGAGTGAGTATGCAAACAGGTATGGCTAGAGGACCATGCGGCTGGGTGTACGACTGAGTACACAGACAGTTATGATAAATGTTTTATATGACTGGTGTACAGTACATAGATTTATAGAGTCCCCTGCAGGTCATGACTGGAAGGGCAAGTATAAGACCCTCTGGCATGTGTGTACAGTGATATGACAAAGGCGTATGCCCGGTATATCACCAATGGTATGATTGTGAGACAGAGATTATGCGGGTATGGTTTGATATACATACCGCTGCAGATACAGGAAGGTACTAGATATACAAGTGTGATAATGGGTATACTGACATGAATGGGGTTTGAGGTGAAAAATAGGTGTGGAATACCGTATATGGCTACCCGGTTCAGGTATAATATCTTATGGAATTTTTGTGGTATGAAGCCAGGTATGTACATGTGCTTTAATGTTGGGGAAAATTGACTCCCTCATTATGTTTTGATGGCTTTTCTGTACTTGAGTTAGTTAATCTGTATTTGTGATTGCTGTCTTGTTTAAATTGATTTTGTGGGCTATGGAAGATAGCAGGATGGGTTTTAACAAAAGATAGTGCATTACCGTGAGATAGAGAGTAGACTTTATTATTTGATGTACCTTACTAAGAAGGGTTGGAAAATCCTATAGATAATTAAATAGTTTATTTAATGGTAGAAATGGACTTGGTTAGTCCCAGTGAAATGGCAAGAGAGATGGTGGTGCTAGGGAGTTTTCTAGCAGGAATAGTCGCAGTAGCGGGACTGCTATGGCAGTTCGAGTACTTGTTGTAGCAGAAATGAAGGGAGACAGATTGAAGGACTTAATAATAAATCGGTTCGTAAAAGCATTGCATAAACTTTGATGAGGTTTAAGAGCGAGAATGTAGCAGTACATTTAGTGTGATGTTTAGGAATGAGATAATCGTTACATTTGTTGACATTGATTGTATATTGATTATTATGTTGTTGTGTTAACTAACCCTAGTCGGCTGATGATGCCTACCAGTACATGTGGTGTTCTGATACTACCTTGTTATACTTTTCTTTGGTGTAGGTTGTGGCAGGTTGAAGTTCCTTGATTGGTGTGGAGTACTCTGAACCAGCTTCAGTGTTCTTCTTTTCGGACGAAGATAGGTCTTTTGGTTTTGTTAAGTATTCAAATAGAGCTCCTGTACATGTCTATACTAGATCTTGGGAGTGCCATGTTTGGGAAATCTTGTAATTTTATTTTGTTTTAAATTTTTATTAATTAATGAAAAGTAATGGAAATGTTTGAAATTATTTTTTTGTATATTAATGATAATGTTTTATGGGTTCTTCTATCAGGTAGAATCGATGTAGGTGCTCGCGCAGCCTATCCATTTGGGCCATGACAAGTTGGTATAAGAGCGTCTAGGTTACCGGTCTACAAGTACAAGAGCAATGTTGAGTAAACTCATGCGGATTGGTGTGGAGACATACACATCTAATCTTCAAGAAGCTATAAGACATTTAGGAAGTCACACTTATTTCTTTCCCATCGTGTTATCCAGTTGTGTCGATCGCCCAAGTTAAGTCCAAGTGGTATCTGAAAGATTCTAATCGGTATCTTGACAGGCCTAATTAGTATTTGCCTTAGTGTGATTAGTAAAAACCCGCGATAATACTGGTGGGTGGGATTGACTTGAGTTGACTAGAGAGATGAAAGAAATCTTTTTATATATTTGTTCTTCTTAGAGTTTCATTGCAGCGAAGGCTGTCCTGCTGCAGTGGACTCGCTACAATGGAAATGGTACCTCTTTCATGGATCCGTTGTCTTGGTAGGATGAGAGCTGCAGCGAACGTGGTCAGGCAGAATGCCGGGTTTCAAAATTTCAATGTTCCCTATTATGAACATCAGATAACAAATGGAACTTAGTGAAAATAGATGAGCTATGCAAATATAGGTAAAACAACTACGATATTATAAAGAGGGCCGACATGACCAATGTTTGAGAATTCCAAACGGGCATCCGTACATCAAGGTAGAATTAATATTATCATTCATAAACAAAAACTAGAAAATAAAAAAATTAGAATTGTCTTGCAAGCCCCAAATGGGGGCTACCCAACAAACAGTTATAAAGCTAAAAATAGACGGGGTACTACGACCCATCTAGCTGGAGCCTCATTGTTGCCACTGCCTGCATCCTCGTCTGCTCCCTCCTCGAATCCACTAAGAAAGGAGAACCCAGGGACATCCTACTAGGTCACCCGTGGAGGCCTTTCTCTGTGGGCTAGGGTCTTCAGAATCTTTTTGATCCCTTTCAATATCCGGACAATCAGCTTGTCCCAAAAGCGTCGTCTCCTCCTCTCCCTCTCTAAGTCCTCCTGGAGCTCAACATAGGCCTGGGCTAGGGTGGCAATCTCCCCCTGCATCTCCTCTAGATCAGCAACTGCGGCACCGGAGGGTCGACTGGTGGAGGGCCGGCTAGCAAAAGGCCTGCTGGGGGAAGGAGGTCTAGGTAACGTTTCAAGGAGTTCCCGCATGGCTGCTATCTCAGCTTTTATCCTCTCGAATGGCCCCGAGGGCCTAGACGTATCATCCCATCGCCCTCGACTGAGGCAGACTTCCTCTTCTTCTTAACGCTCCCTACAGGTCCCTTCACTCTTAAGGGATCAAAAGGCCTGTCATAGTCCACAATGATATCCCGGGACTCCATATGGACGTCAGCCTGCATGCATAGTCTGGTAATAAGGGAAGGAAACAACAGGCCAGTAATGGTCTTCGTGTGGAAGTACCTCCATTTCTCAATAATTTGGGCCCCCACATTGACCCTTACCCCACTCAGAACAGCAGCCACCACCAACACCCAATGATAGGTCATATCTGTGACACTAGAGGACGGGTGGATTCTCCGGGATACTAGATTGATCCACCTCCACTGTAAAATGCGTACTCTGGATACCCATCCTGGTAATGCCCCAAGTGTAGTACCCCTCCATTCCTCCACCACCAAACTGTCCACTAGCTACTGCCCATTTCCAGCTACATCACAGTCCTTCAACTCAGAGGGTTGGGCAGACCCAGAGCGTTGTTTATAGCAGCAGGGGTCAATATAATCTGCATGCCCCTGATGTAGGTTATTATCTCATCTCGGCTCCAGGATACAGTGGGGAGTTTAGCATAAAACTCCCACACCCAGGCCTCATTGGCCTTACTCGGGTCCTCCACCAAAGGGCCCTACCCAATCTCATGAAGGAGAGTATAGAACTTCGAGGCTTTCTCCTCCACGTCCTACATAACGAAACCCCTCTCATGCAGCAGATCCTTTGTGGCTTGTTTGCTGTACCAGAATTGACACTGGTCATTAACAAAACGGATATAGTCCTTAGTGCAAATGTTGCTGCTAGAAGCAGCCATGATGATTAACCTGCATTAGTAGGAAGTATTAGAAAATTAATCAAAAGACTAGGAGAACTAGTACAAGAGAAAGGGAAAAATTAGAGTTTGAGAAGGGGCTACTACCTAGGCGAATTGCTACAACATATGTATCTTCGCTACAGCGAGTTCACCACAGTGAAGGAGGGCTCGCTGACGCAGTACCGCTACAGCAAACAAGGTTTTGCTGCAGCGGACATCGTCTTCTCCAGACCTACGAACCCCATCCATGGAGGTTGAAATTTCAACCTCCATATTTCTCCAAATTAACAACTTATCGGGCAGAGGGGGGACTTACCCAAGTTCTAGAAACTATTACCCACCACGACAGGGCACGAAGTTCATGCCAAAAGATTCAAAGAAGTTGAACCACCACCCTATCCAACCTCCTTAAATTTTGATCCACAACTACATGAAATCGATCAGAAACAAGTGGAGAACGGTAGAGACAAAGTGAGAACGTAAATATTCATAGTTGATAACACTCAAAATCACACTTTCTAGAAAAGTATGAAGCGGACGTTGTCAATAAAGAACCCAAAAAAGAGGTTGGGGTCGAACCCACAGGAAATAAGTTAAGAACTAGACTAATGCCGGTACTTAAACTTGTTGGTAAGTTATATCCAAATTGGGGAGTTTAAAGAAAAATAATAATAAAACAAGCACAATTGAGGTTCTTATCAAGAGTTGCAAATAACCAGGGTAAGTGTTCCCCATGGGTTCATAACTACTTCAGGTATAAACACGTGATCAATCCCAATGCTTACTTGTAGAACTGATAACTAGGGTTCATCCAAACGACTAGTTCGTCCCTATTGGATGACTATCCTCAATCATCAATTTAGGTCTCATGATTGATTTCAAACTAACTGTTATCAATATCTCCCAAATTAACTTTTCTGCAATGCAGCTCAAGTTATACAATGATCATAAAACAAGGCTTTGTTGTAATTCTCTTTTCCTAATCTCTACTTCTCTAGGTTCAAGCAACCAAAGAATTCGGACAAGTTCTAACGTTGCGCACCGTTAAGAAATGTTTAAAGATGAAGAGAATACAATACAAGCATTTAGAATTGGTTTTGAATCACTTTGTGTAACCCTATTTCATAAATTCACCATGGTTCCTATAACCTAGTTGTGGAGGTTTTAGTCTCTCATGATTGTAAGATTGTAACTAGTATTTATATACAAACACATAATTAAATACTTACAATAATAATTGAAAGAAAACCTGCTTTGAATATGGATGAACAAAATCAAGAACAATTGATAAAATCAAGTGTTGATCTCAAGAATTGCTCTCCAAAACTTGATAATAATTCACAAATAAAACTTCTCTCAACTTAATCACACGTCTACTGATCTCTCTTCCTACTAAAAAAACATAAAAGGTATTTATACAGACATTAGAAACCTTTTCCTAATATAACAGGAAAATTTTCATATCTGGCGCCGACTCATCTTACGACTAGTCATACAATCCGTAACAGGATTGTACAGGTCGTACCTTGATCTCGTACGTTTCTTGGCTACTACAGAATTGACTAAGTGTTGGCAATTGGTACGACGCATACCATGGTCCTACGGGTCGTATAATCCATCTGTGGCTTGGCCCTGAGAACTTTGACATCTTCTGAAGTTTTCTACGAGTGTTGGGGTATGCCTCGTACCTTGCTTGTTGCATCTGGAGTTCTGCCAAGTCTTTAAGAATCATTGAAGCTCCCCATGGCTCATGGTATAGGTCGTAAGTAGGTAAATGATCCATGGGTTCCACCCATACCAAGAGACTGCTTGTGCAAATTTTCTCTGAAGTTTTCCAAGACTCTAGTTATGGCTCGTACCATCTTGGTACGGCTCGTACTGAGAGTCGTACTTTTCCTTAGCATTGTTTCAACCTTCTGAGTTTTTCCATGAGTCTTAGTACCATTTGTACCATCTTGGTACGGCTTGAGGTATGACTCGTACTGAGATTGGTACTTGGTTGATTTTCTGCACTTATATGCATCTTTTGCACATTTTTTCTCCAACACCTATTTTCCCTGAAAACAAAGTAAAAGCACCTTATATCTGAATAAACATACCTAAGTCTATGCTATTTTCTCAGTTTTGAGCATCGAAAGTGTTGTAAACTCACAACACATCAATAGCATGCTTCGACAATCTAGCCTATGAACGTGAAAAAAGGAAATCTACTTTCCCCACCTCAAGGGCTAACCGAAAACAATGCATATAGGCATGACACCACAAGCATAGTAGAATAAGTGAAGCCAATAGTCATAGAGAAAGAGATTTACATGAAAAATGATGATTCTGGCATCAGAGGTTGAGAGGATTTGGGAAATTTTGAAGATGGAAATATGAAGAATGAATTTAAAACGTCCTATCTGCCTTTTACTGATACCGTAGTCCGCTGCAGTGAACCTATTTTCGTTGCGGCGGAATCGCTTTAGCGGGAAAACCACCCATCGCAGTGAATGATCAAAGCAGTGACTATTGGGATTCCACTGCCGGATCCCTCCATTTTGAAAATAATTGATCTAATAAAATCGGTAATACCTAGGACATTCAAAGAGAGATGGAAATATCCGTAAAACTGAAGGAAGGGTGATGACGTAAATTAATGTCCGAGACTGGGTTAAAACCTAGATGAATAATTATGACCCTGCTAGAATTATCGGATATACATAGAGAAATTAGGAGCAAGGCATAAAAGGTGTTTCGAAGATAATCGGTTTGATGTGTGGGACACAGAAGTCAACAAGTCCCGACGTTGACTAGAAGTGAGGGGAATTATGACAGTTGTTAAACCCCCGTGTCAATATTATAGCGCCATTTGGGCATGAATGAATTTTTAATTGGTATCTAATGTAACGACCCGCCCAACCATTATAGCATTCCGACCACATCAAAGCGGGTGAATTTAAATTCTTAAAAATTCGGGATAAATTTTTGAGAGACGAAGGGCGCACAAAGGGTAAATTCAAATGGGCTGAGCTGCAATTGGGTGGACCCAAGTGGGTGTCTACAGCGGGAAGGGTGCCTGCTGCAGCGGATGATGCGGATCAGAACTCCCCAATCCTATTTTAATTTGGATATTTAAACATAGTCACTCAAAAAGGGTTTAATAAAGACACCCAAAAAAATAGACTTTTGGAACAAGGAGAAGAGCTAGGAGGTAGAGATTTACCCTCCGTAGCTTGGAACTCTCACAAGGAAATCAAGAAAATAATGTAGCCCCGCAATCGAGAACATTTGGACAATAGCTTGGCGCCTAGGTAGGCTATGATTTACTCACTCTCGCATTAGACTTTAGTTAGCTATACATATACATGCGCATAGTTTATATGTTTTCGATAATGTAGATTTGTACTTTTAACGATGTTATTGCCTGTTAATCAGAATCGGTGAAAATCTAAGAACAAGCAGATTAGAAGAGGAGTAACGAAAGCCCATCATGGGGCAAATCACTTGGGGAGATATTTCAACTAATAAATGGGCGCATGTGTTAGGATAAGCATTAAACCAAACATTGTTGAGTAGATTAACTTTCGGGTGTCATCACCAGAATGCTCCCGGCTATAAGATATGTAATTCTTCTTTCTTTGAATTGAAACCTTGGATGGGTAATCACGTAGACTCTGTGTAGGAGGTGAAAATAAGGGGATGATTAATTAGTTATAACTATGTTTGAGTGTGAGTTGAAGCTAGTGATGTAGGATAGTAATCCCTTACATAATAACTTGAGTGTGCTGTGGTTAGTATTGTGTTATTTGGATTTATGATTATTGTTAGCATTAATGGTGACACTATGGCATGTTAATTGTTGGAGTAAGCTTGATATGACATTGTTTTCGTTATGGTGAGTATAAATAAGTGAAACGCTGAAGAAACTGGAATAAAGACTGGTCGCAGTATTGCCAGCAGTACTGCTGCATCGAGACCACTGTAATGGCAGTGATGCTGCTGCAGTGGAGCACAAACCAATGAGCAAGACAATTCGGAAGTCTTATAATGTGCTAAAATAACTGTTATTACTATTGTCCGGACATGTGGTTGATTTAAATTTATATATGTGATTGCACTTGTTGCGGTGAATGTGCAATTCTTGTCGTGTTATTATTTGTGACGTGTTGTGTTACAATGTGCGTCCCGAGATTGAGGGGAAGATTGACATCAAATGAATGTTTGACTGAGATGAGGGATAATATGAAAGGAAAGTAATTGATATGATGGTAAATGAGAGGACTATGGCCGAAGGTAAGGAACTCAGACGAATAGGTTAATACAATCAGATTTCAAATAAGGATTGGATACACAAGTGGGTCATGCCCGAGGTGAGCATCCGGGCTAGCAGTATAAGTGAGTACACAGACAGGTATGACTAAATGACCATGCGACTGGTGTACTAGTGAGTACACAAACATATATGATAAATATTCCATATGGCTGGGTGTATAGTACATGAATTTCTAGCGTCCCCTACAGGTCATGACTGGAAGGGCAAGCATAAGACCCTCTGGCATGTGTATATAGTGATATGACAGAGGCGTGTGCCTGGCATATCACTGAGGATTGTTAGACAGAGATTATGCAGATATGATTTAATATACATATGGCTACAGATACAGGAAGATATTATGTATACAAGTGTGATACAGGGTATACCGACATGAATTGGGTTTGAGGTGAGAAACAGGTGTGCATACCGTATATGGCTACCCAGTTCAGGTATCTTATGACATTTTCATGGTATGAAGTCAGGTATGTACATGTGCTTAAATGTTGGGGAAAATTGACTCCCTCATTATGTTTTGATGACTTTTGTGTACTCGAGTTTGTTAATCCGTATTTGCGATTGCTTGTCTTGTTTAAATTGATTTTGTGGGCTACAGAAGATAGCAGGATGGGTTTTAACAAAAGATAGCGTATTACAATGAGATAGAGAGTAGACTTTATTATTTGATATACCTCACTAAGAAGGGTTGGAAAATCCTATAGATAATTAAATAGGTTAATAAATGGTAGAAATGGACTTGGTTAGTCCTTGTGAAATGGTAAGAGAAATAGTGGTGATACAGAGTTTTCTAGAAGGAATACACAAAACTGGAGCAGGGAAAAATTGGGTATTGACGGTTGGAAATATCATTGCAGCGGAAATGAAGGGAGATAGATTGAAGGACTTAATAATGAATAGGTTCGTAAAAGCATTGCGTAAGCTTTAAATGAGATTTAAGAACGAGAATGTAGCAGTTACACTTAGCGTGATGTTTAGGAGTGAGATAATCGTTACATTTATTGACATTGATTATTATGTTGTTGTGCTAACTAACCCTAATCGGACGATGATGCCTACCAGTACATGTGGTGTATTGATACTACCTTGCTACACTTTTTTTGTGTAGTTTGTGGCAGGTTGAAGTTCCTTGATTGGCGTGGAGTACTCAACACCAACTTCAGTGTTATTCTTTCCAGACGAAGATGGGTCTTTTTGTTTTGTCAAGTATTCAGATAGAGCTCTTGTACCTGCCTAGACTAGATCTTGGGAGAGTCATTTATGGGAAATCTTGTAATTTTATTTTGTTTGAAATTTTTATCCATTAATGAAAAGTAATGGAAATGTTTGAAATTTTTTTCTTGTATATTAATAGTAATGTTGTAAGGGTTCTCCTATCAAGTAGAGTCGATGTAGGTACCCGCGCGGCCTGTCCATTAGGGTCGTGACAATAGTGCTCATATTATAATCATGAAACATACTTGACTTTTCATGGGCTAGTTACAAATCATGAAATTCATAAATTGCTTAACATACGTGAACTAGCCATGTAAACAATGCTGAGAAATCAGCCATGATACGTAAGCTTAATATTCATGAGATTCATACATACTTGAGTAAAATCATGTTAGCTTGAAAATAGAAAATTACGAGAGCTTTTCATAGAAATCATGTAATTATAATCTTAAACATAAATAGAATCACAAGAGGATCAATTTTGTAAGATACCATGGAATTTTTTATAAAAAAGGGTCTAACCTTAGAAATTTATGAAAATCGTCGTTGGAGACTTGAAGGAATTGAAATCATGTAATTGACTTGGGATTGGGCATGAGGGTGGAAGAAATTCTCCCTTCATGACCCCACGTACCTGGACTTTAATGGATTCTTTCTTAGGCTTAAGACCTAAGAGAGTTGAAAAGAAGAACCCTAAGTATAATCCTCTAATACACCCTTAAGGAAATCCAAAATGACCTAGTTTAGGAGTTAAAAGCATAGAAAGTTACAAAAATACCCTTAGAAGATCGCATTAAAAATTTGCTCGTCAGTGACCACGACCCAACCTACAGTCCATAGGTTCTTGCCACGACTCATATGGAGTCTCATAGTTTTTGATCCTGCCTTTGGTCATTCTCTGAACTTCATACCACAGGTACTCACAACAACCCGTACCACCTAACCACGGGCCATACCATGGCTTGTGGTTTCCCAAAAATCTTTGAACACTTCTCTGGATCCTTTCCCATGACTCTTTTTTACAGACAGTAGAATCTTGGTACGAGTCATGGGATCCTGTCATGTTCTTTGACCATTTTTTGTTATTTTCTCTTAACCTCATATCATGACTCTTGGTATGACTAGTACCAACCATGAGTTGTACTGAGAGTCTTACTGAGGGACATTTTCATTTTTTTCTGCTAGTTCATACTCCATATCTAGGGTTTAGTCTTAGGAACTTTTGAAGTGTGACATTATCTCCCCCTTGGAAAAATGCATCCTCGAATGGAGACTAAATAAGCTGAAAAGGTAGGGAAAGAGCTACAATCTCGGAACTGAAAGTTATAGACTGAATACTGATGGAGTGACTGACTCTGAACTGAGGTACATGACTGAACTGAATTCATGAATCATACATACATGCTAAAGCATGAGAATAAATGAGACATGGAACTGACATGAAACTGAATAGAGTATTAAGGAGGAAACTAGTACCTCATGCTGGAACTGAGCTTGAAGGGAAGAGGTGAGGGTACTTGGCCATCATATCTGCTTCGGCTTTCCAATTAGCTCCCTCTACAAGATGATTCCTCCAAAGGACTTTCACTAAAGCGACCTCTTTGTTTCTCAACCTTCGAACCTAATGGTCAAGAATCTCAACCAGAACCTCCTCATAAGTGATTCTATCCTTCACCTGGATGCTCTTTACTGATACAATTTGAGTTGGATCGCCAATGCACTTCTTCAACAAGGACATATGGAAAACTAAGTTTACCGAGCTAACTCCACAGGAAACTCTAACTCATATGCCACATTGCCAATGCGCCTCAGAATCCTATAAGGACCAATAGATCAGGGACTAAGCTTCCCTTTCTTGCCAAATCTCATAATCCCCTTCATAGGTGACACGTTTAGAGACACCCAATCATCAACTACGAACTCAATCTCTCCCCTCCTAACATCCGCATATGATTTCTGAGGACTCTGAGTTATTTTCAGCCTTTCTCTAATAATTTGAACTTTCTCCATGGCCTTAGGAACTGAATCTGGCCTATCAACGTAGCTTACCCTATCTCAAACCATCCAATAGGTGACCTATATCTCCACCCATAAAGATCCTCAAATGGAGCCATCTGAATGCTAGAGTAATAGCTGTTATTATAGGCAAACTCAATGAGGGGAAAGTAATCATCTCAATTACCCTTGAAATCAATCACACGAGCTCTCAACGTATCCTCTAAGGTCTGAATGATTCATTAGTCCTGACCATCTTTCTGCGGGTGAAAAGCTATGCTAAGCTTGACTTGAGTACCAAGGCCTTTCTAAAACGACTTCTAAAACTGCAAAGTGAATTGAGTACAGCTGTTTAAAATGATGAACAATGGGACCCCATTCAACCTAATTAATTCATGTATGTATAGTCTAGCAAAATCCTTGGTTGAATTCGTAGTCTTAACTAGTAGGGAATATGCTGACTTAGTCATCGGTCCACAATCACCTATATAGAATCATGGTGCTGGGGCGTTCGAGGTGAACCTGTGATGAAGTCCATACTTATCTCTTTCCACTTCCAAGTAGAGATATTGATATCCTGAAGCATACCACCTGGTCTCTGATGCTCAACCTTCACCCATTGGCAATTTGGAAAGTTAGCCACAAATTTTGCAATGTCCTTCTTCATGCCATTCCACTAATAGACTTTCCATAAATCACATTACATCTTGGTGGCTCCTGGATGGATAGAATATTGAGAGCTGTAAGCCTCTTTAAACCTCTACTTTCTCAAGTCATCCACATCCGGAACACACAATTGGCCTTGATATCAGAGTACACCATCTCCCTCTTGAGAGAAAACCTGCACTTTCCGATTTCGGAAAACTTCTTTCAACTTTACTAAGATAGGATCCTCATCTTTCCTTTCCTTCACTTCTATCACCAATGAAGATTCCAACCCATTTTGAACAATGACACCACCATTTGCTGAATCAGCAAGGTGAACCCAAGAGTGCAAGCCTGTAAACATCTTTCACCAACTCTTTCCTCCAATCCTTAACATGGGACACACTCTATGGACAACCTACTAAGAGCATCCGATACAACATTGGCCTTACCCGTATGATAAAGAGCACTCATATCATAGTCCTGGAGAAGCTCAATCCATCTCCTTTGTTGCAAATTCAAGTCCTTCTGGGTAAACACATGTTGAAGACTCTTGTGGTCCATGAACACATTTACATGCACCCCATACAATTGGTGCCTTTAAATTTTCAAGGCAAACACCACCGCCGCAAACTCAAGGTCATGCGTCGAATAATTCTTCTCATGAGTTTTAAGCTATCTCGAGGGATTGGCGATGACCTTGCCATGCTGCATCAACACACACATAACAAAAATCCTAGAGGCATCACAATATATGACAATTCCATCTGTGCCTTCTGGTTGGGCCAAGATCAGATCGAAAATGAGTCGAGCCTTTAACTCCTTCAAGTTCCTCTCACAAGCATTGGACCACTAAAATTCTACCTTCTTCTAGGTCAACTTAGTCAAAGGTGTAGCAATGGATGAAAATCCCTCTATGAACCTCTGGTAGTAACTATCTAAACCTAAAAAGATTTTAATGTCAGTAGGAGTGATAGGTCTAGTCCAGTTCTTCACCGCCTCTATCTTTTGAGAGTCTACCTGAACAACGTCACCACCGAACACTACATGACAAAGGAACACAACTGATTTCAGTCAAAACTCACACTTGCTAAACTTAGCAAAGAGTTGATGATCCGTAAGAGTCTGTAACACAATTCTCAAATGGGCAGCATGCTCCTCCTAACTCCGAGAGTAACAAGGATATCGTCTATGAATACAATGACGAGAATATCCAAATATTTCTTGAACATCCTATTCATCAAATCCATGAAAGATTCCGGAGCATTTGTTAGCCCAAAAAACATAATAACAAATTCATAGTTGTCATACCGAGTCTTGAAAGTCACCTTCGGAATGTCACACTCCTTAACTCTGAGCTGATGATAACCGGATTTGAGGTCTATCTTTGAAAAGCTACTAGGATCCTGAAGATGATCTAACAGGTCATCAATCTTGGAAAGCATATACTTATTCTTGATTGTAACCTTGTTCAATTGGTGGTAGGAAATACACATTCTGAGAGAACCATCCTTATTTCGTACAAAGAGGACTGGAGCACCCACGGGAACTTACTAGGCTAGATGAAACCCTTATCTAAGAGACCCTTCAACAATTCCTTCAACTCCTTTAGCTCAGATGGAGTCATTCTATAAGGAGGGATGATATGGGCTGCATATCAGGGAGGATGTCTATCCAAAGTCTATCTCCCATTCTGGAGGGACTCCTAGTAGATAACTTGGGAACTCCTTTGGATACTCACAAAAAACAGGGACTGACTAGAGATTCAGGGTTTCAGACTTAGAATCCTTAACCAGGACTAAATGATACACACAAATCTTGGAGATTATCTTCCTTATCATGCCCCACCTTGGGAGGCATGACTGGCACCTAGTGTCACACTAGAATCTGGACTAACCTGACTGGCCTGGTGCATTTTTGGTGCACGCCTATAACTTAACGCAAGATATCAATGAGCTATATCTTGGCTGTAAATACTGCCTCTGGCCAACAAGGCCACCTGTAAAAGAAGAAAACTAACCAAGAACAATGGTATAACAGGGATCCTATGCGGGCCGACAAGACCACCATGATGTCTAGTAATAACTGAATGAAATCAGGCAACTAAAACTACGCTATAGCAAACAAGGCTGCTAACTGACAGCTAAACAAGGCCCCACAGCCATCACATGAAATAAAACATAAATAGGCCCCATAAGGTCAACAACAAAAGCTAACAACTAGAAATCTGGTAACTTGCAAGTCTCTAAGAGTGGAATAATGGTCGAGAAAGGGTCCCGGCCTATCTTGTACAACAAAAGAACAAACCTTCTCTAACTATCAACTCCAGAAGAAAGGAGCTGAATGCACTGCTAACTCCAGCTGATGACTAAGATGGTCCCCAAACCGCGTCTATCCTCACCTGCAGGCAAGTAATTAGTGCCCCAAGGATGGGCATCAGTAAAATATGTACTGAATATAGCAGTAAGATAATAATTGATTGAAAACTGATAACACTGAAGTAATAAAGAAAGAGGGTAAAAGTTTAACCTGAGTAACCTTACCATCTGAAATACCTAACTAACAAGTATATAAATACAAACAAGAACCTAATTGGGCCCCCATAAGCCTGGAAGGTACAAACAACACAGAATGACCTACTTGGGCCCCCATCAGCCCCGGCAAGAACAAACAAAGCACTCTCCTGCAATGTGGCTACTAGAGTTCATAAGCATATTGTACTCAGGCATACTTGTTCTCTAAAGTTGTATCTAATCCTGATAGGTTCCTATAGCTATGTCTGTGTCTTTGTCGTCTAGGCTATGTAACTAGACCCCGAGCCTTGGCTCGACTGTGGGTCATCATGTGACTGTTGTAACTAGATCCTAAGCCTTGGCTTGACTATGGACATACTGTAGCTGTTGCGATTGGGCCCCTAGCCTTGGCTCGACTATGGGTCATAATGTAACTATTGTAGCTGGACCCCGAGCCTTGGCTTGACTATGGGTCATAATGTAAGCCCTGAAAACTAGATACGGCCCTCACGGCCTCAGTCTGGTCCCTTCGAACATCATACTGCTCCTGCAAGCATATCCCTATAGGCAACAACATTCAAACCCCAAATATCATATACAACAATCAAGCTGGGCTAGGGTTAACTCTGACGAGGGTTACTATATCATCGCTATCGTCTCAATTCAATTCACAACATCTAACCACAATAGGTTTACTCTAAAGTACTATATATACACAAGTCGTACTAACTTTACGATGAACGTAACTTGCCAAAAAGGATAGCCTTACATACCTCGAGTGCCGACTTTCATTTAACTGGCGAGTTTCAACTTATAACCGATGGTTCTATCCAACAGCAGCCCTTATACTGAGAGAATATGAATAATTTCAATACTAAATTCAACAAATAATGATAACTTTCGATAATAATATCAACTATAATTCAACTTTGAATAACTCTACAAAAATCCATAATTTCCCGAGAGTTCAAAAGGGAGAAATGCTTACCTAATGCATGTGGTCGTTTACGATTCAATTTGGAACAATTCTGACTAATTTTACTTGACGGAGTTCCGGTATGCCTAGTGAATTTTTGAGATATAACTCCGCTGAAATGCTTCCCATAGGCTTAAGACTTATTACCTAAAGTTAATTTGCGTTTGCACGGTGTTTGGTAGCATAATCGGACAAAAATATAGTGAGGGTTGCGTGTTCTCTCTGTTTTAGCAGTGGGAATATATTACAAATGATCCAATTTTGAGCTAAGGGAGGATATATATAGTTGGGCGGTGGCTAGGGGGGCCTGCGACATGGCCCCTATCGCGTCATTTCACGGGAATGACACTCCGCCTATCATGGAGGAGGGGGTCCGTGACACGATCCCCGTTGCATCCTGTCTCCGGCTCTCTCCCATTCACTAACTTGATATCGTCCTCATGAGTTCCTACCCCGAGCCATTTTTTGTATGCGTCGCACTCTAAAACTCTTGACTTACGAATGAACACACCGATTAAACCATAGGAACTTACAAGGTGTAACATTCCTGCCCTTAAGATAGGAAATAGAGAAACCTACAAGCACTACGAAACTATCCTTCCACACTAGGAATGGTTCAACAGAAAATCAAAATTTTACTATTTGAGTTCTATAATTGACTGAAGCATTGCAGGAATACAACCAATCCATGCTGAGAATGACATCAAAGTCGGCCATGTCTAACTCAACTAAGTTGGCTGAGGTGACTTTTTGAAGAACTATAATAGGGAAATTTATGTATACTCTCCATGCTAAGATTGACTCACCGACAGGAGTAGAGACTGAGAAGGGTTCTAATAGGATTTCGAGATTGACACTGAAGCTGATAGTAACATGAGGAGACACGAATAGTAATATGGCCCCTAGATCTAGAAATGCATAAACATCAAGATAGAAAACTCGTAACATACCAGTGACTACATCTGGTGAGCTCTCCTACTCCTGGCGTTATGAAAAGGCATAGAAATGGTTCTTCTAGAGCTACTGAAGAAGTAGCTGGGGAACGACCTTTACTGTCACCCTGTCTAGTTGAAGGACAATCCTTGAGTCTATGTCCAGGCTTACCACACCCAAAACAAGCATCTTTGCCAACACTATCCCGGTTGGTTCCTACCACACCTCCTGCAAGTTAGGAAAGTGCAATCCTTTGACATGTTCTCCTGACTCTTAGAGCCTGATGCTCTACCTCTATGATCAACCCTAGACTTGGATGGAACACTTGCTGATGATGGAACTGGGGCTAACGACTCTGATGTGACTGTGAGCAATGTCAACCGCCTATCCTCTACTGGGAATACTCAAAGCTCCTTTTCCTAGCCCTCTTGGTCTCCCTTTCCTTCTCCTTCAACTTCTCCTCCTCGATCTGCTGGGCATGAATCATGAGTCAAGAGATATCCATTTCACTGATCAGCATAGCAGTCCTGCACTCCTTGACCACCAAATTTGAGACCCTTGACATAAACCGCTCATGCTAGCCTTCGGCTCAACAACTATCTTCGGGGCATACTTGGATAGCTGGGTGAATTTCATGGTATACTCCTGAACTGTCATGTTATGCTGCTTCAAGGTGATGAACTCAATTACCTTTTCTTCCCCCAACTCTCGAGGAAAGAAAGTATCTAAGAAAGTTATAACGAACTCATCCCAATCAATGGGAACTACCTTCCATTGCCTGAACTAAATATGAACTGCTCCCTTTAGCTGATAGGAGGCCAAATTCGCACTCTCCTCTCCAGAAATCCCCATAATCTAGGTAATCTTCTGGATCTCCTCAATAAACTCTTGTGGGTCCTCGTCCACCTTTGAACCATGAAACTCTAGCTGGTTCATGCTAGTGAAGTCTCGCACTCTAGCCATTGCAGCACTCCCATTAAGATTCACAGGTACAACCGCCTGCTAGTTGACCTGGGCCGTCATAGACTCCAGATGTAACACAGGACCTAGAACCATGAATATATCCAAGAAAAACCATGGTATATTCACAGCATAAGCATAAGAATATACTAAGCAGAATATATCATAAGAGAAAGCATAAGTGAAACTCTAAAATACCAAAAAGCATAAATGGAGATAACATGTTAACAGTGCCTGAGCATCTATACATCATAGTCTAAAACACCTTTAAAACATAGGATGAGTTGATGGGACAAGCCCCTAACTAGCTCTGTGAAGTTTGTAACTTAAAAAACATAAAAGGGACATAAGCCAAAAACTGATGTCCTCGAATAATGAGGACTCACCAAGAGCTGGGCCGAACTAGAGCAAAAGCAAATCTAATGACAGGGCTGAGATTGATCACTCGAACCTGTATCATAAAATTATATTGCATAAAATGATATAGCATAAAATTATGTGGTCATTACTTTGAATTTACTGACTAAGTAAGGTAAGTAAAACATGGTAGTAAAATGATATTCTAAACTTATGAGTACAAGATAAGCTAAGGTATGAGTTTCTGATCATAAACTGAGTATAATGGCTCAAAGTTATCAAAACTGAATCATAAAGCTGGACATGACTAAAATCATAGGTAAGATCTCATAAAGTGTATGTTGAGCCAGAATATCATAACTCATAATATCGTGAAGCATAAACATGAACATGCATCGAAAAATCATGGAACAGTGGGAGATTTTTTTAACTGACATACTCTAAGTGAGCATACATTTGAGCCAAGCTTGAAACCCTAGTTGGGAGTTCTGTTCATACCTTGCCAAGGGTATGAATCATAAAGGTGTGATATCACTCATGAGTCCATTCGAGTATGGGAGACACTGTCAAGGAGGACCCCTTCATGGCTACGGCGGCACGTAGTTCTAAGATCTAGGTGCGCCGCTGAAACTCCGACCTACTCGGTGTTAAATACTACTTCCAAAATATACATAGTGCTCTTATCATAATCACGAAACATACTTGGTTTTTCATTGTCTAGTTACAAATCATGAAATTCATAAATTGCTTAACATACGTGAACTAGCCATGAAAACAATGCTGAAAAATCAATCATGATACATAAGCTTGATATTCTGAGATTCATACATACTTGAGTAAAATCATGCTAGCTTGAAAATAGAAAATTATGAGATCTATTCATAGAAATCATGTAATTATAATCATAAACAAAAATACACTCATGGGAGGATCATTTTCGTAAGAGATCATGGAGTTTTTTTTATCAAAAGGGTGTAATCCTAGAAATTCATGAAAATCATAGCTGGAGACTTGAAGGAACTGAAATCATGCAATTGAGCTTGGGATTGGGCATGAGGGTGGGAGAAATCCCCTGTTCATGACCCCACATACCTAGACTTTAATGGAATTTTTCTTGGATTTGAGACCGAAAAGAGTTGAGAAGAAGAACCCTAATTGCTTGAGAGCCTTGAGAGGATGAATCTTTATTCAATGGTGTTTGAAAAGAATAAAGATTTAGGCTAAGTATAACCCTCTAATACACCCTTAAGGAAATCCAAAATGACCTAGTTTAGGATTTAAAACCATAGGAAGTTACAAAAATACCCTTATAAGCTCGTATTAAAAATGTGCTCATCAGTGACCACGACCCAACCTACGGTCTGTAGGTTCTTACCATGACTCGTATTGAGTCTCATGATTTCTATTCCTACTTTTGGTAATTCTTTGAACTTCATACAATAGGCACTCACCATGACCCATACTACCTTACCACAGGTCGTATCATGGCTCTTTGTTTCCTAAAAATCTCTGAACACTTCTCTGGACCCTTTCCCATGACTCCTCAATACCGACCGTACAATCTTGGTGCAAGTCACGGGATCTTATCGTGGTTTCTTAACCAATTTTTGTTGTTTTCTTTGGACCTTATATGACAACTCTTAGTTTGACTTGTACCATCATACCATGCGTCGTACTAAGAGTCTTACTGAGGGAAATTTTCAATTTTTTTTGCTGGTTCATACACCAAATCTAGGGTCTAGTCTTAGGGACTTTTGGGGTATTACACACCTAGTTGATATGATTATGTTTATGATGTCATGCATGTATCAACTGTTAAAATTGATATAGTAGACACCCAAGGTGATCCTAATAATAAAGATATAAATAGATTAATTCAACAAAACAATTACACTAATCAATTACTATACGTAGTCTCAATCAGATCCTTAAGACTGATAATAAATCAATTTTCAAGGATAAACCTAGCCCTTCCTATAATAATAAGAAATTAGAAATCCATCCAATATTTAAATTACCAGAATTTTCCAAAGATAAATGCCCTAAGTTTCAAAAAAAGTTTGAAATCACAGATGATCTTATAGAAAAGATTAATGAAAAGTTAAAGGCTGAATTAAAATTAAAGAATGAATTAAAATTAAAGGATGAATTAAAATTAAAAGATGATAAGGTCATAAGAAAAATATCTGAAAAGTTTGATAACGACATTAATAAGTTAAGCTCTAAATATTCCATCAAAAAAATTATTATAATAAACCCTCATTCCCGGATATGCAGTATGAAGAAAATGATTTTTTATCTCATACTTCACACTCTGGAAATGAAATTGCTGAATGGAATATTGATGGACTTGCAGAACATCATATATACAATAAGTTACATGAAATGGGGATGGCCATTACGGCCTATAAAATGAAAAACTGCACGAATAAACAAGTTGTCACTCTAATTATATCTAGATTTTATAGGGACATTAAGATATTGGTGGGATAATTATCTCTCTGAAGATAATAGACATAGTGTAACAAATGCTACAACCATCACTGAAGTTATTAAGACTAAATCTACAGGAAAAACTTTTGAAAATCTATGCGTAGAAGACGCCACCGCTACCTTAATTTATAGTATGCAAAACATTTTATAGGAGAACCTCAACTTTTTCAAGATAGGAGTTTAGAAATACTATCTAACCTATCTTTCCCAAAGTTAGATGATTTTAGATGGTATAAGGATGTATTCCTCAACAAGGTTATGGTCAGAGAAGACTGTAGTCATGATTATTGGAAAGAAAAATTTATAAGTGGTTTACCAACATTATTCGCTGAAAAGGTTAGAATAAAATTAAAAGATAGATTTGATGGGAAAATTTCTTATAGTCAATTAACCTATGGTGACCTTATAAGGTTTATAAATGTCACAGGACTTGTACAGATATGAAGCTTAAAAATCAACTTAAAAGGGATAATTAAATATCCAAAAAAAAAATAGGAAGCTTTTGTCAAGATTTTGGATACATCAAGTTGTCTACCCCTTCAAAAAAGGCATCTAAGAAAATTAAAAGAAGACACAAGCACTATAAAAATAAATCTGAAAAACCCCATCATTACAGAAAAAGATTTAAAAGGCACAAACGAGAAGCAAACAAAGGTGGCTTTCAAGGAAATAATAATAAGTGTTGGAATTGTGCAAAATTTGGCCATAGGGCTAAGGATTGTAAGGTCCCTAATAAAAAGAAAGATAAGATCAATATGTTAGAACTTGAGCCAGAAATAAAAGATAGATTATATTCTATTCTTGATGAACATGACAATAATTCTTCCCCGAAAGAAAGTTTCAGTGATGAAGACCAGCTTAATATAGCATACAGTTCTGACAATAGTGACTCAATTGATCATTGTGGATGCACGGGAGCAATCTGCACCTGTGATAGCCACTCAATAAATGTCATTACCAATAATAACAAGGAAATCTTATTTGATATGATTGATCATATTGAAGATAAAAATCTTAAAAGAAAATATTTAATAGAATTAAAAAACATAGTTCTTAACCAACAACATGACAAAGAAACAATTGAGCCTTTTAATATGAAAAACGTACTAAATAAATTTAAAGAACAAAAGTCTAGTACAACAGTATAAGATCTTCAAAACCGAATTATTACATATTAAAAATGAAGTCAAAGAAGTTAAGCAAAGACTTAACAAGCTAGAAACAGATGCCCTTGCTAATAAACTATTAAATGAACTAGAACCAATGCAAGGATCTGAATTGTATCAATCTGAACCAGGAGAAACATCAAAATTAGAAAAAGGTGAAGAAGAAGATGAGTCTCTAGGGAGCCCTCTAGAAGGTAAATCAGGAGTAAAAACCATTGCAATAGTTAAAACCCAGAGCTGGCATATACCTATCACATTGGTTATAAATAAAAATTATACTATTCACAAAATTGCATTATTAGACACAGATGCAGACCAAAACTGCATTATTGAAGGAATAATCCCTACTAAGTACCTTGAAAAAAGTACAATGCGGTTATTCTCCGCGACAGGAGAAAGGCTCAATATAAATTATAAACTCCATAAGGCACACATATGCAATAATGGAATCTTCTTTATTAATGATTTCTTAATAACTAAAGATATAAATGAAGAAACAATATTAGGCACCCTCTTTATAACCCAAATAAAACCCTATGTCGCTGATTTAGACGGCATCCACACCACTGCTCTAGGAAAAGATATCATTTTTTCCTACCTAAATAATATGTCAAAAGAAGAAAGTGAATTTATAAAAGAAAAACTATCTTTAGAATAAATTTGCTTTCCCAACAAATAAATTATTTAAAGAACGAGATAAAATTTAAACGGATTGAATCCGCTTTAAAAATCTGAAGGTAGAAGCCAAAATTAAAAGCCTACAAGAATTCATAGAATGAGAAGTCTGTTCAGAATTTCCTAATGCCTTTTGGGATAGGAAACGCCATATTATTGAGTTACCATATATTGAGGGATTCAACGAAAGTAATATCCCTACTAGGGAGACCTATTCAAATGAATCAGGAGTTAATGGAATTTTCTAAAAAAGAAATCAATGATTTACTTGATAAAAAGATTATTAGACCTTCCAAGTCACGATGGAGTTGTTCAGCATTCTATGTCAATAATAGTGCGAAAAAAGAAAGAGGGGCCCCAAGGCTAGTCATTAATTATAAGCCCCTTAACAAAGTTTTAAAATGGATCAGATATCCAATACCCAATAAAAGAGATCTTCTTAAAAGAACTTATAAAGCTAACATTTATAGTAAGTTCGATATGAAATTCGGATTTTGGCAAATATAGATAGCAGAAAAAGATAAATATAAAACAGCTTTTAATGTACCTTTCGGACAATATGAATGGAATGTAATACCATTCGGATTAAAAAATGCACCTCCTAAATTTCAGAATATAATGAACAACGTATTTAATCCACATAGTCATATTTCTATAGTTTATATAGATGATGTTTTAATATACTCAGAAGATATTGACCAACACTTCAAACATATCCAAACCTTTTTAAAAGTTGTTAAGCAAAACGGATTAGTAGTAAGCGCTAAAAAGATTAAGTTATTCCAGACTGCTATTAGATTTCTTGGTCATGACTTATATCAAGGAACCTATAAACCCATTTGTAGAGCCATAGAGTTCTCATCCAAATTTCCAGATAAATTAATTGATAAAACTCAGCTTCAGAGATTCTTAGGAAGTCTCAATTATGTTGCAGATTTTATTCCAAATATTAGACAGGTTTGTAAGCCTCTTTATCAGCGTCTTAAGAAGGATCCAGTCCCATGGGGATTAGAACAAATAGAGACAGTCCAAAAATAAAATCAATATTTCAAAAACTTCCATGTCTAGGAATACCACATCCAGAGGTATTCATGATAGTAGAAACTGACGTCTCAGACATAGGATATGGAGGCATCCTTAAACAAAAAATCTCCCTAGAAAACCCCGAACAATTAGTAAGATTAACTTCAGGAATCTGGAATAATACTCAGAAAAATTATAGAACCATTAAAAATGAAATTCTGGCTATAGTGCTATGTATCACAAAATTTCAAGTCGATCTAATAAATAAAGAATTTTTACTACGAGAAGACTGCAAAGCAGCCAAAGATGTTTTACAAAAAGATGTAAAATATCTGGTTTCTAAACAAATATTTGCAGATGGCAAGCTTTGATCCAGCTTTGATTTTCAAATCGAGTTTATACAAGGAGAAAATAATTCTCTCCAAGATTTTTTGACTAGGGAATTTCTACAGGAAGCTAAATGAGACCCGGAACACCAGGTATAAGGCCCTTGAGACCTCCATTTCATCCTTACCCTATCTCAAACCATCCAATAGGTGACCTATATCTCCGCCCATAAAGATCCTCAAATGGAGCCATCTGAATGCTAGAGTAATAGCTGTTATTATAGGCAAACTCAATGAGGGGAAAGAGATCATCTCAATTACCCTTGAAATCAATCACGCGAGCTCTCAACGTATCCTCTAAGGTCTGAATGATTCATTAGTCCTGATCATCTGTCCGCGGGTGAAAAGTTATGCTAAGCTTGACTTAAGCACCAAGGCCTTTCTAAAATGACTTCCAAAACTACAAAGTGAATTGAGTACTGCTGTTTGAAATGATGGACAATGGGACCCCATTCAACCTAACTAATTCATGTATATAAAGTCTAGCATAATCCTCGGTTGAATTCGTAATCTTAACTAGTAGGAAATATGCTTACTTAGTCATCGGTCCACAATCACCTATATAAAATCATGGTGTTGGGGCGTATGAGGTGAACCTATGATGAAGTCCATACTTATCTCTTTCCACTTCCAAGTAGAAATATTGATATCTTGAAGCATACCTCCTTGTCTCTGATGCTCAACCTTCACCCATTGGCAATTTTGATAGTTAGCCACAAATTCTGCAATGTCCTTCATGCCATTCCACTAATAGACTTTCCATAGATCACATTACATCTTGGTGGCTCCTGGATGGATAGAATATCGAGAGCTGTAAGCCTCTTTCAACCTTTACTCTCTCAAGTCATCCACATCTGGAACACATAATTCGCCTTGATATCAGAGTACACCATCTCCCTCTTGAGAGACAACCTGCACTTTCTGATTTCGGAAAACTTCTTTCAACTTTACTAAGATAGGATCCTCATCTTTCCTTGCCTTCATTTCTATCACCAATGAAGATTCCAACCCATTTTAAACAATGACACCACCATCTGCTGAATCAGCAAGGTGAACCCAAGAGTGCAAGCTTATGAACATCTTTAACCAACTCTTTCCTCCAATCCTTAACATGGGACACACTCTATGGACAACCTACTAAGAGCATCCGATACAACATTGGCCTTACCCGTATGATAAAGAGCACTCATATCATAGTCATGGAGAAGCTCAATCCATCTCCTTTGCTGCAAATTCAAGTCCTTCTCGGTAAACACATGTTGAAGACTCTTGTGGTCCATGAACACATTCACATGCACCCCATACAATTGGCCTCTAAATTTTAAAGGCAAACACCACCGCTGCTAACTCAAGGTCATGCGTCGAATAATTCTTCTCATGAGTTTTAAGCTGTCTCGAGGCACTGGCGATGACCTTGCCATGCTGCATCAAATAACACATAACAAAAATCCTAGAGGCATCACGATATATCACAAAGCTGTCTGTGCCTTCTGGTTGGGCCAAGATCGGATCGAAAATGAGTCGAGCCTTTAACTCCTTAAAGATCCTCTCACAAGCATTGGACCACTGAAATTCTACCTTATTCTAGGTCAACTTATTCAAAGGTGTAGCAATGAATGAAAATCCCTCTACGAACATCTGGTAGTAACTATCTGAACCTAAAAAGATTTTAATGTCAGTAGGAGTGATAGGTCTAGGCCAGTTCTTCACCGCCTCTATCTTCTAAGAGTCTACCTGAACAACCTCACCACCAGACACTACATGACAAAGGAACGCAACTGATTTCAGTCAAAACTCACACTTGCTAAACTTAGCACAGAGTTGACGATCCTTAAGAGTCTGTAACACAATTCTCAAATGGGCAGCATGCTACTCCTCACTCCGTGAGTATTCAAGGATATCGTTTATGAATACAATGACGAGCATATCCAAATATTTCTTGAACATCCTATCATCAAATCCATGAAAGCTTCCGGAGCATTTGTTAGCTCAAAAAACATAATAAAAAATTCATAGTGGTCATACCGAGTCGTGAAAGTCATCTTCAAAATGTCAAACTCCTTAATTTGAGGTCTATCTTTGAAAAGCTACTAGCATATTGAAGCTGATCGAACAGGTCATAAATCTTGGAAAGCGAATACTTATTCTTGATTCTAACCTTGTTGAATTGGTGGTAGGCAATACACATTCTGAGAGAACCATCCTTCTTTTGTACAAGGAGGACTGGAGCACCCATAAGGACTTACTAGGCTGGATGAAACCCTTATCTAAGAGACCCTTCAACTGTTCCTTCAACTCCTTTAGCTCAGATGGAGACATTCTATAAGGAGGGATGATATGGGCTGCGTATCAGGGAGGAGGTCTATCCCAAAGTCTATCTCCCGTTCTGGAGGGACTCCTAGTAGATAATTTGGGAACTCCTTTGGATACTCACAAAAAAACAGGGACTGACTAGAGATTCGGGGTTTCAAACTTAGAATCCTTAACCGGGACTAAATGATACACATAACTCTTGGAGATTATCTTTCTTATCACGCCCCACCTTGGGAGGCATGACTGGTACCTAGTGACATACTAGAATCTGGACTAACCTGACTGGCCTGGTGCACTTCTGGTGCATGCCTACAACTTTACTCAAGAAATCAAAGAGTTATATCTCGGCTGTAAATACAGCCTCTGGCCGACAAGGCCACCTATAAAAGAAGACAACTAACCAAGAACAACGCTATAACAGGGATCCAATGTGGGTCGACAAGACCACGATGATGTCTAGTTATAACTGAATGAAATCAGGCAACTAAAACTACGCTATAGCCGACAAGGCTGCTAACTGGCAGCTAAACAAGGCCCCACACGGCTATCACATGAAATAAAACATACATAGGCCCTATACGATCAACAACAAAAGCTAACAACTGGAAATCTGGTAGCCTGCAAGTATCTAAGAGTGGAATAATGGTCGAGAAAGGGCCCCGAACTACCCTGTACAACAAAAGAACAAACCTTCTCTAACTATCAACTCTAGAAGAAAGGAGCTGAATGCACTGCTAACTCTGGCTGATGACTAAGATGGTCCCGAACCGCATCTATCCACACCTTCAAGCGAGTAATGTAGTGCCCCAAGGATGGGCATCAGTAAAATATGTACCAAATATATAAGGCAGTAAGAATATAATTGACTGAAAACTGATAAAACTAAAGTAATCAAGAAGGAGGGTAAAAGTTTAACCTGAGTAACCTTACCGTCTGAAATACCTAACTAACAAGTATATAAATACAGACAAGAACCTAATCGGGCCCCCATAAGCCTGAAAGGTACAAACAACACAGAATAACCTACCTAGGCCCCCATTAGCCCCGACAAGTACAAACAATGCACTCTCCTGCTATCTGGCTACTAGCGTTCATAAGCATACTATACTCAGGTATACTTGTTCTCTAAAGTTGTATCTAATCCCGATAGGCTCCTGTAGCTATGTCTGTGTCTTTGTCATCTGGGCTATGTAACCGGACCCCGAGCCTTGGCTCGACTATGGGTCATCGTGTGACTGCTGTAACTAGATCCCAAGCCTTGGCTCGACTATGGATCATACTGTAGCTGCCGTGACTGGGCCCCTGCCTTGGCTCGACTATGGGCCATAATGTAACTGTTGTAGCTGGACCCCAAGCCTTGGCTTGACTATGGGTCATAATGTAAGCTCTGAAAATTGGATATGGCCCTCACGGCCTCACTCTGGTCCCTTCGGACATCATACTGCTCCTTCGAGCATATCCCTATAGGCAATAATATTCAAACCCCAAATATCATATACAACAATCAAGCTGGCTAGGGTTAACTCTGACGAGGGTTACTATATCATCGTTATCGTCTCAATTCAATTCATAATAGCTAACCATAATAGGTTAACTCTGAAGTACTATATATACACAAGTCGTACTGGCTTTACGACGAATATAATTTGCCGAAAAGGATATCCTTACATACCTCGAGTGCGAACTTTCATTTAACTAGCGAGTTTCAACTTATAACCGACAGTTCTACCCAACAACAGCCCTTATACTGAGAGCATATGGCTAATTTCAACACTAAATTCAACAAATAACGATAACTTTCAATAATAATATCAACTATAATTCAACTCTGAATAACTCTGTGAAAATCCATAATTTCTCGAGAGTTCAGAGGGGAGAAATGCTTACCCAATGCATGTGGCCATTTATGATTCAATTTGGGACAATTCTGACTACTTTTACTTGACGGAGTTCCAGTATGCCTAGTGAATTTTTGAGAAATAACTCCATCGAAATGCCTCCCATAGGCTTAAGACTTATTACCTGAAGTTAATTTGCGTTTGGACAGCGTTTGGTAGCATAATCCGACAAAAATATAGTGAGGGTTGCGTGTTCTCTCTGTTTTAGCTGTGGGAATATATTACAAATGATCCACTTTTGAGCTAAGGGAGGATATATATAGTTGGGTGGTGGCCAGAGGGATCTGCGACATGTCCCCCATCTCATTGTTTCACGGGCATGACACTTCGTCCATCGTGGAGGAGGGGGTCCGTGACACGATCCCCGTTGCGGCCTGTCTCCGGCCCTCTCCCATTCTCTAACTCGATATCGTGCTAATGAGTTGCTTCCCCGAGCCCTTTTTTGTATGTGTCGTACTCTAAAACTCTTGAATTACGAACGAACACACCGATTAAACCATAGGAACTTACGGGGTGTAACATTCCTGCCCTTAAGATAGGAAATATAGCAACCTACAGGCACTACGAAACTATCCTTCCACTCTAGGACTAGTTCAACTGAAAATCAAAATTTTACTATTTGATTTCTATAATTGACTGAAGCATAGCAGGAATACAACCAATCCATGCTGAGAATGACATAAAAGTCGGTCATGTCTAACTCAACTAATCTTGCTGAGGTGACCTTTTGAAGAACTATAATACGGAAATTTATGTATACACTCCGTGCTAAGATTGACTCACCGACAGGAGTAGAGACTGAGAAGGGTTCTGATAGGATTTCGAGATTGACACTGAAGCTGATAGCAACATAAGGATCCACGAATAATAATATGGCCCCTAGATCTAGAAATGCATAAACATCATGATGGAAAACTCGTAACATACCAGCGACCACATCTGGTGACCTCTCTTGCTCCTGGCGTGATGAAAAGGCCTAGAAATGGTTCTAGTGTTGTCTGTCACCTGCACTAGATGATGCAATCTTTTGGAGCTCCTGAAGAAGTAGCTAGGGCACGACCTTTACTTTCACCCTATCTAGTTGAAGGACAATCCTTGAGTCTGTGTCCGGGCTTACCACACCCAAAATATGCATCTTTGACAACACTATCCCGGTTGGTTCCTACCACACCTCCTGCAAGTTAGGAAAGTGTGATCCTTTGACATGTTCTCCTGACTCTTAAAGCCTGATGCTCTACCTCTATGATCAACCCTAGACTTGGATAGAACACTTGCTGATGATGGAACTGGGGCTGATGACCTCTGATGTGACTGTGAGCAATGTCCACCGCCTGTCCTCTGCTAGGAATACTAAAAGATCCTTGTCCTAGCCCTCTTGGTCTCCCTTTCCTTCTCCTTCAACTTCTCCTCCTTGATCTTCTAGCCAAGAATCATGAGTCAAGAGATATCCATTTCACTGATCAGCATAGAAGTCCTGCACTCCTTGACCACCAAATTTGAGACCCTTGACATAAACTGCTCATGCGAGCCCTCGGCTCGACAACTATCTTCGGGGCATACTTGGATAGCTGGGTGAATTTCATGGTATACTCCTGAATTGTCATGTTATGCTGCTTCAAAGTGATGAACTCTATTACCTTTGCTTCCCCCAACTCTCGAGGAAAGAAAATATCTAACAAAGTTATAACGAACTCATCCCAATCAATGGGAACTACCTTCCACTGCCTGAACTAAATATGAGCTGCTCCCTTCATCTAATAGGAGGCCAAATTCGCACTCTCCTCTCAAGAAATTCCCATAATCTAGGTAATCTTCTGGATATCCTCAATAAACTCTTGTGGGTCCTCTTCCACCTTTGAACCATGAAACTCTAGCTGGTTCATCCTGGTGAAGTCTCGCACTCTAGCCGTTGTAGAACCCCCATTAGGGTTCACAGGTACAACCGCCTGCTAGTTGACCTGGGCCGTCATAGGCTCCAGATGTGACACAAGACTTAGAACCGTGAATATATCTAAGCTAAACCATGGTATATGCACAACATAATCATAAGAATATACTAAGAAAAATATATCATAAGAGGAAGGATAAGTGAAAGTCTAAAATACCATAAAGCATAAATGGACATGTCAACAGTGCTTGAGCATCTATACATCATAGTCTAAAACACCTTTAAAACATAGGATGAGCTGATGGGACAAGCCCGTAACTAGCTCTGTGAAGTTTGTAACTTAAAAAACATAAAAGGGACATAAGCCAAAAACTAATGTCCTCGAATAATGAGGACTCACCTAGAGCTGGGGTGAACTGGAGCAAAAGCGAATCTAATGACAGGGCTGAGATTGATCACCCGAACCTATATCATAAAATGATATAGCATAAAAGTATGTGGTCAATACTTTGAATTTACTGAGTAAGTAAGGTAAGTAAAACATGGTAGTAAAATGATATTCTAAAATTATGACTATAATATAAGCAAAGGTATGAGTTTCTGATCATAAACTGAGTATAATGGCTCAAAGTTATCAAAACTGAATCATAAAGCTTGACATGACTAAAATCATAGGTAAGATCTCATAAAGTGTTTGTTGAGCCAGAATATCATAACTCATAATATCGTGAAGCATAAACATGAACATGCATAGAAAAATCATGGAACAGTGGGAGATTTTTTTAACTGACATACTCTAAGTGAGAATACATTTGAGCCAAGCTTGTAACCCTAGTTGGGAGTTCTGTTCATACCTTGCCAAGGGTATGAATCATAAAGGTGTGACATCACTCATGAGCCCATTCGAGTACGGGAGACACTGTCAAGGAGGACCCCTTCATGGCTACGGCGGCACGTAGTTCTGAGATCTAGGTGCGCCCCTAAAACTCCGACCTACTCGGTGTTAAATACTACTTCAAGAATATACATAGTGCTCTTATCATAATCACGAAACATACTTGTTTTCATGGTCTAGTTACAAATCATGAAATTCATAAATTGTTTAACATACGTGAACTAGCCATGAAAACAATGCTGAAAAATCAATCATGATACATAAGCTTGATATTATGAGATTCATATATACTTGAGTAAAATCATGTTAGCTTGAAAATAGAAAATTATGAGAGCTTTTCATAGAAATCATGTAATTATAATCATAAATAGAAATACACTCATGGGAGGATCATTTTCGTAAGAGATCATGGAGTTTTTTTTTTATCAGAAGGGTGTAATCCTAGAAATTCATGAAAATCATAGCTGGAGACTTGAAGGAACTTAAATCATGCAATTGAGCTTGGGATTGGGCATGACGGTGGAAGAAATCCCCTGTTCATGACCCCACATACCTGGACTTTAATGGAATTTTTCTTAGATTTGAGACTGAAAAGAGTTGAGAAGAAGAACCCTAATTTCTTGAGATCCTTGAGAGGATGAATATTTATTCAATGGTATTTGAAGAGAATAAGGATTTAGGCTAAGTATAACCCTCTATACACCCTTAAGGAAATCCAAAATGACCTAGTTTAGGAGTTAAAACCATAGGAAGTTACAATAATACCCTTATAAGCTCGTATTAAAAATGTGTTCATCAATGACCACGACCCAAACCTACGGTTTGTAGGTTCTTACCATGACTCGTATTGAGTGCATGATTTGTATTCCTACTTTTGGTAATTCTTTGAACTTCATACCATAGGCACTCACCATGACCCATACCACCTTACCACGAGTTGTATCATGGCTCGTGGTTTCCTAAAAATCTCTGAACACTTCTCTGGACCCCTTCCCACGACTCCTCAATACCAACCGTACAATCTTGGTGCAAGTCGCGGGATCTTATCGTGGTTTCTTAACCAATTTTTGTTGTTTTCTTTGGACCTTATATCACAACTCTTAGTTTGACTTGTACCATCATACCATGCGTCGTACTAAGAGTCTTACTAAGGGAAATTTTCAATTTTTTTGCTGGTTATACTCCAAATCTAGGGTCTAGTCTTAGGGACTTTTTGGGTATTACACACCTAGTTGGTATGCTTATGTTTATGATGTCATGCATGTACCGTGGGTTATATTGAAGCCATGCATTATTCTGGGTCCCATGTCGCATATGGGGTCTATGCTCGGGTCTTGACAAACTTGGTATCAGAGCATCAGGTTTACGAGTATCCTAGGGTGTCTGAAAGCCACGTTAAGTAGAGGTGTTTTTATTGGTGTGAAGCACGCTAAACTTATAAGGAAGATACTACGAGATGTTTTAGGAAACTTCCCTTCTTTCATGTTTTATATCATGCAATGAAGTCCAACTCTCTCTACTCTTCTAACTAGTATATGTATTTTCAGAAAATGCCTCCTTTCCGAAGAGCCAATGGAAGGAGAAATGGCAACGAAAACCAGCCAAACTCACTAGCTCCGAAAAACCCTTTGAATGAACAAGTCACCTCATGGAGTTTAGTGCTGCCTTGCAAATGTTGGAAAAAGCCATGACGGCTCAGGTTAACTAGCAGGCGGTTGCACCTGTGAACCCAAATGGGACTGCTACAGTGACAAGGTCCTTGCTTAGATGTGCATGCACGATGCCATCTTCTATTATGCTATGGTACTTGCTCCTTTTGAGTTTGTCTTGGCAACTCTTGCTCTTTTAAGAATCAAATAAGTCCAAATCCATCACTTTAATCCTTGCAAATATCTAATCATGTGCGCTAGATCTTTTTCACAAATATCATATCAAACCAAAGAAAATACACATAATTTATTCTCAAAACATAGTTAAGCATGGGCAAAATTTGGCAAATAAGTTCAAAATAGACTTGGAATCCTATAAACTAAAGGGGGTAGCTCACATATGGTATAAGCTGTGGAAGGAAGGTCGTAGGGTAGCTGCAGCTCCAGTTGATTGGGATGAGTTCGTGACAGCCTTCCTAGATAGGTTCTTTCCACGGAAGTTGAGTGAGGCAAAGGCTTCAGAGTTTATCAACCTAAAGCAGAATAACATGACAGTTCAGGAGTATGCACTGAAATTCACCCAACTGTCTAACTATGCTTCGAAGATGGTTGTTAAGCTGAGGGCTCGAACGAGCAGGTTTGTATTGGGAGTCTCAAATTTGGTGGTCAAGAAATGTAGGACCGCTATGGTTATCAGTGACATGGATATCTCTCAACTCATGATTCATATCCAACAGATTGAGGAGGAGAAGTTGAAGGAGAAGGAAAGGGAGACCAAGAGAGCTAGGACAGAAAACTTTGAGTTCTCTCAGTAGTGGACAGGTGGTGGGCATTGCTCGCAGTCCCATCGAAGGTCATCAGCCCTAGCGCTATCATTAGCTAGCATCCCATCTAGGGCTAGAGGTGATTATAGGGGTAGAACACCAGGCTTTAAGACTTAGGGGAGAATGTATGGAGGACGCACATTTCTAGCTTGCAAGAAGTTAGAAGAAACCATCTCTGAGAGTGTTTGGTGGTCAAGGATGCCTGTTTTGGGTGTAGTAAGCTCGGTCATATACTTAAGGATTGTCCATCAACTAGACAATGTGATGGTAGTGGTTGTACCCTAGCCACCTCTTCAACAGCTCCAGCAACTCGCCCTTCCTAGCATGGTGCCTCATCTAGTGCAGGTGGTAGATAGTTCCAGAACTGTTTCTATGCACTTTCATCACGCTAGGATAAGGAGAGCTCACCAGATGTGATCACCGGTATGTTACAAGTTTATCACCTTGATGTTTATGCATAGACCCAGGGGCCACATTGTCCTTCGTGGACCCCTATATTGCTATCAGCTTCGGTGTTAGTCCCAAAATTCTCTCAGAACCCTTCTTAGTCTCTACTCTTATTGGTTAGTCAGTCTTACCACGGAGGGTATACAAAAACTGCCAAGTTACAATTCTCCAAAAAGTCATCACAACTTATTTAATATCATTAGACATAACCGATTTTGGTGTTAGTCATCACAACTTATTTAATATCATTAGACATAACCGATTTTGGTGTTATCTTTGGCATGGATTGGTTGTATTTTTGTTATGTTTCAGTCAACTATAGAACTCGAATAGTAAAATTTTAATTTTTGGGTGAATCAGTCCTAGAATGGAAGGGTAGTTCTGCAATACCTATAGGTTGCTTTGTCTCCTACCTTAAGGCCAAAAAGATGATTTTCAAGGGTTGTGTATACCACTTTCAGGTGAAGGATTCTAAGTTCGAAACCCTAACTCTTTAATTTATTCAGTCCCAGTTGTTTGTAAATTTCTAGAGGTGTTCACAAATGATCTACTAGGAGTCTCTCCCGAGCGGGAGATCGACTTTGGGATAGATCTCCTCCCTGATACTCAACCCACATCTATTCTCCTTACAGAATGGCTCCAGTTGAGTTTTAAGGAGCTAAACGAACAATTGACGAATATCTTAGATAAGGGTTTTATTAGGCCCAGTGAGTCCCCATGTGTTTTCCAGTCATTTTCGTGTGAAAGAAAGATGGTTCTCTCAGAATGTGCATCGACTACCGCCAATTGAACAAAGTCACAATAAAGAATAAGTATCCCATCCCCAATATTGATGACTTGTTTGATCAGCTTAAGGGCGCTAGTTGTTTTTCAAAGATAGACCTCAAGTCTGGCTATCACTAGAGGGTCTGGCAGTGTAACATTCCGAAAACATCCTTCAGGACTCGGTATGATCACTATAAATTTGTAGTTATGTTTTTTGGACTAACGAATGCTTTTCGTAGCTTTTGTGGATTTGATGAACAACGTATTCAAGAAGTATTGGATATGTTCTTTTGTTATACCCTATAAGCTCCTAACGTTTAGTCAGCATATTCGTACGGTAGTCACGTGTTTTAGAGTGTGACGCATACGAGAAAGGGCCTGCGGAAAGGACGTTCAAGTGTGGAAACAAGGTAGTGAGGGAGAAGGTCGGAGCAGGCTACAACAGGGGAAGCGTGTCACGGACCCCCTCCCTCCATGTTGGGCGCCGTGACATGCCCGTAAACCGGTGTGTTGGGGCCGTCACACGGACCCCCCTATCCACCGCCCAAATGTTATATATATTAATTGGATTCAATTGGTTCTATTTGATATTAACAGACCCTCGTCCAGAGAAGAGAGAACCCGCGATTTTCATTTAAATTTCTTCTGATTACGCTGCTAAACGTTATCTAAACTCAAATTAACTTCAGGTATGGAGTTATTTTCTTGAAATTCTCCCGCAAATCATAACTCCACAAGGCAAAAGTTGTCAGAATTGCTCCAAACAGACTCCTACGCAATCATAGGCATCAAGTAAGTATTTCTCCCTTCTGAACCCTCGAGAAATTATAGGTTTTCGACCATAATTTACGTAGTTGAGTTATAGTTGTTAGTAGTATTAAGAGTCATTGTTTTACGTCAAAGTTGGTATTAAAAGTAATCTTTTTCTCCCAGTATTACGTTTATATTTGGAAAGAGCTATTGAATACAAGTTGAAACCCGTCAGTGGTTTGGGAAATGATAATCGAGGTAAGTGATCTTGGGCAGATTTATATGCCCAAGTGATACTCAAACGTATCATTCTTACCTTGTTTGTTGTGCAATGTGTATATAATATCATGTAATTAGTAATAAAATGTGAATTTATACTAACCAACATGATTAGCATTTGTTTTGCAGGTAAATGTGATTTTTAGGAGCTAAAATGCATGTTGGAACTATGTCGGAGTTGGACTTGGATGCGAGCGTGGAAAAGACCTTGGAATGCACATTTTATAGGGGCTCCGCGATGGAGCCGTGCCACGCTACCATCGCGGTAGCACACTGCCTGAACAGGAATTAAAATGGCAAATTCCAGTGTGCCTTCGCGTCAGCTCCGTGGCACGTAGAGAGGCCTTCGCGTTGGCCTCCGTGCCACGTTGAGGCTAATTTACCGGACCTTGAAATTCCAGTGAAGGTCCGCGTCCACGCCGTGTCACGGAGGCAGTGCTCTGCGTTGGCCTCCGTGACACGTTGCTTGTTATTCCGGGAAAAATTTCCCACTAGTATAAATAGCACACTTAGGTTTATTTTAAGCAGTTTTTAGTTTTTAGACTGAGTTCAGAAGTGGAGAGCAAGGACGTGGGTTAGTAGCAGTTGAGGAACGAAAAAGCTAAGGGATTTCTTCTCTTCCTTTCTTCTTTCTATCAATTGTACGTATGATTTACACTCATTTTAGGATGATCAATCCACAAATGAGTGGCTAATTCTCTTCCTTGCTGAGGTTTTGAACATGTGTAATGAATTTTGATTATAATTGATATGGTTTTCTGCTTATTCTTTCATGTTGTTCTATTAATTCTTGTTCTTACTGCATTAGTGCTTGGCCAACATTAATGTACATCTAAAAAGTCCAATTTCACTCGAAAGAGCAAGAAATTGGAAAGTTGTGAATTAATAGGGTATTGTTCTTAACTTGATTTGGGAAAATTGGGTTTTGATGTGCTTTCCTGATAGAAATATACTTGAAAGCCGTATTAGTCAATTTAGGAATCGGAATTGTAGTGCTAGGTCATAAATTGCATTTGATCACAGAAATGTAGACGGATGGTTTATGATTCTAAAGTGAAATTAAATACGAGAGTTTTAATTTCTAGGCTAATGTTCTTGGCTAGCAACATGAAGAAGAGATTAACCAAATTATCATGATTATCAAGTTCATTACTTGTTCTTAACCTTGGCATGTTCATATCCATTGTCTAAATTCACAAGTAAATAGTTGTTATTAATTGTAGTATATATAGTTTAGAAACAAAAACTCAAGTAACTGTTGGTTACATTGTTGTTAGCATAATTAGAAGTGAAATAGGAATATAGTAATCTAGGCAACTTTACATATCTTGAGCCTCCTTGGATCGATACTTGGCTACTTAGCCACTTTATTACTTGTTTGACCACGTGCACTTGCGTGTCGGTTTATAATATATAATACCAATAGGAATAGCACCGAGCAAGTTTTTGGCGCCGTTGCCGGGGAGGCTAGGCGATTTGTGAAATTGTGTTTAGGGAAAATTTACTGTATTTTTATTTTTATTTTCTTAAGTGTTAACAACTTGGTCTTAGCCTGTATTTTGCAGATTTTGTTTCTGTGCACACTGGCAAGGGACAAAGAGCTGGTGGAATCTTACTTAGAGCCTGAACGTGAATTTCATAGTCAACGTAGAGAAGCTCTACGAAAGAAGCTGCAGTTGCTTAAACAGTCTATGATGGAGCAACAAAATCCACCAGTTGTGAGGGCAGTTTTAGTGCCCTATGAAGCAGCAGCAAGGCCGGTTCGCGAGGTGGCAATCCCACACGCTAATAATGTACATTCTAGCATCCGCAAACCACAGCCTGGAGGGAGGTTTGAATTAAAGCAGAATATGGTGCAACTTTTGTACACAAGCGGGCAATTTACCGGTCTCCCTCATGAAGATCCACAACAACATCTCCAAAACTTTTTGGAGATAAGTGACACTTATATACCCACTGGAGTGTCACCTGATTATGTTCGGCCCACCTTATTTCCATTTTCCTTACTTGGTGAAGCCAAGAGGTGGTTAAAAGCTGAACTACCCAATTCTATATCAACGTGGGATGATCTTGCACGGAAGTTTTTGATCAGACTTTTCCCTTCTGGTAAAACAGCCAGACTTAGGAGTCAAATCCTAAGTTTTAAACAGAGGGAAGGAGAAAATCTATATCAAGCCTGGGAAAGATTTAAATCCATGTTGCGGGACTGTCCTCATCATCATCAGTCCAATGAGGTGTTGGTACACACATTTATTGAGGGTTTGGAACCCCACACTAAAATTCTGTTAGATTCAGCAGCTGGAGGGCAAGCGCTGGAAAAGACCTATGAGGAGCTGTACACTTTGCTCAACCGGATTTCACAAGGCAATCCAGAATGGAATGCAGATTCTTCAAGAGGTGGAGCAAGGAAAACAGCGGGAGTGCTTGAAGTGGATGGATTCACAGCTATCGCTGCACAGATAGCTGCTTTGCAAAATCAGTTAAACACTCACTTCAGCAATATAAATTTGAACCAGCCTTCAGCTTTAGTCAATGCAGTTCAACAGATGTGGTGTGAAGTGTGTGGTAGTAGTGAGCATTTAGCTGAATGTTGTGGTGCAAATCCTGATTCTGTTAACTTTGTGGGCAATGCACAGAGAAATCAGCAGCAGTTTGGTAGTGGCTACAACTCAAATTGGAGGAACCATCCGAATTTTTCGTGGGGTAGCAACAATCAACAAGGCCAAAGTTCAGGGCAGGGTATGCACAGAAACCAAGGAGGGCAACAAAATTATCAAGCTCAATTCAGAAATCACAATGCCCCTCCTCCACTACCATCACCTACCATTGAGGAGATGTTCAAAACCATGATCGCTAATCAGGCACAATTGCAGGCTGACTATGTCAAATTGGCAGCCGAAGTGAAGAACAATCAGTTGGCGACCAAGGCTCTTGAATATTCAGTTTGGGCAATTTGCTAGTGCCCAAAATACTAGACCCATAGGAGGACTACCTAGCGACACGAATCCTAATCTGAAGCAGGTAAATGCAGTGACCACGAGGAGTGGTTTACAGTTGAAGGAGGTGGAACCGGAAAGACCGCCTCAAAAGTCAGGAGCAGCAGATGTTGAGGGAGAGCAAATCTCAGATAAGGGGAAGACTAAAGAAGCTGAACCAGAAAGGCCTCCACCCCCGTTCCCTCAATGACTTAAGAAACACAAGGAGGAGGCGTGTTTCCAGAAATTCATGGAGGTACTTAAACAGGTACATGTTAACTTACCTCTTGTTGATGTCTTGCAGGGAGTGCCAAAATATGCGAAATATATTAAAGACATCGTGGCTAACAAAAGTCATTTGACTGAGTATGCCACGGTAGCTTTAACGGAGGAATGCACTTCCCGTATTCAGAATAGGTTGCCCACAAAACTGAAAGACCCTGGAAGTTTTACTATCCAGCTTACTATTGGGCAAAGTATCCGATCTCGTGGATTATGCGACTTGGGGGCAAGCATAAATCTGATGCCATCTTCGGTATTCAGAAAGTTAGGTCTAGGGAGTCCTAGACCTACAACGGTAATCTTGCAGCTAGCAGACAGGTCTTTAGCTAAGCCGGATGGCATTGTTGAGGATGTGTTAGTGCAAGTAGGCTCCCTCATTTTTCCGGTCGATTTCATTGTTCTGGATTTTGAACCAGATGCTGAAGTCCCATTTATTTTGGGACGGCCCTTTTTGGCAACTGGAAAAGCATTAATTGATGTAGCTGCGGGTCAACTCACGATGCGAGCACATGACAAGGTCGAAGTGTTCGATGTGTACAAGGTACCTAAGCTCCCGACTGTTTATAAGGAACTCTCGGTGATCAATGTGATTGATCATGGGAATGCTAATGGAATGAGTGATTCCCGAGAGTTACTAGGTAGGCCACCGGATAAGGTTGAGAACTACTGGGGGGATGACCATGATCGGGACAAATCGTCCATCACCCTAGTAGACAAGTGAGCTTAAAGGACGTCGAGCCGCGACGGTAAACCAGGCGCTGCACGGGAGGCAACCCGTGAGAAAAATATTTTATTTTTTTCTTTTACACAGTGTAGTTAGTTTTTATCTTTATTTTTGTTTTTATTTGTTTATTTCCAATTTTTATTTTTCTTTTTCTTTTCTTGATTAGGTTTAGATTTTCATTTTAGTTAGTATTTTTTATTTTAGTTAGGGAAATCTATTAATTTAACTAATTTTTGTTTAGTGAGGTGATTTTCAGGTATAATGGAGGAAATATACATGGAATCGAGAAAATGAGGCAAGGTATGAAAAATCAAATTAATTGAAGAAACAGTGCACTGGCGCGTTGGCGCCGTGTCACGGAGGCAATGCTCCGCGTTGGCCTCCGTGACACGTTGAAGGCAAAATCTGGATTTTTCAAAAATCCAGTAAGCCAACACGTTGGCTCCGTGTCACGGAGGAGGGGCTCCGCATTACCCTCCGTGACACGTTGCCCCTTATTCAGTGCCGGGTCACACCGGGTTGCCGGGTGACCCGCGTGTTTTCTTTAAATAAACCCCCGATTTTGCCCAATTTTTCCCCATTTCCCTCTTCCCTCCACGACCAAACACCCATTTCCCCCTCCCCAAGCACCGTGCCACGTTCCTAGGCAAGGAATACGTCAAGTTTCTTCTGTTTCTCAATTCAAAGGTATGTTTTCATCATCTATCTCAATTTTTTTGCGATTTTTGTCAAATTTGGGCATGTGAGGTGAGATACATCACCCTAGGTAGAAATTAAACATGAATGTTGGATTATTTGTGATTGATATACATTTGGATTGTTGTATTTAGCGTTTGAACTTATTGATTGCGTAAATAATTTGAATTTGCTTATAGAATTGTATTCTAGGGCATGAGTTGTTGAATTTAACTTGAGCGACTTGATAAGTCGGCAAATTAGATGCCGGGGGGTGTTTGTTATTTGAGAGAAGTCGTGGTAAATATTGTGTAAATGTCAAAGACGACAAATTCGCGAATTTTTGTGGGAAAATGCAAAAAGTGTGTAAATTGGTTAGATTGTTTGGATTAGATTGTATATAGAATGTTTTTATCGTTGTTTTTATTTTGTTGTTGTTTTTGTTGCGAAGTGCGATGTGTGAATTGTTAGCGATAGTAGGATTGGGATTAGCTGTATGAAGTCTGAGTAGTATGCTAACCGTTATGTTGTCGAAATTTATGTTGTGAACGCACTAAGCATGAAGTGTATAGTGTTGTCTGTGGTGAAATTAGAGTTATTCTTGCCGTAATTTTGTAGAAGTAGCTAAGGCCTAAGTGTGGGGTAAATGTTGTGTAACCCGACCTTAGCCGAAGTCAACAAGGTTTTAGCTTAACTTTGTGCTTGTTTGTGTAAATTGACAGGTACAATGGCGAGCAGACAAGATAAAGGCAAGGGTGCTTCTACCTCAGGCACAGGTAGGAAAAGGATGAGACTGGGCACCGAAGTCCCAGCTGCACCCGCTGTTCCGCGCGGCCAACGCCGCCAATACGGAACAAGATGGGTAATCGATGAAGGGAAGAAATGGTATGCTAAGCATAAAGAAAACAAGTACTTCCCGGAGGAACATATTGCAAGGGAACCACTCGCACAGGAGTTCCCTCGCATTGTACAGAGAATTGAAGCAGCTGGGCTCAGCTTTATTTTTCAGGAGCCCAAGGAGTGCAACCTTCACTTGGTCCGGGAATTTTATGCAAACTGGAACCCGGCCATCAGAAGCCACACAGTGAAAATCAGAGGGCAGATTGTCACTCTGGAACCCCAGCAGCTGAATGCCATCGTTGGAGCGCGGGACACAGACGCCCACGTTCTCCGCCAGCTAAACATCACCCCACCGTACGCCGACATCAAACGTACGTTGTGTGGGGCTCGATCCACAGCCCGATGGAGTAGACATAAGGAGAGGGGTTACCACCAGACTCTGCCTTATTCGCAGATGAACAGGGAGGCCAGAATATGGCTGAAGATTGTGTGTTCGTGTTTGATCCCGGGAGTTCATATGACGGACGTGACCCGGGACCATGTCTGCTTGGTGTATGCCCTTATGAAAGGGCTTGAGATTAATGTGGGGGCGGTAATAATATCCGCCATGAAGAGATCCAGACTGCACCAGGGCCACAGATACGGGTTTGGCGGACTCATCACCACCTTCCTCCGAGGCCTCGACATTGAGGAAGAAGCCTTGGACTATATTCCGCAGTTGGAGCGGAGGGCCCTCGATGTGACAAAGACTAAGGCCCCCGACACTACACACGGACCAGTATTGACTTTGGGCGAGCGATATGCTCATGACGATCAGTACATGGCCCGTATGTTCGGCATGCAGATGCTTCAGCTACGGATTGGTGGGAGACCAGCCACCGAGGAAGAATTATGGCAGCTGGAGCTGGACTACCCCTTTGGCGAGAACGCCAGAGCCTTATGTCGGGTGGGACCAGCCTTCGTGGAGCCGACAGATGATGATGTCCCTACTGATGAGGAGACACGTCGTGAGGACTCCGATGTGGAGTCCGATGAAGACGATGGAGCTGATTCAGATATGGGCGACGAGGCCGCAGGACCGGATGAAGAAGTCGAATATTTCGACTGAGCAGGGAGTTCCACCACCCAAAATTTTGTGCTGTGTATTTTTGTGAACACTGGGGACAGTGTTCGATTTAAGTGTGGGGTGGGGAGTAGCTAGGTGCTGGGACATAGGCTCTAATTTGATGTATGTTTTTCCTTGAGTTGTATGAATGTTTGTGCTTTCCCTGTTGTGAACTGATTTGTGGTGTATTTGTATATATTTGTTTTGTGGTTGATGATGTGTGTTTTTGAAAGTTATATTTGCTAGTGTAAGTATTTTGTAAATTTTGTAAATATTTTTTTTTCTATCGACATGATCGATATTTTTCAAAATTTTTGCGAAAATATTTTGCACTTGTAAATATTTTCTTTCTATTGAAATGATCGATGTGTTGCAAAAAAAATTTTGATTTTTTTTAATTTTTTGGGTTTCTCAGAGTTTGTTTTCGGTTCTTTTACCGAGAATAGTCCCATTGAACCGATGTCATAGTTAGTGACCGTTCCCTATGATGGATGGATGACGACCGTCTTAAGGGAAATGTAGTCGGTAGGAGTAGGATTTTTATTTGTTTTTAGTTTTTCTTTGGTGGATTGCATCAATGAACTGTAGTTGCTTATGGTTGCTAAAATTTCGTTGCGTGTTGTAATTGATGTTCAAAATGTGAAAATGATTCGTTTGAAAGCATGCAATTCGGTAAATATGTTGAGTTACCTAGGCTATAGAATTTGGTTCAGTATGATTGAGGCTTAATCTTGAATTCATGTAATTGACTAATTAAAGAGTCTGTGAATGCATCTTGATTCAAGCATGTGCATGAAGTGTGAAGTGAGGTTTTGCTATTCCATGTCATTGTGAATTGTCTAGAACTTGCCTGGTGTGTATACAAAACGAAATGAAGGAGGTGTAGTGTTGGAAAGGATGTAGGCATTTCTTTGTTTTAACCGATAGTTTCCATTTTTTTTTCTTGTCAAATTCTACCTTTTTATATGTTGTATACCCTAGTCAGCCCGTTGAGCCTTTAGCTGATTTCTTTCTTTTGTCCAAAAATTGTATGAACTAAGCTTTATTCCTTCTTTTCATTAGCCTTAAAGTCTATAAGAAGCTCTTAAGCGCTTACAAAGAAAAGAAAATGTTTCCCAAAGTGTTAAAGGGTGAAAAGAAAAAGAAAAGCAAAGTGAGGAAAGAAAAGATGATGTTGAAGAGGCACTTGTTGTAATTAATTGATAGTGAGGGTACTTGAAAACCCTTTGTTTTGTGTCAAGTGTGTCTGATGAAATGGGTTGTATGAAAGTAAACCAGCATGAATGGGAGAAAAAGAGAAAAGAGAGGAACAATGTCCATGAGTCGATGGGAATGAATTGAAAAGGCGCTTAAGGATGCTAGCGACTATTATTGGCTAATCCAATATATATATACTAGATCCATAGCCCCGTTACAACCCATTAAAGTCCTACGTGATCCTATATTGCATTTCTTTATATTAGTGGAGTAATACACTAAGGGCAAGCTTATGGGTCATGACATGAGGCATGTGAATTCTTTTGGGAGAGTGAGTGAAATTAATTTTTATATGCCCCTACTTGCATGTTTGTGTGCTGCATGAACATAAAGGGGAAGTTTCTCTCGAGTTGTAAGGGCACATGCTTGATGAAAGATTGATTTTCGTGTCGGATTTCTTGATTAGCTGATTTGCATGAGTTTGCCGATATCAAGAATCAATTCTTAAAGTCTAGGAAGTCTTGATGTATTAAAGGTCATTGTATTGTACGACCAAGCATGTTTTCTTGATAATTTGCAAAAATTGAATAATCGGTATGACCGTAGCGTAAATTGTTGCACCATAGTGACGAAGGTTGGGATGTAATTTGCATGATTTGTGTATATGTTGTTCGAGGACGAACAAGGATTTAAGTGTGGGGTAAGTGATCTTGGGCAGATTTATATGCCCAAGTGATACTCAAACGTATCATTCTTACCTTGTTTGTTGTGCAATGTGTATATAATATCATGTAATTAGTAATAAAATGCGAAATTATACTAACCAACATGATTAGCATTTGTTTTGCAGGTAAATGTGATTTTTAGGAGCTAAAATGCATGTTGGAACTATGTCGGAGTTGGACTTGGATGCGAGCGTGGAAAAGACCTTGGAATGCACATTTTATAGGGGCTCCGCGATGGAGCTGTGCCACGCTACCATCGCGGTAGCACACTGCCTGAACAGGAATTAAAATGGCAAATTCCAGTGTGCCTTCGCGTCAGCTCCGTGGCACGGAGAGAGGCCTCCGCGTTGGCCTCCGTGCCACGTTGAGGCTAATTTATCGGACCCTGAAATTCCAGTGAAGGTCCGCGTCCACGCCGTGTCACGGAGGCAGTGCTCCGCGTTGGCCTCCGTGACACGTTGCTTGTTATTCCGGGAAAAATTTCCCACTAGTATAAATAGCACACTTAGGTTTATTTTAAGCAGTTTTTAGTTTTTAGACTGAGTTTAGCAGTTGAGGAACGAAAAAGCTAAGGGATTTCTTCTCTTCCTTTCTTCTTTCTATCAATTGTACGTATGATTTACACTCATTTTAGGATGATCAATCCACAAATGAGTGGCTAATTCTCTTCCTTGCTGAGGTTTTGAACATGTGTAATGAATTTTGATTATAATTGATATGGTTTTCTGCTTATTCTTTCATGTTGTTCTATTAATTCTTGTTCTTACTGCATTAGTGCTTGGCCAACATTAATGTACATCTAAAAAGTCCAATTTCACTCGAAAGAGCAAGAAATTGGAAAGTTGTGAATTAATAGGGTATTGTTCTTAACTTGATTTGGGAAAATTGGGTTTTGATGTGCTTTCCTGATAGAAATATACTTGAAAGCCGTATTAGTCAATTTAGGAATCGGAATTGTAGTGCTAGGTCATAAATTGCATTTGATCACAGAAATGTAGACGGATGGTTTATGATTCTAAAGTGAAATTAAATACGAGAGTTTTAATTTCTAGGCTAATGTTCTTGGCTAGCAACATGAAGAAGAGATTAACCAAATTATCATGATTATCAAGTTCATTACTTGTTCTTAACCTTGGCATGTTCATATCCATTGTCTAAATTCACAAGTAAATAGTTGTTATTAATTGTAGTATATATAGTTTAGAAACAAAAACTCAAGTAACTGTTGGTTACATTGTTGTTAGCATAATTAGAAGTGAAATAGGAATATAGTAATCTAGGCAACTTTACATATCTTGAGCCTCCTTGGATCGATACTTGGCTACTTAGCCACTTTATTACTTGTTTGACCACGTGCACTTGCGTGTCGGTTTATAATATATAATACCAATAGGAATAGCACCGAGCAGTATGTTAAGGTGAATCCCTTCGGCAAGTTAGTTCCTGTAGCATTATAATACAGTTTGAACCTCAGTAAAGAAGCCAAAAGTCTCATTTTTGTGAATAGTTGTTGTTGTTAATTGAGTTCAGTATTTATGTTTAGTTTGGTGTTTACTTTGCCCTGTATAGCCTTATATGAGCAACCCAGGGTTACTAGTTGTGTCGTGGCCCGCTAGGGGCTAGATGACGTCCCTCTAAGGAGTGGTATGCCATCTACGAGGGACGAAAATGAGGTCTGAGGACCTTATGCATTCCATTCCATGGATGGACTATTTATATGCCATATCGACACCACACCCCCGTCGAGCCTGGTGCCCGGGGTGTAGATATCAGGAGTCCACTGGACTCAGACACAGCTACAGTTCAAGGGCCGAGCAGGCTCAGTTGCAGACCCAGGAGACTGGTAGGATGACTATAGTTATTAGTTGACTTGTTTTGACCTTATTATGGGTTTATAGATTAAAGTGTACTTGTCAGGGCTTATGGGGGCCCCAAGTGGGTTATTCTGTGTTGGTTGTACCTTCCAGCTTATGGTGGCCAGGTAAGGTTCTTGTTTGCACTATTTACTGTTGGATTAGACAGCAGGAAGTTAAGTTATTTTGATTATACCTCTATCTCTTTCACTCAGTTAGTTTTGATTTCATATTAAGTTTTGTTCAGTTATTTTCAGTTACTGCCTTGCATATTCGGTACATATTGTATTGTCGACCATCTTGGGGCTCTGCATTACTTGCCTGCAGGTGCGGATAGACACGGATCAGGACCTTCTTAGCTTTCAACCTGAGTCAGCAGTACAACTAGCTCCCCTCCTCCCGAGATGATTAGTTAGAAGGTTTGTTCTTTTGATTGTACAGTATGGGTAGGTCGGGGCCCTGTCTCAACCGATATTCTACTCTTAGAGGCTTGAAGATTTTTAAATTCCCTGTGGTTAGTTTGTTGTTGGTCCTGTGGGGCCTATATTTGTTTTATTTTGTGTGATGGTCGGGTGAGGCCTTATTTAGCTATTAGATAGTGGCCTTGTCGGCTATAGTTTAGTTATAGTTGCCTGATTTTCATTTCAGTTAAAACTAGACATCATGTGGTCTTGTCAGCCAACATAGGACTCCCTTCTGTTGCTTGTTGTTGGGTAGTTGCTTTCATTTACAGGTGGCCATATGGCCCTATTGGCCGGAGGCTGTATTTACAGTTGAGATATAGCTCATTCTTTTCTTGAATGAGGTTGCAGGCATGCACCAGACATGCATAAGCCTAGCCAGGTCAGTCAGATTCCAGTATGGCACTAGGTGCCAGTCATGCCTCCCAAGGTGAGGCACGACAAACTTGGTATCAGAGAAGGTCGTATCCCAGGGAGTCTTTAAGTCGTGCCAAGTAAATTCCTGCCAATGGATGTGTTGTGCACCACATTCTATAGGCAGGAGGCTGCGAGGCATATTAGGATGGTCACTCTTATTTCTCTTCCAGTCGTTCTATAGAGTTGTGTTGTATAGGGTTGAGTCCCTGAGCTTACTATAATCTACTCGTCTACAGAGAAATGTCGGACATGCGATAGACCACGACTGGCATGAAGTTGGACGTCACAGCAGGAGAGGGCACTATCGGGGGCCCAGCCAGAGTCATCCCGATCTAAGGGTGACAGGGAGACTCCATCTCGGTCTTTCCAGCAGTCTCCGCCACATCAAGAGCTACCCAAAGCGGCAGATGTGTTGGCACCACCTCCAGCAGTCTCTATACCAATGCTATCAGATCAAGAGGTTAGGAGTACTGTTTTTATGATAGCTCAGATGATGGATGCACAGCGTCAGCCAGTGGCACCCATGGTTGTAGAGTCTTCGGGAGGACCTGGCAGTTTGAGAGTCTAAGATTTCCTCGATCTGAGTCCCTCGCATTTCACAAGGACGGATCGAGATGAGGACCCTTAGGACTTCCGGGACCAGTTGCAGCATCTTCAGGGTAATGCATGCCATGCCTGCAGAGTCGGTTGAGTTAGCGGTATTTCAGTTGTGGGAAATAGCAGTATTATGGTACGAGAGTTGGGAAAGGTCCCGAGGTAGAGATGTTCCCTTTCCGACTTGGTCCATCTTTTCATAGGCCTTCTTGGACCACTATTTGTCGGGAGAAATACAACAGGCTCGGGTAGATCAGTTTTTGCATCTAGAGAAGGGTTCAATGAGTGTTCAGGAGTATGCTATGAGATTTGACTCCTTGGCCCGATATGCACCAGCCTTTGTAGATACCGTGCCAGCTAGGGTGCACGGATTTATTATGGGGCCTGCTTCCAGAGTATGTAGAGACTTGTATTACGGCTACAAAGTGAGAGGACATGGATATTTCCCGTGTTCAGTCATTTGCGTAGAATATTGAGGGGATCGGGCAGCGACAACGGGAGATAGAGAGGGCAAATTAGGAGCAGCGCCGCAGCTAGACCTAGTGACACTCAAGTAGAGTTTCAGGGTGGACCCAGGCCATGACTATTAGGCAGGCCACCTATAACCCCGCCTCCACAGCAGTAGCAGGGTGGTAGACCTGGCTGTCGGGGGCATTCAGGACCCGGCGAGAGCTCATGGCCATCGGGTTTGCAGCAACAGAGAGGGTCAGAGCATAGTAGACTTACTGTGCCACCTTGCCCTATTTGCAGTCGACAACACCTTGGGGCATGAAGGTATGGTTCTACTGCGTGTTACACCTATGGACAAGAGGGTCACTTGATGAGGGACTGTCCAGCCATGTCATGATCCGAACATAGACCCGGATCGTAACATAGGATAAGCAGCCCCGAGAGACTCCAAATCGACCCATGGCATGAATATTCATCTAACTTCATATCAACAAAACGGATTACTTAACATATCAACATATCGGAAGAGTGAACATGACATAACATATAATGATAATCGGTACGGGCTAAATACATAATAGCGGAGTACTACACGTGGTCTGAAAGCCTCTAATATAACAGATGGGTTGATGGGACAACATCCCCAACTAACCCGACAACTAAAACTAAAAGAAAACATCAAGGTCTGAATAAAATAGTCCTCAGAGAATGAGGACTCACCAACCAGCTGGATGCAAAAATCCGTAACAAGCTAATGACAATGCTGGATTTGAAGGTCGGAGCCTATATCATAAAACTATACAGCATAGAGTATGTGGTCAGTGCGTGGAATGTACCGAGTATGCAAGGTATGTTAAAAAGACATTTAAAATATATAAAATCTCATAAATGATCATAAGAGTAGGACAACATGCTTATAACATAAATTGCATATGATAACATAAGGCTCGAGGTTTTCAAAACATTCATAATTTAGTCGTAATCATAATCATAATAGAAAAAGACTTATTGAACATAACTAGAGCCAATATACATAATCATAACATGCACAACTCGTGAGGAACAGTGGGAGATTTTCTTAACCGATATACCCCATATGAGCATACATGGAGCCCGACTTGTAACCCTAGTCTGAAGGGTGTTCGTACCTTGCCAAAGGTAGAACCATGAAAGGCGTGACCACACATGAGAAGGGCCATTTGGACCAGGGGATAGTCACAAGGGAGGTCCTAACATATCCTACAGTGGCACATAGTTATGAGATCCGGGGCAGAACCTAGACCCCCAACCTACTCGGTGTTAACTACTACTCCCAAAACATATATAGTGCTCATAGTATATTATGCATGAAATTCATGGGCTAGTTAAATCATGATAATCATAAACATGCTTGTAATTATGTAAACTAGCCATGAAGATAAGGCTCGTGAGTCAGCCATAATCATAAATCGCAAATCATGCGGTTCATGCATACTTGTAAAACATGTATATACTTGATATTCATAAATCTATAATGAGTACTTGAGAGAAATCATATCATAAATCATAAATCATAATTTGGGGCTGAAGAAGATCAATATCTTAATGGAACCATAAATTGACTTTTCATGAAGCTTATATAATTGGGCATAATTTATTTAGAAGTTGAAACTGTAAATTATTAGTAAAAAAATTATAAAATCTTCCCATAGATCATACAACATATTTTGGAACATGAGGGAATTGGACCAATAGACATATCATACAAAATTTCATGGAATTGGGTTAAAACCCTAGAAGTTCTTAAAATCATACTTAACTTGAAATACACGGATTCATGAGGGATTTGATAAGGGACAAGTATTCACAATCATAGAAACATAAATTTAATCATGAGGGAGCTGATTTCATGGAAGAACATGAAAGAATTTACCCATAAGAGCTAAATCCTAAAATTTCAAAGGTTAGGGCATGGGAAGTGAGAATCATGAATACGACTTGAGAATGGCGTGGAGGTGGAAGAAACCCCTCACTCATGGCCCTACATACCTGGTTTGATGATTCCTTGACTTTTCTTGAAGAGTCCAAGAAGATTTGAAGAGGTTGAAGAAGAACCCTAGCTCCTTTCTTGAGAGAAAATCCAACTGTCGATCTTTTGGAGAGGGTGAGGATTTGGGCTAGGTTAATCCCTTTAATCTGACCTTAAGAAAGCCCAAAACATCGTCATTTAGGAGTTAGAAGTATAGGAGTTTACCAAAAATGCCCCAAAAATTTCGAAATAAAACATGTAACTGACAGTTACTACGACCAACAGTATGGGTCGTAGGTTGCTTGTACGACTCGTACTAAGATTCGTACTATGCCTATTGTAGCTTCACTAACTCGCTCATAACTCTTTACTCCAACTTCGATTGGTGCAAGGTCAGATGCTTGGAACGAAGACTTAAAGAGCTTCAATTTGATATGTTGTATCACCCAAAAACATTTTGTAACATGGGAGCTATGATCGGTTGAAGTTGACCCTTATACAAACCAATAGGAAAAACCCAGTCGGTAAGAAGGCTCTCAACTCAACTTCATGCTAGAGGTTCATTATGACCTTAATTTGCATCCAATGCACTTCTTACACTTTGGAATTAATCTTAACACCTTTTTTCCATAAATTCATTAGGTGCGGTCCATCCACATACCTAGAAGGGTTCCTAACTTAGCCCAAAAGTCCAAGGAATTATAATATATCAACTCATGACTGAACCAATGATTCACACCATCATATTACGACTCATACCATGAGTCGTACCACCAACCTATGGTTTCCTCCACTGACTAATGATTCCTTTTTTCCCAACTCTCTGAATATTTCCATGACCCGTAACTCCATCCTACGAGTCGTTCTATTACCCGTACAATCATTCACATAATAACTCCAAAGACTTACTATGACTTCTGGCCACGGGTCGTACCCACATACCATGGATCTTCCTACGACTCGTAGGTTGAGTCATACTGAAGTAAATTTTTCCAACTTTTTCTACTGATCACACTTTAAATCTCAAGTCTAGTCTTAGAAACTTTTGGGATATTACAAGCCAGGGGTTAGAGTGATCGGGACCGACAGGATAGATCTTCAGTAGGGTCACGTGCCCAAGCATCTCTAGTAGGGCGTAGGCCCTTAGCTCCAGCTGGTAGAGGTCGAGGCAAGTCAGGGGCATCAAGTTTAGGTACCGGTCCTGATCACACTTATGCTTTTCCAGGGCGACCAGAGTCAGAGTTGTTGCCGGATGTTGTGATAGGTATGCTGGACTTTTGCTCTCAATCAGTTTATGTTTTGATAGACCCAGGCTCCAATTTGTCTTATGTTATGCCATTAGTGGCCTGGAAGTTCAGTATAATGCCAGAATTGCTTCAGCGACCCTTTTCAGTGTCAACGCCTGTCGATTATTCTACTATAGCTAAAAGGATCAACCGGGGCTGCACAGTAGAATTTGTTGGTCGCCAAACTTCGATAGATTTAGTGGAGCTAGACATGATTGATTTTGATGCGATTATAGGTATGGATTGGCTAGCGCCTTGTTACGCCAATGTAGAATGTTGGACCAAAACTTTCCGATTCCACTTTCCAGGGGAGGTAATACGGGAGTGGAAAGGCAATGCAGCCACTCCAAAAGGTAGGTTTATATCCTATCTTCGGGCAAGAAAATTGATAGCAAAGGGTTGCATCTATCATATTGCCAGAGTTCAGAATTTTCAAGAAGAATCCCCGATGCTTCAGTCCATTCCAGTAGTCAATGAATTTCCAGATGTGTTCCCAGATGAACTTCCTGGTATTTCCCTAGAATGGGAAATCGATTTTGCTATCGACCTATTACCAGGTACTCAACCTATATCCATCCCTCCATACCGAATGGCTCCTGCTGAGCTCAGAGAGTTGAAAAAACAACTGAAAGATCTGCTAGATAAGGCTTTTTCAAGCCGAGTAATCCACCGTGGGGTGCGCTAGTTCTGTTTGTAAGAAAGAAAAATGGCTCCCTCTGCATGTGTATAGATTACTGGTAGCTAAATAAATTAACCATCAAGATTAAATACCCACTCCTCAAGATAGACGACTTGTTTGATCAGTTACAAGGGGCGAAGTATTTCTCTAAGATCGGCTTAAGGTCTGGGTATCACCAAGTGCAGGTTTGGGAAAGGGATATCCCAAAAGGGCTTTCAGGACCAAGTATGGCCATTTTGAATTCCTAGTTATGTCCTCTGGGTTGACGAATGCTAGTGTTCATGGATTTGATGAATAGCAACTTCAGGTCGTATCTGGATTTGTTTGTGATCATATTCATTGATGATATTTTGGTGTATTCCCATTCAGAATAAGAACACCGAGACCATCTGCGAATAGTGCTTCAAATTCTTAGGGATTGCCAGTTATATGCAAAAAATTTTAAGTGTGAGTTCTGGCTGAATTCGGTAGCCTTTTTGGGTCATATTGTGTCGAATGTTGGTATTCAGGTAGATTCTAGAAGATTGAAGCAGTAATGGGCCAGACCCATGACTCCCACTGAGCTACGTAGTTTTCTGGGGTTGGATGGGTATTATAGAAGGTTTGTAGAGCGGCTTTCTACCTTATCAGCGCCTTTGACCAAGTTAACTCAGAAAGCAGCTAAATTTCACTGGACTGAAGCGTGTGAACAGAGTTTGCAAGAGCTGAAGAACAGATTGACATCAACGCCAGTACTAGATTTGCTGGAAGGTTTAGAGGGTTATGCAGTGTATTGTGATGTTTCAGGTGTTGGGTTAGGGTGTGTTCTAATGCAACACGATAAGGTAATTGCTTATGATTCAAGGCAGCTGAGGAAACATGAAAAGATCTATCCCACTCACGACCTATAGTTAGCGGCAGTAGTTCATGCCTTAAAAATCTTGAGACATTAATTGTATGGGGTGCATGTGGACATTTTTACCGATCATAAGAGTCTCCAGTACATCTTCACTCAGAAACAGTTGAATCTGTGGCAGCGTCACTAGTTAGAACTGTTGAAGGACTACGACGTGAATATTTTATACCATCCAGGGAAGGCTAACATTGTAGCAGATGCCCTTACTCGTAGATCTATAGGGATTCTGGCATATTTGAAACTCGAACAGCGGGAGATGGCTCGAGAATTGCACCAGTTAGCCAGTTTAGCTGTCCGAATAGTAGACTCGGGAGATAGTGGGGAAGTGATTCAGAATACCGCAGTATCATCCCTGGTTGTAGAAGTAAAAGAGCAGCAGTATGAAGATCCTAACCTGATACAACTCAGAGATAATGTTTAGCAAGGGGAAGTATCAGCTTTTAAGGTAATCGAAGACGGGTTCTTGAGATGTAGGGGTCGCCTAAGCGTTCCAGATGTGGCAGGACTTTGCCAGCAGATCACGACAGAAGTACATTATTACCATTATTCTCTTCACCCAGGGTCAACAAAGATGTATCATGACATAAAAGAGATTTAGTGGTGGCCTGGAATGAAAAAGGGTATAGCTAAATTTGTCGCACAATGCCCTAGCTGCCAGCAAGTAAAGGATGAACACCAGAAACCTAGTGGATTGACATAGGAAATAACAGTGCCTATGTGGAAATGGGAGGCAATAAATATGGATTTTATGACAGGATTACCCCAGACCAAACACAGATTTGATTCCATCTGGGTGATTGTCGACAGATTGACAAAGTCAGCTCACTTTCTGTCTGTCAAGACTACCTTCTCAGCTGAGGACTATGCTGAATTGTACATCAGAGAAATAGTTCGATTGCATGGTGTCTCGACTTCTATAATTTTTGACAGAGGAGCACAATTTACAGCTAGATTTTGGCAGTCATTTCAGAGAGGCTTGGGAACGCAGGTCAACCTTAGTACAGCATTCCATCCTCAAATAGACTGGCAGGCAAAACGTACAATTTAGACGCTCGAAGATATGTCCCGGGCGTGTGTGTTAGACTTCGAGGATAGTTGGGATGAGCATTTACCCCTTATTGAATTTGCTTACAATAATAGTTATCATTCAGTAATCCAAATGGCGCCTTATGAGTCTTTATATGGGCGCAAATTCAGGCCCCCGTTGGTTGGTTCAAAGTCAGAGAATCAGGGTTAATTGGACCAGACATAATCCACCAGTCATAGGAGAAAGTGAGGCTTATCATAGAGCGCTTGTTGACAGCTTAGAGCCGCCAGAAATCTTACTCTGATGTATGGCGTAGAAACCCGGAATTCAATGTAGACGACTGGGTACTTTTTGAAAGTTTCGCCAATGAAGGGCGTAATGAGGTTTGGTTAAAAAGGGAAAGCTTAGCCCGAGGTTTATTGGGTCTTATCGGATCCTTCGAAGAATAGGCCAGGTGTCATATGAGTTAGAATTGCCTCCAGAGTTAGAGTCTGTTCACCCAGTTTTTCATGTATCGATGTTGTGGAAGTGTATGGGGGATCCATCCTAGGTTGTGCCAGTTGAGGATGTCCAGATTATTGAGGAGTTGGCCTACGAAGAGGTTCCAGTGGCTACATTATATCGGCGGGTTCGTAGGCTGATAACCAAAGATGTCTCTTCTGTTAAGGTACTATGATGGAGCAAGAATAGAAAAGATATGACCTAAGAAGCCGAAGACGACATGAGATCCAGATATCCTCATCTGTTCCAAGGTTAGTCCAGACTATGCAGTTAAGGTAAGGTTGTTGTTCAGTTATTATTTCATGATTTATGTTGTTTATACTGTTTAGTTGACTACCATTTTGTTGCGAAGTAGTTATTATAGTGTCATGTAAAGTACTTGTATTGGACTTTTCTGCGTTTCAGGGTTTTCAGGTAGTCCATATTACAGGAGAGACTCTGCCGAAATTTTTCCAGAATAATAGTTGAAAGAGTTAAACTCCTGTAAGTTGAAGTTGACATTCGAGGACGAATGTTCCTAAGAAGGGGAGGATGTTACACCCCGTAAGCTCCTAATGTTTAGTCAGCGTATTCGTACATTAGTCAAGAGTTTTAGAGTGCGACGCGTACGAGAAAGGGCTTGGGGAAAGGACGTTCGAGCGTGGAATCAAGGTATCGAGGGAGAAGGCCGAAGCAGACTGCAACAGGGGCAGCGTGTCACGGACCCCCTCCCTCCGCGTTAGGCGTCGTGACATGCCCACAAATCAGTGCGTTAGGGGCCGTGACACGGACCCCCCTGTCCACCGTCCAAATATTATATATATTAAGAGCCTGTTTGGAAAGTCACCATATAATTGGATTTGAGTGTAATTGGGTGTAATTACATGGTGTAATTACAAGGTTACTTTTTAATTTATTCATTTTTGTTTTATTTTAATTTATTTTCTTTATTTCTTCATTTTAATCTCTAGTTTATTTTTATTATTTTTATTTTTATTTTTAAAATATTTTTTTATTTTATGTTATTATCTTTTATTTCCTTTCTTATCATTTCTCGACCTTTACTTCTTGTGATTCTATGTAATTGCTAGTATTTTTTATTTTTTATTTTAAAAAATACATTATTATTCTAATTTTTGAATTAACGTAGAATTTCATTATTTAATTATGTTATAGACTCGTTTTTATTTTCTTTTGAATTATATCTACTTAAATTATATTGGAACTTATTTTAAGTTATGTTGAAATTTGACGCAAGAGTATTATGTTTACTTTTTTTTTGAATTTATATTATATTTTCGGTTCTAATTTGTTTGTTTTAGTAGTATTGACTTGTTATTTTACATGCCATTCATTTTTAGTTAGAATTGATAGATTATTATTTCTCAAATATTTTGAATAATTTTATAATATTTATATATATTTTTCGAACATGCATCCTATGATGTTCTTAAAAAATATGAATTTTAGTTTTATAATTAATTAAATTAAAATATTTTAATTTAAAAATATATATCTATTATTTTTTAGTCATATTAGTTAAAATTATATATTTATTAATTATTATATTTTTTAAAAAAATATATATCTTAAATACCTAATTTAATATCATTTATAAAGACATATATTTGTCAAATATTAATTTTTAATAGTTAACTTTTATTTTTAAAAATTAATCGAACTATTATTATTTTAATCATATTAGTTAAAAATGTATATTTATTAATTATTTTATTTTTTAAAGATAGTATGTATCTTAAATACCTAATTTAATATCATTTATAAAGACATATATTTGTCAAATATTAATTTTTGATAACTAACTTTTATTTTTAAAAATTAATCTAACTATTATATTTTTAATCATATTAGTTAAAAATATGTATTTATTAATTATTTTATTTTTAGAGATAATATGTATCTTAAATACCTAATTTAATATCATTTATAAAGACATATATTTGTCAAATATTATTTTTTGATAATTAACTTTTATTTTTAAAAATTAATTTAACTGTGTAATTACACTTGTGCAACCAAACAGTACACTTGTAATTATACTGTAATTACATCATGACAAACAAATAGGTCATTGTAATTACTATACTGTGCAATTACTAGGTTGTGTAACTACTATCCTAGTAATTACACCAATTTCAATTACACAGTGGCTTTCCAAATAGACCCTTAGTGGATTCAATTGGTTTTATTTGATATTAACAAACACTCGTCCAGAGAAGAGAAAACCCGCGATTTTCATTTAAATTTCTTTTGATTATGCTGCTAAATGCTGTCTAAACTCAAATTAACTTCAGGTATTGAGTTCTAAGCCTGCAGGGAACATTACTACGGAGTTATTTTCTTGAAATTCGCCCGGCAAATCGTAACCCCGCCGGGCAAAATTTGTCAGAATTGCTCCAAACAGACTCCTAAGCAATCACAGGCATCAAGTAAGTATTTCTCCCTTCTGAACCCTCGAGAAATTATAGGTTTTCGACCATATTTTACGTAGTTGAATTATAGTTGTTATTAGTATTAAAATTTATCGTTTTACGCCGAGGTTGGTAATAAAATTAATTTTTTTCTCCCAGTATCACGGTTATGTTTGGAAAGAGCTATTGAATATAAGTTGAAACCCGTCAGTGGTTTGGGAAACGACAATCGAGATATGTTAAGGCGAATCCCTTCGGCAAGTTAATTCGTATAGCATATAATACAGTTTGAACCTCAGTAAGGAAGCCAGAAGTCTCATTATTGTGAATAGTTGTTGTTGTTAGCTGAGTTCAGTATTTATGTTTAGTTTGGGGTTGACTTTGCCCTGTCTATCCTTTCATGACCAACCCAGGGTTATTAGTTGTGTCGTTTCCTGCCAGGGGCTAGATGACGCCGCTCCAAGGTGTGGTATGTCGTCCGCGAGGGACGAAGATGAGGTTCGAGGACCTTATACAGTCCATTCCATGGCTGGACTATTTACATGTCGTATCGGCACCTCACCCCTGTCGAGCCTGGGCCCGGGGTGCAGATATTAGGAGTCCACTAGACTCAAACACAGCTACAGTTTAGGGGCCAAGCAGGCTAAGATGCAGACCCAGGGGATTGGTAGGACGGCTATAGTTATTAGTTGACTTGTTTTGACCTTGTTAGGGGTATATAGATTGAAGTGTACTCGTCAGGGCTTATGGGGGCCCTGAGTGGGCTATTTTGTGCTGGTTGTACCTTCCAGCTTATGGGGGCCAGGTAAGGTCCTTGTTTGCACTATTTACTCTTAGATTAGACAGTAGGAAGTTAAGTTATTCAGGTTATACCTCTATCTCTTTCACTCAGTTACTTTTGATTTCATTTTAAGTTTTGTTCGATTCTTTTCAGTTACTGCCCTGCATATTTGTTACATATTGTACTGATGTTTGGCTCCAGCGCACTCGCAAGCGTACGCGGTCGTACAAGTAATATAGTGGCCCTTTTTCAGAGCTGAATGTTGAACTCACAGGGACTGGACCAATTCAGCGAATTATCAAGTTCAAGTGTTAAATTAACCTTCACAAGTGTTGATTATAGAAGTTTTCGGTAAATTCTAATTAAGTATAGGGGTGATCACAAAACACTCAAGAAACGATATAAGAAGCAACTAGAGTTAAGGCCTCATAATCATGCAATGCTACAATTCACAATAGTTCGAGTATGAAAATTTCAGTTGTTATCTCACATAATTAAAATGCTATGTTCATGGTCTTTCGAGCCTCTAAACACGATAAACTAGTCTCACACCTACATCGTTGAGCGGGGATGTGACGTCCTAATTCATCAGCAATTTAAATACATGGATGTTCTTTACAGAGTTTGCACCCTTGATTAAGGACTTTCGTACCTCTAATCATTTAACCGAACTTAGTTTGACAACTACTTCTACGAGTGGTGATGTGATAATTCGAAGTCGCTGTCTAGCTCATTCCTGTTTAATAACCAAGCAAGGCGAATTCGGTATAATTTCTATCCTAACCGTGATTCCTATCATAAAGATAAGAACTTGCTCCCTACGTTCTCATGTTCTAACCTAGGGTTACTCTTTCGAGCTTTTACCTAATCTTAACGTGTTTGTTTTTATGGTGATCAAGCATAAAAACATTAATAATCAAAGAATGTAAGACAAAACAACAATTAAAACTCAAACCATGAAGAATTCACGCAATTACAATCATAATACGTAGCCTAAACCCTAGAGGAAGGATTTTAGCCACTCATGTTCGTACAAATACTCAAAAACATGTTTAAAGTAATGTACTTACAAGAATGATTAAAAGAGAAGACAAATAAATAAACCCTAGCTAGAGTTCTTCACTTCTCCCTTCGCTCCTTTACGGTTTCCCAAAGATATTTCGTGATAAATGATTTTTGGAGCTAAGGTTTTAATTTATAGTAAGTTAAAATTTGCACTTTTTTGCCAGACATGGGCTGCCTCCGTGTCACGGAGCTGGTCGCCTCAATTTGCCTCCCTGACACGGAGCAAACGCGGAGGCTCACTGGTTTGGCGCTAGCATGGGCATGTTGTGCGCGTTGCCTGTCGTGGCACGCTGCTCATCGCGGGGCTTCTTGGCCGTGGCATGGGCCTGTCGTGCGGCTTCACTAGAATGGCATGCCTGGCGTGCGCAGATGCCTGCCTTGACACGTTGCTAGATGCGCAACTTCCTTGCCGTGGCACGCTGCTTAGCGCGCTGCCCAGCCTATGTGGCTCGGCAGGTGCATACCCTAGTGCGACACCGTGCGAATCTTTGGCAATTTGTTCTGAGCTTTCTCCTTGATCCTTAACCATCATATTTAGTCCCTCCTAAGCATTTTACACCGACAAAACATGGGCTAATCATTTCGGTTAGTTTATGCATGAAATTATAAAAAATCACATAAGAATGTAATTTATTAAATTGACAAACTTGACTAAAATAAGATATAAAATAGTACTTGGGCATGTAATTATGCCCAAAATCACTACCCCACACTTAAAGCCTTGTTCGTCCTCGAACAACTCTTTTATATCTCATGCACATGAAGACTCCCACATAGCTAATTGAAGCAAGACAATTAAAGTTAAGGCTACTGATCTTGGGCATATTTACATGCCCAAATACTATTTTATACCCATGTTTTACCCATATTGTACCTCAATTTAAGAATAATCTCATGTATTTTGTGTAATTTATGGCCATGGACTAACAAATATGATTAGCTCTCTTTGTAGGTTGAAATTGCCAATGTATGGAGCACAATGTGAATATAACGGTCTTAATATTGAAGATAAATGTTAAGGGATGGATTATGGATGATGAGACAAGCTAAAAGGGACATTTAGAGTCAACTCCCTGTCACGGAGAAGCATCAGGGCTTTCAACAACATGCCATGGAGCAAAGAATTAATTTATATGAGCAGGGGCTGTCAAACCAGTGTGCTGCCGTGTCACCTCCGTGCCACGGAGCAATTTACCTCCGTGCCACGGAGCCATTCCATGACAGGCCAAAAAGTGCAAATTTTCCATTTATTATAAATTAAACCCTTAGCTCCTAAAATTATTTGTCATGAAATATTTTCTGAAAACAATAGAGGAACGGAGGGAGAAGTGAAGAACTCACCTAGGGTTCACTAATTTTACATTCTCTTTTACCTATTCTTGTAAGTACTCTACTTTAATGATATTTTTAATTTATTGTACGAACATGAGTGGCTAAAACCCTTCCCCTAGGGTTGAGGCCACATGATATGATTGTAATGCATGAATTCGTTTTGGTTTGAGTTGTTAATTGTTGTTTTGTCTTACATTATTTATTACAGTTGTTTTTATGCTTGATCACCATGAAAACATACATGTTAAGCTAGGTAAAAGCTTGAAAGAGTAACCCTAGGCAATAACATAGGAATGTAGTGAGCAAGTTCTTATCTTTCGATATGATTCGCAATTAGGATAAACAATATACCTAAATTACCTTGTTTGGTTGATAAAACGGGATGATAGTAAGACACCGACTTAGAATTGTCACTCCACCACTCGTAGAAGTAGTTGTGAAGCTAATCTAGGTTAAATGATTAGAGGGACGAAAGTCCCTAATCAAGAGCACAAACCCCGTAAACCACATCTATGTAGTTGAATTGCTCACGAACTAGGATGTCACATCCCCGCTCAACGATGTAGTTGTGAGGCTAGTTTGTCGTGTTTAGAGGCTCGAGAGACCATGAACATCGCATTTCCAACTATGTGAGACAACAATTGATAATTTCATACGTGAACCATTACAAAGTGTAGCATTACATGATTATCCAGCCTTAGCTCTAGTTGCTTATTATATCGTTTCTAGATTATTTTGTGACCACCACAAAACTTAATTATAATTTACCGAAAACTTCTATAATCAACACTTGTGAAGGTTAATCTTACACTTGAACTTCATAATTTGCTGAATTGGTCCAGTCCCTGTGGGTTCGACATCTGGCTCTTAAAAAGGGTCATTGTATTACTTGTACGACCGCATACACTTGCGAGTGCGCTGGAGCGCAAACAGCTACAACAATTTTTTTAGATGGCAAGTTAAAAATAGAGCATGCAAGATTTAACTAATAAAATCAAATATAAAAGACTTCCTAGCCTCAAGAATCGACTCTCAATCTCAACAAACTCATGCAAATCAACCAATCAAGAAATCCGACATGAATTTTATCCTTCATTAAACATGTTCCCTCACAGAAGAGAGTTACCCATTTCTCATTCACGATTCTTCAAATTCAGAACATGTATGGGTTATATGCATAAGAGATAAGCTCAATCTCACAAAGAATTCACATGCCACGTGTATTGACCCACAAGCTTGCCTTTAGTGTTTTACTCCACTAATTTAAGAATGTCCGAAAGTAAAATCAAGTAGAACTTAATGGGTTGTAGTGTAAGCTAAGGGCGGGTAGGTACTATTATGGCTAGTAATAGTGACTATCTTCCCTAAGCTCTTTCAATGCATCACACTTTCCTTATGAATTTTCATTCTCTTACTTCACCTTTATACTTTTCAACTCCCATTTACCTCTTTTGTTTCCCCATTTCATTAGACACACTTAAGTTGTTAGTAAGGAGTACTTGAGCAATTTTCTTAAATTTTCTTTTATGCTCTTTTATTCTTTTACTCCCTACTAACTCTTATTCATTTTTAAACAAGTGCACCTCTAGTCTTCTCTTCAACTCCCATAACTACTATTTTCCTTCTTATTCCATTTCTCACTCCTTAACTTCTTTTGCAATTTCACATAAGTACTTAGGAGTTTTGGATCAAATTCAAGGCTAATAAAAAGAAAGGATTAAGCTCATTTTGTGGCTAGCAAAGAATAGGCTAAAGGATTAGACATCCAAGGTAGGTAAAGTAAGGGATTAAAATTAGGCTCATTTAAAGAAATGCATAAATCATATCCTACAATCTACATCCCTCATTTCGCTTTGTATACATACCAAGAAAGTTCTAGACACTACACAATAGCATGAAATATTCAAAAACCTTACACTCTCAACACATGCTCAATTCAAGACAAATTCAACAGACTCTTAACTCAGCTAATCACCAGAATGCAAAATTCAGCTTTAAGCACATCGAGTCACATTCACGAGCCTAGGTATCTCAAACAAAGTTATACAACTACTCACATGCTTCAAAATTACAACACTTGCATCTCACAATTATATATAGCGCATAACAAGAACATCAAGCCTTCAATCAACTACGGGTTCAGAAATAAAAATCTATTGACTAATTTTCCCTCAAGATGGTCGTCATCCATCCGTCGTCAGGAACAGTCCCTAACTATGACTAAAAAAATTATATAAAGACAAAGAAAAATTTTATTCATAGGTTCAAAGTGCCTCCCGTCGGAAAAGAACCGAAAAAAAACAAAAGGTGGGTGAATTATGCTCAACTTAAATTTTTTGATCAACTAATACCAGATCAAACACTAATTCCACTCAAAATCATTAAGTACAAAATTTTGAAATTTCCCTCACCCCCACACTTGAATCATGTTATGTCCCTAAAGCATCAAATTAGAATACAAAAAGGGTGTGAAATACTCCCTAAGGCCTCTAGGCCTAGCTAACAGCATGTTTTCTTTTGTTCTTGCACAAGTGAGTTATCGACCCCACACTCATCCTCTTTCATGCTTCTTAGCTTCCTCTTCCAAGGATACTCAGACTTCCCCTCAATCTATGGTGAATTCACCAAAAAAAAACAACAACATGGTGAAAATAAATAAAATTAACACAAAAGAAAAATAAAATTGTGTGGTACCCTTGGGTTTCCTCCCAAGCAGTGCCTGATTTTACGTCGCGGCACGATGTGGACTATCCTTCTCAGGACATCCTTAAACCAATGTTCCCTTTTGAGAACCATCTTCTTCTCTTTTTATTTTTCGAGGTAACAGCCTCCACTTTGTCCCTCTCTAGTTCCAACTTCTCCTTTACTTGAAGCCCTCCATCAGATTGGGGTTGAAATGTCATCATCTCCTATGGTCGTGGACCTATGGAATCTGCCACCCCACACTTAGCCTCTGACAACATACTGACCTTACAAAGGTCTCTAATATGTGGGTGGATTGATCTCTAGGTAGACCCAGAAGAGTTTTTCTTCATCATTGACCCTCATTTTCAGGGTCCCTGCTCTTACATTTATAATTACTCCTCCAGTGGCCAAGAATGGACGTCCCAAGATCAGGGGTACCTTGTCATCAACTTTAAAATCAAGTATGATGAAATCAGCGGGTATAATGAACTTACCCACTTTGATTAGAAGGTCCTCTATTATTCCATCTGGTGCCACTTGAGACTTGTCTGCCAGCTGCAGCATCATTCGTGTTGGCCTAGGCTAACCCAACCCCAAGGTGTTAAACAAAGATAGGGGCATTAGATTAACTGCTGCCCCTAAATCACATAAAGCTCTTATCACTCCAGCTTTACCAATTTGTATGGGGAGGGTAAAAGTCCCTGGGTGTTTGAGCTTTTTTGGTGTCTTTCTCATTACCTTATGGCTGCACTCCTCAGTCAGTGCCACAATTTGAACATCCACCAATCTGGCTTTGTTGTCCATCGCATCTTTCAAGTACTTAGTGTACTTGGGGATTCCCTGCAAAACATCAAGCAAAGGCAAATTTATGTGAAGTTCTTTGAAAATATCAAAGAACTTTTTAAAGCATTCCTCCTTCTTGCTCTTCTTGAGTCTTTGTGGGAATGGTGGTGGTGGTCTCTGTGCTGGCTGCAATGATGATTGTGCATTGTGTTGCACAGCACTCTGTTTATCTCCCTTGTCAGTAGATGGTCCCTTTCTAACCAGCTCCGGTTGCACCTCATTTTTCTTTTTCTTTGGTAGTGCATTAGCCAATAGCCTGCCACTCCTCAGACTAATGGCATTGACTTGGGGGGGTTTATATTTGTGTCACTGGGTAATCCTCCCTGAGGTCTGGTGTTCTAAGCAGCTTCTAGTTGACCCATCTGTTTCTCTAGATTGCAGATGGCCAGTTGTTGATTTTTGAAGTTTGATGTCATCTTAGCCTGATTCTCTGCCAATTGGGTCTGCGTAGCCATAATTTTCTGCAACATCTCCTCAATGTTTCTGCTGCTCGACTGGCCACCATTCTGCCTATTCTGCTGCTGATACTGCTGCTGTTGAGGTTGTTGGTATCTCTGACTCTAATTTCCACCCCAAGAAAAATTTGGGTGGCTCTGCCAATTCTTATTGTAGTTGTTCCCAAAATTCTGATTATTTCTCCAAACATTCCCAACAAAATTGACCGATTCAGGATTGGCACCGCAAGATTATGCATTGTGCCCATTATTACCACAGATTTCACACCAACTCGGAGCTTGCTGAACTGCATTCACCTGTCCCTGCGGTTGGTTCATACTCAGTTTATTAAACTGAGTTATCATCTGGTGTTGAAATAATGCTAGCTGTGCTGCCAAGGCATTGACACCATCCACCTCAATCAGCCCTACTACTCTCTTTCCTGCCCCTCTCGATGAGTCACTGTTCCACTCTAGATTTTCTTGAGCAATCCTATTCAACAGAGCGTACAACTCATCATAAGTCTTTTCCAATGCTTGCCCACCCAATGCAGAGTCTAGTAAAATTTTGGTGTGTAGGTCTAGACTCTCCACAAAGGTATGGGCTAGCACCTCATTGGACTGCTGGTGATGGGGGCAGTCTCTCAACAGTGACTTAAATCTTTCCTAAGCCAAATACAAGTTCTCCTTCGGCCTTTGCTTGAAGCTTAATATTTCACTCCTGAGCTTGGCAATCTTGCCTGAAGGGAAGAATCTGATGAGGAACTTCTTTGCTAAGTCATCCCAAGAAGTTATGGAATTCAGTGGCTTAGCTTTCAACCACCTTTTAGCCTCTCCCAACAGTGAAAATGGGAAGAGTGTAAGTCAGACATAAGCAGTTGGCACTCCGATGGGGACGAAGGTGTCACTGATCTCCAAAAGTTTTGTAAGTGTTATTGTGGGTCCTTATGATTCATCCCAGTGAACTTTCACTCGAATGTAACAGCTTCACCATGTTCTGTTTCAGCTCGAAGTTCCCTCCGGGCTCCGATTTGCGGATACTGGAGGTCACATTCGTCGCTAGTGGGATTGCCACTTCACGAACTGGTCGGGCTGCCATTTGATCAGGTAATAACTCTTCTTACCCAACTGGTGGTTGTTGCAATTTCTCTTGTAATCTTTTTAACTTTATCTCTAGAACTTCCCTCCTAAGCAAATGCAGTTGGCGTTCAAGTTCCAACAATGGTTCCCCCAGCTCTCTATTCCTTGCCAGCTCTGCAAGGACAACCTGTCACCTGCAATATAGCAGAATAAGAACAAGTTTTTCAACACTTAAGGAAATTAAAAATCACACAAAAATAGAAAAATTCACTAAACTTCGCCTGTCCCCAACAACGGCGCTAAAAACTTGTTTGCGCTCCAGTGTATGTGGTCGTACAAGTAATATAGTGGCCCTTTTTCAGAGTCGTATGTCGAACCCACAGGGATTGGACCAATTCAGCGAATTATCAAGTTTAAGTGTTAATTTAACCTTCACAAGTGTTGATTATAGAAGTTTTCGGTAAATTCTAATTAAGTCTAGGGGTGATCACAAAATACTCAAGAAACGATATAAGAAGCAACTAGAGTTAAGGCCTCATAATCATGCAATGCTATAATTCACAATGGTTCGAGTATGAAAATTTCAGTTGTTGTCTCACATAATTAAAATTCTATGTTCATGGTCTTTCAAGCCTCTAAACAAACAAACTAGTCTCACACCTACATCATTGAGCGGGGATGTAACATCCTAATTCGTAAGCAATTTAAACACATGGATGTGGTTTACAGATTTCACACCCTTTATTAAGGACTTTCTTACCTATAATCATTTAACCGAACTTAGTTTCACAACTACTTCTACGAATAGTAATGTGATCACTCGAATTCGGTGTCTAGCTCATCCCATTTTAATAACCAAGCAAGGCGAATTCAGTATAATTTATATCCTAACCACGAATCCTATCATAAAGATAAGAACTTTCTCCCTACATTCTCATGTTCTAGCCTAGGGTTACTATTTTGAGCTTTTACCTAAGTTTAACATACTTTTTTTCATGGTGATCAAGCATAAAAATATTAATAATCAAAGAATGTAAGACAAAACAACAACTAAAACTTAAGCCATGAAGAATTCATGCAATTACAATCATATTATGTAGCTTCAACCCTAGAGGAAGGGTTTTAGCCACTCATGTTCGTACAAATACTCAAAAGCATGTTTAAAGTAACATACTTACAAGAATGATTAAAAGAGAAGATGAACAAATGAACCCTAGCTAGAGTTCTTCACTTCTCCCTTCGCTCCTTTATGGTTTCCCAAAGATATTTCGTGATAAATGATTTTTGGAGCTAAGGTTTTAATTTATAGTAAGTGAAAATTTACACTTTTTGGCCGGCCATGGACTGCCTCCGTGTAACGGAGTTGGTCGCCTCAATTTGCCTCCGTGACACGAAGAAAAAGCGGAGGCTCACTGGTTTGGCACTGGCAAGGGCAGGCTGTGCACGTTGCCTATTGTGGCACGCTACTCATCGCGGGGCTTCTTGGCAATGGCATGGGCCTGTCATGCGGCTTCACTGGAATGACATGCTTGGCGCGCGCAGATGCCTGCCGCGACAAGTTGCTAGACGCGCAGCTTCCTTGCCATGGCACGCTGCTTAGCACGTTGCCCGTGCTATGTGGCTCGGCAGGTGCATACCCTAGTGCGACATAGTGCGACTCTTTGGCAATTTGTTCTGAGCTTTCTCCTTGAGCCTTAACCATCATATTTAGTCCCTCCTAAGTATTTTACACCTACAAAACATGGGCTAATCATGTCGGTTAGTTCATGCACAAAATTATACAAAATCACATGAGAATGTAATTAATTAAATTAACAAACTTGACTAAAATAAGATATAAAATAGTACTTCGGCACGTAATTATTCCCAAGATTAACTGACACCCATCTTGGGGCACTGTATTACTTGTCTGCAGGTGCGGATATACATGGATCAGGACCTTCTTAGCTTTCAGCCCGATTCGGCAGTACAGTTAGATCCCCTCCTCCGGAGCTGATTAGTTAGGAGGTTTGTTCTTTTGATTGTACAATATGGGTAGGTGGGGGCCCTGTCTCGACCGATATTCTATTCTTTGAGGCTTGTAGGTTTATAGATTCCCTGTGGTTAGTTTTTGTTGGTTGTGTGGAGCCTATATATGTTTTATTTCGTTTGATGATCATGTGGGGCCTTGTTTAGCTATTAGATAGTGGCCTTGTCGGCTATAGATTAGTTATAGTTGCCTGATTTTCATTTCAGTTAAAACTAGACATCATGATGGTCTTGTCAGCCCGCATAGGACTCCCTTCTGTTGTTTGTTGTTGGGTAGCTGTTTTCATTTACAGGTGGCTATATGGCCCTATTGGTCGGAGGCTGTATTTACAGCCGAGATATAGCTCATTGTTTTCTTGAATTAAGTTGCAGGCATGCACCAGACATGCATAAGCCTAGCCAGGTCATTCAGATTCCATTATGGCACTAGGTACCAATCATGCCTCCCAAGGTGGGGCGTGACATCTTCATTATCTTCATAGATGATATCCTAGTATACTCTCAGAGTAAGGAGAAGCATACTGCTCATTTGAGGATTGTGTTGCAAACTCTTAAGCATTGTCAGCTATTTGCTAAGTTCAGCAAGTGTGAGTTTTAGCTGAACTCTGTTGTGTTTCTTGGTCATATGGTGTCTAGTGAGGGTATTCAGGTAGACTCTCAAAAGATTGAGGCGGTGAAGAACTGTCCTAGACTTATTACTTCCACCGATATTAGAAACTTTTTGGGTTTAGCTGGTTACTACAAGAGATTTGTAGAGGAATTTTCATCCATTGCCTCACTTTTGACTAGGTTGACCTAGAAGAAGGTCAAATTTCAGTGTCTGATGCTTGTGAGAGGACCTTTTAGGAGTTAAAGACTCAACTTATTTTTGCTCCGATCTTGACCCTGCCACAGGGCATGAATGGCTTTGTACTGTATTCTGATGCCTCAATAGTTGGCCTCAAGTCTGTGATGATGCGGCATGGTAAGGTTATCTCTTATGCTTCAAGATAGCTTAATACTTGTGAGAAGAATTACCCGATACCAACCTTGAGTTAGCAGTGGTAGTGTTTGCCTTGAAGATTTGGAGAAACTATTTGTATGGGGCGCATGTTGATGTGTTCACAAACCATAAGAGCCTACAGTATGTGTTTAGTCAGAAGGACCTAAATTTGCGGCAAAAGAGATGGCTTGAGCTTCTTAAAGACTATGATATGAGTGTTCTTTATCATCCGGGTAAAACCAATGTAATGGTTGATTCTCTTAGAAGGTTGTCCATGGGAGCAGCTCATGTAGAAGATGGAAGGAAAGAGTTGGTTAGAGATGTCCACATGCTTGCTCGTTTAGGGGTTCGCCTTATGGATTCAGCAGATGGTGGTGTCACTGTTCATAATGGTTCAGAATCTTCATCGGTGACAGAGGTTAAGGTGAAACAAGATGAGGGTTCTATCTTGGTTAAGTTGAAAGAAGTAGTCCGCAATCATAAAATGGAGGTTTTCTCCCAGGGGGAAGATAGTGTACTTCGCTATCAGGCCGATTATGTACTCTGGATGTGGATTACTTAAGAGAGCATATGTTGAGAGAGGCTCACAACTCTCAGTACTCTATCTACCTAAGTGCCACTAAGATGTACCGTGATCTATGTGAAGTCTATTGGTGGAATGGCATGAAGAAGGATATCACAGAATTTGTGGTTAAGTGTCCAAATTACCAGCAGGTTAAGGTTGAAAACAAAAGACCAGGAGGTATGATTCAGGATATCAGCATTCCTACTTGTAAGTTGGAAGAGATAAACATAGACTTCATTATAGGTTTACCTCGTACACGCCGATGACATGATTTACTATGGGTGAATGTAGTCCAGATGACTGAGTTAGCATATTTTCTATATGTTAAGACTACAAATTCAATTGAGGATTATGCTAGACTTTACATTTGGGAGTTAGTTAGGTTGCATGGAGTCCCTTTGTCCATCATTTTTGATAGGGTGCTCAGTTTACCTCACGTTTTTAGATATTGTTTCAGAAGGGTCTTAGCACTCAGGTCAAACATAGAATAGCACCTATAGATAGATGGTCAGGCCAAGCGAACCATTCAAACTCTAGAGGACATGTTGAGAGCGTGCGTGATTGACTTCAAGGATAATTGGGATAATCATTTATCTCTCATTGAGTTTGCTTATAATAACAGTTACCACTTCAATGTTCATATGGCTCTGTTTGATGATCTTTATAAAAGGAGATGTAGATTACCTACTAGATGGTTTGAGGTAGATGAGGCTATGTTGATAGGGTCAGATTCAGTTCATGAGGTTATGGAGAAGGTTCAACTTATTAGAAAAAGGCTGAAGAGAACTCAAAGTCGTCAGAAATCCTATCTGGATGTGAGAAGGAGATAGTTTGAGTTTGCAGTTGATGATTAGGTGTTTCTAAAGATGTTAACCATGAAGGGGTGATGAGATTTGGAAAGAAAGGAAAGATTAGTCACCAATATGTTAGTCCTTACAAATTCTGAGACCTGTTGGCAATGTGGCTTATGAGTTGGAGTTGCCTGTAGAGTTAGCATCAGTGCATTCAATTTTTTATGTATCCTTGTAGAAAAAAATGCATTAGTGATCCGGCTCTAGTTGTCCCTATAGAGAGCATTGGTATGAAGGATAGTCTTACTTATGAAGAGGTATCAATCGAGATCCTTGACCGTCAAGTTCGTAAGTTGAGGAACAAAGAAGTCGCTTCAGTGAAAGTCTTTAGGAGGAATCAGCTTATAGAAGGAGCTACTTGGTAAGCCAAAGTAGACATGATGGCCGAGTACCCTTACCTCTTCCCTTCCAGCTCAGCTCCAGCATAAGGTACTAGTTTCTTCATTAGTACTCTACTCAGTTTCATGTCCCTCATTACCTCTCATGTCTTAGTATGCATGCATGTTTCATGAATGCAGTTCAGCGTATGCATCTAAGTTCGGAGTTAGTCACTCCATCAGTATTTAGTGTTTAACTTCAGTCTTAGGATTACAGTTCTTTCCCTATCTTTTCAACTTTATTAGTATTCATTCATATTTCCAAAGCGAAGATAATGTAACAAATCAAAAGTCCCTAAAATCATATCCTAGACATGAAGTGAAAAACCAAAAAAAAGGTGAAAATTTTTCCTCATAGAATGGGTCACAATACGACTCATTATGAGAGACCACGAGTCATGGTCAGACTCGTGGTGAGCAGTCAGTGAAATTTTCATGATCTAGATGTCACAAGTCATGGGATAAAGTAACAACTCATCATGTCCCTCGTCATTAGCAAGCAGTACAAGTTCAGAAACTTGCCAAGTTTTTCCCCGAAATAACGAGTTAGATGACGAGTCGTGGGAGGAAACAACGACTCGTCCTGATGAGCCGTTACATGAGATTTAACAATTATTCAAGACTAGTCCAGACACCATGGAAGGACATCATGACTCATGATATCAAACAATGAATCCCTATGACAAACTGTGATGAGAGGATTAGAAAGTGAAAAATCTAGTTCGGAAGTAACGGATGGTCACCACGAGTCATGGTGACAACCAACAACTCGTGGTATGACCCGTTAGGACTGGTCGACAGATTTTAAATATGAGTTTTCAGGGGTATTTTCATAACTTTCTATGTTTTTAACTCCTAAACCAGGTCGTTTTAGATTTTCTAAGGAGATATTAAAGGGTTTTACTTAGTCTAAACTCCCATTCCCCTCTCCAAATATCGTAGATTTCAAATCAAGACTCTCAAGGAAGCGAGGGTTCATCTTCTCCAATTTTCTTGAGTCTCAAGCTTAAGTAAAGAATCATCAAGCCCAGGTATGTGGGATTATCAATAAGGGATTCCTTTCATCCTTATGCCTAAACTCCAAGATTAAACTTATGATTTCAATTCTCCCATTTTTCTAATTCCAAATTCTATGATTTTCTAGGGTTAGAACCCTTTTATGCTAAAACTCTATATTCTTTTATGGATTAATTCTCTCATAATTCTATATGTATTTCATGATTAAGATTGGGTTCATTTCTTTGAAAAAACTATGATTCTCTATTTTCAAGTTAGCATGTTTTACTCAATTATGTATAAATTTCATTAATTTTTTGATGATGTATAATGCCTGTAATTTTAGCATAGTTTTTATTCAGAGTTCACGTATTTCATGGAATTTATGGATCTACATGATTTTTAAACTAGCTCATGCAAGCCTATCATATTTCAAGTATGATTATAAGCACTATGAATGTCTTGGGAGTGGTATTTAACACCGAGTAAGCTAGAGTTTCAGTACACTCAGGTCTCAAAAATATGTACCACTGTAGGTATGAAGGAGACCTCTCCAATTGAGACTGTCTCCCTTACCCTAATGAGCTCATGGGTTAATTCACGCCTTCATGGTTCCTACCTTAGCAAGGTGTGCATACCCTCCCGATCAGGGTTACAGGTAGGTATCCATGAGGCTTACTTGGAGTATGTCGATTATGAGAACCTCCCGTCCCACTCCGCGTTAATGTTTTATGATACTTTGACTTATGGTATTTTTGGCCTATTAATCAGTTTATGAGTTTTATTTACGATTTCAAACATATTAAGCTTTGTGATAATGTTTTAAAACCTTGGGTCATTATACTTCAGTTTATGATGAAAATCTCATGTATTAAGACTATATCATGATTATAATTTTTAGCTTAAATGTTCTTACTCTTATGTTTTACTTATTCTTCATACTCAATACATTCAAAGAACTGACCCCATACTTTTTGTACTATATTGTCTCATGATATAGGTTCGGGTGTTCAATCTCATCCCCCTTGCTAGACATGCTCTCGTCCCTGATTCAACAATTGATTGGTGAGTCCTCATCATTCGAGGATGACCGTTTTGGATTATGTCTTTTCTTAGTCATTTCAGTTTTAGATTTTGTAAAGCTAGTTGGGGGCCTATCCCTTCAGCTCGTCATATATTTAGAGGATTTTCATACTATCATGTATAGATGTTCAGTGGATTGAGTCATGTTGTTTCAGTTTTACCTTGACTTACTCCTATGTTATATCTCATCATTTGCTTCCACCTAGTTGGTATGCTTATGTTTATGATGTCACGCATGTACAATGGGTTAGCTTGGAGCAATTTGTGGTTTTGAGTCCCGTGTCGCGTCCGGAGTCTGTGCTCGGATAGTGATAATTTGTGTTTGGAACATAAGTTAAGCAGCATGAACTTGTGCTTAGGGGACCGAAGTTTAGCAACATGAAGTTGTGCCTGAGGCAGAAATTCAACAGCATGGCAGAAGTTCAGCAACATGAATTTGTGTTTTGGGCATAAGTTCAGCAACATGAACATGTGTTTAAGGGGCAGAAGTTAGTAGCATGAATTTGTGCTTTGGGACATAACTTCAGCAGCATGAACTTGTGCCTGAGAGCAACATTCAACAACATTAACTTGTGTCTTCTAGGCTAACTTGTGCATAGCGATTTTTTTTAAATATTAAAAGTAAAAGTATGTCTTGCGAATTAAATAACACTTAATTTATGTCTCTAGGCAAATATTCTCTAAAAAGGTGTGCCTAGTGAAATTAAGTTGTAATTAAAAATATTTTGGACATAATTTTTTTTTAAATGAGAAGCAAGAATAAAAATTAAAGACCACTAATTTGAGTTCTCTTGGCCTTTTATAATTTGAATAAAAGAAAATGATTTTTTAGATTTCTTATGTGTAATGATGATCTCTTACGTGTGAAAAATAAAATCTCTTGTAAAAAAGCCATAAAATTTTAAAAAAAATTATAAAGAGATAGAAACAAATACTCTAATGATAACACGACACAACTCAAAATAAGATAAGAATAACCTTACTCAACTCAAAGGATTCCAACATTAATAAAATCCGACCTTATCCACCGTTGATAACATATCTATTATAAACTAGATATTGAAGGCCTGTTTATGGACCCAATATTATATTTTTAAATTATATTTATAGGTGTTTAATAATTTTTTAAAAATTAAATTAATTATTAGTATTTTTAGTTAAATATAATAAAGAATTATATTGAGGATCACAATTTATAATAAATTATCTTTTTACTAAATTAAACGATTAATTTCAATAATACTTTTTTTACATTATAATTGAAAACATATACTCTAAATTTTAATAGTATTTTTTCACATTGTATTTGAAAATTGTAGAAGAAAATTGTTAAATCTATAAATTTTATTTATATTAACAGATTTATAAGATTAGATGAAACAAAAAACATATGAAACTATCTATAAACTAATTTTGTATACACATAAGTTTGTCTCTCGTATGTTTAACCAATAAAATATTTATATACTTGATAAAAATTAAAATGAATTTATAACATGATAGAAGATGAAAAAAAAAGAGGAAGAAACTATAACTTTAGTTCATGTTCTATACACAACAATACCAAGAGAATAATTTACTACAATAAGCAATGAAAGTTTTTAAGGGATCTGCATACACAATGAAACAATGTACTAACTCAAATAAAGAGAACATAAAGGCATTAAAAAAATTAACGTGATATAAATTATAGTAATTCAGCGAGATAATTAAAATTATACTTTAATATAACTCGTTTAAAATAACATTAACTGGCAATAATGTAATAAACTTTGAATATTACAATATACCTCGTGTAATCCCACGAATTAGATCTCAAATATTTTAAATATTATTTTATATAATTACATATATTCTAAATCTTTTTCAATAAAAAAAAATTATAGTCTTCTCTATTTTGATATAACATATGTTCATTTATAAAATAATTATAATGAAATCAGGCAAAAATTATAAGAGATAAATTTTAAATCCATTTATTACTAAAATAGAAGAATGGAGTACAAATATATAGATATATATAGATATAGATATAGATATATTGTTTGTATTTTAATAAAGTATGAATAAAATTCATCACTTATAAATTAATTTTTAAGGTTTACCAAATTATACTTTTAAAAATTGTGAAAATTTTTTAACCTGAAATTATTTTTGAATAGTGTGAATAAATGAATGTCTTTTTAGGTATTTGTTAATATATTTTCATTTATTTTATTATATTCCTATAATAATTAATTGGTACATTAATTAAATTTGCAAAGAAAAACTTAATTCTACTTGCTCGTGGATATTTTTGTTTGAGTAAAATAAAATTAAAATTTCATCACATAATAAAAGAAATGAAAATGAGTATTTTCACCTTGCAAATACTTCACATAAATATAGAATAATCAAAATTAATTAGGATTGATACAAAGCATTTGAAAGTTGTGATGAAAATTATGGGGTCCACATGAGATATTATACTACTTGGGATATTATTGGCATTTTAAAAAAAGGTTTGCTTATTTTGTTATTAAAAGTTTATGAACAAACTTTGAAGCTTATAGCATAAGTTAATAATGTAGATTTTTTTTGAAATGACGATAATACTCTTGGTCATCTCACATCTTCACTCTTCTATATAGAGAAAATTACATATTATAACATATTTAAGAAATTATTTACATATAATGGCCATAGTTTAAAAAAAATTACATATAATGGCTTTATTTTATTTAATGTGCCATTTTTTATTTTTTACTTTGTATTTTTACCTTTTAACAGTGAGTCCTTAATTTACTCAATTAACTTCCCACTAAACCCACTTTCTTCTTCTTCTCTCTCCAATGTGTTCATCCCCTTCCCTTTTTTTCCCCCTTCAACGTTAATCAATTCTGAGACCAGAATCAAATCTCAGAAAATTTCGTTAAATTATCTCACATTCTTCTCTAAATCAAGTAAGTCTTTTTATTGTTTTTATTTTTTTAATTTTAAATATATAGTTTTCTATATTTGAAAATATATCAGTTTGAATTATTTTTTTTTGAATTCGAATCTGTAAGATTTTTCGAAATATTATGTTTGATTTTATTTTTTATTTTTGAAAACCAGTATTTATTTTAGAAAGGATATACAATCAAATACATAGCACTCTATGTAATTTTTTTTAATTGAAATAGGTATGTATTTCATTTTTTTGCAAAATATGTATTATTAACAGGGATATACAGTCAAATACATATCTCTGTATGTATTTTACATATACAGATTATTTTTAAAATACATATAACTGTGTTGTTTTTATTTTTTTTAATTTTAAATATATAGTTTTCTGTATTTGAAAATATATCAGTTCGATTTTTTTTGAATTCAAATCTGTAAGATTTTCGAAATATTATGTTTGATTTTATTTTTTATTTTTGAAAATCAGTATTTATTTTAGAAAGAATATACAATCAAATACATACCACAGTATAATTTTTTTTAATTGAAACAGGTATGTATTTCTTTTTTACAAAATATATATTATTAACAGGGATATACAGTCAAATACATATCTCTGTATGTATTTTACATATACAGATTATTTTTCAAATTCATATAACTGTGTTGTTTTTTTGATGATTTTGCATTTATTAGTGGAAAATATTAAAATTTAAAAGAAATACATCTTAGTATTAGTACACATAAATACATATGTATTTTTATAAAAAAAATATTATCAAATCTGTAATCTCATGCAAAAAAATTGTAAGATTTTTTGAAATATTATGTTTGATTTTATTTTTCGTTTGGTAAATAAGGATTCTGTCCTTTATTAGAATCTTATTATTAATTAAATTTAATAATTATCACTTGAGTAATTTATGGTAATCGAAATTCTAATTGAAACCTATTCCCTAAAATTACTCAAATTCTTAGATTTTGTATTTGTATTTGGTTATGCTTACCGACGCTAAATACAAAGCATGACACATAAATTATTGTCATTTTATGTAAATAATTAAATTGTGCCACTTAACCCTAATTTCTTCCAAATTATTGCCATTTTTAAAATTTTCTCTTCTATATAATACTAGATGAGATAGGTCTATGCAAACACGGGCCCAACAATTTGTATGATTACATATTGTATTTCGATATATATAATTTATTATTGTAATATATAATATTCAATTAAAAAATATATTAGGATATGTGCTATTAATATGTGTTTATATATATTATTTATTATAAAATAATTTTTTCTTAAAAATAAAGTAGCTCATATATTTATTTGTGTATGTTCTTTACTTATATAACAGATGATTTAGTGTATAAAGTTTAATTTATACAAGGAAGATTAAATTATCGATTTTTATAAGTTATAAAATTATGTTTACAATCTAAGATGGTACCGAATCAGCCTCCAGAATGATTATAAGACACGATTAGATATAATTTATCTTGATTGTGAGAGTAGTATAATTTTAACTTTTTGTGCTAGTACATCTTGTATGTATTTAATGCACCAAGTAGAGATAAATATTTTATATTGAATTAATAAAATAATTCTCTACTCCACTAAAAATATTTATACTCTTAATTCTGATATAATATTATATTGCGTATATTATTTATTATTTTAATTTATTAAAATAATAAATTCTTTTGTGGGTCAATATGCCTGAAAAATTGGATGATAGCAATATACATTGACGCAGTAATAGTTAGTTGATCAAGTTCATGTCTTGGTCTTGAGATTGATCATGCACCTTTATGAAAGCTTATAGTTTAGCGTGTAAATTCTACTTGTGAACTTTATATTTAAACATATAAAATAAGTCAAACAATAATATTAAAAAAAATATTAATAAATTAATTTGTCAGTAAGTTAATTTAATTGATTAGTATCTAAATCTTAAAATGGAAAATTAAATAAAGTTTGATGAAAGAATTGCAAAAATTGAATTGAGTAGTGCAATTATGAATTTTTAATAAAATACTTTGTAATTTACTATTGTAGAATTAATTCAAATATTTTGAATTACTGCCGTTATAAAAAGTTTTGTTGTGCCTGAATAATTAAGATTACTTTATAAACCATGTACAAAAATTATACTAGACAAAAGGTAATTTTTTATTTGAAATTCAATGCATTATATAAGATATGGTTATTGATGAGTTAAGTTTTGAACATTAAGGCATGATTTTGAATTATTTTTATATTTAATTTAAAAATTAACGCATAATTGTAATATGAAAAATTACATAATCAATGTTAATAAGAAATAATTCTAAAATAAAGACTCACAATTGTTATATAATTCAATTAAATCTAACAAAAATATTATCTTCAAATTCTAATAAACTTATTTCATTGTGATAGTTAAGTGTAAGTTAAATATTAGATCCTAAGTATTTTACAATTAAAAAAATGAATGGTCCCATATTTGATACCAACAATTCTTTAAAATATTTTTGAGTTAAATTAATTTATTATAGTAGTTATTTATGCCAAAGTTTTAATTGGGACAAATAAAATTATCGATCAAAATGTTACAAAATAGTTTTATGAACAACCTTTCAATTTTTTTTAAAATAGACAAAATAGTAAAAATATAAATGTTCTTTATTTAAAATTAATGTAAAATTTATAATCAGCTCTATCAAGTAAAATGCAAATATTAGATCCCAAGTATTTTATAACTTTAAAAATAAATGTTTCTATAATTGATATCAATAATTCTTGAAAATATTTCTGAGTTAAATTATCTTATTTATACTAAAATTTTAATTTGGACAAATAAATTATCGGTCAAAATACTATATAATATTTTTGTGAACAAGTTTTAAATATTTTTTTAATGAATAAATTCGATTTATTGGTGAAAAAGAAAGACCCAACAGGTTTAGAAAAATTTTAAACCTTAAAATATGTGGCGATATAAAGGGTATTATTTCATAAGGAGATTATGACTATGATATGCATTCTACATATTCTTACATAGAAATTTATCCCATAATTTTGTAAATTTCAATAATACTTGTGTTACACCACAAAAAAAATCGTGAAACTGGTGGTGATCGCGATATGATGGTGATTTTTCTAAAATTGGAGGTCAATTATATTAATCAGTTTTGTTCACCCTTCAAAAGAAAATTTTTATCTGTATATATATTCATTATCTATATTACGAAAAAATTAATGCGCATAAATAAAATATATTGTATTTATAAATCCAACTTACTGCATATGAGGAGTCTCAATATATTTGATTTTAGCACTAACTAAATTATTTTCTCTAAGTACGAATGAAAATATATCAATTGTTTTCAATTTAGTTCAATTCGATCATAATTTTTTATTTTATTATAATTTTAAATTAAATATAATCACAATTCAAACTCATATTTTTAAAACGTTAAACTAAACTCATTAATAATCATATTTTACATAGTGCGCTAAATTTTAAATAAGGAATTAACTTAGTGCACTAAATTTTAAATAAAATTAACATTTGTACAATATAATTTTTGTATATGATTTATATATTAATTTTAATGAATTTTATATGTTTGTTAGTACACGTTTATTTATAATAATTTTTGGACTAAGATAAAATTTTAGAAGCTTTGAATTTTAGAAATACATTTAGAAAACATCAAAAACACGATTGATATTTAGAAGTATTGTATTTTAATTAAATACATCATTCTATCAATAATAAATATTTAGTGAAATAGAAATATTAAAAATTGAAGGAAAATAAAACATGAATAAAAATTGATAATAGTTGAATATTTTAAATTTTATGGTATTGAATAAGTCTTCATAAAAAAAAAAAAAACCTAACTTATAATAGCTACATGATACAAAAGGAATGGGTCCAACAAAATCATAATTATTAACCATTTATATTACACATGTTTAGAGAAAATTGGTGAGAAAATAAGATAAAGATCAAATATATAGTACAATACAATTTGAATTGCTCTTTGTACAACTCTTCATAGCCATGGTCATCCATGTTATGACTTTTTCGTGGATTCCAGAAATACTTGTGTTACGTAACAAAAAAAATTGTGGAACCGATGATGATTGTGATATGGTCATACTTTTTCTGAAATTCTAGGTCAATTGTATTGATCAATTATGTTCACGTTTCCAAATAAAATTTTATTTATCTCTGTATTTATTCATTATTTATATTATGTAAGAAATACAAAATAAATATATTGTATTTGTAAATCCAACTTACTGTCCGTGAGGGGTTTCAGTATATCTGATTTAGACACTAACTAAATTATTTTCTCTAAAGACGAACATAAATGTATCATTTGTTTTTATTTTAGTTCAGTTCCATCATAATTTTTAATTTTATTATAATTTTAAATTAAATATAATCACAATTTAAGTCCCATTTTAAAATTTTATATTTAACTCATTAATAATTATATTTTATATAGTGAACTAAATTTCAAATAAGGAATCAACTTTCGTATGATATATTCTTTGTATATGATATATAGATTAATTTTAATGCATTTTATATGTTTGTTAGTATAAGTTTATGACAATAATTGTTGGACAAAGATATAATTATAGAAACATTGAACTTTAAAAATAAATTTAGAGAAATTCATAAGCCGATTTGATGTTTAAAGGTGTTATATTTTTGTTATATGCACATTCTATCAATAATAAATAATTAATGAAATAAAAATTCTTTAAAAAAGTGAAGAAAAAAATAAAATATGAATAAAAATTGATAATAGTTGAATATTTTAAATTTTATGGGATTGAATAAGTCTATATAAAAAAGTTACTTGATTATAATAGTTACGTAATTTAAAAAGAATGGACGCAACAAAAATATAATTATCAATCACTTATATTACACATGTTTAAAGATAATTGGTGAGAAAATAAGATGAAAACCAAATATATCATACAGTACAATTTGAATTTCTCTCTGTACAAATCTTCGTAGTCATGGTCATCCATGTTATGAAAAAATATCTAGTCATTATTTATGGTAAAAATAAAGTCAATGGAGAAAGAGAAGAAAAAATCAAGAAAATGGAAGATTCTACTATTTTTGTATTTTTTTTAATGCAAAAATATTAAGTTTTAAATTTTAACACATGTTCTTGAAACATTTTGAAACATTTATGAGCTAGATGTGAAATTATAATATTACCCTTGATCGTCTTTAGCTTCATTTTTCTATATAATAGAAATAGATAAAAATTTATATATTAGTACGAGTCAAATTTAAATAAATCGTTATCGACGGTTAATGACCGAAACGAGTTCTTTAATTATATCACTTTCATAAAGCAAAAAAAAGGCATGCATTTTATATCACTGAATCATGTAACCCACATATATAATAAATGAAACATTAAATATCTGAGTGCAGCTATAAAATAAAAAAGAGTACAAAATTCAATATAGCTTCCACTATAATGCACACCACTCAGTTGATCTTGTGTAAATTAATCAAAATATGTGTGCATACAATTAAGCAATATCATAAAATTAATAAAATACTTCACGAGTTTTCAAAATCACATTTCAAGCTAGGTATACACTTGATCCTACATATGCATGATTGTATAAAATGTGTTTCAAAACTTCTATGCTATTTTTATCATAGTACGATGTGCTACTTTAATTTATTAAGAACAAATATTTAGGGTGTGTTCAATAGAAAGGAGAATATTTTTCATGAAAAACATTTTTTAGAAAAATAAGTTATTTCTTACTTATTTTCTTATCTTCGGTATGCAAATAAGAAATATTATCCTAAAATCATTTATAGGGTAGAGTGATGGGTGGAGGAAGGGGGGATTGAAAAGGGGGGGGGGGGGAGAGGCTGGGAGTAGGGTGGTGGGTGGTGCTGGAGGTGAATGGATGGGGTGGGGGTAGGGGTAGGGTTTTGGGGTGGGTTGGGGTGGGGGTGATAGGGTGGGGACTGGGTGAGGGTTGATGAGTGGAGTGGATAATTATTCGAGTGGAAAAGCACTGTGTAACTTGTTTTTTCTACTTTTATTAGAAAAGTCATTTTCTTATTTGAATGAGCTTATTTTCCTAAAGAAAATATTTTTCAAAATCTCTGACCAACCAAACACGAAAAAATAGAAAAATATTTTTCTTCGCACTGAACACACGCTTAGAAGATAAAATTCTCACTTACATCGAGCTTGAAACTAAGTAGCACTATTGTTATATCAAAATTCAATTAATGATCGGTAATCTATCTATCTATATTATAGTAAAAGTGTGAAAGCCCTTAAAAATATTGATTGAACTTTTTGCTTTTTATTAAAAAACATCGCAATAGACAAAATGATCATTTACTACTTTTACATAATTATTATTTAAAATTATTTTCATCACCTTATTTTATCATACTAGTCTGTGCATTCGCGGCTCTCGCGTATCCCTCATATTAATAAGAACAAATTTATAAAAATAGTATAAATAATATTTAAAAGATGTTTGTGTAATAATATAAGAATTTAGAAAAAAAATTATGAATTTCAAATTGATAAATGATTATATTTAAGAGTTTGATCCAATCTAGTAGTTCTTTTTTTAGTTTGTTCTAACACATGTTTCAATGAACAAAAAAGTCATACAAATAGAGTTTGATTGAAAGGTAAAATAATTGTTCGCTTTTACATGAGCACTTAAATACATGCATTATATGTATATATAAATATTAATATTTTTTATATATATCAGATACGGAAGAATTTAATACATAGAATTTAGTTAATTTTAAAATCCTAAATATTAGAAAAATAATTAAATAACCATTTTGTCAAGTGTGAGCTCTATTTTTAAAAGGATAAAAAGGTGAATTATATTTTGCTACGAGGCTTTGTACTTTAAATATTTAATAATAATTTAATTTTAAACTTTTCATTTTACTCTTTATGAGATGATTCCGCTTAATTTTTTTGCTCTTTCTCTTAATTTATGTGTTTAGTCAAATACTTCACATAAATTAAAATAGAAAAAATAGTGTGGATTTAACTAAAAAGGGTGAATAACAAGTGCACTCAATTAATTGAAACAACTTCAAGTATGCTATATTTTTTTTTATTTATAAAATTTTGGGATAATGCATGAATTACCCCTCAACTTATGGCTTTTCAGGGACACATCTTTTCTTTATGGGGTCCTATTACCCCCGCTCCCCCCCCCCCTTCTCCCTCTCCTGAACTTTTTAAAAGTGGAATAAATATCACTTTAACTTTTGACGAGGCACAAATAACCAAATGAGTCGTTGGTGACGTGTTACACGCGCCCCGCACATATATTTTATTATTAACGATATGTTCTCTCTCTTTTTCTTTATCATTAAAATATTCTATTTTTTCACTTAATCAATCAAATATTTTTATCTCCTTCTTCTCCATTTTAATCAACTTCAGATCAAACTTCATTCTTTCACTATTTTTTAAAAAAAAGTTTCATTCTTTTACTACTTTTATTTTTTTTTCACTGGTTCTAATTTTTTCGTAGTTTTACAAGTCAATAAAACATATTAATCAAAAGTTGAATTTAGTCTTTAGAGGCTGTGATTAAGAAAAACTGATTAAATAAGAACATAAAATTGAAGTACTAAAAGGTATACTACTCAATATGAGAGAGGAATGTGAGAAAAAGAAAATGAACATCGAAGAACTATTGTCGAAATCTCCATTTTCTCCAGCGAGAAACACTGTAGATAAGAGATGAAGAGAAGAAATTATTTTTTTTAGGGAAAAACATTAAATGGAAAGAAAAATGTAAGAAAAATACATTTGGTAATTACATAATAAAGTTCTAACTTTTTTTCGGTGACTGTTGGTGGTGACATCGGTTATAATAGTGGCGGAAGGGGTATAGGTGGCGGTGAGGTGGTGATAGAGAGAGAGAGAAAGAACAAAAAAGAAAAAAGAAAAAATAGAAAATATATTTGATTAATACAAAAAGAGTAATATTTTTGACTTCTCACTCTCTTAGAGAGTGAGATACACTTTCTCTGCCACATCAATGCTAAGGAAGTAAATAATTTCATTTTAAAATAGTTGAGAGGGTAATAGGATCCCTGTAAAGGAAAGTGTGTCCCTGAAAATTTGGCTATAGAAGAAGAAGAAGAAGGAATTCACCTATTAATACATAATAAAATTTCACTCTTTAATTTATTTTTTTCTTATTGAAATATTATTATGAATAATTAGTTAGATTAATAAATAATGGATCAATATATAAATCAACAGAATTGTAATTGAAAGTCTTAAATGTTAGGACTTTTAATATAGTTCAAATAAGAAAAGATTTAAGAAGCAAATTTTTTGTCAATTTTAAAAAGGAAAAGGGTTCAAAACACACTCCAACTATGCCCGAATTTGCTGTTATACACCTCAACTTTGCGGGGGGTCCTATGGCCCCTTGGACTATTTTAACTGTATTTTTGAGGGTATTAGTGGATGACCTGGACAACTAGTTAACTACACGTACACCAAGCGTGTAAAGATGGACATAAAACTATATGGACCCATAAGGATGGACTTAATACTATATAGACCTGTCTCTATTTTCCACGTAACAATCCACATAAATTATCTTTTTTATTTTTTCATTAAATACTCCAAATACCGTGTATGTTATTGTTCTCCATTGAAGACTTTTGAGTTTGTTCAATCCTCAATCTGTCTATCGCTGCTTTGAAGAGGTAAGCTTTGAATTTTTAAATTTCTTCTCTTGATTTATTTGTATTTTACAATTTAAAACTTAGGGCTTATAATTTTTTCTCCAAATTTTCTATATGAAAATTAGGGTTAGCTATGGAAAAGGTAAGATTAGATTTGAATAAGCTTTGTATGGACTATGTAGGCTCAACGTTGAATGCTGAAGTGCGATGCAGTCATGGTCTCTTGCTCCCTTTGAAGACTTCTTGGTCCGACAATAATTCGGGAAGAAGATTTTGGTCTTAACCCTACTATAGTGCAAAGAAGTGTAAATTTTTTCGATAGAGGAATGGTTTGGTTGATGAAAGATTTAAGTTCATTATATCAAAATTGGTGAAGAAAATGAAGGAAATGAATGAAGAATTAGTTTCGAAGGTGAATAAAATAAATGAGATGGAAAGAATGGTTGCTTATAATAATAGTCAAATTATCGAGATGATGGATAATTCAACAGTGTTGGAGATGGAAGGGGAATCTGCATTCACTATGAAGGAGGTGAATGAACAATCTGGCTCAACTATGGAAAAAATGAAGGAGATGGAAGCTGAGCCGATGGAGAATTCAAGAGAAAAGGAGATAAAAGTGAAGAACAAGGAACCCAACTACTTTAACTTTAATAGGATATGCATTGTGTGCATCTTGATGTGTTTGCTATTTGGATGAATAGGTTAATGAAAGTTGAAAACTTGAAGACTTTTCATGACCAATTGCCATAATAGTTCTTGTATATTTCTAGTTGTAATCTTTTGTAGGAAGTGGTTGTAGTTGAAAGTTGTCTATTGTAATTTGTTTAATGTAAGTTGAAAGTTAAGAATATGCTTTTGTTTAATGTAAGTTGGAAGTTAAGAATCCACTTTTGTTTAATGAAAATCTTGTGCTTGTGGTTTCAAAATAAACCATATGTTATTGAAAAGAAAGAAACACTAATTGACAGTACATTCCTTAACATAAACAAGTGTAAAAACATAAGTTTTCATACAAAAGTAGTGCATCAAGTGCAACAACCACATAAGTTCACAATAACAAGTGCACCAGCATAAGTTCACAAAAACAACCATATTAAAACTATCAACATTCCCATCATCACTTTCATGGTTCTCTGGACTGTGCAGAATATACTTTTTTTCTCTTGTTCAACCTCATCTCTTCAAGTTGGCCTGTTGTGATTGCTGCTCTGGCCTTCCACCTCACTTCAGTCCTTGGTTTGAAATCAAGGTCCCTGTGACTTCAGCAGACCTTATAGGCTGTCTTGCATCAAAATATAATATCCTAGTACTTGACAGGCCATGATGTAGACAAAGAAACATAAAGATAGTTAGTAAACTACATTTCTAACTTGAAACTTTACCCCAATTTTTAGCACTTACATTGAATATTGTAAACTCATCTTCAGCAACAAATACACCCATTACAACTGTCCTAGACCTTTTATAAGCGGTTGTTCTTTTTTTTTCCATGTATGATTGATCAACATGTGTCATAGATGAAACTAGTGGTCCTCCCCAGACTACATTAGATTGAGAAGCAGCAGGTGCAACTGGTGCACTATAACTAGTTGGATTTTCAAACCACTTAGAAGTAATAAATGTCCTTCTTAGCATTTTCATGCCTATTAACATGTGTTATTCTTGGCCTTCCCCAGCCTCTAATAGGTGCTTCAGCTGCTTCATAAGTATTAGAATCCTTTCTTGGCCTTCCTCTGCCTCTAGCAGGTGATTCAGCTGCTTCAGAAGTACTGGAATACTTTCTTGGCCTTCCTCTGCCTCTAGCAGGTTCTTTAGATGCTTTACACATACTTGAATCCTTTGTTGGCATTCCCCTACCTCTACCAGGTCCTTCAACTACTTTAGAAGTACTTGAATCCTTTCTTGGCCTTTCTCTGCCTCTAGTAGGTTCTTCAGAAGTACTTGTTATCGTGCACCATTTTTCTCGCAAAAACAGAGTCAGGACACCTGACAACTTTTGTAGGATTATTTAATGAGAATAGTCGCCACCTAGCAAATTATGATGCGTTAGAGCACCATACTAAACTAATTACACGGATGACCGTTTAACTAGCCTACGCCACCAGAGTTGGGTAAAAGTTCAAATTATCTCGAAAGGAAGGTGTTGGTCACCTTTCAAGGTACACAATTGTGGGTCCCTTCTTAATTCATTAATTATGTGAGAAAAAATAAGTGATAATCAAAAGAATTGATTGATTAACTAATCTGAAATAACTTACATGATTAAGCAGGTCAAAGAATTTATTTTAATAAAAAACATCTTAGTTTAGAAACATTTATTCAAGCACGTATAAAGAGAAGACATATTTGTTCGGTTCCAATAAAACTCTTAAAGTAATCAAATAATACAAGCAAGTAAGAGAAATTATGATAAAACATTATAAGAGTAAAGGACAAAAGAATTAACCTAGTTGTTTCCAAGCAAATTACTTAAAGCATTCAGATGACATAAATATGACAATAAAATAAAAGCTAATCTACACATACAACTACGTATGATACAGGGATGTAAAAATTGTGAAGACCGAGAGATTAACCTTGTTTATGAAGTGTCAAATCAATAAAAAATACCTTTGATTATTCCCGATTTCCTATAATGTATTCTTAATGACCCACATGGATTATAAGATCTCACAAAATAAAAGAAACTTATTAGTAAAATATATGTCACCTTAATTTTGGCGAATTTAATATAAAGAATTAAATTTAAATAAGTAAATCAGTAATATATAAAGTAAAAAAATTAAGCATAAGAGAGAATGTGGGATCAGGATATGACAAGGCTAAAAATGGGCCCAATGCGATGTTACTCCCTTTATTCTATTTTTATATGATCGACTATCTTAAATGCCTTAAAACAAGATGAAAATAATTCTTAAGTAAATTTTTCAAGAGTACTAATAAAATATTTCAGCACTTAAAGAAAAAGTCACGTATCGCTAAAAATATATATTTTAATTTTTAAATTACATAAAAGTATGTCTATAATTTAGCATAATAATAAAAGTTGTCAAGTTTTTTAGACTTTTAAAAGAGTGACATATAAAACTAGAAAATTAGGGAGTAACCGGTTGCTTTATTTTTTTGGTTATAAAGCTATATGTGTGCTTCATACAGGAAATTAGTGTTAGCCTGCCCTTTTCATCATTTCCCAAAACGTACCTGAGCTCCGATTAGGGTGGCAGATCTACTTGAGCTCTGCCTCACATGTTAACTCTTCAACTCGACATGGTTAAATTGCAAATAACGTCATTCCATTGTAATATACATGTAAATTATTTAAGTAGATGAGAGTATGTCCATTCTCAAGATTTAAATTAATAATATATATATATATATATATATATAAATTAAAATAATACAAATTTATAGCAAAATAGAGAAAAGAGTTTTAACAATAAATTTTTCACCCTTCTAATTATTTGACAATGAGTTTTGAATTAAATCCGCAACTCATCTCACAATATTATTCAATTAGACCTTAAACCATCGTCTAGCCCTAAATTCTAATTTTTATTTCAAATTCAAAGCTTAAGCTTAATCGTGGACATCATCTCATGGCCATTATTAGTATGCTACTGTTGTGTATATTTATTCCAAATCTAGTTTAACAAAGAGCTAAATTGCATTGTGTTGACATGAATCAATTAACATAGAAAATCAACATAGTAGTGATACCAACACACAACTAAAATTTATTAAACAATTAACAACATGCCCAAGAACCCAATTCAAGTTAAAAATGCATATCGATGAAAACAAAAAAAAAAATACTTCTATAAAGACACTAAATGTGACTTTCTATTTAGCTAACAAATATATTTTTATTTAGGAGTAAAATTTTAACTCAAAAATATGTTACAACATACACACATGTAAATAATATTCTCGGTAATCTCACGTGAAATTCCCTACAAGAAAATGAAGCTACTTTGACGTCCAAGCGATCAAATTGAAATTTATATTATAGCATGAAAGGAGATTATTATTTCACACACATACCGACTCATCAAATGAAAACTAGAATGCAAAGAATGCCTTTATGAGTCAGAATTGACTGCCATATTTTGATTAATATAAAAACAACATTACGGTGAAGTCATCTGCAACGACAAAAATAATCATAGACTAGGAATTTGAATAGAAAACACTAAATGCCGACCGAAGAATCCACACGATGACAATGACTCAAACTCACGCAATGACCTCAACCAAGCGCTGATTTTTCATGGATAGAGGGGCTTATTTCTATGAAGAGTAGGGCCGAGATACCCTTTTTATTTAAATTATGAGTAAATTTTATGTATAGCTGATGTGTATGTCTTACAATCTCTCCCTGGAGAGGAATAAAAGGAATGACAAAATGACTAAAAGTTGCGGTTGCTCTTGGTCTTTCCCCTCTTTAAGTTTTTATGAGCAAGAGAAAAGAAAACGTTAGGAAAAGGGAGTGGGATACGGAAAGGAACTTTTTTTTTGGAAGAGTAATATGTGCCTTAAAAAAAGAATAGATTTGTTATGAAATAATAAAGAAAGAACAAGAATATTGTAGAGAAAGAGAGAACGAGAGAAGTTCTTATTTCTCTTGATGGGATGAAATACAATGTAGGAGAACCCCTCTATTTATAGGGATAATTTCTCCTAACTTTTCTCCAAAAGATAGACTTTCACAATGATATAAACACATGTATCCACTACAATACAAATACCTTTATAGATATTCACTATAACACAAATATGTTTATAACACTCCCCCTTGAATGTCTATTTGATAGATAATGTGCCTCGTTAAAACCTTACTAGAAAAAACCCAGTGGGAAAAAATCTAGTGAAGGAAAAAGAGTACACATATCTAATAATACGCATTTTTGGCTGCCTCGTTAAAAACCTTACAAGAAAAACCCAGTGGGACAAAACCTCGTAAGGGAAAAAGAGTACAACGCGTATTAACTCCCCCTAATTAGAACATCCTTGAATCTTTGCATTCCGATCTTCTGCACCATCTTCTTGAAAGTTGCAATTGGTAGAGATTTGGTGAATAAATCAGCCACATTATCACTTGAACGAATCTATTGCACGTCAATATTACCATTCTTTTGGAGCTCATGTGTGTAGAAAAACTTTGGCGAGATGTGCTTCGTTCTATCTCCTTTTATGAATCCCCCCTTTAGTTGTGCTATGCATGCTGCATTATCTTCATACAAAATTGTGGGTACTTTGTCACATTTCGAACCACATTTTTCTCTAATGAGATGTATCATGGACCTTAACCACACACATTCTCGGTTTGCTTCATGAATAGCTATTATCTCAACATGATTTGATGAAGTAGCTAGGAGAGACTGCTTTGTACATCTCTAAGATATGGCAGTACCTCCACATATGAACACGTAGCCAGTTTGAGATCGAGCTTTGTGTGAGTCAGATAAATATCCAGCATCAGCATAACCAACAAGATTGGGACTGTTAACGAATTAACCTAATGTCATGCCTTGTAGTATTAGGAAGATACATTAGTGCATCAATCGCACTAAGATATGGTACTTCAGGACCAAGGATTTCCTCATTCTTTTCTTGAGGTCAAACAAATTGTCATTCACATCAAGTGATTGAACAACCATCGAAGTATTTAATGAATATGATTCATCCATATAAAATCATTTCAAAACCTTCTTAGTATATGCAGATTGATGTATAAATACATCGTCTACTAAATGTTCAATTTGCAGACCAAGATAAAATTGTCTTTCCCAGATCTTTCATCTCAAATTCTTTCTTTATATAATCAATTGCCTTTTGAAGCTCTTCTGGAGTTGCAATGAGGTTTATGTCATTAGCATAAAAAGCAAGTACAACAAACACCGATGTTGTTTTCTTATTTGATTTTTCTCATATAAGAATTATGAACAAGATTAATGAAACTTGTAAATGCTTCAGGCATTTTGAATCCTTCATGATTTTCATATAAATTTTACCAAGTGATGACATTCATTAGTATTTAAATGCGTGACATCTTGTGGTGTCTGGACTACAAGTCCAATAAGCTTTATGCTTATCAATACACATCATTTCACTTGATAATTATTTCTACATCAGCATGCTTTAATAGACGTAGAATTCAGATCCTCACAATCTTTTACAATATTGCGCGCTATATTGTATCAAAGATATCGTTGACGATATATAATTTATATCGGTTTGCAATTGGACATAACTCATTGAGATCTCATCACTTTCAATGTTTTCTAAACCTCTCATGAGCTTTCATGAAGTGTTTTATCGTAAGCTCTTCAATATTAAATTGCCTCCTTATTATGATCATTTGCTCCATTCTTTTTTCAAAGATTATTGCAATAGATACCGATTGATCTACAATGCTTCATGCATAATGTAGACTCTATCCTTCAAGGACATAAATTTAATAGGAGATTTTGCAGCTGAAATATGAAAATAATTTTAGGTCAACAAATGCTTCAGGCATTTGACTTGAATTATTTTGAAGGAGGATCATACTAATAATAATTCACAATATATTTCTTAACTGCTTATTCTCTCCCTTTCATGTTAGAAGAACTAACATGCATCCCCGATCTTCTTTGGGGAATTCATCTATGTGCATCATGATAGATTCATTAATCATATATAGCACATCAAAATTTATGGGGGGATTAATAATAATTTATTGGTCAATATACAAGTGTTATTGTATGTAATATATCATATGATACACCAACTCACTAAGCTTTATTCTCATAAGCAATGGTTTAACTATTTATTGGAGACATTCAATGTCAAACTAGCTTAGATATAAACTAGCATTATCAAGATGAATTGTCTTGATTACACAATATGAAAATTATACTTTTAACTCAATTAATATTGAGTAAGCATCTTTGTGAATAGAAAACTACAGGTTGACAATAAACACACATGTGACCATCTCATAGAGTGGCAGGTGAATGAGCCCATATTCACCTTTTATACTTTTCAGAATTTTGGGGATTCAGTCTCTACATTAGTTGGTACAATTAACTTATCATGAGAACAAGAAACACAAAAGATTTCTTGAAGAATCTTCTAGTTCTTCAATATATTTTGAATACTCAATTAATACATCATATCAGGATGATCAAAACGGTCATGTTAACTGATAAAATAATTTGTACTAGTAAACTTCAGGTTTACCATGATATATGTTATTTATTTTAGTAAATTTCAGATTTACTATGTTATGAATTTCACATTAATAAACTTCTAGTTTACTATAACATGTAATTTCATCATGCGTATATTTGTAGTACAAATTGGATAACCTTTCATGTACATATTTCTTACCCATAGTAATTTGGAGATATTTAATCGTCCAATCATTTGTAGTCTCAATATGATAATCATTTTTGTTGTTGGTAAACTTCAGGTTTACTATAATTTTTGTGTTTTGATCATAGCAACTTTGTACTACAATAGAGGGTAAATGTCATAATGATAAATAAACTCTTCGAGAGCTTTCAGTTTATTTTCTATAATAAAATATTATTTGAACACTAACGGTATCATGATACTTGCAGACATGCAATCAGACTCTTCTAGAGATCTTGATCATTAATCATTAATTTATATTACCAAATATTGCTTAGATACTTCAGGTATCATGAAAGCAAATTTAGACACTGCTGGTGTCATAAAATAAATAGTAAAATTAAGTTCTAAACTTGTTTCAAACTTTTACTACTTCGAGAGTACATTACAAGTTTTACTACTTCAGGAGTAAATTTCATATTTACTACTTCGGGAGTAAATTTCAAGATTGTACTAAGTATTGACACATTCACTTTGAGAACTGGATCCGTATTAGATCTATATTGTAACATTTATCAAAAGTTCTCATTCTTCAGGAATGAAACATAATCATCTGAACGTGCCTTAAGCATATCAAATTATGATAGCTTAAAATCTCCTTTAAAGATATTGCTACTTCAGGAGCATATTGAAGCACATATAATATAGGAAAAAAAATTCTCCCTCACAACATATTTTTCAGAGTATGACAAACTTTAAAATAATTGTTGCTTTAGAAGTTTTGAAGCACGTGAAATATAGCCACTTCTGATAACAATTAGATTTAATTTGCAGCCACAAATATTCATTTACTTAACTAAATCAAATAATTAATATCAAGCAAATATGATAGATAAGTGCATAATAAATTAAGAAGTCTGTGTGTTATTTGTCGCACAAACACACTTTGCTAAGACAGAGATAAGGGAATGATTTCGCTCGCCTCAGCCAACATAGATATACTTTTATCAAGTAAAAAAAGAGAACACAAAGGTGAAGGAAAAACTTACCTGATACCCAAGTGGTAATAACATGGGTCAAGCGAAAGTGAAAGATAATCTCTCTTTTTTTTTAATGGCCGATACATGTCTTGATATGATCTATACGCTCAGTTATATTTTGATTAGAGTCTTGTGCTAATAACGTGTTATGAAATAATAAATAAAGAACAAGAATATTATAGAGAAAGAGAGAAGGAGAGAAGTTCTTATTTCTCTTGATGGGATGAAATACAATGAAGGAGAACCCCTCTATTTATAGGGATAATTTCTCTTAACTTTTCTCCAAAAGATAGACTTTCACAATGATATAAACACATGTATCCACTACAATACAAATACCTTTATAGACATTCACTATAACACAAATATGTTTATAACAAGATTCTCTTTCTTACAAAGTGAAAAGTATTTTTAAAAGATTTGAAAATTTGAATTTAAAAATCAGTTCAGATACTTTACCCAAAAAACACTACTAAAATAGGATGAATTTTTTTAAAAAAATAAAAAATGAGTAATTGTATTTTGTCAAAATATTATAATAATAACAAGTAGCAAAGGTTAAAATATGTAGGAAAAAGATTAGCATCATAGGCCATGACATATTCTGAAATCATACAATGTCCTCTCGAAGAGATTCAAACCCCTTGTCTTGACTTTGTCCTGATGAAATTTTGAGATCCTTCTCAAAATATGTACCCCTGTGTAAAGCATGATGTAGACTTCCTTGAAAATGACATGATATAAAGCTATAAATTTTTTAGGTCACATGAAAAATTCTGCCCCAATTCCAAACCCAACAAATGGGGGAAAAAGAGATTTTATTAAGATATAGATCGAATCCCATAGGGACGCCTACGTATCCCTCTTAAACAGGAATTAAATCTGAGGTAGTTCAGATATGAGATTTAAAGAAATTCAACATGGATGAAGATTTATAAAATTCAAGTGGAAGAATAAATGTGTAGCTCTTGGATGGTATTGGATAAGTCACAGAAGTCATATATGATTAGAGAATTGTATAGGGCGCAAATTTTGAAATGATAATATTCGTATGATATCCCTGAGACAGGATATGAGTATAAAATAAGATGGGTGAACAAAATCTATTTGAAAAACTACGCCATGCTAGAAAGTGCAAGAGAAAACTCAATTATAGTGAATTGATGTAGTTGTGCAGTCAATAGAAAGATACGTGATTTTTGGAAAGAAATTAATACTTCAAAGAAAATGAAGACAGTTTGATTAGGCCTCAAGAGTTGTATGATTTAGGCCTAAAGGAGTAAGGATAAACAATAACATGAAATTAATAGCACGAAGTAATTTTGGAGACATTTGAAGCTTGACATTCTAAGAAGATGGGATATATCAGATAGAAAATAGATAACTAAGTAGGTAAGATAGTAAGATATATTAGCACTTAGAAAATAAAATTATGTTTTTTTGGGGTTGTAAATCCCTTTGGACTTTGGACAATGTCAACTATTAGTCTTGATGCATCACGGGCATCGAGACATCTTAGGTATAATGTATGCATGACTCAGTATAGACTTCTAAGAATTGGGTGGACACGGGCTCAAGATTTCTTATGCGAGAAGGCACATGGTCACATGGTAGTAAATCTATCCATTCACCCCACGTATATGTCAGCTCTCTAAATAGGTTTTCGAATGGATTTCGAAGAAGTGCAAAGCACAATTCACGTGTATAGTATGTGATAGTGAGAAGTTCTCAAGTAGAAAAAATATGAACGGAATAACAATTTATGGAAATCATTAACAATTAGCATGCAATAAAGTAATGATTACAATTTACAAATACATACATTATAAAAAAAAAAAGAGGCAGTGTAAACAAATAAAAACAAAAAAGAAAGAAAATTGTTAGTGACTTTCGTGTTTAAGGAGATAATATATAGTGAAAGCAAAGAATATATAGGAAGTAAATCAATTAATCAAGGAACAAATAAATGGGAAAAAGAAAGGGGACTAAACATGGTAAATGGACTAAAAAGCAAATAAAGGGCAAAGAGAAAGAGTTGAACATGGAAGTAAATTAGATAAATAAGGAAATAAAGGGGTACAAGGGAAAATGTTTGACATAAAAATCTACATTTAGTCATGGAAATAAACATTCAAAGAAAGTAAATCAATTACCAAAAAGGAAAGAAATTTTAATGAAAAACTCAAAAAATTAAACAAAATTCCATATAAAAACAAACTCGCTATGATTAGAACTAAAATTTTCAGCGGAGTCGCCTTATTGTTGCATCTCATTTTTCTCTTGAAAAGCCGGTCAGGACACGTGACAACTCTTGTAGGATTAGTTAATGAGAATAGTCGCCACCTAACTAATTATGGTGCATTAGGGCACCGTAATAAACTAATTACACGGATGACTGTTTAACTAGTCTACGCCACCAGAGTCAGGTAAGGGTTCAAATTACCTCGAAAGAAAGGTGTTAGGCACCTTTCGAGGTCCACAATTGTGGTTCCCTTACGGATTCATTAATTATGTCGGAAAAAATATATGATAATCAAAAGAATTGATTGATTAACTAATCTGAAATAACTTACATGATTAAGCAGGTCAAAGAATTTATTTTAATAAAAAACATACTTAGTTCAGAAACATTTATTCAAGCATGTATAAAGAGAAGACATATTTGTTCACTTTCAATAAAACTCTTAAAGTAATCAAATAATACAAGCAAGTAAGAGAAATTAGGATAGAAAATTATAAGAATAAAGGACAAAAGAATTAACCTAGTTGTTTCCAAGCAAATTACTTAAAGCATTCGGATGACATAAATATAAAAATAAAATAAATGCCAATCTACACATACAACTACATATAATACAGGGATGTAAAAATTGTGAAGACCGAGAGACTAACCTTATTTTATGAAATATCAAATTAATAAAGAATACCTTTGATTATTCTCTGGTCCCTATAATGTATTCTTAATGACCCACATGGATTATAAGATCTCACAAACTAAAAACGAATTTATTAGTAAAATGTATGCCATCTTAATTTTGGCGAATTTAATATAAGGAATTAAATTTAAATAAGTAAATCAGCAATATATAAAGTAAAAAAAATTAAGCATAAGAGAGAACGTGGGATTAGGATATGACAAAGCTAAAAAAGGGCCCAATGCTATGTTTCTCCCTTTATTCTATTTTTATATGATCGACTATATTAAATGCTTTAAAACAAGAAGAAAATAATTCTTAAGTAAGTTGTTCAAGAGTACTAAATAAAATATTTCAGCACTTTAAAAAAAAAGTCTGTATAGCTAAAAATATATTTTTAATTTTTAAATTATACAAAAGTATGTCTACTATTTAGCATAATACTAAAAGTTGTCAAGTTTTTTAGTCTTTTAAAAGAGTGATGTATAAAACTAGAAAATAAGGGAGTAACGCTTTATTTTTTAGTTATAAAGCTATATGTGTGCTTCATACAAGAAGTTAGCGTTAGCCTGTCCTTTTCATCATTTCCCAAAACATACTGAGCTCCAATTGGGATAGCGGCTCCATTTGCACTTAGCCTCACATGTTGACTCTTTCACTCTTCATGGTTAAATTTTAAACGACGTCATTCCATTGTGATATACATTTAAAAATATTTAAGTAGATGAGAGTATGTCTGTTCTCAAGATTTAAATTAACAACACACACATATATAAATTAAAATTAATAAATAATTACAGCAAAGTAGAGAAAAAGAATTTTGCCAATAAATTTTTCACTCTTTTATTTATTTGGCAATGAGTTTTGAATTAAATCTGCTACTCATCTCACAATATTAATTAATAGACCTTAAACCATCATCTAGGCCTAAATTCTAATTTTTATTTCAAATCCAAAGCTTAAGCTTAATCATAGACATCATCTCATGGCCATTATTAATATGCTATTGTTGTGCATATTTTTTCCAAATCTAGTTTAACAAAGAGCTAAATCACATTGTGTTGACATGAATCAATTAACTTAGAAAATCAAGATAGTAGTGATAACAATACACAACTAAAATTTATTAAACAATTAACAACATACCCACGAATCCAATTCATGTTAAACATGTATAATGATGAAAACAAAAAAAATTATACTTCTACAAGACACTAACTTTGACTTTTTATTTAGCTAATGAATGTACTTTTATTTTGGAGTAAAATCTTAGCCCAAAAATATGTTACAACATACACACATGTAAATAACTTAAAAATGGCATACAAGCATACGCATATGTTAATAACATTCTCGGTAATCTCATGTGAAATTTCCTACAAGAAAATGAAGCTACTTTGACATCTAAGAGATCAAGTTGAAATTTATATTGTAGCATGAAAGAAGATTATTATTTCACACACATACCGACTGATCAAATGAAAACTAGAAGGCAATGAATGGACCTTTATGAGTCAGAATTGACTGCCGTATTTTAGTTAATAAAAAGAAACTTTACGGTGAAGTCATGTACAATAACAAAAACAATCATATACTAAGAATGTGAATAGAAAAATCCAAATGCCGACCGGAGAACCCACACTACGGCAACGACTCAAACTCACGCAATGACCTCAACTCAAGTGCTGATTTTTCATGGATAGAGGCGCTTGTTTCTATGAGTAGGGACAAGATGCCCTTTTTATTCAATTTATGAGTAAATTTTACGTATAGCTGATGTGTATATCTTGTAATCTCTCCCTAGAGAGGAAGAAAAGGGATGACAAAATGACTGAAAGTTGCGGTTGCCCTTGGTTTTTTCCCTCTTTTAAGTTTTTATGAGTAAGAGAAAAGAAAACGTCAGGAAAAGGAAATGGGGTATGGAAAGGAACCTTTTTTTGGAAGAGTAATATTTGCCTTAAAAAAGGAATAGATTCTCTTTCTTACAAAGTGAAAAGTATTTTTAAAAGATTTGAAAATTTGAATTTAAAAATCAATTAGGATACTTGACCCTAGAAACACTACTAAAATAGGATAGCCAATTTTTTTAAAAAATAAAAAAAAATAATTTGTATTTTGTCAAACTATAATAAATAAATAAATAAATAAATATAAAAGCAATATTTATGATAAAATTTAAAGAACAATAACTTTTAGGTATTTTCTCGAATTATAATAATAATAATAATAAAAATCTTTCAAATCATGATTAAAAATATAATAATAATGTGGATAAAATTTGTTCAAAATTTGGTTAAAAAAAAGAAATAGCGTTTTTCGCATCGAGAATAAAAATAAGGGTCAAATAGGTAAATTGAAAGAAAGAATGAATAAAATTGGGTGTCAACACTTGTTGCTTTTCTTGGTCTTTCCCTACCTCTTGAAGGTGCAACAACAGTAGCAGCAGTTCCAGCAATATCATTTGGTCTAATAACATTACTTGTTCCAGCAATATCATTTGGTCCAACAACATTACTTGTTCTAGTTGAATTCTACAAAATTAAAATAATATAGTCATATATCCATTTCTTGACTTCTGAAATGTGAAAAAAATAATGTAAAAGTAATACCTTTGAAGGACGACCTCTTTTATTATGATTTTTACCATGACAATTGGTATAAGTCATGTAAACTCCTTTTCTTGACAACTTACCACATTTTTTTGTTTCAGTGGACTCTCTCCTCCTAACCTTTTTTGGCCTGTCTGACATAGATTTAATAAGTAGTAGTGTAAAATGAGGGTTATTGCAATCAGGCCACATTTTTATATTGGTGATTGGTTGAAGTAAATGACAGTAAGTACTCAAACAAGTCTTCTTACTGTAGCAACTATCAACAAAGTCAATTGGTTCAAACTTTCTATAAAATATGGCAGCAATGGCATGTGGGCAAGGTATTCCTTTGAGCATCTAGGCCTTACAACTACATGTGTTATTTCTCAAATCAACAGTATGTTGATATGGTCCATCTCAAATCCTCTCTCCCAATTAAACACAATATTATATATCATTGGCTTCTCTATGTTGTTTTCTAGTACCTTCAATGCCATTGGAGATATATTGGTTAATCATGTATTTGCAAACTGTCTCAGTTGACCTATTCTAGTCATTTACCTTCACTCTTATCTGTTCAAGCATGGAGATTGGTTTTATGCCTTGCTGCTAAAATCCATGCATTAAAACTCTCAGACATATTATTGTCAATACTATCACACTTGATATCTGTTCTAAAGTATATTTTACACAAGATTCCACCTTGAAGTGGAGTAAATCTTCAATAATGTTCTCACCAAGCAACCTCATTTGTGCCAGATTTGCCTTCTTTTTTCCCTCAAAAGTGCTTCTTGCACATTTTCAGAAATGGTTCCTTCTTTGAAGACCTCTCCATATTTTTGACCGATTGGCTAAGATGTGTCTTGCATGCATTCTGTGCTCAACCTCTGGTAACAACTCTTTAATGATGCAAGAAGCCCTTGCAAATGATAAAACACAATCACACATAATATTCAATAGGAAAAAAACAAATGAAGAGAAATAAAGGGAAAAATTATACCTTTTGCATGTCTGATATCATTGTGTAATCTTCGCCATCTCCTAATCCCAAATCCTCAATCAACAATTTTAAAAATTATGTTCATGTGTTCTTATTCTCATACTCTACTACAACTCAAGAATTAGGCAACATATGGTTATTTTCATCTTTAGCCACAACAATCAATAATTGTCCTTTAGCTACTCCCTTCAAGAAACAACCATCTAAATCAATACACCTTCTACAACCACCCAAAAAAGATTTTTTCAGAGTATCTAAGCAAATATAGAAACTTTGAAACACCAGCCTATCACTTTCAATAGAGTCATTAACCTTAACAACACAAGTGCTCTCAGGATTGGTCCTTAATATTTTATCCCTATAGTCAAGTATTTTTCCAAACTCTAACACATGATGACCCATAATATCTTGAAGTACTTTACCTCTAGCTCTTCAGGCAGTAGTTTTTCCAACATTTATTTGCAACTCTTTTCTAATCAACTGCTGAAATTTGAATATTATAATATTTGGCTGTTCAATAATTCTATTCATGTAATGATTAGCCAAGAACTTAGCATTGCACATGTAATTTCTAGTGGTATTGACACACTTGTGTTTAAGATTGTAGGTTTTAATCATAAATTCATTACTAGACTTATCAAGACTTGCATATAACAGCCATGGGCAGCCATCTCTACACCTCACCCTCAATTTTTTGGGCTTATTGACATACTTCTCTAACTTTACACCTTTTTGAAGTGAATATTTGGTAACAACTCTCCCGAACTCCTTCACATCCTCAAAAACCATCCCCAATTGCATACTACTTTTTTAGAAGATTTATCAAAGATGACCCTCCTACTGCTCCTCCTTGACCCTAACTCATCATCCGTATCTGATTCAACACTAAATTCATTAGAAGTACAATACACTAGCTTATCACCACCAACTTTATTTTTCAAACTTTTATCAGCAATAACAGTTTCATCAAAGCCTAGATCTGGACCAACTTCACTAATAGAAATTTCCTCAGGGTCATTTGGTGCTCTCTCTCTCTTTTTTTCTTCTCTGGTATGACCTCCTTTCAACCCTCAAGTTTATGTACTCTTCATTGACATCACTTTCATATTCAACCTCATCTTCATTAAATAGATCTAGATGGTGGTTAGATCCAACATCAGGAAAATTACTATTTGATGGTTCAGTTGTTGCTGCTTGAGTAGCTGAAACAGTTTCAACAGTTATTGGTTCAGTAGTTGCACCAGCTTTAGGTTCATTACAATGAACACCCACATCCCTTTCTTAATGTCACGACCCAAATGGTTGTGATTGACATCCACATTAACTCTTCGATGGGTGAACCAATGATTTCAAATTACTCAATCCGACATCGCACATGCATAAAGAAAAAAACTCATAATATAACCAATTGAATCGTCAACAAACAAACTTCTCTTTAAAAGGAGCAAATGATAAATTAATCCCAAGACCCGACTGTCATTACACCAGACATCTACGTACAACACTAAGCGTTATTAGTCTAAGAAGTAAGAGAAATAAAAAGGAAAACTGCAATGTCCGAAAAGGAAAGACATCTTCGACAAGGAGTAGTGCTACCTTCTTGATCCACTCACCTTTCAAGTAACTGCTGCCGCTTCAAAGGTGAGGATGTGAGGAACTTCCTGGTTCAAACTCTGCACTCAAAAAAAGAAGTGCAGGAGTAAAGTTAGTACGTAGTACGATATTGATAGGCATCATCGGGCGACCTAACATAATAACATATACGCAATGCAATAATAATATAAAATGAGTCTTCAACATCATACATAAACACAATAGCCATATCATGTACACTAGCTCTACACAGGTGACAACTGGCCTGCTCACTGGATTGGGCCTTTTGCTACAGCGGTCACTAGACTGCTATAGCGATCTTGCTGTGGCGGAAGTAAATCCGCTACAGCGGTACTGCTCAAGGCAATAGCTCGACTTAGTTGCACCTTTCATCAATTCACCAATTTCTAACAATTTACCATTCAGATATTAATTCATATAGCACGCAACTTTTGACACCAATTCACATACACTCATCATTACATACATTCTGAGAAATTCATCACCGGGATAACAACATCAATGTCACTTCATCGTTTATCAATTTACACTTAATCTTTTCCACCATCTTTAACTCAAATCACAAGTACAAAATTCACACATTCAACTCTACTGTTTAACATATACTCATTCAGAATTGTTAGTAAGATACATCAACATCATAAAATAAAATCAAGGGTGACATATCAGGCACACGCCTCCGCCATTTCCCCATAACACTCAAACAACAATATCAGTGTAGACACATATCAAAGGGTCTTATTTTTGCCCTTCAAGTCATGACCTGCAGGGGACTCTAGAAATTCATGTACTGTACCGGCGTGGTACCCGCTCCCACTCATATGCTCGTCTGGATGCTCCCCTTGAACATGATCTACTCAATAATATCGCTCGCTCGGATACTCCCCTTGGGCACAAGCCTCTCATCTCAGGATATATTTACTATCCTACTCATTCTCCATCCACTGAATATTACAAGATGCAATATATAAACACATGGGGATTTAAAATGTACTTCCTCACTTGCAAAATTATATATCATCAATCATAACGAACAACATAAGCATAATTCACTTCACAACTTCCACATAGTTTCACAACAATTCACCTCATAGTAACACATTTTTAACAATTCATCCAATAAAGTAATTCCATAATAATAATATCCGAAGACCAATCACATATTATAATATCACACACACACACATCATTATGTAGGGTCTAATCCTCTAATCATAACCTACCTCGATATTAAAACATGCAAATTCAGCTATTCTGTAGGAGTCTTGCCCTTTCTCAAAGCATCGAATACTCAAAATCTACACAAAGTCAGAGTGATGTATTACTTACTCTTCAAATAAGAATCTAAGAAAATCAAACCCTCCCTTTCAGGGCACTTTAACAGTAAAAACATCCAATAAAATTTAGTTCTAGGTCTCCATTCCCGTCCAACCCATATTTGTTAGCAAGGAAGCCTTGGGGAATAGTTATTACTTACAAAACTTCTAATCTAATCAACCCATTGACTCCCCATGATCTAGCCATATTCCACCAAATTAGGGTTTTCTCCATTCAAAAACCCACCATTAAAAGGTCTACAAGCATTTCAAGGTCAACAATACCTAAAATTTGAGATAGGGAATTAAAATCTTACCTTGGAAGAAGAATTCTTTGCTCTGGAGGGAATTTTTGCTCTCTGACCTTCCTGATTGTGTTTTGAAATTAATGGGGTGGAAACCACATAAATCTCACTTAAATTCACTTTCTGATTCTCGTCGTCCGCTGTAGTGGTGTTACGACCCAAATGAGCAGGCCGTGCGGGCACCTACATCGACTCTGCTACTAGGAGAAACCTTTTCAACTTTTCTATTAATATATGAGAAAATAATTTCAAATATTTGCATTACTTCTCATTAATTGATAAAGATATCAAACAAATAAAATTACAAGACTCCCCAAACATGGCTCTCCCACATTTAGTTTAGACAGGTATAAGAGCTCCACTTGAAATACTTGACAAGACAAAATGACCCAGCTTCATCCGGGAAGAAAAATACTGAAGTTGGTGCTGAGTACTCCACGCCAATCAAGAAATTCCAACCTACCACAACCTACACCCAAAATAAAAAGGTGTAGCAAGGTAGTATCGGTACATCACATGTATTGGTAGGCATTATCGACCGACTAGGGTTAGTTAACACAAATACATAAAAATCAATGTTACAATCAATGTCAACATGTATAATGATTATCTCACTCCTAAACATTACCCTAGGTATAACTGCCATGTTCACATTCTTAAATATCCTCAGAGTTGACACAACACTTTTGCGAACCTATTCATTATTAAGGTTCTTTCAATCCGTCTCCCTTCATTTCCACTGCAGCGAATATGCGGATCGCCACGGCAATCCTGCTACACGGCTGTATGTTCGCTGCAGCGATAGACCCCACAGTCAACACCCAAATTTCGCTAAGCCGATTCTATCTATTCCTACTATAAAACTCTGTAGCGCCACTATCTCTCTGACCATTCCACTAGAATTAACCAAGTCCATTTCTACCTTTTATTAACCTATTTAATTATTCATAGGAATTTCCAACCCTCCTTAATGAAATACATTATACAATAAAGTTTACTTGCTAGCTCACGGTACCACACAATCTTTTGCTCAAACCTGTTATGCTATCATCCATTTCCCACAAAATCAAGGTAAAATAAAACATTCAAATGCATTTACAGAGACATAACTCAAGTGCACCCAAATTATCAAAAACAATATGAGGGAGTCAATTTCCCAAACAGCAAAATACGCACACATACCTGGCTTCATGCAATAAAATGTCATAATACATCATACCTGTACCGGGAACCATGTGCGACATTCTACCCCTATTTCTCACCTCAAACCCGATTCATGTCGATATATCCTGTATCACACTTGTACATCTAGTACCTTTCTGTAGCTGCAGCCGTATGTATATCAGCCATACTCGCATAATCTCTGTCTCACAATCATACCATCAGTGATATGCTGGGCACATGCCTCTGTCATACCACTGTACACACATGCCAGAGGGTCTTATGATTGCCCGTCCAGTGATGACCTGCAGAGGACTCTAGAAATCTATGTACTGTACACCCAGCCATATGAACCATTCTTCATACCTATCTGTGTACTCACTTGTACACCCAGCCACATGGTCCTTTAGCCATACCTGTCTGTGTACTCACTCATACCACTAGCGCGGATGCTCACCTCGGGCACGAGCCACTCATGTATCCAAATCTTTGTTTGAATCTGAACCCATTAACCTTTTCATATGAGTTCCTTACCCTTGGCCATAGGCCTCTCATTTACCATCATATCAATGACTTCCCTTCTATATTATCCATCATCTCACTCACACATTCATTTGATGTGAACTTGTCCCTCAAACTCGGGATACACAATGTAGCACAAACCAAAATAAATCATCACACGACAAAATACATAATCACCTCAACAAGTGCAATCACATGCATGATTTCAAAATCTATCTCGTGTCCAAATAGTAATAATCACAGTTAATTTAGTGCGATAGTAAGACTTGCAACTTGGCCTGCTCACTGTTTTGAGCTCCACTACAGCAGCATTACAGCCGCTACAACAGTATACTACCCTCAACAGTGGTACTGCTGCCAATGTTGTGAGTAGTCTTTATTTCAGTTTTATTTAGTGCTCCTCTTCCTTATACTCACCATAAGGAAAACAACGTTACATCAAGCTCACCTCAATACTTAACTTGCCATTTTAACACCATTAATGCTAACAACAATCATTAATTTCAGACAACACGATGCCAACCTTAGCACACTCAAGTCATTACATAGGAAATTACTATCATTCATCATTCAGTTCATCTCACGCTCAAACATAGTTACACTTATTAACAAACCATTAATTGCATCTCCTACTCAACGCCTACGTAATTTACATGTCCATGGTTTTGACTCGAAAGGAAGAAGAATTTCATATTTTATAGCTAAAAATATTCTGACAACGACACTCGAAAGTCAATCCGCTCGATAATGTTTAATTCAATGCATATCTTAGAACGTGAGCCCAATTATTAGTTGAACTATCTCCTTAGGTTTTTATCTTACTACGGGCTTTTATCATCCCTCTTCCAATTTGCTTATTCTTAGATGTTCATCGATCCTGTTTAACAAACAATAACATGGCAAATAAAACACAAATCTACCTTATCGAAAGCATATCAATCGTACACACGTATATTTTTAGCTAACCAAACTCTAATGCAAAAGCGAGTAAACCATAGCTTACCTGGTCACCCAGCTATCATACTAATTGTCCTCGACTGCGGCTACATGTTTCTCTTGATTTTCTTACTAGAGCTCCTAGCTATGAAGGTCAAATCTCCACCTCTTGGATCCTTTTGTTTTTCCCAAAAGACTATTTTCTGTTTTAGACGTTTATTAATAAGTCCTCCTTAAAGAATAGGTTTTCAAAATTCTAATCAGAATGGGATTACGAATTTCTGGTCTGTGTCATTCACTGCAGCAGACACCCTACCCGCTGCAGCGGTTTCGCTGTGGCAAAAGTTGTCCCACCGTGGTGGGCACCCGCTTGGGTCCACCCTATTGTGACTTCGCCCATTCAAATTTACACTCCCAACATGCTTCATTTCTCAGGGTTTTATTGCGAATTCCTAAAAATTTAAATTCTCCCATTTTTTATGGGGTTGGAATGCTATAGTGGCCGGGTGAGTCATTACATCATATACCAATTAAAAATTCGTTTGTCTCCGAACGGTGCTATGATAACGAGGAAGGGCTTTTTATTCACCCCAGGTTGATATTTAATAGCAGTTCTAGATTCATCTCACTCCCCACCAATGTCAGGACTTGTTGACTTCTGTGTCCCGAACTTCGGGCCGATTAATTTTAAAACCCCTTGTTATACCCTGCTCTTAAATTTTTTCCACGTATATACAATAATTCTAGTGGGGTCATAATTATTCATCTAAGTTTTAACCTGGAGCCGAACGCCAAGTTATGTTGTTACCCTTCTTTTGGTGTTACGGATTTTTCCCTCTCTACTTGCATGTCCTAGGTATTACTGATTCTTCGAACGACTTGGACCGATTATTTTTGAAATGGTGAGGTTCGGCCGTAGAATCCCAACAGTCACTGCTTTTGATTGTCCGCTGCAACAGGTGAGTTTTTCCGCTACAACGGTTCCACCACAACGGTAATATGGTCCGCTGCAGCGGACGAGGGGTCAGTTAAAGGTAGAAAATAGGATTTTCAAGTTTCATTCTTCCACTTTTCCAATTCGATTTTCAGAAATCCTCTCAATTCTCCCAATGATTTTTCTCAACTCTTGAGGTAATTCCCACCCTCATGGCTTCTCTACTTCATTTACTAGTGAACGACTGATGTGTATGACCTGTTGCTCTTTTTTGGGTAGTTATAGGGTAATATACGTAGGTTTTCTCATTTTGAATTCATGGCTAGATTTTTATAGCATGCTAGTTGTTTTTACGTCCTCAAGTGTTCCCTACTGTTCTCTGCATGATTCTAGTTGGTTCATGGGGATGTGAGGCTAAAAATGAGGTGGCTTGGGTGGGGTGAGGGTTCCAAATTTTTTGAGCCTTTTGGGCTTGAATTCGTGCCTTATTGTGGCGGGTAATAGTTGCAAAACTTGGGCAAGTTTTCTCCTAGCCCGATCTGTTGCTAATTTGGAGAAATGTGGAGGTTGAAATTTCAACTTCTATTGAGGAGGTATGAAGGTCTGGGGAAGACGAGGTCCGCTACAACGAAATAGTTTCTGTTGTAGCGGTACTGTCATGGCAAGTCTATTTTCATTATGGTGAATTCGCTACAGTGGACAAGCGTCGGCTGCAGCGGTGCGCTTGGGCAGTGGCTCCCCTGTGAGTTTTTGATTTTTCTTTTCCTTTCCTTATTCCTGTTCCCTTAGTCATTTGCTCTCTTAACACATTTTCATCAATGCAGGTTTTATTCTAATGGCTCATTCCAGCAGCAGTCTCCACACAAGTGAGTACATCCGATTCGTTAATAATCAGTGTCAGTTTAGACACCATGAACAGGCCACGAATGACTTTCTTCATCAGAGGGGTTTTGTGATGCAAGATGTGGAGGAGAAGTCTCCGAAGTTCTATGCCCTCCTCCATGAGATTGGTTGGGGACCATTGGTGGAGGACCCAAGCAACAATAATGAGGCCTTGGTGAGGGAGTTTTATGCCAACCTCCCCACAGTAGCTTGGAGCCGGGATGAGCCGGTGGCCTAATTTTGGGGCAGGCAGATCATCCTGACCGCTGCTAAAAATGATGCTTTGGGTCTGCCAAACCTGCCCGAGTCTGAGCTGAAGGATCAGGACGTACTTGGGAACGGGCAGTGGCTAGTGGACACTTCGGCGATGGAGGAGCAGAGGGCTACTACTAACTGGGGCATCACAAGGATGGGTATTCAGAGTACCCACTTTACAGTGGAGGCGAAGAGGTGGATAAATCTGGTGTCGCGTAGGATCCCTCATCTTGTAATGTCACGGACAAGACTTACCATTGGGAATTGGTGGTGGCCATCGTCTTGAGTGGGGTGATGTTCAATGTGGGGACCCAGATCATTGAGGAGTGGAGATATTTCCACACGAAGACTATCACTGGCCTACCATTTCCTTCCTTCATCACCAGGCTATGCAAGCGGGCCCGAGTGCACCAGGAGTCCCGGGATATCATTGTGGATTGTGACAGGCCCTTCGATCCCTTGAGGGTGAAGAGGGCTCCAGGGAGGGGCAGAAAGAAGAGGAAGTCTTCCTCAGTTGAGGGTGATGGAGGGGATGACACTGCTAGGCCCTTGGGGCCGTTTGAGAGTTTCGAGGACGAGATTGCTGCCATGTGGGAGCTCCTCGGAGGGTTTCCCAGACCTCCTTCCCCCAGCAGGCCTTCTGCTAGTCGACCTTCCACTAGCCGACCCTCCGGTGCAGCCACCGTTAATTAAGGAGATATGCAGGGGCGATTGCTACTTTAGCCCAGGCCCATGTTGAGCTCCGGGAGGACTTGGAGAGGGAGAGGAGGAGACGGCGCTCTCGGGACAAGCTGATTGTTCATATGCGGAAGGGGAAAAAGAAAATTCTAAAGACCCTAGCCCCAGGAGAAAGGCCTCCACAAGTGACCCAGCAGGATCTCCCTGAGTTCTCCTTCCTTAGCGGGTTCAAAGAGGGAGCAGATGATGAGGCGGGCAGTGGCAGTAACGAGGCCTCCAGCTAGATGAGATCCAGTGTCCCCCCTTGCTTTTAACTTTATTCTATTTGTTGGGTAGCCCCCATTTGGGGCTTGTAAGACATATTATTCCTTTTTTTTGTTTCTGACTTTGGATGTTGGTACTTGTTCCTTCTAGTGCTCGTTTGGCATTCGCTAAAATTGGCCGTGTTGGCCCCCTTATATTATGTCACCATGGTTTTACTTATACTTGTATTGTCTGCCAAATTTCAGTGCTTAATACATCTTGTTGTTGCTCTCAAAAATAGGAATTCCTGCAATTTCTGGGGTTCTGCCTAGCAGCCGTCCGTTGTAGCGGGTTTCTTTTTCCTCTACCGCAGATCCGCCATGACCGTCCCTCGCTCGTTGTAGCAAGTCCGCTACGGCGAGACATCTCTCGCAACAGTGAAACTTTCCTAACAGAACACATATACATTTTACTCGCACACCTCTCCTTACCCAGAACTTCACAAAAATCTACCCCTTATGCTGGTCAAGATACCAATTGGAATCCTCCAAATACCAATTGGACTCCACCCGAAAATCAACACACTTGGATAGCACGATCAAAAAGAAGAAAAATGAAAGCTTCCTAGATGTCTTATAGCTTCCCGCAGATTAGAGGTGGACGTCTACACCCCAATCCGTAGGAGTCTACTCGACACTGCTCTTATACTTGTAGACCGAAAGCATAGACGCTCTGATACCAACTTGTCACGACCCAAATGGACAGGCTGTGCGGGCACCTACGTCAACTCTACTCGATAGGAGAATCCTTTTCAACTTTTTTATTAATATACAAGAAAATAATTTCAAAAATTTCCATTACTTCTTATTAATTGATAAAGATCTCAACAAATAAAATTACAAGACTCCCCAAACATGACTCTCCCACGATCTAGTCTAGAAATATACAAGAGCTCTACTTGAAATACTTGACAAGACAAAATAACCTAACTTTTTCCGGAAAGAAGAACACTAAAGCTGGTGCTGAGTACTCCACGCCAATCAAGAAACTCCAACCTGCTACAACCTATACCCAAAAGAAAAAGGTGTAGCAAGGTAGTATCGGTACACCACACGTACTGGTAGGCATCATCGGCCAATTAAGGTTAGTTAACAGAACAACATAAAAATCAATATACAATTAATGTTGACATGTATAACAATTATCTCACTCCTAAACATTACCTTAGGTATAACTGCCACGTTCACGTTCTTAAATCTCCTTAAAGTTTAAACAAAACTTTTGCGAACCTACTCATTATTAAGGTTCTTTCAATCTGTCTCCCTTCATTTCAGATGCAATGCATACGCGGATCGCCACGGTGGTCCTGCTACCGCGGCTATATGCCTGCTGTAGTGATAGATCCCACAGTCAGTACCTGAATTCCCCTAAGTCGATTTTGTTTAATCCTGCTATAAAACTTCGTAGCGCCACTATCTCTCTGTACATTCCACTAGAATTAACCAAGTCCATTTCTACCTTTTATTAACCTATTTAATCATTCATAGGAATTTTCAACCCCTCCTTAATGAAATACATTATATAATAAAGTCTACTTGCTAGCTCACGGTACCGCACTATCTTTTGTTCAAACCCGTCATGCTATCATCCATTTCCCATAAAATCAAGGTAAAACAAAACATTCAAACGCATTCACAGAGATATAACTCAAGTACACCCAAATCATCAAAACAATATGAGGGAGTCCATTTCCCAAACAGCAAAATACGTGCACATACCTGGCTTCATGCCACAAAATGTTATAAGATATCATACCTGGACCGGGAATCATGTGCGGCATTCTACCCCTATTTCTCACCTCAAACTCGATTCATATCGGTATATCCTATATCACACTTATACATCTAGTACCTTTCTGTAGTTGTAGCCATATGTATATCAACCATACCTGTATAATCTCTGTCTCACAATCATACCACCGGTGATATTCCAGGCACACTCCTTCGTTATTCAACTGTACACACATGCCAGAGGGTCTTATGCTTGCCCTTCTAGTCATTACCTGCAGGGGACTCTAGAAATCCATGTATTGTACACCCAACCGAATGAACCATTTGTCATACCTGTCTGTGTACTCACTTGTACACCCAGATGCATGGTCCTTTAACTATACCTGTTTGTGTACTCATTCATATCGTTCGCTCGAATGCTCACCTTGGGCACGACCCTTTTATGTATCCAAACCTTTGTTCGAATCTGAACCCATTAACTTTTTCATCTGAGTTCCTTACCCTTGGCCATAGGCCTCTCATTTACCATCATATCAATGACTTCCCTTATGAACTATCCATCATCTCAGTCATACATTTATTTGATGTCAACTCGCCCCTCAAACTCGGGATACACCATGTAGCACAACCCAAAATAAATCATCACACTACAAAAACACATAATCACCTCAACAAGTGCAATCACATGCATGATTTCAAAATCATACTCATGTACAAATAGTAATAATAACAGTTAATTTAGTGCGATAGTAAGACTTGCGACTTGGCCCGCTCACTATTTTTGGTTCTGCTATAGCAGCATTATGGCTGCTATAGTGGTCTCGCAACAACGGTACTGCTGGTGGTACTGTGACCAGTCTTTATTCTAGTTTTATTCAGTGCTGCGCTTCCTTATACTCAACATAAAGAAAACAACCTCACATCAGACTCACCTCAATAATTAAATTGCCACAGTAACACCGTTAATACTAACAACAATCATTAGTAAGCATGATACCACCTCAGCATACTCAAGTCATCACATCAGAAATTGCTATCATACATCATTCACTTTATCTCACACTAAAGAATAGTTATACTTATTAACAGCCCATTAATTGCATCTCCTATACAAAACTTACTTATTTTACATGTTACACCCCATAAAAGTTAAGGATTTCTAAGAATACGCATGGATTTGTGACGAATAAAGAGAGCGTGACACGTGTAGGAAAAGCCTTGGAAGCGGGGTCAGACAGAACCAGCGCGACGTGCCAGCCAGCAGTGCACTGGCCAGCACGGCACGCCAGGCCTGGTGGCGCCTTGAGAGGCGCGGCGCGGCAGGGAGGTTAGCGCGATGGGCAGTGCGGTGCGCCCCCTTGATACCACCCTAATATATATATAAAGCCCTTTTTTTCAATTGTAGTTCATTTCCAACAATTGTTTCGGCCAGAGAAAGAGGAGAATGAGGATTTCGATCATTTTTCACTTGATTACGCTATCAAACACGGTCTAAACTCAAATTAACTTTAGGTATCGAGTTCTAAGCCTGCAGGGAGCATTATTATGGAGTTATTTTCTCAAAATACGCTCAGCAAATTGGAACCCCGCCGAGTAGAAATTATCAGAAGTGCTCCTAATTGATTCCTATACGGCCACAGGCTTTAGGTAAGCATTTCTCCCTTCTGAACTCTTGGAAAATTATAGGTTTTCGACCGTATTTTATGTAGTTAAATTATAGTTGCTATTAGTATTAAAAATTATCATTTTAAGCCGAATTTGGTATTGAAATTAGTCTCTTTCTCCTAGTATTACGGTTATATTTAAAAAGAGTTGTTGAATACAAATTGAAACTCATCAGATAATCGGGAATCAGCAGCTAAGGTATGTTAAGGCGATTTCCTTCGAAAAGTTAGTTTCTATAACATTGTAATACAATTTGAATCCCAGTAAAGGAGCCAGAAGTATTGTTACTATGATTAGCTGTTGCTATTAGATGAGACCAGTACTCTATGTTTAGTTTGGGATTGACTTTTCCCTGTATAGCCTTCCATGACCAACCCCAGGATTGCTAGCTGTGTCATTGCCTGCCATGGGCTATATGACGCTCCAAGGAGCGATATGCTATCCCAAGGTACGATGATGAGGCCGAAGGGCCTTGTACAGTCCATTCCATGGCTGGACTACCAATTCTATGTCGTATCGGGATCACACTCCCGTCGAGCCTAGTGCCTTGAGTGTAGTTATCAGGAATCCACTAGACTCAACACAGCTATAGTTCAAGGGCTGAGTGGGCTCAATTGTAGACCCAAGGGACCATTAGGTTGGTATAGTTACTAGTTGACTCATTTTGACCTTATTAGGGGTATATAGATTGAAGTGTGCTTGCCAGGACTTATGGGGGCCCCGAGCGGGTTATTCTATGTTGTTTGTACCTTCCGACTTATGGGGTCCAGGTAAGGTTTTTGTTTGCACTATTTACTGATGGATTATACATGCAAGAAGTTAAGGTATTCAGGTTATATCCCTATCCCTTCTATTCAGTTACTTTCAGTTTCATTTCAAGTTCATTCAGTTATTTTCTGTTAATGCCTTACATATTCGGTACATGTTGTACTGACGCCTATTCCATGGGCGCTGCATTACTTGCCTACAGGTGCGGATAGATGCGGATCAGGACCTTCCTAGCATCCAGCCAGAATTAGTAGTACAGTCGACTCCCTTTCTCCGAAGCTAATAGTTAGAAGTTTTATTCCTTTTGATTATACAGTATATGAGTAGGTCAGGGCCCTGTCTCGACCATTATTCCACTCCTAGAGGCTTACAGATTTACAGATTTCCTATCGTTAGTTTGTTGTTGGCCGTGTGGGGCCTATATATGTTTTATTTTGTGTGATGGCCGTGTGGGGCCTTGTTTAGCTCTTAGATAGTGGCCTTATCAGCTATAGTATAGTTATAGTTGCCTAATTTTTATTTCAGTTACAACTAGACAACATGGTGGTCTTGGTGGCCCGCATAGGATTCCCTTTTATTGCTTGCTGTTGGTTAGCTTTTTTCACTTACAGGTGGCTATATGGCCTTGTCTGTCGGAGGCTATATTTACAGCCGAGATATAGCTCATTGTTTTCTTGAATTGAGTTGAAGGCATGCACCAGACGAGCATAAGCCTAACCAGGTTAGTCAGATTCCAGTGTTGCACTAGGTGTCAGTCATGCTTCCGAAGGTGGGGCGTGACAAACTTGGTATCAGAGCAGGTCGTATCCTAGGGAGTCTACAGACCGTGTCAAGTAGAGTCTTGTCTATGGGTATGTTGTGCACCACATTCTATAGACAGGATGCTGCGAGGCATGTATGGTTACTCTTTTTTCTCTTCTAGTTGTGCCATAGAGCTGTGCTGTATAGGATTGAGTCCCTAAGCTTACTATATTTTGCTTGTCTATAGAGAAATATTGGACACACGATAGACCACGACTAACAAGAAGTTAGACGTCGCAGCAGGAGAAGGCACTAGCAGGGTGCCCCAATCAGAGCCAACCCAATCTAAGGGAGACAGGGAGACTTTATTTCAGTCTCCCCAACACTCTCCGCCACGCCAGAAGCCTTCCAGAGCGGAAGATGTGTCAGCACCACCTCCAGCAGCTCCTATACCAATACCATCAGAACAGAAAGTCAGGAAGGCTGTCTTTATGTTAGCTCAAATAATGGCTGCGCAGCATCAGCCGGTGGAACCCGTGGTTGTTGTATCTTCGGGAGGACCTGATAGTTCAAGGGTACGAGAGTTTCTCATGTTGAGTCCCCCTCAGTTCACAGGGACGGACCGCGATGAGGACCCTCAGGACTTTTTGGACTAGCTGCAGCGGATCTTCAGGGTAATGCATGCCACGCCTGCAGATTTAGTTGAGTTAGCGGTATTTTGGTTGCGAGACATAGAAGTGTTATGGTACGAGAGTTGGGAGAGGTCCCGAGGTAGAGATGTTTCCCTTCTGACTTGGTCTAGCTTTTCAGAGGCCTCCTTGGACCACTATTTGCTGCAAGAAATACGACAGGCCTGGGTAGATCAGTTTTTGTATCTAGAGCAGGGCTCGATGAGTGTTCCGGAGTATGCTATGAGATTTGATTCTCTGGCCCGGTATGCACCAGCTTTCATAGATACTATGCCAGCCAGGGTGCACCAGTTCATTATGGGGCTGCTTCTAGAGTACGTGGAGACTTGTGTTACGGCTACCCTGTGGGAGTACATGGATATCACTCGTATCCAGGCATTTGCTCAGAGTATTGAGGGGATCAGGCAACGATAGTGGGAGATAGAGAGGGAAAATTAGGAGCAGCACTGCAGTGCTAGACCTAGTGATACTCAGGAAGAGTTTCAGGGCAGACCTGGGCCACGACTATCAGACAGACCACCCAGACCCCCACCTCCGCAACAGCAGCAGGGTGGTAGACCAGGCCGTTGGGGGAAGTCAGGACCCGGCGAGAGCTCACGACCATCGGGTTCACAGTAGCAGAGAGGGTCTGAGTAGAGTAGACTCACTGTGCCACCTTGCCCTCTTTGCAGTCGACATCATCTTGGGGCATGCAGGTATGGTTCTACTGTGTGTTACACATATGGACAACAAGGTCACATGATGAGAGACTGTCCAGCTAGGGGTCAGAGCGATCGAGACCGATAGGATAGATCTTCAGAAGGGTCACGCACACCAGCATCTCTAGCAGGGCGTAGGCCCTCAACTCCAGCTGGTAGAGGCCAAGGCAGGTTAGGGGCATCGAGTTCAGGCACCGGTCTGGATCGCACTTATGTTACAGGAGGCAGAGTCATTGCCAGATGTTGTGATAGGTATGCTGGACATTTGTTCTCATTCTGTGTATGTTTTGATAGATCCAGGTTCTACTTTATCTTATGTTACACCATTAGTGACCTGGAAGTTCGGTATAATGCCAGAATTGCTTCAGAAACCCTTTTCATTGTCCACGCCCGTCACTGATTCTATTGTAGCTAAAAGGATCTACCGGGTTTGCACAATAGAGGTTGTTAGTCGCCAAACTTCGGTAGATTTAGTGAAACTAGAAATGATTGATTTTGATGCAATTATGGGTATGGATTGGCTTGCACCATGTTACGCCAATGTAGAATGTTGGACCAAGACTATTCGATTCCACTTTCTAGGGGAGGTAATACGAGAGTGGAAAGGCAATGTAGCCACGCCAAAAGGTAGGTTTATATCCTATCTTCGGGCGAGAAAGTTGATAGCAAAGGGTTGCATCTATCATACTGTCAGGGTTCAGGATGTTCAAGCAAAATCCCCGACTCTTCAGTCTATTCCAGTAGTCAATGAATTTCCAGATGTGTTCCTAGATGAACTTCCTGGTGTTCCCTGGAACGAAAAATTGATTTCTCTATCGACCTATTACCATGTACTCAACCTATATCCATTCCTCCGTACCGAATGGCTCCTGATGAGCTCAGAGAGTTGAAAGAACAGCTGAAAGATCTGCTGGATAAGGGCTTCATCAGGCCGAGCACATCACCGTGGGGTGCGCCGATTTTGTTTGTAAGAAAGAAAGATGGCTCCCTCCGTATGTGTATAGATTACCGACAGTTAAATAAGGTCACCATCAAGAATAAATACCCACTTCCCAGGATAGATGATTTATTTGATCAACTACAGGGGGTGAAGTATTTCTCTAAGATCGACTTAAGGTCTAGGCATCACCAGGTGTGGGTTTGGGAGAGAGATATCCCAAAAATGGCTTTCAAGACCAGGTATGGCCATTTTTGAATTCCTAGTCATGTCCTTCGGGTTGACGAATGCTCCTGCAGTGTTCATGGATTTGATGAACAATATCTTCAGGCCGTATATGGACTTGTTTGTAAAAGTATTCATTGATGACATTTTGGTGTATTCCTACTCAGAAGCAGAACACCGAGATCATTTGCAAACAGTGCTCCAGATTCTCTGGGATCTCCAGTTGTATGCAAAAATTTTTAAATATGAGTTCTGGCTGAATTCGGTAGCCTTTTCGGGTCATATTGTGTGGGATGCTGGTATTCTAGTTGATTCACAGAAGATTGAGGCAGTAAGGAGATGTCCTAGACCTACAACTCCAACTGAGATACGCAGTTTCCTAGTGTTAGCCAGGTATTATAAAAGATTTGTAGAGGGGTTTTCTACTCTATCAGCGCCTTTGACCAAGTTAACTCAGAAGGTAGCTAAATTTCATTGGAGCGAAGCGTGTGAAAAGAGTTTTTACGAGTTGAAAATAGATTGACACCAGTGCCCGTACTAGCTTTGCCGAAAGGTCCAGAGGGGTATGCAGTGTATTATGATGCTTTGGGTGTTGGGTTAGGGTGTGTTCTGATGCAACATGGTAAGGTAATTGCTTATGCTTCAATGCAGCTGAGGAAGCATGAAAAGAACTATCGCACTCATGACTTGGAGTTAGCGGCAGTAGTTCACACTTTAAAATCTAGAGACGTTACCTGTATGGGGTGCATGTGGACAATTTTACTAATCATAAGAGCCTCCAGTACATCTTTACACGGAAAGAGTTGAATCTACAGCATCGTCGCTGGTTAGGATTGTCGAAGGACTACGACATGAATATTTTATATCATCCAGGGAAGGGTAATATCATAGAGGATGCCCTTAGTCGTAGATCAATGGGGAGTTTACTGCATTTGAGGCCCGAACAGTGGGAGCTGGCTTGAGAATTACACCAGTTAGCCATCTTAGCCGTCCGAATAGTAGACTCGGGAGACAGTGGGGCAGTGATTCAGAATACCTCGGTACCATCCCTGGTTGTAAAGTTAAAAGAGCGGCAGTATGAAGATACTAACCTGGTACAGCTCAGAGATAAAGTTCAGTGAGGGGGAATATCGTCTTTTGAGGTAACTGAAGACGGGGTCTTGAGATGTAGAGGTCACCTCTGCGTTCCAGATGTGGCAAGACTTTGGCAACAGATCATGGCGGAGGTACATTATTCTCATTATTCCCTTCACCCAGGTTCAACAAAGATGTATTATGACATAAAAGAGATTTACTGGTGGCCAAAAATGAAAAAGGGTGTAGCAGAATTTGTAGCACAATGCCCTAACTGTCAGTAAGTAAAAGAGGAACATCAAAAACCCGATGGATTGACCCAAGAGATAGCGGTACCTATGTGGAAATGGGAAGAAATCAACATGGATTTTGTGACAAGGTTACCCTGTACCAGGCACAGATTTAATTCTATCTGGGTGATTGTTGACATATTAACGAAATTTGCTCATTTCCTTCCAGTCAGGACCACGAGGACTATGCTAAATTATATATCAGAGAGGTAGTTCGATTACATGGTGTCCCAACATCTATCATTTCTAATAGGGGGCAAAATTCACAGCTAGATTCTAGCAATTGTTTCAAAAAGGCTTGGGAACACAGGTTAATTTGAGTGCAACATTCCATCCTCAAATAGATGGGCAGGCAGAACATACAATTTGTACACTTGAGGATATGTTGCGGGCGTGTGTGTTAGACTTCGGGGGCAGTTGGGATGAGAATTTACCCCTTATTGAATTTTCTTACAACAATAGTTATCATTCGGCAATCCAGATGGTGCCTTATGAGGCCTTATATGGGTGGAAATGCAGATCCCCTATCGGGTGGTTTGAAGCAGGGGAGTAAAATTAGTAGGACCTGACATGATCCACTAGTTAGAGGAGAAAGTAAAGCTTATTAGAGAGTGCTTGCTGACAGCTCAGAGTTGCCAGAAATCCTACTCTGATGTGCGGCGTAGAGACCTCGAATTCAGTGTTGGTGATTGGGTGTTTTTAAAAGTTTTGCCAATGAAGGGTGTAATGAGTTTTGGTAAAAAGGGCAAGATTAGCCCTAGGTTTATTGGGCCACATCGGGTCCTCCGGAGAATAGGCCTAGTGGCTTATGAGTTAGACTTACCCCTAGAGTTAGAATCTGTTCACCCAGTCTTTCACATGTCAATGCTGCGAAAATGTATAGGGGATCCGTCCCGAGTCGTGCCAGTTGAGGACGTCCAGGTTACTGAAGAGTTAGCATATAAAGAGGTTCCAGTAGCCATATTAGATCGATGAAGTTCGTAGGTTAAGAACAAAAGATATCTCCTCTGTGAAAGTATTATGGAGGAACAGGAATAAAGAAGAGATGACTTGGGAAGCTGAGGATGACATACATTCTAAATATCCTCACCTATTCTAGGATTGATCCAGATTATGCAGTTAAGGTGAAATTGTTGCTCAGCTGTTATTTTACTGCTTATGTTATCAGTACTGTTGTTTAGCTACCCCTTTTTATTGTGTAATTGTTGTATAGCGTCCTGCGAGGTGCCTATGTTGGACTTTTTTGTGTTTCAGGTTTCCGAAAAGTCCATACTGTAGAGAAGACTTCACCAAAATTTTTCTAAATCTTAGGTAAGAGAGTTAACCTGAGAATGACATTCGAGGACGAATGTTCCTGGGGAGGGGGGGAGGATGTTACAACCCATAAAAGTTAACAATTAATAAGAATACACGTGGATTTGTGATGAATAAAGAGAGCGTGACACATGTAGGAAAAGCCTTGGAAGCGGGGTCAGATGGAACCAGCGCGACGCGCCAGGAAACAACGCATTGGCAAGCGAGGTGCGCTAGGCCTGCTGGCGCCTTGAGAGGCGCGACGCAGTGTGGAAAGGAGGTTGGTGCGATGTGTAGTGCGGCACCCCCCCTGCCACCGCCCTAATATCTATATCTATATCTATATATATATATAAAGCCCCTCTTTTCAATTGTAGTTCATTTCCAACAATTGTTTTAGCCAGATAAAGAGGAGAACAAGGATTTCAATCATTTTCACCCGATTACGCTATCAAACACGGTCAAAACTCAAATTAACTTTAGGTATCAAGTTCTAAGCCTGCAGGGAGCATTACTACGGAGTTATTTTCTCAAAATACGCTCGGCAAATCGGAACCCCGCCGAGTAGAAGTTGTTAGAAGTGCTCCTAATTGATTTCTATACTGCCACAGGCTTTAGGTTAGCATTTCTCCCTTTTGAACTCTCGAGAAATTATAGATTTTCCGCTGTATTTTACGTAGTTGAATTATAGTTTCTATTAGTATTAATAGTATCATTTTAAGCTGAATTTGATATTGAAATTAGTCTCTTTCTCCTAGTATTACAGTTATATTTGGAAAGAGCTGTTGAATACAAATTGAAACTCGTCAGATAATCAGGAATCAGCAGCTAAGGTATGTTAAGGCGAATTCCTTCGGCAAGTTAGTTTCTACAGAATTGTAATATAGTTTGAATCCCAACAAAGGAGCAAGAAGTATTATTACTGTGATTAGCTGTTGCTATTATCTGAGACCAGTACTCTATGTTTAGTTTGGGATTGACTTTGCCCTGTATAGCCTTCCATGACCAACCCTAGGGTTTCTAGCTATGTCATTGTCTGCCAGGGGCTATATGTCACTCCAAGGAGCGATATGCCATCCCAAGGGACGATAATGAGGCCCAAGGGCCTTATACAGTCCATTCCATGGCTGGACTACCAGTTCTATGTCGTATCGGGATCACACTCCCGTCGAGCCTGGTGCCCTGGGTGCATTTATCAGGAGTTCACTGGACTCATACACAGCTATAGTTCAAGGGCTGAGTGGGCTCAGTTGTAGACCCAGGGGACCGGTAGATTGGCTATAGTTACTAGTTGACTCATTTTAACCTTGTTATGGGTATATAGATTGAAGTGTGCTTGCCAGGGCTTATGGGGGCCCCGAGCGGGTTATTCTATGCTGTTTGTACCTTCCGACTTATGGGGGACAGGTAAGGTTCTTGTTTGCACTATTTACTGATGGATTAGACATGCAGGAAATTAAGTTATTCAGGTTATATCCCTATCCCTTCTACTCAGTTACTTTCAGTTTCATTTCAAGTTCATTCAGTTATTTTCTGTTGTGCCTTACATATTCAGTACATGTTGTACTGATGCCCATCCTTGGGGCGCTGCATTACTTGCCTGTAGGTGCGGATAGATGTGGATCAGGACCTTCCTAGCATCCAGCCAGAATTAGCAGTACAGTCGGCTCCCTTCATCCGGAGCTAATAGTTAGAAGGTTTACTCCTTTTGATTATATAGTATATGGGTAGGTGAGGGCCCTGTCTCGACCATTATTCCACTCTTAGAGGCTTGTAGATTTATGGATTCCCAGTGGTTAATTTGTTGTTGGCCGTGTGGGGCTTATATATGTTTTATTTTGTGTGATGGCCATGTGGGGCCTTGTTTAGCTGTTAGATAGTGGCCTTGTTAGCTATAGTATAGTTATAGTTGCCTGATTTTTATTTCAGTTATAACTAGACAATATGGTGGTCTTGTCGGCCCGCATAGGATTTTCTTTTATTTCTTGCTGTTGGTTAGCTATTTTCACTTACAGGTGGCTATATGGCTTTGTCGGTCGGAGGCTGTATTTACAGCCGAGATATAGCGCGTTATTTTCTTGACTTAAGTTGTAGGCATGCACCAGACGAGCATAAGCCTAGCCAGGTCAGTCAGATTCCAGTGTGGCACTACGTGCCAGTCATGCCTCCCAAGGTGGGGCATGACGTTACATGTCCAAAATTTTGATTCAAAAGAAAGAAGAATTTCATATTTTATCGCGGGAAATATTCTGACAATGACACTCAAAAGTCAATCCGCTTAACAATGTTTGATTCAACGCATATCTTAGAATGTGAGCCCAATTATTAGTTGAACTATCTCCCTTGTTTTTACCTTACTGCGGGCTTTCATCACCCCTCTTCCAATCCGCTTATTCTTAGATGTTCACCGATCCCGTTTAATAGAAAATAACATGGCAACGAAAAGACAAATCTACCTTATCGAAAGCATATCAATCATACGCAGGTATATGTTTAGCTAACCAAAGTCTAACGTAAAAATGAGTAAACCATAGCCTTCCTGGGTGCCAAGCTTTCATCCCAATTGTGGTCGACTGTGGATACGTCGTTCTCTTGATTTTCTCGTGAGAGCTCCTAGCTACGGAGGTCGAATCTCCACCTCTTGGATCCTTTTGTTTTTCCAAAAAAGTCTATTTTCTATTTTTAGATATTTATTAATAAGTCCTCCTTAAAGAATAGGTTTTCAAAATCCTAATTAGAAAGGGATTACGGATTTCCGGTCTGCGTCATCCGCTGCAACGGATACCCTACCCGCTGCAGCGGTTTCGCTGTGGCAAAAGTTGTCCCACCATGGCGGGCACCCGCTTGGGTCCATCTGATTGCGGCTAAGCCCATTTGAATTTACTCTCCGTGAACCTTTCATTTCTCGAGGTTTTATTGCGAATTCCTAAAAATTTAAAGTCGCCCATTTTTCATGGGGTCAGAATGCTATAACGGTTGGGCGGGTCATTACAAACGGTCACATTTCCACTGCAACAAACCCACTACAAAAGTCAGGATACTGCTATGGTAGATCTGGTGGTTAATTCCCCGATCCATTATGGCTGAACTCCAATTTTTACCATGATTTCACTACAGCAGAAACCCAACCACTATAGCGGTCCCTCGAAACAATAACTACCCAATTTCAACCAGTTTTATACTTTAGATTATTCCACATCTTTTCTATCCCTCCCTTGGCCTGTTCCGGCATTTTGAGTTTAGTCTCTTCCCTTAATGACATTCGGGTCGTTACATCAAATACCAATTAAAATTCTATTTGTCCCCAAATGGTCTATACAAGGAAAGGGAGAATACGTACCAGACTCCACAAACAACTGAGGATACTTGATCTGTATATCAGCCTCGGTCTCCCAAGAGTCTTCCTCTATAGGATTATTCTTCCATTGAACCTTTACTGTCATAATTTCTTTTGACCTCAACTTCCGAACCTCTCTAGCCAGTATCTCTATAGGCTGCTCCTCATAAGACAAATTCTCATCTAGTAGCACGGAGTCCTATTTAATAATGTAAGTCCCATCTCCATGATACTTCTTCAATATTGACACATGGAATGTTGGATGTACCCTAGACAATCCTGGCAGCAAAGCAAGCTCATAAGCTACTTCCCCTACTCGTCGTAGGATCTCAAATGGTCCGATGTACCTCGGGCTATGCTTGCCGCATTTTTCAAATCTTATCACCCCCTTCATAAGGGATACCTTGAGCAACACTTGCTCTCCCTCCATGAATTCCATATCTTTCACCTTGTTGTGAGCGTATTGCTTCTGTATACTCTGAGTAGCTACTAGACGGTCCAGAATTATCCGGACTTTTTCCAAGGACTCATTTAGAAAATAAGTTCCCTAGGGTCTCACTTCAAATGCATCAAACCAATCGATTGGAGACCTACATTTCCTCTAATACAGTGCTTTAAATGGCGCCATGCCGATGCTCGATTGATAGTTGTTGTTATAAGCGAACTGTGCCAGGGGTAAGAATTTATCCCAATGGCCCCCGAAATCTATCACACACACCCATAGTATATCCTCCAACACTTGAATAGTCCTTTCTGACTATCCATTTGTCTGAGGGTGGAATGTTGTGCTTAAGTCCAACCTCGTGCCTAACTCTACCTGCAAGGTTCTCCAGAAATGTGAAGTGAGCTAAGTGCCACTATCAGACACAATCGACACTGCCACCCCGTGCAACTGAATTACTTCCTTCACGTACAGCTTGGCTAACTTCTCGGCATTGTAAATCACCTGAACATGGAAGAAGTTGGCAGACTTGGCCAGTCTGTCCACTATAACCCAAATGGAGTCATATTTTTCCAATGTCTTTGGAAGATCCACCCAAAGTCCATCGCTTTTCTCTCCCATTTACACTCTGGGATAGGCATCCGCTGAAGTACTCCTCCCGGCTTTTGGTGCTCATACTTCACTTGCTGACAGTTCAAACACTGAGCGATATAGTCAATGATGTCTCTCTTCATCCTGCCCCACCAATAGTGTTGTTTCAGATCGTGGTACATCTTGGTGACTCTGAGGGTGAATGGAGTACCTCGAGTTGTGAGCTTCTATTAGAAGAGTCTGAATTAACTTACCAACTCAGGGAACACACACGCGTCCCTTTATTCTTAAGACCCCTTCAGCATCTAACACTGCTTCTGTGGCTTCTCCCTACAAAACTTTATCTCGAATCTTACCCAGTTTCTCATCCTCAAACTGTCTTACTTTGATTTCCTCTAACAAGGATGACTTAGCCTCCACGCTAGATAATATCCCGCCTATTTCAGTCAATGATAATCTCACCAAACTATTTTCCAAAGTCTGAACTTCTCTGGCCATCGGTCGCTGGGTAGCCTTCAGGCAAGCAAGACTGCCCATGCTCACTAATTTCCGACTCAACATATCTGCCACCACATTGGCCTTTCTTGGATAGTATAAAATGGTGATATCATAATACTTAAGCAGTTCCATCCATCTTCTCTACCTCAAATTGAAATCCTTCTGGGAGAACACATATTGCAAGCTGTGATGGTCTGTGAACACCTCGCAATGAGCCCCGTATAAATAGTGCCTCTAGATTTTCATAGCGAACACCACTGCTGCTATCTCCAGGTCATGCATTGGGTAATTCTTCTTATGCTCCTTCAACTACCTCGAGGCATAAGCAATGACCTGTCTTTCATACATTAACACAACACCCAACCAGACTGTGAGGCATCACAACAAACAACAAAGTCTTTACCTTCCACTAGTAACACCATGATAGGTGTTGTGGTTAGTAGAGTCTTGAGTTTCTGAAAACTTGCTTCACATTCCTCTAACCACTAGAAGGGTACATTCTTCTGAGTCAACTTGGTCTGCACCAAAGTGATGGATGCAAACTCCTTCATGAACCGATTGTAATAACTAGTCAACCCCACAAAACTCCGAACTTCCATCACATTAGTTGGTCTCGCGTAGCTTTTGAGCGCCTCCACCTTCTGTGGGTCAACTTGGATTCCCTCCTTGGGAACCACATGTCCTAGAAAAGACACTGATTCCAACCAAAACTCACACTTAGAGAATTTGGCATACAGGTGCTTCTTCTTCAACAATCCCAACATAATTCTTAGATGATTTTCATGCTCCTGCATGGTCTTAGAATACACCAAGATATCATTAATAAACATAATCACAATGGAGTCCAAGTAAAGTTTGAAAATACCGTTCATCAGGCTCATGAACACAATTGGGGCATTACTGATTCCGAACAACATGACCAGAAACTCGTAATGCCCATACCTGGTCCGAAAGGCTGTTTTGGGAACCTCCTCAGCCATAATTTTCAGCTGGTGATAACCTGACCTCAAGTCAATTTTCGAAAACACAAAGCCGATCCTTGTAACTGGTCAAACAAATCATCTATTCGAGGAAGAGGGTACTTGTTCCGAATAGTTACCTTGTTCAACTAACTGTAGTCGATGCACATATGCATACTACCATCCTTATTCTTCACAAACAAAATCGGGGCACTCACGACGACACACTTGGTCTAATAAACCCTTTACTAAGCAACTCCTGCAACTTCTTCTTGAGTTCTCTCAAATCTGTAGGCCCATTCGAAGGAATAGAAATGGGTTGAGTCCCTAGCTCTAAATCTATACAGAAATCAATGTCACGGTTAGCAGCATGCCGGAAAAATCTACAGGGAACACCTCTAAAATTTCATGAACGACCGAGACCTACTCTATGGAAGAACCCTCGGAACTAGTGTCCCGAATATGCTCTAGATACACTGAACAACCCCACTCTATCAACTTACAAGCACGAATATAAGAGATAAGTTTCTTAGGAGCAGGGTTATAATTCCCTTTCAACTCCAATCTGGATGACCCTAGCCCCGATATAGTGACGGTCTTAGCATGAAAATCTAGAATGAAATAGTAAGAAGACAATCATCTCATTACCAACATCACATCAAAATCAACCATGTCTAAGATCACCAATCATCCTGAGTGTCACAACCCATGAAATCCACAAAACACGCAGGACATGCTCTATCAACCACTACAGAGTCCCCAATAGGAACAGACACATGAATAGGGACAATAAGCACATCATAAACAAGTTTCAATCCCAAAGAAAAGTAAGTAGACACATAAGAAAAAGTAGAACCCCGATCAAAAAATGCCATAGCCACTCGGTCGCAGACAAGGATAGTTTCTGTAATGACAGCGTCTAAAGCCTCTGCCTCTAACCTACCCGGAAAAGCATAGAAATGGGCCTGATTATCCGCTTGAGAACCGCCTCAATTAGGCTGTGCCACCCCTCTACCTGATTGGGTGCCACCCCTACCCACTTGAGCACCTCCTCTACTCTGTTGAGCACCAGCCCTAACGGCTGGCTGACTGCCTCATCCCAGCTGTGGATGATCCCAACTGAATATACTACCTCCTCTCCTAGCAGGGGCCGGAGCTCAAGGAGCTGGGTGAGGAACAGTCTGTTCGCCCTGACCGAACCTAGAACACCATCTGTGGATGTGGCTATACTCACCACACTCGTGACAAACCTTCTCATTACTGGCCTTTGATCCGGAATAGAGGAAATAAGGCAAGCTCAGAGTTTGAATGAATGATCTGAGTACCCCCAACTACACCTGATGGTAGTGGAGTAGTCCCTGACGAACCTCCGGCTAACACCTGCATGGCAGACCGAATAGGGCGCCTAGAGAAACACTGTGGTGTCGGAGCCCTGGCAAAAGAACTATTAAAGGAACCCACCTTCTGAGCTGTCTTCTTGGCATTCCTTGCATATCCCTCCTGTCTCACCCCTTCCATGGACTTCACATACTCCACCACCTCTTAGAAGGTCTTACCTAAGGAGACCATCTGAAGAACTGATATATGGAGACCCACATTCAGGCCTTTAACAAATCGCCTGATCCTCTCCTCCTCCGTGGGCAGTAAAGGTAGAGCATACCTGGAAAATGAACGAAATCGAACCTCGTATGCTGCAACAGATGAGTTCCCCTACTCGATGGCGGTGAGCTCATCCCGTCTCCTATCTCTCAGAGTGTGACGAACATACTTCTCTAGGAATGTGGAGTAGAACTGGGTCCAAGTCAATGGCGGTGACCCCGCTAGTCTTCACTCCACGAAAGCTCTCCACCAGAGCTTAGCATCCCCCATCAGCTGAAAAGTAACAAACTCTACACCATACTTCTCTACCGCCCCCATCTTGTGGAGCCTTTCATGATAGTTGATGATGAAGTTATAGGCTTCCTCTGCCTCAGTGCCGTAGAAAGTGGGAGGCTTCATCTTGGTGAACCTCCAAATCAGGTCATGCTCCTCCCCCATCATCACCGGTCCCACTACCAGTCTCGAGAACATGACAACCTTCGACATGTCATTAAGTTGAGAAGCCATAATAGCTGCATACTATCTCCCTGACTGCTTCCCTATAGGAGGTGCAGGCACTGCCCCAGTACCCACCAGGCCACTCAAGAGATTTAGGACCAAAGCCAGAACCTTAGAGGATGATGGAACGTTAGGAGCTTCTCCCTGTGTCAGAACTTCAACTTCAACAGCTACCTACTCTTGTACTACTGGTGGTACGGGAGATGCATACCTTGCCCTGACTAGGGCAGGAGCACGAGCCCCTCCTTTAGCAGCAACAGGCCTCCGTCCACGACCTCTGTCCCTTCCTTTGCCATGAACTGCGGCTGCCTCTACTGGTTCGGGTGTTGTATTCCTGTTACCGTTGGCGCGTTTTCTCACAATCTGAGAAGGAAAGAAAGAAAAGTTGTTAGATATCAATTTGGATCACCAAATACCAATTGTAATCAAGTAATCACACGAAAGGAAGGAAGAAAGGAGTTTCTAATGTCTTGTAGCCTCTCGACGATAAGTTACGAATGCCTCCGTACCAATCTGCGGGACTCTACTAGATCCATCTTAGTGCAATGAGATCAACGGTGAGAACGTGCAGAACTTTCTGGTTCAAACTCTGCACTCAGAAAAGAAGTGCAGGAGTAGGGTCAGTACGCAACACAGTACTGGTAGGCATTATCAAATGATCTTAAATAATAACATATATGCAATGCAACAATAATATAAAATGAATCTTCAACATCATACATAAACACAATAGCCATATCATGTACACGAGCTCTACACAGGTGATAACTGCCCTGCTCACTAGATTGGCCTTTCGCTACAGAGGTCACTGGACCGCTACAACAGTCTCACCGCGGCGGAAGTAAATCTGTTGAAGCAGCACTGCTAGAGGCAATAGCTCGACTTAGCTTCACCTTTCATCAATTCACCAATTTCCAACAATTTACACATTTAGATATTAATTCAGATAGAACACAAGCAAGTCATCATACACTCATCATTACATACATTCTGAGCAAGTCATCACCGGGATAACAACATCAACATTTATTCATCGTTTATCAATTTACACTTAATCTTTTCCATCATAATTAACTCAGATCACAAGTACAGAATTCACACATTCAACTCTACTGTTTAACATATACTCGTTCAGAATTGTTAGTAAGCTACAACAACATCATAAAATAATCAAGGGTGACATGTGGGACACACGCCTCCTCCACATCCCTATAACACTCAAACAACAATATCAGTGTACACACATGTCAGAGGGTTTTATTTTTTCCCTTCCAGTCATGACCTACAGGGGACTCTAGAAATCCATGTACTGTACCAGTTTGGTACCTAATTCCACTCATATGATCGTTCGGATACTCTCCTCGAGCACGAGCCTCTCATCTTAGGATATATTTACTATCCTACTCATTCTCCATCCACTGAATATAACAGGATGCAATATATAAACACTTAGGGATTTACAATCTACTCCCTCACTTGCACAATTATAGATCATCAATTATCACAAACAACGTAAGCATAATTCACTTCACAACTTCCACATAGTTTCACAACAATTCAACATCACCTTATAATAACATGTTTTTCACAATTCATCCAATAAAGTAATTCCATAACAATAATGTCCGAAGACCAATCACATATTATCATCACAAACACACACACATCATTGTGTAGGGTCTAATCCTTTAACCATAACCTACCTCGATATTCGAATATGCAAATTCAGCTATTCTGTAGGAGCCTTGCCCTTTCTCAAAGCTTACGAATGCTCGAAATCCACATAAAGTCAGAGTAATGCATTACTTACTCTTCAAATAAGGGTCTAAGCAAATCAAACCCTTGGCACTTTAACAGTAAAACCCTCCAATTCAACCTAGTTTTAGGTCTCCATTCTTGTCCAACCCATATTTGTTAGCAAGGAAGCCTTGGGGAATGATTATTACTCACAGAACTTCTAATCTAATCAACCTATTTACTCCCCATAATCTAGCTCTAGTCCACCAACTTAGGGTGTTCTCCATTCAAAAATCCATCACTAAAGAGTCTACAAGCATTCCAAGGTCAACAATACCTAAAATTCGAGATTGGGAATCAAAATCTTACCTTGGAAGAAGAATTCTTTGCTCTGGAGGAAATTTTCACTCTCTGGCCCTCCTGATCATGTTTTGAAAATAATGGGGTGAAAACCCCAAAAATTCTACTTAAACCCACTTTTTGATACCCGTCATCCACTGCAGTTGTCATATTTCTGCTATAGCGGTTAGGAAACCGCTACAGTGGATCCGACAGTTAATTCTTGGATCCGTTATGGCGGGACTCCGACCGTCACCACGGTCTCGCTGCAGTGGAAACCCAATCGCTGTAGCGATCCTCCGAACCAGTGACTACCCAATTTCGACCAGTTTTATACTTAGATTATTCCACATCTTTTCTATCCCTCCTTTAGCCTATTTCCAGTGCTCTGAGTTCATTCTTTTCTCATAACGACATTTGGGTCGTTACACTTGAACACCACCATCCCCTTCTTTATTAAAAGCAGTAAAAGATTTCTTATTGGGACTAGTGTATTTCAACAAAACAATGGGACCATCTACTTCATCAACCATATGATGAACATAAATTTCAATAATATCTCCATTTTCAAAATATTGAGAAAGTTCAAAAATATCCCTGTCCGTTTGAATATCTATAAAAATATCCCTATTAGGTGGCCTAACACAAAATGAGCAGCTTGTAATGTACCCTAGTTCTTTAATATAGTCCCTTAGTTCAAAAAAGGACATCATATCCACATCAACATCCATATATTCAGTGATACTCCCACCCGCATATGTCAGTTCTCCACTACTAATATCCAAAACCCCACCATGATACCATCTTAATATTACTAATATAAACCCACTACTCATACTTGAAAAATAAAATTTTTTAAAGAAATTTAGAATCACACAACAACATATTCTAATAGGTGAATATACATGGCCAGATATTATAGAAACTCAAATATTTCAAGAAAAATAAACTACACAAATTACATGAACAACAATGATATGAAGCATAATCACCCTCACATATAACCCTCAATTTAAACTAGAAAAAAATCCTAATTTAGTCATAAACCATGGAAAAGATCAATAATGAATCTAACAAATCAAATATGTTTAAAAAGTTAATTTTTCTTTTAGATTAGTGATAAAGAAAATGACTAACCTGATAATTTTAAGAACACCAATAATTTTGAGACACCCATGAAGATGAATAGTCAAAAAGCTTGAAATTCGAATTAATTTCTCCACAAAGTTGCAAGCCACAACTTCAGAATATATGATTCTAAGTGAAAACTACAGAGAAATGAAAAGAGTTTCGTGATTTTGGTAAAAATCGTGAGAAGAGGTGCGAGATGTTTTTGTAACCTTTGGACTGCCTTTTTTGGCAAAGGCAGAGTCTTCCAACCCCTCTCAAGTTTTTCTCTTTTTAATAGCGTGTGAAAATAATTGTTTCCCTTTGAGTGACTTAATTATCTAGATCATCCACTAATACCCTTAGTAATACACTTAAAAATAGTCCCTGAGGGGGGGGGGGGTGTCATAGGACCCTTGTAAAGTTGGGGTGTGTAACACCAAATTCAGGCATAGTTGGAGTGTGTTTTGAACCATTTTCCCATTTTAAAATACTAAATATTAGGAGTTTTACCTTTTAAAAATTAGAATATCAATAATAATTAAATAACAACTAATTGAGAAAAATAGTAAATGACAATTTTTTTTCATCTATTGTAGAATCTTGTAATGAAGGGCAAAAGGTTCAATCAACATTTATAAGGACCTTCGTGCTTATATCCACAAAGAATATTTTGTTACATAAATATGAGTAAAATATTATGCATATATTGAATGTTAGATTAGTTGATAAAATCTAAAGAAATTACCAAAGATTATTCCATCGGAAGATTGTATTGCATCATCAAACGAAACAAGGACCTTCATGCTTATATCCACAAAATTTCTATCAAAATCTCGAGAGTAGAAGATGAGAAGCTCAAAAAATATTTTGTTAAGTAAATAGGAGTAAAATATTATGCTATATTGAATGTTAGATTAGTTTATGAAATCTAAAGAAATTACTAAAGATTGTTCCATCGGAAGATTGTATTGCATCTTCAAACGAAACAAAAATGTTTGTAAAAAAAAAGTAATAGTAGAAAAGTAGCTATTGTATTCTTAAACTATAGCGTTGTCATTGACCCCAATATTAATCTCCTTGTTTACTGATACAAAATTAGGATTAACACTATTAATGCATCCGTTTATGGTGTAACAGATCTTGTCTTGTTGTAAATATTTTTTTATTTTTTTAATATATAGTTATTAAAAAGTAGTGCCCTGCAAAAGTTTAAACTTTAATGGTCAAAAAACACATATATAAAAATATTAAAAATAAATAAGAACTCAAACATATATGTAAAAATATAAAATATAAATATAGAATATAATAAGAAAAAAATTATTACCTCTTCGTCAACTAATGTTATAGTCATTCATGTGCCTTCATTTCTTCCCTTTTTATATTCTTTTACTAATCTAGCTCCAATTACTAAGACTTTTATTATCCAATGAGAATGATATCATCTTAAGTTATTAATTGCCATAATTTTATTCAAGAAATTCATTTCAAGTTTCATTAAAATATTATCTAAAATAAATTGTGCACAAGAGTTATAATTATAATAATTTATAATTTTATAAAAAAATTTATTTTATGAGACGAAGAGACTACTTTGCTTGAATAGATGAAACTTGCGAATATATGAAGAATGTCAGTTATACATATCACAAAATCTAAATTACATAATATCAATATAAGACTCAATTAAAAGAGATAACGTAGTATCAATATTAGACTCAACTAAAAGAGACAATCTAAGTTAGATTATTTTGAATACAAACAACATGAGACGACATAGAAATTATTATTTTGTATTTTTTTAAATTCACAACATAAAAAGAAATTCATAACATGAAAAAAAGATAATAGATTAACACGAAAACATACAAGATTGGAGATTGAATCAAAAGTGTTGATGTAGTGGAGCTGATGAATTAAATTATGTAATTATAGAAGTGACAAGAATTATAAATCAAAAAGAATTTGAAAGTATAAGAATATTAGGACATTACAATTAAAAAAGGAAAAAAAACTTCTCGTGACTATGAAAAAGAAAAAAAAAACTTTTATCAAAATTTTCCTACCATCAAAAAGGGAAAAAAAGAAGAAAACATTCCAAATCGAAAAGGAAAAAAACTTTCGTGGAAGTTTGTTTGTTTGTTTGTTTGTTTTAAGATTTACACTATAAATAGAGTTATACCAAAAGTAGAAAATCTAATATAATAAAATAAGGTAAAAAAATTATGACTATCAAAAAGGAAAAAAAACTCGATGAATTTTTTTTATTTCTTTTAGACTTACACCACAAATATAGTTATGCTATAAATAAAAAACTTAATATGATAAAATAAAGTGATGAAAATAATTAAAAATAATAATTTTAAATAATAATTATATAAAAATAGTAAATGACAACTTTGTCTATTGCGATTTCTATTAATGAAGAGCAAAAATTTCAACAAATATTTCTAAGGGCCTTTATATTTTTAATATAGTATAGATATAGATTTTCTACTTGTGGCATAAACTCTATTTGTAGTGTAAGCCTTAAAAAAAAATTACACCGCATTACTTTTTCTTTTTGACAGTCACAATTTTTTTCTATCTTATTTTATTATATTAGATTTTCTAATTGTGACATAACTCTATTTGTAATATTAAAAATAAATAAATAAAAGCCCTTCTACGATTTTTTTTTCAATTTAGGAAAGTTTTTTAAAATCCTTTTTCATGGTAGGAAATGTTACAAAAATTTTATTTTCTTTTCTTTTTTTTTTTCTTTTTGATATTTCTTTTCCTTTTGCATTCTCACAATCTTTTCTAAAATAATTTTTTTCCTTTTTAACAGTGATGTTCTAATATTTTTATACTTTCAAATTCTTTTTGATTTATAAGTTCTCCCACTTATATCAAAAGTTTTATAATTGTATAATTTAATTCGACAACTCTTCTACACCTACACGTTTGATTCAATCTCCAACCTTATATGTTTTCGTATTAATCTATCTTTTTCTTTTTGTTCATGTTATGAAATTTTTTTTATGTTGTGAATTTAAAAAAAGATAATAGTAATTGTTATACCAGTTTAAGTTGTTTATAGTCAAAATAATTTAACTTAGATTGTCTCCTTCAATTGAGTCTAATATTGATACTATGTTATCTCCTTTAATTGAGTCTAATACATATATTATGTGATTTAAATTTTGTATTATTTGTAATTGATATTATTCATTCTCTCATACATTCGCAAGTTTCATCTATTTAGGTAAAATAATCTCTTCATCTCATAAAATTTATTTTTAATAAAATTATAAATTATAATAATTATAAACTCTTATGCACAATTTGGTTTAGATAATCTTGCAATGCAATCTGAAAAGGATTTCATGAACAAAATTGTGTTAATGAACAACTTAAGGTAATATGATTCTCATTGGATAGTAAAAGTCTTAATAATTGGGCTGAATTGGTAAAAGATTATAACAAGGGAACAAAGGAAGACACTCGAATGACTATAACATTAGTTGACGAAGAGATAATGATTTTTTTTCTTATAATATTCTATATTTATATTTTATATTTTTACATATATATTTGAGTTCTTATCTATTTTTATTATATATATATATATTGACTGTTAAAGTTTAATTTTTTGCAGGACATAAAAATTCATGCTATATATTTCAAAAATTATATTGAAAAGTGAAAAAAATATTTACAATAAAACAATATCTGTTACATCATAAACAGATACATTAATAATGATGATCCTAATTTTGTATCAGTAAACAAGAAGATTGAGGTTGGATTCAATGACAACACTATAGATTATAAATGCAACAATCACTTTTCTAATGTTACTTTTTCAAATAATTTTTTATTTCGTTTGAAGATGCAATAAAATCTTTTGATGGAACAATCTTTGATAATTTCTTTAGATTTTATCAACTAATCTAACATTTAATGTATGCATAATATTTTACTCCTATTTTCTTAACAATATATTCTTTGTAGGCATAAGCATGAAGGTCGTTAGAAATGTTAATTGAACTTCTTACCCTTTAGTAAAATATTTTACAATAGACAAAATTGTCATTTACTTTTTTCTCAATTAGTTGTTATTTAATTATTATAGATCTTTACTAATTTGTAAAAGATAGAACTCCTGATATTTGCTATTTTAGAATTGATTAAAATTTTGCTTCTTAAATCTTTCCTTATTTGCACTATATTGAAAGTCCTAACATTTAAGACTTTAAAATCAATTACAATTATGTTACCTTATATATCAATCCATTATTTATTAAACTAACTAATTATCCATTACAATATTTTAATATAAAAAATTAAATTAAAGAGTGTAATTTTATTATGTATTAATATGTGAACAGTGCAAGACTTAAAGCTGTATTTATTATGTGGCTTCAGTTGCAAGGCAGATTACTTACTGCTGATAGTTTGTTGAAATGGGGTATGCAAGTAGAGGATAGTTGTAGCTATTATGGAAGCTGTAAAGAGACAAATCAGCACCTCTTTGCTGAATGTGTTGTGACTAGAACTATATGGAATAGGCTATTACAATGATTGCACATACAACAAATTACAAGCTTATCCTGGCCAGATTTCTTACAATGGTTAATTGTGAAGACTAAAGGCAGTAACACTGTTGCTCAAATGATCAAGTTATGCTATGCAGAATTTAGTTACATGGTGTGGATGGAGAGGAATGCTAGGGTGTTTGTCAAGCAGGAACAATCCATAGAAGTGCTAGCTAGGCAAGTAGCTTGTGTTTGTTACTTTCAAGCAACTAGAAAGATCAGAATCCTTTTGGATCAGTATAAGTACTAGCTTATAGGTGATGTGTTAGGTTGAGATAGCAACTGTGAGGATTAGCAGATTGTGTTAATCTGTTTGTTTTGTAATTTTTTCAGTTGGTGATTAATAAGAAACTTTAATTACCAAAAAAAAAGAATTCCTCCTTCTTCTTTTAAAAAAAGTTGTATAATCAAATTTTTTTACAAACACAATATATTTTAAGTTGTTTCAATTAATCAAGTTCTTGTTATTCACTCTCTTTAGTTAAATCTGTACTATTTTCTGTTTCAATTTATGTGAAGTGTTTGACTAAACAGATGGATTAATATAAAATGAAAAATTGAGCTAAAATTATCTCATAAAGGGCAAAATGAAAAGTTCAAAATTAAGTTATTATTAAATACATAAAGTACGAATTGCCGTAGCAAAATATCATTCACCTTTTTACCCTTTTTAGAATAGCGTTCACACTTGACAAAATAGTTATTTAACTATTTTTCTAATATTTATTAACTAAATTTTATGTATTAAATTCTTTCTTATTGAAATATATAGAAAATATTAATATTTATATATACATATAATGCACGCATTTAAGTGCTCATGTAAAGATTACCCTTGTATGATTTAGACTCAAACATAAATGTTATGTTGATATGGTAGACGTTACTCAAGTTATGAATGATTAGCATAGATACTTGAATATAAGTTAATATCTTGGTATATTTGATCTTAGAGTCTCTGTCTACACTCAAAACACTTAGAGTTTTGTAGAAATGTCAGTTGATTAGTTTGACTATAGTCATTTTCTAAAGGTGTCAGTAATACCTCCCAGTCCTAGTTTTCAGTTATCACTTACCAGTTTGTTCTTTAGAAGGTTAAGACGCTTCTAGATAAGCAGCTCTGACCAGTCTTAGAATACTAGTTTTCAATTATTTGGTCTGATAGACTCACAGGGTACTTACAGATAAGTATCCCTGACTTAGTCTAAGATACCAGTTTTGAGCTATCAGCTTAGTAGTCAAATTAGGACTATCTAGTGAGAGTAGGACTTAGCATTGAGAGGACCGGGGTTCCAGTGCATGCAGGTTCCCAGAACTACATTTCCACCGTAGGTTATTAGCTCGAATGGGCCCCAGACAGTGATCTCACAGTCCATGCCTTTATACCCTAGCAAGGTATATTGGGTCCTATCGATGGGGCGTATACATCAAACTCCACGTTTAGCTCACGTGGTTATATGTTGGTTATAGACTCTCCCACTTATTAGTATAGTTTCAGTTCAGTTTAGTACAGTTCAGTTTAGCTCTGTTCAGTCACTCAGCTCCTGGACATGTTTATAACCATCAGTCAAGGTCATTATTAACCATATCAGTTATATCTAAATTTTTGTCAGTATTCAGTATTAGTTGGTCATTTCATGTTATTTCAGTTCAGTTGTTATTTTTCCATGCTTATTGTTTAGCTCACTTACTCAGTACATTCAAAGTACTGATGCATACCTTCTACGCTATATCGTATTATGATACATGCACAGGTTCTCAGTCCCAACATTGTCAATAGTTCCCTCCGACGATCTCAACAGCAACATTAGTTGTGAGTCCTCATCTTTCAAGGACGATATTTGTTTTTCAATTAGTTCTTATTTAGACAGATTTTAGAGTTAGCTGGGGGCTTGTCCCAGTATCTCATCAGTTAGTAGTTGGCTTTCAGACTCAGTTGTTCAGTATTATTTTCATATAAGTTTAATCTTTTCAAACCAATATTTCTTGAATGATTATATTTTGTAAAGCTTATGCTTATGTTTACTCAATTTATGGGTACAATGTTAGACCATGGGTTAGTTTTGGGTCATTTGTGGCACCAATTACCGTGTCCCATCTAGGGTGTAGACTCGAGTTGTGACAAGCTTGGTATCAGAGAATTAGGTTTAGAGTATCCTAGGATGTCTGAAAGCCACGTCACATAGAGTCCTTTTCATGGGTGTGAAGTGCGCCACACTTATGAGGGGAAGGCTACAAAGCGTTTTTAGGAAATTTCTTTTCTTTCATTATTCTTATAGTGTGATAGAGTATAAACTCTAAAGTTTCTCTTCTAACTCGTGCTTTACGGGTTCGCAGAAATGCCTCCCAGAAGAGATAGTGGAAGAGGAAACAGTAACGAGAATCCACCAGCCTCACCAACTCCAGTAGGCCTCCTTAGTGGGCAAGTGACGGAAGCAAAGCTCGAGGATGCCCTTATAGTGTTAATACGGGCCACGACCACTCAGCTTAACTAGCAGGTAGTCGCACCTGTGAACCTTACCAAAGAGACGATAGCTACTAGGGTTTGAAACTTCATAAAACGGAGTCTATATGAGTTTTACAGTCTGAAGCGGATGGAAAGTTCAAGGGAGAAGAAAAGGAGAGTAAGAGAGCAAGGACAGGGGACTCGGGGTATTCCCAATAGAGGATGAATGGTGGACCTCATTTCCAGTCCCATCGGAGATCATCAGCCCCAACACCACTGATAGCCAGTGCTCCAACCAAACCTAGAGTAAGGGAGATTACATACCCAGCTTGCAAGAATAGTGGGAAGAACTATTTGGGAGAATGCATGGCTAGTTTAGGCGGTTGCCTTTGGTGTGGCAAGTCAGGCCATAAAAACAGAGATTGCCCAACAACCCAACGGGCGAAGGTAGAGCCCCCACCATCTCTTCTACAGGCCTGTCAGGTCGCCCAGCTTGCGAGAACTGTGGAAGGAGCCACCCTGGTAACTGTTTATTCGGTAAGAAGATATGTTTTGGATGTGGTCAGTTGGGCCATAGAATAAAGAATTTCCCTATAGATGGACGTGGGAAGACTCAGTCCACCATTCCAGCAACTTGTGCAACTTAGTAGGGCACAACATCTAGTGCAGGTGGCAGACAGCTCCAGATATAGTTGCAGGTATGTTATGAACTTCTCATGTTGATCCTTGCATGTTGTTAGACCCTAGAGCCCCAAAATGGAATAGAAAGTCTTATGATGTATGTTGGAAAGAGATTGTTAATAGATGGTGTGAATTAGCTATGAGTATGAAGTTTTTCATAAATTTTTGAGGTGTAGGAGAAGTCAAGAGTTAGTGGTTTAGCCCAACCTTAAGAAAGATTCAGGAGCCTTAGAATGATGGCTTTAAGCTTAGAGGGAGATGGTAATCTTATGAAACAAGTTGAATCTTGAGTGTGCTAATAGGGGAGTCCCCATACTAGTAGCGATGGGATGCCAATCTCACCAGGATCAGATGATTTCTCTTATATTTCAGTTGAAGCTTTGCTCTATCCATTCTTATGTGGAGACTTTCAGAATTTCTAGATAACTGCTTCAGAAAGCGATCCCAATTTTACTATGCGAATCCTTAAGTCTCAGCTCCATGTCATAAATTAGCTAGGTGTGTTAACTCATGCCCACCAGTATGCTTAGCTCGAACTCAGTCTTTAGAAGTTGCCTTAATGGCTCAGCAGATCAGGTTACCTCATGCATGTAGTCAGTTTAAGATTTCATGAATGATTCATGCTTATAAGTCCCTTACTTTTAGTCAGATCAGATATGATGATAGTTAGTTTAGTATCAGAAAGCAGTTGGAGAATGATAACTCAATCTGTACTAGCTCAATTCTGGTCTGAGGAAATAGTTCCTCCCCAGTAGTCTATATAGTTCCATGTCAGTTTTATGTCTTTCAGTTCATCTCATGTCTTAGTATGCATTTATGATTCAAAAATTCAGTTTAGGCTTGTAGTTTAGCTCGGTGTTAGACACTCCATTAGCATTCAACCCTTATTATTCAGTTCTAGGGATTTAAGCTCTTTCCCTAGCCTTTCATCTCAATCACACCGTCAGTTTCAGCTTCGAATGTTCAATAATTGGGAGGACAGGTCCTTTCCCCAGCTTTTCAGTATGTTTATGCACATTCTTGGATGAATTTTCCTAAAGGGGAGATATTGTAACACCCCAAAAGTCTGTAAGACTATACCCATAACTAGTGAGTTGAGATATTTAAATGCCATGGATTTTTGGGCTAAGTTTGGAACCATTCTAGGTATATGGATAGGTCCAAGACCAATGAATTCTATGGATACTAGGTGTTAATATCAATCCTCAAGGGTGAGAAGTGCAATGGATACAAATTAAGGTCATAAGGAACTTCTAGCACAAAGTTGTGTTGAGAGCCTTCTTACCGATTGAGTTTTCATATAAGTTCTTACAAGGGTCAACTTCAAATAAACATATCTCCCATCTTGCAAAGTGTTTTGAGTGATTCAACATATCAAATTGAAGCTCTTTGGGTCATATTTCCAATTCATCCAACCTTGCATCGATCGGAGTTTGGAGTAAAAAGTTATGAGTAATTTAGTAAAACTGCATCAGATCACAAAATGATTTGTCAGGTGACTCGTTAAGTCACCTAACGACTCGTTAAGTGACCTGTCAAGTGGCAAAAATTTCTGGAAAACTTCAGTTTTAGAGGGGACTTCACGACTGGTTAATTGACCCATTAAGTCACTTAACAACTCGTTAAGTGACTCGTCAAGTGGCAAAATTTGGTGGAAATTCCAGTAGACTTCACGGATCGGACTCCGACTCGTCCAGTACCTTACAAGTCGTAATGTCCCTCATGAGAACTGGCAGGGTCCTTTTTCCTGCAAATTTTCAAGGGTGTTTTCATAAAATCCTAAGCTTAAAACTCCTAAATGACGTCATTTTAGGTACCAGGAGGGATGAATTTAAAGGAAATACCTAGGGTAATCCCTCATTCCATCCATAAACACTCCCAAAATCCTTCTCCCTCTTTTCTCTCAAGGCTCAAGATCACCTTGGGTTTCCTTCAAGGGCTTCAAGAGCCGAATTCTAGTAGAAGATTTCATCAAGCTAGGTATGTGGGACTTCACAAGGATCTTCTTTCATCCATGTGTCCCGATTTTTATGTTAAAACCCTGGTTACTGAATTTTTTAGAAAAGTATGTCTTAAGATCTCAACCTATGCATTATCTCTTGCATGTCTTCCGTGAATTTCAAGACTCTCATGATAAGTAGCAATGTATGTTATGAAATTACTCCGAAGCTCATGATTTAGGTATATGATATGATAGTAGAATGAGTTCTAGAATTTTCCATGAATTAGCACTATTTTCAAGTTATGGCCCTTATGAAATATCTATATGATTTTATCTTGATTTCAATGTATACATTTAAAGTATGGTCTGAGTCTATGAATTTGCATGAATATAGAACCCCTAATTTATATTACACTCTTGGCTCATGATTGTATGAATTTAGTAAGAAAAACATGCCTATGATTTCCCTAGACTCTCAAGTCTCTGGTTAGCTGAAAGTTCCTTAGTCTTGAACCTTATCTTAAATTAGGGTAGATTTTGTATGATTTAGACTCAGACAAAAATGTTATATTGATATGGTAGATGTTACTCAAGTTATGAATGATTAGCATAGATACTTGAATATAAGTTAATATCTTGGTATATTCGATCTTAGAGTCTCAATCAACACTCAGAACACTTAGAGCTTTGTAGAAATGTTAGTTGATCAGTTTGACTATAGTCAGTTTCTTAAGATATCAGTAATACCTCCCAGTCCAATTTTTCAGTTATCAGTTACCAGTTTGTTCTTTAGACGGTTATTACGCTTCCATATAAGCAACTCTGACCAGTCTTAGAATACCACATTTCAAATATCCAGTCTGATAGACTCTCAGGGTACTTCCAGATAAGTATCCCCGACATGGTCTAGGACCCCAGTTTCGAGCTACCAGCTTAGTAGTCAAATTAGGACTATCCAGTGGGAGTAGGACTTAGCACCGAAATATCACGAATCGAACATAGGCCCGGATCATAATACGGGGCAAAGAACCCCGAGAGGCTCCAAGTCGACCCATGACATGAACATAACATCTAACTTATTCATTAAAATGGAAGATCAACATGAATAACATAGCGGAAGTCTGAACAAAACATAACATCTGGATATTAGAGCCTGTATCATGAAATGATACATCAAAAGTATGTGGTCAGTACATGAAATATACCGAGTATGCAATGTAAGTAAAACCACTAAGTAAATAAAATAATTAAATCATGCATATAATATAACATAATCAAGATAAGATTATGAGAGTAGGCTTGCATGCTATTTTCTTAAATCATGATCTGAACATAATTGAACATCATAACTTAATCGAATGACCCAAAGCTAAAAACTGATAATCATAGTAAAACTGAACATTGGGTTAAACCTGCAACAAATATAATATCATGACTGATGTACATGCATAACTGAAATCATGACGAACAATGGGAGACTCATCATATAACCGACATTACCACGATAGAGCTTACGTGGTCCCGACTATCACACTCAAGTGGGCAGAGCTGTCCAAAGCCTTTCCAGGGCTAAGGGCGCTACCATGATATCGATATCAAGATGAAGGCCTCTTGGGGGCAGGGAAAGCTCACAAGGGAGGTCCCAAATAATCTGAACATACCTTCGTTGGTGCGTAGTTTTGAGGGATAGGGTTGACTGACCCTTAACCTATTCGGTGCTAGACATTAATCCCAAAACCATGCATATGCTCTCCATCATTTTTAAATGAAGCTGACTATCATCTAGTGATGAAGATGAGTAATAACATACATGCATAAATCTGAAATCAAAATGTGAGGAGCCTTGGCTCACACCATACCACAAGCTGAACATAAATGGGAGTTTTAACTCCAAAACTATGTGGTAAGCTAATTCATGAAATCATAAAGACATACTTGATCATATGGGCTTGCCCATTATTTATCATGCTTGAAATCAACTTGATTCACTTTGAAATCATGATGATAAACATAGGTAATTTGAAATCATACTTTCTTCATAACATCTCGTCATGCTTGTACACATACTTCATAAATCTCAACTTTCATGAACTTTCATGGATGGGCATCATAGTTTAGAAAACTTGAAAACATAATTTATAATTTAAATCATTGTAAAATCTGCCCATTAATCATAATTCATCATTTAAAACATGCTTAGATCTTACCTATGATTGAAACTTAGGAATTCATGCATTGGGTAAAGGCCCCATGGAATCATCAATTAGAACATCATGAATTGAGAGGGAATTGGGAATGGGTGTGGACTATTGCACCCATTCATAGCCTTACATACCTGAAGGGATCTGATTTTTACCACTTCCTTGATAGCCCAAAGAGAATAGAGGAAGAACTTTGAAGAACTAGGCTTGATCACCTCTCAAACTTCTAAACTTGCATGCATGAATTTGGATAGGCTTAGAATGACTTAAAACTTCTTAAAATACTCTATTATGAACTTAAAACAACGTAGTTTAGGCCTTAGGAACTTAGGAATTACGGAAAAACCCTTAATGAACTCACAGAGAAAAAAAAGACTGCTAGTCCCAACGAGGGACTGGACGAGCCGTTGCCAGTGACTACGACTTGTGGTCACCTCCCGTCACCCTCACTGCCAAAAACATTTAATCTTTAACCTACTGCTGACCATGACCCACTCCATGAATCATGGCATTGACCACGACTCGTGGTGACTATTCGTTAGGTTCACTGCCTGCTCTTCCTCCATCCTTCAACTGCTTTTGACCATGGGCCACCCAATGAATCGTGGTGTTGACCACAACTCATGGTCACACCCGTGGCCAACTCCCACCTAAAAATTTCAACTATGACCAGACCCCTCCCCACGAGTCACTTAATGACTCGTGGTGTTCCTGATCGGTTACTAGACGACTCGTCTTGTGACCTAGTGCAGAAAATCCTTATTTCTCCATTTCAACTCTCAGGTCTGATCTTAGGGTTTTTGGGTATTAAAATATCTCCCCCTTGGGGAAATTAATGCTTGAATATGGAAAAACATACAAAAAAGCAGAGAAATGCAATCATCATACTCAAATACTGAACATACATACCGAAAACTGACGGAGTGGCTGACTCCGATTTGAACTACATGACTAAACTGAATTCCTGAATCACACATACATCCATTTACATCAAAGAAACTGGGGCACCTGAGCTGAACATGAAACTGAATAGAGTACCAAGGAGGAAACTGATACCTCAAGCTGAAATTGAGTTGGAAGGGAATAGATGTTGGTATTTAGCCATCATATCTGCTTCGGCTTCCCATGTAGCTCCCTCAACATGCTGATTCCTCCAGAAAACCTTGACTGAAGCTACTTTTTTGTTTCTTAGCTTGCGAACCTGACGATCCAGTACCTCCACCGAAACCTCTTCATAACTAAGGCTGTCTTTCACATCGACACTATCCAACGGAACAACTAGATCTGGACACCCAAATACTTCTTTAAGAGAGATACATGGAAAACTGGATGGACTAAAGCTAATTCCGAGGGCAACTCCAACTCATATGCTACCTTGCCAACCCGTTTCACAATCTGGTACAGGCCAACATAATGGGGATTAAGTTTCTCTTTCTTTTCGAACCTCATCACTCTCTTCATGGGAGACACCTTTAAAAACACCCAATCATCGACTTCAAACTCAAGTTCTCTCTTCCTCACATCCGCATAGAATTTTTGGCGACTTGGAGCTGTTTTCAAATTGTCCCTTATAAGCTGAACTTTCTCCATAGTCTCATGGATTGAATTTGGATAGCCTCACCGACTTCAAACCAACTAATATGTGATCTACATCTTCGCCCATAGAGAGCCTTAAACAGAGCCATCTAAATGCTGGAATGATAGCTATTGTTATACGTAAACTCAACGAGAGGCAAATGATCATCCTAACTACCTTTAAAGTCAATCACACATGCTCTTAACATGTCCTCGAGAGTATGAATAGTCCGCTCCGCCTGATCATCGATTTGCGCGTGAATAGGTAAATCAATCATTTGTCCTTGAGGATCCGACATTAATCCTCATACCTACTAATTGATGTACCTGAGATGCATTTCCTCTAGCTATCGAGAAAGACATTATATGAACTAAATTAAAAGGGTCAGTCATTCTAAAGTTCAGATTCATTTCTTGTAGGAAATATTCACTTGTAGCATACCATATTTCAATGGATTGACCTAATTTTTCTACCGCATGTACATTCCCATAATGATGGTGTTTTTCCAAAATCAAACATCGTTATTCAGCATCTTGAACTAGCCATCCCTTAAAAGGTATTGTTAAAAGATCATCAATTGCTAATGAAATGGATGTAGCAGTAGCTTGTTGGAACCCCAAAGTTTTTACTTGATCCAGGATATGTGATGTATATGCCATTCCGAAGTGCTCCATTAATCTACTAATAAGTCATTTTATGGAAGTTCCTTCTATCGCTTTATTGTGAAAGACCAGATTAGCCCGTCCTGCCATAAGTACCTCCATATTCCGCTGAGTAGGATTCGACAATGGGTTTGAGTCAGTGATTTTAAAACTTCCTTTTATCAATCTTGATTCACGTATAAATTTTAGAACTATGGACCTAAATGAATTGGAGAGCCCCGAAGTCCTATGGTATCATAGAATTACGTTAGGTACCATATGAATAGGCTCGAGAAAACCCCTGTATAGCTTCTTTGATTTCTTGATAAAGAGCAATATGACCAACAGTGGTTCGAATGTATATAAAAAGGATTTGGTTTTTTAGACTTATTACTATTAGATAGTGTGAAATCTCATAAAAAGTACCTAAAGATTCATTGTGAACTTCGATGGGAGTTTCTCTTGAAGAAATAACACATTGATCTAGTTTCCACTGGAGCCACAAAGGACTATCTAAATTGATTCGTTTCTGCCGATAAGCCCCAGTTGCATCATAGGAATTCAAAAAAAAGGGTTCTTTCGTATACTTATAGTAACTATTGTCACTTCTTTTTTGATTTTGATAATTTCTGTGATTACATGGATTATATCTATTTACATAAATCCCTCGATGATTTTTGCTCATTAATACATAGAGTACAATAAACATATCTTGCGTTGGTACGAAAACGGGATCCCCAATAGCTGGAGACAAAATATTCATATGAGAAAACATAAGTAAACGGGCCTCTACTTGAGCCTCCAAGGATAAAGGTACATGAACAGCCATTTGATCTCCATCAAAATTGGTATTGAATCCCTTGCAAACTAATGGATGTAAACAAATAGCGCGCCCCTCCACTAATATGGGCTAGAATGCATGTATGCCTAATCTATACAGGGTGGGTGCTCTATTCAGCAATGCAGGATGTCCCTGCATAACTTCTTGAAGGATTTCCCATACAATCAACTCTTTTTCTTGAATTTTACTCTTAGCAACTCCTATGTTCAAAGCACTATGTTGTCTAATTAGACCATGAATTACAAATGTCTGGAAAAGCTCTATTGCTATTTCATGAGGCAATCCACATTGATGTAATAAAAGTGAAGGACCCACGACAATGATAGAATGTCATAAGTAATTGACTCATTTTCCAAGCAGCGTCTCATGAAGTTTCCCTCTCTACCTTCAATGACATCATAAAATGACTTGTAAACTTTATTATGACCGTCCCTCATTGGTTGTCCCAGATTCCATTATCAAGAAGTGTATCCACGACTTCTTGTACTAGTTTCTCCTGACACATTACTAATTCTCCTGGTGTAGATCTACTTATTGTTAATACCCATAAGTAGATAGATATTTATGATGTATCGAAATGCATCGAAACCCTGGTAGTAAAAAAAGTGGGATGCTGTATTTCCAAGATTTTATTTCGTATTTGAATAAACCTTGTAAACATAAGAAAGTGGACTTTTTAGTTATGGGCCTAGCAAAAGAAAAATTGGGATAGGATTTTATAGGATCTCCCCCCCTCAAAATAGGACGTGAAAGTTTCCTTACATCCGGCTCAAGTAGGTACACCAAATAAGGAAAGGAGTTCTCATTTTCAAACTCTAGAAAACCCCAAAATAAAAAGCTCTACTCCTCACTCAAGTTCTCAATGAATACGAAACAAGATTTTAATGATTCCGTCTTCTATTATGTAATGCCCCGGAAACTCAAAATCTAATTTCGGGACTTAAATTAAAAAAATCTAAAAAACTGCAGAAATTTTGTAGAACGACCCACTTAATGAGTAGTTAAGGGACCCAACAACTCATTAGGACAACCATGAAAAGGATGTCTAAGAAAAGTCAATGTTCCCAATGGGCGACCTCATGAGTCGTGGTCAGGTCCCACGACTCGTTGAGTCACTCATTGTTAGGCCAGAATCCAGAAACTTGAGAAGTTGGTAGTGTTCTTGACAGTTGGTCACCACGAGTCGTCATCTGTGGGAACAACTCGTTGAGTGATCCGTTACCAGCCTTGTATTATTTTCCCAGGGGGTGAGACAGTGTGGTCGACGGCTGGTGACCACGAGTCGTGTCCGGTGACCACGAGTCGTGTCCAGTGACCACGACTCATTAAGTCACTCGAAATCCACTTGACTCTAAGGAAAGGAGCGAGCAAGACTATCTTGGTGAATGCATGGTCATCCATTGGAGATTCAAAGCAATGTACCTGAAGGGCATGACCATGAGTCATTTTTAGATGCCAAGACTCGTTAGGTCACCCGTTAGGGGCACCTGACAGTTTTTCCCAGCGAATGTCTAAGGGCTATTTAGTAATTTCCTACCCTCCCAAGCTCTAAATCACGTCATTTTGAACGTAAATTCAGATTATTAGAGGGTTGGGATGGTTCCTTCCCTCATTCTCACGCTTTCTCTCAGGAAATTATCGAAGGTTCTCTCAAGAAACTCTCAACCAAGTGTAGGGTTTTCCTCCGTTGTAGCAATTCAAGTCTCCTTCTTCAAGAAACCTCAAATCAGGTATGTGGGGTTTTAGCAAGGGGATTGTTCTCCCCTTGTGCCCCCCAAATCCTCCTCAATCTCCTCTATCAGTTTTAAGCCCTGAGTTTTCGAGTATAAAAAGGATTCATGTTTATGTTCGTTGATTCCACTTAGAACATTGTTCATGTATATTGTTGATATGATCCACATAAATTCCTTTTCAAATTGTCAGTGTTTATACAGAACTGAATCTAAGCCCCAACTTTCGAGTGTGATCTTTTTATTAAACTTCCTCTAGTGAGGGGAGAATGTTTTGGGTTGAACTTTCTAAAATTTCCTATATATATATATATATATATATATATATATATATATATGTTGAGTAAATATTCCATTAATGAGAATGACTTTAGCCCTGTTGAGTGAAATTCCTAGAATTCTTGAAATTTTTCTATATTATGAAATTCCCGTATTGTTGGGATAAGTTGAGTTCTCTATTAGCTACTAGTAGTTCAAACTAGTTAGAGCGTAAAGTCTCTTTAGAATCTTTCAAAAAATTCTCAACTGATCAGTTTGACTTTAGTCTTATTCGAGGTGTCAGTGGTGCCTCTCAGATATCAGAATCAGACTCAGATTATAGTTTTGGTCCGTTACGCAGTCATGACATTCTAGCATATAGCTTTGACCAGCCCCAGGACCCTAGTTCAGTTACAACTTGTTCTTAGACGCTTAAGATGCTTCCAGACAAGCAGCTTTGACCTGTCTAGAATCTAGTTTCAGAATCTGGTCCGATAAGACTCTCAGAATACATGTAGTTATATGTCCCTGACTAGTCTTGGACCCCAATTTCGAGCTATCAACTTAGTAGTTCAATTTAGGTTTTCCAGTGGCAGTTGAACTTAACACCGAGCGGGCGAGGTTCCGCGCACCCAGGTTCCCAAAACTACGTTGCCAGCATAGGGTACAATATTACTTGGCTTGATTTGCCCTAGACTTTTGTGATCACTCAGTTCATGCCTTTATACCCTGGCAAGGTATACTGGGTCCTACCAGTGGGGTGTATACATCGGACTCCATGTCTAGCTCACATGGTTATATGTCGGTTATAGACTCTCTCACTAGTCAGTCTAGTCCAATTTTAGATTAAGTAGCTCAGTTTAGTATAGTATCTCAGATTTAGTATTTTAGACTTAGGACAAGTTCTTGACCATCAGACAGGGTCATCTTGACCATTTCAGATTATATTAGTAGTTCAGTTCAGCTTACCTGTTGGTCATTGCGTGTAATTTCAGTTCAAACTTTATATTCAGTTATGTTTCTCCCACTTAGTACATTCAAAGTACTGACGCATACTTTTATTCTGTATCGTTTCATGATACAGCTGCAGGTTCTCGGACTCAGCACCGTTAGCTGTCGCAGATCAGATTCTTCGCCTTAGCTGTGAAGTGTGAGTCCTCATCATCCGAGGGCATTATTTCTTCCTTTCAGTCATTTATTAGTTTCAATTAGACTTTGAGTTAGCTGGGGGCTTGTCCCAGCAACTCCTCAGTTAGATGGCTTTCAAACATATATGGTTTTCATATTTATCAGTATTATTCAAAATGTTTTAAACTTTATGTTCTTAGATTCATTTTTCATAAATTCTTTATGATATTGTTTCAAAGTTCCGCTGTGCATGTTTACTCAGTGTGCTAGTGAATGGTAGACCTAGGGTTGACTTAGGGTCATATGTAACTTCAAGTACCGTGTTACGTCCAGGGTGTAGGCTCGGGGCGTGACAAACTTTGTATTAGAGCCCTAGGTTTAGAGTATCCTTTAAATGTCTAAAATCCACATCGAGTAGAGTCCTTTTCATGGGTTTGAAGTGCGCCACACTTATGACGAGGAGGCTACGAGATGTTACTAGGAAAACTCTTTTTTGTTCATATTCTAATTCATGTGTTAAAGTTCAATTCCAGAAATGCCTTTCTAATTCGTGCTCTATTTTGTTTCAGTGAACCATGCCTCCCAGATGTGGTAACGGAAGAAGGGCCAGTAATGCCAACAGACTTGCCCCACCAGTCCCGACAACTCCTCAAGATGATTCGGTTTTTACTGCAAAGTTCAGAGCCGCCATTCAATTGCTGGCTATGACCATGACCAATCAGGTGAATGAGTAGGTTGTGTCGGTGAACCCAAACGGGTCTAGAGCGGTGGCAAGGGTACCGAACTTTACCCATATGAACCCTCCGTTGTGAGTATTGACCTAGCTATCTATTAGCTTAAAGGGGTAGCCCGGGTTTGGTATGAGCAGTGGAAGGAGGGGCAACCAGTGGGAGTAGGACGGATGGAGTGGGAGGAGTTCCACACAGCTTTCCTGGATAGGGTTTTCCCTCGGGAGCTGAGGGAGGCTAAGATCATAGAGTTTATGAACCTACGACAGGGCAACCGGACAGTGGAGGAGTATGCTCTGGAGTTTACTAGACTATCAAAGTATGCTCCAGAGATGGTGGCCGAGCCGAGGGCCGCATGCTGAAATTCGTAAATGGAGTATCTAGTCTGGTCCTCAAAGAGTGCAGGACGGAAATGCTAATCAAGGACATGGACCTCTCTAGCTTAATTGTGTATGCCCAATAGATTGAGGTAGAGAAGACGAAATATATCGAACGTAAGAACAAGTGGGCAAGAACTGGTCATTCAGATTTTGACTACCAGAGATCTGGTGGTGGTAGCTGCCCACAACAGCAACAACAACAACAACATCAGAGGGCCCCAACACCTAGCTCAGCTAGCGCCCCAATCTTTCGGTACCGCCAGGATCGGAGGGGTGGGTCATCTGGCACTCAGTCTCAGGCCCACAGTACAGGGAACAAGTATCTAGCTTTTTCCAAGTGTGGTGGGAATCACCCAGGAGAATGCCTTCAGGGACGAGAGGGCTGCTTTGGGTATGGACAACGTGGGCACATGCTTAGAGAGTTCCAGTCAGCAGGGCGAGGGAGATCACAATCCACTACCTCAGAAGCTCCAGTAGGCCAACCAGCTCAGTAGGCCAACTCATCAGGTACAGATGGTGGTCAGCGCCAGAATCGTTTCTATGTTCTATCTTCTCGTCAGGATCAGGAAATCTCACCTGACGTAGTTACTGGTATGTTATGTCTCTTCCATCTAGACGTGTATGGCCTCTTAGATCCAAGAGCTACTCTTTCTTTTGTGACTCCTTATATAGTGGTTCAGTTCAATATAAGTCCACAGGTCCTCTCAAAACCATTCTCAGTCACCACCCCAGTTGGCGAGTTAGTTAGAGCCAGCCGGGTATATAGAAATTTCCCAATATCAGTCTTGAACAAAGAAATTCCAACTGATCTCGTAGATCTAGACATGGTCGACTTCGACCTTATTCTCAGCATGGATTGGTTACACTCCTGCTATGCCTCAGTTGATTGTAGAACTAGAGTTGTCAAGTTCCAGTTTCCTAATGTGCCAGTTTTAGAATGGTGGGGAAACAGTTCCGCGCCTAAGGGTAGGTTTATTTCCTACCTTAAGGCCTAGAAACTCATTTCCAAACGATGTATATATCATCTGGTTCAGATTAAGGATTCCATCTCTGAGACCCCAACCATTCAGTCAGTTCCAGTTGTTAGCGAGTTCCCAGATGTATTTCCTGAGGATCTTCCCGGAGTTCCCCCTGAACAGGAAATAGACTTCGGGATAGATCTCCTCCCAAATACTCAGCCCATTTCCATCCCTCCACACAGAATGGGTCCAGCTAAGCTTAAGGAGTTGAAGGAGCAGCTAAAAGATCTTCTTGACAAGGGTTTTATCAGACCTAGCATCTCTCCCTAGTGTGCTCCAATGCTATTTGTGCGTAAGAAAGATGGTACCCTCAGAATGTGCATAGATTACCATCAGCTGAACAAAGTCACAATTAAGAACAAGTACCCTCTGCCTAGAATTGATGACCTGTTCAAACAGCTTCAGGGAGACAGTTGTTTCTCGAAAATAGATCTCAGGTTGGGGTATCATCAGCTAAGGGTCATAGAGTGCGACATACCGAAAAAAACATCCAAAACTCGGTATGGTCATTACGAGTTTGTGGTGCTGTCTTTCGGGCTAACAAACACCCCAGCAACCTTTATGGACTTGATGAACAAGTATTCAAGCAGTACTTGGATATGTTCATCATTGTCTTTAGCGATGACATCCTAGTATACTCCAGAAATGATGAAGAACATGCCAACCATACGAGATTAGTGTTACAGACCCTCAGAGACCGCCAGTTGTTCGCCAAGTTCAGCAAGTGCGAATTCTAGTTGAAGTCTATGACCTTCTTGGGTCACGTGGTCTCGGGTGAGGGAATACAGGTAGATCCTCATAAAATAGTAGCAGTGAAAGATTGGCCCATACCTACCTCTCCGACAAAAATTAGGAGTTTTCTGGGTCTAGCCGGTTACTACCGACAGTTTGTGGAAGGTTTCTCCTCTATAGCCTCTCCTCTGACTAAGTTATCTCAGAAGAAAGTGAAATTTTAGTGGTCAGATGTGTGTGAGAAAAGCTTTTAGGAGTTAAAGACTCTACTCACTATTGCTCCGGTTTTGACCTTGACAGAAGGAACAGAGGGGTTAGTTGTTTATTGTGATGTTTCTAGAGTCAGACTCGATTGCATTTTGATGTAGCGAGGCAAAGTGATAGCCTATGCCTCCAGACAACTCAAGGTCCATGAGAAGAATTATCCAACTCATGACTTGAAGTTGGCAGCGGTGGTGTTTGCGCTAAAGATATGGAGACACTACTTATATGGAGCTCACGTAGATGTATTTATAGATCACAAGAGTCTTCAGTACGTGTTCAGCCAGAAGGACCTAAACCTCTGACAGATAAGGTGGTTAGAGCTCTTGAAAGATTATGACATAAGTGTACTGTATAACCCGGGCAAAGCCAATGTGGTGGCTGACGCCCTAAGAAGGCGGTCTATGGGAAGTGTAGCTCACATTGAGGAAGGCAAGAGGGAGCTAGCAAAAGAAGTTCACAGGCTAACCCGGTTAGGGGTGCAGTTGGTGAATTCAGCTGAAGGTGGCGTGGTAATGCAAAGCGGGTCGGATTCATCCTTGGTAGTAGAAGTTAAGTCCAGACAAGATGAAGATCCAGTTCTACTTAAACTTAAAGAAACAGTCCTCAAAAAGGAGGTTGAGGCTTTCTCCCAAGGGGGATGGGGTGCTTTGTTACCAGGGTAGATTGTGCGTGCTGGATGTTGGTGAGTTGAGACAACAGATATTGGCTGAGGCACACAGCTCGAGATACACCATTCACCTTGGTTCTACCAAAATGTACCGCCATTTGGGGGATATTTACTGGTGGAACGACATGAAAAGGGATATCGCTGAATTTGTAGATAAGTGCCCAAACTGCCAGCAAGTCAAAGTAGAACACCAGAGACCAGGAGGTATGACTCAGGATATTAGCATATCCACTTGGAGGTGGGAAGAAGTAAATATGGACTTCATTACGGGCCTACCTCGGAATCGTCGACAACATGATTCAATCTGGGAGATAGTCGATAGGATAACTAAGTCTTCTCACTTCGTCCCAGTCAAAACAATAGATAAAACTGAGGACTATGCTAGAATTTATATCCGAGAGCTCGTTAGACTTCATGGGGTGCCTGTATCCATCATTTTAGACAGAGGTACGCAGTTCACCTCTCACTTCTGGAAGTCCTTTCAAAAGGGACTTGGTACTCAGGTCAAGCTCATCACATCTTTTCACCCGCAGACAGATGGGCAAGCTGTGCGAACTATTCAGACCCTATAAGATATTCTAAGAGCATGTGCGATCGATTTTAAGGGCAGTTGGGTCAACCATCTGCCTCTTATTGGGTTTGCATACAACAAAAGCTATCACTCTAGTATTTAGATGGCCCCGTTCGAGGCAATATATGGTAGGAGGTGCAGATCTCATATAGGGTGGTTTGAGGTTGGAGAAGCTACCTTGATAGGGCCAAACTCAGTTCATGAGGCAATGCAAAAAGTTCAACTAATTCAGGAAAGATTGAAAATAGCTCAGAGCCGCCAGAAATCTTATGCAGATGTGCAGAGAAGAGAGTTGTAGTTCATAGTTGATGATTGGGTTTATCTAAATATATCACCCATGAAAGGGGTGATGAGATTCGGGAAGAAAGGCAAGCTAAGTCCTGGTATGTAGGACCTTATAGAATTCTGAGGTGTATTGGTAATGTGACATACAAGATAGAACTGCCTACAGAGTTAGCAGTTGTGCACCCAGTCTTCCATGTGTCACTTTTGAATAAGTGCATCGGAGACCCAACATCAGTTGTGCCATTGGGAAGTGCGGAAATAAAAGATAGCCTCTCATATGAGGAAATACCAGTCTAGATCCTTGACCGTCAAGTGCGTAAGCTGAGGAACAAGGAAATAGCTTCAGTCAAAGTCTTATGGAGAAATTAGCAGGTTGAGGGAGCTATGTGGGAGGTCGAAGCAGATATGATGGCCAAATACCTGCACTTGTTCCCGACCGGCTCCACCATAGCTTGAGATATTAGTTTTGACCCTAGAACTCAATTTAGTTTTCATAACTCAATTCAGCAGTTCAAGTCTCTTTTCTGTTTGTGAATGTATGTGTGAAAAGTAAATTCAGTTTAGTTATGTATTTTGAATCGGAGGTAGTCATTCTAGCAGTTTTGGAGTTAAATGAGAAATATTTGGAAACTTTGATTGCTATTTTTCTGGTTCCTATGTGTTCTCTAACATTTGAGGATGAATGTTTACTAGGGGGAGATATTGTAATGCCCCAGAAACGCAAAATCTAATTCCGGTACTTAAATCAAAAAAATCTGGAAAATTGCAGAAATGTTGCAGAACGACCCACTCAACGAGTCATTAAGGGACCCAACAACTCGTTAGGACAACCGTGAGAAGGATGTCTAAGAAAAGTCAGTGTTCCCAACGGGCGACCTCACGAGTCGTGGTCAGGTGCCACGACTGGTTGAGTCACTCATTTTCAGGCCAAAATCCAGAAACATGAGAAGTTGGCAGTGTTCTTGACAGGTGGTCACCACGAGTCGTCATCAGTGGGAACAACTCGTTGGGTGACCCGTTACCAGCCTTGTATTATTTTCCCGGGAGGTGAGACAGTATGGTTGACGGCTGGTGACCATGAGTCGTTAAGTCACTTGTGGTCACCAACTGGAGATTCCAAGAAGTGTACATAACGGGCATGACCATGAGTCGTTTTCAGACGCCACGACTTGTTAGGTCACCCGTTAGGGGCACCTGACAGTTTCTCCCAGCGAATGTCTAAGGGCTATTTAGTAATTTTCTACCCTCCCAAGCTCTAAACCACATCATTTTGAACGTAAATTCAGACTTATTAGAGGTTTGGGGTGGTTCCTTCCCTCATTCACGCTTTTGCTCAGGAAATTATTGAAGGTTCTCTCAAGAAACTCTCAACCAAGCATAGGGTTTTCCTCCATTGAAGCAGTTACAGTCTCCTTCTTCAAGAAACCTCAACTTAGGTATGTGGGGTTTTTGCAAGGGGATTGTTCTTCCCTTGTGCCCCCAATATCCTCCTCAATCTCCTCTATCAGTTTTAAGCCCTGAGTTTTCGAGTATGAAAAGGATTCATGTTTATGATAGTTGATTCCACTTAGAACGTTGTTCATGTATATTGTTGATATGATCCCATAAATTCCTTATCAAATTGTCAGTGTTTATACAAAACTGAAAAGCCCCAACTTTCGAGTATGATTTTGTTTATTAAACTTCCTCTAGTGAGGGGAGAATGTTTTGGGCTGAACTTTCTAAAATTTCCTATATATATATATATATATATGTTGAGTAAATATTCCATTAATGAGAATGACTTTACCCCTGTTGAATGAAATTCCTAGAATTCTTGAAATTGCTCTATATTATGAAATTCCCATATTGTTGGGATAAGTTGAGTTCTCTATTAGCTGCTAGTAGTTCAGACTAGTTAGAACGTAACATCTCTTTAGAACCTTTCAGAAAATTGTCAACTGATCAGTTTAACTTCAGTCTTATTTCGAGGTGTCAGTGGTGCCTCTCAGATGTAGAATTAGACTCAGATTATATTTTTGGCCCGTTAGGCGGTCGTGACACTCTAGCATATAGCTCTGACCAGCCCCAGGACCCCAGTTCAGTTACAACTTGTTCTTAGATGGTCACGACGCTTCCAGACAAGCAGCTCTGACCAGTCTAGGATCTAGTTTAAAAATTTGGTCCGATAACACTCTCAGGGTACATGCAGTTATATGTCCCTGACTAGTATTGGACCCCAGTTTCGAGCTATCAGCTTAGTAGTTTAGTTTAGGTTTTCCAGTGTGAGTATAACTTAGCACTGAGCAGGCCGGGGTTCCAGCACACCCAGGTTTCCAAAACTACATAGCCAGCATAGGATACAGTATTACTTGGCCTGATCGGCCTCAGACTTTTGTGATCACTCAGTTCATGCCTTTATACCCTGGCAAGGTGTATTGGGTCCTGCCTGTGGGGTGTATACATCAGACTCCATGTCTAGCTCATATGGTTATATGTCGGTTATAGACTCTCCCACTAGTCAGTCCAGTCTAGTTTCAAAATAAGTAGCTCAATTCAGTACAGTATCTCAGATTTAGTGTTTCAGACTTAGGGCATGTCCTTGATCATCAGAAAGGGTTATCTTGACCATTTCAGATTATATTAGTAGTTCTGTTCAGCTTACCTATTGGTCATTGCGTGTCATTTCATTTTAGACTTTATATTCAATTATGTTTCTCCCACTTACTCAGTACATTCAAAGTACTAATGCATACTTTTATGCTGTATCATTTCATGATATAGCTGCAAGTTCTCAGACTCAACATCGTTAGTTGTCGCAGATCAGATTCTCCGCCTCAGCTGTGAAGTGTGAGTCCTCATCATCCGAGGGCATTATTTCTTCCTTTCAGTCATTTATTAGTTTTAGTTAGACTTTGAGTTAGCTGGGGGCTTATCCCAGCAACTTCTTAATTAGATGGATTTCGGACAAATATGGTTTTCAGATTTATCAGTATTATTCAAAATGTTTTAAACTTTATTTTCTCAGATTCGTTTTTCATAAATGCTTTATGGTATTGTTTCAAAGTTCCGTTGTGCATGTTTACTCAGAATACTAGTGAATGGTAGACCTAGGGTTGACTTGGGGTCATATGTGACTTCAAGTACCGTGTTACGTTCAGGGTGAAGGCTCGGGGCGTGACATATTAATTCTTTATTCAAATTCAATTCCAACAAATAAAATAGAAAATTCTTGAGTAGTCTACTTCCCTTTGAATGATAAGTCCCTTAACTATTAATAATTAAAGGAATATCTTGGAACCCATAAGGTATTTACTTGTCTATATATTGTTCCATTCAATCTTTTAGGTCCCGACTTCACCTTGATGGTTAGGCCACCACACCCTTAAAGTCAATACGCGATAGATAGACTCCTGGAACCATGAAATGTTTGCTTACTTGAACATAATTTCTTTCCACGAAAAGAAAGGAAATGGTTCATTCCACAAAATAAAAAGCCTTTTTTACGAGGTAAAAATAGAAATTCCTCTTTATTTGATCTGTTACGAAATCGACCATAGATCAATTCCCTTTTTATTTGGGAGTATTGACTACACCCCGATTCTGAGCTTCATGTTATTCTTTCCAAGTGACATGTCAGGTCCAGGGCATCCCAATTGGATTGACTGGGATGAAAGTTTCTCTTTCGAGTTTGAAAAATTAGAATTTCGATCAAATCACACATTGCAGTATACTAGGCCTTTTAATTCTTTAAGAGGTTTATCTAAAATATTCGCAATATAACTAGGAAGACGTTTTATATACCACACATGGGTTACTAGGCATGTGATTTTGATATATCCCATTTGATACCTTCATATCCAAGGATCAACAAATTCGACTCCACACTGTTCACAAAATTTTGGGTCTTCTTTTTCATCTCCGGTTACTTGAAAATTTCCACAAGCACAAATTCCTATTTTTATAGGACCAAAAATTCTTTCACAAAATAATCCATCTTTTTTCAGTTTATTAGTTTTGTAATGAAAAGTATAGGGTTTTGTTATCTCTCCAACTATCTCTCCATTAGGCAGGATTTTTGTTGCCCAAGCACTTATTTGTTAAGGAGAAACTGATCCAATTCGAAGCTGTTGATGTTTACATCGATCGATCATAAAGAAAAATTATTATTCATTTCGATTAAACTTCCTTCCTATTAATCTAGAAGTTCTTCTCAGATACAAGTAAATGATTCAGTTCCAGAGGTAAAGATTGTAGTTCTCGAACGAGCAATCGAAAAGATTCTGGAGCATCTTTGGGATTAGGTATTGTTCCTCCAATGATCATAGTACCAAGTACTTCCTGGTGAGCTCTAATATGATCCGATTTATAAGTAAGCATCTCTTGTAAAATATGAGCAACCCCAAACCCTTCTAGAGCCCACACCTCTATTTCTCCTACCCGCTATCCCCCCTGTTTGGCTCTTCCTTTAAGGTGTTGTTGTGTAACAAGCGCATAATGTCCACTGGAACTCCCATGGATTTTATCATCATCTTGATGAATTAATTTCAAGATATAAGTCTTTCCTAGTATAACGGGTTGTTCAAAAGGATTCCCTGTCCTTCCATAAAATATTTGCTTTTTCTTGGATATTAAGGTTCAAATACCCATGAATTCACTATTATCTTACTGACTTCATATAATTTAGAAAACACTAGTTTTCTCGAAGCTTCTTGTTCATATCTCTCATCAAAAGGTGCTTGATCTTGGGCAGAATTGCATGCCCAAGTGATACTCAAATGCTTTATTTTGACTTGTTTATCTATCGTTATGCGTACATTCTCATGTGATTTTTAGTTAAATGTGAATTTATACTAACCAACATGATTAGTGTTGTTTTTCAGGTAAAAGGAAAGTTTGGAAGCTAATATACATGTTGGTGAAAATTGGGAATGGACTTGGAAACAAGGAGTGGAAAATGACAAGGGAGAGCACCAAAAATAAGGGCTCCGCGATGGAGCCGTGTCACACTGCCATCGCGGAGGCATTCTGCCACAGATGAAATAATTTTGGCAATTTCCAGTGAGGGTGCGTGATAGCACCGTGGCACGGGGGCAAGGCTCCGAGATGCAAGTCGTGCCACGTTGAGGTGCAATTGCTGGGGAGCCGACTTCCAGTGAGGGTCCGCGATACCCCCGTGGCACGGAGGGAGTGCTCTGCGATACATTCCGTTCCATGTTGCTTGTTACTCCGGGAAAAATTCTCAATAGTATAAATAGCACACTTAGATTTTATTTTAATCACTCTAACTTGGTTGAGCAAGAACGTGGGTTACAGGCAGTTGAGAGGATAAAAATTCTAGGGTTCTTCTCTATCTCTTTCTCTTTTATCTCAATTGTTTGTATGAATTCTACTTATTTGATGATGTTTAATCCACAAATGAGTGGCTAATTCACTTCTTGCTGAGGTTAAGAACAATTGTAGTGGAAGGTAATTGTGGTTCATTTCAGTTTTCATCTTTTCTTCAATGGTTGTTCTATCAATTCTTGTTTTTACTGCATTAATGTTTGGCCAATGTTAATGTATATCTTGAAATCCAATTTTGATTTTGAAAAGGAAAGAAATTGGAAAGATGTGAATTGGTAGGATATGATCTCTTCTTAGTTTAGAAAATTGAGAATTGATTTACATTCAGAATAGAAGTATATCTGAAAGTCTTATTAGTCAATTAAGGAATCGGTATTGTATGGCTAAAGCATGAAATTCTTTTATCACAGAAATGTAGATTAAGGTTTCATGATTCTTAATTGGATAGGAGTCGAAAGATCCAATCCATAGGCAATAATTCTTGACTAGCAACCGAAGAAAAGATTAGCTGAATTTAATTGATAAATTACTTCTCTACATGTTTGTTTTAACCTCAACTTGCTCATTACTATTGGTTAGACTCAAATTATAATTTTAACTTAGATTTTTATTACTTAGCAAACTTAACTCTCAAAATATTGTTTAATTCGTTGTCTGCATTCATAAAGACATAGTTCACTAACGCTTAAGTTAATTAGTACCGTAGTTCAGTCCTTGTGGGATCGATACTTGTCTTTACATAAGCCACTTTACTACTTGTTCGACCACGTCACTTGCGTGTAGTCACTACAGCACCGAACAAGTTCTTGGCGCCGTTGCCGGGGACTGGCAATTGGTAAAATTATTCTCTTAGTGTTAGTTTACAAATTCTATATAAGTGCTGACAACTTGATCTTAGCCTATCTCTTGCAGATATTGAATTCTTCTGAACGCTGGCAAGAGATAAGGAGTTGGTGGATTCATATATAGAGCCGGAAAGACAATTTCATCATCAAAGAAGGGAAGCTCTGGAGAAGAAGCTGCTGTTGCTAAGGCAGGAAATTCTGGAGCAACAACAGAATCCACCACTTGTGAGGGCAGTTTTAGTGCCCGAGGAAATGGCAGCAAGGCCGGTTCGCGAAGTGGCAATCCCACATGCTAACAATGTTACATCTAGTATTCGCAGACCGGAGCCAGGAGGGAGGTTTGAGCTTAAACAGAACATGGTGTAGTTGTTGCACACCAGCAGGCAATTCACGGGTCTCCCTCATGAAGATCCACAACAACATCTCCAAAAATTTTTGGAGATAAGTGATACTTACATTCCCGCTGGAGTATCATCCGACTACGTGAGGCTTACATTATTCCCATTTTCATTATTGGGGGAAGCAAAAAGGTGGTTGAAAGCTGAACCACCTAACTCTATCACCACGTGGGATGATCTTGCATGAAAGTTTTTGATACGATTCTTTCCATCTGGGAAAACAGCAAGACTTAGAAGTCAGATTCTAAGTTTTAAACAAAGCGAGGGTGAGAATCTGTATCAAGCTTGGGAAAGGTTCAAATCGATGTTAAGGGATTTTCCTCACCATCACCAGTCCAACGATGTGTTGGTGCATACTTTCATAGAGGGTTTGGAGCCACATACAAAAATTTTGCTAGACTCAGCAGCTGGGGGACAGGCATTAGAAAAGACTTATGAGGAGCTTTATACTTTGTTAAATCATATTTCACAGGGAAATCCAGAATGTAATGCGGACTCATCACGAGGCGGAACAAGGAAAGCGGCAGGAGACTTTGAGGTGGATGGTTTTACAGCTATAGCTGCACAGATAGCTGCGTTGCAAAATCAACTCAACACCCACTTCAGCAGTATGAGCTTGAATCAAGCACAAGCCCTAGTCAATGTAGTGCAGCAGGTTTGGTGTGAAGTATGTGGGAGTAATGAGCACTCAGCTGAGTGTTGTGGTGCAAATCCAGATTCAGCAAACTTTGTTGGGAACGTCCGGAGAAATAATAACAAACAGTATGGCAACAATTATAACTCAAATTGGAGGAATCATCCGAATTTCTCTTGGGGTAGTAATAGCCATCAAGGGCAAAGTTCGAATCAGGGTGTTCAGAGAAATCAAGAGGGGCATCAAAATTATCAGTCTCAATACAGAGGAAACAATGCACCTCCTCCACCACCCAACAACATTGAGGACATGTTTGAAACACTGATACCTAACCAAGTGCAAATGCAGGCTTATTATGTGAAATTGGCAGCAGACATGAAAAATCAGCAGTTAGCTACAAAGGCGTTGGAGTACCAGTTGGGACACCTAGCTGGAGCTCAAAACACCAGGCCCAGAGGAGGACTACCGAGTGAAACTGACCCAAATCCCAAGAAAGTTAATGCAGTGACCACAAAGAGTGGACTACAACTCAAGGAGGTGGAACCAGAAAGACCACCTCAGCAATCAGGAGCAGTGGAAAAAGATGGGAACATGATGATGAGAGGGGGAAGGAGAAGGCAGCCGAAGCAGAAAGACCACCACCCCTGTTCCCTCAAAGATTAAAGAAGCATAAGGAGGAAGCTTGCTTTAAAAAGTTCATGGAGGTGCTGAAACAGGTACACATTAATTTACCTTTGGTTGATGTTTTGCAGGGAGTGCCGAAATATGCAAAGTATATCAAGGACATCATAGCAAACAAAAGCAGATTGACGGAGTATGCTACGGTGGCGCTTACTGAGGAGTGCACTTCTCGGATACAAAACAGGTTGCCAACAAAGCTCAAGGACCCTGGGAGCTTTACCATTCAGATCACAATCGGGCAAAGTATGCGAGCTCGCGGACTATGTTATTCGGGAGCGAGCATAAGCTTGATGCTGACATCGGTGTTCAAGAAGTTGGGGCTGGGGAGTCCTAGACCAACTACAGTGATCTTGCAGTTAGCAGACTGTTCTTTGGCCAGACCAGATGGCATTGTGGAGGATGTGCTAGTGCAAGTGGGCTCCCTCATTTTCCCAGTAGATTTTATTATATTGGATTTTGAGCCGGATGCGGAAGTCCCATTTATTTTGGGACGTCCTTACTTGGAAACCGGGTGAGCGTTGATTGATGTAGCTGCGGGGCAACTAACCATGCCAGCGCATGATAAAGTGGAGGTGTTTGATGTGTATAAGGCCATGAAGCTTTCGACCATCTATGAGGAGTGTCCGGTGCTGTGGTAGGGGTTAAAAACCGACACGCAAGTGCACTTGGTCAAACAAGTAATAAAGTGGCTAAGTAAGCCAAGTATCGAACCAAGGAGACTCTGGATAAGTAAAATTGCTCAAGTATACTATATTCTATCTTACTTCTAAATATGCTGACAACAACGTAACCAAAAGTTAAATAATTTTTGTTTATAAATTATATACTAAAACTATTAACAAATATTTACTTTGAATTGAAACTATGGATATGAGCATGCCAAGGTTAAGAACAAGTAATGAACTTGATTATCATCATAATTCGGTTATTCTTCTCTTCTAGTTGCTAGCCAAGAACATTATCCAAGAGATTAAAACTCTCGTATTTAATCTCACTTAAGAATCATAAACCATCCGTCTATATTTCTGTGATCAAATGCAATCTATGACCTAGCAATACAATTCCGGTTCCTAAATTGACTAATACGGCTTTCAAGTATATTCCTATAAGGAAAGCACATCAAAACCCAATTTTCCCAAATCAAGTTAAGAACAATACCCTGTTAATTCACAACTTTCCAATTTCATGCTCTCTCGAGTGAAATCGGACTTTTTAGATGTACATTAATGTCGGCCACACACTAATGCAGTAGAAAAAAGAATTAATAGAACAACATAGAAGAAGAAGATGAAAAACCATACAAATCAATAATCAAAATTCATCACCATTGTTCATAACCTCAGCAAGGAAGAGAATTAGCCACTCATTTGTGGATTAATCATCCTAAAACAAGTGTTAATCATACAAACAATTGATTGAAAGAAGAAAGAAAGACAGAAAAACCCTTAGCTTTTTCGTCCCTCAACTGCCTGTAACCCACGTCCTTGCTCCACCAAGTCTGAATTTATTAAAAATAAGCCTAAGTGTTCTATTTATACTAGTGGGAATTTTTCCCGGAATAACAAGCAACGTGTCACGGAGGCCAACGCGGAGCACTACCTCCGTGACACGGCGTGGACGCGGACCCTCACTGTAAATCCAGGGTCCGGGAATATAGCCTCAACGTGGCACGGCATGCAACGTGGAGGCTTGCCTCCGTGCCACGGAGCTGTCGCGATGCTTCACTGGAAATTGCCAAATTAATTCATCCTCCATGCAGTGTGCCTCCGCGATGGTAGCGTGGCACGGCTCCATCGCGGAGCCCCTTTACATTGTGCATTCCAATGTCTTTTCCGTGCTCGCATCCAAGTCCAACTCCGATATTGTTCCAACATGCATTTTAGCTCCTCAAAATCATGTTTTACCTACAAAACAATGCTAATCATGTTGGTTAGTATAAATTCACATTTTATTACCAATTACATGAAAATGTATACACATTGCACAATAAACAAGACGAAAATGATACGTTTGAGTATCACTTGGGCATATAAATCTGGCCAAGATCAAGGAGCTATCAGCAATCAATGTGCTAAACCAGGAAGCAATTCTTCAGATTGTTGATTCTCAAGATCCATTAGAGAGAGCTTTGATGAGCTCCGATCATTCGGAGACAGGGATACTTATGAGATGGTGCAATGTTGAACGAACCAAAATGGTTTCTAAGGAAGCAAGACTTTCAGCCATTGATGAGGTCCTTGGAACCATTGCCAAAACCATCTATTGAGGAAGCACCAAAATTGGAGTTGAAGACGTTGCCTCCATATTTGAAATGTGTATTGATCGTGGGCAAAATAGCGTGCCCAAGTGATACTTTATAACTTAGCTTAGTCTTGTTTATCTAATTAATTATATACATTTTCATGTGATTTTATATAAATGTGAATATATGTACTAACCAACATGATTAGTCTTTATTTTGTAGGTTTTAATGAATTTGAGGAACTAATTCATAAGTTGGTGAAGTAGAGGAATGAAGTCGGGAGCAAATTGCGAAAGTCGACAAAGAGCATGCCATGGCAAGGTGGCCGCGCCAGGCAGCATGCCACGCTGTGCGTGTGCCATGCCCAGCGCCGTGCCACGCCAATGCCAGACACGCGAGAAGAGGCAGCAGGCAGGCAGGCTCCAGCGCGCCAGCGCCGTGCCACGCCAGGGGAGATGTGCGCCAACAATAGCCCAACGCGCTGCATCAGCAGCGTGTCACGCCGGCAGCGCAGTGACACTCCGCAGTTTTGGCATCCAGAGGTAATTTCCAGAGAGCCTCCACGTTACCTCCGTGTCACGGAGGCAATGCTCCGCGATACACTCTGTGACACGGAGCCATTCCACGATAGGATAAATTTTGCACGTTTCTCATTTACTATAAATAGGTACCTTAGCTCCTAAAAACATTTTGGTCACGATTTTATTCTGGAAAACCACCTAGGAGTAAAGGGAGAAGCGGGAGAACTCACCTAGGGTTTGGCATATTCCCTTCTCTTCTACCAATTCTTGTAAGTATGTTAATTTAGTTCTAGTTTCTTGTAGTTTTACGAACATGAATAGCTAGAACCCTTCCTCTAGGGTTGAAGCCATGAATTATGAACGCGTTTTTATGAAATTGTGCTGGAATTGAGTTATTGATTGTTGTTTTGTCTTGCATTCTGGATTATTGGTTGTTTTTATGATTGATCACCATGAAAACATACACGTTAACTTGGGAAATTGCTTAAGAAGGCATTTACCTAAGTCAGAACATGAGAATGTAAGGAGCTTGATTGTATCTCATGATATAATTTGTGTTAGGATAGAAATATACCTAATGCCTGGCTTGGTTGATAAAACAGGATGATTTAGAGACCGACTTATAATTATCACATCACCACTCGAAGAAGTAGTTGTGAGGCTAAGTTGAGTCAAATGATTAGGTGCACGAGAGTCCCTACTCATTTCCACGTAAACCACATCTACGTAATTAATTGCCCACGAACTAGCATTAGCATCCTCGCTCACAATGTTGTAGTGAGGCTAGTTTGTCGTGTTTAGAGGCTCGAAAGGCCTTGAACATGCAATTCTAATTATGTGAGATGACAATTAATAATTTCATACTTAAACCATTGCAAATCGTAACAGCGCATGATTATCTGGTTTTAACTCTATGTTGCTCCTAGAGTGAATTTAGAGTATTTCGTTGACCCAAAATTAGACTTAATTAAACCTTCTCGAAAACATATATAATCAACACTTTTGAAAGTTTATATCACACTTTAACTCGGTAGTTATTGGAATGGGTCCAGTCCCTGTGGGTTCGACATTCCAGTTCTTTAAAAAGAGCCACTATATTACTTGTATGATCCGTACACTTGTGGTATGCGCGAAATGAGTCGAACAAGTTTTTGGCACTGTTGCCGGGGACTCGGCGAAGTTTTGATAATTTATCTATTTTTGTGTGATTTTTAAATTTCCTTAAGTGTTGAGAAACTTGGTCTTAGTCTGATCATTTGCAGGTGACAGGGTGTCCTGCTGAGCTGGCTAAAAATAGAGAGCTTGTGGAACCGTTGCTTGAACCTGAACGTCAAATCCATTTGCGAAGGAGAGTAGCTCTAGAGCAAAAGCTGAAGAGACTTCAAGAAAAGGTACAACAACAACCACCCGCAGGACAAGCACAATTGTCATCGGAAGCAATGGCAGCTAGACCAGTTCGCGAAGTGGCAATCCCACAAGCGACTAATGTGAACTCTAGTATCCGTAAACCGGAGCCTGGAGGGGAATTTGAGCTTAAACAGAACATGGTGCAACTGTTACATTCTAGTGGTCAATTCACTGGGATGGCACATGAGGACCCGCAGCAGCACTTACAGAACTTTCTGGAGATTAGTGACACGTTTGTCCCCACCGGCGTGTCCATAGATTATGTTCGACTGACCCTCTTCCCATTTTCATTGTTGGGAGAGGCGAAAAAGTGGTTGAAGGCTGAGCCACCGAACTCCATAACTTCTTGGAATGATTTGGCAAAGAAGTTCCTTATCAGATTTTTTCTTTCAGGCAAGACCGCAAAGTTGAGAAGTGAAATACTGAGTTTCAAGCAGAGGCCTGATGAGAATTTATATTTGGCTTGGGAGAGATTCAAGTCATTGTTGAGAGACTGTCCCCATCACCAGCAATCAAATGAAGTGCTGGCCCATACCTTTGTAGAAAGTCTAGACCCACACACAGGGGCAGGAAAAAGATCAAGGTTGATAGAGGTAGATGGGATGAATGCCTTTGCAGCACAACTAGCTTCGTTCCAGCATCAGATGATGACTCAGTTCAATAAACTGAGTATGAACCAACAACAGGGCCAGGCTAATGTAGTTCAGCAAGCTTCGAGTTGGTGTGAAATTTATGGTAACAATGGGCATAATGCAGAATCTTGTGCAGCCAATCCGGAGTCAGTCAATTTTGTTGGTAATGTGCAGCGTAACAATTAGAATTTTGGAACCAGTTACAACAAGAATTGGCAGAGCCACCCGAATTTTTCTTGGGGTGAAACCAAAAGCAGAGTTATATGCAACCTCAACAACAGCAGTATCAACAGAGTAGGCAGAATGATGGTCAAGTGAGCAGCAACATTGAGGAAACATTGTAGAAAATCATGGAGACCCAGACTCAGTTATCGGAAAATCAGGCGAGGATGGCAACAGACTTAAAGAATCAGCAAGTGGCCACCCGTAATCTTGAAAAACAAGTGGGTCAGATAGTAGCTGCTCAAAACATGAGATCACAAGGGGGATTACCAAGCGACATGGATATTAATCCCCGGCAGGTCAATGCCATCAGTCTGAGAAGCGGCAAGCAATTAGCTGATGCTATGCCAAAAGAGCTAAGAAAGGAGGTGCAACCAGAGTTGGTTAGACCAGGACCATCCACCGACACGGGAGATAATCAGAGTGCTGGGCAGCAGAATGCACAACCTTCATCGCAGCCAGCACAAAGACCACCACCACCATTCCCTCAGAAATTCAGAAAGAGCAAGGAGGAGGAATGCTTCAAAAAGTTCTTTGATAGTTTCAAAGAACTTCACATAAATTTGCCTCTTATTGATGTTTTTGCAGGGAATGCCGAAGTATGCTAAATACTTGAAGGACATGAAGGCGAACAAAGTTAGGTTGGTGGATGTCCAGACTGTAGCACTAACTGAGGAGTGCAGTCCCAGGGTATTGACCAAGATTCTAAAGAAGCTCAAAGACCCAGGGAGTTTTACCCTCCCCATACAAATTAGTAAAGATGAGGTGCTACGAGCTTTGTGTGATCTAGGGGAAGCAGTTAACTTAATGCCCCTATCCTTATTCAACACCCTGGGGTTGGGAAAACCGAGGCCAATGAGATTGATGCTGCAGCTGGCTGATAAGTCACGAGTGACACCAAATGGAATAATAGAGGACCTTCTCATCAAAGTAGGTAAGTTTATTATACCTGCTGATTTTACTGTCTTAGATTTTTTAGGTTGATGACCAGGTACCCTTAATCTTGGAATGGCCATTCTTGGCCACCGGAGGAGCGGTGATTGATTTGAGAGCAGGGACCCTGAAAATGAAGGTCGATGATGAAGAAGAACTCTTCCACGTTTACCAAGAAATGAACCCATCCGCACACTACAAAAACCTTTGTCAGGTTAGTGTGTTGTCAGAGGATGAGTGTGGGGTGGAGGATTCCACAGGTGCATGGCCAAAGGCAATGACAAGTGTTCAGCCCGAGTCTGATAAAGGGCTTCAGATTGTGAAGAAGTTGGTGGAACAGAGGAACAGAGTGGAGGCTATTTCCTCTAAAAATCAAAAGAAAAGGAGATGGTTCTCGAACGGGAACCTAGGTATGAGGATGTCCTGAAAAGGACAGTCCATGTCATGCCACGACGTAAATTAGGCGTTGCTTGGGAGGTAACCCAAGGGTACCCCAGGTACAATTTGTTAATTTTGTTTTGTGTTGATTTTGTGATTTTCATTGTGTTTGTGTCTTTGGTGGAAAGTTAAGCACAGATGGAGGGAAGTCTGAGTACCCGAGAAGGAGGAAGCTAAAAAAGCATGGAATAGAAGAAGTGTGGGGTCAAACACCCACCTATGAAAACTTGAAGAAAAGCATGTTGTTAGCTAGGCATAGAAGCTCAGGGAGTATTTCTCATCCTTTTAATTTTAATTTGATGCAATAAGGACATACTAGGATTTAAGTGTGGGGTGAGGAAAATTTCAAAAATTTTGTGCTTAACGATTTTTGGTGAATGTAACGCTTGTATGAAATAATTGAATTTTTTTTGTGATTTTTGTGAGTCAAGCATGACTTCATCACCCGTTGGTTTTTATTTTCGGTTCTTTTCCGACGGGGGGTCTTTGAACTGAAGAATAAAAATTTTCTTTGTCCGTATATAATGTTTTTAGTCATAGTTAGGGACTGTTTCCGACGATGGATGGATGACGACCGTCTTGAGGAAAATTAGTCATTAAGTTTTGGTTTTTGAACCGTAGCTAATCGATGCTTGATATTCTTGTTATGTGCTATACATGATTGTAAGATGCAAGTATGTTCAGTGTTGAAGCATGCAAGTGTATAACTTTGTGTGAGATACTTAGGTTCTTGAATTTGACTCAATATGATTGAAGCTTAATTCTGAATTCTTGTGATTAGCTGAGTAAGAGTCTGCTGAATGTGTCTGGAATTGAGCATGTGCCATGAGTGTAAGGTTTTTGAGCATTCTGGCTATTGTGGAGTGTCTAGAACTTGCCTGGTGTGTTTATAAAACGAAATGAAGGATGTGAATTGTAGGAGATGATTTAGGCATTTCTTTGAATGATCCTAAATGTCATCCCTCACTTTACCTACCATGAATAATTAATCCTAGTTAGCCCCATTGAGCCTTGAGCCTATTCTTTGACAGCTACAACATAAGCTTAATCCTTTGTCTTTCATTAGCCTTGAATTTGATCCAAAACTCCTAAGCGCTAGAGTGAATAATCTTAATGAATAAAGGAGTGAGAAAAATGAAAAAGAAGGAAAAATGGAGGTTGTAAAAGTTGAGAAAGGTTAAGGGTGCACTTGTGTTCAAATGGGTGATCTTTAGTAAGGAGTAAGAAAATAAATTAATGAAAAGTACTTATAGAGCTCCTTACTAAATAGATAAAAGTGCCTAAAGAAATGGGGGAACAAAAGAGGAAAAAGAAAGCTGAAAGGAGAAAAAGGTGAAGTAAGAGAAGGGAAGTTCGTAATGAGGACGTGATGTATTAAAAGTGCTTAGGGAAGATAGTCACTATTACTAGCCATAATAGTACCTACCCGTCCCTTAGCTACATTACAACCTAAAGAGTCCTACTTGATCTTACACTCATACATCCTTAAATTAGTGGAATAAAACACTAAGGGCAAGCTTATGGGTCATTACATGATACACATGAATTCTTTCTGAGAGTGAGCGTAATTCTATTCATGTACCCACACATGTTGTGATTTACAAATTTTTTGCGTGTGAAAATGGGTAACTCTCTTGCTCTGAGGGCACATGTTGAATGAAGGATATAATTCATGTTGGATTTCTTGATCAGTGATTCGCATGAGTTTGCTAAAATTGAGAGTCGATTCTTGAGGCTAGGAAGTCTTGGCAGTGTTGTATTACATTTTAATGTTCAAATCGTGCATGCTCTATTTTTAACTAGCTATCTTAAATAATCAGTATAGCCGTAGCTTGAATTCTCTTGCTACATTAGTTATGTGTGAGTCTCCATACGCATGAGATGTAAAAGGTTTGTTCGAGGACGAACAAGGCTTTAAGTGTGGGGTTGTGATCTCGGGCAAAAATAGCATGCCTGAGTGATGCTTTATACCTTAATTTAGTCTTGTTTATATAATTTATTTTATACATTTTCATGTAATTTTATATAAATGTGAATATATTTGCTAACCAACATGATTAGTCCTTGTTTTGTAGGTTTCAATGATTTTGAGGAGCTAATTCATAAGTCAGTGAAGTAGAGGAATGGAGTCGGGAGCAAATTGTGAAAGTCGGCAAAGAGCATGCCATGGCAAGGCTCTAGCGCGCCAGGTAGCGTGCCATGCCAGGGCAGCTGCGCGACAGGAGATTGCCAACGCGCTGCATGAGCAGCGTGTCACGTTGGTAGCGCGGTGACACGCGACAATTTTGGTATCCGGAGGCAATTTCCAAAGAGCCTCCGCGTTACCTCCGTGTCACGGAGGCAATGCTCCGCGATGCACTCCGTGACACGGAGCCATTCCAAGACAGGCTAAATTGTGCACGTTTCTCATTTACTATAAATAGGTCCCTTAGCTCGTAAAACCACTTTGTCACGATTTTAATCTGAAAAACCACCTAGGAGTGAAGGGAGAAGTGGGAGAACTCATCAAGGGTTTGTCAAATTCCCTTCTCTTCTCGTAAGTATGTTAATTTAGTTGTAGTTTCTTGTAGTTTTACGAACATGAATGGCTAGAACCCTTCCTCTAGGGTTGAATCCATGAATTATGATTGTGTTTTTATGATTTTGTGTGGAATTAAGTTATTGATTGTTGCTTTGTCTTGCATTCTGGATTATTGGTTGTTTTTATGATTGATCACCATGAAAACATACACGTTAACTTGGGCATTTGCTTGAGAAAGCATTTACCTAGGTCAGAACATGAGAATGTGAGGAGCATGATTGTATCTCATGATATAATTTGTGTTAGGATAGAAATATTCCTAATGCTTTTCTTGGTTGATAAAACGAGATCATTTAGAGACCGACTTAGGCTTATCACATCACCACTCAAAGAAGTAGTTGTGTGGCTAAGTTGAGTTAAATGATTAGGTGCACGAGAGTCCCTACTCATTTCCACATAAACCACATCCACGCAATTAATTTCCCACGAACTAGAAGTAGCATCCTCGCTCACAATGATGCAGTGAGGCTAGTTTATCGTGTTTAGAGGCTCGAAAGGCCCTGAGCATGCAATTCTGATTATGTGAGACAACAATTGATAGTTTCATACTTAACCCATTGCAATTCGTAATAGCGCATGATTATCTGGTTTTAACTCTATGTTGCTCCTAGAGTGAATTCAGAATATGTCGTTGACCAAAATTAGACTTAATTAAACCTCCCTCGAAAACTTTTATAATCAACATTTTTGGTGTTTAATATCACACTCGAACTAGATAGTTAGAGGAATGGGTCCAGTCCCTGTGGGTTCGACATTCCGGTTCTTAAAAAAATCCACTATACTACTTGCACGACCCGTACACTTGCGGGCTCACCAAAGATTAGCTAAATTGAATTGATAAATTACTTCCCTGCATGTTTGTTTTAACCTCATCTTGCTCATTACTATTGTTCAGACTCAACTTATAATTTTAACTTAGATTTTTATTACTTAGCAAACTTAACTCTAAAAATATTGTTTAATTGGTTGTCTACATTCATAAAGACATAGTTCACTGACGCTTAAGTTAATTAGTACCGTAGTTCAGTCCCTGTGGGATCGATACTTGTCTTTACATAAGCCACTTTACTACTTGTTCGACCACGTGCACTTGCGTGTAGTCACTACAGCACCGAACAGTGCTATTCAATAATGTCTGTCTAGCAGACTCCGTGCTAACCCTAGTGAATATTCAAATATATGTCACTACATTCATTCGTGAAGGTACTCCTAATGGGTTAAAGACTATATCAACGAATCTTCCATCTTGTAAATAAGGCATATCTTGTCTAGGCAAAATTTTGGAAATGATACCTTTAATTTCGTGTCTTCCAGCTATTTTATCGCCTACATTGATTTCACGTTTCTGTGAAATATATACATGAATCATTTCGGGATTATAACAAGAACCACCCCTTTTCTTGATCCACCTCACATCAATAACCCGACCCCTACCACCTATAGGTAATTTTAGACAAGTTTCTTTTGAAGTAGATACCTGAATACCAAGTATAGCTCGTAACAATCTATCTTTCGGGGCATATGACGATTCTTTCACGACCTGGGGTGTTAATTTACCTACTAAAATATCACCCGTCTCTACCCAAGATCCCATCATCACATTTCCATTTTTGTCTAAATTGCGGAGTAAATGGGCTTCTAAATGCGGTATTTCATTAGTTAATTTTTCAGGGCCTTGGCTTGTCACATGAGTCTGAATTTCATATTTCCGTGTGTGAAAAAAAGTGTAAATATCTTCGTATACCAAACACTCACTAATAAGTACTACATCTTCAGAATTGTAACCCTCCCACGACATATAAGCTACTAATATGTTTTTCCCCAAAGCAAGTTCGCCACCAACCGTAGCAGCACCATCTGCTAAAATTTGTCCTTTTTTAATGCATTTTCCCCGAGGAACCTAAAGTTTTTGATACATACAAGTATTTTTATTGGAACATTGATATATAACTAATGGAATTCTTAGAATATCTCCATTACCTGCTAAAAGAATCTTGTCAGTATTGGTATAAATGACCCTTCCCTGGCGTTTGACTATAGTAAGAGCCCCCGAATCTAGAGCTGCTTGTCATTTCAACCCAGTTCCAACAATGCATTTCCCGGAGCGAGAAAGAGGAATTGCTTGACGTTGCATATTGGAACTCATTAAAGTTTGATTCACATCGTTATGTTTGATAAAAAGAATGAGGGAAGCTCCAAGAGAAAAATATTGAAAAGGAAAAATACTTCGAAGATGAACCTGTTTCCATGCAATAGTCAAGAATTCTTGATGGTATCGAGCTGGAACAACCTGTTCTTCCTGAATATCCCAATTTAAGGCTAAAGAATTTCCTACCGCTATCATATAGTATTCATCTCTACCTGGTGATAAATAAAGCATCCGTACCCAGATTGACCTCTCAGAAATTTCATAGACAAAGGCTTTCTAGAGATCCCCAATGACCAATCCTCGCATGAATTACTGAGGATCCAACAAATCCAACATTGATTCCTTTATATGTGTCAATTGGGAAAATATGTCCATAGTGACTAGGATGGATATCTTGTATCCGAAAACTAGTAGTGCAAACCTGTTAGTCCTCCAGGGCCCAAATAACTTAATTTTCTCCCATGAACTATTTGTGTCAATGGATTAGTTCGATCCAAATCTTGAGGTAATGGGTGTAAACCAAAAAGGATTCATAAGTAGTTGTTAATGGAGTTGAGGTTACCAAATTATGAGGTGTCGGTATCAATTTACGCCGAATTGCTCCACATATAGTCCCCCAAACCACATTTTCTAAATGAACCAAAGCTAATCCGAATTGATCTTGTAAAAGATCTGCTACAGAACAAATACACTTATTTTTCAAATGATTCATATCGTCAAGTGCACCCATCCCAAATTTCAGCCCAATCAAATGATCGGCGACTGCCAATATATCTCGTGGGAACAAAAATGTATTGTTTTGGGGTATATCAAGGTTCAGTCTTCGGTTCATATTTCTTCAACCAATCCTTCCTAATTCATATATTTGTTGAAAGAATTTCTTTTGTAATTCCTTACATAAGGATTCAAAAAATATCGGATCGCCACCCACACAAGCAAATTGTTGATAAAACTCCAAAATGGAATTTTCTTTTGACCTAATTTTTTTTGTCTCCTTATCACTCAGAAAAGACAAAAAAATTTCAGGATAGCAAACATTCTCTAGAATTTCTCTTATATTCAAACCCATAGCTGATGATAGAACTAGAATAGATATTTTTTGTTTCCTACATACACGAGCCCATATCCTTGCTTTTCTATCAATTTTTAATTCCAATCTTCCTCCCCAATATGATATTATGGTTCCGTTACAGACCGAAATTTCATTATGGTCCAATTCTGATCGTTAATAAATACCAGAACTTTGCAATATTTGATTGATCACAATCCTATATATTCCATTGACTATAGAAGTTCCCAGACAATTCATTAGAGGAATGTTTCTGATAAAAATTGTTTGTTCTTACATATCCTTACTATTTTTCCAAATTAATCCCGCGTATATATATAATTCAGAAGAATATGTGAGTGATTCATACACAACATCTCTTTCTTTTATCAAGGGTTCGACCAATTGATATGTTTCCACAAATAATTGAAATTCAATTTCTTGATCTGTATCTTTATTTTTGGAAACTTATAAAGTTCTTCCGTCAAACCTTGATCAATGAACCTACAAAATCCTTCAAATTTAATCTGATTAAATCCAGGTATTGTAGTATTCCCTCATTTCCATCCCCGAGCATTTTTAATTTCCCATTTATTAAAAAATACCACTATTGGTTCGTTCTTCATCTAATTAGATAGATTAGATAAATGATCTAGCAATGATGGCATTTCTATTTTGTTTACCGAATAGCATGAAATTTTACCCAACTCCATATCTGGAATGTATGAAATACGTATGAATGGAGGAAAAAGAGAATTTTCTACTTAAATTGAATTGGAATTTATTCAAATTCTCAATAGATACAAATGGAAAAAAATTGATAAAACATCTTTAGAAACAGACTTCTGTTACTTAGACTTATTAATTAAGTTATAGGATTTCGTATAGAATATCAAAACAAAAATGTTTCCATTTCTACCATTATTATGATAATACATATTCCAACCTTCTTGAATACCAGAAAAATAAATGGATTGGACATTTGATCTTTTTGCTGAGATAAAGGCATAAAAATCAGAAAGAATATGTAGAATTAGAATTGGTTTTTTGGCATTAAACCCCTTTTTCTGTTATGGATTTCATTGGTCAAAAAATGATTCGCAGAGAAGGGAGAGACTTTGTTTATGGATTTTTTAGTAGAATATGATTGTGAAGTGTATAAGAAAAGAAGGTTTGTATGGCTTAAACACGTGTGGAGATATCTATAATATCCATCTTTCTTCTCTTTTATTGTTTTATTGTCGTTCTATGTTCTATTCGAGGCAACACAGGTTATGCTCTATGAAAATAGAATTGAAATTTTCTATTCAATTCAAAATGATAATTGAAGAATGATACTTTTCTGATATCTGATAATTCTATATCGAAAACATATAAAAATAACATATATCCATCTAACAATTTCTCTTGGGGGCTTACATATACTCATAATAGTTGTTATAATTAATAATTAAAACTGAGAAGATTTTTTGATTGAAAAAATCTATACTGATTAGTTATATATCAAGTCATATTTTCTTATGTCATTAGGAAAACAAAATTTGGATATTTAAATCCAAGAATCATTCATGCATTCTAAAGTCAATAGTTAATGGTTCCTATTTTCATAAAGTTGAATTTTGGATTTCCAAAACTGGGAGGTAAACTGAGTACCTCTATCTGATATAATGGACAAGGTCACTCCATGGAACCTAACTAGCTCCCGAATGTATAATTTAGCATAATCCTCCATTGAATAGGTAGTTTTGACCGGTAGGAAATGGGATGCTTTGGTCAACCTGTCTACAACCACCCAAATGGTGTCATACTATCGACAAGTGTGAGGCAACCCTGTGATGAAGTCCATATTGATTTCCTCCCACATCCAAGTAGGGATACTGATGTCTTGAAGTACACCTCCGGTCTTTGATTCCCCACTTTCACCTGTTGACAATTCAGACACTTAGCCACAAACTCTGCTATGTCATTCTTCATGCCATTTCACCAATAGACTTCCTGCAGGTCATGGTTCATCTAGGTGGCACCTAGATGTATAGAGTATCTGGAACCATGAGCCTCGTGCAACATCCGATCTCTCAAATCATCAACATCCGAAACACACAAATGACTTTGATATCGGAGAACACCATCTCCCCTTTTGGAGAAGACCTCTACCTTCTGATTCTTAATGGAATCCTTCAACTTCACCAAGATAGGATCCTCGTCTTGTCTAGATTTAACATCAGTCACCAAGGATGATTCTGATCCATTCTGAACAATAACACCACCAACGGTCGAGTCAACTAAGCGAACATCCTTCACCAGCTCCTTCCTCCCCTCCTCTACATGGGAAACACTCTCCATAAAAAGCCTACAAAGAGTGTCTGCTACCACATTAGCCTTGCCTGGATGGTAAAGGACACTCATATCATAATTCTTGAGTAGCTCCATGATCTTGGGCAGGATTATATGCCCAAGTGATATTCAAATGCTTCATTTGGTCTTGTTTATACATTGATAATTGTACATTTCATGTGATTTGTAGTTAAAATATGAATTTATACTAACCAACATGATTAGTGTTGTTTTGCAGGAAAAATGGAATTTTAGGAAGCTATCATGTTGGGAGAAATCGGGAAGAGACTCAGAGGCGAGCAGTGGAAAAGGCCCAGGTTAGGCAGCATATTAAGGGGCTCCGCAATGGAGCTGTGTCACGGTGCCATCGCGGATGCATTCTGCCCCGGATGATAAAAATATGCCAAGTTACAGTGAAGGTCCACGTTGCACGCCGTGGCACGTTGGGCATAATTACCTGGAGGACCGGATTCCAGTGAGGGTCCTCGTTTGTGGCGTGTCACCGAGGCAGTGCTCCGCGATGCACTCCGTGACATGTTGCTTGTTATTCCGGAAAAAAATTCCCAGTAGTATAAATAGCACACTTAGGTTTATTTTTAATTATTCTGACTGGGTTGAGCAAGAACGTGGGTTACAGGCAATTGAGGGAACGAATTTCTTAGGGTTCTTCTCTATCTGTTTCTTCTTTATTTCAATTGTTTGTATGATTAACACTCATTTAACGATGTTTAATCTACAAATGAGTGGCTAAATTCACTTCTTGCTGAGGTTAAGCACATTTGTAGTGGAATGTAATTGTTGATCATCTTGGTTTTTCATCTTTTTCTTTCATGGTTGTTCTATCAATTCTTGTTCTTACTGCATTAATGTTTGGCCAATATTGATGTATATCTAAAAGATCCGGTTTGCGCTCGAAAGAGAAAGAAATTGGAAAGTTGTGAATTGGTAGGATATGATCTCTTCTTGGTTTGGGAAAATTGAGAATTGATTTACCTTCAGAATAGAAATATATCTGAAAGTCGTATTAGTCAGTTAAGGAATCGATTTCGTACGGCTAGAACATGAATTTCTTCTTATCACAGAAATGTAGGTGGAAGGTTCATGATTCTTAAGTTGGGTTAAATACGAGAGTTTTAACCATAGGCATTAATTCTTAACTAGCAACTGAAGGAGAGATTGACCGACTTGTTTCAATAAATTGCTTCCCTGCATGTTCGTTTTAGCCTCAGTATGCTCATTACTATAGTTCAGACTCAAATTGTATATTTATTTTAGATTAGTATAAATTAGGAAATAGACTCCCAAAATCTTATTGAAACTGTTGTCTGCATTATTAAAGTTAGAGTTTATTAATGCTCGATTTGATTATTACCTTGGTCTAGTCCCTGTGGGATCGATACTTGGCTTACTTTAGCCATTTTACTACTTGTTCGACCACGTGCACTTGCGTGTAGTTATTTAAACACCCGAACAAGTTTTTGGCGCCATTGTCGGGGACTGGCAATTGGTAAATTTTTTGTCTTAAGTGTTAGTTTACAATTTCTTATTAGTGTTGACAACTTGGTCTTAGCTTGTCTTTTGCAGATATTGAATTCTTTTGAACACTAGCAAGGGAAAAGGAGCTGGTGGATTCACACTTAGAGACGGAAAGACAATTCCATCGACAAAGGAGAGAAGCTCTAGAGAGAAAGCTGCAGTTGCTCAGACAGACAATCCTGGAGCAGCAACAGAATCCACCCATTGTAAGGGCAGTGTTACTGCCCGAAGAAATGGAAGCTAGGCCGGTTCGCGAAGTGGCAATCCCACATGCTAACAACGTTACATCTAGCATTTGCAAACCTGAGCTAGGAGGGAAGTTCGAGCTTAAACAGAATATGATGCAATTGCTGCACACCAGCTGGCAATTCAAAGGTCTCCCTCACGAGGATCCACAACAACATCTCCAAAACTTTTTGGAGATAAGTGACACTTACATCCCCGCTGGAGTGTCACCCGATTATGTCAGGCGTACATTGTTCCCATTTTCACTTTTGGGAGAAGCAAAGAGGTGGTTGAAAGCTGAGCCACCTAATTCCATCACTACTTGGGATGATCTTGCAAAGAAATTCTTGATACCGTTCTTTCCATCCGGTAGAACCGCAAGACTTAGAAGTCAAATTCTAAGTTTTAAATAGAGAGAGGGAGAGAATCTGTATCAAGCCTAGGAGAGATTCAAATCTATGTTGTGGGATTGTCCTCATCATCACCAATCCAATGATGTGCTGGTGCATACTTTCATAGAGGGTTTGGAACCCCACACGAAAATCTTGCTAGACTCAGCAACTGGGGGACAAGCATTAGAAAAAACTTATGAGGAGCTATACCTTGTTGAACCGTATTTTGCAGGGAAATCCAGAGTGGAATGCGGACTCTTCTAGAGGAGGAACAAGGAAAGCGGCCGGAGTCTTAGAAGTGGATGGTTTACAGCTATCGCTGCACAGATAACTGCGTTGCAAAATCAACTCAAAACCCACTTCAGCAATATGAGCATGAATTATTCTCAAGCCCCAGTGAATGTAGTGCAGCAAATTTGGTGTGAAGTGTGTGGCAGTAATGAACACTCAACTGAGTGTTGTGGTGCGAATCCTGATTCAGTAAACTTTGTTAGTAATGTACTGAGAAATAATCACCAACAGTATGGCAACAACTACAACTCTAATTGGAGAAGTCACCCAAATTTCTCTTGGGGTAGTAACAACCATCAAGGGCAGAGTTCGAGTCAGGGAGCACAGAGAAATCAAGGAGCGCAGTAGCACTATCAGTCGCAATACAGAAGCAACAATGCACCTCCTCCACCACCATCACCTAGCATTGAGGAAATGTTCAAAACTATGATAGCTAACCAAGCTCAATTGTAGGCTGACTATGTGAAATTGGCAGCTGATGTAAAGAACAATCAATTAGCTACAAAGGCATTGGAGTACCAGTTTGGGAAACTAGTTGAAGCTCAGAACACCAGGCCGAGAGGAGGACTTCCAAGTGACACTGACCCCAACCCCAAGAAAGTAAATGCAGTGACCACGAGGAGTGGTTTGCAACTCAAGGAGGTGGAACCAGAAAGACCACCACAGCAGTCGGGAGCAGTGGAGAAGGAGAGGGAGCACAATGATGATAGGGGGAAGGAGAAGGAAGCTGAACCAGAAAGACCACCACCCCCGTTCCCTCAAAGACTAAGGAAACACAAGGAGGAAGCTTGTTTCAAAAAGTTCATGGAGGTGCTTAAACAGGTACACATTAATTTACCTCTGGTTGAAGTTTTGCAAGGAGTGCCGAAGTACGCAAAATATATCAAAGACATCGTGGCGAATAAAAGCAGGTTGACGGAGTACGCTACGGTGGCGCTTACGGAGGAGTGCACTTCACGGATACAAAATAGGTTGCCCACAAAGCTCAAAGACCCTGGGAGCTTTACAATTTGACTTACAATTGGGCAGAGTATCCGAGCTTGTGGATTATGTGATTTGTGAGCGAGCATTAACTTGATGCCGACATCGGTATTCAAGAAATTGGGGCTAGGCTGTCCTAGACCGACAACAGTGATCTTGCAACTAGAGGATCATTCTTTGGCCAGACCAGATGGCATTGTGGAGGATGTGCTGGTGCAAGTGGGCTCCCTTATCTTCCCGGTTGACTTCATTGTGCTGGATTTTGAGTCGGATGCGGAAGTCCCATTTATTTTTGGACGTCCTTTCTTGGCAACTGGGAAAGCACTTATTGATGTAGCTATAGGGCAGCTAACTATACAGGCACACGACAAAGTTGAAGTATTTGATGTGTACAAGGCCACAAAGCTTTCGGCCGTGTATGAGGAACTCTCAGTGATCAACGTGCTTGATCGAGCAGATATTACTCAAAGTGTTGATTCGCGAGAGCCTATGGGAAAACACCCGGTGAGAATGACCCCGCACGGGGCAGTAGAGTTGTGGCAAGAAGATCGAAGTGCCACGCTCTTAGTCAATGGGCAGTGATGTAAGCATTACTGGGGTGAGGACGGTAGTCGAGAGAAGACATCTGTCACCCTAGAGGATGACTGAGCTTCAATGATGTCGAGCCGCGACGGTAAACTAGGCACTGCACGGGAGGCAACCTGTGAAATTGTTGTAATAATTGAGTAGAATAAGTTAAAAAAAAAGAAAAGAAAGAAAAGAAAAAAATTAGAAAAATAAAAATAAAAACAAAAAAAATTGTATTTAATGAGAAACCTATGAATTCTAACCAATTTCTTGTTATAAGACGAATTTCAGGTTGAACGGAGGGCAAAAATGCAAAGGATCGCAAAGGAAATATCGAGGTGAGAAAAATAATAAAAAGTGGCAAAACAGTGAGCATGCACGATGGCTCCGTGTCACGGAGGAGGGCCTCCGCTTTACCCTCCGTGACACGTTGAGGTTTAATTCTGGAATTTTTAAAATTCCAGAATACCTCCGCATTGGCTCCGTGTCACGAAGGGGGTGCTCCACGTTACCCTCCATGACACGTTGAGGTGTTAATCGCGATGGGTCACACCGGGTCGCCAGGTGACCCGTGCGAAATTAACCCTTTTTAACCCTGGATTCCCTCTATTTTTCCTCATTTCTCACCCCCTCCGCGACAAAAACCCAAAAACTCCCCCATCCCCAACGTGACACGGACTTAGTCACAAGTTTCTTCGACTTTTCTTCGATTTCATCGAACTAAAGGTATGTTTTCTATTTTCTTCTCAATTCTTGTCAAATTTGTCGAGTTTGAGCATGTAAAGTATGAAAAACTTGCCCTAATTGTAAATTGAGCTTGAATTCCTTTAAGTTAGTGTTGATTGAATTTCGGAGTATCATTTTGATTGTATGAACTCGATAAATGCATGCTTGATCAAATTTTGGTGAAATGTGTAGCTAGGGTTAGAATTTGATTACGAAGAAACGAGATGTGATTGAAAATATGGAAATTATGGGTTGGGCATGTTGGGTAAGGTGAATTATGTTGTGCTTGATGTGAATATGCTAAGTAAACGATGGATTTTTTTTGGGAGAATGAAATTGTGAATTGCATAGAACGTAGTGAATTGCATAGGTTGTGTTGAGAGTTTTTCTGTGCTAACTGCTATGGGATGAAATGGTATTGATGGTGATATGTTGATTAACTGTACAAAGTCTGAGTAGTACGTAAAATATATTCCATCGAATTCTCTGAATGCACAAGGCATGTTGTTGTTTCTTGTTGTGAATTGTAAAGTGCAAATTGTCTTGCCGTATTGTTGTGATTGTGGCTAAAGACTAAGTGTGGGGTGGCCTAGCTTAACCCAACCTTAGTCGAAGCTAATTTTAATTTGAATAACATTGGGACTGTCTACTTGATTTGACAGGAACAATGGCAAGCAGGCAAGATAAAGGAAAAGGTGCGTCTACATCGGTCGCCGGAAGGAAAAGGATTAGAGTGGGAACGACAATCCCAGCAGCACCAGTAGTTCCGCGCGGCCAACGCCGTCAATATGGAACCCGATGGGTGACAGAGGAAGGGAAGAAATGGTACACAAAGCATAAGGAAAGAAAATACTTCCCCGAGGAGCACATTGCAAGGGAGCTGTTGGCACAGGAGTTCCCCAGAATCGTACATAGAATTGACGCTGCCGGGCTGAACTTCATCTTTGAAGATCCCAAGGAGTGCAATCTCCACCTGATTCGAGAGTTCTACGCCAACTGGAACCCGACACTTCGAAGTCACACTGTCAAAATAAGGGGGCAGGTAGTCACTTTTGAGCCCCATCACCTTATGCCATCTTGGGGGCGCGGGACACAGACGCCCATGTACTCCAGCAGTTGAACATCACTCCACCATATGCGGACATCAGACGCACTCTATGTGGAGCCCGTTCAACAGCACGGTGGAGCAGGCATAAGGAGAGGGGCTACCATCAGACGCTGCCCTACTCTCAAATGAACAAGGAAGCCAGAATTTGGCTTAAGATCATCTGTTCCTGCCTGATCCTGGGGGTGCACATTACAGATGTCACCCGGGATCGTGTGTGCTTGGTATACGCCCTTATGAAAGGGCTGGAGATTAATGTTGGGGCGGTGATCATCTCCACCATGAAGAGAGCCCGTTTGCATCAAGGGCACATGTACGGGTTTGGTGGCTTGCTGACCACTTCCCTGAGGGGCCTAGATGTTGAGGAGGAGGCCCTCGACTACATCCCGCAGATGGAGAGGCGGGCGTTAGACGTCACCAAAACTAAGGCACCCGACACCACTCACGCGCCAGTTCTCACATTAGCCGAGTGACATGCTCGGGATGGTCAGTATATGGCCCGTATGTTCGGGATGCAGATGCTACAGTTGCGCATAGGCGGGAGGCCAGCAACAGAAGATGAGCTGTGGCAGCTAGAGTTGGACTACCCATTCGGCGAAAATGCCAGGGCTCTATGCCGAGTGGGGCTGGCTTTTGTGGAGCCCACTAATGATGATGTCCCCACAAATGAGGAGACGCGCCGCGATGACTCAGATGTTGAGTCAGATGAGGATAGCGGGGGCGATTTGGATATGGGGGAGGAGGCAACCGCACCTGATGAAGAAGTGGAATACTTCGATTGATCAGGGAGTTTCACCGCCTACTCTTGTGCTATGCTGAATTTTATGAATACTGGGGACAGTATTCGATTTAAGTGTGGGGTGGGAGTAGTTAGGTGCTGGTTGTTTTGTTGTTATTTACGTTTCTGTTTTGTTGTTGTGCCTGTGCAAAATTGTGACCTTGTGATTTTGATGTTTATGTTTTGTATTGTAATTAATGTGAAGTTGTTGTGTGCTGCATGGAGTTGTTGTTAGCTGGTTATGTAAATATTGTTGTTTTATCGAAATTATCAATATTTTTCGTGAAATCTTTTCTTTGATTGGGTTTCTCGGCATTTGTTTTCGGTGCTTTTACCGAGAATAGTCCCATTGAACCGAAGTCGTAAATAGTGACTGTTCCCTATGATGGATGGATGACGACCGTCTTAAGGGAAATGTAGTCGATAGGAGTAGATTTCTTTTGTTCTTTTTAATTTTTTTTTTCTTTTCTTGTTTGTATCCCAAACGTGGCGTTGCTTTATGGTTCGGAATTCAGGTTGCGTGTTGTACATGATATTTAGAATGCAAAGGTGATTCGTATGAAAGCATGCAACTTTGTAAACATGTTGAGATACCTAGACCATAGAATTTGATTCGGTGTGATTGAGGCTTAATGTTTGAATTCTTGTAATTGGCTGATTGAAGAGTATGTGAATATGTCTTGAGTGCAATGAGTGTGTGGTGAGGTTTCATTTCTTCCATGCTATTGTGAAGTGTCTAGAACTTGTCTGGTGTGTGTACGAAAGGAAATGAAGGATGTGTATTGTAGGAAAGGATGTAGGCATTTCTTTGCTTTAACCGAAAGTTTTTTTTTCATTATCGTACCTACCTTGAATGTACATCCTAGTTAGCCCATTGAGCCTTTAGCCTATTTTTTTCTTTTGTCGAAAAGGTACAAACCGAGCTTAACCCCTTCTTTTCATTATCCGTGAATTTGATCCAAAACTCTTAAGCGCTGAAGAAAAGTAATTTTCCTATAGTGTCAAGGAGTGTTAATTGTGAAAAGAAAGGAAAAGCGGAGGTGGTGAAAGTAAAGAAAAGGTCAAGGGTGCACTTGCCGAATTTAATAAAAGGAAGATGTATAACTAATCTTTGTTATTAAGTCGAGTGTGCTTAAAGATATGGGAATAAAAAAATTAAAGAAAGACTTCAAGAATGGGAGGATGAAGGAAGAAACAATACCCATAATGTGGTGGGATGTATGGAAAAGCGCTTAAGGGTGCTAGTTGTTATTATTGGTTAGCCCAGTATGTACTAGTTCCTTATCTTATATTACAACCCATCAAGTCCTATGTGATCTTACATCACTCGTCCTTATATTAGTGGAGTAATACACTAGAGGCAAGCTTATGGGTCATGACATGATGCATGTGAATTCTTTGGGAGAGAGAGCGAAATTGTGTTCATATGCCCCTGCATATAATGCTTTTGAGATCATATGATTGTAAAATGGGAAATTCTCTTGTGTTGTGAGGGCACATGCTTGACGAGAGATTTAATTTCGTGTCGGATGTCTTGATCAGCTGATTTGCATGAGTTTGCCAAGATCGAGAGTCGACTCGTGAGTTTAGGAGGTCTTAATGTGTTGAATGTCACTGTATTGATGAGACTATGCATGTTTTCTGGATGATTTGCTATGTAATTAATCGGTATAACCGTAGCTTGAATTGTTGGGCCAAAGTAGCTATGATTGGGTGTCAATTGCATGAGATGTGAGATTATTGTTCAAGGACGAACAAAGTTTTAAGTGTGGGGTAAGTGATCTTGGGCAGAATTATATGCCCAAGTGATATTCAAATGCTTCATTTTGTCTTGTTTATACATTGATAATTGTACATTCTCATGTGATTTGTAGTTAAAATATGAATTTATACTAACCAACATGATTTGTGTTATTTTGCAGGAAAAATGGAATTTTAGGAAGCTAAGATGCATGTTGGGAGAAATCGGGAAGAGACTCAGAGGCGAGCAGTGGAAAAGGCCCAGGTTAGGCAGCAAATTAAGGGGCTCCGCGATGGAGCCGTGTCACACTACCATTGCGGATGCATTCTGCCCTGGATGATAAAAATATGCCAAGTTACAGTGAAGGTCCGCGTTGGGGCCGTGGCACGTTGGCTAAGCCCCGCGTTGTACGCCGTGGCACGTTGGGCATAATTACCTGGAGGACCGGATTCCAGTGAGGGTCCGCATTTGTGGCGTGTCACGGAGGCAGTGCTCCGCGATGCACTCCGTGACACATTGCTTGTTATTCCGGAAAAATTCCCACTAGTATAAATAACACACTTAGGTTTATTTTTAATTATTCTGACTGGGTTGAGAAAGAATGTGGGTTACAGGCAGTTGAGGGGACGAATTTCTTAGGGTTATTCTCTATCTCTTTCTTCTTTATTTCAATTGTTTGTATGATTAACACTCATTTAACGATGTTTAATCCACAAATGAGTGGCTAAATTCACTTCTTGCTGAGGTAAGAACATTTGTAGTGGAATGTAATTATTGATCATCTTGGTTTTTCATCTTTTTCTTCCATGGTTGTTCTATCAATTCTTGTTCTTACTGCATTAATGTTTAGCCAATATTGATGTATATCTAAAAAATTCGGTTTGCGCTCGAAAGAGAAAGAAATTGGAAAGTTGTGAATTGGTATGATATGATCTCTTCTTGGTTTGGGAAAATTGAGAATTGATTTACCTTCAGAATAGAAATATATCTGAAAGTCGTATTAGTCAATTAAGGAATCGGTTTCGTACGGCTAGAACATGAATATCTTCTTATCACAGAAATGTAGGTGGAAGGTTCATGATTCTTAAGTTGGGTTAAATACGAGAGTTTTAATCCATAGGCATTAATTCTTGACTAGCAACCGAAGGAAAGATTGACCGACTTGTATCAATAAATTGCTTCCCTGCATGTTTGTTTTAGCCTCAGTATACTCATTACTATAGTTCAGACTCAAATTGTATATTTTTTTAGATTAGTATAAATTAGGAAACAAACTCCCAAAATCTTATTGAAACTGTTGTCTTCATTATTAGAGTTAGAGTTTATTAATGCTTGATTCGATTTACCTTAGTCCAGTCCTTGTGGAATCGATACTTGGCTTACTTTAGCCATTTTACTACTTGATCGACCACGTGCACTTGCGTGTAGTTATTTAAACACCCGAACACTCCGACCACTTTCTTTGTCATAGATTTAGATCCTCCTGGGTAAGCGTGTATTGTAGGCTTTTGTGGTCCGAAAACACATCTACGTAGATCCCATACAAATAGTGTCTACAAATCTTCTAGGCAAATACTACCACTGCCAATTCAAGATCATGAGTCAGGTAATTCTCTTCAAGGACCTTAAGTTGTATGGAAGCATATGCTATAACCTTACCATGTTTCATCAATACACAACCAAGGTTGATCCTCGAAGCATCACAATATACCACAAACCCATCAGTACCCTCGGGTAGGGTTAACACCGGTGCTGAGGTGAGTCGAGTCTTCAACTCTTGGAAGCTCCCCTCACAAGCCTCTGACCATTGAAACTTCACCTTTTTCTGGGTCAATTTGTCCAACAGTGCTATAATAGATGAAAACCCCTCAACAAATCTCTGATAATAACCAGCTAAACCCAAGAAACTCCTGATATCCGAAGGATTTACCGGTCTAGGCCAATTCTTCACCACCTCTATCTTTTGAGAGTCTACCTGTACACCCTCACTTGACACTACATGACCCAAAAATGCCACTGAGTTCAACCAAAACTCACATTTAATGAATTTAGCATATAACTAACGATCCTTCAAGGTCTGTAGCACCACCCTCAAATGAGCGGCATGCTCCTTCTCGCTCCAAGAGTATATAAGGATATCATCTATGACCACAATCACGAACATGTCTAGATATGGCTTGAACACCCTGTTCATCAAATCCATAAAAGCTGCAGGAGAATTCATTAGTCCAAAAGACATAACTACAAACTCGAAATGACCATATCGAGTCCTGAAGGCTATCTTCGAAATATCGCTCTCCCGAACCTTAAGCTGATGGTACCCGAATCTAAGATCTATCTTTGAAAAGCACTTAGCACCCTGAAGCTGGTCAAACAAATCATAAATCCTGGGGAGAGCATACCTGTTCTTGATGGTGACCTTGTTTAATTGTCGATAATCAATTCACATATGAAGAGAACCATCTTTCTTACGGATAAAGAGAACTGGTGCACCCCATGGGGATTTGCAAGGTCTAAGGAAACCTTTGTCTTAAAGGTCCTTCAACTTCTCCTTCAACTCTTTTAACTCAACTGGGGCCATTTTGTAAGGAGGAATAGATATAGGCTACGTATGGGGAAGAAGGTCAATACTAAAATCAATCTCCCTCTCGGGAGGGATTCCCGATAGATCATTTGGGAAGACTTCTGGATACTCACATACTACTGGAACTGACTGGATAGTCGGGGTCTCAGACGTAGCATCCTTAATCCTTAAGTAGATGGTACATGCAACCCCTAGAAATCATCTTTTTGGCCTTAAGGTATGAAATGAAATGACCTACAGGCACAACTGAACTACCTTTCCACTCTAAGATTGTTTCACCCGGAAATCTGAACTCTACTGCACGGGTTCTACAATTCACTAAGGCATAACATGCAAACAGCCTATCCACGCCGAGGATAACATCAAAATCGATCATGGATAACTCTAATAAATCTGCTGAGGTGATTTTCTGGAGGACTCTAACAAGGCAATTTCTATATACCTGTTTAGCTATAACTGAATCACCAACTAGAGTAGAGACTGAGAAGAGTTCTAATAAGATTTTGGGACTTACTTTGAAACTACAAGCAACATAGGGCGTCACAAAAGACAAAGTAGCCCCTGGATCTAACAACGCATATACATTAAGGTGGAATAGTCGTAACATACCAGTGACTACATTCGGGAAGGCCTCCTACTGCTGACGGAATGTTAGGGCATAAAATCTGTTTTGGCGTTGTCCGCCATCTGTACTAGTAGATGCCCCCTACTAAGCTGGACGTGCTGGTGGAGCTGGTGAACTAGAAGCTGGGCCTCGGCCCCTATCGTGACCTTGTCTGGATACTGGGCAATCTCTCAGCATATGTCCAGGCTTCCTGCACCCGAAGCAAGCACCTGACCCGCCAAACACTGCCCTGTGTGTCTCTGGTCACATCTGTTACACTCTGGAGGGCTGATCTCTGCGGGTCTGCTACTCTAATCTCTCGAGCTTGATGCTCATCCCCTCCGATCACGCCTGGACCTAGATGGCACACTTATAGCCGAAGGAACTGAAGCTGAAGATCTCTGATGAGATTGCTGATGGTGCCCTCTAGGCCTATGTTAGGAGAATTTGAAGCTAGCAATCCTAGCCCTCTTGGCATCCCTCTCCCGCTCACTCATCCATACCGCCTCCATCTTCTGGGCGTATAGGACTATTTGAGAAAAGTCAATATCCTGATGAAGCATCATGGTCCAACAATCCTTGACTAGGTAATCCGCTACCCCATGCATGAACCAGCTCACTCGGGCCCTCTGATCTGACAGCATCTCAGGTGCATACCTAGAAAAGCATGTGAACTCCAAGGCATACTCCTGCATTGTCACCTTCCCTTGCTTTAGATTCATAAACTCGGCCGCTTTGATCTCCCTTATCTCCTGAGGAAAGAATTGATCAAGAAAAGTGACATAGAACTCATCCCAATTGATAGGGCTTGCTCCAACTTACCTACTATCCTTCTATTGCTTGAACCAAATGTGCGCAACCCCTTCAACTGATACGATGCTAGATCGGCGCACTCCCCCCAGTCACCCCCATAATTTGGGTGATCTTCAAAACCTTCTCAATGAACTCATGTGGATCCTCGTCTACCTTCGATCCAATGAACGCAGGAGGGTTCATCCTCAAAAAAACCATAACTCTTGCTGCCACCACATTCTTGTTCTGAGGGACATGCTCTACCCCCTACTAATTGACTTGGGTGGTCAAGGCCTGGGCTAACATCTGAATGGATGCCCTGAACTCTGCATGGGCAACTGGCTTAGGTATATGCTCCTCGTGTGCTGGTGGGGCTTGCTGGTGCCCTTCTCTATTTCCATTCTCATGGTTATTTCCGTTTCCATTTCTCCTTTCATTAACTCTACAGGGAGGCATGATTCTGCAAACATGTATAGCACGAGTTAGAAGGATAGAGAGACATTCCATAGCACGACTTAGATCATGGAAGAAGGGAACATTTCCTAAACGTCTCATAGCCTCTTCGTCATAAGTGTGGCATGCTTCACACCCATGAAAAAGAATCTACTTAACGCGGCTTTCAGACACCTTAGGACACTTCAAATCCTAGTGCTCTAAAACCTAAGTTGTCACGATATGAATATAGGCCCAGATCGAGACACGGGACAAAGAACCCCGAGAGGCTCCAAGTCGACCCATGGCATGAACATAACATCTAAATCATTCATTGAAACAGAAGATCAACATGAATAATATAGCGGAAGTCTGAACAAAATATAACTATCTGAATACATACATCAATCTAAAGTTGAATACAAACTATGTTCGAAAATCATCTAATACTGACGAGTTGATGGGAAAAGACCCCAACTAATTCACTATAGTATGAAAACTAAAAAGACGAAGTACAATTGATAAAAAGGGCCCTCGCAAGATGAGGATTCACCAATTGATACTGAGAAGTGCTAACTCTAGAAGTCTGACTAGCGGTGGGACTGAGTCTAGATATCGGAGCCTGTATCGTGAAATGATACATCATAGATTATGTGGTCAGTACGTGGAATGTACCGAGTATGCAAGGTAAGTAAACCGCTAAGTAAGTAAAATCATTAAATCATGCATATAATAAAACATAATCAAGATAAGATTATGAGAGTAGGGCTTGCATACTATTTTCTGAAATCACGATCTGAACATAACTGAACATCCTAACTGAATCGACTGATCGAAAGTTGAAAACTGATAATCATAGTAAAACTGAAAATTGCATCAAACCTACTGAAAACATAATATCATGATTGATATACATGCATAACTGAAATCATGAGGAATAATGAGAGACCCGTCATATAACCGACATGACCACGATAGAGTTTACGTGGTCTCGATTATCACACTCAAGTGGGTAGAGCCATCCAAAGCCTTGCTTGGGCTAAGGGCGCTACCATGATATCGATATCAAGCTAAAGGCCCCTTGGGGGAAGAGGAAGCTCACAAGGGAGGTCCCAAATAATCTGAACATACTTACATTGGTGTGTATTTTTGAGGCATAGGGTTGACTGACCATTAGCCTACGCGGTACTAGACATTACTTCTAAAAACATGCATATGCTCTCCATCATTTTTCAACGAAGCTGACCATCGTCTAGTGACGAAGATGAATAATAACATACATGAATAAATCTAAAATCATAACGTGAGGAGCCTTGGTTCACACCATACCACAAGCTGAACACAATTGGGAGTCTTGACTCCAAAACCATGTGGTAAGCTAATTCATGAAATCATAAAGACATACTTGATCATATGGTCTTGCCCATTACTTATCATGCTTGAAATCAACTTGATTCACTTTGAAAACATGAACATAAACATGGATATTTCAAAACCATACTTTCTTAATAACATCTCATCATGCTTGTACACATACTAAATAGATCTCAACTTTTATGGATGGGCATCATAGTTTAGAAAACTTGAAAACATAATTTATAATTTAAATCATTGTAAAATCTGCCCATTAAGCATAGTTCATCATTTAAAACATGCTTAGATCATACCTATGATTGAAACTTAGGAATTCATGCATTGGGTTAAAAAACCCATGAAATCATCAATTAGAACATCATGAATTGAGAGGGAATTGGGCATGGGTGTGGACTATTGCACCCATTCATAGCCTTACATACATGAAGGGATCTGAATTTTACCACTTCCTTGATAGCCCAAAGAGAATTGAGGAAGAACCTTGAAGAACTAGGCTTGATCACCTCTCGAACTTCTAAACTTGCATGCATAAATTAGGATAGGCTTAGAATGACCTAACCCTTCTTAAAACACTCTATTCTGAGCTTAAAAATGACGTAGTTTAGGCCTTAGAAACATAGGAATTATAGAAAATCCCTTAATAAACTCATAGGGAAAAAAACAGAATGCCAGTCCCTCATGAGTCGTTGCCAGTGACCACGACTCGCGGTCACCTCCCATCACCCTCACTGCCAAAAATATTTAATCTTTAACCAACTATTGACCACAACCCACTCTACGAATTGTGGCATTGACATGACTCATGGTGACTAGTAGTTAGGTTCACTGCCTGCTCTTTTCCATCCTTCAACTGCGTTTGACCACGGGCCACCCAATGAATTGTGGTGTTGACCACAACTCGTGGTCACACCCGTGGCCAGCTCCCAATTCAAAATTTCAATCATGATCAGACCCCTCCCAACGAGTCATTTAATGACTTGTGGTGTTCCTGATGGCTCACTGGATGACTCGTCTTATGACCTGGTGCAGAAAATCTTATTTTCTCCGTTTCAACTCCCAGATCTAATCTTAGGGTTTCAGGGGTATTACATGAGAGGACCAGGGTTCTAGCGTACCCAGGTTCCCAGAACTATGTTGCCATCATAGGTTTTGAACGGGCCCCAGACAATGATCTCACAATCCATGCCTTTATACCCTAGCAGGGTATATTGGGTCCTATCGATGGGGTGTATACATCGAACTCCACGTTCAACTCATGTGGTTATATGTTTTTTATAGACTCTCCTATTTATCAGTACAATTTTAGTTCAGCTCAGTATAGTTCAGTCTAGCTCAGTTCAATCACTCAATTCTAGGACATGTTTATGACCATCAGTCAGGGTCATTATTGACCATATCAGTTAAAGCTCAGTTTTTATTAGTATTTAGTATTAGTTGGTCATTTCATGTTATTTCAGTTTAGTTGTTATTTTTCCATTGTTATTGTATATCTCACTTGCTCAGTACATTCAAAATACTAACGCATACCTTATATGTTGTATTGTATTATGATACAGGCGCAGGTTCTCAGTCCCAGCATCGTCAGTTGCTCCCTCCGACGATCTCAACAACAACATTAGTTGTGAGTCCTCATCTTCTGAGGACGATATTTGTTTTTCAGTTAGTTCTTATTTAGACGGATTTCAGAGTTAGCTGGGGGCTTGTTCCAGCAACGCATCAGTTAGTAGTTGGCTTTCTGATACAATTGTCAGTGTTGTTTTTAGAAAAGTTTAATCTTTTCAAACCAGTATTTCTTGAATGATTATATTTTGCAAAGCTTCCGATTATGTTTACTCAGTTTACCGGTGCAATTTTAGACCATAGCTTAGCTTGGGGTCACTTGTGGCACCAAGTACCGTGTCCCGTCCAAGGTGTAGACTCGGATCGTAAAGAAATCTTTACTTATTTTTAAAAGGCTGAAACTCCTAATATTTAGTATTTTAAAATTTACGAAAACTTTGATTCTTAAATCTTTTCTTATTTGAATTATGTTAAGAGTCCTAACATTTAAGGCTTTAAATTCAATCACAATTCTGGTAACTTATATTAATTCTTTATTTACTAAATTGACTAATTATCCATCACAATTTTTTTAATTCTCGATATGAGAAAATAAACTTAAGAGTGTAACTTTATTATGCATTAATATATTGAAGTCCTAAATTCTTCTTCTTCTTCTTCTTTCTAAATTTTATGTATTAAATCCTTCCTTAATTGAAATATATAGAAATATTAATATTAAGAGATTTAAAAGTGATTAAGATTTTATCTTTTAAGAAATAATTGCACGTTGAATAAAATTATACTTATAATGCAAATCAATCTATGTTTAGGACTTCTAAAAATGCAATTCGAAAAAAGGGCAGCTAAATGCACAAATCATCCTGCGTTAACGGGGTCTGGAGAAAGATCACATCCCAAGGAGTGTGATATAGATAGTCTACCATAATGCAAATATTGCTGGTTATTTTCACTAATTTTGATGAGTCTTTCATTGTTTAGATTATCAATTACAAATAAATAAATGTGCTTGTGATATGATATAAAATTATTAGTACCAAAACTATAACGACCTGCCCGATCGTTATAGCACCCTGACAATCTAAGAGTGGAAGAATTTAAAGTTTTTGAAAATTTGAAACGAAGTACACAAAAAATAAAAGGCATAATTTGAACAAGTTTGAATGGGCTAAAGTGTCACGCCCCGCCTTGGGAGACATGACTGGCACCTGGTTCCCTACTAGGACCTAGACTGCTGGACTAATTGAGCCTAAGCACTTCTGGTGCCAGGCTGGCTTTAACCCTGGATTCAAGAAAATGACGGGCTATATAACGACTGTAAATACAGTCTCCGGTCGACTAGGCCTATAGCCACCTGTAAGAAAACAACAGCTACCCAGAATAACTGAATCAATAGGGAACCTATGCGGGCCGACACGGCTACCATGCTGTCTAGTTATTTATAAATAAAGAAAAGAAGTGCTAAACTACTACGTGACCAACAAGATCACCACTACCAACTGAATAAGGCCCCACACGACCATCATAAACAAACTAAAACATACACACGGCCTCACACGACCGGTACAGCTAAACACAGGGAATATACAATCTACAAGCCTCTAAGAATACTGATAAGATGGTCGGGACAGGGCCCCGGCCTACCCATACTATATAACAAAAGAAAAGGAATAAACCTCTAGTTGTCTAGCTCCGGATGACAGGAGCTGATGACTCTGTGTGCTGGTTGGAATTACGAGGGATCGGCTCCTCGTTTATGAGTACCTGCAGGCAAGTAATGCAGCGCCTCAGAACGGGCGCCAATACCGCTGGTATTGTGTATGCAAAGCAACAAAAGGAAAATAACTGAAGACAAGCAATATATCTGATAGAACTGAAATAGAAAGAAAAAGACTGTAACTGACTGAAAGTATGAGTTTAAGACTATCCTCAACTATGCTGAAAGGAGTAGGAGTCGTACCTGGCAACGTAGCATTCTACTGTCTTTCTACTCATAACTAACATAACATGGCATAATATAGCATAACATGACATAGCATAGCACACATAAGTCTTACCTGGTCCCTATAAGCCGGAAGGTACAACCAACACGCAATCTACACCCCTACCCCGGTCATTCCATCTCCCATAGTAACTATAAGCATCCTGCCGGTCCCCTAGGTATGCACTTGGGCCCGCTGAGCCCCTGACTATAACTGTACCTGAGTCTGGAGGACTCCTAAAATCAACACCCCGGGCGTACCCGCTCGAAGAGGGTGTATAAAAGCCAACCAAGGCAAAATATGGGGAAACTGGCATCCCATCTTCGTCCCCTAAGGGACGGCATGCCACTCTGTAGAGCGACCTATCCTCGCCCTCTAGCGGACGAGTCAATACAGCTATTAACCCTAGGGCGGTCATGGATGCTAGATAATCCAACCCAAAACAATACAGTCAAGTCTCAACTGATAATACTAACTGTGTACGATACATGATGAAACTAGTGATAGTAATGTGTGTATATATAACATATGCTGAAACTGATTATGGTATATATGTAATTTCTGTCATACTGTGTTGAATTTGATACTGGAAACAAGATATAATATTTCTGCTAAGAATCATGTTGTATAACTAAGTTTCATGGTAAACATGATTTACTATTTCTAACACGCTTTCTAAAATTCATATTAAGCTACTATTCTATTTATGAAATTCTTTACATGAGCCTTTTATTGCTTTACTAAGTTTCGGCTGAACACGGTAACATCCTGACGTACTTTACTAAATTACATACTGGGCATGCTGTACTGTTTTTGAAACTTTCTACTAGAATTTATACTAGTTTTCTCTACTGGAATTACTAACTTGCCGAAAGAAACTAGCTTAACATACCTTGTCCGTTAACTTTCTGAGTATCTGGCGTAACTCGGCTAATTTTCAGCTATTTCTTCTAACTGAATTCATGTTCATACCAATTAGAACTAAATTCATCGATATTCTGGAAGAAAATACTACTTTGAATATATATTTATCCCAAACATTGACTTATCAAAAAATAGCCGAAAACTCGCTATTTCTGGGAAGTCCAGAAGGGAGAAATATTCACTTTAGGGCTAGGAGTAAATTGACACTAATTTGGAGCAATTCCACTTACTTTAGCCCGGTAGGACAATGGTTCGCCGGTCAAATTTCATAAAACTACTCCGTAGGAATGTTCTCTACAGCTTTATACTTCGGTATCCGAGGTTAATTTGAGTTTGGACTGCATTTGACGGCGTAATCGGATGAATATTTATCAAAACCCTTCGTCCCTTACTGTTTTTCTTTGTTTTTGCTGGAAATTATATAATGAAATGAATCGAAACTGAAGTGGAGGGGTTTATATACTTGAGCTTGGACAGCCCCTCCGTGGCACGTTGGCCATCGCGGAGCGACGACCTCCGTGGCATGTTCCCATCACGGAGGGGGTCTGCCCGGCCTCCTCTTGCGATGGTTCGATGCGGCGCTTGTCCGGTCTTCCCTTGGGCCTTTTTCTAGCATGTATGGCATTCTAAAACTCTTAACCAACATGCGGATAGGCCATCTAAATGTCAAGAATTTACGAGGTGTAACATCCTCCCCCCTTAAGAACATGCGTCCTCGAATATAAACTTCTACTTGCAAGAATTCCAACTTACTTGACTTATTCTAGAAACATTCGGCAGAGTCTCCCCTGTAATATGGACTATCTCAAAAATCCTGAAACGCAGAAAAGCCCAATACAGGTACTCCACACAATACTAGTATTCATTACGCAATAGACTAAAGCCAACTATTTCATTTATACACTTAATATAAGGCAATTCATAGAACAACAATACTAACATGCCTCTAGCTGATTAAGTCTGAAATAACTGAGGATATCTGATTTTCATATCTTCCTCTACTTCCCAAGTCATTTCCTCTCAGTTCCTGTTACGCCATAACACCTTGACAGAAGCAACATCTTTAGTTCTTAATCTGCGAATCTGCCGGTCTAGTATGGCTACTGGGACCTCTTCATAAGCCATCTCATCCATAACCTGGACATCCTGGACTGGGATAACTCTGGAGGGGTCTCCTATATACTTCCTCAGCATGGACACGTGGAAAACTGGGTGAACAGACTCTAATTCTGGAGGTAAGTTTAACTCATATGCCACTTGGCCTATTCTGTGACGAATCTAATAAGGCCCAACAAATATCTGGCTGAGCTTACATTTGTTGCCGAATCTCATCACCCCTTTCATAGGAGAAACTTTCAAAAACACCCAATCATTCACATTAAATTCCAGGTTTCTGCGCTCACATCAACATACGATTTCTGGCGGCTCTGAACAGTCAGTAGACGTTCTCTAATAAGCTTTACCTTTTCTTTTGACTGATGAATAATATCCGACCCGATGAACGCTGACTCTCCTACTTCAAACCAGCCAACTGGTGATCTGCATTTTCGCCCATACAATGCCTCGTAAGGCGCTATCTGGATAGTTGTGTGGTAACTATTGTTATAAGCAAACTCAATAAGTGGTAGGTGCTCATCCCAGCTACCTCCAAAGTCCAATACACAAGCTCACAGCATATCCTCGAGCATCTGAATAGTGCATTCTGCCTGCCCATCTGTCTGAGGATGAAAAGCTGTGCTTAGGTTAATCTGTGTCCCCAGGCCTCTTTGAAATGATTGCCCAAATTTAGCTTTGAATTGCGCCCCTCTGTCAGAAATAATGGACACTGGAATACCGTGCAGTCTAACTATTTCTCTGATATACAACTCAACATAATCTTCAGCAGAGAAAGTAGCCCTTACTGGCAGAAAATGGGCTGATTTTGTTAGTCTGTCAACAATTACCTAAATCGAGTCATTTCTATGTCTGGTATGGGGTAGTCCTGCTACCAAATCCATATTTACTGCTTTCCACTTCCAAAGAGGCACAACTATGTCTTGAGTCAATCCGCCTGGTTTCTGGTGTTCCGCTTTTACTTGCTGGCAGTTAGGACACTGGGCTATGAATTCTGCTATTTCCCTCTTCATACCTGGCCACCAGTAGATTTATTTAATATCATGGTACATTTTCGTCGTGCCTGGGTGGAGAGAATAGCGGGCGTAATGTGCCTCACTCATAATCTGCTGGCGAAGCCCTGAAATATCTAGAACACAAAGGCGGCCTTTACATCGCAGCACTTCATCCTTAGTTACCTGAAAATCTGGTGCTTTTCCTTGTTGAACTCTATCTTTAAGCTGAACCAGGCCAGGATCTTCATATTGTCGTTCCTTTACATCAACAACTAATGACGACACTTTGGTGTTCTGAATTACCGCTCTGTTGTCCTCTGTTTCCGCTACATGAATGACTAAACTAGCTAACTGGTTATTTCTCGGGCCTCCGCTGCTCGGGCTGCAAGTACGCCAAACTCCCATAGACTTACGACTAAAGGCATCTACTACTACGTTGGCTCTGCCTGGGTGATACAGAATATTTACATCATAATCTTTCAACAATTCTAACCAGCGACGCTGCCGTAAGTTCAACTCTCTCTGGATGAAGATATACTGTAGGATCTTATGGTCAGTGAAAATATCCACATGAACGCCATACAAGTAATGTCTCCATATCTTTAGGGAGTGGATCACTGCGGCTAGTTCCAGGTCATGGGTAGGATAATTCTTTTCGTGTTTCCTCAGCTGTCTGGAAGTATAAGCAATCACTTTACCATGCTGCATCAACACACATCCTAACCCAATACCCAAAGTGTCACAATAAACTGCATAACCCTCTGTACCTTCTGGCAATGCTAACACTGGGGCGGAGGTCAACCTGTCTTTCAATTCCTGGAAACTTTGCTCGCATGCCTTCGTCCACTGAAACTTTACTGCTTTTTGCATCAGCTTATTCAGAGGTGCTGCTATGGTGGAGAATCCCTCCACAAATCTTATATAGTACCCTACTAATCCGAGAAAACTGCGGACTTCGGTCAGAGTGGTAGGTATGGGCCATGTTTTTCCTGCCTCTATTTTCTGTTTGTCTACCTGTATACCAGCATCCGACACAATGTGTCCCAAGAAAGCTACTGAATTCAGCCAAAATTCACATTTAGAGAACTTGGCATACAGTTGACGGTCCCTGAGAATCTGGAGCACTGTCCGTAAATGAGCCTAGTGGTCTGCCTCTGAGCGAGAATACACCAGAATATCGTCAATAAACACTATCACGAACAGGTCTAGGTATGGTCAGAAGATGCTGTTCATCAAGTCCATAAATACTGCTGGGGCATTCCTCAGCCCAAAGGACATGATTAGGAATTCAAAATGGTTGTATCTGGTCCTGAAGGTAGTCTTTGGAATGTCCCTTTCACGAACCCGAACCTGATGGTATCCGGACCATAAGTCAATCTTGGAGAAACATCTGGCCCCCTGTAACTGATCAAACAAATCATCTATTTTGGGAAGCAGATACTTATTCTTGACTGTAACCTTATTCAACTGCCGGTAGTCTATACATATGCGGAGTGAGCCTTCCTTCTTTCTCCCAAATAGAACTGGCGCACCCCAAGGTGAAGTACTCGGCCTGATAAAGCCCTTATCTAACAGATCTTTGTGCTGCTCCTTTAATTCTCTGAGTTCAGTAGGAGCCATACGATACGGAGGAATTGATATCGGCTGAGTTCCTAGTAGTAAATCAATTGAAAAATCTATTTCCCTTTCTGGGGGAATACCAAGTAGCTCATCTGGGAATACGTCGGTGAATTCATTAACCACTAGAATAGACTAGAGAGTCGGAGGCTCTACTCGAACATCCTGAACTCTAACGATGTGGTAAATGCACCCCTTGGCTATCAACTTTCTCACCTGAAGATAGGAAATAAACCTACCTTTTGGTGTAATTGTACTACCTTTTCACTCTCGTACTGCCTCCCCTAGAAAGTGGAATCGGACTGTCTTGGTCCAGCATTCTACATTTGCATAGCACAGAGCCAACCAATCCATACCCATAATGGCGTCAAAATCAACCATCTCTAATTCTACCAGATTTACTGTGGCCTGACGATCAGCAACATCTACTGTACACCCTCGTTAGACCCTTTTGGCTATGATGGAGTCACCGACGGGTGTGGATACTGAAAAGGGTTAATGAAGCAACTCTGGTACAACACTAAACTTTCGAGCCACAAATGGGGTAACGTAGGATAGAGTAGATCCTGTATCAATCAATACATACGCAGGGTATGAGAAGATAGTCATCATACCTGTCACAACATCAGGTGACGCTTCTGAATCCTGCCTTCCTAGTAAAGCATATGTGCGGCATGGACCAGCACCTACACTGGAGGCCCTTGATCTGCCCCAGCCTTTGCCTGCTGAAGCTGAGGGCCTGCGCCCTGCTGAGGATACTGAAGCTCGTGACCCTGCGGATGGCCTGTCCTGTCTATCCCGGTCATCCTGACCTCTGGCTGGACAATCTCTATTCAGATGACCCTCTTGGCCACAAATATAACATCCGGTGGAGCCGTATCTGCATGCTCCAGAATGGCGTCGACTACATATAGGGCAAAGTGGTAGGGTATACCTACTCTTCTCTGCCCTCCTCTATAGTGGTGAATCTACGGTCTGCGAGCCTCCACCGATCTCCGAATGCCCTCTGCGACTAAATCTGCCCCTCTGTGGCTGTGGTGGAGGCGGGGGTCTGGGCGGTCTATCTAATAATCGTGGCCTGGGTCCTCCCCAAACCTCCCTCTGTAACCCGAATGGCCTATCCCTGCGGTGCTGTTCTTGACTGGTCCTCCTGATCTCCCGCTGCCGCTGCCTGATGCCCTCGATAGTCTGGGCAAATGCCTGAACTAGGGAAATATCCATGTCCTCTCGTAATGTAGCCGTAATACAAGTCTCAACATACTCTGGATTCAACCCCATGATGAAGCGGTGTACTCTGGACGCCATGGTAAAGGCTGGTGCATACCGGGCCAAAGAATCAAACCGCAAGGCGTATTCTCGAACACTCATGGCCCCCTGCTCCAAATGTAAAAATTGATCCACCCGGGCCTGTCGAATCTACCGTGGTAAATAGTGATCCAGAAAAGCTCCTGAGAAGCTGGACCAGGTCATAGGGGAAACATCTCTCCCTCGAGACCTTTCCCAGCTTTCATACCACAACACGACGATGTCCCATAACAGGAATGCTGCCAATTCAACCGATTCTGTAGGCGTGGCATGAATAACCCTAAAAATTCTATACATCTGGTCTAGAAAATCCTGAGGGTCCTCTGTCCGGTCCGTACCTGTAAACTGTGGGGGATTCAGAGCAAAAAATTCCTGGACCCTCGAACTACCGGGCCCTCCTGATGACTCTGCAACTGTAGACGGCATCGGCTGACACTGGGCAGCCATCATTTGTGCTAACATGACTACTGCACTCCTGACCTCCTGGTCGGAAGGTATCGGTATAGGGACTACTGGAGGTGGTGCCACCCCAAGTGGCTCCTAATGTGGTGTAGACTGTTGAGAAGGTTGGGACGATGCCTCTGTATTGCCCTCTAATCGGGCTGATTCTAAACGAGGGTGAGGCATCCTGTTGGTGCCTTCCCCTGCTGCAGTGTCCAATCTACGTCCTGTGATAGGATGTCGCTAGTTTGACATTTTATCTGTAACCAAAGAATATAGTAAGCTCTAGGAACTCAACCCTATACTGTACCGCTCTACAGCACGACTGAATAAGAATAAAAAGAAACCATCCTATCATGCCTTGCAGCCTCCTGCCTATAGTAGGTGGTGCACAACACATCCATAGGCAAGACTCTACTTAGCATAGTTTGCAGACTCCCTGAGATACGACCTGCTCTTATACCGAGTTTGTCACGCCCTGCCTTGGGAGGCATGACTGGCACCTGGTGCCCTATTAGGACCTGGACTGCTGGACTAGCTGAGCCTAAGAACTTTTGGTGCCAGGTTGGCTCTAACCCTGGATTCAAGAAAACGACGGGCTATATAATGACTGTAAATACAGCCTCCGGCCGACTAGGCCTATAGCCACCTGTAAGAAAACACCAGCTACCCGGAACAAATGAATCAATAGGGAACCTATGCGGGCCAACAAGGCCACCATGCTGTCTAGTTATTTCTGAATCAAGAAAACAAGTGCTAAACTATTGTGTGACCAACAAGATCACCACTACCAACTGAATAAGGCCCCACACGTCCATCATAAACAAACTAAAACATACACACGGCCTCACACGACCGGTACAACTAACCATAGGGAATATACAATTTGCAAGCCTCTAAGAATACTGATAAGATGGTCGGGACAGGGCCCCGGCCTCCCATACTGTACAACAAAAGAAAAGGAATAAACCTCTAGCTGTCTAGCTCCGGATGACAGGAGCTAATGACTCTGTGTGTTGGCTGGAATTATGAGAGATTAGCTTCTCGTCTATGAGTACCTGCAGGCAAGTAATGCAACACCCCAGAACGGGCGTCAGTACCACTGGTACTGTGTATGAAAAGCAACAACTTGAAAATAACTGAAGACAAGCAATATAACTGATAGAACTGAAATAGAAAGAAAAAGACTGTAACTAACTGAAAGTATGAGTTTAAGACTGTGCTCAACTATGTTGAAAGGAGTAGGAGTCGTACCTGGTAACGTAGCATTCCAATGTCTGTCTACTCATAACTAACATAACATGGCATAATATAGCATAACATGACATAGCATAGCACACATAAACCTTACCTGGCCCCTATAAGCCGGAAGGTACAACCAACACGCAATCTAAACCCCTACCCCGGTCATCCCATCTCACATAGTAACTATAAGCATCCTTCCGGTCCCCTAGGTATGCACTTGGGCCCGCTGAGCCCCTGACTATAACTGTACCTGAGTCCGGAGGAATCCTTAAATCAACACCCCAGGTGTACCCGCTCGACGGGGGTGTATAAAAGCCGACCAAGACAAAATATAGGGAAACTAGCATCCCATCTTCGTCCCCCTAGGGGACGGCATGCCACTCCGTAGAGCGACGTATCCTCGCCCTCTGGCGGACGAGTCGATACAACTATTAACCCTAGGGCGGTCATGGATGCTAGGTAATCCAACCCAAAACAATACAGTCAAGTCTCAACTGATAATACTAACTGCATACGATACATGCTGAAACTAGTGATAATAATGTGTATATATATAACACATGCTGAAACTGATAATGGTATATATATAATTTTTGTCATACTGTGCTGAATCTAATACTGGAAACAAGATATAATATTTCTGCTGAGAATCATGCTGTATAACTAAGTTTCATGATAAACATGATTTACTATTTCTAACATGCTTTCTAAAATTCATATTAAGCTACTATTCTATTTCTGAAATACTTTACGAGAACCTTTTATTTATTTACTAAGTTTCGGCTGAACACGGTAACATCCTGACGTACTTTACTAAATTACATACTGGGCATGCTGTACTGTTTTTGAAACTTTCTACTAGAATTTATACTAGTTTTCTCTACTGGAATTACTAACTTGCCGAAAGAAACTAGCTTAACATACCTTGTCCGTTAACTTTCTGAGTATCTGGCGTAACTCGGCTAATTTTCAGCTATTTCTTCTAACTGAATTCATGTTCATACCAATTAGAACTAAATTCATCGATATTCTGGAAGAAAATACTACTTTGAATATATATTTATCCCAAACATTGACTTATCAAAAAATAGCCGAAAACTCGCTATTTCTGGGAAGTCCAGAAGGGAGAAATATTCACTTTAGGGCTAGGAGTAAATTGACACTAATTTGGAGCAATTCCACTTACTTTAGCCCGGTAGGACAATGGTTCGCCGGTCAAATTTCATAAAACTACTCCGTAGGAATGTTCTCTACAGCTTTATACTTCGGTATCCGAGGTTAATTTGAGTTTGGACTGCATTTGACGGCGTAATCGGATGAATATTTATCAAAACCCTTCGTCCCTTACTGTTTTTCTTTGTTTTTGCTGGAAATTATATAATGAAATGAATCGAAACTGAAGTGGAGGGGTTTATATACTTGAGCTTGGACAGCCCCTCCGTGGCACGTTGGCCATCGCGGAGCGACGACCTCCGTGGCATGTTCCCATCACGGAGGGGGTCTGCCCGGCCTCCTCTTGCGATGGTTCGATGCGGCGCTTGTCCGGTCTTCCCCTGGGCCTTTTTCTAGCATGTATGACATTCTAAAACTCTTAACAACCATGCGGATAGGCCATCTAAATGTCAAGAATTTATAGGGTGTAACACTAAGTCACGATCGGTGGGCCCAGGCGTGCGTCCGTTGCGGCTGGCTACTCTCCGTCATAGCGGAACTGCTGTAACGGTAAATTGTCCCGCTGCAATCAGTGACCCAGATCAGAATTTCGTGAATCCCGTCCCAATTAGGATTTTAAAAACCTATTCTCAAAAAGGTTCATCATAAAAATACCGAAAAATAGGAAGTAGATTTTTGGAACAAGAAGAGGAATTAAGAGGTAGGGATTCATTCTCCATAGATAGGGGTTTCTGTAAGAACTCACAAATCGGTGAAAACATGCAATGGGGAATGTCTCGACGTAGCTTGGCATCTAGGTAGGCTATGGCTTATTTCCTTTTGTGTTATTACTTTGATTAGCCAAACATATACGTGCTTATGGTTGATGTGCTTTTTATGGGTAGAATTGAAAATTGGGATAAGTTGTTATAATATTCCAAACCAATAAGATCCTAAGGACGAAAGAAATAGAAAAGGGGCGGTGAGTTTCCCATAATGTAAAAACCCATAGGGGGAGGTAGCAATAAAAATAGTCTATGCGTGCAGGGTATGTGAGAGCGAATTGATAATATATATATATATATACATATATATATATATATATATATACATATATATATATATATATATATATATATATATATAATGATATAGTCATTCTTCCTGAATTGAAATCTTGAACGATTAATCATACAAATCATGTTTATAGGATGTGGTAACTAAACGTTTAAGGGTAGACTATGATTGTTATAGGATGTGAATTTGAACTCACAAGTTAGAAGGGTTAGACTTTACATGATGACATGTATTTTCTCTGGATAATAATGTATTGTTTAGGTCTATGGACATTACTTGTGGTGATAATTGCCCTGTTAAAATTTATTATTGAAATAAATTTAGAATGGTGTTGCCTCCAAGGTGGTGGGCGATTTGGGAGATGGGTTACGAGATTTGGAAAGAAAAGATCCGTTGGAGAAACTAGGAGGAGAACTGGTTGAAGTACTGCTGAACAGTACAGCTGCAGCGAGACTGATGTAGCAGCAGTAATGCCGCTGTAGCGGAGCCCAATCTTGCGAACGGGCCAGGTTGCAATTCCTTGTGATTTTAAGGATAGAATTGATGTTATAACTATCTGGGTATGAAATTGAGTTCAGAACTAGGTACTTTGTTATAATTACTAATATGTAACTCTTGTTGTGTGTGTGATTGTTGATTGTTGATTGTGTGGTATGATGGGTGGTCCCAAAATTGTGGGGCGAGGTTGTATTAATTGAATACATGAACGAAATATTATGTACTATGGGGAAGTAAACCATTGAGGTGATTGGGAATGCGAGGCCTAGGGCTGAAGGAAGAGAACTTGGATGAGCATATTAGTATGAGCAGACTCTGAATGAGGGATAGATACATGAGTGGCTCATTCCCGAGGTGAGCATCCGGGTGAGCGGTATGAGAGAGTACACAAACAGGTATGGCTAAAAGACCATGCAGCTGGGTGTACAAATATGAGTACACATACAGGTATGATGAAGGTCTCATACGACTGGGTGTATAGTACATGGATTTGTAGAGTCTCCTTCAGTCATGACTGGAAGGGCAAGAATAAGACCCTCTGGCATGTGTGTACAGTGATGTGGCAGACGCGTGTGCCCGGTATATCACCGATGGTATGATTGTGAGATAGAGATTGTGTGAGCATGGTTTGATATACATACGACTACGGTGACAAAAGGTACTACAAGTGTGATACAAGATATACCGATATGAATCGAGTTAAGGTGAGAAAGACGGTTGGAACACAGTACACGATAATGCGGTACATGTATGATATTATATGACATATTCATGGTATGGAGACAGGTATGTGCATGTACTGTAATTCTGGGGGACTTAACTCCCTCAATACGTTTTGTTGATTCCTTATGTGTAGTTGAACTATTTAATTCATATATTTGAATGAATGTTTGATCGAAGTGGTCCTTGGTGAGTTATAGAACGTAATATAACAGATTTTAACAAAAGGTAGTGAATTACCGGGAGACAGTATGCTTGACTTTAGGTAGTTAAATAGGTTAATAATGGTAGAAATGGAGTTGGTCAATGATAGTGAAATGGTAAGAAAGGTAGTCGTGCTACAAAGTTATATGGAGGGATAGAACAGAACTAGATCAGGGGAAATTGGTTACTAACTGTTTGGGGTATTGCTGCAGCGGACAAATCAATGGGTCACGAAACTGCTGCAGCGGTCTTGTTACACCCTGTAACTTTCTATCGTTTAACTGAGGAGTGTGTATGTATGTTGAGAGTTTTAGAGTATGATGCATACAAGAAAGGTCTTGGGAAATGAATGCGTGAGCATGCGATTAAGAGAGAAGGAGGAAAGAGACCAGAGGCAGGCCGTAAGGGGCGCTGCGCCATAGACCTCCCTCCTCCACAAGGGGTGGCATGTTGCACCCCTACCCTGGCGCGATGGGAGGCATGCCGCACCCCATGCCACTTCCTCCCCACCTATATAAGGTCCTTTATAAGTTGTTTGGATCATAACAAATATTACCCTCAGCTGAAAAAAAGAGAGTAGCATGGGTTTCTCCCATTTTTTGTCGAATTACGTTGTTAAACTCCGTCCAAATGCAAATTTATCTTGGATAATGAGTTCCAGGCCTACGAGGAACATCCTTGCAGAGTTATTTCTTGGAAATTCGCTAGGAGTACTGGAACCCCGCCGAATAAAAGTTGTCGGAATCACTTCTAATGAAGTCCTAAGTGGCTAGAAGTGAAAGGTAAGCATTTCTACCTTTTAAACTCTCGGGAATTTTTAAGCTTCCAGCCGAATTGAATGAAGTTTGAATTGTATTGTCAGTAAAGCTCATCCAGAGGCCGATGACGTATATTGGCACCTCCAGGGCCACAATCTAGATAGGGTGGGCTTATCCCCGAGTTGATGGCACCAAGGTTGCCTAATAAAGTGGGCGACAACTCACCATATGGTTGGCTACAGTAAGTGACCATTAGTTCCACCCGACTTAATGCTTGTCATACAGGTTGCCCAGGAAACCATCCTAATTGCTACAAGTCTGATAGATTAGTTGACACCTTAAGGAGGGAATCTTAGTAGTTAGATGTAGGGCCAATGCCCCATCCTACTCTTATGGATATCCATGTACAGTTTACCGCGAGTGGCAAGGTCAAGATAAACCTGCCTATGAGGCTATGAATCGTCCAAAGAAGCCGTATGAGAACTTAACAGAATAAGTTAAAGTCTAAAGGGACTAGTACCATAGTATCATAGTGTTACTTCCAAGCTAGGATTTATGGTAGGTTGCCTGTGGAGAGTTAGGGCTTACTGCTTAGGAGCATGTCCTATTAGTAGCATGTCGACAGCTGTTCTAAGCGGAGGAACTAAATATTTGGTCACATGTGACCTTACAGTTTGCTTATGAGTTATTCTTGTTACACCCCATAAGTTTCTAGCACTTAGTTGGCCTATTCACATGTTGGTTGGGAGTTTTAAAATGCCATACGTGCGAGGAAAGGGCCCGGGGAAAGGCCGAACGGGTGCCAAGTTAGATTTTTGCAAGAGGAAGCCGAACCTTGCTGCCCAAAGGGGCAATGTGGCACGGAGGCACCTCCTCCGCGATGGCCAACGTGGCATGGAGCCAAATTGGCGCGTTGGCTAGCGTGCCACGTTGCTATGCAACTGGCTTCAAGTATATAAAGGCCTCACCCTTTAACTTTAAGTCATTTTCACTTCTAAAATGATCAGAACAGGGGAAGGACAAAGGGTTCTTGTAAATTTTCATTTGATTACACCGTAAAATGTTATCCAAAGTCCAATTAACTTCGGGCGTCAAAGTATAAGGCTGCATGGAGCATTCCTATGGAGTTAGTTTCGTGAAATTCGCCCCACGAATTGTCGTCCCGCCGAGCCAAAGTGATTGGAATTGCTCCAAACTAGTGTTAATACAATCCCAGGCTTAAAGTGAGTACTTCTCCCTTCTAGATTCCCGAGAAATTATGAGTTTTCGATCGTTCTTTGATAAGTTGAAGAATAGTTAGTATATATACATATTAAGTATTGTTTTCTTCAAGCATAGTAATGAAGTTAGTTCTATTCTTTCGTGAATGTGATTATAGTTGGAAAGAACAGTTGAATACTAGCCGAACCTCGCCAGATAATCGGTAAATCGGCAGTCGAGGTATGTAAAAGTAGTCCCTTTCGGCAAGTTAGTTTCTACAGTATAGTAAAGAAGCATAAATCCCAGTAAAGTATTTTAGAAATATTATATCATGCTCAGTATGAAATTCAGTAAAGTATGTAAGAAATTGTTATCATATTCAGTATGTATCATATGTAGTTATTGTTATCAGTTGAGACTTGTGATTATATTGTTTTGGGCTGGATTACCTGTATATCTTCCGTGACCGCCCCAGGGTTAATGGCTGTATTGACTCGTCCGGTAGAGGGCGAGGATACGTCGCTCTACGCAGTGGCATGCCGTCTGCCAGGGACGAAGATGGGATGCCAGTTCCCCATATTTTGTCGTGGTTGGCCTTTATACACCCCCCTCGAGCACTTGCGCTTGGGGTGTTGATTTCAGGAGTCCTCCGGAATCAGGTACAACTATAGTCAAGGGCCCAGCGGGCCCAAGCTGCATACCCAGGGGACCGGCAGGATGCTTATAGCTACTAGGTGATGTGGTATGACCTGGGTAGGGGTAAATAGATTGTGATGATTTCACCTTCCGGCTTATGGGGGCCAGGTAAGGTTTATGTTATGTTGTTTTAGTTATTGATAGATAGACAGTAGAATGCCACGTTATTAGGTATGACTCTTACTCTCCTCAATATAGATATGTTAGCCTTGATTCCTCTATCTCAGTCAGTTTCAGTCCGTTTCCTATTACTTCATTTACTGTCAGCTTTATTACTTACTTCCAGTTGTTTTTCAGTTATTGCTTTACATACTCAGTACCAGTGGTACTGACGCCCGTTTTGGGGTGCTGCATTACTTGCCTTCAGGTGTACATAGACGAGGAGCAGATCCCTCATAGTTCCAGTCAGCGATACAGAGCCTTCAGGTCCTTTCATCCGGAGCTTGGAAGATAGAGGTTTACTTTCTTCTTGTCTGTACAGTGTGGGTAGGCCGGGGCCCTGTCCCCACCATCTTATTATTCTTAGAGGCTTGCGATTGTATCATATTCCCTGTGGTCAGATTGTATGCGATGGGCGTGTGGGGCCTTGTTCAGTTGTTAGTTGGTGACCTTGTCGGTCACAGATTAGTTTAGCGCCTGATTTCGTTTTCTTCAGCTATAACTAGATATCATGGTGGCCTTGTTGTCCCGCATAGGACTCCTTATATTTAGTTGTTTCTGGTTAACTGTTTGCTTTTAATAGGTGGCTATTGGCCTTGTCATCCTCCCGTCGTTTTCTTGAATCCAGAATTAGAGCCAGCCTTGCACCAGAGGTGCTTAGGCTCAGTTAGTGCTGCAGTCCAGATACTAGTAGGGCACCAGGTGCTAGTCATGCCTTCCAAGGTGGGGCGTGTTCTTACCCCACCATGACCTTTAGACTATTGCTTAGGTCACCCGGACCTTGTCCTTTTTCGTCTAAATCGATGAAGGTTGTGATCACTGCCAAGACTCTCTATTCAGATGTAGGCGCACATATCGTGCATTTTGGCAGCTATGTAGACTATTCCTGGGGCGAGTAAAGAGTAGAGGTCATGTTAGTCCTAAGGGGAAAAATATGTCTTTTATATGACTAGGTTTGTAGATTCTAACATAGTGTCCATAGTTGGGGTAGATCATGTTTCGTACTGCCTCTCACCTAGAATAGCTAAGAGGCAGCTACTTGTACGAATTGCTTTCGGAGCTATAAACTGCTTATGGAGAAACGATGTTGCATTACTTAAAGAACCACTAAATTGCCTATGGGGCCATATTGAAGTCTATTCACTTATGGGCTTCTTATACGCCATAGCGGCATTACAGACCCTTCATAGAGCCTCGTGTGTTCGGGGTACAGTTACAGGAAGACCTGAATTCAGTTACAGGAGCCCAGACGGCTTATATTCAGTTACAAGAGCCCAGACAACTCATATTCAGTTGTAAGAGCCAAGACGGCTCATATTCAGTTACAGGAGCCCAGACGGCTCAAATTCAGTTACAGGAGCTCAGAAGGCTCACATACAATCATAGGAGCCCAGAGGGCTTTGATATAGTTACAGTTATTTGCAGGGCCTGAGGGGTACCAATAAGGGTATATAGATTGATTGGTGCCTGACAAGGCTTACGGGAGCCCAGGTAGGTTATTACTGTGTTGCTTGTACCTTCCTGGCTTATGGGGGCGTGGTTAGGTTCTTGATTGTATACTTGCCTCCCAGCTATAGCTTATGAATGTATAGTCGTACAGTTTTAGTTCATATACGTGTAGTGATTTACTAAATGTAGGTTATGGATAAAAAAGCTTACAGGTTATCTCCTACCCTTTCTTGTTACTTATTTTAAGTCTTTATCAACTTCTATTCAGCTTTTCATTACTACCTTACATATTCAGTACATATTGTACTGACGTCCAACTATTGGGCACTTCATCTTGCCTGTAGGTTTAGACATATAGGTTTTGGGATCTCCTAGCAGCTATTCAGAGTCGGGAGATTGGCCAGCTCCTTCCATTCGTACTTGCCAGGTTGTAGAGGTTTTTCTATCTTTTATTTATATAACATTTGGGTAGGTCGAAGCCTTGTCCCGACCAATATTTTCACTCTTAGATGCTTGCAGACTACAGTCTTCAGTTAGTTGGTTGTTGTTGGCTCTGTGGGGCCTATGTCTATTTTATTTTATGTGTTGACCGTGTGGGGCCTAGTTTAGTTAGATAGTTAGTATCCTTGTCGGCCGTAGTATAAATATGACTGCCTGTTTTCACTTTGTTATAACTAGACAACATGGTGGTCTTGTCGGCCCGCATAGGATCCCTTTATTGTTATATTGTTTGGGTTAGCTATTTTCTTTTACAAGTGCTGCGTGGCTTTGTCGGCCTGAGGCTATATTTACAGCCGAGATATAATAGTTTGTGTTCTTGATTTTCTATCGCTAGTGAGCACCAGAGGTGCAGATGCCCAATAAGGTTAGTTCTGATCCCAGTGTGGCATTAGGTGTCAGTCATGCCTTTCAAGGTGTGTAATGACAAACTTGGTATTAGAGAAACGTCGAATCCTAGAGAGTCTACAAGCCATGTCTAGTAGAGTCTTGTTTATAAATGTGTTGTGCACCATATTTTATAAGCAGGAGGCTACGAGGCATGATAGTATGGTTACTCCTCCTTTTTCTCAGATCGTTCTACAAAGCTGAGTTGTACAGGGTTGAGTCCCTAAGTTTTCGTTGTTATGTTTGTCTATAATAATGTTGGATATGGGATAGAATTTAGCCAGCCGCAAGTTAGCTACAACAGTAGGAGAGTGTACCAGCGAGGTGCCACAGTTGGGGGGACAGTTCAGTCTGAAAGGCAAATGTGGATGTCCTTTTAATCTCCCCAGCATCCTCCCGGGGCACCAGGAACCTCATAAGGTTACAGATATGTCAGCACCATCCCTAGTTCTTTCTTCAGCCTCGGAATAGGAGGTTAAGAGTATAGTATATATATGATTTGGTTTACTTAGTAGATACACAGAGTTAGATAGGGGTAACAGTTAATTTCAGGTTGTTTGAAACATATGCCAGATTGTGAAATTGTGGGATTCTCACCTCCAGCCCTTTAGAGTTTGTTGAGTTTCGCACCTTATCCCCGTTATAGAATGATAGGACTATTTCCCGCCCCCAACCTTTTCTTAGTATAATAGAGAGCATAAGTATTAACGCGATGTTGCCCAGAATGAATACTAAAGGAGGGCTAGAACTGTTGATTCCGGGGAAGTCTTAGAAAGTGATTAAGACCCCTAGTGTTTAAATAAGTTACCTAGACCCTCATGGAAGTAAATTAGGAAGGTAGATAAGATTGCTAGCAGCACCCAAGTGTGGGTGAGAGCCCATAAGCAACAGATTCCTAGCAATAGCAAAGTTTAAGTAAAAAATAGACTAACTCCCGTAGTGTGCTAATGACAGTAGTGTATACATGAAGAATAATGGCTATGGCCCCTAGCTTGTTATGTCAAAGGGCAGAGAGATTATATGATAGGAACTGATCCGAGTGCGGGTCAGGACGATATAGGCTGGTAACCTTGGCTAATAAAATTCTTGTCAGTACGGTGCTTGGGGGAATGAACCCCAGATTTCAGCCTATAGAAGTAAGGCCAAGACATGAACATCTAGCTCTGGAGGAGAATAGAACAACCTCCAGGCTGTAGCGGGCTAATAAAGTTTGGAATTGCCACTGATTGTCAAGAAATGAGTATCAGGCTGACATTTAAAGGGTAGTGAGATTGTGACCTAGAACACTGCAGTATTACCTCTTGTTGTGGAGGCAAAGGAGTGACGGTATGAAGACCCTAGCCTAGTGCAGTCAGAGACAAGGCCAAACAAGGAGTTGTTGGCCTATGAGATAATAAGGGCGGAGTCTTGAGACCCAGAGGTCGACTCTATGTTCTTAAGGTGGTAGGGCTTCGTCAGTAGACTGTAGCAAGGTACACCATGATCATTATTCTATCCACTCGGGTTTGACGAAAATGCATTAGGGTATAAAAGAGATCTAGTGATGGCATGGGAAGAAGAAAGATATTGTCGAGTTATGGCACAAAAGTCTAATAACCAACCAAGGAAGGTTGGACAACAGGAGCCACGCAGGCCAATTCAGGAGATGGCCGTGCTTATAAGGAAATGGGGAGTAGTCAACATGAATACAACTATAGGGTTACCTCGTGCTAGGTGTAAATTTGAACTTATAGAGTCATTGTCGAACAACTAATGAGGTTAACTCATTTATAGCCGGTCAGAATTGCATTTTAGATAAAGAATATACTGAGTTAAATACTAAAAAGTTAGTCCGACTACATGATGTCCCAGTGTCTATTGGTTCTGATAGAAGGGCACAACCCACCATTAGATGTTGGAAAGGGTGTTAGGTCGGATCGGGGCGCAAATTAACTTGAGTACAACATCTCATCCCCAGAAAAATATCCAAGAAAAGTGTATGATTCAAATGCTCGGAGATATGTTACAGGTGGAAAGGTAGGTCCCCTATATGATGACCTGAAATAGGTATGTCGGGGGTAGCTGAACCGGGCATACTACATTAATCAGTGGGAAAAAGTTAAACTTATAAGAAAATATGTACCGGTAGCCTAGGGTCGTTAGGAGTCATAGTCTAACATATGGTGTAGGGAGTTAGAGATTGAAGCAACTACTAGGTATTCCTGAAAATTTCGCCAAAGAAAGGCGTTATGAGATCTGATAAGAAGGGCAAGCCCAGCCCTAGATCACTAAGCTATTCCGGATCCTCCGGAAGATTGGCCAAGTGGCCTATGAAATAGAGTTGCCTTTGGGGCTAGGATCTATTCATCAACATTACTCAATCCCGTAGGAGACCTTTTCTCAGATTGAACCAGTTGATGATGCATAGGTTATAGAAGAGCTATCACATGCAAAGGCTCCAACAGTTATACTACATCGTCAAGTCCGTAAGGGCTACCTCGAGAATCAAAGATGTTATCCATTAAAAATTAGAGAGAGGAGCAGGAGTTTAGCCAAGATAAATTGAGAAGCTAAGGATGATGTTGAGTCTAGATATGCTCAGTTCTTTCGGGCTCTACGCTGATAGTGTTTAAACTTAGACAATTGCAGTCAATGCAAGGTAGTTCAGGTGTTGTCTAGTCATTTTTGTTGCTATTATTCTCAGTTATTTATATATATGTGGTGGAGCTATGTTTCAGTAAGATTCCTATGTTGGAATTTTCTGTGTTTCAGGTTTCCGGATAGTCCATATTACAGAGGAGACTATGCCAAAATTTCTCTTGCAACAGTTAAAGGGGTTGAGTCTCTTAAGCCTAAGATTACATTCGAGGATGAATGTTCCTAAGGGGGGGATGATGTTACACCCCGTAAGTTTTCGTCATTTAACCAAGATGTGCGTAAATACGTTGAGAGTTTTAGAGTATGAAGCATGTAGAAAAGTGCTCAGGGAATGAACCCGTGTGGGCGCGATCAAGCGAACGGGAGGAAGAGACCCAAGGTAGGCCGCAAGGGGTGGCGCGTCACGAACCTCCCTCCTCCGCAAGGGGCGGCGCATCGCGCCCCTACCCCGACGCGATGGGAGGCATGCCATACCCCATGCCACCGCCTCCCCACCTATATAAGGTCCTTTATGAGTTGTTTGGATCATAAAAAATGTTTCCCTTAGTTGAAGAAGAGAGAGTAATGTGGGTTTCTCCCATTTTTTGTCGAATTACACCGTTAAACTTTGTGAAAACGTAAATTCATCTTGGATAATAAGTTCCAGGGCTATGAGAAACATCCCTGCGGAGTTATTTCTTGGAAATTCGCTCGGAGTACGGAAACCTCGCCGAATAAAAGTTGTCAAAATCACTTCTAATGAAGTCCTAAGCGGCTAGAAGTGAGGTAAGCATTTCTACCTTCTAAACTCTTGGGAATTTGTAAGCTTCTGGCCGAATTGAATTAAGTTTGAATTATAGTTATTGTCTTTGAAAGATACCATTATTTGCCGATTCCTACTATTGAAATAGCCTTATTCTGTCAGCGTGGAGGCTACAATTGAGTAGAATTGTTGGCTTCAGGTTGGAACTACATGGGTAAATGAGAATTAGCATTCGAGGTATGTTAGGGCTTATCCCTTCGAAAAGTTACTCTCATCTATAATGATACGACCTATGCTTTGGAACGTAGATAACAACCCTATATGTTGGAATTAGCTAATGCTAGTAGATAAGGATTATGTATGTTGTAATTAGCTGCTGTCAGTAGATAATGATTTTATATGTTGTGGTTAGCTGCTAAAAGACGTACTAAGAGTATAGTGTAGTATCCCCGCCGAGAGAACGGCATGTTAAGTGTGAGTAACGTTGGGTGGGCCGTACAGAGTTCCCCGTTCCACTGTTTACCACCTACAAGTATTCGAATGTTCTACTGTCGTGCCAAGGTCTTACAAGTCTATGTATAACTGTTGGGCCCGAATGCCTAAGTTTGATAGCTTGGGGCATATTCAGGAGATATAACTTTTGGATTATCACCTGTATTGTCAGTAAAGCTCATCTAGAGCCCGATGGCGTACCTTGACATCTTTAGGGCCCAAATCTAGATATGGTGGGCTTATCCTTGAGTTGATGGCACCAGGGTTGCCTAATGAACTGGGAGACAACTCACCACATGGTTGGCTACAGTAAGTGACCGTTAGTTCCACCCGAATTAATGCTTGTCATACAGGTTGCCCAGGAAACCATCCAGTTGCTACAAGTCTGATAGATTAGTGGACACCTTAAGGAGGGAATCTTAGTAGTTAGATGTGGGGTTGACGCCCCAACCTACTCTTATAGATATCCATGTACAGTTTACCGCGAGTGGCAAGGTCAAGATAAACCTTCCTACGAGGCTATGAATCGTCCAAAGAAGCCGTATGAGATTTGAACAGACTAAGTTAAAGTCTAAAGGGACTAGTACCATAGTATCACAGTGTTACTTCCAAGCTAGGAGTTATGGTAGGCTGCCTGTGGAGAGTTAAGGCTGACTGCTTAGGAGCATGTCCAATTAGTAGGAACCCCATAGTTATTCTAAGTGGAGGAACTAAATAGTTGGTCACCTGTGACCTTACAGTTCGCTTATGAGTTATTCTTACCCCAGCATGACCTTCAGACTTTTGCTTAAGTCACCCGGACCTCGTCCTTTTCCATCTAAATCGATGGAGGTTGTGATCACTACTAGGACCCTCTAGTTAGATGTAGGCACACAGATTGTGCCTATTGGCAGCTATGTAGATCATTCTAGGGGCGAGTAAAGAGTAGCGGTCGCGTTAGGCCTAAGGTGCCAGATATGCCTTTTAAATGACTAGGTTTGTAGATTCTAACACAGTGTCCCTAGTTGGGGTAGACCAAGTTTTGTACTATATCTCGCTTGGAATAGCTAAGAGGCAGCTAGCTGTACGAACTGCTTTCAAAACTATAAACTACTTATGGAGTTATGATGCTGCATTACTTATAGAACCACTGAATTGCCTACGGGGCCATATTGAAGTCTATTCACTTATGGGCTTCTTCTACACCATAGTTGCATTATAAACCCTTTGTAGAGCCTCGTGTGCTCTGGGTATAGTCACAAGGGAGAGAAGGCCTGAATTCAGTTACAGGAGCCCAGACGGCTCGTATTTAGTTATAGGAGCCCAAACGGTTCATATTCAGTTACAGGAGCCCAGATGACTCATATTCAGTTACAGGAGCCCAGACGGCTCATACACAGGCTCACATATAGTCACAGGGGCCCAGAGGGCTCAGATACAATTATAGTTACTTGCAGGGCCTGAGGGGTACCAATAGGGGTATATAGATTGATTGGCACCTACCGAGGCTTATGGGGCCCCAGATAGGTTATTACTGTGTTGCTTGTACCTTCCTGGCTTATGGGGGTCAGATTAGGTTCTGGATTATATACTTGCCTGCCAGCTATAGCTTATGAATGTATAGTCGTACAGTTTCAGCTTATATACGTGTAGTGATTTACTAGATGCATGTTAGTGATAAGAAAACTTACGGGTTATCTCCTGCCCCTTCTTGTTACATACTTTCAGTCTTTATCAGCTTCTATTCAGCTCTTCATTACTGCCTTACATATTCGATACATATTGTACTGACGCCCAACTATATAGTGCTGCATACTTGCCTGCAGGTTTAGACAGACAGGTTTCAAGATCTCCTAACAGCTATTCAGAGTCAGCAGATTGGCCAGCTCCTTTCATTCGTAGTTACCAGGTTGTAGAGGTTTATCTATCTTTTATTTGTATAGCACTTGGGTAGGTCGAGGCCCTGTACTGGCCAATATTTTCACTCTTAGAGGCATGCAGACTACAGTCTTCAGTTAGTTGGTTGTTGTTGGCCGCGTAGGGTGATTTGACTAAATTACACCTCGTAAATGAGATATAAAGAGGTTGATGTCAAATATAGAACACAATAAAGGTTGAGGTCGATCCCACACGGAATATGGAAGGAACTTGAGTTAATGTGATTAACTATTACTATCGGCTGACTTATTTCCTGGGGGGGAAAGAATAGAAAAACAAAACAATAAACAAGAGTAAAGACTAGTAAATGTTTAAATCAATTTTGGTTTGTATTCAATCAACAAGTTACTAGGATTGTGTTCCCGATGATTTCATAACCACAAGGCTTTTACATTAGTGATCTATTCCGGTGTTTAGCATGCAATATTGGTAAGTTAAGTTCACCTAAATTGTTGCTATATAGATGATTATCACCACCCAACTTGGTCCATATATGGGTGTATGCTTAATTAACCCTTAACCTTAATATCGGATTAGTTATTCCCGGACAAGTTTAAGCTATTAGATGAGGGTTGATAACCTCAAATCTCCGTTGTTAATCCCTTTTCCCATTCACTACCCCCTTGATCTGGTAAGTAAGAATAAGGCGAGTTCCAACATTTGCAACCGTTAAGGAATAATTAAAACAAAGGGAAAAACAATACATGCATAAACCTCGTTCAAGAATCACTAAGTGTTTTATCTATATGTATTAACTCATCATGGTTCCCACAATCCTAGTTATGGATTTAGCTACTCATGTTACAAAAATTCCTAGAAGAAACCACGTCAATTGAATAAAACTCCAAAAGTGATGAACAAAACGTCAATGTGGTTAGATTCTCATAATCAAGAACAAAATTACAAACTTTGTTTGTTGAACCAAGAATTTTTTAACAACACCAAAATTTATGTGAAAGATAGTAAAATAAACTGTACCCAAAAAATAAACCTAAATATTATATTTATAGTTCCAAACAAATCATATCCTAACTAAAATTGGACTCCAGGTCGGTAGGGGTAACGGACCGAGTAACGATGCGTTGGGCCTCTCAACGAGTCGTGGCCAGTGATTTTGACTCATTCTTAGTAGCTTATCTAGTCTTGGTGATGGGTCACCTAATGACTTCTTAGGCCTGGGCACGAGTCATTAGGTCCCTCGTGGCCCTAGCTCACAAAATCCTCCATTTCACTTAACGGATGCCCACAGTGCCTAATGACGAGTTGTCACTTCACCAGATTACTCGTTATGTCTCTCATTGTCTTCATTGGGCACTTCTTCAGAATTTCTACTCCCAGTCTCCAGGACTATCATAACAACTCGTTACCAGATGTAACGAGTTGTGCCTTCAACTTGGTAGGTACACTGGATCCTCTTTTAAAAATTCATGCTCTTCTCCACGACTCCAGGAACGAGTCGTTCATTGGAACGACGACTCGTGGCCTGGGTATCAACCTACAAATTTGTCCATTTTTGCGTTACTTTGCCTATTTCCCATTCCGGACCTGTTTTCCTGCAACATTTAACATAAAAGCATCATATCTACATAAACATACCACAAATGTGCATAGTTTCTTGGTTTTAAGCGTCGAAAGTGCCGTAAAATCACGGCACATCAACACCCTCAACTTAAAACTTTTGCATGTTCTCTGGAAACAACAAAATAAAATTAACTACTTTGACGATCAAAGCAGAAGAACTTTAGGAAACTTACGGCAGTCACAACTCATCTAATCAAATTTTCTAACCCCTCCATTATCATCCAAAATCAAATCATAATGCATATGTAAAAAAATTTCAACCATGACACAAAGGAATCGAAACATGGCAAAATACTGTCACTTGCAACCATGTACATAAATTTATAACACTGACCCAAACAGTTTGTAGACGATTTCTTTGACCAAATGCTCTCACCACAAAGAAGTCCCACAGTCACTCATGTGTATATGATCATATCAATGTATTTTTCTTGGGACTAGGTAAGATCACACTCGCTATCTCAAAGAAATTCTCACTGTGCGCATGCAATACCATAAGCTTTCCATTACTTTCAATACCTTGAATTTCAGATGGGTAACCAGGATCACTATAGGACTTTTTAAGCTTGTAACTTAGGCTCGGGGTCGGGTATGGTACATATGGGACTAGTAGCTTAACCCTCCTTGGCACTACACACTTTGACTCCACTTTTACCATTCTTTTCATATTTTCTCCCTTTTTCCTTTGCTTTCTTATTCTGTTACTTTCGTTTGCAATTACGAATGCGGTATTCCTTAATTCAAATATTCATTACTTTCACATTTTTCTTTTTTTTCTTTACTTTCATTATGCATACCGCACCCGCTCTTTCATTTTAATTACCCAATTTCACTCCACCCTGCTCTTCTTAATCACCCCTATGATAGCCACCCTCAACTTAGGCAAATTGCCTAAGTTGAGGTTCACAGTGTCCAAGGAGGGACTAGGGCCAAAACAGGTTCATCTTAATTAAAGATGGAAGGTGAATTTGTGTTTAACAAAGCGAAAGGTCAATTTAAGCTCAAAAATTTGGATCAAGGGATATTTATTTTCATTTGGTAGGTATTTTGTCACGCCCCACCTTGGGAGGCATGACTGGCACCTGGTGCCCTACTAGGATCTGGACTACTGAACTAACTGAGCCTAAGCACCTCTGTTGCAAGGCTGACTCTAATTCTAGATTCAAGCAAACGACGGGCTATATAGCGGTTGTAAATATGGCCCCGGGCTGACAAGGCCTATAGCCACCTATTAAAATCAAACAACTAACCAGAAACAACTAAATATAAGGAGTCCTATGCGGGCCAACAAGGACACCATGATATCTAGTTATAACTGAAGAAAACGAAATCAGGCGCTAAACTGATCTGTGGCCGACAAGGTCACCAACTAACAACCGAACAAGGCCCCACACGGCCATTACATACAATCTAACCACAGGGAATATGATACAATCTTCAAGCCTCTAAGAATAATAAGATGGTCGGGACAGGGCCTCGGCCTACCCACACTGTACAGAAAAGAAGAAAGTAAACCTCTGTCTTCCAAGCTCCGGATGAGAGGAGCTGAAGGCTCTGTACCGCTGACTAGAACTACGAGGGATCTGCTCCTCGTCTATGTACACCTATAGGCAAGTGTTCGGTCTGTGTGTTATAGGTATCTAAACCAACACGCAAGTGCACGTGGTCGAACAAGTAGTAAGTGGCTTTAGTAAGACAAGTATCGATCCACGGAGACTCTGGATAAGTGAAATTTGCTTAAGTATACTATACTATATCTCACTTCTAAATATGCTGACAACAACGTAACTAAAAATTGAATAAATTGTTTTATAAATCCGATACTAAAACTACTAACAATTATCTACTTTGAATTTAAACTATGGATATGAGCATGCCGAGGTTAAAGAACATGTAATGAACTGATTATCATCATAAATTGGTTAATCTTTTCTTCCAGTTGCTAGCCAAGAACATTAGCCAAGAGATTAAAACTCTCGTATTTAATCTCAGTTAAGAAACATAAACCATCCGTCTACATTTCTATGATCAAATGCAATTCATGACCTAGCAATACAATTCCGGTTCCTAAATTGACTAATACGGCTTTCAAGTATATTTCTATCAGGAAAGCACATCAAAACTCAATTTTCCCAAATCAAGTAAAGAACAATATCCTATTAATTCACAACTTTCCAATTTCGTGCTCTCTCGAGTGAAATCGGACTTTTTAGATATACATTAATGTAGGCCACACACCAATGCAGTAAGAACAAGAATTAATAGAACAACATGGAAAAAAAAGATGAAAAACCGTATAATTCAATAGTCAAAATTCATCACAATTGTTCATAACCTCCGCAAGGAAGGGAATTAGCCACTCATTTGTGGATTAATCATCCTAAAACAAGTGTTAATCATACAAACAATTGAATTAGAGAAGAAAGAAGGAGAGAAAAAACCCTGAACTTTTCATCCCTCAACTGCCTGTAACCCACGTCCTTGCTCCACCCAGTCTGAATTATGAAAAATACACTTAAGTGTTCTATTTATACTAGTGGGAATTTTTCCCAGAATAATGAGCAACGTGTCACGGAGTGCATCGCGGAGCACTGCCTCCGTGACACGCCGTGAACGCGGACCCTCACTGGAAATTGGGGGTCCGGGAATAAAGCACCAACGTGGCACGGCTTGCAACGCGGAGGCTGGCCACCATGCTACGGAGCTGTCGCGAGCCTCCACTGGAAATTGTGAGATTTTTCACCCTCCAAGCAGAATGCCTCCGCGATGGCAGCGTGACACGGCTCCATCGCGGAGCCCCTTTAATTTGTGCAGTCCAATGCCTTTTTCTGTGCTCGATTCCAAGTCCAACTCCGATATCCTCCAACATGCATTTTAGCTCTTCGAAATCACATTTTACCTACAAAACAATGCTAATCATGTTGGTTAGTATAAACTCACATTTTATTACCAATTACATGAAAATATATACACATTGTTAGATAAACAAGGCGAAAATGATACTTTTGAGTATCACTTCGGCATATAAATCTGCCCAAGATCACTTACCCCACACTTAAATCCTTGTTTGTCCTCGAACAACAAACACACAATTCATGCAATTTACATCCCAACCTTCGCCACTATGGTGCGACAATTTAAGCTACGGTCATACCGATCATTCAATATTGCGAATCATCAAGAAAACATGCATGGTCTTAACAATGCAATGACCTTCAATACATTAAGACTTCCTAAACTTTAAGAATCGACTCTCGATATCGGCAAACTCATGCAAATCAGCTAATCAAGATATCCGACACGAACATCAATCTTTCATCAAGCATGTGCCCTCACAACTCAAGAGAATCTTCCCCTTTTTGCTCATGTGACACACAAACATTCAAGTAGGGGCATGTAAAAAAATAATTTCACTCTCTCTCCCAAAAGAATTCACATGCATCATGTCATGAACCATAAGCTTGCCCTTAGTGTATTACTCCACTAATATAAAGAAATGCAATGTAAGATCATGTAGGACTTTAATGGGTTGTAATGAAAGCTATGGAACTAGTATATATTGGATTAGCCAATAATAGCCACTAGCATCCTTAAGCGCCTTTTCAACACATTCCCATCAACTCATGAACATTGTTTCTCTCTTTTCTTTTTTTTTTCAACATCCCATTCTTGATGATTTACTTTAGTATGGCCCATTTCATTCATCACACTTGACACAATAACAAAGGATTTTTCATGCACCTTCATTATCATTTATTTATAGCAAGTGCACCTTCAACCTTTTCTTTTCTTCCCTCTCTCTGCTTTTCTTTTTCTTTTCACCATTCTCACTCTTTGACACTTTGGGAAAATTATTTTTATTTCTTAAGCGCTTAAGAGTTTTGTATAGACTTTACGGCTAATGAAAAGAAAGAATTAAGCTCAGTTTATACTTTTTGGACAAAAGAAAGAAATACTAGGCTAAAGGCTCAACGGGCTGACTAGGGTATACAATCACATAAAAGGGGGGTGTGACAAGAAAAAAATAGAAACTCTCGGTTAAAACAAAGAAATGCCTACATCCTTTCCAACAATACACCTCCTTCATTTCGTTTTGTACACACACCAGGCAAGTTCTAGACACTTCACAATAGCATGGAATAACAATACCTCACTTCACACTTTATGCACATGCTCGATTCAAGATGCATTCACAGACTCTTCAATCAGCTAATTACATGAATTCAAAATTAAGCCTCAATCACACCGAATCAAACTCTACAGCCTAGGTATCTCAACATATTTACAAAATTGCATGCTTTCATACGAATCACTTTTGCATTTTGAATACCAGGTACAACACGCAACCAACATATCACAACCATATAGTAACTACAGGTTCCGTGATGCAAACCACAAAAGAAAAAAACTGAAAATAACTTAAAATAACTACTCCTACCGACTACATTTCCCTTAAGATGGTCGTCATCCATCCATCATAGGGAACATTCACTAACTATGACGTCAGTTCAATGGGACCATTCTCGGTAAAAGGACCGAAAACAAATGCCGAGAAACCCAAAAATAAAAATTGAAAAATTTTGCAAAACATCGATCATTTCGATGGAAAAGTTATTTACAAAATATTTTAAATATGAACAAAATATTTTTGCAAAATTGTAAAATTATCGATCATTTCGATAAGCAAAAATATTTACAAAAATTTTACAGACTCGGTTGGCAACATCAATCATTCCACAACACCCATCAATTTCACAAATATGTACAAATACAGAACAGTTTGCAATTCACAAACACACAGGGAAACATACATACAAAAATACAGAGGAAAGCATACAAGCAAACCAGCCCAGCCTAGCACCTAACTACTCCCCACCCCACACTTAAACCGAATACTGTCCCCAGTGTTCACAAAAATTAAAAATCACAAAATTGGGTGGTGGAACTCCCTGATCAGTCAAACTATTCCATTTCTTCATCAGGTGCTGCTGCCTCATCTCCCATGTCCGAGTCGCCTCCGTCGTCGTCATCGGACTCCACATCGGAGTCCTCCCGGCGTGTCTCCTCATCCGTGGGGACATCATCGTCTGTGGGCTCTACAAAGGCTGGCCCCACTCGGCATAGAGCCTTGGCATTTTTGCCAAATGGGTAATCTAGCTCGAGCTGCCATAGCTCCTCCTCCGTGGCTGGTCTCCCACCAATCCTGAGCTGGAGCATTTGCATCCCAAACATCCGCGCCATGTACTGGTCATCACGAGCATGTCGCTCGCCAAGCGTCAGCACTGGCCCGTGGGTGGTGTCGGGGGCCTTAGTTTTGGTCACATCCAAGGCCTGCCGCTCCAACTGCGGGATATAATCCAAAGTCTCTTCCTCGACGTCGAGGCCCCGGAGAAAGGTGGTGAATAGTCCACCGAACCCATACCTGTGGCCCTGGTGTAATCAGGCTCTCTTCATGGATGATATGATGACCACCCCCACATTAATCTCCAGCCCTTTCATCAGGGCATACACCAGGCAAACACGGTCCCGGGTCACATCAGTCATGTGTACCCCCGGGATTAGGCACGAGCAGACTATCTTCAGCTAGATTCGGGCTTCCCTGTTCATTTGAGAATATGGCAGAGTCTGGTGGTAGCCTCTTTCTTTATGTCTGCTCCATCTAGCTGTGGATCGAGCCCCACACAGTGTGTGTCTGATGTCAACATACGGTGGGGTAATGTTCAGCTGGCAGAGAACGTGGGCGTGTGTGTTCCGCGCTTCGATGATGGCATTTAGCTGTTGGGGTTCCAGAGTGACTATCTGCCCTCTGATCTTTATGGTGTGGCTTCTGATTGCCGAGTTCCAATTAGCATAGAACTCCCGGACCAGGTGTAGGTTGCATTCCTTGGTCTCCTGAAATATGAAGCCGAGCCCAACTGCCTCGATCCGTTGAACTATTCTGGGGAACTCCTGTGCTAATAGTTCCCGTGCTATATGCTCCTCGGGGAAGTATTTGTTCTCCTTGTGCTTGGCATACCACTTCTTCCCCTCATCAGTCACCCATCTCATTCCGTATTGGCGGCGCTGGCCGCGTGGAACTGCTGGTGCAGCTGGGACTGCTGTGCCCAGTCTAAGTCTTTTCCTTCCGATGCCTGAAGTTGATGCACCCTTACCTTTATCTTGCCTGCTTGCCATTTTACCTGTCAACACAAGTAAACAAGCGTAATGTCAAGCTAAATGAATATTAACTTCAGCTAAGGTCGGGTTATGCTATGTTTACCCCACACTTAGTCCTTAGCTACAGTTACGATACTACAGCAAGAATAACTTTATTTACACCAAAATACCAGCCATACAATTCATGCTTAGTGCGTTCAACAAGAAAAATTCGATGGTATAACTTTTGCGTACTACTCAGACTTCGTACAGCTAATCCTAATCACTACCATCGCTAGCATTTCAACCGTCGCACTTAGCAAAGAAAAACAACAAAACAAAACAACAACAAAAATTCTATACACATGAACCTATATAACCAACCCAATTTGAACAAATTTCAACATTTTCCCTAAACCCGAGAATTCGTCGTCTATTACATTCAAACAATTTTCTACAATGATTCATCTCATTTAACAAGTACACCCCGGCATAGAATTCACAAATTCAACACATTACCAATTTCAAATTCAACAATCAAGCCCTAGAATTGAATTTCGCAATCAACTTTGAATAATTCATGCAATCGACAAGTTCAAACAATCATTACAACATTCTGAACTTTTATCAATCAATAAATAACTAGAATTCATGCTTAATTTAGACTTAGGGTGATTTAGTTCACCTCCCATGCTTAATTTCGAATAAAATCGACAAAAACTTGAGAGAGAATCGGAAAACATACCTTGTCGTTGAATAAGCAAAGAAAACTTGGTAATTCGTTGCCTCAAGCCGTAGCACGTTGGTGGGGGAGGGATTTTGGGATGTTTGGTCGCGGAGGAAAGTGAGAATGAGGAAAAAAAAAGGGAGAAATCGGGGTTTAAAAAGTAGAAAACACGCGAGTCACCCGGTAACCCAGTGTGACCCGTCACAATTTACACGACAATGTGTCACGGAGTGCATCGCGGTGCACTGCCTCCGTGACACGGAGCCATCGTGATAGCCCTCAGGAAATTTTAAAATTTCCGGATTAGAACTCAACGTGTCACGGAGGGTAACGCGGAGGTCCTCCTCCTTGACACGGAGCTATCGCCGCAGCTCACTGTCTTCTACATTTTATTACTTTTTCATACCTCGCCTTTTCCTTCACGATTCCGTGCACATTTTTCTCCGTTGACCGGAAAATCATCTCACTAAATAAAATTGGTTAGAATAATAGGTTTCCCCTAACTAAAAATAAAAAATACTAACTAAATTTTTTTTTTCTAATCAAAGAAAAAGAAGAAGAACAATCTATTTACACTTTACAAAATGAAAGAAAAAAAACAAATTTTCACGGGTTGCCTCCCGTGCAGCGCCTGGTTTACCGTCGTGGCTCGACGTCATTTATGCTCAATTGTCCGCTAGGGTGATGGACAATTTCTCACGATCATTGTCCTCCCCCTAGTAGTGCTTACACCTATCCGGTGGTCTTCCCATCAACTCTCGGAAATCATTCATCTGTTTAGCATTACCATGATCAATTACATTGATCACCGAGAGTTCTTCATTCACCATCGGGAGCTTGGGTGCTTTGTACACATCGAACACCTCTACCTTGTCGTGTGCTCGCATTGTAAGTTGACCCGCAGCTACGTTGATTAATGCTTTCCCGGTTTCCAAGAAGGGTCGTCCCAAAATAAATGGGACATCCGCGTCTGGTTCAAAATCCAGAACAATAAAATCTACCGGGAAAATTAGGGAGCCCACTTGCACTAGAACATCCTCAACAATTCCATCCGGCCTAGCTAAGGATCAATCCCCCAACTGCAAGATTACGGTTGTAGGTCTAGGACTCCCTAGACCCAACTTTCTAAATACCGAAGATGGCATCAGATTTATGCTCGCTCCCAGGTCACACAATCCACGAGCTCGAATGCTCTGCCCAATAGTAAGCTGGATAGTAAAACTTCCAGGGTCTTTTAGCTTCATGGGCAGTCTATTTTGGATCCGGGAAGTGCACTCCTCCGTCAAAGCCACCGTGGCATACTCAGTCAAATGATTTTTGTTGGCCACGATGTCTTTAATGTATTTGGCATATTTAGGCACTCCCTGCAAGACATCAACAAGAGGTAAGTTAACATGTACCTGTTTAAGCACCTCCATGAATTTCTTGAAACACGCCTCATCCTTGTGTTTCTTGAGTCGTTGAGGGAACGGGGGTGGAGGTCTTTCTGATTCAGCTTCTTTGGTCTTCCCCCTTTCCGAACTTTGCTCCCCCTCAACTTCCGCTGCTCCCGAATTTTGAGGTGGTCTTTCTGGTTCCACCTCCTTCAGCTACAAACCACTCCTTGTGGTCACTGCATTTACCTGCTTCGGATTCGGATCCGTGTCGCTCGGCAGTCCTCCTCTGGGTCTTGTATTTTGGGCACTAGCAAATTGCCCAAATTGATACTCAAGAGCCTTTGTCGCTAACTGGTTATTTTTCACTTCGGCTGCCAATTTAACATAGTCAGCCTGCAATTGCGCTTGATTAGCGATCATGGTCTTGAACATTTCCTCAATGCTGGGTGATGGTGGTGGAGGAGGGGCATTATTATTTCTTAATTGAGATTGGTAGTTCTGTTGCCCTCCTTGATTCCTTTGCATACCCTGACCCGCACCTTGGCCTTGATGGTTGTTTCTACCCCATGAAAAATTTGGATGGTTCCTCCAATTTGAATTGTAGCTACTCCTATACTGCTGATGATTTCTCTGTGCATTGCCCACAAAGTTAACCGAATCAGGATTTGCTCCACAACACTCAGCTGAGTGCTCACTGATTCCACACACTTCACACCACATTTGCTGGACTGCATTAACTGGGGCTGAAGGCTGGTTCAAAGTCATGTTGCTGAAGTGGTTGTTCAATTGATTCTGCAAGGCAGCTATCTGTGCAGCGATAGCTGTAAATCCATCCACTTCAAGCACTCCTGCTGCTTTCCTTACTCCACCTCGTGATGAATCAGCATTCCATTCTGGATTGCCCTGTGAAATTCGGTTTAGAAAAGTGTACAGCTCCTCATAAGTCTTTTCCAGCGCTTGCCCTCCAGCTGCTGAATCTAGCAAAAGTTTGGTATGGGGTTCCAAACCCTCAATAAATGTGTGCACCAACACCTCATTGGACTGATGATGAGGAGGACAGTCCCGCAACATGGATTTAAATCTTTCCCAGGCTTGATATAAGTTTTCTCCCTCCCTCTGTTTGAAACTTAGAATTTGACTTCTAAGCCTTGCTGTTTTGCCAGAGGGAAAAAACCTTATCAAGAACATTCGTGCAAGATCATCCCACGTTGAAATAGAATTTGGTGGCTCAGCTTTCAACCACCTCTTGGCTTCTCCGAGTAGCGAGAACGGAAATAATGTAAGCCGAACATAATCAGGTGACACTCCAGCGGGTATATAAGTGTCACTTATCTCCAAAAAGTTTTGGAGATGCTGTTGTGGGTCTTCATGAGGGAGACCGGTAAACTGCCCGCTTGTGTGCAACAATTGCACCATATTTTGCTTGAGTTCAAATCTCCCTCCAGGCTCTGGTTTGCGGATACTGGATGTAACATTGTTGGCATGTGGGATTGCCACCTCGCGAACCGGCCTTGCTGCTGCTTCTTCGGGCACTAACACTGCCCTCACAACGGGTGGATTTTGTTGCTCCATAATAGTCTGTCTGAGCAACTGCAGCTTCCTTTGTAGAGCTTCTCTCTGTTTACTGTGAAATATGCGTTCAGGCTCTATATAAGATTCCACCAGCTCTTTGTCTCTTGCCAGTGTTCACAACAATTAGGTTTGCAAAATACAGGCTAAGACCAAGTTGTCAACACTTAAGAAAATTAAATAAAAATATAGTAAATTTACACTTAACACAATTTCACCAATTGCCAAGTCTCCCCGGTAACGGCGCCAAAAACTTGTTCGGTCTGTGTGTTATAGGTATCTAAACCGACACGCAAGTGCACGTGGTCGAACAAGTAGTAAGTGGCTTTAGTAAGCCAAGTATCGATCCACAGAGACTCTGGATAAGTGAAATTTTCTTAAGTATACTATAATATATCTCACTTCTAAATATGCTGACAACAACGTAACCAAAAATTGAATAAATTGTTTTATAAATCCGATACTAAAACTACTAACAATTATCTACTTTGAATTTAAACTATGGATATGAGCATGCCAAGGTTAAAGAACATGTAATGAACTGATTATCATCATAAATTGGTTAATCTTTTCTTCCAGTTGCTAGCCAAGAACATTAGCCAAGAGATGAAAACTCTCGTATTTAATCTCACTTAAGAATCATAAACCATCCGTCTACATTTCTGTGATCAAATGCAATTCATGACCTAGCAATACAATTCCGGTTCCTAAATTGACTAATACGGCTTTCAAGTATATTTCTATCAGGAAAGCACATCAAAACTCAATTTTCCCAAATCAAGTAAAGAACAATATCCTATTAATTCACAACTTTCTAATTTCGTGCTCTCTCGAGTGAAATCGGACTTTTTAGATATACATTAATGTAGGCCACACACCAATGCAGTAAGAACAAGAATTAATAGAACAACATGGAAGAAAAAGATGAAAAACCGTATAATTCAATAGTCAAAATTCATCACAATTGTTCATAACCTCGGCAAGGAAGGGAATTAGCCACTCATTTGTGGATTAATCATCCTAAAACAAGTGTTAATCATACAAACAATTGAATTAGAGAAGAAAGAAGGAGAGAAAAAACCCTGAACTTTTCGTCCCTCAACTGCCTGTAACCCACGTCCTTGCTCCACCCAGTCTGAATTATGAAAAATACACTTAAGTGTTCTATTTATACTAGTGGGAATTTTTCCCAGAATAATGAGCAACGTGTCACGGAGTGCATCGCGGAGCACTGCCTCCATGACACGCCGTGAACGCGGACCCTCACTGGAAATTAGGGGTCCGGGAATAAAGCACCAACGTGGCATGGCGTGCAACGTGGAGGCTAGCCACCGTGCCATGGAGCTGTCGCGAGCCTCCACTGGAAATTGTGAGATTTTTCACCCTCCAAGTAGAATGCCTCCACGATGGCAGCGTGACACGGCTCCATCGCGGAGCCCCTTTAATTTTTGCAGTCCAATGCCTTTTTCCGTGCTCGATTCCAAGTCCAACTCCGATATCCTCCAACATGCATTTTAGCTCTTCGAAATCACATTTTACCTACAAAACAATGCTAATCATGTTGGTTAGTATAAATTCACATTTTATTACCAATTACATGAAAATGTATACACATTGTTAGATAAACAAGGCAAAAATGATACTTTTGAGTATCACTTGGGCATATAAATCTGCCCAAGATCAGCAAGTAATGCAGCGCTCCAAAACGGGCGTCAGTACCACTGGACTGAGCATGTAAAGCAATAACTGAAAACAACTGGAAGTAAGTAATAAAGCTGACAGTAAATGAAGTGATAGGAAACAGACTGAAACTGACTAAGATAGAGGAATCAGGGCTAACATAGCTATACTGAGAAGAGTAAGAGTCATACCTGATAACATGACGTCCTACTATCTATCTATCAATAACTAAAACAACATAACCTAAACCTTACCTGGCCCCATAAGCCGGAAGGTGAAATCATCACAATCCATTTACCCCTACCCAGGTAATACCACATCACCTAGTAGCTATAAGCATCCTGCCGGTCACCTGGGTATCCAGCTTGGGCCCATTGGGCCCCTGACTATAGCTGTACCTGAGTCCAGAGGACTCCTGAAATCAACACCCCGGGCGCAAGCGCTCGACGGGGGTGTATAAAGGCCAACCATGACAAAATATGGGGAACTGGCATCCCATCTTCGTCCCTGGCGGACGGCATGCCACTCTGTAGAGCGATGTATCCTCGCCCTCTGGCGGACGAGTCGATACAGCCATTAACCCTGGAGCGGATACGGAAGCTATACAGGTAGTCCATCCCAAAACAATACAATCACAAGTCTCAACTGATAACAATAACTACATATGATACATACTGAATATGATAACAATTTCTGACATGCTTTACTGAATTTCATACTGAGCGTGATATAATATTTCTGAAATACTTTACTGGGATTTATGCTGCTTTACTATACTGGAGAAACTAACTTGCTGAAAGGGACTTCTTTTACATACCTCGACTGCCAGTCTACTGATTATCTAGCAAGGTTCAGCTAGTATTCAACTATTCTTTCCAACTGTAACAACATTCACGAAAGAATAGAACTAACTTCATTACTATGCTGGAAGAAAACAATACTTAATATGTATATATACTAACTATTCTTCAACTTATCGAAGAATGATCGAAAACTCATAATTTCTCAGGAATCTAGAAGGGAGAAGTACTCACTTTAAGCTTGGGATTGTATTAACACTAATTTGGAGAAATTCCAATCACTTTGTGTTGGCGGGATGACAATTCACCGGGCAAATTTCATGAAACTAACTCCGTAGAAATGCTCCCTGCAGCCTTATACTTCGATACCCGAAGTTAATTTGACTTTGGACAATGTTTGACGGTGTAATTGAATGAAAATTTAAGAGAACCCTTCGTCCTCCCCTTGTTCTGATCGTTTTAGAAGTGAAAATGACTTAAAGTTAAAGGGTGAGGCCTTTATATACTTGAAGCCAGTTGCATAGCAACGTGGCACGTTGTCCAATGTGCCAATTTGGCTTCGTGCCACGCTGGCCATCGTAGAGGAGGTGCCTCCGTGCCACGTTGCCCCTCTGGGCAGCACGGTTCGGTCTCCTTTTGCAAAAATCTAACTTGGCACCCGTTCGGCCTTTCCCCGGGCCCTTTCCTCGCACGTATGACATTCTAAAACTCCAAACCAACATGCGAATAGGCCAACTAAGTGCTAGAGACTTACGCCCTACCAGGGAGGCTGGAGTTCACGACCGTGCTGATGACCTATCCTGTCGATCCCGGACACCTTGATCCCTAGCTGGACAATCTCTCATCTGATGACCCTCCTGTCCACGAATATAACATCCCATGGAGCCATATCTGCACACTCTGGAGTAGCATCGGCTGCAAATAGGGCAAAGTGGTATTGTATGCCTACTCTGCTCCGCCTTCCTCTGATGCGGCGAATCTATCATTTGCGAACCTCCGCCGGGCTCTGACTGCCCTCGGCAACTAAACCTACTCCTCTGCCGCTATGATAGAGGCGGGGGTCTAGGTGGCCTATCTAATAACCATGGCCTAGGTCCTCCTCAGGCCTCCTCCTGTAAATCATCTGGCTTGTCCCTGCGGTGCTGTTCCTGACTTATTCTCCTGATCTCTCGTAGTCGCTGCCTGATGCCCTCAATATTCTGAGCAAAAGCCTGTACTCGGGCAATATCCATATCCTCTCACAAAGTAGCTGTGATACAAGTCTCAACATATTCTAGGTTTAGCCCCATAATGAAATGGTGTACCTTGGATGGCATTGTACTCACAAAAGCTGGCGCATATCGGGCTAAGGAATCGAACCGTAGGGCATATTCTCGAACACTCATCGACCCTTGCTCCAAGTGTAGGAACTGATCAACCCGGGCCTGTCGAACCTCCCGTGGTAGATAATGATCCAGAAAAGCCTCTGAAAAGTTGGGCCAGGTCGGAGGGGAAACATCTCTCCCTCGGGATCTCTCCCAACTCTCATACCACAGTACAACAATGTCTCGTAGCTGAAATATCGCCAATTCAACTGACTCTGTGGGTGTAGCATGCATTACCCTGAAAATCCTCTGCATCTAATCTAGGAAATCTTGGGGATTCTCTGTCCGATCTGTCTCTGTAAACTACGGGGGGCTTAATACTAGGAATTCTTGGACCTTCGAACTACTAGGTCCTCCTGATGCTTCTGCAGCGGTAGGTGGTATTGACTGGCACTGAGCAGCCATCATCTGCGCAAACATAACCATCGCACTCCTGACCTCCCGGTCAGATGGTATAGGTATAGGAACAGCCGGAGGTGGTGCCGTTCCAAGCGGCTCCTGATGTAATGGTGACTGTTAGGAAGGTCGATACAATTCCTCTGTATTGCCGTTAGATTGGGCTTATTCTAATCGAGGATGAGGCATCCTGCTGGTGCCCTCTCCTTCTGATATATCCAACCTCTTGCCTGTCATAGGATGTCGCTGGTCTGACATTTTATCTATAAACAAGAGTATGACAAGCTCAGGGACTCAACCCTATACTGTACCACTCTATAGCACGACTGAATAAGAAGAAAGAGTAACCATCCTATCATGCCTTGCAGCCTCCTGCCTATTGTATATAGTGCACAACACATCCATAGACAAGACTCTACTTATCACGGCTTGCAGACTCCCTAGGATATGACCGGCTCTGATACCAAGTTTGTCACACCCTACCTTGGGAGGCATGACTGGTACCTGGTGCCCCACTAGGATTTGGACTGTTGAACTAACTGAGCCTAAGCACCTCTGGTGCAAGGCTGGCTCTAATTCTGGATTCAAGAAAACGACGGGCTATATAGCAGCTGTAAATACAGCCCCCGGCTGACAAGACCTATAGCCACTTGTTAAAAGAAAATAGCTAATCATAAACAACTAAATATAAGGAGTCCAATGCGGGCCAAAAAGTCCACCATGATATCTAGTTATAGCTGAAGAAAACGAAATCAGGCGCTAAACTAATCTATGACTGACAAGGTCACCAACTAACAACTGAACAAGGCCCCACATGGCCATCACATACAATCTGACCACAGGGAATATGATACAATCTTCAAGCCTCTGCGAATAATAAGATGGTCGGGACAGGGCCCCGGCCTACCCACACTGTACAGACAAGAAGAAAGTAAACCTCTGTCTTCCAAGCTCTGGATGAAAGGAGTTGAAGGCTCTGTACCACTGACTGGAACTATGAGGGATCTGCTCCTCGTCTATGTACACCTGCAGGAAAGTAATGCAACACCCCAAAAACGGGCGTCAGTACCACTGGTACTGAGTATGTAAAGCAATAACTGAAAACAACTGGAAGTAAGTAATAAAGCTGACAGTAAATGAAGTAATAGGAAATAGACTAAAACTGACTGAGATAGAGGAATCAGGGCTAACACAGCTATACTGAGCAGAGTAAGAGTCATACCTGATAACGTGATGTCCTACTGTCTATCTATCAATAACTAAAACAACATAACATAAACCTTACCTGGCCCCCATAAGACGGAAGGTGAAATCAGCACAATCTATTTACCCCTACCCAGGTCATACCACATCACCTAGTAGCTATAAACATCCTACCGGTCCCTTGGATATGCAGCTTGGGCCTGCTGGGCCCCTGACTATAGCTGTACCTGAGTCTGGAGGACTCCTAAAACCAACACCCCGGGCGCAAGCGCCTGATGGGGGTGTATAAAGGCCAACCACGACAAAATATGGGGAACTGGCATCCCATCTTCGTCCTTGGCGGACGGCATGCCACTCCATAGAGCGACGTATCCTCGCCCTCTGGCGGATGCGTCGATACAACCATTAACCCTGGGGCGGTCACAGAAGCTATACAGGTAATCCATATCAAAATAATACAATCACAAGTCTCAACTGATAAAAATAACTACATACGATACATACTAAATATGATAACAATTTCTAACATGCTTTACTGAATTTCATACTGAGCATGATATAATATTTCTAAAATACTTTACTGGGATTTATGCTGCTTTACCATACTGGAGAAACTAACTTGCCGAAAGGGACTGCTTTTACATGCCTCGACTACCGGTTTATCGATTATCTGGCGAGTTTCGGCTAGTATTCAGCTGTTCTTTCCAACTGTAATCACATTCACAAAACAATAGAACTAACTTCATTAATATGCTGGAAGAAAACAATAATTAATGTATATATATATATATACAAACTATTCTTCAACTTATCAAATAACGATCGAAAACTCGTAATTTCTCGGGAATCTAGAAGGGAGAAGTACTCACTTTAAGCCTGGGATTGTATTAACACTAATTTGAAGCAATTCCAATTACTTTGGCTCGGCGGGACAACGATTCGCCGGGCGAATTTCACAAAACTAACTCCGTAGAAATGCTCCCTACAGCCTTATACTTTGATACCCAAAGTTAATTTGACTTTGGACAATGTTTGACGGTGTAATCGAATGAAAATTTCCGAGAACCCTTGGTCCTACCCCTGTTCTGATCGTTTTAGAAGTGAAAATGACTTAAACTTAATGGGTGAGTCCTTTATATACTTGAAGCCAGTTGCATAGCAACGTGGCACGCTGGCCAACACACCAATTTGGCTCCGTGCCATGGTGGCCATTGCGGAGGAGGTGCCTCCGTGCCACGTTGCCCCTCTGGGCAGCACAGTTCGGCCTCCTCTTGCGAAAATCTAACTTGGCACCCGTTCAGCCTTTCCCCGGGACCTTTTCTCACACGTATGACATTCTAAAACTCCCAAATAACATGCGAATAGGCCAACTAAGTTCTAGAAACTTACGGGGTGTAACATCTTTTATGGCTAAAGTGGACTCATTAATCAAAAATAACCTGTGATCGTTTCCTAGTTTCCCATCCTCTACCTCAGTATGACTGACTAGGCAAGTTTTAGATTGACACACACAATAGAATTTAACTATTGAGTCTCACTCACACATAGCATAGGCCGACATCATCACTTCTACTAACTGCTAGTTCAGGCATAACCGTACAATGGTAAGCAAGTTCACAGTTTTGATGCCATGCAAATATTCACAAAGGTCATACTTGTCGATTTTAACACACATAAATAAAACTTTAGGAGGTGTATCACAAAATCTGTTAAACTAAAAATAAATTGATGCTACTGACTGCCTAAAGTTCACCTAATTTTCTTTCAACTGACACAAACAAACACAAAAATATAAAAACTTAAACGTGCTGGTTCTACTAGATAATGAACACTCGAGGGAAAATATATCCTGCAAGAAAAATCCTCGGGTTATGTTCAACAAAATTACACAAGTGTCCCTCCCCACCCGTATTAAGAAAAACATATGTCATCCTCTACGCATATATATAAAACAAAGCCATGGAAATAGGGAACATACCTGTCCGACCTAGGCGTCTGCGAACTGGTCGGTGGAGGGTGCAGATGCTCCTGCAGTGTCATCTCCTGTATCGTCGGCTTGACCCGGGAGTCAAAAAGGGAAAATCTGGAAAATATTGCAGTAGTGCAGGATGAGTTATTAGACGACTATTGAGGAGACCCCACGAGATGTCAGGTGGCTCATGGGAAGGCTGGAATGGGCTGAGGAGTTGAGGTCCCCACGGCTGTGGGAACGACTCGTGGTCAGCTACCACGAGTCTTCAGGTCAATTGCGGGATGAGGTTGAGGATTAAATAGGAGGGCTGACCAGTGTACCTAACAAATGGGACCCCACGAGTCGTGGTCAGTCCCAACGACTCGTGAGGTGGGTCATGAGAAAAAAGCCTATGGAATTTTAATTGAGGATGATGCAGTGTACTTGACGGGTGACACGACAAGTCGTTGCCCACCCTAACGAGTCTTCAGGTCACCCGTTAGGGTCACCTGGCAGTTATTTTTTGCGAGTTAGTAAGGGCCTTCTCATAATTTCCTAAACTCCTAAGGCCTAAACTATGCCATTTTTACGTCGGAATAGGGTATTTTAAGGGGGATTAGTCCATGTTGAGCCACATTTATGCATGCACGAGTTAGAGAGGAGAGTAGAAGGTGATTCAAGTGTTCTTCCTCAAAATTCTCCAAGTTTCCATCAATTTCTTTGTGGGTTTTCAAGGAACTTTGATATCAGTCCATTCCCAGGTATGTAGGGTTTAAAGTGGGCGAATCCTTCCACACCCATGCCCAAATTTCTATTTAAATCATGAATTTTCCCTTTTCAAGTTCTATGGGGTTTTACCCAAATGCATGAAAATGTGATTTCTCTTTATGGGTATAATTTAATTGAGTTCTAATTATTGAATTGTGAATGATGGGCAAGTTTTATATTATTTTCTTTAAAATCATGTTTCGAGCTTTTTAAATCTAAAATGCCCATTAATGAAGGTTCATGAAAGTTATGATTTATGATGAGTATTCAATATTTTGAGTCTATTGATGATGGAAAAGCATGAATTCAAGTTCCCATGTTTATGAGCATATTTTGAAAGAATTGAGTATGTTAAAGTATTGGGCAATGCTCCCGAGTTGAATAATGACTTCGATTTATGAAATGAATTACATAATTTATTGATTTATGATGTCAGCCAATTAAAAAGGGCCTTTGATTCTTGGCTAACCATGTTTTAAAGGGGATCAACGATGATAGATGTTATATTTTAGCCAATGAATCTTATTGCATGATGTTATTGATTTACATATGAGCCTATATGCATATTTTTGGAAGCCGTGTCTAGCATCGAGCAGCCAACGTTCAAAGGACTACGCTAGTGTCTCATAACCACGTGCCATCGTGGGTTTCTAATGACATATTGTATTGATAATGATCCCCTCAAATGTGATATCACGCCTAATGCATGACCCTTTCCTAGCAAGCCAGGGTCAGCTCTACCCACTTGAATAAGATAGTTGGGGCATCATGAAAAGCTCTACCATGATGGTTTCGGTTATGACGAGTCCTCCCATTATTACGCATGTCTTATGCATTGTTATGTTTATGTTATTTGCTCAAGTTATGTTATGATAAAAGTTTACTTACGATTATGATTATGAATGCTTTATGAATGACTTGAAAACCTTGAGCCTTATGTTTCCTCACAAAGTTTATGATACAAGCATGATGTCCCTATTCTGTGTTTATTTATGAGTTTATCTTACTTTTAATGTCCGTTCTACTTACCTTGAGCCTTATGTTTCCTTACAAAGTTGATGATACAAGCATGATGTCCCTATTCTATGTTTATTTATGAGTTTATCTTACTTTTAATGTCCGTTCTACTTACCTTGCATACTCGGTACATTCCACATACTGACTGCATACTTTTTGTGTTGTATCATTTCATGATACAGGGTCCGGATCTCATGCTCATCCTCATCCTTAGTCCATCACAGTTCTCGCTCTTAGATTATTGGTGGGTCCTCATGTTCTGAGGGTTGTTTGACAGACTTTTATGTTATCTTGTGTTTCAGTATTGGTCTGGTTAGTTGGGGATGTTGTCCTATCAATCCATCGTATGTAGTAGAGGCTTTCAAACAATATGAAGTACTCAACTTATGTGTATGTCTAGTACTTTCAGGTGTTACGCTATGGTTACATTTCCATTATTTTTTAATGCTAAGTATTCTTATTTATTGGATGAGATTAGTTGTATGCATGTGCCATGGGTCGACTTGGGGTCCCTAGGGGTCCCTTGTCCGTGTCTATGACCTGGGTGTACATTAGGGTCGTGAAAAACATGGTATCAGAGCAATAGGTTTGAAGTGTCCTAGGGTGTTTGAATGCCACATTGAGTAGAGTCTTTTTCATGGGTGTGAAGTGCGCCACACTTATGACGAAGAGGCTACTAGACGTTTAGGCTCGTGAGATGAAAAGTCTCTCCATCTTCTAATTCGTGCGATTTGCGATTTGCGGTTGCAGAATTATGGCTTCTAGAAGAATGAACGGAAGGACCAATGGGAATGATAAAGGACACAGAGGTGGCAATGGCCATGGGCATCAGCAAGCCTCACTTGTTCAAGAGCTCCAGGCACTAGAGCCAGCTGCCCACGTATAGTTTCGGGTGGCTATTCAGATATTCGCGCAGGCCTTGACCGCTCGGGTCAACCAAAAGGCTGTTGAGCGGGTCTCATAGAATGACAATGCAGCGGTGGCTCGGATTAGAGACTTCTTGAGGATGAACCCTCCTGAGTTCACGGGATCAAAGGTGGACGAGGATCCACACGAGTTCACTGAAGGGATCTTGAAGGTCACCTCAGGTTACGGGAGTGACAAATAGAGAGTGTGTTGACTTGGCCTCTTACCAGCTAAAAGAGGTTGCTCATATTTGGACAAGCAGTGGAAGGACAACAGGGCAGCGGGAGTGGGCCCTATCAGCTGGGATGAGTTCCACATGGCCTTTCCAGATAGGTTCTTCAATTGGAAGATGAGGGAGTTGAAAGCAGCTGAGTTTGTGAACCTCAAGTAGGGAAGGATGACAGTGCTAGAGTATTAGCTTGAGTTCACTCATTTTTCAAAGTATGCCCCAGAGTTAGTGATGGATCAGAGGGCGCGGGTGAGCCGATTCGTTCATGGTGTGGCTGGCTATTTAGACAAGGATTGCAGGACTGCCATGCTTCACTAGGATATGGAATTTCCTCACATAGTGTTGTACGCCCAGCAGATGGAGGCGGCTCATGCGAGGGAGAGGGAGGCAAAGAGGGCTCGGACGGTTAGCCGTGGGTTTTTGCATCAGAGGTCCGACAGTGGCTACCATCCACAGTTTCAGCAGAGATCACTAGCCCCAGCATCATCATCAACTATTTTTCCATCCAAACCTAGGGGTGATAAGAGGAGTAGGGATTTAGGGTCGAGGGATCTGAAGGGCACCCAGTTAGACTATACCTCTCTATCTTGCGGGAAGTGCAGCAAGAGTCATGCTGGAGAGTGCTTGCTCGGTTCAGATGTTTGCTATGGGTGTGGTAGATCTGGGCACATGCACCGAGCATGCCCATATGCTAGACAAGGTGATGATAGAGGTCGTGCACAGGCCACCAGGACAGCAGCAGCTCCAGCCCATCCCGCTCCGCAGGGGGCATCGACTAGTGAAGGTGGAGGATAGTGCCAAAACTGATTCTATGCCCTTGCCTCGCGCCAGGAGTAGGAGACTTCGCCAGACGTGGTCACTGGTATGTTGCGTGTCTTTCATATTGATGTTTATGCCTTGCTAGATCCAGGGGCTACCTTGTCTTTCGTGACTCCTTACATTGCTAGTAGCCTTGGAGTTAGCCCTGAGACCTTGTCAGAACCATTTTCAGTTTCGACCCCTGTTGGTGATTCAGTCGTCGCTAGACGAGTATATAGAGAATGCCTGGTCACTGTGTTGGATAAGGTCACCTCCATAGACCTTGTAGAGTTAGCCATGACTGACTTTGACGTTTTTCTTGGCATGGATTGGTTGTTTTCACGTTATGCTTCGATTAATTGTAGGACTTGTACGGTGAAATTTCATTTTTTAGGTGAGTCATTTTTGGAGTGGAAGGGTAGTTTGGCAGTACCAGAAGGTCGATTTGTTTCCTATCTTAAGGCCAGGAAGATTATTTCTAAGGGTTGCAAGTATTATCTAGTTAGGGTTAAGGATGTTGAGTCCGAGACCCCGACCATCCAATCAGTTCCAGTGGTGTGTGAGTATGCGGATGTTTTTCCCGATGATTTGCCAGATGTTCCTCCTGAGAGGGAAATCGACTTCAACATTGATATCTTACACGATACGCATCCTATCTCTATTCCTACCTACAGGATGACTCCAGTTGAGCTAAAGGAATTGAAGGATCAGTTAAAGGATCTGCATGATAAGGGCTTCATTAGACCGAGTTAGTCTCCATGGGGTGCACCAGTTCTCTTTGTTCAAAACTCCCTACAGGATGGCTCCAGTTGAGCTAAAGGAATTGAAGGATCAGTTAAAGGATCCGCATGATAAGGGCTTCATTAGACCGAGCTAGTCTCCATGGGGTGCACCAGTTCTCTTTGTTCAAAAGAAGGATGGATCCTTTCAGATGTGTATTGATTATCGGCAGCTGAATAAGGTCATTTTAAAGAATAGGTAATCCTTTCTCAGGATTGATGATTTATTTGACCAGCTCTAGGGTTCCAGGTGTTTCTCGAAGATAAATCTAAGGTACGGATATCACCAGCTCAGAGTTTGGGAGAGTGACATCCCGCAAAACAACTTTCAAGACTCGGTATGGCAACTATGAATTTGTTGTTATGTCTTTCGAACTAACCAATGCCCCTGCAGCTTTTATAGACCTGATGAACAGGGTGTTCAAGCAATACCTGGACATGTTCGTGATTGTGTTCACTGATGACATCCTTATACTCTCGGAGTAAGGAGGAGCATGTCGCTCACTTGTGAATAGTGCTTCATACCCTCAAGGATCCTAAGTTGTATGCAAAGTTCAGCAAATGTGAGTTTTGGTTGGACTCGGTGGCATTTCTAGGCCATGTGGTATCAGGTGAGGGCATACAAGTAGAACCTTAGAAAATCGAGGCGGTGAAAATTCGCCTAGGCCGGTGAACCCTTCGGAAAATCAGAGTTTCTTGGGTTTAGCTGGCTACTACCGGAGGTTTGTTGAAGGTTTCTCATCTATTGCGGCACCTTTAACTAAGATGACTCAGAAAAATGTGAAGTTCCAATGGTCGGATGCTTGTGAGAAAAGCTTCCAAGAGTTGAAGACTCGACTCACTTCAGCACCAGTGTTGACTCTACCCTAGGGTACAGATGTCTTTGTAGTGTATTGTGATGCTTCTAGAGTTGGACTGGGATGTGTTGATGCAGCATGGGAAGATAATAGCATATGCCTCGAGACAACTGAAAGTTCATGAAAAGAATTATCCCACCCATGATCTTGAGTTGGCCGTGGTGGTGTTTGCATTGAAGATATGGCGGCATTACTTGTATGGGTCCACGTGGATGTATTCATGGATCACAAGATCTTGCAATATGTGTTCACACAACAGGACCTAAATCTTTGGCAAAGGAGGTGGTTGGAGTTACTAAAGGACTACGACATTAGTGTCCTCTACCACCCGGGAAAGGCTAATGTGGTTGCGGATGCGCTTAGTAGGCTCTCTATGGAAAGTGTGTCCCACGTGGATGAGGGAAAGAAGGAATTGTTGAAGGATGTCCACCGACTTGCAAGATTGGGGGTTAGATTGGTCGACTCGACCGATGGCGGTGTCGTTGTGCAGAATGGATCAGAATCATCCTTGGTGGTTGATGTCAAATCTGAGCAAGATGAAGATCCGGTTTTGAGGAAGCTGAAGGAGGAAGTGCAGAGTCAAAAGGTGGAGGTTTTCTCCCAAGTTGGAGATGGTGTGCTACGGTTCCAGGGTCGACTATGTGTTCCGGATGTTGATAATTTGAGGGTTCAGATATTGCATAAAGCACATGGTACCAGATATTCTATCCACCCGAGATCCACGAAGATTTATTGGGACATGCAGGAAATCTATTGCATAAAGCACATGGTACTCCTGTCTTCCAGAGTCTGATTCCCAGAGGTGTAGCTCCTTTTCTCTTGTCGTACAGTATGGGTAGATCAGGGCCCTGTCCCAATCATTTCCATTATTTTCTTATAGTATTCGTAGAGGCTTGCAGTCTGTATATATTTCTCTGTTGTTAGTTGAGCCGGTTGTGTGAGGCCGTGCAGTTGGCTATAGCTGTTGGCATTTCAGTTATGTTGGCCGTGTGAGGCCTTAGTTTGACAGTAGTGGTGACCTTGCCGGTCACGTAGTCTTACAGTAGTCTTGTGTTGAGTTACAGATAACTAGACAGCATGGTGGCCTTGTTAGCTCGCATAGGTTCCTTGTTACAAGTCCGTTTCTGGTTAGCTGTTGTTACAGGTACAGATGGCTACAGGCCAATTGGCCGGAGGCTGTAATTACAGCCGTTATATAGCCAGTTTGTTTCTTGAAATAGAGCCAAAGCCAACCGAAGAACCAGATGTGCTCAGGCTGGACCATTTAGCGGTCCAGAGTCTAGCAGGCACCAGGTGCCGTCATACCCCCCAAAGTGGGGTGTGACAAACTTGGTATCAGAGCAGTTCGTGTCCCAGGGAGTCTGCAAGCCGTGCTAAGTAGAGTCTTGTCTATGGATGTGTTGTGCACCACATACTATAGGCCGGAGGCTGCGAGGCATAGTAGGATAGTTACCCTTCTTTCATATTCAGTCGTGCCTAGCATAGTACAGTATAGGGTTGGTTCTTTTGAAACTTACCACCCTCTTTGCTTACAGATATTATGGCAGACCAGTGGCACCCAGCTACAGGTAGGAGATTGGATACAACAGCAGGTGAAGGCACCAGTAGGATGCCTCAATTACAGCCAGATTCCGCCCGGTCTGAGAGCAATACGGAGGCGTCATCTCGGCCCTCCCAGCAGTCTCCGCCTCACCAGACACCATTTGAGGCAGCACCACCTCCCACAGCTCCTGCACCCACTTCATCTGATTAGGAGCTACATAGTGCGGTGGTTATGTTGACTCAGATGCTAGCTGCTCAGCGTCAGCCAGCACCACCTACAGCAGCAGAATCCCTAGGTGGGCCAGGTAGTTCCAGGGTCAGAGAATTCTTGGCGTTGGGACCCCCTCAGTTTACAGGATCGGATTCAGCGGAGGACCCTCAGGACTTTTTGGACCAGATGCAGAGGATCTTTAGAGTCATGCACGTAACCCCAGCAGAATCAGTTGAGTTAGCAGTGTTCCGATTAAGGGATATTGCTGTTTTGTGGTACGAAAGTTGGGAGAGGTCTCGGGAAAGAGATGCAGCCCCTCCTACTTGGTCCAGCTTTTCAGAGGCCTTCCTGGACCACTACTTACCCCGGGAGGTCAGAAAGGCCCGGATGGACCAGTTCTTACATTAGAGTAGGGGGCTAGGAGCGTCCGTGAATAATCCTTACAATTCGACTCCTTAGCCCGCTAACTCCAGCATTTGTGGACACCATGTCATCCAGAGTCCACCGCTTTATTATGGGCCTGAATCCAGAGTACATAGAGACGTGCATGACGGCTACTTTGAGAGAGGACATGGACATAGCCAGGGTACAGGCCTTCGCACAGACAATTGAGGGCCTGAGGCAGCGGCAGCGGGGTGACAGACAGGCGACTTCAGAGCAGCGCCGTAGAAGCAGACCCGCTGAGATTCAGAGGGAAATTCCTAGGGGGCCGAGACCACAGTTTTCAGATAGGCCACCCAGATCTTTACCGTCGGTACAGCAGAAGAGGGGCAGATTTATTCGCCGGAGTCAGTCATAGTCCGGTAGCAGTTCACGGACAGTAGTCTCACCACAGCAGCGGAGGGTAGAACAGAGTAGATTTGCATCTACCCCTTGTCCTATATGCCACCGACTACATTTTGGAGCCTGCAGGCAAGGCTTCCCAGGGTGTTATTACTGCGGACAGGAAGGTCATTTAATGAGAGATTGTCCATCCAGGGGACAGGGTAGTCAGAATGATTTGGATAGAGTGTCAGTAGGGCCACGAGTTCCAGCAGCCTCAGCAGGGCGCAGACCCTCAGGTTCAGCAAATAGGGGCCGAGGTAGATCAGGAGCCTCTGGCTCAGGTGCAGGCCCCAGCCGTACCTATACATTACCAGGGAGGCAGAATTCAGAGGCATCTCCCGACGTGGTCACAGGTATATTGATTATCTGCTCATACCCTGTTTATGTATTGATTGATCCAGGGTCTACCTTGTCATATATTACACCATTTGTGGCCCGAAAGTTGGGCATCGAACCAGAATTGCTTCAGCAGCTCTTTTCAGTGCTTTCACCAGTCGGTGACTCGATTACAGCTAAAAGAGTTTACCGAGGGTGTACGGTAGAGGTTGCTGATCGCCAGACCAGAGTAGACTTAATAGAACTTGAGATGGTCGACTTCGATGCCATTATGGGTATGGACTGGTTGGTGCCATGCTATGCCAACTTAGAATGCTGGGCCAAGACGGTCTGATTTCACTTTCCAGGGGAAGCAGTGCGAGAGTGGAACGGGAGTACACCTACGCTGAAAGGTAGGTTTATTTCCTACCTTCAGGCAAGAAAATTAATAGCAAAAGGATGTATTTACCACCTGGTTAGAGTCCAGGACGTTCGGGTGGAACCTCCGACTCTTCAGTCTGTTCCAGTAGTCAATGAATTCCCTGACATATTTCCAGATGAGTTGCCTAGTATCCCTCCTGAAAGGGAGATAGATTTTGCAATTGACTTGTTGCCAGGGACTCAACCTATATCCATTCCCCCGTATCGCATGGCACCAGCTGAGCTTGGAGAGTTGAAAGAGCAGTTAAAAGATTTGCTCGACAAAGGCTTTATCAGGCCTGGTACTTCCCTGTGGGGTGCGCCAGTTCTGTTTGTAAGAAAGAAAGATGGCTCACTCCGCATGTGTGTAGACTACCGGCAGCTGAATAAGGTAATAGTTAAAAAAAAATACCCGCTCCCTAGAATAGATGATTTGTTTGACCAGTTGCAGGGGGCCAGATGTTTCTCTAAGATAGATCTGAGGTCCGGATACCACCAGGTCCGGGTTCGTGAGAGGGACATTCCAAAGACTGCTTTCAGGACCCGGTATAGTCACTTTGAATTTCTAGTTATGTCTTTTGGGCTGACGAATGCTCCCGCAGTGTTTATGGACCTGATGAACAACATATTTAGACCGTATTTGAATCTGTTCGTGATAGTATTTATCGATGATATTCTGGTATATTCTCGTTCAGAGACAGATCACCAGAACCATTTACGAACAGTACTCCAGATCCTCAGAGACCGTCAGCTGTACGCTAAGTTTTCTAAGTGTGAGTTCTGGCTGAACTCAGTTGCCTTTTTGGGGCATATCGTGTCGGATGCTGGTATACAGGTAGACACACAGAAAATAGAGGCGGTCAATACATGGCCCAGACCTACCACTCCGACCGAGGTCCGCAGTTTCCTGGGTTTAGCAGGATATTATCGGAGATTTGTTGAAGGATTCTCCACTATAGCAGCACCTCTGAAAAAGCTAACACAGAAAGCAGAAAAATTTCAGTGGACGGAGGCCTGCGAGCAGAGTTTTCAAGAATTGAAAGACAGATTGACCTCCGCCCCAGTACTAGCATTGCCTGAGGGAACAGATGGGTATGCGGTGTATTGCGACGCTTCAGGTTTGGGACTGGGTTGTGTGTTAATGCAACATGGTAAGGTGATTGCCTATGCTTCCAGACAGCTGAGGAAACACGAAAAGAACTATCCGACCCATGACCTGGAACTGGCTGCAGTGATCCACGCTCTGAAGATTTGGAGGCATTATCTGTATGGCGTCCATGTAGACATTTTTACAGATCATAAAAGTCTGCAATACATTTTCACACAGCGGGAGTTAAATCTGCGGCAGCGTCGCTGGTTAGAATTGTTGAAAGATTATGACGTAAATATTCTCTATCACCCGGGAAAAGCTAATGTAGTAGCAGATGCCCTGAGCCGTAAGTCAATGGGGAGTTTGGCGTACTTGCGGCCCGAGAAGCGGGAATTAGCCAAAGAAATTCATCAACTAGCTGGTTTAGCCGTTCGAGTAGTGGAGACAGAAAATAACAGAGCGGTAATTCAGAATTCTGCCGAGTCATCACTAGTTACAGAGGTAAAAGAACGGCAGTACGAGGACCCTCACTTAGTCCAGCTTAGAGATAGAGTTCAGAAAGGTAAGGAGTCAGATTTCCAAGTGACTGAAAATGAAGTGCTACGTTGTAAGGGCCGTCTATGTGTCCCGAATATTTCAGGGCTTCGCCAGCAGATCATGCATGAGGTACATTACGCTCGCTATTCCCTCCATCCAGGAGCAACAAAAATGTACCACGATATCAGAAACATCTACTGGTGGCCAGGTATGAAATCTGAAATAGCTGAATTTGTATCTAGATGTCCTAACTGCCAGTAGGTGAAAGCGGAGAACCAGAAACTGGGCGGTCTGACACAGGATATAGCTGTGCCTATGTGGAAATGGGAAGCGATAAATATGGATTTTGTAACAGGATTACCCCATACCAGGCGCAGAAATGATTCCATTTGGGTAATAGTTGATAGGCTGACAAAATCAGCTCATTTCCTGCCAGTGAAGTTACCTTCTCAGCCGAGGATTATGCCGAGTTATATATCAAAGAAATAGTTAGACTACATGGAGTGCCGGTATCTATTATTTCAGACAGGGGAGCACAGTTCACAGCTAGATTTTGGCAGTCGTTCCAGAGGGGTCTGGGAACGCAGATTAATTTAAGCACAGCATTCCACCCTTAGACAGATGGACAGGCTGAGTGGACTATCCAAACGCTCAAAGATATGCTACGAGCGTGTGTACTAGATTTTGGGGGTAGCTGGGATGAACATCTGTCGTTGATTGAATTTGCCTATAATAACAGTTATCACTCGGCTATTCAGATGGCACCTTTTGAGGCTTTATACGGACAGAAGTGCAGATCGCCGGTTGGCTGGTTCGAAGTAGGGGAATCAGCAATGATTGGGCCAAACATTGTGCAGCAGTCAAAAGAGAAAGTAAAGCTTATCAGAGAACGCCTATTGACTGCACAGAGTCGCCAGAAATCATATGCAGATGTACGGCGCAGAGACCTGGAGTTCAATGTGAATGACTAGGTATATCTGAAAGTGTCTCCGATGAAAGGGGTGATGAGATTCGGTAAGAAGGGTAAACTCAGTCCGAGATTTGTTGGGCCTTATCAGATTCGATGGAGAATAGGTCGAGTTGCATACGAATTGAACTTGCCTCCGGAGATAGTATCTGTCCACCCAGTATTCCATGTATCTGTGTTGAGGAAGTTCGTAGGAGACCCTTCCACAGTTGTTCCAGTTCAGGATGTCCAGGTCATAGAAGAGTTAGCATATGAAGAGGTTCCAGTGGCCATCCTAGACAGACAGATTCGTAGATTAAGAACTAAGGATATTGCGTCTGTCAAGGTATTGTGGCGTAACAGGAACCGAGAGGAGATGACATGGGAGGCTGATGAAGATATGAAAGAGAGATACCCTCACTTATTCCAGACCTAGTCAAACGACAGGTATGTCGACATTATCACTTATGCAGTATCTTATGATTATATGTGAATAGATGGGAAAGATTGATGTTTAGCTATCAAGTGAACTTTATAGTGTTGTGTGGAGTACCTGTATTGGACTTTTCTGCGTTTCCGGATTTTTGGGATAGTCCATATTACAGGGAAAATTCTGCCGAAATTTTTCTAAGTAATAAGTTGGGTAAATTGAGAAGTCCTCTAGATAACAGATTTCATTCAAGGACGAATGTTCTTAAGGGGGGGAGAATGTTATACCCCGTAAAATTTCCGGTACATAGATGGCCTATTTACGTGTTGGTTAAGAATATTTGAAAGCCATGCATGCTAGAAAAAGGCCCGGGGAAAGATCAGACAAGCGCCAAGTCGGCGCGTCGCAAGGCAAAATGCGATTTATAGTGTCCAAGTATATGGAGCTCAGTTTGTAATGTAATTTCCTTTAATTAATAATAATTCCCATAAGATAATTTCCTTTAATTAATAATGATTTCTTTAATTAATAATAATTTCCTTTAATTAATAATGGTTCCCTTTAAGTAGTGAATAGCTTCCCTTAAATTAGTCATCATTTTCACAAACAATTTCCAGAGAACGTGAGACAGGGAGGGACGAAGGAAAATAATATATAATCGTTCAATTACGCTGCCAAACGAAGTCTAAACTCAAATTAACCTCAGGTACCGAGGTATTTAGCAGCAGAGAGCATTTCTACGGTTTTTGTTTCGCGAAATACGGCCGACGAATCGTCGAGCTACCGAACCAAAGTAAGTAGAATTACTCCAAATTAGTGTCTATGTGCTCCTAGCTGTGAAGTGAATACTTCTCCCTTCTGGACTTCTGAAAAATAGCGAGTTTTTGACCGTCTTTCGATAAGCCTAAGTTTAGGCTATAATTATATCGAAAGTGACGTTGTTCTTTGGAATAAAGCTATATTTAGTATTAATTGACATATTTATGAATGCAGTTGGGAGAAACAGCAGAGGTACCGACGAAAATCACATCGGTCATTCGAGTACTCCGAAACCAGGTATGTAAAGCTATTCTTTCGGCAAGACAGGAAGTACAGTCTAGAAAATAAATAGAATAAAGGCTATTAACAGATACCCAGCGTACAGGAACGATTTTAGTACAATTTCCAGCAAGCGTGCTAGTATATCATTACGTATCAGGCGATAATTAGAATAACGGATAGTCAGATGATTTCAGATAGTAATATGGTATCCGCTAATAGCTCAGCATGTTCTTACATAATACCCAGAATGAAAGTTGTAAAAGCAATATAACGAATTAGCATGATTACAGATAGTACGTATTACATTTGCTGAGCTGTATCCGGTAATAGATGGCACATTTTATATTATTGAGCTATATCCAGTTATAGATGGCATGTTCTATGTTATTGAGTTATATCCAGATATAATCAGATCAGTAATCAGATATAGGAATAGCTTTAGATCGCGGATAACAATAATCAGATAAACAGATAAAGGCCAGGTAGCGGTTAGCCCAACAATCAAAAACAGTGTAAAACAGAATATAGCATCAGTTGTTTAGTACGGACTGGCCTTGAAATAAAAGAAGAGAATATGATTAGTATTTTTCATTTGAGCATGCTTGCTGTGTATGTGTTTTGCATGTTGAGACTTGTTATGGCATGTGGGCACCCTTTAGCATCCCCACCGCCCCTGGGTTATAGCTGTGTCGATACTAGATTCAGATACCGCCACCAGCTGGGCGATGCCGTCCGCCTGGAGGACGATGATGGCCGACCACCATGATAATACGGTCCAGATTACCCTGCTTGCAGGGGCAGTTCAGTTTACTCGGCGCAGAGCCGGATTACCCTGTTTACAGGGGCAGATTACTCTGTGTGCGCTTGTGGCCAGGGGCAGTTTTTATACAGTTTTTCATAAAATCACCCTGTTGCGTGCTTGCACCCAGGGGTAGTTTCAGTCACAGATACAGCAGCAGAACACCCCGTGCGCACCTGCGCCCAGAGGCAGGAGTCTTCGGACTCAGACACAGTTTATTGTCATAGGCCAAGGCCTGAGCTACGTACCCAAGGGGACTGGTAGGAGGAGCTCACAGTATCAGATGAGTGGAGTGACTTATTTTTGGTTGGTTTAGACCCGAGTAGGGGTATATAGATTGCTTGCTTGGTTGGCACCTTCCGGCTTATGGTGGTTGGTCAGGTATTGTGTGTACTATTATGTATATTGATATATGCTATTAGATACTGATAGACAGTAGGACGACACGTCATCAGGTACGCTCAGTTAGTTACAGAATGAACAAACTCTCCCCAGTTATCCTCAGCTAGATAGACTCAGCTACTTCTTGCTTATATGTCATGTTATTGTTGCCATTCATTTCAGTTGCATATTTATGTTTGCTTTACATGCTCAGTACCTGTGGTACTGACGCCCAGCGGGGCGCTGCATTGCTTGCCTGCAGGTACTCACGGACGAGGAGCCGATCCCTCGTGATTCCAGCCAACTAGTGAGTCATCAGCTCCTGTCTTCCGGAGTCTGATTCCCTGAGGTGTAGCTCCTTTTCTCTTGTCGTACAGTATGGGTAGATCGGGGCCCTGTCCCGATCATTTCCATTATTTTCTTATAGTATTCGTAGAGGCTTGCATTCTGTATATATTTCTCTGTGTTTAGTTGAGTCGGTTGTGTGAGGCCGTGCAGTTGGCTATAGCTGTTGGCATTTCAGTTATGTTGGCTGTGTGAGGCCTTAGTTTGACAGTAGTGGTGACCTTGCCGGTCACGTAGTCTTACAGCAGTCTTGTGTTGAGTTACAGATAACTAGACAGCATGGTGGCCTTGTCGGCTCGCATAGGTTCCTTGTTACAACTCTGTTTCTGGTTAGCTGTTGTTACAGGTATAGATGGCTACAGGCCAGTTGGCCGGAGGCTGTATTTACAGTAATTATATAGCCAGTTTGTTTCTTGAAATAGAGCCAAAGCCAGCCGAAGTACCAGATGTGCTCAGGCTGGACCATTTTGCGGTCCAGAGTCTAGCAGGCACCAGGTGCCGTCATACCCCCCAAGGTGGGGTGTGACAAAAGCGGCGCACTTCTTACCATTCAAAACCATGGATTCGACGGATGATTATGCTAGATTATATATTCGAGAGTTGGTCCGACTTCATGTAGTGCCCTTGTCTATTATTTCAAACCGAGGTACTCAGTTTAGCTCCCAGTTCTGGCGTTTTTTCCAAAAGGGACTTGGGACTCAAATTAAGCTCAGCACAACTTTCAATTCGCAAACAGACGACCGGGCAGAACGAACAATTTAGACCCTTGAGGATATGTTGAGGGCATGTGTTATGGATTTCAACGGTAGTTGGGATGATCATTTTCCCTTGATCGAGTTTGCTTACAACAACAGCTATCACTCTAGCATCCAGATGGCACCGTTCGAGGCTCTTTATGGGCGAAGGTGTAGATCGCCCATCGGATGATTGAGGTTGGTGAGGCAGGCATGGTAGGACCTAATTTGGTTCATGAAGCCATGGTAAAGGTTTAGTTGATAAGGGACCGATTGAAAACCGCTTAGAGTTGTCAAAAATTGTATGCTGATGTGAGGAGAAGGGATTTGAAGTTTGATGTGGGGACTGGGTATTTCTAAAGGTATCCCCATGCAGAGAGTCATGCGGTTTAGAAAGAAAGGGAAACTCAATCCCTGCTATGTTGGTCCCTACCAGGTTGTGAGAATAGTTGGCAAGGTGGCATATGAGTTGGACTTGCCATCGGAGTTATCTTCAGTTCATCCCGCCTTTCATGTATCGCTTTTGAAAAAGTGTTTGGGTGATCCAGCCTTGGAAGTCTCCGTAGACAACATTGGGATAAAAGATAGCCTCAGTTATGAAGAAATTCCCGTTGAAATCTTGGATCATCCAATTTGGAGGCTGAGGAACAAAGAAGTAGCTTCAATTAAAGTATTATGGAGAAATCAACATGTCGAAGGAGCTATGTGGAAGCTGAAGCGGATATGCTAGCTAGAAACCCACACCTGTTCTCTACTGGCTTAGTTTCCTTTTGGGGTATTAGTTTTTCCCTAGACCTCTAATCAGTTTTTCATGTTCAGTTCATGCGTACAAGTTTTTTTTATGATATGGTATATGTATGTGATGTCTGAACTCAATTCAACTATGTAGTCCTTTTTGGAGGTAGTCATTACGTCAGTTTTCAGCTTAAATGATCATCATTTGTATATGGTGATAACTTGTTTATGAGTTTTCTGCAAGTTTCTAACATTCGAGGATGAATGTTCCCAAGGTGGAGATATTGTTATAACCCGAAAATCCAAGGATCAGACCCGGGAGTCAAACAGAGAAAATCTGGAAAATATTGCAGCAGTGCAGGATGAGTCATTAGACGACTCGTAAGGAGACCCCACGAGTCGTCAGGTGGCTCGTGGGAAGGTTGGAATGGGCTGAGGAGTTGAGGTCCCCATGGGCGTGGCAACGACTCGTGGTCAGCTACCACGAGTCGTCAGGTCAATAATGGGATGAGGTTGAGGATTAAATAGGAGGTCTGACCAGTGTACCTAACGGATGGGACCCTATGAGTCATGGTCAGTCCCAATGAATCGAGAGGTGGGTTGTGAGCAAGCCTATGGAATTTCAATTGAGGATGAGGCAGTGTACTTGATGGGCGACATGATGAGTCGTTGCCCGTCCTAACAAATCGTCAGGTCACCCGTTAGGGTCAACTGGCAGTTATTTTTTGCGAATTAGTAAGGGCCTTCTCATAATGCTCAAAAGAGAAAAGCAGCCCAAAAAAGAAAAGCCGAACTTGAAGCTGCCATAATTGCTAGTCATCAGGATAAGGATACACCACAAATTTTTGGAACCGACATGACTAGTAGTGCGAGTGGTTCAGATGCTCAGACTCCGGATGCTAAGAATTCAAGCCAGTTGGTTAGTATTATTGAGAAGGAGGAGGATCCAGAGGAGGTGGATCATTTTATTTATGATCAACCTCAGCAGACCCCTACTCCAGCCCCTGAGACGCCTATTGCAAACCCCACTGATTGCGATCCTCTGGATCCGGTGTTTGCAGTGTGCTTTCTCAATACCTCGGGCACTAGCGAATTTGATGTAGACGAGTACAGACATGTGGTGTCAGAGGAAGACACAGACTGTGATTTAGAGGAAGAACCCACAAATACCACTGAGGAGACACAATCTATCCAAATGATACAAACCCTTGGTGATACTACCTCTCAGATGTCAGAGGCCCAGATGAAGCAAGTTACAGATAGACAGGGTCTATCACCGCAGGGAGCACCACAATTTTCACCTGGATCTGGGACTGGCCCTCCAGCCAACAGGACCAGACTTAAAGTTAAAACCCGTCAACCCCATGATTAGTTCACTCATCTGGAATGCGAGAGGCATCAGGACTCTTGGTGCCTTGGAGAGACTAAAAATTCTCAAGCAGATTCACAAATTATCTATTATTACCATATTGGAGCCATTTGCAGACAATGCTCATATTCACCTATTCACTAATTACCTGACCATGCACAACTCCGTCTGTAATGACAATGGGAAGATTTGGGTCTTTTGGAATAATGACATAGACTGTGTTCTTCTCAGTTGTGATGATCAGCAAGTGACTTGTGAGTTCAGACATGTTGAGTGTGCTGAGACCTTCACTATGACATTTGTTTATGCTAAGTGTCAGGAAATCCTCAGGGCCTCACTTTGGGACAATCTCAGATGCAGATCTCAGACTACTACTCCTTGGTGCTCCATTGGGGATTTTAATGTCATTACTACCCCAGAAGAGAAACAAGGGGGTGCTCCTTATCGAATGCGGAAGAGTTATGAATTTCTGCGTACGATAGAGCAGTGTGGCTTGATTGATCTGGGATATCACGGTTCTAGATTCACATGGTCGAATGGTAGAGGCCCGGACGATGTGGTCTGGCAGAGACTTGACAGAGCCATGGTGAATGATAACTGGCTCAATAAAATGCCTCTTACTACCGTTACTCATCTCCCCTTTGTGGGTTCAGACCATTGTCCGCTTCTTCTTGAGATGACTGACAGACAGGAAGCTCATGTCAAATATTTCAAGTTTCTCCATTGCTGGGTTGATAATCCGACTTTCATGGATAAGGTGCGGCAGTGCTGGACTACGGAGATTCATGGGCATCCTATGTGGGTATTTCACCAAAAGTTGAAAAGACTCAGCTCTACACTTAGCCAGTGGTCAAAAACTGAGTTCGGGGATATCTTTGCTCGAGTTAAGGAATATGAGGATGCAGTTAGAGTTGCTGAAGAAAAGTTCATCCAGACAAATAGTGATGCTGACAGATCTTCACTGCATGCTTTGAATGCAAAATACATCAGATTCCTTAAGTTGGAAGAGTCCATCCTAAAACAGAAAACCCAGCTGCAGTGGTTCAAAGAGGGAGATGCCAACACTAGTTACTTTCATGCCCTCATGAGAGGAAGAAGGAGGCGACTCTTTATCCATAAAATTCAGAGTGATACAGGCGAATGGATTCAGGGGGATGCCAACATTGCGAAGGCTGCGTGTGCCCATTTCCAGAATCTATTTTCTGGACAGGCATGCTATGTTAGGGAAGATCTCCTCACCTGTATACCGTCACTAGTCACAGATGATCAGAATGAAAAGTTGACTGCTACACCTGACTTGGAGGAATTGAAGAGAGTGGTATTTTCCATGAACCCTAACTCTGCAGCAGGGCCGGATGGAATGAATGGGAAATTCTTCCAAACATGCTGGGAAATTATTAAGAGGGACTTACTCGATGTGGTGCAGTCTTTCTTTTGTGGTTCCTCTCTCCCCAAATATTTTTCACACGCGTGTCTAGTTCTGATACCGAAGGTGGAGTCCCCAAACCACTTAGCCGAATTTAGATCGATAAGTTTGAGTAACTTCACCAATAAGATTATCTCAAAACTTATTTCTCTCCGGCTGGCTCCTATTCTCCCGAGCCTAATCTCGACCAATCAGTCAGGATTTGTTAAGGGAAGGAGCATATCGGAAAACATTATGTTGGCACAGGAAGTTGTTCGAAGCATCAAGAAGAAGAATTCCGAGGGTAATGTGGTTATCAAGCTTGATATGGCGAAGGCATACGACAGAGTCTCCTGGGCCTACACCTGCCTTGTCCTCCGAAGAATGGGATTTGGTGATCTGATTATTGACATGATCTGGAGAATTATGGCGGATAACTGGTATTCAGTCATGATCAATGGCTCTAGACATGGCTTCTTTCACTCCACCAGAGGTCTTAAACAAGGGGACCCACTCTCTCCAGCCCTATTTATTTTAGGGGCAGAGGTTCTCTCCAGAACGTTGAACAACTTGAACCATAATCAATTCTTCCATGGATTCTATATGGAAAGAAGAGGTCCTCAAGTGAACCATCTAAGCTTTGCAGATGATGTCATCATCTTCACCTCAGGGGGAGGAGATCTCTAGAGTTGATTATGCAGACCCTTACCGACTATGAAGGTTGCTCGGGACAGCTCATTAACAAAACTAAAAGTCACTTCATGGTCCCCGCTAATGCCCATCCTCCAACAGTCGCTACTATTAAGGCGGTTACGGGTTTTTCACAGCAAGAGTCCCCCATCACCTATTTGGGTTGCCCGCTATATATCGGGAGACAGAGGATTGTCTACTTCTCAAACCTTATTTCTAAAGTGGTAGGAAGGATTTCTGGGTGGCAGTCAAAAATGCTAAGTTATGGGGGAAAAGCTACTCTCATCAAATACGTTCTCCAGTCACTCCCTATCCACTTGCTCAGCTCCATCTCTCCTCCTAAAACGGTTTTGGACGAGATTGAGAAGTTAACAGCTGACTTCTTTTGGGGCATGAAAAATGGTAGAAAGAGGTATCACTGGGCTTCTTGGGACACTTTATGCTACCCCTACGATGAAGGTGGGGTAGGATTCAGGAAGATTCACGAAGTTTGTAAATCCTTTGAACTCAAACAGTGGTGGAATTTTCGAACTAAGGAATCTCTTTGGAGGGACTTTCTTCTAGCCAAATATTGCCAGCGTTCCCATCCGGTCTCAAAAAAGTGGGACTCTGGTGATTCTCAAAGCTGGAAGAAACTCATGACTAACAAGCAGAGGGCTGAGGAAAACCTCTTGTGGAAGGTTTACTCCGGCAGCTCTAGTTTTTGGTGGGATAACTGGCTCGGTACTGGACCTCTTGCTACCCATAGGATATTGCCAGGCAGGCCGAGCAAGGCGACAGTTTCGGAATTCCTAAACCAGGGTCAGTGGAGGATAAATCGGCTACAGCAGCAGCTCCCTCAACACTTGGTCACACAAATTATGAACACTCAGTTTCTATTTCACCCGGACAGACCTGATCAGCCTTTTTGGAAGGCCACTACCTCGGGTAATTTCACTTCTACTTCGGCTTGGGCGATGATAAGGAGATCCAAACAGACCACTATCATTGACAGAAGAACCTGGCAGAAGCATGTACCATTTAAATCCTCCTTTACATTATGGAGGGCGCTTAGGAATAAGCTCCCTACAGCAGCCAGAATCCTGAGGTTTGATCCGGAGGCCAGTACAGAATGTGTTTGCTGTCGAGACAGAGGCTATGAGGATGTTCAACATGTCATGGTCTCGGGTAATTTTGCTACTGCAGTTTGGACCCCCTTCTCTACAGTTATGGGTTTCAAACACCGCAATATGCCCCTCAGGGCCCTCCTAATGCACTGGTGGGCTCAGAAGCCCGGTAGTGACCCCCACAACACTCTACTTAGATTCCTCCCGATCTTCATTTGCTGGAACCTTTGGAAGAACAGGTGTGCAGCGAAGTATGGTTCCAAACAGTCAAACTTGTTGAGGGTGAAGTACGGTATTATTAGTGATATCTACAAACTCTTAACGACGGTTTTCCCATACGTACACTGGCCTTCGAACTTGAGAGAACTTTGTGCTAGAGTGGAATCATGTACACACGAGATTAGAGTCACCAGAGTCCAATGGTCCAGACCGGCTCCTGGACTGGTCAAACTCAACACCGATGGTAGTGCTCTTGGCAATCCGGGAAAGATTGGGGCAGGAGGTATCATCAGGGATTGTCATGGAGATTTGATTCATGCTTATGCTGCTCCCCTTGGGGAAGGGACAAATAACCAGGCGGAGTTGGAATCATCCTATATAGGACTCACTTGGTGCCTTCACAACGGCCACTCAGGCGTCATCCTTGAGGTTGATTCGGAGCTTCTAGTCGGTTGGATTAGGGGCACTTTTGCCCCCCCTTGGCATCTACACCACACTTTTCTCAGACTGCACAACACTATCAGACAACTTCACACCTTCTTGTGTCGTCACATACTCAGAGAGGGCAATACCGCTGCTGATGCACTGTCTAAACATAGCCACACCACTACTACCACAGTTCATTTCTCTTGTCTACAGGACTTACCGGTACACATCAGGGGTTACCTCACGACGGACAAAATGGGCTTGCCTAACTTCAGAAGGAGGAAGACTAGGAGGATCAAAGAACCACCATGAGATGATGTGAATTGATTGGTGTGTATCTAAGATCGGTATGGATGTCTCTATACCATCTTTTGTCTGTTAACCCTTCCTTTTCAGATAGACTTTTTCTTTTTCTAGAATAGGTCTTTCTTTGTAAAGGGAGAGTCTCCCTCATTTACTGCTTTCCTAGAATTTATGTATTGGAGAGGAGTCCTCTCCTGTAGGTGCATAGTTTCTAGGTTTTCATTTTAGTATCGGGGATGGGTTGGCTAACCTTAGTAGGATGGCCGACCTATGAACCACCATATGATCGGAGGTAAGGTTTATGTCCCCCTCCATGTACTTTCTTTGTTGTTGTTTTGATTATTTATGTTAAGGCCTGGGGGTGTTGCTCAGCCCCTGCCCACCACAAGGGCGTTTACCAAAAAAAAAAAAAAAAAAAAAAAAGTCATTTTAAGGTCAGAATAGGGTCTTTTAAGGGGGATTAGTCCATGTTAAGCCTCATTTATGCATGCAAGAGTTAGAGAGGAGAGTAGAAGGTGATTCAAGTGTTCTTCCTCAAAATTTTCCATGTTTCCATCAATTTCTTTGTGGGTTTTCAAGGAACTTAGAAATCAGTCCATTCCCAGGTATGTAGGGTTTAGAGTGGGTGAATCCTTCCACAACCATGCCCAAATTTCGATTTAAATCATGAATGTTTCCTATTCAAGATCTATGGAGTTTTATACAAATGCATGAAAATATGATTTCTCTTTATGGGTATGATTTAATTGAGTTTTAATTATTGATTTGTGAATGACGGGCAGGTTTTATATTATTTTCTTTAAAATCATGTTTCAAGCTTTTTAAATCTAAAATGCCCATATGAAGGTTCATGAAAGTTATGATTTATGATGAATATTCAATATTTTGAGTTTATTGATCATGGAAAAGCATGAATTCAAGTTCCCATGTTTATCATCATATTTTGAAAGAATTAAGTATGTTAAAGTATTGGGCAATGTCCCCGTGTTGAAGAGTGACTTATGATTTGTGAAACAAATTACATGATTTATCGATTTATGATGTCGGCCAATGAAAAGGGCCTTTGATTCGTGGCTAAGCATGTTCCAAAGGGGATCAACGATGATAAATGTTATATTTTAGCCAATGAATCTTAATGCATGATGTTATTGATTTATGTATGCGCCTATATGCATGTTTTTGGGAGCCGTGTCTAGCACCGAACAGCCCGACATTCAAAGGACTATGCCGGTGTCTCATAACTACATGCCACCGTGGGTTTCTAGTGACATATTGTATTGATAATGGTCCCCTCAAATGTGATATCACGCCTAATGCACGACCCTTGCCTGGCAAGCCAAGGTCGGCTATGCCTACTTGAGTGAGATAGTTGGGGCATCATGAAAGGCTCTACCATGATGGTGTCGGTTACAAAGAGTCCTCCCATTGTTTCACATGTCTTATGCATTGTTATGTTTATGTTATTGGCTCAAGTTATGTTTTCATAAAAGTTTACTTACGATTATGATTATGAACGCTTTACGAATGACTTGATAACCTTGAGCCTTATGTTTCCTTAGGAAGTTTATGATACAAGCATGATGTCCCTCTTCTATGTTTATTTATGAGTTTATCTTACTTTTAATATCTATTCTACTTACCTTGCATACTCGGTACATTCCATGTACTGACCGCATACTTTCTGTGCTGTATCGTTTCATGATACAGGGTCCGGATCTCAGGCTCATCCTTATCCTTAGTCCATCACAGTTCTCGCTCTCAGATTATTGGTGAGTCCTCATGTTTCGAGGGCCGTTTGACAAAATTTTATGTTATCTTGTATTTCAGTATTGATCGGGTTAGTTGGGGATGTTGTCCGATCAACCCATCGTATGTAGTAGAGGCTTTCAGACAGTATGAAGTACTCAGCTTACGTGTATGTCTAGTACTTTTAGATGTTACGCTATGGTTACGTTTCTGTTATGTTTTTATGCTAAGTATTCCGCTTTATTGAATGAGATTAGATGTATGCATTTGCCATGGGTTGAGTTGGGGTCCCTCGGGGTCCTTTGTCCCATGTCTACGACCCAAGTGTAGGTTCGGGTCGTGACACTACTGAGCTCGTACCTTCTCCATGGCTCTCGCTGCCTCAACTGCGGCCCTCTGTCGAGCCTCCTCTATGGATAACTACAACGCTGTCTCCATCTCTCTCTACTCTCGCTTCTGCTCACGGAGCAGAGAATCATCCTCCTAAAAACTTCCCTCCTCACGAGGCCTATTGCCCTTATCCTACGCCACTGGCTCCTCAATGATGAAGTCAAATATTGGTGGTAGATCTTCTTCGCTCTCGTCATCAATCACTGGAAGCACGAGTGGAGGAATCACAGCTACCTACATGCGAACAACTCCTGCACCTCCGATCGGAGTGCTGCTACCTCCGCATACCACCTTGGCAGCTTGGGCTCCTGTAACTGGACAATGTGCTCATCCATACACCTCTCAAAAGCATCTAACCGTCCGTGCATTGAGCTAGAGAGCACCTCCAACTCCTTTGTAACCCACGACTTAACTTGCTCCATTAGTACTTTAACTTGAAGAGCCGTGTGTGCTTGCTGTTTTTTGGCTTTCGCCAGCCGTCTAGCCATGTCGGTCAGGAATTCTTGGGAAATAGTGACTAGACTGGCTGAAGGAGCATGTGAGGGTGCAATAGGTGGTTGAGGTGCTGCTGCTGAGGATGAGGACTCTAGAACCTCAACAGGTGCGGGAATGTCAGTTGCATCTGTAGCCTCAGGCTGGCTACCAATCTCTCTGGCCTCTGTGAGGTCTGCCACAATCTCAGTAAACAGTGCAGCCTCAGTCTGCATACCGCTACTCAATGTCTCTGCCAATAAAGTCACTCCAGCAGATGCACAAGAACGACTCCTTCTCTCGATATCGAGTTTGTTTCATCTCTTATCAACCCGATATCAGTGATCTTATGGACCACCACTCGCTGATCAAACGACGGCGATTCTGGAACCTTTGAATCCTGACAGAGTCTATCAATGAGGCATGGAAAGGGAATTGTAGTGCTATCATTTATCGCCCTCTCTCGAATCTTTTCAGCAATATACTGTAGGAAGTTTATGGCGTACCCCTCCATGATGCTAGCTACCAGTGCAACTTTGTCAGGTGAAAGAACATTATCATTGCTAGTTGGTACTAGCCTGTGTCGAACAAATGTCTATCAGAATTTAGCTTGGAAGTGCAATGTGGCCTTTTTTATATGGGACTCGGTGCCATGCAACCACTCAACCAGCGGACCCCTTGTGGCAATGACTCATGACAGCCAGTGTATTTCCTGATTCGTTCTACACTGTTCAGGTTCTTGGTTTTGACTTTCTTGAGCTCTGACAATTTGTGATCGAACTCGGTTGTATTCATCAGGGCAGGATAGTTTGGACCATAGAGCAGTTTAGAGATGGTCCTCTTAGAGATATCGGCAGGCATCTCTCAAACCAACACCTGCGTCAATGCGGTCTCTTCTTCCAGTCTTGGCCTCCTAATGCTAGACGTTGTAACATGGCTGCATAAAACTCTCTAACCAGGCAAGGGCTGTAGATCCTCGATGGCTCAGTTAACCACCTGAACATGTATCAATCAAACAAATCCTATAGCTTAGGGATGTCCTTGAGCCCCGTGGTGACCAGTCTGGGATCCTCGTAGATGCTCCTCATTGGATGGCCTTTTTCATTCGGAGAAATGTCCCTGTTGTAAATTACCCGCAGACCGTGAACACACCATCACCTCACCTGCCGTGGCTGATCATTAGATGTATTGGACGTCTCTGTCAACTTATCATCTGTACTTCCCTGTTGGGCACGTGACTCATCCGCACCCTCTACATTTGCTGCATCTGTGATGCCCTCGGGAGCAATTGGGACTGTGGCCCTAGCATTCTCTTCTGCTCGGCTTGGTGGGTCTCTTGCAAGTGGAGTGGAGCATAAACTAGGGCTTTCAGATTTGTAGGTTGTTGTGTCCTAGTGGATCTCCTCACAAGCTACTCTTCTGAAACTTTGTATTCCTCCTCCAAGCCACTTGACTCTTCGGAGGAGGGGGGCGCGTCCCTATGTCTACGATATAATGGTTGACTCCTCTTTGACACCTGTTTCTTGGCCGTACCCTTCTTTGGTGTACCCTTCGGAGCCATTGTACCTGTGGAATAATGGTTAGTATGCAAAGTGAGATGAAACAAAATCAACTTTTTATCATGTATCTGCAGACAAGACGAGGGACTCAACGAGTTGTTGCCACTGGCCACGACTCTTGAGGTCACTCGTTGTCTGCAAGTCATAATTTTCTTTGTTGGATCAATGGACTTAACGAATGGTCACAACGACTCGTTAGATCAGTCATGAGGTACACTGTTCTGTATCTTCCATTTCCCATTTAGGACGAGCTACACAATGAGTCATTGGGTAATACCACGACTCGTTATGTCGCTCATGCTCAAGAGTCTATGAAATATAACATTACCCATGTTCTATCTCAAATAAATTAAAATTCTCACAAGCACAGAACATCATATTTATTAAGGGACCCATGTTAAAATTCACACACAACTTCATGGCACTAAGGCTCCATAAAAACTTGTGGTATTGATCGAATTGACAATTTTTGCGCAAGAAAACAAGTAAGTAAAACACAAAATAATCGAATACTCACAGAAATTGCGATTGAGCAGAAGAGGGATTTTAAATTGAAATTGTGATAGAATGTGGCACTTGAGAAAAATTGAGTGTGACTGTGTGTGAAGTTGAGTGCTTTGCCAGTGAGAAGTGATCTTGGGATGATGAAAGTGGGAAATTTTGAGTTAGAAATTCAGTTTAATTTTCAGCTGAGAATATTAGAGGGAAAAATCTAGTGGTTTATATGCCCTTTAAATTTTTTTTTACCCTAATTGGTATGTGGGTCGGGTCAGGTGGAAATTACTTAAAAACATACCACGACCAATGTAACAGTTCATTAAGAAGAACAACGACTTGTTTGGTTGTTCATTAGATTGACTGGGTGTAGAGTCTTAACCTGGGACCTAGCGACTTGTGGTGCTACCCAACGAGTCATGGCATGAGTCGTAGGCCTTAAACTGCAGTAGCTTCATGAGGGGTAACTTGATGAATCGTTGGGTCTAACAACGATTCGTTAAGTTATTCATTGTCACCATTTTTGGCTAAATTCCATCTTTGATCCAGTAGACTTAACGGAAGACCTCATGATTCGTTGTCACTGGAAATGATTCATTTGTTCAACCGTTGTCTACACTGTTTTATATGGAAGTGACCACAATCCACTTAACGAGTTGTTTGGTCTGATGACGACTCGTTCTGTGCTTTTTGATACCAGTAAATCAAGTTCAGATTTTTTTGTTTTAACTTCAAATTTCCCATCTTAATCACCTGCATACATCAACACACGTAAACACTATATTTTTCTTACAATTACAACTTGGGTTGCCTCCCAAGAAGCGCCTGATTTAAAATCGCGGCACGACGCGGGTATTTTGACTACTCAGAATTCACCAAAACACCTCCATGGGTTGCCACCCATGCAACGCCTGATTTTATGTCCCGGCATGATGCAAGTCCCCGGGTTACTCAGATTTCACCTAGATCCCAGAGATTCGCAAACTTTATTTCATCTTTTTTCCCCAGATATGCTTTCAACCATTGACCATTGACTTTAAAACACTTTCCTTCATGGTTTTCCAGTTCAATTGCCCCGTGGAAGAATACTTGAACCACCCAAAAGGCCCCAACTATTTGGACTTCAACTTTCCAGGAAACAAGCGAAGCCTTGAATTGAATAGTAACCCCATATCACCCGGACTGAACTCTCCCTTCTCAATCTTCCGGTCATGCTGAATTTTCATCCTTTGTTTAAATATTTTAGAACTCTCACAGGCTTTCAAACGAAATTCATCTAGCTCATTCAACTGATCAAGCCTCATGTTCGCAGCTTCACTCCAGTTCAAATTCAGCTTCTTGAGCGCCCATAGAGCTTTGTGGTCAAGTTCAATCGGAAGATGACATGTTTTCCCATACACAAGCCGATATGGAGACATACCTATAGGAGTCTTGAATGCGGTCGGATAAGCCCATAAAGCTTCATCAAGCTTCTTAGACCAATCTGTCCGGTTAGCATTAACAGTCTTCGCCAAGATGGTGTTTATCTCCCGGTTGGAGACTTCAACTTGCCCACTAGACTGCGGATGATAGGGTGTTGCCACCCTATGTTTTACCCTGTATTTTTCCAATAAAGTACGAAACAATCGGTTACAGAAGTGCGAACCCCCATCACTAATGATGGCTCTTGGAGTCCTAAATCTAGAAAATATATTCCGTTTCAAGAATGCTGTGACACTCTTCCCTTCATTATTTGAAAGCACAACTACCTCCAGCCATTTCGAAACATATTCCACAGCAGCAAGTATATACTTCATCCCATTTGAGCTAACAAATGGGCCTATGAAACAATGTCCGACACATCAAATAGCTTAGTTACGAGGATGGGAGTAAGAGGAAGCTCATGCCTCATTTCCTTTGGCATGCATCACATGACTTTGCAAAATCATGTGCATCCTGGTGAACGTTGAACAATAGTATCCACATTGCAAAATCTTGTGGGCTGTGCGAATCCTGCTGTGGTGACCCGCAATAAGGGATGAGTGGAAGGCCTCCAATATGATCAACATTTCCACCTTAGGCACACATCTCCGAATCACCCCATCTGCACATAAGCGGAATAAGTAAGGCTCATCCCAAAAAAACTTTCGCACATCAGACATTAATTTCTTCCGCTGGTGAAAAGATAAGTTCTCTGGTACAATATCACTCACTAGATAATTAGCAAAGTCTGCAAACCATGGGATGAGATCCTATAGGGAAGTTAAAACCTGCTCATTGGGGAATGCATCATCTATGTCACACTCATCTCGGAGTGCTGCATCTAGTTCCAATCTTGATAAGTGATCCTCCACCTGATTTTCTGTCCCTTTGCGGTCTTTTACCTCAAAGTCGAATTCTTGTAGTAGCAAAACCCATTGAATCAACCGTGGCTTGGCATCCTTCTTTGCCATTAGATATCTCAAAGCTGCATGGTCTATATGGACTATCACCTTAGTTCCAAGCAACTATGCCCGAAAAGTTTCGAGTGCAAAAACTATAGCCAATATCTGTTCTATCATGGTGTAATTTTTCTGAGCTGCATTTAGAGCCTTGCTAGAATAATAAATAGGATGGAAAATCTTTTCACACCTCTGACCCATCACAGCTCCTAGGGCCACTCCGCTAGCATCACACATAACCTCGAACGGTAAAGACTAGTCAGGTGCCACTATAATCGGCGCAGTGGTCAATCTCTCTTTTAGGCATTCAAACGCCTTCAAACATGCCTCATCGAAAATAAATTTCACCACTTTCTCAAGCTTTGCACTGCATGACCCAGGATGTGCAATCTTTGAGAAGTCCTTGATGAATCTCCTATAAAACCCTGCATGACCCAAAAAGCTTCGAACACCTTTCACAGAAAGCGGAGGTGGTAGACTAGCAATTACTTCTATCTTGGCCCGATCCACCTCAATACCCTTACCATAAATCTTATGGCCTAGTGCTATACCTTCTTTGACCATAAAATGGCACTTTTCTCAGTTAAGTACCAAGTTGGTCTCTTCACATCTCTGCATCACCTTTCTCTAATGAGCCAAACAATCCTCGAATGAATCACTCACCATCAAAAAGTCATCCATAAAAACTTCAATGATGTCCTCCACCATGTCAGAAAATATGGACATCATGCAATGCTGAAAAGTGGTGGGCGCATTACATAACCCCAACGACATCCTCTTGAAAGAAAATGTACCATATGGGTAGGTGAAAGTGGTCTTCTCTTGGTCTTTTGGGCTATAGAAATCTGATTGTACCCCAAATAACCATCAAGAAAACTGGACCATCCTCTATCTGCAAGTCGGTCTAACATCTGGTCCATGAATGGCATAGGAAAGTGATCTTTCTGAGTCCAATGATTCAACTTCCTACAGTCCATGCATACTCTCCAACCAGTGACTAGTCTGAGTGGAATGAGCTCATTGTTAGCATTTGGGACCACCGTGATTCCTCTCTTCTTCGGTACATACTGAACTGGGCTCACCTATTTGCTGTCAACAATAGGGTAAACCACTCCTGCATCCAACCACTTGATGATTTCTTTCTTGACCACCTCCTACATAGGTGGATTCAACATACACTAACGCTCAATGCATGGAATATAATCATTCTCTAGCTAAATCTTATGAGTGCAAATACCGGATGGGATTCCAATAATATCTAAAATGGTCCACCCGATGGCTTTTTTTATCTCTTCATAATGGAGAATAAAGCCTCCACTTGAAATTCCACCAAGTTTGCTGCAACAATGACCGGTAAAGTGTTATCCATTCCCAAAAATACATACTGCAAGTGAGATGAAAGTGCTTTGAGCTCCAATATCGTAGGCTCCTCAATAGATGGATTGGCAGGTGGGGTCACCCGATTTTTCAGATCAAGATCAATCTTCTTTGGAGCATAATTGTATGACCCCATACCAGCAAGTGCATTAACTATCTCCTCACCCCCATGGATCTCCTTAGCACCAACATTCATAAAAACTGCTGCTAAATCCTCAAGAATCAATAACTCCTCTATTGGCATAATTGGAAACTCAGGTTCCAAAACATCAATTGCTGAGACCACCCTCATGTAATTTGTCTGCTTCATGGATTGACATACATTGATTGTCACCTCCTTATTGTTCAACCGGAATTTCAACTGTCCGATTTCCATATCTACAAGAACACGGCTGATGGTGAGGAATGGTCTCCCCAAGATAATGGGGACCTCAAAATCAACTTCACAGTCCAGGATGAAAAAATCGGTCGGAAATATAAAGGATTCCACCTTCACTAGAACATCATAGAGAATTCCCACTGGATTTTTCACTGTGTGATCTGCCATCAAAATCCGCATCGTAGTCGGTTTGGGGGCTCCTAAGCCCAACTGTCTGAACACTGCTAGCGACACAAGTTAGTACTAGCACCCAGATCACACAACGCCTTAGAAAAACTAAAGGCTCCAATAGTGCACAGTATGGTGGACGCTCTAGGGTCTTCCTTTTTCTGAACAAGAGAACGGGATGCTATTGCACTATAGTGGTGCATATTATCTGTAGGTTCAAAGCTTACGATCCTCTTTCTAGTGACAAGTTCCTTCATGAATTTAGCATAGCCGGGCATCGGCTCAGGTGCCTCGACTAATGGGATATTCACAGATAATTGTGTCAACATGGAAATGAACTTGTGATACTTCCCATGTTCGACCTTTTTCTTCAACCTCTGTGGAAAAGGGGGAGGAGGTCTAGGAATAGGTGTGAACTTCTGTGATGTCTCCTTCTCCTTCTCATTGCTAGATCCATGATCCTTTGGATTACTAGGAGCAGTCTTCACCACTGAATCATTAACCAAAGTTCGATCCTCGAAATCTTCCATCCTATCATCATCAATCAACATGGGCTCTACTGTCTCATCAATCATAACCGACCTCGGAGGATCACTTGTGGCCTTCCACTCCTAGTAGTGACGGCTATGCAATGACTGTCATTTTTTGGATTTTGAAATGTATCACTGGGAAGTGTGCCTTTCTGCCTTTGGTTCATTGCTACAGACATCAGACTCAGTTGCTGCTCAATCTGCTTAATGGCTACAATATGTGATTCCACCTTTTGGTTCATACCAGAAATATCAGCGCGGAGCTCCTTGAAATGGCCATCTGTCACCTCCATCTACTTAAGTACCTTAGACAACATGTATTCCATCGTTGAACCACTAGACTCTGGCTCACGGTTCCTTGGAGGAACATATAGACCGCTTTTGTCATTCTTGTACTCCTATCACTTTTTCCAGTCTCCATTGTCTCTATATTGTCCTCGGTTATAATAGTTATCCCTATAGTAGTTTCTACTGTCATTCCCTTGACCTTAATGCCAAGAGTCTTGGTTAGACCCTTGAGTGTTAGTCCGAAAACCCACCCCTTGATCATTCAGATAATTAACTTCCTTCTCATATTTGGATTCGCCTCCATCATTTCTCGGGGCCTTGCCCTAAGAACCCACAACAATTACCTTTTCAGCCATAACTCCCATCAAATGCTTAGCAAGCAGCCCTATTATGGTCTTTATTTCAGAAATATCCTAATCTCTCTCTTCATCCTTCCTTCTCTGCTCCGCAGACGCACCTACCGCATAAGTACCACCAGGAGTCTCTGACTCTCTTGTGTGCTATGTGCGGTTGGTTTTAGTGATTCTATCAAATAGCTCAGCAAATTCAGCATAAGTGTGACTCATGAATGTTCTGCCAGATGCGGTATCAGCCACCTCCTTAGTGTTATCATTTAGAGACCTATAGAAAATTTCCAGCAATGTATCATCTGGGATCCTGTGGTTGGGCACCCTTTTGAGCTCCTTGTTAAAACTCAACCATGTCTCATGAAGTGCTTCAGAACTTAACTGCTTGAAGTTGTATATCTCATCTTTAAGCTGCAAAGCTCTGAAAGGTGGGAAAAATCTTTCAAGAAAAGCTCTTTTCAACTCCCTCCATGTAGTGCTAGAATCATTGGGCAGTTCTGCCAACCAAAGCATTGCCTCACTCCCTAATGAAAAGGGAAATAACCTCAGCCGTATTGCATCCTGACTCACTCCCGGTTGTTTATATGCTTTGCAGCTACCCAAGAAATTAGTTAAGTAAATATGTGCTTCATAAGTTGCATGACCCACAAATATCCCCTTCATGTTGGGAAGTTAGATCATAGCACTCGTAATATCAAACTTTGCCCCAGCAAGAAAAGGGGGAGAGACAATAGCTCCAGTGGCACCGGCTTTGTCAATATTAGCATCATCATCCTCATTGAAATACCAGTGCCTTTGCTGATCTTGACCTCTGTTTCTTCTAGCTCGCTCAGCTTTGACAGCTAAGCGTTGCTCTTCAGCAACCTTTTCTCACTCTCAATCTCTTGCTCGAGCTTGTTCCTCAACCAACATTCTGGCTGTAGCTTGGTCCACTGTCTCTTGCTCTTGTACATTAGCCATTCTCCTCAGATTTTGTAGTGTTTGTTAAAGTTCGTGATCGATTTGAACTAGGTATTTTCCTTTGATCCTAGAAATGGGCATGCATTTACCTAGGACCTGTTAAGAAAAAAAACAAAAGAAAAATAAAAAAGGAAATAAGGACCAATAGTAAAGCAAACACAATTAACAAAAGCCTTACCTGTATTCCTCGACAACGAAGCCAAAATTTGATGTCGCCCAATTTACACCTCTTAAATGAGATATAAAGCGGTCGATGTCAAATATAGAACCCAACAAATGTTGAGGTCAATCCCACAGGGAATATGAAAAGAACTTCAGTTAATGTGATTAGCTATTACTATCGGCTAACTTATTTCCTAGGAGGGAAAGAATAGAAAAACAAAATAATAAACAAGAGTAGAGACTAATAAATGTTTAAATCAATTTCAGTTTGTATTCAATCAACAAGTTACTAGGATTGTGTTCCCCATGACTTCATAACCACAAGGCTTTTATACTAGTGATCTATTCCGGTGTTTAGCATGCAATATTGGTAAGTTAAGTTCACCTAAATGGTTGGTCCCCTATCTAGATGATTATCACCATGCAACTTGGTCCGTATACGGGTGTATGATTAATTAACCCATATCCTTAATATCGAATTAGCTATTCCTGGACAAGTTCAAGCTATTAGATGAGGATTAATGCCTCAAATCTTTGTTTTTAATCCCTTTTTCCATTCACTACCCCCTTTATATGGTAAGTAAGAATAAGGCGATTTCTAATGTTTGCAATCGTTAAGGAATAATTAAAAATGAATAAAACCCCATTAAAGAATCACTAAGTGTTTTACCTATGTGTATTAATTTATCATGATTCCCACAATCCTAATTATGGGTTTAGCTACTCATGCTTGTATAATCACAATCAAAAAATATAGAAGAAATCATAATTGTAAGTTACAAAAATTCGTAAAAGAAAACCACGTGAATTCAATAAAACTCCAAAACTGATGAACAAAACTTCAATGTTGTTTGATTATCAAAATCAAGAACAAAATTACAAACTTTGTTTCTTGAACCAGGAATGATCGTTAACAACACCAAAATTTATGTGAAAGATAGTAAAATAAATTGTACCCAAAACATAAACCTAAATATTGTATTTATAGTTCCAAAGAAATCATATCCTAACTAAAATTGGACTCCAGGTCGGCAGGGGTAACGGGCCAAGTAATGACTCGTTGGGTCTCCTAACGAGTCGTGGCCAATGATTTTATTCTCAGCAGCTTATCCTATCTTAGTGATAGATCACCTAATGACTCGTTAGGCCTGGGCGCGAGTCATTAGGTCCCTCGTGGCCTTGGATCACCAAATCCTCCAGTGCACTTAACGGATGCCCACAGTGCCTGATGATGAGTCTTCACTTCACCAGATGACTCGTTATGTCTCTCATTGTTTTCACTAGGAACTTCATCAAAATTTCTCCTCCCAGTCTCCACGACTATCATAACAACTCGTTACTATATGTAACGAGTCGTGCCTTCAACTTATGAGTACACTGGATCCTCTTTTAAAAATTCCTACTCTTCTCCACGACTCCAGGCACGAGTCGTTCATTGGGACGATGACTCGTGGCCTAGGTATCAGCCTATAGATTTGTCCATTTTTTCCTTGCTTTGCCTATTTCCTGTTCCGGACTTGTTTTCCTGCTACATTTAACATAAACGCATCATAACTACATAAACATACCCGGAATGTGCATAGTTTCTTGGTTTTAAGCATCGAAAGTGCCGTAAAATCACGACACATCATGGGGCCTATATTTGTTTTATTTTATGTGTTGTCCACGTGAGGCCTAGTTTAGTTAGATAGTTAGTAGCCTTATTGGCTATAGTATGAATATGAGTGCCTGTTTTCACTCTGTTATAACTAGACAGCACGGTGATCTTGTCGGCCCACATACGATTCCTTTATTGTTATGTTGGCTAGGTTAGCTGTTTTCTTTTACAGGTGCTGCGTGACCTTGTCCGCCCGAGGCTGTATTTACAACTGAGATATAGTAGTTTATTTTCTTGATTTTGAGTCGTTGGTGAGCACCAGAGGTGCATATGCCCAGCCAGGTAAGTTTCGATCCTGGTGTGGCATTAGGTGGCAGTCATGCCTCCCAAGGTGGGTGATGTTGCCCAAATTAAACCTCATAAATGAGATATAAAGCGGTCGATGTCAAATATAGAACCCAACCAGGGTTGAGGTCAAATCCCACTAGGAATATGACAAGAACTTGAGTTAATGCACTTAACTAATACTGTCGACTTACTTATTTCCTATGGGGGAAGATTTGAAACACAAAATAATAAACAAGAGTAATGACTAGTAAATATTTAAATCAATTTCAGTTGTATTCAATCAATAAAGTGACTATGATTGTGTTCCCCATGACTTCATAACCACAAGGCTTTTATACTAGTGATCTATTTCGGTGTTTAGCATGCAATATTGGTAAATTAACTTTACCTAAATGGTTGGTCCCCTATCTAGATGATTATCACCATGCAACTTGGTCCATATACGGGTATGATTAATTAACACTTATCCTTAATATCGAATTAGCTATTCCCGGACAAGTTCAAGCTATTAGATGAGGGTTGATAGCCTAAAATCTTTGTTTTTAATCCCTTTTTCCATTCACTACCCCCTTGATCTGGTAAGTAAGAATAAGGCGAGTTCCAATGTTTGCAATCGTTAAGAAGCAATTAAAACAAAGAAAAAAACAACACATACATAAACCCTGTTCAAGATTCACTAAGTATTTTACCTATGTGTGTTAATTCATCATGGTTCCCACAATCCTAGTTATGGGTTTTAGCTACTCATATTTGAATGATCACAATAAAAAAATACATAAGAAATTATAATTGTAACTTACAAAGATTCATAGAAGAAAACCACTCGAATTGAATGAAACACCAAAACTGATGAACAAGACTTCAATGTTGTTTAATTCTCAAAATCAAGAACAAAATTACAAACTTCATTTCCTAAACAAAGAAGGATCATTCACAACACCAAAATCCATGTGAAAAATAGTAAAATAAATTGTACTAAAAATAACCTAAATAATGTATTTATAGTTCAAAACAAAAATATTCCTAACTAAAAATAGAATCCAGGTCGGTAGTGGCGACGGGTCAAGTAACGACTCGTTAGGTCTCCTAACGAGTCATGGAAAGTGTCCTCGAGTTGTTCTCAGCAAACTATCCAGTCTTGACAATGGGTCACCTAATGACTCATCAGGTCAGGGCACAAGTGATTAGGTACCTCGTGGCCATGGATCAACAAATCCTCCAGTGTACCTGACGAATGCTCACAGTATCTCATGACGAGTCGTCGTTTCACCTGATGACTCGTTATGTCTTTCATTGTGTTCCCTGAGCATTTTTCGGAAATCTATCTCCAGTCTTCACGAGTGACATAACGAGTCGTGCCTTCAACTCCTTAGGTGCACTGTTTCTTCTCAATAAAGCTCGATCTCTTCCCACGACTCCAGAAACGAGTCGTCCACTTGGACGATGACTCATGCCTTGACTTGCAGTTTTCATTTTGCTCTATTTTTCCTTACTTTGCCCATTTCACGTTCCGTACCTATTTTCCTGCAACACTTAACACAAACACATCATATATACAAAACATACCCGAAATTTGCATATTTTCTTGGTTTTAAGCATCAAAATTGTAGTAAAGTCACGACACATCAACACCCTCAACTTAGAAATTTTGCATGTCCTCAGGAAAAAACAAATAAAATAAAACCACTTCGATGCTTCAATTAAAAGAACTCTAGGAAACCTATGGCAGTCACATCTCTTAATCAAATCAAATTTTCTAACCCCTCCTTTATCATACAAACCAAATCATAATGCATTTGTAAATTTTCAACCCTAACATAGAGGAACCGAAACATGGGAATATACTATCACTTGTAACCATGCACATAATTCGATAACACTGACCGAGACGGTTTGCATATAATTTAGTTGACCAAATGCTCTCACCACAAAGAAGTCCCACACTCACACATGTGTATATGATCCTATTAATATATTCCTCTTGGGACTAGGTAAAAGCACATTCTCTCTCTGAAAGAAATTCTAACTATGCGCAGCAATACCATAAGCTTGCCTTTACTTTCAATACCTCGATTTTTAGAGGGTTAACTAGGATCACTATAGGACTTTTTAAGCTTGTAATGTAGGCTCGGGTTTGGGTATGGCACATATGGGACTAGTAACCCTCCTTGGCACTACACACACTTTGGCTCCACTCTTAACCGTCTTTTCACATTTTCTCCCTTTTTCCTTTGCTTTCTTCTTCTTTTACTTTCTTTTGCAACTATGAGTTTGTTGTTCCTTCTTTCAAGTATTCATTACTTTCATCATTTTTTTTCTTTTTGCTCATTTTCTCTTTAAAATTTTTTTTTCTTTTCTTTCATTATGCACACTGCACCCGCTCTTTTATTTTCATTACTCAATTTCATTCCACTCTAATCTTCTTAATCACCCCTATGATAGCCACCCTCAACTTAGGAGATTTGCCTAAGTTGAGGTTCACAGTGTCTAAGGAGGGACCACAGCCAAAATAGGATCATTTTAATCAAAGTAGGAAGGTGAATTGGTGCTAACAAAAAGAAGGGTCAATTTAAGCTCAAAATTTGGATCAAGGGATATTTATTTCCATTTTGTAGTTCTTTTAAGGCTAAAGTGGACTCATTCATAAAAAATGTCCTATGATCCTTTCCTAATTTCCCATCCAACACCTCGGTACGACAGATCAAGCAAGTTCTAAATTGACACACATAGCAGAATTTAGCTATTAAATCTTAGTCACACAATGCACAGGCCAACATCATCACTTCTAATAACTGCTAGTTCAGGTACAGTCATACAATGGTAAACATGTTCACAGTTTTAATACCATGGAAAGATTCACAAAGGTCATGCTTGTCGATTTTAACACACACATAAATAAAATTTATGAGGGGTATCACATTATCAGTTCAAACAATTTCAAAAATCCATGCTAATTGACTGCCTTAACTTCACCTAATTTTCTTTCGACTAACACAAACAAACACAAAAATATAAAAATGCCGATTTTACTAGATAAAGAACACCCGAGGGAAAAGATATCCGGCAAGAAAAACTCTTGGGTTATGTTCAAAAAAAATACACATGTATCCCTCCCCACCCCATCGAGAAAAGAATGCGTCGTCCTTGACGTATTTATAAAATAAAACATGAAAATAGGGAACATACCTGTGCAACCTAAGAGTCTGCGGCATGGTCAGGGGAGGGTGAAAATACACCTCCAATGTCATCTCCTCTACCACTGGCCTGAACCGGTGCGTTTTCAGAACCTACTGAGCTCGTACCTTCTCTACGAGCTCTCGCTGCCTCAACTGCAGCCCTCTATCGAGCCTCATCTCTGGATAACTTCAGAGCTGCCTTTATCTCTCTCCTCTCTCGCTTCTGCTCATAGAGCAGAGAATCATCCTCATCAAAACTTGCCTCCTCACGAGGCCTCTTACCCTTATCCTGCACCACCGACTCCTCAGTGATAAATTCAACTATTGGTGGTAGCTCTTCCTCACTCTCGTCATCAAATCACTAGAAGCATGGGTGGAGGGATCGCCACTACCTATCATGCGGACAACTCCCACACCTCAGCTCGGAGTGCTGCTACCTGCGCATACCATCTTGCCAGCTCGGGCGCCTATAACTGTGCAAGGCGCTCATCGATACGCCTCTCAAGGGTATCCAACCGGCCATGCACTGAGCTAGAGAGCACTTCCACACCATTGTAACCCACGACTTTACTTGCTCCATTAGTACCTTAACTTGAAGAGTCGTTGTGCTTGCTGTTTTTTGGCTTTAGCCAGCTGCCTAGCCATGTCAGTTAGAAATTCTTGAGTAATTGTAACTAGGCTAGTTGAAGAAGCACAAGTGGGTGAAATAGGTGGTCGAGGTGCTGCTTTTGCAGATGAGGACTCTAGAACCTCAGCAGGTGCGAGAATGTCAGCTGAATCTGCAGCCTTAGGCTGGCTACCAATCTTTCTGGCTTCTGTGGGCTCTGTCGCAAACTCTATAAACAATACAGCCTCAGTCTGCATACCGCTGCTCAATGCCTCTGCCAATAAAGTCACTCCAGCGAATGCGGCAGACTGGCTCCTCGCTCTCGATTCTGGGTTTGTTTCGTCTCTTATAAACCCGATATCGGTGATCTTATGGACCACCATTCACTGATCATTCGACGGAAATTCTGGCACCTTTGACTCCTGATAGAGTCGATCAATGAGGCATGGAAAGGGAATGATAGTGCTGTCTACTATCGCCAGCTCTCGAATCTCTTCAGCATTATATCGCGGGAAGTTTATTGCGTACCCCTCCATGATGCAAGCTACCAGTGCAACTCTATCAAGTGAAAGCACATTGCCGTTGCTAGTTGGTACCAGTCTGTGTCGAACTAATGACCACCAGAATTTATCTTGGAAGTTCAGCGTGACCTTTTTTATCTATGACTGCCATGCAAGCACTCAACTAGCGGAGCCCATGTGGCAATGACGCATGAAAACCAAGTGTACTTCCTAAAACACTCTTCACTTTTCAATTTCTTGATTTTGGCTTTCTTGAGTTCGAACAGTCTGTGATCAAAGTCGACTATGTTCATTGGGGCTTGATAGTCTGGACCATAGAGCAGCCTAGAGATGGTCCTCTCAGAGATGTCTACAGGTGTCTCCCGAACCAACACCTGCATCAATGCGGGTCTCTTCTTCCAGTCTTGGCCTCCCAAAGCCAGATGATGTAACGTGGCTGCGTAGGCAGCATTAAACTCTCTAACCAGGCATGGGTTGTAGCTCTCCGATGGCTCAGTTAACCACCCGAACCTGTATCTATCAAATAATGCCTGCAGCTCGCTGAGGTCCTTGAGCCATTGGTGACCAGTCCGGGCTCTTCATAAATGCTCCTCTTTGGGTGGCCCTTGTCATTCAGAGTAATGTCCTTGTTGTAAATGGCCCGCATACCTCGAACACACCACTGCCTCACCCTCCGTAGTTGATCATTGGATGTATTTGAAGTCTATGTCAATTCATCATCAGTGCTCCCCTGTTGGGCATGTGATTCATCAGCACCCTCTGCATTTGCCACAACTGTGGTGCCCTCGGGAGCAATCAGGACTATGGCCCCAACATTTTCTTCTGCTCGGCTAGGTGGATCTCTTGCAAGTGGGGTAGGAGAATCAACCATTGCTGTCAGATTGGTAGGGTGTTGTGTCCTATCCCTAGTTGATCTCCTCTCAAGCTACTCTTTTGAAACTTCATATTCCTCCACCGAGCCACTCGACTCTTCGGAGGATGAGGGCTCGTCCCTTAGTCTGCGATAAGAGGGCTGACTTTCTCCGACACCTGTTTCTTAGCCGGACCCTTCTTTGTTGTACCCTTCGGTGCCATTGTACCTATGGAATAATAGTTAGTATGCAAGATGAGATGAAACAAAAATAAAATTTTAACTGTGTTCCTGCAAATTGGACGAGGGACTCAGTGAGTCATTTCCACTAGCCATGACTCATGAGGTCACTCGTCATCTGCAGGTCAATTTTTCTTTTGTTGAACCAGTAGACTTAATGAATGGTGATGATGAGTCCTTACTTGAGGTGACAACTCGTTATACTAGTCATAAGATAACCTATTTACATAACCCATTTCCCCACTAAGGACGAGCTACACAATGATTCATGAGGTGATACCACGATTCGTTATGTGGCTCGTGCTCAAGCGTTTATTTACTGGGTTTACAGTGATGGTGACGGGTCATGTAACGACTCGTTGGGCCTGCCCATGATTTATTATATGAGGCGTCATCACTGGTCTATGAAAAATAACAACACCCATGTTCCATCTCAACTAAATTTGCAATCTCACAAGCACAGATCATCGTATTTATTAAAGGTCCCGTGTTAAAATTCGCATACAAAGTGGCACTAGGGTTTCATCTAAAAACCATGGTAGTGTTCGAATTCACAATTTTATAAAAAAATGAGTAGGTTAAAGCTCTAAATAATTGAATATTTACAAGTGTAAGAGCGGAGATGGGATTTTAGCAGTAGGTGATTTCAACTTGAGGTCGCGATTGAACGTAGCAACTTGGAGTAGATTTACGCGTTGAGTGTGCTTTGATAAGGAATGTGCGTTTGTGAATTATTTGGAAGTGGAAGATAATTTAGGAGAAGAAGAAGTTGGAAACTTCAGTGGAATTTTCAATTTGAGTACATGTGAGAATTAGAGGGCAAAATCAGGTATTTCATATGTTTTGAAAATCAAATTACCCTACTGGTACGTAGGTCAGGTCAGGTGGGAATTTTAATTAAAATATACCACGACCCACGTAAAAAGTCATTAGGAGAAGCCACGACCGTTTGGCTCTTTCATTCAATTTAAATAGATCAAGATCTTACCTGGGACCTAACGACTATTTGAACATCTCGTGGAGGTACCCAACGAGTCATGTAATGAGTCATTGGCCTTGGACTCCGTTTGCACTGCAGTGGCTTCATGATGGGTTACTTGAAGAATCATTGGGTGTCCCCACTATTCATTAAGTCACTCATCACATCTTTGCACAACTCAAATCCCTCTTTAATCCAGTAGACTTAATGGAAGACCCCACGATTCGTTGTCATAGGCAACGACTCGTTTGGTCAATTGTTGTCTATATTGTTTTCTGCATCAGTGACCACGAGTGGATCGACTAGTCGCTATGTCCAATGACGAATCATTCTATGATTTTTTGCACCAGCAATTGAAGTTCAGATTTTTGGTTTTCATCTTCAAATTCCCCATCTTAATCACCTGCGTGCATCAACAAACGTAAACACTATATTTATCTTACAATTACATCTTGGGTTTCCTCCCAAGAAGCGCCTAATATAATGTCGCGGAATGACGCAAGTGTTTTGATTACTCAGCTTCACCAAGACACCTCCATGGGTTGCCTCCCATGCAGTGCCTGATTTAATGTCGCTGCATGATGCAAGTCTTTGGGTTACTCAGATTTCACCCAGAGCCCAGAGATCCAGTAGCTTTATTTCTTCGCTCTTCCCCAAATATGCTTTCACTCGTTGACCATTCACTTTAAACTGCTTTACTTCATGGTTTTCCAGTTCAATTGCCCCATGGGAGAATACTTGGACCACTCAAAATGGACCAAACTATTTGGACTTCAACTTCCAGGAAACTAGCGAAGCCTAGAATTGAATAGTAACACCATATCACCCTGGCTGAATTCTCTCTTCTCGATATTTTGGTCATGCTGAATTTTCATTTTTAGCTTATAAATTTCAGAACTCTTATAGGCTTTCAAACGAAATTCATCTAGCTCATTCGATTGATCAAGTCTCAAGTTTGCAGCTTCGCTCCAATTCAGATTTAGCTTCCTGAGTGCCCACATAGCTTTGTGCTCAAGTTCCACTGGAAGATGACATGCTTTCCTATATACAAGCTGATACGGAGACATACCTATAGGAGTCTTGAATACGGTTCTATAATAAAGCATCATCCATCTTCCTAGACCAATCTTTCTGGTTAGCACTCACAGTCTTCACTAAGATGGTCTTTATCTCCCGGTTGGAGACTTCAACTTGCCCACTAGATTGTGGATGATAGGGTGTTCCCATCCTGTGTTTCACCCTATATTTTTCCAATAAAGAACGGAACAACCGGTTGCAAAAGTGGGAACCCCCATCACTAATGATGGCTATGGGAGTCCCAAATCTAGCAAAAATATTCCGCTTTAAGAATGCTGTGACAATCTTCACTTCATTATTTGGAAGCTCAACTGACTCCACCCATTTCGAAACATAGTCCACAGTAACAAGTATGTACTTCATCCTGTTTGAGCTCACAAAATAGGCCCATGCAACCAATGCCCCACACATCAAATAGCACAATGGCAAGGATGGGAGTAAGAGGGAGTTCATGCCTCCTTGCCTTTGCCATGCATCACATTCCTTTGCAAAATCGTGTGCATCCTGGTGAATAGTTGGCCAATAGTACTCACATTGCAGAATTTTGTGGGATGTGAGAATCCCACTGTGGTGACCCCCAACTGGGGATGAGTGACAAGCCTCCAATATGCTCAACATCTCCATGTCGAGCACGCATCTCCGAATCACCCCATCAACACATATGCGGAATAAGTAAGGCTCATCCCAGAAAAACTTCCGCACATCATACAATGAACTTCTTCCGCTGGTGAAAAGATAAGTTTTCCGATACAACATCATTCACCAGATAATTAGATAAGTCTGCAAACCATGGGATAAGATCCTGTGAGGCAGCTAAAACCTACTCGTCAGGGAAAGCATGATCTATGTCAAGCTCATCTCGAAGTACTGCATCTGCTTCCAATCTTGATAAGTGATCCACCACCTGGTTTTCGGTCCCCTTCCAATCCTCTACCTCAAACTCGAACTCTTGCAGCAGCAGAACCCATTGAATCAACCGTGACATGGCATTCTTCTTTTCCATCAGATATCTCAGAGCTGCATGGTCTGTGTGGACTATCACCTTGGTTCCAAGTAAGTATTCCCGAAAATTCTCGAATGCAAATACTAAAGCCAACAACTCCTGTCTATCACGATGTAATTTTTCTGAGCTGCATTAAGAGACTTGCTAGCATAATAAATAGGATGGAATATCTTTTCACACCTTTGGCCTAAAACAGCTCCCACGGCAACTCCGCTAGCATCACATAACCTCGAATGGTAAAGACAAGTCAGGTGCCACTATAATCGGGGAAGTGGTCAATCTCTCTTTTAGGCATTCAAATGCCTTCAAACATGCCTCATAAAAAAAAACTTCACCTCTTTCTCAAGAAGTTTACACAAAGGATGTGCAATCTATGAGTAGTCCTTGATGAATCTCGTATAAAACCCTACATGACCCAAAAAGCTTCGAACACCTTTCACAAAAGTTGGAGGTGGTAGACTAGCAATTACTTCAATCTTGGCCCTATCCACCTCAATACCCTTACCAGAAATCTTGTGACCTACCACTATACCTTCTTTGACCATGAAATGACACTTTTCCTAGTTAAGCACCAAGTTGGTCTATTCACATCTCTACAACACCTTGCTCAAATGAGCCAAACAATCCTCGAATGAATCACCCACCACTGAAAAGTCATCCATGAAGACTTCAACGGTGTCCTCCACCGTGTAAGAAAATATGGACATCATGCAACGCTGAAAAGTGGCGAGCGCATTGCATAACCCGAACGACATTCTCTTGAAAGAAAATGTACCATATGGACAGGTGAAAGTGGTTTTCTCTTGGTCTTCGGGGGCTATAGATATCTGATTGTACCCCGAATAACCATCAAGAATATAGTACCATCCTCTGCCTGCAAGTCGGTCTAGCATCTGATCCATGAATGGCATAGGAAAATGATCTTTTTGAGTCCAATGGTTCAACTTCCTATAGTCCATGCATACTCTCCAATCGGTGACTGGCCTAAGTGGAATGAGCTCGTTGTTAGCATTTTGGACCATCGTGATTTCTCCCTTCTTCAGTACACACTGAACTAGGCTCACCCATTTGCTATCAGTAATAGGGTAAACCACACCTGCATCCAACCACTTGATGCTTTCCTTCTTTACCACCCCTTACATAGGCGGATTCAACCTACGATTGTGCTCAATGCTCGAAATACTATTTGGCTCTAGCTGGATCTTATGAGTGCATATACCAGCTGGGATTTAAATAATGTCTGCAATGTCCACCTGATGGCTTTTTTTATATCTCTTTAGAATGGATTCCAAAGCCTCCACTTGCCATTCCTCCAAGTCAGCTGCAACAATGACAGGTAAAGTGTTACCGGTCCCCAGAAATACATACCACAAGTGAGACGGGAGGGCTTTGAGCTCCAATATAGGAGGCTCCTCAATAAATGGATTGGCCGGTGGGGTCACCCGATTCTTCAGGTCAAGATCAATATTCTTTGGAGAATATGTGTATGACCTCATACCAGCAAGTGCATTAACTAACTCCTCACCCCCATAGATCTCCTCAGCACCAACATTCATCAACACCGCTGCTAACTCCTCAAGAGTCACTAACTGCTCAATGGGCATACTTGGAAACTCAGGTTCCACAACATCAATTACTAAGACCGCCCTCATGTCATTTAGCTACTTTATGGATCGGTATACATTGAATGTCACCTCCTCATTGTTCAATAGGAATTTCAACTATCCGATTTTTATATCTACAAGAGCACATTCGGTGGTGAGAAATGGTCGCCCCAAGATAATGGGGACGTCAAAATCAGCCTCATAGTCCAGAATGACAAAATCGGTCGAAAATATAAAGGACTCTACCTTCACTAGAACATTATATAGAATTTCCACCGAATGTTTCACCGTGTGATCTTCCATCAAAAGCTGCATTGTAGTCGGTTTGGGGGCTCCCAAGCCCAACTGTTTGAACACTGCTAATGACATCAAGTTAATACTAGCACCCAGATCACATAGTTCCTTGGAAAAATTAAAGGCTCCAATAGTACACGGTATGGTGAAAGCTCCAGGATCTTCCTTTTTCTGAACAAGAGAATGAGATACTATTGCACTACAATTATATGCAGGTTTGATGCTTACGTTCCTCTTTCTAGTGATAAGGTCCTTCATAAATTTAGCATAGCTTGGCATCTGCTCAAGTGCCTCGACTAATGGGATGTTCACAGATAATTATTTCAACATAGAAATGAATTTGTGATACTTCCCATCTTCGACCATTTGCTTCAACCTCTGTGGAAAAGGGAGAGGAGGTCTAGGAATAGGTGTGATGTTTTACGGTACCTCCTTCTCCTTCTCTTTGCCAGATCCATGCTCCTATGCATTACTAGGAGTGGTTTTCTCTACTAAATCATTACCTAAAGTCTGATCCTCAAAATCTACCATCCTATCATCCGTAATCACTAAGGGCACTACTGCCTCATCAATTACAATAGCCTCGGAGGATCAATTGTTGCCTTGCCACTCCTAGTAGTGATCGCCATGCAATGACTGCCATTTTTTGGATTTTGAACTATGCTGCTGGGAAGCATGCCCTTCTACCTCTGGTTCATCGCAACAGACATCAGACTAAGCTAATGCTCAATCTTCTTAATGGCCACAACATGTGATTCCACCTTTTGGTTCATACCAGAAATATCAGCGTGGAGCTCCTTGAAATGGCCATCTATCGCCTCCATCTGCTTAAGTAACTTAGACAACATGTCTTCCACCCTTGAACCACTAGACTTTGGCTCACGATTCTTTGGAGGAACATATAGACCGCTTCTATCATTCTTGTACTCCTCACACTTTTCCCAGCGTCCATTGTCTCTGTATTGGCCTCGGTTGTAATTGTTATCTCTGAAGTAGTTCTGACCTTGGTTCCCCTGACCTTGAGGCAAAGACTCTTGGTTAGACCCTTGGGTGTTGGTCTAGAAACCCACCCATTGATCATTCAAATAATTTGCTTCCTCCTCAAATTCTGATTCGCCACCATCATTTCTCGGGGCCTTGCCCTAAGAACCCACAACATTCACCTTTTCAGCTCCAGCTCCTATCAAACGCTTATGAAGCAGACCCATTGTGATCTTTATCTCAGCAATATCCTGATCTCGCTCTTCATCCTTTCTTCTCTGTTCCACAGATATACCTACCACCTAAGTACCAGCAAGAGCCTCCGACTCTCTTGTGTGCCATGCGTGGTTGGTTTTAGTGATTCTGTCAAGTACTTCAGTCGGTTCAATATAAGTGTGACTCATTAATGTACTGCCAGACACGGTATCAGCCACCGCCTTGGTGTTAGAATTTAGAGACCTATAGAAGATCTCCAACAATGTATCATCTGGGATCCTGTGATTGGGCGCCTTTTTGAGCTTCTTGTTGAACCGCAACCATGTCTCTTGATGTGACTCCGAATTTAATTGCTTGAAGTTGTATATCACATCTTTCAGCTGCAAAGCTCTGGAAGGTGGGAAGAACCTTTCAAGAAAAGCTCTTTCCAACTCCCTCTATGTAGTGATAGAATCGTTGGGCAGTTCATCCAACCAGAGTGTTGCCTCACTCCCTAATGAAAAGAGAAAGCACCTCAGCCGTATCGCATCCTGACTCACTCTCGGTTGTTTGTATACTTTGCAGATACCCATGAAATTAGTCAAGTGAGTATGTGCGTTATCAGTTGCATGACCCGCAAATATCCCCTTCATGTTAAGCAGTTAGATCATAGCACTGTTAATGTCAAACTTTTCCCCAACAGGAAAAGGGGGAGGCACAATAGCTCCAGTGGCACTGGCTTCATCAATATCAGCATCGTCTCCATCATCAAAGTATCGGTGCCTCTGCTGGTTTGAACCTCTGTTCCTTCTAGCTTCTCGGATTCGGCAGCTAGGCGATGCTCTTCAGGAACCCTTGCTAACTCTCTATCTCTTGCCCCAGCTTGTTCCTCAGCCAACATCCTCGCTATAGCTTGTTCTACGCAACTTGGTCCATATACGGGTATATGCTTAATTAACGCTTACCCTTAATATCGGATTAGCTATTCCCGGACAAGGTCAAGCTATTAGATGAGGGTTGATCGCCTCAAATCTCCGTTGTTAATCTCTATTCCTATTCACTACCCCCTTGATCCGGTGAGCAAGAATAAGGCAATTTCCAACATTTTCAACCGTTAAGAAACAATTAAAATAAAGGGGAAAAAAGTACATACATAAAACCCGTTCAAGATTCACTAAGAATTTTACCTGTGTGTGTTAATTCATCATGGTTCCCACAACCCTAGTTATGGGTTTTAGCTACTCATATTTAAATGATCACAATCATAAAATACAGAAGAAATCATAATCGTAACTTACAAAGAGTCGTAGAAGAAAATATCTTGAATTGAATGAAACACCAAAACCGATAAACAAGACTTCAATGTTTTTTAATTCTCAAAATCAAGAACAAAATTACAAACTTCATTTCTTGAACCAAGAAGGTTCGTTCACAACACCAAAATCCACGTGAAAAATAGTAAAATAAATTGTACTCGAAAAATAAACCTAAATAATGTATTTATAGTTCTAGACAAGACTTTTCCTACCTAAAAATGGAATCTAGGTCAACAGTGGCTACGGGTCAAGTAACGACCCGCTAGGTCTCCTAACGAGTCATTGCAAGCATCCTCGAGTTGTCCTCGGCAAACTATCCAGTCTTGACAATGGATCACATAACGACTCATCAGGTTAGGGCACGAGTCATTAGGTCACTAGTGGCCATGGATCAACAAATCCTCCAGTGTACCTGACAATTGCTCACAGTATCTCATGAAGAGTTGTCACTTCACCTGACGACTCATTATGTCTTTCATTTTGTTCCCTGGGCATTTTTCAGAAATCTTCCTCCCAGTCTTCACGAATGACATAATGACTCGTTACCAGATGTAACAAGTCGTGCTTTCAAATCGTTAGGTGCACTTTTTCTTCTCAATAAAGCTCGATCTCTTCCCACGACTCCAGAAACGAGTCGTCCACTTGGACGACAACTCGTGCCTTGACTAGCAGTCTGCATTTTGCTCTATGTTTTCCTTACTTTTCCCATTTCACGTTACGGACCTATTTTCCTGCAACACTTAACACAAACACATCATATCTACATAAACATATCTGAAATTTGCATATTTTCATAGTTTTAAGCATCGGAAGTGCCGTAAAGTCAAGACATATCAGTGGGGCTTGACAGGTCTAAGCATTCACTACAGCGGAATAGAAAAAGAGGCAAATCGAAGAATTGATTGCATAGAACTTTGATGATACCTAAGAAATGATAACGTAGTTAATAAACTTAGTGGGTTGTTGCATGGTGGTGTATTTGTAAATTTGTTAGTTTCGATTGTGTATTAACTATTATGATGTTATGTGAAGTAATCTAGTCGGCCAATGATGCTTACTGGTACGTGTGGTGTACTGATACTACCTTGCTACACCTTTTTGGTGTAGGTTGTGGTAGGTTTGAAGTTCCTTGATTAACGTGGAGTATTCAGCATCAGCTTCCGTGTTCTTCTTCTCAGAAGAAGCTGTGTCATTTGTCTTATCAGGTATTTTATTAGAGCTCTTGTACCTGTCTAGACTAGATCTTGGCAGAGTCAAGATTTTGGGAATATTTTTTAATATTTCAAATTATTGTTGATTCGTATAAATTAATGAGAAATTTTGGGTATTTCTCATTATATGATTTGGGGTCGTGACAAAAACAAGCCAGTATAACTAATAATACGATTCTGTAAGTGTTAATTGTTTAAACAAATAACTTATACTATATGCTCTATTTTATCATACAACTTGTATTACCATGTGTCTTCGTAATCCTAATATTTTGTTACTAGTGTAGTAATTAAAATTTTGTAATAATTAATATGAAATAACATATAATGTATGCAATATTTAAGTGTTCATGTAAAAGAGAATAATTTTTTCACTTTTCTATCAAACACTATTTCTATGATTTTTTTGTTCTTTGAAATAAGTATTAAAACAATCTGAAGAAAGAACTACTAGATTGGATCAAACACAAAGCAGGAATGTAATGACACAGAATTTATCCTGGTTCAGATCACCCTTGTGGTGCCTAGTCCAGTCCCCTTGGGTTGCAAGGGTTTCCCTATAAGCGGTTGCATTTGTCAATGATTACAAGAGTAATTTCACCAATCTATGGTGAACAATAGTGAATTTGATACAGTCTCTCCTTGTATATCTAGCTGACTATTTCTATTTTTTAAATCTCACTAGTGATGCTTTCAGGATTACAATGATTGAATAAGAACAGAATTGTCAGTTTTGATCAAGTGAAGTTTTACAGGGAATTTGTCATCAGTTTTTGTAGTTAAAGGCTCTCGCAACAAGATCAATTCCTTCAATCTTGTTTTACTGCTCATTAAGGGATAACCTAAGGGATTTTTCTTCAATCATATCCTCTGGATAATATGTCGATTAGTGATAGAATCCTTGATTGATTTGAAGGAGACATCTTCCTTTTAGATCGTCAGTGATTGAGGATGATTTATTCGGTGGTTTATTTCTTCCATATTCGATCCTTATATCCGGCTGGAATATTCCTTGAGAAGCAGAACTGAATCTTGATTAGTTTTCTTCCTTTTGGAGTTGATCTTCCTTCCACAAGGATGGAGTTGATCTATCTTCCACAAGCATCATGATAAGTTCCTTGATTTTCTCCTTTGTGCGAGATTTGAGTCAGCTGATTATATCCAATGTTGGATACACCTGCAGCATCCAATGTTGGCTATACCTACAACAATTTTGTCATCATTGAAATATATGAGTGCAATAATCTCCCCCTTTTTGATGATGACATAAATTCTTATATAGTTAAGGGGCACTTCCCTGTTTAAGAGAGTCTTGTGGGTTTGCTCCTCCCGGCTTGATGCTTCCTCTCCCTGAGTTGTGGAGTTCTGTACTCAAGGTTCAAATACTGAGTTTTTGAGAGCATCAGAATAACAAAAATTGTAACATGAATATTATAACAAGACTGAAAGCATAACTTTTGACAATCACACAAGACAACATACACAAAGCATTGATAATTTCATTTATAAAACCAAGAACATGAACATAATTTCTCCTCCTTCATTACAAAAAGGGAACAAGCAAAACATAAGAAATGAGTATTGAAGACGTTTTCAAAGAGGGTTTTGGTTAAAACAATTCCGCTTCCAAGAACAAGGGTTTCAGGTCACTATTTTCTTTTAAGGTTTTCATATTTGCATAGAACATGCGGATGAGATCTTCAAATAATTCATTAGCACACCGAAGAAAGAGATTGTCTAACCCTTGAAAGGAGAAGAGATGACTGATGGAGCAATGTGAGGCTTCAAACTGAGCAAGGCAGATAAATCTACCATGAGTGAAGGAACGATTTTGGAAGGCAAAATTTTTTTGTTTTTTTAAACATGCTCCAAAACTTTTGCATGTCTTCCAAGTCGAAGAGAGAGGAGAAATTAACTGAAGAGCATGAAATAACACCAAGACTTTTCCACAAAAAACAGAACCGATTTTCCAAAAGGGGTTTAGTAAAAATATCAGCAAGCTGATTTTCCGAGTCAACCAATTTTAGTAAGAAATCTCCATTTTCAACATGATCTCGAATAAAATGATGTTTAAAATCTATATGCTTTGCTCTAGAATGGTGCACAATATATTTTGAAAGACTAATAGCACTGGTGATATCACACAAAATAGGGATGCTTTCATAATTCAAATCATAGTCTAACAATTGATGTTTCTCCAGAGCAATTATGCTCTACAACTTCCCAGAGCCAGATATTCTGCCTCTGCAGTAGATAGTGCTACAGAGTTTTATTTTTTGCTTTGCTAAGAAATAAGAGCTGATCTCGGGCAAAAATAGCATGCCCGAGTGATGCTTTATACCTTAATTTAGTCTTGTTTATCTAAGTTATTTTATACATTTTCATGTGATTCTATATAAATGTGAATATATGTGCTAACCAACATGATTAGTCCTTGTTTTTTAGGTTTCAAGGATTTTGAGGAACTAATTCATAAGTTGGTGAAGTAGAGGAATGGAGTCGGGAGCAAATGGCGAAAGTCGGCAGAGAAGCATGCCTTGCCAAGGCTGGCTATGCCAGGCAGCGTGCCACGCTGTGCGTGTACCGCGCCCAGTGCCATGCCACACCTATGCCAGGCGCACGAGAGAAGGCAGCATACAGGCAGGAGAGCTGCGCGCCAGCGCCGTGCCACGCCAGGCCAGCTGCGCGCCAACAGCATGCCATCGCGCTGCTTGAGAAGCGTGCCACGCCTGGCATCGCGGCGAGGGGCTGCCTAGAGTCGATATTTGTTGATTTCCAGTGTGCCTCCGTGTTACCTCCGTTTCACGGAGGCAGTACTCCGCGATACACTCCGTGACACAGAGCCATTCCACGACAGGATAAATTGTGCACGTTTCTCATTTATTATAAATAGGACCCTTAACTCCTAATTCCATTTTGTCACGATTTTATTCTGGAAATCTTCCTAGGAATGAAGGGAGAAGTGGGAGAACTCATCTAGGGTTTGACAAATTCCCTTCTCATCTACCAAATTAATGTAACTATGTTAGTTTAGTAGTAGTAGTTGTAGTTTTACGAACATGAATGGCAAGAACCCTTCCTCTAGGGTTGAAGCCATGAATTATAATTGTGATGTTATGAAATTGTTTTGGAATTAAGTTATTGATTGTTGTTTTTGTCTGGCCTTTTGGATTGTTGGTTGTTTTTATGATTGATCACCATGAAAACATATACGTTAGCTTGGGCAATTGCAAGAGAAAGAATTACCTAGGTCAGGACATGAGATGTAAGGAGCATGTTTGTATCTCACGATATAATTTCGTGTTAGGATAGAAATATACCTAACACCTTGCTTGGTTGATAAAACAGGGGTTATTAAAGACCAACTTAGGATTATCACATCACCACTCGAAGAAGTAGTTGTGAGGCTAAGTTGAGTTAAATGGTTAGACGCACGAAAGTCCCTAATCGTTTCCCTGTAAACCACAACATAATTATATGCCCGCGAACTAGAAATTAGCATCCTCACTCACAATGATGCAGTGAGGCTAGTTTGTTGTGTTTAGAGGCTCGAAAGACCATGAACATGCAATTCTAATTATGTGAAACAACAATTGATAGTTTCATGCTTAACCCATTGCAAATCGTAGTATCGCATGATTATCTGGTTTTAACTCTATATTGCTCCTACAGTAAATTCAGGATATTTGGTTGACCAAACCTAGACTTAATTAAATCTCCCTCGAAAACTTCTATAACCAACACTTGAGAAAGTTAAGATCACACTTGAAATGGATAGTTAGAGGAATGGGTCCAGTCCCTGTGGGTTCAACATTCCGGTTCTCTAAAAGAGCCACTATATTACTTGTACGACCCATACACTTGCGGACGCGCGAATGCGGAACGTCAAGTTTTTGGCGCCGTTGCTGGGGACTCGGCGAAGTTTTGATAATTCATCTATTTTTATGTGATTTTTGAATTTCCTTAAGTGTTGAGAAACTTGGTCTTAGTCTGTTTATTTGCAGGTGATAAGTCGTCCTGCTGAGCTGGCTAGAAATAGAGAGCTTGTGGAACCATTGCTGGAACCTGAACGTCAAATCCATTTGCGAAGGAGAGTAGCTCTAGAGCAAAAGCTGTAGAGACTTCAAGAAAAGGTACAACAACAACCACCCACGGGACAAGCACAATTGTCATCAGAAGCAATGGCAGCAAGACCAGTTCGCGAAGTGGCAATCCCACTATCGACGAATGTGACCTCTAGCATTTGTAAACCGAAGCCTGGAGGGCACTTTGAGCTTAAACATAACATGGTGCAGCTGTTACATTCTAGTGGTCAATTCACTGGGATGGCACATGAGGACCCGCAACAGCACCTACATAGCTTTTTAGAGATTAGTGACATGTTTGTCCCCACCGGCGTGTCCACAAATTATGTCCGACTGACCCTCTTCCCATTTTCACTATTGGGAGAGGCGAAAAAGTGGTTGAAGGCTGAGCCACTGAACTCCATAACTTCATGGAATGACTTGGCTAAGAAGTTCCTTATTAGATTCTTCCCTTCAGGCAAAACTGCAAAGTTGAGAAGTGAAATACTCAGTTTCCAGCAGAGGCCTAATGAGAACTTATATATGGCTTGGGAAAGATTCAAGTCATTGTTGAGAGATTGCCCCCATCACCAGCAATCAAATAAAGTGCTGGCTCATACCTTTGTAGAAAGTCTAGACCCACACACGAAAATATTACTAGACTCTGCATCGGGTGGGCAAGCCTTGGAGAAGACATATGATGAGTTGTACACTTTGTTGAACAGAATCGCGCAAGGAAATCCAGAGTGGCACAGCGAGTCATCGAGGGGGGTAGGAAAGAGATCGGGGTTGATAGAAGTAGATGGTTTGAATGCCTTGGCAGCACAGTTAGCTTCGTTCCAACATCAAATGATGACTCAGTTCAATAAACTGAGTATGAACCAACACCAGGGTCAGGTTAATGCAGTTTAGCAAGCTCCGAGTTGGTGCAAAATTTGTGGTAATACTGGCCACCATGCAGAATCTTGTGGAGCCAATCCAGAGTCAGTAAATTTTGTTGGTAATGTGCAGCGCAACAATCAGAATTTTGGAACCAGTTACAACAGAAATTGGCAGGGCCACCCGAATTTTTCTTGGGGTGGAAACCAACAGCAGAATTATATGCAACCTCAACAACAGCAGTATCAGCAGAATAGGCAGAATGATGGGCAATTGAGTAGCAGCATTGAGGAAACATTGCAGGAAATCATGGAGACCCAGACTCAGTTAGTGGAAAATCAGGCGAGGATGGCAACAAACTTAAAGAATCAGCAAATGGCCACCCGCAATCTTGAAAAACAAGTGGGTCAGATAGAAGCTGCTCAAAACATGAGATCACAAAGGGGATTACCAAGCGACACAAATCCTAACCCTCGGCAGATCAATGCCATCAGTCTGAGAAACGGTAAGCAATTAGCTGATGCAGTGCCAAAAGAGCTGAGAAAGGGGGTGCAGCCGAAGTTGGTTAGACCAGGACCATCCATTAACATGGGAGATAATCAGAGTGCTGGGCAACAAAATGTGCAACTTTCATTGCAGACAGCACAAAGACCACCACCACCATTCCCTCAGAAATTCAGAAAGAGCAAGGAGGAGGAATGCTTCAAAAAGTTCTTTGAGAGGTTTAAAGAACTTCACATAAATTTGCCTCTTATTGATGTCTTGCAGGGAATGCCCAAGTATGCTAAATACTTGAAGGACGTGATGGCAAACAAAGTTAGATTGGTGGACGTCCAGACTGTAGCACTGACTAAGGAGTGCAGTCACAGGGTATTGAGCAAAATGCCAAAGAAGCTCAAAGACCCAGGGAGTTTTACCCTCCCCATACAAATTGGTAAAGCTGAGGTGCTACGAGCTTTGTGTGATTTAGGGGCAGCAGTTAATCTAATGCCCCTATCCTTATTCAACACCCTCGGGTTGGGAAAACCGAGGCCGAAAAGGTTGATGTTGTAGCTGGCTGACAAGTCACGAGTGACACCTGATGGAATAATAGATGACCTTCTCATCAAAGTTGGTAAGTTCATTATACCTGCTGATTTTATTGTCTTAGATTTTCAGGTGGATGACCAGGTACCCCTGATCTTGGGACGGCCGTTCTTGGCCACTGGAGGAGTGGTGATTGACTTGAAAGCAGGGACCCTGAAAATGAGGGTTGAGGATGAAGAAGAAATCTTCCGCGTTTACCAAGAAATGAACCTATCTGCACACTATAGAAACCTTTGTCAGGTTAGTGTGTTGGCAGAGGATAAGTGTGGGGTCAAGGATTCCACAGGTGCAGGGCCAAAGGCAATGACAAGTGTTCAGCCCGAGTCTGATAAAGGGCTTCAAATTGAGAAGAAGTTGGAGGAAGAGAGGAACAAAGTGGAGGCTGTTTCCTCTAAACAGCAAAAGAAAAGGAGATGGTTCTCGAATGAGAACCCAGGTATGAGGATGCCCTGAAAAGGACAGTCCACGTCGGGCCACGACGTAAAATAAGGCGCTGCTTGGGAGGCAACCCAAGGGTACCTCAGGTACACTTTGTTATTTTTGATTTTGTGTTGATTTTGTTATTTTTATCTTGTTTGTGTTTTTGGTGGAAAGTTAAGCACAGATGGAGGGAAGTCTGAGTACCAAGAAGGTGGAAGCTAAAGAGCATGGAATAGAAGAAGTGTTGGGTCAAACACCCACCTCTGAAAACTTGAAAGAAAAGCATGCTTTTAGCTTGGCGCGGAGGCTCAGGAAGTATTACTCATCCTTTAAATGTTAATTTAATGCTATGAGGACATAGCATGATTTAAGTGTGGGGTGAGAAAAATTTCAAAATTTTTGTGCTTAACAAGTTTGTAATGAATGTAATGCTTGTGAGGAATTTGTGAGAAATTTGAAAATTTTGAAATAATTTTCTGAATTAAGCATGACTTCATCACCCGTTGGTTTTTCTTTTCGATTCTTTTCCGACGGGGGGGTCTTTGAACCGAAGAATAAAAATTTTCTTTTTCATTCCTTTGTCTGTATATAGTGTTTTTAGTCATAGTTAGGGACTGTTTCCGACGATGGATGGATGACGACCGTCTTGAGGAAAATTAGTCAATATGTTTTTGGTTTTTGAAACCATAACTAATTGGTGCTTGATGTTCTTGTTATGTGCTATACGTGATTGTAAGATGCAAGTATGTTCAGTGTGAAGCATGCAAATGTATAACTTTGTTTGAGACACTTAGGCTCTTGTATTTGACTCAATATGATTGAAGCTTAATTCTGAATTCTTGTGATTAGTTGAGTAAGAGTCTACTGAATGTGTCTTGATTTGAGCATGTGCCATGAGAGTAAGGTTTTTGAGTATTCTGTGCTATTGTCGAATGTCTAGAACTTGCCTGGTGTGTTTATAAAACGAAATGAAGGATGTGAATTGTAGGAGATGATTTAGGCATTTCTTTGAATGAACAAAATTTTTATCCCTCATTTTACCTACCTTGAATGTGTAATCGTAGTTAGCCCCATTGAGCCTTGAGCCTATTATTTGACAGCTGCAACATAAGCTTAATCCTTTTTCTTTCATTAGCCTTGAACTTGATCCAAAACTCCTAAGCGCTTAAGGGAAGAATATGAAAGAGTAAAGGAGTGAGAAGAAGAAAAAGAAAGGAAAAGTAGCAAGTTGTAGAAGTGGAGAAAAGGACAAAGGTGCACTTGTGTGAAAATGGTTGAGTATTAAGGAGTAAGAAACAAATTAATGAAAAATTATTTATAGAGCTCCTTACTAATAAGCTAAAAGTGCCTAAAGAAAGGGGGAACATAAGAGGAAAAAGAAAGCTGAAAGGAGAAAAAGGTGAAGTAAGGGAAGGGAAGTTCGTAATGAGGGCGTCATGTATTAAAAGCGCTTGGGAAAGATAGTCACTATTATTGGCCAGAATAGTACCTACTTGTCCCTTAGTTTACATTACAACCCATTAAGTCCTACTTGATCTTACATCCATACATCCTTAAATTAGTGGAATAAAACACTAAGGGCAAGCTTATGGGTCATTACATGATGCATGTGAATTCTTTGTGAGAGTGAGCGTAATTCTATTCATGTACCCACACATGTTGTGATTTAAAAATTGTTTTTGCGTGTGAAATTGGGTAACTCTCTTTCCGTGAGGGCACATGTTGAATGAAGGATATAATTCATGTGGGATTTCTTAATCAGTTGATTTGCATGAGTTTGCTAAGATTGAGAGTCGATTCTTGAGGTTAAGAAGTCTTAACATAGTTGCACTTCATTGCAATGATCAAGTCGTGCATGCTCTACTTGTAGCTTGTTATCTTATGTAATCATTATAGCCGTAGCTTGAATAATCTTGCTAAATGTGTTATGGGTGAGTCTCCATATGCATGAAATGTAAAAGGTTGTTCGAGGACGAACAAGACTTTAAGTGTGGGGTAGGTGATCTCGGGCAAAAATAGCATGCCCGAGTGATGCTTTATACCTTAATTGTGTCTTGTTTATCTAAGTTATTTTATACATTTTCATGTGATTCTATATAAATGTGAATATATGTGCTAACCAACATGATTAGTCCTTGTTTTGTAGGTTTCAAGGATTTTGAGGAACTAATTCATAAGTTGGTGAAGTAGAGGAATGGAGTCGGGAGCAAATGGCGAAAGTCGGCAGAGAAGCATGCCTTGGCAAGGCTGGCTGCGCCAGGCAGCGTGCCACGCTGTGCGTGTGCCGCGCCCAGCGCCGTGCCACACCTATGCCAGGTGCATGAGAGAAGGCAGCATACAGGCAGGAGAGCTGCGCGCCAGCGCCGTGCCACGCCAGGCCAGCAACCCCAAGTTGACCCATAACATGAGCATACAACTAACTCATTCAAAAACTGAAGAAACCACAAATATAATTTCAACGGAAGTCCAAAGCAATATCACATAAGAATAAACATTTGAAACTGAATACACAACTAAGTCTGAAAAGCCTCTAATCTGGACGAGCTGATGGGACAAGACCCCAACTAGCTCTACAATGCTGAAACTGAAATATAAAGAAGAAACTAAAAGTCTAGTCCTCGGAGAATGAGGACTCACCAACTCTGAACAGGTGCAACTTTGAATAAGTTGACTAAGATCGAGGCTGAAGCTACGAGCTGGGTCCTGTATTGTGAAATGATACATCATAGAAAGTATGCGGTTAGTATGTGGAATGTACCGAGTATGTAAGATAAGTAAAACCGCTTAAATAAAATAAATCATTTCTTTTAAAACCGTTCATACATATCATAAGCTTTCAAAAGTAAGTAGGAGACTACATGCATTCATTCTAAAATCGTACTCTTATCCTAACATGTCCATGCATAGCTTTAGAACATCATAACTGACTCGAATTACTCAAAGCTAAAACATAACATATATATCAAAACTGAACAATGAGTAAAACCTTGCTTTTTGAACATGCATGCATAAGATAATGATTATGAGTAATGGATATGCGAATTCAAATGATATAGACGGTGGGAGACTCGTCAATTAACTGACATACCACGATAGGGCTTACGTGGTCCCGACTATTACACTCAAGTGAGCAGAGCCATCCAAAACCTTGGCAGGGCTAAGGACGTTACCATGATATCGATAACAAGCTCATGGGCCATTAAGGTCGGGGATAGCTCATAAGGGAGGTCCCAAATATAATAGAATCAACCTACGTTGGTGTGTAGTTCTAGGGCATAGGGTTGTCGACCCTTAGCCCACTCGGTGCTAGACTCTTCTCCCAAAACACGCAATGCTCTACATCATATATAACGAATCTCAACATCGTCTATTGAAGAAGCTCAACATGAAATCATGCATGAATCAACATCGTGTGCAACAAAGCTCAACATTGTCTATTGACGAAGCTCATTAATGAAACCATGCATAGACTGGACATCATATGAAAATGAAGCTCAACATTGTCTTTCAACAAAGCTCAAAGGTGCCATACATCTTAGTTATAAATTCATGCATATGAGAAGCTTTATTTTGAAACATACCACAAGCTATAATTTATAATGAGAATTTGGGAAATTTCTCTTCAAACAATGTGGTAAGCATATGTTGGGAAATTCATCACTTTAATCAACATGTGGGTATTATCCAAAGTTCTATCATTCTGGAATCCAATCGATTCATTTAGGAGAAAACATCAAAATCAAGGTAGTTTTAGAAACATGCTTTTTATCATCAACTTCATCACCACTACACATTTACCATAAATCACCTCTTTTATGAACTCTTCCCCCATGGGAGTTTTAGATTCAACTTTTTTAGAAAAACAAATTTTATAAGAAAAACAAGTTAGAATCCACCCAAGCCTCGTAAATCGTCAATATCAACTCGATCGTGTCATACCCATGAATAAATATATAAAAATCATGCAATTTATCAAAACCCCATGATTGATTATTCATACTTTAAGACTAATTAATAGGAATTGGATATGAGTGGAAGGAAGACACTCATTAAGATCCTACATACCTGGAAATGAGGAATTCTCTCACCCTTCAATTGCCCAAGATCAGATTCCAAAGGAAACCTTGAATTTGGCCTTGAATCACCTCGTTCAAGCCTTAAACTTTGCATGCATGGGGAGTATGCACTTAGAATAGGTATTCCACTACTAAAACCCTTCAAAACGAGCCCTAAACGACGTAGTATAGAGCCTTAGGACTAGGAAATGACAGAAATGGCCTTATTGAATTCGTTGAAAACTGATCACTGGGCCAAACAATGGGTGAACCAATGGGTCTTTGGAGGATACCACAACCCGTGGTATCTACCCGTGCTATGCATTGTCCCAGTCATATCTCAGAATCAAACCACGGATAAACAGGGCGAGTCTTTCTAGGCTCCAACGGGTCATTGAACTAGTCATTGATTGCTCCCCTCGAACCTTCTAAACTTCTACTCGACGAGCCTCACCACTGCTCGTCGTACACTTCAACGGGTCATTAGACTAGTCGTCCTTGCTCATTGAGATTTGGGCTCCCTTACCACGGCTACCTACAACGGGTCGTTGCAAGGCACAACGGGTTGTTGCATGATCCATCGTACCTTCTTACTGCCAAGTCCACTTCCTACCACGACAAAAGATGACGTCTTGTGGTGACTTAGCACGGGCCGTTGAATCAACCATTTTTTCCCTTTGGTACCTAACCACCTGATCCCACGACCACGAATGACGGCCCATGGTTACTTACCACGGGTCGTGGTACCTGTCGTCCTGCAACCTTTTTCCCAACTTAGAACAGTTTTTCCTTTTAGCATCCCAGGTCTACTCCTAAACACTTCTGAGGTATTACATTAGACATTCATACCATGCTTGTGGATCTTGTTTCAAACCATAGAGAGCTTTAGAGAGTTTATAAACATAGTCAGGACAAGAAGGATTTTCAAAACCTGGTGGTTGTCTGACAAAAACTTCTTCTTTTATAAGTCCATTTAAAAAAGTACTTTTAACATCCATTTGAAAGAGTTTAAATCATTTGGAAACTGCATAGGCTAACAAAATACGAATAGATTCTAGTTTAGTAACAGGAGCAAAGGTTTCGTCATAGTCAATACCTTCTTGCTGAGAGTACCCTTGAGCAACTAACCTGACTTTATTTCTGATGACCTTATCTTCTTCGTTTAATCTATTTCTGAAGACACATTTTGTACCAATAACTGTTGCATTTGTTGGCCTTGGAATGTGAGTCCAAACACGATTCCTCTCGAACTGATCCAGTTCATCTTTAATAGCTCTAAGCCAGTGTTCATCAATAAGAGCTTCATTAATTTTCTTTGGTTCTATTTGAGACACCAATGCTAGTGATGATTGATTTTTGAGAGATGATCTTATCTGTTGCTGGGCATTTGGATTCCCAATGATAAAGTCATTTGGGCAGTTGACTTCATTTCTCCATTCTTTTGGAATATTTGGGACCTTAGTCAACTGATTCTCTTCCTCTTGATCTGGCTTCTTTGAGGGAGAAGCTTTGGGTATTTCAATGATGTTTTCTTCCGCAGAGACGATCGAATCTTGAGTTGCTGACAGTTTAGAAGTTTGTGAGATGATTCTACCATCTTCCTCTGTATCATTCTTAATAAGACTTGCCGATGGGTTAGAGTCATTAAAAACAACATGAACAGATTCCCCAATAGTTAATTTACATTTATAGAAAACTCTAAAGGAGCGGCTCAATGGTGCATACCCAAGGAAAATTCCTTCATCACTTCTAGGATCAAACTTACCGAGATTGTTCTTACCATTATTGTAGATGAAACATTTTCATCCAAATGGATAAAAGTAACTTATATTAGGCTTCTTTCCTTTCCACAATTCATATGGCGTCTTCTTTAGCACAGGCCGAATAAAACCTCGATTGAGGATATGACATGCAGTGCTTACATATTCGACCTAAAAATGATCAGGAAGATTTTGTTCTATGAGCATTGTCCTGGTTGTTTTCTGAAGTGAGCGATTTTTCTGCTCGATGACTCCATTTTGCTGAGGAGTTCAAGGTAAAAAGAAAGTCTGAGTATAGCCCTACTGATTGCAGAAGTCCTCGAACAACTGATTTTCAAATTCCCTTCCATGACACCGTGAATACATGAGATAAAGTATCCCTTTTCTCGTTGAACTCTTTTACAGAAAATTTCAAACTTTGAGAAGGCCTCATCTTTGTGAGCTAAAAACATGACCCAAGTGAATCATGAGAAATCATCAACAATAACAAAAACATATTTCTTACCACCAATTCTAGTAGTTCTGGTAGGGCCAAAAAGATCTATATGAATAAGTTCAAGGGGTTTAGAAATACTTACAATGTCTTTTAACTTAAAAGAGGATCTGGTTTGCTTTCCCAGTTGGTATACATCATACATAGAGTTATTTGAGAAATTCAATTTAGGCAAGCCAATAACTAAATCTAATTTAGAGAGATTTTCAATGGTATGCATGCTAGCATGTCCCATCTTTCTATGCCATATACCTGGATCATTTAAGACAGCTGCAATACAGGTTAGAGTAGGTATATCAACATTATTTAATACATAAATATTTTCAACCGATAAGAAAGATGTTTCTGGAGGCATTGCTTATAGTGCATCTGATAGTGTTGAATAGGATATCAAACCTGACATCACATAGTTGACTGATGCTTAGCAAGTTGTGTTTCAGTCCACTTACAAGATATACCTCAATTAAGTCACACGAGGGACCTATAGTGATTACACCTACACCAACCACTTCGCCTTTTGCATTGTCACCAAATCTAACGTATACTCCATCAATTCTTTTAACAGACCTAAAAATTTCCTTTGTTCCGGTTATGTGTCAGGAGCATCCGATATCAATTACCCACATTCCCTTTTAATAGCTGCTTTTCGGTTGCTCCTACAAGACAAGAATATTAATTTCTCGTAGGTACCCAATCTTTCTTGGGTCCTGCTAACTTACTAGAAGGGGCCTCATAGGTTTTTCCTTTTTTCTTCCAGACCCATTTGCCACGAGAATAGAATTTACAGTTAAAGGACTTATGACCATACTTCCCACATGTATAGCAAATGGGTGAAGAAAAAGATTTAGCAGAGAGAAAGCTAGTCGAAGCCTTTGAAGAAAAATGTGATTTATTGGAGTTGACTGAGCTGTGACTGAGTGATTTCTCGATGCTTCTTAATTGCATATTGACATGATCTAGCTCTTCTTCAAGCAAGTCTACTTCAATTTGAGTTGCTTCAAGAAGAATTTGTCAGTCCTTCTTTTCTTTGGCAAGTTTATTATATTCATCAATAAAATTCTGTAATTCATTTGTGACAAGATCCAGAGAGGCCTGAAGTTCTTGACACTTATTACAGAGATTTGATCTTGCATCGTTTGATCCTTCAAGGGACATAAAGTAGATGTTGGCAGCTTCTTCTACTTCTTTGTCAGAGACATCTTCATTACTCCATGTTCCCATAGATTTGCTGCTCCTCACTGTCTTTTTCTTCTTCCTCCTTCTCGTTCACATTTTGTGCGACATTGAAAGCTACTATTTTTTTCTTTTCATCTTTGGAATATCTGTTGAGATGGTTTTGCTCATAGGCCATCAGATTTCCTCTGAATTCATCACAAGATAGTTTCTCCAAATCTCCATCTTCAAGGATTGTATCTTTAGTTTCCCAGGATTTAGAAAGACTTCTAAGGAGTTTCCAAACTTGCATATTGTTTGAGTACACCATGCCAAGTGATTTCAATTCTCCAATAATCTTGTTGAATCTCGAGAACATAGATTCTATGTTTTCTTCATCTGTCATCTTGAACAATTCGTATTCATTCACTAGTGCATTAATCCTTGCCTCTTTCACTTTCATGGTGCCTTCGTAGGTTACCTCATTCTTATCCTACATCTCCTTTGCAGTGTCACAAGTTGAGATCTTGTTGTATTCAGTTCCACTCACTGCACAATAAAGCAGACTAATAGCTCTAGCATTAGTTTGAATTACCTCTTTATGTTTAGGAGTGAATGAGAAGGTTTCCAGATTAGCTTTGGTGGGATCCGTTATTCCAGGAATGGGCTTTGGACCTTTCTTGATTACGATCCAGGCTTGAAAGTCATTTGCTTGGACAAAGATCTTGAAATATTCCTTCCAATGAGAGTAGTGTTGTCCATTGAAATACGGAGGTCTTGATGAGGAGTGTCCATCCTGAAGAATTGCACCCGAAATTTGATATGTTGCTCTATGATCTTTTTCTCACTTTGCAGTTAAGCAATTTTAAATGAGACTTGCTCTGATACCAATTGATAATTAAAGGGAGGAGTGAATTTAATTAAAATATTATTCAGTCGAATGTTGAAGTGGCCTAGTTGACATAATTCCTGCAGAAAAGGATAGCAATAGTAAATCAAACACAAAGCAGGAAAGTAAAGACACAAAGAATTTATCCTAGTTTGGATCACCCTTGTGGTGCCTAGTCCAGTCTCTTTGGGTTGCAAGGGTTTCCTTTTGAGCTGTTGAATTTGTCAATGGTTACAAGAGTAAGTTCACCAATCTATGGTGAACAACAGTGAATTTGATACAGCTTCTCCCAGTATATCTAGCTGACTATTTCCATCTTTTAATCTCACTAGTACTTCTTTTAGGATTACAATGATTGAATAAGAATAGAATTGTCAGTTTTGATCAAGTGAAGTTGTTCTGGGAATTTGTCTTCGGTCTTTGTATTTAAAGGCTCTTGCAACAAGATCAATTTCTTTGATCTTGTTTTACTACTCATTAAGGGATAACCCAAGGGATTTTTCTTCAATCATATCCTCTGGATAAGATGTCGATTAGTGATAGGATGCTTGATTTATTTGAAGGAGACTTCTTCCTTTTGGATCGTCAGTGATTGAGGCTGATTGATTCGGTGGTTTATTTCTTCCATATTCGACCCTTAAATCTGGCTTGAATATTCCTTGAGAAGCAGCACTGAATCTTGATTAGTTTCCTTTCTTTTGGAGTCGATCTTCCTTCCACAAGCATCATGATAAGTTCCTTGATTTTCTCCTTTGTGCGAGATTTGAGTCAACTGATTATATTCAATGTTGGCTACACCTGCAACATCCAATGTTGGCTATACCTGCAACAATTTTGTCATCATTGAAATATGAGTTCAACACACCCTTTATTTATCAAACTAACTAATTATTCATCACAAAATTTTAACTCAAGGTACGAAAATAAATTAAAAAGTATAATTTTATTTTGCATTAATACGATAAATTCCTTCTTCATCTTCTTCTATTTTAAAAAAAATTATATATAACAAAATAGAAACGCAACATACTTTAAGTAGTTTCAATTAATCGAGTGCTTATTATTCACTCTCTTTAATTAAATCTACACTATTTTTTTGTTTTAATTTATGTAGAGATGTTTGATTAAATGCATAGATTAAGAAAGAGAAAAAATTCAGCTAAAATCATCTCATGAAGGGTAAAATGAAAAGTTTAAAATTAAGTTATTACTAAATATTTAAAGTATGAAGCCTCATAGCAAAATGTCATTCACCTTCTTACTCATTTAAAATTAGAGTTCATATTTTACAAATAGTTATTTATTTATTTTTTGAATATTTAGAATTTTAAAAGTAACTAAATCTTATGCATTAAATCCTTCCTTATTTGAAATATATAGAAAATATTAATATTTAGAAATTTTAAAATGATTAAGATTGTATCTTTTAAGAAATAATTAACTTTCAAAAAAATTGTACATATAATGCAAATCAAATCTTATGTTTAGGACTTTTGAAAATATAATTTCAAAAAAAGTAGCCCAATCCACAAAACATCTCGCGCTTTAATAGGATCCGGAGAAGGATCACACTTCAAGGATTGTGATATAGACAATCTACCCCAATGTAAGCAGTAATGGATATTTCCACAAATTTTGATAAGTCTTCTTTGTTTGAACAATCAATTACAAATAAATAAATGCATATATGATATGCTATCAATTTATTTGTGCCAAAACAAGTCACTAGTAACTTACAATTGTCACGACCCGAATATCGGCCCAGATCAAGACACTAGACAAGGAATCTCGAGAGGCTCCAAGTCAACCCATGGCATGATCATAGCATAACACTATCAGAATAACAACTAAAAAATTCATAACTAAGCGGAAGCTAACTGAATGAGCCTAATTAAAAACCATACGAACAAATGTAACAACTCTTTGATACAAAGCTGAATCTATCTAGACGAGTCTGAAAGCCTCTACTAAACTGATGAGTTGTTGGGACAAGCCCCCAGCTAACTCCTAAAATCTAAAAACTGAAACACAATGAAAATATTAATCGTGTCCCCAAGAGATGAAGATTCACCACAAGCAGCTGAGGGGAATGCAGTGTATTTAACCACGTGGCTGAGTCTGGAAACCTAAATCTATATCATGAAACAATATAGCAAATAAAGGCGTGTGGTCAGCACTTGGAATGTAATGAGTATGCGGGAAGCGTAAATAAACTAAAACATGCAATTACACAAGAAGAAAGTAAACTGAACATGTTAATGGTAATATAACTGAACAGAGATACAAAAACCCTGTCTGAGGTACACATATACATATTAACATAACGATTTACCAGAAACATTTATTGAAATAAGATTAACTGATGCGCAAAGGTTATATACTAAACAAATACTAAGGACCGAAGCCGTGAATGATATCATAGAGAGTCCCTGACTATTGAAGGGAAATGTTATCGGCTATGGAGCCTCCCTGACTATCTAAGGAAGAGTCCCTAACTGTCAAAGGAAAATGTTCTCGATTGTGGAAAGTCCCTGACCGTCTAAGGTAGAGCATTCTCTAATATAGAGAATCACTGACTGACTAAGGGAAACATTCTCAGCTAGTGAGAGTTCTGACAGACTAAGGGAAACATTCTCAGCTGATGAGAGTCCCGACAGACTAAGAGAAACATTCTCAGTTGATGAGAATACCAGCTGACTAAGGGAAACATTCTTAGTTAAAGAGAGTCACGACAAACTAATGGAAACATTCTCAGCTACTGGGAGTCCCGACAGACTAGAACTAGTCTAAATTACTACAACTAATCAGACACATGAGCATTCAACAAAATACATCATAATCTACACACATCCGCAACATTCAAATCCCGAGTTCATGGCATATGACGTATATCTTAGATTCATGTAAGATATGTAGGTCCAAATCGTACTTTAGCATACATATATTGAATCATATATTCTAGATCTACAGAAAACCCATATAATCAACTCATACCTTGAACATGTACAATGAGATCATGGGGAAAGCACATGAATATTTCATGAAACCCCATTTCGAATTTACTCTAATTCATGATGAAAATTCGATAATCATGCCATTACCATAAGTTCAACTCATAACCAAAACATTTACATCGTAATCATAGTGAAAACATGCACATACTTCACATTGGTCAAAGACCATAAGTTCTAATCCCATAATGCGACATATGTTTTAGATTTGCGGAATCCATGTGATTAACATATACTTTAAACACGGATATAGCTTCATGATAAGAGCATATGATTAATTTATGAAATCCCATTTGAAATTCTAGACTAAATCATGGTGAAAATCTTACATTCATGTTATTCACATATCACATACATATTTTAGGAAAGATATAAGTAACCTCATGAACATGCACTACTATTAATCATGAGAGTTTTATAATTTAGGGAAAACATATGAGAGTTTATGCATAAATTGGAGCCCTAGAACATGCTTTTCTAGAATTTTGGATTTAGGTTTTTAAAATAAAATTTGGGGCACAAGTATGAAATGATGTCCTAGTTGAAAGCCCACATACCTGCTTCGAAGAAATCCCCACTTGAACTTAACACTAGAAGCCTTTGAAGAAATCCCAAATGAATTTTTAGGCCTGAGAAAGAAGAGGAAGAAGAATTTGAGGGAATTTTTTGAGGGAATGAGAGATTAGTCTAGAAAAACCCTTAAAAACGTCCCATACAATGCTCAAAAAGATGTTGTTTAGGAGTTACAAGCATAGGATTTTATGAAAACACCTTTGGAAATTCGCAGGAAAAATCCACCTGCCAGTCCCCACAAGGCACTCCACGAGTCGTGCGCTTGGCAACGACTAGTGGTGCCAAATCATGGAGTGCAATGGAACATTTCTCAAAATTTCTTCTCGGGTCTAACGACGACTAACTTAACGAATCGTTGTCCTTCCCAGGACTCATGATTCCTCCTGTTGCCATTGAAGCCCATGATTCTAACTCCTCCTTCCCACGACTGACCTGACGAGTCATTACTTAACACGACGACTCATCAGGTCATCCATGTTCACCACTACCTCAGTGCCCCATCTTGGATCTCCAGTATCCCTCGCCGGTCGACCTAACGAGTTGTCGCCTACCTAATGACTCATTGGGTCGCCCATGGTCACTGAACCTTGCTGCAGCTCCTGATTGCTCCTCACGGGTCTGACAACAACTCGTTGGGTCACCGAATGAGTCATTTCATAACTCATTCTAAGGCAAATTTTCCACTTTCCAACTAATTTCATTCTTTAACTCTGGGGCTTGTTCTTAAAAACTTTTGGGTTGTTACGATATCTCCCCCTTGGGAACATTCGTCCTTGAATATTGGCTAAACATACTGAAAGGAGAGTGACAGATATGAAATCCCAAAATTAACCAATTACAGCTGATACTAATGGAGTATCTGGCCTGAGGATGATCTTACATCTCCGAACTGAATATCCAAATCGCACATGCATGATAAGGCGTAAGAGGGATTGTAAAATAATGAAATGGACATGGGACTAAATAGAACAATGAGAAGGATTCTTTCCCTCCAACTGGCACTGAGCTGATACGTACTGAGCTGTCATTCTCAAGTCTCTTTTTGATACTAAACTAGATTTCATGATATCAGGTCTAACTAGGAGTAAGGAATTCATGAGCGCAAGTCATTCACGACATCTAAAACTAAGCACATATATAAAGTAACTTCACCTACTGGACTACTAAGAAACTTCTAAAGACTGAATTCGAGCTAAACATACTAGAAGGCATGTGTTTACACACATAACTTGTTCATAACATGAAGATGAACCTTAAGGATTTATAGAGTAAAACTGGCATCGCTGCACTGAAGAAGCTACTAAGGAATTCTGGAAGTCTGCACATAGGGATAGGTAGAGCCTAGCTTCAACTAAAATACAAGAGAAGTTATCAGAACCTGAAGGGATCGACATACCGTAATCGTTAGGGTTGGAACTCCCCTACTAGCATACTCAAGATCAGGCTTGTCTCACATACTTACCATCTTCCCCTTAGCTTAAAGTCATCATTCTAAGGATCCTGAATCCTTCTTAAGTTTGAGCTAAATTACTAACTCCTAGCTCGTCCTTCACCTCTAACATTCACTATAAGCCTTATACTCACAACTATTCACATCACATATCGACAATCTCTTCTCAACAACCATCATAGAGCTTTTTATTCAATACTGGGGTTCTGGGGCTAGCAATATGAAAAAAGGTAACACAAGGAATTCACAACATGCCTGGGACTACTTCTAGTTACTTTCCCTTATCCTGAGATGCTGCCAAGGCCTAGGAGCAGTTTCAATGTTGTCTGCCTCCTGCGCTAGATGATGCACCTTGCTGAAATGGATGAGCTATTGTAGCTATTGAAGAGGTGGTTGAGGCTCTACTCTCGCCTCACTTAGCTGTTGTGCAATCTCGATACTTATGACCCAACTTGCTGCACCAGAAACAAGCATCTGAGCTGGCCATGCATTCTCCCAAATGGTGTTTCCCACAACTCATAAACAATGGTTACATAATCTTCCTGGGTTTATATGGAACACTAGTTGTCAAAGGTGCTGGGGCTGATGATTTCTGCTGGTAGCGTGAGCAGTGTCCATCAGTCGACCTCTGCTAGAGAACTATAAATCTCTAGTTCTAGCCCTCTTGTCCTCTCTCTCTTTTTCCTTCACCTGTTCCACTTCTATTCGTTAAGAGAATATCACCAAACGTGGAAAGTCTATGTCCTTGTGCAACAAGGCGGTCTTGCAATCTTTGACCAAGGAGTCCGACACTCCATTCACGAACCTGCTGACTCTGGCCCTCTGGTCGACTACTATATCTGGTGCATACTTGGATAACCGGGTAAACTCCAACGCGTACTCCTGGACATTCATGTAGGGTTTGTCTTAAGTTGATGAATGTTGGCGCCTTTGCCTCCCTAAACTCCCCAGGGAAAAACCTGTCCAGAAATGCAGTCATAAACTCATCCCAACTTACGGGGGTTGTTCTGACTCCCCGACTGTCTATCCACTAGCGAAACCATATATAAGAGACTCTTCTCAACTGGAGGAGGCTTAGTCTATGCTCTTAGTTCCTATCACCCCTATGATTTGGGTGATCTGTTGGATCTCTTCCAAGAGCTCATACTAGTCCTCGTCCACCTTTGACCCTAAGAATTAAGGTCTCATTTGGAGAAAGTCTCTTACTCTCGCCGCCGCTACGTTCCCATTTTGAGGAACACGAGCCATCGCTTGCTGATTAATCTGGGTGGTCATGGCATGCGCCAACATATGAAAGGCTGCCCGAAACTTGGCATGAGTAACATGGTCATCCATCGGGTTCGCCGGGTCTGGTGGTGCTTGTTGGCACCCATTACCATTTCTTCTTCCATTTGCTCATCTGGGAGGCATTATCTTCGAGCATGTAGAGCACGAGTCAGGGGATAAACTGTTAGAGATTCATACTCTATGAATGATAGGAATCATGAAGAAAAGGGAACATTCCTAATCGTCTCGTAGCCTCTTCAACATAAGTGTGGCGCGCTTCACACCCATGAAGAAGACTCTACTTAATGTGACTTTCAGACACCCTAGGACACTCTAAACCTTTGCTCTGATATTAAGTTTGTCATGACCCAAACATATTCCCAGATCGAGACATGGGATAAGGAATGCCGAGAAGCTCTAAATTGACGCATGACATGATCATAGCATAACAATATTAGAATATCAACTAACAGAAATCATAACCAAGTGGAAGCTAATTGAATGAGTCTAATTAAAAACCATAAGAACAAATGTAACAACTCCTTGATACAAAGTTGAAACTATCTAGACAAGTCTAAAAGCCTCTACTAAACTGATGAGTTGTTGGGAAAAGCCCCCAGCTAACTCCTAAAATCTGAACACTAAACATAATGAAAATACAAATCGTGTCCCCAAGAGATGAGGACTCACCACAAGCAGCTGAGAGGGGTCAACATCATGAGTCGTGGGTTGCCCTATGATCAGGATTAGATTAAGAGTTAGAGAGGGTCAGGCAGGGTACCCAACGGGTCCTCACCATAACTCATTTGGGATACTACGAGTCGTGGTGCCACCCGTAGGGACTCCAGGGATGTGTGGGCAGTGGAGTCCATGATAGGTGATCACGAGTAGTGGTCACCAACAATGACTCATTAGGTCCCTCGTGGTGACCAATGTGAGGAAATCAGGCAGTGCACTTGACGACTGGGATCAGGAGTCGTAGTCAGTGGTCACGATCCATTAGGTCCCCTATGGGGACTATCGATCAATTTCCCCTACGAGTTTTTCAAGGGTCTGTCGATAATTTTCTACCCTCCTAGACTCTAAATTACATCATCTTAAGCATGTTTTCAAACTATTAGAGGGGTGAAACAGTTTCCTTCCTCATTTTTCCCCCATGCATACTTTCAGAAAACAACGTAAGATTTCTCTCAGAGCATTTCAGAGCAAGAACTAGGGAAATCCATTTCTCCTCAATTCCTCAAGGAAAATCTTCAGGCTTCTTCATCAGGTATGTGGGAATTTAATAAGGGAATAGTTCTTCCCTTGTGTCCCCAAAACTTTTCCCATTTTCTTTATCAGTTCTAGCCCTGCAGATTATTGAATGTTAAGAAATTCTTAGTCATGCTTCATTTAATTCATTTGGAATATTGTTTTATAGTAATTATAGATATTTTCCACCAATTTGTAACAATATTGATTCTTATCCTTGTATAGTGAATTTAGCCCTAGTCCTTGAGAGTTGAAAAGACTAGTATCTTGCTATGGTGACTAAACCTTGAAATTTTCCTGATTCTATCAGTTTTGTGGATTCCCATATTCTTGGTATATGCTGAATTCTCAGTTAGATGCATGTTAGCCTAGTTTCAGTCAAAACGTTAGAATACTCAGTGTCAGTCAGAAATTTCAGCTGATCGGTTTGACTGCAGAAATTCATGAGGTATCAGTAGTACCTCCCAATTATTAGAGTTAGATTCAGAACTTAGCTTTAGTGGTTTACAAGGCTGTCATGACAATTTTAGATAAGTAGCTTTGACCAGCCTTAGGACCCCAATTATAGATTACATCTTGTTCTTTAGACGTTTTTGATTCTTCCAGATAAGCAGCTCTAACTAGTATTAGAATCCAGTTCCAGAATCTGGTCCAATAAGACTCTCAGGATACTTCCATAGAGGTACTCTTAAGTAGTCTTTGGCCCCAGTTTCGAGCTATCAACTTAGTATCCAGTCTAGGATTATCTAGTGCGAGTAGGACTTAGCATGAACCGGACCGAGGTCCCAGCGCACTCAGGTTTTCAAAACTAGTTGATTGGCCTCATGGACCCAGACTCTTGTGATCACCGAGTTCATGCCTTTATACCTTGGCAAGGTATATTGGGTCCTGCCAATAGGGTGTATACATCGGACTACACGTCTAGCTCATGTGGTTATATATCGGTTATAGACTCTCCCACTAGTCAGCTCAGTCCAGTTTCAGATCAGTTTAGATCAGTATTTTAGATTTAGGACATATTTTTGACCATCAGACAGGGTCTTTTAGACCGTTTTAGTTATTTCAGTTATTTACCTCAGTAGCTTCAGTTGGTCATTGCATGTCTTTTCAGTTTTATTATTTCATTTTTTGTGTATGGTTTCTCTCACTTACTCAGTACATTCAAAGTATTGATGCATACTTTTATGTTGTATCATTTTATGATACAGCTGCAGGACCTCAGCCACGGCCTCGCTAGCCGGTCACCCTCGGAAGACTTCAGCTGTTCTAGTTGGTGAGACCTCATCTTTCGAGGATGATGATTATTTCATTCAGCTACATTTTTCTTGTCCTATTAAGACTTTGAGTTAGCTAGGGACTTGTCCCAGCAACTCATTAGTTGTAGTGGCTTTCAGACATAGACATGATTTTTAGATTTTGATCGGATTTTTAGTTGATTGTAAACTTTATTATTCATATTTATTTATCATAAACGTTTTATAGTAGTATTTTAAAGCTTCCGCTAGTTATGTTTACTCAGAACATAATGTATGATAAACTAGGGGTTAACTTGGGGTTACTTGTGAGTCCAAGTACTGACGTTTCCAATTCGCGCGTCCGCAAGTGTGCGGGTCATGCAAGTAATATAGTGGCTCTTTTTAAGAACCGGATTGTCGAACCCACAGGGACTGGACCCATTCCTCTAACTATCCATTTCAAGTGTGATCTTAACTTTCTCAAGTGTTGGTTATAGAAGTTTTCGAGGGAGATTTAATTAAGTCTAAGTTTGGGTCAACGAAATATTCTGAAATTACTCTAGGAGCAAGATAGAGTTAAAACCAATTAATCATGCGATACTACAATTTGCAATGGGTTAAGCATGGAACTATCAATTGTTATTTCACATAATTAGAATTGCATGTTTATGGTCTTTCGAGCATCTAAACACGGCAATCTAGCCTCACTGCATCATTGTGAGCGAAGAGTTTAATTTCTAGTCGCGGGCAATCAATTATGTTGTGGTTTACGGGGAAACGATTAGGGACTTTCGTGTGTCTAACCATTTAACTCAACTTATCCTCACAAGTACTTCTTTGAGTGGTGATTTGACATCCCAAGTTGGTCTTTCATAACCCCCGTGTGTCAACCAAGCACGGTGTTAGGTATATTTCTATCCTGACACAAAAATCTCTCCCGAGACACAAACATGCTCCCCACATTCTCATGTCCTGACCTAGGTAATGCTTTCTCAAGCTATTACTCAAGCTAACAAATATGCTTTCATGGTGATCAATCATAAAAATAACCAACAATCCAGAATGCAAGACGAAAACAACAATCAATAACTTAATTCCAAAACAATTTCATAACATCACAATTATAATTCATGGCTTCACCCCTAGAGGAAGGGTTCTTGCCATTCATGTTTGTAAAACTATAGCTAACTACTACTAAACTAACATACTTACATGAATTTGGTAGATGAGAAGGGAATTTGATAAACCCTAGATGAGTTCTCCCACTTCTCCCTTCACTCATAGGTAGTTTTCCAGAATAAAATCGTGACCCAATGGAATTAGGAGCTAAGGGTCCTATTTATAGTAAATGGAGAACGTGCTTAATTTATCCTGTCGTGGAATGACTCCATGTCACGGAGTGTATCGCGGAGCACTGCCTCCGTGACACGGAGGCAACGCGAAAGCTCTCTGGAAATCACCTGAAATTTGGCCTCGGCAGCACCCTGCCGCATTGGCAGCGTGTCACGCTGCTTGGGCAGCGCGTTGAAACCTCCATGTCGCACAGCCAGCCTGTCGTGGCATGTTGCCAACGTGCAAATGGGATGTTATGATCAGCCTGCCTGCCCTGGCACGTTGCCGATGCGCAGGTGGGCTGTTTTGTGCCTCCTCTTTGCCGACGTTCGCGGGTTAATTCCGTTTCCAAGCCTCTACTTCACCAACTCATGGATTAGTTGCTCAAAAGTCATCAAAACCTACAAAACAAAGGCTAATCATGTTGGTTAGAACATATCTTCACATTCATATAAAGTTACATGAAAATGTATACAATAACTTAGATAAACAAGACTAATTTGAGTCATAAAGTGTATCTCGGGCATGCTATTTTTGCCCGTGATCACAACCCCACACTTAAAGCCTTGTTCGTCCTTGAACAACCTTTTACATATCATGCATATGGAGACTCCCACATAACTAATTTAGCAAGATAATTCAAGTTACGGCTATAATGATTACGTAAGATAATAAGCTACAAATAGAGCATACACGATTTGATCATTGAAATTTAGTACAACTATGTTAAGACTTCTTAACCTCAAAAATTGACTCTCAATCTTCAAACTCATGCAAATCAACTGATTAAGAAATCCCACATGAATTATATCCTTCATTCAACATGTGCCCTCAGGGAAAGAGAGTTACCCAATTTCCCACGCAAAAACAATTTTTAACTCACAACATGTGTGGGTACATGAATATAATTACACTCACTCTCACAAAGAATTCACATGCATCATGTAATGACCCATAAGCTTTCCCTTAGTGTTTTATTCCACTAATTTAAGGATGTATGAATGTAAGATCAAGTAGGACTTAATGGGTTGTAATGTAAGCTAAGGGACGGGTAGGTACTATTCTGGCCAATAATAGTGACTATCTTTCCCAAGCGCCTTTTAATACATTACGCCCTCATTACGAACTTCCCTTCCCTTACTTTACCTTTTTCTCCTTTCATCTTTCTTTTTCTCTTATGTTCCCCCTTTCGTTAGGCACTTTTAGCTTATTAGTAAGGAGTTCTATAAATAATTTTTCATTAATTTGTTTTCTTGCTCCTTACTAATAATCAACCTTTTTTACACAAGTGCACCTTTGTCCTTTTCTCACTTCTACAACTTGCTACTTTTCCTTTCTTTTCATTCTTCTCACTCCTTTACTCTGGATTTTTTTTTTACTCAAGCGCTTAGGAGTTTTGGATCAAACACAAGGCTAATGAAAGAAAAAGGATTAAGCTTATGTTGCAGCTGTCAAAGAATAGGCTCGAGGCTCAACGGGGCTAACTAGGATTAATCTTTCCAGGTAGGTAAAATGAGGGATAAACATTTGGTTCATTCAAAGAAATGCCTAAATCATCTCCCACAATTCACATCCTTCATTTCATTTTATAAACACACCAGGCAAGTTCTAGACAATCCACAATAGCACAGAATACTCCAAAATCTTACACTCATGGCACATGCTCAAATCAAGGCACATTCAGTAGACTCTTCCTCAGCTAATCACAAGACTTCAAAATTAAGCTTTAGTCATATTGAGTCAAATACAAGAGCCTAAGTGTCTCAAACAAAGTTATACACTTGCATGCTTCAACACTGAACATACTTGCATCTTACAATCACGTATAACACATAACAGGAACATCAAGCACCATTTAGTTATGGTTTCAACAACCGAACACCTACCGACTAATTTTTCCTCAAGACGGTCATCATCCATCCATCGTCGGAAACAGTCCCTAACTATGACTAAAAACACTATATACATACAAAGGAAAGAAAAAAAAATTATTCTTCGGTTCAAAGACCCCCCCGTTGGAAAAGAACCAAGAAGAAAAACCAACGGGTGATGAAGTCATGCTTAAGTCACAAAAAAATTTTCAAATTTTTCAAATTTCTCACAAGCATTACATTCACCACAAGCTTGTTAAGCACAAAAATTTTGAAATTTTTCTCACCCCACACTTAAATCATGCTATTTCCTCATAGCAGCAAATTAACATTTAAAGGAAGAGAAATACTCCCTGAGCCTCTATGCCAAGGTAAAAGCATGCTGTCCTTTCAAGTTCCAGAGATGGGTGTTTGACCCCACACTTCTTCTATTCCATGCTCTTTAGCTTCCACCTTCTCGGTACTCAGACTTCCCTCCATCTGTGCTTAACTTTCCACCAAAAACACAAACAAAATAAAAATAACAAAATCAACACAAAATCAAAATTAACAAAGTGTACCTGAGGTACCCTTGGGTTGCCTCCCAAGCAGCGCCTTATTTTATGTCGTGGCCCGACGTGGACTATCCTTTTCAGGACATCCTCATACCTGGGTTCTCTTTCGAGAACCATCTCCTTTTCTTTTATTGTTTGGAGGGAACAACCTCCACTCTGTTCCTCTCTTTCTCCAACTTCTTCTTAAATTGAAGCCTTCTATCAGACTTGGGCTGAACACTTGTCATTGCCTTTGGCCCTGCACCTGTGGAATCCTCCACCCCACACTCATCCTCTGCCAACACACTAACTTGACAAAGGTCTCTGTAGTGTGCAGATGGGTTCATTTCTTAGTAAACGCGGAAGATTTCTTCTTCATCCTCAACCCTCATTTTCAGGGTCCCTGCTTTCAAGTCAATCACCGCTCCTCTTGTGGCCAAGAATGGTCATCCCAAGATCAGGGGTACCTGGTCATCAACCTGAAAATCTAAGACAATAAAATCAGCAGGTATAATGAACTTACCTACTTTGATGAGAAGGTCCTCTATTATTCCATCAGGTGTCACTCGCGACTTGTCAGCCAGCTGCAGCATCAACCTTGTCAGCCACGGTTTGCCCAACCCCAGGGTGTTGAATAAGGATAGGGGCATTAGATTAACTGCTGCCCCTAAGTCACACAAAGCTCGTAGCACCTCAGCTTTACCAATTTGTATGGGGAGGGTAAGACTCCCTGGGTCTTTGAGCTTCTTTGGCATTTTGCTCAATACCCTGTGACTGCACTCCTCGGTCAGTGCTACAGTCTGGACATCCACCAATCTCACTTTGTTCGCCATCACGTCCTTCAAGTATTTAGCATACTTGGGCATTCCCTGCAAGACATCAATAAGAGGCAAATTTATGTGAAGTTCTTTGAAGCTCTCAAAGAACTTTTTGAAGCATTCCTCCTCCTTGCTCTTTCTGAATTTCTGAGGGAATGGTGGTGGTGGTCTTTGTGCTGGCTGCAATGAAAGTTGCACATTTTGTTTCCCAACACTCTGATTACCCCCCATGTTGATGGATGGTCCTGGTCTAACCAACTCCGGCTGCACCCCCTTTCTCAGCTCTTTTGGCATTGCATCAGCTAATTGCTTACCGCTTCTCAAACTAATGGCGTTGATCTGCCCGGAGTTAGGATCTGTGTCGCTGGGTAATCCCCCTTGTGATCTCCTATTTTGAGAAGCTGCTATCTGACCCACTTGTTTTTCAAGATTGCGGGTGGCCATTTGCTGATTCTTTAAGTCTGTTGCCATCCTCGCCTGATTTTCCACTAACTGAGTCTGGGTCTCCATGATTTCCTGCAATGTTTCCTCAATGCTTCTACTCAATTGCCCATCATTATTCCTATTCTGCTGATACTACTATTGTTGAGGTTGCACATAACTCTGCTTTCGGTTTCCACCCCAAGAAAAATTCGGGTGGCCCTGCCAATTGTTGTTGTAACTGGTTTCAAAATTCTGATTGTTGCGCTGCACATTACCAACAAAATTGACTGACTCCGGATTGGCTCCACAAGATTCTGCATAGTGCGCATTATTACCACAAATTTCACACCAACTCGGAGCTTGCTGAACTGCATTAACCTGACCCTGGTGTTGGTTCATACTCAGCGTATTGAACTGAGTCATCATTTGATGCTGGAACGAAGCTAACTGCGCTGCCAAGGCATTCAAACCATCTACTTCTATCAACCCTGGTCTCTTTCCTGCCCCTCTCGATGACTCGCTGTGCCACTCTGGATTTCCTTGTGCAATTTTGTTCAACAAAGTGTACAACTCATCATATGTCTTCTCCAAGGCTTGCCCACCCGATGCAGAGTCTAGTAATATTTTCTTGTGTGGGTCTAGACTTTCTACAAAGGTATGAGCCAGCACTTCATTCGATTGCTGGTGATGGGGGCAGTCTCTCAACAATGATTTGAATCTTTCCCAAGCCATATATAAGTTCTCATCAGGCCTCTGCTTGAAACAGAGTATTTCACTTCTCAACTTTGCAGTCTTGCCTGAAGGGAAGAATCTGATAAGGAACTTCTTAGCCAAGTCATTCCATGAAGTTATGGAGTTCGGTGGCTCAGCCTTCAACCACTTTTTCGCCTATACCAACAGTGAAAATAGGAAAAGGGTCATTCGGACATAATATGTGGACACGTCGGTGGGGATGAACGTGTCACTAATCTCTAAAAAGCTCTGTAGGTGCTGCTACGGGTCCTCATGTGCCATCCCAGTGAATTGACCACTAGAATGTAACAGCTGCACCATGTTCTGTTTAAGCTCAAAGTGCCCTCCAGGCTCCGGTTTACAAATGCTAGAGGTCACATTCATCGCTAGTGGGGTTGCCACTTCGCGAACTAGTCTTGCTGCCATTGCTTCGGATGAAAATTGAGCTTGTCCCGCGGGTGGTTGTTGTTGTACCTTTTCTTGAAGTCTCTTCATCTTTTGCTCTAGAGCTACTCTCCTTCGCAAATGGATTTGACGTTTAGGCTCCAGCAACGGTTCCACAAGCTCTCTATTTCTAGCCAGCTCGGCAGGACAACCTGTCACCTACAAATAAACAGACTAAGACCAAGTTTTTCAACACTTAAAAAAATTTTAAAAATCACACAAAAACAGATAAATTATCAAAACTTCGCCGAGTCCCCGGCAACGGCGCCAAAAACTTGACGTGCCCGATTCGCGCGACCGCAAGTGTACGGGTCGTGCAAGTAATATAGTGGCTCTTTTTAAGAACCGAATTGTCGAACCCATAGGGACTGGACCCATTCCTCTAACTATCCATTTCATGTGTGATCTTAACTTCCTCAAGTGTTGGTTATAGAAGTTTTTGAGGGAGATTTAATTAAGTCTAAGTTTGGGTCAACGAAATATTCTGAAATTACTCTAGGAGCAACATAGAGTTAAAACCAATTAATCATGCGATACTACGATTTGCAATGGGTTAAGCATGGAACTATCAATTGTTATTTCACATAAATAGAATTGCATGTTTATGGTCTTTCGAGCCTCTAAACACGGCAATCTAGCCTTACTGCATCATTGTGAGCGAAGAGTTTAATTTCTAGTCGCGGGCAATCAATTATGTTGTGGTTTACGGGGAAATGATTGGGGACTTTCGTGCGTCTAACCATTTAACTCATCTTAGCCTCACAACTACTTCTTTGAGTGGTGATGTGACATCCCAAGTTGGTCTTTCATAACCCCCGTGTGTCAACCAAGCACGGTGTTAGGTATATTTCTATCCTGACACAAAAATCTCTTCCGAGACACAAACATGCTCCCCACATTCTCATGTCCTGACCTAGGTAATGCTTTCTCAAGCTATTACTCAAGCTAACAAATATTCTTTCATGGTGATCAATCATAAAAACAACCAACAATCGAGAATGCAAGACGAAAACAACAATCAATAACTTAATTCCAAAACAATTTCATAACATCACAATAATAATTCATGGCTTCACCCCTAGAGGAAGGGTTCTTGCCATTCATGTTTGTAAAACTACAGCTAACTACTACTAAACTAACATACTTACATGAATTTGGTAGATGAGAAGGGAATTTGATAAATCCCTAGATGAGTTCTCCCACTTCTCCCTTCACTCGTAGGTAGTTTTCCAGAATAAAATCGTGACCCAATGGAATTAGGAGCCAAGAGTCCTATTTATAGTAAATGGAGAACGTGCTTAATTTAGCCTGTCGTGGAACGGCTCCGTGTCACGAAGTGTATCGCGGAGCACTGCCTCTGTGACACGGAGGCAACGCGAAAGCTCTCTGGAAATCACCTGAAATTTGGCCTCGGCAGCACCCTGCCGCGTTGGCAGCGTGTCACGCTGCTTGGGCAGCGCGTTGACACCTCCATGTCGCGCAGCCAGCCTGCCGTGGCACGTTGCCAACGTGCAGGTGGGCTGTTATGATCAGCCTGCCTGCCGTGGCACGTTGCCGACGCACAGGTGGGCTGTTTTGTGCCTCCTCTTTGCCGACGTTCGCGGGTTAATTCCGCTTCCAAGCCTCTACTTCACCAACTCATGGATTAGTTGCTCAAAAGTCATCAAAACCTACAAAGCAAAGGCTAATCATGTTGGTTAGCACATATCTTCACATTCATATAAAGTTACATGAAAATGTATACAATAACTTAGATAAACAAGACTAATTTGAGTCATAAAGCATATCTCGGGCATGCTATTTTTGCCCGTGATCAAGTACCGTGTCCCGTCCAGGGTGTAGAATTGGGTTGTGAAAAACTTTGTGTTAGTGCACTAGGTTTAGAGTATTCTTAGATGTTTGAAAGCCGCATCGAGTAGAGTCCCTTTCATGGGTGTGAAGCATGCCAGAGGCTACAAGATATTATTAGGAAAACTCCCTTTTATTCATACTCTTTATCGTGCGTTGCAATCAATTCCAGGATCGTTCTCCTAACTCATGCTCTATTTCATTTCAGTGAATTATGCCTCCGTGAAGTGGTAATGAAAGAAGGGCCGATAACGCCCACCGACCTGTCCCACCAGCCCCAGCAATCACTCAAGATGACTCAGTGTCTACCACAGAGTTCAGGGCGGCCATTCAGCTACTCGCTCAAACTGTTACCAATCAAGTGTACCAGCAGGTGGTCCCAATCAACAATAATTGGTCCGCAACAGTTGCCCGAGTGCGGAACTCACTTGGATGAACTCTCCAGATTTTCACGGATCAAAGGTGGGAGAGGACCTGCAAGGGTTCATGGATGAGATTAAGAAAATAACCCGAATTATGGGTGTCAGTCCCTCAGAGAGTGCCGACATGGCTGGCTACCAACTGAAAGGGGTAGCCCAGGTTTGGTACGAATAGTGGAAGGAGGGGAAGCCAGCGGAAGCAGGACTAGTGGAATGGGAGGAGTTCACTACAACCTTCCTAGATAGATTCTTCCCTCCGGAGCTTAGGGGGAAAAAGTAGCAGAGTTCATGAATCCGAGATAGGGAAACCGCACAGTAGAATAATATGCTCCTGATTCACCAAGTTGTCCAAATACGCTCCAAAGATTGTGGCCGAGCTCAGGGCTCAAATGCTGAAGTTTGTTAATGGGGTGTCAAAGCTGGTACTCAAAGAGTGCAGGACAAGGATTCTAATTAAGGATATTGACCTCTCCAGCCTTATTGTCTATGCCCAGCAGATTGAGGTAGAAAAACTAAGGGACATGGAGCGAAAGAACAAGCGGACAAAGACTGGCCAATCAAATTATGGACACCAGAGATCTGGCGGTTGCAGCTGCACACAGCAGCAGCAGAGGGCTCCAACACCCAGCTCAGCCAGCGCGCTTACCTTTCGATCCCGCTAGGATCGGAGAGGTGGAGAAGCTGGCTCTCAGTCTCAGAGCTACAGTACCAGCAATAGGTATCCAGCTTGCCCTAAGTGTGGAAAGAACCACCCAAGAGAGTGTCTTCAGGGTCGAGAGGGTTGTTTTGGTTGTGGACAGCTTGGTCATCGGCTTAGAGAGTGCCCGTCAGCAGGACGAGGAATGTCACAATCCACTACCTCAGCAGTTCCAGCAAGCCGACCAGCTCAGCAGGTAAATAACTCAGGTGCTGATGGCGATTAGTTCCAAAATTATTTTTATTCTTTATCATCTCGTCAGGATCAGGAGAGCTCATCTGATGTGGTTACAGGTAAGTTACATCTTTTCCACCTAGATGTGTATTCCTTACTAGATCCAGAGGCCACACTATCATTCATGACTCCCTTTATAGTAGTCCAGAGGTCCTCTCAAAACCATTTTCAGTCTCAATCCCCGTTGGTGAATCAGTTAGAGCCAACCGGGTGTATAGAAACTACCCAGTCTCAGTCTTCAATAAGGTTATTTCAACTGACGTTGTAGAATTAGACATGGTCGATTTTGACCTCATCCTCGGCATGGATTTGTTACACTCCGGTTATGCCTCACTTGATTGCAGAACTAGAGTTGTCAAATTTCAATTTCCAAATGAGCCAGAATTAGAGTGGACAGGTAGTAGTACAACACCTAAGGGTCGGTTTATTTCCTACCTTAAGGCCCAGAAGCTTATTTCAAAGGGATGTATCTATCATTTAGTTTGGGTCAAAGATTCCAACTCTGAGACCCCAACTATCTAGTCAGTCCCTGTTGTCCATGAATTTCCTGATGTGTTCCCCGAAGATCTTCCTAGAGTTCCTCCTAATCGTGAAATCAACTTTGGCATAGACCTTCTCCCAGATACTCAGCCCATCTCCTTCCCTCCTTACAGAATGGCTCCAACTGAGCTTAAGGAGTTGAAGGAGCAGCTAAAAGACCTTCTTGATAAGGGTTTTATCAGACCCAACATCTCTCCCTGGGGTGCTCCAGTGTTATTCATGCGAAAGAAAGGAACTACCCTTAGAATGTGCATTAATTATCGTCAGTTTAATAAGGTTACAGTCAAGAACAGGTTTCCCCTACCCAGAATTGATGACCTGTTCGACCAACTACAGGGAGCCAGCTGTTTCTCCAAAATAGATCTCAGGTCAGGGTATCATCATACCAAAAATAGCTTTCAGGACTCGGTATGGACACTACGAGTTTGTGGTTATGTCCTTCAGACTAACAAATGCCCCTGCAGCCTCTATGGACCTGATGAATAGAGTCTTTAAGCAGTATCTGGATATGTTCGTCATATTTATCGATGACATTCTAGTATACTCCAGAAATGAGGAAGAGCATGCTAATCACCTAAGGACAGTGCTTCAGACACTTAGGGACCGCTAGTTTTTTGCCAAGTTTAGCAAATGCGGATTCTGGTTGAAGTTCATGACTTTCCAGGGTCACATGGTCTCGGGTGAGGGTATTCAGGTTGATCCTTAAAAGATAGGAGCGGTGAAAGACTAGCCCAGACCTACCTCCCCAACTGAAATCAGAATTTTCTTGGGTCTAGCCGGGTATTACTGACACTTTGTTGAAGGTTTTTCTTCTATAGCATCCCCTCTTACTAGGCTGACTCAGAAGAAAGTGAAATTTCAATGGTCAAATGTGTGTGAGGAGAGTTTCCAAGAAATAAAAAATCAACTCACTATCGCTCCAGTGTTGACCCTACCGGAAGGATCAGATACATTTGTAGTATATTGTGACGCTTCAAGAGTTGGACTTGGTTGCATTCTGATACAGCAGGGAAAGGTGATAGCTTACGCCTCCAGATAGCTCAAAGTTCATGAAAAGAGTTATCCGACTCATGACTTGGAGTTGATAGCGGTGGTGTTTGCATTGAAAATATGGAGACACTACCTATACGGGGCTCACGTGGATGTTTTCACCTATCACAAGAGTCTTCAGTATGTATTCAGCCAGAAATATCTCAATCTTCCTCAAAGAAGGTGGTTAGAACTCCTGAAGGATTATGACATGAGCGTGGTATATCACTCAGGAAAAGCCAATTTGGTGTCGGATTCCCTGAGCAGAGTATCTACGGGGAGCGTGACCCATATTGAAGAGGGCAGAAAGGAACTGGCGAAGGATATTTCACCGACTAGCTCGATTAATGGTGCAGTTGGTTGATTCAGCTGAGAGTGAAGTGGTAATGCAAAGTGGGTTAGATTCCTCGTGGGTTGTTGAAGTTAACTCCATACAGGATGAAGATCCCATCCTACTTAAAACTTAAGGAAGCGGTTCTCAGAAGAGAGGTTGAGGCTTTCTCCAAAGGGGGAGATGGTGTGCTCCGTTACCAAGGCAGATTGTGTGTATCGGACATCGGTGGATTGAGACAACAGATACTAGCTGAAGTACATTGCTCGAGTACTCCATCCACCCCGGTGCTACTAAAATGTACCGTGATTTGCGGGATTTTTACTGGTGGAACGGCATGAAGAGAGACATTGCTAAATTTGTAGCTAAGTGCCCGAACTGCCAGCAAGTCAAAGTAGAGCACCCAGAATTGATGACCTGTTCGACCAACTACAGGGAGCCAACTGTTTCTCTAAAATAGATCTCAGGTTAGGGTATCATCATACCAAAAATAGCTTTCAAGACTCGGTATGGACACTACGAGTTTGTGTTTATGTCCTTCAGACTAACAAATGCCCCTGCAGCCTCTATGGACCTGATGAATAGAGTCTTTAAGCAGTATCTGGATATGTTCGTCATATTTATCAATGACATTCTAGTATACTCCAGAAATGAGGAAGAGCATGCTAATCACATGAGGACAGTGCTTCAGACACTCAGGGACCGCTAGTTTTTTGCCAAGTTTAGCAAATGCGGATTCTGGTTGAAGTTCATGACTTTCCAGGGTCACATGGTCTCAGGTGAGGGTATTCAGGTTGATCCTCAAAAGATAGGAGCGGTGAAAGACTAGCCCAGACCTACCTCTCCAACTGAAATTAGAATTTTCTTGGGTCTAGCCGGGTATTACTGACACTTTGTTGAAGGTTTTTCTTCTATAGCATCCCCTCTTACTAGGCTGACTCAGAAGAAAGTGAAATTTTAGTGGTCAAATGTGTGTGAGAAGAGTTTCCAAGAATTAAAAAATCAACTCACTATCGCTCCAGTGTTGACCCTACCGGAAGGATCCGATACATTTGTAGTATATTGTGACGCTTCCAGAGTTGGACTTGGTTGCATTTTGATGCAGCAGGGAAAGGTGATAGCTTACGCCTCCAGATAGCTCAAAGTTCATGAAAAGAGTTATCCGACTCATGACTTGGAGTTGATAGCGGTGGTGTTTGCATTGAAAATATGGAGACACTACCTATACGGGACTCATGTGGATGTTTTCACCTATCACAAGAGTCTTCAGTATGTATTAAGCCAGAAATATCTCAATCTTCCTCAAAGAAGGTGGTTAGAACTCCTAAAGGATTATGACATGAGCGTGGTATATCACTCAGGCAAAGCCAATTTGGTGTCGGATTCCCTGAGCAGAGTATCTACGGGGAGCGTGACCCATATTGAAGAGGGCAGAAAGGAACTGGCTAAGGATATTTCACCGACTAGCTCGGTTAAGGGTGCAGTTGGTTGATTCAGCTGAGAGTGATGTGGTAATGCAAAGTGGGTCAAATTCCTCGTGGGTTGTTGAAGTTAACTCCATACAGGATGAATATCCCATCCTACTTAAAACTTAAGGAAGCGGTTCTCAGAAGAGAGGTTGAGGCTTTCTCCAAAGGGGGAGATGGTGTGCTCCGTTACCAAGGCAGATTGTGTGTATCGAACATTGGTGGATTGAGACAACAGATACTAGTTGAAGCACATTGCTCGAGTACTCCATCCACCCCGGTGCTACTAAAATGTACCGTGATTTGCGGGATTCTTACTAGTTGAACGGCATGAAGAGAGACATTGCTAAATTTGTAGCTAAGTGACCGAACTGCCAGCAAGTCAAAGTAGAGCACCAGAGACTGGGAGGTATGACTCAGGATATGAACATACCCATGTGGAAGTGGGAAAAAGTGAATATGGATTTTATTGCGGGTCTGCCTTGAACTCGACGGCAAAATGATTCTATTTGGGTAGTAGTAGACCGAATGACTAAGTCAGCACACTTCCTCCTAGTTAAAGCTACAGATGCAGCTGAGGACTATGCTAGGCTTTATATCTGGGAGTTAGTCATACTTCATGGAGTGCCATTATCCATTATCTCAGAAAAAGGTACCCAGTTCACTTCGCACTTCTAGAAGTCCCTTCAGAAGGGATTTGGTACCCAAATCAAGCTCAGCACAACTTTTCACCCATAGACAGATGGACAAGCTGAGCGGACTATTCAAACCCTAGAAGATATGTTGAGAGCATGCATGATCAATTTCAAGGGCAGTTGGGATGATCACTTTCCTCTTATCGAGTTTTCTTACAACAGCTATATCTCCAGTATCTAGATGGCCCCGTTTGAGGAATTGTATGGCAGGAGATGTAGATCTCCTATCGGGTGGTTTGAGGTTAGTGAAGATACTTTAATTAGGCTAGACTCGGTCATGAATCTATGGAGAAGGTACAACTCATAACAGAAAGATTGGAAACGGCTCAGAGCCGTCATAAATCTTATGTTGATGTGAGGAGAAGAAAATTGGAGTTTGTTGTGGATGACTGGGTTTATTTGAAAATTTCACCCATGAAAGGGGTGATGAGATTTGGAAAGAAAGAAAAGCTTAGTCTGAGATATGCGGGACCCTATAGAATTCTGAGGTGAATTGGTAAAGTAGTTTATGAGCAGAATTACCTTCAGAATTGGCATTTGTGCACCTAGTATTTCATGTGTCACTATTGAAGAAGTGCATCGGTGACCCAACTTTAATTGTGCCATTGGACAGTGTGGGAGTGAAAGATAGTCTCTCATACAAAGAGGTCCCAGTCCATATCCTTGACCTCCAGGTTCGTAAGCTGAGGAACAAGGAGGTAGCTTCAGTCAAGGTCTTATGGAGAAATCAACAGGTTGAGGGAGCTACGTGGGAGGCCGAAGCAGATAGAATGGCTAGATACCCCTATTTGTTCTCTTCCAGCTCAGTCTCAGTTTAAGGTATCAATTTTCTCCCCCAAAATCACTTTCAGTTCGTCTGTTTCAATTTCTTTCATGTAAATGAATATGTGTATGATTAGTCAATTTAGTTTAGACTTGTGACTCAGTTAATAGATAGTCATTCCGCTAATTTCCAGCTTTCATGGTCAGTATTTGTGTATAAATATTACTATTCTCTACTTTCCTGTGGGTTTTCCAATATTCGAGGATGAATGTTCCCAAGGGTGAGATATTATAATGCCCCAAAAACTCAAAGACTAGACCCGGGACCTAAAATGGAGAAAACTAGAAAATATACACCAAGTCACAGAACGAGACATTCTGTGGCCCATGGGAGGTAACCACGAGTTGTTAAATGACTCGTGGTGGGGACTCTGGACTTAGTTGAAAAATCTGGGAAAAAAGGGTGACCACGGGTGTGACCACGAGTCGAGCAAAGTCGATAGTCCTCATATTGGTAATTATTGTACGCTAAAAGTCTATATAAGATATAGAAGGAAAAATATGACAAAATTCAATAAACATCACGAGTCGTGGGGTGCCTCGTGGTCAGGATTTGATTATGAGTTAGAGAGGGCCAGGCGGTGTACCCAAGGGTCCTCACCACGACTCGTTTGGGACACCATGAGTCATGGTGTCACCCGTAGGGACTCCAGGGAAGTGTGGGGCAGTGGAGTCGACGATAGGTGTCCACGAGTCGTGGTCACCAACCACGACTCCTTAGGTCCCCCATGGTGACCAGTGTGAGGGAATTAGGTAGTGCACTTGACGACTGGGATCACGAGTTGTAGTCACTGGCCACAACCCATTAGGTCCCTCGTGGGGGTCGTCGATCAATTTCCCTTGTGAATTTTTCAAGGGTCTTTCAGTAATTTTGTACCCTCCTAGACCCTAAACTACGTCGTTTTAAGCATATTTTTAGACTATTAGAGGGGTGAAACTGTTTACTTCCTCTTTTTTCCCCTATCTAGAAATTCAGAAAACAACGTGAGATTTCTCTCAGAGTAGTTCAGAGAAAGAACTAGGGCAATCCATTTCTCCTCGGTTCCTCAAGGAAATTCTTTTAGCTTCTTCATCAGGTATGTGGGAATTCAACAAGGGAATAGTTCTTTCCTTGTGTTCCCAAAATTTTTCCTTTTTTCTTTATCAGTTCTAGCCCTGCAGATTATTGAATGTTAAGAAATTCTTAGACATGCTTCGTTTAATTCATGTGGAATATTGTTTTATAATAAATATAGATATTTTCCACTAGTTTGTGATAGTATTGATGCTTATCCTTGTACAGTGAATTTAGCCCTAGTACTTGAGAGTAGAAAAGACTAGTATCTTGCTATAGTGATTAAACCTTGAAATTTTCCTGATTCTATCAGTTTTGGGGATTCCCATATTATTGGTATATGTTGAATTCTCAGTCAGAAGCATGTTAGCCTAGTTTCAGTCAAAATGTTAGAATACTCAGTGCCAGTCAGAAATATCAACTGATTAGACTGACTAAAGAAATTCCTGAGGTGTCAGTAGTACCTCCCAATTATCATAGTCATATTTAGAACTCATCTTTAGTGGTTCACTAGGCGATCATGTCACGTTAGATAAGCAGCTCTGACCAGTCTTAGGACCCCAATTATAGTTCTAGATAAGCAACTCTGACCAGTCTTAGAACTCAGTTCCAGAATTCGATTTGATAGACTCTCAAGGTACTTCCATATAGGTATTCCTTACTAGTCTTGGGCCCTAGTTTCGACCTACCAGCTTAGTATTAAGTCTAGGATTATCTAGTGGGAGTAGGACTTAGCACCGAGTGGATCGGGGTTCCAGCACACCCAAGTTCCCAAAACTACGTTGCCACCGTAAGTTATAGTTTTATTTGCCTCATGTCCCTAGACTCTTTTGATCACCCAGTTCATGCCTTTATACCTTGGCAAGGTATATTGGGTCCTACCGATGGGGTGTATACATCAATTCCACGTCTAGCTCACGTGGTTATATGCCGGTTATAGACTCTCCCACTAGTCAGCTTAGTCCAGTTTCAGGTCAGTTTAGATCAGTACTTCAGATTCAGAACATGTTCTTGAACATCAGACAGGGTCTTTTAGACTGTTTTAGTTATTTCAGTTATTTAGTTCAGTAGCTTCAGTTGGTCATTGCATGTCTTTTTCAGTTCAGTTATTTCATTTCTTGTGTATGGTTTGTCTCACTTACTTAGTACATTCAAAGTACTGATGCATACTTTTATGTTGTATCGTTTTATGATATAGCTGCAGGACCTCACTCTCAGCCTCGCTAGCCAGTCACCATCAGAAGACTTCAGCTGTTCTAGTTGGTGAGTCCTCATCTTTTTAGGTTGTTGATTATTTCATTCAGCTACATTTTTCTTGTCCTATTTAGACTCTGAGTTAGCTGGGGGCTTGTCTCAACAACTCATCAGTTGTAGTGACTTTCAGATATAGACATGATTTTCAGATTTTTATCGAATTTTCAGTTGATTGTAAACTTTACGATTCAGCTTTATTTATCATAAATGTTTTATAGTAGTATTTTAAAGGTTCCACTAGTTATGTTTACTCAGAATGCCAGTGTATGATAAACTAGGGGTTAACTTGGGGTTACTTGTGACTCCAAGTACCATGTCCCGTCCAGGTTGTAGAATCAGGTCGTGACAGAAGCTGTGACTGATATCATAGAGAGTCCCTGAATGTCAAAGAGAAACGTTCTCAGCTGTGGAGAGTCCCTGACTATCTAAGGAAGAGCATTCTTTGATACAGAGATTCACTGACTGAGTAAGGGAAATATTCTCAGCTAATGAGAGTCTCGACAGACTAAGGGAAACATTCTCAGCTGATGAGAGTCCCGACAGACTAAGAGTGTTACACCCCGCCAGTTTCTAATGCTTAGTCGGCCTATTCGTATGTTGGTTGAGAGTTTTAGAGTGCCATACGTACGAGGAAAGGGCCCGGGGAAAGGCCGAATGAGTGCAAAGTCGAGATTTCATGGGAGGAGGCCGAACCAAGTCGCCAAGAGGGGCAAAGTGGCACGGAGCAGCCCCTCCGCGTTACCCAAAGTGGCACGGAGCAGAATCAGCGCAACCGGCAGAGTGCCACGTTGCCTTGTGTGCCTCCTCAAGTATATAAAGGCCTCACACTTAGAAGTTAGATCATTATTCACATATTCACGGATAGAACAGAGGGAAACCGAGGAAAACATTTGGAAATCATCCGATTACGCTGCTAAACGCCGTCCAAATCTAAATTAACTCCGGGTAATGAAGTATAAGGTTGCAGAGAGCATCGCTGCTGAGTTATTTTCATAAAATACGCCCCGTGAATCGTTGTTCCGCTGAGCCTAAGTTGGTGGAATTATTTCAAACTAGTGTCAATACGATCACGTGCCTAAAGTAAGTATTTCTTCCTTCTAGATTCCTCAGAAATTACATGTTTTTGATAATTTTTTGATAAGTTGAAGTATAGTCAATATATATATATATATATATATATATATATATATATATATATATATATATATATATATATATATATATATATGTATGTATGTATAAGTTACATTTTCTTTGAATATAGTAATAAAGTAGCTCTACTCTTTCGTTAATATGATTAAAGTTGAGAAGGGAAGTTGAACACGAGCAGGAACTTGCCAGTTAATCAGTAAACAGTGAACGAGGTATGTTAAGGCATTTTCTATCGGCAAGTTAGTTTCTTCATCATAGTAGTCCAATATGATCCTAGTAAAGCATGTTAGGAGTATGTTATCATGTATAGTTGTTGTTGTCAGTTGAGGCCCGTAATTTGTATTGTTTTGGGCTGGATTACACCTGTTTAGCTTCCGTGACCACCCCAGGGTTAATATCTGTGTTGCCGCCCGCCAGGGGCAAAGATACGTTGCTCTATGGAGCGGCATGCCGACCATAAGGGACGAAGATGGGGATCCATATCCTCATAAGCCGTGGCTGGCCTTATACACAACATCGTCAAGTGTTTTACGCCCGGGGTGTAGATATCAGGAGTCCTCCAAACTCAAACACAGCTACAGTCAGGGGCCGAGCGGGCAAAGTTGTAGACCTAGTGGATCAGCAGGACGCTTATAGCTGGTAGTTGACTCAGTATGACCTGGATAGGGGTATATAGGTTGAGATGTACTCACTAGGGCTAATGGGTGCCCAGGTGGGTCATTTTGTGCTAATTGTACCTTCCTGCTTATGGGTCTAGGTAAGGTTTATGTTTGCTTTAGTTACTGATAGTTAGACAGTAAGACACCTCATTTGTCAGGTATGACCCCTACCCTCCTTATTACAGTTATGTTTAGCCCTGATTTCACTACTTCAAACTTCTTTAGTCCGTTTCCTTTACTTCAGTCATTGTCTGTTCTATTTCCTTACTTTCAGTTATTTAAAGTTATTTCCTTACATATTCAGCACCTGTGGTACTGACACCCTCTTCTAGGGCGCTGCATTACTTTCCTACAGGTGCAGATAGATGAGGAATAGGTCCCTCGTAGTTCCAGTCAGCCATATAGAGCCGTCAGCTCCCTTCTTCCGGAGCTTGTGTGATAGAGGATTACTTCTTTTGTTTGTATAGTATGGGTAGGTCGGGGCCCTATCCTGACCATCTTATTACTCCTAGACGCTTGCAGACTGTGTTACTTCCATGTGGTTAGATAATATCGGCCATGTGGGGCCCATATGTGTTTTAGATTATATGTGTTGGCCGTATGGGCCCCTGTTTAGTTGTTGATTGGTGGCCTTGTCGGTCATAGCTCAGTTTAGCATCTGATTTTACTTTTCAGTTATAACTAGATATCATGGTGGCCTTGTCGGCCCGCATAGGACTCTCTATGATTGTTTGTCTCTGGTTAGCTGTTTATTCTTCACAGGTGACTATAGGCCTTGTTAGCCGAGGGTTGTATTTACAGCCGCTATATAGCCCGTTGTTTTCTTGATTCTAGAGTTAGAGTCATCCCTACACTAGAGATGCTTAGGCTCAGTCAGCTCAGTAGTTCAGGTCCTAGTAGGGCACCAGGTGCCAGTCATGCCTCCCAAGGTGGGGCGTGACAAACTTGGTATTAGAGCAGGTTGTATCCCAGGGAGTCTACAAGCCGTGCTAAGTAGAGTCTTGTCTATGGATGTTTTGTGCACCGCATACTATGGGCAGGAGGCTGCAAGGCATGATAGGATGGTTACTCTTTCTTCTTATTCAGTCGTGCTATAAAGCGGTTCAGTATAGGGTTGAGGCCCTATGCTCATTATACTCTTTTTCTTACAGATAAATGTCGGACCAGTGACACCCTACGACAGGTAGGAGGCTAGATGTAGCAACGGGAGAGAGCACCAGCAGGGTGCCTCAGCCTCGGTCAGAATCGGCCCGATCTGAGGACGATACGGAGGTATCATCTCGACCTCCCCAACAGTCTCCACCATGTACGAAGCCGCTTGGGACGGCCGGTGTGACGGCACCACCTCCGATAGTTTCTATACCCATACCATCCGACCAGGAGGTTAGGAGCGCGGTGGTTATGCTAGCCCAGATGATGGCTGCTCAGCGCCAACCAGTGCTACCTATAGTTGCAGAATCCTTAGGAGGGCCTGGTAGCTCGAGGGTCCAAGAGTTCCTAGCACTAAGTCCCCCGCAATTCATAGGGATGGATCGGACCGAGGACCCCCAGGACTTCTTAGACCAGATGCAGAGAATTTTCAGGGTGATGCATTCTACATCTACAGAGTCAGTTGAGTTGGCAGTATTCCGGCTATGGGACATCGTTGTACTGTGGTATGAGAGTTGGGAAAGGTCTCTGGGGAGAGATGTTTCCCCTCCGACCTAGCCCAGCTTCTATGAGGCTTTCTTGGATCATTACCTTCCTAGGGAGATTCGACAGGTCCGGGTCGATCAGTTCCTACACTTGGAGCAGGGGTCGATGATTGTTCGGGAATATGCCATGCGGTTTGATTCCTTGGCTCGTTATGCGCCATATTTTGTGGACACAATGCCATCCAGGGTACACCGCTTCATTATGGGGATGAACCCAGAATATGTTGTGACCTGCATCACAGCCACACTACAAGAGGATATGGATATCGCCCGTGTGCAGGCTTTTTCTTAGAATATTGAGGGTATCAAATAGCAGCAACGGGAGATTAGAAGGACAAGTCAGGAGTAGCGTCGCAGGGACAGACCGGGTGAATTACAAGAGGAGTCCTGGGAGGACCTAGGCCTCGGTTCTCAAATAGGCCACATAGACCTCCGCCTCCACCGCAGTGGCAGAGGAGCAGGTCTAGTCGCTAAGGGCAGCCAGAGCCCGGCGAAGGTTCGCGAGGAGTAGGTTCACAGCAGCAGAGGGGAGGGGAGCAGAGTGGGTTTACAATACTACTTTGCCCTATTTGCAGTCGACGCCACTCTGGAGCATGCACGTATGGTTCCACCGCATGATACATTTATGGACAGGAGGGTCACCAGATAAGGAATTGTCCGGCTAGGGGTCAGGGTGACCGGGATCGACAGGATAGGTCCTCGGTAGGATCACGAGCTCCAGCATCCCCGGTAGGGCGTAGGCCCTCAGTTTCAGCCGGCAGAGGCCAAGGCAATCAGGGGCCTCCAACTCAGGTACTAGCCCAGACCGTACTTATACACTATCAGGGCGACAGGAGTCAGAGTCGTCACCAGATGTTGTGACAGGTATGCTGAACATTTGCTCTCATCCTTCTTATGTGTTGATGGATCAAGGATCCACCTTGTCCTATGTTACACCGTTAGTGGCTCAGAAGTTTAGTATTATGCCAGAATTGCTTAGGTGACCTTCTCAGTGTCTACACCTATTGATGACTTTATTATAGCCAGAAGGGTCTATCGGGGGTGTACAGTAGAGGTTGCCAATCGTCAGACTACGATAAACTTGATAGAACTAGAAATGGTTGATTTTGATGCCATTATGGGTATGGATTGGCTAGCTCCATGCTATGCCAATATCGAATGTTGGACCAAGATTGTTCGATTTCACTTTCCAGGGGAGGCAGTACGGGAGTGGAAAGGTAGTACAACAACACCAAAAGGTAGGTTTATTTCCTATCTTTGGGCGAGAAAATTGATAGCAAAATGGTGCATTTATCATATTGTCAGAGTTCAGGATGTTCGGGCAGAGCCTCCGAACCTTCAGTCTATTCCAGTGGTTAATGATTTCCCGACGTATTTCCAGATGAGCTTCTTGGTATTCCCCTAAAAAGGGGAATTGGTTTTGCAATCGATCTATTACCAGGTACTCAACCTATATCTATTCCTCCATTTCGGATGGCTCCTGCTGAACTCAGCGAACTAAAGGAACAATTGAAGGATTTGCTAGACAAGGGCTTTATCAAGCCGAGTACCTCACTATGGGGTGCGCCAGTCCTGTTCATGAGGAAGAAGGATGGCTCCCTCCGTATGTGTGTAGATTATCGGCAGCTGAATAATGTCACTATCAAGAGTAAGTACCCGCTTCCTAGAATGGACGACCTGTTTGATCAGCTACAGGGAGCTAGGTATTTTTCAAAGACCGACTTAAGGTCAGGATATCATTTTGTCCGGGTTCGTGAAGGAAATATTCCAAAGACTGCCTCCAGGACCAGATACGACCACTTTGAATTTCTAGTCATGTCCTTCGGACTGACAAATGCCCCAGCAGTGTTCATAGACATGATGAACAACGTTTTTTAGACTATACCTAGACTTGTTCATGTTAGTATTTATCGAGGATATTCTGGTGTATTCCCGCTTAGAGGCAGATCACCACGATCATCTACGGATAGTGCTCCAAATTCTCAGAGATCTCCAGCTATATGCAGAATTTTTTAAATGTGAATTTTGGCTGAATTCAGTAGCCTTCTTGGACCATATTGTGTCAGATGCTGGTATACAGGTAGATACGCAGAAGATAGAGGCAGTGAAAACATGTCCTAGACCTACCACTCCGACCGAGGTACGTAGTTTCTTTGGGTTAGTTGGGTATTACAAAAGGTTCGTGGAAGGATTTTCCATTTTAGCAGCACCTTTAACCAAATTGATGCAGAAGGCAGCAAAATTCCATTGGAATGAGGCGTGTGAATAGAGCTTTCAGGAACTGAAAGACAGATTGACATCAGCACTGGTGCTAGCGTTGCCAGAAGGAATAGAGGGTTATGCAGTCTATTGTGATGCTTTGGGTGTTGGGTTAGGATGTGTTTTGATGCAACATGGTAAAGTGATTGCCTATGCTTCCAGGCAGCTGAGGAAGCATGAGAAGAACTACCCTACCCATGACCTGGATTTATCCACGGTGATTCATGCCTTGAAAATATGGAGGCACTACCTATATGGCGTCCGCATAGATATTTTCACTGATCACAAAAGCCTGCAGTATATTTTCACCCAGAAAGAGTTGAATCTGCTGCAGCGTCATTGGTTGTTGCTGTTAAAGGATTATGATGTGAATATTTTATATCACCCAGGAAGGGCCAATGTTGTAGCAGATGCCCTTAGTCGCAAATCCATGGGAAGCCTGGCATATCTATTGCCCGAGCGACAGGAATTGGCCCGAGAATTGCATCAGCTAGCCAGTTTAGCTGTTCGTATAGTAGAATCAGGAGACAATGGAGAGGTAATCCAGAATACATAAGTGTCATCATTGGTTGTGAAAGTGAAGGAATGACAGTATGAAGATCCTACCCTGGTTCAGCTAAAAAATAAGGTCCAGTGAGGGGAAGTGACAAATTTCCTGGTAACCGAGGATGGAGTTTTGAGATATAGGATCGCCTCTGCGTTCCACATATGGCAAGGCTTCGCCAGCAAGTTATGGGTGAGGTACACTATGCCCGTTACTCTCTCCATCTAGGCTCGACAAAAATGTACCATGACGTAAAATAGATATACTGGTGGTCGGGAATGAAAAAGGGGATAGCAGAATTCGTAGCTCAATGTCCCAATTGCTAACAGGTGAAAGTTGAACATCAGAAACCAGGCGGACTGACACAGTATATAGAAATGCCTTTATAGAGGCAGTTAATATGGATTTCGTAGTAGGGTTACCTCGTACCAGGCGTAAATCTGATTCTATCTGGGTAATTATTGACAGGTTGACAAAATCGGCTCACTTTCTGCTAGTAAGGGCTACCTTTTCAGCCGAAGGTTATGCTGAGTTGTATATTAGAGAAATAGTCTGATTGTATGGTGGTCCATTGTCAATTATCTCGGACAGAGGGGCGGAGTTTACATCCAAATTTTGGCAGTCTTTTAAGAGAGGCCTGGGGGTGCAGGTTAACCTAAGCACAAGCTTCCATCCTCAGACAGACGGGCAGGTAGAACGTACAATCCAGACGCTCGAGGATATGTCACGGGCGTGTGTGCTAGATTTTGGAGGCAGCTAGGATGAACATCTACAGCTTATTGAATTTTCCTATAATAAAAGTTATCATTCAGCAATTCTGATGGCGCCTTATGAAGCGTTATATGGGCGGAAGTGCAGGTCTCCAGCTGGTTGGTTTGAGGTAGGAGAATAGGCATTGATTGGGCCAGATATTATTCATCAGTTAGAAGAGAAAGTAAAGCTTATCAGGGAACGTCTGCTGACTGCTCAGAGCCGCCAGAAATCTTATGCAGATGTGCGACGAAGAAACCTAGAGTTTAATATAGGTGACTGAGTATTCCTGAAGGTTTCACCGATGAAGGGTGTAATGAGATTTTGTAAGAAAGGAAAGCTCAACTCGAGGTTTATTGGGCCTTATCAGATTCGCCGAAGGATAGGCCAGGTGGCTTATGAATTGGATTTACCTCAAGAATTAGAATCCGTTCACCCAGTTTCTCATGTATCAATGCTGTGAAAGTGCATAGGAGATCCCTCCCGGATTGTCCCAGTCAAAGACGTCCAAATCATTGAGGAGTTAGCTTATGAAGAAGATCCAGTAGCCATACTAGATCGGCAGATCCGCAGACTAAGAACTAAAGATGTTGCTTCCATTAAAGTGTTATGGCGGAATAAGAATCGAGAGGAGATGACCTAGGAGGAAGAAGGCGATATGAAAACCAGATATCCTCAGTTATTTCAGACTTAGTTAGATTGTGTAGCTAGAGGTATATTGTTGTTGTTGTTTCATAAGTTGCATTATATATACATGTATATGTGAGATAATTGACTTCAGTCTATTGTGAAGTGAACGCTATAGTATTATGTGAAGTACCTGTATTGGACTTTTCTGCGTTTCAGGGTTTTTGGATAGTCCATATTACAGGGGAGACTCTACCGAAAGTTTTTCCAGAATAAGTAATTGCAAGGTTAAGGTTCTTGCAAGCAGAAGTTAACATTCGAGGATGAATGTTCTCAAGGGGGGAGGATTTTACACCCCGTAAGTTTCTAACATTTAGTCGGCCTATTCATATGTTGGTTGAGAGTTTAAGAGTGCCATACATACGAGGAAAGGGCCCGAGAAAAGGCCGAACGAGTGCAAAGTTGGGATTTCACGAGAGGAGGCCGAACCAAGTTTTCCAGAGGGAAAAAGTGGCACGGAGCAGCCCCTCCGCGTTACCCAAAGTGGCACGGAGTAGAATCAGCGCGACCGGCAAAGTGCTACGTTGCCTTGTCTGCCGCCTCAAGTATATAAAGGCCTCATACTTAGAAGTTAGATCATTATTCACATATTCACGGCCAGAACAGAGGGAAACTAAGGAAAGCATTTGGAAGTCATCCGATTAAGCCACTAAACGTCGTCCAAATCTAAATTAACTCCGGGTAGTGAAGTATAAGGCTACAGAGAGCATCGCTGCAGAGTTATTTTCATAAAATATGCCCGGTGAATCGTCGTCCCACCGAGCCTAAGTTGGTGGAATTATTTCAAAATAGTGTCAATACGATCACGTGCCTAAAATAAGTATTTCTCCATTCTAGATTCCCGAGAAATGACGAGTTTTTGATCGTCTTTTGATAAGTTGAAGTATAGTCAATATATATATATAAAAGTTATCGTTTTCTTCGAATATAGTAATAAAGTAGCTCTATTCTTCCGTTAATATGATTAAAGTTTAGAAGGGAAGTTGAACATGAACCGAATCTCGCTAGTTAATCAGTAAACAACGAACGAGGTATGTTAAAGCATTTTCTTTCGGCAAGTTAGTTTCTTCCGCACAGTAGTCTAGTATGAATCCCATTAAAGCATGTTAGAAGTATGTTATCATGTCTAGTTTTTGTTGTCAATTGAGGCCCATAATTTTTATTGTTTTGGGTTGGATTACACCTGTATAGCTTCCGTGAACACCCCAGGGTTAATAGTTGTGTCGCCGCCTGCTAGGGGCGAGGATACGTCGCTCTATGGAGCAGCATGTTGTCTGCAAGGGACGAAGATGGGGATCCAGATCCTCATATGCCATGATTGGCCTTATACACACCCCCGCCGAGCGTTTACACCCGGGGTGTATATATCAGGAGTCCTCTGGACTCAGACATAGATACAGTCAGGGTCTGAGCGGGCAAAGTTGTAGACCCAGGGGATCGGCAGGACGCTTATAGCTAGTAGTTGACTTAGTATGACCTGGATAGGGGTATATAGGTTGAGGTGTACTCACAAGGGCTAATGGGGGCCCAGGTGGGTCATTTTGTGTTGATTGCACCTTCCGGCTTATGGGGGCCAGGTAAAGTTTATGTTTGCTTTAGTTACTAATAGTTAGATAGTAAGACGCCTCGTTTGTCAGGTATGACCCCTACCCTCCTTATTACAGTTATGTTTAGCCCTGATTTCACTATTGCAGTCATCTTTAGTCCGTTTTATTTACTTCAGTCATTGTCAATTCTATTTCCTTACTTTCAGTTATTTAAAGTTATTGCCTTACATATTCAGTACCTGTGGTACTGACGCCCTCTTTTGGGGAGCTGCATTACTTGCTTGCAGGTGCAGATAGATGAGGAGCAGGTCCCTCGTAGTTCTAGTCAGGCGTATAGAGTCATCAACTCCCTTCTTCCGGAGCTTGTGTGATAGAGGTATACTTCTTTTGTTTGTATAGTATGGGTAGGTTGCAGCCCTGTCCCGACAATCTTATTACTCCTAGAGGCTTGCAGATTGTGTTACTTCCCTATGGTTAGATAATATCTGCTGTGTGGGGCCCATATGTATTTTAGATTATGTGTGTTGGCCGTGTGGGGCCCTGTTTAGCTGTTGATTGGTGGCCTTGTCGGTCATAGCTCAGTTTAGCATCTGATTTTATGTTCCATTTATAACTAGATATCATGGTGGCCTTGTCGGCCCGCATAGGAATCCCTATGATTTTTTGTCTTTGGTTAGCTGTTTATTTTTCACAGGTGGCTATAGGCCTTGTCGGCCGAGGGTTGTATTTACAGTCGCTATATAGCCCGTTGTCTTCATTACTGTAGAGTTAGAGTTAGCCCTGCACCAGAGGTACTTACGCTCAGTCAGCTCAGTAGTTCAGGTTCTAGTAGGGCACCAGGTGCCAGTCATGCCTCCCAAGGTGGGGCGTGACAAAGAGAAACATTCTCAGCTGATAAGAATCCCGACTGACTAAGGGAAACATTCTCAGCTAAAGAGAGTCCCGACAAACTAAGGGAAACATTCTCAGCTACTGAGAGTTATGACAGACTAAGGAAAACATTCTCAGCTACTATGAGTCCCCATAGACTAGAACTAGCCTAAATTACTATAGTTAATTAGAGACACGAGCATTCAACAAATTACATCATACTTTACACACATCCACAATATTCAAATCCCGAGTTCATAGCATACCACGTATATCTTAGATTCATGTAAGATCCTTAGGTACCAATCGTACTTTAACATACGTATATTAAATCATATATTCTAGATCTACGAAAAACCCATATAATCAACTCATACATTGAACATGTACATTGAGATCATGGTGAAAGCACATGAATATTTCATGAAACCCCATTTCGAATTTACTCTAATTCGTGATGAAAATTCGATAATCATGCCATTACCATAGGTTCAAATAATACCCAAAACATTTACATCGTAATCATAGTGAAAACATGCACATACTTCACATTGGTCAAAGCCCATAAGTTCTAATCCTATAAAGCGACATATGTTCTAGATTTGCGGAACCCATGTGATTTACACATACTTTAAACAAGCATATAACTTCATGATAAGAGCATATGATTAATTTATGAAATACCATTTGAAATTCTAGACTAATTCATGGTGAAAATCCTACATTCATGTTATTCACATATCACATACATGTTTTAGGAAAGATATAAATAACCTCATGAACATGCGTTACTACTAATCGTGAGAGTTTTAGAATTTAGGGAAAACATATGAGAGTTTATGCATTGAATTGGAACCCTAGAATATGCTTTTCTAGAATTATGGATTTAGGTTTTTAAAATAAAATTTGGGGCACAAGGATGAAAGGATGTCCTTGTTGAAAGCCCACATACCTACTTCGAAGAAATCCTCGCTTGAACTTAACCCTAGAAGCCTTTGAAGAAATCCCAACTAAATCTTTAGGCTTGAGAGAGAAGAGGAAGAAGAATTTGAGGGAATATCTTGAGGGAATGGGAGATTAGTCTAGAAAAAACCTTAAAAACATCCCATACAATACTCAAAACGACGTAGTTTAGGAGTTAGAAGAATAGAATTTTACGAAGCCACCCTTGGAAATTCAGAAAAATCCACATGCTAGTCCCCATGAGGCACTCCACAAGTCATGGGCTTAGAAATGACTCGTGGTTCCAAGTTGTGGAGTGCATTGGAACATTTCTCAAAATTTCTTCACAGGTCTGACGATGATTGACTTCACGAATCGTTGTCCATCCCACGACTCGTGATTCCTCCCGTTGCTACTGAAGCCCACAATTCCATCTCCTCCTTCCCACAACTGACCTGACGAGTCATTACTTGACACAACGACTCGTCATGTCTTCCGTGGTCACCGCTGCCTTAGGACCCCATCTTGGATCTCCAGTATCCCTCGACGGTTGACCCAATAAGTCATTCCCTACCTAATGATTCGTTGGGTCATTTGTGGTCACTGAACCTTGCTGCACCTCCTGACTGCTCCTCACGGGTCTGATCACGACCCGTTAGGTCACCCAAAGAGTCATTCCACGACTCATTCTAAGGAAAATTTTCTACTTTCCAACTGATTTCTTTCATTGAGTCTGAGGCCTTTTCTTAGAAACTTTTGGATTGTTACAACAATACGAATTCATAAGTGCTAATTGTTTAAACCAATAACTTGTACTATATATTGTATTCTACTATACAACTTTGTATTATAATATATCTTTGTAATGCTAATATTTATATTAAATGCTAATCTATCAGTAGTATAGTAATAGAAATTTTATAATAATTAACATAAACTATACATAAGATGCATGCATTTAAATATTCATGTAAAAAAAATAATTTTTTAACCTTTCAATCAAATGCTATTTCTACAATATTTTTGTTCAATGACACAAATATTAGAACAAACTAAAGAAAGAACTACTAAATTAGATTAAACTCTTATATATAATTGTTTATTAATTTAAAATTCATAATTTTCCTTCTAAATTCTTACATCGTTACACAAACAGATCTTTTAAATATTATTTATATTTATTCTATTTTTAAAAATTTATACTCATTAATATAAGGGACACGCGCGAGGCGCGTACACTAAAATTGAAGGTGTTTGGATAGGCTCATAGGTTAAGAGAGAGAGAAAAATAATTGGATTGAAATCATCTCATAAAGGATAAAATGAAAATTTTAAAATTAAGTTATTTCTAAATATTTAATGTACGAAGTCTTGTAGAAATATATCATTCACTTTTTTTACCTTTTCAAAATAGAGTTTGCACTTGACAAAGTAGTTATTTAATTATTTTTTTAATATCTTTAATTTTAAAGTTAACTAAATTTTTTGTATTAAATCCTTATTTGAAATATGTAAAAATATTAATATTTAGAAATTTAAAAGCGATTAAGATTTTATCTTTTAAGAAATAATTACACATTGAATAAACTTGAACTTCTAATGCAAATAAATCTTATGTTAGGACTTCTAAAACTATAATTCGAAAAAAGGGTAGCCCAGTGCACCAAATATGTCGCGTGTCAATAGAGCTTGGAGAAGAATCGCACACAAGGTGTAATGACCATTATTTGTGTTGGAAACCTGTAATGTCTTACGAGTTGATTGATGAATATTATCCACATGTTTCAGTTGATTGATGATGTTAGACTTGATATGGTGAATAAACTGTTGGTTGTGAATAGTTATAGGAACTTGGAAAAATGAGGGTTGCAGTGAAGTCGAGATATTGCCTAGAGAAATACTGCTGCAGTGGTAGAATTTCTGTTGTGGTGAGACCACGACAACGGTCTAATTACCATTGTAGCGAGGCCTAAATAGTGTGCAGGCCAACCTTATGCTGAAGAACTGGTATACATTAAATTGTGATTTGGATATTGTTGTTTGTTTTGAGTATTGGATTGCTTATTGAATTTTGATGTATACTTGTTATTATCTAAGGTCGGCCTATGATGCCTATCATTATATAGTGTTTTTACTAATGCTACTCCAGCTCTTATTTTTTATGTACAGACTCTGATCCAAGAAGTTCATCCCGACCAAATCTCTAGCATGACAACATGATTTTTCGATCTGAGGGTGAGCTGACTTCTATCCAGGCTATCGAAGATCCTCATTTGCAGATGTCCTTGATTTCAGACATTGGATATTGTTTTATTTTATTTCTTTTCACTAATCTTTGATATTGTTTAAGTTAGAGTCCTATGTACAATGATTTTCTGTTTTGGGGGAGGGTAGTATTTACGTTACGCATGGATTGGTTTTAAATTTGATTATTTATGACTTTCGCTAATTCTTTTATAATTATGTTTTCTGATTGAAATGCGTGAATAAATAAATAGGCAAATGGTAAAATCATGGTTCGCCCATCAATGGATCAGTGTGGGTGCCAATCATGGCCACTTAAATCGTGACAAATATAGTATCAGAGCCTTAGGTTTGTTAATCTCATTGTATAAGAACGTGTCTAGTAGAGTCTTATGGAACGGTGCAAAGACGTCTGTACTGCTCTTCGATAAGCTATAGGATCTTAGGAAAACTCAATTTCTTTATTCTTTTATGCTATTAAGTGATTCCAATTGGTTTTGGTGATCCAATTTGGTATCTAATAATCATTTTTCTTTCTCTCACAGTAGGTGAGGACATGGTCAAAAGGAGTCCGAGTAGAAGAAATTGAGCTGGCTGCTGTGGCCGTGGCTTGTGGTAGAGGAAGGGTTAAGGGTCAAGGATGCAATTATGGATGGAAACCTGTTACAGCCAGAGGTAGGGCTCAAGTTGTGGGTCCAGCTCGAGAGAGATCCAAATATCCTGTACTCCAGAGGCTCAGGAGAGATTAGTAGAGGAGGTAGTAGATGAGGTAATGGTACCAGTGTAGGGAGGTGTCGCAGCCACTCCAATTTTCTCAGAGGTATTGGCTCAGGTCTTGAACTTACTGAGCTTGTTAATGGGTAATGGAGCAGCACTAGTAGCTCCATCCGGAAAATATTTTGGGGATACAACATACTGCAGCTATAGCTCCCCGAATGGATGATATTTCTTACACAAGTATCTTTCCGAGATCGGTGGCTGGGCCGATGGAGACTGGAGAGGAGCATGATTTATTCTAGAGGTTTTACAGAGATGAAACCTCCTATATTCTATGGCACTAAGACTGAGGATGTATACGAATTCCTCATCAACTACCATGAGAGACTCTATAAGATAGGGGTTGTGGATAAATACGATGTGGAGTTTATTACTTTTCAGCTTATGGGAAATGTTAAGCCTTGGTGGAGGGCAGACCGACGGGATCACCGCCATTGACGTAGACTCGATTCTACTCTATTTTTTTGGAGAAGTATGTCCCTCACACCTTGCGATATTGGAAGCATCATGAGTTTACCGGTATTGAGTAGGGGACCTCCTCAGTTGCAGCCTATGAGGCTGATTTTTACACCTTGACTAGGTACGCTTATCATTACTACACACAGAGGAGGAGAGAATCAAACAATTTGTGAAAGGTTTGAATGTTAGACTCCAGTTGTCAGCCTTGTACATGGTCTTGTTAGATAGGACTTTTCTGTAGGTGGTTGAGCATGTTAAGAATGTGAAGGCGCTTAAACAGGATGGATATGCGAAGAATGCTGAGAAGCCTGGATAGAGGGAAATTTCAGTGGCTTTTTCTCTAGGGCCTTGGTTCCTTATGGGCACTCTAGATGCCCCATTAATTCCAGGATGCAGGTTACAACTAGGGGTCCGCCAGGAGTCCAGTCAGCACACTTCAGGTCATGTGGTAAGTGCACCATCGACTCGTTCAAATTTTGCGGCTCATCCTATCTCTTCAGTCCCAGCTTAGAGGCTTGAGATAGAAAAGGTCTATCACAAGTGTGGCGAGTATGGTCATATTTGAAGGTGGTGTCACAGGTTCGAATAGGGTAGGTAGATTGCTCTATATCAGAATTCCTGAGCCTCGACTGTAGTGGGTAGGGGAGGCAATGCTCTTAGCAGGGATAACCCTCAGCTTTGGTGGGGTAGCCACTCAACGGGTAGAGGTGGGGCAAATTTGGTAGAGGGGGTGCCTAGACTGGTAGAGGTGGTGGTCAGACTGGTAGAGGTGGTACATAGCCCAATAAGGGCGGTCACATGCAGGTGGCTAAGCTCATTTCTATGCATTTTCATGCAGACCTGAGGCACAGATTTCAAATATAGTTATCATAGGTACCATTCTTGTATGTGATTGCATGGCTACTGCTTTATTTGATTTTGGTTCTACCTTCTCATATGTCTCTGCTTATTTTGTTGTAGGTTTGAACCTTGTTTATGATGTACTTGATACTCTTATTCATGTCTCTACTACCTTACTATTCAGTGGGATTCATGGGGTATGAGAGTAGGGAAGATTTGGTGATCTTGGACATGATGGACTTTGATGATATCCTTGGAATGAGTTGGTTGTCTCCTTACCATGCGATTCTGGACTGCCATGCTATGATAGTCACTGTAGCAATGTTTGGTGTTTCTAGATTGGACTGGGAGGGGGATTGTAGCTCTCTTCCTAAGAAAATCATTTCATTTATTCGTTCCCCAAAACTAGTAGAGTGGGGGTGTTCAGCGTATCTAGCCCATATTCGTGATACTAGTGTAGAGGCTCCACCCGTAGAGTTAGTTTCGGTTGTTTATGAGTTTCTAAAGGTATTTTCTGCGGATTTGCCTAGCATTCCATCAGACCACGATATTGATTTCTGTATAGACTTAGAGCCATGAACCAGACCTATTTTATTTCTACCATAGCATATGGCACCAACTGAGTTGAAAGAGCTAAAAGAGAAACTAAAAGAGTTGCTTTGTAAAGGGTTCATTTGCCCAAGTGTCTGTTAAGCAGAAGGATGGGAGTATGCGAATGTTCATTGACTGCCGCCAGTTGAACAAAGTCACCCTCCAAAATAAATATCCCCTTCTCTGGATAGATAAACTGTTTGATTAGCTTCAGGGTGCGTCTATGTTTTCAAAAATTGACTTGAGGTCAGGTTATCAGTAATTAAAGATTCATGCCGAGGACATTCCGAAAACGGCTTTTTAGAACAGGTATGGGCACTATGATTTTTTTGTTATGTCATTTGGACTTACTAATGCTCCAACTTGTTATACCCCATAAATTCTTCACATTTAGATGGCCTATTCGCATGTTGGTTAAGAGTTTTAGAATGCCATACGTGCTAGAAAAAGGGCCCGGGGAGAGACTGGACAAGCGCCAAGTCGGAGTATCGCAAGGAAAATGCGACTTATAAATCGCATTCGACAAATGCGACTTAAAGGCCCCAAGTATATAAAGCCTTTCCACTTTGTTTTAAATCATTTCCCATCCTTTAATTTCCAGTAAGCGACCAAAAACAGAGGAAGACGAGGATTCCATACAAATATTTGTCTGATTACACCATCAAATGCAGTCCAAACTCAAATTAACTTCGGGTAGCGAAGTATAAAGCTGGAAGGAGAATTCCTACGGAGTTAGTTTCGTAAAATTTAGCCAGCGAATTGTCGTCCTACCGAGCTAAGGTAAGTGGAATTGCTCCAAATTAGTGTCAATATATTCCTAGCCCTAAAGTGAGTATTTCTCCCTTCTGGACTTCAGAGAAATAACGAGTTTTCGGCTATTTTTTGATAAGTCAAAGTTTGGGAAGTATATATATTCAAAGTAGTGTTTTCTTCCAGAATATTGATGAATTTAGTTTTATTTGCTATAAATATGAATGCAGTTGGAAGAAATAGCTGGATATTGGCCGAGTTACGCCAGTTAGTCAAGAAGTCAGCAACTGAGGTATGTAAAGCCAGTTTCTTCGGCAAGATAGTAATTCTAGTATAGTAAAGTAGAATAAATTGCAGAAGAACATTTCAAAGCCGAGTATTATGCCTAGTGTGAATTTAGTAAGCATGCTTGAATAATTACTATGTCATATTCAGAATAAAAGTCAGTAAATTAGTATAGACAGCGAGATATTATTCCAGACTAGGTATAACTCAGTATCAGATTTAGTATAATTCAGCATGGGATTTAGAATAGAATATCAGAACATGGACAGTATTATCCGATTTAATATATATGTTATATGTGATTATTGTTGTTTGTAGAGACCTGGTTGTTCTATGTTGGGCACCCTTAGAGCTTCCTTGCCGCCCCAGGGTTAATAGTTATGTCGACTCGCACGCCAGAGGGTGAGGATACGTCACTCCAAGGAGTGGCACGCTATATGCCAGAGGATGAATATGGGAGGCAGCATTCCCCATAGCAGGCTGATTTGCATTATAGCACACCCCCGTCGAGTGCTTGCGCCTGGGGTACAGATTAGGATTACAGATACAGATCTCAGATCACAGTTTAAAGGAGTCCTCCGGACTCAGATACAACTATAGTCAGGGGCCTAGAGAGCCCAAGTTGCATACCCAGGGGGCCGACGGGATGCTCGTAGTTACTAGGTGAGTGGTGTGAATAGTTACTAGGTGGATGGCGACCTGGGTAGGGGTATATAGATTACATGTTGATTGGTACCTTCCGGCTTATGGGGGCTGGTACAGGTTCTTGTATGCTATATGTGTTATTTATTAAATTGATAGATAGCAGGACGCTGCACTAAAAGGTATGATTCTCACCTTCTCTCCAGTACAGTTAAGCTCATTTCAGATTCTGCTATCCCAGGCAGTCTTAGCCATCTCCTATACTTCAGTAACTATCAGTATTACTGTTTATCTTCAGTTATGTTCTAGTTATTGCTTTGCATACTCGGTACTTATGGTACTGACGCCCGTTTGGGGGCGCTGCATTACTTGCCTGTAGGTACTCATAGACGAGGAGTCGATCCCTCGTAATTCTAGCCAGCACAAAGAGTCATCAACTCCTGTCATCTGGAGCTTGACAGCTAGAGGTTTATTTCTCTTTTTGTTATACAGTACGGGTAGGCCGGGGCCTTGTCCCAACCATCTTATTATCATTCTTAGAGGCTTGCAGTTTGTATATTCTCTGTGGTATGTCGTACCGGTCGTGTGAGGCCGTGTGTATGTTTTAGTTTGTTTATTATGGACGTGTGGGGCCGTGTATAGTTGATAGTTGGTGACCTTGTCAGTCACAGAGCAGTTTAGCATTTAGTTCAGCTTTTCAGTGAAACTAGTCAGCATGGTGGCTTTGTCGGCCTGCATAGGTTCCTTTATACTCCTGTGGTTCTGGTCAGCTATTGTTTTCTTACAGGAGGCTACAGGCCTAGTCGGCCGGAGGCTGTATTTACAGTCGTTATATAGCTCGTTGGTTCCATAAATTCAGGGTTAGAGCCATCCTGGCACCAGAAGTGCTTACACTCAGTAGTCCAGCAGTCCAAGTCTTAGTAGGGCACCAGGTGCCAGTCATGCCTCCCAACGCCAGGAGTGACAAACATGGTATCAGAGCAGGTTGTATCCCAGGGAGTCTGCAAGCCGTGTTAAGTAGAGTCTTGTCTATGTATGTGTTGTGCACCACATACCATAGGCAGGAGGCTGGAAGGCATGATAGGATGGTTACTCTTTCTTCATATTCAGTCGGGCTATAGAGCAGTACAGTATAGGGTTGAGTCCCTAAAGCTTATCATACTCTTTGTTTATAGATAAAATGGCAGACCAGCGACATCCTGTCACAGGTAGAAGATTGGATACCGCAGCAGGAGAAGGCACTAGCAGGATGCCTCAGCCTCATTTAGAATCAGCCCGATCTGAGGGCGATACAGAGGCATCATCTCGACCTTCACAGCAGTCTCCACCCTACCAGGAGCCACTCGGGATGACATTACCTCCGACAGTTCCTGTACCTACACCATCCGACAAAGAAATTCGAAGTGCAGTAGTTATGTTGGCACAAATGATGGCTACTCAGCGCCAGTCAGTGCCACCCATAATAGCAGAATCATTAGGTGGGCCTGGCAGTTCAAGGGTCTGGAGAATTTTTGTCACTAGGTCCCCCGCAGTTCACAGGGTCGGATCAGGCAGAGGACCCCCAGGACTTCCTGGATCAGATGCAGAGAATCTTCCGAGTCATGAATGTGACATCTACATAGTCGATTGAGTTAGCGGTATTCTAGCTGCGGGATATTGTTGTGTTGTGGTACGAGAGTTGGGAAAGGTCTCAAGGCAGAGATGTTGCCCCTCCAACCTGGTCCAGCTTTTCAGAGGCTTTCCTGGACCGTTATCTGCCACGAGAAATCCGACAGGCCCGGATGGACCAGTTTTTGCACTTGGAGCAGGGGGTGAGAAGTGTACGGGAGTACGCCCTGCAGTTCGATTCCTTGGCCCGCTATGCTCCAGCCTTTGTGGACACCATGCCATCTAGAGTCCACCGGTTTATTATGGTTCTGAACGTAGAATATATTGAGGCATGGATGGAAGCTACGCTGCAGGAAGATATGGATATTGCTCGTGTGCAGGCCTTTGCACAGACTATTGAGGGCCTTAGACAGCGGCAACAGGATAGCAGATGAATAAATCAGGAACAGCGCCGCAGGGATAGATCAGGTGACATACAGGGGGAGATTTGGAGAGGGCCTAGGCCACGGTTGTCAGATAAGCCACCTAGACCCCCGCCTCCATCACAACATCAGAGGGGTAGATTTGGTCGCCAGGGATAGACAAAGCCCTGCGGGAGTTCTCGAATGGTAGATTCACCCCAGCAGAGGACGGCAGAGCAGAGCAAGTATACACCCCCACCTTGCCCTATTTGCAGCCGACCCCACACTAGAGCTTGCAAATATTGCTCCACAGGGTGTTATATATGCGGGCAGGAGTGTCATGTGATGAGAGACTATCCAGCCAGGGGTCAGGGTAACCGAGATAGACAGGACATGGCGTCAGCAGGGCTGCGAGCTCCAGCAGCCTCGGCAGGGCGTAGGCCCTCAGTCCCAGTAGGCAGGGGCCGAGGCAGATTAGGGGCCTCGAGTTTAGGTACGGGCCCAAGCCCTACCTATGCATTACCAGGGAGGCAGGACTTAGAGGCGTCTCCAGATGTGGTAACAGGTATGATGACTATTTTCCCTCACCCTTCTTATGTATTGATTGATCCAGGATCTACCTTGTCCTACGTTACCCCATTTGTGGATAAAAAGTTCAGTGTTGTACCAGTGTTGCTTCAGCAACCCTTTTCAGTATCTACACCCGTGGTGACTTTATCATAGCCAGAAGGGTTTATCGAGGGTGTACGGTAGAGGTTGCTCATCGTCAGACCACAGTAGATCTGGTAGAATTAGAGATGATTGATTTCGATGCCATTATGGGTATGGATTGGTTAATGTCGTGCTATCCCAATGTAGAATGCTAGACCAAGACGGTCTGATTCGACTTTCCCGGGGAGGCAGTACGAGAGTGGAAGGGTAGTACAGCTACGCCAAAAGGTAGGTTTATTTCCTACCTTCAGGCAAGGAAGTTGATAGCTAAGGGATGCATTTGCCACATAGTCAGAGTCCAGGATGTGTGGGTAGAGCCTCCGACTCTCTAGTCTGTTCCAGTGGTTAATGAATTCCCCAACGTTTTCCCAGATGAGCTACCTGGTATTCCCCAGAAAGAGAAATAGATTTGCAATTGATTTTCTACCAGGACCTTAGCCCATATCGATCCTTCCGTATCGTATGGCTCCTACTGAACTTAGAGAACCAAAGGAGCAGCTGAAGGATCTGCTAGATAAGGGTTTTTTAGGCCGAGTACTTCACCTTGGGGTGTGCTAGTTCTGTCTGTGTGAAAGAAGGACGGCTCCCTCTGCATGTGTATAGACTACCGGCAGTTGAACAAGGCTACAGTCAAGAATAAGTATCTGCTTCCCAGAATAGATGATTTGTTTGATCAGTTACAGAGGCCAGATATTTCTCCAAGATTGACTTACGGTCCGATATCATCAGGTTCGAGTTTGTGAAAGGGACATTCCGAAGACTGCCTTCAGGACCAGATACGGCCATTTTGAATTCCTAGTCATGTCCTTTGGGCTGACGAATGCTCCTGCAGTATTCATGGACCTGATGAACAACATCTTTAGACCATACCTGGACCTGTTCATTATAGTGTTTATTTATGATATTCTAGTGTATTCTCGCTCAGAGGCAGACCACCAGGATGATTTGCGGACAGTGCTCCAGATTCTCAGGGACCGTCAGCTGTACGCCAAGTTCTCTAAATGTGAATTTTGGCTTAACTCAGTAGCCTTCTTGGGGCATATCGTGTCGGATGCTGGTATACAAGTAGACACACAGAAAATAGAAGCAGTAAAAACATGGCCCAAACCTACCACTCCGACCGAAGTACCCAGTTTTCTGGGATTAGCAGGGTACTACATAAGATTTATTGAGGGATTCTCCACCATAGCGGCACCTCTGACAAAGCTGACGCAAAAAGTAGTAAAGTTTCAGTGGACAGAGGCATGTGAGCAGAGTTTCCAGGAATTGAAAGACAGATTGACCTCCGTCCTAGTGTTAGCATTGCCATAAGGTACAAAGGTTTATGCAGTTTATTGTGACGCTTCGGGTATTAGGTTAGGATGTGTATTGATGCAGCATGGTAAAGTAATTGCTTATGCTTCCAGACAGCTAAGGAAACACGAAAAGAATTATCCTACCCATGACCTGGAACTAGCCACAGTGATCCACGCCCTAAAGATATGGAGACATTATTTGTATGGCATCCATGTGGATATTTTCACTGATCATAAAAGCCTATAGTATATCTTCACCCAGAGAGAGTTGAATTTGCGACAGCGTCACTGGTTGGAGTTGTTGAAAGATTATGATGTAAATATTCTGTATCACCCAGGAAGAGCCAACGTAGTAGCAGATGCCCTTAGCCTTAAGTCCATGGGGAGTTTGCCGTACTTGTAGCCTGAGATGCGGGAATTGGCCCGAGAAATACACCAATTAGCTAATTTAGCCGTTTGTGTAGCAGAAACAAAGGACAACGGAGCTGTAACTCAGAACACCGTAGTGTTGTCATTAGTTGTGGAGGTAAAGGAACGGCAGTATGAAGATCCTGACCTGTTTCAGCTTAAAGACAGAGTTCAGCAGGGAAAAGCGCCAGATGTTCAGGTAACTGAGGGTGAAGTGTTGCGATGTAAGGGCCGCCTTTGTGTTCCAGACGTTGCAGGGCTTCGCCAGCAGATTATGGGAGGTACATTACGCCCGCTATTCTCTCCATTCAGGCATAATGAAAATGTACCACGATATCAAAGAAATCTACTGGTGGCCAGGTATGAAGAGGAAAATAGAAGAATTCGTAGCCCAGTGTCCTAACTGCCAGCAAGTAAAAGCTGAACACTAGAAACCAGGCGGATTGACTCAAGAAATAGCTATGCCTCTTTAGAAGTGGGAAGTAGTAAATATGGATTTTGTAGCAGGATTACCCCATACCAGGCATAGAAATGACTCGATTTTGGTAATTGTTGACAGACTGAAAAAATTAGCCCATTTTCTGCCAGTAAGGGCTACTTTCTCTGTCGAAGATTATGCTGAGTTGTATATCAGAGAAATAGTCAGACTGCACAGTGTTCCAGTGTCCATTATCTCTGACTGAGGGGCACAATTTACAGCCAAATTTTGGAAATCATTTCATAGAGGCATGGGAACACAGATTAATCTGAGCACAACTTTTCATCCTCAGACAGATGGGAAGGCAGAACGCATTATTCAAATGCTTGAGGATATGTTGCGATTGTGTGTGTTGGACTTTGGAGGTAGCTGGGATGAGCACTTACCACTTATTGAGTTCGCTTATAATAACAGTTACCATTCAGCTATCCAGATGGCGCCTTATGAGGCATTGTATGGGCAAAAGTGCAGATCGCCAGTTGGCTGGTTTGAAGTAGGAGAGTCAGCACTGATTGGGCCGGATATTATTCATCAGTCAGAGGAAAAAGTAAAGCTTATTAGAGAACGCCTACTGACTGCTTAAAGCCTCCAGAAATCGTATGCTGATGTGCGACGCAGAGACTTGGAATTTAATGTGAATGACTGGGTATTCTTGAAAGTTTCTCCAATGAAAGGGGTGATGAGATTCAGAAAGAAAGGCAAGCTCAGCCCGAGATTTGTTGGGCCTTATCAGATTCGCCAAAGAATAGGCCAAGTTGCATACGAGTTGAACTTACCTCCAGAGTTAGAGTTTGTTCATCCAGTTTTCCACGTGTCCATGCTGAGGAAGTATATAGGAGAACCCTCCAGAGTTGTCCCAGTTCAGGATGTCCAGGTTACGGAGGAGCTGGCTTATGAAAAGGTTCCAGTAGCCACACTAGACCGGCAGATTCGCAGATTAAGAACTAAAGATGTTGCTTCTGTCAAGGTATTATGGTGTAACAGAAACCGAGAGGAAATGACTTGAAAAGCAGAGGAAGATATGAAAGTCAGATATTCTCAGTTATTTCAGACTTAATCAGCCAGAGGTACGTTAGTATTGTTGTTTTATGAGTTGCCTTATATTTATGTGTATAAATGAAATAGTTGACTCTAGTCTATTGTGTGATGAATACTATAGTATTGTGTGGAATACTTGTATTGGACTTTTCTATGTTTCAAGATTTTTGAGGTAGTCCATATTACAGGGGAAACTCTGCCAAAAGTTTTCGAGAATAATTCGAGTAAGTTGAGATTCCTGTGAGCAGGAGTTTACATTCGAGGACGAACGTTCGTAGGGGGGGGATGTTACACCCCGTAAATTCTTTACATTTAGATGACCTATTTGCATGTTGGTTGTTGTTTTAGAATGCCATACGTGCTATAAAAAGGGCCCGAGGAGAGACCGGACAAGCGCCAAGTCCGAGTGTCGCAAGGCAAATGCGACTTATAAATCGCATTCGACAAATGCGACTTAAAGGCCCCAAGTATATAAAGCCTTTCCACTTTGTTTTATATCATATTCCATCTTTCAATTTCCAGTAAGCGACCAAAAACAGAGGAAGACGAGGATTCCATACAAATATTCGTCCAATTACGCCGTCAAACGCAGTCCAAACTCAAATTAACTTCGGGTAGCGAAGTATAAAGCTGCAGGGAGCATTCCTACGGAGTTAGTTTCGTGAAATTCGGCCGGTGAATCATCGTCCTACTAAGCTAAGGTAAGTGGAATTGCTCCAAATTAGTGTCAACATACTCCTAGCCCTAAAATGAGTATTTCTCTCTTCTGGACTTCCGAGAAATAGCAAGTTTTCGGCTGTTTTTCGATAAGTCAATGTTTGGGTAGTATATATATATAAAGTAGTGTTTTCTTCCAGAATATTGATGAATTTAGTTTTATTTGCTATGAATATGAATGCAGTTGGAAGAAATAGCTGGATATTGACCAACTTACACCAGTTAGTCAAGAAGTCGGCAACTGAGGTATGTAAAGCCAGTTTCTTTAGCAAAATAGTAATTCTAGTATAGTAAAATAGAATAAATTCCATAAGAACATTTCAAAGCCGAGTATTATGCCCAGTGTGAATTCAGTAAGCATGCTTAAATTATTATTATGTCATATTTAGAATAAAAATCAGTAAATTAGTATCAGACAGCGAGATCTTATTCCAGACTCAGTATAATTCAGTATCAGATTCAGTATAATTCAGTAAGGGATTCAGAATAGAATATCAGAACATGGATAGTATTATCATATTTAATACATATGTTATATGTGATTATTGTTGTTTGTAGAGACCTGATTGTTCTATGTTGGGCACCCTTAGAGCTTCCTTGCCGCCCCAGGGTTAATAGCCGTGTCGACTCTCCCGCCAGAGGGTGAGGATACGTCACTCCAAGGAGTGGCATGCCGTCCGCCAGAGGACAAAGATGGGAGGCAGTATTCCCCATAACAGGCTGATTTGCATTATAGCACACCCCCGTCGAGCGCTTGCGCCCGGGGTACAGATTACAAATTACAGATATAGATCTCAGATCATAGTTTACAGGAGTACTCCGGACTCAGATACAGCTATAGTAAGGGGCCTAGAGAGCCCAAGTTGCATACCCAAGGGGCCGGCGGGATGCTCGTCGTTACTAGGTGAGTGGTGTGAATAGTTACTAGGTGGATGGCGACCTGGGTAGGGGTATATAGATTGCATGTTGATTGGTACCTTCCGGCTTATGGGGGCTGGTATAGGTTCTTGTATGCTATATATGTTATTTATTAAATTGATAGATAGAAGGACGCTGCACTGACAGGTATGATTCTCACCTTCTCTCCAGTACAGTTAAGCTTATTTCAGATTCTTCTATCCCAGGCAGTCTTAGCCATCTCCTATACTTCAGTAATTATCAGTATTGCTATTTATCTTCAGTTATGTTCTATTTATTTTTTTGCATACTCGGTACTTGTGGTACTGACGCCCGTTTGGGGGCGCTGCATTACTTGCCTGCAGGTACTCATAGATGAGGAGCCGATCCCTCATAATTCCTGCCAGCACACAGAGTCATCAGCTCCTGTCATCCAGAGCTTGACAGCTAGAGGTTTATTTCTCTTTTTGTTGTACAGTACGGGTAGGCCGGGGCCCTATCCTGACCATCTTATTATTATTCTTAGAGGCTTGTAGATTGTATATTTCCTGTGGTTAGTCGTACCGGTCGCGTGAGGCCGTGTGTATGTTTTAGTTTGTTTATGATGGCCGTGTGGGGCCTTGTATAGTTGATAGTTGGTGATCTTATCGGTCACAAAGCATTTTAGCATTTAGTTCAGCTTTTCAGTGAAACTAGTTAGTATGGTGGCCTTGTCGGCCTGCATAGGTTCCTTTATACTTCTGTGGTTCTGGTCAGCTATTGTTTTCTTACAAGAGGCTATAGGCCTAGTCGGCCGGAGGCTGTATTTACAATTATTATATAGCCCGTTGGTTCCGTGAATCCAGGGTTAGAGCCAGCCTGGCACCAGAAGTGCTTAGGCTCGGTAATCCAGCAGTCCAGGTATTAGTAGGGCACCAGGTGCCAGTCATGCCTCCCAAGGTGTGGCGTGACACAACTGCTTTTATGAATCTGATAAAATGAGATTTTTAAGACTTACTTGGATTAATTAGTAATTATCTTTATTGGTGACATCCTGGTGTATTCAAAGAGTAAGCAGGAACATAAGGATCATCTGAGGATTGTCTTGGTGTTGTTGAAGGAGAAACAGGTATATGCAAAGTTTTCTAAGTGTGAGTTTTGGCTGGCATTTATATCTTTTTTGGGACATATGGTCTTAAAGGAAGGGATTATGATGAAGCCGCAGAAGGTAGAGGCAATCACGAATTGGGCTAGGCCCATATCAGTGATAAAAGTTCATAGTTTTGTGGGATTAGGTAGATACGATCGACGGTTTTTAAAGGGTTTCACTGCTATTACATCTTGGTTTACCCGTTTGCTTAGAAGGATGTATCGTTTCAATGGTCGGACAAATGCGAGGAGAGCTTTCAAAAGCTTAAGACCATATGACTACAACCTCTATCCTAGTTTGTCAGCGGAGGGTATGGATTTTCTTATTTATTATGATGCCTCACGATCTTGTTATCATGTTGTTTTGATGCAAAATAAACAGATCATTTCGTACACTTCCAAGAAGTTGAAGGTGCATTAGAAGAATTACCCTATGCATGACTTGGAATTGGCAGCATTAGTGTTTGCTTTGAAATTTTGGAGACACTATCTTTATGGTGTCCGTTGTGAAGTTTTCACTGGCCACCATAGTTTGCTGCATATGTTCACTCAGAGGGATTTTAACCTAAGACAATGAAGATTGATGGAGCTTTTCAAGGACTATGATGTCACAATCCTATATCATCCAGGTAAATTCAACCTATAAGTATGGGTAGCTTGGCTTGCTTAAAGGCTACCAAGCATCTGATGGCAAGGGAAGTTCAGACATTGGCCAACAGCTTCGTGAGACTTACAATGTCAGAATTGGGTGGAGTATTGGCTGGTATGGAGGAAAGGTCCTTGTTCTTAGAGCAGATTAGGTCCAGACGTTTCAAGAGGCTAAACGAAGCAAGATTTGTGATAAGATTTTGCAAGGAGACGCAAAGAAGGCAGTGACCAATGATGAAGGTTTCTTGGGAATAAAGGGGTATGTATGTGTTCCACGAGTTGAGGATTGTATTAAAACCATGTTGTCAGAGGCTCACAGTGTGAGGTATTCAATACATCCTGGTGCTACCAAGATGTACCTCGATTTGAGACAATGTTATTGGTGGAAAAGGATGAAGTGGGATATTATGAAACATGTCGCCTAGTACTTAAATTGCCAGCAGGCAAAGTATGAGCACCAAAGACCTGGAGGAGTACTTCAGAGGATGCTCATTCAAAAATGAAAGTGGGAGAGAATAGAGATAGACTTTGTGGTTAGTCTTTAAAAGTCCTTGGTAAAATTTGACTCAATTCGGGTCATTGTTGACAGATTAAGTCTGCCCATTTTGTGCCAATGTAGGTTACTTACAATGTAGAAAAGTTGGTCAAGCTGTACATCAGAGAAGTGGTTTAATTTCATGGAGTTCCGATCTTGATCATCTTAGACAGAGGTACGTAGTTTACTTCTAACAGTTGGAGAACCTTGCAACCTGAACTAGGTACTAGACTGGACTTGATGTTACATCCTGTATAATTTGAGAAATAAATTCATACTTTTGAGGTAAGAGTAAGGGTGCTTAATATGTTAAGAAGGAAGTTTTATGAGGTATTTGATTCAATCTATTATCATATTTAACATTGGTCATCGATCAAGTTGTAGAATGAAATTCGGAAAAAGTTCACAAATTTCTTTCTTGAAATTTTCTGAGATTGGGTCAAATGTCGTGAAGCTTTTATTCCAATTTATAAAGATTTAGTGGGCTTACGACATATCAAATTAAAGGTGTATGATTCTAGTTCAAATTCATTAAACCATTCATCAATAAGACTTCAGATTAGAAAGATATTTGTGTTTTTGCGATACCGCGCAAGCAGACATGTCAAAAATGGCTAGGCGACGGAAGACTATATAAGTCCATTTGATCAATTATTTCAACATCCAATTTTCATTTCTAGAAATTTTCATGATGGAAAAACTCTCTCAAGGCCTTTCTATGGTATTCTAAGGGTTTGGAGGTTAGAAAGCTTAAGTCAAGTGAGTTATGGTGTCAGAAAGCTAGAATCCATCGTATAACTTGTGTAACGGTGTTGTTTTTGATCTTTTTGCTGCTTTTTCAAGTTTCTTTCTTGGTAATATTTCATCCATGTTGATTATTAGTGTTCTAAGTTTGGTTTTGATGTTGTTGGTGATGGTAGGCTTTCACCCTAGCTTTCTTACCATAGAATTCTTAAAGAACTAGCCGGTAAACATTATTTCGTGTTGTTTCTCTTGTCGGTTTCTTGTAGATATTTGTTGCTGGTTGTTTAGCTGCTCATATGTATTGATGAGCTTAAGGAGAAGAAGTTCAGTTTTCTATCCTTCACTGAATTTCAAGGTATGGTTAAGCCGTTTCTTCCCTTTTTCGACATGATTTCATTAAGGTTTGAGCTAGTATTATTGTCGGGAATATGGACTACATTGTGAGTCTTGAAAACATGTTGGTATAATCTCAGTTGAGCTATTGGTTGTGTATTATATGTGTATATATATTTTCATAAGGTTTGGTTAGACTCGTGTGTTGGTTGGCACGTCGTCGAGTCGAACAACTCATAGAATCAATTTGTGTCACGTGTCAACCGACGTTAGTTGTAAGTCGGTTGGGGGATGCCTAAGACCTTTATATGTGAATGTTGATTGTGAATTTTGTGATTGTGTGATGGTGTGTGTGTGTGTCCCCTTGAGATTCGTGGATACCCAATACTGAGAGTAGGTCTGGCCGTGGGGTTGAGTCGAAGGGGTGAACAATTGGCTTATGGTCGAGTTGCATTTGCCTCACATAGGTCCATTTTGAGACATGCAAGACCTATGTGGAGGTACATGCCTCCATAGCATTGTATATGTCTATTCTGAGCCTTCCTAGGATTGCGATTGTGTTCCCGAATGGAGTGAGCTCCGATAATTGTGTACAGCCGAGAGAGGGTCTGACAGTGCTTGATTGTTGATATTGTTTGATATGATTATCATTGCATTATTGATTAATAGTATGTTATGGTTTGAGGTCGACCATATGCCACAGGTAAGTGGGTTGTCGGGTGGGTTAATGAGGTTATCGTTCTATCTCCTATTAGTTATTTATCGACTTTAGACTTTTATCTTATTGTCTCCTTTCATGAACGGTACATTTTGTACTAACTCCCTAGTTGGAGTGCTACATTTATGCCAGCAGGTCTTGATTGCCGGTTAATCGAGGTCCCAATGCTTGAGCAGAGGTCCAACTAACGTCGGTATGCTCCAGTTTGATTAGAGATGCCCTTTTGATTTTTGAATACATATTCAGTAGGTTGGGGCCTTGTCCCGATCAGTATGGACTTTTTAAGTCATTATAGGCTCATAGACATGACTTGATGGGTTCAACAGTGGTGGTTACCCTTGTTTATCTCTTTTGGTTTATTGGTAGGCCTAGTGGGCCATTGTTTATTATTATTTTGTTGCCTATGTCTTTTATACGCGTCTTGTAGGATGTGGAGTTTTCAAGCCTTAACATTTTAGGCCTATGTTTTATATTTGGTCACTCTGTGTGCTTATATCAGGGGTGGCACCAGGTTCTGGACACGCCTCTTCCAGTTGTGTAACACCCCAAAACTTTCCTAGACCAAACTCAGACACTTTAAGAAAAATTCAAAAAGAAACCAAAAAAGTTTGCCTTAGACGACTCACACAACGGGCCATGGTTAGTACCAACGGACCGTTGTATGAGCTGTTAATGCTCAGCTGACCCCTCCCTTCGAGAAACAACGGGCGGAAAAGACGGCCCGTGGAAGCTTCCAACGAGCCATTGTTCGCACTCGTTGTCAGATATAGTGGCCAGGACGGGAGGACAGAACGGACCGTTGGATCGTTCAATGGGCCGTTATATCTTCCGTTGTCTGGAGGCCCAATTTCCCTACCCATTTCAATGAGAGGTACCAACGACCCATTGGTACATCCAATGAGTCATTGTAACCTCCCGTGGTTTCAGTCCAGTAAGTCTAGCTTCAGAAACCAGAACCAACCGCAGCTTTCAACAAGCCATTGTTCGAACCAATGACCCGTCCTGAGATCCATTGTTCAGGGTCGGGTAGTTTTCAGTTCTTTCTACCAGGTTTTTTTTAGTATTTTCCCAACTTTTTAAACTTAAAACCAAGTCTTTTTGGGTTTGTATAGGAGAGAATTAAAGGGTTAGAACAACCCTTTCCATTCATTCCTCTCAATTCCCTCAAGAACAAAATGTAAGAACTTCTCTGAAAGCATAGAGTAGGAGACAGGGTTTTGGTATTCTTCTCAGTTTTTCTCAGGGATTTTCACCAGGGTTTCTTCTACAGGTATGTGGGAATTCAGCAAGGAGATTGTTCTCCCCTTGCATCCCCCCAAAACTCTCTCTCTGTTCACTTTCAGTCCTAGCCCTGAGTTTGCGAATTCAAGATATTGTTATCGTTCTTTGATTAATTCATGTCGAATCCTATCCTATGTTTATTATAGCTATTTTCCTCTAGTTTGTAACTAAAATGATGCTTGTTCTAGTGAATTAGAAATTTAGCCCTAGCTCTTGCAAAATAAGAAATTTGAATCCTGTTTAAGCATTGAATTCTTGAGAATTGCTTGCATCTTTCAGAGTTAGGGCTCCTATAATAATTGTAGCTGTTAGAAATTCAGTTACATATATATTTGTCAAATTCAGTCAGAAAGTCTATATACTCTGTATTACTCAAAATAGTCAGCCTAGCCTCAGACAGATCTTAGCAAACCTCCGGGTTAACCAGAATAATGTTAGCTGATCAATTTGACTATAGAATTTCTCGAGGTGTTTATGGTGCCTCTCAGTTATCAAAATCAGACTCAGATTACAGTTTATTGGTCCATTAGGTAGTCATGACATTTCATTCATATACATGTACAGCTCTGACCAACCCCAGGACCCCAGTTCAGTTTATAGTTTATTCTTAGACGGTTACGACGCTTCAAGATAAGCAACTCTGACCAGTCTAGAACCTAATTGCAGAATCTAATCCAATAAGAATCTCAGGGTACTTTCAGTTATATGGCCCTAACTAGTCTTGGACCCCAGTTTTGATCTATCAGCCTAGTAGTTCAGTTTAGATTTTCCAATGAGAGTAGGACTTAGCATCGAATAGGTCGGGGTTCCAGCACACCAAGTTCCCGGAACTACATTGCCAGTGTAGGATACAGTATTACTTGCCTTGATTGGCCATAGACTTTTGTGATCACCCAGTTCATGCCTTATACCTTGGTAAGGTATATTGGGTCCTACTGGTGGGGTGTATACATCGGACTCCACGTCTAGCCCACGTGGTTATATGTCAGCTAGAGACTCTCCCACTAGTCAGTCCAGTTCAGTTCAGAATAGTAGCTCAGTTTGGTCCCAATTCTATTAGTTTAACTCAATGTAGTACAGTATTTCAGACTCAGAACTCTCAGACTTAGAGCATGTCTTTGACCATCAGATAGGGTCATCTTGACCATTTCATTTTACATCAGTAGTTCAGTTCAGCTTGCCTGTTAGTCATTGCATGTCATTTTAGTTCAAACTTTATATTCAGTTATGTTTTATCCCACTTACTCAGTACATTCAAAGTACTGACGCATACTTTTATGATGTATCGTTTCATGATACAGCTATAGGTTCCCCAGACTCAGCAGCGTTAGCCGCCATGATTCAGATCCTCAACTGCAGTTGAACTGTGAGTTCTCATCATTCAAGGGCCTTATTTCATTTTCTTATAGTTAGTTTACAATTTTTATTTAGACTTACAGTTAGATGGGGGCTTGTCCTAGTAACTCATCAGTTAGAAGGCTTGCAGACTATAGATGTTCAAATTTCATCTTTTAAGTTTCATCTTAAATTTCATAAAAATGCTTTTATGTTGTTACTTCAAAATTTTCGTTGTGCATGTTTTACTCATATTACCAGTGTATGATAGACTAGTGGTTGACTTGGGGTCACTTGTGACTTCAAGTACCGTGTTACATCCAGGGTGTAGTCTCGGTGCGTGACAAACTTAATATCAGAGCACTAGGTTTAGAGTATCCTCAGAATGTCTAAAAGCCGCATCGAATGAATTCCTTTTCATGGGTGTGAAGCGCACCACACTTATGTCGAGGAGGCTACAAGATGTTATTAGGAAAACTCCCTTTTGTTCATACTCCTTCTCGTGTGTTAAATTTCAATTCCAGAAATGCTCTTCTAACTCGTGCTCTATTTTGTTTCAGTGAACCATGACTCCCAAATGCGGTAATGGAAGAAGGGCCGGTAACACCAACAGACTTTCCCCACCAGTCCCGGAATCCCCTCAAGATGATTCCATATCTACCGCTGAATTCAGGGCGGCCATCCAATTGCTGACCCAAACAGTCACCAACCAGGTGAACCAGCAGGTGGTACCGATGAACACCAACGGGTCTGCAGCACCTGCAAGGGAGCGGGATTTCAGCCGAATGAACTCTCCATCATTTCAGGGGTCAAAAGTAGGGGAGGACCCCCAAGAGTTTGTGGATAAAATTAGGAAGATTACCCGTATTATAGGTGTCAACTCCTCCGAGAGTTCCAACCTGGCTGCCTACCAGCTTAAAGGGGTAGCTTAGGTCTGGTATGTTGGAAGGAGGGGCGAGAAATGGGAGTAGGACCGGTGGAGTGGGAGGAGTTCAACACAGCCTTTCTGGATAGATTTTTCCCTCGAGTGCTCAGGGAGGCCAAGATAGCAGAGTTTATGAACTTGAGGTATAGAAATAGAATAGTAGAAGAGTATGTTATGGAGTTTACCAGGCTATTAAAGTACGCTCCGGAGATGGTAGCCGAGCCAAGGGCTCGCATGTTGAAATGAACGGAGTGTTGAACTTGGTTCTTAAGGAGTGTAGAACAACAATGCTGATTAGAGACATGGATCTCTCCATTCTGATTATCTATGCCCAGTAGATTGAGGCCAAAAAGCTGAAGGATATGGAGCAAAAGAACAAACGGGCAAGGACTGGCTAGTCTGGCGGTGGTAGCCACCCACAGCAGCAGTAGAGGGCACCAACACCCAGTTCAGCTAGCGCACCTACCTTTCGGTCCCGTTAGGATCGAAGGAGTGGAGCATCTGGCTCTCTGTCTCAGAGTTTTAGTGTCGGGAACAGGTATCCAACTTGCCCTAAGTGCGGTAAAAAGAACCCGAAGAAGTGACTTCTAGGCAAAGAGGGTTGTTTTGGGTGTGGACAACTGGACACAGGCTTAGGTAGTGCCTATCAGCAAGGCGAGGGAGATCACAATCCACAATATCATCAGTCCCAGCAGGTCGACCATCTCAGCAGGCCAACACATCAGGTATAGATGGTCAGCGCCAGAATTGGTTCTATGTTCTATCTTTCCGTTAGGATCAGGAAAACTCACCTGATGTAGTTACTGATATGTTACGTCTCTTCCATATATATGTGTATGCCCTCCTAGATCCCGGAGCCACTCTTTCGTTCGTGACTCCCTATATAGCAGTCCAGTTCAACATCAGCCCAGAAGGCCTCTCAGAACCATTCTCAGTCTCCATGGGTGTGCTATATCACCCGGGAAAAGCGAATGTGGTGGTTAATGCCTTAAGTAGAGTGTCTATAGGTAGCGTGGCTCATGTAGAAGAAGGAAAAAAGGACCTAGCAAAGGAATTCACAGGCTAGCTAGGTTAGGGGTGCAGCTGGTGGTTTCAGCTTAAGGTGGGGTTGTCACGCCCTACCTTGGGAGGCATGACTGGCACCTGGTACCCTACTAGGACCTGGACCGCTAAACTAACTAAGCCTAAGAACTTCTGGAGTAAGGCTGGCTCTAACTCTGGAATCAGGAAAATGATGGGCTATATAGCGGCTGTAAATACAGTCCCTAGCCGACAAGGCCTATAACCACCTGTGAAAGTAAATAGCTAACTAGAGACAAGCAATATAGGGAATCCTATGCGGGCTGACAAGGCCACCATTATATCTAGTTATAGATGGAAAGAAAAATCAGGTGCTAAACTAAAACATGACAGACAAGGTCATCAACTAACAGCTGAACAAGGCCCCACACGGCCACCACATATAATCTCAAACACATATATGGCCCAAAACGGCCGATACATCTAACCAAAGGGGATATAATGCAATCTGCAAGCCTCTAAGAATAATAAAATGATCGGGACAGGGCCCCGGCCTATTCATACTGCACAATCAAAAGGAGAGTAAACCTATGTCTTTCAAGCTCCGGATGAAAGGAGCTGAAGGCTCTATATCGCTGACTGGGACTACGAGGGATCTGCTCCTCGTCTATGTGTACCTGCAGGCAAATAATGCAGTGCCCCAAATGAGCGTCAGTACCACAGGTACCAAGTATGTAAAGCAATAACTGAAAACAACTGAAAGTAAGTAATAAAGCTGACAGTAACTGAAGTAATAGGAAACGGACTGAAACTGAACTGAAATAGAGATCAGGGCTAACAAGCTATACTGAGAAGAGTAAGAGTCATACCTGATAATGTGGCCTTCTACTGTCTATCTATCAATAACTAAAATAAGAAAATATAAACCTTACCTGGCCCCCATAAGCCGGAAGGTGAAATCATCATAATCTATTTACCCCTACCCAGGTCATACCACATCACCTAGTAGCTATAAGCATCCTGCCGATCTCTTGGGTATGCAGCTTGGGCTCGCTGGGCCCTTGACTATAACTGTACCTGAGTCTGGAGGACTCTTGAAATCAACACCCCGGGCGCAAGTTCTCGAAGGGGGTGTATAAAGGCCAACCACGGCAAAATATGTGAAGCTGGTTCCCCATCTTCTTCCCTAGCGGACGGCATGCCGCTCCGTAGAGCGACGTATCCTCGCCCTTTGGTGGATGAGTCGACACAGCTATTAACCCTGGGGCGGTCACAGAAGCTATACAGGTAATCCAGCCCAAAACAACACAAATACAGGTCTTAACTGATAACAACAACTATACAAAATAACATATTGAACATGATATAATATTCCTAAAATACTTTAGTGGGATTCCTATTGAATTACTATACTGAAGAAACTAACTTGCCGAAAGAAACTGCCTTTATATACCTCAACTGCCAGTTTACCGGTTAACTGGTGAGGTTCGGCTGGTATTCAGCTATTCTCCCCAACTATAATCATATTCACGAAAGAATAGGACTAACTTCATTACTATACTGGAAGAAAATGATACTTGATATATATCTATTGACTATTCTTCAACTTATCGAAGAACGGTCGAAAACTCATAATTTCTCGGGAATCTAGAAGGGAGAAATACTCACTTTAGGCCTAGGAGTGTATTAACACTAGTTTGGAGCAATTTCAATCATTTTGACTTGGCAGGACGACGATTTGCCGAGCAGATTTAGCGAAACTAACTCCGTAGGAATGCTCCCTGCAGCTTTATACTTTAATACCCGAAGTTAATTTAACTTTGGACAACGTTTGACGACGTAATCGAATGGAAATTTATTCAAACCCTTCGCCCTCTCTGTTTTCTGGCCGTGTACTTATGAAAATAACATGAAAATGAAGAGTGAGGCCTTTATATACTTGAAGCCAGCTGCATAGCAACATGGCACGCTGGCCATCGCGCCAATTTGGCTCCGTACCACACTGGCCATCGCGAAGGAGGTGCCATGTTGCCCCTATGGGCAGCACGGTTCGGCCTCCTCTTGCGAAAATCTAACTTGGTACTCATTTGGCCTTTCCCCAGGCCCTTTCCTCGCACGTATGGCATTCTAAAACTCTCAACCAACATGCGAATAGGCCAAATAAGTGCTAGAAACTTAGGGGTGTAACAGGGGTGGTAATTAAAAATGGGACATATTCATCCTTCGTAGTTGAAGTTAAGTCTAGACAAGATGAAGATCCAATTCTACTTAAACTTAAAGAAGCAGTTCTCAGAGAGGAGGTTGAGGCTTTCTCCAAAGGAGGAGATGGCATGCTCTTTTACCAAGGAAGGTTGTGTGTACCAAATGTTGGTGAGTTGAGATAGTAGATACTGGTTGAGTTACATAGCTTGAGATACTCCAGTCACACTTGTGCTACAAAAATGTACCGCAATCTACGGGATATCTACTGGTGGAACAACATGAAAAGAGACATTGCTGAATTTGTAGCCAAGTGCCCGAACGACCAGCAAGTTAAGGTAGAACACCAGAGACTAGGAGGTATGACTCAGGATATCAGTATACCCACATGGAAGTGGGAAAAAGTAAACATGGACTTCATTACGGGTCTACCTCAAACTCGTCGGCAACATGATTCAATCTGGGAGATAGTAGACCGGATAACTAAGTCAGCACATTTCCTCCCAGTCAAAACCACAGGTTCAGCTGAGGACTATTCTAGGATTTATATCCAGGAACTGGTTAGACTTCATGTCACCTCTCACATCTGGAAGTCTTTTCAAAAAGGACTGGGTACCCAGGTCAAGCTCAACACAACCTTTCACCCGTAGATCGATTGACAAGCTGAGCGAACCATTCAGACCCTAGAAGATATGTTGAGGGCTTGCATAATCGATTTCAAGGGCATTTGGGATGACCACTTGCCTCTCATCGAGTTCGCGTACAGCAACAGCTACCACTCTCGCATTCAGATGGCCCCATTTGAGGTATTATATGGTAGGAGGTGTAGATCTCCTATAGGATGGTTTGAGGTTGGTGAAGTTACTCTTATAGGGCCAGACTCAATTCACGAGGCGATGCATAAAGTTCAACTTATCCGAGAAAGATTGAAAATAGCTCAGAGTCGTCAGAAATCGTATGCCGATGTAAGGAGAAGAGAATTAGAGTTTGCAGTTGATGATTGGGTTTATTTGAGAATATCATCCATGAAAGGGGTGATGAGATTTGGGAAGAAGGAAAAGCTCAGTCCATGATATATGGGACCTACAGGATTCTGAGACGGATTGGCCAGGTAGCTTACGAGTTGGAGTTACCTTCATAGTTAGTAGTCGTGCACCCAATCTTTCATGTGTCGCTCCTGGAAAAGTGCGTTGGTGATCCAACTTCAGTGGTGCCATTGGACAATGTGGAGATAAAGTATAGTCTCTCTTCTGAAGAAGTTCTAGTTTAGATCCTTGACCGTCAGATTTGTAAGCTGAGAAACAAAGAAATCGCTTCGGTGAAAGTGTTATGGAGGAATCAGCTAGTTGAGGTAGCCACATGGGAAGCAGAAGCAGACATGATGGCCAAATATCCTCACTTGTTCTTCCTAGTTAAGATCTAGTACCAAGTACTAAATCTTTCTCAATATTCTGTTCAGTTCCATACACATTACCTCTATTTAGATTCTCAGTGTATATTGTAGTTGCACTAGCTCTAATAGTGCGGTTAAATCAGTTTGGACTTAGTTACTCCTCCAGAAATTAATTCACAGTCTTAGTTTGGGAATTTTAGCTCCTTTCCAAGTTTTAGCCTTCATTCGAGGATGAATGATTCCAAGGGGGCGATATTGTAACACCCTAAAACTTTCCTAGACCAGACTTAGACACTTTAAGAAAAATCCAGAAAGAAAACAAGAAAAGTTCGCCTCAGACGACTCACACAATAGGCCGTGGTTAGTACCAAAGGACCGTTGTATGAGCCATTAATGCTCAGCCGACCCCTCCCTCTGAGAAACAACGGGTGGAACAAACCGCCTGTCGAAGCTTTCCACAAGCCGTTGTTCACACTCGTTGTCAAAAGCAGTGGCCAAGACAGGAGGACAGAATGGACCATTGGATCGTTCAACAAGTTGTTGTATCTTCCGTTGTCTAGAGGCCCAATTTCCCTACCCATTTCAACAAGAGGTACAAATGACCCATTGATACATCCAACGAGTCATTGTAACCTCCCATGATTTTAGTGCAGTAAGTCCTTCTTCAAAAACCAGAACCAACGATAGCTTTCAACGGGCCGTTGTTTGAACCAATGACCCGTCTTGAGATCCGTTGTTCAGGATCGGGCAGTTTTTAGTTCTTTCTTCCAGGGGTATTTTAATATTTTCCTAGCTTTTTAAACTTGAAACCACGTCGTTTTGGGTTTGTATAGAAGGGAATTAAAGAGGTAGAATGACCCTTCCCGTTCATTCCTCTCAACTCCCTCAAGAACAAAACGTAAGAACTTCTCTGAATGCACAAAGCAGGAGCAAGGGTTTGGTATTCTTCTTAGTTTTTCACAGGGATATTCATTAGGGTTTCTTCTACAGGTATGTGGGAATTCAGCAAGGAGATTGTTCTCCCCTTGCGTCCCCCAAAACACTCTCTTTATTCACTTTCAGTCCTAGCCCTGAGTTTGCGAATTGAAGATAATAGTATCATTCTTTGATTAATTGATGTGGAATCCTATCCTATGTTTGTTGCAGCTATTTTCCTCTAGTTTGTAACTAAAATTATGCTTGTTCTAGTGAATTAGAAATTTATCCCTACCTCTTGAGATATCAGAAATTTGAATCCTATTTAAGCATTGAATTCTTGAGAATTGCTTGCATCTTTCAGAGTTAAGGGCTCCTATAATAATTGTAGATGTTTGAAATTCAATTACATATATGATTGTCAGATTCAGTCAGAAAGGCTGTATACTCTGTATTACTCAGAATTGTTGGCCTAGCCTCAGCCAGATCTTAGTAAACCTCCTGGTTAACCAGAATAATGTTAGCTGATCAATTTGACTATATAATTTCTCGAGGTGTCAATGGTGCCTCTCAGTTATCAGAATCAGATTCAGATTATAGTTTATTGGTCCATTAGGTGGTCATGACATTTCATTTATATATATGTATAGCTCTGACCAGCCCCAGGACCCCAGTTGAGTTTACAGTTTGTTCTTAGATGGTTACGACGCTTCCAGATAAGCAGCTCTGACCAGTCTAGAATCCAGTTTCAGAATCTTGTCCAATAAGACTCTCAGGGTACTTTCAGTTATATGTCCCTGACTAGTCTTGGACCCCAGTTTCAAGCTATCAGCCTAGTAGTTTAATTTAGGTTTTTCAGTGGGAGTAAGACTTAGCATCGAGCGGGCTGGGGTTCCAGTGCACCCAGGTTTCTAGAACTACATTGCCAGCATAGGATTTAGTATTACTTGGCTTGATTGGCCCCAAACTTTTGTGATCACCCAGTTCATGCCTTTATACCCTAGTAAGGTATATTGGGTCCTACCGTTGGGGTGTATACATCGGACTCCACGTCTAGCTCATGTGGTTATATATTGGTTAGAGACTCTCCCACTAGTCAGTCCAGTTCAGTTCAGAATAAGTAGCTTAGTTCAGTTCCAGTTCTATTAGTTTAACTTAGTGTAGTACAGTATTTTAGACTCAGAACTCTCCTACTTAGGCATGTCTTTGACCATCAGACAAGGTCATCTTGACCATTTCAGTTTACATCAGTAGTTCAGTTCATCTTACTTGTTGGTCATTGTGTGTCATTTCATTTTAGACTTTATATTTAGTTGTGTTTTCTCCCACTTACTCAGTTCATTCAAAGTACTAACACATACTTTTATGCTGTATCATTTCATGATACAGCTGCAGGTTCCCATACTCAGCAGCGTTAGCTGCCACGATTCAAATCCTCATCCGCAGTTGAAGTGTGAGTCCTCATCATTCGAGGGCCTTATTTAATTTTCTTACAGTTAGTTTACAATTTTTATTTAGACTTAGAGTTAGCTGGGGGCTTGTCCCAATAACTCATCAGTTAGAAGGCTTTCAGACTACAGATGTTCAGATTTCATGTTTTAAGTTTCATCTTAAATTTCATAAAAATGCTTTTATGTTATTACTTCTAAATTTCCACTGTGCATGTTTTAATCAGATTACCAGTGTATGATCGACTAGATGTTGAATTGGGGTCACTTGTGACTTTAAGTACCGTGTTACGACTAGGGTGTAGTCTAGGGGCGTGACAGGTTGGGGTGTGACACTTGAACATAGAATTTCTTCCTCAGATCAATGGTCAGTTTGAGTGGACCATTCAGGTGTTGCAAGACATGCTTAGTTCTCGTGTGATAGGTTTTGGGGGTCATTAGGGCATGTTCTTACCCTTGGCTGAATTTGCATACAAGAATAACTGGTATGGCACTGTTTGAGGATTTATATGGGAGGAGATATAGATATCCTATTGGCTAGTTTTATGTATTCAAAGGAAGTCCATGGGGTACTGGCTTGTTGAAAATTCCACGGAGAAGGTTAAAGTGATCCAAGAGAAGATTTTGGCAGCTTAGAGTACACATAAGCCGTATGACAACTGAATGGTTAAAGATATGGCGTTCATTGTGGGAGAACAAGTCTTTGTCAAGGTTTCACCCATGAAAGGTGTGATGCAGTTTGGGAAATGGGTCAAGCTCAGCCAAAGATATATCAGTCCATTTAAGGTTCATCAACACGTGGGGAAAGTGGCCTATGAATTGGTTTACCGCTCGGTTTGTTCGGAGTTCATCCGGTGTTCTATATCTCTATGATAAAGAGGTATCTTGGTGATGATAGCTACATTATCCATTGGGATTCAGTGTTTCTTGCTGAAAATATGTCATATGAAGAGGAGCCGGTCACTATTCTACATAGAGAGCTCCATAAGTTGAGATCCAAGGAGATCGTGACAGTGAAGGTCTAGTTGAAGAACCGTCCTATGGAGGAGGCCACTTAGGAGACCAAGGCAGAATTGCATGACAAATATCCTTAGCTTTTTATGGAGTCAGGTACTTTGTATTCCCTTGTTCCTTTACACTATTCAGGGATGAATGATGATTTAATTGGTATCTAATGTAACAACCCCTCAAGTTGTTATAAAATGGTTAGGGCCTTAGCAAACCTGTAGAACTCTTATAGCAAAGTTGATTTAACAAAAACTCAAAATGGTATTATTATAAAAACTGAATAGGTTTAAGGTTGGTTGTAGCTCCCATGTTGTGTTTTCATTAGGGGTGACCTAGTAAACTAGACCTCGGTAGGAAATTTGAGACTGCGAATGAATTTGTAGCATTGTTTTATGGCTGGGTACACTATAAAAAAGTACTGGAAAGTCTAGATGAAATGCTTAGTTTTGGGATGGGAAAACCATGTATAATTACTGAGATACTAATTAACAGGGACCTTTATAATGGTAGGATTTTTGCTACAGCGAGACCCCCATAGCAGTCAGAGTTTTGTCATAGTGGTCAAAAAGAAAACCGTCGGATCCATCGTGGCGAGGCTCTAATCTCCATAGCGGGTATGCTGCAGTAGAAAATGGACCGTTACAGCAAATGATGGGAGACATAATGCCTGTTTAAATAAGAATTTTGAGACTTACGCCATTTTTCTAAGGCACGAACATTGAGAGAAGAAAGGCAATTTTTCAAGGCCAGAGCAGTTTCTTCTACCTAAGGTAAGTTTTCTTAACTATTCATTCCCTGTTTTGGTTTCCTAACACCCCAAGATCAATGGATGGTCTTCAATGGTGAGTTTCTAGCTAAGAATCCTGGGTTTGTGAAAGCTAGGGCTAGTAATGTGAGAATGATTGGTTGTTGATTTTTAGGCCTAAAAGTGAGTAATTAACACTTTCTAGAGTGAATGTAATGGTGAAGCTTCATTCATGTGGTAGTGTGAGACCTAGAACTCGGTGAAGTTGGAGCCTTTAATTGTAAAAACTCCATGAACTAGGTTGGAAGGATCAAAGTAGGATTGGGTTATGATAATTTATCCTTGAATATTGAATTAGACCGTAGTAGTGGGTAGAATTGGATGGGTTAGAACTCCCAATCCCTTGGTTGAAAAGATAAATAATTGAATATTTTTTTATTGTTGTTTTTTTATACTTTTAATGATCCGAGATGTTTAGGAAAGGCAAATTTCCTGCGGAGTAGCTTGATATTTGAGTCTTTGATTGAGTTAGGTTATAGTTTATGAGGAGTTAGACTTTATGTAAGGGCTTGTATGTATATGATTGGATGAACATGGTTTGTTGGTCTTCATATAGTGATTTTTCTAAAAAACTATGGTGATTTAGTTATGCTTGGGAATGAACTCTAAGATGTATAAATTGTGGTTGTTATGATTTGAGATGCATTTGTGATCACCACTGTGTACCTTTTAAATTTTCATATGTGTTGACTGAAGTTATGGCATTTTGAATGGTGTTGATGAACATTGGCTAAAGTGGATAATATGTTCTTATCCTAAAATGAGTGGATCGCGTCTGAGGTAAGCATCCGAACGAGTGAGATGGTGATTGATTGAGTATATAAAACTAGTTGGAGATGAGTGACTCGTGTCTGAGAGGAGCATCCGGATGAGAACATGAATGTGAGCGGGTACAACACCGGTATAGTAAATGGATTTCTAGAGTCCCCTATAGGTCATGACCAGAAGGACAAACATAAGACCCTCTGACATGTGTGTACAGTTATATGATGGAGTCATATGATAAACATGATATAGATGTGTTATCCTAGTGTCTACAACCATCAGATTATATCATACTGATGAGTAGTGTATGTGAGACTAGGTTGGCACATAGATGAGAAAATGATGAGACATGACTATTTACCTATGTGTTTCAGTGTGTATATGATTTATTGCATTATTGGCGTTTTGTTTATATTGTAAGCCTGTAATATCTTGTTAGTTGATTGTTGATGATTATCTACATGTTTTGGTAGATTGACAATGATATAATTGATATGGGGAATAAGTTGTTGGTTGTGAATAGTTATAGGAACTGTGGAAAAATGAGGATTGTCGGCGAAGCCGGGCTTCTGCCTAAAGCAGTATGCTGCAGCTGTATAAGTCCTACTGCAGTGAAACTACAACAGGGGTCTTGTTACTGTTTCAATGAGACTAAACAGTATAGTAATGACCCATCCGATCGCTTTAACACCATCACAATGATAACCCTAGAATTTGAAATTTTTGCAGACTAGGTTGATGGCTGGAATTGATAGAGGTAATGATTTAGATTCTATTTAAAAGGGAGAAATTAAAATTTATTGTAGGCCCTGTGACAGGACCACTACGGCGGGTACCTAGTCGCCATGACGGGACAGTTACAATGGGTTTCTTATCGCTGCAGTGGGAGACACAAGGTAGAACTTCGTGCTTTCCCACTTTAAAAAACCAGATCCTTTCATAAAAGATTTTTTCATTAAATACATCCTGAAACCTGTCCTAGATATTTTAGAAAAATAAAAGAAGGCTAGGGACGAGAAGACTCCACCAACCCCATCGACGGAGTCCTTCAAAGGGAAAGAATTCGAAGCTAGAAAATAGAGACCTACCACTGTCTCGATGTTAGCGTGGCGCCCAGGTAGGCTATGACTTACCTTGCGTTAGACTGCAATTAGCATGTCGTATATGTTCGTATTATTTATGTACAACTGATGAGCGTAGAGGGTTCCTAACTTGATGTTGTGAAGAAAAGATTTGTAATGACATAACTACTAAAATCGGCGTACAAGTTTCTAAGAATGAGATTATGTGAATGAGTGAAACCTAGTTGATAATTAATAATGAGATCTTGATGTATTGAATTAATGTGTGATATAATGTTCTTGATTTGTTACTCTTGATGTGATGTTGCTGTTTAAAAACCTTGAGGGGTGAGGTCCTATATAGTATGCTCTGATGGCATGTGTGCGTAGTTGCTCTTTATTGAACAATTGGAAGAGAAATCTTGATGATAGAATCTTGGAAAAATAGTCGTAATAGTATAAACCACGGGAAGGGGTGAGGAAATTGACGTGCCCTTATTCGCGCGTTCGCAAGTGTACGGGTCGTGCAAGTAATACAGTGGCTCTTTTTAAGAACCGGAATGTCAAACCCACAGGGACTGGACCCATTCCTCTAACTATCCATTTCAAGTGTGATCTTAACTTTCGCAAGTGTTGGTTATAGAAGTTTTCGAGGGAGATTTAATTAAGTCTAGTTTTGGTCAACGAAATATCCTGAATTTACTCTAGGAGCAACATAGAGTTAAAACCAGATAATCATGCGATACTACGATTTGCACTGGGTTAAGCATGAAACTATCGATTGTTGTTTCACATAATTAGAATTGCATGTTCATGGTCTTTCGAGCCTCTAAACACGACAAACTAGGCTCACTGCATCATTGTGAGCGAGGATGCTAATTTCTAGTTCGTGGGCAATTAATTATGTTATGGTTTACGTGGAAATGATTAGGGACTTTCGTGCATCTAACCATTTAACTCAACTTAGCCTCACAACTACTTCTTCGAGTGGTGATGCGATAATCCTAAGTTGGTCTTTAATAACCCCCTTTTTATCAACCAAGCAAGGTGTTAGGTATATTTCTATCCTACTACGAAATTATATCGTGAGATACAAACATGTTCCTCACATTCTCATGTCCTGACCTAGGTAATGCTTTCTCATGCCAATGCCCAAGCTAACATATATGCTTTCATGGTGATCAATCATAAAAACAACCAACAATCCAGAATGCAAGATGAAAACAACAACTAATAACTTAATTCCAAAACAATTTCATAAAATCACAATCATAATTCATGGCTTCAACCCTAGAGGAAGGGTTGTAGCCATTCATGTTCATAAAACTACAAGAAACTACAACTAAACTAATATACTTACAAGAATTTGGTAGATGAGAAGGGAATTTGACAAACCCTAGATGAGTTCTCCCACTTCTCCTTTCACTCCTAGGTAGTTTTCCAGAATAAAATCGTGACCAAATGGATTTAGGAGCTAAGGGACCTATTTATAGTAAATGGAAAACGTGCATAATTTAGTCTGTCGTGGAACGGCTACGTGTCACGAAGTGTATCACGGAGGTAACGCGAAAGCTCTCTCGAAATTGCCTCCGAAAGCCGAAACTGTCGAGTGTCACTGCGTTGGCAGCGTGTCACGCTGCTTGGGCAGCGCGTTTGCACACCCCTGTCGCGCAGCTGGCATGGCGTGACACGTTGCTGGCGCGCTGGTGCTGCCTGTCTGCCACATCTGCTCCCGACTCCATTCCACTACTTCACCAACTTATCAATTAGTTCCTCACAATCATTGAAACCTACAAAATAAGGACTAATCATGTTGGTTAGCACATATATTCACATTTATATAAAATCACATGAAAATATATACAATTACTTAGCTAAACGAGACTAAATTAAATTATCAAGCGTCACTCGGGCATGCTATTTTTCCCGAGATCAGAAATCAGACCTAGTTCTTTATTTATGGGCTTGAGGGTGCAACTTAAATTTATGAGCGGAAGAGTAAGGTTGGTAATATAAACTAACTAGCTTAAAAGGAATCCAGGGTAAGGGAAGAATAGAATTTTTTTTAAAGAAAAAATCATAAGGGCAGAGTGGAGTAACTAAAATTAGATTGAGTTGACTTGAAGATTGAAATGTTAACAAACCTTCCTTAAGAATGAAGATATTGAAGGGACAATGATGGTCCTGAGAAAGGAATTGGGAATGTGAACTAGTATGAACAAAAACATGATCAATATTGAAATACATGTTATGTTATAGATGACGCGAGACTTAGCTAATTAATAAATAACAAAAAGGTTATAGGTTATGGTTTATAAAGAGTTACATTTTACATAATGATGAGTATATGTGCAAAGTGAAATCATGCTTAATTGGTCTACAGACACAAATTGTTGTTGATGTCATGGGGTGTTAAATATGATTGTAAAATAAGCTTGAGGTGATAGTTGTTTGATAACTATTGTTGTGGAATTGATTATCTTAAGATGTGTATGTGTTCTTTCAATTTGTTATGCAAGTGGTTTAACATTGATAAATATTACCAATGCTGATAAGAATACTTGATGTCTCTACAAAGTCATACAAAAAGACTGAGTGATATTGTGGATTAGTTGAGAATGGAAGTGGATAACATGATTTATTCTGAGATGAGGGCTCATTCCGAGGAGAACATTCTAACGAGCGGATTACGTGTGAATGAGTACTTGGATATGAGTTCCTTGTGTCCGAGGTGAGAATTCGGGCTAGCAGTATGATATAAGTACATAGATAGGTATGATAAGATGTTTATAAAGTTGGTTGTATCGGTAAGAGTACACAGACAGGTATCCTACAAAGAGTTCATACGGCTGGGTGTATAGTACATGAATTTGTAGAGTTTCCAGTAGGTCATGACTATAAGGAAGAAAGAAGACCTCTGTCTTGTGTATACAGTGATATGAGGGTGGTGTGTGCCTAGCACATGACCAATGACATGTCTGTGAGACATAATTTTTGCAGGTATGGTATGATATACAAACCGTTTTGAGACAGAGATCAGTACAGGTATGTTATGATATATATACAGTTGTGTGATGTCACCAAGTGCACACACAAGCGTGAGTGGTCGTAAGTAATATAGGACAGTGAAGTCTCAATATCGTACCACACAGAGACTTGTCAGATTAATTGCTTAAGTCTAATATTTATTTCACAATTCAAGAAAACACAAGTAAAATTTTAAAAGAGTTTTGAGATCACCTTCTCCTAAACTTGAAATTTAAATAAAACTAATAAAAAGAATTAGTTTGCAAGAGAGTTGTAATTCAAATGATTATTGAATCTATGATCTTGGAACTTTTGCTTTCAGGTTGAGTTTTAGAATTCAAATTTGCTAGACTAAATCCTTCTAAGACTACTAGTTGCAAGCTACAAAGTCACTTCTCTACTATTCTCCCGAATAGACAATAACTATCTCATGAACCCTAACACCTATATCCCTATGGTAGCAGGAAAAACATGAGATGACAGTTGAAGATGCTTGACTCAACTGAATAGAGTTGCAGGGTATATCCCTATCCTCAACAACAAAATCAACTCTTGAACTTTTTGACAAGATATTAAAACCTACTCTATGCTTCTTTTAACCCTCATTAGTTCCCTCTCCCGAGTTCAACCAACGAGCCAACAAATAATATTCGAAGGGTGATTAGTTAACAAATAAGCATGAAATCATGTAAGCATAAACAATGTCAAAAAGAAGAATCAAACGTCTAGTATAAATGAATATTCAAACTACAACTATTAAGCCATGACCAAAACCCTAGAATAGGGAGTTTAGCCACTCATGTTCAAGTGCAAACCCAAAGAAATCATCATTTGAATTAACAAAGATAGAGAGTAAAGAATAAAACCTAAGAAGAAAATGGACTTCTTATCTCTTCCCCAAAGACTGCATACAATGATCGATATATTCTAACAAATGCCCTAGAATAGTATTTATAAGCATGGTAAAAAATTCTCCTTTTGCCCTTAAGTAGTTCAGCTTTTGGACTTAGCAAAATACATTTTGGACAGGCACTGGCATGCCACTTCACCAATCTCGCCAGACATGGCTTGATTTTCTTTCAAAATTTTTCCTCTGGCGCACCACTTCTGCCATCTCACCAAGGTGTTAGTCAAAATTCTGCAGTTTTGGACCTGGCGTGCCATTTCTCTCAATGCACCAGAGTGTAAGAAAATCTTTCCAAGCTCGGATCCTCTTTGGTGCTCCACTTCTCTTATTTCGCTAAGGTGTTGATCAAAATTCCTTCTGAAGTTTGAGGTCTGGGGGGAAACTTCAGTCGTAGCACCAACCTAAGCAAAATTTCTCTAAAGTTCAGGCTCTGGTGTGTCGCTTCATCTATTTCTCTAGGCCAAATTTTTCTAGAATTTTTCTTTCTTCACACCATGCACTATTTTTGAGTATTTTTCCATGTGTTGCTTTCCAAAATCATCTAAGAATTTTTTTTAGCTCTTTTCATACTCACATTCATGAAACCATACGTTTTGTAAAGATAATCATCTCAAAATATGGTAAAAGATGGGTAAAAGTATGGCAAACGGGCATAAAAATATTTCCAACATCACCACCCACACTTAAATCGTTGTTCATCCTCGAACAATCCTTACTTTAGTGCAACAAACATTTCTTTTCACACCATTTGTCACCTCTATCAATTTTCACTCAAGAAACTAGAATAGAGCACATGAATAAGTGGTTCATCAATTCATAAACAATCCACAACATATACAGAAAGAAGTTCTTCACATTTGAAACTACATACTTTCTATAACTAACTCATCTTTCTCAAAATAGGTCCAAAATGATTTAGTATGAACAATGTGACACATAATACACAAACTCCGACCATCTTGTGCCCTCACTTATTTAAGTGATGTTCCTTCACTCATATTATCAATTCAAGAATTTGGAACACAGTAAACAAGGAACACTCACTCTAACAAATGATGTTTCATATACACTCAACATACCATAGGCTTGCCTCTCATGTATATTCAGATTACTTAATTGCTTCAAAAAGAATAAGATCATAAGAACTTTTCCTGGTTGTAATGCCGATGAAGGGACGGTACGAATGATTTTCTGTAATAGTGGTTGTCAATCCTAAGCACTTTAATACTTTTTTACTTGATCTTTCTTGTCCCACTATTTGTTCTCACTGCTCGCCTTTTCTTTAATTAATCCCTTTTTCGTTTCTCATTCCCCTTTTTACACTACTTGATTGCTAGTTTCTGCTTATAAGATCAACAAAAATAATCAACTATTAAGGATCTTTTGTTTATGTTCTAGCAGCAAGTAGACATTTTCTTTGTGGGCAGCCCTCTTTCCAATTTTCTCATCTTGCTATCTATATTTTTCCTCTCTTTTCTCTTAACATTGTTACATCGGTGGAACCTTTATTCTTAAAGCTCAAAGTGCCTCTGACTATCTTTTGTTCAAATATTCTGGAGGTCACACAACAAAGGGAATAGACTTCTTTTTTTGTCTAGAAAAAAATATACGCTTACAGCTCAATGGGTTGACTACGGATAATGTTAAAGGAGGTACAACAACAATGAAAAACATGGGTCTGTCAAAAAATGCCTTAATCATGTCTTGTCTCTTCAAAAACTAGCTATCATGTACGCATGTTTGGCAAGTTCTAGATGTTACTCTATGTATAAAACACATCAATTTCATACCATCCCCTCATGGCATCATGATCTGAGTCAGTTTCTTATGGCCGCATATCCACACAATCCTATTGAATAAATTTCCATTATTAAGCCGTAGGATCTATTTTCTTGAGTCAAGTTAAAGAACCTATGTGTTTCTCATGGAATTTGTACTTATCATGCATTCAAGATGACCACTTCATTGCTTCTAGCTTAATTTCTGAGGGAATGTCAACAGCACACGAGTGGTGATTTTTGAGTCCTCCTAAAAATAAGAAAAATATGACTAATTTTCCCTTAAGACGGTCGTAACCCATCCATCATTGGGATCAGTCACTACACCTGTGAAGGACTTAAAAAAATAATTTTGACTCTCCATTAAACTAAAAAAACAACCAGAGACGAAAAAAAATATAACATGGCATCATTCAATTTCCACAACTATCCACTTACTAACTATTATAGACCAAGTTAGTTAACACAGAAGTTTGACAACCATTCTACAACCCACTGTAACAATTTAGCAAAGATAGAATAAAAAAGAAATCTATTTCCTCCAGCCCACACTTAAATAGTGCACTGATATATCATATCAAAAAGGGAGAGAAAAAGAACTTCTTGGGCCTCTAACCACAGTCATCATCATGAGGATTAAAATTTTGGTCATCATCATCAGCTTCTGCATCATAAACTAACATAGCTCCAGTGGTGGTATCATCCTCGTCATCAACTGAATCAGTCAACACCATAGGCTCATCATCATCTAATGACTCCTTAAATGCCGGCCCCATCTTGCACATCATCATAACACTGTCTGTGAGTGGGTACCGCTCCTCTAGTGAAGACATCTCCTTAGCAGTCATAAGTCTACCCCTATTCATCAGATGCAACTCAAACATCCTAAATATACAACCTCTCCAACTATCATCCCGGGCATGGTGATTAGATGGAGTGAGAAATGGGCCTGATGTGGTGCTTGGCTCCTTGGTCTTTTTAACATTAATCATTTTTCCTGCCATGTGCCCTGTGAGGGGTAGGTGGAGGTCATCCTCCTCTTCCTCAATACCAAGCTCCCTCAAGAGCTGAGTCAACAAGCTACCGTAATAATACTTCCATTGGCAATTGTCCCTGGATCGCCGCATGTTACCTTAAGAACTGCTCCGAAGTTAATTGGCAGCCTTTTCATCAGCATGTACACCAAAACTACCCTCTCTCTAGTGATCTTAGTGGTATGTTTTCTCGGAAGGAGTACAACATAGACCAACTTGACCCAAATTCTTGACTTCATAGTCAGGTAGGAGGAGAGTGTCGAATCAACACCAGTCTCACTTATTACCCACCGGGCAACTAAATTCTCTCCACACAATGTGTGGCGAATTTCACAGTGTGAGGGCTTCTTAAGCAATAAGAAATACATCTCTAGGTCCATCACTAGCATGCCAATGAAGGCATTGAAATACCTGGCAGTGAAACAAACCACTTGACCCTATACCTTGATCTTTGTGCTCTCTACGTAAGAGGTGTTCCAATTGGCATAAAATTCCATCACTAAGGTAAGGTTACACTCCTCTGGCTCAGTAAACACATACTTCAACCCCAACTCATAGATGATGTCACGAATAATGGGGAACTCAAGTGCTAGACGATCCTCATCAATCCAATTCTTTAGGGAATTTTGACTTCTTTTTGGGCATTGAACCATTTGAGTCCACGCTACTCCACAGCCATAAATCAAAACCTCCTAGCAGGAGGTGCCCTTGAGACCAAAGAACTCGGTGCAACTTCCTTTCTAAGCCTCTTGAATCCCTTAGATGAGGTTGCCACCTCCTTGCCTTTGTTTGCTTGTGAAACCATAGCAACTGGCAACCAAAAATCAATGCTAACACAAAGTTAGTTTGTGAATATCAAGGCTGGCTAATTAGGTGTAGGAGACGCAAAAAGACCCATAATTAATTCTATAGCAAAATTGTGAAAATTTGTCAAATAGGATACTCAGACTTCCCCTATTATCATGTCGAATCTCATCAACCCAACTTATTCACAAACTTTACACTACCATTCATACTCATGATTTCACACTCCTCTTATTATTTTTTTATTTTCTTTTCACAAGAGTGTTTCAAATTAGCTACTCACTTCACTTTCCCAATTCTTAATTCACAATTCACAACAACCCAAGTGTGAAAGTAGTCATAATATACATTCAACCAACAATTTACATGATTTTCACTAACTTTCCACAATGAATTAGTATGAATTTTCAACAACCCAATATTTTCAAAATTAAAACATCGTACTATTCAAGAAACTTCTTTCTCTACAAAAGTACTCTAAATTCAAGAATTTTATGGAAATCTCTACCATCCATCCACCACCTCTCTTCACACCACGACTTAAAACCACAAAAATTCAACCAAAACAATCAATTCAATCAAGGATACAATATTATTATGGAAGAATATATGATTTTTAAACTATGGAAAAGCCACATTATGAAGCTCAGGATTCTTTCCCAACAATGGTGATTTTGGATTTTTTATTTGGGGAAGAGAGGGTAATGGGAGCATACTTACCAAAATAAATACTAAAGGAAGGAAGAAACTTACTTACTTGAGTTGAAGATTCTTGCTTCACCAAGTTTTTAAGAAGACGACAATGGAGAAATGGGGAAGGGGAGTTATGGCTATGAGAGAGAAAGAGAGACAACTCTTTTTTTTCTTTATTTTACCTTTTTAGAGAGAGAAGATGAATAGGAAATAAAATAAAAGGTATGGGTGAGGGGTTTATGTTAATTTAGGGTCCTTAGGTCAGATTTGACCCATGGACCCGAAAACATTCGCCTGAAACACCCCCGGCATGGCGTGCCAGTCACTTAGAAAATTTTATTTCTTGGTGCATTGGGCCTGGCTCGGTGTGCCAGCCACTATGTCCATCTGAAAATTTTTTTCCTCTGAAGTTTAACATTTGGCGCGCCATGCCAGGTATTTTTCCCCAGACTTAAAATTTTTTTAGCTTCCTTTTATTATTATTTTTTTGTTGCTCAAATGCCCTATTCATCTCTATAAAATAAAAATGTGTTAGAAAGATGAGTTGCCTTCTACCAAGAGCCTTATTTATAGTCATGGCATGACATTCATGAGTTGCCTCCTGTGCAATGCCTGATTTAATATTGCAGCACAATGTAGAACTTCTCACTCCTTCATCTGAGCGAGATGATTTGTAACCTGAGTTCCTACTGGTTCTTCTTGAAACACCTACTGCTCTAAGGTCTACTTAAACCTTCCAGGCTCTATAATTGCAATAATATTAAGCTCCTCATAATGGGGTGTCAATCATTCCTCGCTAAATACATCAAAAACCGCTTCCTAACCATCCATAGTCATCGACATCTTGCTTGACCTCACCCTTATAACTGCATCAGTGGTAGCCAAGAATCCTCTTCCCAAAATGATGGAAACTGCTTCGTCATCTTCATAGTCAAGGATGATAAAGTCCACCAGCAAGATGAACGATCCCACTTTGATCAGCACATCTTCAATGATACCTTTGGGATAAGTAATGGACCTGTCTACCAACTACAATGTCAGTATGGTAGGATGTGGTTCTCCCAACCCCAACAGTTTGAACAATAATGCAGGCATAAAATATTGATGCTTGCACCCAGATCACACAATGCTGAGCAACCTCTCAGCTTCCAATGATGACTAGAATAGTGAAGCTCCTAGGGTCCTTCAACTTTTGCAGGTCTTATTTTGCACCCAGGAACTGCATTCCTCTGTAAGAGCTATAGTCTCAAACTCTATGAGTCTTCTTTTATTGGCCACAATATCCTTAAGATTTCTAGCAGTTCAGAGGCACCTGCTTCAAGACATCTAGAAACTTCGTACAAGCTACATCATCCTTCTGATTTCTAAATCTCTACGGAAATGGAGGTAGTCTAACTTCTATTGCTTTAGGATATGAATGACTCGACTCACCAATCTCCTATTTTGACATTGCAACATGTTTTGCCTCTACCTTATTGTCTTTAGGTATCACTTCACCCAACTCTTTTCCACTGCGCAAAAAGATTGCACTGACATTCTCCTTGGGGTTCTTCTCAATATTGCTCGGAAGTGCCCCTTGAGGTATGTTTGTCTACTGAATGGACAATTAGCCCACTTGCCTCTCCGACTCATGGATTGACTTTTGCATCTCATTAACAACCTAAGTATGCAAAATCATCCATTGCTTCATGGTCTCCTCTAAAATATTTCTAGGCTACTGGCCTGGAGGTCTCCAAAAGTTATTCGGGGCTCTCTGAAATTTTTGATTTCCTCGCCATAGGGGATTAGATGCAGTCCTGTACCCCTGATTATAACTATTTCCTACAAAACCTCCACTGTGACCTTATTACCCCACAGAATGATAAACTTTAGGTTTAGTGGACAACCTAAATAAGTGTGACTTTCTCCACATGTCTCACATGATGGCAGTGGGGTTTGAACTTACTGAAGCTGACTTACTGTTGGCGTGGTCACTAACTTGCTAATCACATTCACCAATTGACTAATATCTACCCGAATTACCGCTACACCATCAACCTCAAGTTTTCCTTGAACTTTGGTTGCTATAAAACCTCTGCCTGAATATTGATAATCTTGACTTCCAGCTAACATGAGATTTAACAAAAGCCTCTGTCTCATCATAGATTTTGGACAAGATTGCCCCTGTGCAGTAGCGTCAAGTAGAGTCTTAGACTGTGACTTCATCCCCTCTACAAAGTTGTTCTCGATGATCCCCTTTGGTTGCATATGATGCGGGCAATCTTGCAGATATCCCTTATATCTCTCCCAAGATTGAGACAAGGTTTCACCATCCTTCTGAATGAACCCTGAGATCTTTCCTCTCAACTTCTTTATTTTTCCTCGCAGAGAAAACTTGTTTATGAACTTGTTAGAAAGAGCTTCCCAAGTAGTAATGGATCCTTCTAGCTCATTTGGAAGCCATTCCATTGCCTCTCCAATAAATGAAAATGGGAACAAAGTGAGCTTAACATACTCATCAGAAACATTTTGATAATGGAAGTTCTCACCGAGTTCCACCAACGTCATCATATGCCTCTGGGGATCCTCATGCGGCTTGCCTTGATATTGACAAGTGTTTTGAACCAACCGCATGGTTCCTTCCTTTAACTCAAAATTGTTAGTGATGGTCGGCTTGATAATATCTTTGAAAGCATTCTCCAAGTTTGGCCGAGTAAAGTTTAGCACTGGAATCCTTTCTTAGTTGTTCCCTTGTGCTATTTCTGGATCAATATGAGCCAAGGGTTGTCCCTAACTTCGAGTAGCTTGCATTCACAGAACAAACAATGCCTGAAATTTTCAACAACCAACATAAAATACAGAATAGCAGAATAAAATACCAATCGCAAGTAATTAATAAATTTTAAATCCCTAGAAACAATTCCAGAAACTTGATGTCGCCAAGCATATGCGCAAGCATATGTGGTCGTCAAGTAAGATAGGGCAGTGAAGTCCCGATATCTTACCCACAGAGACTTGTCAGATTAATTGCTTAAGTCGAATCTTTATTTCACTATTCAAGAATATCAGTGTATGATAGACCAGGGGTTGACTTGGGGTTACTTGTGACTCCAAGTACCGTTTCTATCTAGGATTTAGACTCGGGGCCAGACAAACTTGGTATCATAGCACTAGGTTTAGAGTATCCTTGGAATGTCTGAAAGCCGCATCGAATAGAGTCCTTTTAATGGGTGTGAAGCGCGCCACACTTATGATGAGGAGGATATGAGATGTTATTCGGAAAACTCTCTTTTGTTCATACTCTTTATAGTGCGTTGAAGTTCAACCCCAAAAATGTCCTTCTAACTCATGCTCTATTTTGTTTCAGTTGAATCATGCCTCTCAGACGCAGTAACAAAAAAAGTGCTGGTAACGTGAACAGACCTGCACCACTAGCCCTAGTGGCCCCTCAGGATGACACACTGTCCACCACGGAGTTCAGGGTGGCTATCCAGCTACTTGCTCAAATAGTAACCAATCAGGTGACCCAACATGTAGTACCAGTTAACAACAATGGATCCGCAGCTGCTGCGAGGGTGCGGGACTTCACCCGTATGAACCCTCCATCTTTCCAGGGATCCAAGGTGGGGGAGGACCCCTAAGAGTTCATGTACGAGATCAAAAAGATTACCCGCATTGTGGGTGTTAGCTCCTCTGAGAGTGCTGATCTAGCTGCCTACCAGCTAAAAAGGGTAGTCAAAATCTAGTACGATCAGTGGAAAGAGGGGCAACCAGCGGGAGAAGGACTGGTGGAGTGGGAGGAGTTTAACACAGCCTTCCTAGAAAGATTTTTTCTGAGGGAGCTTAGAGAAGCCAAGGTAGCGGAGTTTATTAATTTGAGGCAGGGGAATAGAACAGTGGAGGAGTATGCTTTGGAGTTTACCAGGCTGTCTAAGTACGCTCCAGAGATGGTGGCCAAGCCAAGGGCTCGAATGTTAAAGTTTGTGAACGGAGTGTCGAACTTGGTCATCAAGGAGTGCAGGATAGCGATGCTGATTTGGGGCATGAACCTCTTCAGCCTAATTGTCTATGCCCAGAAGATTGAGGCCAGGAAACTGAAGGATACGGAGAGAAATAATAAACGGGAAAGGACTGACCAATCAGATCATGACCATCAAAAGTCTACCGATAGTAGCCGCCCACAACAACATCAACAAGAGCAGCAAATTGCCCCAGCACCCAGCTCAGCCAGCACCCCAACCTTCCAGTCCCTCCAGGATCAGAGAGGAGCAACATGTGGCTTTCAGACTCAAAGTTATAGTGTCGGGAAAAGATATCCAGCTTGCCCCACGTGCAGCAGGAACCACCCAGGAGAGTGTCTTGGGGGTTGAGAGGGCTTCTTTGGTTGTGGGCAGCTTGATCATCAACTTAAAGATTGCCCGTCAGCAAGACGGGGGAGAGCACAATCCACCACATCATCAGCTCTAGTAGGCCGACCAGCTCAGCAAGCCAGTACCTCAAATATAGATGATGGTCAGCACCAAAACCGATTTTATGCATTGTCTTCCCGTCAGGATTAGGAAAGCTCACCTGATGTAGTCACGAGTATGTTATGCCTCTTTCATTTGGACGTGTATGCCCTCCTAGATCCAGGAGCCACCCTTTCATTCGTGACTCCCTACGTAGTAGTCCAGTTTAATATTAGTCCAGAGGTCTTCTAAAAATCATTCTCAATCTCCACCCCTGTTGGTGAGTCAATTAGAGCCACCGGGGTGTATAGAAACTACCCAGTCTCAGCCTGAATAAAGTTATTCCAGCCGATCTCATGGAGTTAGACATGGTCAATTTTGACCTTATCCTTGGTATGGACTGGTTACACTCTGGTTATGCCTCAGTTGACTGCAGAACTAGAGTTGTTAAGTTCAAGTTTCCAAACGAACGAGTTTCAGAATGGTTGGGTAGTAGTTCAGCGCCTAAGGGTTGGTTTATTTCCTACTTTAAGGCCCAGAAACTCATTTTCCAAGGGATGTATGTATCATCTAGTTCAGGTCAAGGATTCCAACTCTGAGACCCCAATCATTCAGTCAGTTCCAGTGGTTAGAAAATACCTAGATGTATTTCCTGAGGATATTCGTAGAGTTCCCTTTGAACGATAAATAGGCTTCGAAATAAACCTCCTCCTAAATACATTAGCATTTTATTCTGAATTTCTTTTGATAACTCCATAGGATGGGTAGCTGCTCCTTCCAACGACTTATCGTCTGGCTTGTTGGTTCTTGGGAAGAATTTGACAAGTTTCTAGACTAGGTTACAACAAGTGATAGGACGACCTATTACATCATACAATGAGTCACTCGATGCCTCATTAGTACCTGAGAGAAAATTTGCAGAGGCTGACAACGACTCTCCTGACAAGTTGTTGGTCCTGACATTGACTCGTTGGTTGAGCCGCTCTAAGGAAAAAATTTCTGGTTTCTTTTTGGTTTTTCATTTCATGTTTGGGGTTTAGTCTAAGAAACTTTTGGTGTATTACCAAGTGCTAGCCCCGCCATCCCCATCGTTGGAAGCAGTCTTTCTTTTCTTTCTACCCCTCCTCGAGGCCTCCTTCACCTTAAGAGATCGAGGGCACGTCACAGGCTACAATAATGTCCCTATCCTCCGGTGTACCTTGGCCCACTTGTAGAGCAAAGTAATGAGAGAGGGAAAAGGCAAGCCAGTGATGGCCTTGGATGCAAAGTACCTCCACTCCTCCAGAATCGTCAACCCCACATTTACCCACACCTCACTCAAAATGCAGGCCAACACCAGTGCACGGGTATAAGTCACGTCGGTAATATTAGTGGATGGGTAGATCCTCTAAGAAACCAAATTCAGCCACTTCCTGGCCTCCACCATCAAGTAAGTGCCCTGAATGCCCGTCCGGTAATGCCCCAATTAGTTAAGGCCCTGTGCTCCTTCACCACTAAGGTGTCCACTAGCTACTTCCCATTTTCGTCCATGTCCTAGGACCTCAGCTCATCCTTCAAAGGGTTTGGCAGACCTAAAGCCTCATTGATAGCAGCTGCAGTCAACAGAATCTGCCTCCCTCGAACATAGGCAATCGACTCCGAGCGATTCTAGACCATAGTAGCAAGATTGGTGTAGAACTCCCTCACTCACGCCTTGTTAACCTTACAAGTATCCTTCACCAGCAAACCCCACCCTGAATTCAAGAGGCGGGTATAGAACTTCGGCACCTTTTCCATACATCCTACATGATAAAGCCCCTCTCGTGTATCAGCCCCTTGGCTGCCTGCTCGTTGTGTCGAAATTGACATTGGTCAGTCACGAACTAAATTTAGTCAAAAGTGTGGTTGTTGCCTCCGCTAGGAGACATGGTGATGAGACCCTCTCAAAGACAAGTGCGTTAGGAAGATACTAAAACCAATAAAAGGAAGAAAACTTGAAAGCAAAAATAAGGAACAGGGGAGCGGCTCACTGCCTGGGCGTGACCGCTGTAGTGGATGAGGACCCACTGTAGTGAGGCCACAATGGTGAGGTAAGACTGCTACAAAAAGTCCGCTACAATTGTAAGGATCCGCTGCAGCGGACATCGCCTTCCCCAACAAACCTCCGACCCCAACAATGGAGGTCAGGATTCCAACCCCCGTTTTTCTCCAATTTAGGTACAGATCGGGCAAGGGGTAGACTTACCCATGCCTTACCAATCATTTTCCACCCCGATATTGGTTGAATTTAAGCTCATACGGCTCTAAGAAGTCGAACCATCACCATAACTAAACCCCACCATTTTTCAAGCCAAAACAACATGAAATCATCCAGAAACACGTAGAGAATGATATCGAATACTTAGGGACGTAAATGCAAATAACATGATTTAAATATCTAGTCTAATAGTTCAAAAGAAACCTACCATCACTACCCCAATAACCAGCCCAAAATAGTGCAAGTGGGCGTGATATCTTAGTCATTCAATAGTAAATAAGGAAAGAAAGTTATGAACATGAGGATTACCAGAGAAAATTGAGCAAAAGTCATTGGAGAGTTGAGAGGATTTGCTAAAAAAATTGAATGAAAGTGGTAAGAATGAGCCACAAAACAGTCGTTCTGGCCTTTAAACTGATCTTTATTTCGCTACAATGGACCGATCTTCGCTGCGCGGAACATGTATTGCTGCAGAAGATAGGCTTAAAAAAGTGACGTTTCAGATTATCCAGGGGTTAACCATATTTAAAATGTCCCATTTATACAAAGTTCTATAAGAATGAGCGACATCTAAGGGTGCATAAGCCCCAAGTAAAGTGTTGTGAGTCACAAGTGAGAAATTTGAGAGGCTCGGGGCTAGGCGGCTTGAACCAGCATGCAACTAGCCAATAGGGGTAAAATGTGTGGTTACTTCTTTTGGTTACAATATAAGGGAAAAATGAAAGGGTAAAATATCTATGCACCAGGTGATATGCCTTTTGGCATCGTAGAGCCTCAAATTAAGGCCCTAGCAGGGATACTGATCTAAAAAACATGGAAACAATGCTAGTGAGACAGCAGTATTGATGCGGAGCTTCAAGACTAGGAACTTGTATCAAGTTAACTCGAGGAATCTTAAAAACCTAGTCCTGTTTTGTGGGGCCATTCGGGGATGAACAAATTTTAAATATTCATCTGATGTAATGACCCATCCGATTATTTTAACACCTTCATAGTGAAAACCCCAGAATTTGAAGTTTTTGCAAACCGCGAAATTAAATTTTTTTATAGGCCCTGCGATAGGATCGCTGCGACGGGTACATAGTCGCTATGAATGGATCGCTACAGCGGGTCTCTCATCGCTGCAGTGGGACGTGAGCCAGAACCCCACATTTTCTCACTTTTAAAACCCAAATCCTTTCATAATAAGGTTTTGTCATTAAAAGCCTGAAACCTGTCCTAGCTATTTCAGGAAAAGAAAAAGGAGGCTAGGGAAGAAAAGAACTCCACCAACCTCATCGGCGGAATCCTTCAAAGGGCATGAATTTGATGCTAGGAAATAGAGTCCTACCACTCTCCTGTCGTTAGTGTCACACCTCACCTTGGGGGGTATGACTGGCACCTGGTGCCCTACTAGGACCTGAACTGCTGGACTGCTAAGCCTGGGCACATCTGGTGCCTGGCTGGCTCTAGCTCACATTTCTGGAAACGAAGGGCTATATAACGGCTGTAAACACAGCCCCCGGCCCATTGGCCTATAGCCTCCTGTACCTGTACTAACAGCTGACCAGAAACATGTCAATATAGGGAAACCTATGCGGGCCGGCAAGGCCACCGTGCTGTCTAGTTATCTATAACTCAATCATGAAGTACTAGAAAGCTACGTGACCGGCAAGGTCACCACTACTGGCAAACTATGGCCCTACACGGCCAACATAAAAGAAAGAAAGAGTACTAACAGCTATACAACTGCACGGCCTCACACGACCGGCTCATCTGACCACAGGGAGATATATACAGACTGCAAGCCTCTAGGAATAGCAATAGAAATGATCGGGACAGGGCCCCGACCTACCCGTACTATACAACAAACGAAACTGGAATACACCTCTGGAATTCAGTCTTCGGATGACAGGAGCTGAATACTCGATCGCTGACAGGAATCACGTAGTATCGCCTGCTCGTCTATGAGTACCTGCAGGCAAGTAATGTAGCGCCCCACCAGGCGTCAGTACCGCTGGTACTGAGTATGTAAAGCAATAACCGAAAGCAAAATCTTGAAAACAACAATGTAACTGATGAAACTGAAGTAAGAAGAATTAGATTAACTGTCTGATAATGCAAGTCATACCTTCTCTCATTTATACGGAAAGGAAATAGGGGTCGTACCTGGAGACGTATCACTCAACTGTTGATCTACTTGTATCTAACGTAACATGGCATAACATAACATAACATAACACACACAAACCTTACCCGGCCCCCATAAGCCGGGAGGTACAACCAGCACGGAATCTACACCCCTACCCCGGTCATCCCATCTCCTATAAACCCTGTAAGCATCCTACCGGTCCCCTGGGTATGCACTTAAGCTCGCTGAGCCCCTGACTATAACTGTACCTGAGTCCGAAGGACTCCTGAATCAACACCCGGGCGTATCCGCTCGACAGGGGTGTATCAAAGCCGACCAAGGCATAATATGGGGAAAACTGGCATCCCATCTTCGTCCCCTGTGGGATGGCATGCCACTCCGTAGAGCGACGTATCCTCATCCTCTAGCGGACGAGTCGATACAGCTATAACCCTGGGGCGGTCATGGATGCTAGGTAGTCCAACCCCAAACAATACAACGATCTCAACTAGCAATACTGTCTGCATATCTCACGTGCTGAGGCTAATAGGGGTAAAATATCGTATATATTACATGCTGAGCTAGTGATAGTAATATGTACGTATTTAATACATGCTGAGGCTGGTAAATATATACATATGAATGTAGTCTCCTGCCAGACTGTTCTGGGGCTAATACTGAACAAGATATAGTATTTCTGCTGAAAACCATGCTGTTTACTGAGTTTCTATAGTAACATGATTTACTAGTTCTAACATGCTTTCTAGCTTCACTTTAACTTGTCGTTCTATCTCTGAGATGTCTTACAGATATTACATTGCTTTACTGGGCTTTAAATGAATACAATGATACCCTAACATTCCGTATTGTATCACATATTGAGCATGCTGTGCAGTTTCTAATACTTGTATAAAAATTTATATCGTGCTAGCAAGTCTCGCGCTGAACATAACATAACGTTTCTAGTATCGTACCATCATTCATAATAAACGTCAACATGGCTTCTGAATATTCTATCGGCCTTTAAATTACTGTACTGTACCAAGATTACTAACTTGCCGAGGAAACTAACTTTACATACCTTATCCTTGAACTATTCGTCTGTCGAACGAGACTCGGCCGGTACTTCAACTATTTTTCTCCCAACTGCATTCATAAATATGTCAATTAATATTAAATACAGCTTTACTTTAAAAGGCAACGTCACTTTCGATATAGTTTATAGCCTAAACTTAGGCTTATCGAAAGACGGTCGAAAACTCGCTATTTTTCAGAGGTCCAGAAGGGAGAAATATTCACTTCACAGCTAGGAACACATAGACACCAGATTAGAGCAATTCCACTTACCTTAGCTCGGTGGCTCGACGATTCGTCAGCCGTATTTCACGAAACTGAATCCGTAGGAATGCTCTCTGCTGCTAAATACCTCAGTATCTGGAGTTAATTTGAGTTTGGACAACGTTTAGCAGCGTAATCGGACGAAAATTATATTATTTCTTCGATCCTTTTCCCTTCTCTATGTTTGCTCTCTTTTTTCTGGAAATTTATATAAGTTAATTCTAAAATAAACCGAAGTGTGGCTTTATATACTTGTGCCTGGACAAGGCCAATGTGTCACGGAGCCAACGCGGAGGCCTCTCCCCCGTGACACGCTGCCATCGCGGAGGGGCTCTGCCTCGGCTCCTTCCGCGATGGTTCGACAGGTTTCTCGTCTGACCTTTTCCCGGGCCTTCCTCCAGCACGTATGGCCTTCAAATATGCTTAACCAACGTGCGAATAGGTCATTTAGGTGCTGGGAATTCTACGGGGCATAACAGTTAGCTTGGCGCCCAAGTAGTCTATGACTTACCTTATGTTAGACTGCAATTAGCAAGTCGTATACATTCGTATTATTGATGTATAATTGATGAGGGAGGGTTCCTAACTTGATATTGTGATGAAAAGATTTGTAATGACGTAATGACTAAAATCAACATATAAGTTTTTAAGCACAAGAGTACGTGAATGAGTGCAACCTAGTTGATAATTAATAATGAGATATTAATGTATTGAGTTAATGTGTGATATAATGTTCTTGATTTATTATTCTTGATGTGATGTTGCTGTTAAAATACCTTGAGGTGAGGTCCTAGATAGTATGTTCTGATGGCATGTGTACGTAGTTTCTATCGATTGAACAGTTGGAAGGGAAATCTTGATTATAGAATCTTAGAAAAATAGTCATAATAGTATGAACTACGGGAAGGGGTGAGGAAACCGGACCTAGTTCTTTATTTATGAGCTTTAGGATGTAACTTAAATGTATGAGTGAAAACGTAAGGATGGTAATATAAATTGACTAGCTTAAGAGGAATCTGAGGTAAAAGATGAATAGAAATTTGTAAAAAAAGAAGTCGTAGGGGTAGAGTGGAGTAACTAAAATTAGATTGAGTTGACTTAACGATTGAAATGTTAATAAAACTTTCTTATGAATGAAGATGTTGAAGGGGAAATGTTATGCCCGAGGAAGGGATTGGGAATGTGAACTAATAGAACAGAAACTTGATCAATATTGAAATTTCCTTTTTAGTGATAGATGACATGAGACCTAGCTAATTAATAAATAACTATAAAAATAGTAGGTTATAGATTATAAGGAGTTAGACTTTACATAATTATGAGTATATATGTGAAATGAAATCCTGCTTAATTGGTGTACGAACACAAATTGTTGTTGATGTCATGGGGTGTTAAATATGATTGTAAAATAAGCTTGAGGTGATAGTTGTTTAATAATTGTTGTTATGAAATCGATTATCTTAATATGTGTATATGTTCTTTCCATTTGTTATGAAAGTGGTTAAACATTGATAAATATTACCAATGTTGATGAGAATACTTAATGCCTCTGAAAAGTCATACAAAATGACTGAGTGTTGTTGTGGATTAGTTGAGAATGAAAGTGGATAACTTGATTTATTCTGAGATGAAGGACTCGTGTACGAGGAGAGCATCTGGATGAGCAGATTATGTGTGAATAATTACTTGAATATAAGTGGCTCATGCCCGAGATGAGCATCCGAGCGAGCAGTATGGTATGAGTACACAAACAGGTAGGATAAGATGTTCATACGGCTGGGTGTACCGGTAAAAGTACACAGAGAGATATGCTACAAAGAGTTCATATAGTTGGGTGTATAGTACATGGGTTTCTAGAGTCCCCTGCAGGCCATGATTGGAAGGACAAAAATAAGACCCTCCGACATGTGTTTACAGTAATGTGATGGAGGCATGTGCCCGATACATCACCAATAATATATATGCGAGACAGAATTGTATGGGTATGGTATGATATACATACGGTTTTGAGACAGAGATCAATACAGGTATGTCATGCTATACATACAGTTGTGCAACAGAGTTCAGTGACACATATGACATTGATATGAATAAGGATATTGATGGGATGAAACTAATGCTGACAAGTCTACTTACCGAGTATTCAGTATGCATATAATCTGTTGCATACTAGTGTCTTACTTATATTATAAGCTTGATGTTTATTGAATTTGTTGTGCATGAGTTAATGGTTGTATTCATAATTGTCGGGTAAATATGATTTGTTTGTGTTGCTAACTTGATCCTGACTATGAGAATGTTTCGTGAAATGGGGAATAAAATGAATAATTATGATAAGATGAAAATGGGTGAAGTGTAGATTGCTACAGTTTTATGTGATGTTAGACCCTGTGTAATTGATGAGGGATTGAAAGAAGTGAATTACTAGCGAAGTCGAGTTACTGCCCAGAGAAATATCGTTGTAGTGATAGAGTTTTTGTTGCAGCGAGACCATGACAGTGGTTGTTTAAAAACTGAATTATTGATTTCATATTAATTTTATGCTATTGCGTGAACTAATTATAGTAGGCCGATGATGTCTATCGGTCTGTGTGGTGTATTAATACTACCTTGATACACCTTTTTAGGTGTAGGGTATGGCAGGTTTGAAGTTTCATGAATGGTGTGGAGTACTCCGCATCAACTCCTGCATTCTCTCCGTAGATGAAACTGTGTCATTTTATTTTATCAGTATTCTATTTAGAGGTCTTGTACCTGTCTAGACTAGATCTTAGGGAGGTTATGGTTCGGGAAAGGATTTATTTTAAATTTAAGAAATATTTTATTTGTGCAAATTATTGAGTACTGCAATATTTTATACATTGTTTAAAGAAGGGTTCTCCTATCAAGTCAGAGTCGATGTAGGTACCTGCACAACTCGCCCATTTGGGTCGTGTCAAGTGTGCAGGCTAGCCTTATGGTTGAGAACTAGTATACATTAAATTGTGATTTGGATATTGTTGTCTTTTTTGAGTGTTGGATTGCTTACTAAATTATGTTGTATACTTGTTATTATCTAAGGTCGGCCTATGATGCCTACCAATACATAGTTTTTTTACTGATACTACTCTTGCATTTATTTTCTAAGTACAGACTGCGATCGAAGAAGTTTATCCTGACCACATCTCTAGTGTGATAACTTGATTTTTCAATCTGAGGGTGAGCTGACTTCTATCTACGATGTCGCATATCCTCCTTTACAGATGTCTTTATTTTCAGATATTTGATATTATTTTATTTCTTTTTTCATTACTCTTAGATATTGTTTAAGTTAGAGTCCTATGTCCGATTACTTTCAGTTCTTGAGGAGCGTAATAGTTAGTTCATGAATTGGTTTTATATATGATTATTTAAGACTTCCACTAATTCTTTTATAATTATGTTTTCTTATTGTAATACGTGAATAAATACATAGGCAAACGGGAAAAAAATGGTTCGCCCACTGGGGGGGTTAGTGTGGGTGCGAATCATGACCACTTGGGCCGTGACACAAGGAGTGTAATATAGATAGTCTACCCCAACTAAAGTATTAGTAGCTGTTTTTATTATTTTTTATGAGTCTTTTTTAGTTTGGACGATCAATTATAACTAAATAAATATATTTGTGATATGACATGAATGTATTAGTGCCGAAAATAAATCAGTAATAACTCACATTTGATTTCCTAACTTCTAATTTGTTTAAACTAATAACTTATACTATTTGTTTTATTCTACTTAAAACTTTTTATTGCAATGCTTCTTCGTAATGCTACTATTTAAGTAATTATTAATATGCTAAAAGTGTAGTAATATAATTTTTGTAATAATTAATATAAAAATATATTTTGTAATAATTAATATGATATATATATATATGTGTGTGTGTGTGTGTGTGTGTGTAGTCAAAAGTGGCTTTCAGCTCCTCTGGCGCGCCCTAGCCGAGCGGTCCTCGCTTGCACAAGCAAGCAGATTAGCTATCTCTCTCTATCTCTCTCTCTCTCTCTCTCTCTCTCTATATATATATATATATATATATATATATATATATATATATAAATTTAATTGTTCATGTAAAGTGAACGATTTCTTTTATCTATCAATCAAATGCTACTTCTATAACATTTTTATTTATTGAAACAAGTATTAGAACAAATTGAAGAAATTACTATAGGATTGGATCAAACTTTTAAACATAATTATATATCAATTTGAAAATTCATAATTTTCTTTCTAAATTCTTGTATTGTCACATAAATACATCTTTTAAATATTATTTATGCTATTTTTACAAATTTATTTAATAAGGGACACACGTGAGACGAGTACATTAAAACTAGTATATATATGAAGAATGGTTGGACAATACCAAGTGCATCGAATTAAATTATTACCCAAACTAGAATCTCAAGTTAAAGTTAAATTGATCAAACATTGTCAAAACATGATTACCAACACACAATATTTTCGTGCTACTCATTATTGTATAATTTACTCTTCAGTTTAATAAATCAATAATCACTTCTCAAACTTTTTAATTATGAGATTTATATAAAGTCATAAACTTATGTGGTTCAATCATTTATTTAATGACTAATTTTATATAGCAAGTCAACACTTGTTAATTAGTTTCATATAGCTTAGCCCTATGTTAGTTGTTCGTAATCTTTTTTTAAAATCTAAAATCTTAAGTCAAGGTTATCTGTTCAATGTTGATGATAAATTTTTCTCAAATTTCATGTGAAAATTATACAATTATAAAAGAATAAATTTTAATTCTTCACATGAAGGCTCCTGCTAGAAGCTAGTCTTTTTTTTTTTTTAAGAGCATTTCATAGCTTTTAAAATTTGTGCTTAAAATATCGAAAACAAATAATATATGAGATTTGTATAACCCAAGCCTAAGAATTTATTTTAAAAAATAACTTTTCGAGCTAAAGAACCAAAGCGACGTTGATAAAATGATAATAACTTTGCATACGAAACTCATAATGACAAACTGTTTGAACGGTTGGAAATTATTTTTTGAGGACAATACGTTTTTTTAAATTATGAGTTATATTTTTCTTAAGTTAAAGTCATGTTATATGTGAAGAGCTCTAGCTATACTTTGCATATAAATCTTTTTGCTCCCAAATATTTAATTCTCAAATTCGATTAAAATAATTTTAAAGATGCCTCAAATAAAAGTGCAACATTATGAACGTTTATCAAATATTGTGTGTTTTGTACATATGCATAAATATACCATAAACGGATCGAGTTATTACACATTCTCCTTCTATCAATTGTTTGGTTTCATTTTCATACTTTAATTAAATAAACGTAAAATAAACTTAATTTAAGTGTACTTAATAAACAAGTCTCTCTCTCTCTCACACACATATATATGTAAGGTGAACATTTGTTTTGAAAAAAATTAGCCAACGAAAAGTGTTTTAGCGATACCAAGGTAAATATTTTTCATATGATATAATCAAACACATCCCATTTTTATATGAAAAGTACTTTTCTTTTGAGATTTTATTTCACAATACAAATTAAAATAAAAATATTTTTAAAATTTGGCCAAATATTCTATAAGGTGATTTCAGTTGAAAAGATTGTTTTCATCGTTCATCCATGAACTATAGAGACTTTTCATTATATATAAATGAATTTTTTGAAATAAAATCAAGCTAATACTTCTAAAAAGAGAACTTGATAGATAAAGTTATCTTCGAAAAGCCTTTTTAGTTTTTCTTTTCTATAAAATTAAAGAAAAAGAAAATTTTCACTTGATCTATGACATAAATTTTTGAATCCGTTTATTTAATTTAATTCCAATCAAAATACCTAAGGTCAAAGTGACATCTTCACGATGCTGGTAAAAACAATTATTTTTTAAAACTAGAATGTGATCGATTTAAAGGAATCATCAAAATAATTTAATCGAAAAGCTGAATAAATTATAGAAAACAACATGAAACATATAGACATGATAATTTTTATTATCTTGTTTATCTTTTAAGTGTTTTTAAATTTAATATTGAGTTTATCTTTTAAGTGTTTCCTTTCCATTACTTAAATTTAATATTGATAGTTTAGTGATACAGGCTGTCGGTTGAACACCTAAACCAGCATCAAATATATAATGAATCTCACAATAACCTTTTATAGCTCTCATTTAGTTAAGACTAATAAAGTATATAATTGTATAGGAGAAATATAATCTTAAACATGTGTCTATTAGGAATAGGGCCATGTGAAGTCAGAATAATATTAGAAAGGGGGTCATGTGAACAAACGATATTTGAAAGGAGAGATGGGTGGAAAATCCGGAGAAAAGAAGACGAGTCATTAGGAATAACATCTATAAATATTGTGTATCCGAAATGGGATACTTTCATTATAACGTCATACCAAAATTATCATTGAATAAGATAGAAGCTCATGGCCCGATGTCAGGATCGTAGAAGAAAAGATCAAGTACACGTCAGTAAGATCGTATAAGATTTCGCAAATCATGGTGGCTTATAGCTGACACATATAGCATTATTGTATGACTGATGCATTTCTGTCGGAAAATGTATTATAGGGCCCAAATGATGCCATTTTATTGGCTGATGTACTCTCACTAATGCCTATAAATAGTGAAATTTGTCACTCGTAACAGGATATTATTTTTGATAATACAAGGCCACACATTTATTTTCTTTCTCTCACAACTTTTTCTCTTTCCCACTTTACTCGTTCATCAAAAGAAGATTTGTTAAGAAAGTATTGGACCTCTCGAATCCATGATAACAAATCTATATTCGGAACCACGACTGGGATAACAATTCATTGATTTTCTATCTCACTCACTTATTTAATTATATTATCACTTTATGCACAATAATTAAAATTTTTGTCTACTTAATCTCAATTTTACAAGTTATATCAAACTGTATGTCCTAAACCTCGCTTTAAATTCAACTATATCAATTTTCAGGTAAACAGTTTAACGTCCACTACAGGGCAAGGATAATAATGATATTGTATTTAGCTCACTACTCTATCTATACACTTTCTTTGATCTGTTTGTTTTCATAGAATAACTTTTGGCAATAGCAAACAACAACAACAATAAAAGTGTGGTAGAAGGTGTACCCCACAATGGTGTTCAAGATTAGATATGTCATCATGAGGAGCACCTCAATGTTGTTACTGCTATAAGGATCGATCAAGAGACTATAGATTTGCTGAAAGTGGATACAAGCCAGAATCTGAGAAAAGAAACTCCCTAAGGCCCATACAATGAAAAATTAATTCATCGATGGAACAATGAACGCTTGGATTTGAATGACCTTAAAGAGACTTCAGAAATTATGAATGCTCAATGCAAGCCATGATGGGTCATTTATTTCGTCGAGACCAATAAGTGAAGGAGTTGCAGAGGACACTAACCATAATTACTTCCAATAACATGGAAATCTAGAATTTTTCTTGCAATTGAAACCCACTAGGGAGAATACATGACCAAAAAATCAGGAAGAGGTTATGAAATTGGATACTAGTGATATAATTTTTTAGACAAGAATTCAGATTAAACCTGAAGGAGTTGCACACCTATATGGTTTAGATCCTGGGGCCACATGCGCTCTTAAAAATGTCATATTCACAAAGATACTCCTAATAATCGTATAAACATAGTGCGGCAACAAAGCAGAATTAGGATGCTAGATATTCAATCCATAGAGTGGCCTCAGTTTGAAAAATAAGGCGGTAAAATCAAAATCATAATGGGATGAAAAACAAGGAATTGATTAGGCCTTCTTACCTAATTTACACAATAGAAGAGGTTCTGAGACTTTCAGAATATGACTTCAATATTAAATCGGTATAGCTAGTCTCGGCCATAAGGAACATTAAAGATGTCAGAATAACATTATCCTTAGAAAGCTATGGATTCACACCATCAAGGCGGTACTCTCTACATATTACCAAGTGATAAAGTTACTGACTCTGGAGGAGATTAGGCAAATCAAAGGGGACTTGCACACAACAACGATAATGTTTGCAGTTTATTTGGCCAAAGATCAAGCAAAGATTGATTAGGGAGACAATAAATAGCAATTATAGAAACCAGAACCAATTTTAGGGGCTGGTGTGGTAGATGAACTACAAGAACCGGAAGAAGCAGATCAAGATCGAAATAAAGTATCGAGGCCTTTTTAGGTTTTGAATGATTGGGATACTACCAAATCAACAAAACACGAGCTCAAATAAGTTATTATATTCATTGATTTCCCGAAAAGAAAGGTTAAGCCTTGAGCTTAGATTAAAACTCATTGAATTCTTAAAAGGTAATGTCGATTTTTATAGTCTCATTTCAATATCATAGGTATCCCACCAAGCATAGCTATACATAAACTAGGAGTGGATTCAAATTTCCTTTCAATAAGGCAAACAAGCACATAATGTCTAAGGAGAAAATAGGTTTATCAAGGAGGAGGTCATTAGACTACTTAACATAGGTTCCATTTGAGAGGTACAATACCCATAATGGTGTCGTACCAAATAAGCTAAACAAATTTAGAATATGTGCTAATTTAAAAGATTTGAATAAGGCTTATCTAGAGGATTATTTTCCAGTGCCAAGCATTGATCAAATTATAAATGTTTTGGTAGGACATGGGATAATGAGACTCTAAATATATATGGATTTGTAGGACCAAGAGAGAACTTTATTTATCACAAGTTTTGGCACATATTGTGACAATGCAATGCCCTTTTTGTTTAAAAAATGCAGTCGACACTTACCAAAAACTCGTGAATAAAATATTTTTTAAAAAAATTGATAAAACAATGAAAGTTTACATTGATGATATGCTAGCTAAGTCTTTGGATTCAGGGGACTACTTAAGTCATTTACAGAAGACCTTCGATATATTATGGAAGCACAAAGCCCAATTCAAAGATATGTGTTGTGCCCCGCAAGTGTACGGGTCGTACAAGTAATATAGTGGCCCTTTTGTTAAGAACCGGAATGTCGAACCCACAAGGACTGGACCAATTCGACTAACTATCAAGTTCAAGTGTGACATTAAATACCGCAAGTGTTGATTATATAAGTTTTTGATATAGTTTAACTAAGTCTGATTGTGGTCAACAAAATATTCTGAATTCATTCAAGGAGCAACATAGAGTTAAAGCCGGATAATCATGTGATACTACGATTTGCAATGGTTTAAGTATGAAACTATCAATTTTCGTCTCACATAGTTAGAATTGCATGTTCATGGCCTTCCGAGCCTCTAAACACAACAAACTAGCCTCACTACTTCATTGAGAGCGAGGATGCTAATTCTAGTTCGTGGGCAATTAACTACCTGGATGTGGTCTATGGGGTATGCCATTGATTAGGGTCCTTACGTACCTCCAACCATTTAATCAAACTTAGCTTCACAACTACTTCTTTGAGTGGTGGAGTGACAATTCTAAGCCGGTGTCTTTCTCTCCTCCCATTTTATCAACCAAATAAGGTATTAGGTATATTTCTATCCTAACCACAAAATCTTATCAAAAGACAAGAACTTGCCTCTTACATTCTTATGTTCTTTCCTAGGTTTTCTTTATCAAGCATTTGCCTAAGTTTAACGTGTGTGTTTTCATGGTGATCAATCATAAAAACAACTATAATAAAGAATGCAAGACAAAACAATAATAGATAACTTAATTCCAACACAAATTCGTTAAAACACAATCATAACTCATGGCTTCAACACTAGAGGAAGGGTTCTAGCCACTCATGTTCGTAAAATTACAAGAAAACATTGTTAAAGTAACATACTTACAAGAATTGGTAGAGGAGAAGATGAAATTGATGAACCCTAGGTGAGTTCTCCCACTTCTCCCTTCACTCCTAGGTAGTTTTTCAGAATAAAATTGTGACAAAATGATTTTAGAAGTTAAGGGACCTATTTATAGTAAATCAGAATTGTGCAAAATTATGCTTGTTGTGGAATGGCTCCGTGTATGGAGTGTATCATGGAGCGCTGCCTCCATGACATGGAGGTAATGCGGATGCACACTGGAAATCGTCTCATGATGCCAAGATGTTGAGGCTTGCCACGATGGCCGGCGTGACATGCTGCTCATGCAGCGCGATGGCAGGGTGCTGGTGCGCAGGTCGCCTGGCGTGACACGGCGCTGGCGTGTAGGATGCCTGCCTTCTTGCTGACTTCCTCTCGCGCCTGGCATGGGCATGGCACGGCGCTGGGTGCGGCACACGCACAACGTGGCACGCTGCCTGGCGCGGCCAGCCTTGCCAAGGCATGCTTCTTGCCGACTTTTACAAATTGCTCCCGACTCCATTCCTCTACTTCACCAACTTATAAATTAGTTCCTCAAATTCATTTAAACCTACAAAACAAGGACTAATCATGTTGGTTAGTACATATATTCACATTTATATAAAATCACATGAAAATGTAAATAATTAATTAGCTAAAAAAGACTAAATTAAGTTATAAGGCATCACTCGGGCATGCTATTTTGCCCGAGATCACCTACCCCACACTTAAATTCTTGTTCGTCCTCAAATAAACCTTTTACATCTCATGCACATGAAGACTCACACATAGCTAATTTAGCAAGATAATTCAAGCTACAGCTATAATGATTATTTAAGATAGCAAGCTAAAAGTAGAGCATGCACGATTTAATCAGTGACATGAAATATAACTATGTTAAGACTCCCTAACCTCAAGAATTGACTGTTAATCTTCGCAAACTCATGCAAATCAACCGAGCAAGAAATCCAACATGAATTATATCCTTCATTCAACATGTGCCCTCACAGCAAGAGAGTCACCCATTTTCACACACAAAAAATTTTTAAATCACAACATGTGTTGGTACATGAATAGAATCACGCTCACTCTCACAAATAATTCACATGCATCATGTAGTGACCCATAAGCTTGCCCTTAGTGTTTTACTCCACTAATTTAAGGATGTATGACCGTAAGATCAAGTAGGACTTAATCGATTGTAATGTAAGCTAAGGTACGGGTAGGTACTATTCTGGCCAGTAATAGTGACTATCTTCCCCAAGCGCTTTTAATACATCACGCACTCATTACGAACTTCCCTTCCCTTACTTCACCTTTATCTTTTTTCAGCTTTCCTTTTCCTCTTTTGTTTCCCCATTTCTTTAGGCACTCTTAGCTTATTAGTAAGGAGTTCTATAAGTAACTTTTCATTAATTTGTTTTCTTACTCCCTACTAATAATCAACCACTTTCACACAAGTGCACCTTTGTCCTTTTCTCAACTTTTACAACTTGCTACTTTTCCTTCTTTTTTCAAGCTTCTCACTCCTTCACTTTTTTGAATTTTTCACTTAAGTTCTTAGGAGTTTTGGATAAAATTCAAGGCTAATGAAATAAAAAAGATTAAGCTTATGTTGTTGCTATCAAAGAATAGGCTTAAGGATCAATGGGACTAACTAGGATTCAATATTCAAGGTAGGTAAGGCAAGGATTAAATATTTGGCTCATTCAAATAAATGCCTAAATCATTTCCTACACTCTACATCCTTCATTTCATTTTATAAGCACATCAGACAAGTTCTAGACACTCCACAATAGCACAGAATACTCAAAAACCTTATACTCATGGCACATGCTCAATTTAAGACACATTCAGTAGACTCTCAACTCAGCTAATCACAAGAATTCAAAATTACGCTTCAATCACGTCGAGTCAAATTCAAGAGCCTAAGTGTCTCAAATAAAGTTATACCCTTGCATGTTTCAACACTCAACATACTTGCATCTAACAATCATGTATAGCACATAACAAGAACATCAAGCCATCCATTAGCTACGGGTTCAAAAACCAACCAATTGACTAATTTTCCTCAAGACGGTCGTCATCCATCCATCGTCGGAAACAGTCCCTAACTATTACTAAAAACACTATATACAGACAAAGAAAATTTTTATTCTTCGGTTCAAAGACCCCCCGTCGGAAAAGAACCGAAAAGAAAAACCAACGGGTGATGAAGTCATGCTTGACTCAAAATTTTTTTTTGCTTTTCAAATATTTCTCACGAGCATTACATTCACCAAAAATCGTCACGCACAAAAATTTTGAAATTTTCCTTGAAATTTCCCTCACCCCACACTTGAATCATGTTATGTCCTCATAGCATCAAATTACAATTTAAAGAGGGTGAGAAATACTCCCTGAGGCCTTTAGGCCTAGCTAACAACATGTTTATCTTCTACATCTGCACAAGTGTGTGTTTGACCCCACACTTTTTATCGTCCATGCTTTTTAGCTTCCTCCTCCGCGGGTACTCAGACTTCCCCTCCATTGGTGCTTAACTTTTCCACCAAAACACAAACACAATGAAAATAACAAAATCAACACCAACAAAAAAGAATCACAATTTGTACCTGTGGTACCCTTGGGTTGCCTCCAAAGCATCGCCTTATTTTACGTCGTAGCACGACGTGGACTATCCTTTTCAGGACATCCTCATACCTGGGTTCCCGTTCGAGAACCACCTCCCTTTCTTTCGATTTTCAGAGGAAATAGCTTCCACTCTGTTCCTCTTTTTCTCCAACTTCTTCACACTCTGAAGCCCTTTATCAGACTCGGGTTGAACACTTGTCATTACTTTGGGCCATGGACTTGATAAATCCCCCACCCCACACTCATCCTCTGACAGCACGCTAACCTGACAAAGGTTTTTGCAGTGCGTGGATGGGTTCATTTCTTGGTATACTCGGAAGAGTTCTTCTTCATCCTCGACCCTCATTTTTAGGGTCCCTGCTCTCAAGTCAATCACCGCTCCTCCGGTGGCTAAGAATGGCCGTCCCAAGATTAAGGGTACCTAGTCATCAACATGAAAATCTAAGATTATAAAATCAGTAGGTACAATAAACTTACCCACTTTGATAAGAAGGTCCTCTATTATTCCATCAGGTGTCACTCGCAACTTATTTGCCAGCTGCAGCATCAACTTTGTTGACCTCGGTTTTCCCAACCCCAGGGTGTTAAATAACGATAGGGGAATTAGATTAACAGCTTCCCCTAGATCACACAAAGCTCGTACCACCTCAGCTTTACCAATTTGTATGGGGAGGGTAAAACTCCCTGGGTCTTTGAGCTTTTTCGGAATCTTGCTCAATACCCTGTAACTGCACTCCTCTGTCAGTGCTACTGTTTGGACATCCACCAATCTGACTTTGTTCGCCATTAAGTCTTTCAAGTATTTAGCATACTTGGGCATTCCCTGTAAAACATCAATAAGAGGAAAATTTATGTGAAGTTCTTTGAAACTCTCAAAGAACTTTTTGAAGCATTCCTCCTCCTTGCTCTTTCTGAATCTCTGAGTGAATGGTGGTGGTGGTCTTTGTGCTGGCTGTGGTGAAGATTTTGCATTTTGTTGCCCAGCACTCTGATTTTCTCCCTTGTCAGTGGATGGTCCTGGTCTAACCAACTCCGGCTGCACCTCCTTTCTTTTCTCTATTGGCTCTGTATCAGCTAATTGCTTGCCGCTTCTCAGACTTATGGCATTGACCTGCCGAGGGATAGGATCTGTATCGCTTGGTAATCCCCCCTTCGATCTCATGTTTTGAGCAGCTGCTATCTGACCCATTTGTTTTTCAAGATTGCGGGTGGCCACTTGCTGATTCTTTAAGTCTGCTGCCTTTCTCGCCTGATTTTCTGCTAACTGAGTCGGGGTCTCCATGATTTTCTGCAATGTTTCCTCAATGCTGCTGCTCAATTGACCATCATTCTACCTATTCTGCTGATACTGCTATTGTTGAGGTTGCTGATAACTCTGCTTTTGGTTTCCACCCCAAGAAAAATTTAGGTGGCCCTGCCAATTTCTGTTGTAGTTGTTTCCAAAATTCTGATTGTTCCACTGCACATTCCCAAAAAAATTGACTGATTCCGGATTGGCTCCACAAGATTCTGCATTATGGCCATTATTACCACAAATTTCACACCAACTTGGAGCTTGTTGAACTGCATTAACCTGGCCCTGTTGTTGGTTCATACTCAGTTTATTTAACTGAGTCATCATCTGATGCTGGAATGAAGCTAGCTGTGCTACCAAGGCATTCATACCATCTACCTCTATCAACCCTGATCTCTTTCCTACCCCTCTCGATGACTCGCTTTGCCACTCTGGATTTCCTTGAGGAATTCTATTCAACAAAGTGTACAACTCATCATAAGTCTTCTCTAAGGCTTGCCCACCCGATGTAGAGTCTAGTAAAATTTTCGTGTGTGGGTCTAGACTTTCTGCAAAGGTATGAGCCAACACTTCATTTGATTGCTGGTGATGGGGACAATCTCTCAATAATGACTTGAATCTTTCCCAAGCCAAATACAAATTCTCATCAGGCCTCTGCTTGAAACTTAGTATTTCACTTCTCAACTTTGCAGTCATGCCTGAAGGAAAAAATCTGATAAGGAACTTCTTTTCCAAATCATTCAAGAAGTTATGGAGTTCGGTGGCTCAGCTTTCAACCACTTCTTTTCCTCTCCCAACAGTGAAAATGGGAAGAGGGTAAGTCGGACATAATCTGTGGACACGCCGATAGGGACAACGTGTCACTAATCTCAAGAAAGTTCTGTAAGTGCTGCTGCGGGTCCTCGTGTGCCATCCCAGTGAATTGACCACTAGAATGTAACAGCTACACCATGTTCTATTTAAGCTCAAAGTTCCCTCCAGGCTCCGGTTTACAGATGCTAGAGGCACATTTGTTGCTAGTGGGATTGCCACTTTGCGAACTGGTCTTGCTGCCATTGCTTCTGATAACAATTGTGCTTGTTCGGCGGGTGGTTATTGTTGTACCTTTTCTTGAAGTCTCTTCAGCTTTTGCTCTAGAGCTACTCTCCTTTGCAAATGGATTTGACGTTCAGGTTCAAGCAACGGTTCCACAAGCTCTCTATTCTTAGCCAGCTCGGCAAGATAGCCTGTCACCTGCAATAATTCAGAATAAGACCGAGTTTCTCAACACTTGAGGAAATTTAAAAATCACACAAAAATAGATAAATTATCAAAATTTCACCGAGTCCCCGGCAACAACGTCAAAAACTTGTTGTGCCCCGCAATTATACGGGTCGTACAAGTAATATAGTGGCCCTTTTGTTAAGAACCGGAATGTCGAACCCATAGGGACTGGACCAATTCAGCTAACTATCAAGTTCAAGTGTGACATTAAATACCGCAAATGTTGATTATAGAAGTTTTCGATATAGTTTAACTAAGTCTGATTTTGGTCAACGAAATATTCTGAATTCATTCAAGGAGCAACATAGAGTTAAAGCCGGATAATCATGAGATACTATGATTTGCAATGGTTTAAGTATGAAACTATCAATTATTGTCTCACATAGTTAGAATTGCATGTTCATGGCCTTCCGAGCCTCTAAACACGACAAACTAGCCTCACTACTTCATTGAGAGCGAGGATGCTAATTCTAGTTCGTGGGCAATTAACTACGTGGATGTGGTTTATGGGGTATACCATTGATTAGGGTCCTTACATACCTCCAACTATTTAACCAAACTTAGCTTCACAACTACTTCTTCGAGTGGTGGAGTGACAATTCTAAGCCGGTGTCTTTCTCTCCTCCCATTTTATCAACCAAATAAGGTAGTAGGTATATTTCTATCCTAACCACAAAATCTTATCGAAAGATAAGAACTTGCCTCTTACATTCTTATGTTCTTCCCTAGGTTTGCTTTCTCAAGCATTTGCCTAAGTTTAACGTGTGTGTTTTCATTGTGATCAATCATAAAAACAACCATAATCAAGAATGCAAGAAAAACCAACAACTGATAACTTAATTCCAACACAAATTCATAAAAACACAATCATAATTCATGGCTTCAACCCTAGAGGAAGGGTTCTAGCCACTCATGTTCGTAAAATTACAAGAAAATATTGTTAAAGTAACATACTTACAAGAATTGGTAGAGGAGAAGATGAAATTGATGAACCCTAGGTGAGTTCTCCCATTTCTCCCTTCACTCCTAGGTGGTTTTTCAGAATAAAATCGTGACAAAATGATTTTAGGAATTAAGGGACCTATTTATAGTAAATGAGAATTGTGCAAAATTATACCTGTCGTGGAATGGCTCCGTGTCACAGAGTGTATCACGGAGCACTACCTCCGTGACACATAGGTAATGCGGATGCACACTGGAAATCGTCTCATGATGCCAAGATGTTGAGGCTTGCCGTGATGGCCGACGTGACACGCTGCTCATGCAGCGCGATGGCAGGGCGTTGGCGCGCAGGTCGCCTGGCGTGACACGGCGCTGGCGCGCAGGATACCTGCCTGCTTGCTGCCTTCCTCTCGTGCCTGGCATGGGCGTGGCACGACACTAGGCGCGACACACGCACAGCGTAGCATGCTGCCTGGCGCGACCAACCTTGCCAAGGCATGCTTCTTGCCGACTTTTACAAATTGCTCCCGACTCCATTCCTCTACTTCACCAACTTATAAATTAGTTCCTCAAATTCATTTAAACCTACAAAACAAGGGCTAATCATGTTGGTTAGTACATATATTCACATTTATATAAAATCACATGAAAATGTAAATAATTAATTAGCTTAACAAGACTAAATTAAGTTATAAGGCATCACTCGGGCATGCTATTTTGCCCGAGATCAATATGCACCTTCAAAGTTGGATTTGAAAATCTCAATTTAGAGATACATATAATGATTTGATAACTAACCGGATTGTTAAGTTGCCTAGACTCTGAACTTTTTTCTCTTTTGAACAAATATCAACTGTTTCAATGCTCTAACTAATCTACTTTTGAATTATGAAGACTTTAGTATAAAACTCAAGAACCAATTGTCTTTTTAGAACAGTGGAATAAGAATTTAAACTAGAGAAGTTTCTATGGGTATAATAATCTAGACTTAAAAATTCTATATTACCTGATGACTGCGTGCCTTGTGTGTGTATTTGGATAAATCAATTGGCGCAGTGATTTTGTTAAGTACTTAAGGAACAGTGAATTATCATTAGATCTAAAAGCCTCTTGTGCACTCAAAATGAGGGCCACCAAGTATTGTCTTGTTAATGGGAATCTACATAGAAGATCTTATTTGGTACTATTGGTGAGATGCCTAGGTCTAGGAGACTCTGGTTACTTATGACTGAGGTACATGAATGAGTTTGTCACTTCGGGGCTACTCTCTGGTCTAAAACTAATAAGGGTCAGATACTATGTCTCTAAATGGAGCAAGACTCGAAGGAGTTCATAAAGAAATGTGACAAATTCCAAAAATATGCTCAAACAGTATATCAACTAGGAGAGGTCTTGCATCCGATCGTCTCCCATGACCATTCATAAAAAAGGGATGGATATAGTTAGTCATTGCCTTTAAGTCTAGTTCAAGTAAAGTTCCTTTTAATTATGACAGATTATTTCTCCAAATAGGTTGAAATAGGTGCTTAAAAAAATCTGGGAACAGGAGGTAATAAATTTCATTTGGGATCAATATCATATGTTGCATCTAAATACCAAAGGAAATTGCATGTGATAATGGTCCTCAATTTATTGGCTCCAAATCCACAAAGTTTCTCGAAGGATTGCATATCAAAAGGGTTACAAAATCTCCTTACCACCCAAACGCTAACAACCAAGTAGAGTCCACCAATAAAATAATGATAGTAAGCCTCAAAAAGAGATTGGAAAGTGCTAAAGGTAACTAGGTTGAGGAATTTCTTGGTGTGCTCTAGGCATATCGCACGACTGCAATTTGGTGTTACACCCCGTAAGTTCTTGGCACTTAGTTCGCCTATTCGTATGTTGGTTAATAATTTTAGATCGCCATACGTGCGAGAAAATGACCCGGGGAGAGACTGGACAAGCGCCAAGTTGGAGCGCTGCAAGGAAAATGCGACTTATAAATCACATTCGACAAATGCGACTTAAAGGCTCCAAGTATATAAAGGCCTCTAACTTCATTTTCAAGTCATCTTTCATATTATTTCCAAAGTGAACGACCAAAAATAGAGGAGGAGCAAAGGGTTTATATAATATTCGTTCGATTACGCTATCAAACGCGGTCCAAAGTCAAATTAACTTCGGGTACCGAAGTCTAAAGCTGCAGGGAGCATTTCTACAGAGTAAGTTTCGTGAAATTCACCCGGCGAAGCGTCGTCCCGCCAAGTCAAAGTGATTGGAATTGCTCCAAACTAGTGTTAATAGACTCCCAGGCCTAAAGTGAGTATTTCTCCCTTCTAGACCTCCGAGAAATTATGAGTTTTCGATCGTACTTCGATAAGTCGAAAGATAGTTAGTATATAGATTTAAAGTATGGTTTCTTTCCAAAATAATAGTACAATTAATTCTATTCTTTCGTGAATAAGAATACAGTTAGGAGAAAGAGCTGAATACTATCCAAGCTACGCCAGTTAATCAGAAAGTCCGCAATTGAGGTATGTAAAGCCAGTTTCTTTCGGCAAGCTAGTAGTTCTAGTATAGAAAAATAGTACGAATTTTAGTAGAGCGTTTTAGAAGTCGTATATTATGTTTAGTATGAAATTTAGTAAGCATGTTAGAAATATAATACAGTGTTCAGCATGAAATTCAGTAAAATAGTATAAGTCCCAGCAAAATATTCTAGAAATATTATTACAGATTCAGTATATTTCAGTATCAGATTCAGTACATTTCAATATGAGATTCAGAACAGAATACTAGAACATAAATATTATTATCAGATCCAGTATATATATTACATGTGCCTATTGCTATCTGTGGAGACATGATTGTTCAGTGTTGGGCACCCTTAGAGCTTCCTTGACCGCCCTAGGGTTAATAGCTGTGTCGACATGCCCGCCAGAGGGTGAGGATACGTCTCTCTACAGAGTGGCATGCCGTCCGCCAGCGGACGAAGATGGGATGCAGATTCCCCATAGTAGCCTAATCAGCACTATACCACACCCCATGTCGAGCGCTTGCGCCTGGGGTGCAGATTTCATATTTCAGGAGTCCTCCGGACTCAGATACAGCTATAGTAAGGAGCCCAGCGAGCCCAAGTTGCATACCCAGGAGGTCGGCAGGAAGCTCATAGTTACTAGGTGGATGGTATGACCTGGGCAAGGGTATATAGATTGTGTGTTGGTTGGTACCTTACGGCTTATGGGGGCTGGTAAGGTTCTTGTATGCTATGTTGTGTTAGTTATTAACAGATAGAAAGTAGATCGCCATGTTATTAGGTATGACTCTTACTCTCTTCAGTAAAGTTATGCTCTTTTCAGTCAGTCTCAGCCCATCTCCTATTACTTCAGTATCTATCAGTATTATGATTTGCTTTCAGTTATTTTCAATTATTACTTTGCATACTCAGTGCCAGTGGTACTGACGCCCATTTTGGGGCACTGCATTACTTGCCTGCAGGTACTCATAGATGAGGAGCAGATCCCTCGTAGTTCCAGCCAGCGTACAGAGTCTTCAGCTCCTATCATCCGGAGCTTGACAGCTAAAGGTTTACTTCCCTTTTTGTTTGTACAGTATGGGTAGGCCAGGGCCCTGTCCCGACCATCTTATTATTCTTAGAGGCTTGCGGATTGTATATTACCTGTGGTTAGTTGTACCGGTCGTGTGGGTCCGTGTGTATGTTTTTAGTTTACATGTGATGGCCGTGTGGGGCCTTGTTCAGTTGTCAGTTGGTGACCTTGTTGGTTACAGATCAGTTTAGCACTTGATTCTACTTTTTAGTGATAACTAGTCAGCATGGTGGCCTTGTCGGCTCGCATAGGTTCCCTTATGTTCAGTTGTTCTAGGTAGCTGTTATATTCCTATAGGTGGCTATAGGCCTTGTCGGTCGGAGGCTGTATTTACAACCGTTATATAGCCCGTTGTTTTCATAAATCCAGAATTAGAGCTAGCCTGGCACCAGAAGTGCTTAGGCTCAGTAGTCCAGCAGTCTAGGTCCTAGTATGGCACCAGGTGCCAGTCATGCCTCCCAAGGCGGGGCGTGACATTAGACACAAAAGATACCCCATTTTCATTTGTATATGGTTAGAGGCACTGATATTAATTTAAATTAGGGAGCCAAGATTAAGACTTTTTCACTCTAATAAAGTGGTAAATACTGAGGCTATTTTAGTATAATTGAATTTGCTTGACGAGCATTGAGAATTAACATTAGTTTAAATGATAGCCCAAAAGTAAAGGATGAAAAGATGTTAAGACTAGAGGACTAAACTTCAATATTTCAAAATCAAAGACTTTGTCCTAATAAAGATCACTCTTAACACTCGAGATTTGAATGCTGAAAAATGAATCCAAATTGGGAAGGACAATATAAAGTTATTGACATAACGAAAAAAGTGCAAATCAGCTAGCCGAGTAGAAAATAAGTCACTTGAAGTGGTATTATGTTACATTCCAAAAGTTTTTCATGATTATTTGATATTTGTATGCTAGGTCAAGAGAAGTACAGGTTGTATATTAGTCGTAGATGACAAGGAAAATGTGTAAGAACAGAAAAGCGAAGAGTATGTGAAGTTCATAAGTAAAGATCAAATTTAAATGCTTATATCTCCAAATCTATAATGACTTAGAAGTACTATGACCTATCAAATTAAAGGTATTTGAGTTTGATTTTCAGAAAATTAAACGGCTCGTCAATTGGAGTTAAGTGTAAGAAGTTATGGGCATTTTACTGAAGCACCTCAAGCGGTGATGTGAGCATGATACCCTAGCGCCTCCACCACCCTAACTATTTAAAAATCAGATTTTCACTATTGGAAAATATTTCTATCACAAACCAAATTGACCAACTTGCTTAGGGAAATTATTTCTCTCATAATTTCAGCAGTTGGAACAAGGAAAATCGAAGAGAAAACCTCAAGCAGAACTCCACCAAACACAAGACAAGTTAACAAAGTTGGTTTCCAAGTGTGCAAGGTGTTCTGGAGCTTGTTTTTGGCAGTTGTTTTGGGTAAAGTTGCTAACTTAGAGCTGGTTTTACTACCTATATATCCATATTTGAGTAGGGACCAAAGCCAAGAGGAAATGTGAGGATTTCACCCTCCTTAAACCCCTTAAATGGCAAGCAAAAGAGCCGGAAATTTGCAGCTAGGCGAGCTGCTAGTTTGGGCTGTTTTAGCTGAGTTTTTACTTGTTTTTATTAAGATTTATAGCAGTATATTTGTCTTTAAATATACTCTACTTTGAGGAGAAGAATTACAGCATAAGTAAGGTAAAGTTCCCCAGAATTTTCTCCCCTAAAGGTTAGTGAAAACTAGTAGAGAAAATGCCTAAATATTGTTGATGTTGCTGTGTCTTGTTGTTGCTATTTTGACTACCTTTGGTGAGTTATTTTGGGCTTCATTTTGTGTTACAGATTAGGCTTGGTACTTCTCTAATGTTAAGGGCTAGCCATTGAATGTAACACCCCAAAAGTTCCCTAGGTTAGACCCGATGCTTAGAACAGAATACAACAAGAAAACAATACCAGAACCAAACAATGAACCTTAGTACGGTTCATTGTAGGGTCCAATGGATCATTGAAAGTGCTCGTTGTTTCATTACCAGAAAGCTGTCAGAAATTTTTCCAGAACCCACGAGGGGATTGTACGGACCGTGGCTTGATTGAATCGATCATTATTTATGGTCGTTGAAGAAGATTAAGAGAATTTTGAAGAAAGAATGGGGGAAACCAACGGACAGACCGATGGTTCATTGTTTGTTACCACGGCTCGTTGGATGGGTCGTTGGTTCTGCTAGTGTGTTGAAAATCTCGGTCTAAGTTCGGAACCGTTCTAGGTATATGGATTGACCTAAGCCGGTGAATTTATGGAAGCAAGGTGTTAAGATCAGTTCCTACATATAAGAAGTTCATTACATGAAAATTATGGTCATAAGGAACCTCTAGTACAAAGTTGAGTTGAGAGCCTCCTTATCGATTGAGTGTTCGTATAAGTTCTTATAAGGAACAACTTCAAATAAGCATAGCCCCAACTTTACAAAACGTTTTTGTGTGATTCAGCACCTCATATTGAAGACCTTGAAGTCTTCTTTCCAATGTATATGACCTTGCATCAATCGGAGTTCGAAGTAAAAAGTTATAGGCAGTTTAGGGAAGCAGCAACAGGTAACAACGAACCTCAGAACGGGTCGTTGTAGCAACCAACGTCCCGTCCTATTGGTCGTTGGAACTGCCAGTTCTAGGTTTTTTTTGGTAGTTTGGGGGTATTTTTGTAAACTCCTATGCTTCTAACTCCTAAATGACATCATTTTGGGCTTCTTTAAGGTCAGATTAAAGGGATTAACCTAACCTAAATCCTCACCCTCTCCAAAAGATCAATAGTTGGATTTTCTCTCAAGAAAGGAGTTAGGGTTCTTCTTCAACCTCTTCAAATCTTCTTGGAATCTTCAAGGAAACTCATTGGATCATCAACCCTGGTATGTGAGGCTATGCGTAAGAGTTCCTTTCACTCTCATGCTCAAAACTCTTCTCAATTTCCATGGATTTCAATTCTAAATTCAAGTTTCATGATCTATGGGGTTTATTTCAATTCTTGTGAAATTCTCTATGATCTACCCCAATTTCTTTCATGTATTAAATCATGTTTTATGATCTATGGGCAGATTTTATGACTATTTTGAATATAAATTTATAGATTTGAATTTAAATCCAATTATGCCCAATTATGTATGTTTTTATGAAAAGTCAAGTTAGGATTTCCTTATGATCTTGATCTAAATTATCCCAATTATGATTTATTCTTTATGATATGATTTCTCTCAAGTACTTATCAAGGGCAAGTTTTACGTTGTTTTCCATTAAAATCATGTTTCAAGCTTTTTAAATAAAAATGTCCATTTATGAAAAGTTCATGAAAGTTAAGATTTATGATGAATGTTCTCATGTATGAAGTATTGATGATGAAAAACATGTTTTCAAGTTACCCATGTTTATAAGCATGTTTTAGAATGAATTGAGTATTGTAAAACATGGTAAAGTATTGGGCAATGCCTACATGATGAAGAATGATTTACAGTTTATGAAACGGATCTTATGATTAATCGATTTATGATGTTGGACGACTAAAGGGCTTTTGATTCTTGGCTAATCATATTTAATGGGGATCAATGAATGATGAATGTTTATTTTAGCCATGAATCTTAATGAATGATGTTATTGATTTATGTATGAGCCTAATATGCATGTTTTTGGGAGCCGTGTCTAGCACCGAGAAGCCCGGCATTCAAAGGACTACGTCGGTGTCTCATAACTACATTCCACCATGGGTTTATAATGATACATTACAATGATAATGATCCCCACTTTCGTGATATCACATAATGCACGTCCCTCACATGGCAAGCCAGGGGTGACTCTGCCCACTTGAGTGAGATAGCTGGGGCATCATGAAAAGATCTACCATGATAGTGTCGGTTATGACGAGTCCTCCCATTGTTCCACATGTTTTCTGCATTGTTATGTTTATGTTATTGGCTCAAGTGATGACTTAATAAAGTTTCTCTTATGATTATGACAAGAACAATTTACGAATGATTTAAAAACCTTGAGCCTTATGTTATCTTATGATGTTTATGATACGACCATGATGTTCTTCTCTTATGATCATTTATGAGATTTTATGTATTTTTAAATGTTCGTTTAACTTACCTTGCATACTCGGTACATTCCATATACTAATCGCATACTTTCTATGTTGTATCGTTTCATGATATAGGACCCGATTCTCAGGCTCATCTCAATCCTTAGTTCATCCCAAAGTTGCTATCAGCTTTACTGGTGAGTCCTCATGTTCCGAGGTCCATATGACTAGACATGTATGATGACTCTTTTGTTTCCTCTTTGGTCGGGTTAGTTGGGGGTGTTGTCCCATCAACCCATCTTATATGATAGAGGCTTTCAAACCTTATGTAGTAATCAACTTATGTGTATGTCTAGCGCATTATGAATGTTATAATATGCTATGTTATGTTTACATTTCCGCTATGTATTATATTCAGTCTTCCTCTAAAAGTTAATGAAGTTAGATATGCTATGCCATGAGTTGACTTGGGGCCTTCGGGGTTCCTTATCCCTTGTTACGATCCGGGTCTACATTCGGGTCGTGACAAATTGGGTATTAGAGCATTAGATTTTGAACCGTCCTAGGGTGTCTGAAAGCCGCGTTAAGTAGAGTTATTTTCATGATTGTGAAGCGCGCCAAACTTATGAAGAAGAGGCTACGAGACGTTTAGGAAATGTTCCCTTCTTTCATGATCTATGTCGTGCGATGAAATATCTTTCTATCCGTCTAACTCGTAGATTCACACTCCAAAGCATAACACTAGTTAGTGGAATAAGAGATGCTCTCGAATTATTTCTCCCTACAGGAGTTAAGAGAAGCTAAGGCACAAGAATTCGTGAACTTCAAGTATGGAACCAAAAGAGTGAGGGAGTACGACAGGAGAAGTATGAAGCCTTCCATGATAGTCATAGAGGCAAATGTGAAGTCAAGACATAGTGATTTCTTCCTAGCCTTAAGAAGTGATCCAATCCTAAGAATGATGACCTTTAAGCTAAGGGGGAGATCATAAAGTGAAGGACCAGGTCAAGCCGAAATTTCAAGTATGAAGGTCCAGGATCAGTAATTATGGGAGATCGATCCATGCTTATTCAGGTGTCCTTCTGTACTTCAGTCTATGTGATACTCTACTCATGTCATATGTGACCATGTTATGCCCATGTTTAAGTTTCAAGTACTCCTTACGTGTATTCGTACTCACATTCATAGAATGAGAAGCAACTACTTTAGATGGTGATTCCACTCTTCTTCCATGATTCCATAAATCTCAGCTTCATGAAGTGACCCTCGTTATATATGTTAACTCATGTCTCTCAGCATGCTCAGCTCTATGGACTCAGTCTTTAAGATTTTCCTTATCGGCTAATAAGATTGTGTTATTTCAAGTATATTTCCCAGCTTAGATTTCCTGAATGATTCGTGCTCATAATTCCCTTACTCTAAGCCTTATGAATATTCCCCCATGATGGAAATGATGGTTAAAATGTGTACGTTCAGGATAACTCCCTATCCCTTCCATAGATGTCGGGTATGTAGAAGTTCAGGAAGCGCAGTTATTAGCCAAGCCTTGAAGTGTAACAACCCACATGGTCATTTTGTGATTGTTGATCCATTTCCTTGGGCTGAACCTTTTCGTATCCTTATTTTGTTACTTATGACTTGCAGAGATGGATGACACATTTTCCAAGATGATCCAATGAAGATTGGATAAGATTTTCGGTTTTTGGAAGGTTTGAAGTTTGAGAGGTTTGACCAAAGTCAACAATTTAGGTTAACTAGCCTGAATTTTGGTTCTGAAAGTTCTGTTAATTCTGGATGGTGATTTATGACTTAGTTGGGTAGTTTTCACGGATCCCGAGGTGTTCGGGAGTGAATTGAACCTTTGGTTTGATTTATGAGCTTTAAGAAAGCTAAGTTTGACCGCGGTAAATATTCGATCAAAACGACCTCATATCGGTGATTTGATGATTTCAATAGGTCCAGAATGTGTTTTATGATTGAATTACATGTTTGGTTTGTGACCGGAGGATTCCGGATAAGTTTCGGGTGGATTTGAACGTTTTGTGTGTTAAGCATGACTTTAAGCATAAAATGTGAAAACTCAGAGGTTCATTTATAGTTTTGGAGATCGAAAAATTATTCCAAGGCTTTCAAAATTCTTAGCATGAATTATAGGAATTATCCTAAAAGTTTGGTGCAATTTCGATAAGACAAGATCTAGTTTTATGATGAAATAATTCTTGAATGAGCAAAAATGACGTCTGACTGGGCAAATGAGCACCAAATGGAGTTTTGATTGAATGAGTAGATCCTTATCATTATTTTGGAACTATAAGAAAAGGAATCATCACATTTTGAGTTTGTATGATAAAGTTATGACCATTTTAGTAAAAATTAAAGCTGTTGGTGCAGCCTTATATAAATACCCGAACAATGTATTTTTGCACAGATTATGTTTATTTTGTATTTTGAGTATATTTGGAGTTCTAGAGCTTGGAATTGAGTGATTTTTGCGGCATTCTTTTCTATTTAACACGGGGGGTAAGTATCTAAACCTTAATTTGGTATTTCTCCATGATTTCGTCTGTTGGTTTTCATTTGCATCCGGGAATTTATTGGAGGAAAATTTAGGATTTTGGGTCTAGTGTTAAGAGACTGTATTTTGATGAATTCAAAGTATATTTGATCTTTGTTTTGGATGAAATTTCATATTTGAGTTCTTTACATTATGGGTAACATGATTTTCAAATAAGATTCCAGTTTTTCCCTTGCGGGCTCGGGGTTGACTTTTAGATTGACTCTTTAGGCCGGGATTTAGAAGTATATCAATATGGGTGTCCATGATTTTATCTTCTTATGTAGGATACGTATTTGGACAGATTTTGATAATTTAGAAGGGATATGGAAGGGCAATTCGTAATTTGATTCTTGAGCTTTGTTTTGAGGAAAGTAGAGATTCATTGATTCTTTGAGGATCGGAAAGAAGGGGAAGCTTAGTCCCCAGTATGTTGGGCCATATAGGATTTTTAGACATGTTCAAAAGGTGGCCTATGAGTTGGAGCTACTAGTGGAGTTAGCTTCGGTGCATTCGGTGTTTCATGTGTCCTTGTTGAAGAAATGCATCGGAGATCCATCTTTAGTGATTCCGGTAGAGAACATTGGGGTGAAGGAAAGCCTTACCTAGGAGGAGGTATCAGCCGAGGTCCTTGATCATCAGGTTCATAAGTTGAGAAATAAGGAAGTAACCTCGGTGAAGGTTCTGTGGAGAAATCATCTTATTGAGGGAGGTTCGTAGGAGGCCGAAGTAGATATAATGGTTGAGGACCCGTATCTTTTCCCTTCCTGCTTAGTTCTAGCTTGAGGTATCAGTTTCCTCCTTAGTGCTCTATTCAATTTCATGTCAAGTTCATGTCTCCAGTTCCTTTCATGTCTAAGCATGCACTTATGTTTCATGAATTCAGTTCAGTCAGGAATCTCAGTCCGGAGTCCGTCACTTCATCAGTTTTCAGCTTCAATTGTTTAGTTTTGGGATTGTAGTTACTTCCCTAGCCTTTCAGTATGCTTGATCTACATTCGAGGAAGAATGTTCCCAAGGGGGAGATAATGTAACACCCCAAAAGTTTCCTAGGTCATAACCAAGGCTTACAATAGAAAACAACATGAAAACAATACCTGCCCTCCAGGATGCTTCAGCTTAAGGATGAGATCAATAATTTCCGACAACTGAAAAAGGAGGCACTTGATGAAGCTGGGTTGAGATTTAAGAAGAAGTTGACTAAGTTCCCAAACCATAAAATTTCTGATGAAAATTTGTTGGAGATTTTTTATAGGTCATTAAATAATAGCACTAAATCTGTAGCAGACACTATCGCGGGAGGAGCACTAATGAGTCACACATGGGAACGAGTTGCCACTATTCTTAACAGAGTGGCTAAAACAAAAATGGCCTGGCACACCAGGGAAGAAGAAGAAGCTACTGGTAAATATGTTGTTGGTATGACTGTAGACCAACGAAAGAAGGAGGAGGAGCATGATCAGGAATTGGCCCACATGCGTACATCATTAGACCTGCTCACAAAGCATATCATGGGTGCTGGGGCCAAAAAAGTAAATGTAATGGGAGCTCATGGATAGGAACCGAGACCAGAGCATTAAGATTCTAAGGAGGAGGCAAACTTATTGGACAACCAGGTGGCGTGTTTTCGGGCCAATGCCCAAGGGTCTGGACATGACACTTGGCGTAAAGGTTCCGAAAATCAAGGTCGGAACTAATACTGAAACAACTACAACTGAAATAGGTACAGAGATAGAAGCCGAGGTCATGAGATAAAGGGAGAATGGAGAAGGAATGATGGTTACCGCAACGATCGAACAGGAGTATATGTGCCTCCTAATACAGGTGAGGGGGAGGATGGATAGTCAAAATTGGAGAGCATGATGGTTGAGATGCTCAAGAAGGTGAGATCTACTGAGGAGCATCTAAAAGACATTCATGGAGATATATTTGGCATGGGCTAGAGAGTTGAGTCGCATGCCACAACCATCAAGCAAATAGAGCAGTAGCTGGGTCAACTGTCAGCATCCCTAAACCCTAGGAAAAAGGAAGCACTACCTAGAAACACAGTCCAAAATCCAAAGAATGATAATCACTATATGGTTGTGATTACTAGGAGTAGAAAGACCACAGTTGATCCCCCTCTGTCGGTTGTAGTTGAAATGCAACGGAACAAAGATATCGCAATTGATGATGAGGATGAGATTGTTGAGCAAGAGCTTAAGGAAGAGGCTGAATTGACTGAGGCTCCAGTTGGTGAAAAGGAGTCTGAAGATAAAAAGTGTAAGAAACAAAGGGCCACACAAATCTATAAGGCTATCCCACGACCACCGCCATCGTTCCCTCAAAGAATGATAAAGAAGGCGGAAGATGGTAAGTTTCAAAAACTTCTATCCATGCTTAAAAATTTATCTCTAAACATACCATTGGTTGAGGCATTGGAGCAAATGCTTGAATACGCCAAATTCATGAAGGACCTTGTTACCAAGAAAAGGTCCATGAGCTATGAGCCAATGGTAACTAGCATTATTGTAGTTCCTTAGCCTCACAGGTCCTTGCTCATTAAAGGAGGACCCAGGTGCCTTCACCATTCCATGTACTATTGGCAATGTTGAGTTCGCGAAGGCACTCCGCGATTTGGGAGCAAGCATCAATCTAATGCCATTAGCTTCGTTCAAGCAGCTGGGCTTGGGAGCCCCTACACCGACTACTATGCAGTTATTTATGGCGGATTGTACTGTGAAGAATCCATTGGGGATCCTATTTGATGTGCTTGTTAAGGTTGACAAATTCATATTCCCAGTAGACTTCGTGATCCTAGATTGCGAGGTTGACTTTGAGGTCCCCATTATTTTTGGGCGACCATTCATTGCTACAGGGAGGGCTTTAGTAGATGTCGAGGTTGGCCAACTGATATTTAGTCTTAATAAAGAGGAGGTCATCTTCATTGTTTATCGGTCAATGAAGCAGCCCAATGAGTTTATGGTGGTCTCAACACTTGAGGATGATTCTGAATTTCTTGATGAAGTCTGAGTAGTCAAGAGACTTGCGTCATGCCACGACATTAAATCAGGTGCTTCTTGGGAGGCAACCTCTGAGGTGGTTTGTTGAATTTTGAGTAACTGAACCACCTGTATCATTCCACGATGTTAAATTAAGCACTTCTTTGGAGGCAACACAAGTTTATTTACTTATGTTTGCTCACTGTGTAGGTGAAACAAAAATAGGTTGCAGAAATTTTTTAGTATAGACTTGTACTTTGAGCCTCAGTACGACTTGTAACAATATTGTACAGGCCTTAGTATAAGTCATAGTGAGAAGCAGAGATATGGGCTAGTGCATGAGTTCATGGTAAGGTTGGTCCTACAACTTGTAACTACATTATACAGGTTGTTGTACTCATGGTAGTTACGAACTATGCAAAGGATGTAACTCCAATTCAAAGTGACCTATAAGTCATGGTAAGGTTCATACCTTTATGGTACGAGTCATATGATGTGCTCGTAGGTCCACATGTATGTTTTCTTAAACCTCTACTACGAGTCCTAGGGATGAGTCGTAGGTCCAACCTATGATTCATGGTACAACTCATGATTGACCCAAAATCCTTAAGTCGACCCGACTCGAACAAAATTTTTTAAAATTTGCCCTAACATATTTAAATTCCAAATCTTTCGAACCCTTCTCCCACGCAATCACACTGTGAACTCATGAATACCTTCCACAATTCCCTCACACCTGTAACTCAAGAAAAATAATCGATTGAGCAAGATTTGTGTTGGATTAACAGTGCTCAAGTCGACTCCCTACCCTAGTCACTGAACACACATGAAGTGAGCAAGATTTTGCAAAAATCAAGTAGCTATGCCTTGGGTTGAGTAAAAAGACCTTCGTTCTTGTATGAACTTGTTTAACAATTAATAATTCCTCAAAATGCATGAAAATAGATGAGGAAAATGATCAGTAACATACAATGTGATTGTGTTTACTGCATAGACATTCAAGCATGCTTAAAATTCGAACATAAATTGTAAATGAACTGAGTTACGGGTTGTGAATCATAATGGGAGAACTGGGTAGTTGTAAAAGTGTGAAAAATACATTCCTAGAATTGGGAAATTCTGAGTACCCAACACAAAATTGAACTTACCTGCACAACTGACTTTAACAAAGGCAAGGACAGGCTTCACAAGCCTTCCTACAACTCATAGGTTCACACTATGACTCGTAGGATGGCTCATTCGGACTGTCCCAAGACAAGTGTATGTAAATCAATTCTTGGTACCCTACTATGAGTCTTACCTAGCAATCGTACCATAAATTTTAAAAGGGTCAAGTCCAAAGGCAACTGTTTGACTCTTACTACGATTCACAGAATCGATTTATGGGTCGTACCATGAGTTGTGAAAAAATACAAAATAATGGTTTTGAAGGGGTATCCTCATATGACTCGTGGTATGGATCGTACCTCCATGGTATGAGTATACCTCAGAGTCATGACTGTGACCCGAGATGCTACGAGTCTTAGTGCGGATCATACCTTCTAGGTACTGATCTCGGGCAAAATAGCATGCCCGAGTGACGCTTGATAACTTAATTTAGTCTTGATAAATGTGAATATATGTGCTAACCAACATGATTAGTCCTTGTTTTGTAGGTTTCAATGATTTTGAGGAACTAATTTATAAGTTGGTGAAGTAGCGAAATGGAGTCGGAAGCAGATGCAACAGGCAGGCAGCACCAGCGCGCCGGCAACGTGCCATGCCGTGCCAGCTGCGCGACAGAGCAAGGCCAACGCGCTGCATGAGCAGTGTGTCACGTTGGCAGCGTGGTGACACTCGACAGTTTTGGCATCCGGAGGTAATTTCCAGAGAGCCTTCGCGTTATCTCTGTGTCACGGAGGCAGTGCTCCACGATACACTCCGTGACATGGAGCCATTCCATGACAGGCTAAATTGTGCATGTTTCTCATTTATAATAAATAGGTCCCTTAGCTCCTAAATCCAATTGGTCACGATTTTATTCTGGAAAACCACCTAGGAGTGAAGGGAGAAGTGGGAGAACTCATCTAGGGTTTGGCAAATTACCTTCTCATCTACCAAATTCTTGTAAGTATATTAGTTTAGTTGTAGTTTCTTGTAGTTTTACGAACATGAATGGCTAGAACCCTTCCTCTAGGGTTGAAGCCATGAATTATGATTGTGATTTTATGAAATTGTTTTGGAATTAAGTTATTGATTGTTGTTTTTGTCTTGCATTCTGGATTGTTTGTTGTTTTTATGATTGATCCCCATGAAAGCATATATGTTATCTTGGGCATTGGCTTGAAAAAGCATTACCTAGGTCACGACATGAGAATGTGAGGAGCATGTTTGTATCTCATGATATAATTTCGTATTAGGATAGAAATATACCTAACACCTTGCTTGGTTGATAAAACGGGGGTTATTAAAGACCAACTTAGGATTATCGCATCACCACTCGAAGACGTAGTTGTGAGGCTATGTTGAGTTAAATGGTTAGACGCACGAAAGTCCCTAATCATTTCCACGTAAACCACAACATAATTAATTGTCCACGAACTAGAAATTAGCATCCTCGCTCACAATGATGCAGTGAGGCTAGTTTGTCGTGTTTGGAGGCTCGAAAGACCATGAACATGCAATTCTAATTATATGAAACAACAATTGATAGTTTCATGCTTAACCCATTGCAAATCGTAGTATCGCATGATTATCTGGTTTTAACTCTATGTTGCTCCTAGAATAAATTCAGGATATTTCATTGACCAAAACTAGACTTCATTAAATCTCCCTCGAAAACTTCTATAACCAACACTTGCGAAAGTTAAGATCACACTTGAAATGGATAGTTAGAGGAATGGGTCAAGTCCCTGTGGGTTCGACATTCCGGTTCTCTAAAAGAGCCACTATATTACTTGCACGACCCATACACTTGCGGACGCGCGAATGAGGGCACGAACAAGTCTTTGGCGCCGTTGCCGGGGACTTCGGTGAAGTGTTGATAATTTATCTGTTTTTGTGTGATTTTTGAAATTTCCTTAAGTGTTGAGAAACTTGGTCTTAGTCTATTTATTTGCAGGTGACAGGTTGTCCTGCCGAGCTGTCTAGAAATAGAGAGCTTGTGAAACTGTTGCTGGAACCTGAACGTCAAATCCATTTGCGAAGGAGAGTAGCTCTAGATCAAAAGCTGAAGAGACTTCAAGAAAAGGTACAACAACAACCAGCCACCGGACAAGCACAATTGTCATCAGAAGCAATGGCAGCAAGACCAGTTTGCGAAGTGGCAATCCCACTAGCGACAAATGTGACCTCTAGCATCCGTAAACCGGAGCCTGGAGGGCACTTTGAGCTTAAATAGAACATGGTGTAGCTGTTACATTCTAGTGGTTAATTCACTGGGATGGCACATGAGGACCCGCAACAGCACCTACAGAGCTTTTTAGAGATTAGTGACACGTTTGTCCCCACCGGCGTGTCCACAGATTATGTCCGACTGACCCTCTTCCCATTTTCACTGTTGGGAGAGGCGAAAAAGTGGCTGAAGGCTGAGCCATCGAACTCCATAACTTCATGGAATGACTTGGCTAAGAAGTTCCTTATCAGATTCTTCCCTTCAGGCAAAACTGCAAAGTTGAGAAGTGAAATATTCAGTTTCAAGCAGAGGCCTGATGAGAACTTATATATGGCTTGGGAAAGATTCAAGTCATTGTTGAGAGACTTCCCCCATCACCAGCAATCAAATGAAGTGCTGGCTCATACCTTTGTAGAAAGTCTAGACCCACACACAAAAATATTACTAGACTCTGCATCGGCTGGGCAAGCCTTGGAGAAGACATACGATGAGTTGTACACTTTGTTGAACAGAATTGCACAAGGAAATCTAGAGTGGCACAGCGAGTAATCGAGGGGGGTAGGAAAGAGATCGGGGTTGATAGAAGTAGATGGTTTGAATGCCTTGGTAGCACAGTTAGCTTCGTTCCAACATCAAATGATGACTCAGTTCAATAAACTGAGTATGAATCAACACTAGGGCCAGGTTAATGCAGTTCAGCAAGCTTCGATTGGTGTGAAATTTGTAGTAATAAGGGGCACAATGCAGAATCTTGTGGAGCTAATCCGGAATCAGGCAATTTTGTTGGTAATGTTCATTGAAATCAGAATTTTGGTAACAACTCCAACAGAAATTGGCAAGGCCACCCGAATTTTTCATCGGGTGGAAACTAAAAGCAGAATTATATGCAACCTCAACAACAACAGTATTAGCAGAATAGGTAGAATGATGGGAAATTGAGTAGCAGCATTGAGGAAACACTGCAGAAAATTAAGGAGACCCAGAATTAGTTAGCGGAAAATCAGGCGAGGATTTTAACAGACTTAATGAATCAGCAAGTAGCCACCCGCAATCTTGAAAAACAAGTGGGTCAGATAGCAGCTGCTCAGAACATGAGGTCGTAGGGGGGATTACCAAGCGATGCAGATCCTAACCACCGGCAAATCAATGCCATCAGCCTTAGAAGCGGAAAGCAATTTGCTGATGCAGTGCCTAAAGAGTTGAGAAAGGAGCTGCAGTCGGAGTTGGTTAGACCAGGACCATCCACCGACACTGGAGCGAATCAGACTGCTGGGCAACGAAATGCACAACCTGCATTGCATCCAGCACAAAGACCACCACCACCATTCCCTCAGAAATTCAGAAAGAGCAAGGAGGAGGAATGCTTCAAAAAGTTCTTTGAAAATTTCAAAGAACTTCACATAAATTTGCCTCTTATTGATGTCTTGTAGGGAATGCCCAAGTATGCTAAATACTTGAAGGACGTGATGGCGAACAAAGTTAGATTGGTGGATGTCCAGACTATAGCACTGACTGAGGAGTGCAGTCACAGGGTATTGAGCAAAATGCCGAAGAAGCTCAAAGACCCAGGGAGTTTTACCCTCCCCATAAAAATTGGTAAAGCTGAGGTGCAACGAGCTTTGTGTGATCTACGGGCAGCAGTTAATCTAATGCCCCTATTCTAATTCAACACCCTGGGGTTGGGAAAACCGAGGCTGACAAGGTTGATGCTACAGCTGGCTGACAAGTCGCGAGTGACACCTGATGGAATAATAGAGGACCTTCTCATAAAGTAGGTAAGTTTATTATACCTGCTAATTTTATTGTCTTAGATTTTCAGGTTGATGACTAGGTACCCCTGATCTTGGGACGACCATTCTTGGCCACCGGAGGAGCGGTGATTGACTTGAAAGCAGGAGCTCTAAAAATGAGGGTTGAGGATGAAGAAGAAATTTTCCGTGTTTACCAAGAAATGAACCCATCTGCACACTATAGAAACCTTTGTCAGGTTAGTCTGTTGGCAGAGGATGAGTGTGGGGTGGAGGATTCCACAGGTGCACGGCTAAAGGCAAAGTCAAGTCTTCAGCCCATGTCTGATAGAGGGCTTCAAATTGAGAAGAAGTTGGAGAAAGAGAGGAACAGAGTCGAGGCTGTTTCCTCTAAACAACAAAAGAAAATGAGATGGTTCTCGAAAGAGAACCCAGGTATGAGGATGTCCTGAAAAGGACAGTCCACGTCGGGCCACGACGTAAAATAAGGCGCTGCTTGGGAGGCAACCCAAGGGTACCATGGGTACCAATTTAATTTCTTGCATTTGTGTTGATTTTATTTATATTTCATCTTGTGTTGTTTTGGTGGAAAGTTAAGCACAGATGGAGGGGAAGTCTGAGTACCCGTGGAGGAGGAAGCTAACAAGCATGGAAGAGAAAAAAGTGCGGGGTCGAACACCCACTTGTACAAAGTTGATGAAAAGCATGCTAGTAGCTAGGCCTAGAGGCCTCAGGGAGTATTTCTCATCCTGTTTAATTTTAATTTGGTGCTCTGAGGACATAGCATGATTCAAGTGTGGGGTGAGGAAAATTTTAAAATATTTGTGCTTAACGATTTTTTGTGAATGTAATGCTTGTGAGAAATATTTGAATTTTTTTTTTGTGAGTCAAGCATGACTTTATCACCCATTGGTTTTTATTTTCGGTTCTTTTTCGACGGGGGGTCTTTGAACCGAAGAATAAAAAAAAAAATTGTATGTATATAATGTTTATAATCATAGTTAGAGACTATTTCCGACGATGGATGGATGACGACCGTCTTGAGGAAATATTAGTCAATAGGTTTTGGTTTTTGAAACCATAACTAATTGACGCTTGATGTTCTCGTTAGGTGCTATACATGATTGTAAGTTGCAAGTATGTTCAGTGTGAAGCATGCAAGTGTATAACATTGTTTGAAACACGTAGGCTCTTGAATTTGACTCAATATGATTGAAGCTTAATGTTCGAATTCTTGTGATTAGCTGAGTAAGAGTCTGCGGAAGGTGTCTTGGAACCAGAAAGACCACCTCAGCAATTAGGAGCAGTGGAGAAAGATAGGGAACATGATGATGAGAGGGGGAAGGAGAAGGCAGCTGAAGCAGAAAGACCACCACCCCATTCCCTCAAAGATTAAAGAAACACAAGGAGGAAGCTTGTTTCAAAAAGTTCATGGAGGTGCTTAAACAGGTACACATTAATTTACCTTTGGTTGATGTTTTGCAGGGAGTGCCGAAATATGCAAAGTATATCAAGGACATCGTAGCTAACAAAATCAGATTGATGGAGTATGCTACGGTGGCACTTACTGAGGAGTGCACTTCCCGGATATAGAACAGGTTGCCAACAAAACTCAAGGACCCTGGGAGCTTTACAATTCAGATAACAATTGGGCAAAGTATCCGAGCTCGCGGATTGTGTGACTTGGGAGCGAGTATTAACTTGATGCCGACATCGGTGTTCAAGATGTTGGGGTTGGGCAGTCCTAGACCAACTACAGTAATCTTGCAGTTAGCAGATCGTTCCTTGGCCAGTCCAAATGGCATTGTGGAGGACGTGCTGGTGCAAGTGGGATCCCTTATCTTCCTGGTAGATTTTATTGTTCTAGATTTTGAGGCGGATGCGGAAGTCCCATTTATTTTGGGACGTCCTTTCTTGGGAACCAGGAGAGCTTTGATTGATGTAGCTGCAGGGCAGCTAACCATGCGAGCGCATGACAAAGTGGAGGTATTTCATGTATATAAGGCCATGAAGCTTTCGGCAATGTATGAGGAGCTTTCAGCAATCAATGTGTTAAATTAAGAAGAAATTCTTCAGATTGTTGATTCTCGATATCCATTGGAAAGAGCATTGATGAGCTCCGAGGAGATGGTGCAAATGTTAAATGAACCAAAGTGGTATCTCAGGAAGCATGACTTTCAACCTTTAATGAGGTCCCTGGAACCATTACCGAAACCATCTATTGAGGAAGCACCAAAACTGGAGTTGAAAAAATTGCCTCCCCATTTAAAATATATCTTTTTGGGGGAAGATGACACTTTGCCAGTCATCATCTCCGCAGAATTGACGGAGGCACACGTAAAGGAAGCATTGGTGGTTCTCAAAAGAAGGAATAAAGCGATGGGCTGGCAGATGTCAGATATTCGGGGTATCAATCCAGCTTTTTGCACACATAGAATTTTCATGGAGACAGAAGCAAAGCCAACTGTACAGCATCAGCGGAGGTTGAATCCGATGATGAAGGATGTGGTTAGGAAAGAAGTAATTAAGTGGTTTGATGCAGGTGTGGTCTATCCTATTTCGGACAGCGAATGGGTCAGCCCCGTTCAGTGTGTCCCAAAGAAGGGAGGGATGACCATGGTCACCAATGAGAAAAATGAGATGATCCCTACACGTACCATCACAGGCTGGCGGATTTGCATAGACTACAGAAAGCTCAATGAAGCCACAAGGAAAGATCTATATCCTATCCCGTTCATTGATTAGATATTGGACAGATTGGCTGGACAAGAATATTATTGTTTCCTTGATGGGTACTCTGGCCATAACCAAATAGCCATAGCATCGGAGGACCAGGAGAAGACTACTTTCACATGTCCTTATGGGACATATGCTTTTAGGCGGATGCCATTTGGTTTATGCAATATACCCGCCACACTCCAAAGATGCATGATAGCGATCTTTCACGACATGGTGGAAGATTTCGTCGACGTATTTATGGATGATTTTTGTATTTTCGGTAATTCATTTGCTACTTGTTTGTAGAATCTTGACAGGGTGCTAGCTCGCTGTGAAGAATCCAACCTTGTACTCAATTGGGAGAAATGTCATTTCTTAGTCAAGGAGGGTATCGTCCTTGGCCATAAAGTTTCTTGCAAGGGGTTGGAAGTCAATCGTGCAAAGATCGAGGTTATTGAAAAGCTACCACCAGCTGTGTCAGTGAAGGGTGTTCGCAGTTTTCTCGGACATGCAGGATTCTACAGACGGTTCATTAAGAACTTCTCTCAAATTTCTAGACCAATATGTAGGTTGCTAGAAAAAGTGGTGAAGTTCGAGTTTGATGATGAGTGTGTCAAAGCGTTCGAGGAGTTGAAACAGAAATTGATTGAAACACCTATCCTTATTTCTCTGGATTGGGAACAACCGTTTGAACTGATGTGTGATGCAAGCGATGTGGCTGTGGGAGCTGTATTGGGGTAGCAGAGGAATAGAATTTTTCTTTCTATTCATTATGCAGGCAAAACACTGGACGCTGCCCAAGTCAATTATACAGTCACAGAAAAGGAGATGCTAGCATTGATGTTCGCGTTTGATAACTTCAGGTCCTATTTGATGGGTTCTAGAGTAGTGGTGTATACCGATCATGCAGCGATTCGGTATCTATTTAACAAGAAGGATGCAAAGCCCAGGTTGATCAGATGGATCTTGTTGTTACAAGTGTTTGACCTAGAGATTCGGGACATAAAAGGGAGCGAGAATCAAGTGACAGATCACCTATCACGATTGGAAAGCCGATTACATGTGAAGGAAGGTGATAGCATCAAAGAAGAGTTCCCAGATAAGCAGCTCTTGGCAATAAGGGAAGCTGAAATCCCTTGGTATGCAGACATTGTAAATTTACTAGTGAGTGGAGTCTATCCACCGGAGGCTACGGCTCAGCAGAGAAAGAAGTTGAGACATGATTGTAGGTATTATATTTGGGATGAGCCGTACTTGTTTAAGTAGGGACCGGATCAGGTGATGAGAAGATGCATTCCGGAGAGCTAGATTGTACAAGTGTTGAGGAGTTGTCACTCTTCATTGTATGGAGGGCACCATGGAGGCGAGCGGACAATGCACAAGGTGCTACAGTCAGGTTTCTTTTGGCCTACACTGTTTAGAGACTCTATGGCATACATAAAAATGTGTGATAGATGTCAAAGAATAGGCATAATTGGTAGAAGGCAAGAAATACCGCTGCAGCAGATATTAGAAGTGGAGATCTTTTATGTATGGGGTATAGATTTCATGGGCCCGTTCCCACCGTCATTTGGAAATCGTTACGTCTTGGTGGCCGTTGATTATGTATCAAAGTGAGTTGAAGCAAAAGCTTGCCCCAGGAATGACAACAAGGTTGTAACAAAATTTGTGAAAAAGCACATTTTCACCAGGTTCGGGACACCCCGAGCCATTATCAGTGATGGAGGGGCTTATTTTGTAAATGCAAGTTTCAAGAATTTGCTAGCTAAGTATGGGGTGCGCCATAAGGTAGAAACAACATATCATCCCCACACTAGTGGGCAAGTGGAGGTGTCGAACAGAGAAGTAAAGCAGATTCTACAGAAGACAGTGAATGCACAATGTAGTGATTGGTCAAGAAAACTCGACGATGCATTGCGGGCTTATAGAACTGCTTACCAGACACCAATTGGGACTTCTCCGTACAGATTGGTCTATGAAAAGATGTGTCATCTACCGGTGGAGCTAGAACACCGAGCTTTCTGGGATATGAGGAAATTGAACATGGATCTAGAGCTAGCGTGTAAGAAGATGGTGATGCAATCAGTGAACTTGATGAGTTTCGTTGGCATGCTTATGAAAGTGTCGAGTGCTACAAAGAGAAAACAAAGAGGTGGCACGATAATCATATGGTGCATCGGATCTTTGAGCCGGGGCAGAGAGTATTGCTATTCAATTCAAGATTGAGGCTGTTTCCAGGAAAATTGCGGTCCAAATGGTCAGGGCCATTTCAGGTAGTAAGAATGACCCCGCACGGGGCAGTGGAGTTGTGGCAAGAAGATCGAAGTGCCACATTCTTGGTTAATGGGCAGCATTGTAAGCATTACTGGGGTGAGGATGTTAATCGAGATAAGATGTCCATCACTCTAGAGGATGATTGAACGTGAATGACGTTGAGCCGTGACGGTAAACCAGGCGCTGCACGGGAGGCAACCCGTGAAATTACTGTAATAGATGAGTAGAAATATTTGAAAAAAAACAAAAGAAAAAGAAAAAATATATATATATAAAAAATTAATTTTTGCGTTGAAACCTATGAATTCTAACCAATTTCTTGTTGTGAAATGATTTTCAGGTGGAACGGAGGGCAAAAATGCAAAAAAGCGCAAAGGAAGAAAATTGAGGTGAGAAAAATAAAATTTGGCATTACAGTGAGCCTACGCGATGGCTCCGTGCCACGGAGGAGGTGCTCCGCGTTACCCTCCCTGACATGTTGTAGCCTATTCTGGAATTTTTAAAAATTCCAGAACACTGGCGCGATGGCTCCGTGTCACGGAGGGGGTGCTCCGCGTTACCCTCCGTGACACGTTGAGTGTTATTTCGCGTCGGGTCACACCGGGTCGCCGGGTAACCCGCACGAAAAACACTTTTAAAACCCCAAATCCCCTCAATTGTTTCCTTATTTTCCATACCCTCTGCGACAAACACCCCAAATTCCCTGCTCCCCCAACGTGACACGGACCTAGGCACAAGTTTTCTTCAAGTTTTCTTCGATTTCATCGGATTAAAGGTATGTTCTTGAACTTAACCTCATTTTTGCTGGAATTTTCAATTCTTGAACATGTGAGGTGAGCAAACCTTGCCATAAGTGCAAATTAAGATTGAATTGATTTAAGTTATGATTGATTGATGTTCATAATATCGTTGTGAGTATATGGACTCGATGAATGCATGTTTTATTGAATTTTTGTGAAATTGGTAGCTAGGGTTGGAATTTGAATACGAAGAAGACTAAATTTGTTTGAAATGTAAAAAAATTGGGTTGTGCATGTTGGGTGATGTGAATTATGTTGAATATGCTATGTAGACAAGGGAATTTCGGAAAAATGAAATTGGTGAATTGCATAGGTTGTTGAGAACAAAAATTTGGTTAAGTGCTATGATGATATAATGGAATCGATGGCGATGTTGTTATTCGTTGTACGAAGTCTGAGTAGTACATAGTAATTATTCCATCGAATTATATGAAGGCACTAAGAATGGTGAATGTAAAGATTTTGAAGTCATGAATGTCTTGCCGAATTGTTTTAATTGCGGCTAAAGACTAAGTGTGAGGTGATTCAATTAAACCCAACCTTAGTCGTAGCTAGTATGATTTGATTAACATTGGGATTGTATGGTTATATGCGTAGGAACAATGTCGGGCAGACAAGATAAAGGAAAGGGAGCATCCACATCAGGCGCTAGCAGGAAATGAGTTAGGTTGGGAACAACAGTTCCAACAGCACCAGCGGTTCCGCGAGGCCAATGCCGACAATACGGAACCCGATGGGTGACTGATGAAGGGAAGAAATGGTATGCAAAACACAAATAAACCAAATACTTCCCTGAGGAGCAAATAGCAAGGGAGCCGCTGGCACAGGAATTCCCACGGATCGTACACCAGATTGACACTGCCGGGATGAACTTCATCTTCGAAGAGCCCAGGAGTGCAATCTCCATATGATTTAGGAGTTTTATGCCAACTGGAACCCGACCCTCCGCAGTCACACTGTCAAGATCAAGGGGCAGGTTGTCACCTTTGAGCCCCATCACCTGAATGCTATATTGGGGGCGCAGGACACAGACGCCCATGTACTCCGGCAGCTGGACATAACTCCACCTTATGCGGACATCAGACACACTCTATGTGGAGCCCGTTCGACAGCACGGCGGAGCAGGCACAAAGAGAGGGGCTACCATCAGAAACTGCCTTGCTCTCAGATGAACAGGGAAGCCAGGATTTGGCTGAAAATTGTGTGTTCCTGCCTGATCCCAGGGGTGCACATGACAAATGTCACCCAGGATAGAGTGTGCTTGGTGTATGCCCTGATGAAAGGGCTTGAGATAAATGTTGGGCCTGTGATCATCTCCGCCATGAAGAGAGCCCGCTTGCATCAAGGGAACAGGTACGGGTTCAGTGGTTTGCTTACCACGTTCCTGAGGGGCCCCGATATTGATGAAGAGGCCCTGGATTACATCCCGCAAATTGACAGGCGTGCCTTGGATGTCACCAAAACCAAAGCACCTGACACTACTCATGGGCTAGTTCTCACACTAGCCGAGCGACATGCTCGGGATGATCAGTATGTGGCCCGCATGTACGGGATGCAGATGCTGCAGTTGCGCATAGGCGGAAGGCCAGCAACAGAAGATGAGCTGTGCTAGCTCGACTTAGATTACCCCTTTGGCGAGAATGCCTAGGCTCTATGCCGAGTGGGGCCAGCTTTTGTGGAGCCTGTAGATGATGATGTCCCCACTGATGAGGAGACCCGCCATGAGGACTCAGGTGTTGAGTCAGATGAGGACAGCGGGGGCAATTCTGATATGGGAGACGTGGCAACGACACCTAATGAAGAAGTTGAATATGTCGATTGATCAGGGAGTTTCACCACCCACCTTTGTGATATGTTGAATTGTGTGAACACTAGGGACAGTGTTCGGTTTAAGTGTGGGGTGGGAGTAGTTAGGTGCCAGCTGTTTCGTTGTTGTTTTTGTTTATGTTTATGTGTTGTGTTGTTGTGCATGTGAAAAATGTGACCCTGTGACTTTGTGTTATGTGTTCTATAATTAAGTGGTGTTGTAATGAATGTTAAGTTGTTGTGTGTTGTGTAAGCTGTTGTTGAATGGTGGTTGTGTAAATATTTTTGTTTTCTATCGAAATTATCGAAAATTTTAAAATTTTTGGTTAAATTTCTTTTATGTTGGGTTTCTTGGCCTTTGTTTTTAGTGCTTTTACTGAGAATAGTCCCATTGAACCGAAGTCGTAGATAGTGACCATTCCCTATGATGGATGGATGATGACCGTCTTAAGGGAAATGTAGTCGATAGGAGTAGTTTTTTTTTCTTTCGTTGTTTCTTTTGTTTGTGTCCTAAACATGTTGCTACTTCATGGTTCAGAATTCTTGCTACGTGTTGTACATGATATTAAGTTGCAAAGGTGATTCGTAGAAAAGCATGCAAATGTGTAAACATGTTGAGATACCTAGGCCATAGAGTTTGATTCGGTGTGATCGAGGCTTAATAGTGAATTCTTGTAATTAGCTAATTGAAGAGTCGGTGAATATGTCTTGAGTTGAGCATGTGCATTGAGTGTGAGGTGAGGTTTCGATTGTTCCATGTTATTGTGAAGTGTCTAGAACTTGCCTAGTGTGTGTACGAAACGAAATGAAGGATGTGTACTGTAGGAAAGGATGTAGGCGTTTCTTTGATTAAACCGAAAGTTTCTCCATTATCATACCTACCTTGAATGTACATCCTAGTTGGCCCCATTGAGCCTTTAGCTTATTTTATTTCTTTCATTTAAGAGGTACAAACCGAGCTTAATCCCTTCTTTCTATTAGCCGTAAATTTGATCCAATAATCTTAAGCTCTCAAGAAAAATAATTTTCCCACAGAGTAAAGGAGTGAGAATTGTGAAAAGGAAAGAAAAGCGGAAGTGGTGAAAGTTAAAGAAAAGGTCAAAGGTGCACTTGCTGAAATTAAATAAACTAAAGATGTATAACTAATCTTTGCTAGTAAGTAGAGTGTGCTTAAAGAAATGGGAACAAGAACAAAGAAAAAAAAATTCTTCAAGAATGGGAGGATGAAGGAAGAAAAATATGACCGTAATGATGGTGGTATGTATTGAAAAGCACTTAAGGAAGCTAGTTGCTATTATTGGTTAGCCCAGTATTTGCTAGTTCCTTAGCTTACATTACAACCCGTTAAGTCCTATGTGATCTTACTGTTCGGTGTTTTTCACAACAACATGCAAGTGCACGTGGTCGAACAAGTAATAAAGTGGCTCAAGTAAGCCAAGTATCGATCCCACAGGGACTGGGCTAGGGTAACAATCTACTCAAGTGTCAATAAACCTTAACTCTAAAAATGCAGACAACAGTGTTAAGAAAAGTTTGATATTTTGGTTTCTAATTTTATACTAATTATAAAACGAATATAAAATTTGAGTCTGAACTATAAGTATGAGTATGCTGAGGTTAAACGAACATGTAGAGAAATAAATTATCGATACAATTTGGTTAATCTTTCTTTCGGTTGCTAGTCAAGAATTATTGACTATGGATTAAAACTCTCGTATTTAACCCAACTTAAGAATCATGAACCTTCCACCTACATTTTTATGATAAAACGAAATTCATGTTCTAGCCATACAAAACTGATTCCTTAATTGACTAATACGACTTTCAGGTATATTTCTATCCTGAAGGTAAATCAGTTCTCAATTTTCTCAAACTAAGAAAAGATCATATACTATTAATTCACAACTTTCCAATTTCTTGCTCTCTCGAGTGAAACCGGACTTTTTAGATGTACATCAACGTTGTCCACACATTAATGCAGTAAGAACAAGAGTCAATAGAACAACCATGGAAAAAAAGATGAAAAACCAATTGATCAACAATCACATTTCAATACAATTGTTCTTAACCTCAGCAAGAAGAGGATTTAGCCACTCATTTGTGGATTAAACTGTTATACCCCATAGGATTCCCGGCACCTAGATGACCTATTCGCACGTTGGTTAAGCATATTTGAAGGCCATACGTGCTAAGGAAAGGCTCGGGAAAAAGATCGAACGAGAAACCTGTCGAACCATCGCGGAAGGAGCCGAGGCAGAGCCTCTCCGCGATGGCAGCGTGTCACGGAGGTGAAGCCTCCGCGTTGGCTCCGTGACACATTGGCCTTGTCCAGGCCCAAGTATATAAAGCCCCACTTCGGTTTTAAATCATTTTAAACTTATAATTTCCAGTGAAACAGAGGGGAAAAACCAGAGGAAGAAAAGGAACGAAGAGGGTAATATAATTTTCATCCGATTACGCTGCTAAACGTTGTCCAAACTCAAATTAACCTCAGATACTGAGGTATTTAGCAACAGAGAGCATTCCTACGGATTTAGTTTCATGAAATACGGCCGATGAATCATCGAGCTACCGAGCTAAAGTAAGTAGAATTGCTCCAAACTAGTGTCTATGTGTTCCTAGCTGTGAAGTGAATATTTCTCCCTTCTGGACCCCTGAAAAATAGCAAGTTTTAGATCATCTTTCGATAAGCCTAAGTTTAGGCTATAAATTATATCGAAAGTAACGTTGCTCTTTAATATAAAGCTATATTTGGTATTAATTGACAAATTTATGAATGCAGTTGGGAGAAATAGTTGAAGTATTGGCCGAGGCTCGTCCGACAGACGGATAGTTCGAGGGTAAGGTATGTAAAGCTAGTTTCTTCGGAAAGTTAGTAAGCTCGGTATAGTAAAGTAATTTAAAGGCCAGTAGAATGTTCAGAAGTCATGTGTTATGTTTATTACGAATGTTGGTACGATATTAGAAGCATCATGTTATAGTTAGCGTGAAACTTGCTAGAACGATATAGATTCTAAAATAAGTGTTAGGAACTGCACAGCATGCTTAGTATGTGATGTAATATAGAATGTTAGGATATTATCGTATTCAGATGAAACCCAGTAAAACAATGCAATATCTGTAAGGCATCTCAGAAGTAGAATGGTAGGTTGAAACGAAGTTTAGGAAGCATGTTAGAAGTAGTAAATCATGTCACTATAGAAACTCAGTATATAACATGGTTTTCAGCAGAAAAACTATATCTTGTTCAGCATTAGACCCAACACAGTATGGCAGAAGATTATATTTATACAGATATACTATTATCAGTCTCAGCATATATTCAGTACATACATATTACTAGTACTAGTTCAGCATACAGTATGTACGGATACTTAATTACTATTAGTTTCAGTATGTGGGATATGCAGATACTAATACTAGTTGAGACCGTTGTATTGTTTTGGGGTTGGATTACCTAGCATCCATGACCGCCCCAGGGTTGATAGCTGTATCGACTCGTCCGCCAGAGGACGAGGATACGTTGCTCTATGGAGTGGCATGCCGTCCCACAGGGGACGAAGATGGGATGCTAGTTTTCCCCATATTGTGCCTTGGTCGGCCCTTACACACCCCTGTCGAGCGGATACGCCCGGGTGTTGATTCAGGAGTCCTCCGGACTCAGATGCAGTTATAGTCAGGGGCTTAGCGAGCCCAAGTGCATACCCAGGGGACCGGCAGGATGCTTATAGCTATTATAGGAGATGGGATGACCGGGGTAGAGGTATAGATTCTGTGCTGGTTGTACCTCCCGGCTTATGGGGGCCGGGTAAGGTTTGTGTGAGCTATGTTATGTTATGTTACGTTATGCCATGTTACATTAGATACGAGAAGAGCGGCAGTAGAACGATACATCTCCAGGTATGACTCCTACTCCTTCCAGTATAGTTAAGAGTAGGTATGATTTACGTTATCAGACAGTTAATCTATTCCTTCCTATTTCAGTTACATCAGTTGTATTGTTGTTTTCAGATATTTCTTTCAGTTATTGCTTTACATACTCAGTACCAGCGGTACTGACGCCCGGTGGGGCGCTGCATTACCTGCCTGCAGGTACTCATAGACGAGCAGGCGATCCGTCGTGATTCCTGTCAGCTATCGAGTATTCAGCTCCTCTCATCCGGAGACTGAATTCCAGAGGTGTATTTCGTTTTCTTTTGTTGTACAATACGGGTAGGTCGGGGCCCTATCCCGATCATTTCTATTGTTATTCCTAGAGGCTTGCAGTCTGTATATATTTTCCTGTGGTCAGTTAAGCCGGTCGTGTGAGGCCACGCAGTTGTATAGCTGTTAGTACTTCTACTTCTTTTGTGTTGGCCGTGTGGGGCCACAGCTTGACAGTAGTGGTGACCTTGCCGGTCACGTAGCTTTCCAGTATTTCATTGTTGAGTTACAGATAACTAGACAGCATGGTGGCCTCGTCGGCCCGCATAGGTTTCCCTATATTGAATGTGTTCTGGTTAGCTGATAGTATAGGCACAGGTGGCTATAGGCCAATGGGCCGGGGGCTGTGTTTACAGCCATTATATAGCCCTTTGTTTCCAGAAATGTGAGTTAGAGCCAGCCAGGCACCAGATGTGCTTAGGCTCACCAGATAGCAGTCTAGGTCCTACTAGGGCACCAGGTGCCAGTCATACCCCCCAAGGTGGGGCGTGACATAACCATCGTTAAATGAGTGTAAATCGTACAAGCAATTCAAATCAAGAAGAAGGAGAAAGTGAAAAACCCTGATATTTTTGTCCCCTCAACTGCCTGTAACCCACGTTCTTGCTCCACCAAGTCAGAATCCTTAAAAATGAACCTTAGTGTTCTATTTATACTAGTGGGATTTTTTTCCGGAATAACAATCAACGTGTCACGGAGTGCATCGCGGAGCACTGCCTCCGTGACATGCCACTGACGCGGACCCTTACTAGAATTTGGTCATCCAGGTATTAAGGCCCAACGTGGCACGACATGCAACGCGGGGCTAGGCCAACGTGCCACGGCCCCTACGCGCACCTTCACTGGAATTTGGGAAAAATTCCAAATCCAGACAGAAGGCCTCCGCGATGGCAGCGTGACACGGCTCCATCGCGGAGCCCCTTTACTTCATGTTGTCCTTGGCCTTTTCCTTGATTTCTTCCGAATCCACTCCCGATTTCTCCCAACATGCATTTGAGCTTCCCAAAATTATATTTCACCTGAAAAACAACGCTAATCATGTTGGTTAGTATAAATTCACATTTTATTACAAATCACATGAGAATGTATAAACATCGATAGATAAACAAGGCAAAATGACACATTTGAGTATCACTTGGGCATATAAATTTGCCCAAGATCACTTACCCCACACTTAAATCCTTGTTCTTCCCCGAACAATAATCTTACACCTCATGCAATTGACACCCCAACCTAGCTACTTTGGCTCGACAATTCAAGCTACGGTTATACCGATTATTTAACACAGCAAATCCTCAAGAAAACATGCATAGTCTTATCAATACCATGACCTTCAACACATTAAGACCTCCTAGACTCAAGAATCGACTCTCGATATCGGCAAACTCATGCAAATCAGCTGAACAAGATATCCGACACGAATTTTAATCTCTAATCAAGCATGTGCCCTCACAACACAACAGAGTTTTCCCCTTTTTGATCACATGAACTCAAAACATTACATGCAGGGGCATATAAACACAATTTCGCTCTCTCCCCCAAAAGAATTCACATGTATCATGTCGTGAACCATAGGCTTGCCTTTAGTGTATTACTCCACTAATATAAGAAAGTGTGATGTAAGATCACGTAGGGCTTAACGGGTTGTAATGTAAGCTACGAAACTAGTAAATACTGGGCTAACCAATAATAACAACTAGCCTCGTTAAGTGCTTTTCCAATACATCCCCTCAACCTTATGGTCATTGTTTCTTCCTTCATCTTCCCATTCTTGAAGTCTGTTTTTATTTTTAACCCCATCTATTTAAGCACACTTGACTCAATAACAAAGATTATTTATACATCTTCACTACATTTAATTTATAACAAGTGCACCTTCGACCTTTTCTTTCCTTTCATCACTCTGCTTTTTCTTTTCTTTTCACCATTCTCACTCCTTGACACCTTGGGAAAATTATTTTCTTTTCTTGAGCGCTTAAGAGTTTTGGATCAAATTCACGGATAATGAAAAGAAGGGGTTAAGCTCAGGTTACACCTTTTTGACAAAAGAAAAATAATAAGCTAAAGGCTCAATTGGCTCACTAGGGTGTACATTCAAGGTGGGTATGATAATGAAAGAAAAAAATTCAGTTAAAGCAAAGAAATGCCTACATCCTTTCCTACAATACACATCCTTCATTTCGGTTTGTACACACACCAGGCAAGTTCTAGACATTTCACAATAGCATGGAAGAAATGAAACCTCACTATAAGCTCATTTCACATGCTCAACTCAAGACATATTCACAGACTCTTCAATCAGCTAATTACACGAATTCAAACATTAAGCCTCCATCACACTGAATCGAATCTATGGCCTAGGTATCTCAACATATTGAAAAAGTTGCATGCTTTCATACGAATCACCTTTGCATTTCAAACATCATGTACAACACGCAACCAGAATTTCGCAACCATAAAGCAACTACAGGTTTTGGGATGAAAACCAACAAAAGAAAAAATCTAAAAAGGACAAAATGAACAAAGAAATCTACTCCTAACGACTACATTTCCCTTAAGACGGTCGTCATCCATCCATCATAGAGAACGGTCACTACTAATACTTCGGTTCAATGGGACTATTCTCAGTAAAAGAACCGAAAACAAATGCCGAGAAGCCCAAAAATTTAAAAATTTAGAAAAAAGAAAAATTTTAAAAGTTCGATCATTTCGATAAAACCAAAAATATGTACAAAACTAGCTAACAACATTCAACAGCACACAACAGCTTCACCTTAATTACAATACAGACATACACAAAAAAATCACAGGGCCACAAGTTTATCCAAGCACAACAACAGAACAGAGACATACATTAATAACAACAGCAACAAACACCTAACTATTCCCACCCCACACTTAAATCGAACACTGTCCCCAGTGTTCATAACATTCAGCATAACATAAAAATGGGTGGTGAGACTCCCTGATCAATTAAAATATTCCACTTCTTCGTCAGGAGTTGCTGCCTCGTCTCCCATGTCTGAATTGCCCCCATTGTCATCATCTGACTCCACATCAGAGTCATCACGATGTGTTTCCTCATCTGTGGGGACATCATCATCGGTGGGCTCCACAAAAGCTGGCCCCACTCGGCATAGAGCCCTGGAATTTTCGCCAAAAGGGTAGTCTAGCTCGAGCTGCCACAACTCCTCTTCTGTTGCCGGCCTCCCGCCTATGCGCAGCTGGAGCATCTGCATCCCAAACATGCGAGCCATGTACTGATCATCCCGAGCATGTCACTCGGCTAGTGTAAGAATTGGCCCGTGAGTGGTGTCGGGTGCCTTAGTTTTGGTGAAACCTAAGGCCCGCCGCTCCATCTGCGGGATGTAGTCAAGGGCCTCCTCCTCAATATCCAGGCCCCTCAGGAATGTGGTGAGTAATCCACCAAACCCGTACCGGTGCCCTTGATGCAAACAGGCTCTCTTCATGGCGGAGATAATCACCGCCCCCACGTTGATCATCAGCCCTTTCATCAGGGCGTATACCAAGCATACACGATCTCGGGTGACATCTGTCATATGCACCCCCGGGATCAGGCAGGAACAAACAATCTTCAGCCATATCTTGGCTTCCCTGTTCATCTGTGAGTAGGGAAAGGTTTGATGGTAGCCCCTCTCCTTATGCCTGCTCCAACGTGCTGTAGAACGAGTTACACACAAAGTGCGTCGGATATCCGCATATGGTGGAGTGATATTCAGCTGTCGAAGCACATGGGCATCTGTGTCCCGCGCCCCTAAGATAGCATTAAGGTGATGGGGCTCAAAAGTGACTATTTGCCCCTGTATCTTGATGGTGTGACTTCTGAGAGTCGGGTTCCAATTGGTGTAGAATTCCCGAATCAGGTGCAGGTTGCACTCCTTGGGCTCTTCAAAGATGAAGTTCAGCCCAGCCACCTCAATTCTGTGGACAATCCTGGGGAACTCCTATGCCAACAGTTCTCTAGCAATGTGTTCTTCGGGGAAGTACTTGCTTTCCTTATGCTTCGCGTACCATTTCTTCCCCTCCTCTGTCACCCATCTAGTTCCATATTGACGGCGTTGGCCACGTGGAACTGCTGGTGCTGCTGGGACTGCTGTTCCCAGTCTGATTCTTTTCCTTTCGGTGCCTGATGTTGATGCGCCCTTTACCTTGTCTTGCCTGCTTGCTATTGTTCCTGTCAAATCCAAAAGACAGTCCCAATGTTATTCCAATTAAAATTAGCTTCGACTAAGGTTGGGTTAAGCTAACCTACCCCACACTTAGTCTTTAGCCAGAATCACCAAGTTACGGCAAGATCATACTCATTTCCAAAAACAAACAAAAAAACATAACAAGTATGCTTAGTGCATTTAGAGAATTCGACAGTATAAATTCTTTTGTACTACTCAGAATTTGTACAACTAACCACAACATTACCATCGATCACTTTTCATCCCATAGCACTTAGCAAGGAGAAACAAAGAAAAGTTATCTACATGAAGCCATATAATTCACCCATTTCTTGCAATTTCCACAATTTCCTTAACCCGAAAATCCGTCGGTCTTTTAGCATATTAACAGTTAGCACAACCGACTCATCTCATCCAACATAAACAACCCAGCAAGAATTCCAAAGTTCAACTAAATTTTTCCTTTTCACACTCAAATTCAAGCCCTAGCTATGATTTTATCAAAAATTCTATCAAGCTATGTAATTATCGAGTTCATGCTATCACAATGATTCTACGAACGTCAATCAACAATAACTCAATTGAATTTAAGCTCAATTTCTACTTAGGGCAAGTTTTGGTTATATCACATGTTCAACATCGAAAAATTCGACATGAATTGAGATAGAGTTGAAGAACATACCTTGAATTCGATGAAATGAAGAAAACTTGATGAAAATGTGTGCCTAGGTCCATGTCAAGTTGAGGGAGAAGGGGTTTTTAGGATGTTTGTCGCTGAGTGAATGAAAAATGAGGAAAAATGAGGGGAAATCGGGGTTAAAAAGTGAAGATTTTGCGTGGGTCACCCGGCGACCCGCTGTGACCAGTCGCGAAATACACCTCAACGTGTCACGGAGGGTAACGCGGAGCATGCCCTCCGTGACACGGAGCCGTCGCGCAGGTGTTCTGGAATTTGAAAAAATTCCAGAATTACCTTCAACGTGTCACGGAGGGTAACGCGGAGCATGCCCTCCGTGACACGGAGCCATCGCGTGGGCTCACTGTTTTGCCACTTTTTATTATTTTTCATACCTCGATTTTTCCTTTGCGATCCTTTGCGTGTTTATCCTCCGTTCAACCTAAAATTCATCTCAAAACAAGAAATTGGTTAGAATTATAGGTTTCAATTAAAATACAACTTTTGTTTTTATTTTTATTCTTCTCTTTTTTTTTCTTTTTTTTTCATTTTTTTTCTACGAAATCTAATAATATATTACAACAAAAATTTCACGGGTTGCCTCCCGTGCAGCGCCTGGTTTACCATCGCGGCTCGACGTCATTAAGCTCAGTCATCCTCTAGGGTGACGGACGTTTTCTCTCGACCACCGACCTCTCCCCAGTAGTGCTTACATCTTTGCCCATTGACCAAGAACATGGCACTCCTATCTTCTTGCCACAACTCTACTGCCCCATGCGGGGTCATTCTCACCACCTCAAATGGCCCCGACCATTTGGACCGCAGCTTTCCTAGAAACAGCTTCAATCTTGAATTAAAAAGCAATACTTTCTGCCCCGGCTCAAAAATACGATGCACCACATGCTTGTCATGCCACCTCTTTATTTTTTCTTTATAGTACTTAGCACTCTCATACGCATGCCAGCGGAACTCTTCAAGTTCACCGAGTTGCATTAGTCTCTTCTTGCTCGCTAGCTCTAAGTCCATATTCAATTTCCTCATGGCCCAGAAGGCTCGGTGCTCTAACTCCACTGGCAAATGACACGCTTTACCATAGACCAATCGGTATGGTGAAGTTCCAATCGGTGTCTTGTAAGCAGTTCTGTACGCCCACAATGCATCATCAAGTTTGCTCGACCAATCATTCCGTTGTGTATTTACTGTTTTCTGGAGAATCTGCTTCACTTCTCTATTTGACACCTCTACTTGCCCACTAGTTTGGGGGTGGTATGCTGTTGCCACCTTTTGGCGCACCCCATACTTGGTTAGTAGCTTCTTGAAACTTGCATTGACAAAATGAGCCCCTCCATCACTGATAATGGCTCGGCATGTCCCGAACCTGGTGAGAATGTGTTTTTTCACAAATTTTATTACCACCTTGTTGTCATTCCTGGGGCAAGCTATTGCTTCCACCCACTTCGACACATAATCAATGACCACCAAGATGTAACGATTACCGAATGAAGGTGGGAACGGGCCCATGAAATCAATGCCCCATACATCAAAGGTCTCCACTTCCAGTATATTCTGCAGCGGCATCTCTTGTCTCCTACCAATCGTTCCTGTACGTTGACATCTATCACACATTTTTACATATGCCATAGAGTCTCTGAATAGGGTAGGCCAAAAGAACCCTGACTGTAGAACCTTGTACGCTATCCGTTCGCCTCCATGGTCCCCCCCATACAACTAAGAGTGACAACTCCTCAACACCTCTGCAATCTGACTCTCCGGGATGCATCTTCTCATTACCTGATCCGGTCCCTGTTTAAATAAGTATGGCTCATCCCAAACAAAGTATCGACTATCATGCCTCAACTTTCTTCTCTACTGGTCTGTTGCTTTAGGTGGGTAGACTCCACTCACTAGCAAGTTGACTATGTCTGCGTACCAGGGAACTTCAGCTTCCCCTACTGCCAAAGCTGCTCATCTGGGAACTCCTCATTGATGTTATCACCTTCCTTCACATGCGACCGGCTCTCCAATCGCGTTAAGTGATCTGCCACCTGATTTTTGCTCCCCTTTCTGTCCTTAATTTCGAGGTCGAACTCTTGCAACAACAGGATCCATCTGATTAGCCTGGGCTTAGCGTCCTTCTTGTTAAACAGGTACCAAATCGCTGCATGATCGGTATACACCACTACTCTTGAACCGACCAAATAAGACCTGAATTTGTCAAATGCAAACACCAATGCTAGCATCTCCTTTTCTGTGACTGTATAATTACTTTAGGCAGTATTCAGCGTTTTGCTTGCATAATGAATAGAATGAAAGATTCTATTTTTTCTCTGCCCCAATACAGCTCCCACAGCCACATCGCTTGCATCACACATCAACTCAAATGGTTGTCCACAATCCAGAGAAGTAAGAATAGGTGCTTCTATCAATTTCTGCTTCAACTCCTCGAATGCTTTAACACACTCATCATCCAACTCAAACTTCACCTCTTTTTCTAACAATCTGCATAATGGTCTAGAAATTTTGGAGAAGTTTATGATGAACCGTCTGTAGAAGCCTGCATGCCCAAGAAAACTGCGAACACCTTTCACCGACACAGGTGGTGGTAACTTCTCAATAACCTCGATCTTTGCACGATCGACCTCCAACCCCTTGCGAGACACTTTGTGGCCAAGGAAAATGCCTTTCTTAACTAAGAAATGGCATTTCTCCCAATTTAGTACAAGGTTGGATTTTTCGCAGCGAGCCAGCACCCTGTCAAGATTCTGCAAACAAGTAGCAAACGAGTTACCAAAAACAGAAAAATCATCCATAAATACCTCAACAAAATCCTCCACCATGTCATGAAAAATAGCGATCATGCATCTCTGGAATGTGGCGGGTGCATTGCATAACCCAAATGGCATTCGTCTAAAAGCATATGTCCCATAAGGACAGGTAAAAGTAGTCTTCTCTTGGTCCTCCGGAGCTATGGCTATTTGGTTATAACCAGAGTACCCATCAAGGAAACAATAATATTCCTATCCAGCCAACCTATCTAATATCTGATCAATGAATGGGATAGGATAATGATCTTTCCTTGTGGCTTCATTAAGCTTTCTATAGTCCATGCAAATCCGCCAGCCTGTGACGGTTCGTGTAGGAATCAGCTCATTTTTCTCATTGGTGACCATGGTCATCCCTCCTTTCTTTGGAACACACTGAACGGGGCTGACCTATTCACTGTCTGAAATTGAGTAGACCACACCTACATCAAGCCACTTAATTATTTCTTTCCTAACCACATCCTTCATTGCTGGATTTAGCCTTCGCTGAGGCTGAACGGTTGGTTTTTCTCCTATTTCCATGAAAATCCTGTGTGTGCAAAAAGCTGGATTGATACCCTGAATATCCGACATTTGCCAACCCATTGCTTTCTTCCTTTTTCTGAGGACACCCAATGCTTTCTTCTCCTGTGCCTCCATCAATTCTTCGGAGAGGATAACTGGCAAAGTCTCATCTTCTCCCAAAAATACATATTTTAAATGAGGGGCAATTCTTTCAATTCCAGCTTTGGTGCTTCCTTAACGGATGGTTTCGGTTATGGTTCCAGAGACCTCATTAGAGATTGAAATTCCTGTTTCCTCGGATGCCTTTGTGACTCATTCAGCATTTGTACCACCTCATAAGCGTCTCTATCTCTAAAATGATCAGAGTTCATCAACACTCTTTTCAATGGGTCTTGAGATTCAACAATCTGACGAATTTCTTCTTGATCAACCACACTGATTGCTGAAAGCTCCTCATATATGGCCGGCAGCCTCATGGCCTTAAACACATCAAATACCTCAACTTTGTCGTGTGCTCGCATGGTTAGCTGCCCTGCTGCTACATCAATAAGTGCTTTCCCAGTAGCCAAGAAAGGACGTCCCAAAATAAATGGGACTTCCGCTCTGGCTCAAAATCCAGCACGACGAAATATACTGGGAAGATGAGGGAGCCCACTTGCACCAGCACGTCCTCCATAATGCCATCAGGAACAATCCGCTAGTTGCAATATCACTGTTGTTGTTCTAGGACTCCCTAGACCCAACTTCTTGAATACCGATGTCGGCATCAAGTTAATGCTCGCTCCCAAATCACATAATCCCCGAGCTCGGATACTCTGCCCAATTGTAATTTGTATTGTAGAGCTCCCAGGGTCCTTGAGCTTTGTGGGCAACCTGTTTTGTATCCGGGAAGTGCATTCCTCCGTAAGAGCCACCGTAGCATACTCAGTCAACCGACTTTTGTTCGCCACGACATCCTTAATATACTTTGTGTACTTCGGCACTCCCTGCAAAACATCAACAAGAGGTAAGTTAATATGTACCTGTTTCAGCACCTCCATGAATTTCTTGAAACATGCCTCCTCCTTGTGTTTCTTTAGTCTTTGAGGGAACGGGGGTGGTGGTCTCTCTGGTTCAGCCTCCTTTTTCTTCCCCCTCTCTTCACTTTGCTCCCTCTCACTTTCTACAGCTCCCGACTGCTGAGGTGGTCTTTCTAGTTCCACCTCTTTAAGCTGCAAGCCACTCCTTGTGGTCACTATATTCACCTGCTTGGGGTTGGGATCCGTGTCGCTCGGGAGTCCTCCTCTAGGCCTGGTGTTTTGGGCTCCAGCAAATTGCCCAAATTGATACTCCAGTGACTTGGTAGTTAACTGGTTGTTCTTTACCTCGACTGCCAATTTCACATAGTCAGCCTACAATGGAGCTTGGTTAGCTATCATTGTCTTGAACATCTCCTCAATGCTGGGTGGTGGTGGTGGAGGAGGTGCATTGTTGCTTCTATATTGTGCCTGATAGTTCTGCTGCCCTCCTTGATTTCTCTACGCCCCCTAATTCGAACCTTGCCCTAGATGGGTATTGCTACCCCAAGAGAAATTTGGGTGATTCCTCCAGTTGGAATTGTAGCTGTTGCCATACTGTAGATGGTTGTTTCTCTGTACATTTCCCACAAAGTTCACCGAATCAGGATTTGCTCCACAACACTCAGCTGAGTGTTCACTACTACCGTATACTTCACACCAAATCTGCTGCACTACATTCACTGGGGCTCGAGAATGTTTCATGCTTATGTTACTGAAGTGGGTGTTGAGTTGATTCTGTAAAGTAGCTATCTGTGCAGCAATAGCTATGAAACCATCCACTTCTAACACTCCCGCTGCTTTCCTCGTTCCTCCTCTTGATGAGTCCGCATTCCACTCCGAATTTCCCTGCAAAATACGATTCAACAAGGTATACAGCTCCTCATAAGTTTTCTCCAATGCTTGCCCCCCAGTTGCTGAGTCTAGCAAGATTTTTGTGTGGGGTTCCAAACCCTCTATGAAAGTATGCACCAGCACTTCATTGGATTGGTGATGATGAGGACAATCTCGCAACATAGATTTGAATCTCTCCCAGGCTTGATACAAATTCTCTCCCTCTCTCTGTTTAAAACTTAGAATTTGACTTCTAAGTCTTGCTGTTTTACCGGATGGAAAAAAACGTATAAAGAATTTCCTTGCAAGATCATCCCACGTAGTGATAGAATTAGGTGGCTCAGCTTTCAACCACCTCTTGGCTTCTCCCAAAAGTGAAATTGGGAACAATGTAAGCCTGACATAATCTGATGACACTCCAGCGGGGATGTAAGTGTCACTTATCTCCAAGAAATTTTGGAGATGTTGCTATGGATCCTCATGAGGGAGACTTGTGAACTGCCTGCTGGTTTGCAGCAATAGCACCATGTTCTGCTTAAGCTCGAACCTCCCTCCTGGCGCAGGTTTGTGGATGCTAGATGTGACATTATTAGCATGTAGGATTGCCACCTCGCGAACCGGCCTGGCTGCCATGTCATCGGGCACTAACATTGTCCGTACAACTGGTGGATTCTGTTGTTGCTCCATAATTGTTTGTCTGAGCAACTGCAGCTTTTTCTCAAGAACTTCTCTCTTTTGATGATGAAATTGTCTTTCCGGTTCTAAATATGAGTCCACCAGCTCCTTGTCTCTTGCCACTGTTCAACAAAACTTATTATCTGCAAAATACAGGCTAAGACCAAGTTGTCAACACTAAGAAGAAATAGCAAACTAACACTTAAGAAAAATTTACCGATTGCCAGTCCCCGACAACGGCGCCAAAAACTTGTTCGGTGTTTTTCACAACAACATGCAAGTGCACGTGGTCGAACAAGTAATAAAGTGGCTCAAGTAAGCCAAGTATCGATCCCACAGGGACTGGGCTAGGGTAACAATCTACTCAAGTGTCAATAAACCTTAACTCTAAAAGTGCAGACAACAGTGTTAAGAAAAGTTTGATATTTTGGTTTCTAATTTTATACTAATTATAAAACGAATATAAAATTTGAGTCTGAACTATAAGTATGAGTATGCTGAGGTTAAACGAACATGTAGAGAAATAAATTATCGATACAATTTGGTTAATCTTTCTTTCGGTTGCTAGTCAAGAATTATTTCCTATGGATTAAAACTCTCGTATTTAACCCAACTTAAGAATCATGAACCTTCCACCTACATTTTTATGATAAAACGAAATTCATGTTCTAGCCATACAAAACCGATTCCTTAATTGACTAATACGACTTTCAGGTATATTTCTATCATAAAGGTAAATCAGTTCTCAATTTTCCCAAACTAAGAAAAGATCATATCCTATTAATTCACAACTTTCCAATTTCTTGCTCTCTCGAGTGAAACCGGACTTTTTAGATGTACATCAACGTTGTCCACACATTAATGCAGTAAGAACAAGAATCAATAGAACAACCATGGAAGAAAAGATGAAAAACCAATTTATCAACAATCACATTTCAATACAATTGTTCTTAACCTCAGCAAGAAAAGGATTTAGCCACTCATTTGTGGATTAAACATCGTTAAATGAGTGTAAATCATACAAGAAATTCAAATCAAGAAGAAGGAGATAGAGAAAAACCCTGATATTTTCATCCCCTCAACTTCCTGTAACCCACGTTCTTGCTCCACCAAGTCAGAATCCTTAAAAATGAACCTAAGTGTTCTATTTATACTAGTGGGAATTTTTCCCGGAATAACAAGAAATGTGTCACGGAGTGCATCGCGGGGCACTGCCTCCGTGACACGCCACTGACGCGGACCCTTACTTGAATTTGGTCGTGCAGGTATTAAGGCCCAACGTGGAATGGCGTGCAATGCGGGGCTAGGCCAACGTGCCACGGCCCCAACGCGCACCTTCACTGGAATTTGGCAAAAATTCCATATCCAGGTAGAAGGCCTCCGTGATGGCAGAGTGACACGGCTCCATCGCGGAGCCCCTTTACTTCATGCTATCCTTGGCCTTTTCCTTGCTTGCTTGCGAATCCACTCCTGATTTCTCCGAACATGCATTTTAGCTTCCTAAAATTATATTTCACCTACAAAATAATGCTAATCATGTTGGTTAGTATAAATTCACATTTTATTACAAATCACATGAGAATGTATAAAAATCGATAGATAAACAAGGCAAAATGACATATTTGAGTATCACTTGGGCATATAAATTTGCCCAAGATCACTTACATCACTCGTCCTTATATTAGTGGTGTAATACACTAGAGGCAAGCCTATGGTTCATGACATGATGCATGTGAATTCCTTGGGAGAGAGAGCGAAATTGTATTCATATACCCCGACATGTCGTGCTTTGGAAATCATTTGATAGCAAAGGGGGTAGTTTTCTTGTTTTATGAGGGCACATGCTTGACGAGAGATTAATTTCATGTCGGATGTCTGGATCAGTTGATTTTCACGAGTTTGCCAAGCTCGAGAATTGATTTTTGAGCTTAGGAGTTCTTAATGTGATGTACTTCATTGTAGTGATGAGACTATGCATGTTTTCTTGATGATTTACTATATTAAATAATCGGTATAGTCGTAGCTTGAATTGTTGAGTCAAAGTAGCTATGCGTGAGCGTCAATTGCATGAGATGTGAGAATATTGTTCGAGGACGAACAAGAGTTTAAGTGTGGGGTAAGTGATCTTGTGCAAAATTTCATGCCCAAGTGATACGCAAATGCTTCATTTCGACTTGTTTGTATATCATTATTGTGTACATTCTCATGTGATTTGTAGTTAAATGTGAATTTATACTAACCAACATGATTAGTGTTGTTTTGCAGGTAAAATGGAATTTTTGGAAGATAAGATACATGTTGGTAAAAATCGGGAATGGACTTGGAAGCAAGGAGTGGAAAAGGTCAAGTAATAGCAGCAAAAATAAGGGCTCCGCGATGGAGTCGTCTCACGCTGCCATCGCGGAGGCATTCTGCCTCGGGTGATTTAATTTTGGCCATTTCCAGAGAAGCCTCGCATTACCTCCATGACACGGAGGCAATGTTACGCGATGCAAGCCGTGGCACGTTGAGTACAATTACCTGGGACAACAATTTCTAGTGAAGGTGCGCGATCGCACCGTGTCACGTTGGCCAGGCTCCGCGATGCAGGCCGTGGCACGTTGAGGTTAAATTGCCTGGGGGCCGACTTCTAGTGAGGGTCCGCGATACCTCCGTGGCACGGAGGGAGTGCTCCACGATACACTCCGTGCCACGTTGCTTAATATTCTGGGAAAAATTCTCAATAGTATAAATAGCACACTTAGGTTTTATTTTAAACATTCTGACTTGGTTGAGCAAGAACGTGGGTTACAGGCAGTTAAGGGGACGAAAATTCTAGGGTTCTTCTCTGTCTCTTTCTCTTTTATCTCAATTGTTTGTATGATTCATACTCAATTGATGATGTTTAATCCACAAATGAGTGACTAAATTCACTTTTTCTGAGGTTAAGAACAATTGTAGTGGAATGTAATTGTTGATCATTTTAGTTTTCATCTTTTCTTCAATAGTTGTTCTATCAATTCTTGTTCTTACTGCATTAGTGTTTGGCCAATGTTAATGTATATCTAAAAAATCGAATTTTGATTTTGAGAAGGAAAGAAATCGGAAAGTTGTGAATTGGTAAGTTATGATCTCTTCTTAGTTTGGGAAAATTGAGAATTGATTTACATTCAGAATAGAAATATATCTGAAAGTCTTATTAGTCAAATAAGGAATTGGTTTTGTATGGCTAGAACATGAAATTCTTTTATCACAGAAATGTAGATTGAAAGTTCATGATTCTTAAGTTTGATAGGAGACGAAAGTTCCAATCCATAGGCAACAATTCTTGACTAGCAACCGAAGGAAAGATTAACTGAATTGTATTGATAAATTAATTCCCTGCATGTTCATTTTAACCTCAGCTTGCTCATTACTATTGTTTAGACTCACTTTATAATTTTGCCTTAGATTCTTATAAATTAGTAACTCAAATTCTCAAATATTATTTATTTGGTTGTCTGCATTCTTAAATATATAGTTCATTAACACTTAAGTTAATTATTACCGTATCTTAGTCCCTGTGGGACCGATACTTGGCTTTACTTAAGCCACTTTACTACTTGTTCGACCACGTGCACTTGCGTGTAGTCACCACAGAAGTCCGAACAGTAGCGGAAATTAAGCAACGACAATATGATGATACATAGTTAGTCTTACTGAGAGACAGTATATCGCAGTAGAAGAAGAGCCTATTTGATTGCGGACCCGATGGAGTTCTTTGATACTAGGGTCATCTATGTGTGTCTAATGTGGGTGAGCTATGGGAACAGATTATGAATGAAGCTCATTACTCTCGATATTAAGTACACCGAGGTTCCATAAAGATGTATCGTGACTTGAGGCAACTATATTGGTGGAATGGCATGAAAAGGACATCACAGATCTTGTGACTTAGTGTCCTAATTGGCAGCAGGTGAAGGTTGAGCACTAGAGGCATAATGCAGGATATAGAAATTTCAACCTGGAAATGGGAGGTGATTAATATGTATTTTATTACAAGATTGACTCGAACGAGCAGGAAGCATGATTCTATATAGGTAATAGTTGATAGATGATTAAATCAACTCATTTTTTGCCAGTTAAGACTACATATGCTACAGAGGATTATTCTAGGATTTATATACGGGAGATAGTTCACCTACATAGCGTCCCTTATCCATTATTTCTGATAGAGGTGCTCAGTTCACAGCAAACTTCTAGAAGTATTTCCAGAAAGGCTTGGACACTCAGGTAAGCCTCAGTACCGCATGTCATCCTCAGACAAACGGACAGGCTGAATGCACCATTCAGACGCTTGAAGATATGTTGTGTGCTTGTGTTTTATATTTTGGTGGAAGCTAGGACGATCATGTTTCCTTGATTGAGTTCGCCTATAATAACAGCTACTAGGCGTGTATGCAGATAGCCCCATATGAAGCTTTATATGGGAGAAATTACCGGTCGCCAACGACCCTATATGAAGCTTTGTGTGATACAACGGGTCTTTGTTGTCACTGAAAAAAGATTTTCAAGAATACTTTGGGCTCCAACTAACGATTCACCCCACAAGTCGTTACATCAGACGATGACTCATTGTCAGACTTGTGGGTTCCCGGAAAGGATCTAATAGATTTCTTAGCTGGGGATACCACGTGTGACAGGACGACCCGTTACTCCTCACCACGAGTCGTTTCATGTCTTGTTGGTTCTCAAAAGGCTACTGGCAGACTCACAATGACTCAAACAACGGTTCGTTGCTTCTGACATTGACTCGCTATCTCGATTATTTTGAGACAAAAATTCTGGTTTTCCCTAGTTTTCATGCAAAGTTTGAGTTTGGTCTAGGAAAGTTTTGGAGTGTTACACTATTCAAGTAGGAGAACACAAGTATGGAGTGAGTGACCTTGTGGTCCCTTGCGCAATGGGCGGATAAGTGCTCACCATATAGAGTATGGCGAATGTTGCGGTAGGAGGGCTTCTCTAGCAGAATGAAGTACTTGAACGGGTCTACCGCAGGTGTATCAAGGAACACATTAAATCTCTTAAAAGTGAAATGAACCACTTGACCCTGTATTTTGACCTCATTTCTCTCTCCAAAGGAAGTTTCCCATTTTTCATAAAATTCCCTCGCAAAAGTAAGGTTTCACTCCTCAGGCTCAGCAAAGATATATCCCAATCCTAACTCGTGGACGTTGTCACAGATGGTAGGGAATTCAAGTGCGAGGTAGCCTTCGTCAATCCAATACTCAAGATCATATTTGGCCACCTTTTGTGTGTGGAACCACATTAGTTCACGAGGCTCCACAACTTCTGCTCTGAACCTTCTAGCAGGAGTTCCTTTGGAAGCCGATGAACTCGATCCTTTTTTCCTTTCTGAAGCTGTTTGAGACCCTTGTTAGTGATCTCCCCTTCCTTTCCTTTGTCAGTATTTGATGCGATGACAGTTGCCAATCAACAACCAAAAACTTCACAAGATCAGTTCATGAATAAAAAGTCTAGCTAATTAGGTGTAATGGGTGCAAAATGACCTCACACAAAATCTGCTATCTTTCATAACTTGCAAATTCACTCCTCGTTAGGATGGAGTGCAAAATGGTCATTGGTAAACAAAATATACCTGACGAATGTCGGGGTTGAATCCCACATGGAATTGAGTTCGATAGTTCAAGAGTAATAAACTAATTCAAACTAGAATGCATCATTGTTCAACATTTGAAAAGTTAAAATGGGGGAAAAAGGGAAAACAATATCAAATTCTAACTTGGAGCTAAATGAGGGGGATTCCAATTGTTGCAATCACAAGTGAGATGTCTAGGGGTGTGCTATTGATGGGCTAACAACTAAAATGAGATTTATTTCATTGCCTTAGATTCCAATTTAGCATAGATAGCAGTGGATAAAGCACATTCCCTCATTTCTCAACCACAAAACTATTCATGCTTTTGGCTTTCTCAAACCCCAAGGACAAATTCAAATTATCAACCAAAGCATGATGAAAGATCAAGCCATCTCTAGCCTTGAACCTTTAATGGAGTGGGAATGTGGGTTTTGACTATCTCTAGCTCAACCCCACACATCAACACTCCAAATCCTTCCTATTATTTTCTCATTGAATTCTCACCCTTTTTTCTCAAACAAAAATAAGAAAGTAAACAAAATTCATGTTTGCAACCATCAATTTTTACAATTAAAATTTGGAGAAAACAATAGATCTATACTTTAAATCATAATCCAAGAGCAATTAATCAATACCCATTCAAGTTTACAAACCCTCTAAGTGCACACCCCTAGCTAGCAAATTAACTATGCATATTTAGAGAGATAGAAGATACCAAGAGAAATTTCCTCAAAATTTATCATAATACTTCACAAATTTGCTTCACAAGTTCTTATAATAATTGTGGAATTTCCACAAAATAGGTTAAAGAAAAAGAAGAAGAAAAGTACTTTTTATTTCTATAATTCTATGGTGTTTTTCTTCTCTCTAGAATTGAATGTATAAATGAATTGATTGTATGTGATGTACAATTTTGGGTCATAAATATCTGTACTTTCTTGTGTATAACTTTTCACAATTGCCCTTCGAGGTTTCTAGGAGTTTTTGAAACCTTTCTGGACATTTTTGCCACTCCATCAGTAAAATAGGTCACTTGCCCTTCAAACTGTGTTTAGCAGGTGCCATCCTATGAAGCACCGGATAATAACCGGTGAATAGCTAGTGAATAACCGGTGCCAACCTGTGAAGCACCTGCGAAAAGCCGGTGCAAGCAGTGCCACCTGCATTTCACTTGCATTTTGCAAGTCTAGATATACATTTCATCATTTCAAAGAATGTCCTTACCACCTCTTTTTAAGTTCAGATCTTCCATTATCTCTATCTCTTTTCCTTCAAATGCCAACTCATCAAATTTCATCTCAAATTTCATGCTTTCTCCGCTCAAGTTAAGAACTTGAAAAGATCAAAGAGAAAGGGCATAAAATCCACCTAAATGACTTGAAAACTAAAGATAAACTCATGTTTAAGAGAATAATTAGCTAGCAAATTACCAACTCATTAAACCCCCAAGCTTGAACCATTGCTTATTCTCAAGTAATGCAATTCTTTACAGTTGAGCAAATGAAACAACATGTTATATATGAGTATATGCACCAAGGATAAGAAAGGAATTCCTTCACAAGAATACTTTTCTAAAGCTTAGAGCATTATGAGAGTTGCACACAAAACCATCAAGCCTCAAGACAACTCAAAAATTATACACCGACTCAAGAAAAAGAAAAGACTCAAACTATGTTGCACAAGCTTCAATAGGTGACCGCAATCATTAAGCATATCTTGCATGTATTTCTTTCAGTCAAACAAGGGGTATAGTTCATCAAAATAATTTCAAATAGCATCTCAAGTCATTGACAATTTACATTCAAAGCTTGTCTTAAAGTTTGCTTCACACTTGTCTCATTCGTACCTCTCACTTGAAAACACTTTTAAGCATGTACCCTAAAGAAGTGATGCCACTCACAAGAAGAAAGAATTCCAAACATTTTTAATCATTTCACATATAGAGATTATGAGATAAGGCATATACACTCACTTTCACAAAGAAATTCAAGTGCATGAAATTTGACCCATAAGCTTTCCCTTCATGTAACTCACTACTAATGTAGAGTTGCCACACTCAAAATCACTAAGGAATTGTAGGGTATCATGAAGGTTAGGAGTAAGGGTAGGTCAAATGTTTAGCTTTAGTGATTAGAGCCTCCCTAATTCCTTTTTATGAATAAGCTTAACATCCCATCACACTATTGAGATCACCCTACGTTATCTCTCCTTGTTCGTCATTTTCATCGTTTGTTTAGCAAGAACCACCCTTATAACAACTATGAATTTCACATTAGCCTTATCTAAATAAGAGATAAAACCTTTTAACCATTCTTTCTCTTTTGATGACTCAAGGTTTCTCAATCCATCATTTAATCACAATTTTGGTGTTATCTCACACTGAAGCTTTCATGTTTCTCCCTTCTCTTGCATACCCCAAAACTTAGGCTTTGGCCTCATTTCACATTCATTTCCTTATCTCTCCCCATATCTTGGGCTTTAAGCCCCAAATTTTATTCTTTCATAACTAGCAATTTGGGAGAATGGGTGCCAACAAAGAGCATTAAAAAGTGTCATTAGGCTTGTAATGTGGTTTCCAAAAAAAAGGTTCAAAGGCTTAACATTGGCTAACAAAGAAAGATGTTCAAGGAGGTCATTTTGGGTGAAGTGACTATCAAAAGAAAGCCTAAAAACATGTTGTAAGTACATTTCCATCTAACATTTCTCCTTGATTCACACTTAAGGAAAGTTCTAGACACTCATGCATACACAAGAATTAAGCAAAAAGACTTACCACATAAGGCATCACAATCCAAGGAGCTCACATACTTTCTTCATCACATTAAGAGAATGACTTAAGACAAGCTAGTTTATGAATCAAGGAAGCATGCATAGCACTGAATAGGGAGCCGCCGTTTACACCAGCTAGGCCTAAGATGTGAAATATGTGCATAAGGATGTTCTGCTCAGCCTAGAATTCAATCATGAAATTGAAAATACCGAGCTCTATGTTTGAAACTTCAACACAGTCATTCCTTAGTAGCTCATTGCTACAACTTTTATTTAGCTCATTCCGTGCTTACTCACTTCACTCGCTCTCGTTTAGTAGAGGTTCTTCATTCTTTAGATAGCCGCGTGAGAGCTCTGAAATTCCTTACAGTTCAGGTCCTTAGTTCCAGTCGAATCGCGAGCAAAGCTCGACACTGCTAGCAAAGCTCTACGACAGAACATATCCATTATTTCCATTATAGAAAAAGCCAAGCAAGGAATGTACAACCCATGACAAGAGGATATGCCATTTCAAATTTAAGTGCCCTCCCCGCCCCTTTTATTTCTTTTCAAAACTCATGCACAATGACAAGCAAGTTCAAACAAGTGCACAAAAGATTCAAAAATACTCTGATAACGCTCAAACGAACACTACCTGGCAAAGTATAAAGCCGACGTTGTCAATAAAGGACCCAATAAAGAGGTTGGGGTCGAACCCACAGGGAATAACGTAAGAACTAGACTAATGCCAGTACTTAAATTTATTGGTAAGTTATCACCATATTGGGGGTTTAAACAAAAAATAGTAATAAAACAAGATTGCAATTGAGGTTGTTGTCAAGATTTGCAAATAATTAGGGTAAGCATTCCCCATGGTTTCATAACTATTTCGGGTACACATGAGTGGTAAATCCCAATGCTTACTTGTAGAACTGATAATTAGGGTTCATCCAAACTACTGGTTCATCCCTGTTGGATGACTATACTCAATCACCGGGTCAGGTCTATTGAGCTATTTCAAACTAACCGTTATCAATATGTTTCAAATTAACTTTCCTGCGACCGCAACTCAAGTCATACAATGATCATAAAAATCAAGGCTTTGTTGTAATTCTCTTTTCCTAATATCTACTTCTTAGGTTCAAGCTAGTAAAGAATTCGAGCAAGTCCTAATGTCACACACTGTTAAGAAGCATTTAAAGATAAAGAGAATACAATGCAAGTGTTTAACATTGATTTTGAATCACTTTGTGTAACCCTATTTCGTTAATTCATCATGGTTCCTATAACCCTAATTATGGAGGTTTTAGCCTGTCATGATTGTAAAATTATAATTAGTATTGATAGACAAACACATAATTAAATACTTACATCACTAATTGAAAGAAAACTTGCTTTGAATATAGATGAACAAAATCAAGAACAATTGATAAAACCGAGTGTGGATCTCAAGAATTGCTCTCCAAAACTTGATGATAATTCACAAACAACACTTCTTTCAATATAATCACACGCCTACTAATATCTCTTTCTACTAAAAAACATAAAAGGTACTTATATAGAAATAAGAAACCTTTTCATAATCTAACAGGGAAATTTCCATATTTGGCGCTGACTCATCTTACGACTGGTCATATGACCCGTAATAGGATTGTACTGGTCGTACCTAGCTCTCGTACGTTCCTTGGTTGCTGCAGAATTGACTGAGTGTTAGCAACTGGTACGACTCATATCATGGTCCTACAAGTTGTACAATCCATCTGTTGCTTGGCCTTGAGAACTTTGACATCTTCTGAAATTCTCTACGAGTATTATAGACGCCTCGTACCTTGCTCCTATGACTCATAATTGTTTGTTGCATCCGGAGTTCTTCCAAGTCTTTAAGAATCACTGAAGCTCCTTCAGCTCCTGGTACGGGTCGTAGGTAGATGTTACGATCCGTGGGTTCCACCAGTACCAAGAGACTACTTCTGGAAATTTTTCTCTGAAATTTTTCATGACTCCAGTTATGGCTCGTATCATCTTGGCACGACTCATACTGAGAGTCGTACTTTGCCATCACATTGTTTCAACCTTCTATGTTTTTTCATGAGTCTCAGTACGACTTGTACAATCTAGGTACGGCTCATACTGAGATTGGTACTTTGGATGATTTTCTACACTTTTATACATCTTTTGCACATTTTTTCTCCAACACCTATTTTCTGTACTTTTAAACATCTTTTGCACATTTTCGTATAAACGTACCTAAGTCCATGCTATTTTCTCAGTTTTAAGCATCGAAAAGTATTGTAAACTCACAGAACATCAACATCCTCAACTGAAGACTTTTGCATGTCCTCAAGCAAAGAAAACAAAAAACAGCTAAAAATGATGCTTAAATAGAAAATAAACCTAGGATACTACAGCGAACATCAATCAAAATTTGCACCATAAACTCAAACAACTTTTGACCCTTTTTCCAATAAACTAAATCAGCATATGCATATCAAGTAACCACAAACCATGTTAAATAGGGATCAAGATATGTCATCTAACTATTAACAGATAGTCAAGTAATCACCAATGCTTTTCACACGGACAACTAGCAGAATAAAACACAAACCAAGTACCCTCACAAAAAATGAAGTCCCCCACTCACAGATATAGAAAATATGAAACATGGGACTGAACAAGTAGACTCTCACCCTCACAAGAAAGTTCTAAATACTGCACATTGGATACCATAAGCTTGCCCTTATTTTCTCCATTTCGACTCTTCAGATGGTCAGATTTGGATCACTATAGGACTTGATTCGACTTGTAATGTAGGCTTTCGGGATGGGTGTGGTAGATATGGAATATTTTCAGTGACTAAACCCTTCTTGGAACTACATACACGTGGCTCCACTTTTGACTTTTTTTTAACCCTTTTTGCCTTTTTAACTTTTCCTCCCTTTTCACCATTTTTATGCAATTGTATGGGTGTGGTGTGTATTCAAATTTTCATTCATTTTTTTTCTTTTTGCATCTTCTTTTCAACTTTATCTTTTTCTTCTTTTATCTTGTCACACTACACCTCATTTTTAACCCTTTTTCTTTTCTTTCCTTTTTCATTTTCCCGAGATCTATGCACCCCTACTCTAGCCACCCTCAACTTAGGCATTTCACCTAGGTTGAGGTTCACAATATCCAAGGAGGGACCAGTGACAAAATAGGTTCATTATAAAAATAAGTATGGTTAATCGGTTAATCAAAGAAAATTAGTTCATTTAAGACTCAAAATCCGGATCAAGGGAATCATATTATTCTGGTAGGGTAGTTTAAGCTAAAATGGGCTAAACAAAAACGGCTTGTGATCCTTTCCTAACCAACCATCCTAAAATATATGTAAAGACCAACTGAGTATGTTCTAGATCTTCTACGCAGTATTCAACTAGGTATAGACATCACTCACTCATGGTACATGTTTTGCGTTCATTCTACCTGTCCGCTTTATACATGGCTAACTGGCAATACTCATGTAATACACTAAATGACACAAAAAGATCCACATAAATCATTCTATGCGATCAACAAGTATATAGCTAACTATCAAAACTTTTAAACAGGGTCAATTTTTCAAAAGTTCAAAAACTAGTGCAAGTTCTTGGCTGAGTAATCCTAAGTTACTTTTCTAATTAAACAAGAACATCATAAACATGCTGGTTCTACTAGATAGCATGCCTGACAGAAAAGAAACACGGAAAAAAAAATTCTCAGACGAATCCAAAAATCCAAAAAATACAAGTACACCCCCTCCCCTCTTAAAAAGTGTGCTTCATCCTTGAAGCATAGAATATAAAACAGAAGGAAGGGAATATACCTATGGCGCACTAAGCGCTCCTATCATCCTGCGGAGGTAGTATCTCCGCTGCACTCGTGGAATTAGCAGTGGCCGGCACACTCAATGGTGTTTCAGTAGGGGAATGATTACCCTCTCAGCAGTAGAGGTCACTTCTACAACCTCTAACATCACTGGGCGGAATGTGGCTCACCTGAAGGGTCCTTGCCACCCGCAATCTCGGCATGGGTAGTTGTGGAGCTACTCTCTCCTCTCGCTCTCTCAAGCATCTCCGACATATGCTCGTTGTGAGTCTACTAGCACTCCAATCTTTCCCGATTGTGCTCTTTCTTTTCCTTATTTCTCTTCTTCTTTAGGGTCTTGTCTCCAACATCCTCAAAGACCATCTTTTTCCCTTTTTCTCTCTCAGCTCTTGTTGGCGCCCAATATGCCGCCAAATCAAGCTCCATTCTATACTAATGTCGAGGTTAGGAAAAGTGGATGCTGCTAGAATTGCTGGCTATCGTGATGACAGCTCGACCACTTGGCTTCAAAGAGCCCCCAACTCCTCACGGAGGCTACTAGTGTCAGTCTACTCGGCCATGCGATCATTGAAGTGGCTCTCAAAGCTATCTAGCCTAGCGTGTAGGACCTATGCAGCCACCTCAATCTCAGCTTTTACCCAAGGGTTCACATTCTCCATTATTGACTGTACCATCTTCTCAGCTACGGTTACTCTCTTGGACATCATCTGGAGGAACTTCTGAGGCACTAGCAAGTATCTGGCTGGAGTTTGGCTCAGAAGGCCCATGATTGTATAGAGGAGGTGCTGGTAGCTGCCTCTGAATGACTGATGTCTATAGCCAGTGTCTCATCCTGCTCCTGTGAGGTGGGGGTATTCACCTGCTCGCACCAATTGTCCATGGTACTGGGACTGCAGTAGAAAGTTGTGCTCGGCTTATTGGGTTCGTTTTATCCCAGATTAAGCCACTATTTGCTATTCCCTGTCCTCCGATGAACTTCTCCTCACCAAGACACACCTTAATACCTGTCTCTACACACAACTTAAATTTGAGACTCGGGAATTGGATGGTAGTGCTCAATCACATAGCTGAATCCTAGATCTCCTCCACAATGACACTCGGGATGTTGGTGGGTATCTGGACATGATACACGCCACCGATGTTTCTTTTTCTGAGCTGAGGGTATTGTCATTCACGGTTGGGGACAACCGGTGGCGAACTAAGGTCCAGCAGGCTTTTGCTATTAAGTTTACTGAATTCTGGGTGAGCTGCTTTCTGCTAGTGACCCATTCTGCTTCCTCCTTGTCCTCAGCAATAACCCCAGACAACCAATGAATGTACCTCTGCCTCTCATCAATGCCTAACTGCTTGATCTTTTTCATGGAATCCACTCGACAGTCGTACTCCGGTGTAGTGTGTGGTGGTATAAATTGGTGCGCTTGGATATATCAACAGTGGGGCCTCATACCATGACACTCTCCAATTTGGGCTGATCTTTAAACTCTTTCCCTTCCTTTGCTTTCTGCTACATGGTCGCCGAATAATTGGTATAGAACTCCTGGAAGATCTCTAAAGTGTATAAACCCGGGGTTCTAGCCATCCAATCGAACCCATAATAGTTGAATATTCTCTTCATATCCTCCACCTCATTCAGTGAATTGGTGAGGATCCGTGAGGAATACTCCGCCTAGGTTTATTCTTGGCGGTGAGAGCAATGCCCTGTCCATAGATCTCCTGTACAACTGGTACTCTCCACCGAATGGTACGGTTCTCCCTAGGCGGAATCTTCTCCTACACGGCATTGGCTGCCTCCTCCTTAGATCCTGACTCACTGTCTCCATCACCGTAATGGGCCTCCTAGGTCCCCTCATTATCATCAGAGCCACTTCTGGACTATTGGGCTCTTTCCTCAGACTAGGGAGCACCTACAGATGTGGCAGTGGCCTCCTCGGCCTGGGCTTTAGCTTTTGTCCTAGTGGTTCGATTTCCATCAGTGTTAAATGTATCAACCCTGTATTCCTCCAATAAACAACTAGGTGTGTTGCCCACTTGTTCAGATTCAGAGGTTTCATTTATCAATGCCCTCCAAGCAGTTTCTTTTGATGCTTTCCACTTCTGAGTCATTGTACCTGTGGAGAAAAAAGGGTTAGAATTCCAAACCTGAGAAAAAGAAAGTAAGAAAAATTTCTCTAAATTTTTCACGGGTCTACGTATGATTCGTACCTTGGAGGTACGATCGGTACTGAGAATCGTAATGACTTAGATCAAAGTTATGACTCTAAGGTACAATTCGTACCACGAAGGTACGATCCGTACCACGAGTCATATGAGGATGCCCCTTGAAAACCAATGTTTTGTATTTTTCCATGACTCATGGTACGACCCATAAGTTGATTCCATGAGTCGTAGGAAGGATCGTACTGTCACTTTTGGACTTAACCCTTTTTAGACTCCTGGTACGATTACCAGGTACAACTCGTAGTAGGATACTATGGTCATACTAGGTTTCGTACCTCTTACTTTTTACATATTTGTCTTGGGACAGTCATAACGAGCCATCCTATGAGTTGTAGTGTGAAACCACGAGTCGTAGGAAGGCTTGTGAAACTGTCCTTTCCTTATTTTCAAGTCAATTTGCAGGTGAATTTATTTTTGGTGTTGGGTATTCAGAATTCCCCAAGTAGGCATGCATTCTTCACGTTTTTACAACTACCCATTCCTCCCCTTTTTATTCACAGCCCGTAACTCAAGTTATAGCAGTTCATATTCAATTTTTAGCATGTTCGAATCCTACCCATCCATCACATTCATTTTGCACATCGTTGGTCATTGTCCTTTTATATTTTCATGCTTTTTTGAGTACTCCCAGTTAGTAAACAAGTTTTCCCAAACACAAACGTCTCTTTACCTGATTCAAAGCATGATAGCTTATTTGAATGATGCAAAATCTGGCTTTTTTCATGCATGTTTAGTGAATAGGGGTTGGAACCGAATTTAGCAATCTTAATCGAGCAAAAATCTTGCTCAATTGATTTTTTTCTTGAGTTACGGTTGTGAGGGAAGTCGTAGGAGTGCTAGGTTCAAGATTTAGTGCATGGGGGAAGGGTCTGGCAATTTTGAAGTTTAAATAGTTTTAGGGAAGATTTTTAAAAAAATTAGGTTGAGTCGGGTTATTTTAAGCAATTTGACCCGTCACGACTCATACCACGAGTCATAGGAAGGACCTACGACTCGTCCCTAGGACTCGTCACAGAGATGTTAAGAAACCTTACCTATGGATCTAGCACATCCTACGACTCGTATCACAAAGGTATGAGCTGTACCATGACTCGTAGGTCACTCTTAATTGGAGATCCATGTTTTGCATAGTTCATAACTACAGTGAGTACTACGACCCGTACAGTGAAGTTATGAGTCATAGGACTAACCGTACCATGAACTTATGCTCTAAGATACATCTTTGTTTCTCACCATGACTACAATCCTCTAACGAGTTGTACTGAGACTCGTAGCACCAGTTTATTCTATAATTTTTTTGCCACCTGTTTTTTATTTTTCTTGCACATCGAGCACACATAAGTCGATAAACTTGGGTTGCCTCCCAAGAAGCGCTTGATTTAATGTCGTGGCATGATGTAGGTGGTTTGGTTACAAAATTCACCAAACTACCTCATGGGTTGCCTCCCAAGAAGCGCCTGGTTTAATATCGCAGCATGACGCAAGTCTCTTGACTACTCAGACTTCATCAAGGAACTCAGACTCATCCTCAATTGCTGAGACCACTCTATACTCCTTTGGTTGCTTCATTAACTGAAAAGACATTGAAGGTGACTCTTCTTTATTGACTCTGAATTTTAACTGGCCAGCCTCCACATCTACTAAAACCCTCCCAGTGGAAAGCAATGGTTTTCCCAAAATGATGGGGACCTTGAAAATCATCCTTGCAATCAAGGATCACGAACTCCTCTGGGAATATGAATCTGTCCACTTTAACAAGCACATCAAATAGGATCTCCACAGGTTTTTTCACAGTTCAGTAGGCCGTCAGCAGCTGCATAGTAGTTGGTCTAGGGGCTCCCAAGCCCAGCTTCTTAAACAAAACTAAAGGCATCAAATTGATGCTTGCTCCCAAGTCGAAGAATGCCCTCACGAACTCAACATCACCAATTATATGTGGAATGGTGAAGGCACCTGGATCCTTCTTCTTTTGGGCTAGGACTCGTGAGTCTATAGTGCTACAATGATGCACATTATCCATGGGCTCATAGCTCACAGACCTTTTCTTAGTAACAAGGTCCTTCATAAACTTGGCATATCCCGACATCTGTTCTAATGCCTCGATTAGTGGTATGTTTACAGATAATTGTTTAAGAATTGACAGGAATTTTTAGAACTTAACATTCTCTGCCTTCTTCTTCATTCTTTGAGGGAATGGTGGTGGTAGTCGTTTGATAGCCTTACAAATCTATGTGGCCCCTCGTTTCTCTCCTTGTTTAGCCTTAAGCTCCTTCTCAAAAATTGGAGCCTCAGTCAACTCAACATCCTCATCATGCTCATTCTCAGCAACATCTTCCTAATCATCAATTATGCTTTCTTTTGTCCTTTAAAGCTCAACTATAACCGACACAGGGGGATCAACCGTGGTCTTTCCGCTCCTAGTCATCACAGCCTTGCAGTGACCATCATTCTTCGGATTTTGGACTGTATTGCTAGGTAGTGTACCCTTTTGCCTAGGGTTCATTGATGATGACAGTTGACTAGCTGCTGTTCAATCTCCTTGATAGCCGTGGCATATGACTCAACTCTCTGACCTATGCTAGATATATCTCCACGGATGTTTTTCAGCTGATCATCTATATATCTAACCTTCTTTAGCATCTCAACCATTATTCACTCCAACTTTGACTATCCAGCCTCCCTCTCACATGCATTAGGAGGCACGTACAATCCTGCTCGGTCATTGCGGTAACCGTCATTCCTTCTCATTCTCCCTCTCTCTCATGACCTCTGCTTCTATATCTGCAGCCATTCCGGTTGTAGTTGTCTCTGTATTGGTTCTGAACTTGGTTTCCAGAACCTTGGTGCCATGTGTTTTGTCCAGACCCTTGGGCGTTGGCTTGAAAATCCACCATCTGGATGTCCAATAAGTTTGCCTCCTCCTCGGAATCTGAGTGCTCAGGCCCTGGTTCCTGTCCCTATATTCCCACTGCATTAACTTTTCTTTCTATAGAGCCCATGATATGCTTTGTGAGGAAGTAGAATGATGTGCGCATATGGGCCAATTCCTTGTCACGTTCTTCCTCCTTTCTTCGTTGGTCTCCAGTCGAACCAACAACATATGTACCAATAACTTCTTCTACTTTCTGGGTGTGCCATGCTCTATTTTTTTCGTCACTCTGTCTAGAATAGTGGTAGCTTGCTCCCAGGTGTGGCTCATTAGTGCTCCTCCTGCCACTGTGTCTTCTACAACTTTAGAACTATTATTCAGCAATCTATAGAAAATCTCCAACAAACTGTCATCAGGAATTTTATGGTCTGGGAACTTGTTCAACTTCTTCATGAATCTTAACTAGGTTTCATGAAGTGCCTCTATCTTCAGTTGTCGAAAATTATATATTTCATCCTTAATCTGCAACATCCTGGAGGGTGGAAAGAATCTCTCTAGAAAAGCTTGTTTGAGCTCCTTCTAGTTGGTAATAGAGTTGTTGGGCCACTCCAATAACCATAAAGTGACTTCCCTAGACAGAGAGAATGGGAAGAGTCTTATCCTTATTGCGTGTTGGCTGACTTCAGGCAACCTGTATGCCTTGAATATTCCAACAAAGTTCATCAAGTGCAGGTTGGCGTCATCAGCTGCATGACCACTAAACACCTCCTTCATTTTCAACAATTAAATTATGGTGCTAGCGATGTCAAATTTTTCCCCAACATGCAAAGGTGGTGGTACAATAGCTCTGGTTGACCCGACTTCATCAATGTCTGGGTTATCCTCATCAAAGAATTGAGGGGCATATCTCTGGCCTATGTTGCCTCTTCCATGGCATCCAATGTTGAAAACCTCATCTCGAGCATCATCGGCTTCCAGAAGTGCAGCTTGCCGAGCTAGCTCGGCTTGCGTAGCTTCTTCAGCAAGACGGGTATCTCTATACTCTTTGTTGTCCATCCTTTGCAGTGTTCTTTCAAGTTCGATATCCGAAGGAATCAGGGGGTTTCCACTCTATTGAGTACTTGGCATTCACCAAGCAACAACATGTGGGTGTCCAAAAACAAAAACAAAACGTAATGAAGGAAATAACAACCAAAAGTTAAATACAAGCAATTAATCCAATCTTAGTTGTATTCTCCAGAAATGGCGCCACTTTTTGATAACACTCAAACTCACACTTCCTGGCAAAGTATGAAGCGGACGTTGTCAATAAACAACCCAACAACGAGATTGGGGTCGAACCCATAGGGAATAAGGTAAAAACTGGACTAATATCGGTTCTTAAACTTGTTGGTAAGTTATCTCCAAATTGGGGGATTTAAAGAAAAAACAATAATAAAGCAAGATTGCAATTGTGGTTGTTATCAATATTTGCAAATAACTATGGTAAGTGTTCCCCATGGGTTCATAACTACTTCGGGTACACATGCGTGATCATCCCAATGCATACTTGTAGAACTGATAACTAGGGTTCATCCAAACAACTGGTTCGTCCCTATTAGGTGAGTGTACTCAATCACCGAGTCAGGTCTCATGAGAAATTTCAAACTAATCGTTATCAATATATTTCAAATTAACATTCCTGTGACCGAAGCTCAAGTAATACAATGATCATAAAAGTCAAGGCTTTGTTGTAATTCTCTTTTCCTAATCTCAACTTCTCTAGGTTCAAGCAAGTAAAGAATTCGGGCAAGTCCTAACGTTGCCCACTGCTAAGAAACTTTTAAAGATGAAGATAATACAATACAAGCGTTTAGCATGGGTTTTGAATCACTTTGTGTAACCCTATTTCGTTAATTCATCATAGTTCCCACAATCCTAGTTGTGGAGGTTTTAGCCTCTCGTGATTGTAGAACTATAATTAGTATTCATATACCAAACACATAATTAAATACTTACAACAATAATTGGAAGAAAATTTTCTTTGAATATGGATGAACAAAATCAAGAACAATTGATAATATCGAGTGTGGATCTCAAGAACCGCTCTCGAAAACATGATAATAATTTACAAAAAATGCTTCTTTAAATGTAATCACACGTCTACTGATCTCTCTTTCTACTAAAAAAACATAAAAGGTATTTATACAGACATTAGAAACCTTTTCCTAAGCTAACAGGGAAATTTTCATATTTGGCGCCGACTCGTCCTACAACTGGTCATACGACCTGCAACAGGATTGTATGGGTCCTACCTGGCTCTCTGCGTTAGACTCCCGCTCCAAAAAGGCTTGGAGCATGGATTCCATGTGCCCGCATGTATTGCTTCTTCCCTTACATACAATGACTTCATTCTTATCAAGCTCAAGAGCACAATTTCTTTCATAGCTACTATAACGAGAAGTGAATTCATTTGGGCATCCACCCCAGTGTCTACTATGAACACCACATAAAGTGCATCTGTACCCATCATAGGAGAAAGAAGGCGCACTCATATTTCTTCTAGTGAATATTTTCAATCTTGTCAAAGGTGTGGTTCTCCACAATAGGGACATGGGTCATCACGATAAGGGTTGAAATCAACAAACCTCCTTTTGTTCCACGATGCCATAATACAAATACAAATTAACAAAAATAAAAACAAAACAAGATGTAAAACAAAATGCAAAACAAGTTTGAATAAATAAATAACTAATGGCTACACAACTCAACTCCCTAGCAACGACAACATCCAAATTTACTCCTTGCTAGGATGGAGTGTAAATGGTTGTTGGGCAAAATAATTATACTCGACGAGTGTTGGGGTCGAATCTCACAAGGAATTGAGTTGATAGTTCAAGAGTTATAAACTAATTCAAACTAGAATGCATTTTTGTTCAACATTTGAAAAGTAAAAATGGGGAAAAAGGGAAAACAATATCAAATTCTAAATTAGAGCTATGTGAGGGGGGTTCCAATTGTTCCAATCAAAAGTGATATGGCTAGGGGTGTGCTATTGATGGGCTAACAACTAAAATGGGATTTACTTCATTTATTTAGATTCAAATTTAGCATAGATAACAGTGGATAAAGCACATTCCCTCATTTCTCAACCACAAGAATGTTTATGCTTTTCTCGAACCCCAAGACCAAATTCAAATTATCAACCAGAAAAGCTTGAGGAAGGATCAAGCAATCTCTAACCTTGAACCTTTAATGGAGTGGGAATGTGGGTTCTGACTATCTCTAGCTCAATTCCGCACATCCACACTCCAAATTCTCCCTATTATTTTCTCACCAAATTCTCACCCTACTTTCTCAAGCAAAAACAAGAAAGTAAACAAAATTCATGTTTGCAACCATCAATTTTTTACAATTAAAACTTGCAGAAAATAATAAATCTATACTTTTAATTATAATCCAAGAGCAATTAATCAATAGCCAATTAAGTTTACAAACACACCATGCACACACTCGGAGCTAGCAAATTAGATATGCATATTTGGAGAGAGAGAGAGAACATACCAAGAGAAATTCCCTCAAAATTCATCATAATCCTTCATAAATTTGCTTCACAAGTCTTTCAAAAATTTTGGAATTCCCCCAAAATGGGTTAAAGAAAAAGAAAGAAGAAGAAAAATACTTTTTATCTCTAGATTTCTATGGTATTTTTCTTCTCTCTAGAACTCAATGAATAAGTGAATTGATTGTGTGTGATGTGCATTATGGGTCATAAGTATCTGTACTTTCTTGTGTATAACTTTTACAATTGACCTTGGAGGTTTCTAGGAACTTTGGGAACCTTTTTGGATGTTTTTGCCCCTCCATCAGCGAAATGGGTTACTTGCCCTTCAAACTGTGTTTAGCAGGTGCCAACCTATGAAGCACCGGTGAATAGCCGGTGCCAACCTACGAAGCACCAGTGAATAGACGGTGCGAACAGTCTCACCTGCATTTTGCAAGTCTGGATCCGCATTTCACCATTTCAAAGTATATCCTTAACACCTCTTTTTGAGTTCAAATCTTCCATTATCTTTATCTCTTTTTCTTCAAATGTCAACTCGTCAAATTTCATCTCGAATTTCATGCGTTTTGCTCAATTTCATGCTTTCTCTACTCATGTTAAGTACCTGCAATGACCAAAGAGAAAGTGCATAAAATCCACCTAAATGACTTGAAAACTAAACAAAAACTCTTGTTTAAGAGCTTAATGAGTTGGTAATTACCAACTCATCAAGCATGCTCGTGAGAAGTTTTCAAATAGGGTACTCAAGACTTCCCCCATTATTATCCCAAATCTCAACATCCAAATTATTCACTTACTTCACATTACAAACAAGTTCATAAATTTCCTTCACCTCTCTCCTCTATATTTTTTCTTTTCTTTTCAAGAATGCCTCACTTTGGCCATTCCTTTCACCTTCCCAACATTTAGTTCATAATTCAAGTAACCCACACATGGAAGTAGTTAGAATCAATTCATTCAACAACCAACATGAAATTTACTACAATCCACAATGAATTAACATGAATTTTCAACAACTCAAAATTCTTCACATTCAAGCATTTAAGAACTATGCACTTTCTCTCTCTACAATCAATGTTCTACCCACCAATTTCATGAAATTCAATTAATAATCTCCTTCATTTCAACAACTTTAAATAACTACATTCAATCAAAAATAAGAAACCCAATAAGGATAACATACTATCATGGAAGAATTTGAGAGATTAAAGCTAATGAAATTCAAGTTTTTCATCAACAATGGTGACTTTGGGTCTTTAACTTGGGGAATAAGGGTATAGGGCAATACTCTTTACACTAAATAACCAAGAGACAATAGAATTACTTACTTGAGTTGGAGAAATTAGCTTCATCAGGCTTCTTGGAGAAGACAACAATGGTGGAGAGAGAATTTTATTTGCATTTTGCTTTTGACTTTTAGTGAGAGGGGATGAATGGGGATTTTGAAATAAAGGTGTGGGGAATGGATTTTAGTGATTTTAAGGTCCTTGGGTTGAATTTTGACCCATTGACCAAAAACTTTTTGGCCTCAACACACCTGGTGCGGCGCGCCAGTCACCTTGCCACACACTTGAAACTTTTTTTCTTCGTGGACTAGGTTTGGCGCGGTGCACCACCCATAACACCAACCTAAAATTTTTTTCTTTCTGAAGTTTAACCCCTGCCACCCTATGCTAGGTATCTCGCCTATGACTGACTTTTTTAGCTCAATTTCCTAGCTCATTTGGCCTTAAAAGCCCTGTTCATCTATACAAAATAAAAAATTGTTAGAAAGATAGGTTGCCTCCCACCAAGCACTGTAGTTATAGTCATGGCACGACATTCACGGGTTGCCTCCCGCGCAGCGCCTGATTTAATATCACGGAATGATGCAAGACTTTACAGTCCTTCATTGGAATGAGATAATTAGGATCCTAAGAATATGCTAAATTCTCATGCTGCTCAACTGCTTGTGTACACCCTCCAGGATCTACCATTGATCTCACTATGAAGTCATCATAACGAGGTGGCAACCTTGCCGCTCTAAACACATCTAAGACTACCTCCTGAACATCTACAGTCATCAATATCTTGCTTGACATCACCATTATAACAGCATTAGCGGTGGCTAAGAATCCTCTCTCTAAAATGAGAGGGACTTCTTCATTTTCTTCGTAATCCAGAATTATGAAGTCGACTAGTAAGATGAAAGGTCCCACCTTGATCAAGATGTCCTCTATGATTTCGTCCGGATAAGCAAGAGATCGGTCAGCAAGCTGCAATGTCCCAGTGGTAGGACGTGGTTCACCTCAACCCAAGGTTCTAAACAAGGATGTAGGCATTAAATTAATGCTTGCACCTAAGTCGCACTGTGTGTAATTAACTTCTTTATTCCCAATAAACACTGGAATGGTGAAGCTCCCGGGGTCTTTCAGCTTCTTTGGAATTTTGTTCTGCACTGGAGAACTGCAATATTCTATGAGAGCCATAGTCTCAAACTGCGTAAGCCTCTTCTTGTTTGCGACAACATCCTTCAGATACTTAGCGTATTTCAGAACTTCCTACAAAAGCTCCACCAACGGTAAGTTAACATATACATGTTTTAACACATAAGGAAATTTCTGGCAAGATGATGACGCTCAAACTCACACTTCCTGACAAAGTATGAAGAGGTTTTTCTCAATAAAGAACCCAAGTAAGAGGTTGGGGTCAAACCTACAGGGAATGGGTAAGATCTAGACTAATGCTGATAATTGAACTTATTGATGAGTTATCTCCACATTGGGGGTTTAGAGAAAACAATATCTAAACAAAGATTATAGTTGTGATTCGAAATGAAGATTTTCAAGCAACTAGGGTAAGTGTTCCCCTTAGGTTCATAACTACTTCGGGTATACACACGTGATCACTCCCAGTGCTTACTTGTAGAACTGATAAATAGGGTTCATCAAAACTACTGGTTCGTCCTTATTGGATGACTATACTCAATCACTGAATTAGGTCTTATGAGAGATTTCAAACTAACCGTTATCAATATGTTAAAAATTTAACTATCCTGCAACCACAACTCAAGTTAATATAATGATCGTAAAGACCAAGGCTTTGTTGTAATTTTCTTTTCCTAATATCTACCTCTCTAGGTTTAAGAAAGTAAACAATTTGGGAAAATCCTAATGTTGTACACCGTTAAGAAACGTTTAAACACGAAGAGAATACAATAAAAGCTTTTCGCATTGGTTTTGAATCACTTTGTGCAACCCTAGTTTGTTAATCCACCATAGTTCCCACAACCCCTAGTTGTGGAGGTTTTTGCCTCTCATGGTTGTAAGATTATAATTTTTATTCTTAGACAAACACATAATTAGATACTTGCAGCAACAATTGGAAGAAAACACAATATTGGAATATCAAAGAACAATCTCAAGAACGATGAAGCAAATCAAGAAGCTGATCCCAAGAATTGCTCCTCAAAACTTGATAAAAGTTCACAAAAATAATTCTTCACACGTCTACTAAATCAATTATGTCCTTCTCTAACTAAAATAAAATGTAAAGGCTGTTTATAAGGACATTAGAAACCTTTTCCTAAGCTAACAGGGAGTTTTTCTTATCTGGTGTCGACTGTGTCAAGACTAGACCTACGACCCATAGCAGGATTGTACCAGTCGTACCTGCTTTTCCTAAGTCCTTGGCTTTTGTAGATTTGACTAAGTATTGGCAGGCTGGTATGAATCGTACCTTCATCCTACGAGTCATACAATGCTTCCGTGATTTGTCCCTGAGAACTCAGACATCTTCCGAAATTCTTCGCGAGTGTTGTGGTACGACTCGTACCTTCTTGCTACGACTCGTTCTGTCTGTAGTGTTTGAAGTTCTGCCCAAAACTGAAGAATCTTCTGAAGTTTACCATGACTCCTGGTATGATTCGTACATTGATGCCATGATTTGTGAGTCTATCCGCACCAAGAGTCTACCTTTATGAAATTTCCTTTGAAAATTTCCACGGCTCTAGTTACGACTCGTGCCATCTTGGTATGACTCTACTGAGAGTTGTATGTTTCTTTCTTCTCACTTCAGCCTTCTGACTTTCATCAAGGTTCTCAGTACGGCTCGTACAATCAAGGTACAACTTTTACTGAGACTGGTACTTTGGTTGATTTTCTGCATTTTAAGGCTTCTTTTGCACATCTTTGCTCCAACACTTATTTTCCCTAAAATCAAAGTAAAAGTGCCTCATATCCATATAAACATACCTAAGTCCATGCTATTTTCTTAGTTTTAAGCATCTAAAATGTTGTAGACTCACAACACATCAATACCCTCAACTTGAGACTTTTGCATGTCCTCAGGCAAAGAAAAACAAAAACTAAACACGACGCTTAACTAGATAGGATACTACAACCAACATCAAAAAAATTTGCACTATGACTCAAAAAAGCTTTTGACCCTTTTCTTGTGAACCAAATCAGCACATGCACTACAAGAAACCATAAAACATGATAAACAGGGATCAAGATATGACATCTAGCTATTAACAAGTAGTCAAGTTATTACCGATTCTTTTTACACAGACCACTGGTAGAGTTAAACACAAACCATGTATCCTCACAGCAAATGAAGTCCCCCACTCACAGATATAGTAAAATGTATAACATGGGATAGAACAAGCAAGACTATCCCTCTCACAAAGAAGCTTCAAATACTGCATATCGGATACCATAAGCTTGCCCTTATTTTCTCTACTTCGGTTTGTTAGATGGTCAGGTTAGAATCACTATGGACTTGCTTTGGCTTGTAATGTAGGCTTTTGGGATGGGTATGGTAGATGTGGAATCTTTTTAAGTGACTAAACCCTTCCTTGGCACTACATACATATGGCTCCATTGTTTTTTCACCTTTTTTCACCCTTTTTGCTTCTTTCATTTCTTCCTCCCTATTCACCATTTTTATACACTTGTTTGAGTGTGATGTGCTTTCAAAATTTTATGCATCTTTCACTTTTTTTATTTTCTTTTTCTTTTGTCACACCACACCTCAATTTCACCTTTTTTTCTTTTCTCTTCCTTTTTCACCTTCCCAGTCTTTATGCACCCCTACTCTAGCTACCCTCAATTTAAATTTTTTGCCTATGTTGAGTTTCACAATTTACAAGGAAGGACCAGGGCCAAAACAGGTTCATTATAAAAAATGGGTACAGTTAATTGGTTAATCAAAGAAAAATGATCTATTTAAGGCTCAGAAATATGGATCAAAGGACTCAGATGATTTTGGTATGGTTATTTAAGCTAAAAATGGGCTAAACAAGAACGACCTATGATTTTTTCCTAACCAACCATCTTAAAACTTATGCAAAGACCAACTGAGCAAGTTCTAGATCCTCTACACTATATTAAACTAAGTATCAGACCTCACTCCCTCATGGTACATGATTTGCATTTACTCTACCTGTTTGGTTTATTCATGGTTTAATAAAAACTACACATGCTAATATACTAAATGACATAAAAAGATCCACAGAAATCATACACACAATCACAAGTACACAACTAATCATCAAAAATTTTTAAACTAGGTCAATTTTTCAAAATATCAAAACTACTGCACTTTATTGGTTGAGTACCCTTAAGTCACTAATTAAACAAAAATCACAAAAATAAAATCCTAAAAACATGCCGATTCTATTGGATAGCATGCCCGAGTGAAAAGAAACACGACAAGAAAAACCCTCAAACAAATCAAAAATTCAAAAATAGAAGTACACCCCCTCCCCCTTTTTAAAAAGCGAGTTCATCCCCAGAGCATAGAATGTATGCACAGAGGGAAGGGAACATACCTGCAGCTACTCAGATTTCACCATCCATGGGTTGCCTCCTATACTGTGACTGATTTAACGTCGCAGGACGATGTAAATTTTGCGACTCTTCAGACATCATCGAGGTACACCGCGTCAATTCCTATTAATTCCTCCATATCTCCCAGATATAGCTTTATTCTTTGCCCGTTCACTTTGAACCTTTTTCCCATCTTTGTTCTCAAGTTCCACTGCACCGTATGGGGACACATGCACCATTCTGTAAGGTCCCATCCATTTAGATTTCAACTTTTCAGGGTGCAAACGGAGCCTTGAGTTGAATAGTAGGACCAGATCACCCGTGTTAAACTCCCTTTTTGCAATCTTATTGTCATGATAAATCTTCATTATTTCTTTATAAATGGCCGCACTCTTATTGTCTCTAAGTTAGAATTCGTCCAACTCATTGAGTTGGTCAAGTCGCAACTTGGTTACTTCATTCCAGTTCAAATTCAGCTTTTTCAGAGCCCATAGTGCCTTATGCTCTAATTCGACGAGCAGATGACATGATTTGCCATAGACTAGTTGCTATGGACATGAACCAATGGGGGTCTTATAAGCTGTTTGATAAGCCCATAGTGTATCATCGAGCTTTTTAGACTAATCTATCCGATTAGTATTCACTGTTTTGGCAAGAATGGTCTTTATCTCCCTGTTCGAAACTTCCACTTGTCCACTTAACTGAGGATGGTAAGGTGTTTCCACCTTATACTTGACGCCATATTTCTCCAACAGGATTCTAAAGTGAAAGTTACAAAAGTGTGATCCACCATCACTGATGATTGCTTTGGGAGAGCAAAATCTAGCGAATATGTGCTTCTGCAGAAATGATGGAACACTTTTGCCTTCATTGTTAGGTAGTGTAATGGCCTCTATCCATTTGGAGACATAGTCCACTACCACCAAGACGTATTTCATCCCATATGAACTAACAAATGAACCCATGAAATCTATACCCTATACATCAAATAACTCATCTTCCAGAATAGGGGTCAATGGCAACTCATGCTTATGGGTAATGCCGCCCTGCCTTTGACATTGATCACATGCTTGGCATAATCATAGGTATCTTGGTTAATAGGGACACTAATACCCGCATTGCAAGATTTTGTGTGCAGGTCGAATACCATTATGATGACCCCTAACTAGAGATCAATGACAGGCATCCATAATGCTTAACATTTCTACCTTTGGCACACACTTACGAATAAGCCCATTTGCAAAAATACGAAATAAGTATGGCTCATCCCAATGGTATCTTCGGGCATCGAAGAACAACTTTTTCTGGGGCGTCAGATTTGCTGGGATCATTTTGCTACCCAAATACTTTTCAAAGTCAATGAACCAGGGAATCAAGTCTTGAGATGTAGCTATTATATGCTCGTCTGGGAATGCATTATCAATATCAATCTCCTCTTTTGCCCTAGCCTCAGAATCTAGCTTGGATAAGTGATCAGCTACATGATTTTCATTCCTTTTCCGATCTTTGACCTCAAACTCGAATTCCTGAAGCAACAACACCGAACTAATCAACTTGGGTTTAGCATCCCTTTTAGACATCAAATATCTCAAAGCGGCATGGTCTGTATGGAAGATCACCTTAGTTCCAAGAAAGTATGCTCGAAACTTCTCGAATGCAAAGACTACTGCTAGCAGCTCCATTCTGTGAGTGCATAGTTCTTTTAGGTTATGTTGAGTGTTTTAATAGCATAATTGATAGGATGGAAAATCTTTTCTTTCCATTGGCCCAAGACAGCACCGAGAGCAACCCCGCTAGCATCAAACAGTACTTCAAATGGAAGAGACCAATCTGGAGCTATTATAATTGGAGCAGTGGAGAGTTTCTCTTTCAAGCACTCAAAAGCCTTTAGACATGCCTCATCAAACACGAACTTTACCTCCTTCTCAAGCAATTTGCATAATGGTTGTGCAATCTTTGAGAAGTCCTTGATAAACCGGCTATTGAATCCTGTATTCCCTAGAAAGTTTCTGACCCCTTTTACGAAAATAGGGGGTGGCAAACCTGCTAAAACTTCAATTTTTGCCTTTTCCACCTCAATCCCTTTTCCAGAGATTTTGTGACCAAGCACTATTCCTTCCTTGACCACAAAATGACATTTTTCCCAATTTAGGACCAGATTAGTTTCTTCACATCTGTTCAACACTTTACCCCAGTGTTTGAGGCATGATTAGAATGAGTCACCCACAACTGAGAAGTTGTCCATGAATACTTCGATGGTGTTCTCCACCATATATGAGAATATCGACATCTAGAAGCACTGGAATGTTGTCGGTGCATTGCACAATCCAAATGGCATTCTTCTAAAAGCAAATGTTCCATATGGGCAGGTGAAGGCAGTCTTTTCTTGATCTTCTGGTGCGATAATGATCTGATTATACCCTGAGTAACTGTAACACCCCGAATGTTTCTAAGATCAGATTCTAAGATTAAGGGGGGGAAGTCAAGTAGAAAATGAAAATTTTGCAAGATGAGCAAGTGGCGACGGCTGACTTGACGAGTCATCTAGGCAGGCCATGACTCGTCAGGTTGGTCGTTGGGTGGGCTAGGTGATTGGGCAAGGTCTTAGGCAGTGGAGGTGACGGGTGCAGGCAATGAGTCGTCGTGTGGGAGCACGACTCGTGAAGTGAGTCATCGGTAGAGTTGGGAATTTGGTGAGCTTGGGGCAGTGGACTTGACGGCTCGATCCCCACGAGTCGTTACCTGACCCCACGACTCATGGGGTGCCTCGTGGGGTATGTCAGGGTGACTTTTTCCTGCATTTTTCTAGGGATGTTTTTGTAAAATTTCATGTTTGTAACTTCTAAACCTCGTCATTTTGAGTGCTATTTGGGACGTTTTTAAGGGTTCTTTTAGCCTAAACTTTCATTATCTCAAGATACCTCTCAAACCCCTTCTTCCTCCTCTTCTCTCAAGATTCAACGACCTCACCAAGGCGTTCCTCAAAGATTCAAGACCAAGCTCAAGTGGGGGATTCTTCGAAGCAGGTACGCAGGTTTATCAACTAGGATATTCTTCCATCCTTGTGCCCCAAAATGCTTTACCAAAATGCCCAAATTTCAATTATTCTAGAAGAGCATGACCTAGGATTTTTAAATTGATGCTGAATTCTTCTATTATTCTCTAAATTCCAAGACCTAATATGATTATGAGTTGATTACAATGTAGAATAAGTGGGTTACCTTGATTTATGGGTTAGGTGATGAAAAATATGGAATTATATAATGTTCTTCATAAATGGTTTGAAATTATGAATAAGGCTTTATTTTTGTTCACTCAATTATTGTAATTACTTAAATCCATGTTTCAATTATGTGAAGATTGTATGGTTATCCCTAAGAACTTGAATATGCCATTAATAGACATGTTGAAAAGAGATTAGAGTTTATGGGCGTGACTAATTGAAATTAAAGTATGTATATCTCTTATGTCTTCGATGGAATTGATTGGGCGTGAGGTAAATCCATGATAATGGTCTAATTAATATATCGTTCTCATGAATTGGAGTAATCTTGAAATGGGTCTTATGAAATGAAGACGTATTCTTCTCCCATGATCTCGTTGAATATGTATAAGTTATGAGTCAAGTATATGATTTCCCGTAAATCTAGAATTATATGAATCAATGTATGTGTGTTAAGGTATGAATTGGATATATGGATCATGAATGACTCTATGATATATGTCGAATGATATGAATCCGGAACTTAAATGTTGTGAAAGTATTATGTCTCTAGTTAGCTGCAACAGTTTAGCATATACGATTAGATGTTGTATTAATAGCCTGCATGTTTTAGTCCAGACAAGGAACTTCCTTAGTCGAGAACGTTTACCTTAGTCAGTCAGGGAACTTCCTTAGTAGAGAACGTTTTCCTTAGTCAGTCTGGAACACTCTTTAGTTGAGAATGTGTTCCTTTGTGCAGATTGGGACACTCCATAGTTGAAAATATGTCCCTTAGTAAGCCAGGGACTGTCCATAGTAGAGAATGACTCCCTAAGATCATGTTATTGGTTTAAATCAATTGTGGTAGGAGGCAATCCCAGTTATCGGTAGATGTTTAGTATATGACCTTTATGCATGAGTTCGATGATGTTTCCATGAAATGAGATCCAAAGGAAAGTTCCATATATATGCTTGTATAAGTGGCTCTCAAGAGGATTGGTTCGTGTTAAATAAGTGATATTAATGGACTTGGTTATTTCCTTATCGTATACTTGTGTATTTATTGATCTATGATATCTCTCAACCTTAGTACATTCCAAGTACTAACTGCACGCCTTTTGTGCTATATCGTCTCATGATATAGATTCAGGTTTCCGGACTCAACCTCGCAGTTAGATACGTTCCATCACTTTTCAGCTGCTAGTGGTGAGTCCTCATCTTTCTAGGGCGCGATTTACATTTACATTTTTGTGAAGTTCTATTTTCAGACTTTAGCTGGGGGCTTGTCCCAGCAACTCATCAGTTTAATAGAAGTCTTTCAGATAGTTTAGACAGATTCAACTTTTTATCTAAGTATGGTTAAATGGTCTTTATGGTTCATATTAGATTCTTGTATTTCTTCCATTTGTTCATGTTGTTAGATGTTTTCAATGTTAAGTGTATACTATGATAATTCCATGGGTTAGCTTGGAGTCTCTCGGGGTCCCTTGTCTCATGTCTACGATCCGGGTGTGAACTCGGGTCGTGACAGTAACCATCAAGAAAATAGTACTAACCTCTACTGGCCAATCTGTCAAGCATCTGATCCATGAATGGCATTGGAAAGTGATCCTTCTGGGTCCAGTGGTTGAGTTTCCTATAATCCATGCATATACGCCAATCTGTGACTGGCCCTGTCGGTATCAGCTTATTCTTTTTCTTGGGTACCACTTTAATCCCGCCTTTCTTTGGTACATACTGTACCGGACTCACCCACTTGCTATCTGCAATGGGATAGACTAAATTAGTGTCTAACCACTTGATAATCTCCTTTTTCACTACTTATTGTATTTGTGGGTTGAGGCATCGCTGATGCTCTATACTTGGTGTGTATTTTGGCTCGAGGTTTATCTTGTGAGTACATATGCCTGGGGGAATCCTGATCTTATCAGTTATGGTCTAGCCTATTGCCTTTTTGCCTTTTTAATACTTTGATCAAAGCTTCAATTTTCCATTCCGTCAAATTTGCTGCAATAATCACTAGAAAAGTGTTTTCTTCACCCATGAATGCATATTTGAGATGGGGGGGGGGGCAGTGCCTTCAGTTCAAGGACTGGTGGTACCTCTACTGATGGCTTGACTAGTGCAATGGAACGGTTCTTCAAATCAAGGTCTAACTTCTTTGATCTAAAGTTATATGACCCCGTTCCATCTAGGGCATTGACCATCTCCGTGTACCCGATACCCCATATCCTTCATAATTCATCAAGACAGCTGCTAATGTATAGTCAACATCTCTTCCACAGGCACTAGCAGCCTCTTGTTTTCCGATGGGTGTTTGCAAAGGGTTGTTCCCTTGGTGTTGACCTAAATGAATCACAAAAAGAAAAACAAAAAAACTGTAAACTAGGAAATAACCACCAAAAGTCAAATACAAGCAATTAATATAATCTTAGTCGTATTCCACGGCAAAGGCACCACTTTTTGATAATGCTCAAACTCACACTTCCTGAAAAAGTATGAAGCGGTTGTTGTCAATAAAGAACCCAACTAAGAGGCTGGGGTCGAACCCACAGGGAATAGGGTAAGATCTAGACAAATGCCAATAATTGAACTTGTTGGTGAGTTATCTCCAAATTGGGGGTTTAAGAGAAAACAATATTTAAATAAAAATTATAGTTGTGATTTAAATAATGATTTGCAAACAACTTGTGTAAGTGTTTCCCATGGGTTCATAACTACTTTGGGTATATGCAGGTGATCAATCCCAATGCTTACTTATAAAATTGATAACTAAGGTTCATCCAAACGTCTGGTTCGTCCCTATTGGATGACTATAATCAATCACCAGGTTAGGTTTCATGAGCAATTTCAAACTAACCATTACCAATATGTTTCAAATTCAACTACCCTGCGACCACAACTCAAGTTAATGCAATGATTGTAAAGACCAAGGCTTTATTGTAATTCTCTTTTCCTAATCTCTACCTCTCTAGGGTCAAGCAGGTAAAGAATTTGGGCAAGTCCTAATGTTTTACACCGTTAAAAAATGTTTAAACATGAAGAGAATACAATACAAGCTTTTTGCATTTGTTTGGAATCACTTTGTACAACCCTAGTTTGTTAATCCACTATGGTTCCCACAACCCCAAGTTATGAAGGTTTTAGCCTCTCATGGTTGTAAGATTACGATTTGTATGCTTAGACAAACACATAATTAGATACTTATAGCAACAATTAGAAGAAAGCATGATTAGAATATCAAAGAACAATCTCAAGAACAATGTAGGAAATCAAGAAGTTGATCCCGAGAATTGCTCCTCAAAGCTTGATAAAAATTCACAAAAATAATTCTTCACATGTCTACTAAATCAATTATGTCCTTATAATTCTAAAATAAAAAGTAAAATATATTTTGTACAGATATTAGAAACCTTTTGCTAAGCTAATAGGTAGTTTTTCATATCTGATACCGACTGGACCTACGACTCGTAGCAGGATTGTACTGGTCGTACCTGCATTTTGTAAGTCCTTGGCTACTGCATATTTGACTAAGTGTTGGCAGCCTGGTATGACACGTAACTTCATCCTACGAGTCGTACAATGCTTCCATGGTTTGGCCCTAAGAACTTATACATCTTTTGGAATTCTTCACGAGTGTTGTGGTACAATTTGTACCTTCTTGCTATGACTCGTACTGTCTGTAGTGTTTGAAGTTCTGCCAGGTATTGAAGAATGTTCTGAAGTTTACCACGATTCCTGGTATGGTTCGTACAATGATGCCATGATTCGTGAGTCCATCCGTACCAAGAGTCTGCGTTTGTGCAATTTCCTCTAAAAATTTCCACGACTCTAGTTACGGCTCGTACTGAGAGTCGTATGTTGCCTTCTTCTCACTTTAGCCTATTTACTTTTGTCACAGTTCTCAGCACGACTCATACAATCAAGGTATGACTCATACTAAGACGGGTACATTGGCTGATTTTCTGCATTTTAAGGCTTCTTTTGAACATCTTTGCTCCAACACTTATTTTCCCTAAAATCAAAGTAACAGTGCCTCATATACATATAAACATACCTAAGTCTATGCTATTTTCTCAATTTTAAGCGTCGAAAGTGCTGTAAACTCACAGCACATCACAAGCTGTGTCCTCCTTTTTCTTCTTAAACCTTTGTAGATATGGAGGGGGTGGTATGGCTTCTACTATTTTCAGCTGTGAGTTTCTTGACTCACCAACCTCTTTGGAAATCACAACCTTCTCTAGATCAACTTTCTTATCTCTGGGGATCACCTCAGCAGGCTCTTTACCACTGCACAAAGAAATCACGCTCACATTTTTCTTGGGGTTCTTCTCAGTGTTACTTGGAAGTGCCCCTTGCGGTCTGTTAGTCTGCTAAAGGGACAATTGCCCCATCTGTCAATCCAACGCGTGGATGGAATTCTGCATCTCATTAACCACCTGAGCCTGTTGAACCATCCATTACTTCACTATCTCTTCTAGTGAACTTCGATGCTGCTAGCCCTGAGGTCTTGGATAGTTGGCCTGGGGCCATTGGAAACTCTGATTCCCTCCCCATAAGAGATTTGCAGCATTCCTGTACCCCTGGTTGTAATTGTTACCTGCAAAACCTGCACCATGACGTTTTTCTCCCATAAAATAAACAGACTTTAGGTATAGTGGACAACCTAAATAAGTATGGACTTCTCCACACATCTCACATGATGGTGGTGGAGTCTGGACCTGGTGGACCTACTGAACCTGACTTCCTATTGGTGCGGTCACAAGCTTGCTGATTAATTCACCGGCTGACTGATATCTGCTAGGATTGCTGCTACACCCTCTAGCATTCCTGACACCTTAGCTATTATGAATCCTCTACCTGAGTCATGATATTCTTGACTCCCTATTGACATGAGATTCAAAAGAGCCTCTATTTCATCAAGCAAGATTTTGGACTACGATTTCAGCCCTTCTATAAAATTGTGCCCGATAATCTCCTTTGGGTTGCATATGGTGTGGGAAATCTCTCAAGTGGTCCTTGTATTGTTCCTAAGCCTGAGCCAAGGTCTCATTGATATGTTGTGAATTTACAGCACTATTGACGCTTAAAACTAAGAAAATAGCATGGACTTAGGTGTATTTTTGTGGATATGAGACACTTTTCTTTGATTTTAGGATAAATGGGTGTTGGAAAAATAAATTGCAAAAGAAAGCTAAAAGTGTCAAAAAAGGGCAAAAAGTGCAGACCATAGTACGATTCATAGGATGGACCTACGAGTCGTACTGAGGGCGTTGATCAAAAGTTGAAAGTTTAACCTGGAAGATTGAACTTATGAGACTTGTCACAGATCATATCATGGTGGTACGAGTCTTGGTAAGCTAGTCGTGATCAAATCTAGAAGAATTACACAGAAGGCTGATTCTAAGTACGAGAGCACCCTATGACTCGTGAGATGAAGGTATGAATCGTACCATACCGGTCGTGGTGTAGTTTAGAAAAAGTTTAAAAGATTAGGATCAAGCCACAGGTATCAGTGTACGAGTCGTAGCATGTTTGTACGAAGTGTACCTTGGCCCAACACTTAGCCAAAATTCAGCTAACACTCCAAGTGACGAGTCGATGCCATGGTCCATGAGAAGCCCCTACGAATCGTAGGTGGACCCATAATGAGTTAAGCGATAGATATGGAAAATAGTCCTGTTAGTTTAGGAAAAGGATTCTTGTGTCTCTATAAATACTTTTTATGTTTTATTTTTCAAAGAGGACGAAGAATAGACTTAATTCTAGTAAGAAAACATTGTAGTAAGCAATTTTACATAATTGGAATAGAGAATTGAGTTGGTTCAACCTTGTGATCAACCTTTTCTTGAATTCATCTTGTTCTTGCTACTTGTTATTCAAGATTTTGGTGTTTAATTGAAAGATTATTTTTTCTCAATCATCTTTGTAATTATTGTTTTATGTTATCAATCATGAACACAAACCACAACCTTGCAACTATGAGAGGCTAAAACTCCATATCTAGGGTTGTGGGAACCATGGCGGATTAACAAGTTAGGGTTGCACAAAGTGAGTCTAACACCAATACTAATTACTTATATTGTAGTCTCTTCATCTTTAATGATTCTTAGTGGTGCGCAACGTTAGGAAGTGCGTGAATTCTTTACTTGCATTGGTCGAAGAGGTAGAGATTAGGAAAAGAGGTTTACAATGGAGCCTTGATCTTGATGATTATTGTGTTAACTTGAGCTGTAGTCGCAGGATAGTTATATCTGGAACTTAGTGATAACGGTTAGTTTGCAAAACTTATGAGACTTGGTCGAGTAATTGAGGATAGTAATTCAATAGGGATTGGTTGATCGTTTGAATGAATCTAAGTTATCAATTCTATAAGTAAGTATTGGTAAAGATCACGAGTGTATATCCAAATCTATTATGAACCCATGGGGAACACAAACCCTAGTTATCCTTTAATTATTGATTCACAAATATAATCTTGAGTGCTATTTATTTCTATTATTGATTTTATTAGAATCCCACCGCTGTGAAGTAATTACCATACAAGTTCATCTACCAGCTGTAATCTAGATCTTCCATATTCCCTGTGGGATCGGCTCCAACCTCTAAGTTGGGTTCTTTATTGACAACATCCTCTTCATACTTCAGTTGGAAGTGTGGTTTGAGTGTTATCACTCACCATCTCTCTATACAAAACCAAAAATCTTTCCTCTCAACTATTTTGTCCTCCATGAAGAGAAAAACTTGTTGATTAATTTCATGAAAAGAGCCTCCCAAGTGGTGATGGAACTTTCTGGCTCATTCTGAAGCCACCCCTTAGCTTTACCAATCAACAAGAATGGAAACAATGTGAGCTTGACATACCCATCTGACACATTATGATAATGAAAGTTCTCACTTAGCTCCATGAACGTCATTAGATTTCTGTGAGGATCCTCGTGCAGCTTGCCTTGATATTGGCAAGTATTTTGGACCAATCGCACGGTCCCTTCCTTCAACTCAAAGTTTTCAGTGATGGCCGACTTGATGATCACTTTAGAAGTGCTCTCCAAGTTCGGCATAGCAAAGCTAAGCACTAGAACCCTCTATTGGTTGTTGCCCCGTGCTTGCTCATTATTTTTCATAGTTAACCTGCGAAAGTTCTCTCAATTTCTAGATCAAAAGAAGCCAAAGGTGGTTCACGACTTCTTATGATTGGCATACCCTAAGCAATAAACTTCACAACCAACAAACAAAATGTAAATTATAGAATAGAGAAATAAAAATCCTAACCTACAAATGATTAATCAATCTTCAAGTCCCTGGTAATAGAGCTAAAAAGTTGATGTTGCCCAAGCACACGCAAGCACACATGGTCGTCAAGTAATGTAGGACAGTAAAGTCCCAATTATTGATCCCTCAAAGACTTGTCAGATTAATCGTTCAAGGTTTAACTCTTTATTTCACTATTCTAATAAACACAAATATAAATGGGAAATAATTAATTAAGCTACTAAAACTTGGAACGTAAATTAACTAATAAATTAAAGTTGTAGCAAGCTTTTTTGTACTTCAAATGATGATGAAAATCTAGGAAAATGGCACTTTCACTTAAGGTTTAGCGTTCAAGACTTGAATACGCTATATTAATTCTTCCTAACATTGCTAGTTGCAAGTTACTATCCCATCTCTTGCCACTCTCCCGAGCATCCAAGAACTATTTCATGAACCCTAATGACTATATCCATATGGTCGCAGGAGAAACATGAGACGACGATTATGGCTACTTGTATATCAACTAAACAAGGTTGAAGGGTATATTCCTATCCTCATCAACAACTTCTAACCTTTAATCTATGGGCCAAAGGATCTTTGAATTCCTATTTTATATTTACTTTTAACCCTTTTAGTTCCTCTCCCGAGTTCAATCAAAAGCCAACAAATTTATTTGAAAGGTGATCAATCTAACGAATAAGCAATTAACATAGGTAAATATAAACAACTTTTAATGAATAATCAATACTAGCATAATCAATCTATCAAACTTCAACCATAGCTCTGGCCAATACCCTAGAATCTGAGTTTAGCCATTCATGTTCAAGAGGAAAAACAAAGACATCATCATTCGAAGCATAAAAATGATATAGGAAAAAAGAAACCTAAGTTATGAACTTATCTCTCCTCCAAAGCTACGTTACAACCTTCTACGATCAAACAAAATGATGTATTATAGCTAACAAACGACGTAGATATTTTATTTATAAGTGACCCCTCAAATGACGCTTTTTTATGCAATTAATTAGCTTTAAAATTAGTATAATCCATTTCGAAATAGGTCTGGCGCATCTCATCCTCTAGTGCACCAACTTTTGCTCAATTTTCCTATGAAGTTTTGCTCTGAGCACCCCACGTCAGCCAAAGCACCAAGGTGTTAGTCAAATTCCTAAACTTCTGGATCCTTCTGGCACCTACACAACTCAAAGCACTAGAGTGTTAGTAAAATTTCTAAGCATTTGGACCCTTCTGGTGTGCCACTCCATCCAAAGCACCAAAGTGTTGGAAACATTTCCTAAGTCTGGGATGCTTATGGCGTGCCACGCCTCTCATCTTGCCAAGGTGTTGATAAAATTCTCCTCTGATATTAGGGACCTTGTGCTCTATGCCACTTATAGCACCGACTTTGGTTCATATTTCTCTAAAGTTTAGGGGTTGGTGCACTACGTCAGCCGTAGCCCTAGGCCAACTTTTGCGAACTCTTCTTTCTTCATACCTTTGTTCATTTTTGGATTCTCTTTCCTTGATTTCCTGCTCAAAAACATCTAAAAACATTTATTATCTCAAAAGACACATAAAAACATGAATTCATGCATTTCATAAGGATTATAAACTCAAAACAAGGCAAAACAAGGGTAAAAACATGGCAAATGGGCATAAGAATATTCCCAACATCATAGGTCGCTCAGAATGGGTCATTGATGAGTTGTTATGTCCACCAACAACTCATCACTTGAGTCATAGGGACTAGAATATGAATGTTTCTGATAGCTCACCATGAGTTACTCCATGACTCGTGGTCTCATAGGACGGGTCATTTTGTGACTCGCTCTGTGGGAAAAGTTTAATTTTCCTGCTGGTTTCTACTTTAAGTCTAGGTTCTGATCTTAGAAAATTTTGAGGTGTTACATTATCTTCTCCTTGGAAACATTGGTACTTAAATGGAGACTAAATAAGCTAAAAAGATAGGGAAAAAGCTGCAATGCCAAAACTGAATGTTAAACACTAAATGCTGATGGAGTGACTGACTAACTCTGGATGGAGATATCTGTATGCTGAACTAATTTCATAAAATATGCATGCATGCTAAGACATGAGAGTAACTGAGGGACATGGAACTGAATAGAATTCCAAATAGGAAACTATTACCTCAAGATGGAGTTGAATTGGAAGAAAAGAGTTAAGGGTGCTTGGCTATCATGTATGCTTCTTCTTCCCAAGTAGCTCCCTCTATATGCTAGTTCCTCCAAAGGACTTCCACTGAAGAGAATTCTTTATTCCTCAACTTTTGAACTTAACGGTCTAGAATGTCAACTGGAACCTCCTCATAAGAGAGACCATATTACATGCCCACAGTTTCCAGAGGCACAAATGAGGTCAGATCATTGATGCACTTCTTCAGAAAAGACACATGGAATATTGGATTCACTGATGCTAACTCCACAGACATGCCCAGCTCATAAGCCACTTCGCCAAAGCTCCTCAAGATCTTATAAGGACCAACATAACGGAGAATGAGATTTCCTTTTTTTACCAAACCTCATCACCCCTTTCATGAGAGAAAGTTTCAAATAAACCCAATCATTAACAATAAACTCAAGCTCTCTCCTTCTTATATCTAATATGATTTCTGACATCTGTGAGCTATTTTTAGTTTTTCTCTGATAAGTTGAACTTTCTCCATTGCCTCATGAATTGAATTAGGCTTGATAAAGGTTACTTTGCCAATGTCAGACCACCTTATAGGAGATCTACACCTTCTATCGTAAAGAACCTCAAATGGAGCCATCCAAATACTGGAGTGGTAACTGTTATTGTAAGAAAACTCAATGAGAGGCAAGTGATTGAGATTTAAAATTAATCATGTAAGCTCTCAACATGTCCTTTATAGTCTGAATGGTTTGCTCAACCTGACCATCTATCAGCAAGTGAAAAGTTATACTGAGCTTAACCTGAGTACCAAGACCCTTCTGAAACGACCTCTACAATTGTGAGGTGAACTGGGTACCCTATCAGAAATGATGGAAAAAGGGACTCCATGCAATCTGAGAAACTCCCAAATGTAAAGTCTAGAATATCCTTAGCTAAATCTGTAGTCTTAACTGGTTGGAAATATGCCAACTTAGTCATCCGATCTACAACCACCCATATCGAATCATGCTGGCGGCGTGTATGAGGTAAACCTATGATGAATTCCATATTTAGCTCTTTCCACTTCCAAGTAGAAATTCTAATATCCTGAGACATACCTACTGGTCTCTGGTGTTCAACCTTAACTTCCTGGCAATAGGACACTTAGCCATGAATTCTGTGATATGTCTCTTCATGGCATTCCACCAATAGACTTCCCGTAGGTCACAGTACATCTTAGTGGAACCTAGGTGAATAGAATAGCTAGAACTACAGGATTATGTCAATATCTGCTACCTCAAACCATCTACATCTAGAACACATAAGCAATTACGAAAACAAAGCACACCATCTTCCCCTTTGGAGTATGCTTCCACCTCTTTTTTGAGGATCGTTTCCTTTAACTTAAGAAAAATCAGATCATTATCTTATTTTGCTTTAACATCCATCACAAAAGGCAATTCTGAACCATTCTGGACTATGAATCCACCATCGACTAAATCACCAGGAGAACTCCCAAATGAGCAAGCCTATGAACATCAAGAACCAATTCTCTCTTTTCATCCCCAATGTGAGCAACACTGTTCATTGATAATCTATTGAGCATTTTGGCCACTACATTTTCATTACTCGAATGGAATAAGACACTCATATCATAGTCTTTAAACAATTCAAGCATCTTCTCCAATGAATATTCAAATCCTTCTGACTGAACACATACTACCAAGACAAGATCATGAGTCAAGTAATCCTTTTTATGAGCCTTGAGCTTAGAATCATAGGGTACAACCTTACTATGTTGCATCAGCACGCAACCAAGGCCAATTTTTGGAGGTATCGCAAATAATCATGAACCCATTTGAACCCTCTAGTAGAGTCAAAACTAGGGAAGTAGTGACTCGAGTTTTCAACTCCCGAAAACTCTTCTAGCAAGCATCAAACCATTGAAATTTGACTTTCATCTGAGTCAATTTGGATATAGGAGAGGCAATAGAGGAAAAGCATTCCACAAACTATCTATATTAACCGACTAAAGCCAAGAAACTCCTAATCATTAATGGAGAGGTAATCCTCATCCAATTCTTAACTGCTTTGATATTTTAAGGATCAACCTGAATTCCCTCGATGGAGATGACATGACCAAGGAATGTTACTGATTTAAACAAAAATTCACACTTGCTAAACTTAGTGAATAACTGGTGATCCTTGAGAGTATGCAAAATGATCCTCAAATGGTCTGCATGCTCATCCTCACTCTAGGAATATACAAGGATGTCATGTATAAAGATAATGACAAACATGTCCAAATACTATTTGAATACTTTGTTCATCAAGGCCAGAAAAGCTACTAGAGCATTCGTTAGTCCAAAAAACATAACAACAAATTCATAATGACTATACCCAGTTGTGAAGGTTGTCTTTAGAATGTCACATTCTTTTACTCTGAGCTGATGATAGCCGGATCTGAGGTCCATCTTTGAAAAACAACTAGAAATCCGAAGTTGAACGAACAATTCATCAATCTTGTTGATAGAATACTTGTTCTTGAGTATGACTTTGTTCAACTGATGGTAATTGATGCACATTATGATAGAACCATCCTTCTTACATACCCGAAAAAAACTAGGGTACCCCTGTCACGACCCGAACGTACACCCGGATCGTAGACACAGGACAAGGAGCCCCAAGAGGCCCCATGTTAACTCATGGCATGAACATACATCTAATTCAATCACATAAGCGGAAGACTTAGCATAAGAAAATGTAAACATGTAATAAATATGGAGAAAGGACAATACATAATCCATACAAGATTGCTGAATATAGTTGATAGTCTGAAAACCTCTAATCATGAAAGACAAGTTGATGGGACAACTCCCCAACTAACCCAATAACTTTGAAACTGGAAGAAAAGCATAGAGTCTGAACATATGGCCCTATGAACATGAGGACTCACCAAATAAGATAATAGAGAACTATGAGGAGCTATTGAGGAGTGTGAGCCTGAGAGTCGGATCCTGTATCATGAAATGATACAGCATAAAAAGTATGCAGTCAGTACATAGAATGTACTGAGTATGCAAGGTAAATTTAATAGATATTTAAAACATATAAAAACTCATAAATGATCATAATAGTAGGACATCATGCTCATATCATAAACATCGTAACATAACATAAGGCTCAAAGTTTCAAAACATTTATAGTATAAACATAATCGTAATCATAAGAGAAAAGCCTTACTTAACGTGAATTGAACCAAAATACATAATCATAAGCATTCATAAATCATGAGGAATAGTGGGAGATTCTCTTAACCGACATAACCCATCTGAGCACGCATGAAGTCCGACTTGTAAACCTAGTCGGGAGGTCGTTTGTACCTTTCCAAGGATAGAACCATGAAAGGACATGATATCACGATGAAAAGGACCAATTAGGCTAGGGATAGTCACATAGGAGGTCCCAACATACCTATGGTGGCACGTTTTTCATGAGATCCGGGGCTTAACCTGAGCCCTGAACCTACTTGGTGTTCGATACTACTCCCAAAACATATATAGTGCTCATAGTATAACATGCATAAATTAATGGGCTAGTGAAATCATTATAATCATATTCATACTTGTACATATGTGAACTAACATGACATAAGGCCCGTGAGTCGGACAAAACATAATTCCTAAATCATAATGTTTATAGATACTTGTAAATCATGCATATATATTGAAACTCATAACATCATAATGGGTGATCAATAAAATCCATAATTTAAATCATAGTTCATGTTGGGCTTGTAAATATCATTATAGGAAAGTAGATCAGAAATCGGTCCATCATGGGTCATGCATAATTAGACTAATTTCAAAAGAAAAATCGAAATTGGTAACATTACGATCAATTCGAATCTTTAAAGTTGATCAAAAACCTTTAGAATATAATAAGATTCAAGAATCACAAAACCCATCAAGAATCAATAGTTTTTATATGAATCTACTTCAAAACCCCAGAAATTCATAGTAGGATTTTTTATGAAATCATAGAGAATTGGCATGGGTGAGAAAAGAAACACCCATTGATAGCCTTACATACCTGAAAGCAAGTGATTCTGCACAACGCCACCGCCCTCGGTCAAGTCTACCAATCTAACTCCTAACCTGGCAAGTCAATGGACATCTTTTACCAGCTCATTCCTACCCTCATCCACGTGGGAAATACTCTCCATAGAGAGCCTACTATGTGCGTTCGCTACCACATTAGCTTTCCCCGGGTGGTAAAGGACACTCATATGGTAGTCCTTGAGTAGCTCCAACCACCTCCTTTGTCGTAGATTGAGATCTTTCTATGTAAACACATACTGCAAGCACTTGTGGTCCGTAAACACATCCACATGGACCCCATACAAGTAATGCCGCCATATCTTTAATGCGAACACCACCGCGGCGAACCCAAGATCATGGGTCGGGTAATTCCTCTCATGGACTTTCAACTGTCTTGAGGCGTAATCTATCACTTTCCCATGCTGCGTCAACACACACCCAAGTACGATTCACGAAGCAGCACAATACACCACAAAACCATTGGTACCCTCATGTAGGGTCAACACTGGTGCTGAAGTGAGTTGAGTCTTCAACTCTTGGAAACTTTTCTCACAAGCCTCCGACCATTGGAACTTTACCTTCTTCTGAGTCAACTTGGTCAAAGGTGCTGCAATAGAGGAGAAACCCTCAACAAATCTCCCGTAGTAACTCGTTAAGCCCAAATAGCTCCTGATATCTAATAGGTTCACCGGTCTGGGCCAATTCTTTACCACCTCAATTTTTTGAGAATCTACCTTTATGCCCTCACTCAATACCACATGGCCAAAAAATGCTACAGAGTCCAACAAAAACTCACATTTGCTGAACTTTGCAGACAATTGACGATCCTTAAGGGTCTGAAGCACTACTCTCAAGTGAGCGGCATGCTCCTCCTCGCTCTGAGAGTATATAAGGATATCATTGATGAAAACGATCACGAACATGTATAGATATTGCTTGAATACCCTGTTCATCAAGTCAATGAAAGTTGTAGGGGCATTGGTTAGTCCAAACGACATAACAACAAATTCATAGTGACCATACCGAGTCCTGAAAGTGGTTTTCAGGATGTCACTCTCCCGAACCTAAGATGGTTATACTCGGACCTGAGATCAATCTTGGAAAAAAACTTGGCACCCTGGGTGAAGGATATATGTTCTTAACAGTGACCTTGTTCAATAGCTGATAGTCGATGCAGATCCGAATCGAACCATCCTTCTTCCAGACGAATAACACTGGTGTACCCCATGGAGACTTGCTCGGTCTGATAAAGACCTTATCTAATAGGTCCTTCAATTGATCCTTCAACTCCTTTAGCTCTGGTGGAGAGATCTTGTAGGGAGGATAGAGATGGGCTGCGTATCGGGTAAGATATCAATGCCAAAATCTATTTCCCTCTCAGGAGGAACACTTGACAAATCATCAGGAAAGACCTCCCGATACTCACACACCACTGAAACTGACTGGATAGTCGGGGTCTAGGACTCAACATCCTTAACCCTAACTAGGTGATATATGAATCCCTTAGAAATCATTTTCCTGGGCTTAAGATATGAAATAAACTGACCAACTGGTTTTTCGTGCCCCGCGCACATGCAAACGTACGTGGTCGTACAAGTAATATAGTGGCCCTTTTTAAGAGCCGGATGTCGAACCCATAGGGACTGGACCAATTTACCAAATATTCAAGTGTAAAATTAAGTTTCACAAGTGTTGATTATAGAAATTTCTGGGAAATTATAATTAAGTCTAGGGGTGATCACAAAATACTTGAGAAATAATATAAGAAGCAACTAGAGTTAAGGCATAATAATCATGCAATTATACACTTTGCAATGGTTCACATATGAAATTATCAATTGTTGTCTCACATAGTTGGAAATGCGATGTTCATGGTCTCTCGAGCCTCTAAACACGAAAAACTACCCTCACAACTACATCATTGAGCGGGGATGTGACTTCCTAGTTCATGGGAAATTCAACTACATGGATGTGGTTTACGGGGTTTGTGCTCTTGATTAAGGACTTTCCCACATCTAATCATTTAACCTAACTTAGCTTCACAACTACTTTTACGAGTGGTGGAGTGACAATTCTAAGCTGGTGTCTTGCTATCATCCCGTTTTATCAACCAAGCAAGGCAATATAGGTATATTATTTATCCTAATTGCGAATCATATCGAAGATAAGAACTTGCTCCCTACATTCATATGTTCTTGCCTAGGGTTACTCTTTCAAGATTTTACCTACATTAACATGTATGTTTTCATGGTGATCAAGCATAAAAACAACCATAATAAAAATATAAGACAAAAAACCAATTAAAAACTTAAACCAAAATGAATTCATGAAGTACAATCATATAACGCAGCCTCAACTATAGGGGAAGGTTTTTAGCCACTCATGTTCATACAATAACTTAAAAACATCATTAAAGTAGAGTACTTACAAGAATAGGTAAAATAGAAAGTAAAATTAGTGAAACCTAGGTGAGTTCTTCACTTCTCCCTTCGCTCCTCTACGGTTTTCAGAAAATATTTCGTGACAACTGATTTTAGAAGCTAAGGGTTCAATTTATACTAAGCAGAAAAAATGCAAAATTTGGCTTGTGGTGGAACAGCTCCGTGGCACGGAGGCTATCAGGAGATTTTCCTCCGTGCCACGTAGCAAACACAGAGGTTCCCTGTTTGGTAGCCCCTTATTATATAAATTAATCCTTTGCTCTGTGGCACATTGTTGAACACCCCAATGCTTCTTCGTGTTACGGAGTTTACTCCAAATTAGCCTTTTAGCTTGTCTCATCATCCATAATCCATCCCATAACATTTATCTTCAATATTAGGACCATTATATTCACATTGAGCTCCGTACATTGGCAATTTCAACCTACAAAGAGAGCTAATCATATTTGTTAGTCCATGGCCATAAATTACACAAAATATATGAGATTATTCTTAAATTAAGGTATAACATGGGTATAAAATAGTAGTTGGGCATGTAAATATGCCCAAGATCACTGGTACAGCTGAATTACCCTTCCACTCCAACACTGACTCACCTGGAAACCGAAATTCCACTGCACGAGTCCTACAATTAATCGGAGCATAACATGCAAACAACGAATCCATGCCCAAAATGATATCAAAGTCTGTCATAGCTAACTCTACTAAGTATGCGGAGGTGACCTTATGCAATACTATAATGGGACCCTCTATACACCTGCCTAGCTACAACTGAATCGCCAACTGGAGTAGAGACTGAGAATGGTTCTGATAGGATTTTAGGGATAACTCCAAAACTACTAGCTATATAAGGGGTCACAAACGGCAAAGTAACTCTTGGATCTAACAAGGCATAAGCATATGGAAGACTTGCAACATACCATTGACCACATCTGGTGAAGCCTTCTACTCCTGGCGGGATACTAAAGCATAAAACCAGTTTTGGCACTGACCGCCTGCTGCACTAGTCGAGGCACCATGCTAAGGAGGACCTGATGCTGGAGTGGCAGAACTGGCTGTTGTCGCACGGGATCTACCGACCCCTAATCAAGATAAGGGGAAATCCTTAAGTCTGTGTCCGGGTACGCCACACCTGAAGCAAGCGTCCGAGCCAACTAACAACCTCCCAAGTTGATTCTAACATACCCCGCACACTCTAGGAAAGAGCGCTCCATCTTCATGCTTTCTTGGCCTCTCGACTCTGAATCTCTTCTCCTCCGATCTCCTCTGAATCTAGATGGCGTGCTGGCCGATGATGGAGCTGGTGCGATAGACAGTGTTGGGACTGCTGATACTTTCCATCCCGTGTCCTGACCTAAGAATCCCTGTAGTTATCAGTCCTAGCCCTCTTGGAATCCCTATGCCTCAGGTAGACCAACTCCTTCTGCACAACATGCAACACAATGCGGGGGAAGTCGATATCCCGATGTAGCATGGCAATCCAACAATCCTTGTCCAAATAATCTGCCATTCCATGCACATAACAACTCACCCGAGTCCTCTGGTCCGGCACCAATTCGGGAGCATACATGGATAGTCAGGTGAACTCCAATGCGTACTTTTGAACGGACATGTTACCCAGTTTCAAATTAACAAACTCGTTCGCCTTGAGCTCCCTCATCTCCCAAGGGAAGAACACATCCAAAAATTTCATGTGGAACTCTTCCCAACCTATCAGGCCTGCACCCACTACCCTGGCATCTCTCCACTGCTTGAACGATATATGAGCCACCCCCTAAAGATGATAGGAGGTCAAGTCGACACAGTCCCAATTGTTCACCCCCATAACCTGGGAGATCTTTAGAATATCCTCAATGAAATCATATGGATCCTCGTCCACCTTCGACCCCATGAACTCAAGAGGGCTCATCCTCAAGAAATCCCTCACCCTAGCTGTCGCCGCATTCCCATTCTAAGGGAAATGCACCACGTCTGATGGTGAACCTGGACAACCATAGCATGTGCTAGCATCTGAATCCCTGCCCTAAAATCAACGTGGGCAGTTGGCTTTGGTACGTGCTCCTCTTGAACAGGTGGGGTTGGCTGATGCTCATCACCATTGGCACTCTCATGATCATTGACGTTACCGTTTCTTCTGGTGTTCTCTATGTGGAGGCATGATTCTGCAAATGTGAATAGCACAAATTAGAAGGGTAAAGGACATTCATCACACAACATAGATCATGAAAGAAGGGAACATTTCCTGAACTTCTCGTAGATTTTTTGTCATAAGTGTGGCATGCTTCACACCCATGAAAAAGACTCTACTTAATGGGGCTTTCAGACCCTATGACACTTCAAACCTATTGCTCTAATACCAAGTTTATCATGACCCGAACGTACACCCGAATTGTAGACACGGGATAAGGAGCCCCGAGAGACCCCAAGTCATCCCATGGCATGAACTTACATCTAATTCAATCACGTAAGCGGAAGACATAGCATAAGAAAATATAAACATGTCATAACTACGAAGAAAGGACAATACATAATCCATACATGATGGTTGAATTCAACTGGTAGTCTAAAAAGCCTCTAATTATGAAAGACAGGTTGATGGGACAACTCCCCAACTAACCCAACAATTCTAAAACCGAAAGAAAAGCATAAAGTCTGGACATACGACCCTCAGAACATGAGGACTCACCAAATAAGCTGATAGAAAACTCTGAGGAGCTGATGATGAGTGTGAGCCTCAGAGTCGAATCCTGTATAAAGAAATGATACAACATAGAAAGTATGCAGTCAGTATGTGGAATGTACCGAGTATGCAAGATAAATATAACAGACATTTAAAACATATAAAAACTCATAAATGATCATAAGAGTAGGACATCATGCTCATATCATAAACATCATAATATAATATAAGGCTCAAGGTTTCAAAACATTTATAGAACAAACATAATTTTATTCATAAGAGAAAAGCCTTAGTTAATGTGACTTGAGCCAAAATACATAATCATAAGCATTCATAAATCATGAGGAACAGTGGGAGATTCTCTTAACCGACATACCCCATATGAGCACACATGAAGTCCGACTTATAAACCTAGTCGGGAAGCCGTTCGTACCTTGCCAAGGTCAGAACCATCAAATGGCATGATATCACCATGAAAAAGGCCAATTGGGCCTGGGACAGTCACAATAGAGGTCCCAACATACCTACGGTGGCACGTAGTTTATGAGTTCTGAGGCTTAACCTGAGCCCCGAACCTACTCGATATTCGATACTACTCCCAAAACATATATAGTGCTCATAGTATGACATGAATGAATTCATGGGCTAGTGAAATCATGATAATAATAATCATACTTGTACATACGTGAACTATCCATGACATAGGGCCCGTAAGTCGGCCAAAACATAATTCATAAATCATAAAGTTTATACATACTTGTAAATCATGCATATAGCTTGAAATTTGTAACATCATGATGGATAATCAATAAAATCCATAATTTAACTCATAATTCATGATGGGCTTGTAAATATCATTATAGGAAGGTTGATCATAAATCGGTCCATCATGGGTCATGCATAATTAGACTAATTTCAAAAGAAAAATCGAAATTGGTAACATTATGAACAATTCAAATCATAAAAGTTGATCAAAACGTTTAGAATGTAATAAGATTCAAGAATCACAAAACCCATCAACAATCAATAGCTTTTATATGAATGTACTTCCAAACCCCATAACTTCTTGATAGGATTTTTGATGAAATCATAGAGAATTGGCATGGGTGAGGAAAGGAACACCCATTGATAGCCTTACATACCTGAAAGCAACTGATTTTGCAATCCCCTAGCTTGCCTAAGAGGAATTTGATGAAGAACACCTTAAAATTACCTAGATCACCCTTCTAGCACCTTCCCAAACCTTTGCATGCATGAATGAGGACTTATACTAGTCTATTCCCTCTTAAACCACCCTTTCTGATGTTAAAACAACGTAGTATAGGCTCCTAGGACTTGGGAATTATGGAAAAACCCTTACTAAAATCGCTGAAAATAATTGCCAGGTGGTCCTAATAGACGACCTGACCACTCGTTACCATGGCCAATGACTCGTTGGGTTACCCATAGGGTACACTGCTTGACAAACTCTTGGGGCTCATAACGACTGACGTAATGACTAGTTAGGGGTGACCACAACTCATGGTCACCAATCGTCAAGTACACTGCCTCCCTTATACCAAATTACGTGTATATCATCCAACGACCCATACCACGACTCATTTCCTGACATGACGAATTGTGGCCTCCCGTTAAGTACACTGATTGACCTCTTCTATTTTTCATACAGCCTTACCTCACAGTTGACCTAACGATTCGTGGTGGCTGATCATGAGTCATTCCCTCGCCCATGGGGAACCCTTATCCTCCAACTTCCTGCTCTTCACTAGCCTTCCCCACGAGCCACCTGACGACTCGTGGGCTGGTCTCAGGAGTTGTCCAATGACTCATTCTGTGCCTGTAATTGGAATTTTCAGCTTTTCCCCATTTCAACACTCGGGTCCGATCTTTGAGTTCTTGGGGTACAACAACCCCTTGGAAAGATGCTAAGTATGATAAAGCCTTTGTCTAAGAGGTCTATCAACTGATCTTTTAACTCCTTAAGCTAAACTATAGGACTACCTAGAAGAAGTTCTATTCCAAAGTCAATTTCTCTTTTTGGAGGGTCATCGAAAAATACTTCTGGAAACTCATTCATGACTGGGACTGATTGAAGGCTTGGGGCTTCGAACCTAGATTCCTTAACCCGAACTAGATGGTAAATCCATCCCTTAGAGATTATTTTTGTAGCCTTAAGGTAATAGACAAACCAACCTATAGGCGTTGAGGTACTATCCTTCCATTATTAGACTGGTTCATTAGGAAATTGGAACCTAACAACTCTAGTTCTGCAGCCGACTGACGCATAACAAAAGTGTAACTAGTCTATGCCAAGAATGATATCCAAATCAATCATATCTAACTCTACTAGATCAATTGTGGTGCATTTCTATAAAATAGTGAGTGGACAATTATTTTATACCTGTCTAGCTTTGATAGACTCACCGATAGGAGTAAAGATTGGGAAGGGTTCTGAAGGGATTTAAGGACTCACATAGAAATTTATTGAAATATAAGGAGTCACAAAAGAAAGAGTGACTCTTGGATCTAACAATGCATAAACATCTAACTGAAAGAGTCATAATATACCAGTGACTAAATCAAGAGAGTTCTCTTGTTCGTAATGGGATAACAGGGCATAAAAGCAGTTCTGGCGCTGACCATCGCCCGTACCCGAAGAAGTACCCTGTTGAGCTGGTGACCTGGAGGGCTGCTTAGGTAATGGACCGAGTCTTTCCATGTTTAGCTGAAAGGTAACCTCTCAAATGATGACCTTGTTGACCATAACCATAACAACCCTCCTTGCCAAGATGGCACTCCCCTAGATGATTCTTACAACACTTTGGACATGCTGGAAAAGTGCAACTGCTGGAAGCATTTCCCTAAGACTTAGAGCCATATGATCTACATTTTTTATAAACGTAGGGTCTAGGAGAATGAGCACTGGTTGGAGAGGGTTCTACAGCTAAAGATTATTGCTGATATTGTGAGTTATTTCCACCGTCTGACCTCTATTTTGAGAAGTCAGAATTTCTCGATTCTGTCCCTCTTGTTCTCCCTTTCCTTTTCCTTCAGCTTCTGTTCCTTAATCTCCTGAGCATTGATCATAAGTCGGGAGATATCTATGTCATTAATGAGCATTGCGGTCCTGCATTCCTTGACCAAAAAATTTGAGTCACTTCAAATGAACATCCTCATTTGGGACCTTGGTTCAGCAACCATTTTCGTGGCATACTGATGTGTTGTATCTTTACAATACTTTTGATGCTTAAAACTGAGGAAATAAGCATGGACTTAGGTGTGTTTTTACAGATATGACACACTTTTACTTTGCTTTCAAGGAAATTAGATGTTGGAGTTGAAATATGCAAAAGTAGTGAAAAAAGGCAGGAAAAGGGCCATGTATGGCTCACAGTATGAGCCGTACCATCTTGGTATGAGCCATACTGAGAATCATGGAAAAGTACAGAAGATGTGCTGAACCAAGGAGTTAAAGTACGACTCTTGGTACGAGCCGTACTATCCTGGTACAAGTTGTACCAAGACAGTCGTGGTAAAGTTCAGAAAAAATTGCACCAAGTCAGTCTCTTGGTACGGGTAGAAACCATGAGTCATGTTATCTATCGACCACCCGTAGCAAGGAGCTGTGGTGAACTTCAGATGAATTGAAGAAAGGAAAAACTCAAGGTACGACCAGAAGTCACGAGTCATAGGATGAAGGTACGAGCCCTACTAAATCACTCGTGGAAATAATAAGAGGATGCCAGAATTTTCAGGTTCAAACCACAACAAGATAGTACAACTAGTAGGTTTATGTTACGAGTCATATCAATTTCTAACACATAGTCAAAATCAGAAGAGCCAGCCAACGTACGAGTGAAGGTACGACCCATACAATCATGATACAGGTCGTTTGTGAAGTCAGCGACAGTTAAAGCAGTTTCCTTGTCAATTAAGAAAAAGTATATTATTTGTATAAATACTTTTCTAGGTTATTTTAGTTAGAAGAGAACATAATACAATTGCTTGAAGAGGTTTTTTGACTTTTGGGATTATAAGAGCAACTTTTGGGAGAGTTCTTGCTTTGATTCTTCCTTTGTTCTTGAATTGTTCTTCATTAAATTTTGCGATAATCAAGTGGGTTTTCTTCCAATCATCTTTGTAAGTTCTAAATTATGTTTTTGTCCATGAATGCTCTTAATTCTCTTACAATCATGAGAGGCCAAAATCTCCACAACTAGGGTTGTGGGAACCATGGTGAATTAACAAACTAGGGTTCGCACAAAGTGATTCCAACTAATGTAATGCTTGTATTGTATTCTCTTTGTCTTTAATGTTTCTTAACGAAGTGCAACATTAGGACTTGTTGGAATTCTTTACTTGCTTGAATCTAGAGAACTAGATATTAGGAATACAGAATTACAAAAAAGCCTTGATTTTTATGGGTCATTATATGACTTGAGCTGCGGTCGCAGGATAGTTAATTTGGAGAAAATTGATAACGGTTGAAGTGAAATTACTCATGGAACCTAATCCGGTGATTGAGTATAGTTATCCAATCGGGACGATCCAGTCATTTGGATAAACCTGAGTTATCAGTTTTACAAGTAAGCATTAGGAAAGATCACGAGTGTAAAACTCGAAGTAGCTACGAATCCATGGGGAACACTGTCCTAGTTATTGGCATTAATTTGATAAACAACAACCAAATCTCAACATTATAACATATTTGCTTTTATAAAACCCCTTTTTTGGAAAACAAACTTAAAAGCTTAAATACTAGTGTTATTCTATATCTTGACCTTATTCCCTATGGGATCGACCCCAACCTAGTTGGGTTCTTTATTGACAACATTCGCGTCATACTTCTACAAGAGTGTGAGTTTGAGTGTTATAAAAAAGTGGCGCCATTATTGGGGAATACGGCTTAAGATATTAGAGTAATTGCTTGTGTTTGACTTTTAGTCTTTATTTTCCTCATTTAAATTTTCTTTTGTTTTTGACACCCACAGGTTGTCACTTGGTCGATGCCAAGTACTCAACGAAGAGGAAGCCCCCTGATTCCATTAGATCTTGAGTTAGAGCGAACACTGCGCAGGATGGAAAACGCTGAGCAGAGAGATGCCCATATGGCTGAAGAAGTTCGACAAGATGCACTTAAAGAAGCCAAGGATGCTCATGATGAGGTAATGTCACGATGGCACGAAGGCCTGGATCGTAGACACGGGACAAGGGACCCCGAGACACCCCCAAGGCATAAGAATACAACTAACTCATTTATTAAACTGAAGAAAACATGGATATAATCTCAGACGAGGTCTAAGACAACATCACATCAGAATACATCTGAAGCTAGCAAATACATAAGTCTGAAAGCCTCTAATCTGGACGATTTTATGGGATCAAACCCCAACTAACTCAACAATACTGAACTGAAAATACATAAGGAACTAAATGTCTATTCCTCAAAGGATGAGGACTTACCAATCAAGTAGGAGCTAACCCTAACAATCGACTATGCACGGGGCTAAGCCTGGGAGCTGGGTCCTGTGTAAGGGGCCTGACTCTTGAACTCGGTATGTGGGACGGTGGCGGCAAAGGGTTGGCATGATTAACTTTGGCTTGGCCTAGGTGTGGGTTGAATCAAGCATGTGGGAGCAATGTGGCGGCATTGCTAAGTCAAGTGGAAAAGTGTGCAAGTGCGGCAGATTGGTGAGCCATGGAATGACATTGGCCACTAAGCGAGCATTGGCAGTAGGCATCCGCAAGGCAATTCGGCAGTGGAACACTAGCTTATGGCAAGTGTCATTGTCCGATCAAGTGCGAGTGTCCAAGGCTTGGATAGATGAATGGAAAATGAGAATTAACGTAGGGAATGAAGAAATCAAGGAAATGGCACGAGGAAAAATGGAGATGGCATGGATAAAGGAAAATCCTGTAGGCATGCCGGCAGTAGCCCGACAGTGGCACAATAGTGGCATAGTGGCAGGCAGATGCGGCTGGGCAAACTCGACAGTGGCATGATCGAGGTCTTGACGCGAAGGAAGGGCCTTTGGTGCCAAGATTGGGCGCATCAAGGCATTGGCGCACATGGCTTCTGGAGCGCCCACGCGTGCGTGTGCTGACGCGGATGCAGACCTGACACATGGCACGACAGTTGCGCAATTTCCTTGCGTAACAGTTTTTGGCTCCATTCCTTGTATTTTGTCATAGCATTTAAAATTCAAATAGCCTAAGCAGATGGGGATATCATCTGCACGTTTGTAGGCACTTGTGACATGTACTATTTTGTATGCTTAGGACGCGACAAGTGTCGGCAGGCCATTGGTTGTAAATGGATAAGGATGGCATATGTCTATAAATGACTGCCTTCGACTTAAACGAAAATGGGAGGACATTGAGGCCGTAAGTAGTGAATGAGGGAAGCTTAAAACGAAGTCTAAAAATTCACTAAGGGTTGGTAAACTAGGGAAGCTATAGGCTAGACGTTCACATGATAGTTGGCAGCATCTGACTTGTGGATTGCGCCTAGGATTGAAATTCGTGGCAAGTTGTTGTCACGTAAGTGAGGGTCTTTTATGTTGTTTTGAAATTACTGCAAAGGTTGGGATTGTCTCGTATGTATGTGTGTTCAATTTAATTCCACACGAAAATAATTCTAACTACAAAATTTAGCTTTGTCGAAAATAGGCTGAGTCAAGCAATTGGACTTGACTGCCGCACGTTGGGTGAGACGCTTAGGCAGAAACCTCTAGCGTGTGTAGAATCGGCCCTCGTGACAACTGGTATCAAAGCACGGTTGTACTTAGATTATGGCTGGTGGAAATATTGAACTGCGGGAACGACTTGCACGGTTGGAGGCGCTTGTCGGCAGAACCGACGACAGTGCAGATTTGGTTGACTTGTTAACATAGATCCATGGCATCAACATGGAACTAGCAAAGTTTCATGTTGACATGGTCGAACAGATTTGGACACTAGAGGCATAATAAGCAATGAAGCATGATGTTGTCAAGGCAGAGATGGAAATAGTTCGTAAGGAAAAGGAGGATCTGCGGGTTGTAGTTCTCCTGCTGCGGAGGGCGTTGCAAGGCACTATTTTTTGTGGTGAGGAGTGGACTAAGTTGAAAGTTCCAAAACCAAAGGCGTACAATGGTGTACGTAGCGCCAAGGAGTTGGAAAATTTTCTGTGGAACATGGAAAATTATTTCCAAGCAACTAAGGTGCTGGACAATGAAAAGGTGTCTGTCACAACGATGTATTTTGGTGATGATGCAAAAGTATGGTAGAGGACGATGGCTGCTGAAGTTGAAAATATGAGACTGCCCAAAATTGAAACGTGGGATGCCTTGAAGAAGGAGTTAAAATCCCAATTCCTTCCAAGCAACGCGTGTTGGGTGGCAAGAGACGGGCTGCGGCGTTTGAGGCAAAGAATCTTGGTGCGGATGTATGTCAAGGAATTTTTATCCTTGATGTTGAATGCAGGCCATATGGCAGAAGAAGAAAATTTGCACTACTTTGTGAGCAGACTAAAACCGTGGACACAAAGGGAATTGAGGTGGCAGAATGTGCAAAACCTCTCCTCTGCTATTGCGGCGGCAGATGGACTGGCTGACTTTGATTTAGGTGACGACCCTAAGGAAAATTCACACTAAAGCCTAAGGATAAGGGCAAGGAGTGGAAGAAAGATGGGAAGGGCCAGGCTGCCGAGAATGAAGGTGAAAAAGGAAGACAAGGCGAATCTTCCTATGTGAAGAAAAAGTTTGGTGGCTGCTATACATGTGGCGGACCACATTTGAGGAAAGACTGCCCATTATTGGCCAAGGTCAACGCAACGGTTGCTACCGAAGCGTGCAAGAAGGCAGAACCTAAGGAAAAGGACCCGGTGGCCTATGAAGATGACGTAGTTGGAGGATATAGGGTGATAGTGCCCAACCCCAACTGGCGTTTTCATTGAAGGATGGTCCTCGACGAGGACGTCGAGTTTCAAAGAGTGCGGGTGGTTTGTAAGGGGCCTGACTATTGAAATCAGTATGTGGCATGGTGGCGGCAAAGGGTTGACATGATTGACTTTGTTTTGGCCTAGGTACGGGTCGAATCAAGTATGTGCGAGCAATTTGGTGGCATTGCTAAGTCAAGTGGAAAAGTGTGAAAGTGTGGAAGATTGGTGCGCCATGCCATGACATTGGGCACTAAGCGGGCATCGGCAGTAGGCATCGGCAATGCAGTGTCGGCAGTGGCACACTAGCTTATGGCAAGTGTCATTGTCGGATCAAGTGCGGGTGTCCAAGGCTTGGCTAGATGAACGAAAAATGAGAATCAAGGCAGGGCATGATGAAATCAAGGAAATGGAATGATGAAAAACAGAGATGGCATGGACAAAGGAAAATGCAGTCGGCATGTCGGCAGTGGCACGACAGTGGCATAGCGGCAGGCAGATGCGGCTGGGCAAACTCGGCAGTGGCATCGCCGTGGTCTTTGCACGAAGGACAGGCCTTCGGCACCAAGATTGAGCGCAACAAGGAATTGGCGCGCGCGCGCATGCGTGTGCTGGCGCGCATGCAGGCCTGACACATGGCACGACAGTTGGGCAGTTTCCTTGTGTAATCGTTTTTGGCTCCATTCCTTGTATTTTTCCTTAGCGTTTGAAATTCAAATAGCCTAAGCAGATGGGGATGTTATCTTCACGTTTGTAGGAACTTGTGCCATGTATTATTTGGTATGCTTAGGCTGCGACAAGTGTCGGTAGGCCATTAGTTGTAAATGGGCAAGGCTGGAATGTGTCTATAAATGACAGCCTTTTCCTTAAACGAAAATGGGAGGGCAGTGAGGCCGTAAGTAGTGAATGAGGGAAACTTAAAACGAAGGCTAGAAATTCACTAAGTGTTGGTGAACTAGGGAAGCTATAGGCTAGATGTTCAAATGATAGTTGGCAGCATTAGACTTGTGGATTGCGCCTAGGATTGAAAGTCGTGGCAGGTTGTTGTCATGAAAAGTGAGGGTCCTCTTTTTGTTTTGAAATTAATACAAAGGGTTAGGATTTTCCCATATGCATGTGTGTTCAATTTAATTGAGTAATTCTAAGTACAAAATTTAGCGTTGTTGAATATAGGCTCAGTCAAGCAGGTGGACTTGACTGCCGCACGGTGGGTGAGACGCTTAGGCAGAAACCTCTAGCGTGTGTAGAATCTGCCCCTGTGACAACTGTATCATGAAACGATACAGCATAGAAAGTATGCGGTCAGTACGTGGAATTTACCGAGTATGAAAGGTAAGTAAAACTTCTCAAGAAAAGTAAATCATTTAAAACAATTCATAACATATCATAAGATTTCAAATATGAGAGGGAAACCTACATGCATTCATCTAAAATCGCATTCTTATCATAACATGACTATGCATAGCTTTATAATATCATGACTGACTCGAGTGACTCAAAGCTAAGACATACCATTTATATTAAAAGCTAAACAATGAGTCAAAAGTTACTTTTAGATCACGCATGCATAAAATAATCAACATGAGTTATGAATATGCAAATCTGAATAGTATAGATAGTGGGAGACTCGTAACTTAACCGACATACCACGATAAAGCTTACGTGGTCCCAACTATCACACTCAAGTGGGTAGAGCCATCCATAACATTGCTAGGGTGATGGACGATACCATGATATTGATATCAAGCTCAAGGGCCAATCGGGGCAGGGATAGCTCACAAAGGAGGTCCCAATAATATAATAGTATCAACCTACGTTGGCACATAGTTCTAGGGCATAGGCTGATCGACCCTTAACCCGCTCAGTGCTAGACTCTTCTCCCAAAAGCATGCAATGCTCTACATCGTATATAACAAAGATCAACATGTTCTATTGACAAAGCTCAAGATGAAATCATGCATAACTCAACATCGTATGAAACGAAGCACAACATTGTCGATTGACAAAGCTCATTAATGAAATCATGCATAGACTCGACATCATATGAAAATGAAGCTTAACATTATCCTTTGACAAAGCTCAATAATGCCATACATCTCAATTATGAATTTATGCATATGAGAAGCTTTATTTTGAAACATACCACAAGCTCAAGTATAAGTGGGAGCATCTCCTCCAATTAATGCGATAAGCTATATATAGGAATATCTTAACTCAACATACCACAAGAAAGAAATTATGAAATTTGGGAGACTTCGCTCCAAACAATATGGTAAGCTTATTTCGGAAAAATCATCATTTTAAATCAACGTGTGGGCATTGCCCAAAGCTTTATTATACTTGGATCCACTCAATTCATTTTGAAAAAAACTTCATAATCATGGGTAGCTTTAGAAACATACTTTTTATCATTAAATCTCATCATCACCATTCACTTGTTTTTGATCTTTTCATCCATGCGCATTTTAAATTCATAACTTAGAAAATATGATTTGTATTGAAAACAATCTAACATCTGCCCAAGCTTCACAATTCATCAATATCAATATAATCTAATCATACCCATGTATAGAACTTGAAGAATCATGCAATTGGGTAAAAAAACCCTAACTCGATCATGTGAATTTCTTATACTAGATAGAGATTGGGCATGGGTGTGGAAGAAAACACCTACTCATAAACCTACATACCTAGAAATGGAGGATTCTAACACTTTCTGATTGCCCAAGGTGATTCCAATGGAAACCTTCAAAACTTGCTCTAAATCCTCTTTTCAAATACACAAGTTTGCATGCATGGAATGAATTAGCTTAGAATTGGTTTTCCCCTCTTAAAACCCTATAAAACAAGCCTTAAGTGATGTAGTATAGGCCCTCAGGACATAGGAATTACAAGAACCCTTACTGAATCCATAGGAAAACACTGTCAGGTGGTCCTAACAGACGACCTGACGGATCGTCACTGTCCCAAATGACTCGTTATGTCGCTCGTCATGTACACTATTAATCAAAACTCCTGGACTCATAACAGATCACTTAAGGGTTCGTCGAGGGTGACCATGACTTGTGGTCACCAATTGTGAAGTACACTGCCTCAATCATATCACTTTTCTTGTATATCATCCAACGACGCACATAACTACTCATTTCCTTACATGTCGAGTTGTGGCCTCCTCCCGTTAAGTACACCGGTTGACCTTTTCTATTTTTCCTTCTCTCTCACCCCATGGCTGACCTAATGACTCAGGGTGTCTAACCACAAGTTGTTCCTTTGCCCGTGGGGACCCCTTATCCTTACATCTTCCTTCTCTTCACTAGCCTTCCCCATGAGCCACTTGATGACTTGTGGGTTGGTCTCACGAGTCGTCCAACTACTCGTTCTGTGCCTACAGCTCAGATTTTCAGGTTTTTCCCATTTCAATTACCGGGTCCGATCTTTGAGTTCTCGGGGTATAACAATATCTCCCCCTTGGGAACATTTTTCTTCGAATTTTAGAAACACATAGAAACATAGAAACATGCAATCATCATATACAAATACTAATTATTTAGACCGAAAACTGATGGAATGACTACCTCCGAAAAGTATTACGTAGTTGAACTGAATTCAGACATCACACACATCTATCACATTATAAATCAAACTTGTGCACATGAACTAAACATGGAAACTGAATAGAGAATTAGGGAAAAAACTGATACCTCAAACTGAAACTGAGTCGGTAGGTAACAGGTGAGGGTATTTAGCCATCATAGCTGCTTCGGCTTCCCATGTAGCACCCTCAACATGCTGGTTTCTCCATAACACCTTCACCGAAGCTACTTCTTTGTTCCTCAGCCTCCAAACCTGTCTATCCAAGATTCAAACTGGAATTTTCTCATAACTGAGGCTATCGCCCACACTAATGCTTTCCACAGGGACAACTAAAGAAGGATCACCCAAGAACTTCTTCAAGAGCGATACATGAATGTCGAAATCAACTGATGATAACTCCGATGGCAAGTCCAACTCATACACTACCTTACCAACTGTTCTCATAACCCGGTAGGGACCCATATAGCGGGGATTGAGTTTTTCTTTCTTTCCGAATCGCATGACTCCCTTCATGGGAGATACCTTTAGAAATACCCAATCGTCTACCTCAAACTCCAAATCTCTTCTCCTCCCATCAGCATATGATTTCTGACGACTCTGAGTGGTCTTCAGCCTGTCCCTTATCAACTGAACCTTTACCATGGCCTCATGAAACGAATCATGTCCTATCATAGTTTCCTCACCAACCTCAAACCATCCGACGGGGGATCTACACCTCTGCCCGTAAAGAGCCTCGAGCGGTGCCATCCGGATGCTGGAGTGATAGTTGTTATTTTAAGCAAAATCGATCAAGGGCAATTGATCATCGCACCTACCTTTAAAATCCATCACACAGGCTCTCAACATGTCCTCGAGAATCTGGAATGTCTGCTCCGCCTGACCATCCGTTTGTGGATGAAATGTTGTGCTGAGTTTAACGTGAGTTCCAAGCCTTTTTTTGAAGGACCGCCAAAACTGAGAGGTAATTGAGTACCTCTATCGGAAATAATAGACAAGGGCACTCCATGAAGTAAAACCAACTCCCGAATATACAATTTGTCATAATCATCTGCTGCTATGTGGTTTTGATCGGTAGGAAGTGTGCATCCTTGGTCAACCTGTCTACTACCACCCAAATAGAATCATAGTGTCGGCGAGTACGAGGTAGGCCTATAACGAAATCTATATTAATATCTTCCCACTTATAAGTAGGAAAGCTAAAATCCTGCAGTACGCCTCTTGGCCTTTGATATTCAACCTTCACTTGCAGACACATTGGGCACTTTGCTACAAATTCTGCAATATCCTTCTTCATGTCGTCCTACTAATATATTTCCCACAAATCATTATGCATCCTGGTGGCACTCGGATAGATAGAATACCTGGATCCATGTGCCTCATGCAATACCCAGTCCCTCAAAATATCAACATCTGGAACACATAGACGATCCTGGTACTGCAGCACCCCATCTCCCCTTTGGGAGAAGACCCCAATCTTTTAACTCCTAACGGATTTCAACTTTACCAACATCGGATCCTTATCTTTCTAGCCTTCACATCCACTACCCAGGACGATTCTAATCCGTTTTGCACAACAACCCTGCCATCGGTAGAGTCGACCAATCTAATTCCCAACCTTCCAAGTCAATGGACATCTTTCACCAACTCCTTCTTCCCTCATCAACGTGGGACACACTCTCAATAGAGAGCCTACTAAGTGCACTCGCTACTACATTAGCCTTGACCGGGTGGTAAAGGACACTCATATTGTAGTCCTTTAGTAACTCCAACCACCTCCTTTGTCGAAGATTGAGATCTTTATGCGTAAACACATATTGCAAGCTCTTGTGATCCATAAATACATCCATGTGGACGCCATACAAGTAATGCCACCATATCTTCAATGCAAACACCACCGGGGCCAACTCAAGATCATGGGTCGGGTAATTATTTTCATGAACCTTCAACAGTCTCGAGGCATATGCTATCCCTTTCCATGCTGCATCAACACACACCCGATTTCGACTCGTGAAGGATCACGATAGACCACAAAGCCATCCGTACCCTCTCGTAAAGTCAGCACTGGTGCCTAAGTGAGTCGGGTCTTCAATTCCTAGAAGGATTTCTCACAAGCCTCCGACCATTGGAACTTTACCTTTCATTGAGTCAACCTGGTCAAAGGTGTTGCAGTTGATGAAAAGCCCTCAAAAAATCATCCATAATACCCTGATAAGCCCAAAAAGCTCCTGGTATCTGATAGATTCATCGGTCTGGGCCAATTCTTTACCGCCTCAATTTTTTGAGAATCTACCTTTATTCCCTCACTCGATACCACATGGCCCAAAAATGCCATAGAGTCCAACAAAAACTCATGTTTGCTAAACTTTGCATACAACTAACGATCCTTGAGGGTCTGAAGCACTAATCTCAAGTGAGCGACATGCTCCTCCTCGCTCCGAGAGTATATAAGCATGTCATCAATGAACACAATCATGAACATGTCCAAATACGCTTCGAACACCTTGTTCATTAGATCCATAAAAGCTGCAGGGGCATTAGTTAGTCCAAAAGATATAAAAACAAATTTGTATTGACCATACCGAGTCTTGAAAGTGGTTTTCGGGATGTCACTCTCCCGAACCCTGAGCTGGTGATACCCGAATCTGAGATCAATCTTGGAGAAACACTTGGCACCCTGAAGCTAGTCAAAAAAATCACCGATCCTAGGTAAAGGATACCTGTTCTTAACAGTGACCTTGTTCAACTGAAGATAGTCAATGCACATTTGAAGCGAACCATCCTTCTTCCGGACAAATAGCACTAGCGTACTCCATGGAGACTTACTCGGCCTAATAAAACCCTTACCTAACAGGTCCTTCAACTGATCCTTCAACTCTTTTAGCTCGGCTGGAGCCATTCTGTAGGGAAAAATTGATATAGGCTACGTGCTGGGACGAAGATCTATACCGAAATAAATCTCCCGCTCAGGAGGGACACCGGGAAAATCATCAGGAAAGACCTATGGATACTCACGTACTATTAGAACTGACTAGATAGTCGGGGTTTAGGACTCGACATCCTTAACCCTAACTATATGGTACATGAAACCATTAGAAATCATCTTCCTAGCCTTAGGTAGGAAATGAATCAACCTATAGGCACAGCTGAACTATCCCTCCATTCTAAGACTGGCTCACCCAGAAATCTAAACTTTACTGCCTGGGTTCTACAATTAACTGAAGCATAGCGTGCAAATAGCAAATCCATGCCGAGAATAACATCGAAATCGATCATGGCTAACTCTATCAAGTATGCTGAGGTGACCTTATGAAGGACCTGGGCAACTTCTATACACCCGTCTAGCTATAACTGAGTCACCTACTGGAGTAGTAACTGAGAAGGGCTCTGACAAGACATCAGGACTAACTTCGAATCTACTGGCTACATATGGTGTCACAATAGATAGGGTAGCCCCTGGATCTAGCAAAGAATACACATCAACATGAAAAACTCTCAACATACCGGTGACTACATCTGGTGAGGCCTCCTGCTCCTGACCAGTGGCTAAGGCATAGAATCTATTCTGGCGCTGCCCGCCAGCTGTGCTAGTAGATGCCCCCTGATGTTATGTGCGTGGGGGGAGGGGCTGGTTCCTGATCCTGCCTCGTAGTTGGACAATCTCTGAGCATATGTCCGGGCTGCCCACATCTAGAGCAAGCTCCTTATCCTGCCAAACACTGGCTGGTGTGCCCCCAACCACATCTGCAACAAGTTGTGATGATGGAATCTATGGGCCTGCTGCTCTGACCCCTCGAACCTGGCGCTCTCTCTATTATAATGTGTGGTCCTGGATGGCACACTCAATGTCGAAGATGCTGGGGTTGATGATCTCTGGTGAGTCTGCTGTCTGTGCCTACCACCGGGCTTTGCTGAGAGAATCTGTGATCCTCGGTCCTGGCCCTTTTGGCCTCCCTCTCCCTCAAATGGGCCGCCTCTATCTACTGGGTGTACAACACCATGCGAGGGAAATCAATATCCTGGTTAAGCATAGCAATCCGACACTCCTTGTCCAAATACCCTACTATACCATGCACAAATCTACTCACCCGCGCCCTCTGGTCAGTCACTAACTCTGAGGCATATTCTGGTAGCGAGTGAACTCAAGGGAGTACTCTGGCACTATAATACTTCCCTACTTCAAGTTTACAAACTCAGCTGCCTTGAGCTACCTCATCTCCCAAGAGAAGAACCGATCTAGTAATGCAATCTGAAACTCCTCCCACGTGATCGGACCTGCTACTGCGACCCTGCTATCATTCCATTGGCGGAACCAAATATGCGCAACCTCCTTCAACTAGTAGGAGGCTAACTCTGTGCACTCAACACTACTCACCCTATAACATGGGTTGATCTTGACAATCTCACCAATGAAATCATGCAGGTCCTCATCTACATTGGACCACATAAACTCTGGCGGTTTCATTCTCAAGATGTCTTAGACTCTAGCTGCCGTTGTATTGCCATTTTGAGGAACATGCGCAACGACCTGCTGATTGACCTGAGCGATCAAGGCGTGTGCGAGCATCTGAATAGCGGCTCAGAACTCAGCATGAGTGACATGATGCGGTGCCTGAGGCTCATGAACTGGTGGGGCTGGCTGATGCCCATAACTGTTTCCATCCTCGCGGCCTTCACCACCTCTATTCCTCCTTCCATTCATTCTTCGAGGTGCCATGATTCTACAATCGTGAAGAGCACAAATTAGAAGGATAGAAAGACTTTTCATTGCACGACATAAATCATGAAAGAAGGGAACATTTCCTAAATGTCTAGTAGCCTCTTTGTCATAAGTGTGGCGCGCTTCACCCCCATGAAAAAGACTCTACTTAACGCGGCTTTCAGACACCCTAGGACACTTCAAACCTATTGCTCAGATACCAAGTTTGTCACTACCCGAACGGAGGCCCAGATCGTAGACACTAGACAAGGGACCTCGAGAGACCCCCAGTTGACCCATGGCATAAGCATACAACTAAATCATTCAATAAACTGAAGAAAACACGGATATAATCTCAGCGGAAGTCTAAAACAACATCACATCAGAATACATCCGAAGCTAGCGCATACATAGGTCTGAAAGCCTCTAATCTGGACGAGTGGATGGGACAAGGCCCCAACTAACTCAAAAATACTGAACTGAAAATACATAAAGAACTGAATGTCTAGCCCTCGAAGGATGAGGACTCATGTCACGACCCAAACGTACACCCGGATCGTAGACACGGGACAAGGAGACCCGGGAGACCCCAAGTCGACCCATGACTTGAGCATATATCTAATTAAATCACATGAGCGGAAGGCTTAACATAAATAAGGTAATCTTGATAAAGCATAAGGGAAAAGCAGTACTACACTTATACAATTCAGCGAAATACAACTTGTAGTTTGATAAGCCTCTAAACATGAAAGGCGGATTGATGGAACAACACCTTAACTAATCCAATATCCAGAAACTGAAAGAAATAACATAGAGTGTGAACATGTAGCCCTTGGAACATGAGGGCTCACCAAGTGCGCTGAGATCAAGGCTGAAACTAGCTACGGTGAGGATGAGCCTGAGAACTGGGACCTGTATCATAAAACGATACAACATAGAAAGTATGCGGTCAGTACGTGGAATGTACTGAGTATGCAAGGTAAATAAAACATATATTTAAAATCATATATAGAACTCATTAATGATCATAAGAGTAGGAGGTCATGCTCGTATCGTAAATCATAATAACATATCATATGGCTCAAGGTTTTCAAAACATTCGTAACATAAACAAAATCATAATCTTAATGGAAGAACTTTAATTAACATAACTTGAGCGAAATACATAATCAACTTGCGTAAATCATGATGGACAGTGGGAGATTCTCTTAACCGACATACCCCATATGAGCACACATAAAGCCCGACTTGAAATCCTAGTCGGGAGGATGTTCGTACCTTGCCAAGGGTAGAACCATGAAAGTGTGATATCATCATGAAAAGGGCCATTTGGGCTAGGGACTAATATAAAAGGGTCCCGACATACCAACGGTGGCACGTAGTTCATGAGATCCGAGGCTTAACCCGAGCCTCGAATCTACTCGGTGTTCGATAATACTCCCAAAACACATATAGTACTTATAATAATACATTCATGAGTTCATGGGCTAGTTAAATCATGATAATCGTAAACATGCTTGAACATATAAGAACTAGCCATGACTTGAGTCTTGTGAGTCAGCCAAAAACATAAATTAATGAATAATAGGATTTATACATACTTGTAGATCATGTACATAGCTTGAATTTCATAAAATCATAATGGGTAGTAAAATAAATTCATAATTTAATACATAATTCATGTTGGGCTCGTAAAGAACATCAATGAGAAAATAGCTCATAATTTGATTCATCATGGGGCATGCATACTTAAGCTCAATTGGTTAAAAAATCGAAATCCACAACATTATAATCAATTTAAATCTCAAAGGATGATCAAAATCCATAGATTATGATAATATTTCAAAATCACAAAACCCACAATTTTTATCATTAGAATTTATATGATCAAATACAAACCCCATGATTTTTTGATAAATTGTAAGTAAAATAATAAAGTAGGAGCATGAGTGTGGAAGAATTCACCCATTGAGGACCTTACATACCCGGAAACACTTGATTCTTCATCTTTCTTGGATGCCCAAGATAGAATTTAGAGAAATTGGGGAAGGAAACCTTGAATCACCTTCTAGACTCCTCTCTATACTCTTGCATCCATGAATAAGGCTTAACATGGACTAATTCCCCTTAAAAGACCCTATTTAGACCTTAAAATGACATAGCACGACTCGTAGTTGGGATCCTTCATGCTCACTGCCCAAAATACTCAAGGTACCCCACGAATCTTGGTGGCTGACCACGACTCGTGGTCACCACCCGTGATTCCCACTGCCCAAAACCTTGATCAACCATGCAATCCAAGCCACGGGTGACCTCATGAGTTGTGAGGTTTGACCACAACTCGTGGTCACCATCCGTGGACTTCACTGCCCTTTCCTACTTTGCCAACTGGTCCACCTAGGCCACGGGAGACCTAACGAGTCGTGTGGCCTGACCACGACTTATGGACATGCCCGTGGTCTCACCCTAAAACTTATCCATGCCCTGCTTGACCACGAGTCACTTCACGACTCGTGGTCACTCCTCACGACCTACCTTATGGGTCGTTCTATGACCTGGTGCAAATTTCCAGTTTTTCTCCATTTTGACTCCGGGGTCTGATCCTTGGGTTCCCGGGGTATAACAATATCTCCCCCTTGGGAACATTCATCCTCGAATGTTAGAAACATGCAGAAAACTCAGAAACAAGCAATCATCATATGCAATTACTAATCATTTAAGCTGAAAACTGACGGATTGATTACCTCTGAAATGAACTACATAACTTAACTGAATTCAGACATCACATACATTTACCACATCATAAAACAAACCTGTACACATGAATGGAACATGAAAACTTATTACAGGTTTAGGGAAAAAACTAATACCTCAAGTGGAAACTAAGTCGGTAGAGAACAAGTGTGGGTATCTAGCCATCATATCCACGTCGGTTTCCCACATAGCTTCTTCAACATGCTGATTTCTCCATAATAATTTAACTGAAGATCCTTCATTGTTCCTCAGCCTCCTAACCTGACGATCCAGGATTTCCATCGGAATTTCTTCATAGCTGAGGCTATCCTTTACACCAATGCTGTCCCTCGGGACTACTAAAGTTGGATCACCTAAGCACTTCTTCAAAACTGACACATGAAACACAGGATAAACTGAAGATAACTCCGAGGGAAAGTCAAACTCATATGCCACCTTACCAACTCTTCTCACAACCCAGTAGGGGCCAATATAGCAGGGACTGAGTTTCCCCTTCTTCCAAAACAGCATAACTCCCCTCATGGGAGATACCTTTAGAAATACCCAATTGTCCACCTCAAACTCCAAATCTCTTCTCCTCACATCGGCATATGATTTCTGATGACGCTGAGCGATTTTCAACTGGTCCCTTATCAACTGAACCTTCACCATCGCCTTGTGAATCAAATCTGGCCCTATCATAACTGCCTCACCAACCTTAAACCATCCGATGGGAAATCTACACCTCTGCCCTTAAAGAGCCTCGAATGGTGCCATTTGGATACTAAAGAGATAGTTTTTATTATAAGAAAACTCGATTAAAGGAAAATGATCATCCCATCTACCTTTAAAATTAATAACACATGCCCTCAACATGTCCTCAAGATTCTGGAGTATTTTCTTGGCATAGCTATAATTTGCAGATGAAGGCCGTGCTGAGCTTGACTTGAGTCCTAAGTACCATCTGAAAGGACCGCCAAAACTGAGAGGTAAACTGAGTGCCCTGGTCTAAAATAATTGAAAAGTGCACTCCAGGAAGCCGAACCAACTCCCAAATATACAACTTGGCATAATCATCTGCTTAATCCGTGGTTTTGACCGGTAGAAAGTGTGCAGCCTTGGTTAACCTGTCCACAACAACCCAAATGGAGTCATACAATCTCCGAGTGCGGGGTAAACCTGTTATAAAGTCCATGTTAATCTCTTCCCACTTCCATGTGGGAATGTTGCTATCCTGAAGTATGCCTCCCGGCCTTTGATGCTCGACTTTCACTTGCTGACCATTTGGACACTTGGCTATGAAATCTGCAATAACCCTCTTCATACCATCCCACCAATAGAATTCTCGCAAGTCCCGATACATCTTCGTGGATTCCAGATGGATCGAATATTTGGTACCATGTGCTTCACATAGCATCTGAACCCTCAATTATCAACGTCTGGAATACATAGCCGACCCTGGTATCGTAGCACACCATCTCCCCCTTAGGAGAAAACCTCTACCTTTTGACTCCGCACTGCTTCCTTCAACTTCCTAAAATTGGATCCTCATCTTGCTTAGATTTGAAATTGACCACCAAGGATGATTCTGACCCATTCTGCACAACAACGCCGCCATCAGTCGAGTCGATCAATCTAAGTCCCAATCTTGCAAGTTGATGGACATCCTTCACCATCTCCTTCTCTCCCTCATCCATCTGGAACAAAATCTCTATAGAGAGCCTACTGAGTGCATCTGCAACAACATTAGCCTTTCCCGGGTGGTAAAGAACACTTATATCGTAGTCCTTTACCAACTCCAACCACCTTCTCTGTCGAAGATTGATATCTTTCTTCATGAAAAAATATTGCAAGCTCGTGTGATCTGTGAATACATCCACATGGACCCCATATAAGTAATGCCGCCATATCTTCAATGCAAGCACCACCACAGCCAACTCAAGATCATGGGTCGGGTAATTCTTTTTGAGAACTTTTAGTTGTTTTGAGGCATATGCTATTACTTTCCCATGCTGCATTAACATACATCCTAGTCTGACTCACGAAGCATCATAATATACAACAAAGCCATTTGTACCCTCGGATAAAGTCAACATTGGTGTTGAAGTGAGTCGGGTCTTCAATTCCTGGAAGCTTTCCTCACATGCTTCCGTCCGTTAGAACTTAACCTTCTACTAAGTCAACTAGGTAAAAGGTGCCGCAATAGCTGAGAAACCCTCAACAAATCTCTAGTAGTAACCTACTAGGCCCAAGAAACTTTGAATTTTTGAAGGGCTCACCTGTCTAGGCCAATTCTTTACCGCCTCAATCTTTTGAGAATCTACTTTTATGCCCTCACCTAATACCACATGGCATAGAAATTCCATCGAGTCGAACCAAAACTCACATTTGCTGAACTTTGCATACAACTAAAAATCCTTGAGGGTCTAAAGCACTATTCGCAAGTGAGCGACATGCTCCTTCTTGCTCCGAGAGTATATAAGGATGTCATTAATAAACATGAACATGTCAAAATATTGCTTGAACACCCTATTCATCAGGTCCATCAAAGCTGCAGGAGCATTGGTTAGTCCAAAAGACATAACAACAAATTCGTAGTTACCATATTGAGTCGTGAAAGCATTTTTCGGAATGTCACTCTCTCGAAATCTGAGCTGGTGATATTCGGACCTTAGATCTATCATCAATAAACACCTGGTAGTCTAATAAATCATCAATCCTCGGCAAGGGTACATGTTCTTGATGGTGACCTTATTCAGCTACCGATAATCAATACACATCCGAAGGGATCCATCATTCTTTCAAAAAAGGAGAACTGGTGCACCCCATGGAGACTTGCTCGGTCTAATGAAACCCTTGTCCAACAAGTCTCTCAACTGTTCCTTTAACTCTTCTAGTTCAGCGGGAGCCATCCTATAAGGAGGAATGGAGATAGGTTGCGTATCGGGCAATGGATCAATATCGAAATAAACTTCCCTCTTTGGAGGAACACCTTGCAAATCATTGGGGAAAACTTTCGGATACTCACACACCACTGGAACTGATTGAATAGTCGGGGTCTCGGACTCTACATACTTAAACCTAACTAGGTGGTACATGCAACCTTTAGAGATCATTTTCCTTGCCTTGAGGTAAGAGATAAAGCAACCTACAGGTACCGCTGAACTACCCCTCAATTCTAAAGTTGGTTCACCTAGAAAATGGAACTCCACCACTCGGGTTCTACAGTTAACTGAAGCATAACATGCAAACAACAAATCCATGCCCAGAATAATATCAAAATAAGTCCTAGCTAATTTTACTAAATCTGCGGAGGTGTCCTTATGCAATACTGTAATAGGGAAACCTCTATATACCCGCCTATCAACAACTAAATCAGCGACCTAAGTAGACAAAGAGAATGGTTCTGACAAAATTTCCGCACTAACTCCAAAGTTACTAGCAATGTAAGGCGTCACAAAAGACAATATAGTTCCCAGATCTAACAAAGCATAAGAATCGATATAAAAGACTCACAACATACCTGTGACCACATCTGGCGAAGCCTCCTGCTCCTGGCGAGGCCATAGAGCATAAAACCTGTTTTGGCGCTGACCACCTGCTGAAATAGTGGAAGCACCCTGCTAAGGGGGTCGTGCTGCTGGAGCGGTAGAACTAGCTACAGGGCAATCTCTGATCCTGTGTTTGGGCTTGCCACACCTAAAGCAAGCATCCGCACCAACCAGGCACCTCCCCGGATGATTCTTGCTGCACTTCGCACAAAATGGAAAAGTGCGCTCCACCTACATGCTACCATGATCCCTTGATCCTGTAGCCATGCTCCTCTGGTCTCCCCTTAACCTTGATGGCGTGCTGGCCGATGATGGAGCTGGAGCAATGGACCTGTGCTGGGTCTGCTGACGTGGTCCACCCTCTGACCTGGCCTGAGAAACCCCATAGCTGTCGGTCTTGGCCCTCTTGGCTTCTTTCTGCCTCCTGTAGACTTACTCCATCTGCTGCGCATGTAATACAATACGAGGAAAATCAATGTCTCGGTGAAGCATGGCGATCCGACAATCTTTGTCCATGTAATCTACTATTCCGTGCACAAAATAGCTCACCCGAGCCCACTGATCCACCACCAAATCTGAAGCATATTTCAATAACTGGGTGAATTACAATGCATACTCCTAGACAAACATGTTATCCTGCTTTAGATTCACAAACTCAGCCGCCTTGAGCTCCCTTATCTCCCAAGGGAAGAATCGATCCATGAATGTAGTGTGAAACTTATCCCAACCTATCAGGCCTACACCCACCACCCTGGCATCCCTCCATTGCTTAAACCATATATGTGCTACCCTTTTAGCTAGTAGGAGGTCAAGTCAATGCATTCCCCATTATTCACCCCCATATTCTAGGTGATCTTCCGAATCTCCTCAATGCAATCATGTGGATCCTCATCTATCCTTGAACTCGTGAACTCCGGATGGCTCATCCTCAAGAAATCCCTCAACCTAGCTGCTGCTGCATTCCCATTCTAAGGGAAATGTGCCACTATCTAATTTTGGACTTAGATAGTCATAGCCTGTGCCAACATTTGAATCACTGCCTCAAACTCAGCGTGGGCAGCTAGCTCTGGTAGTTGTAACACCCCAAAAGTTCCCAGGATTTAAAACTCGAAGTTGGATGAGTTCAGCAGTAAAATCTACAATATGGCCTCAGAATGACTCATCTGACAAGTCATTAGTCTGTTTGACGGGTCATGGAAGCAGTCGTTAGATGGAGGAAAAGGGGTCCAAGTCAGTGGCAACGGATGGTCATAATGGGTTGTTGGAGCTAGTAATGACCCGTGGTGTCGATCATTGGATGGGATATAAGGTTGGTCCAGTGGGGGTGATAGATGGAATGACGAGTCGTTGGATCAAGTAACGACTCGTCATGTCAGTCATTGGATGGTGAACCAGTTGAGGAGCCAAAGTTGTTGACGAAAGGGTACAACGAATCGTTAGGTGTGGCAATGACCCGTCACGTCAATCGTTAGATGGGAAGATGCTGAAAATGTGTAAGTTATCTAGTGTACCTAACGGGCATTACGACGAGTCGTTTTAGGTGACAACGACTCGTCACGTGAGACAAGGCTTCAGTTCAGGCAGTTTTTCCATTTTTCTCCAGGGGCATTTTCATAAACTCCTACGATTTTAACTTTTAAACTACGTCATTTTGGGTACTAACTTGCACGGTTTTAAGGGTTTTTCTAAGCCTAATCTCTCATTCTCTCAAAATTCTCTCTCAAACCTTTCTTTCTCCCCTCTTTCAAGTTCAAGGATTCTTCAAGGGTTTTCTTCAAGGGCTTCAAGGAGAAATTTCATGTGGGGCTTCTTCTACCAGGTATGCGGGTCTTTCAACAAGGATATTCTTCCATCCTTTTGCCCCAAAATGTTTTCAATAAGAATCTGATTTAATTTATTTAGAATATCATGATCTAGGGTTTGAATAATGGGTAGTTTCTTCTTCATTCTTTTTCGTAAATGCAAATACTTACTGCAATTATGGAATTTATTTGGGATGTTAATTTTATTGGTTGTTTGGAATATGGATATTATGTTTGGAATGCATGAGGATATCATGTTGTTCATAAATTGACTTGAATAATAAATTGGTCTTTCTTATTATTTCATTAACATTCATCCCATGCATGAATACGAAGAAATTGTAAAAATATAGGTTGAGTATGTATGGGTGTAGTACGTTCTTCCTAACCCGACATAAGTGTTGAATGGGAATTGTTCATTTCTCCTTTGATTAACATAGAAATTCATCATTTTGATGGAAGTGTCGAAATATTGCATAAATTAACCCTAGTGAATTGATTATGATATTAATGACCATGTTGGATCGACTAGGCATTGTGGGCTTGAGTAATTGAAGTAGATTATGTGACATAACAGATTTCATATTCATTGTTGAACTACAAAGCTGGACGGGTTCTAAATTGTTTTCCCTTACTAAAATCATTTTTATAAAAATCTTGGAATCTAAAACGCCGTGGCTGAGGAGTTCACAAAAGAGTGATAATGACAAGTGTGTGGAATGTGGTAGACCTAAATAAATGAAGTCATGTATCTTGATAGAGTATGAGTTGTATTTTATGAACCATGTATGATCTCATATTGCATGTTGAATGAGATGAACTAGGAATTCGGAATGTCATGATATTATAATGCACAATGTGAATCTATAGAATGCTTGTTAGTGTAAGATGCTTGAGATAATTATTGATTTGACTGCATCATGAGGTGAATTATGATTATAACGCATGAAAATTATATTTCAGCTATTGGGCATGACGTTAATAGAAAGTATCCCCATTTTGTTTACGAGAATGTTGTATGACGAAAAATCAATTAATGTCCTTGTCTCTGATTAGTTGTTGTGGTTTAAATTACCGATAGTGGATCAAGATTCTCGTTAGCAAGAATGTTTCCCTAGTTAGTCGGGATTCTCGTTAACAAGAATATTTCCCTAGTCAGTCGGGATTCTTGTTAGCAAGAATATTTTCTTAGTCAATCGGGATTCTCGTTAGCAAGAATGTTTTCCTAGACAGTCGGGATTCTCGTTAGGAAAAATGTTTCCTTTGACAGTCAGGGATTCTCTCTAGTAAGAATGTTTCCTTTGACAGTTAGGGACTTTCCTTGGACCTCCAGGGACCCTCTTGATATCAGTCACAGCGTCGTATCTCTGTATTATTTCCGATTATTACTTTAGCGCGTCAGTTGATCTCATAATGATGTATGTTCTTATAATGTGGTTATGTTGATACGAATATGTGAATCTCACATGAGGTTGTCGTATCTCATTTCAGTTACAATACTATTAATGTGTTTTTACATTACTTCCTTCTTGTATATATTTATGAGTTAGTTTAATTATGCTTCCTGCGTACTCAGTACATTCCAAGTACTGACTGCACGCCTTTTGTGCTATATCATTTTATGATATAGATTCAGGTCTCTAGGTTTAGGTGCGTGGCTAGATACGCTCCTTCCTCTCCCAGTTGCTAGTGGTGAGTCCTCATCTTCCGAGGACAAGACTTATACTCCTATTTTATTATGTTCCAATTTTCAAACATTTGGAGTTAGTTGGGGGCTTGTCCCAGCAACTCATTAGTTTAGTAGAAGGCTTTTGAACTTGTCTAGACAGTTTGAGCTATGTATCTAAGTGTTATTAAATAGTCTTTATGGATCATATAAGACTTCTTTTATTTTCTTCCTCTTATTCATGAGGTTTGATGTTTCTTATGTTAAGTGTATGTGATGATTAAGCCATGGGTCGACTCTGAGCCTTTCGGGGTTCCTAGTTCCATGTCTACAGTCCGGGTGTACTCTGGGGTCGTGAAAAAATTGTTAGCAGAACAAAGGTTTAGGGTGTCCTCGGGTGTCTGAAAGTCGCATTACGTAGATTCTTCTTCATGGGTGTGAAGCACGCGACACTTATGACAAAGAGGCTATGAAACGTTTTAGGAATGTTCCCTTTCTTTCATAATTCTTATTGTGTGTAGAGTATGAAGCTCTAATTAGTTCCTCCCCTAACTCATAGTTTACGCGCTCGCAGATAATGCATCCCCAACGAGCGAATGGAAGAGGTCGTGGTAACGGCTGCCAGCAGGTACCACCAGCCCAAGCAAACCAAATGGAGGCTCATGTTGCTCATGCCGAGTTCTGAGCAGCCATCCACATGTTGGAATAGGCCCTGATCGCCCAGATTAATTAGCAGGTGGTAGCCCGTGCACCACAACATGTAAATGAAGAGGTGGCAAGGATAATAGATTTTCTTCGAATTAACCCACTCGAGTTCTTGGGGTCAAAGGTGGATGAGGACTCATATGAGTTTTTAGAGGAGATACAGAAGATTACTCACATCATGGTAGTGACGAGGAAAGAGAGCGCAGACTTAGCCCTCTACCAGTTAAAGGGAGTTGCTTACATCTGGTATTGTCAGTGGAGAGACAGCCGGGGAATTGAAGTAGGTCCCATAGGTTGGGATGAATTTATGATAGCATTCTTGGACATGTTTTTCCCTCAGGAGTTGAGGGAGGCAAAGGCAGCAGAGTTCATTAACTCGAGACAAAATGACATGACTGTCCCGGAATATGCATTGGAGTTCACTCGGTTGTCTAAGTATGCGCCAGAAATGGTAGTCGACCAGCGGGCCCGAGTGAGCAGGTTCGTGAATGGAGTGTCAGACCCTTGGTCAAAGAATGTAGGACTGCCATGTTGCACTGGGACATATACTTCCCATGCTTGGTAATATTTTCTCAACAAATAGAGGCAACAGGTGAAAGAAAAAGAGAGAGAGGCCAAGAGGGTCAGGAATGGGGACTTAGAGTTCCCACATCTGAAGTCGGGTACGGAGTATCACTCACACCATCATCAGAGACTAGTAGCCCGAACCCTTAGACAACAAGTACTCCTAACAAGCCTAGAGTAAGGGAGATCACGTACCCATTGTGTATGAGCTGTGGAAAGAACCACTTGGGAGTTTTCATGGCCAGCTTAGGCGTTTGTTTTTGGTGCGGCAAGGCGGGCCATATACACCAAGATTGCGCGGTAGCTAAGCGAGGTGAGAGCGGATCCTCGTCCTCCTCTTCAATAGCTCCTATAGCCCGCTCATTTTAGCAGGGTGCATCTTCTAACTCAGGAGGCGGACATCGTTAAAACGTCTCTTATGCAGTAGCAGCTGAACCTTGTGTTGTCCCCTTATATGTAGCCAACCTTAGCACTAAATAAGAAGCTTTGTTGTGATTGTGAAAAGAGATTGTTAATGTGTAATATGAGTAGTTGTTCGTATAAGGCTTGTGGTGAAGGTTAGAAGTGAAAGAGGAGTTAAAAATTAGAAATTCAGTCTAACCTAAAGAAAGATTCGGGAGCCTTAGGACGATGACTTTAAGCTAAGGGGGAGATAGTGAATATGTGGAATAAGTTAGATCATGAGAATACTCATAAGAAGTTCCAGGTCTCATTATATCGATCCCTTTGAGGTTCAAATAATTTCTCTGGTAATTTCAGTTGAAGTTAAAGTGGTGTCGATTCGTATGTGTAGACTTCCGAGGTTTAGAAGTAACCATTTCAGTTAGCAGTGCCAGCTTTTCCCTATGAGTCCTTATTGCTTATCTTCATGTCATGAATCAGTTATGTGTGTTGATCCATGCTTTCTTATGTGCTCGGGTTGAATTCACTCTTTGGAAGTTGTTTGTTAACTCAGTAGAGTCAGATTATCTCATGTATGTGCTCAGTCCTCGATGTCGGGGATCACTCGTGCATATGAAATCCTTACTCTCAGTTAAATTAGATATTATGAATCCTGACTTAGTATCGGAGGGAAATTTGAGAACGAATATTTAGTCCGTGTTAGTTTGGTGCCAAATAAAAAGGGGAAGAATTTCTTTCGGTGTTTTTTCTAGTTCCATGTTGGTTCCCTATTCTTTGGTTTCCTCGAGTCATGGTATGTATGTTAAATGTGAACGATGAAGTATGGTGTGCAAGATTGGTCCGAAGTCAGATACTCCATTGATGTTTAGCTGTGATTGATTGATATTTGGATATCGGATTCATCTCTATCTTTTCAGTGTGTTCAGCCAACATTCGAGGATGAATGTTCCCAAGGGAGAGATATTGTAACACCCCAAAATTTCTCAAGATTTAAAACTCGAAGTTGGATGAGTTGAGCAGCAAAATCTGCAATGTGGCTTCAGAATGACTCATCTAACGAGTCGTTAGTCTCTCTGACGGGTCGTGGAAGCAGTATTTAGATGGGGGAAAAGGGGTCCTAGTTAGTGGCAATAGATGGTCATAACGGGTCGTTGGAGATGGTAATGACTCGTGGTGTCAATCGTTGGATGGTATATAAGGCTGGTCCAATGGGGGTGACGGATGTACTGATGAGTCGTTGGATCTAGTAATGACTCATCATGTCAGTCGTTGGATGGTGAAACAGTTGAGGAGCCAGTGTAGTTGACAAAAGGGTACGACGAGTCGTTAGGTGTGGCAATGACCCATCACGTCAATCGTTAGATGGGAAGATGCTGAATCTGTGTAAGTTATCTAGTGTACCTAACGGGCATGACGACGAGTCGTTTGAGGTGACAACGACTCGTCACGTGAGTCATGGCTTCAGTTCGGGCAGTTTTTCCATTTTTCTCCAGGGGCATTTTCAGAAACTCCTATGATTTTTACTTCAAAACTATGTCATTTTGGGTACTACCTTGCACGGTTTTAAGGGTTTTCCTAAGCCTAATCTCTCATTCTCTCAAAATACTCTCCCAAACCTTTCTTCCTCCCCTCTTTCATGTTCAGGGATTCTTCAAGGGTTTCTTAAAGGGCTTCAAGGAAAAATTTCGTGTGGGGCTTCTTCTACTAGGTATGCGGTTCTTTCAACAAGGATATTCTTCCATCCCCGTGTCCCAAAATATTTCCAATAAGAATCTGATTTAATTTATTTAGAATATCATGATCTAGGGTTTGAATAATGGGTAATTTCTTTTTCATTCTTTTTCTAAAATGCAAATACTTACTGCAATTATGGAATTTATTTGGGATGTTAATTTGATGGGTTGTTTGGAATATGGATCTTATGTTGGGAATGCACGAGGATATCATGTTGTTCATAAATTGGCTTGAATAATAAATGGGTTTTTCTTATTGTTCAGTTAATTTTAGTGTCCATGCATGAATACGAAGAAATTGTGAAAATATAGATCGAGTATGTATGGGTGTAGTACATTCTTCCTAACCCGATTTAAGTGTTGAATGCGAATTGTTCATTTCACCTTTGATTACCGTAGAAATTCATGATTTTTATGGAAGTGTGGAAATATTGCATAATTAATCCTAGTGACTTGATTATGATATTGATGACCATGTTGGATCGACTTGGCGTTGTGGGCTTGAGTAATTGAAGTAGATTATGTGCCATCACAGATTTCATCTACATTGTTCAACTACAAAGTTTGGGCGGATTCTAAATTATTTTCCCTTATTAAAATCGTTTTTATAAAAATCTTGGAATCTAAAACGCCCGTGGCTATTGAGTTCACAAAGGAATGATAATGAAAGTGTGTGGAATGTTGTAGACCTAAATAAACAAATTCATGTATCTTGATAGAGTATGAGTTGTATTTTATAAACCATGTATGATCTCATATTGCATGTTGAATGAGATGAACTCGGAATTCAGAATGTCATGATAGTATAATGCACAATGTGAATCTATAGAATGCTCGTTAGCGTAAGATGCTTGAGATAATTATTGATTTGACTCCATGATGAGGTGAATTATGATGATAATGCATGAAAATGATATTTCAGCTATTGCGCTTGATGTTAATAGAAAGTAGCCCCATTTTGTTGATGAGGATGTTGTACGACAAAAAATTAATTAATGTCTTTGTCTCTGATTAGCTATTGCGATTTAAATTATCGATAGTGAATCAGGATTCTCGTTAGCAAGAATGTTTCCCTAGTCAGTCGGGATTCTCGTTAGCAAGAATGTTTCCCTAGCCAGTCGGGATTCTTGTTAGTAAGAATGTTTCCTTAGTCAGTCGGGATTCTCGTTAGCAAGAATGTTTCCCTAGTCAGTCGGGATTCTCGTTAGCAAGAATGTTTCCTTTGACAGTTAGGGATTCTCATTAGTAAGAATGTTTCCTTTGACAGTTTGGGACTTTCCTTGGACAGCCAGGGACCTCTTGATATCAGTCACGTCTTCTTACCTCTGTATTATTTTAGATTATTACTTTAGCGCACTCGTTGATCTTATAATGTGGTTATGTTGATATGAATATGTGAGTCTCATATAAGGTTGTCGTATCTCATTTCAGTTACACTACTATTAATGTGTTTTTACGTTACTTCCTTCTTGTATATATTTATGAGTTAGTTTAATTACGCTTTCCGCATACTCAGTACATTCCAAGTACTGACCGTATGCCTCTTATGCTATATCATTTTATGATATAGATTCGGGTCTCAAGGTTCAGCCGTGTGTCTAGATATGCTCCTTCCTCTCCTAGTTGCTAGTGGTGAGTCCTCATCTTCTGCGGATGTGACCTATATTCCTGTTTTATTATGTTCCGGTTTTCATACTTTTGAAGTTAGCTGGGGGCTTGTCCCAGCAACTCATCAGTTTAGTAGAAGGCTTTCGGACTTGTCTAGATAGTTTCAACTATGTATCTAAGTGTTATTAAATTGTCTTTATCAATCATATTAGAATTTTGTTATTTTCTTCTGCTTACTCATGATGTTAGATGTTTCTTGTGTTAAGTTTATGCTATGATTATGCCATGAGTCTACTTGGAGCCTTTTGGGGTTTTTGTCTTATGTCTACGATCTGGGGGTACTCTCAGGTTGTGACATAAGTGCTTCTCATGGACAGGTAGAGCTTGGCTGATGCTCACCATCATGGGCACCCTCATGATCATTACCATTTCCATTTCTCTTGGCATTTACTCGACGTGGAGGCATGATTTTGCAAACGTGACTAGCATAAATTAGATGAGTAAAGGACGTTCATCGCATGACATAGATCATGGAAGAAGGGAACATTTCCTAAACGTCAATTTGCCACTTCATCATAAGTTGGCACGCTTCACACCCATGAAAAAGACTCTACTTAACGTGGCTTTCAGACTCCCTAGGACACTTCAAAACCTAGTGCTCAGATACAAAGTTTGTCACGACCCAAACGTACATCCGGATCGTAGACACGGGAGAAGGAGCCTCGACAGACCCCAAGTCGACCCGTGGCCTGAGCTTACATCTAATTCAATCACATGAGCGGAAGACTTAACATAAAGAACGTAATCATGACATAGCATAAGGAAAAGTAGTACTAGACTTATACAATTCGGCAGAATACAACTTGTAGTCTGATAAGCCTCTAAACATTAAAGGCGGATTGATGGGACAACTCCCCAACTAATCCAATTTCCATAAACTGAAAGAAATAACATAGAGAGTGAACATGTAGCCCTCGAAACATAAGGACTCATCAAGTGCGCTGAGAACAAGGTTGAAGCTAGCTACAGGTAAGGATGAGCCTGAGAACTGGGACCTATATCATGAAACGATACAACGTAGAAAGTATGCGATCAGTACGTGGAATGTACTGAGTATGAAAGGTAAGTAAAACAGATATTTAAAGAGATATATAAAGTCATAAATGATCATAAGAGTAGGACATCTTGCTCGTATAGTAAATCATAATAACATATCATGTGGCTCAAGGTTTTCAAAACATTCGTAACATAAACAAATTCATAATCTTAATAGAAGAACTTTACTTCACATAACTTGAGCGACATACACAATCATAACATGCGTAAATCATGAGGGACAGTGGGATATTCTCTTAATCAACATATCCCATATGAGCACACATGAAGCCCGACTTGTAACCCTAGTTGGGAGGGTGTTTGTATCTTACTAGGACAGAACCATGAAAGTGAGATATCACCATGAATAGGGCAATTTGGGCCAGGGACTAACATGAAAGGGTCCCGACATACCTACGGTGGCATGTAGTTCATGAGATCAGGGGCTTAACCTAAGCACCAAATCTACTCGGTGTTCGATAATACTCCCAAAACATATATAGTGCTCATAATAATACATTCATGAGTTCATGGGCTAGTTAAATCATGATAATCGTAAACATACTTGAACATATAAGAACTAGCCATGACTTGAAGCCCGTGAGTCGGCCAAAAAAATAAATTCATGAATAATAGGATTTATACATACTTGTAGATCATGTACATAGCTTGAATTTCATACAATGATAATTGGTAGTAAACTAAATTCATAATTTAAAACATAACTCATGTTGGGCTCGTAAAGAATATCAATGAGAAAATAGCTCATAGTTCGATTCATCATGGGGCGTGCATACTTAAGATCAATTGCTTATAAAATAAAAATCCACAACATTATAGTTAATTTAAATCTCAAAGGATGATCAAAATCCATAGATTATAATAATATTTCAAAATCACAACACCCACAATTTAAATCATTAGAATATATATAATCAAATACAAAACCCCATGAGTTTTTGATAAATTGTAAGTTATATCATAGAGTATGGGTGTGGAAGAATTCACCCATTGAGGACCTTACATACCTGAAAATACTTGATTCTTAATCTCCCTTGAAAGCCCAAGATGGAATTTAGGGAAATCGGGGAAGAACACCTTGAATCACCTTCTAGACTCCTCTCTATACTCTTGCATGCATGAATGAGGCATAACATGGCTAATTGATCTTGCGCAAAATAGCATGCCCGAGTGATGCTTTATAACTTAATTTAGTCTTGTTTAGCTGATTAATTATATACATTTTCATCTATTTTATATAAATGTGAATATATGTACTAACCAACATGATTAGTCCTTGTTTTGTAGGTTTCAATGAATTTGAGGAACTAATTTATAAGTTGGTGAAGAAGAGGAATGGAGTCTGGAGCAATTTGCAAAAGTCGGCAAGAAGCATGCCTTGGCAAGGATGGCCGCACCAGGCAGCGTGCCACGCTGTGCGTGTGTCGCGCCCAGTGTCGTGCCACGCCCATGCCAGGCGCGAGAGGAAGGCAGGCATCCTGCGCGCCAGCACCGTGCCACGCCAGGCGACCTGCGCCCCAGCGCCCTGCCATCACGCTGCATGAGCAGTGTGTCACGCCGGCCACAGCGGCAAGCCTCAACATCTTGGCATCATGAGGCGATTTACAGTGTGCATCCGCTTTACTTCCGTGTCACGGAGGCAGTGCTCCACGATACACTCTGTGACACGGAACCATTCCATGACAGGCATAATTTTGCAAAATTCTCATTTACTATAAATAGGTTCCTTAGCTCCTAAAATCATTTGGTCACGATTTTATTTTGGAAAACCACCTAGGAGTGAAGGGAGAAGTGGGAGAACTCACCTAGGGTTTGTCAAATTCCTTTTCTCTTCTACCAATTCTTGTAAGTATGTTATTTTAACAATGTTTCCTTGTAATTTTACGAACATGAATGGCTAGAACCCTTCCTCTAGGGTTGAAGCCATGAGTTATGATTGTGTTTTTACGAATTTGTGTTGGAATTAAGTTATTGATTGTTGTTTTGTCTTGCATTCTAAATTATGGTTGTTTTTATGATTGATCACCATGAAAACATACACGTTACCTTAGGCATATGGTTGAGAAAGCATGTACATAGGCCAGAACAAGAGAATGTAGGGAGCATGATTGTATCTCACGATATAATTTGTGTTAGGATACAAATATACCTAATGCCTTGCTTGGTTGATAAAACGGGAGGAGTTAGACACCAACTTAGAATTATCACATCACCACTCGAAGAAGTAGTTGTGAAGCTAAGTTGAGTCGAATGATTAGAAGTACGAGAGTCCCTAATCATATTCACGTAAACCACATCCACGTAGTGAATTGCCCACGAACTAGAAATAACATCCTCGCTCAACAATGTAGTAGTGAGGCTAGTTTGTCGTGTTTAGAGGTTCGAAAAGTCATGAACATGCAATTCTAATTACGTGAGACGACAATTGATAGTTTCATACTTAACCATTGCAATTCGTAGTAGCGCATGATTATCCGGCTTTAACTCTATGTTGCTCCTTGAGTGAATTGAGAATATTTCGTTGACCACAATTAGACTTAACTAACTTCCTCGAAAACTTCTATAATCAACACTTGCGAAAATTAATATCACACTTGAACGTGATAATTAGCTGAATTGGTCCAGTCCCCGTGGGTTCGACATTCCGGTTCTTAAAAAGAGCCATTATATTACTAGTACGACCCATACACTTGCGGGCATGCCATGTTTTTGTCGCCATTGCCGAGGACTTGGAGAAGTTTTGATAATTTATCTATTTTTTTGTGATTGTTAAATTTCCTTAAGTGTTAAGAAACTTGGTCTTAATCTGACTTATTGCAGGTGACAAGTTGTCTTGCTGAGCTGGCTAAGAATAGAGAGCTTGTGGAACCGTTGCTTGAACCTGAATGTCAAATCCATTTGCGAAGGAGAGTAGCTCTAGAGCAAAAGCTGAAGAGACTTCAAGAGAAGGTACAACAACAACCACCCGCAGGACAAGCACAATTTTCGCCGGAAGCAATGACAGCTAGACAAGTTCGCAAAGTGGCAATCTCACAAGTGACTAATGTGAACTCTAGTATCCGTAAACCAAAGCCTGGAGGGAACTTTGAATTGAAGTAGAACATGGTGCAGCTATTACATTCTAGAGGTCAATTCACTGGGATGGCACATGAGGATCCGCACCAGCACTTACAGAACTTTCTTTAGATTAGTGACACGTTTGTCCCCATCGGCGTGTCCACAGATTATGTCCGACTTACCCTCTTTCAATTTTCACTATTGGGAGAGGCAACGAAGTGGTTGAAAGCTGAGCAACCGAACTCCATAATTTCTTGGAATGATTTGGCAAAGCAGTTCCTTATCAGATTTTTTCCTTCACGCAAGACCACAAATTTGAGAAGTGAAATATTGAGTTTCAAGCAGAAGCCTGATGAGAATTTATATTTGGCTTGGGAAAGATTAAAGTCATTATTGAGAGATTGTCCCCATCGCCAGCAATCGAATGAAGTGTTGGCTCATACCTTTGTAGAAAGGCTAGACCCACACACTAAAATATTACTAGACTCCGCATCGGGTGGGCAAGCCTTGGAGAAGACTTATGATGAGCTGTACACCTTATTGAACAAAATTGCTCAAGGAAATCCTGAGTGGCATAGTGACTCATCGAGAGGGGCAGGAAAGAGATCAGGGTTGATAGAGGTAGATGGTATGAATTTCTTGGCAGCACAGCTAGCTTCATTCCAGCATCAGATGATGACTCAGTTCGATAAACTGAGTATGAACTAACAACAGGGCCAGGTTAATTCAGTTCAGCAAGCTCAAAGTTGGTGTGAAATTTGTGGTAATAATGGCCATAATGCAGAATCTTCTGGAGCCAATCTAGAATCAGTCAATTTTGTTGGGAATGTCCAGCGGAACAATCAGAATTTTGGAAACAACTACAACAAAAATTGGCAGGGCCACCCGAATTTTTCTTGGGGTGGAAACAAAAAGCAGAGTTATCAGCAACCTCAACAACAGCAGTATCAGCATAATAGGCAGAATGATGGTCAATTGAGCAGCAGCATTGAGGAAACATTGCAGAAAATCATGGAGACCCAGACTCGGTAAGCAGAAAATCAGGCGAGGAAGGTAGCAGACTTAAAGAATCAGCAAGTGGCCACCCGCAATCTTGAAAAACAAATGGGTCAGATGGAAGCTGCTCAAAACATGAGATCGCAGGGGGGACTACCAAGCGACACAGATCCTAACCCCCGGCAGGTCAATGCCATCAGTCTGAGAAGCGACAAGCAATTAGTTGATGCAGAGCCAACAGAGAAAAGAAAGGAGGTGCAGCCGGAGTTGGTTAGACCAGGACCATCCACTGACAAGGGAGAAAATCAAAATGCTAGGCAACAAAATGCACAATCTTCATTGCAGCCAGCACAAAGACCACCGCCACCATTCCCTCAGAGATTCAGAAAGAGCAAGGAGGAGGAATGCTTCAAAAAGTTCTTTGAGAGTTTCAAAGAACTTCACATAAATTTGCCTCTTATTGATGTTTTGCAGGGAATGCCCAAGTATGCTTAATACTTGAAAGACGTGATGGTGAACAAAGTCAGATTGGTGGATATCCAAACAGTAGCACTGATAGAGGAGTGCAGTCACAGGGTATTGAGCAAGATTCCGAAGAAGCTCAAAGACCTAGTGAGTTTTACCCTCCCCATACAAATCGGTAAAGCTGAGGTGCTACGAGCTTTGTGTGATCTAGGGGTAGTAGTTAATCTAATGCCCCTATCATTATTTAACACCCTAGGTTGGAAAACCGAGGCAAAGAAGGTTGATGCTGTAGCTGGAAAATAAGTCGCGAGTGACACCTGATGGAATAATAGAGGACCTGCTCATCAAAGTGGGTAAGTTTATTATACCTGCTGATTTTATTATCTTAGATTTTCATGTTGATGATCAGGTACCCTTAATCTTGGGACGGCCATTCTTGGCCACCGGAGGAGCGGTGATTGACTTGAGAGTAGGGACCCTGAAAATGAGGGTCGAGGATGAAGAAGAACTCTTCCGAGTATACCAAGAAATGAACCCATCCACGCACTACAGAAATCTTTTTCAGGTTAGTGTGCTGTCAGAGGATGAGTGTGGGGTGGGGGATTCATCAGGTCCATGGTAGAAGGCAACGACAAGTGTTCAGCCCGAGTCTGATAAAGGGCTTCAGAGTGTGAAGAAGTCGGAGAAAGAGAGGAACAGAGTGGAGGTTGTTTCCTCTGAAAATCAAAAAAAAAAGAAAGTGGTTCTCGAATGGGAACCTAGGTATGAGGATGTCCTAAAAAGGATAGTCCACGTCGTGCCGCGACGTAAAATAAGGCACTGCTTGCGAGGCAACCCAAGGGTACCACAGGTACAAATTGTGATTTTTTTTTGTTGGTGGTGATTTAGTTATTTTCATTGTGTTTGTGTTTTGGTAGAAAAGTTAAGCACAGATGGAGGGGAAGTCTAAGTACCCGTGGAGGAGGAAGCTAAAAAGCATGGACGATAAAAAGTGTGGGGTCAAACACACACTTGTGCAAAGTTGAAGAAAAACATGTTGTTAGCTAGGCCTAAAGGCCTCAGGGAGTATTTCTTACCCTCTTTAAATTTTAATTTGATGCTATGAGGACATAGCATGATTCCAGTGTGGGGTGAGGGAAATTTCAAGGAAAATGTAATTTTTGTGCTTAATGATTTTTGGTGAATTAATGCTTGAAAAAAAATATTGAAAGAAAATTTTTTTAATTAAGCATGACTTCGTCACCCGTTGGTTTTTCTTTTCGGTTCTTTTTCGACGGGGGGTCTTTGAACCGAAGAATAAAAATTTTCATTGTCTGGATATAATGCTTTTAGTCGTAGATAGAGTCTCTTTCCGACGATGGATGGATGACGACCGTCTTGAGGAAAATTAGTCAATAGGTTGGTTTTTGAACCCGTAGCTAATTGATGGCTTGATGTTCTTGTTATGCACTATACATGATTGTAAAATACAAGTGTGGTTAGTGTTGAAGCATGTGAGAAGTGTATAACTTTGTTTGAGACACTTAGGCTCTTGATTGTGACTCGATGTGATTGAAGCTTAATTTTGAATTCTTGTGATTAGCTGAGTTGAGAGTCCGCTGAATGTGTCTTAAATTGAACATGTTCCATGAGTGTAAGGTTTTTGAGTATTCTGTGCTATCGTGGAGTGTCTAGAACTTGCCTGGTGTGTTTATAAAACGAAATGAAGGATGTAGAGTGTAGGAAATGATTTAGGCATTTCTTTTAATGAGCCAAATAATTAATCCTTGCCTTACCTACCTTGAATATTTAATCCTAGTTAGCCCCATCGAGCCTTGAGCCTATTCTTTGATAGCTACAACATAAGCTTAATCCTTTTTCTTTCATTAGCCTTGAATGTGATCCAAAACTCCTAAGCGCTTAAGGGAAAAATGAAAAAGAGTGAAGGAGTGAGAAGCATGAAAAAGAGGGAAAAGTAGCAGTTGTAAAAGTTGAGAAAGGTCAAGGGTGCACTTGTTTGAAAAGGATGGAATATTGGTAGGGAGCAAGAGAACAAATTAATGAAACGTTACTTATAGAACTCCTTACCAATAAGCTAAGAGTGCCTAAAGAAATGGGGAAACAAAAGAGGAAAAGGAAAGCTGAAAAGAGAAAAAGGTGAAGTAAGAGAAGGGGAGTTTGTAATGAGGGTGTGATGTATTAAAAGCGCTTAGGGAAGATAGTCACTATTACTGGCTAGAATAGTACCTAGCCGTCCCTTAGGTGCATTACAACCTAAAAAGTCCTACTTGATCTTACGTTCATACATCCTTAAATTAGTGGAGTAAAACACTAAGGGCAAGCTTGTGGGTCATTACATGATGCATGTGAATTCTTTGTGAGAGTGAGTGTAATTCTATTCATGTACCCACACATGTTGTGATCTAAAATAGCATGTGAAAATGGGTAACTCTCTTGCTGTGAGGGCACATGTTGAATGAGGGATATAGTTCATGTTGAATTTCTTGATCAGTTGATTTGCATGAGTTTGCTAAGATGGAGAGTCGATTCCTTAGGTTAGGAAGTCTGAACATAGCTGCATTTCATTTCAATGATCAAATAGTGCATGCCCTATTTTTAGCTTGCTATCTTAAATAGTCATTATAGTCGTAGCTTAAATTATCTTGCTAAATTATCTATGTGAGAGTCTTCATGTGCATAAAATGTAAAAGGTTTGTTCGAGGACGAACAAGACTTTAAGTGTGGGGTAGGTGATCTCGGGCAAAATAGCACGCCCGAGTAATGCTTTATAACTTAATTTAGTCTTGTTTACCTAATTAATATATACATTTTCATCTAATTTTATATAAATGTGAATATATGTACTAACCAACATGATTAGTCCTTGTTTTGTAGGTTTCAATGAATTTGAGGACCTAATTTATAAGTTGGTGAAGTAGAGGAATGGAGTCGGGAGCAATTTGCAAAAGTTGACAAGAAGCATGCCTTGGCAAGGCTGGCCGCGCCAGGCAGTGTGCCACGTTGTGCGTGTGCCGCGCCCAGCGCCGTGCCATGCCCATATCAAGCGCGAGAGGAAGGCAGCAAGTAGGTAGGCATCCTGCGCGCCAGCGCTGTGCCACGCCAAGCGACCTGCGCGCCAGCACCCTGCCATCGCGCTGCATGAGTAGCGTATCATGCCGGCCATAGCGGCAAGCCTCAACATCTTGGCATCATGAGGCGATTTCCAGTGTGCATCCGCTTTACTTCCGTGTCACGGAGGCAGTGCTCCGCGATACACTCCATGAGACGGAGCCATTCCATGACAGGCATAATTTTGCAAAATTCTCATTTACTATAAATAGGTCCCTTAGCTCCTAAAATCATTTGGTCACGATTTTATTTTGGAAAACCACCTAGGAGTGAAGGGAGAAGTGGGAGAACTCACCTAGGGTTTGTCAAATTCCTTTTCTCTTCTACCAATTCTTGTAAGTATGTTATTTTAACAATGTTTCCTTGTAATTTTACGAACATGAATGGCTAGAACCCATCCTCTATGGTTGAAGCCATGAGTTATGATTGTGTTTTTACGAATTTGTGTTGGAATTAAGTTATTGATTGTTGTTTTGTCTTGCATTCTGAATTATGGTTGTTTTTATGATTGATCACCATGAAAACATACACGTTACCTTAGGCATATGCTTGAGAAAGCATGTACCTAGGCCAAAACAAGAGAATGTAGGGAGCATGATTGTATCTCACGTTAGAATTTGTGTTACGATAGAAATATACCTAATACCTTGCTTGGTTGATAAAACGGGAGGAGTTAGACACCAACTTAGAATTATCACATCACCACTCGAAGATGTAGTTGTAAAGCTATGTTTACTCGAATGATTAGAAGTACGTGAGTCCCTAATCATATCCACGTAAACCACATCCACGTAGTGAATTGCCCACGAACTAGAAATAACATCCTCGCTCAACAATGTATTAGTGAGGCTAGTTTCTCATGTTTAGAGGTTTGAAAGGCCATGAACATGCAATTCTAATTATGTGAGACGATAATTGATAGTTTCATACTTAACCATTGCAATTCATAGTAGCGCATGATTATCCGGCTTTAACTCTATTTTGCTCCTTGAGTGAATTGAGAATATTTCGTTGACCACAATTAGACTTAACTAACTTCCTCGAAAACTTCTTAATAAACACTTGCAAAAATTAATATCACACTTGAACGTGATAATTAGCTGAATTGGTCCAGTCCCTGTGGGTTCGACATTCTAGTTCTTAAAAAGAGCAATTATATTACTTGTACAACCCGTACACTTGCGGGTACGCCACTAATCCACCTTAAAATACCCTATTCAGAACTTAAAACGACATAGTTTAGGCCTTAGGAATTATGAAAACACCCTCACTAAAATGCAAAAAATTTTTGGTTGTCAGTCCCCACGAGGGACCTCATGAGTCGGTGCCTTGGGGCACGACTCGTGGTTGGGATCTGTCATGCTCACTACCGAAAATACTCAGGGGACCCCACGAGGGACCCCAAAAATCTGGTGGCTGACCATGACTCATGGTCACCACCCGTGATCCCCACTGCCTAAAATCTTGATCAACCATGCAATCCAAGCCACGGGTTACCTCACGGGTCGTGAGGTCTGACCACGACTCGTGGTCACCATCCATGGTCTTCACTGCCCTTTCCCACTTTGCCAATTGTTCCACCTAGGCCACGGGATACCTAATGAGTCGTGTCCCCAAAACACGACTCATGGTCATGCCTGTGGTCTCAACCCAAAACTTAGCAATGCCCTTCTTGACCATGAGTCACTTCACGACTCATGGTCACTCCTCACGACCTACCTCACGAGTCGTTCTGTGTCCTGGTGGGAATTTCCAGTTTTTCTCTATTTTGACTCCCGAGTCTGATCCTTGGGTTCCAGGGGTATAGCATCTCACCAATCAAGTAGGAGCTAACCTTGACAATCGACTACACACAGGGCTGAGCCTGGGAGCTGGGTCCTGTATCATGAAATGATACAACATAGAAAGTATTCGGTTAGTACGTGGAATGTATCGAGTATGCTAGGTAAGTAAAACCGCTCAAGCAAATTAAGTCATTTAAACCAATTCATAACATATCTTAAGCTTTCAAATATGAGAGGGAAGGCTAAATGCATTCATTTTGAAATTGAAGTCTTATCATAACATGACCATGCATAGCTTTATAACATCATGACTGACTCGAGTGACTCAAAGCTGAAATATACCATTTATATTAAAAGTTGAAGAATGAGCCAAACTTTACTTTTAGAACATGCATGCGTAAAATAATCCCCATGAGTAATAAATATGCAAATCTAAATAGTATAGAAAATGGGAGACTTGTTACTTAACTGACATACCATGATAGAGCTTACGTGGTCCCAATTATTACACTCAAGTGGATAGAGCCTTCCATAACCTTTCCAGCGCGATGGACGATACCATGATATCGATATCGGTCTTAAGGGCCAATCGCGCAGGCGATAGCTCACACGCGAGGTCCCAAATATATAATAGTATAAACCTACATTGGCGCGTAGTTCTGGGGCATAGGGTGATCCACCCTTAACCCGCTCGGTGCTAGAGTCTTCTCCCAAAAACATGCAATGCTCTACATCGTATATAATGAAGCTCAACATCGTCTATTGACGAAGTTCAAGATGAAATCATGCATAACTCAACATCATATGAAATTAAGCTCAACATTATCTTTGACAAAGCTCATTAATGAAATCATGCATAGACTCGACATCATGTGAAAATGAAGCTCATCATTGTCTTTTCACAAAGCTCAATAATGCCATACATCTCAATTCTGAATTTATGCATATGAGAAGCTTTGTTTTGAAACATGCCAAAAAATCAAGTATAAGTGGGAGCATCTACACCAATTCATGTGGTAAGTTATACATAGGAATATCTTAACTCAACATACCACAAGCTAGAAATTATGAAATTTGGGAGACTTTGCTCCAAATAATGTGGTAAGCTTATTTCGGGAAAATCATCATTTTAAATCAACATATGGGAATTGCCCAAAGCTTTATCATACATGGATCTACTCAATTCATTTTGAAAATAACTTCATAATCATGGTAGCTTTAGAAACATGCTTTTTATCATCAAATATCAACATCATCATACATTCATCATCATTCACTTCTTTTTTTATCTTTTCATCCATAAGCATTTAAAAGTCATAAAATAGAAAATATGATTTGTATTGAAAACAATCTAAAATCTGCCCAAGCTTCACAATTCATCAATATCAATATAATCTAATCAAAACCATGTATAGAAATTGAAGAATCATGCAATTGGGTGAAAATCCCATAACTTGATCATGTGAATTTCTTATACTAGATAGAGATTGGGAATGGGCGTGGAAGAAAACCCCCACTCATAACCCTACAAACTTGGAAATGGAGGATTCTAACATTTTCTGGTTGCCCAAGGTGAGATTCCAATGGGAACCTTCAAAACTTACTCTAAATCCTCTCTTCAAACACACCTGTTCGCATGCATGGAATGAATTAGCTTAGAATAGGTTTTCCCTTCTTAAAACCCTGTAAAACAAGCCTTAAACGATGTAGTATAGGCCCCTAGGACTTATGAATTATGAGAAGACCCTTACTGAATTCGCAGGAAAACACTGCCAGGTGGTCCTAACAGACGACCTAACGGATCGTCGCTGGACTAAAAGACTTGTTATATCGCTCGTTAGATACACTGTTAATCAAAACACATGGTCTCATAATGGATCACTTAACAATTCGTCAGGGGTGACGATGACTCATGGTCACCAATCGTCAAGTACACTGCCTATATGATATCACTGTTCTTTTATATCATCCAATGATGAACATAATGACTCGTTGCCTGACAAGATAAGTCGTGGCCTCCTCCCATTAAGTACACTGGTTGACCTCTTCTATTTTTCCTTCTCTCTCACCCCACGACTGACCTAACGACTCGTGGTGTCTGACCATGAGTCGTTCCCTCACCCGTGGGGACCCCTTATCCTTCCATCGTCCTGCTCTTAACTAGCCTTCCTCATGAGCCACCTAACGACTCGTGGGCTGATCTCACGAGTCATCCAACGACTCATTTTGTGCCTGCAACTCAGATTTTCATCTTTTTCCTATTTCAATTCCCGAGTCCGATCTTTGAGTTCTCAGGGTATAACAGGTAGTGAATGTTGGCGTGCTATTAAGGGGCAATATAGGCCAAAGATGTGCTCCTCAATTCTATAATGATGATGATTCAGATTTCGATAAGGTAGGTCAAATGGAGCAATTTTACCTCTACCTTTGCCTCTTTGGGCAAAGTTTGATATCACTAACACCATGATCCAGTTGGTTAAAATGAAAGGGGGTGTTTCGTGGTCACACAACTAACGATGCTAACTTGCACTTAATGAATTTTATCGGGATATGGAAGGCGTACAGGTTACCTAGTGTAAGCTAGGATGCTATAAGGTTGAGACTCTTCCCATTCTCTCTCTCTAGAGAGGCCACATTATGGTTATGGGAATTGCCAAACGACACCATTACCAAATAGAGGGAGCTTAAACAAGCCTTCCTAGAAGGTTTCTCCCCACCTTCCAGGATGCTACAGCTAAAAGATGATACTTATAATTTTCAATAGTTGAAGACACCATATGAGACTTGGTTGAGATTTAAGTAGAAGCAAACCAAGTGCCCGAACCATAAAATTTCCAATGACAGTTTATTGGAAATCTTTTATAGGTCTTTGAACAACAACACTAAGGTTGTAGCAGATATGGTGGTAAGAGGAGCATTGATTAGTCAGTCATGGGAGAAAGCAAATATTATACTTGACCAAGTGAACAAGATGAATAGGGCCTAATACACCAGTGAAGTAGAGATAGCTGCAGGTACGTATGTTATTTGTATGACTACGGAACAACGTAGAAAGAAGGAGAAGCATGATTAGGAGCTAGCTCACATTAGGACATCCTTGGACCTGCTCATGAAACACATTATAAGCTCTGGAGCTCAGAAAGTGAATGTAGTTGGAGCTCAGGGTCAGGAGCAGAGGTTTGAGCAGACAAATTTTGAGGAGGAGGCATTCTTCTTGGACAACTAGGTGACGGGTTTTCGTGCCAACGCTCAAGGGTCCGGATAGGACACTTGGTGCCAAGGCTCCGAAAATCAAGGTCGAACCAAATATAGAGACAACTACAATAGGAGCGGATACAGGGATAGAAGTAGAGGTCATGAGAGGGAAGGTGATTAGAGAAAGAATGATGGCTACCACAACGACTACATTGGTATTTATGTTCCTCCTAGGGCCCGTGAGGGTGATGCTGGACTCGCGAAGTTAGAGAGTATGATGGAAGAGCTACTACAAAGGGCCAAATCAACTGACGAGCAGCTAAAGGATATTAGGGGTGGCATATCTAGCATGGGCAAGAAGATTAAGTGCCCCTCTACAACAATAAAGCAGATTGAGCAGTAGCTTAGTCGGATGTCTGCATTCCCTATACCAGAGGAAAAAGGGAACATTTCCTAGAAAAACCATCCAAAATCCAAAGAATGGCAGTCATTGTATAGTGGTGATGACTAGGAGTGGAAAGACACTATTGACCCTCCCCTGCCGGTGGTAGTTGAAATGGAAAGACAGAAGGAGATCAAGCTTAATGAGGATGATGAGGTTGCTGAGCTGGAGCTTACAGGTGAGGCTGAGTTGACCAAGACTCTAGTTGGTGAAAAAGGTGTCTGGAGCTGATAAAGGGAAGGAACAATGGGCCATGCAGGTGTATATGGCTATACCTCGACCACAACCACTATTCCCGCATAGGATGAAGAAGAAGGCGGAAGATGGTAACGTTCAAAAATTTTTCTCTATGCAAAAATAGTTGTCTATGAACATACCATTGGTCGAGGCGTTGGAGCAGATAACCAGATATACCAAATTTATGAAGGACCTTTTGAATAGGAAGAGGTCCGTGATCTATATGTTGGTTGGTAATTTGAATCATTGTAGTACCATAGCTTCACGGGTCCTTTCCCAGAAGAAGAAGGATCTGGGTGCCTTCACCATTTCTTGTAAGATCGGTGACTTATAGTTTGGAAGGCACTATGTAATTTAGGAGCTAGAATCAACTTGATGCCGTTAGTTGTGTTCAAGCAGTTGGGCTAGGGAGCCCCCACACCAATGTCAATGCGGCTATTGATGGTTGTCCACACAGTTAAAAAGCCAGTGGGGATCCTTGTTGATGTGTTAATGAAGGTCGATCGATTTATCTTTCCAACGGACTTCATGATCTTGGATTGCAAGCTTGATTTTGAGGTCCCCATTATTTATGGAGACCATTCCTCGCCACTGGGAGAGCTCTGGTAGATATTGAGGCTGGCCAGCTGAAGTTCAGGATGAATAAGGAGGAGGTCACCTTTAATGTTTGTCGGTTAATGAAGCAACCCATTGAGTTCAGGGTTGTATCAGCAATCGAAGATGATTTAGAGTCTCTTGACAAATTCAGAGTAGTTAGGGGACTTGCATCATGCTGCAACGTTACATTAGGCACTTTTTAGGAAGCAACCAATGAGATGCTTTGGTGAACTCTAACCAGACCACCTGCGTCGTGCTGCGATGTTAAATAAGGCGCTTCTTGTGAGGCAACTCAAGTATCTTAACTTATGTGTGTTTAGTGTGCAAGTGAAACAAAATTGGTGGCTGAAAATTTGCAGAGCAGACCTACACTACGAGCCTCAGTACAACTCGTAGTGTCGTCCGTGGTGAAAAGAGGAAACATGAGTTCATGTTACGGTTGGTCATTACGAATCCTATCAACATTGTACGAGTTGTAGTACCCACTGTAATGGTGAACCATGCTAAGTGTGGAAGTGCAGCAAGTAAAGACCTATGAGACATAGTATGACTCGTACCATCATGGTATGATTTGTACCATGTACTCGTAGGCCCCTAGGTAAGTTTCTGAAGTCTTCTGCTACGAGTCTAAGGGAAGATCCATAAGTCAAAACTATGACTCATGGTACAATTCATGATGGGCTAAATTACTGAAGTTGACTCGACTTGACCCGGATTTGTAAAAATCCGCCCTAAGCTATTTAAATCAAATTCATTTGAACCACCACTCCCATGCGAACATAACTGTCAACCCATGATTTTCACCCAAAATTCACACACCCATAACTTAATCTAAAAATGTTGAAGCTCGAATCTATGCAAGTGAATCTACATGATCCCGTCAAATTCTTACCCCAAAATGGAAGCAAGCTTAAAGTTGAGCAAGAACTTGAAAAAAAAAAAGTAACTGAACGTGTTAAATTTGAAAATCTTGCTATCTGAAAACCAAAAGAACATTGTGATTCCTTGATACTCATGAAAATGGGGAAGAGTAAGATGATCAGTATCTTGTTGAGCTAATGTATTGAACGGGTAGGAATTCAAAATGCTCAAACAATGAAACTGATTAAACTAAATGAGTTACGGGTGTAGCATGTTGGGGGTTAGCTAGATAGGTCAAATTGACAAAATTGCATACTTAGCATGAGGAATTCTGAGTACCCATCGAAGAACATGTTTACCTGAACAACTGAAAAAAAATAAGGTGACGACAGGCTTTACAAGCCGTCCTACGACTCGTAGTCTAGTACTATGACTCATGTTATTGATTGTTGGGACTGTCCCAAGACATTCAAAGTGAAAATTTCTTGTATAGGACCTAGCACGACTTGTGGTATCCTAGTATGAGTCGTACCTAGTGATCCTACCATGAATCTGCTAGGGCCACAGTTCAAAAGTAATAGTATGACTCTTTGTACAACTTGTAGAATCTAATCACGATCCATAACTTGAGTCGTACAAAATTACAAATGTTACATCCTGTAAGTTTCTATTGTTTAACCAATGTGTGCATACCTATGTTGAGAGTTTTGAGAGTACAACGCATGTGAGGAAGAGCCCAGAGAATGAATATACAAACTCGACATCGAGCGAGCAGGAGACCGGGGACAGATGCCTGGAGCATTGGGCACCGCGCCACGCCAGTCAACCAATGTATCACGCCTCCTCAACCACCGACTCCCACCTATATATATGTTATAAGTTTGAAGTTGGAAACATTAGGAAGTTTCCCAATTATCAGACCTCGGCCCTATGACTCTTCTCTCTATAATTTTATCCAGTTTTCGCTGATTTACGCCGTTAAACTCTGTCCAAACGCAAATTCATCTTAGATAACGAGTTCTAGGCCTACGAGGAATGTCCCTACGGAGTTATACTTGAAAATTCGCTCAAAATTCTAGAACACTGCTGAGTAAAAGTTGTACAAATCACATCAAATTGATTCCTAAGCGGCTACAAGTGATAGGTAAGCACTTCTACCTTCTAAACTCTCGAGAATTTCTGAGTTTTCAATCGAATTAAACGGAGTTGAATTATTGTTAATATTATTGAAAGATATCATTTTTTGCTGAGTTCTAGTATAGAAATAGCTGTATTCTCTCAGTGCAAAGGCTGAAATTGAGTGGAATTGCTAGCTACTAGTTGGGACTATTTGGATAAACGAGAATCAACATTCGAGGTATGTTAAGGCTATTCCTTCGGTAAGTTATTTCTATCTTAACATTGATACGACTAGCACTTATATAGTGACTTAAGTACTTGAATGTTGTAGTTAGCTATTACGAATAGACTTGATATTGTAGTGTAGCATCGCTGGTAGGGGCAGGTCATATTTCGTACGGCCCCTTGTTATAAATAGCGAGGAGCTTCTAATCATACAAACTGCTTACAAAGCTATGACGCTACTTATGCCTGCAGGGATGTAGATTGCTTACGGAGTCATGATGCTGCTATTACTCATACGAACTATAGAATTTCGTTCTAAGCAATTATATTTCTTATGAGCTACTGAATTGCTTACGAAGCTATTAAGTGTCTGAAGGGACTAAAGTAAAGCCTTCGGGGCCACTTTGGAGTCTTTGATGAACTCCTTCTAATAAAGATGATATTATTGACCCTCCTAAGGACCTGGTTTGTCTAAGAAACAGTTCCTGTAATTTATGGAGACTCAGGGGTACCGCTAGGGGTATATAGATTATTTGGTGCTTTCCAAGGCTTATGGGGGCCAAGGTAGGTTATTATATGTTTATTGCACCTTGCATACTTATGGGGGCCCAGATAAGTTCTTGTTCGTATGTATACTTGCTAGTTTAGTTTTAGATTGTGGGGCTATTCAAGTTGAACTCTTATCCTCTTTATTCGTTACTTTCAGTTCTTCTACTAGCTTTATTAAGCTTTCATTACTGCATTACATATTTGGTACATACTGTACTGACGCCCAACTATGGGGCACTACATACTTGCATGTAGGTGCGGATAGATGTGGTTCTGGACCTTCTTAGCTATCAGTCGGAGTTACTAGCTCAGTCAGCTCCTTTTCTCTGGGGTTGATAGTAGAAAAGGTTGTTCTTTTGTTATGCAGCTTTTGGGTAGGTCGGGGCCCTGTCACGATCATTATTCCACTCTTAGAGGCTTGTAGACTACAGGTTTTCAGCTGTTAGACATGTGGGACCTATGAATGTTATACTTTGCATATTGTCCATATGGAGCCTATTTTAGCTAGTTAGTTAGTAGCCTTGTTAGCTTTAGTGTGAATATGATCGCCTATTTTCATTCTGTTATAACTAGACAACATGATGGTCTTGTCGGTCCGCATAGGATCCCTTTATTATTACTTTATTGTGTTAGCTGGTTTCTTTACAAGTTTACTGCATGGCCTTGTCGGCCCGAAGTTGTATTTCAGCCGAGATATAGTAGTTTGTTTTCTTGATTTGAGTTGCTGGTAGGCACCAGAGGTGCATATGCCTAGCTAGGTTACCCCAGGTCTTAGTGTAGCATTAGGTGCCAGTCTTGCCTCCCAAGGTGGGGCATGAAAAACTTGGTATCAGAGCAACATCATATCCTAGGGATTCTACAAGTCGTGTCTGGTATAGTCTTGTCTATGGGTGTGTTGTGCACCACATTCTACAGGTAGGAGGCTGCGAGGCATGATAGCGTGGTTACCTCCTTTCTTGTCCAATCGTGCTATAGATCCATGTTTTATAGGGTTGAGTCCTTAAGCTTATGTTATTCTGCTTATCTATAGAGAAATGTCGGACGCACGACAGACCATGACTGGTTGGGAGTTGGACACTGCGGCAGGAGAAGGCACAAGCAGGGTGCCACCGTTAGAGCTGGCCCGATCGGAGGATGATAGGGATACATCACCACAATCTCCCCAGCACCCACCGCCACACCAGGAGCCCTCTTGTGTAGCAAATATACCGATATCACCCCAGTCATCCCCGTAGCATTGAATTAGGAGATTAGGAGTGTAGTTTACATGTTGGCTTAGATGTTGTCCACTCAGCATCATCAACAACACCATTTGCTATTGATGCCACTGAGAGGCGTGGAAGTTCGCGGGTCCGAGAGTTTGCTGCGTTGATTCTGCCGAATTTTTTCAGGGACAGGCCGCAGATAGGATCCTCAGGAATTCTTGGACCAGTTGCAACGTATATTTAGAGTGATGCATGCCTAATCCATAGAGTCAGTTGAGTTGGTAGTGTTTCTTCTGCGAGATATAGTAGTTATATGGTACGAGAGTTGGGAGAGGTTTAGGGGTTGAAATGTACCCCCACCTAGTTGGCCCAGTTTTTCGGAAGCCTTCTTAGATCATTACTTCCCCCGGGAGATCAAACAGGCTCGGGTGGATCAGTTTTTCCATTAGGAGTAGGGCAGAATAAGCATTGGGAGTACTCATTGAGGTTTGACTCTTTGGCAAGGTATACACCAACTTTTGTTCATACTATGCCAGCTAGGTTACACCGGTTCATCATGGGGCTTGCTATGGAGTATGTGGAGGCTTGTATTATCGCCACATTACGTGAGGACATGGATATCGCGCGCATTTAGGCTTTTGCTCTAAACATAGAAGGAATCAGGCAATGCCAGTGTAATACCCTAGGAACCTAAGGATCAGAACCGGGATTCAAAATGGGGAAAAATGTAAAATTGATGTTGTAGGCACAAAATGAGTCGTTGGATGACTCGTGAGGATAGTCCACGTGTTGTCAGGTGACTAATGGGGAGGTCAGGAAAGAATTGGGAAGTTGGAGGAAAAGGGTCCCTATGGGCATGGGAACAACTCATGGTCAGACACCACGAGTCACTAGGTCAGCTGTGGGGTAAGGGAGAAGGAAAATTAGAAGAAGGCAAGACAGTGTACTTAACGGTAGCTGACCATGACTTGTTGGGTGTGGTAATGAGTCGTGGTGCCGGTTGTGGGGTTATATGAGTGTGAAGTGATCAAGTTGAGGCAGTGCACCTGACGACTGGTGACCAAGAGTCGTGGTCACCCCTAACGAGTCATTATGTTAGTCGTTACGAGCCTAGGAGATCAAGCAGGAAGAGAATGATGACGAATGGATGAAGAGGAAGAGATTTGATGATAAAAGACATGTTTCTAAAGCTACCCATGATTATGATATTGTTTTCAAAATGAATTGACTAGATCAAAGAATGATAAAGTTTTGGCAAAGCCCTTATATCGAGTATGATGATGTAGTATCTCTAAAGTAAGTTTACCATATGGTTTTGGAGTAAATGCTTCCACTTATCTTTGAGCTTGTGGTATGTTTCGAAATAAATCATCTCATATGCATGAAATCATAATTGAGATGTATGTTATTATTGAGCTTCATTTTCATAAGATGTCGATTCTATGCATGATTTCATTATTGAGCTTTGTCAAATGACAATGTTGAGCTTCATTTCATACGATTTTGAGTTTATGCATGATTCCATTGTTGAGCTTCTTCAGTAGACGATGTTGAGCTTCGTTATATACGATGTAGAGCATTGCATGTTTTGGGAGAAGAGTCTAGCACCGAGCGGGCTAAGGGTCGATCACCCTATGCCCTACAACTATGCGCCAACGTAGGTTGATACTATTATATTATTGGGACCTCCCTTGTGAGCTAACCCCCGAACCTAATAGCCCATGAGCTTGATATCGATATCATGGTAGCGTCCTTATCCCTGGAAAAATTTTGGACTGCTCTGCCCACTTGAGTGTGATATTGGGGACCACGTAAGCTCTATCGTGGTATGTCGGTTAAGTGACGAGTCTCCCATTGTTTATATGATTCAGATTTTCATATCTATTACTCATGGTTATTATTTTAAACATGCATGTACTAAAAGAATGGTTTGACTCATTGTTCATCTTTTCTTATAAATGTCATATTTCAGCTTTGAGTCATATGAGTCAGTTATAATGTTGTGAAGCTATGCATTGTCATGTTATGAAAAGATTACAATTTCAGAATGACCGCATGAAATCCTTCATTTAGGATTTGAAAGCTTATGATATGTTATGAAATGCTTTAAGTGATTTACTTTATTTAAGCAGTATTACTTACCTTGCATACTCGGTACATTCCACATACTGACTGCATACTTTCTATGCGGTATCATTTCATGATACAGGACCCAACTCTTAGGCTCAGGCCCCCCTCGTAGTCAATTGTCAAATTTAGCACCTACTTGGTTAGTGAGTCCTCATCCTTCGAGGGTTAGACTTTCAGTTTCCTTATGTATTTTCAGCTTCAGAATTGTTGAGTTTGTTAGGGTCCTATCCCATCAACTCATCCAAATTAGATACTTTTCACACTTATGTATGTGTTAGCTTTAGATGCTTATTCTGATGTTATGTTGAGTAGGACTTCCACTGAGTTTATATCATTGATTCTTCAGTATATATATTGATTTAGATATCTTCTTATTCCTTAGGTCGACTTGGGGTCTCTTGTCCCATTTCAATGATCTGGGCCTCTGTTCAGGTCGTGACAGCCAGAATGAGGCTGAGAGGGTGATTCGGGAATAACACCGGAGATCGAGGCCCGCGGATTCATAGGTATAATTTATGGGGGACCTAGACCTTTATTTCCAGGTAGGCCACCTAGACCTTTGCCTCCACAGCAGCAGGGCGGTAGGTCAAATTGGCATGGATAGTCAGGTCCCAGCGAGAGTTCATGGGCATCAGGCGCGCAGCAGCAGAGAGGTTCTGATCAGAGCAGGCCCGTTTCCCCACGTTGTAGGACTTGCAGTCGACAACATTTCGGGAGATACAGATATGGCTCCACTATTTTTTATACTTGTGGAAAGGAGGGTTATATGATGAGGGACTGTCCAGCTATAGATCAGGGTGATCTAGACCACCTGAACAGGTCTTCAGCAGGGTCACATGCTCCAGAATCTTCAGTAGGGCGCTGGCCCTCAACTCTAGCTGGCAGAAGCCAAGTTAGATCAGGGGAATCTAGTTCTAGTGGTGGTTTGGATCGCACTTATGCCATACCAAGGTGATAGGAGTCAGAGTTCTCACCAGATGTTGTGACAGGTGTGCTACACCTTTGCTCTTACTCTGTTTATGCCTTGATAGACCCAGGTTCAAATTTGTCTTATGTTAATTTGCTAGTGGCACAAAATTTTTGTATAACACCATAATTACATCAGCGACCATTCTCAGTGTCTACACCCATCGGTGACTCTATTATTGCTAAGAAAATTTACTGGGGTTGTACGGTAGAGATTGTTGGTTGTCAGACCTTAGCTGATTTAGTGGAGGTAGAAATGATTGATTTTGATGTAATTATGGGTATGGATTGGCTAGCCCATGTTATGCCAATGTGGAGTGTTAGACCAAGACCGCTCGATTTCACTTTCTAGGGGAGGTAGTGCGAGAATGAGAAGGAAATGCAGCTACACCAAAAGGTAGGTTCATATCCTATCTTCGGGCAAGAAAGCTAATAATGAAGAGATATACTTACCATATTGTTAGGGTCCGGGATATGCAAGTGGAATCCCCGACTCTTCAGTCCATCCTTGTGGTTAGTGAATTTCTATTGTGTTTCTAGATGAGGTTCCTTATATTCCCCTAGAGCATGAGATCGATTTTTCTATAGACCTGCCACCAGGCACACAACGTATTTCCATCCCTCCGTACTGAATGGCTCCTATCGAGATGAGAGAATTGAAAGAATAGTTGAAAGATTTGATAGATAAGGGCTTTATCAGGACGAGTGCTTCGCCATAGGGTGCACCAGTCCTGTTTGTGAGGAATAAAGATGTCTCCCTATGAATGTGTATAGATTACTAGAAGTTGAATAAAGTTACTATTAAGAATTAATATCCTTTTCCAAGGATAGATGATTTGTTTGACCAGTTGTAGGGGATGAAATATTTCTCTAAAATTGGCTTAAGGTCCTGATATCATCAGGTGTGAGTTCGGAAAAAAGATATTCCAACACAGCTTTTAGGACCAGGTATGGTCATTTTGAATTCTTGGTCATGTCCTTCAGATTTACGAATGCCCCAGCAGTGTTTATGGATCTAATGAACAACATCTTCAGGCCATATTTAGATCTATTTGTGATAGTGTTTATTGATGACATTCTGGTATATTTCTACTCAGAAGCTGAGCACAGAGATCATCTGCGAATAGTACTCAAGATCCTCAGAGACGACCAGTTATATGCGAAATTCTCAAAGTGTGACTTCTGGTTGAATTCCATAGATTTCTTGGGCCATATTGTATCACATACAGGTGTCCAGGTTAACTCACAAATAATCGAGGCCGTGAAGACATGGCCTAGACCCACGACCCCAATTGAGGTTCATAATTTTCTAGGGTTAGCCAGGTATTACAGAGGGTTCGTGAAAGGATTCTCTACCTTATCATCATCATTGACAAGGTTGACTCAAAAGGAAGCTAAATTCCACTGGACAAAGGCTTGTGAGCAGAGTTTCCAGGAGCTAAAAAATAGATTGACATCTGCACTAGTATTGGCCTTACCGGAAGGTTCAAAGGGCAATGCCATATATTCTGATGCTTCAAGTGTTGGGTTAGGGTGTGTTCTAATGCAACATGGCAAGGTGATTGCCCATGCTTCAAGGTAGCTAAGGAAGCACGAAAAGAACTACCCCGCCCATGATTTAGAGCTAGCTGGAGTGGTGCATGCTTTGATAGTATGGAGGAATTACCTGTATGGCGTGCACGTGGACATCTTTACTGATCGTAAGAGCCTTCAATATATCTTCACGCCAAAAGAGTTGAATATGCAGCAACTTCATTGGGAAGAATTGCTGAAAGATTACGACGTAAACATGTTATATCACCCAGGGAAAGCTAATATCGTAGCCGATACTCTTAGTCGAAGATCCATGGGCAGCCTAGCATATTTGCAGCTAGAACAATGAGCAATAGCTCGAGAACTATACAAGTTAGCCGATGTAGCAGTCCGGGTAATAGATTTAGAGGATAATGGGATTGTAATTCAGAATATGGCAGTCTCATCTCTAGTTGTAGAAGTAAAGGAGCGACAGTACGAGTACCCTAGTCTAGCACAACTCAGAGACAAGGTTCAGTAGAGTGAATTATCGGCCTTTGAGTTAATAGAGGGTAGGGTCTTGAGATTCAGGGGTAGACTCTGTGTTTCGGATATACCAGGGCTCCTCCAGTAGTTCATGGAAGAGGTACACTATTCCAATTACTCTCTTCATCCAGGTTTGACAAAGATGTACCACGATATAAAGGAGACACACTAGTGTCCTGGAATGAAGAAAGGTGTAGCTGCGTTTGTAGCATAGGGTCCAAATTGCCAGCAGGCAAAAGCTGAGCATCAGTAACCTGGCGGACTGACTCAGGAGATAGTTTCACCTATGTAGAAATGGGAAGCAATTAATATGGACTTTGTGATAGGGTTACCTCACGCTAGGTGTAAATTTGACTCCTTTTGGTCATTGTTGATAGATTGACGAAATCAGCCCATTTCTTGTCAGTCAGGACTACATTTTCAGTTGAAGATTATGCTGAGGTGTAAACTAATGAAATAGTCCGACTGCATGGTGTCCCAACATCTATTGTCTCTAACAGAGGGGCACATTTTATAGCTAGATTTTTTAAGTCATTTCAGAAAGTCTTGGGGACACAAGTTAACATAAGTATACTTTTCCATGCCCAGATAGACGATCAAGCAGAACGCATAATTCAAACACTTAGGGACATGCTATGGGCAGGTGTGCTAGACTTTTGAGGGAGTTGGGACGAGCATCTATCCCTTATCCAATTTGCATACAATAACATTTATCATTTTGTTGTTCAGATGGCGCCTTATAAGGCTTTGTACGAGTGGGAATGTAGGTCCTCCATAGGATGGTTTGAAGTAGGGGAGGCAAGGTTGATCATACTTTATATGATCCATCAGTCAGAAGAAAAGTTAAAATTTATTAGAGAGCAATTGTTGATAGCCTAGAGTCGTCAGAAGTCCTACTCCGATGTCCAGCGTAGAGACTTGGCATTTGATGTTGATGATTGGGTATTTCTTAAAGTTTTGCCTGTGAAGGGCGTGATGAGATTTGGCAAGAAGGGGAAGCTTGGCCATAGGTTTATTGGCCCGTATCGAATCCTTCAAAGAATAGGCCGAGTAGTATATGAGTTCGAACGGCCTGCAGGTCTAGAATCCATTTATCTAGTTTTCCACGTGTCGATGCTACGGAAGTGCATAAGAGACCCGTCCTGAGTCGTTCCAGTTGAGGAAGTTCACGTGTCTAAAGAATTTTCCTATGAAGAAACATCAGTTGCTATACTAGATCAAAAGGTTCGTAGGTTGAGGACTCAAGATATAGCCTCCATTAAAGTCTTATGGAGGAATGGAAATGTAGAAGAGATGACCTGGGAAGCTGAAGACGACATGAGATCTAGATATCCTCACTTATTTCAGACTTGAGTCAGATTATGCACTTGAGCTTCGATGGTTGTTTAATAGGTGTCATGTGCTTATATTATCAGTACTATTTGGTTATCCGCTTGTATGATAGGGAGTTATGTTGTATCATTGCTTGTAGCATCCTGTGAGGCGCCTATGTTGGACTTTTCTACGTTTCAGGTTTTTGGATAGTCCATATTACAGATGAAACAGTCAAAAATTTTCTAGCAATAGTTAAAGAAGTTAATCCCCTTGAGTTTTAGGTTACATTCAAGGACGAATGTTCCTAAGGGGGTGAAGATGTCACACCCCTTAAGATTCTATTGTTTAGCTGATGCGTGCGTACGTATGTTGATAGTTTTGAGAGTACGAAGTATGGGAGGAAGGGCCCAGAGAATGAATATACGAACACGGCATCGAACGACCAGGAGCCGGGGCCGGAGCCCAGGTGCTTGGGCGCCGTGCTGCGCTAGCCAGCCCGACGCGTCGCGCATCCTGCTTGGCGCGATGGGCGCCACGCTGCATCTCCCCAGCCATTGATTCCCACCTATATATGTGTTGTATGTTTGAAGTTGGAAACATTGGGAAATTTCTCACTTATCAGACTTCAGCCCTACAACTCTTCTCTATATTATTTTATCCGTTTTTGCCAATTTAAGCCATTAAAATCCATCCAAATGCCAATTCATCTTCAATAACAAGTTCAAGGCCTATGAGGAACATCCCTACAGAGTTATTTCTTGAACATTTGCTCTAAATGCTAGAACACTGTTGAATAAAAGTTGTAAAAATCACTTAAAATCGAGTCCTAAGTGGCTACAGGTGATAGGGAAGCACTTCTACCTTCCAAACTCTCGGGAATTTCTGAGTTTTCGGTCGAATTAAACGGAGTTGAATTATAGTTAATATTATTAAAAGATATCACTATTTGCTGAGTTCTAGTATTGGAATAGCCATATTCTCTCAGCGCAAAGACTACAATTGAGTGGAATTGCTAGCTACTAGTTGGGACTATTTGGATAAATGAGAATCGGCATTCCAGGTATGTTAAGGTTATTCCTTCGATAAGTTATTTCTGTCGTAACATTGATACGACTAGCCCTTTTGAAGTGACTTATGAACTTGAATGTTGTATGAACTTCTATAATGGGGCCATGTTGGAGTCTTTTATGAACTCTTTCTAATAAAGATGATACTATCAACCCTCCTGAGGACCTGGTTTTTCTGAGACACAGTTGTAGTCATTTAAGGAGATTCAGGAGTACCGCTAGGGGTAGATAGATTTTTTGCCATTTTTGATGGCTTATGGGGGCCCAAGTAGCTTATTCTATGTTGATTGCAGCTTGCAGGCTTATGGGGGCCCGAATAGGTTCTTGTTTGTATATATACTAGCTAGTTATGTTTCAGATTGTGGGACTATTCAGGTTGAACTCTCATCCTCCTTATTGGTTAATTTCGTTTCTTCTATTAGCTTTATTTAGCTTTCATTACTGCCTTACATATTCGGTACATATTATATTGATACCCAACTATGGGGCGCTGTTTACTTGCCTCCAGGTGTGGATAGATGTGGTTTGGGACCTTATTAGTTGTCAGCCAGAGTTAGTAGTTTAGTTAGCTCCTTTTCTCCGGGGTTGATAGTTAGAAAGATTTGCTCTTTTGTTGTGCAGCTTTTGGGTAGGTCAGGGCTGTATCCCGACCATTATTCCACACTTAGAGGCTTGCAAAATACAGGTTTTCAGTTGTTTGTTGTTGTTGGCCGTGTGAGGCCTATGATTATTATACTTTGCATGTTGGCCATGTGGGGCCTATGATTGTTATACTTTGCGTGTTGGTCGTGTGGGGCCTATTTTAGCTAGTTAGTTAGCAGCCTTGTCGGCATTAGTGTGAATATGATCGCCTATTTTCATTCTGTTATAACTAGACAGAATGATGGTCTTGTCGGCCCACATAGGATCCCTTTATTGTTAGTTCGTTGGATTAGCTGGTTTCTTTTACAGGTTTACTACGTGGGCTTGTTGGCCCAAGGCTGCATTTACAATCGAGATATAGCAGTTTTTTTTTATTCAATTTGCTAGAAGGCACCAGAGGTGCATATACCCATCCAGGTCAGCCCAAGTCTCAGTGTGGCATTAGGTGCCAGTCATGCCTCCTAAGGTGGGACATGAAAACATAACATCAGAATTTTAGGGAAATCCTCTTACGACTCCTAGTACGAACCATACCAACTCGATATGAGTCATACCATAGAATCATACCAGAAGCACTAAATGTTATGAGTCTTAGTATGAATCGTACCAGAAGCACTAAATGTTACAAGTTTTAGTACGAATCATACCACCTAGGTACAATTCGTACGGTAGACTCATGGAAAATTTCATAGGATATGTTTCTTGCTTTCTTTTTCTCAGATCATACATACTATCCTTTTTCTCTACAGGTACAATGACGTTCAAAAGGATATCAAAGAAGAAGCCCCAAGACAAGTGGGCGAGAGCTGAAATAGCTGCTCGGAGGGCATTGAGAGATAAGCCCTTTGACTTTGATCAAGCAGGAAACACCCCTAGTGGTTCATAAGGGAGGAATACTAAGTATAAAAAACTAACACTGACGAGGCACAAACCACTAAGTCATAGGCAAAGGCTTAGGACGAAGCAACATCTGCTATTCCAATAAGCACTCCCCAGTCTGAAGAGGGAGTGAATGATCAGACCAAGAATCCAGGAGTGGCTCTAATAAATAAGAAGTGTCTGAGGAGGCCCAGTACCGAGATTGAAATGATGAGGCCGAGTCTAAAGAAGAAGCTACTAAGGAGGAAGGTGATCAAACTCTACCACAAGAGAATTGTATTATTAGGTGAAGAGTGTCCGGTGCTCAAGAGTGCTCAAGAGTTTATAAGCAAGGTCTCTGTTTCACCACAAAGAATCATCCAAGGCAGAGTACACAGGAAGAACTGTGGATCCTCACCAGTGCTTTGAATGAGGTTGATGAAATGAAGTGGATTTTAGCTTCTATAGATTCAAATAGATGGCTAGAACTCCTGAGAAATATAGTATCATGATGGTCCGGGAGTTCTATGCCAATTATTTGGACAAAATGGAATAGAAGGCAAAAGGTGGGCTAAAATTGAAAGAACAACCCGAGCTTGAGAGTGTGATGGTTTGGGTGACAAGTAGCTGACATCTTTGAGTGAACCATTGCACGAATATATAGGCCTCAGTTCAGAGCTCTGGAGACCATATCTAAGTTCGAGTACTGAGTAGAAGGTCTAGAAAAGGTAAAGTAGTTGGGTTTTGAGGAGAGGAAGATCCAAGTGAAATGGCTAGCTGGGGTTCTAGCCGAGGACAAGGAGGAAGTTGATTGGGTGGCCAGTGGAAAGCAAGTCACCAAAGCCTCGCTGAACTTCATAGCAAAGGCTTGTTGGACACTAGTCCACCACAGGTTGGCGCCGACGGTTAATGACAACACCCTCAGTGCAGATAGAGCAACTTTGGTGGCATGCATCAAGTGTAGATATTGCATAAACATTCTGAGGATCATAGTAGAGGAGATCTGAGACCGGGCTATGGGACTGAGCACTACCATCCCATTCCCGAGTCTCTTGTATAGGTTATGCATGGAGGTAGGCCTCAAGGCAAAATGGAAGGTAGATCACTTCATCAGAGACCATAAGGCTGCAAATATAGGCCTTATACGGGATGACATGAACTCGATTAGCCAAGTTAGACTTCCTACTGCAGTCTCACTACCATGGGCATCTAGGGGCAAGCATGTTGATTCCTCTACTTCAGTGGAGCAGGGAGAGATGCCGACTACAGGGGACGACCACACAGACACAACTTCTAGTAGTTCCTCTGCACCACCATTGAGCATACCACGCAAGAACCCAGCTTGTTACATGTTGGTCACGCAGGAGTTCCTCTAGAAAATAGCGAAGAGGCTGATAGTAACTGAGAAGAAGGTCAACTCAATGATGGAAAACATATATCCCTGGGTGAAGGCCGAGATTATTGAGGCTGTGAGGTTGTTACAGGCCGGTTGGATAGTTTTAAGCGTCGCCTCAATGAGCATCTAGCTGAGCAGACAGATACGGGCAGTCTTAGAGAGGAGTTGGGGGCTTTGCAAAGTCAGGCATCCAAGTTGTCCTCTAGACAGCCGGCAAGATTATCAACCCCCACTACCCCCGAGTTAGACGCTGAGCTCAATGAGGAGCTAGATTTGGTGGCACACTGGGCTCTGATAGTGGTTGATGGAGGAAAAGGGAAGAAGAGGGTCTCGGAGGAGGTTGAAGATAAGTCCTCAAGGAAGAAGAGAAAAAGAAAGGAGAAAAAGGAGTACAAGCGGGTGAGAGGGAACAATATGCAAACTCATGACAAGCATATGTCAGTGTTGCATGAGCGAGCCAGAGGAGGGGGAGCTCCACCATTGCCTTTGGAGAGCATGCGGGTGGCAAGGACCCTTCGAGTGAGCCACATTCATCTCGAGATGCTACTAAAGTCGCTAAGGCAACTTCTACCACTGAGGAGATAACCATTCCCCCAATTGATGTTCCATTGAGTACGCCAGCCACCACTAGTGCCATGGTTGGAGCGGAGGGAAGTGTGCTTGCACACCCACCTCCAAAAGATGACAAGGGCTCTTAGAGTGCCATAGGTATGTCCCTTTCCTTGTTTTTACATTTTATGATTCAGGGGCGAAGCATGGTTTTGAAAAAATGGGGGTGTACTTGTATTTTTTTGGGTTTTGACTTTCGTCCGAAGGTTTCTTTTCCCTTGGATATGCTAACTAGTAGAACCAGCATGTTTAGGATTTTTTTTGTGTTTTGTTTAGCTAGAAGTAATTAGGAGTACTTTACAACCAATAAACGCACACGTGTTTTGAAATGTTGAAAAAAAGTGACCCTGTCTGACAATTTTTGGTTGTCTAGCTGTGTATGTTGACTGCAATGCATGATTTCTGTGGATCATTGTATGGCATTTAGTCTATTACCATGAATAGTTATAGATGAGCTATGCATGAATTATATAGGTAGAATTAATGCAAATCTATACCATGAGTGACTGAGGATTTATACTCAGTTCAATATTGTGTTGAGGATCTAGAACTTGACAGGTTGGTTTTTGATAACGTTCAAATTCACTCCTCTTGACAAGAGAGTGTAAACGGTGGTTGACAAAGTAAATATACCCGAAGGGTGTTGGTGTTGAATCCCACAGGGAATGTGAGTCAATCACACAACAGTTGTATATTAAATTGAAGTAATTCGCAGCAATGTTTCTAAAGAAATGAAGTAAAAATTGGGGGAAATGAAATTTTTTAATTAAGAGAAGAATCTATCATGAAAACAGAAGTAAACCATAGAAAACACCAAAGGATAAATGACTAGGTGTGTAATATTGATAGGTGTGTCAATGATTTGGGATTGCTAAAAGCTCCTAGAATTACTGAAAGTATAATTAGTTGTAGTCAAGGTAGCATCCTAAGTTTCTCAACTAATTAGATGCATTAACCTTGGGGGGTTTTTCAAATCCCAAAGTTCTTTTCACAATAACCACATTAACATGGATGAACATTTACTATTTCTAGCTTAGATTCTCAATGGGTATATGATGATGGATTTTGGCTATATCTAGCCCAACACACATGATCAACACCCAATTACCAATTAGTATTCCTCACCCATACTTCAAATTCCTTTTTCAATAAAAATTGAAGTAAATTCAACCCATATTTGCAACTACGAGTATTAAGATTAAAACTCAGAGAAAATACTAGAATTATACTAATAGAGTAAATCTAAGATAAAATACATAATATCCAATTCAAATCAACCACAATCATTCACACACCTTTAGAAATAAATTTAGCTACTCATGGAAGTAGAAAAAGACATTGCATTCAATAAAAATTCAATATCCATTCATAGCTTGAGTAAGAAAATTTCAGCAAGTGTTTGAGATCCAATGGAGTTTCTACCTTGTAGAAGAAGAAAAAGATTATTTCTCTCTCTACCTTTCTCTACAATGCTAATAGAATAATGAAAATTTGACATTGAATAATGGAATGTTCAATTCCTTTTTGAGATGTACGAAAATAAGATACAAATATGCTCTTCTTTTTCTATTCTTGACGTCCTTACCCCTTTCTGGCAATTGTCACTTGCGATTCACCGGCAGTTTACCGGTGCTTGTCCACGGGCCGCTGGTCAGTCACAGCTAAAGGACAGTGAGATCGTGAGTGCTTCCGCATTGGCACCGGCATTTTGCTGGTGCTGATCTGCGGACCACCGATTGGTCACAATTGATGGCCAGTAAGTTCTTGATCATTTCGACGTTGGCATCGGCGGTTCTCCATTGATGATCCATGGTCCACCGATCTCTATCCTTCTTTTGCATAGCAGACAACCACGATCAACCAACATTTCTCTAGTGTCCTCTGGTTGAGCTCCATTTCTCAACTCTACTTTCCATGTTTTTTGCTCAATTTAATGCTTTTCCTATTCAAGTTAGCTACTTGCAAAAATCAATGAGAAAGAGCATAAAATCCACCTAAATGATGTGGAAACTAAGCAAAAACTCATATTTAAGAGCCTAGTGAGCTAGTAAATTACCAACTCATCAAACCCCCAAACTTGAACCATTTCTTGTCCTCGAGTAATGCAATTCTTGTCATTCAAGCAAGTGAAACAACATGTCATCTATGAATCTATACACTAAGGACCAATGAGCCTAAGACAACCTAAACATGCTCACCAACTTAAGGAAAAAGAGAAATGATTCCCCCCAAAATGTGAGAGAGTTTCAGGAGGTAATTTGTCACGACCCGAACATAGCCCGAATCGAGACACGGGACAAAGAACCCCAAGAGGCTCCTAGTCGACCCATGGCATGAACATAACATCTAACATATTCGAACAAAATGGAAGATCAACATGAATAACATATCGGAATTCTAAACATAACATAACATCTGAATACATACATAAGTCTTAAACTGAATACATCTATATTTGAAAAGCCTCTAATACTGACGAGTTGATGGGACAAGACCCCAACTAACTCACTATAGTCTGAAAACTGAAAATACTAAATATATCTGAATAGAAAGACCCTCAAAAGATGAGGACTCACCAACTCTGGTTGGGAAGTACTAATGCTAAAAATCTGGCTATCGGCAGGACTGAGTCTGGATATCGGAGCCTGTATCATAAAAAGATACAATATATAGTATGAAGTCAATATGTTGAATGTACAGAGTATGCAAGGTAAGTAAAACCGCTAAGTAATTAAAACCATAAATCATGCATAAAACAAAACATAATCAAGATAAGATTCTGAGAGTAGGGCTTGCAAGCTATATTCTAAAATGATGACCTGAACACAACTGAACATCATAACTGAATCGAATGAACCAAAGCTGAAAACTGATAATCATAAGTAAAATTGAACATTAGGTCAAACCTGCTAAAAACATACTATCATCACGGATGTACTTGCATAATTGAAATCATGAGGAATAATGGGAGACTCATCATATAACTGACATTATCATGATAGAGCTTACGTGGTCCCAGCTATCATAATAAAGTGGGCAGCGCCGTCTAAAACTTTGTCAGGGCTAAGGATGCTACCATGATATTGATATCAAGATCAAGGCCCTTTGGGGGCAGGGGGATGCTCCAAGAGAGGTCCCAAAGTATATAAGTAAACCTACATTCGCACGTAGATTTGAGGCACAGGGTTGACTGAACCTTAGCCTACTCGTTGTTAGACACTACTCCCAAAAACATGCATATGTTCTCCATCATTTTTCAGCGAAGCTGAACCATCGTCTAATGATGAAGCTGACTCATAACATGCATACATAAATCTAGAATCATAACTTGTGGAGCCTTGGCTCAAACCATACAACAAGCTGAAAAATACTGGGAGTCTAGACTCCAAAACCATGTGGTGAGCTAATACACGATGTATACATAAATTCATGAAATATACTTGATCGTATGGGCTTGCCCAATACTTACACATGCTAGAAATCAACTTGATTCACTTTTAAAACATGAAAATAAACATGGGTATTTCCAAATCATACTTTCCTCATAAACATCTCATCATACCTGAACACATATCCCATGGATCTCAACTTTCATCAACTTTCATGGATGGGCATCATACTTTAGAAAACATGAAAACAAAATTTATAATTTAAAACATTGTAAAATTTTCCTATTTATCATAATTGATCATTTAAAACATGCTTAGATAACACCCACAATTGATACTTAGGAAATCCACACATTCGGTAAAAACCCCATAGAATCATCAATTAGAAATTCATGAATTGAGAGAGAATTGGGCATGGGTGTGGACTATTGCACCCATTCATAGCCTTACATACCTGAAGAGATCTGATTTTACCACTTCCTTGATTGCCCAAAGAGAATTTAGGAAGAACTTTGAAGAAACTAGACTTGATCACCTCTCAATCCTCTAAGCTTGCATGCGTGAATTAGGATTGGCTTAGCATTACTTAACCCTTCATAAAAGATACTATTTCGAGCTTAAAATGATGTATTTTAGGACCCTAGGGCTTAGGAATAAAAAAAATATCCTTAATGAAATTTCTGGAAAAACTACACTGCCAGTGGCAATAGTCGTCACAACGGACTGTTACTCGCTCCCATAGTTCGTTACAACCCCTCGTTGTCCTATCCCTGATTCAGGTCTCAGGTCCCTTACCATGACCGGACAGGACGATTCGTTACAAGATCCAACAACTCATCGCTGTCGGTCGTCGTCACCACTGCCTTATCCTGGGATTCCTCTTAACGGACGTTGACAACGGTCCGTTGCTTCCAACAACAATTCGTACCACGGCTCGTTACTTCCTTCCTGACCAAGACTGACCTCACAACAACACCATTCAACGACTTATTACAACATCCAACAGGTCATTCTGAAGCCCATTACTTCCTAGCCCGATTCGACAGCTTCTCACCACCGGCACCTTCCACGGGTCGTCGGTCCCACCAACGATCCGTACAATGAGTCGTCTTGAGAGTATTTTCAGATTTTTCTTCTACTTTTCATTTCAACTCCCAAGTCTAGTCTTAGGAACTTCTAGGATATTACAATATCTCCCCCTTGGGAACATTCATCCTCGAATATGGGAAAACATACTGAAAGACAGAGAAATGCAATCATCGTACTCAAACACTGAACATACATTCTAAAAACTGACGGAGTGACCTACTCCAAATTGAACTACATAACTGAACTGAATTCCTGTATCACATATACATCCATTTAAATGAAAGAAACTGGGTACATGAGCTTAACATGAAAATAGAGTACTAAGGAGGAAACTGATACCTCAAACTGAAACTAAGCAGGAAGGGATTAGATGCGGGTATTTAGCCATAATATCTACTTTATCTTCCCAAGTGGCTCCCTCAACATGTTGATTCCTCCATAAAACTTTGAATGAGGCTATTTATTTGTTTCTTAGCCTAAGGACTTGACGGTCCAATATTTTCACTAGAACCTCCTCATAACTAAGGCTATCTTCCACACCGACACTGTCCACTGGAATAAGCTGGATCCCCCAAGAACTTCTTTGAGAGAAATACATGGAAGACTGGATAGACTAAAACTAATTCTGAGGGCAACTCCAATTCATATGCTTCCATGCCAACCCTTTTCACAATTCGATATGGGCTAATAGAACGTGGACTGAGTTTCCCTTTCTTTCCCAACCTCATCACTCCCTTCATGGAAGATACCTTAAGAAACACCCAATCATCGACTTCAAACTAAAGTTCTCTCCTCCTCACATCCGCATAGGACTTTTGGTGACTCTGAGATGTTTTAAACTTGTTCCTTATGAGTTGAACTTTCTCCATGGCCTCATAGAGTGAATCTGGACCTATCACCGCAGCTTCACCGACTTCAAACCAACCAATGGGCGATCTACATCTCCGCCCAAAGAGAGCCTCAACCGGAACCATCCGAATGCTGGAATGGTAATTGTTGTTATACGCAAATTCAATGAGAGACAAATGATAATTCCAACTACCCCTGAAAACATCACATACTCACTCAACATATCCTCAAGGGTCTGAATAGTCTGCTCCGCCTGATCATCTGTTTTTAGGTGAAATGTTGTGCTAAGCTTGAATTGAGTACCAAGTCCCTTTTGCAACAACTTCCAATCTGGGAGGTGGACTGAGTAACTATATACGATATGATGGAAAATGGCACTCCTTGCAACTAAACTAACTCCTGAATGTATAATTTATCATAATCCTCTACTGAATCGGTAGTTTTGACTGGTAGGAAATGAGCTACCTTAGTCTACCTATCCACAACCACCCAAATGGATTCATACTATCGATAAGTGTGACAAAATCTTTTGATGAAGACCATATTGATCGTCTCCCACTTCTAAGTAGGAATGCTAATGTCTTGAAGTACCCCTCCTGGTCTCTAGTGTTCAACCTTCACCTGCTAACAATTCGAACATTTAGCGACAAACTCTGCGATGTCCTTCTTTATGTCATTCCACCAATAGACTTCCTGTAGGTCATGGTACATCTTGGTGGCACCTGGATGTATAGAGTATATGGAACCATGAGCTTCATGCAACATCCTCTCCCTCAAGTCACCAATATCCCGTAAACATAAATTACCCTGACATCGGAGCACACTATCTCCCCCTTTGGAGAAGACCTTGACCTTTTGATTCTGAACGACTTCCTTCAACTTCACTAAAATAGAATCCTCGTCTTGCCTAGCCTTAACATCAGTCACCAAGGATGATTCTGACCCATTCTTAACAATAACACCACCATGGCTCCAGTCAATAAAGCAAATTCCCAACCGTGCAAGTTGATGCACATCCTTCACCAGCTCCTTCCTCCTCTCATCTACATGGGACACACTCTCCATAGAAAGCCTACTAAGAGAATCTATTGCCACATTAGCCTTTCCCGGATCGTAAAGGACGCTTATATCATAATCCTTGATTAGCTCCAACCAACTTCTTTGACGTAGATTTAGATCCTTCTGTGTAAACACATATTGTAGGCTTTTGTGGTCCGTAAACATGTCTACATGGACCCCTAACAAATAGTGTCTCCAAATCTTCAAGGCGAATACTACCCTGCCAATTCAAGATCATGAGTCGGATAATTCTTTTCATGAACCTTCAGCTACCTGGAAACATATGTTATAACCTAACCATTACTTGAGCAGCCTTGGCTCAAACCATACCAAAAGCTGAAAAATAGCTGGAGTCTAGACTCCAAAACCATGTGGCAAGCTAATACATGAAGTATAGGTAAATTCATGAAACATACTTGATCGCATGGGCTTTCCCAATACTTACACCAGCTTGAAATCAACTTGATTCACTTTGAAAACATGAACATAGACATGGGTATTTCGAAATCACAATTTCTTCATAAACATCTCATCATACTTGAACACATATCTCATGGATCTCAACTTTGATGAACTTTCATGGATGGGCATCATACTTTAAAAAACTTGAAAACAAAATTTATAATTTAAAACATTGTAAAATCTGCCCATTTATCATAATTCAACATTTAAAACATGGTTAGATCATACCCATGATTGATACTTAGGAAATCCACACATTGGGTAAAAACCCCATAGAATCATCAATTAGAAATTCATGAATTGAGAGAGAATTGGGCATAGGTGTGGTCTATTGCACCCAGCCATAGCCTTACATACCTGAATAGATCTGATTTTACTACTTCCTTGATTTCCCAAAGAGAATTGATTAAGAACTTTGAAGAAACTACACTTGATCACTTCTCAAACCTCTAAGCTTGTATGCATGAATTAGGATTGTCTTAGAATGACTTAACCCTTCTTAAAATATACTATTTCGACCTTAAAACGATGTAGTTTAGGACCTTAGGGTTTAGGAATAATGAAAATACCCTTAATGAAATTTCTGGAAAAATTGCACTACTAGTGGCAATGGTCGTCACAACAGACCGTTATTGTCTCCCACGGTCCGTTACATCCCCTCGTTGTCTCATCCTTCATTCAGGTCTCATGTCCCCTACCACGACCGGACGAGACGAGTCTTTACAAGCTCCAACAACTCATCGCTACCAATCATCGTCACCACTGACCTATCCTAGGATTCCTCTCAACGGACGCTGACAACAGCCCATTGCTTCCAATAACAGTTCGTACCACGACTCGTTACTTCCTCCCTGATCAAGACCAATCTCACAACGACTCCCATTCAATGACTTATTACAACATCCAATAGGTTGTTTTGAAGCCCGTTACTTCCCAGCCCGATTCTACAGCTTCTCACCATGGGAACCTTCCACGGGTCGTTGGTCCCACCAACAATCCGTAAAACCCGTCCTGAGAATATTTTTAGATTTTTCTGCTACTTTTCATTTCAACTCCCGAGTCTAGTCTTAGAAGCTTTCAGGGTATTACACTATCTTCCCCTTGGGAACATTCATCCTCGAACATGGGAAAACATACTGAAAAACAGAGAAATGCAATCATCGTACTCAAACACTAAACATACATGCTTAAAATGGACGGAGTGACTGACTCAAAATTGAACTACATGCCTGAACTGAATTCCTGAAACACACATACATCCATTTACATGAAAGAAACTGGGGTACATGAGCTTAACATGAAACTGAATAGAGTCTAAGGAGGAAACTCATACCTCAAGATGAAACTGAGCCGAAGGGAATAAATGCGGGTATTTAGCCATCATATCTGCTTCGGCTTCCCATGTAGCTCCCTCAACATGATGATTCCTCCATAAAACTTTGAATGAGGCTACTTCTTTGTTACTTAGCTTGCAAACCTGATGATCTAGTATTTTCACTAGAACCTCCTCATAATTAAGGCTATCCTTCACACCGACACTGTCCACCGGAATAACCTGAGTTGGATCCCCCAATCACTTCTTTAAGAGTGATACATGGAATACTAGATGGACTGAAGAAAATTTTGAGGGCAACTCCAATTCATATGATACCATGCCAACCCTTTTCACAATTCGGTATGGGCCAACATAACGGGGACTGAGTTTCCCTTTCTTTCCGAACCTCATCACTCCCTTCAAGGGAGATACCTTCAGAAATACCCAATCATTGACTTCAAACTCAAGTTCTCTCCTCCTCACATCCGCATTGGACTTTTGGAAACTCTGAGCTGTTTTCAACCTGTTCCTTATGAGCTGAACTTTCTCCATGGCCTCATAGACAGAATCTGGACCTACTACCGCAGCTTCACCAACATCAAACTAACCAATAGATGATCTACATCTCCACCCATAGAGAGCCTCAAACAGAGCCATCTGAATGCTAGAATGTAGCTGTTGTTATACACAAATTCAATGAGAGGCAAATGATCATCCCAACTAGCCTTTAAATCAATCACATGCGCTCTCAACATATCCTCAAGGGTCTGAATAGTCTGCTCCGCCTGACCATCTGTTTGCGACTGAAATATTGTGCTAAGCTTGACCTGAGTACCAAGTCCTTTTTGAAAACGACTTCCAAATCTGGGAGGTGAACTGAGTACCTCTATCCAATATGATGGACAATGGCAATCCATGAAATCGAACTAACTCCCAAATGCATAATTTAGCATTATGCTCCGCTGAATTGATAGTTTTGATCAGTAGGAAATGAGCTTCCTTAGTCAACCCATCCACAACCACCCAAATGGAGTCATATTGTCAACAAGTGTGAGGCAATCTTGTGATGAAGTCCATATTGATCTCCTTCCATTTCTAAGTAGAAATACTAATGCCTTGAAGTACCCCTCCTGGTCTCTAGTGCTCAACCTTCACCTGCTGACAATTTGTACAGTTAGCCACAAACTCTGCTATGTCCTTCTTCAGGCCATTCCACCAATAGACTTCCCATAGGTCACGGTACATCTTGGTGGCACTTGGATGTATAGAGTATCTATAACCATGAGATTCATGCAACATCCGCTCCCTCAAGTCACAAACATCCAGGACACACAAATGAACCTGACATCGGAACACACTATTTCCCCCTTTGGAGAAGACCTCTACCTTCTAATTCTGAACGACATCCTTCAACTTCACTAAAATAGGATCCTCTTCTTGCCAAGCCTTAATATCGGTCACCAAGGATAATTCTGACCCATTCTGCACAATAACACCCCATCGATCGAGTCAATCAAACGAACTCCCAATCGTGCAAGCTGATGCACATCATTCACCAGCTCCTTCCTCCCCTCATCTACATCAGATAGAAAGCCTACTAAGAGTGTCTGCTACCACATTAGCCTTGCCCGGATGATAAGGGACACTCGTATCATAATCCTTGAGTAGCTCCAACCACCTTCATTGACGTAAATTTAGATCCTTCTATGTAAACACATATTGTAGGCTTTTGTGGTTCATAAACACGTCTACATAGACCCTGTACAAATAGTGTCTCCAAATATTCCAGGCAAATACTACCGCCGCCAATTCAAGATCATGAGTCGGATAATACTTTTCATGAACCTTCAGCTACCTGGAAGCATATGCTATAACCTAACCATGCTGCATCAATACACTGTTCACTCCCAATTACACGCAAGTGCACGTGGTCGTACAAGTAATAAAGTGGCTTTATTTCAAGCCAGGTATCGAACCCACAGGGACTGTAATGTGGCAGTAATTTTCTTTAAGTGTTTAATATACGCACTTCTGAGCTTGGGAAAATTTATATGCCCAAGTGATACTCAAAAGTACCATTTTAGCCTTGTTTATCTATTAATGTGTATACATTCTCATGTAATTGGTAATAAATGGTGAATTTATACTAACCAACATGATTAGCATTGTTTTGCAGGTAAAATGTAATTTCGGGAAGCTAAAATGCATTTTGGAGGATATCGGGGTTGGACTTGGATGCGAGCAAGGGACAAGACATTGGACAGCATGAAATAAAGGGGCTCTGCGATGGAGTCGTGTCACAGTGCCATCTCGGAGGCCTTCTGCCTGGATAGGGAAATTTCGCCCAAATTCCAGAGAGGGTCCGCATTCGGTCCGTGGCACGATGGCTTGGCTCCGCGTTGCACGCCGTGCCACGTTGAGCTTTAATTCCTAGACCCCCAGTTCCAGTGAAGGTCCATGTCCGTAGCGTGTCACGAGGCAGTGCTCCGCGATGCACTCCGTGACACGTTGCTTGTTATTCCGGGAAATATTCCCAGCAGTATAAATAGAACACTTAGGTTCATTTTTCAATATTCTGACTTGGTGGAGCAAGAACGTGGGTTACAGGCTGTTGAGAGGACGAAATTATTGGGGTTTTTCTCTCTTTCCTTCTCCTTGTATTCAATTGCTTGTATGTTTAACACTCATTTAAAGATGTTTAATCCACAAATGACTGGCTAATTCCTCTTCTTGCTGAGGTTATGAACAATTGTGATGAAATGTGATCATTGATTCTTTGGTTTTTCATCTTTTCTTCCATGTTGTTCTATTCATTCTTGTTCTTACTGCATTTATGTGTGGCCTACGTTAATGTATATCTAAAAAGTACGATTTCACTCGAGAGAGCAAGAAATTGGAAAGTTGTGAATTAATAGGATATGTTCTTTACTTGATTTGGGAAAATTGGGAATTGATTTACTTTCAGGATAGAAATATACCTGAAAGTCGTATTAGTCAATTTAGGAATCGGGTTTGTATGGCTAGAACATGAAATGCATTTAATCACAGAAATATAGGTGGATGGTTCATGATTCTTAAGTGAGGTTAAATACGAGAGTTTTAATCTCTTGACAAATGTTCTTGGCTAGCAACCGGAGGAAAAGATTAACCAAATTATGATGATAATTAATTTCATTACATGTTCGTTTAACCTCAGCATGCTCTCATTCATAGTTCAGACTCAAAGTAGATAATTGTTTTAGCTTTAGCATAAAAATTATAAAACAAAAGATCAAACTTTTGGTTACACTGTTGTCTGCATTTTTAGAAGTAAAATATAGTACACTTGAGCAAATTGCACTTCATCCCAGTCCTTGTGGGATCGATACTTAGCTTACTAAAGCCACTTTAGTACTTGTTCGACCACGTGCACTTGCGTGTCGTTTTATACCCCACAAATCACGCGAAGAAGTTTTTGGCGCCGTTGCCGGGGACTGGCAATTGGTGAATTTTTCTTAAGTGTTTATTCACTAAATTTTTTTTTCTTTCTTAGTGTTGACAACTTGGTCTTAGTGTTTGTTTTAATTCTTTTTTATTTTTTTTCAGATACCCTTATTGACATGACATAGTGGAATACAAATGGTTTAAATGGTGGATACTCATATTTTGGCGAATCTTGTCTGAATTGCGGAGGACACCACTCGTGGCAACACTGTAACACGTTCTATATATGTGGTGGTCAAGATGGTCATTGGGATGGCTGTCCGAATGCATATTCCCCTCCCCCAAGCCCCTACTATGATCCTTTTGTTATTTTTTCTGAATATAGGCATGCTGAATATGAGGACTTGGGACGCCAAGCTCGAATAGAAGACATGTTGAAACAACTCTTGGAGCAATCAGAAGCAATGAAGGAGGTGATGGCAATATTGAGAATTCAGCAAGAAGAGAATGCAGAGGGTCTAGAAAGGATGAGCGTCAAATTCACGGAGATGATTGCTGAGGCTGAAGCTTGTGATAAATTGCAGGTGACAATTTTAGCCGATATTCAAGAAGAACTACAAGAGGAAGACAAGGGTGAATTTTTGGATGAAGCCCAACAATTAGAATCTCTTGAGTGTCCCCGTGATGGGCTCACACATATGGAAAATCTATTAGTGGATGAAGAGATAGAGTATCCCCCATTTGACATTAATGGAGAGATAGATGTTGATGCTGAGAAGGTGTTTACAAGTAAGGAGGTCAAACACAATGCAATTTCAGAGTTGAGGTTTATTGGACCACACTCGAAGCATTTTTCGACATTAAGTTTTGTTGACAACATAGAAATAGAGTCTTCCAAGCTTATAGAGAAATGTCTAGAGGAGGACCAAGCCCCGTATATTTTGAAATTTGCTAACTCAGAGAGACAAAATGACTTCGCTTACTTGAGGGCCAATTGGTTCAAAAGGCAACATACACTGCTTGGTCCTTACAATTTTTCACCACCACCCCTGGAGCATAAGAGGAAATTAGAGAAGAAATTAGGGGTGAGATTCATATCCTCAAGGTGGAGGAAAAAGCGGTGAAACTGGAGACGTCGAGCCGCGATGGTAAACTAGGCACTGCACGGGAGGCAACCCGTGAAAAATTTTTCTTTCTTTTTGTAAAGTGTAAATAGATTTTTCTTTTTCTTTTTCTTGATTTACTAAAAAATTTTCATTTTAGTTTTGTTTTATTTGTATTAGTGAAACCTATAATTCTAACCAATTTTGTATAGTGAGATGAATTTCAGGTCAAATGGAGGAAAATATGCATGGAATCGTAAAGGAAAAGTCGAGGTATGAAAATTAACAAAAAGTGGCAAAACAGTGAGCTGGGGCGATAGCTCCGTGTCACGGAGGTGGACCTCCGCGTTACCCTCCGTGACACATTGAGGTATAATCCGAATTTTTTTAAAAATTCTAGAACGGGCTCGCGATGGCTCCGTGTCACGGAGGCAGTGCACCACGATGCACTCCGTGACATGTTGTTGTGTATATCGCGACGGGTCACACCGGGTGACCCGTGCGATTTCCCTACTTTTTAACCCCGAAAAACCCCTTCCTTTCCTTATTTTTCAATTACTCCACGACCAAAAGCCCCCAAAACCCATCCCCCTTCAACGTGACACGGAGGAGGCATAGAAAATCATCAAATTTGTGTAAATTCTTCAACTTCAAGGTATGTTCTTCGATTCCACCTCATTTCTTGTCGATTTTCTTCGATATTGTGCATGTGAGGTGAGCCAAATTGCCGTATGTAGAAATTAATCATGAATTCAATTTAATTGTTGTTGATGAATGTTCGGAATGTCGTTATGATTGCTTGAACTTGTCAATTGCATAAATTAATCGAATTTGCTTGATAATATCATTTCTAGGGCTTGTTTTTGAATTTGGAGTTGAAAATGTAGTGAACTTGGGAATTTCATGTCGGGATGTACATGTCGAATGAGATGAGTCGATGTACTAATTGTTAGGATGTTAATAGAACGACGGATTCTCGGGTTAAGGGAATGTTGAAATTTGTAAGAACTTGGTTGGATGTATAGGTTCGTGTAGATAAATTTTTGTTGTTGTTTTCGTTTCTTTGTTTTTCCTTGCTAAGTGCGATGGTTTAAATGTTAGCGATGGTAGTGATTGGATTAGCTGTACGAAGTCTGAGTAGTACACAGAAGATATACCGTCGAATTCTTTGAACGCACTAAGCATGATTGTATAGTTGGTTATTGTGTGTAAATAAAGATAATCTTACCGTATTGGTGTAACTGTAGCTAAGGACTAAGTGTGGGGTAACCTAGCTTAACCCGACCTTAGCCAAAGCTAATATCCGTTAGCTTAACATTGATCTTGTCTACTTGGGTTGACAGGTAAAATGGCAAGCAGGAAAGAGAAAGGGAAAGGCGCATCAACTTCGAGCGCCGGAAGGAAGCGAATCAGACTGGGCACAGCAGTCCCAGCAGCACCAGCAGTTCCACGCGGCCAATGCCGCCAATATGGAACAAGATGGGTGACTGATGAAGGGAAAAAGTGGTACGCAAAGCACAAAGAAAACAAATATTTCCCCGAGGAGCATATAGCACGGGAACCATTGGCACAGGAGTTCCCTAGGATGGTCCACCTAATCAAGGCAGCTGGGCTCAATTTCATCTTTGAAGAGCCCAAGGAATGTAACTTGCACCTGGTTCGGGAGTTCTATGCCAACTGGAACCCAACTATCAGAAGTCACACCATCAAAATCAGAGGGCAAATAGTCACTTTAGAGCCCCACCACCTCAATGCCATCATAGGAGCACGGGACACAGATGCCCACGTACTCCGACAGTTGAACATTACCCCACCGTATGCGGACATCAGACGCACATTGTGTGAGACCCGATCGACAGCTAGATGGAGCAGACACAAAGAGAGGGGCTACCACTAGACTTTGCCATATTCACAGATGAACAGGGAAGCCCGAATATGGCTGAAGATAGTCTGCTCATGCCTAATCCTAGGGGTACATATGACAGATGTAACCCGGGATCGTGTATGCCTGGTGTACGCTCTGATGAAAGGGATGGAGATCAACGTGGGGGCGGTGATTATCTCCGCCATGAAGAGAGCCCGGTTGCATCAGGGGCACAGGTATGGCTTTGGTTGACTACTCACCACCTTCCTCAGGGGCCTAGATGTTGAGGAGGAGGCCCTTGACTATATCCCGCAGATGGAGCGGCGGGCCTTAGATGCTACTAAAACTAAGGCTCTCGACACCACCCACGGGCCAATGCTTACACTTGGCGAGCGACATGCTCGTGATGATCAGTATATGGCTCGAATGTATGAGATGCAGATGCTCCAGCTGAGGATAGTCAGGAGGCCGGCGATAGAGGAGGAGCTATGGTAGCTCGAGCTAGACTACCCCTTCGGCGAAAACGCCAGGGCTCTATGCCGAGTGGGGCCAGCATTTGTAGAGCCCACAGATGATGACGTCCCCACAGACGAGGAGACACGTTGGGAGGACTCCGATGTGGAGTTCGATGATGTCGACGGGGGCGATTCAGACATGGGAGATGAAGCAGCAGCACCCGACGAAGAAGTGGAATACTTTGACTGATCAGGGAGTTCCACCACCCGATTTTGTGCTATTTTAATTTTTGTGAACACTGGGGACAGTGTTCGAGCTAAGTGTGGGGTGGGAGTAGTTAGGTGCTAGGCTGTGCTGTTTTGTATGTATGCTCTAATCTGTTGTCGTGCATGTGAAATTTTGTTGTTTCCTGTGAGTTGTGAATTGATAAGTTTTTCATATGAGCCAAAAAAAGGGAAGATTCTCTTGTGTTGTGAGGGCACATGCTTGATGAAAGATTAATTTTCGTGTCGGATATCTTGATCAGCTGATTTGCATGAGTTTGCCAATATCGAGAGTCGATTCTTAAAGTCTAGGAGGTCTTGATGTGTTGAAGGTCATTGCATTGATAGGACCATGCATGTTTTCTTGATGATTTGCTGTATTTAATAATCGGTATGACCATAGCCTAAATTGTCGAACCAAAGTAGCGAGGTTGGGATGTAAATTGCATGAAGTGTAGGATTGTTGTTCGAGGACGAACAAGGATTTAAGTGTGGGGTAAGTGATCTTGGGCAAATTTATATGCCCAAGTGATACTCAAAAGTACCATTTTAGGCTTGTTTATCTATTAATGTCTATACATTCTCATGTAGTTGGTAATAAATGGTGAATTTATACTAACCAACATGATTAGCATTGTTTTGAAGGTAAAATGTAATTTCGGGAAGCTAAAATGCATGTTGGAGGATATCGGGGTTGGACTTGGATGCGAGCAAGGGACAAGACATTGGACAGCATGAAATAAAGGGGCTACGCGATGGAGCCGTGTCACGCTACCATCGCGGAGGCCTTCTGTCTGGATAGGGAAATTTCGCCCAAATTCCAGAGAGGGTCCGCGTCAGGTCCGTGGCACGGTGGCTTGGCTCCGCGTTGCACGCCGTGCCACGTTGAGCTTTAATTCCTGGACCCCCAGTTCCAGTGAAGGTCCGCGTTCGTAGCGTGTCACAGAGGTAGTGCTCTGCGATGCACTCCGTGACACGTTGCTTGTTATTCCGAGAAAAATTCCCAGCAGTATAAATAGAACACTTAGGTTCATTTTTCAATATTCTGACTTGGTGGAGCAAGAACGTGGGTTACAGGCAATTGAGGGGACGAAATTATTAGGGTTTTTCTCTCTTTCCTTCTCCTTGTATTCAATTGCTTGTATGTTTAACACTCATTTAAAGATGTTTAATCCACAAATGACTGGCTAATTCCTCTTCTTGCTGAGGTTATGAACAATTGTGATGAAATGTGATCATTGATTCTTTGGTTTTTCATCTTTTCTTCCATGTTCTATTAATTCTTGTTCTTACTGCATTAATGTGTGGCCTACGTTAATGTATATCTAAAAAGTCCGGTTTCACTCGAGAGAGCAAGAAATTGGAAAGTTGTGAATTAATAGGATATGTTCTTTACTTGATTTGGGAAAATTAGGAATTGATTTACTTTCAGGATAGAAATATACCTAAAAGTTGTATTAGTCAATTTAGGAACCGGGTTTGTATGGCTAGAACATGAATTGCATTTAATCACAGAAATGTAGGTGGATGGTTCATGATTCTTAAGTGAGCTTAAATACGAGAGTTTTAATCTCTTGAAAAATGTTCTTGGCTAGCAACCGGAGGAAAAGATTAACCAAATTATGATAATAATTAATTTCATTACATGTTCGTTTAACCTCAGCATGCTCTGATTCATAGTTCAGACTCAAAGTAGATAATTGTTTTAGCTTTAGCATAAAAATTATAAAACAAAAGATCAAACTTCTGGTTACACTGTTGTCTGCATTTTTAGAAGTAAAATATAGTACACTTGAGCAAATTGCACTTCATCCCAGTCCCTGTGGGATCGATACTTGGCTTACTAAAGCCACTTTACTACTCGTTCGACCACGTGCACTTGCGTGTCGTTTTATACCCCACAAATCACGCGAACAACTTCTTTATACAAGCAGACAAACAGAACAAATGGTGATTTTTAAAGAATACTAGTTAATGTAACTTTAAGTAAAAAGATTGTAAATTATAATCTGAACAATAGCACAAACAAGCTAAGGTTAAGGCAAAACATGCAGATATGTAATTTATTGATTAAATTTCAGTCAACACTTCTCTTCGGTTGTTAGTCAGGAATTATTAACCAATGGATTGGGTCTTTCGAACTCCTCTCCAATTAAAGAATCATGAGACTTACATTACACATTTTTGTGATGCAAAAACCTCAAATTCTAGCAATATACAACAAATTCCATAGATGACCAAATATGACATTACAAATATATTTCTATTCTGAACGTTAATCTTCTCTTAATTTCTCAACCAAGACAAGAACATATCCTACCAATTCACATATATCTAATTAATCTTCCTTTCGGAAATAAAACTGGAATTCTAGGATGTACATTAACAATGGTGAACTAGCCACTCATTTGATGATTAAACATCTTCAAACAACTAGAAATCATACAAGCAATTGAAATTTAAGAGAAAAAGGAAGAGAATTAACCCAAGAACTTCTTCAACTCAACTGCTTGATACCCACGTTCTAGCATGAAATGTCAGATATCCTCAAATAAAACCTAAGTGTGCTATTTATACAAGTGAGAAATTTCCCAGAATAAATTGGCAACGTGGCACGGAGGGTATCGCGGAGCATCAGCTCCGTGCCACGGCCCTGTCGCGGAGCCTCATTGGAACTTGGATGCCGGATTATTATCCTTAGCGTGGCACGGAGGGTATAGTGGAGCCTCAGCTCCGTGCCACAGACTCCTTCACTGCAATCCAGGTGTGCAGCAAAGTCCTCCCACTGTGTCACTAAATTGAACGCGGAGCATAGGCTCCGTGACACGGTGCCATCACGCACCTTCACTGGAATTCAGCACCAATTTCGCTCTAGGCACAATGCCTCCGCGATGGTGGCATGACACAACCTCTATCGCAGAGCATCAATTCTTTACCATTTTCTTGCCGACTTCTGAGTTTTGCTTACGAGTCCATTCCTCCACTTCACCAACTTGTAGATTAGTTTCCAAAATTCATTCTAACTGCAAAAACAGTAACTAATCATGTTGATTAGTATAAATCCATATTTACATAAAAATCACATGAGAATGTACACATAAAAGTAGATAAACAAGTCCAAATTAAGTAATAAAGTATCACTTGGGCATGCAATTATGCCCAAGATCACCTACCCCACACTTAAAGCCTTGTTTGTCCTCGAACAACCCTTTAACATCTCATGTAATTGAAGACTCACGCATAGCAAATTTAGCACGACAATTCAAGTTATGGCTATAAGGATTATTTAAGATAGCAAGTTAAAAATAGGGCATGCATGATTTAATCATTGAAATGAATTACAACTATTTAAAGACTTCCTAACCTCAAGAATCGACTCTCAATCTTAGCAAACTCATGCAAATCAACCGATCAAGAAATCCACATGAATGTTATCTCTAATTAAACATGTGCCCTCTCAACACAAGAGAGTTACCCCATTTTTACTTCAAAAGAATTTCAAATCACAAAAGGTATGGGTATATGAATAAAATTACACTCACTCTCTCAAAGAATTCACATGATTCATATGGTGAACCATAAGCTTGCCCTTAGTGTTTACTCCACTAATTTAAGGATGTATGAACGTAAGATCAAGTAGGACCTAATGGGTTGTATTGTTAGCTAAGGGATGGGTAGGTACTATTCTGACCAGTAATAGTGACTATCTTCCCCCAAGCGCTTTTAATACATCCACATTCATTAAAGACATCTCCTCTGTACTTCTTCCTCATTTTTCTCACTCTTGAATTTTCTCTTTTTGTTCCCATTTCTTTAAGCACACTTAGCTTACTAGTAAAGCGTATGTAAGCAAATTTTCATTTACTTTCTTACTCTCTACTAATAATCAATCATTTTCAAACAAGTGCACCTTTGTCCTTTTCTCAACTTTCACAACTTCTACTTTTCCTTTTGTTTCACGCTTCTCACTCCTTCAGTCTTTAGAATTTTTCACTTAAGCGCTTAGGAGTTTTGGATCAAATTCACAGCTAATGAAAGAAAAGGATTAAGCTTATGTTGTAACTATCAAAGAATAGGCTTAAGGCTCAATGGGGCTAACTAGGATTTAACGTTCAAGATAGGTAAGATAAGGGATAAAATTTAGGTTCATTCAAAGAAATGCCTACGTCCTCTCCTACAATCCAAATCCTTCATTTCGTTTTATATACACACTAGGCAAGTTCTAGAAACTTCACAGTAGCACGGAATATTAGAAAAACTCACACTCACTGCACATGCTCAATTTAAGACATATTCACAGACTCTTAACTCAGTTAATTACAAGAATTCAAAATTAAGCTTTAATCACATCGATTCGAATTCTAGAGCCTAGGTGTCTCAACATGTTTAACACACTTGCATGCTTCCATACGAATCACACTTGCATCTTACAATATAGCACATAACAAGAATGTCGAACCATTAATTAGCTAGGTGTTCAAAAAAATCTAAACCTACTGACTAAATTTCCCTTAAGATGGTCGTCATCCATCCATCATAGGGAACAATCTCTATCTATGAATTTGGTTCAAAGGGACTATTCTCGGAAAAAGCACCGAAAATAATAATCGAGAAACCCAAATCAAAAAAATAGAAACAAATATAAAAAGAAATAGCAAATAACTTACACAAATAATTCACAAAAAACTACTTAACAATTTATTACTTCACCAGCACCAACACACAAAATCATCAACAACATAACATGAAACACAATGTCACACTTTAAACAGCCACAGAAGCACAAGCACAGCACAGTCTTACTACACCAGCACCTAACTACTCCCACCCCACACTTAGTTGGACAACAGTCCCCAGTGTTCGCATATCTGCAATTAAAAACAATGTTTGGGTGGTGTAACTCCCTGATCAATCAAAATGTTCAATCTCTTCAGCAGGTGCTAGTGCCTCATCTCCAAGATCAGAACCTTCTTCGTCGTCCTCCTCAGACTCAATGTATGAGTCATCCCGGCGTGTTTCCTCATTAGTAGGGACGTTGTCATCAATTGTTTCTACAAATGCTGGCCCAACTCTGCATAATGCTCGGGCATGCTCATTAAATGGATAATCCATGTCGAGCTGCCACAATTCATCCTCCATAGCAGGCCTTCCACCAATCCACAGTTGCAGCATCTACATCCCATACATTCCAGCCATGTATTGGTCATCCCATGCATGTCGCTCGGCGAGTGTAAGCACAAGGCCAAATGTGGTATCAGGTGCTTTGGTCTTAGTGACATCCAAAGCACGCCGGTCAAGTTGGGGAATGTAGTCCAGGGCCTCCTCTTCAATACCATGGCCCCTGAGGAAAGCTGTTAGAAGACCACCGAAACCATACGGATGCCCTTGATGAAGTCTAGCTTTCTTCATGGCAGAAATAATCACCGCTCCAACATTTGTATCCAGTCCTTTCATCAATGCATACACCAAACAAACACTGTCCCTGGTGACATCAGTCATGTGCAGCCCCGGGATCAGGCAAGTACATACTATCTTTAACTAGATCCTCGCTTCTCTGTTCATTTGGGATTATGGCAATGTCTGGTGATATCCTCTTTCCTTGTGATGACTCCACCTAGCTGTTGATCGTGCTCCACATAATGTGCGTCTGATATCTGCATATGGTGGAGTGATATTCAACTGGCAGAGGACATGCGTGTCTGTGTCCCGCATCACCAAGATGACATTAAGATGCTGTGGTTCAAAAGTAACCACCTGTCCTCTAATCTTGACTATTTGGCTGCGCACGGTGGGGTTCCAATTAGCGTAGAATTACCTTATGAGGTGGAGATTGCACTCTTTGGGTTCTTCAAAGATGAAGTTTAACCCAACAGTGTTCATCCTATGTAGGATTCTCGGGAATTCTCAAGCTAGTGGTTCCTGTGCTATTTGTTCCTCTGGGAAATACTTGGTTTCCTTGTGTTTGGCGTACCATTTCTTTCCCTCATATGTAACCCATCGTATTTCATATTGTCTACATTGCCCCCTTGGAACAGGTGGTGCCACTGGCACTGCTGCCCTAATTCTTAGTCTTTTTCTGCTGGCGCCAGATGTGGATGCACCTTTCCCCTTGCCTTGTCTTCCGGACATTTGTCCTGTCCATCAAAAACATATATTTCAAATGTCATTCATGGTATATTTGGCTACTACTAAGGCTGGGTTTAAATTGATCACCCCACACTTAGTCGTTAGCCGTAATCAATACAATTCGACAAGAACAACCACATAATTTCAGCTCTTATTTCCCAAAAGATTCAGTGCATTAATAAAAGTCGATGGAACAATTTCATTGTACTACTCAGACTTCATACAATGCATTATTAAAGTTCATCCATCTATCCCTTTACAAAATCATGAGCAATTCTCAAGTTTGTGCACACAAACCTATTGGATTTTTCCTACTTTCATCCCCAAAAATCAATCTTCAACCATAACATAATCTAACTTTAATCACAATATTTTTCAACTCAAACAACAGGCACAACCCAAAATATCTTCATTTCTACCCTTTTCTCCTTCTTCCCAACTCAATTCTCAACCCTAGTTATCAACAATGTATGATTTTTAACAAAGATCATGTAATCAATGAGTTCATTGAATCAAAATTATCATACAAGCCACATTCATCCATAAACCAATTGATTACAACACTTTATATGAACTTAGGGCAGAAATTAAACATACCATATGTTCATGATAAAAAATTAGCAGAAAAATGAATAGAAGTGCAAGAACATACCTGGTATGTGATGTTTTTCAAGAAGGAATTGAAAATTTTTTGATGTTAGGGGGGTGTCATGTTGATGGAGAAGGGGGATTGGGAGTGTTGTCACGGAGGGATGAAGAAAATGAAGGAAAAGTGTAATTTTGGGGGTTAAAAGGAAGGATTTCGCGCGGGTCGACCCGACTGCCCGAACTGACCCGACGCGAAAATACATCAATGTGTCACGGAGGGTAACACGGAGGCCACGCTTCGTGACACAGAGCCGACACAGCAGCTTACTGGAAACCTTAACAAACCTGGATTAGCCTCAACGTGTCATGAAGGGTAACGCGGAGGTCAGCCTCTAGGACACGAAGCCAACGCGTAGGCTCACTGTCTCTTGCCCAAATTTTCATTTTTTACCTTTATTTTTCCACTTGCAATTTTGTATTTTTTCCCTCCATATTTCCTGCAAATCATCAAACAACAACAGCTTGTTAGAAAATCGTGGGTTGCCTCCAACCTAGTGCCAGTCTTTTGTTTTTTCTTTTCTCTCTTTTTTTTAATTTGTTCCTAACTAGTCTAGTACATTACATCCACGGGTTGCCTCCCGTGCAGCTCCTGGTTTACCATTGTGGCTCAACGCTTGGCATCCTCATTCATCTACTAAGGTGACAGACGTCTTCTCTCGATTAACGTCTTCACCCCAGTAATGCTTACACCTTTGTCCATTCACCAAAAATGTGGCACTTTTATCCTCTTGCCACAATTCAACTGCCCCGTGTGGAGTCATCCTTGCTACTTGAAACGGCCCTGACCACTTGGAGCGCAATTTCCCTGGGAAGAGTTTCAACCTAGAGTTGAATAGCAACACCTTTTGGCCCGGCTCAAAGAATCGATGCACCATGTGCCTGTTGTGCCACCTTTTCGTTTTTTCTTTGTAGCATTTTGCACTTTCATATGCGTGCCATCGAAACTTGTCCAACTCACTCAGCTGCATCAATCTCCTCTTTCCTGCAAGCTCAGGATCCATGTTCAGCTTCCGCACAGCCCAAAAGGCTCAATGTTCTAGCTCCACGGGTAGATGACATGCCTTCCCGTAAACCAATCTGTACGGTGAAGTCCCAATGGGTGTCTTATATGCAGTTCGATATGCCCAAAACGCATCATCAAGTTTGTTTGCCCAATCCAAGCATTGTGCGTTCACCATTTTCTGCAAAATCTATTTAATTTCCCTATTTGACACCTCTACTTGCCCGCTAGTTTGGGGATGATATGTTGTAGCCACTTTATGCCGAACCCCATATTTCGCTAGCAAATTCCTGAACCCTTCATTTACAAAATGTGCCCCTCCATCACTGATAATTGCTCGTGGAGTACCAAACCTGGTGAAAATCTGCTTCTTCACAAATCTAGTCACCACCTTGTTGTCATTCCTAGGATAAACTACTGCCTCAACCCACTTAGACACGTAGTCCACTGCCACCAAGATGTATCGATTGCCAAATGATGGTGGAAACGGGCCCATAAAATCTATTCCCCACACATCAAACACCTCAACTTCCAATATGTGATGCAATGGAATTTCCTGTCTTCTGCCGATTGTTACTGTTCTTTGACATCGATCACATACTTTGACATAAGCTGCAACATCTTTGAAAAGTGTGGGCCAAAAGAACCCGGATTGCAGCACTTTGTGAGCAGTACGCTCTCCTCAATGATGACCTCCATACAGTGATGAATGAAAACTCCTCAGCACCTCTGTCGTTTGGCTTTCTAGAATGCATCGCCTTATCTCTTGATCTGGTCCTTGCTTGAATAGATACGACTCATCCCACATGTAGTACCGGGACTCATGCCTCAGTTTCTTCCTTTGTTTAGCCGTTGCCTCAGGTGGGTATACTCCACTTACTAACAAGTTCACAATATCTGCATACCAAGGGAGTTCATCTTCCTTTATTTCCAAGAGTTGTTCATCGGGGAACTCTTCTCGGATGCGTTCACCTTCCTTCACATGTGAACGGTTCTCTAGTCGCGATAGGTGATCTGCAACCTGATTTTCACTTCCCTTCCTGTATCGGATCTCTAAATCAAACTCTTGTAGCAATAATATCCACCTGATTAGCCTAGGCTTCGCATCTTTCTTGCCAAATAAGTACCAAATTACCGCATGATCAGTGTGTACCACGAATTTCAACCCCACCAGATAGTATCTAAACTTGTCAAATGCAAACACTAGAGCCAACATCTCCTTCTTAGTGACTATATAATTAACTTGTGCAGCGTCAAGTGTTTTGCTTGCATAGTAGATGGAATGAAAAATCTTATTCCTTCGCTACCCCAATACCGCTCCTACAGCCATATCACTTGCATCACACATTAACTCAAAAGGATATTCCCAATCCGTAGCAATGAGAATAGGAGCTTCCACCAGCTTCTTTATCAGCTCTTCAAATGCTTCTACACATTCCTTGTCAAATTCAAACTTCACCTCTTTTTTTAACAACCGGCATAACGGTCTACAAATTTTAGAAAAGCTTGAATAAACCGCCTGTAAAACCCAGCGTGTCCTAAGAAGCTGCGAACACCCTTAACTGATACTGGCGGTGGTATCCTTTCAATCACCTCTATCTTTGCATGATCAACCTCCAAAACTCTGCATGACACCTTATGGCCAAGGATAATACCCTCCTTGACTAAAAAGTGACACTTTTCCCAGTTGAGCACTAGGTTTGAGTCTTCACATCTGGCTAACACCCTGTCAAGATCTACAAACACATAGAAAATAAGTTACCAAAAATAGAAAAGTCATTCATAAACACCTCAACATAGTCTTCCACCATATCATGGAAGATCGCCATCATACATCGCTGGAATGTGGCTGGTGCATTGCATAGACCAAAAGGCATCCGCCTGAAAGCATATGTCCCATAAGGACATGTAAACGTGGTCTTCTGCTGATCTTCTGCTTCTATGGCTATTTGATTATAGCCAGAGTAACCATCTAGAAAGCAATAATATTCCTGCCCTGCCAGCCTGTCCAACATCTGATCAATGAATGGAATAGGATAATGATCTTTCCGAGTGGCCTCATTGAGCTTCCTATAATCCATGCAAATTTGTCATCCCGTGACTGTGCATGTGGGAATCAACTCATTCGTCTCATTTGTGACCACTGTCATCCCCCCTTTCTTTGGAACGCATTGAACTGGGCTAACTCATTCACTGTCTGAGATGGGATATACCACTCCTGCATCCAGCCACTTGATCACTTCCTTTCTGACTACATCCTTCATCACTGGGTTCAATCTCCGCTGATGTTGCACGGTTGGCTTGGATCCCTCTTCCATAAATATCCTGTGCATGCAAAAAGTTAGACTGATCCCCTTAATGTCCGACATCTGCCATCCCGTTGCTCTCTTTCGCCTCTGAAGGACCACAAATGCATCTTTCACTTGTGCATCTGTCAGTTCTGCTGAAATGATGACTGGTAAGGTGTCATCTTCACCCAAGAATACATACTGCAGATGTGGAGGCAATGTATTTAACTCCAATTTAGGTGCGTCCTCTATTGATGGCTTTGGGGATTGTTCCAAAGACCTCTGCAATGGTTCAAAATCTTGCTTCCCGAAGAACCATTTTGGCTCATTCAAAGTATGCACCATCTCATATGTCGCACTGTCCCCAAAATGATCACGTCCCACCAAGGCTCTCTCCAAGGGATCCTGTGAGTCAATAATCTGAAGAGTCGAGTCCTGATTAGAAACACTGATTGCTGATTACTCTTCATAAATGGACGGTAGCTTCATGGGCTTGTAGACATCAAAGACCTCTGCCTTATCATGAGCTCTCATGGATAGCTGCCCAGCAGCTACATCAGTTAAGGCTCGCCCGGTTGCTAAAAAGGGACCTCCCAAAATAAATGGGACTTCCGCATCTGGCTCAAAATCAAGAATTATAAAATCCACTGGGAAAATAAGGGAGCCTATTTGCACTAGCACATCCTCCACAATTCCATCAGGTCTAGCTAATGAACGGTCAGCTAGCTGCAAGATCACAATGGTGGGTCTAGGACTACCCAGCCCCAGCTGCTTGAATACTGATGTTGGCATCAAATTTATACTTGCTCCTAAATCACACAAACCACGAACTCGAATAGATTGCCTAATTGTAATCTGAATAGTGAAGCTCCCAGGATCCTTGAGCTTTGTCGGCAATCGATTCTGTATTCGGGAGGTGCACTCCTTAGTAAGTGCAACTGTAGCATACTTTGTTAGTTTGTGCTTGTTTGCTACAATGTCTTTGATGTACTTGACATATTTTGGCACTCCCTGCAACACATCAACTAAAGGAAGATTAATATATACCTGCTTTAACACTTCCATGAACTTCTTGAAGCATGCTTCCTCCTTCTGCTTTTTCAATCTTTGAGGAAAGGGGGCGGTGGTCTTTCCATCTCTGCTGCATTTTCATTCCCCCTCACATCATCGTTTCCTTCATCCTTTTCTGTTGCTCCAGATTTCTGAGGTGGCCTTTCGGGTTCCACCTCCCCGAGTTGCTTTCCACTCGGGGTAGTAATTGCATTCACTTGCTTAGGACTTGGGTCTGTATCACTTGGTAATCCTCCCCTCGGTCTAGTATATTGGGCTCTAGCTAACTGTCCCAACTGATACTCCAATGCCTTTGTAGCTAACTGCTGATTTTTCATATCAGCTGTCAATTTTACCTAATCAGCCTGCATCTGTGTCTGGTTAGCTATTATGGTTTTGAGCATATCCTCGATGTTGCCGGACTGAGGAGGTGCATTATTTCCTCTGAACTGCGGCTGAAAATTGTGATGACCCCCTTGATTTTTGTGCACGCCTTGATTTGAACTCTGTCCCTGATGACTATTACTCCCCCATGAAAAATTCAGATGATTCCTCCAATTTGGGTTATAACTATTGCCATACTGCTAATTACTTCTCCTCTGGGCATTTCCAACAAAATTTACCGAATCTGGATTGGCACCACAACACTCAGCTGAATGTTCACTACTTCCACAGACTTCACACTACACTTGATAAACTGCATTGACTGGGGCTTGTGCCTGGCTCAAGCTTATACTACTGAAATGAGTGTTAAGTTGATTTTGCAAAGCAGCTATCTGTGCAGCGATAGCTGTGAATCCATCCACCTCAAAGACCCCGGTGGCTTTCTTTGCTCCCCCTCGAGTTTTATCCGCATTCCATTCTGGATTACCTTATGAAATACGGTTCAACAAGGTGTAAAGCTCTTCGTAGGTCTTTTCCAATGCCTGCCCCCCGACTGCTGAATCTAACAAAATCTTCGTATGCGGTTCCAAGCCCTCAAAGAATGTATGCACCAATACATCATTAGACTGGTGATTGTGTGGACAATCTCTGAGCATTGACTTGAACCTCTCCCAAGCCTGATACAAATTCTCGCCATCTCTTTGTTTGATGCTTAGAATCTGACTTCTAAGCCTGGCTGTCTTCCTTGATAGAAAGAATAGTATCAAAAACTTCCTCGCTAGGTCATCCCAAGTAGTAATAGAATTTGGCGGTTCAGCCTTCAACCATCTCTTGGCTTGCCCAGCAGTGAAAATGGGAATAGTGTAAGCCTCACATAATCAGATGATACTCCAGCGGGTATATATGTATCACTTATCTCCATGAAGTTTTGGAGATGCTGTTGTGGATCTTCGTGAGGGAGACCTGTAAATTGCCCGCTGGTGTGCAATAACTGCACCATATTATGCTTAAGTTCAAATCTCCCTCCTGGTTTCGCCTGCGAATGCTAGATGTTACATTGTTTGCATGTGGGATTGCCACCTCGCGGTCCAGTCTTTCTGCCATCTCTTCGGGCACTAAAACTGCCCTAATAATCGGTGGTTGTTGTTGTTGCTCCAGAATTGCTCTTCTTAATAACTGCAACTTCTTTTCTAGACCTTCCCTCTTCTGTAGATGAAATTGTCTCTCCGGCTCTATCAAAGCATCCACCAACTCCTTATCTCTTACAAGCATTCAGAAACAACTTAGTATCTACAAGAGAAATGCTAAGATCAAGTTGTCAACACTTGTATCGAACTTGTAAACTAACACTAAGAAAATTTAAGTCACCAATTGCCCATCCCCGGCAACAGCGCCAAAAACTTGTTCACTCCCAATTACACCCAAGTGCACGTGGTCGTACAAGTAATAAAATGGCTTTATTTGAAGCCACGTATCGAACCCAAAGGGACTGTAATGTGGCAGTAATTTTTCTTTAAGTGTTTAATATAAGCACTTCTTTATACAAGCAGACAAACAGAACAAATGGTGATTTTTCAAGAATACTAGTTAATGTAACTTTAGGTAAAAAGACTGTAAATTAAAATCTGAACAATAGCACGAACAAGCTAAGGTTAAGGCAAAACATGCAGATGTATTGATTAAATTTCAGTCAACACTTCTCTTCAGTTGTTAGTGAGGAATTATTAACCAATGGATTGGGTCTTTCGAACTCCTCTCCAATTAAAGAATCATGAGACTTACATTACACATTTCTGTGATGCAAAAACCTCGTATTCTAGAAATACACAACAAATTCCATAGATGACCAAATATGACATTATATATATATTTCTATTCTGAACGTTAATCTTCTCTTAATTTCTCAACCAAGACAAGAGCATATCCTACCAATTCACATCTATCCAATTAATCTTCCTTTCGGAAATAAAACTTGAATTCTAGGATGTACATTAACAATGGACAAGCATTAATGTAGTGAAAACAAGAATTAGTATAATAACCGTTGTAGAGAAGATAAAAACTGAAATAACATCAATTACATACTACTACAATCATCCTCAACCTCAGCCAAAGGTGAATTAGCCACTCATTTGATGATTAAACATCTTCAAACAAGTAGAAATCATACAAGCAATTGAGATTTAAGAGAAAAAGGAAGAGAATTAACCTAAGAACTTCTTCAGCTCAACTGCTTGATACCCATGTTCTAGCATGAAATGTCAGATATCTTAAAATAAAACCTAAGTGTGCTATTTATACAACTGAGAAATTTCCCGGAAAAAACTGGCAACGTGGCACGGAGGGTATCGCGGAGCATCAGCTCCGTGCCACGGCCCTGTCGCGGAGCCTCACTAGAACTTGGATCCCTGATTATTAACCTTAGCATTGCATGGAGGGTATCGCGGAGCCTCAGCTCCGTGCCACGGATGTATCACGCACCTTCACTGGAATCCAGGTGTGCAGCAAAGTCCTCCCACCGTGTCACTGAAGTGAACGCCGAGCATAGGCTCCGTGTCACGATGCCATCGTGCACCTTCACTGGAATTCAGCACCTATTTCACTCAAGGCAGAATGCCTCCGCGATGGTGGCGTGACACGACCTCTATTTCGGAGCATCAATTCTTTAGCATTTTCTTGCCGACTTTCGAGTTTTGCTTCCGAGTCCATTCCTCCACTTCACCAACTTGTAGATTAGTTTCCAAAATTCATTCTAACTTCAAAAACAATAACTAATCAAGTTTGTTAGTATAAATCCACATTTACATAAAAATCACATGAGAATGTACAGATAAAAGTAGATAAACAAGTCCAAATTAAGTAATAAAGTATCACTTGGGCATGCAATTATGCCCAATATCATACACAACCAAGGCCGATCTTCGAAGCATCACAATATACCACAAACCCATCGGTACCCTCAGGTAGGAACCACACCGGTGCTGAGGTGAGTCGAGTCTTCAACTCTTAGAAGCTCTTCTCACAAGCCTCTGACCATTGAAACTTCACTTTCTTCTAGGTCGATATAGTCAATGGTGCTGCAATAGATGAAAAACCCTCAAAAAATCTCCAATAATAACCAGCTAAACCTAAGAAAACTCCTGACATCCGAAGGATTCACCAGTCTAGGCCAACTCTTCACCTCTTCTATCTTTTGAGAGTCCACATGTACACCCTTACTTGATACCACATGACCCATAAACGCCACTGAGTTCAACCAAAGCTCACATTTACTGAATTTAGCATATAATTGGTGATCCTTAATAGTATCTATCACCACCCTCAAATGAGCGACATGCTCCTCCTTGCTTCGAGAGTATATAAGGATGACATCTATGAACACAATCACGAACATATCCAAGTATGTCTTGAACACCCTATTCATCAGATCCATAAAAGCTACAGGACCATTAGTTAGTCCAAAAGACATAACTACAAATTCATAATGACCATATCGAGTCCTGAAGGCTGTCTTCGGGATGTCACTCTCTTGAACCCTGAGTTGATGGTATCCGAATCTAAGGTCTATCTTGAAAAAGCACTTAGCACCCTAAAGCTGGTCAAACAAATCATTAATCCTGGGGAGATGATACCTGTTCTTGATGATGAACTTGTTCAATTGCCGATAATCAATGCACATACGAAGAGAACCATCTTTCTTACAGCCAAAGAGAACTGTTGCACCCCATGGGGATTTTCTAGGTCTGATGAAACCCTTCTCTAAAAGGTCTTTCAACTTCTCCTTTAACTCTTTTGGATCAGCTGGAGCCATTCTGTAAGGAGGAATAGATGTAGGTTGCGTATCATGAAGAAGGTCAGTACCAAAATCAATCTCCCGCTCGAGAGGGATTCCTGGTAAATCATCTAGAAACACCTCTGGATACTCAAACACCATGAGAATTGACTGGATAGTCGGGGTCTCTGGCATAGCATCCTCAACCCTAATTAGATGGTACACACAATCCTTAGAAATCATCTTTCTGGCTTAAGGTAGGACATAAAATGACCTCAAGGAACAATTAAACTACCCTTCCACTCTAGAACTGGCTCACCCAGAAATCTGAACTCTACTGCATGATTTCTACAATTGATTGAGGCATAACATGCATATCCAATCCATGCCGAGGATAACATCAAAATCGGTCATGGCTAACTCTACTAAATCTGCTGAGATGACTTTCTGAAGGACTGTGACATGGCAATTTCTATACACCTATCTAGCTATAATTGAATCACCAACTGGAGTAGAGATTGAGAAGGGTTCTGATAAGATTTTGGGACTGACTCTGAAACTACTAGCATTATAGGGCATCACAAAAGACAAAGTAACCCTTGGATCTAAAAATGCGTATACTTCAAGATGGAATACTCGTAACATACCAGTGACTACATCTAGGGAGACCTCCTGCTCCAAACAGGATGCTAGGGCATAGAATCTATTTTGGCGTTGTCCGCCACTCGTACTAGTGGATGCCCCTTACTGAGCTGGACGTGCTGGTGGAGCCGCTGAACTGGACGCTGGGCTTTGGCCCCTATCATGGAAATATCTAGCTGCTGGGAGATCCCTAAGCATATGTCCGAGCTTCCAACACCCGAAACAAAAACCTGAACCTGCTAAGCACTGGCCTATATATCTCCGGCCACATCTACTACACTCAGGAGGGCTGGTCTCTGTGGGTTTGCTACTCTATCCCTTTAGCTTGATGCTTGTCCCCTCTTATTGTTCCTAGACCTGTATGGCACACTCATAGCTGAAGGCGCTGGGGATGAAGATCTCTGGTGGGGCTACTGACGGGGCCACTAGGTCTCTATTGGGAGAATACGAAACTATCATTTCTGGCCCTCTTGGCCTCTCTCTCCCGCTCACTCATCTGCACTACCTCCATCTACTAGGTGTACAGGACTACTCGAGCAAAGTCAATATCCTGAAGCAGCATCACGGTCCTACAATCCCTGACCAGGTAGTCTACTATCCCATTCACAAGCCTGCTCACTCGGGTTCTCTGATCCGCCGACGTTTCAGGTGCATACTTGGACAGATGAGTGAACTCCAATGCATACTCCTGATATCATCTTTCCTTGCTTTAGATTCAAAAACTCGGCTGCTTTGATCTCTCTCATCTCTCGAAGGAAGAACTGATCCAGAAAAGCGACATGAAACTTATCCCAACTGATAGGGACTACTCCAACCGCCCTACTATCCTTCCATTGCTTGAACCAAATGTGCGCAACCCCCTTCAACTGGTATGAGGCTAAACCGGTGCACTCCTCCCCATTTACCCCCATAATCTTGGTGATCGTTAGAACCTCCTCAATGAGCTCATGTGGATCCTCGTCCACCTTCAATCCAAGGAACTTCGAAGGGTTCATCCTCAGAAAATCCCTAACTCTCACTGTCATATTCCCATTCTGAGGTGCATGCGCTACTGCTTATTGATTGATCTGGGCGGTCAGGGCCTGGGCTAACATCTGAATGGCTTCCCTAAACTCTGTGTGGACAACTGGCTCAGGTACATGCTCCTCATGGGCTGGTGGGCCTTGCTGGTGCCCATCTACATTGCTATCTTCATTGCCATTCCCATATCCATTTCTCATTCCATTTACTCTTTGGGGAGGCATGATTCTGTAAGTGCCTATAGCACGAGTTAGAAGGATAGAGAGACACTTCATCGCACGACATAAATCATGAAAGAAGGAAACATTTTCTAAACATCTCATAGCCTCTTCATCATAAGTGTGGCGTGATTCACACCCACGAAAAAGACTCTACGTAATGCGGCTTTCGAACACCCTAGGACACTTCAAATCCTAATGCTCTGATACAAAATTTGTCATAACCGGAACTTAGGCTCAGATCGAGACACGGGACAAAGAACCATGAAAGGCTCCAAATCAACCCATGGCATGAACATAATATCTAACTCCGAACAAAACGGGAGATCAACATGAATAACATAGCAGAATTCTAAACATAACATAACATCTGAATACATACATAAGTCTTAAACTAAATACAACTATATTAGAAAGGCCTCTAATACTGACGAGTTGATGGGACAAGACCCCAACTAACTCACTATAGTCTAAAAACTGAAAATACTAAACATATCTAAATAGAAAGGCCCTCAAAAGATAAGGACTCACCAGCTCTAATTGGGAAGTACTAATGTTGAAAATCTGGCTATCGGCGGGACTAAGACTGGATATCGATTCCTGTATCATATAAAGATACAGTATATAGTATGCGGTCGGTATGTTGAATGTACCGAGTATGCAAGGTAAGTAAAACCGCTAAGAAAGTAAAATCATAAATCATGTATAAAATAAAACATAATCAAGATAAGATTCTAAGTGTAGGGTTTGCATGCTATTTTCTGAAATCATGATCTGAACACAACTAAACATCATAACTAAATCAAATGACCCAAAGCTGAAAACTGATAATCATAAGTAAAATTGAACACTGGGTCAAACCTACTGAAAACATAATATCATGGCTGATGTACATGCATAACTGAAATCATGAGGAATAGTGTGAGACTAGTCATATAATCGACATTACCACGATAGAGCTTACGTGGTCCTAACAATCACACTCAAGTGGGCAGAGTCGTCCAAAGATTTGCCAGGGCTAAGGAAACTATTATGATGTCGATATCAAGCTCAAGGCCCCTTGGGGGAAGGGGGAAGCTCCAAGAGAGGTCCCAAAGTATATAAGAAAACCTACGGTGGCACGTAGTTCTAAGGCGTAGGGTTTACTGACCCTTAGCCTACTCAGTGCTAGAAACTACTCCCCAAAACCTGCATATGTTCTCCATCATTTTTCAATGAAGCTGAACCATCATTTGATGACGAAGGTGACTCATAACATGCATACATAAATCTGAATTCATAACTTGAGGAGCCTTGGCTCTAACCATACCACAAGATGAAAAATAATGGGAGTCTAGACTCCAAAACCATGTGGTAAGCTAATACATGAAATATACATAAATTCATGAAACATTCTTGATCATAATGGCTTGCCCAATACTTACACATGCTTAAAATCAACTTGATTCACTTTGAAAATATGAACATAGAAATGAGTATTTCAAAATCATACTTTCTTCATAAACATCTCATCATACTTGAACACATATCTCATGGATCTCAACTTTCATGGATGGGCATCATACTTTAGAAAACTTGAAAAGAAAATTTATAATTTAAAACATTGTAAAATCTGCCTATTTATCATAATTCAACATGTAAAACATGATTTGATCATACGCATGATTGATACTTAGGAAATCCACACATTGTGTAAAAACCCCATAGAATCATCAATTATAAATTCATGAATTGAGAGAGAATTGGGCATGGGTGTGGACTATTGCACCCATTCATAGAGTTACATACCTGAAGATATATGATTTTACCACTTCCTTGATTATACAAAGAGAATTGAGGAAGAACTTTGAAAAACTAGACTTGATCACCTCTAAAACCTCTAAGCTTGCATGCATGAATTAGGATAGGCTTAGAATGACTTAAAACCTTCTTAAAACATAGTATTTCGAGCTTAAAACAATGTAGTTAGGAACCTAGGGCTTAGGAATGATGAAAATACCCTTAATAAAATTTTTGGAAAAACTGCACTGCCAGTGGCAACGATCATCACAACGGACTGTTACTGGCTCCCACAGTCCGCTACAACCCCTGTTGTAACATCCCTGATTAAGGTCTCAGGTCCCCTACCATGACTGGATAGGATGAGTTGTTACAAGCTCCAATGACTCATCACTGTCGGTCATCATCACCACTGCCCTATCTTGGGATTCCTCTCAACGGACGCTGACAACGGCCCGTTGCTTCCAGTAATGGGTCGTACTGTAACTCATTATTTCCTCCCTGATCAAGACAAACCTCACAACGACTCCCATTCAATGACTCGTTACAACATCCAATGGGTTGTTCTAAGGCCCGTTACTTGCCAGCCTGATTCTGCAGCTTCTCACCATAAGCACCTGCCAGGGGTCGTTGGTCCCACCAACGATTTGTACAATGAGTCATCGTGAGAATATTTTCAGATTTTTCTGCTACTTTTCATTTCAACTCCCAATTCGAGTCTTAGGCATTTTCGGGGTATTATATAATCACAATGAATAGGCATGATTCACAATACTTTCATTTTTCAAAACAAGGGCATGGTTTATCACCACAAGCACACATGGAATCTCAAATCATTATAAATTCACACTCAAAGCTTGCCTTGAAGCTTACAACACTATGTCCCAATTACTTCTTTGCACCAATACAAGTATGCTCTCAAAGGAGGTGATGGCACTCACAAGAAAAGAGAATCCCATGTTTTTATCATCAAACAATGCATACACATGGGATTATGGAATAGGACAATAACGCTCACTCTCATAAAAAAATTCTCCATGCATACACTCGACCCATATGCTTGGTCTTTGTGTGACTCCCCACTAATGTAGAGTTGCTACACTCAGAATTAATTAGGACTTGGGGGTCATAATGAAGGCTAGCGGTAAGGGTAGGACAATTATTTAGCTCTAGTGACTAGAATCTCCCCAATGACCCTTTTTGAACACTTTTAACATCCCATCATACTCTTTAGGTCACTCCTCCTTATCTCTCCTTTTTCTCCATCTTCATCTTTGTTAAGCAAGAGCCACCCTTATAACTTCTACAGTTTTCACATTTAGCCTCATTTAAGCAAGGGGTAGCACCTTTCACTATTCTCTCTCACTTTTAATGATTCTAGGTTTCTCAACCCATTATTTCATTTATTTTGATCACAATTTGGTGCTACCTCCTAATTAATGCTCATCACATTTCTCCTTTTTTTTTTTTGCAAACCCTTAAACTTAGGCTTGTTGCCTCATTTCCATTGATTTCCTTATCTCTCCCCATTTATTGGGCTTCAAGCCCCCTTTTTCATTCATTCATCATAACAAAAGAAGCAATTAGGGAGGATGGGTGACAAAACATATAATTACAAAGGGACATTGGCTTGTAATGTGGTTTCCAATAAAAAGGGTCAAAAGCTCAACATCGACTAACAAGGAAAGATGTTTAGGGAGGTATTTTAGGTGAAGTGACTAGCAATAGAAATCCTAAAATAATGTTCATGAAGTGACTAGCAATAGAAAGCCAAAAATCATGTTCTAAGTGCAATTACCTCTAGGATTTCTGCTTGAACCACACTTAGGACAAGTTCTAGACAAACGTATATGCATGGGAATCATTAAATCAGCCTTACCACACATGACATCACACTCCAAGGAGTTCACAAAATACATCTCCACAGCCAAATTATGATTTTATGACCATTAATAATGTGAATCAACAAGACAAACAAGAGATGTTCAATCTATGACAAGAGAGTACTACATTTTTCATTTCCAATGCCCAATTTCTTCATAACTCATATTTCGTGCTACAAAAATGTTTTCTAGTGGTATCCTTCAAAAACAATTTCATAAGATTCAAAGACATGGATTTTCCCTTAGGAAAGTCGTCTTACAATCTATCATTGGTAAATGTCACCCGATTCAATAATAGAAAAAGAAAGGCAAAAGAAATTTCTCCTCGGGAAAGACCGTGGTATAAAGAAAACCCTTGAAGTTTATTTACTACCTACTATTAACAAAGGCAAAACTCAGACTAGCACTAACAATGCAAAGATAATCTTTCATTTCATTTCATCTATTCTGAGCCTGGCAAAGGCTCAACAACCATTTAATCAAATATTAACCAAAAAGCATACAAGAGACACACACCCCTACCCCAGCTGAAACATTATATTGCTCCCAATGTAAAAGGGAAGAGTAACATGTTTAAGAGGACTCCCTAAAGATCTAGTGGTCAGGGCAAGGAATCCATATATATGTGGCCTCATCAAAGTGCCATTAAGTAGTTTTAGTTGCAGAAGGCATCAATGCTTCAAGTGGGAGGTCAAGTGGTTTTCCTGGTTTGGGAACCACCCACTAATTTGGGAGAGTTCTCAGCTCATGATAAGAAGTGGTGTTGGCCCCACCAGGTCTCGATGTTGGATCTATTTCACTCACAGTGCACATCCGACGGGGTGGTGGTCGATTGTGGTATATCTCTTCATCGGACACAACTTTTGAAGGACTGTCATGCCCCACACACTAATCATCTGGTGGGCTCCTGTGATCCTCAGGCTGGTCAGCAGGTACTGTTTGTTTATTTAGGTCACTCCTAGCTGATGACAAAAGTTCTGTATTCGTCACCACTTCACCCCTTATGATAGTTACTTCATTTTCTAAACCTCAACCTTAGCAAAGAGTCATCCAAACTTTTCCTCTACTGGTTGTACGACCTTTTTGATGTATTGCTGGATTATGGAAGGTATTGCTTTAGCCAATTTAAATAATTGGTCATTATGAACCCAGGCCACTTGTGCTAACATCAATAGATCTGTTGGTGGATGGTAATTGATTCTGGCTATTTGAGGAGACCCTTGGGTTATGCTGGAGAACATGGATGACGGGGGACTAGTTCAGTCCACCGTCACATTGGGTCGTGTTGAAGCAGGAGCCTCCTTATCAATTTTAGTGGCTGGTGTAATTACTACATTGACCCCTACAGTTCTTTCTAGTGGTCGAATTAGAGAGCATGAGGTCCAGGAATAACATACTGATGAGGCTAGGATAACACAAAGAAGTTATCTTTTGCTTGGCTTTTCTTTTGAATTGTTCTGTAGTAATTTCCCCCATGTTGATGTGTGTCCGATCCATGATGCAGGCACAAGCATGGTGACCTCAATGGGGATATGTGTTTTATTCATGAAAGGGATAATCCGAGAAAGTACTAAGTCCAACCACATGCAAGCTTCAAACTTCAGATCATAGCAGTGAATTATTCCTTGGGAAACAACCCACTGGGGCTGATCTTGAGAAATTATTTTATCTACCCACCTAAATAGATTCTCTTTATCTTCCACCTTCCTTTTGAGCTCTGAACTTGGCTATATTGTGTTAGCCCAATAGATGGAATTGATTGCTTCTGGGTAATGGGAACTTCTTGGCCCTGCACTAGCACAAATGGAAGGAAAAGCATTGTGTCTACTCAGCCTCTGTGCTTGAAGATTCTTTGCCTTGCCCTATAAGAGTCATAAAACTCCATACCAACTCAGGGAAGTATGGTCCCATTGGTATAGTGCATGGACCCCAATCACGAATGCTAATCTGCTTAAATATCTAGGAAGTCATCCTTGAAAGATGACACTTCGAATTGAGCCTCTGCAGTGATGGACCTGTTCTTCTTGAAGGATAAATACTAAGCCTCCGTTATGTCGAGTGCAAAGTTAAGTTGCAAAATTCGCTGGGCTTCCTCAGGATCTAATTCATGAGGGGTGGTGTTGGTCATTGGGGCTTTTCGTGTGCTTTGTCGTCAGGAGATGGACATGATGCTGCAAGACAATATTAGTGTCATACAAAGATTTGAAAGGAAGGCAACAAGTAAATAGACTTAAAGAACAATATTCAAAGGACCGAATAGTAGCTAAATTGAAGAGGAAAATTTCTAGTGCAGGTAACACCGGCGGAACATCGGTGAGACGCAGATGATGATTCGCGAAGCGCCGGTGAGCCGTTGGCAGTTGGCAGAAATGTTACACCCCAAAAAATTTTTAGTGATTATTTGATATTTGTATGCTATGTTAAGGGAAGCACAGATTGTATATTGGTCGTAGATGACAAGGGAAATGTATACGAATGGAAAAGCAAAGAGTATGTGAAGTTTATCAATAAGGATCAACTTTAAACATTCATATCTCCAATATATGTAATCGATTAGAAGCCCCAAGATCTATCAGATTAAAGTTCTTTGAGTCTAGTTTTCAGAACATCAACCTGTTCGTCAATTGGAATTCGGAGTAAGAAGTTATAGGCATTTTACCGAAGCACCCCGAGCGGTGACGGGGGTATGATGCCCTAGCGCTTCCACCGTCCTAACTATATTCATATTTGAATAAGGATTTAATCCAAGGAGGAAGTTAAGGAATTAGCCTCTTTAAACACCTCAAATTGCAAGCAAAAAGCTGGAAATTGGCAGCCAAGTAAGCTGCCGATAAACTGTTTTTAAGCTGTGTTTTTGCTCGTTTTTCTTAGGATTTTTGGCAGTATCTTTGTCTTGAAATATAATCTGCTTTATGGGGAAAAATTACATCATAAGTGAGGTAAAGTTCTCCCTTTTTTTCTCCCTCAAAAAATTAGTGAAAACTAGTAGAGAAAATGACTAAATGTTGTTGATGTTGCCGTGTGTTGTTGTTGCTATTGTGCCTGCCTTTGGTGAGTTATTTTGGGCTGAATTATTGTTTTACATATTTGTCCTCGTACTTGCCTATTTATTCAATATATTGAAGGTTAGGGTATGATTATTGAATTAAAAAAAGTTCATAGGAAAGAAAGGTATTCAACCTGTCCGTCATTCTTTTAAGCACGATTCGTACTTTGTAAATTGAATGAGCCAGAAACCTCTTTACAAGTCTTTAGGAAGCATGTTAATCTTCATTTAAGCATTTAAAGTGTCATATTTGATTGATGTTAAATGTTGATATGATGTCTAGCCCAAGTGAGGCATTTAAAGGGGGATATTGTGTTGATTGTTGTCGTAGTTGTACATCGAGTTGGAGACCCTCAGTGTGGGCATTGATAGCTGTTCCTTACTATATGTTATATATATATATGTGTGTGTGTGTGTGTGTGTGTGTGTGTGTGTGTGTGTGTGTGTGTGTGTGCGCGCATGTGATGTTAAATGTGTTTAAAGGTTTAGTTGCTAACTGAAATTGGTGAACGAGCCAAGATGATGACGTGTAAATGATTTTAAGCCAAGTAAAGATGTCGCACACTATTAAAGGTAAATGAGGTTATTGAATTAGGATTTTCTTGTTATGGTTATCCTTTATCTTATATGTATGTTATGAAATATGTCAGGCCAAGGGGAGATTTCATAATCCCTTTCCCTTAAGATGAATGACAAGCTAGCGAGTCTCTAAGCTCTAACGTCCCTTTGAACATGACCTATAAATCTTTTTGAAACTCTTAGGTCATCCGTAGTTGCTTATGATTTATACAGGATTTGAATACATGCATTTAAGTGGTATTTTATAGCTTTACATGTTATACGTGCTCACTTGCAGTTATGCATTACGAAGGAGGCCTATGCAGGCCACAGATTTAGTATTCATCATTTCTATGCTATGTTAACTTGACCTAGTATAAGCCATATCAGCTCTGTTTATGATTATGATTAAGATTTATAGATTTTCCCCCAGAGTAGTTCATCGGCAGGAGGTACTTTTATTTTACCCCAGTGTGGTACACTGGCTGGACGAATTTTATATGGATTTTTATGGTCAGCTGGTCATCGATATTTCAGTTATATTCTTACTGTCCATTGGATGGCTGCATTAACACATCAATATTGAGTTATTGTCAGGTTTTGATTTTCAAGATTCCGGGTTGTTACTATTTCTTATGTTTGGCTTAGTTATCATTGCTATCTTAAATGTTTATAGTTTTCAACCTTACATACCAGTACATTTTATTCGTACTGACGTCTCTTCATCTGGGGACCCCTCCTGCAATTGTGTTGTAGGTACAGGCCGAGGCTCAGATCATTAGATGCAATAGGAGCTATATTTCAGCAAAATAGGGGTATGCTCCTCTCTTCCAGGAGCCATGTCCAAGTTTTGACTATTTTGAGTTTTATGTACAACATGGGTAGGCCGGGGACCTGTCCCCCATATTTTAGTTTGTTTACTCTGTAGAGACTGATGTGGACTATTTTGTATAGTAGTTTTGGTTGTTTAGTTGTGTTGGTTTTCCATTTGTATGTTTAGCTTTATTTCAGCCTTGTCGGCTTTTCATGTTGCTTATTCGGCATTATCGAGACCTTATGGGTCTAGTATTTATCTTGGTTGCTTGTGAAAGATGGCTTTGTTGGCCTCAACATTACATTTTTAGACGTTATATAGCTGGCTTCTTGATCAATAAAGAATCAAGTGCTAGTTGTGCCCTACTTCAATTTTGGGGCGTGACAAGAAAACTGGGCAGATGTGTTTTTACCGATGCCACACTGGCGAAGAGTCGGTCTCGACCCGTGAAATGCAGATAGAACACGGGTCTATGGCAGTGACCTGTAGCCTTGCACCTAAACCTATATTTCATCAGGCGCCTCGCCGGGCATGACTGGTGATTGCCCGACGGAACACCATCATCAAGCTAACAAAAATCCCTTCAAAAAAATCATAATTCACCCATTCACTTCTCATCACTATTATTTACACAATCATCCCAACCAAAATAACATTTGATGCTTTGCCCTTAAGAAAGAAGTCACCCTATTCATCATCAAAAATATCGTTCCTTTGGAGCACATGGGGCTACTCATACATCACCCTCAATTAGAATCTCAAGCGTATAAGTCATTAAGCACGCTTACTCAAGAAGACACCCACATTAACATTAAACAATGAAGCACCACCTCCAACGCCAACAATATGAAAAATATTCACACAAGAAAAAGCAGATATTGGGAGATGTGGGCATGAGCATGACAAATATCTATTTTAGCATTCTTGAATTCAAATGCATATTCTCAATTTAAACATATCCAGTCTAGGAGTCATATACCAAGTTGGGAAGTGAGAATCAGTAGGAAGATGAAAACCTTCTAATTTTGCCCAAATATGGTATCTTCAAAGTGATGGGTAATAGGGTGAGAGGAGAGGTATAATGGAGGAGAGGTTTTAATGGCTAAAAGAAGGGAGGTGATTAGGAAAGAATAAGGTGGGTATTAATGGTGTTAGGTTGGGAAGGTGGGTTTTGGGATGTTAAAGAGTGGGGGGAGTTTTGAGTAGAAGATGGAGAAAAGGGTCTTTATTTAGTAGTTGGAAATGTTTTACTAGAAATCCCTAGGTCCAGTCGGTCAACAATTTAAATGAAGTTCGTACCTTGACCTGTGCTTAATTGGCGATCGCTGGTGATTACTGGGATTTCGCTGGTTTAACCGCCGATGACCATCATCCTTTCAGTTCACTATCCTGCAACAAGCGTTTGACCAGTGATTCGCGATTTTGCACTGGCATTCCGCTGGTTGTGTTGCTGATTCTACCTTAACACCCAGGTGTACTGGTTTGAACCAACGCCCTTCCGTTGGTTCACATAATATCACCAGTTTTACATCGGTGAGTCGCCGATTTGCTCTCAGTTTCTCTACTTTTTGCTTTCTACCGGTGACAAGGCAGCACCTCGGGCTTGTGTATCAGCGTTTCGCTGATCCAACACAGTGCCTACCCTGTTCGTTTTTGCATTGTTTAACATCCAGCCCACCTAAAAAACAAAAAACCACAAAAACATAAAAGTTCTCAAAGTAAAAATGTTTGGGTTGCCTCTCAAGAAACACCTTAGTTAACGTCGTAGATCGATAGATGCATTTTTTATGCTATGGCTAATCCAGGTACATGACCTCCACTTGGTGAACCTCCTCCAATGCCCTTAAATACTTCTTCACAGTTTGCCCATTCACCTTGAAATTTGACCCACTTTCTCCCTCAAGTTCAATAGAACTTTTCCCAAAACTTGGGACACCTTAATTGGACTTGACCATTTAGATTTGAGCTTTTTTGGGAATAACCTTAGTCTTGAGTTAAACAAAAACACCCATTCTCCCCAGGAAAAATTTCAATGCAGAATTTTCTACTTATGGTAATGCTTCATGTGGGCCTTATATATGGCATCTTTCTCATAAGTCCTCATTTTAAATTCGTCCAACTCATGCAGATTTTTCACTCGCCTTAAGATGGATTTCCCCTAATCAAGATTCAGACTTTTCAGTACCCGCAGGGTTTTATGCTCTAGATCAACGAGATGGTGACAAGATTTGAAAAAAACAAGCTAGTAGGGAGACATTCCAATTGGTGTTTTATAGGCAGTTCGATACGCTCATAAGGCGTCATCTAGTTTCCGAGCCCAATCTGTTCTATTCACATTTACTGTTTTAGTCAGAATGGACTCAATTTCCTGATTGGAGACTTCTGCTTGGCCACTAGTCTGAGCATGATAAGGGGTAGCCACTTTGTTCTTCAAACCATACATGGTTAGCGAGGCGCTAAACAAACGATTGATCCACCATAATTGATGATAGCCCTAGGAGTGCCAAATCGTGAGAAATTATGATTTTCCAAAATGGTTGTTACGCTCTTCCCTTCATTATTGGGCAATGCCATAGATTCCACCCATTTTGAGACATAATCAACAGCTACCAATATGTACGTGTTTCCATAAGAGCTCTTAAAAGGACCCATAAAATCAATTTCCCATACATCAAACACTTCCACCTCTAAGATTAGTGCCAAAGAAAGCTCATGTCACCTCGAAATACTTCCTATTCGTTGACACCGATCACATTTCTTAACAAATTCATGGGCATAATAATGAAAGGTAGGCAAAAAAAATGTCACAACCCGAGTCTACACCCAGGCCGAGACACGATACTTGGCGCTACAAGTGACCCCAAGCTAACCCATGGTCTAACAATTGCACTAGTATACTAAGTAAACATAAGCCAGAAGCTTTAAAAGAAATATTTATAAATCAACACTGCCGAGAGTGTAAAACATCACTGAAAACAATACTACATAACTGTGTCTAAAAGCCACTATTAACTAATGAGTTGCTGGGACAAACCCCAGCTAACTCTAAAGTCTAACTGAAAAGAAACTAACTGAAAAGCAAATAATATCCTCAGAAGATGAGGACTCACCAAACAGACCGCTGCTACTGGAATCATTGAGAGGAACTACTGACGATGCTGGGACTGAGAACTTACGCCTGTTTCATAATACGATACAACATAGCAAGTATGCATTAGTACTTTGAATGTACTAAATAAGTGAGATATAGAATAAGCATGGGAAATAAACAACTGAGCTGAAATAACAAGTAATGACCAACTAATACTGAATACTAATAAACTGAGTTATAACTGATATGGTCAATATGTCCCTAACTGGTAGTCAATAACATTTTTTGGAACTGAGTGACTGAACTGAGCTTAACTAAACTAAACTGAACTTAAGTGACACTTGGGAGAGTCTATAACTGACATATAACCACGTGAGATAAAATGGAGTCCGATGTATACACCCCATTGGAGAAAGCCCACTATACCATGCCAGGGTATAGTGGCTGGCTGGGTGATCGCAAAGCTAGGGCTTGTTAGGCCAATAACCTACGGTGGAAATGTAGTTCTGGGAACCTGGGTGAGTTGGAATCTCCGTCCACTTGGTGCTAAGTACTACTCCCACTGGATAGTCCTAACTTGACAATTAAGTTGATAGCTCGAAGCTGGGTTCTCGGACTAAGTCAAGAATACTTATCTGGAAGTACCCTAAGAGTCTATCGGACCGAATAACTATAAATTGGTATTCTAAGACTGGCCAGAGCTGCTTATCTAGAAGAATCATAATCATCTGAAGAACAAACTAATAACTGAAACTGCTGGTTCTAAGATTGGTTAGGCTGCTTATCTGGAAGTGTTGTAACCGTCTAAAGAACAACTAATAACTGATAACTGAAAACTGGGACTGGGAGGTATTACTAACACCTTGAGAGACTGATTATAGTCAAGCTGATCAGCTGACATTTTTGTAAGATACTAAAATTTACTAAGTACTGACTGAGACTAATCAATCAATAATTAGACTCTTGATCATACAACTGTAGTGTCCCGGTGATTTCAAGAACAATCAAAGTCTAGCAACTTGTGTTTGGAACATGCTGAAATACTCAATTCACTGTATTTAAGAAACTAGGGCTAAAGTCATATAATTTCATGAAAGGAGATAATGACCAGATGTTTAGCTAATAACAACCCTCAATGCTCATGAAAATCATAACAGGAAGGAATCCATAATTTACTGACAAATAAAACCTAACTGGGACTTCAAGACTAGAACTAATAAGCATTTCAGAAAGGTTTTGGGGCACAAGGGAAGAATAATTCAATTGTTGAATTCCCACATACCTGGTGTAGAAATCCTGGAGAAAATCCTTTAGAAATCTAAGAAGAAAAATCAAAACACCTGGCTCCTACTCTGTGCTTCCTGATTGAGTTTCTACGTTTTGACTTTGAGAGAATGAGAGGAAATAAAGAGGGAACGTCGATTACCTCCCGAAATCCCCTGAATATAACCTAAAATGACATGGTTTAGGGATTAAAAAGGTGGAAAGTTATGAAAATACCCCTAAAATAATATCTGAAAAACTACCCGACAGGGACCATTGAGTAACACAATGAGTCGTTGGTTCATACCACGACTAGTTGGGACCAGTCATTGGTCCTGGTCCTAGAATTAGGGCTTACTAGAAATTGGAAATGAGGGGAACCATGACACCTCTCGTTGGTAGCTCTCATTGTCACTAGCAGGAAAACTTGGTCCCTCAACTAACGGATGACACAACGACTTGTTGGTAGAACCAACGAGTCGTTGTGTCTGCTTGTGGTCAACACTGCCTGGCCTGAGATCTGGCGATCGGTGGAGACAATGACTCATTGGAGGTTACAATGAGTCATTGGCCCACTCCCACTCATTGCTTCTTGGAGATGTCTTGTAGATTTCTGAACTTGGGATGCAAAGGACGATAGGACGACTAGTTGCTCCCTAAAATGATTTGTCCTATGCCTCATTGGTTCCCCGAGGAAAATTATGCAGAGTTGACAATGGATCAGACAACGACCTGTTAGAGGTGACAATGATCCATTTTCTGGTTCATTTTGTGATAAAATTTTCTGCTTTCCCCTGGTTTTTCATGCAAGGTATGAGTTTGGTCTAGACAAGCTTTGGGGTGTTACATAAAATCCATACTATAGCACCTTTGCTGCTGTCCTAACACTCCCATAATGTACCCCAACCATGATGAATGACAAGCCTCGAGGATTGGCATCATTTCAACCTCTGGAACACACCTACGAATTATAACATCTACACAACAACAGAAAAGGTATGGATCATCCCAATAGAACTTCCAAACATCATGCATGAATTTCCTCTTTTGATGGAAAGTCAACCCTGTAGGAGTGATTGCTTGCCAAGTAGTTAGAAAAATAAGAAAACCACTTTGTTAAGTCTGGTTTGTAGCCAAAATCCATTCGTTAAGAAAGTCATCATAAATCTCCTCATGTGCCCTTGCCTTACCATTTATTTCCAAGCGAGACAGATGGTCATCCACTTGATTTTCACATCCTTTCCGATTCTTTACTTCAAAATCAAATTCTTGTAATAAAAGGACCCACCTAATAAGCCTTGGTTTAGTATCCTTCTTGGTCATTAAATATATGAGTGTAACATGGTCCATGTGCACCACAACCTTTATCCCAAGCAAGTATGCCCAAAATTTTTCAAACGCAAAAAATAAGGTGAGTAGCTCTTGTTCTGTAACTGTGTAGTTTGCTTGTGCATCATTCAGGGCATTGCTGACATAGTAGATAGGGTGAAAAGTCTTTTCCTTCCTCTGACCAATAACTGCTCCTAACGCTATTTCGTTGGCACCACACATTAGTTTAAAGGGCTTTGACCAATCTGGTGCAGTAATTATTGGAGCGGATACAAGCTTCTCTTTCAATTCTAGAAAGCCCTCATACATTCCTCATAAAAATTGAATTTTTCCTCTTTTTCTAACAATCGAAACGATGGATGTGCTATCTTAGAGAAGTCTTTGATAAAACGACAATAAAATCCTTCATGTCCCAAAAACTCCTAATACCCTTCACAGCTTTTGGTGGAGGTAACTGCTTAATGGCACTAATCTTCACTTGTTCTACCTAAATCCCTTTCTTAGAAATCTTGTCTCCCAAAATTTACTATGAAATGACACTTCTCCCAATTAAGTACCAAGTTCGTCTCTTTGCATCTCTTCAACACCTTTTCTAGGTGAAGCAAACAGTCTTCAAATGAATTTCCCATTATTGAGAAGTCATCCATGAAGACTTCCATAGTATCCTCTACTATATGGGAAAAATTGACATCATACACCTCTGGAAGGTAGCTGGGGCATCGCAAATCCCAAAGTATATTGGTGAGTTGGTAATTTACCAACTCATTAGACTCTTAAACATGATCTTTAGTCTATTTTTCAAGTCATTTAGATGGATTTTATGCCTTTTTTGCCTTTTTGTGTGCAGATATCTAATTTTTAGAAAAGAGTAAGAAAGGGAGCAAAAAGAAGGGAATCAGGTGAAAACTGGGGCTTCAACGGAGAAGATTGGCGAAACGCCGGCAAAACGCCGAGGACCACTGCCCGGGGAAATTAAATAAACCGGCGATCGTAGAAATTTACCGATAACTCGCTGGTTGAATCGCCTACTGATGCCTGAGAGTTTTAGATTACAGACAAAAAATTAGTGGAGCGCGGTTGGAGATCGGAGAATCGTCAAAGGAAACACCGAAGGACACTGTAATTCATTTTAGGAGCATCCAATGATAGTTGGCGGTTCGTGGAATGCAACCGGCAAACTGCTGGTATTCTCGCAAGTACCAGAATGCTTGAACAGGGGAAAATGTGTCCAACACTGAAAAACATACTGGGAGTACCCTACTTTTGGATATATTCCAGAGAGAAGTACTCTGTACCGAGGAGATCTTAACTTTTAGCTTTTTGAGAACATTCTCTTTGTAGAAGAAGAAAGTAAGATTTCTATTGGTGGATATTGTAAAGGATTGTTTGTCATCTTATTCTTCTTCCTCCATAGCAAGGTACTACGATTGTTGAAGACTTATTGTTGAATTTGAATTTGCCACTCCTATTATTGAATTCAATGAGTTTTTGTTAAATGTTCTTTTGAATTTCTTAACTATGAGTAGCTAAATCATTAATTAGAGGTGTGTGGTTTTGAATTCTTAATTAGACTGTGTATTGTTTTAATTATCTAAATATTATTTAATTAGTGTAAATCTATTAAATTCTCTCCAATCTATAATTGAAGATCCATGGTTGTTGATGTGGGTCTAATTGTTCTTACTTGATTTTTTCTTGAAAGAGAAGAATTGAGTATTGGGAGAGAATTTAATGGTGTACATGGATGTGAGGTTGTGAAATTGGGCAGGAAATAGTCAAAATCACATTCTCACTCCTAATTAGTAGCTAATAGCTAGAAATTAGTGCAACTATTAATCCAAATTTCATCGGGTTGATTTAATTGTGTTTAGTGGTTTGAAAGAACTCTAGCAGGAGGCATTTATCAGGTTGAAAAAAATCAAATACCCACCTGCCCGAGGTTATTTTCACTATTTGAACTTATGAGATGACCTAGCCTGACCCTATTTATTTGGCATATGATCTACACCACACCTCTAGTCTTTTACATTATTGTCAAGAACCTTGGTCATTTTGCTATCTTAATAAGGCGAATTAGAATTCATAATCTATTTTTAATCTCAATCTCCCCCAAAAATTTTGTTTCCTTGTTATTTTCAAGCGGTGCAAACTAGAATCAATTTCCTAAAGAACACTCGTGCATATCATTCACTCCTCTGTGCGATTCGATCCTGACATCCGTGGGGTTATTTATTTTGATACAATGATCGTTTATGATCTTTGGTAATGAAGAGTATTTTGGACGTTATCAGAAATGGCATCGTCGCCGAGGACTAGCATTTGATACTCTTCTGTTCATTGTTCATTTGAATTAGTCTTGCATCAAAGGTGTTGACATCAAGTTTTTTGTTCTTGTTAGAATAAAGTCATATGAGTCATCATTCACATGCAGGGGATAGCTCAGTAGAGGGTAATATGGAGTGTGAGGAAGATATCCGGTGATTCCCGAAGTTGTGGGAGCAATTCACCTACCGCCTACAATAGGGAATGTCGTGTTCTATGTCACAAGTAAAATTCTACATTTGCTGCAGATGAAAGGACTATTTGGTGGCAAACCATGTGAGGTCGTAAATCGCCATTTGAGGAATTTCTTAGAGATCTGCCAGCCTTTCAACATAACCAATATAAGTCAAGAGTCTATAAGGTTGAGGCTCTTTTCATTTTCTCTAACGGGAGAGGCGACCATGTGGTTGGAAGAACTCCTCCGGGTTGCATTACATCATGGAAGGAATTGACTGAAGCATTCTTGCATCGTGTTTTTCCTCCATTTGAAAATGTTACAACTGAGGGATGATATCACGAACTTTAGACAAAAGCCAGGTGAACTGTTGTGAAGCATGGTTGAGGTTCAAGAAGAAAGTTTCCCTTTGCCCTAACCATGGTCTACCGAATGGAGTGCTCCTTCAAAGTTTCTATCAAGCCCTAGACTCCATTAACATGTCCGTTGCCAATAATTTAGCTGGAGGACCAATTATAGATCATTCATATGGATTAGCTAAGGCCCTCTAGGACATAATGACAAAGAAAAATCGGGCATGGCATACGAGAGAGACTAATGTATCAACACATGACATTAGCTCTACTACATTAGCAGCTGAGTTGAGGAAAAGAGATGAAGAGCAAGATGAAAATCTCGCTAAATGATGATGCAGATGGAACTAGTGACCAAATATGTGAAGGGGCAGGGCCCAAGGTTGTGAATGTTGTAGGTATGCAAGGTCAATTGCACTTTGAAGGAGAATCATCGCCATTGATGTACGATATGGAATGAAAATAAATGGGAAATCAGATGGGTGGTTCTCGACCCGGGTTTCAAGGGACTAATCAAGGTCCTTTCCGCTCAAGGGAAGAGAACCAAGGTGGAGAAATCGCGATGCACGGGGATGGCCAAAAAGAAATGAAAGATGGGGCAATAGAGAGAAAAATCGAGAGGGAGACTATTACCATCAAAGTTCAAACCCATATGTCCCCCTATAAAAGCTGAGAATGCCCAAAGTCATCCAGGTATGAGTGATGCAGGTAGCTCAAAAATTGAAGAGATGTTAGCAAGAGTCCTCAAGAAAGTGGAATCAACTGACAGCAGGGTCAAGGAATTAAAAGGGGAGGTGTCTAACCTTGCCCAGACGGTGAGCTCTCATTCAGCCTCCATTAAGCATTTGAAAGCTCAAATGAATCCCCAAATAAAGGGAACGTCCCAAGTGAAACAATACCAAACTCAAAGAAAGATAGCCAATACACGACTATTGTTGCCAGGAGTGGTAAATTGGATGGAGATGCGAGAGTGAAGCCTAAGGATGTTGTTGCTTCTAAATCAAATGAGGAAAATAAATTTTATAAGGTGCCAAAAACACCAAGTAGGGGTGAAAAGGGTAATGATGAAAGTGAGGGAAAGGATGATGAAGTTCCCTCACATATTGATGAAGAAGAGGCAGGCATGATGGCCTCAAATGATGAAGAACTTGAACCAAGAGCTCCAACCCCTTTTCCATAAGGGTTGGCTAAGAAAAAGAAGGATGATCAGTTTAGTAAATTCATCGACATATTCAGCAAATTATCCATTAATATACCATTGGTGGATGCCCAACTTAAAATGCCTGGATATGCCTAATTCATGAAGGAGATCTTGAAAAATAAGAAGGTGGTATATGTTGGCATCAGGGAGATAACACATCACTATAGTGCGATGATGATGAGCAATCTCGCCCCAAAGCGAGAAGATCCAAGACTTTACGATTCCTTGCACTATTGGATTATGTGTGTTTAAGAAAGCCCTTTGCGATCTTGGCGCGAGCATAAATCTAATGACTCTTATCATTTTCATGAAATTGGGGCTCGGGAACACCAAACCCACTTCAATGAGGCTATTAATGGTTGACCGCTCCATAAAGAAGCCCGTGGGTGTGATAGAGGATGTATTGGTAAGGGTGGATAAATTTATCATACCGGTTGATTTTGTGGTGCTTTATTGTGAAATTGACTTAGAAGTGCCAATAATTCTAGGGAGACCATTGCTCACCACAGGTCGAGTGTTGGTAGATATAGAGCTAGGTGAGATCGAGTTTTGAGTTGGAAGTGAAGAGGTCACCTTTATAGTGTGCCCATCAGTTGACACTACAGATGAATGCAAAGTGATTGGAGTGTTTCATGAGGAGAACAAGGAGAGCGGAATGGAGATGAAAGAGGCTGAATCAGAAGATGATACTTCAAAGAAAGATTGTTAAATGGGAAATATGTCGTGTCACGACGTTAACTAAGGCGCTTCTTGGGAGGCAACCCAAGTGTTTTGATTTTATTGTTTTTATGTCTTTGTTGTTTTTGATTTTTTGTAGGGGTAATGAGGTGAGAAGAAAGGAGATAAAGCACAAAAATAAGGAAGGCGACATACTGGAACGACGAATCATCGATCCAGATGCACGAAGCACTGCACTTTGACACAGGAAAGCAGAAACCTAGGACCATAAATGTTGGACCAGTGGATTAACCGGCGGACCGTCGGTTTAAAAGTGCATACGACCGTTTAATCGCCTGTGAAGCCCAGAAGACATGAGCTATGGATGCTAATTCGGCGGCAACACCGGTGTAACGCTGTCTTGAGTCGCGGACCGTGGTGAGTCTCCAATTGCAAAAGAGTGAACTGAGTATGATTTCAAGCACTAAAAGCTAAGGCATCGTATTGCCGGATCAAAACGGCAATCGCTCGTGTAACGCCGGTAAGGATGTGGGTTCCACTTCAAAATCTCAATCAAAAATGGACCCACCTGGCCCCAATATCTGTTTGAGCCATCCTAGTCTGAATAAAATATTCCCTTAGGTTTCCTTTTTTTTTTACCACTTTCCCATACCACTTTTCACCTTCCCAAAACCCCACCATTCCATATTCCCACAACTCCCTCTCTTCCACTTCCCACACATTCAACGCACCGTTAATCCTCCACCTCCTCCTCAACCAACCCCATTACTATCTACTCACCTATAAAACCCCTCACTCTGTCCACCATTTCTCACTACACTCACATTCTTTTTCTCTACTACACAAGTTCAAGACTTTCCATTGTGATCATTTCCAAGCTTCCAAAGTGAGTCTCTGCTAATTTTTTTTACAAGTTGTAATGTTTCTTAGACTCTTTTATTCTCTCTTCAATGGTATTTTTGCAGCATATTTATGTAGTGATAACATATATTTTTTTTATACCATTTCTTCCCCAATTTGATCCATGAATTGATGCTATATGTGATGTTATATTAAGTTGGTGGGATAATGATGGTTTATTACCGAAATGGGTGTGGGGATTTTGTGATTGTTGTGTAGACATAGAAGAGGGTGAAGTCTGAGTAACCCAAATGAACTAAAATATTTTGCTTTGTCCTATGATAGATTGGATGACGCCATTCTTAAGGATAAATCGTCATTTCAGTCCTTTTTCATATGTAGAATTGATGTTTAGTATGCTTGAGTAAGTGTGTGTGAAATGGTGCCATTGATACTCAAGGAAATGTTTTGGGGATGACGACTATCGGCTATTCATTGGTTGGGTCAAGCGAAACTCCGATGGAATGCCGGTGTGATCTAATGGTGGCTTCAGGATACTGATTTGATCTCGTGTTACATCAGCAGTTCGCGGATTGAAATCGGCAACTCGCCGCTTTATTGCCGATGGCTGGCCTATTGCCCTAGTTCACAGTTACTCATCGTTGATTCAGCGGCAATCCACGGATCCCATCCTACTGCTCCCCGATGCAGCTAATCCTTTCAAAGATAATTTTGCGTTTTTTCTTCTCATCTTAATTTTAGTAAAATGTTTAGTTATTTTATTTCAATACATTATGTCTTTAACTAACATCATGCTTGCAAAAAATGTCTTCATCTAGGAACACAGGAAATAGCAAGGCCCCACCCTCCACAACCACCAAAGGAAAAGGCAAGGCTAAAGCCTCTGCAACACCCGCCGACTCTAGGGAGGCCATCATCTTTTTTATGCCCGACATGAAAGGGAACTACACTATATGCAAAGGCTGGTCGATAACGGTGGAAAAGAGGTTCAATTTGGCGGGACTGCGTGGGGACTTGCCCAACATGACCACTCAGTTCACAGACAGGTAATGGCATACTTTCACCAATTCTCTCCCAGACTACTACCCCAGCTTGGTGTCGGATTTCTATGCCTTATACCAGGCTAGACAGGATATCATAAAGCATAAAGGCAAATCGATGAAGTTCCCTGCCTACCATCATTGATGGTACATGGGGTCGAGGTAGACATAACTCCGGCTACGATCAATTATCTATTCTAGGAAGACGAAATTGACCCGGGAACAGAGTACATGGCCAGGACTACGGACATGAAAAATTAGTTCACCTGGATAGCCCCCATCATCACAGTTGAAACCCCGCTATGGGCCTCCATGGGTGGCAAAATTTCTCACTACAATCTGAAGTTCGAGGCCATGTAATGGTGGGATTTTATTTGTGGCCGCATCACTCCTTCTAAAAATGAGCAGCGGGTCAGCTTGGAGATAGAAATTCTCATAGCCTGCGTCATGTTCGGAGTCACTATTATCTTTGGGGAGATTGTGGCCCAGCAAATGAAGCGGAAGGCAAGACAGGCCAGCACCTCCATCCATATGCCGTCCTTATTTCCCAACTGTGTTTAAAAGCGGGAGTGCCATTGTTCCATGATGAGACCCATGTCCCTGCCTCAAGAGTGATCGCCTTAGACAAGAAAAGAGATGTCGAGGCACACGTAGTTAAGATGAAGAGATTGCAAGATTTTGGGTTAGTAGTGGGATCACTATCCCACTGGTAGGAGCAGTCACTGCATGTCCCATATTTGAATGTGTCCCACTAAGAAGCTACGGGCCAATCCTCCGGCGATACACCTCTTAGGGGAGCATCCCTCCCTCCAACATCGTCCCAGCAGAGTGGTCTCCATAAACTTGTGGAAATGACCAACTCTCATGAGAGCCAATTCCAAAAGTTTGCTAGGAGTCTCCCTACACTCATTGCTCAAACAGTCAAACAGGAGATAAAATCAATGTATGAGAGCCTTACAACATTATGCAACCAGGTGGATGTAGTAGAGGAGGCTGTCATTTCTCTTCGAACCGATATGCTGGAGTGGAAAAGTCGGACACCTATGGAAGTGCCTAATATGAACGCTCTTGACGCTGCAATGGTTGCTCCTTCCATAGTTTGAGGATTAATTAATGATCTGTTTGAGGGCTTGGGAGATGATACCGAGGATTTGGGAAGAGTCTGATTTTGATGATACCACAGGAGCAGGGGAAGCTGTTGATGATGAGGATGAGGAGTGACCGGATCAAGGAGTCTCTTACCCCTTTATTTTTCATGCATACATTGGGGACAATGTATTCTATTAGCTGGAGGGCTGAGTGTTTGTTGGGGGGTCACTGATGTTTTTATTTTGAGATGAGTTGAAGTAGGCCTTGTTGGGCTTTTGTTTTTTATAATCTGATGATGAATTGTGAGCCTTTGTCAGGATCGAGTTTTAATCTTGTTGATGATTGCCCTCATCGGGCCTGTGATGTTGAATAAAATTGAATACTTAGTTGAGTTCTTGGACGTATGTTGGTGTCCTAATGAGGAGAACAGGGTCCTTGCCTTATATTGCTTATTCCTTCATGAACCAACTCCTTTGTTTGTTCGCCCATGTAAATAGTATAATAGTAATAACTCCAAGGGTTTTCTTCATACCATGGTTCTTTCCTAAGGAGCATTTCTTTGTTTTTCCTTTCTTTTTTTGTTTTCAAACTGGGTTGGCACTTCCCGATGATCGATTGAGTGGCTACTTTATTAAGAGAAAATGCCATGTCGTTTTTGAGTCTTTTATGAAGTTGTTCCGAGAGGTACCACCAGAAAATTTTTGAAATAGAATTTTGAAATGGGGCATTAAAATGAGAAATAATGAACATGTGTTTGAAATAAGAACAAAGCACTCTTTGTCATACTTTGTAGATTCCTCGTTTGACTTATGAATCTGCATGTTCTGATGTCCTAAATAAAGATCTTGTTTCGATAATTAATTTTATGGACTCTTTAGGTGTGATGCCTTGCGTGGTAAGGACTTTTGTGAATCTCATGCACAACTTCTTGTCCAGAACTTGCCCTAAGTGTGACTGAAGGAGAAATCCTAGATGTAGCTGCACGTAGAACATGATATTAGGCTCTCTTTTGTAAGTCACTTCAACCAAAATGACCTCCTTGACCATTAATCTTTGATGGCCAATGTTTGAGCCTTGAACCCTTTCTTGGAAACCACATTACAAGCCTAATGACCATTTTCTTTAACCCTTCTCTTTAGCATTCATCCTCCTTAATGGCTAGTAATGAAGCAATGAAAAATGGGGGCTTCAAGCCCAAGAAAGAAGGAGAGATAAGGAAATGAATGTGAAATGAGGTAAAGGCCTAAGTATGGGGGTTCAAAAGAGTTGGGAAAAAGAATGCGTACCCTAAAAAATTGAGGTAGCACCAAAAATTTTGATAAGATGAGTGAACCAATGAGTTGAGAAACATTGAACTATCAAAAGAGGAAAAATTGCTGATAGGTTTTATCTCTTGCATAAGGAAGGCTAAGTGTGAGAAAGGTGATGGGATTTTGCAAGTTTGTCAAGGAATTAGGGAGGCATTATTCACTAAAGTTAAACATTTATCATACCTTTAGACCTATCCTACATTATGACCCACAAGTCGTAAGTGATTTTAAGTGCAATTGCTCTACATTAGTGGTGAATTACACGAAGGGCAAGCCTATGGGTCCAGTAGTGTGCATGAAGATTTCTTTTGGGAGAGTGAGTGTGATCTTCTCTTTGCGCAATCCCTTGTGTGAATGCATTGATTTCATGATAAAAAAACAGTGATTTTTTGTTTGGTTAGGGGCATCATCCCTTTTGAGGACACAATTGCATTGAAGGTAAATTTATGCATAGGACATGAGAAATGCAAGCTCTAGGCAAGATTTGAAGATGCAATTATCATGAATTGAGATGCAATGTGTACTTCATGGATAAGTTATGCCCTCGTTTGGCAAAATAGAAGCTCTTGTGAATCATGCTTTTGAATGGTGGTGGCCTCTTGAGATGTTTCAATCTTTCTTGTTTTAAGGGAATTTGCTTATCTTTTTCGGTGAGTCGGTGAGCATTTTTGGGTTGTCCAGAGTCAAGTGTTCATTGATTCATAAACTTGTGTGGAGTGGCGTGTTGTTCATCTGATAATAACTACATTACTTGAGGACTAGCAATGGTTCAAGTTTGGGTGTTTGATGAATTGGTAATTGACCAATTCATTAGGCTCTTAAGCATGAGCTTTAGTCTAGTTTTCAAGTTATTTAGATGGATTTTATGCCCTTTTTGCCTTTTTGTGTGCAAATATCTAATTTGTAGAACAGAACAAGAAAGGGAGCAAAGAAAAGGGAATCAGGTGATGATTGACGGTTCACCGGAGAAGACTGGCGAAACGCCGGCCAAACACCAGAGACCACTGATCTGGGGAATTAAAGCAACCGGCGATTGTGGACACCGACCGGCGACTCCCTGGTTGAATTGCCTACTGACACCTGAGAGTGTTGGATCACAGAGAAAAAATCAGTGGAGCATGATTGGAGACCAGCGAATCATCGAAGGAAATGCCGAAAACACTGGAATTCACGACAGAAGCATCCAATGATAGCCAGCGGTTCACATAATGCAACAGGTGAACCGCCGGTACTCTCGCAAGTACCAGAACACCTGAACAGGGGCAAATGTGTCCAAAATTGAAAAAGAAAGTGGAGTTCCCTACTTTTGGATATATTTTAGAGAGAAGTACTCTGTACTGAGTAGATCTTAACTTTTAGCTTTTTTGAGAATATTCTCTTTCTAGAAGAAGAAAGTAAGAATTTTATTGGTGAAAATTGTAAAAAATGTTTTTCTTTTTCTTCTTCTTCCTCTGTAGCAAGGTACTACTATTGTTGAATTTGAATTTGCTACTCCTATTGTTGAATTCAATGAGTTTATTGTTAAATTATCTTTTGAATTTCTTAACTATAAGTAGCTAAATCATTAACTACAGGTGTGTGGTGATGAATGCTTAATTAGATTGGGTATTGCTAGAGTCATCTCAATATAGTTTAATTAGTGTAAATTTATTAAATTCACTCCAATCTATAATTGAAGATCCATGGTTGTTGATGTGGGTCTAATCATTCTTACTTGATTTTTTCTTGAAATAAAAGAATTGAGTATTTGGAGAGAATTTAATGGTGGACATGGATGTGAGGTTGTGAAATTAGACTGGAAATAGTCAAAATCACATTGTCACTCCTAATTAATAGCTAATAGCTAGAAACTAGTGCAACTATTAATCAAAATTCAATTGGGCTAATTTAATTGTGTCTAGTGGTTTGAGAGAACTCTAGCAAGAGGTATTTATGAGGTTAAAAAAAATCAAATGCCCACCTGCCCCAGATTATTTACACAATTTAAACTTATGAGATGACCTAGCCTGACCCTCTTTAGTTAGGATATCATCTACACCATACCTCTAGTCTTTCACATTATCGTCAACAACCATGGTCATTTGGCTATCTTAATCAGGAGAATTAGAATTCATAATCTATTGTTAATCTCAATCTCTTCGAAAATGTTTATTTCCTTGTTATTTTCAAGTGGTGCAAACTAGATTCAATTTTCCAAACAACACGTGCATATCATTCACTAGTCTTTGTGGGATTCGATCCTAACATCTGTTGAGATATTTGTTTTGATACGATGACCGTTTATGCTCTTTGCTAATGAAGAGTATAGTTTGGATGTTATCGGGCATCCTCTTTAATGCAAAAGTGCCATAAGGACATGTAAATATGGTTTTTTATTGATCATCGGGAGCAATGGAAATTTGATTGTAACCAGAGTATCCATCAAAGAAACAATACTATTCTTTCCCAGGCAAGCGATCTAGCATTTGGTCAATGAAAGGAACTGGAAAATGATCCTTCTTAGTACATGAGTTCAACTTGCGGTAATCCATACACACCCTCCATCCGGTGACTGGACGCTTTGCAATCATCTCATTTTTTTGTTCTATACCATGGTAATCCCTCCTTTCTTTGGCACATATTGAACAGGGCTTACCCAACTTCTGTCAAATATAGGACACACAACTCCTGCATCTTACCATTTAATAATTTCTTTCTTAACTACCTCTTGCATCGGTCGATCTAGGCATCTCTGATGGTCAACTGATGGACTACAATTTTCCTGAAGGTTGATCTTGTGAGTGCAACTACCCGGTGGTATACCAATGATATAAGCTATAGACTATCCCATTGTTGGATATGCCTCCTCAATACTTCTCGAAGTGATTCTACTTGTTGGTTGTCGACCTTAGCTGAAATAATCATCAAGTGACTTGTTCTTTCCCAAATATACATAACGTAGGTGGGCAGGTAATGGTTTGAGCTCTAAGAGTGATGGTGAAATGATTGATAGTTGTGATGGTGAGGTTGTCTGATTCTTGATGACAAGATCAAGCTTCTTGGGGTGAAAAGAATAGGTTCCCAACCCTTTACTCACATGACACATGGTCTTCTAATCCTCCACTATTCAAGAGAAACGTTTCTTTCAAAATCTCTTCTTCTATTCCCCATCCCACTGCTTCTTTCTCAACCAAGGTTGGTGGTGGTGAGCTCTTTTCTTCCCTTATCACCAGTTGTATTGCCAGCTAAGATGCTAATGATTTCATTATGTCCTCTAACTATTTAATAGACACATCATGGTCCTTCACCTTTTGAGTAAGGTCCAAGAGGCCACTTCTAAGCTCCCGAATTCCCGAATCAGTCGAAACGACTCGCTGAAGAACAACCTCGAGCATGCTTTCAATGCGGGGTGGGGAGGACTCGTCAGTTCCCTGGCTACTCATTTCAGCTGTATATACAAAGTTCCAACCTTGATTTTCATCATAAGGATACCAATAGCCCTGGTTGGCTTGTTAGTACCTCATATGAAAACCCGTAATACAATTCGCTAGCAGCTCTATTTGCTTCATCATCACCATCAAAATCGTGTCTTTCTTTCTTCTCTCCTCCACATCTCATCCATCAATTGGAGGGTTTTAAAATAAGATGCCCCATTGATATTCCTCAATAGCCTTTCAAAGGGAGTCATTAGCATACAAACAACAATTCAACAAGGTGAGAACAACACAAGAGATGCTAAATTAATTCAACCCAATAATCAACTAAAGGCTATCAAACTACATTCCACGGCAATGGAGCCATTTTTCACAACGTCTAATTTCACTCCTCTTGACGAGAGAGTGTAAATGGTTGTTGACAAAATAAATATACCCGACAGGTATCAGGGTCAAATCCTATAGGGAATGTGAGTCGATTACACAAGAGTTGTCTAGTAAATTGATGTAATTCGCATCAATGTTTCCAATGCAATGAAGTAAAAATTGGGGGAAATGCTATTTGTTAATTAATAAAAGCATTCTATCACAAAAACAAAGGTAAAGCATAGAAAACACCAAAGGAGAAATGGCTAGGGGTGTGATATTGATAGGGGCATCATTGAATTGGGATTGCTAAAAGCTCCTAGAATTACTCAATAGTATAATTAGTTGTAGTCAAGATAGCATCCTAAGTTTCTCAGCCAATTAGATGAATTAACCTCGGGTTTTCTCAAATCCCAAAGTTCTTTTCACAACCACTATATCAACTTGAGTGACAATTTACTATATCTAGCTTAGATTCTCAATGGGTATATGATAATGGATTTTGGCTATGTCTATCCCAACCCTACATGATCAACACCCAATTACCCATTAGTATTTCCTCACCTTACTTCGAAATCCTTTCTGAAGAAAAATTGAAGTAAGTAAATTCAACCCACAAATTCAACTATGTGTATTAAGATTAAAACTCGGAGGAAATAATAGAATTATACAAATAGAGTAAATCTAGGATCAAATATACAATACCGAATTAAAATCAACCACAATCATTCAAACACCCCTAGCAAGAAATTTAGCTACTCATGAAAGTAGAAGAAGACATTGCATTCAATAAAAATTCTATATCCATTCATAGTTTGAGTAAGAAAATTGCAGCAAGAGTTTGATCTCCAATGGAGTTTGTACCTTGTAGAAGAAGAAGAAGATTGCTTCTGTCACTACCTCTCTCTACAATGCTAATAGAATAATGAAAATCTAATATGGAATAATGTAATGTGAAGTTCCTTTTTGAGATGTACAAAATAGTGTACAGATCTTCTCTTCTTTTTTCGTTCATGATATTTTTACCCCTTTCTGGTGGCGTCACTTGCCATTTACCGGCGGTTCTTCGGTGCTTATCCATGCGCTTCTGGTTAGTTATAGCTGAAGGATAGTGAGATCATGATTGCGTCGGCATTGGCGCCAGTGGTTCACCGGTGCTGATCTATGGATCGTCAGTTGGTCACAACTGATGGCCAGTAACTTCTTGATCAATTTGGTGTTGGCCTCGACAGTTCGCTGGTGCTGATCTGCAGTCTTTCAATCTCCATCCTTCCTTAGCACAGTAACCGAGATTTCTTCGGTGTCCTCTGGTGGAGCGCTGATCCTCAATGCTATTTTTCCATGATTTTTTCTCAATTTCATGATTTTCCTATGAAATTTAGGTACCCACAATGATCAAGGAGATAGCGCATAAAATCCACCTAAATGACCTGAAAACTAACCAAAAACTCATGTTTAAGAGTCTAGTGAGTTGGTAAATTACTAACTCATTAGTCTATACATAGGTTGTAGGATAGTTGGTAAGGAAAGGATCATACACTGTTCGATTTTAGCCACTTTAGCTTAAATGACCCAACCAAATAAAAATGAATCCCTTGATCCCGACTGAGCTTAAAATTGACCATTTTACATTGATTACCCATTCACCTTTCCCATTGTTTGTCCGTGGTCCCTCCTTGGACATTGTGAACCTCGACTCAGGCAAAATGCCTAAGTTGAGGGTGGCTATAGTAGGAGTGTGTAAACAATGAATAGATTGAAAAGAAAGAAAGGAAAATTAAAGAAAAGTGGGGTGTGGTGTGAAAAGAAAAATGAATTAAAGAAAATAAAACGAAAAGGAAAAATAGATGAAAAAATGTGAAAAATACACCATACTTGCACATTGCATTTGAAAAGGAAGAAAATGGAGGAAAAGTGGAAAAAGTGAAAAAAGAGGTAATAAGTGAAAGTGAAGCCATGTACATAGTGCCAAGGAGGGTTTAGTCACTAAATTTTATGTTTACCATACCCATCTTGAAGCCTATATTACAAGCCGAATAAAGTACTATAGTTATCCTAGCCTAACTGTACGAAAAGCCGAAATAGAGAAAATAAGGGAAAGTCTATGGTATCCGATGTACAGTATTTGGAACTTCTTTGTGAGAGTTAGAGTTTTACTTTATTAGTCCCAAGTTTCATATTTCTATATATTTGCGAGTTTTGGGGACTTCATTTGCTGTGAAGGTACTTGGTTTGTATTATATTCTGCCAATTGTCTGTGTGAGTAGCACTAGTGATAGGTTGATTCTCTACTGATATTTAGATGACATATCTTGATCCTTGTATATCACGAGTTGTAGTTGCATGAGTGCATAACAGACATGGTTTTAATGAAAAAGGGGTTCAAAGTTGATTGTGGTTTCTGTGCATATTTTAGTTATGTTGGTTGTAGGTCTACTAGTTTACTTTCTAGTTAAGCGTCGTTTTATAGTTTAGTTTTGTTTGCTTGAGGACATGCTAAAGTCTTAAGGTGAGGGTGTTGATATGTTGTGGGTTTACAACACTTTCGACGCTTAAAACTGATGAAATAAGCATGGACTTAGGTATGTTTATACAGATATGACACTCTTTTACTTTGTTTTTCAGGGAAATTACGTATTGGAAATGAAATGTGCAAAAGTAGTGAAAAAAGAAGGAAAAGGGCCAAGTACGGATCACAGTATGAGTCATACCATCCTGGTACGAAGAGTACTAAGAATCATGGAAAAGTCCAGAAGATGTGCTGAACCAAGGAGTTAAAGTTTGACTCTTGGTACGAGCCGTGTCATCCTAATAAGAGCCATACCAAGGCAGATGTGGTAAAGTTCAGAAGAAATTGCACTAAGTCAGTCTCCTAGTATGGGAAGCAACCACGAGTCATGTTATCTACTGACGATCCATACCAAGGAGCCATGGTGAACTTCAGAAGAATTGAAGAAAGGCAGAACTCAAGGTACGACCAGAAGTCACGAGTCATAGGATGAAGGTATGAGCCGTACCAAGTCACTCGTGGAAATAATTAGAGAATGCCAGAAGTTTCAGGTTGAAACCACGACAAGACAGTATGAGTCATAGGTTTATGGTATGATTTATACCAGTTTCCAACACTTGGTCAAAATAAGAAGAGCCAACAAATGTACAAGTGAAGGTACGATCCATACAATCATGGTGAGGGCCGTATGTGATGTCGGCGGCAGTTTTAGCAGTTTCCCTGTCAATTTAGGAAAAGTTTCTAATTATTTATATAAATATTTTTTTAGGTTATTTTTGTTAGAAGCAAACAGAATACGATTGTTGAAAATGGTTTTTTGACTTTTTGGGTTATTGAGAGCAACTTTTGGGTATTTCTCACATTGATTCTTCTATTGTTCTTGAATTGTTCTTCATTATTTTTTTCAATAATCAAGTGGGTTTTCTTATAATCATCTTTGTAAGTTCTAAGTTATACTTTTGTCCATGAATGCTCTTAGTTCTCTTACAATCATGAGAGGCTAAAATCTCCACAACTAGGGTTGTGGAAACCATTGTGAATTAACAAACTAGGGTTTGCATAGAGTTATTCTAACCAATGCTAATGCTTGTATTGTATTCTCTTCGTCTTTAATGTTTCCTAACGAAGTGCAATGTTAGAACTTGCTTGAATTATTTACTTGCTTGAATCTTGAGAAGTAGAGATTAGGAAAGGAGAATTAGAACAAAGCCTTGATCTTTATGGGTCATTGTATGACTTAAGCCGTAGTCGCAGGATAGTTAATTTGGAACAAAATGATAATGGTTGAATTGAAATCACTCATGAGACCTAATTCGGTGATTGAGTATAGTTATGTAATAGGGATGAACCAGTCATTTGGATAAATCCTAGTTATCAATTCTACAAGTAAGCATTGGGAAAGATCACGAGTGTAATAGCCGAAGTACTTATGAATTCATGGGGAACACATTCCTAGTTATTTGAATTAATTTTATAAACAACCACTAAATCTCAACATTATTACATATTTTCTTTTAAAAAATCGCCTTTTGGAAATAACAGACTTAAAAGCTTAAATGCTAGAGTTATTCTATATCTTAACCTTATTTCCTATGGGATCGCCCCAACCTAATTGAGTTATTTAATGACAACATCCGCGTCATACTTCTACATGAGTGTAAGAGCATTATCACATACCTGGACAACTGACTGAACTTCAAGGCATACTTTTAAACTGTCATGGAGTTTTGCTTCCAGTTGATGAACTCCTCTACCTTTGCTTCCCTCAACTCAGGGGGAAAGAACCGATCCAAAATCTCTGTCACAAACTCATCCCAATCCACTGAGCCTGCACCAACATGCCTACCCTCCTTCCACTACATGTACCAAGTCTGAGCCACTCCCTTCAACTTATATGTGATCAAGTCTGCACTCTCAACTAAGGTAATCCCCATGATTTGGGTGATCTTCTAAAATTCATTGATGAAATCTTGTGGATCTTTATCAACTTTAGAACCATGGAACTCTGGAGGATTCATTAAAGTGAAGTGCCAGACTCTAGCGGCAACTGCATTTTCATTTGGATTAGTAAGTGCAACAACCTACTGATTTACATAATTAGTCATGGACTGAGCAAGCATCTGGAATGTAGCCCTGAACTTGGCCTGAGTGACTTGTTGATATTGAGGGTCTACTGGAGCCGGTGAGGCTGGCTGGTTTTCATTAGCATTTCTCCTTCGGTTTTCTCTTCTAGGAGGAATCATCAACTATAAATGCATAAAGCATGAGTTAGGGCAATACTTAGAGTTTGCACTCTATCGAACGATAGCAATTATAAAAGCAACAAAGTTTCCTAAAATGTTTCATAATCTCTTCCTCATAAGTGTTGCATGATTCACACCCATAAATAAGACTCTACTTAATGCGGCTTTCAGACACCCTAGGACACTCCTAAGCTTGATTCTTTGATACCAAGTTTATCACGACTCGAGTCTATACCTCGGGCGCGACATGGTGGCTAGAGCCACAAGTGACCCTAAGCTAACCCATAGCATAGCATATTACTAACATAATCTGAAATAATGATAACTGAGCAAAAGCTAACTTACTTTGTAAAACAATAATTTATAAGTAATGAAATAGACTGATAAAATACTGAGTCGTAAAGATGAAAACACTAATTCTCTGTTTGAAAGCCTCTACTAACTGATCAGCTGTTTGGACAAGTTTACATCTAACTCTACAAGTCTGAAACTAGAAATAAGAACAAACAAATAAAAAGACCACAACCCAACCCTCGGATGATGAACTCATCACTAGTCACTTATCAAGTTCTGGAATGTGTCTACCCGCGGGGCTGAGTTTGAGCGCTTGAACCTTTACCATGAAATGATATAGCACAATAAGCATGCAATCAGTACTTTGAATGTACTGAATATATGAGATATGCAATTGGAGTATAAAACATGTTAGTAATCTGAAAACCAGTAATAATGTATAACATAGTGAATAAACTTACTAAAGTATAATGACGCTATCTGAGATGCATAAATACTGATATGATATGGTGGATTGAAAATACTGAAAGTAAGTACAAGTAAAATTTATTTTAAGGGTCATATACATGCAGTGGAAGCTAAGTTTATATCTGTGAATGAAACTGTACTGAACTGAACTACACTATATTGTGGGAGAGTCTATTAACCGACATATAACTATATCAACTAAACATGGAGTTCAATGGCCCCATCGATAAGACCCAATATACCTTGATAGGGTATAAACGCATGGCTGGTGTGATCACTAACTGAAATGCTAAGTACTACTCCCAATCTATAGTGGCACGTAGTTTTGAGACCTAGGTGCGCTGAACCCTAACCTACTAAATGCTAAATACTACTCCCAACTGAACATATATACTGATAGCTCGAAAACTAATTGCCTAAGACTAAGTCAGAACTACTTTATCTAAAAAATCTCTAAGAATCTACTAGACCTGATAATACTGATTATACTGTTAAAACATTCATATTGAAATCATGATAGGATCATATTCTCATAACAAGACAACCTTTCTGATGTAAAGATAATCATGAATATCGACTTGAAATCATGCTAAAATCATGAATTTCACTTAATAACCATCGTGGGAATCTCAAAACATTGAGATAATATGAGAATTCATAAACTGACTAAAAAAATCCTAAGACATGATTATCTACAAAGTTGAGAACTTTAGCTTTTCTGAAAGCATTATTGACACAAGGGTGAAACAATGACCTTTGTTGAATTCCCACATAACTAGACTTGGATAATTCCTTGTTAGAAGTTGAATCTTGAAGCTTTTCGAGAAGAACCCTAACCTTAGACTTGAGAGAATTTTAATGCTTTGTTATACTATTACTGAGAATTTAGGAGAGAATGAGAGGTAAACATGATTGATTTCCTTTAATCCCCTCTAGAAAAACCCAAAATGACATAGTTTAGAAGTTAAAATAGTGGAAAATGACTAAAACACCCTTAGAAAGAATGGGCTGAAAATTGTTGCCCAGCGATAATGAACCGTCATGCGTCATTAGGTCAGACCAAGACTCATGGTGACCTTTTGTGGTCACTGAACCCTTTTATTCAATCATTGATTTCTTCATCACAGACAGACAGGAAGATTCGTCTTTTAACACCATGAGCCATCATTTGACTTAGGGTCACTTGGGCAATTTTTCTCAATTTCTAATTCTCACCTCAGACCAGAAAGCACGACTTATTGCTTGATGTGATGGGTCGTTACCTGGCTCATGGTTTTTGGGAAGAAACTTGTCAAGTTTTAGGACTTTGATTAGGCCACTCAGAATGGGTAACTTGACAAGTTGTTAAGTCTACCAATGACGCATTGCTTGAGTCGTGGGGATTGGAATATGAAGGCTTCTGATTGCTCACCATGAGTCACTCCACGACTCATGGTCTCACAAGATGGGTCGTTATGTGACTCGTTCTGCGGGAAAATTCTTCTTTTCTTGCTGGTTTCTACTTCAAATCCAGGTTCTGATATTATAAACTTTTGGGATGTTATATCTATCCATCTTTTGATCCTCTAAGACCCTAGAATCAATGGGTTCTATTTAATGGTAAAGTTCAAGCTGAAAAACCCTAGAACTAAGAAAGTTAGGATAGGTTGATAGTTGTTGATGTTTATGGATTTCTAGGCTTAAAAGTAACTAATTACTACTTCGTAGGGAGAATGTGAATGTACTGATTCATCAATGTGATAGTTTGAAATTGTCATGACCCAAGTCTAACATCTGGGACACGACACGGTACTTAGGAGCATAGGTGACCCCAAGCTAACCCATGGCATAGCATACTATTGAAAATTTGAATACTATAAGAAGTCTATAAGTGGAAGCTTGAAAACGTAACGAAACAAAATACTGTTAAGCAATACACTACATCTGATAACAAACTAACTTACTAACTCTGTCTGAAAGCCAACTCAAAACTGTTGAGTTGCTGGGATAAGTCCCTAGCTAACTCTGCATTCTAAAATCAAAAAAATAAAACTAAAATGAAGCTAAACTTTCGTCCTTAGAAACTGAGGACTCACCATAGGATTTTTGCTGAATGTCACTTCAGAGGGGCTACTGCCGGTGCTGAGTCTAAGAACCCGCATCTATATCATGAGCGATACAACATAGAGAATATGCATCAGAAATTTGAATGTACTGTGCATGAGAAATATGAAATAAACATACAAGAACTGAAAATCTGTAAGCTGAACTGAAAAAAGAACATGCAAGAACCATAACAAGAATCATAAATACTGCAAACACCAAAGTTGTCTGAAGGTCATAAGCATATCCTAAAATATGGAGAACTAGATGATCTAGAGACTGAAACTATACTAGGCTATACTGTACTATCTTGTGCTACATTATGGGAGAGACTATAACCGACATGTAACCACGTGAGCTAGACGTGGAGTCTGATGTATACCTCCCATTGGAGAAGGCCCACTATACCTTGCCAGGGTATAGTAGCTGAGCTGGGTGATGACGGTCCACTGCCCATTTGGGCTAGTATCCTATGGTGGCAAAGTAGTTTTAGGAACCTGGGTGCACTGAACCCCAGCCTGCTCGGTGCTAAGTTCCACTTCCACTGGAAAATCCTATTTTTGACTGACTAGGATGTTAGCTCAAAACTGATGTCCTACGACTTAAATAAGAAACTACTTATCTGGAATCGTCCTGAGAGTCTAGAGGACCTGATTACTAAAACATAGATTTCTTGATACTTGCCATAGATGCTTTATCTTAAAGCGCCGTAACCATGTAAAGAACAATCTGAGGATTGATGATTGAGACTACGGCGTTTTACTGAACTCCTCAAAAGACTGACTATAGTTAAAGTAATCAGCTGGCATTTCTTTAGGATACTGAGAATGCTAAATACTGACTGAAACTAAATAAGTCATAAGCTAAATTTTTACCAAATATTTGAACTATCATGGTGATTTAAAAAGGGACTATCAGAATCAATCAACATTTCTATCTATATATTCAATTATGCAAGATTCATTCAAATCACATCTAAGAACTAGGGCTAACAAATTCATAGAAAGAGATATTGATAAGATTTACAACTGATAGAAATCTTAAGGAAATCTAGAGAATTATATCATGGAGGGAATAAATCTGATTGAGAAACAACCCTAGTTTCTAATTCCTCATTGGCTAGAACTGAAAAAGTTTCTGTAAGAGTTTTGGGACCCAAGGGAAGAGAATTTCCTTCATTGAAATCCCACGTACTTGGAGTAGAAATTTCATTGAGGAACTGCCTAGAAATCTTGAGAAGAATAGAAGCCCTAGTCTTGCTCTGGGAGAACTGTCTGAGTTCTTCGTGAGTTTCTAAATGATTATCGAGAGAATGAGGAGAGGGTACACTAATCCTTTAGATTCCCTCCTAAATAATCCTAATACGACGTGGTTTAGGAGTTAGAATTATAGGATCTTACAAAAATTCCCCAAAAACATTTAATAGAATTTCTTCTCGTCAGGTGGTACGACTCAACCTATGAGCGTACTAAGGTCCTACTATCCCCACCTCTCTTGGTTAGGGACTCTGCATCAACCCATTCCTCTGAAGTTCTCCACAGATTCTTACACAGCTCGTACCAATATCCCGCGAGTCTTGGTATGGTCCATATCTTACTTCTATGTATTCCTTTGATCTCTCTCAGGACTCATCCAACGAGTCGTACCACCTTACCACGAGTTGTACCATGACTCGTGGTTACTTTGGATTTCCCTAAACTTTTCTCATAACTTTTTCATGACTGATCAATATGATCCATACCAGGACAATACGATTCGTAACATGAAGTCATGCTTTCTCCAACCTCATTCACTGTTCTTGTCCATTCTTCTAGTTACGAGTCTATGTACGATATTTACCTTAATTCTACGAGTCATACTGTGACTCATACTGAGATCACTTTCTCAGTTTTCTATAGGATCAAGTTTTAAATCTGAAGGCTAGTATTAGGAAGTTCTGGGGTGTTACAATGTCTCCCTCTTAGGAACATTCATCCTAGAATGGAGACTAAATAAGCTGGAAGGATAGGAAAAGAGCTGCAATCCCAAGACTAGAAACTATAAACTGATTATCGAAGGAGTAGCTGTCTCCAAACTGAAAGAGACATACTAACTGAGCAGATGCAACTACGGTGCACATCCTAAACATGAAAGTAACTAAAGGGTACTGAACTGAATGGAGTACTAAGGAGAATTTAGTACCTGATACTGAAGCTGAGCTGGAATGAAATAAATGAGGATATTTAGCCATCATGTCTGCTTCTACTTCCCATGAGGATCCCTCAACTAGCTAGTTCCTCCAAAAGACCTTTACCGAAGTGACCTCCTTGTTTCACAGCTTACGAGCCTGATGGTTTAGGATTTGAACTAGAACTTTCTCGTAAGATTAGATTGTCTTTTACACCCACACTCTCTAGTGGAACTATGGAGGTCGAGTCAACGATGCATTTCTTTAACATGGACACATGGAATACTAGGCGCACCGATGCTAACTGTACAAGCAACTCTAGCTCATAAGTCGTACTCCCGATGCATCTTAGGATTCTATAAGGGCTGATATATCTAGGACTGAGCTTTCCTTTCTTCCCGAATCTCATCACCCCTTTCATAGGTGATATTTTCAGGTATACCCAATCATCCATAGTAAACTCCAACTCCCTTCTCCTCATATCCGCATATGATTTCTATCTGCTTTGAGCTATTCTCAGCCGTTCTATGATAATTTGCACCTTCTGCATGGCCTTATGGACTGAATTCAGACCTATCAAGGTACCTTCACCAACCTCAAACTACCCTATAAGGGATCTGCACCTCCTACCATATAATGCCTTGAATGAGGCCATCTGAATCTAGTGGTAGCTTCTATTGTATGCAAATTTGATGAGAGGTAGGTGATCATCCCAACTGCCCTTGAAATCGATCACGCACGCCCTCAGCATATTTTTTAAAGTCTGGATAGTCTGCTCAGCCTGGCCATCTATCTAAGGGTGGAAAGCTGTGTTGAGCTTAACCTGGGTACCGAGCCCTTTCTGGAATGACTTCTAGAAGTGCAAGGTGAACTGAGTACCCCTATTTGAGATGATAGAAAAGGGAATTCCATACAGTCTGACTAACTCCCGGATGTAAAACCTAGCATAATCTTCTGCCGAATCTGTAGTCTTAACTAGCAGAAAATGTGCTGACTTTGTCATCCTGTCTACGACCACCCTAATAATGTCGTGTTGTCGGCTAGCGCGAGGTAAACCTGGCAGAGTCAGAACTAGAGTCGTAGTAAGTCAAGTCTTAAACTCCTAAAAACTCTTCTCACATTCATCAAACCACTGAAACCTCACCTTCTTCTTAGTCAATTTTGTCAAAGGGGAGGCAATGCAGGAAAATCCTTCAACAAACCATCTGTAATAGCTGGCTAGACCCAAGAAACTCCTAATGTCTATTGGAGAGGTATGTCTTGGCTAGTCCTTAACTGCTGCTATCTTTTGAGGATCCACCTGAATACCCTCTCTAGAGACTATGTGTCTAAGGAAGGCAATTGATCTTAGCCAGAATTTGCACTTGCTGAATTTGGTCAATAACTTATGGTCCTTGAGAGTCTGCATAACTATTCTCAGATGGTCTGCATGCTCCTCCTCTGTTCTAGAGTAAACCAAAATGTCGTCTATAAAGATAATGAAAAACATGTCCAGGTACGACTTCGAAACCCTGTTCATTAAGTCTATAAAGGATGCACGAGCATTGGTTAGTCCAAACGACATAACTACAAATTCATAGTTACCATATCGAGTTTTGAAGGCCGTTTTATGAATGTCACATTCTCTAACCCTAAGCTGGTGGTATCCTGATCTGAGATTTATCTTGGAGAAACAGCTAGCTCCGTGAAGTTGATCGAACAAGTCATCATTCCTGGGTAGAGGATATTTGTTCTTGATTGTTACTTTGTTCAGCTAATGATAGTCAATGCACATTCTGAGGATACCATCTTTCTCTCAAACGAATATAACTGGGGCACCCTACAGAGAGAAGTTTGGTTTGATGAAACCCTTATCTAGTAGGTCTTTTAGTTGTTACTTCAACTTCTTAATTCTGTAAGGAGGGATAGAGATAGGCTGGGTAATTGGGAGGAGGTCTAAGACGAAGTCTATCTCCCACTCGGGAGGGACTCCAAGAAGATCTTCAGGTAAAACATCAGGAAATTCATTGACAACTAGAACTGACTAGAGCGTTGGGATTTTGAAACTAGAATCCTTGACCCTAACCAAGTGGTAGATGTACCGCTCTGAGATCATTTTCCTGGATTTAAGGTAGGAAATAAACTGCTCCTTAGGTGCTGAAATACTACCCTTCCACTCTAGGCCTGGTTCATTATGAAATTAGAATCTAACGACCCTGGTTCTACAGTCAACTGAGGCATAACAAGAATGTAACCAATCCATGCCAATAATTAGGTCGAATTCGTCCATGTCTAGCTCTACTAGATCAACTGGGATAACCTTACCCAACACTGAGACTGAACAATTCCAGTATACTCGACTGGCTCTAACTGACTAACCAATTGGGGTAGAGACTTAGAATGGTTCAGAGAGAGTTTCTGGACTAATGTCTAGCTGGAATGCAATAAGGGGTCACAAAGGAAAGTGTGGCCACTGGATCTAGTAAAGAATATACATCAATGTGAACAAGGCTCAACATACTCGTAACCACATCCGGTGAGTTTTCCTGATTCTTCTTAGAAGATAGAGCATAAGAACGATTTTGGCGTTAACCGCTAGCTATGCCTTAAGTGGTACCTTACTAAGCTGGCGGACCTGTTGGAGCTGCTGAGGTAGTATACTGAGCCTTTCCTCGTCCTACTAATGGGCACTCTCTCAACTTGTGACCCAGTTGACCACAACCAAAACAACCCTCTTTGCCCAAATAGCACTCCCCCGGGTGATTCTTGCACACTTGGGACAGGCTGGGAACGTACAACTACTAGAGAAATCACTCTGGGATTGGGAGCCTGATGCTCCACTCCTTTGGTCTTTGAAGGACTGGCAAGAAGGGGCACTGGCATATGAGAGTGCTAGAGGTCTCTGCTGCTGCTGCGAGCGATTACTACTACCTGACCTCTGCTGGCCATACTCAAACTGGCCTGTCCTTGCCCGCTTGTTCTCTATATCAATCTCCTTCAACTTCTCTACCTCTATCTGTTGTGCATGAATGATGCGAATAGAGAGTTCCATATCTTTTATAAGCATCACGGTCCTATATTCTTTAAGCACCAAATCCAAAACTCTTTTAACGACTTAAGCATATGAGCCCTCAGCTCAGCAACTATTTCTAGAGCATATCTCGATAGTTGACTGAACTTCAGTGCATACTCCTCCACGATCATATTGTTCTACCTCAAGTTCATGAATTCGGCAGCCTTAGCTTCCCTCAACTCCCGAGGAAAGAACTTGTCCACAAATGTTGTAATGAATTCATCCCAGTCTACCAGACCTTCTCTATTCTTTCTTCCCTCCTTCAACTACTTATACCGTATCTGAGCCACCCCTTTCAACTGGTAAGGAGCCAGATCAGAACTCTTTGTAGAGGTAATACCCATGATCTGGGGTGATCTTCTGTACCTCATCAACAACCTCCTGCAGATCCTGATCAACGTTGGACCCGTGAAATGCCAAAGGGTTCATCCGTGTGATATCTCGGACCCTGACCACAGCTCCAGACCCATTAATGTTGACTGGCACCACCACCTACTGGTTGACCTGATTGGTCACATCCTGAGACAACATTTGAATTGTCGCCCAAACTTCTAAGGGGGACACCTGGTTGTCCTGAGGGCCTGGAGGAGCTGGTAGGGGAGGCCGGTTAGCATTTTCGGTTCTTCAACCATTTCCTCTTTGGGGAGGCATCACTAACAATGAAAAAAGTAGAGTACCAGATTGGAGGACATTTTTAAGATCAAGGTTTAAGCACGATAAGAATTATGAATAAAAGGAAATTTTTTGAAAAATGCCTTATAGCCTCCCCCTCATATGTGTGGCGCGCTTCACACCCTTGAAAAGGACTCTACTTGAAGAGGCTTTCGAAAATCCTAGTATACTCTAAACCTAGGGCTATGATACCAAGTTTTCCATGATCCGAGTCTACAACTTGGATGCGACACAATACTTAGGGCCACAAGAGACCCCAAGCTAACCCATGGAATAACATACTACTGAAAATTTGAATAGTGCATGAAGTCTATAAGTGGAAACTTAAAAACATAACTAAACAAAATACTTTTAAGCAATACACTACATCTGATAACACACAGAGTTACTAACTTTATCCGAAAGCCAACTAAGACACTGTTGAGTTGTTGGGACAAGTCTCCATCAAATTCTAAAGTCTAAAATCAAGAAAATAAACCTGAAATGGAAGCTAAACTTTTTTCCTTCAGAAAATGAGGACTCACCAAAGGATTTTTGTTGAATGTCACCGTAGAGGGGCTACTGACGATGCTGAGTCTGAGAAAATGCTCCTATATCATGACACGATACATCATAGAAAATATGCATCAGTACTTTAAGTGTACTGAGTGTGAGAAATAAGAAATTAACATACAAGCACTGAAAATATGTAAGCTGAACTGAATAAAAGAACATGCAAGGACCATAACAAGAATTATAAATACTGTAAACACCAAAGTTTTCTGAAGGTCATAACAATATCCTAAAATCTGGAGAACTAGACTAAGCCAGAGACTGAGACTATACCGGGCTGTACTGTACTATCCTGTGCTACATTGTAGGAGATACTAATAACCGACATGTAACCACGTGAGCCAGACATGGAGTCTGATGTACACCCCCTACTGGAGAAGGCCCACTATGCCTTGCCCGGGTATAGTAGCTAAGCTGGGTGATTACGGTCTGATGCCCATAAGGGCTAGTATCCTACGGTGGCAACTTAGTTCTAGGAACCTAGGTAAGCTGAACGCCGGCCCACTCAGTGCTAAGTTCTACTCCCACTGGAAAATCCTAATTTTTACTGACTAGGCTGATAGCTAGAATCTAATGTGCTAAGATTTAAATTAGAACTACGTATTTGGAAGCGTCCTGAGAGTCTAGAGAAATTGATAACTGAAACATAGGTGTTCTAAGGCTTGTCAGAGCTTGTTTATTTGATAGCGTCATAACCATCTAAAGAACATTCTGAGGACTGATAACTGAGACTGTAGAGTTTTACTAAACTCCTCAAAAAACTGAATTTAGTAAAACTGATCAATTGACATTTCTTTAGGATACTGAGAATGTTAAGTATTGACTGAAAAAAAATAAGTCATAAACTAACTTTTGGTTACATATATGTACTATCATGGTGATTTAAAAAGGGACTATCAGAATCAAGAAACATTTATATTTGGACTTTCAATTATGCAAGATTCATTTAAATCACATTTTCGAACTAGAGATAAAACACATATTCATGGAAAGAGATATCGATAAGAGTTAAAACTGATATAAATCTTAAGGAAATTGTTCACACCCCAGGGCAGACGAAAGCGTACGCAGTCGTACAAGTAATACAGTGGCCCTTTTAAGAGCTGGATGTCGAAACCATAGGGACTGGACCAATTCAGTGACTATTCAAGTTCAAGTGCAATATTAACATTCACAAGTGTTGACTATAGAAGTAAATCTAGGGGTGGTCACAAAATACTCGAGAAATGATATAAGAAGCAACTAGATTTAAGGACTAATAATCATGCAATGCCACAATTCACAATGGTTCAAGTATGAAATTATCAATTGTTGTCTCACATAATTGAAAATACGATATTCATGGTCTCTCGAGCCTCTAGACCCGACAAACTAGCCTCACAACTACATCGTTGAGCAGGGATGTGACATCCTAGTTCGTGGGCAATTCAACTACATGGATGTGGTTTACAGGGTTTGTTCTCTTGATTAGGGACTTTTGTACCTCTAATCATTTAACCTTACTTAGCTTCACAACTACTTCTATGAGTGGTGGAGTGACAATTCTAAGCCGGTGTCTTGCTATCATCCCGTTTTATCAACCAAGCAAGGCAATTTAGGTATATTATTTATCCTAATTGCGAATCATATCGAAAGATAAGAACTTGCTCGCTACATTCCTATTTTCTTGCCTAGGGTTACTCTTTCAAGCTTTTACCTAGCTTAACATGTATGTTTTCATGGTGATCAAGCATAAAACGACAAAAATATAAGACAAGACAACAATTAACAACTCAAACCAAAAAAAATTCATGCATTACAATCATATCACGTGGCCTCAACCCTAGGGGAAGGGTTTTAGCCACTCATGTTCGTAACATAACTTAAAAACATTGTTAAAGTAGAGTACTTACAAGAATAGGTAAAAGAGAATGTAAAATTAGTGAACCCTAGGTGAAATCTTCACTTTTCCCTTCGCTCCTCTATGGTTTCCAGAAAATATTTTGTGACAAATGATTTTAGAAGCTAAGGGTTTAATTTATAGCAATTGGGAAATTTGCAATTTTTGGCTTGTCATGGAATGGCTCTGTGGAACAGAGGTGAACGCACCAATTTGCCTCTGTGACACAAAGGTAATGTGGATGCCCACTGGAACTTGCATCCTCGGCAGGTTGTGCGAAGTGCTTGCGTGACACATGACATGGCACGGAGCTCCTCTCACGCTATGGCCAGCGTGTCACGGCCTGCGGTGTGCAGCAGTGCCTGGTGTGGCACGGACACTGGCACGCAGGTTCCTTGGAGGGCAGCATCTCGTGCACATGGAATTAGCATGGCACGGCGCTAGGCACGGCACACGCACAGCGTTTAACGCTTCCTGGCGCGGCCAGCCTTTCCATGGTATGTTTTCTTGCCATCTTTTGCAATTCACTCCCAACTCCATTCTTTCACTTCACCCATCATTATTTAGTCCCTCATACGCATTTCACACCTTCAAAACAAGGACTAATCATGTTGGTTAGTGCATACCTAGATTTACATGAAATCACATAAGAATGTAAGTGTATAATTAGACAAACCCGACTAAATTAAGCAATAGAATAGCACTTGGGAATGTAATTATGCCCAAGATCACTACCCCACAATTAAAGCCTTGTTCTTCCTGAAATAACACTTTTACATCTCATGCACATGAAGACTCAAACATAGCTAATTGAAGCAAGACAATTCAAGTTAAGGCTACAACTATTGTTTTAGATAGCAGGTTAAAAATAGAGCATGCAAGATTTAACAATTAAAACCAAATATAACTATGTTAAGACTTCCTAGCCTCAGGAATGAACTCTCAGTCTCAACAAACTGATGCAAATTAACCAATCAAGAAATCCAACATGACTTTTATCCTTCATTAAACATGTGCCCTCGCAACAAGAGAGTTACCCATTTTCGCTAATATGTTTTCAAATTATAACATGTAGGGGTATATGGACAAGAAATAAGCTTACTCTCACTAAGAATTCACATGCCATGTGTATTGACCCATAAGCTTTCCCTTAGTGTTTTACTTCACTAATTTAAGAATGTTAGAAAGTAAGATCAAGTAGGACTTATCCGGTTGTAATGTAAGCTAAGGGCGGGTAGATACTATTTTGGATAATAATAGTGAATATCTTCCCTAAGTGCTTTTAATACACTACACTCTCCATAAGAACTTCCATCCTCTTACTTCACCTTTATACTTTTCTACTCCCTTTTTTCTCTTTTGTTTCCCCATCTCATTAGGCGCACTTAAGCTGTTAGTATGGAGTCTTTGGGAAATTTTCTTTCAGCGACAATTGATTTCGCTCTTTTCTTATTTTACTCCCTACTAACTCTTATTCATTTTTAAACATGTTCCCTTTAGTCTTCTCTTCAACTTTCTCACCTACTATTTTCCTTCTTATTTCACTTCGCACTCCTTAATTCTTTTGCAATTTCACATAAGTGCTTAGGTGTTTTGGATCAAATTCAAGGCTAATGGAAAAAAAGGAATAAGCTCATTTTGTGGATAGTAAGGAATAGGCTAAAGGCTTAATGGGGCTAACTAGGATCAGACGTTCAAGGTAGGCAAAGCGAGGGATAAAAATTAGGCTCATTCAATGAAATGCCTAATTTATCTCCTACAATCAGCACCCTTCATTTTGTTTTGTATACACACCAGACAAGTTCTAGACACTACACAATATCATGGACTATTCAAATACCTTACATTCACAACACATGCTCAATTCAAGACAAATTCAACAGACTCTTAACTCAGCTACCCACAAGAATACAAAATTTAGTTTTACACACATAAAGTCACATTAAAGAGCCTAGGTGTCTCAAACAACATTATACAATTGGTAACATGCTTCAACATTTATAACACTTGCATCTCACTATGATCTATAGCACATAATCGGAACATCAGGCCATCAATCAACTACGGGTTCAAAAATAAGAACCTATTGACTAATTTTCCCTCAAGATGGTCTTCATCCATCCATCATTGAGAATAGTCCCTAACTGTGATTAAAACAGCTATGTACAGATAAAGAAAATTTTTATTTATAGGTTCAAAGTGCCCACCTTCGAAAAGAACCGAAAAAATAAACCAATAGGTGGTATAATAATGCTCAACTCAACTTTTTCATCCAAAAATACCTTACAAAGCACTAATTCCACCCAAAATCATTAAGCACAATTTTTTTTTGAAATTTCCCTCACCCTACACTTAAAATATGCTATGTCCGCAAAGCATCAAATTAAACTTCAAGAAGGGTGAGAAATACTCCCTGAGGCCTCTAGGCCTAGCTAACAACATGTTTTTCTTCATTTTGTACAAGTGGTTTATCAACCCCACACTTTTCCTCTTTCACGCTTCTTAGCTTCCTTTGCCAAGTGTACTCAGACTTCCCCTCCATCTGTGCTTATGTCACCACCAAAAACAACAATAATATGAACATGAAAAAGTCAACACAAAGGAAAAATAAAATTGTACCTGTGGTACCCTTGGGTTTCCTCCCAAGCAGCACCTGATTTTACGTTGCGGCACAACATGGATTATCCTTTTTAGGACATCCTCAAACCAGTGTTCCCTTTCAAGAACCATCTTATTCTCTTTTTATTTTTTGAGGGAACAACCTCCACTCTGTCCCTCTCTACTTCCAACTTCTTTTCTAACTAAAGCCGTCCATCAAATTCAGGCTAAAAAGTAATCATCTCCTGTGGTCGTGGACCTATGGAATCTGCCACCCCACACTTAGCCTCTGAGAAAACACTGACCTTACAATGGTCTCTATAGTGTGTGGATGGGTTAATCTTTTGGTAAACCCGGAACAGTTCTTCTTCATCATCGACCCTAATTTTCAGGTTCCCTGCTATTACTTTTATAATTACTCCTCCATTGGCCAAGAAAGGTCGTCCCAAGATCAGGGGTACCTTATCATCAACTTTAAAATCAAGTATGATGAAGTCAGCGGGTATAATGAACTTACCCACTTTGATGAGAAGGTCCTTGATTATTCCATCTGGTGCCACTTGAGACTTGTCTTCCAATTGCAACATCATTCATGTTGGTCTCGGTTGACCCAACCCCAAGGTGTTAAACAAAGATAGGGGCATTAAATTAACTGCTTCCCGTAGATACATAGAGCTCTTATCAACTCAGCTTTACTAATTTGTATGGGGAGGGTAAAACTCCCTGGGTCTTTGAGATTTTTTAGTATCTTGCTCATTACCCTATGGTTGCACTCCTCAGTCAGTGCCATTAACTGGGCATCCACCAATCTGACTTTGTTAGCCACCACATCTTTCAAGTACTTAGTGTACTTGGGAACTCCCTTCAAAACATCAAGCAAAGGCAAATTTATGAGAATTTTTTTGAATATATCAAAGAATTTTTTAAAGCATTCCTCCTTCTTGCTCTTTTGGAGTCTTTGCGGAAATGGTTGTGGTGGTCTCTATGCTGGCTGCAATGATGATTGTGCATTTTGTTGCACAACACTCTGATTGTATCCCTTTTTAGTGGATAGTCCTTTTTTAAACAACTACAGCTGCACCTCATTTCTCTTCTCTTTCGGTGGTGCATCAGCCAGTTGCCTGCCACTCCTCAGACTGATGGCGTTGACCTATCGAGGGTTTGTATCTGTGTCACTGGGTAACCCTCCTAAAGGTCTGGTGTGCTGAGTAGATGCTATTTGACCCATCTTCTTCTCTAGATTACGGGTGGCCAACTGGCCACCATTTTTCCTATTCCGCTGCTGATACTGCTGCTCCTGAGGTTGCTGGTAGCTTTGACTTTGATTTCCACCCCAAGAAAAATTCGGGTGGTTATGCCAATTCTTGTTGTAACTATTCCCAAAATTCTAATTGTTTCTCTAAACATTCCCCACAAAATTGACTTATTCAGGATTGGCCATGGAGGATTCTACATTGTGCCAATTATTACCGCAAATTTCACACCAACTAGGAGCTTGATGAACTGCATTCACCTGTCTTTTCTGTTGGTTCATACTCAATTTATTGAACTGAGTCATCATCTGATGCTGAAATGATGCTAGTTGTGCCGCCAAGGCATTGAAATTATCCACCTCTATTAGCCCTGTTGTTCTCTTTCCTGCCCCTCTCGTTGACTCGCTGTGCCACTTTGGATTTCCTTGAGCAATCCTATTCAACAAAGTGTACAGCTCATCATAAGTCTTCTCCAATGCTTGCCCACCCGATGTAGAGTCTAGTAAAATTTTGGTGTGTGGGTCTAGACTTTCAACAAAGGTATGGGCTAGCAATTTATTAGACTGCTGGTGTTGGGGGCAGTCTCTCAATAGTGACTTGAACCTCTCCCAAGCCAAATACAGGTTTTCCTCCGGCCTCTTCTTGAAGCTTAAAATTTCACTTTTGAGTTTGGCAGTCTTGCCTGAAGGAAAGAATCTGATGAGGAACTTCTTTGCTAAGTTTTCCCAAGAAGTTATGGAATTTGGTAGCTCAACTTTCAACCACCTCTTTGCCTCTCCCAATAATAAAAATGGGAAGAGTTTGAGCCGAACATAATCAGTTGACACTCCGATGGGGACGAAGGCATCACTGATCTCCAAGAAGTTCTATAACTGCTGTTGTGGGTCCTTGTGAGTCATCCCAGAGAACTGGCCTCTAGAATGTAACAGCTGCACCATATTCTGTTTCAATTCAAAGTTCCCTCTAGACTCCAGTTTGCGGATACTAGAGGTCACATTTGTCATTAATGGGATTGCCACTTCGCGAACTGGTCGGGCTGCCATGGTTTCAGGTAACAACTCTGCTTGCCCTGCTGGTGGGTGTTGCTGTAAAGGCTCCTGAAGTCTCTTTACCTTTCACTCTAGAGCTTCCCTCCTGAGTAAATGCAATTGTCGTTCAGGTTCCAACAATGGTTCCACCAGCTCTCTATTCCTTGCCAGCTCTACAAGGACAACCTGTCACCTGCAATATTGCAGACTAAGACCAAGTTTCTAAACAATTAAGGAAATTAAAAATCACACAAAAATAGAAAATTCACTAAACTTCGCCAGTCCCTAGCAACGGCGCTAAAAACTTGTTCGCGCCCCAGCGCACACGCAAGCGTATGCGGCGTACAAGTAATACGACATCCCTTTTAAGAGCCGAATGTCGAATCCACAAGGAATAGATCAATTCAGTGACTATTCAAGTTCAAATGTAAGATTAACATTCACAAGTGTTGAGTATATAAGTTTTAAGGAAATTATAATTAAATCTAGGGGTGGTCACGAAATACTCGCGAAACGATATAAAAAGAAAATAGAGTTAAGGAATAATAATCATGCAATGCCACAATTAACTATGGTTCGAGTATGAAATTAACAAATTGTTGTCTCACATAATTGAAAATGTGATGTTCATGGTCTCTCGAGCCTCTAAACACGACAAACAAGCCTCACAACTACATCGTTGAGCGGGGATGTGACATCCTAGTTCGTGGGCAATTCAACTACATGGATGTGGTTTACGGGGTTTGTGCTCTTGATTAGGGACTTTCGTACCTCTAATCATTTAACCTAACTTAGCTTCATAACTACTTCTACAAGTGGTGGAGTGAAAATTCTAAGCCGGTGTCTTGCTATCCTCCCATTTTATTAACCAAGCAAGGCAATTTAGGTATATTATTTATCCCAATTGTGAATCATATCATAAGATAAGAACTTGCTCCCTACATTCCTATGTTCATGCCTAGGGTTACTCTTTCAAGTTTTTACCTAGCTTAACATGTATGTTTTCATGGTGATCAAGTATAAAAACAACCATAATAAAGAATGAAAGACAAAACAACAATTAACAACTAAACAAAAATGAATTCATTCATTACAATCATATCACGTGGCCTCAACCCTAGAGGAAGGGCTTTAGCCACTCATGTTCGTACAATAACTTAAAAACATCGTTAAAGTAGAGTACTTACAAGAATAGGTAAAAGAGAATGTAAAATTAGTGAACCCTAGGTGAGTACTTCACTTCTCCCTTCGCTCCTCTACGGTTTCCAGATAATATTTTGTGATTAATGATTTTAGAAGCTAAGGGTTTAATTTATAGTAAATGGGAAATTTGCAATTTTTGGCCTTTCATGGAATGGCTCCGTCGCACAGAGGTGAACGCACCAATTTGCCTCCGTGACATGGAGGTAACGTGTATGCCCACTGGAACTTGCATCCTCGGCAAGTTGTGTGAAGTGCCTGCACGAGACACGGCGTGGCACGGAGCTCCTCTCACGCGATGGCCAGCGTGACATGGCCTGCGACGCGAAGCAGTGCCTGGCGTGGCGTGGACGCTGGCATGCAGGTGCCTTGGAGGGAAGCATCTCGCGCGCATGGCATGAGCATGGCACGAAGCTGGGCACGGCAAACGCACAGCGTGGCATGCTGCCTGGCGCGGCCAGCCTTGACATGGCATGTTTTCTTGCCATCTTTTGCAATTCACTCCCAACTCCATTCCTTCACTTCACCCATCATTATTTAGTACCTCATATGCATTTTACACCTATAAAACAAGGACTAATCATGTTGGTTAGTGCATACCTAAATTTACACAAAAACATATAAGTGTATAATTAGACAAACCCAACTAAATTAAGCTATAAAATAGCACTTGGGCATGTAATTATGCCCAAGATCAAAAATCTAGAGAATTATATCATGGAGGGAATTCCTAATCTAATTGGGAAACAACCCTAGTTTCTGATTCTTCAATGGCTAGAACTAATAAAGTTTCTGTAAGAGTTTTGAGTCACAAGGGAAGAGCAATTCCCTTGTTAAAATACCAAGAACCTAGAGTAGAAATTTCCTTGAGGAACTGCCTAGAAATCTTGAGAAGAATGGAAGCCCTAGTCTTGCTCTAGGAGAACTGTCTGAGTTCTTCGTGAGTTTGTGAATGATTATCGAGAGAATGGGGGAGAGGGTTGACTAATCCTCTAAAATCACTCCTAAATAATTCTAATACTGACGTAGTTTAGGAGTTTGTATTATAGGATTTTATAAAAATGCCCAGGTAGTATGACTCAACCTATGAGTTGTACCAAGGTCCTATAATCCGTACCACCTCTCGTGGTTAGGGACTCAGCTTCAACCCATTATTCTGATGTTTTCCACGGATGCTTACTATAGCTCGTAAAAACATCCCACGAGTCTTGCTACGGTCCCTAGCTTTCTCCTGAGTATTCCTCTTATCTCTCTCACAACTCATCCAACGAGTCGTACCACCTTACCACGAGTTGCACCATGACTCGTGGTTACTTGGGATTTCCCTGAACTTTTCTCAGAACTTTTTCATGACTGATCAATATCATCCATACTAAGACAATATGATTCGTAACATGAAGTCATGGTTTCTCTAACCTCATTCACTGTTCTTCTCCATTCTTCTAGTTACAAGTCTATGTACGATATGTACCTTAATTCTACGAGTCGTACTGTGACTCATACTGAGATCATTTTCTCAGTTTTCTATAGGATCATGTTTTAAATCTAAAGGCTAGTGTTACAAAGATCTAGGGTGTTACAGAGATCTAGAATTTGATAAAGTTGGAACATTTAGTATTAAAAACTACTTTAAAGGGGTTGAAGGAGTAGAAACTCCATTAATTAGAGTAATGTGATCATTGTTAGACTAGATTGTGGTAATTTAACTCATGGGTAATGAATTAAACCTTGATAATGGGTAGGGTGGGATTGAATTCCCAAACTTGTGATTGAATAGTAGAAGATTAATTACTCTTACCTTGCTATTTCAAGACTTTGAATGTTTTGAGGCGTTGAGAAAAGGAAAAGCTCCTGCGGAGTAGATTACATATTCCAATCCCTCGATTGAGGTAGGTTATGGTTTTATGTGGAATTAGACTTTATTTAATGCCTTTTATGTAGTATGACTTGATTAGCAAGCTTGGTTGATCTTCAGACATTGATAGTGATAGAGTTTGTGTGACTTAACTATGTTATTTGAATGAGTTCCGAAATTATCGAAGTTTATGAATATTATCTATGGTTTTAAAAAGAAATTTGTGTTAATCAATGTGTACTTACAATTGTCTCGTATTATGTTTGATTTGAGAGTTTATTAATATGAGATGATGAATATTAAGTAGCCCATTATATTGAGATGAGAGGCTAGTGTCCAATAGGAGTATCCCGATGAGCAGTTGTGTATTGATTGGGTAACGTATCCTTATTGTAAGATGAGTGGCTTGAGTCTGAAAGGAACATTTGGATGAGAGATTACATAATGAATGGATTTTGTTCAACGGGAGCATCCGGACAAGTAGATGAGTAGGAACGGGTACCGCACTTGTATGGTACATGAATTTTTAGAGTCCCTTGCAGGTCATGACTTAAAGCGGAAACATAAGACCCTCTGGCATGTGTGTAAAGATATGAGATTAATGAGTGGCCGACATAAGATCTGGTTTGATGTCTCCCAAGCTATTGTAAGTGCACGTGGTATTCAAGTAATATAGGACTGGAAGTCCCAATTATCGATCCCTCAGAGACTTGTCAGCTCACTCGTTTAAGGTTACTTCTTTATTTCACTGTTCTGTAAAATATTTGAAATGGGGAATGATTTAAATAATTAAACTACAAAAATCTTTAAATGTAAAATTAACTAAAGACTGTTTCAAACTTGGTTTTACTTCAGATGATGATGAACGTCTAGCGAAATGGCACTTTTGCTTCAAGTTATGTTTTCAAGATGTGATTACGCTATAATGATTCCTTGCCACTCTCTCGAGCATCCAAGAATTATCTCCTGAACCCTAACGCCTATATCCTTATGGTTTTGCAGGAGAAAAATGAAACAACCGTTATGCCTAGTTGTATTTCAACTAAACAGGGTTGAAGGGTATATCCCTATCCTCAAATACAACTTCTATCCTCTCACCAATGGGTTCAAGGGTCTTTAAATTCCTGTTTTATATTTAACTTTAACCTTTTCGATTCCCTTTCCCATGTTCAATCGAATGCCAATAGATTTATTTACAAGGTGATTATTCTAGTAAATAAGCAATTATATCAAGTAAATTTAAAAAACCATTAAATAAGAATCGAAACAAACATAAATCACTCTTTCAAACTTCAACCATCCACCATGGACAAAACCCTATAGTATGAGTTTCGCCACTCATATACAAGTGGAAAAACAAAGACTTAAACTTCATCATGCAAAGTAAAACAATAAAGAAAAGAAGAAACCTAAGTAGAAACTTGCCTTTTCTTCTAAGTTGTGTTACTATAATACCCCAAAGGCCCAAAGATCAGACCCGACAGTTAAAATGGAGAAAACTGAAAAATTAGCACCAGGTCATAGGACGAGTCATTCTGTGACCTGTGGGGTAGACCACTAGTCGTGAGGAGACTCTTGGTGAGGTTCAAGGCTTGGGTTGAATTTTGGAATTCGAGATTCCCACGGGCCTGACCACGAGTCGTGGTCAGTTCCCATGACTCGTTGAGTCATCCATGGGCACGGGATTAAGAAAAGTAAGGGGGCCTTGCAGTGTACCCTACGGACGATTCGCACGAGTAATGGTCAGTCACCACGATTTGTGGGATGGGTCGTGGGCAGCAAGTAACTAATGATATGATGTTTGAGGAAGTGGAGGGAACGAGTAGTGACCACAAGTTCTGGTCACTAGTTAAGGATTCCTATGATGGCCTGTCATGAGTTCTAGGTGTAACCTCAACAGTGTACCCATAGATCGATGTAACGACCTATGGTTGGTTGCAACGACTCGTTAGGTTCCTCGTGGGGACTAACAAGCAGTTATATTCTACAAAGTTATTAAGGGTATTCTCGTCATTCTTGTGCTCTAGGGTCCTATACTACGTTGTTTTAATGTTATACCCCGTAAGATTTCTGACCCCCTAGATGGCCTATTCGCATGGTGGTTAGGCATATTTGAAAGCCACACATGGTAGAGAAAGGCCCGGGAAAGGATCAGACGGATAGCCTGTCAAACCATCGCGGAAGGAGCCGAGGCAGAGCCCCTCCGCGATGGCAATGTGTCACGGAGGTGGAGCCTCCGCATTGGCTCCGTGACACGTTGGCCCTGTCCAGGCTCAAGTATATAAAGCCCCACTTCGGTTTTATTTCATTTAAAACTTATAAAATTTCCATAAAACGCAGAGGAACAGAGGAGAACGAAGAGGGGAAATATATTTTCATCTGATTACGCTGCTAAACGTAGTCCAAACTCAAATTAACCTCAGGTACCGAGGTATTTAGCAGCAGGGAGCATTCCTACGGATTTTGTTTCGCGAAATATGGACGAAGAATCATCGAGCTACCGGGATAAGGTAAGTGGAATTGCTCCAAACTAGTGTCTATGTGTTCCTAGCTGTGAAGTGAATACTTCTCCCTTCTGGACTTCTGAAAAATAGCGAGTTTTCGACCGTCTTTCGATAAGCCTAAGTTTAGGCTATAATTATATCGAAAGTGATGTCGTCCTTTAGAATAAAGTTGTATTTAGTACTGATTGATGTATATATGAATGCAGTTGGGAGGAATAGCTGAAATACTGACCAAGCTACGCCGGTTAGTCAGGAAATCAGAAGTGAAGGTATGTAAAGCTAGCTTCCTCGGCATGTTAGTAGTCTCGGTATAGTAAAGTAGTTTAAAGGCCAGTAGAATGTTCAGAAGTTGTGTGTTATGTTTATCACGAATGTTGATACGATATTGGAAGTATCATGTTATGTATAGCGTGAAACTTGCTAGCACGATATTAATTCTAATACGAGTGTTAGGAACTGTACAACATGCCCAGTATGTGATTTAGTAAAGAATGTTAGGATATTATCGTACTCAGTTGTAACCTAGTAAAGCAATGTAAATACCTGTAAGGTATCTTACAAGTAGAATGATAGGTTAAAATGAAGTTTAGAAAGCATGTTAGAAATAGTAAATCATGCTACTATAGAAACTCAGTTATACAACATGGCTTCTAGCAGAAAAACTATAGCTTGTTCAATATTAGACTTAGTACAGTATGGTAGAAGATTATGATTATACATATATACTATTGTCAGTCTCAGCATGTATTAAATACATATATATCTCTATCACTAGTTCAACATACAGTAGGTGCAAATACATTATTATCATTAGCTTCAGTATGTGGTATATGCAGGTAGTATTACTAGTTGAGACCACTGTATTGTCTTGGGGTTGGATTCCCTAGCATCCATGACCGCCCCAGGGTTAATAGTTGTATCGACTCATCCGCCAGAGGACGAGGATACTTCGCTCTACGGAGTGGTATGCCGTCCCACAGGGGACAAAGATGGGATGCCAGTTTTCCCCATATTGTGCCTCGGTCGGCCCTTATACACCCCCGTCGAGCGGGTACGCCCGGGGTGTTGATTCAGGAGTCCTCCGGACTCAGGTACAGTTATAGTCAGGGGCTCAGCGAGCCCAAGTTCATACCCAGGGGACCAGCTGGATGCTTATAGTTATTATAGGAGATGGGACGACTGGGGTAGGGGTATATATTGCGTGCTGGTTGTACCTCCCGGCTTATGGGGGCCGGGTAAGGTTTGTGTGTGCTATGTTATGTTATGTTATGCCATGTTACATGAGATACGAGTAGATCGACAGTAGAATGATACATCTCCAGGTATGACTCCTACTCCTTCCAGTATAGTTAAGAGTGGGCATAGCTTTACAATTTCAGTCAGTTAGTCTATTCCTTTCTATTTCAGTTCCGTCAGTTGTGTTGTTGTTTTCAGATATTTCTTTCAGTTATTGTTTTACATATTCAGTACCAGTGGTACTGACGCCCAATGGGGCGCTGCATTACTTGCCTGCAGGTACTCATAGACGAGGGGTCGATACCTCGTGATTCCAGTCAGCTCACAAGGTCATCAGCTCCAGTCATCCAGAGCTAGATAGCTAGAGGTTTATCCCTTTTCTTTTGTTGTACAGCATGGGTAGGCCAGGGCCCTGTCCTGACCATCTTATCAGTATTCTTAGAGGCTTGCAGTTTGTATATAATTCCCTGTGGTCAGATGAGCCGGTCGTGTGAGGCCGTGCAGTTGTATAGCTGTTAGTATTTTAGTTTCCTTTATGTTGGCCGTGTGGGGCCTTAGCTTGACAGTAGTGGTGCCTTGCCGGTCGTGTAGCTTTCCAATATTTCGTTGTTGAGTTACAGATAACTAGACCGCATGGTGGCCTTATCGGCCCGCATAGGCTCCCCTATATTGATATGTTTCTGGTTAGCTGTTAGTACAGGTGCAGGTGGCTATAGGCCTAGTCGGCCGGAGGCTGTATTTACAGCCGTTATATAGCCCGTTGTTTCCCTGAATCTGAGTTAGAGCCAGCTAAGCACCAGATGTGCTCAGGCTCAGTAGTCTAGCAGTTCAGGTCCCAGTAGGGCACCAGGTGCCAGTCATACCCCCCCCTAAGGCGGGGCATGACATTTAAGCTATTTTTAGGGTGTATTAAGATAGGTTAAGTCATTCTAGCCTATTCTAAACCCATGCATGCATGTTAGGGAGTTAGAGAGGAGATCAAGCCTAAGCCCTTCTAATTCTTCTCAAATTCCTCTTGGGCAATCAAGGAAATGTAAGAATCAGCTTTAATCTGGTATGTAGGGTTATGAATAAGTGAATCCATTCACACCCATTCCTTATCCATCTCAAAATCATAATGTTTCCTATGCTAATTCTATGGGGTTTTAACCCAAAGCATGAAATTTCAAATTCTCTTCATAGGTACGAACTAAATAAGTTTTTATTATTGAATTATGAATTATGGGCTAATTTTACGTTGTTTTCCATTAAAATCATGTTTCAAGCTTTTTAAATTAAAATGCCAATTTATGGAAAGTTCATGAAAGTTATGATTTATGATGAATGTTCATGTATGATGAAGTATTAATGATGAAATTCATGTTTTCAAGTTACCCAGGTTCATAATCATGTTTCCAAGTGAATTGAGTATTTTCAAGCATGTTAAAGTATTGGGCAATGTTCACATGTTCAAGTATGATTTATGATTTATGAAATGGATTTCATGATTTATCGATTTATGTCACTGGCCGATTAATGGGCCCTTGATTCATGGCTAAACATGTATTTAAATGGGGATCAACAATTTTAATGTTTATTTGTCCATGAATCTCAATGAATGATGTTATTGATTTATACACGAGCCTAATGTGCATGTTTTTGGGAGCCGTGTCTAGCACCGAGTAGCCCGGCGTTCAAAGGACTATGTCGGCGTCTCGCAACTACGTTGCACCATAGGTTCATATTGATACATTACAATGTTAGTGGATCCCCTCTTTCATGATATCACATAGTGCACGTCCCTTGCCTGGCAAGCCTGGGACGAATCTGCCCACTTGAGTGAGATAGTTGGGACAAATGTAAGGCTCTACCATGATGGTGCCGGTTATGACGAGTCCTCCCATTGTTCCGCATGTCTCTATTCGTTGTTATGTTTATGTTACTTTGGTTCAAGTTATGATTTATAAAATTTCTCTTATGACTATGATAATGAATGGATTTATGAATGTTTTGAAAACCTTGAGACTTAGGTTACATTATGATATTTATGTTATGAGCATGTTGTCCTACTCTTATGATCTCTTATGAACTTTTATGTATTTTATATGTCCGTTTTACTTACCTTGCATACGCGGTACATTCCACGTACTGACTGCATACTCTATGACGTATCGTTTCATGATACAGGCTCCGATCTTCAGACCTAGCAGTGTCATTAGCTCGTTCCCGGAGTTAGCATCCTATTCATTGGTGAGTCCTCATCTCCCGAGGACTAGTTGATATCTGTTATCCTTTATGTTCTGTTCAAGATTTTTCAGGTTAGTTAGGGGTGTTGTCCCATCAACCCATCAGTTATTTTAGAGGTTTTCAAACTATGTGTACCATTCAGTTGTTATGTATGAAGTGCTTTATTTTGTCTATTTATGTCATGTATAAGCTTCCGCTATGATATTACGCTAAGTATTCCGCTTTATTAATATTGAGTTAGACGTATGTTCATTCCATGGGTGGACTTGGAGTCTCCCGGGGCTCCTTGTCTCGTGTTACGATCCGAGTCTACGTTCGAGTCATGACAAACTTGGTATTAGAGCAATAGGTGTGAAGTTTCCTAGGGTGTCTAAAACCCATGTTAAGTAGAGTCTTTTTCATGGGTGTGAAGCGTGCCACACTTATGGCGAAAAGGCTACGAGACGTTTAGGAAATGTTCCCTCCTTTCATGATCTCATGTCGTGCGATGAAATGCCTATCCATCCTTTTAACTCGTGCTATACGCGTGTGCAGAAATATGTCTTCTCTGGACAACAACGAAATTTAGCTAGCCCTACCAACTTCAATGGATTTCATGCATGTTACGGATGTGGAACACAGAGTCGCCCTTAAAGTGTTGATACGGGCCATGATCCCCCAGCCTAACCAGCAAGTTATCGCATCAGTGAACCTACCGCAGAGGCGATAGCTACTAGGGTTCAAAAACACACAAAGAGGTACCTGTCTAGGGTTGGTGATTTGAATATGGGTGGAGAGTGTAAGGGGAAAGAAAGGAGGAACAAGAGGCTTAGGGTCGAAAACCTCGAGAGTTCCCAGAAAGGGTCGAGTAATGGGAGTCACTCTCAAACCTGTCAAAGGTATTTATCTCAAGTTTGGGAATACAAGCCTCGGGTGAGGAAGATTACTTACCCAATTTGCGAGCACTTCGGGAAGAACCACCTAGGAAAGTGCTTGGTAGGCTTAGACGTTAGCTTCTATTGTGTCCAACCCGGTCATAAACACAGAGATTTCCCTTCAGCCAAGCGAGACGGCCAGAGAGGCCGTGCCCCAGCTATCAGGTTTGAGGCCCGTCTATCTCAGCAGTGCAGGTTACCTAGAGTAGGTGGCAGCCAACCCCAGATCTAGTCATAGGTATGTTACAAGTTTTTATACCAAACATTGCATGATTGCTAGTCCCGAATACTATGGTACAAGGTGCATTTTAGTACAAGGTTTATTTCGTGAAAGGTAGGGAGTGATTATAAGTATGAAATCTTCAGCGGTAGCTTTGAAGATTAATAGGAATCCTAAAGGCAGTGATATTAGTGTAAGGTTAATGAATAATCCTAGAGCCTTAGAGTGATGGCCTTCAACTAAAGGGAGAAATGGTAAGTGAAGGGCCAAGTCAGGTCTTGAGTTTCTAGTAAGAAAGTTCTAATGAATAGTATCTGGGGTTAGTCCATCCATTCCCCTTTGGATGTTTCCCTTATGTTTCGCTAGATTCTACGCTCAACTCATGCCTACGTTAATAACCCTAAGATCATAGGCAACCCTGCCCGTTAGTGATCCCAATAATACCCATTCAGCTTCATGTCATGACCCTCTCTATGTATGTGAACCCATGTCTCTCAATATGCTCATCTCTATGAACTCAGCCCTAGGACTTGCCTTATCATCTCATAAGATCGTGTTATACCAGGTATATGCTCAGCCTAGATTTCTTAAATGATTCGTGATTATGATTCTCTTACTCCAAACTCTATGGATTCTCCCCACAGTGAAGGTGATGGTTAGAATGGGTACGTTCAAGGTAACTCTTTGTCCCTGCCCTAAGTGTCTAATATTTAGAAGTTCAAGAAGCGCGGTTGGTAGCTAAGCCTGGGTGTGTAGCAGCCTACGAGGTCATTTTGTGATTGTTGATTTGTTTTCCTAGGTAGAACCTTTCCATATCTTTATTTATTCAGGATTTGTGGAGGTGGATGACACCATCCTTGAGATGACCTAATGAAGATTGGGTGAGATTTTAAGTTTTTGAAACATTTAAGGTTTGAAGGGTTGACCAAAGTCAACATTTCAGGTTGTCGAGCTCGAATTTGGATTCTGAAAGATTTGTTGGTTCTAGATGTTGATGTATGATTTAGTTGGGTAGTTTGCATAGATTTTGAGGGATTTGAGAGGGAGTTGAACCTTTGATTGAATTTATGAGCTTTGGGGAAGCTAGGTATGACCACGGTCAACTTGTGATCAAACAACCTTATATTGGTAACTTGATGGTTCCAACCGGTCCGAAATGGGTTTCATTGTTAGATGGCGTATCTGGGTTGTGATCGGAGGATTTCATATGGGTTTGGGGTAGATTCGAGCGTATTGCATATTTGGAATGATCTTAAGCATAAAGGATGAGAACTAAGAGGTTCGGGACTGCAAAATTCTTAGTAGGAATTGTAGGAGTTCGTTTTGTTGCCTCGACCGGTGGCGGTGTTAAAGTTCAGAATAGATCTTTAATCATCCTTGGTGACTGATGTAAAAGCTAGACAAGACGAGGATCCTAGCTTGGTGAAGTTGAAGGAAGTCATTCAGGAGCAGAAGGTAGAGGTCGTCTCTAAAGTGGGAGATGGTGTGCTTCGATATCAAGGTAGTTGGTGTGATTCGGGTGTTGATAATTCGGGAGCTAGTTCGGTTGCATGAGGGTGCCCTTGTCCATCATATCAGACAGAGGTACCCAATTACCTCTCAGTTTTGGTGGTCATTTCAAAAGGAGTTGGTACTCAGGTTAAGATCTGCATAGCATTTCACCCGCAAACGGATGGTTAAGCGGAGTGGACAATTCAGACTCTCGAGGACATGTTGAGAGCATGCATGATTGACTTCAAAGGTATTTGGGATGATCATTTGTCTCTTATCAAGTTTTCATACAATAACGGCTAACCATTCCGGTATTCAGATGGCTCCGTTGGAGTCTCTCTATGGGCGGAGATGCAGATCGCTCATTGGTTGGTTCGAAGTTGGGAAGCTATGATGATAGGACCAGATTCAGTTGATGAGGCCATGGAAGAAATTCAGCTCATACATGGTAGGTTGAAAACAGCTTAAAGTCGCCAAAAGTCTTATGACGATGTGAGAAGGAGAGAACTCGAGTTCGAATTGGATGATTGAGTGTTTCTGAAGGTGTCTCCCATGAAGGGAGTGATGCAGTTTGGAAAGAAGGGAAAATTCACCCTTTGTTATATTGGCCCTTACCGAATCGTGAAACAGGTTGGCAAGGTGTCATATGAATTGGTGCCCCAAGAATTAGCTTCCATGCATCCTGTTTTCCATGTATCTTTCTTAAAGAAATATTTGGGTGATCCTGCTCTAGTTGTCTCGGTGGACAGTGTTGGTGTGAAAGACCGCCTTACTTATGAAGAGGTCCATTGGAAATACTGGATCGTCAGGTGTGAAGTCTAAGGAAGAAGGAAGTAGCTTCTGTCAAAGTTTAATGGAGGAATTAGCATTTTGAAGAGCCACATAGGAAGACGAAGCGGACATGATGGTAGATACCCACGTTTATTCTCTACCGGCTCAGTTCTAGCTTGAGGTATCAGTTTTTGCCCTAATACTCTATCTAGTTTTCATGTTCAGTTCATGTGCCCTAGTTTATTTCATGTATACGGATGTATGTATGGTTCATGAATTCAGTTCAACTATGTAGTTCAATTCGGAGGTAGTCATTCCATTAATTTTCAGCTTAAATGATCAGTTTTTTAAATGTGATGATTGCATTTCTCTACTTTTATGTATGTTTTCCAATATTCAGGGACGAATGTTCCCAAGGGGGAGATATTGTAATGCCCCGAAGGCCCAAAGATCAGACACGGGAGTTGAAATGGAGAAAATTGGAAAACTGGCACCAGGTCACGAGATGAGTTCTTCTGTGACCCGTTGGGTAGACCACGAGTGGTGAGGAGACTCGTGATGAGGTTCAAGGATTGGGTTGAATTTTGGAATTGGGGTCCCCTGGGACCTGACCACGAGTCGTGGTCAATCCCCACTACTCGTTGAGTCAACCGTGGGCAAAGGATTAAGAAAACTGAGGGGGGCCTGGTAGTGCACCCTATGGAGGGTCCCCACAAGTCGTGGTCAGTCACCACGATTCGTGGGATTGGTCGTGGGCAGCAGCTAACTAATGATATGAGGTTTGAGGCAGTGGAGGTAACGAGTGGTGACCCCGAGTCGTGGTCACCGGTAATGATTTGTATGATGGCCCGTTATGAGTTCCAGGTGGAACCTCGGGAGTGTACCCAACGATCGATGTAACAACCTATGGTTGGTGGCAACGACTCGTTAGGTCCCTCGTGGGGATAGATGAGTTGTTATATTCTTTGAAGTTATTAAGGGTATTCTCATTAATCCTATGCTCTAGGGTCCTATACTACGTCGTTTTAAGCTATTTTCAGGGTGTATTAAGATAGGTTAAGTCGTTCTAGCCTATTCTAAACCCATGCATGAATGTCAGGGAGTTAGAGAGGGGATCAAGCTTAAGCCCTTCCAATTCTTCTCAAATTCCTCTTGGGCAATCAAGGAAGTGTAAGAATCATCTTTAATCAGGTATGTAGGGTTATGAATGGGTGAATCTATTCACACCCATGCTCACCTATGTTAATTCTATGGGGTTTTAACCCGATGCATGAAATTTTAAATTCTCAACATGGGTATGATCTAAATGAGTTTTTATTACTGAATTATGAATTATGGGCAAGTTTTATGTTGTTTTCCATTAAAATCATGTTTCAAGCTTTTTAAATTAAAATGCCCATTTATGGGAAGTTCATGAAAGTTGAGATTTTCGATGAATCTTCTTGTATGATGAAGTATTAATGATGAAAAGCATGTTTTCAAGTTACCCATGTTCATAATTATGTTTCCAAGTGAATTGAGTATTTTCAAGCATGTTAAAATATTGAGCAATGTTCACATGTTCAAGTATGATTTATGATTTATGAAATGGATTTCATGATTGATCAATTTATGACATTGGCCGATTAATGGGCCCTTTATTCATGGCTAAAAATGTATTTAAATTGGGATCAACAATGTTAATGTTTATTTGGCCATGAATCTCAATGAATGATATTATTGATTTATACACGAGCCTAATGGGAGCCGTGTCTAGCACCGAGTAGCCCGACATTCAAAGGACTATGCCGGTGTCCCATAACTACGTGCCACCGTAGGTTTATATTGATACATTACAATGTTAATGGATCCCCTCATTCGTGATATCACATAATGCACGTTCCTTGCTTGGCAATCCTGAGATGACTCTGCCCATTTGAGTGAGATAGTTGGGGCTTTGAAAGGCTCTACCATGATGGTGTCGGTTATGACTAGTCCTTCCATTGTTCTGCATGCCTTTATGCATTGTTATGTTTATGTTACTTTGGCTCAAGTTCTGATTTATAAGTTTCTCTTATGACTATGATAATGAATGGATTTACGAATGTTTTGAAAACCTTAAGCCTTATGTTTTATTATGATATTTATGTTATGAGCATGTTGTCCTACTCTTATGATCTCTTATGAACTTTTATGTGTTTTACATGTCTGTTTTACTTACCTTACATACTCGGTACATTTCACGTACTGACCGCATACTCTATGTTGTATCGTTTCATGATACATGCTCCGATCTTCAGACCAGCAATCGTCATTAGCTCGTTCTAGGAGTTAGCATCCCGTTCATTGGTGAGTCCTCATCTCCCAAGGACCAGTTGATATTAGTTATTCTTTATGTTTAGTTTTTCACATTTGTCGAGTTAGTTGGGGGTGTTGTCCCATCAACCCATCAATAAAGTTAGAGGCTTTCAGACTACGTGTAGCATTCAGCTATTATGTATGAAGTGCGTTTTGTTCTCTATGTATGTCATGACCAAGAGTCCTCTATGATATTTGTCATGCCCCACTTTTGGAGGCATGACTGACACCTAGTGCCACACTAGAATCTGACTGATCTGGCTAGGCTTTTACGCGTCTGGTGCATGCCTGCAACTCAATTAAAGAAAAAAACGAGCTATATCTCGGCTGTAAATAAAGCCTCCGGCCGATAAGGCCATATAGCCACTTGTTAAAGGAAACATCTAACCAATCACAAGAAATAAAAGGGAATCCTATGCGGGCCGGCAAGACCACCATGTTTTCTAGTTTTAGCAGAATGAAAATCAAGCAACTACAACGATACTAAAGCTGATAAGGACACTAACTAATAGCTAAACAAGGCTCCACATGACCATCACATGAAATAAAACATATATAGTCCCAATACGGCCAACAACAAAATGAACAACTGGAAATCTGTAGCCTGCAAGCCTCTAGGAGTGGAATAATGGTCGAGATAGGGCCCCGACCTACCCATAATTATACAATCAAAAGAGCAAACTTTCTAACTATTAGCTCCCAGGGAAGGGAGCTGACTATACTGCTAACTCAGACTGAATGCTAAGACGATCCTAGTTCGTGCCTATCCGCACCTGCAGGCAAGTAATGTAGCACCCCAAGGATGGGCTTCAGTACAATATGTACCGAATATATAAGCCAGAAAAAGAAAATGACTGAATAAAATTGAAGTGAAACTGTAAGTAACTGAGTAGAAGGGATATAGATTTAACCTGATTAACTTAACTTCCTACTGTTTAATCTACAAGTAACTAGTGCAAACAAGAACCTTACCTGGCCCCTATAAGCCCGGAAGGTACAATCAGCACAGAATAACCCGCTCGGGGCCCCCATAAGCCTTGGTGAGCACACTTCAATCTACATACTCCTAAAAAGGTGAAAGTGAGTTTGCTGGTATCTATTGCCAACCTACCAGTCCCCTAGGTCTGTAACTGAGCCCACTCGGCCCCTAATCTATTGCTATGTCTGAGTCTAGTGGACGCCTGATAACTGCACCCTGGGCCCTAGGCTTAACGAGGGTGTGATGCCGATACGACATAAAGCTACTAGTCCATCCATGTAATGGACTGTAATATGGCCCTTCGGCCGCTGCATCATCTCTGAAGACGGCATATCGCTCCTTGGAGCGATGTCACATAGCCCCTAGCGGGCGATAGCACAATTAGTAACCCTGGGGTTGTTCATGGAAGGCTAAACAGGGCACGGTGAATCCCAAAATAAACATACAATGTTGGTCTCAACTAATAGCAATAGATAATCAAATAACAATACTTCTAGCTCTTTTATAGGGACTCATACTACATCACAACACTATAAAAGGTAACCTGCCAAAGGGATTTTCCTTAACATGCCTCGATCGTTGATTCTCGATTAATTGACGAGTTTCAACTTGTAATCAGCAGCTCTTTTTAATCGCAACCTTAATATTGAGAGAATGGAACGAATTTCAGTACTAAATTCGGCAAAAATTATAACTTTCAATACTAGTAATAACTATAATTCAACTTTGCAGAGTATTGCCAAAAACGTATGATTTCTTGAGAGTTCAGAAGGGAGAAATGCTTACTTAAAGCCTGTGGCTGTTCAGAAATAAATTTGCGGCAATTCTGATAACTTCTCCTTGGTGAAGTTCCGAATTAATGGGCATATTTCAAGAAACTAACTCCATAGGAATGCTCCCTGCAGGCTTAGAACTTGATACCTGAAGTTAATTCGCATTTGCACCGTGTTTAGCAGCGTAATCAGAAGAATTTTGCATGAAAATATTGTATTGCTCTCTCTTTGGATGAAGGTCTTTTGTTTTATAATAAACCAAATGAAACACTCGAACTTATATAACATTTGGGTGGTGGATTGGGGGTCCGTGTCGGGGCACCCATAGCACAGATTTATGGGCATGTCACGGCCCCAACGCAGAGGGAGGAGGTCCGTGACACGTTGCCCCTGTTGCATCCTGCTCCGGCCTTCTCCCTCTCTACCTTGATTTCACGCTCGTATGTCCTTTTTACGGGCCCTTTCTTGTATGCTTCATACTCTAAAACTCTTGACTTATGTACGAACGCACCAATGAATGATAGGAACTTACGTGGTCTAACACCCTCCCAGTCTTAGGAACATTCATCCTCGAATGCCAACTTCAAACTTGCAGGAGTTAACTCTTTTAACTAGTATACTAGAAAAATTTCGACAGAGTCTTCCCTTCAATATGGACTATCCGAAAACCTAAAACACAAAAAAGTGCAACACAGGCATCTCACAGGACACTATAACAACCATTTCACAGCAAAGAGTTAGACAACTGAGTAGTATAGATAACACAAGTAGTAAAATAACAACTGAACGAAAATTTTTCCTTAACTGCATAATCTGGGTCAACCCTTGAACAGGTGAGGATATCTAGATCATATCATCCTCAGCCTCCTAGCCATTTCTTCTTTATTCCTGTTCCTCTATAATACTATAACAGAGGTGACATCTTTTGTTCTCAACCTACGAACCTATCGATCTAATATGGACACTGGTACTTCTTCATAGGCTAACTCCTCAGTAAACTGAACGTCCTCAACTGGCACGACATGGGACAGGTCCCCTATACACTTTCGCAGCATTGACACGTGAAAGACCAGGTGAACAGATTCTATGTCTGGAGGGAAGTCTAGCTCATATGCCACTTGGAATATTATCCGGAGGACCCGATATGCGCCAACAAACCTAGTGCTAAGCTTGCCTTTTTTACCAGATCTCATTACATCTTTCATCGGAAAAACTTTTAGAGATACCTAGTCATCAACATTGAATTCCAAGTCCCTACGCCACACATCAGAATAGGATTTCTGGCGATTCTGAGCTGTCAGCAAGCAGTCTCTAATGAGCTTTACTTTCTCCTCTGATTGATGGATCATTTCTGGTCCAATTAATTCTAATTCTCCTACCTCGAACCATCCGACAAGGGACCTGCATTTTTTCCCATGTAAGGCCTCATATGGCGCCATCTGAATTGTCGAATGATAACTGTTGTTGTACACAAATTCAATAAGGGGTAAATGTTCATCCTAACTTCCCCTGAAGTCTAGCATGCACCCCCGTAACATATCCTCGAGTGTTTGAATTGTACGTTCTGCCTTCCCATCTGTATGAGGGTGGAATGTTGTACTCAAATTGACCTGTGTCCCCAAACCTCTCTGAAATGACTGCGAAAATCTAGCTGTGAATTGTGCCCCTCTATCAGAAAAGATAGATACTGGGACCCCATGTAACCGAACTATCTCCCTGATATACAACTCAGCATAATCCTTGGCCAAGAAAGTGGTCCTAGTTCGTGAGTTGACTTCATAAATCTGTCGGCAATCACCCTGATGGAATCAAATCTATGCCTGGTATGGGGTAATCCTGTCACAAAATCCATGTTTATTTATTCCCATTACCACATAGGTATCGCTATCTCTTGTGTCAATCCGCCGTATTTTGGTGTTCAGCCTTTACCTGCTGGCAGTTAGGGCATTGTGCTACAAATTCTACTATACCCTTTTTCATCCCAGGCCACCAGTAAATCTCTTTTATGTCATTATATATTTTCATCGAAACCGGATGAAGAGAGTATTGAGAGTAATATACCTCGGCCATAATCTGCTGGTAGAGCCCTGCTACATCTGGAACGCAAAGGCAACCGCTGAATCTCAAGACCCCATCTTCGGTAACCTCGAAATCCGATACTTCACCTTGCTGTAACTTATCTCTGAGCCATCCTAAATGAGGATCTTCATACTGCTGCTCTTTTATATCTACAACCAGGGATAATACTGTGATATTCTATATCACTGCCCCACTGCCTCCCGACTCTATTATTCGGAAGGCCAAACTGGCTAACTGATGTAATTGTCGGGCCAGCTCTCGCTGTTCGAGCCTCAAATGTGCCAAACATCCCATTAATATATGACTAAGGGCATCTTCCATGATATTAGCCTTTCCTAGATGATACAAAATGTTCACATCATAGTCCTTCAACAATTCTAACCAGCGACACTTCTGTAGATTTAGCTCTTTCTATGTAAAGATATACTGGAGGCTCTTACGATCAGTGAAGATATCTACATGCACACCATACAGATAGTGCCTCCATATTTTTTAAGGCATGAACTACTGCAGCTAACTCCAAATCATGGGCGGGGTAGTTCTTTTCATGTTTCCTCAGCTTCCTTGAAGCATAAGAAATTACCATACCGTGCTACATCAGAACACACCCTAACCCAATTCTTGAAGCATCATAGTATACTGGATACCCCTCTAAACCTTCTAGCAAAGCTAGTACTGGTTCCGATATCAATCTATTTTCCAACTCTTGAAAACTCTGTACACAAGATTCAGTCCAGTGAAACTTAGCCGCTTTTTTAGTTAACTTGGTCAAAGGCGCTGATAAGGTAGAAAACCCCTCTACAAATCTTCTATAGTATCCGACTAACCCCATGAAACTGCGCACCTCAGTTAGAGTTGTAGGTTTAGGCCAGGTCTTTACTGCCTCAATTTTCTGTAAATCGACCTAAATACCAGCATCTGACACAATATGGTCCATAAAGGATACAGAGTTTAGCTAGAACTCACACATAGAAAATTTTGCATACAACAGGTGATCCCTAAGAATCTAGAGCACTGTTCGCAAATGATCTGGGTATTCTACTTCTGAACGGGAATACACCAGAATGTCATTAATGAATACTATCACAAACAGATCTACATATGGCCAGAAGATGTTGTTCATCAGATCCATAAACACTGCTGTAGCATTCGTCAACCCGAAGGACATAACTAGGAATTCAAAATGACCATACCTGGTCCTCAAAGCTGTCTTTGAGATATCTCTCTCCCAAACTTGTACCTGGTGATACACTAACCTTAAATCAACTTTGGAAAAGTATCTTTCCCCTTGTAGCTGGTCAAACAAATCATCTATCCTGGGAAGCGGGTATTTATTCTTGATGGTAACTTTATTCAACAACCGGTAATCTATACACATGTGGAGGGAGCCATCTTTCTTCCTTACAAACAAAACTAGCGCAACCCATGGTGAAGTACACGACCTAATGAAGCCCTTATCTAGCAGATCCTTCAACTATTCTTTCAATTCTCTAAGCTCAACAGGAGCCATTCGGTACGGAGGGATGGATATAGGCTGAGTACCTGGTAGTAGGTCAATGGAGAAATCAATTTCCCTTTCTGGAGGGATGCCAGGGAGTTCATCTGAAAACACATCTAGAAATTCATTGACCACAGGATTAGACTGGAGAGTCGGGGATTCTTCTTGAACATCCTGAACCCTGACAATATGATAAATGCAAAACATTGGTATCAACTTCCTTTCCCGAAGATAGGATATAAACCCACCTTTTGGTGTGGCTGCATTGCCTTTCCACTCTCGCACTACCTCCCCTGGGAAGTGAAATGGGACAGTCTTAGTCTAACATTCTACAGCATCATAACATGGCGCTAGCCAGTCCATACCCATAATTGAATCAAAATCAATCATTTCTAGTTCCTCCAATCTGCCAAAGTCTAGGGACCAACAACCTCTACCGTGCAACCCCGGTAGATTCTTTTAGCTATGATAGAATCACCAACAGGTTAGACACTAAAAAGGGTCATTGAAGCAATTCTGGCGTTATACAAAACTTTCGGGCGACTAGTGGTGTAACATTAGACAAAGTGGAACTCGGGTCTATCAAAACAGAAACTGAATGAGAACAAATGTCCAGCATACCTGTCACAATATCTGGCGACGACTCTGACTCCTGTCGACCCGGTAAAGCATAAGTGCAACTTGGATCGATACATGAAATAGATGGCCCTTGCCTGCCTCGGCCTCTTCCGACTGGAGTTGAGGGCCTGCATCTTACTGGAGGTGCTGGGGCATGTGACCCTGCTAAAGATTTGTCCTATCGGTCCCGATCACCCTGAACTCTAGCTGGACAGCCTCTCATCATATGATCCTCTTGTCCACAGGTATAACATGCAGTAGAACCATACCTGCATGCCCCAAGATGACGTCGACTGCAGATAGGACAATGTGGCATGGTGAATCTACTCTTCTTTGACCCTCTCTACTGCTGTGAACTTGATGCCCGTGAGCTCTCACTGGGTCCTGAATGCCCCGGGTAGTCTGATCTACCACCCTGCTACTACTGTGGAGGTGGGGGTCTGGGGTGGTCTGCCTGATAGTCATGGCCTAGGTTTTCCTTGAAACTCTGCCTGGGTGTCACTAAGTCTAGCCCTGCGGCACTGCTCGTGATTTACCCTCTCTATCTCCCGTTGTCTTTGTCTGATCCTCTTAATACTCTGAGAAAATGCCTGAATACGGGCGATATCAATGTGCTCACGCAGCGTAGCCATAACACAAGTCTCCACGTACTCTGGAAGCAGCCCCATAATAAATCGGTGCATTCTAGTTGGCATAGTGTCTATGAAAGTCAATGCATATCGGGCCAAAGAATCAAATGTCATAGCATACTCCGAACACTCATCATGCGCTGCTTTAGATGCAAAAACTGATCTACCCGGGCCTATCGAATTTCTCGCGACAAATAATGATCTTGGAAGGCCTCTAATAAGCTGGACCAAGTTAGGAGGGGGGGACATCTCTACCACAGGAACTTTCCCAACTCTCATATCATAACACTGCTACGACCCGCAGTTGAAACACCGCTAACTCAACCGACTCCGCAGGTATAGCATGCATCACCCTGAAAATCCATTGCAGGTTGTCCAAGAAGACCTAAGGGTCCTCATCTCGGTCCGTTCCTATAAACTGCGGGGACTTACAGTGAGGAACTCTCAAACCCTCGAACTACCAGGTACTCCTAAAGACTCAGCAACAACATGTGCCATAGGCTGACGTTGCGCAGCCATCATCTAAGCTAGCATGAAGACAGCGCTCTTAACCTCCTGATCTGATGGTGTCGATATAGAAACTACTGGAGGTGGTACCGACATCTGTCACTCTAGACGGCTCCTGATATGGCGGAGAATGCTGGGGGGGCTAAGATGATGTCTCCGTATCGCCCTCCAATCGGGTTGGGTTTGACAAGGTGTAACGAACCGAGAGTACACCCGGATCATAAACACGGGACAAGGAGTCCCGAGAGACCCCAAGTCAATCCATGGCATGAGCATAACCCTAATTCATTAATATACAGTGGAAAAAATTAACTCATAAATTGTAAAGTAACTGAAAATCATATCATGAGAGATAAAGGAAACAACAATACAAGATCAAAACATAAACGACTGAATACTTCACATAAGTCTGAAAGCCTCTAATCATAAAAGACAAGTTGAAGGGACAAGACCCCAACTAACCCAAACAGTCCAAAAACATAAGATAAACAAGGTCTAAACATGAAGCCCTCGAATCATGAGGATTCACCACTGAAGACTGAGCAGAACTGGGTGCAAGCTATGGACGATGCTGAACCTGCAGACCGGATCCTGAAAATATGTGGGTCAGTACTCGGAAAGTACTGAGTATGTAAGGTATGCAAAACAAGGCTTAAAAACATAAAAGTTATAGGAGTGGGACATCATGATCATAAAACTAAAATTGTAAGTACATCGTAAGGCTCAATATTTTCAAAAATACTCAAAAACCCAACAAAGTCGTAAAGTGCAGGGAAAATATTTCATATGTCATAACTTGAGCCAAAAGAAAATAACCATGAATATTTCCAAACCATGAGGAACAATGGGATATTTATACAACCGATATACTTCACATGAGCACACATGATGTCTGACTTGTACCCCTAGTCAGGAGGCCATTCATATCTTTCCAAGGGTATGAACAATGAAAGGTGTGATATCACTCATGAAGGCCCTGTAGAGCATAGGGGATAGTCACTGAGGAGGTCCCAAACATAATCCTACGGTGGCACGTAGTTCTGATATTCGGGACGTAACCTGGGCTCCGAACCTACTCGGTGTTAAGTACTACTCCCAAAACATGCAACGTGCTCATAGAAATTCATACATGACATGCATGGCTAGTTAAATCATGAGAATCATATCATGCTTGAGAATTCATAATACTAACCATGGAATTTGGGCCCGTGAGTCAGCCAAAGACATAGTTCATAAATCATACACAACGTATGGGCATGGCCCAAAATCTTAATCATGCTTGAAATGCTTGATTTATGAAAAACATAATCATGACAAAATAAGAAATTAAAAACTTGAAAACATGCTTGAAATTCAAAAATTCGTATTAAGCTTGCGGAATCATCATGAACATGAAATTTACTAAAACTTCTTTACAATTGGGCATACACACTTTTATAGGTTAGATCATGATATAATGGGTAAAAAAGTGAAATCGGCCCAAATAATTTGAAATTCATAAGTTAGACTTACTACAACAAGCTCATTTCACATTTCAAGAATTCATGCAATTTGATAAAGGCCCATAAAGTTTTGGTAACTTTAAACATAGATTTAAGGAGAAATTGGGCATGGGTAGGGACTAAACTACCCATTCAAAACCCCACATACCTAGAATTTCGTGATTTCCTACTCCCTTGAAGAACCCCAAGTGAAAAATTACAGAACTTGAAGAAAATGGCTCGAAACCCTTCCTACTCCCTTCTCCAACACTTGAAATTGCTAAAATTGAACTTAACATGAGTTTTCATCCCTTAAAGACCCTGTTTTGTCCTCAAAAGGACGTGGTTTAGGGCCCAAAAGCGTAGAAAAGTCAAAATTGCCCTTACTAAAATTTCCCTGAAAAGCAGTTCTAGCCCCAACCATGAGTCGCGCCACGAGTCGTACCATCAAGTCACGACTCGTGGTTGCCTCTCGTGGTCACTTCCCCCTTTCTCCTAACTTTCTGAATTTGGCCATGACTTGTAACCCACGACTCGTACTACCATCCTACGGGTCATACTGTCAATTGTGGTACCATCCACCCAAACCCATACGACTTAACCACAACTCCTCACCATGACTCGTTGCTACATCCTAAAAGTCATACCATGACCCATGACGACTCACTCTGGCACCACTGAGATATTCACCACGACTCCTATCCACGAGTCGTACCTTTGCTCGGCTGGTTTGGTAGGGGTTAAAAACCGACACGCAAGTGCACGCGGTCAAACAAGTAGTAAGTGGCTTAAGTAAGCCAAGTATCGATCCAAGGAGACTCTGGATAAGTGAAAAATTTCTTAAGTATACTATATTCTATCTCACTTCTAAATATGCTAACAACAACGTAACTAACAATTGTAAAGTTTGTTTTATAAATTATATACTAAAACTACTAACAATTATCTACTTTGAATTTAAACTATGGATATGAGCATGCCAAGGTTAAGAACATGTAATGAACTTGATTATAATCATAAATTGGTTAATCCCTTCTTCCAGTTGCTAGCCAAGAACATTAGCAAAGAGATTAAAACTCTCGTATTTAATCTCACTTAAGAATCATAAACCATCCATCTACATTTCTGTGATCAAATGCAATTCATGACCTAGCAATACAATTCCGGTTCCTAAATTGACTAATACGGCTTTCAAGTATATTTCTATCAGGAAAGCACATCAAAACTCAATTTTCCAAAATCAAGTTAAGAACAATGCCCTATTAATTCACAACTTTCCAATTTCGTGCTCTCTCGAGTGAAATCGGACTTTTTAGATGTACATTAATGTCGGCCACACACCAATGCAGTAGAAACAAGAATTAATAGAACAACATGGAAGAAGAAGATGAAAAACCATATAATTCAATAATCAAAATTCATCACAAGTGTTCATAACCTCAGCAAGGAAGGAAATTAGCCACTCATTTGTGGATTAATCATCCTAAAACAAGTGTTAATCATACAAACAATTGAGTTCAAGAAGAAAGAAAGAGATAAAAAACCCTGAACTTTTCGTCCCTCAACTGCCTGTAACCCACGTCCTTGCTCCACCAAGTCTGAATTATGAAAAATAAGCCTAAGTGTTCTATTTATACTAATGGGAATTTTTCCCGGAATAACAAGCAACGTGTCACGGAGTGCATCGCGGAGCACTGCCTCCGTGACACGGCGTGGACGCGGACCATCACTGGAAATTTGGGGTCCGGGAATAAAGCTTCAACGTGGCACGACATGCAACGCGGAGGCTTGCCACCGTGCCACGGAGCTGTCGCGAGGCTCCACTAGAATTTGACTAATTATTCACCCTCCAGGAAGAATGCCTCCGCGATGGTAGCGTGACACGGCTCCATCACGGAGCCCCTTTAATTGGTGAAGTCCAATGCCTTTTTCGTGCTCGAATCCAAGTCCAACTCCGATATTGTTCCAACATGCATTTTAGTTCCTCAAAATCATATTTTACCTACAAAACAATGCTAATCATGTTGGTTAGTATAAATTCACATTTTATTACCAATTACATGAAAATGTATACATATTGCTAGATAAACAAGGAGAAAATGATACATTTGAGTATCACTTGGGCATATAAATCTGCCCAAGATCACTTACCCCACACTTAAATCCTTGTTCGTCCTCAAACAACAAACACACAATTCATGCAAATTACATCCCAACCTTCGCCACTATGGTGCGACAATTTGAGCTACGGTCATACCGATCATTCAATATTGCAAATCATCAAGAAAACATGCATGGTCTTAACAATGCAATGACCTTTAATACATTAAAACTTCCTAAACTTTAAGAATCGACTCTCGACATCGGCAAACTCATGCAAGTCAGCTAATCAAGATATCTGACACGAAAATCAATCTTTCATCAAGCATGTGCCCTTTCAACTCAAGAGAATCTTCCCCTTTTTGCTCATGTGACACACAAACATTCAAGTAGGGGCATGTAAAAATTAATTTCACTCTCTCTCCCAAAAGAATTCACATGCATCATGACATGACCCATAGGCTTGCCCTTAGTGTATTACTCCACTAATATAAAGAAATGCAATGTAAGATCACGTAGGACTTTAATGGGTTGTAATGGAAGCTATGGAACTAGTATATATTGGATTAGCGAATAATAGTCACTAGCATCCTTAAGCGCCTTTTCAACACATTCCCATAAACTCATGGACATTGTTTTCTCTCTTTTCTTTTTTTTTTCATCATCCCATTCATGATGGTTTACTTTCATATGGCCCATTTCATCAAGCACACTTGACACGACAACCAAGGTTTTCATGCACCTTCATTGTCATTTAATTATAACAAGTGCACCTTCAACCTTTTTCTTTTCTTTCCTCACTCTGCTTTTCTTTTTCTTTTCACCATTCTCACTCTTTGCCACTTTGGGAAAATTTTTGTTCTTCTTAAGTGCTTAAGAGTTTTGTATAGACTTTACGGCTAATGAAAAGAAAGAATTAAGCTCAGTTTATACATTTTTGGACAAAAGAAAGAAATAATAGGCTAAAGGCTCAACGGGCTGACTAGGGTATATAATCACATAAAAAGGGGAGTATGACAAGAAAAAAAAACTAGAAACTCTCGGTTAGAACAAAGAAATGCCTACATCCTTTCCAACACTACACCTCCTTCATTTCGTTTTGTACACACACCAGGAAAGTTCTAGACACTTCACAATAGCATGGAATAACAATACTTCACTTCACATTTTATGCACATGCTCGATTCAAGATACATTCACAGACTCTTCAATTAGCTAATTACATGAATTCAAAAATTAAACCTCAATCAAACCGAATCGAACTCTACAGCCTAGGTATCTCAACATATCTACAAAACTGCATGCTTTCGTACGAATCACTTTTTAATTTTGAATATCAGTTACAGCATGCAACCAACATTTCACAACCATATAGTAACTACAGGTTCCGTGATGCAATCCACCAAAGAAAAAAACTGAAAATAAATTAAAATCACTACTCCTACTGACTACATTTCCCTTAAGACGGTCGTCATCCATCTATCATAGGGAACGGTCACTAACTATGACGTCGGTTCAATGGGACTATTCTCGGTAAAAGAACCAAAAACAAACTCCGAGAAACCAAAAAAAAATTGAAAAATTTTGCAACACACCGATCATTTCGATGGAAAAATTATTTACAAAATATTTTAAATCTGAACAAAATATTTTCGAAAAATTTTAAAAATATTGATCATTTCGATAGAGAAAAAAAAATAATTTAAGAAAATATTTACACAATTTTTTTACAGACTTAGCTAGCAACAACAACATTCCACAACACACATCAATACCACAAATATGTACAGTTACATAACAGTTTGCAATCCACAAACATAGGGAAACATACATACAAAACAAAGGAAAGCATACAAGCAAACCAGCCCAGCCCCAGCACCTAACTACTCCCCACCCCACACTTAAATCGAACACTGTCCCCAGTGTTCACAAAAATTAAAAATCACAAATTTTGCGTGGTGGAACTCCCTGATCAGTCAAAGTATTCAACTTCTTCATCAGGTGCTGCTGCCTCATCGCCCATGTCCGAGTCGCCTCCGTCGTCATCGGCGGAGTCCTCCCGGCGTGTCTCCTCATCTGTGGGGACGTCATCGTCTGTCGGCTCTACAAAGGCTGGCCCCACTCGGCATAGAGCCCTGGCATTTTCTCCAAACGGGTAATCCATCTCGAGCTGCCATAGCTCCTCCTCCGTGGCTGGTCTCCCACCGATCCTGAGCTGGAGCATTTGCATTCCAAACATCCGTGCCATGTACTGGTCATCACGAGCATGTCGCTCACCAAGCATCAGTACTGGCCCGTGTGTGGTGTCGGGGGCCTTAGTTTTGGTCACGTCAAGGGCCCTCCGCTCCAACTGCGGGATGTAGTCCAAAGCCTCTTCCTCGACGTCGAGGCCCCGGAGAAAGGTGGTGATTAGTCCCCCGAACCCATACCTGTGGCCCTGGTGTAGTCGGGCTCTCTTCATGGCGGATATGATGACCACCCCAACATTAATCTCCAGCCCTTTCATCAGGGCATACACCAGGCAAACACGGTCCTGGGTCACATCGGTCATGTGTACCCCCGGGATTAGGCACGAGCAGACTATCTTAAGCCATATTCTAGCCTTCCTGTTCATTTGAGAATACGACAGAGTCTTGTGGTAACCCCTTTCCTTATGTCTGCTCCATCTGGCTGTGGATCGAGCCCCACACAGTGTGCGTCTGATATCGGCATATGGTGGGGTGATGTTCAGCTTGCGGAGAACGTGGGCGTCTATGTCCCGCGCTCCGATGATGGCATTTAGCTGCTGGGGTTCCAGAGTGACTATCTTCCCCCTAATCTTGATTGTGTGGCTTCTGATTGCCGTGTTCCAATTAGCATAGAACTCCCGGACTAGATGTAGGTTGCATTCCTTGGGCTCCTGAAATATGAAGCTGAGCCCAGCTGCCTCGATCCTTTGCACTATGCGGGGGAACTCCTGTGCTAATGGTTCCCGTGCAATATGCTCCTCGGGGAAGTATTTATTCTCCTTGTGTTTGGCGTACCACTTCTTCCCCTCATCAGTTACCCACCTCGTTCCGTATTGGCGGCGCTGGCCGCGTGGAACTGCTGGTGCAGCTGGGACTGCTGTGCCCAGTCTAAGTCTTTTTCTCCCGGTGCCTGAAGTTGATGCACCTTTACCTTTATCTTGCCTGCTCGCCATTTTGTCTGTCAACACAAATAAACAAGCGCAATGTCAAGTTAAATGAATATTAACTTCGACTAAGGTCGGGCTAACTAAGTTTACCCCAAACTTAGTCCTTAGATAGAGTTACGATACTACGGCAAGAATCACTTTATTTACACCAAAAACAAACAACTATACAATTCATGCTTAGTGCGTTCGCAAAGAAAAATTCGACGGTATAACTTTAGCGTACTTCTCAGACTTCATACAGCTAGTCCCAATCACTACCATCACTAGCAATTCAACCATCACACTTAGCAACTAAAAACAACGAAATAAAAACAACAACAAAAAATCTATATACATGAACCTATACAACCAACCCAATTTGAACAATTTTCAACATTTTCCCAAAAACCCGAGAATTCGTCGTCTATTACATTCAAACAATATTCTACAACGACTTATCTCATTCAATACATACAACCCGGCATATATTTCAAAAATTTAACAAGTTACCCATTTCGATTCCAACAACAAAGCCCTAGAATTGAATTTCGCAAGCAAATTTGAATAATTCATGCAATCGACAAGTTCAAACGCTCATTACAACATTCCGAACATTTATCAATCAAGGAATAACTCAAATTAATGCTAAATTTCGACTTAGGGTGATTTAGTTCACCTCCCATGCTTAAATTCGAATAAAATCGACAAAAACTTGAGAGATAATCGGAAAACATACCTCGTAGTTGAAGAACCGAAGAAAACTTGATAATTCTTTGCTTTATACCGTGGCACGTTGATGGGGAAGGGAATTTGGGTGTTTTGTCGCGGAGAAGTGTAAAAATGAGGGAATAAGGGGAGAAATTGGGGGTTTAAAATGAAGAAAACACGCGGGTCACCCGGCAACCCGGTGTGACCCGTCACAATTTATATGGCAACGTGTCACGGAGTGCATCGCGGTGCACTGCCTCCATGACACGGAGCCATCGCGATAGCTTACTGGAATTTTTTAAAAATTCCAGATTGAACCTCAACGTGTCGCGGAGGTCCTCCTCCGTGACACGGAGCTATCGCCCAAGCTCACTGTCTCTGCATTTTATTAATTTTTTCATACCTCGCCTTTTCCTTCACGATTCCGTGCACATTTTTCTCCGTTTCACCTGAAAATCATCTCACTAAACAAAATTGGTTAGATTAATAGGTTTCACCTAACTAAAATAAAAATACTAACTAACACAAAAATTTTGTACTAAATCAAGAAAAAGAAAAATAAAATAAAATCTATTTACACTTTACAAAATGAAGGAAAAAAAAAATTTCACGGGTTGCCTCCCGTGCAACGCCTGGTTTACCGTCGCGGCTCGACGTCCTTTATGCTCAATTGTCCGCTAGGGTGATGGATGATTTCTCACGATCATTGTCCTCCCCCCAGTAGTGCTTACACCTTTGGCCATTTACTAAGAACGTAGCACTCCGATCTTCTTGCCATAATTCAACAGCCCCGTGAGGGGTCATTCTTACCACTTCAAATGGTCCCGACCATTTAGACCTCAGCTTTCCAGGAAACAATTTCAATCTCGAATTGAAGAGCAAAACTTTCTGTCCCGGCTCGAAAATGCGATGCACCACATGTTTATCATGCCATCTTTTAGTTCTTTCCTTGTAGTACTTGGCACTCTCATATGCATGCCAGCGGAACTCATCCAGTTCACTGAGCTGCATTAGTCTCTTTTTTCCCGCCAGCTCTAAGTCCATATTTAGCTTTTTGACAACCCAGAAAGCTCGGTGCTCTAATTCCACAGGAAGATGACATGCTTTGCCATAGACCAACCGGTATGGTGAGGTTCCAATCGGTGTCTTGTAAGCAGTTCTGTAAGCCCACAACGCATCATCAAGTTTGCTGGACCAATCATTTCATTGTGTATTCACCGTTTTCTGAAGAATCTGCTTCACTTCTCTATTTGACACCTCTACTTGCCCACTAGTTTGGGGGTGGTACGCTGTTGCCACTTTATGGCGCACCCCATACTTGGCTAGTAATTTCTTGAAACTTGCATTGACAAAATGAGCCCCTCCATCACTGATAATGGCTCGGGGTGTCCCAAACCTTGTGAGGATGTGTTTTTTCACAAACTTCGTTACTACCTTGTTGTCATTCCTGGGGCAAGCTATTGCTTCCACCCATTTTGATACATAATCTACAGCCACCAAGATGTAACGATTACCAAATGATGGTGGGAATGGACCCATGAAGTCAATGCCCCATACATCAAAGGGCTCAACTTCTAGTATATTCTGCAGCGGCATCTCTAGTCTTCTGCCAATTGATCCTGTACGCTGACATCTATCACACATTTTGACATATGCCATAGAGTCTCTGAACAGTGTTGGCCAAAAGAAACCTGACTGTAGAACCTTGTGTGCTGTTCTCTCGCCTCCGTGATGCCCTCCATACAATGAAGAATGGCAACCCCTCACTACCTCTGCAATCTGACTCTCTGGGATGCACCTTCTCATTACCTGATCTGGTCCCTGTTTGAATAAATATGGTTCATCCCAAACATAGTGTCAGCTATCATGCCGCAATTTCCTTATTTGCTGGCTTGTTGCCTCAGGTGGATATACTCCGCTCACTAGTAAGTTGACTATGTCTGCATACCAGGGAACTTCAGCTTCTCCAACTTCCAAGAGTTGCTCATCGGGGAACTCTTCATTTATGTTATTACTTTCCATCACATGCGACCGACTTTCCAGTCGTGATAGGTGATTTGCTACTTGGTTCTCGCTCCCCTTTCTGTCTCCGATCTCAAGGTCGAACTCCTGCAACAATAAGATCCATCTGATCAACCTGGGCTTAGCATCCTTCTTGTTGAATAGGTACCGAATAGCTGCATGATCGGTGTACACCACAACTTTCGAACCCACCAAATAAGACCTGAATTTGTCAAATGCAAACACCAAGGCTAGCATCTCTTTCTCTGTGACTGTGTAATTACTTTGGGCTGTATTCAATGTTTTGCTTGCATAATAAATAGAATGGAAAATTCTATTTTTTCTTTGCCCCAATACAGCTCCCACAGCCACATCACTGGCATCACACATCAGCTCAAATGGTTGTTCCCAGTCAGGAGAGGTAAGTATAGGTGCTTCTATTAATTTCTGCTTCAACTTTTCGAATGCTGTAACACACTCATCGTTCAACTCGAACTTTACCTCTTTTTCTAGCAATTTGCATAGTGGTCTAGAAATGTTGGAGAAGTTTTTGATGAATCACCTGTAGAATCCTGCATGCCCAAGAAAACTGCGCACACCTTTCACTGACACTGGTGGTGGCAACTTTTCAATAACCTCGATCTTAGCACGATCGACTTCCAACCCCTTTTTAGATACTTTATGGCCAAGGACAATACCCTACTTCACTAAGAAGTGGCATTTCTCCCAGTTCAATACAAGGTTGGATTCCTCACAGCGAGCCAGCACCCTGTCAAGATTCTGCAAACAAGTAGCAAACGAATTACCAAAAACAGAAAAATCATCCATAAATACCTCAACAAAATCCTCCACCATATCATGGAAAATATCCATCATGCATCTCTGGAATGTGGCGGGTACATTGCATAACCCAAACGGCATTCGCCTGAAAGCATATGTCCCATAAGGACAGGTGAAAGTAGTCTTCTCTTGATCCTCCGGAGCTATGGCTATTTGGTTATAACCAGAGTACCCATCCAAGAAGCAATAATATTCCTGTCCTGCCAACCTATCTAGTATTTGATCAATAAAAGGGATGGGATAATGATCTTTCCTAGTGGCTTCGTTTAGCTTTCTGTAGTCCATGCAAATCTGCCAGCCTGTGACGGTTCGAGTAGGGATCAACTCATCTTTCTCGTTGGTGACTACAGTCATCCCCCTTTCTTTGGAACACATTGAACGTGGCTAACCCATTCACTGTCTGAAGTTGGGTAGACCACACCTGCATCAAGCCACTTCATTATTTCTTTCCTTACCACATCCTTCATTGCTGGATTAAGTCTCCGTTGCGGCTGAACGGTTGGTTTGGCTCCTGTCTCCATGAATATCCTGTGTGTGCAGAAAGCTGGATTGATACCCTGAATGTCAGACATTTGCCAACCCATTGCTTTCTTCCTCTTTCTGAGAACACCCAGTGCTGCCTTTTCCTGTGCCCCCGTCAAATCTGCAGAGATGATAACTGGTAACGTCTCCCCCTCCCCCAAAAAGATATATTTTAAATGGGGAGGCAATTCTTTCAGCTCCAGCTTCGGTGCCTCCTCTACGGATGGTTTCGGCAAAGGCTCTAGAGATCTCATCAATGATTGAAATTCCTGTCTCCTCGGATGATTCTGTGCTCCATTCAACAATTGGACCATTCCACACGCCTCTCTATCCCCAAAATGATCAGAGTGTGTCAACGCTCTTTCCAATGGGTCTTGAGATTCAACAATCTGCCTAATTTCTTCATGTTTAACCACATTAATTTCTGAAAGCTCCTCATTTATAGCTGGCAGCTTCATGGCTTTTAACACATCAAACACCTCTACCTTTTCGTGTGCTCGCACTGTAAGTTGACCCGCAGCTACGTCAATTAATGCTTTCTCGGTTGCCAAGAAGGGTCGTCCCAAAATAAATGGGACTTCCGCGTCTGGTTCAAAATCCAAAACAATAAAATCTACCGGGAAAATTAGGGAGCCCACTTGCACTAGAACATCCTCAACAATGCCATCCGGCCTAACTAAGGATATGTCTGCCAACTGCAAGATTACGGTTGTAGGTCTAGGACTCCCTAGACCCAACTTTCTGAATACCGAAGATGGCATCAAATTTATGCTCGCCCCCAAGTCACACAATCCACGAGCTCGGATACTCTGCCCAATAGTAAGCTGGATAGTAAAACTTCCAGGGTCTTTTAGCTTCGTGGGCAGTCTATTTTGGATCCGGGAAGTGCATTCCTCCGTCAAAGCCACCGTGGCATACTCGGTCAAACGACTTTTGTTGGCCACGATGTCTTTAATGTATTTGGCATATTTAGGCACTCCCTGCAAGACATCAACAAGAGGTAAATTAACATGTACCTGTTTAAGCACCTCCATGAATTTCTTGAAACACGCCTCCTCTTTGTGTTTCTTTAGTCGTTGAGGGAACGGGGGTGGAGGTCTTTCTGATTCAGCTTCTTTGGTCTTCCCCCTTTCCACACTTTGCTCCCCCTCAACTTCTGCTGCTCCGGACTTTTGAGGTGGTCTCTCTGGTTCTACCTCCTTTAGCTGCAAACCACTTCTTGTGGTCACTGCATTTACCTGCTTCGAATTCAGATCCGTGTCGCTAGGCAGTCCTCCTCTGGGCCTTGTATTTTGGGCACTAGCAAATTGCCCAAATTGATACTCAAGAGCCTTGGTCACTAACTGATTATTTTTCACTTCGGCTGCCAATTTAACATAGTCAGCCTGCAATTGCGCCTGGTTAGCGATCATGGTCTTGAACATCTCCTCAATACTGGGTGATGGTAGTGGAGGAGGGGCATTGTGATTTCTGAATTGAGATTGGTAGTTCTGTTGCCCTCCTTGATTTCTTTGCATACCCTGACCCGAACTTTGGCCTTGTTGGTTGTTGCTACCCCATGAATAATTTGGATGGTTCCTCCAATTTGAGTTGTCGCCACTACCATACTGCTGCTGATTTCTTTGTGCATTGCCCACAAAGTTAACCGAATCTAGGTTTGCTCCACAGCACTCAGCTGAGTGCTCACTGCTTCCACACACTTCACACCACATTTGCTGGATCGCATTGACTGAAGCTGAAGGCTGGTTCAAATTCATGTTGCTGAAGTGGTTGTTCGATTTATTCTGCAAGGCAGCTATCTGTGCAGCGATAGCTGTAAATCCATCCACTTCGAGCACTCCTGCTGCTTTCCTTGCTCCACCTCGTGATGAATCAGCATTCCATTCTGGATTGCCCTGTGAAATCCGGTTTAGCAAAGTGTACAGCTCCTCATAAGTCTTTTCCAGCGCTTGCCCTCCAGCTGCTGAGTCTAGCAAAATTTTAGTATGGGGTTCCAAACCCTCAATAAATGTGTGTACCAACACCTCATTGGACTGATGATGATGAGGACAGTCCCGCAACATGGATTTAAATCTTTCCCAGGCTTGATATAAATTTTCTCCCTCCCTCTGTTTGAAACTTAGAATTTGACTTCTAAGTCTGGCTGTTTTACCAGAGGGAAAAAATCTTATCAAGAACTTTCGTGCAAGATCATCCCACGTTGAAATAGAATTTGGTGGCTCAGCTTTTAACCACCTCTTGGCTTCACCAAGTAATGAGAACGGAAATAATGTGAGCCGAACATAATCAGGTGACACTCCAGCAGGTATATAAGTGTCACTTATCTCCAAAAAGTTTTGGAGATGTTGTTGTGGGTCTTCATGAGGGAGACCGGTAAATTGCCCGCTTGTGTGCAACAATTGCACCATGTTTTGCTTGAGTTCAAATCTCCCTCCAGGCTCTGGTTTTCGGATACTGGATGTAACATTGTTGGCATGTGGGATTGCCACCTCGCGAACCGGCCTTGCTGCTGCTTCTTCGGGCACTAACACTGCCCTCACAACCAGTGGATTTTGTTGCTCCATAATAGTCTGTCTGAGCAACTGCAGCTTCTTTTGTAGAGCTTCTCTACGTTTACTATGAAATATACGTTCAGGCTCTATATAAGATTCCACCAGCTCTTTATCTCTTGCCAGTGTTCACAGAAATCAAGTCTGCAAAATACAGGCTAAGACCAAGTTGTCAACACTTAAGAAAATAAAATAAAAATACAGTAAATTTACACTAAATACAATTTCACCAATTGCCTAGTCTCCCCGGCAACGGCGCCAAAAACTTGCTCGGCTGGTTTGGTAGGGTTTAAAAACCGACATGTAAGTGCACGTGGTCAAACAAGTAGTAAGTGGCTTAAGTAAGCCAAGTATCGATCCAAGGAGACTCTGGATAAGTGAAAATTTTCTTAAGTATACTATATTCTATCTCACTTCTAAATATGCTGACAACAACGTAACTAACAATTGTAAAGTTTGTTTTATAAATTATATACTAAAACTACTAACAATTATCTACTTTGAATTTAAACTATGGATATGAGCATGCCAAGGTTAAGAACATGTAATGAACTTGATTATAATCATAAATTGGTTAATCCCTTCTTCCAGTTGCTAGCCAAGAACATTAGCCAAGAGATTAAAACTCTCGTATTTAATCTCACTTAAGAATCATAAACCATCCGTCTACATTTCTGTGATCAAATGCAATTCATGACCTAGAAATACAATTCCGATTCCTAAATTTACTAATACAGCTTTCAAGTATATTTCTATCAGGAAAGCACATCAAAACTCAATTTTCCAAAATCAAGTTAAGAACAACACCCTATTAATTCACAACTTTCCAATTTCCTGCTCTCTCGAGTGAAATCGGACTTTTTAGATGTACATTAATGTCGGCCACACACCAATGCAGTAGAAACAAGAATTAATAGAACAACATGGAAGAAGAAGATGAAAAACCATATAATTCAATAATCAAAATTCATCACAAGTGTTCATAACCTCAGCAAGAAAGGGAATTAGCCACTCATTTGTGGATTAATCATCCTAAAACAAGTGTTAATCATACAAACAATTGAGTTAAAGAAGAAAGAAAGAGAGAAAAAACCCTGAACTTTTCGTCCCTCAACTGCCTGTAACCCACGTCCTTGCTCCACCAAGTCTGAATTATGAAAAATAAGCCTAAGTGTTCTATTTATACTAATGGGATTTTTCCCCAGAATAACAAGCAACGTGTCATGGAGTATATCGCGGAGCACTGCCTCCGTGACACGGCGTGGACGCGGACCCTCACTGGAAATTTGTGGTCCGGGAATAGAGCTTCAATGTGGCACGACATGCAACGCGGAGGCTTGCCACCGTGCCACGGAGCTGTCTCGAGGCTCCACTGTAATTTGACTAATTATTCACCCTCCAGGCAGAATGCCTCCGCGATGGTAGCGTGACACGGCTCCATCGCGGAGCCCCTTTAATTGGTGCAGTCCAATGCCTTTTTCGTGCTCGAATCCAAGTCCAACTCCGATATTGTTCCAACATGCATTTTAGCTCCTCAAAATCACATTTTACCTACAAAACAATGGTAATCATGTTGGTTAGTATAAATTCACATTTTATTACCAATTACATGAAAATGTATACATATTGCTAGATAAACAAGGCGAAAATGATACGTTTGAGTATCACTTGGGCATATAAATCTGCCCAAGATCAACCTTCTCACCATGGCTCATAAGAATACCCGTGACACAACCTCAGGATCCCAATTTCATCACGACTCGTTTCACGAGTCGTAGGTCCTCACCACGACTTGTATCTCGAGTGGTACTGGTGCAAAATTCCAGTTTTTCTGCAGTTTTTGACTTAAACTCCCAAGTCTATTCGTAGGCCCTTCTGGGATGTTACACTGGGGGCACCCTACTAGTGCCCTCTCGTGTTGCGACATCTAACATCTGACTAGTCCTAGTCTATCACGTGTCCGACATTTCTCTTAGACAAGAAGAATATTGTAAGCTTAGGGACTCAACCCTACACACTGCTCTACAGCACGACTGGAAGAGAAAGAAGACTAACCACCCCATCATGCCTCATAGCCTCCTGTCTATAGAATATGGTGCACAACACATCCATAGGCAAGACTCTACTTGACACAGCTTGCAAACTCCCTAGCATACGACCCGCTCTGATACCAAGTTTGTCACGCCCCACCTTAGGAGGCATGACTGGCACCTAGTGCCACACTAGAATCTAACTAACGTGGCTAGGCTTATGTGCTTCTGGTGCATACCTATAAAAGGAAACAACTAACCAACCACAAGCAGTAAAAGGGAATCCTATAGCTGACAAGACCACCATGCTATCTAGTTTTAGCAGAATGAAAATCAGGCAGCTACAATTATACTGTAGCTGACAAGGCACTTACTAACAGTTAAACAAGGCCCCACACTGCCATCTCATGAAATAAAACATATATAGGCCCTACACGGCCAACAACAAAACAAACAACTAGAAATCTGTAGCCTTCACGCCTCTAGGAGTGGAATAATGGTCGAGACAGGGCCCCAACCTACCCATAACTGTACAATCAAAAGAGCAAACCTTCTAATTATTATCTCTAGAGGAAGGGAGTTGACTGTACAACTGACTCAGACTGAATGCTAAGGTGGTCCTGTTCTGCGCCTATCCACACCTGCAGGCAAGTAATGCAACGCCCGAAGGATGGGCGTCAGAACAATATGTACCAAATATGTAAGCCAGTAAAAGAAAATGACTGAATAAAATTGAAATGAAACTAAAAGTAACTGAGTAGAAGGGATAGAGATATAACTTGATTAACTTAACTTCCTGCTGCCTAATCTACCAGTAGCCAGTGAAAACAAGAACCTTATCTATCCCCCATAAGCCCGGAAGGTACAATCAGCACAGAATAACCTGCTCTGGGCCCCCATAAGCCCTGGCGAGCACACTTCAATCTACATTACCTCTAACAAGGTTAAAGTGAGTTAGATGGTAACTATAGCCAACCTACCAGTCCCTGGGTCTGCAAATGATCCCACTCGACCCCTAATTTGTAGTTGTGCTGAGTCTAGTGGACACCTGATAACTGCACCCTGGGCACCATGCTCGACGAGAGTGTGATTTTGATACGACATAAAGCTAATAGACCAGCCATGGAATGGACTTTAATATGGCCCTTAGGCCACTGCATCTTCTCTCGAGATGGTATATCGCTCCTTGGAGTGACATCACATAGCCCCTGGCGGGCGATGACATAGCTAGTAACCCCGGGGTTGGTCACGAAAAGCTATACAGGGCAGGGTCAATCCCAAACTAAACATATAGTGATGGTCTCAACTAATAGCAACAACTAATCACAATAACAATACTTCTAGCTCTCTTATAGAGACTCAAACTATATTACAATACTATAAAAGGTAACCTGCTGAAGGGATTCACCTTAAAAAACCTCGATCATTGATTCCCAATTAACTGACGAGTTTCAACTTGTAATCAGCAACTATCTTCAATCGTAACCTTAATATTGAGAGAATGGGACTAAGTTAAATACTAAATTCAGCAAAAACAAAAACTTTCAATATTATTAATAACTATAATTCAACTTCGAAAAGAACGGACGAAAGCATATAATTTCCTGAGAGTTCAGAAGGGAGAAATGCTTACTAAAGCCTGTGGCCATTTAGGAATAAATTTTGGGTAATACTGATAATATCTACTCGACGGAGTTCTAATTTAACAGGTGTATTTTGAGAAACTAAATCCATAGGAATTCTCCCTGCATTCTTAGAACTCGATACCTGAAGTTAATTCATGTTTGGACAGTGTTTAGCAGCGTAATTGGAAGAATTTTGCGTGAAAATTTCCTATTGCTCTCTCTCTCTCGATGAAGGTCTTTTGTTTGATAATAAACCAAATGAAACACTTGAACTTATATAACATTTGGGTGGTGGACAGGGTGTCTGTGTAACGGCCCCCATCGCGAGTGTCACGATGCCCAATGCGGAGGGAGGAGGTCTGTGACATGCTGCTCCTGCTGCAGCCTGCTGATCTTGGGCAGAATTTCATGCCCACGTGATACTCAAATACCCCATTTCTACTTTTTTATCTATTGTTATGTGTACATTCTCATGTGATTCTTAGGTAAATGTGAATTTATACTAACCAACATGATTAGTGTTGTTTTGCAGTTAGAAGGAATTTTTGGAAGCTAATCAACAAGTTGGTGAAGTGCGGGTATGGACTCGGAAGCAAGAAGTGGAAGTTGACAAGGGAAGTTGGCAAAAATAGGGGCTCTGCGATGGCTTTGTGTCATGCTACCATCGCGGAGGCATTCTACCTGGGAGGAATAAATTGTGTCAAATTCCAGTGGAGGTGCGTGTTACCTCCGTGGCACGGAGGCAGTGCTCCGCGATGCACTCCGTGTCACGTTGAGTGTGATTCCCTGGAACCTCAAGTTCCAGTAGGGGTCCGCGATAGCACCGTGGCACGGAGGTAGTGCTCCACGATACACTCCGTGCCACGTTGCTTGTTATTCCGGGAAAAATTCCCACTAGTATAAATAGCACACTTAGGTTTTATTTTAAACATGCTGACATTTTTTGGGAGCAAGAACGTGGTTAGCAGGCTATTGAGAGGACGGAATTCTAGGGTTAATTCTCTTCCTTTTTCTCTTTAATTTCAATTGCTTGTATGAATTCTACTTGTTTGAAGATGTTTAATCCACAAATGAGTGGCTAATTCACCTCTTGCTGAGGTTAAGGATAATTGTAGAGGAATGTAATTATTAATCATTTCAGTTTTCATCTTCTCTATAATGGTTGCTCTATCAATTATTGTTTTTACTACATTAATGTTTGGCCAATGTTAATGTATATATAGAAATCCAATTATGATTCTGAAAAGGAAAGAAATTGGACAGACGTGAATTTGTAGGATATGATCTTTTCTTAGTTGAGAAAATTGAGAAAAGATTTACGTTCAGAATAGAAATATATCTGAAAGTCATATTAGTCATTTATTGTATCTGTTATGTATGGCTAGAGCATGGGGTTATGATATAACAGAAATGTAGAATAAAGGTCTCGTGATTCTTTAATTGGATAGGAGTCAAAATATCCAATCCATAGGCAATTAATTCCTGACTAACAACCGAAGATAAGATTGACTGATTTGAATTAAGAAATTACATCCCTGCATGCTTGCCTTAACCTTAGCTTGTTAATTTCTATTGTTCAGACATTAAATTACAATCTTTACTTAAGTTCTTATTAACTATTAATATTGACTCATAAAACATTATTTGTTTGGTTGTCTACATTCATAGCGATATTTTTCACCAACAATTAGGTTAATTACTATCGTAGTTCAGTCCGTGTGGGATCGATACTTAGCTTGAAATAAAGCCACTTTACTACTTGTACGACCACGTGCACTTGCATGTAGTTTGGCTCGAACATGTTCTTGGCGCCGTTGTCGGGGACTGGCAATTGGTAAATTTATTTTCTTAGTGTTAGTTTACGAGTTCAATATAAATGTTGACAACTTGGTCTTAGCCTTTCTCTTGTAGGTACTGAATTTTTCTGAATGCTGGCAAGAGACAAGGAGTTGGTGGATTCATTTATAGAGCCAAAGAGACAATTTCATCGCCAAAGAAGGGAAGCTCTAGAGAAGAAGCTGCAGTTGCTAAGACAGGAAATTCTGGAGCAGCAACAGAATCCACCGATAGTGAGGGAAGTTTTAGTGCCCGAAGATATGGCAGCAAGACCGGTCCGCAAAGTGGAAATCCCACATGCAAATAATGTAACATCTAGTATTCGCAGACCAGAGCTAGGAGGGAGGTTCGAGCTTAAGCAGAATATGGTGCAGTTGTTGCACACCAACGGGCAGTTTATAGGTCCCCCTCATGAAGATCCACAACAACATCTCCAAAACTTTTTGGAGATAAGTGACACCTACATCCCCGCTGGAGTATCATCTGACTATGTGAGGCTTACATTATTCCCGTTCTCACTGTTGGGGGAAGCAAAGAGGTTCTTGAAAGCTAAACCACCTAACTCTATCACTACTTGGGATGATCTCGCGAAGAAGTTTTTGATATGATTCTTTCCATTTGGGAAGACAGCTAGACTTATAAGTCAGATTCTAAGTTTCAAATAGAGAGAGGGTGAGAATTTGTATCAGGCTTGGGAGAGGTTCAAGTCATTATTAAGGGAGTGTCCTCATCATCACCAGTCTAATGATGTGTTGGTGCATACATTCATTGAGGGTTTGGAACCACATACTAAGATTCTGTTAGATTCAGCAGGCAGTGGGCAGGCATTGGAGAAGACTTATGAGGAGCTCTACACTTTGTTAAATCGTATTTCATAGGGAAATCCAGAATGGAATGCGGATTCAACACGAGGAGGAACAAGGAAAGCTGCAGGAGTCTTTGAGGTGGATGGTTTTACAGCTATTGCTGCACAGATAGCTGCGCTGCAAAATCAACTCAACACCCACTTCAGTAGTATGAGCTTGAGCCAGGCACAAACCCCAATCAATGCAGTTCATCAGGTATGGTGTGAAGTATGTGGGAGTAGTGAACACTCGGCTAAGTGTTGTGGTGCCAATGCAGACTCGGTAAATTTTGTTGGGAATGTCCAGAGGAACAATAATCAACAATATGGCAACAGTTACAACCCAAATTGGAGGAACCATCCGAATTTTTCTTGGGGGAGTAATAGTCATCAAGGACAGAGTTTGAATTAGGGCGTGCAGAGAAATCAAGGGGGGCATCAAAATTTTCAGTCTCAATATAGAGGAAACAATGCACCTCCTCCACCACCCAATAGAATTAAGGATATGTTCAAAACAATAATAGCTAACCAAGCGCAGATGCAGGCTGATTATGTGAAATTAGCAGCTGACATGGAAAATCAGCAGTTAGCTATGAAGGCATTGGAGTATCAGTTTGGACAGTTATTTGGAGCATAAAACACCAGGCCCAAGGGAGGACTACCAAGTGATACTGACCAAAATCCCAAGCAGGTCAACGCAGTTACAACAAGGAGTGGAATTCAACTTAAGGAGGTGGAACCAGAAAGGCCACCTCAGCAATCTGGAGCAACAAAAAAAGATGGGGAACATGATGATGTGAGGGGGAAGGAAAAGGCAGCTAAGACAGAAAGACCACCACCCCCGTTCCCTCAGAGATTAAAGAAGCACAAGGAAGAAGCTTGCTTTAAGAAATTCATGGAAGTGCTGAAATAGGTACATATTAATTTACCTTTAGTTGATGTTTTGCAGGGAGTGCCGAAATATGCCAAGTACATCAAGGATATTTTAGCAAAAAAAAGCAGATTGACGGAGTATGCTACGGTGGCGCTTACTGAGGAGTGCACCTCCCAAATACAGAATAGATTGCCGATAAATCTCAAGGATCCTGGGAGCTTTACCATTCAGATTACAATTGGGCAATGTATTCGAGCTCGCGGATTATGTGATTTGGGAGAGGGCATAAACTTGATGCCGACATCGGTGTTCAAGAAGTTGGGGCTGGGCAGCCCTCGACCAACTACAGTAATCTTGCAGCTAGCTGACCGTTCATTGGCTAGACCAGATGGTATTGCGGAGGATGTGCTAGTGCAAGTGGGCTCCCTTATTTTCCGGTGAATTTTATTATCTTGGATTTCGAGCCTGATGCAGAAGTCCCATTTATTTTGGGACAACCTTTCTTGGCAACTGGGCGAGCTTTGATTGATGTGGCTACTTGGCAGCTAACCATGCGATCACATGACAAAGTAGAGGTTTTTTATGTGTACAAGGCCATGAAGCTACCATCCATTTATGACGAGCTATCAACAATCAATGTGCTAAATCAGGAATCAACTCTTCAGATTGTTAACTCACAGGACCCATTGGAGAGAGCCTTGATGGGCTCTGATCATGTTGGAGACAGTGCTACATATGAGATGCTGCAGACGCTGAACGATCCAAAATGGTTTCCCAGGAAGTAGGACTTTGAGCCGCTGATGAGGTCCTTGGAACCATTGCCAAAGCCATCGATTGAGGAGCCACCGAAATTGGAGTTGAAGACATTGCCTCCACATCTGAAGTATGTATTTCTGGGGGAAGATGACACCTTGCCATTCATCATTTTCGCAAAACTGACAGAGGCACAAGTGAAAGATGCATTGTTGGTCCTCAAGAGGAAGAAGAAAGCAATGGGTTGGCAGATGTCGGACATCAGAGGAATTAATCCAGCTTTCTGCACACACAGGATTTTTATGGAAGAAGGATCCAAGCCAACTGTGCAACATCGGCGGAGGTTGAATCCGGTGATGAAGGATGTAGTCAGAAAGGATGTGATCAAGTGGCTTGATGCAGGTGTGGTATATCCCATTTCAGATAGTGAATGGGTTAGCCCAGTTCAGTGTGTTCCAAAGAAAGGAGGGATGACCGTGGTCACCAACAAAAAGAATGAGCTGATTCCCACACGCACAGTCACAGGAAAATTCTCATGGATTATAGGAAGCCCAATGAGGCCACGAGGAAAGATCCTTATCCTATTCCATTTATTGATCAGATTTTGGACAGGTTGGCAGGTCAAGAGTATTATAGTTTTCTTGATCGATATTTTGGGTATCATCAAATAGCCATAGCACCGGAGGATCGGGAGAAGATCACTTTTACATGTCCTTATGGGACATAAGCTTTCAGGCGGATGCCATTTGGTCTATGCAATGCACTAGCCACATTCCAGAGATGCATGATGGCGATCTTTCATGATATGTTAGAAGATTTTGTCGAGGTATTTATGGATGACTTTTCCATTTTCGGTAATTCATTTGCTAATGTTTGCAGAATCTTGACAAGGTGCTTGATCGATGTGAAGACTCTAACCTTGTGCTCAATTGGGAGAAATTTCATTTTTTAGTCAAGGAGGGTATCGTCCTTGGCCATAAGGTGTCATGCAAGGGGTTGGAAGTCGATCGTGCAAAGATTGAAGTGATTGAAAAGTTACCACCACCAGTGTCAGGGACATGTGGGGTTCTACAGACGGTTCATCAAGAACTTCTCAAAAATTTCTAGACCGATATGCCGGTTGCTAGAAAAGAGGTGAAGTTCGAGTTTGACAAGGATTGTGTAAAAGCATTCGAGGAGCTAAAACAAAAGTTGGTAGAAGCGCCTATTCTCATATCTCCGGATTGGGAACAACCTTTTGAATTAATGTGTGATGCAAGTAACGTGGCTGTCGGAGCTGTATTGGAGCAGCTGAGGAATAAGATTTTTCATTCCATTTATTATGCAAGTAAAACACTTGACGCAGCCCAAGTCAATTATACAGTCACAGAAAAGGAGATGCTAGCATTCGTGTTCGCATTTGATAAATTCAGGTCATACCTGGTGGGTACAAAAGTAGTGGTATATACTGCTCATGCAGCAATCCGGTATTTCTTTGGCAAGAAGGATGCAAAGCATAGACTAATCAGATGGATATTGTTGCTACAAAAGTTTGACCTAGCGATTCGGGACAGAAAGAGGAGCGAGAATCAAGTGGCAGATTACCTATCATGATTGGAAAGCCATTTGCATGTAAAGGAAGGTGATAGCATCAAAGAAGAGTTCCCAGATGAGTAACTCTTGGCAATAAGGGAAGTTAAAATCCCTTGGTATGCAGATATTGTGAACTTGCTGGTAAGTGGAGTCTACCCACCGGAGGCTACGGCTCAGCAAAGAAAGAAGTTGAGACATGATTGCAGATATTACATATAGGATGAGCCGTATCTATTGAAGCAGGGACTGGATCAAGTGATGAGACGATGCATCCCAGAGAACCAGATTGCATAAGTATTGAGGAGTTGTCAGTCATCGTTGTATGGAGGGCACCACGGAGGAGAGCGGACAGCTCACAAGATGCTACAGTCAGGTTTCTTTTGGCCTACACTGTTCAGAGATTCTATAGAGTATGTAAAAATGTGTAATAGATATCAAAGAACAGGCACAATTGGGAGAAGATAGGAGATGCCATTGCAGCAGATATTAGAAGTTGAGGTTTTTGATGTATGGGGAATAGACTTCATGGGCATGTTTCCACCGTCATTTGGTAATCATTACATCTTGGTAGCGGTTGACTATGTGTCTAAGTGGGTCGAGGCAGTAGCTTGTCCCAGGAAAGACAACAAGGTGGTGACGAAATTTGTGAAAAAGCAAATTTTCACTAGGTTCGGGACGCCTCGAGCTATTATCAGTGACGGAGGGGCTCATTTTGTGAATGCAAGTTTTAGGAACTTGCTAGGTAAGTATGGGGTACGGCACAAGGTAGCGACAGCGTATCGTCCCCAAACTAGTGGGCAAGTGGAGGTGTCAAACAGATAGATAAAGCAGATTCTACAGAAGACAGTGAATGCACAACGAATTGATTGGGCAAGCAAACTTGACAATGCGTTGTGGTCTTACAGAACTGCATACAAGACACCCATTGGGACTTCTCCATATAGATTGGTCTATGGAAAGGCATGTCATCTACTTGTGGAGTTGGAACATCGAGCTATTTGGGATGTGAGAAAGCTAAACATGGATCCGGAGATAGTAGGGAAGAAGAGGTTGATGCAACTCAGCGAACTAGATGAGTTTCGATGGCACGCCTATGAAAGTGCCAAATGCTACAAGGAGAAAACTAAAAGGTGGCACGACAGGCATATGGTGCATCAGATCTTTGAGCCGGGGCATAAAGTGTTGTTGTTTAATTCAAGGTTGAAGCTTTTTCCAGGAAAGTTGTGGTCCAAGTGGTCAGGGTCGTTTGAAGTGGTGAGAATGACCCCATATGGGGCAGTGGAATTGTGGCAAGAAGATAGAAGTGCAACATTTTTTGTGAACGAGCAAAGATGTAAGCATTATTGGGGCGAAGAATTTATTCGAGAGAAGACGTCTATCACTCTAGAGGATGATTAAGGATGAATAGCGTCGAGCCGCGATGGTAAACCAGGGCTGCACGGGAGGCAACCCGTAAATGTGTTGTAATAGAAGAGTAGGATTATTTGAAAAAAAAAAAGAAAAAAAAAGAGAAAAACAAATAAAATAGTTGAGTGGCAACCTATGATTTCTAACAAATTTCTTGTGGTTGAATAATTTTCAAGTGGAACGGAGGGCAAAAATACAAAAAAAAATGCAAAGAAAAAAAATCAAGGTAAGAAAATAAATTTGGGACATTCCAGTAAGCCTACACGATGGCTCCGTGTCACACGGAGGAGGGCCTCCGCGTTACCCTCTGTGACACATTGAGGTGTATTCAGCGTTGGGTCACCGGGTAATCCCGCGCGAAAAACCTCCTTTTTAACCCAAATCCCTTCATTTTCCCCCATTCTTTCATTTCCTCCGCGACCCACACCCCAAAATCCCTTCTCCCCCAACGTGACATAGACCTAGTGATCAAATTTCTTCGAGTTTTCTTCAATTTCATCAAAGTAAAGGTATGTTCTTGATGTTTTTCTTATTATTGCTCAAGTTTTCGATTCTTGAACATGTTTTGTGATGAAACCTTGCCCTAACTGAGAAATAAGCTTGAAATCAATGGAGTTATGATTGAATGATGTTCATAGAATCATTGTTAGTAGATTAACTCAACTATTGCATGGTTGTTGAAATTCTTACGATATTGATAACTAGGGTTAAGGATTGAATAGGAAGAAGACAAAATGCATTAAAATTTGGATAATTTGGGTTGTGCATGTTGTTTGAAGTGAAATATATTGTGCTTGAAGTTGATTATTCTATGGTAGAAGATGGATTTTTGGGAGAATCCAAATGGAGAATTAACATAGGTTGTTGTGCTAAAATTGCAACGTGCTCATGATGATATAATTTAATCGATGGAGGAATTTTGATAATTCATTGTATGAAGTCTAAGTAGTACCAAAGTAAATGTTCCATCGACTTGTATGAATGCACTGAGCATGTTGAGAATTAAGAATTGCAAAAACTTGATTGTCTTGTCGAATTGTGTTGACTGCGGCTAAAGACTAAGTGTGGGATGATCAAATTAATCCCAACCTAAGTCGTAGACTGCTATGGCTTGAATAACTTTGGAACTGTATGTTTGAATGTACAGGAACAATGTCAGGAAGACAGGACAAAGGATAGGGCGCATCCACATCAGGCGCTAGCAGAAAGAGAGTAAGATTAGGGACAACAGTACCAGCAGCACCAGCGGTTCCTAGAGGGCAACGCCGACAATATGGAACCAGATGGGTGACGGATGAGGGGAAGAAATGGTATGCCAAACACAAGGAAACCAAATACTTCCTGGAGGAGCAGATAGCACGGGAACAACTGGCACAAGAATTCCCGCGGATTCTACACAGGATTGACACTGCTGGGCTAAATTTCATTTTTGAAGAACCCAGAGAGTGCATCTCTATCTTATCCGAGAATTCTATGCCAACTGGAATCCGACCTTACGCAGCCACACCATCAAAATTAGAGGGCAGGTGGTCACCTTTGAACCCCACCATTTGAATGCAATCTTGGGGGCGCGGGACACAGATGCTCACGTCCTCCATTAGCTAAACATCACTCCACCTTACGTGGATATCAGAATCACCTTATGTGGAGCCCGATCGATAGCCAGGTGGGGTAGGCATAAGGAAAGGGGTTACCATCCGACATATCCCTATTCTCAGATGAACAGGGAGGCCCGAATTTGGTTGAAAATTATTTGTTCGTGCCTGATCCCGGTGGTGCACATGACTGATGTCACCCGGGATAAAGTTTGTTTGGTGTATGCGCTGATGAAGGGGCTAGAAATAAATGTTGGGGCAGTAATCATCTCCGCCATGAAGAGAGCCCGACTGCATCAGGGGGATAGATATGGGTTTGGGGGTCTGCTTACCACTTTCTTGAGGGGAAACAGTATTGAGGAGGAGGCCTTAGACTACATCGCTCAGATTGACAGGCGTGCTTGGATGTTACCAAAACCAAGGCACCTGACACTACTTACGGGCTTGTACTTACACTAGCCGAGCGACATGCTCGGGATGATTAATACATGGCCCGCATGTATGGGATGCAGATGTTGTAGTTGTGCATCGGTGGAAGGCCCGCAACAGAGGATGAGTTGTGGTAGCTCGAGTTTGATTATCCATTCAACGAGAATGCCCAAGCTTTATGCTGAGTGGAGCCCGCATTTGTGGAGCCCGTGGATGATGACGTCCCTATTGATGAGGAGACACGCCGGGAGGACTCAGATGTTGAGTAGGACGAGGATGGCGGGGGCGATTCTGATCTTGGAGATGAAGCGTTGGCACCTGATGAGGAAATTGAATATTTTGATTGATCAGGGAGTTTCACAATCCAAACTTTGTTGTTAAATTGCAATTATGTGAATACTGGGGACAGTGTTTCGATTAAGTGGTGGGTGGGAGTAGTTAGGTGCTAGCTGTTTTGTTTATGTTTGTTGTGATTGTGCTAATTGTGACCCTGTGACTCCGTGTTTCGTGTTCTGTTACTGATGTTGGTGTTGTAATGAATCTTTAGCTGCTGTTGTGTGTGATGTGCAAATATTTTTCAATTATGTTTTTATCTTTTTTCTATCGAAAATTTTTGTTGAAATTTTTATGTTGGGTTTCTCAATTTTTGTTTTCAGTGCTTTTTCTGAGAATAGTCCCATTGAACTGACGTCGTAGATAGCGACTGTTCCCTATGATGGATGGATGACGACCCTCTTAAGGGAAATGTAGTCGGTAGGAGTAGTTTTTTTCTTTCTTTTCTTCTTTCTTTTGTTTGTTTCCAATCGTGTCGCTAATTAATGGTTCGGAATTCTTGCTACGTGTTACACATGATTGTAAGATGCAAGTGTGATTTGTATGAAAGAATGCAAATGTGTTCAACATATTGAGATACCTAGGCCATAGAATTCTATTCGGTGTGATCAAGGCTTAATAGTGAATTCTTCTAATTAACTGTTTGAAAAGTCTGTGAATATGTCTTAAGTTGAGCATGTGCAGTGAGTGTGAGGTGAGGTTTCGACTATTCTATGTATTGTGAAGTGTCTAAAACTTGCCTGGTGTGTATACTAAATGAAATGAAGGATGTGGATTGTAGGAAAGGATGTAGGCATTTCTTTGAATTAACTGAAAGTTTCTCCCTTATCATACCTATCTTGAATGTTACATCCTTGTTAGCCCCATTGAGCCTTTAGCCTATTCTTTGAGAGATACAAACCGAGCTTAATCCCTTTTTTTCATTAGCCGTGAATTTGATCCAAAACTCTTAAGCACTTAAGAAAAACCATTTTCCCCAAAGTGTAAAGGAGTGAGAGGTGTGAAACGGAAGGAAAGCGAAAGTTGTGAAAGCTAAAGCAAAGGTCAAAGGTACACTTGTTGAAATTGATTAAGTAGTAGTAGAGAGTAATAAAATCAATGAATGAAGAAAAATAAAGATGCATAAATACTCTTTGCTAGTAAGTCAAGTGTGCTTAAAGAAATGGGAACAAAAACAAAGAAGAAAATTCAAGAAGGATAGGATGGAGGAAGAAGCAATGTCCATAATGAAGGTGGGATGTATTGAAAAGCGCTTAGGGAAGCTAGTTGCTATTATTGGTTAGCCCAGTATATACTAGTTCCTTAGCTTACATAACAACCCATTAAGTCCTACGTGATCTTACGTCACGCATCCTTATATTGGTGGAGTAAAACACTAGAGGCAAGCTTATGGTTCACAACATGATGCATGTGAATTTGTTGGGAGAGCGAGCGTAAGCGCATTCATATACCCCTACATGTAGTGCTTTTGAAATCTTATAAGTGAACATGGGGGAATTCTCTTGTGTTGTCAGGGTACATGCTTGACGATAGATAAATTTCGTGTCGGATGTCTTGATCAGTTGATTTGCATGAGTTTGCCAAGATCGAGAATCGATTCTTGAGGTTAGGAGGTCTTAATGTGGAATACTTCATTGTATTGATGAAACCATGCATGTTATCTTAATGATTTGTTATCTTAAATAATCTGTATAGCCGTAGCTTGAATGGTCGAGCCAAATTAGCTATGCGTGGGTTTCAATTGCATGAGATGTGAGAGTATTGTTCGAGGACGAACAAGGTTTTAAGTGTGGGGTAAGTGATCTTGGGAAGAATTTAATGCCCAAGTGATACTCAAATACTTCATTTCTACTTGTTTATCTATTGTTATGTGTACATTCTCATGTGATTCTTAGGTAAATGTGAATTTATACTAACCAACATGATTAGTGTTGTTTTGCAGTTAGAAGGAATTTTTGGAAGCTAATCAACAAGTTGGTGAAGTGCGGGAATGGACTTGGAAGCAAGAAGTGGAAGTTGACAAGGGAAGTTGGCAAAAATAGGGGCTCCGCAATGGCTCAGTGTCACGCTACCATCGCGGAGTCATTCTTCCTGGGAGTGATAAATTGTGTCAAATTCCAGTGGAGGTGCACGTTACCTCCGTGGCATGGAGGCAGTGCTCTGCTATGCACTCCGTGTCACATTTAGTGTGAGTACCTGGAACCTCAAGATCCAGTGGGGGTCCGCGATAGCACCGTGGCACGGAGGTAATGCTCCACGATACACTCCATGCCACATTGCTTGTTATTCCGGGAAAAATTCCCACTAGTATAAATAGCACACTTAGGTTTTATTTTAAACATGCTGACATTTTTTGGTAGCAAGAACGTGGTTAGCAGGCTGTTGAGAGGACGGAATTCTAGGGTTAATTCTCTTCCTTTTTCACTTTAATTTCAATTACTTGTATGAATTCTACTTGTTTGAAGATGTTTAACCCACAAATGAGTGGCTAATTCACCTCTTGCTGAGGTTAAGAATAATTGTAGAGGAATGTAATTATTAATCATTTCAGTTTTCATCTTCTCTATAATATTTGTTCTATCAATTCTTGTTTTTACTACATTAATGTTTGGCCAGTGTTAATGTATATCTAGAAATCCAATTTTGATTCTGAAAAGGAAAGAAATTGGACAGATGTGCACTGGTAGGATATGATCTTTTCTTAGTTGAGAAAATTGAGAAAAGATTTACGTTCAGAATAGAAATATATCTGAAAGTCGTATTAGTCATTTATGGAATTTGTTATGTATGGCTAGAGCATGGGGTTCTTATATCACAGAAATGTAGAATAAAGGTCTCATGATTCTTTAATTGGATAGGAGTCGAAAGATCCAATCCATAGACGATTAATTCCTGACTAACAACCGAAGAGAAGATTGACTGATTTAAATCATCCCTGCATGCTTGCCTTAACCTCAGCTTGTTCATTGCTATTGTTCAGACTTTAAATTACAATCTTTACTTAGGTTCTTATTAACTATTAATATTGACTCATTAAACATTATTTGTTTGGTTGTCTACATTCATAGCGATATTGTTCACTAACAATTAGGTTAATTACTACCGTAGTTCAGTCCCTTTGGGATCGATACTTGGCTTTAAATAAAGCCACTTTACTACTTGTACGACCATGGGCACTTGCGTGTAGTTTGGCTCAAGCACCTGCTCTGGCCTTCTCCCTCGCTACCTTGATTTCACGCTCATACGTCCTTTCCCCAGGCCCTTTCTCGTATGTGTCGTACTCTAAAACTCTCGACTTACATGCGAACGCACCGATGAATGATAGGAACTTACAGGGTGTAACAATATTATGCTAATTATTCCACTTTATTAATATTGACTTAAATGTATGTTCATGCTATGGGTCGACTTGGAGTCTCTCGGGACTCCTTGTCCCATGTTATGATCCGGGTCTACATTCAGGTTGTGACAATTAGAACCCTCCACAAATGAAATATGTAATTTAAAAGTGATCCAAAGATTATCTTAAAAATGACCTAGAGGCTATATTTATAGTTGAGCCTTCAAATGTCATTTTTGCCCTCAAGTATTTGGCTTTAAAATCAGCAAATTCTATCCCGGAGAGGCCTAGCGTGCCTCCCCTTCCATATCCCCAAGTTGGGCTCAAGTTTCCTTTGAAGTTTAGCCTAGGCACCCAGCCCCATTCATAGCACCAAGGAGTTATCCAAATTTCAGCATTTCTTGATCATCCCGGCGCCCCGCTCCTCCCATGTCGCCAACGTGTTGAGTGAATGATTCCCTGAAGTTTGGGACCTGGCGTCCGGCACCAGCCATATCCCCATCTTTGGTGCACAATTCTCTAAAGTTTGGGAGCTGGCGCCATAGCCCTAGGTCCTTCTTCTCAAACTCTCAAGTCTTTACAACATGAGCTAATATCGGTCCTTTTTCCTTGGTTTCCATCTCAAAACAACTAAAATCATTTGTGAGATTACAACACACACAAACACTTGAATTCATGCATTTCTTAAGAATTATGAACTCAAAATAAGGTAAAAGATGGGCAAAAACATGACAAATGGGCATAGAAATATGCCTAACATCAAGGTTCTGTACAGAGTAAAACTAATACGATATAGAGCTATATAGTTGTATGTTTGTTGTGGACATGATTCCATTGGATTTGTTGATTTTTATTTTTTATAACTTATGATAACTTAATGTCTGGTTTTGAGAACTATATATTTTATACCGGTTGGCAAAGTTTGGCCTGATGATGTGATGGAACTGCTTAGTATTAATGACTATATGTATGTATGAGTTGAGTGATCTTTGTGTTTGGTTGCTAGCGTCTCTTGATTGTTTATTGATTTATACTGCATACTTGTTATTATTTAAGGTCGGCATATGATGCTTACAGTACATAGTGGTTGTACTGATGCTACTCCTGCACTTTTTTTGACTGCAGATTGTGATCCAAGGAGTTCGTTGAGACGACACTTTTAGAGTCGTTTGAGACTTGATCTAAGAATAAGCTGACTCCTATCCAGGCTACCGTAGATCCTCTTTTAGTAGATGTATATTTATTTATAGACACTGCTTTATGCTTTCTATTATTTTACTACTCTTAGACATTTATGGATAGGGTCCTTTATACAATTACTTTGAAATATTTGGGGTGGTAATTGATAGTTCAACTGCTATTTCTTTATTTTGTTTTGAAGAACTCCGCTATTTATTTAATGAGTATTCTAGTTTGATCAAAATAGATGTATGAATACTAGTTTAATTAGGAAACAATGGTATGCCCAATGGGGGGGGGAAGGATTAGTGTCGGTGCCAATCACCGCTCAAAGCCCTAGATTCACTGATCTCATTGTACAAGGACATGTCAAATAGAGTCTTGTGGAATGGTGCAGAGATGTCTGTACTACTCTTCAAGAGGCTATGGGACACTAGGAAAACTCACTTCTTTTTTTTTTCATGCTATTACTTTATTCCAATTGGTGTCTGGTGATCTGAACAGATATCTAACATCTTTCGTCCTTTTCTCTTTTAGAGGGTGAGGACACGATTAGGAGGAGTCAAAGAAGAGGTACCCAAGCCAGCCACTGTGGTCGTAGCTCGTGGTAGAGGACAGGATAAATAAAGAGGACGAGGCCGCGGACGGAGAGGACAGTGGATGAAGGCCGGGCCCAAGCTATTGGTCCAACTCGAGAGAGATCCTAGTCTCCCATACTTCCAGAGGTTCAGGAAAGTTAGCAGAGGAGGAAGCGTTATCATTTTTGGAGGGTGTTGTGCCCACTCTGGTTTCTAGAGATATATTGGTCCAGGTATTGAACCTGTTGATCAGATTGGTGGGTAATAGAGCATCATATGTAGCTCCGACGAGTCAGCATTCGGGGCGTTGCATGTGGTTGTTGTAGCTCCTCGATGGATGAGATTTCTAACATAGGAATATTCCCGAGATTGGTGACTGGGCCAGTAATGACTAGTTTTAATAATTCTCCAAAGTCCCTAAGTTTAGACCCTAGTCTTAAAGTAGAAACCAGAAGAAAAATGATAAAATCTCACAGGATGAGTCGCATCACGACTCTTCATGAGATGTCACGGATCATGATATGACCCGCGGTGATTAGTTAACTTTTCCAGACCCTAATCTAATTAACAAGATGATGAATCATTTTCATGTAACGAGTTGTGACCATGACTCATGAGGTGGGAATTTTAGAAGGCCCAAGACACTATCAGTGGCGACGAGTCAGAGTACGACTCGTGGTATCATATGATGGATAGTGGTATGGGGTTGTGGTTTGAAAATCAGAGAACAATCCAGAACACTATTAGTGACCACGAGTCTCAGTACAACTTGTGGTATCAGAATATGGGTAGTGAGAAATAGACTAGAGAATGACCAACCAGACTCCTGTGACCACAAGTCATGGTCAATCACCACGATTGGTATGATGACTCATCATCACTGGAGGGGTTGAATTTCCAAGTGAGTTTCTAGGGGTATTTTAGTAACTTTTCATATTTATATCACCTAAACCAGAATATTTTGGGACTCCAAAAGAGTATATTTAAGGGTTTAATTAGTTTATTCTCCTATTCCCTTTCATTACAACATGAGAATCAAGATCATTAGCTCTCTAGTTCATTAAGCAAGCTAGGAAGTCATCTTCTCCAATCTAGGGTTTTTTAAGCTTAAGTCTAAGTTTTTCATTCCAGGTATGTAAGGATAACTTACAGGAGGAATTCTATTCATCCTCATGCACTGCATCTATGCAAGATATCATTGAGATTAAAGTTAGGGTTTTTACCCAATTCTTGAATTATTTTCTTCCCTATCCATAGAATTGTTCATTGTTAAGTTATTCCTATTGAATTGTCTTACTTGGTTATTGATTATCGTTCTCTTGATGTATTGTTGATATCTCTTGATTATTGATTATTGATGATTGGTTCATGACTCTTATCCCATGAACCCTAATGCAAATAAGTCATGATTTTGAAAGCATTGTTATTTGAGATGAATACATCAGTTTCATAAAGTTGACAGATTTTTTAGAGAGTTTTCATCAAAATATTTTGAGAAAAAAATATAATTTTGAGCATGATTTTCAAAGCTAAATACAGTCTTATTTTTGAAAATCAAGAGTTTTGAGCATCGAAGATTACAAGTTTTTACAAGATATTTGGACCATAGAGGCTCCCAAGCTTTTAAAGAGAAGAAAGGCTCAACGGAGATTTTAAAACATCTATCATATCTATGGCTAAAGTGCTTTACCAAAGATTTTTTCAGTTGCCTCAAATAGGCATAAATATATGAGCATATGTTTTGAGAGGAATATTTAGCACCGAGTTGGGCGAAGGGTTCAGATAACTCGTAAGCCCCAGAACTACCTAGCCAACATAGGTTAGGATCATTTCATTTATTCAAGTGACTTCTCAGATAAGCCCCTGGTAAGTACTCAATTATGGATCCATAGATAGTGATCGTTCTCTGCCCTGGCAAGGCTTTGAGCAGCTCTGCCAACTTAAGCAACATGGTTGGGCATTATGTGCTCATTCATGATGATGTTGGTTATGAGAAACTCCCCAAGATGAAGTCATGCACTTTTACATATATTTCTTTGAGATTGTTTTGATGCACAATTTTATTACATAACTTTTTTACACATTGAGCATATTGTGTTTATTGTATCATTCAAAGCTTCAGTTTCAGTCATATTACTTTAGTTCAGAGAGTATTGCTTAATTGTTGTTTCATTAAGCCTTATTACATATCTACATTCCACGTACTGACGTCATTTGGCGCTGCATCTTATTATGATGCAGATTCAGGTAGACAAGATTAGCGAAAACTTCTCCATTTGGATCTCACATTCATTCAGCGAGTCTCATTCATTTGAGTTATTTTATTTGATAGAGCTTGAGATAGTCGTGGGAGCTATGTCTTGTAACCTATTCTTCAGTTATAGAGGCCTCAGAGATTAGTTGGAGTTGAGTCAATAATATTACTTTGTAATATTGATTTTTTCTGTTGCAGTTCATAAATCACATATTATTATATTGAGCTCACACAGATTTAGCATCTGCATTACTTTATTGTACTCTCAACTGGTATTAAGCCATGCCATGGGTTCGCTTATATCACTAGGTTGCTTGAGTGAGGACCACGTCCATGGTATAGAGTCAGGGCGTGATAAATTTAGTATCAGAGACATAGGTTCAAAGAGTCCTAGTGTGTCTATTAAGTCGCTTCTAGTAGATTCCTTCTTATAGGTGTGAAGCACACCATATCTATATTAGGAAGACTGCTGGGCATTAGGAAATACTTCTTTTCTTTCATACTCTAGATCTTGTGACACAATTTAACTCTATAAAGACTTCTTCCTGACTCGTGCATTCACATGTTTTAGATCATGCCTCATAAATGTACTGCCAACCAGAGGAATGCAGTTAACATGCCTCCACAGACTAGGATATAGAGCAGGAATGGTCCCCACACTCTAGTTCAGAGATCTAGTGTTGGAACCCAAGATAGACCGACTACTTGTGGAAGGATTCTAGAGACACCAATTCTTCAGCCCCCTAGTATGGGTACTTCAGAGGTAAAGTTCAGAGGGGCTATTCAAATACTCACTCAGTTAGTGGTTGCTCAGTTAGGTCATCAGAACTAAGCCCCAGCTAGTTTCAGTTCTCACAACTCAGGAGTGTCAAGAATTAGAGAGTTTTTGAGGATGAATCCTTCAGTGTTTATAGGGTCTAAGGTTATGAGGACCCTCAGAACTTTATTGATAATATTTGGAAGATTTTGAAGGAAATACATGCCATAGAGACAGAGGGAGTTGAGTTTGCTTCTTATATGCTCAATGATGTGGCTAATGTATGGTATGACCAGTGGGATCAAGGGCTAGGTGATAATGCAGGTCCATCCACTTGGGATAGTTTGGAGAAAGCTTTCTTGAATCACTTCTTCCCTTAGGAGCTAGAAGAGGCGAAGGCAGAGGAGTTTGTTATCTTAAGGTAGGGCACTATGAGCATGAACAAGTATAGCCTTAAGTTCATCCAGTTATCCAGATATGCTCCGGAGATGGTACCAGATATGAGGGCCAGAATAAGGAAATTCGTGCTGGGATTGGGCAAGCACGTGAAAAAGGAGTGCAAGGGTTCCCTATTGATTAGTGATATGGATATTTCTAGACTTATGGTATATGCCCAATAGTTAGACTAAGATAAGCATAACGACAAGGAAGAGCAATAGAGTAAGAGAGTTATGTTGTCAATTAATAAGACCACACAACAGAGGAATGGAAATGGAAATAGGTCCTTCTTCATAAAGAGGTCCTTTGGATCTATAAAATCAGCTAATGCTTTAGCTTTATGTAATAGAAATGACAGAGGTCCAAAGAGAAAGGTAATGTAGTTTAGGGAACCTCTCGACACCCACCATGTATCAAGTATGGATGGTCCCACTTGGGTGAATGTCGTTCAGGTAGAGGTGGATGTTATGGATGCGGCCAGTAGGGCTATTATTATAGAGATTGTCCATCCCAGTAAGGTAATGGGGGTAATAGAGCTCAGTCTACCCCCATAGTAGGCAGAGTTGCCCAAAAGGGCACTATTTCAGGGACAGCCAGAGGTCAGAACCATCTGTATGCTATATCTAGTCCCTAGGATCGGGAGAACTCCCCGGATATTGTCTTTGGTATGGTAAAAGTATTCTCTTGATATATATTCTTTACTTGATCCAGGTTCTACGATATCTTTTATGACTCTATATATGGCCACTAAATTCAAAATCTCCCTGAAACAACTCTTAATGCCTTTCAGTATTTCTACTCTAGTCGGTTAGTCAGTCTTAACTAAGAGAATCTACAAAGATTGTATAGTTTTAGTCCATCATAAAGTCACCACAACTGATCTAGTAGAGTTAGAAATAGTGGATTTTGATATTATTTTATGCATGGACTGGTTGTATACGTGTTATGCCATCGTTTTATAGGACACGAATAGTAGAGTTCCAATTTCCAAATGAGCCAGTTTTAGTTTGGGAGGGTAGTCCTGTTATACCTTAAGACCAGAAAGTTAATCTCGAAAGAGTGTCTATCATTTAGTAGAAGTGAAAGACCCTAATTCTAAGGTACCATCTCTTCAGTCAGTTCTAGTCGTAAATGAGTTTCCATAGGTCTTTCTAGATGATCTTCCCAGAGTCTTTCTAGATAGGAAAATAGATTTTGGTATAGATGTTGTTTTCTAAAACTTAGCCTATTTCTATTCCATCATATAGAATGGCTCTAGCCGAGTTAAAAGAGTTGAAAGAGAAGTTAAAGGATCTTTTGGACAAGCGTTTCATCTGCCGTAGTGCTTCACCTTGGGGTGATCCATTTTTCTTCGTTCATAAGAAGGATGGTTCTCTTAGAATGTCTATTGATTACCGTTAGTCGAACAAAGTCATTATCTAGAATAGGTAACGCCTTCCTAGAATTGATTAATTGATCGACTAGCTTTGGGGTACCAAAAATTTCTCAAAGATAGATCTCAGGTTGGGGTATTATTAGTTGAATGTTAGAGTATGTCGTGATCCCAAGATAGCATTCAGGATCCATTATGGACATTTTGAATTTGTTATTATGTCCTTTGATTTGACTAACGCTCCTGCAACATTTATAGACCTCATAAACAAAGTGTCTAAGCCATATTTGAACATGCTTGTTATTGTGTTCATTGATGACATCTTGGTTTACTCAAAGAGTGAGGAGGAGCATGCTAGTCATCTTATAATAGTCCTGTAAACACTAAAGGAGAAGAAGTTATTCACCATGTTCTCTAAGTATGAATTTTGGCTTAAGCCAGTGGCTTTTCTAGGCCACATAATCTTCAATAAGGGTATTAAGGTTGACTCTCAGGAGATTGAGGTAGTAAAGAGTTGGTCCAGGCCCATAACCCCAACTGATATTAGGAGTTTCTTGGGATTAGCTAGTTACTACAAGAGTTTGTAGAAGAATTCTCAACTCTTTCTGCTCTGTTGACTAAGTTGACTGATGTGTTGTGATTTTACGACACTTTCGACACTTAAAACCAAGAAACTATGCACATTACGGGTATGTGCATGTAGATATGATGTGGTTGTGTTGAATGTTGCAGGAAAATAGGTCCGGAACAGGAAATACACAAATTAAGGAAGAAAAGGACTGAACTGAATGTTGCCAGACATGTCATGAATTATCATCCAAAGGAACGACTCGTGCCTGGAGTCGTGGGGGATAAGAGAAAGTTTAAGGTTGAAGAAATAGTGCACTCAACGGATTGAAGGCACGACTCATTACATTTGGTAACGAGTCATTAAGCCAGTGATGAAGACTGGGAAGATAAATTTTGAAAAAGATTCAGTGAAGATAACGACAGAGGTAACAAGTCATCGGGTGTTGGGACGACTCATCAACACTAGGATAAATCGTCAGGTGAACTGGATATTTGAAGAAACAAGACCATGAGAGGCCTACCGAATCATGCCCGGACACAATGATTTGTTAGGTGACCCAGTTGCCACAACTGGGCCTAATGCTGAGGACGACTACTTTTCACTGGCCACGACTCGTTGGGCGACCCAACGAGTCGTTACTTGGCCCGTTAACCCTGCTGACCTGGAATTCAAATTTAGTTAGGAAAAGATTTGTTTAGAACAATAAATATAATTTTTAGGTTTATTTTTCATATGCAACAGTTTTTACCAACTTTCACATGAATTCTAGTATTGTTAACAATCGCTCTTGGGTCAAGAAATAAAGTTTATAATTTTGTTCTTGATTTTGGGAATTAATCAACATTGGAGTTTTGTTCATCCAGTTTGGTGTTAATTTCAATTTTCTTGGTTTTCTTCAACAAATTTTTGTAAGTTACAATTATCATTTATTCTTTATTTTGTCATTGTGATTATTCAAGCATGAGTAGCTAAACCCATAACTAGGGTTGTGGGAACCATGATGATTAACACACATAGGTTAACCACTTAGTGATTATTTAATGGGGTTTAATGCATGTATTGTGTTCCCTTCGTTTTAACTATTTATAACGGTTGAAAACGTTGGAACTCGCCTTATTCTTACTTACCGGATCAAGGAGCTAGTGAACGGGAAAAGGGATTAACAACAGAGATTTCAGGCTATCGACCCTCATCTAATAGCTTGAACTTGTCCGAGGATAGCTAATCCGATGTTAAGAGTAAGGATTAATTAAGCATATACCCGTAAACGGATCAAGTTGCGTGGTGATAATCATCTAGATAGGGGACCAACCATTTAGGTAAACATAACTTACCAATATTGCATGCAAAACGCCGGAATAGAGCACTAATGTAAAAGCCTTGTGTTTATGAAGTTATGGGAACACAATCCTAGTAACTTGTCGATTGAATACAAACCGAAATTCATTTAAACTTTTACTAGTCTTTACTTTTTTTATTATTTTATTTCTTTCCCCCCATGAAATAAGTTAGCCAATAGTAATAGTTATTCACATTAAGTCAAGTTTTTTTCATATTCCTCATGGGATCAACCCCAACCTTCATTGGGTTCTATATTGGACATCGACCACTTTATAGCTCAATTATGAGGTGAGATTTGGGCGACATCAAATTTTGACGTCGTCGCCGGGGAATACGGCTAAGGCTTTTGTTAATTGTGTTTGCTTTACTGTTTGTTCTTATTTTCTTTTTATTTTTCTTTTGTTGTTTTTGTTTTTAACAGGCCTTAGGTTCGTGCATGCCCAGTACTAAGAGCCAAGGAAAATCCCTGGTTCAAATTGATCACGAACTTGAGCAGACACTGAGAAACTTGAGAAGAATGGCCAACATCCAAGAGCAGGAAACAGTGGACCAAGCTACAGAGAGAATGTTGGTTGAGGAACAAGCTCAGGCTAGAGATTGTGAGTTAGCTAGGGTTGTTGAAGAACAACGTCTAGCTACCGAAGCAGAGCGAGCTAGAAGGCAAAGAGATTCAGAACAGTAGAGACACTGATATTTCAATGATGATGATGATGCTAATATAGACGATGCCGGTGCCACTAGAGCTATTGTCCCTCCCCCTTTGCATGCTGGGGAAAAGTTTGATATTACCGGTGCTATGATCCAATTGCTCAACATGAAGGGAATACTTTCGGGTCATGCAACTGATGATGCCCATACTCACTTGACCAATTTCGTGGGTATCTACAAGGCATACAAACAATCGGGAGTAAGTAAGGATGCAATTCGGCTGAGGTTATTTCCCTTTTCGTTAGGGAGTGAGGCAATGATCTGGTTGGCAGAACTGCCCAATGATCCTATCACCACATGGAGGCAGTTGAAGAGAGCTTTACTTGAAAGATTTTTCCCATCCTTCCAAAGCCTTTCAGTTGAAAGATGTGATATATAACTTCAGGCAGTTAAATTCTAAGGCACTTCATGAGACGTGGTTGAGATTCAACAAGAAGCTTAAAAGGGTGCCCAACCATTGGATCCAAGAAGATACATTGCTGGAAATTTTCTATAGATCGTTAAATGCTAACATTAAGGCAGTGGATGATACCGTATCTAGCGGATCATTCATGAGTCACACTTATGCCGAGGTTGTTGTGCTACTTCATAGAATCACCAAAACCAACTGTGCATGGCACACTAGAGAGTCAGAGATTCTGGCTGGTTCTTATGCAGTTGGTATATCTGCAGAACAAAGAAGAAAGGATGAAGAAATAGATCAAGACATTGTTGAGATTAAGACAATAATAGGGCTGCTTGCTAAGAATTTGATGGGAGCCACAGCTGAGAAAGTTAATGTTGTGGGTTCTCAGGGAAGCCCCGAGAAATGATGGAGGTGAATCTGAATCTAAGAAGTAAGCTAACTATCTGAATGATCAAAAGGTGGGTTTTCAAACCAACACCTAAGGGTCTAATCAAGACTCTTGGTGTCAAGGTCAAGGGAACCATGGTCGGAACTATTACAAGGATAACAATTACAACCGAAACTAATACAGAGACAATGGAGACTTAAAGAAGCGTGATGAGTACAATAATGATAGAAGCGGTTTATATGTTCCTCCAAGGAACCGCGAGCTAGAGACTAGTGGTTCACAGGTAGAAGATATGTTATCTAAGGTGCTTAAGCAGATGGAGGCGACAGATGGCCATTTTCAAAGAACTCCGTGCTGATATTTTTGTGATGAACCAAAAGGTGGAATCACTGTCCTTGCCATAACGCAAATTGAGCAGGAGCTTAATCAGATGTCTGTTGTGATGAACCAGAGATAGAAAGGCATGCTTCCCAGGTACACTGTTCAAAATCTGAAAAATGATAGTCATTACATGGCCGTCACTACCAGGAGCGGGAAAGCGACAATTGATCCATCAAGACAGGTTGTGATTGATGAGACAGTTGAGCCCTTAGTGATTGATGATGATAAGGTGGCAAATTCTGAGGATCAGATTTTGGCTAATGATTTAGTTGAGAAGATCACTCCTGGTAATGCAAAGGAGCGTGAGTCCTGCATAGAAAATGAGAAGGAGGTACAATAAAAGATCACACCTATTCCTAGACCTCCTCCCCCTTTCCAGAAAGGTTGAAGAAAAAGGCCGAAGATAGGAAGTATCACAAATTCATCTCAATGTTAAAACAATTGTCTGTGAACATCCCATTAGTCAAGGTACTTGAGCAGATGCCCGACTATGCTAAACTCATGAAGGACCTTCTCACTAGAAAGAGGACTATGAGTTTTGAACTTGTAGATAATTTGCACCATTGTAGTGCAATGGCATCTCCGTCTCTTGTTCAGAAAAAGGAGGACCCTGGGCTTTCACCATACCTTGCACTATTGGAGCCTTTAATTTTGCTAAGGTGTTATATGATCTTGGTGCTAGTACTAATTTATGCCATTAGCAGTTTTCAGACAGTTGGGCTTGGGAGCCCCCAAACCGACTACAATGCGGCTTTTGATGGCAGATCATACAGTGAAAAATCCGATGGAAATCCTCTATGGTGTTCTAGTGAAGGTAGAGTCCTTTATATTTCCGGCCGATTTTGTCATCCTGGATTGTGAAGTTGATTTTGAGGTCCCCATTATCTTGGGGCGACCATTCCTCACCACCGGACGTGCTCTTTAGATATGGAGACTGGACAGCTTAAATTTTGGTTGAACAATGAGGAAGTGACATTCAATGTATGTAGATACATGAAGCAACCAAATGATATGAGGGTGGTCTTAGTAATTGATGTTTTGTAACCTGAGTTCCCAATTATGCCCATTGAGGAGTTTTTGGTTCTTAATTACTTAGCAGAAGTTTTAATGGATGTTAGTGCTGAGGAGATCCATGGGGGTGAGGAGATTGTTAATGCACTTGCTGGTATGGGGTCATACACTTATGCTTCGAATAAGATTGATATAGACTTTAAGAATCGGGTGACTCCACCAGCCAAGCCATCTATTAAGAAGCCTCCGAATTGGAGCTCAAAGCACTCCCGTCACATTTGCAGTATGCATTTTTGGGAGCTGGTAACACTTTACCGTTCATTGTTGTAGCTGACTTGGAGGAGTGGAAAGTGGAGGATTTGGTCTCCCTTTTTAAAAGATATAAAAAAAGCCATCGGGTGGACTATTGCATACATTATTGGAATCCCAGTTGGTATTTGCACTCACAAAATCCAGCTAGAGCTAGATTGTGTTCCGAGCATTGAGCATCAACGTAGGTTGAATCCACCTATGCAAGAGTTGGTCAAGAAAGAGATCATCAAGTGGCTAGATGCGGGCGTGGTTTATCCTATCACAGATAGCAAATGGGTAAGCCCAATCCAGTGTGTATCGAAAAAGGGAGGAGTCACGGTGGTCCTAAATACTAACAATGAGCTAATTCCTCTAAGACAAGTCATTGGTTAGATAGTATGCATGGATTGCAGGAAGTTGAACTGTTGGACGCCAAATGATCACTTTCCAATGCCATTCATGGACCAGATGTTAGACCAACTTGCAGGAAGAGGATGGTATTGTTTGCTTGACAGTTAATCGGGGTACAATCAGATTTCTATAGCCCCCGAAGACCAAGAGAAGACCATGTTCACTTGCCCATATGGTACATTTCCTTTTAAGAGAATGACGTTCGAGTTATGTAATGCACCCGCCACTTTTCAGCGTTGCATGATGTCCATATTTTCTAACATGGTGGAAGACATCATTTAAGTATTTATGGATGACTTTTCGATTGTGGGTGATTCATTTGAAGATTGTTTGGCTCATTTGAGCAAGGTGCTGCAGAGATGTGAAGAGACCAACTTGGTGCTTAACTGGGAAAAGTGCCATTTCATGGTCAAGAGAGGTGTACTGCTCGGCCAAAGGATTTCTTGTAAGGGTATTGAGGTGGATAGAGCTAAGATTGATGTTATTTCTAGTTTACTACCCCCAATTTCTGTAAAAGATGTTCGAAGTTTTCTAGTTCATGCAGGGTTTTATAGAGGATTCATCAAGGATTTCTCGAAGATTGCACATTCTTTGTGTAAGATGCTTGAGGAAGAGGTGAAGTTTGTTTTTGATGAGGCATATCTGAAGGCTTTTGAATGCCTTAAAGAGAGATTGACCACTACCCCCATTATAGTGGCACATGACTGGTCTTTTCTTTTTGAGGTCATGTGTGATACTAGCGGTGTGGCGCTAGGAGCTGTGTTGGTTGAGAGGCCTGAAAGATTTTCCATCCTATTTATTATGCTAGCAAGGTTCTAAATGCAGCTCAGAAAAATTATACCATGATAGAACAGGAGCTGTTGGAGTTTTTGCATTTGAGAAGTTTCCGGCATACTTTCTTGGAACTAAGGTGATAGTCCATATAGACCATGCAGGTTTGAGATATCTGATGGCAAAGAAGGATGCCAAGCCACAGTTGATTCAATGGGTTCTGCTGCTACAAGAGTTCAAGTTCGAGGTAAAAGACCGAAAAGGGACTGAAAACTAGGTGGAAGATCAGTTATCGAGATTGAAACCTGATGCAGCACTTCAAGATGAGCATGACATAGATGATGCATTCCCAGACGAGCAGGTTTTAGCGGCCTCACAAGATAGCATCCCATGGTTAGTAGACTTTGCTAATTATCTGGTGAGTGATGTTGTACCGGAGCACTTATCTTTTCACCAAAGGAAGAAGTTTATGTCTGACATGCAGAAATTTTTCTGGGATGAGCCCTACTTATTTCGCATATGTGTTGATGGGGTGATTCGGAGATGCGTGCCAGAGGTAAAGATGTTGAGTATACTGGAGGCCTGCAACTCATCCCCTGTTGGGGTTCACCATAGCGGGGTTCGCTCAGTCCACAAGATTCTATAATGTGGGTATTATTGGCCAACCATTAACCAGGATGCGCATGATTTCGCAAAGGCATGTGATGCATGCCAAAGGCAAGGAGGCCTGTCACGGAGGCATGAGCTTCCTCTTACTCCCATCCTGGTCATTGAGCTATTTTACGTATGGGTAATTGATTTCATGGGCCCATTTGTGAGCTCAAATAGGATGAAGTACATACTTGTCTCTGCTGACTATGTTTCAAAATGGGTGGAAGCATTTGTTCTTCAAAATAATAAAGGGAAGAGTGTCACAACATTCTTGAAACGAAATATATTTTCTAGATTCGGGACTCCCAGAGCCATCATTAGTGATGGAGGTTCACACTTCTGTAATCGGTTGTTTCTCTTTTTAGTGGAGAAATATGGGGTAAAACACAGTGTGGCAACACCCTATCATCCGGAGTCCAGTGGGCTGGTGGAAGTCACAAACCGGGAGATTAAGACTATCTTGGCAAAGACTGTGGATGCTAACCGGACAGATTGGGCAAGAAAGCTAGAAGATGATTTATGGGCTTATCAGACCGCATTCAAGACTCCTATAGGAATGTCTCTGTAGCAGTTTGTGTATGGAAAAACATGTCATCTTCCGGTTGAACTTGAGCATAAAGCAAGGTGGGTGCTCAAGAAGCTGAATTTGAACTGGAATGAAGTTATGAACTTGAGGCTTGATCGGTTAAATGAGCTTGATGAATTTCGATTGAAAGCCTATGAGAGTTCTGAAATTTACAAACTAAAGATGAAAATTCAACATGATTGGAAGATTGAGAAGAGAGAATTCAATCCGGGTTATATGGTGCTACTATTCAATTCTAGACTTTGTTTGTTTCCCAGTAAGTTGAAGTCTAAATGGTTGGGACTTTTCGAGTGGTTCAAGTATTCTCCCATGGGTAAATTGAACTGGAAAATCATGAAGGAAAGTTCTTTAAAGTTAACGGTCAACGGGTAAAAGCATATCTGTGGAGAAGTGAAGAAATAAAGATGGTAGATCTCTAGGCTCTGGGTGAAGTCCGAGTAACCCAAGGACTTGCGTCGTGCCACGACGTTAAATCAGGCGCTGCATGGGAGGCAACCGATGGAGGTGTTTTGGTGAAGTCTGAGTAGCTAAAATACCTGCGTTGTGTCGCGACATTAAGTCAAGCGCTTCTTGGGATGCAATCCAAGTTGTAATTGTAAGAAAAATATAGTGTTTACGCGTGTTGATGTGTGCAGGTAATTAAGATGGGAAATTTGAAGTTAAAACAAAAAATCTGAACTTGAGTTGCTGGTGCCAAAGAGCACAGAACGAGTCGTCATCAAACGAAATGAATCATTAACTGGATCATCATCATTGCTGCATAAACACAGTCTAGACAATGGTTGACCAAACGAGTTGTTGCCACTGGCAACGAATTGTGAGGTCTTCCGTCAAGTCTACTAGATCAGAAGTGAAATCAAACTGAGAAAGGTCACAACGACTGACCTAACGAATTGTTGGGCAACCAAACAATTCATTAAGTGACCCGTCACGAAGCTACCACAGTTCAGGGCCCACGACTCAGGTCACGACTCATTGGGTTACACCACGAGTCGTTAGGTCCCAGGTAAGTCCTTAGCTCAAGCCACTTCATGAAGGGTCAGATGACTCATTTATCGACATAACGAATCATTGCATGGGTCGTCATATCTTTTTTAATTAACTACCCTAGTCCCGACCCATGCACTAATTAGAGTAAAATCTTATTTCAATCATATAAAACCCAATTTTCTTGCCCTCCAAACTCTTACCTGAGTTTAAACCCAAAACATTTAGCTTCAAAACGACCAACCCATTCACCATTCAAAGATCAACTACTCCCTCTCAAATAATTCACACACACACACGATCGCACTCAACTGCTCAGAGTACCACTCCCAATTGCAAGTTTCTGATTCAAATTTCTTTCCTGCTCACCTCGACATTATTGTGAGTATTTGTTTATGTATGCTCTTTTCCATTTGTTTACTCAAATAACAATTGTAAATTTGAACTAATATCTTGAGTTTTACGAAATCTTAGCGGTAAGACATTGAATGGAAAAAATTTTCGGAACCCCTGAAGAATCTGATGATATGTGCTTGTGGAATCTTTAATTGAGATGATGAAGTTAGTTGAACAACTGTTTGTCAAACTCTTGAGCACGAGCCATGCAACGAGTCGTGGTATCATCTCACAACTTGTCATATGGCTCATCTTGAGTGGAAATTAAAACTAGTGACCAGTGTACCTAACGACTGACCTAACGAGTCGTTGCCTTAGGTAACAAATCATTGTGACTAGTTATTAAGTCCATTGGTCCAACATGAAGAAAACATAGCCTGAGATAGTGAATGACCTCACGAATTGTGGCTACTAGCAACAATTCATTAGGTTACTCGTCCTGTCTACAGAGACAGTTAAAAAATGATTGTGTTTCATCTCATTTTGTACACTAATTTATCTTTCATAGGTACAATGGCTCCGATAGATACACCAAAGAAAGGTCCGGCCAAGAAATAAGTGCCGGAGAGGAGTCAACCGTCATACCGCAGACTTCAGGACGCGCCATCCTCCTCCGAAGAATCAAGTAGTTCAGAGGAGGAATATGAAGTGTCAGAAGAGCAACTGGTGCGGAGATCAACCAGGGCTAGGGCTCAACGAACTACAAATCCGATAGCCTTGGTTGATGCTCCTACTCCACTAGGAAGGGACCCTCCAAGCCGTATAGATGAAAATGTTGGGGCCACAGCCTCAATTGCTCCCGAGTGAACCACAGTTGGGAAAAATGCAGAAGTAGATGATGAGTCACATGCTCAATAAGGGAACAGAGACAATGAACTGATTGAGACCTCGAGCACATCCAATGATCAACCAAGGCATGTAAGGAGATGGTGTGTTCATGGTATGAGGGTTATATACAATAGGGACATTACTCCAAATAATAAAGGGAATCTAAAGAGGAGAATCTACAATGAGCCCAGGCTAGTCACCACGGGGCTTAAGGACTTCCTTGGGCTGCAGGATGTGTTCGACAAATACAGGTTCGGGTGGTTGACTGAGCCATTAGGAAGCTATAGCCCCTGCCTAGTCAGAGAATTCTATGCAGCCTACGCAGCCACACTACAACATCTGGCATTAGGTGGTTAAGATTTGAAAAAGAGGCCTATTTTAACACAGGGGTTGGTTCGGGAGACGCCTGTAAACATATTTGAGAGGACCATCTCCAAACTACTTTATGGGCCAGACAATCATCCCCCGATGAACACAACCGAGTTCGATCACAGACTATTTGAGCTTAAGAAAGTCAATACTAAGAATGTGAATAGTGAGGAGTGAATCAGGTAGTACACTTGGTTGTCTCGGGTCATTGCCACAAGAGGTTCGTTGGTTTAATGGTTGCATGGCACCGAGTCCCAGATCAAGAAGGCCACATTAAATTTTCAAGCAAAGTTTTAGTGGTCACTGATGTGGCATAGGCTGGTACCAACCAGCAATGATAACATTCTTTCACCTGACAGAGCTACGTAGGTAGTTAGTATTATGGAGGGATACGACATAAATTTCCCACGGTACATTGCTGAAGAGATTCAAGAGTGGGTGATAAATGATGGCACTATGATTCCTTTTCCATGTCTAATTGGTAGACTTTGTCTTGAGTCAAAAGTGCCAGAGCTGCTATCTGTTGACCAACGCATAGTGGTTCACAAGATAACAGATATTGGGTGGATAAGAGATGACACAAACCCAGTATCGAGAGCAAGGAATCAGGCTGCTGCATCCGTTGAAGCGACTATATTAGCAGAGACATTAAGCAGCGGGATGCAGACTAAGGCTGCTATATTTACTAAGATTGTGGCAGAACCCACAGAGGCCAATGAGATGGGTCGCCAGCCTGAGGCTACACATGTAGTTGACATTCCCGCATCTGTGGAGATTCCAGAGTCGTCATCCACAGTGGCTGCACCTCGCCCACCTGTTGCAGCCTCAAGTGCTCCTTCTATCGGTATATTCACAATTTCCAAAGAATTCCTGACTGACATGGCCAGACGGCTGGCAAAGCCTAAGAAACAACAAGCACACACGTCTGTGCAGGTAAAGGTGCTAATGGAGCAAGTCAAGCCATGGGTTACCAAAGAATTGGAGGAGCTCTCTAGCTCCGTGCATGGCAGGTTGGACGCTTTTGAGAGACACATGGATGAGAGCCTTGAGCAGTTACAGGCGCCTGAATTGGAAAGGTAGTATGCAGAGGTAGTAGCACTCAGTTCGGAGGTGCGGGAGTTGTCCAAATGACAGGTAGCTGCAATCCCTCCACTAGTGCTTCCAGTGATGGAGGATGAAAGAGAAGAAGAGCTACCGCTGGTGTTTGACTTCATTACTGAGGAACCAGTGGCACAAGATAAGGGCAAAAAGCCTTGTGAGGAGGCAAGTTTTATGGAGGATGACCCTCTGCTTCGTCAGCAAAAGTGAGAGAGGAGAGAGATGGAGAGAGCGCTGCATTTATCTAGAGATAAGACATGATAGAGATCCACAGTTGAGGCAGCGAGAGCTCGGGGAGAAGGCACGAGCTCAGTTGGGTCTGAAAATGAACCCTGCCAAGCTGGTGATATCAAAGAGGACACTAGAGGAGTATCTGCACCCTCCACCCACTAGGCAGCAGACACCTAGGTTACACAGGTATGTTCCCTATTTCTATAGTTTTATTCTATATATATATGCGTCGAGGACGACACATGCTTTTCTTGATGGGGGTCGGGAGGGATACCTGTGTATTTTTGCTGAACATAAATCAAGGGTTTTTCTTGCCTGATATCTTTTCCCTCGGGTGCTCCTTATCTAGTAGAACCGACACGTTTAGGGTTTTATGTTTCTGTGTTTTTTGTGTCAATTGAAAGAAAGTTAGGTGAACTTAAGGCAATCAAGAGCTTGAATTTTTTTTATTTTAGTTGAACTGATAATGTGATACCCCTCCTAAATTTCTTTTATGTGTGTTAAAATCGACAAGTATGACCTTTGTGAATCTTTGCATGGCATTAAAACTGTGAATATGTTTACCATTGTATAGTTGTACTTGAACTAGAAGTTAGTAAAAGTGATGATGTTGACCTGTGCTACGTGTGAGTGAGATTTTGTAGTTAAATTGATCTGTGTGTATCAATCTAGAACTTGCTTGGTCAGTCGTACCAAGATAGAGGATGGGAAACTAAGAAAGGATCATAGTCCATTTTTTATTAATGATCCCACTTTAGCCTTAAAAGACCTACCAAAGTAAAATAAATATCCCTTGATCCCAATTTTTGAGCTTAAATTGATGTTTCTTTTTGTTTACACCAATTCATCTTTCTGCTTTGATTGAGAATGAACCTGTTTTGGCCCTGGTCCCTATTTGGACACTGTGAACCTCAACTCAGGCAAATCGCCTAAGTTGGCGGTATCTATTATTGGGGTGATTAAGTAGAGTAGGATGGAATGGAATTAGGTAATGAAAATGGAAGACCGGGTGCAGTTTGCGTAATGAAAAAAAAAGAAACAAAAAAGTTGTTAAAAGAAAAAGAGTAAGAAAATAAAAGAAAAGAAAATTGTGAAATCAATGAATGCTTTAAAGAAGAAGAACTGCACTCGTAGTTGCAAATGAAAGTAAAATAAGAAGCAAGTAAAGAAAAAAAGGGGAGAAAATATGAAAAAAGGTTAAAAGTGGAGTGAAGGCATGTGTAGTGCCAAGGAGGGTTAATCTACTAATCCCATATGTACCATACTCGAACCCAAGCTGATGTTACAAGCTTAAAAATTCCTATAGTGATCCCAGTTATTTGTCTGAAAATTGAGGTATTGAAAGTAAAGGCAAGCTTATGGCATTGCATGCATACAGTTAGAATTCCTTTGTGTGAGAGAGTGTAATATTACCTAGTCCCAAGAGAAATACATTGATATAATCATATGCACATGAGTGAGTGTGGGACTTCTTTTAGGTAAGAGCATTTGGTCAACAAAATCATCTGCAAATTGTTTGGGTCAGTGTTATAGATTTATGTGCATGGTTGCAAGTGACAGTGTTTTGCCATGTTTTGATTCCTCTACGTCATGGTTGAAAATTTTGCATATTCATTGTGGTTTGAGTGGTATGATAAAGGAGGGGTTAGAAAATTTGATTTGATGAAGAATTGTGATTGTCGTAGGTTTCCTAAAGTTTTTTTGATTGAAACGTCGAAGTATTTTAGTTTAGTTTAGTTTATTTTGTTTTTTCCTAAGGACATGAAAAAGTTCTAAGTTGAGGGTGTTGATGTGCCATGATTTTACAACACTTTCGACGCTTAAAACCAAGAAACTATGCACATTCCAAGTATATTTATGTAGATATGATGCATTTGTGTTGAATGTTGCAGGAAAAAAGGTCTGGAATGGGAAATAGGAGAAGTAAGGCTGAAAAGGACTTAATTGAAGGTTTCCAGGAATGTCACGAATCGTCGTCCCAAGGAATGACTCGTGCCTGAAGTCGTGGGGGAGAAGAGAAAGTTTAAGGTTGAAGAAACAGTGCATTCAACGAATTGAAGGCACGACTCATTACATCTAGTAACGAGTCGTTAATCCTGTCATGAAGACTGGGAAGATAAATTTTGAAAAGATCCGGTGAAGGTAACGATAGATGTAACGAGTCATTGGGTGTTGGGACGACTCATCAGGAGAGCACTAGGACGAATCTTTAGGTGCAATGGATATTTGAAGAAACAAGACCACGAGAGGCCTAACGACTCGTGCTCAGACACGATGAGTCATTAGGTAACCCGTTGCCACGACTGGGCCTAATGCTGAGGATGACTACTTTTCACTGGCCACGAGTCGTTGGGCAACGCAACGAGTCGTTACTTGGCCCATTACCCCTGCAGACCTGGAATCCAAATTTAGTTAGGAAAAGATTTGATTATGCTATAAATACAATTTTTAGGTTTATATTTGTACGCAGTAGTTTTTACCAACTTTCACATGAATTATAGCGATGTTAATAATCATTCTTGGGTCAATATTTTGTTTTTGATTTTGTAAATTAATCAACATTGGTGTTTTGTTCATCAAGTTTGGAGTTATATTGAATTTACTTGGCTTTCTTCTGCGAATTCTTGTAAGTTACAATTATGATTTATTCTTTATTTTGTGATTGTGATTATTCAAGCATGAGTAGATAAACCCATAACTAGGGTTGTGGGAACGATGATGAATTAACAAACATAGGTTAAACACTTAGTGATTCTTGAATGGGGTTTAACGTATGTATTGTCTTTCCCTTTGTTTTAACTATTTCTTAACGGTTGCAAACGTTGGAATTCGCCTTATTCTTACTTACCGGATCAATGAGGTAGTTAATGGGAAAAAGGATTAACAATGGAGATTTTAGGCTATCGACCCTCATCTTATAGCTCGAACTTGTCCGGGGATAGCTAATCTGATATTAAGGGTAAGGGTTAATTAAGCATGCATCCATAGACAGACCAAGTGTCGTGGTGATAATCATATAGATTGGGGACCAACCATTTATGTGAACCTAACGTACCAATATTGCTTGAAAAACACTAGAATAGAGCATTAGTGTAAAAGCCTTGTGTTTATGAAGTCATGGGGAACACAATCCTTGTAACTTGTCGATTGAATACAAACCGAAATTGATTTAAAATTTTACTAGTATTTACTCTTGTTTATTATTTTATTTCTTTCCCCCTTAGGAAATAAGTTAGCCAATAGTAATAGCTATTCACATTAACTCAGGTTCTTTGCATATTCCTCGTGGGATCGATCCCAACCTTCGTTGGGTTCTATATTTGACATTGACTGTTTTATATCTCAATTGCGAGGTGTAATTTGGGCGACATCATTGACTCAGAAGAAGGTCAAATTTCAATGGTATGAAGCTTGTGAGAAAAGCTTTCAGGAATTGAAGACTCGCTTGACTATTGCTGCAATATTACCCTACCAGAGGGTATAAATGGCTTTGTTGTGTATTGTGATGCCTCTAGAGTAGGTATTAGTTGTGTATTAATGCAGAATGGTAAGGTTATAGCTTCTGCCTCCAGACAACTTACGATCCATGAGAAGAATTATCCGACTCATGATCTTGAGTTGGCAGCCGTAGTATTTGCATTGAAGTTTTGGCATCATTATCTCTATGGTGCGTATGTTGATGTGTTCACAGACCACAAGAACCTGCAGTATGCATTCATCCAAAAGGAGTTGAATCTCAGACAGAGGAGGTGGCTTGAGTTACTCAATGATTATGAAATGAGTATTCTCTATCATTCAGGTAAGGCTAATGTAGTTGTTGATGCTCTCAGCAGACTATCTATGAGAAGCACAACTAATATGGAGGACAAGAAGAGAAAGTTAGCTCAGGTGGTGCATAGGCTCTCACACTTAGGATTTTATCTTTTAGTCTATGATGAAAGTAGTGTGCCTGTTAAAATGGATCTGAATCCTCTTAAGTGGCATAAGTTAAGGAAAAGCAGGACAAAGATCCCCTCTTGCTATAGTTAAAGGAAGATTTTCACAAGCAGAAGATGTTGGTTTTCGCACAAGGGGAAGATGGTGCCCTGAGGTATCAAGGAAGATTATGTGCCCTCAAGGATAGAATTATGGCAAAAGCACACACCTCTAAATATTCTATTCACCCAGGTTCCACTAAGATGTACCATGACTGGAGAGAAGTTTATTGGTGCAATGGGATGAAGAGAGACATTGTTGATTATGTGGCTAAGTGCTTGAATTGTGAACAGGTTAATGTTGAGAACCAAAGGTCATGCAGTGTAGCTCAGAATATAGCAATCACTGAGTGGAAGTGGGAGATGGTCAATATAAACTTTATTACTGGTCTATGGAAGTCACATAGGCAACATGACTCTATTTGGGTGATTGTAGATCGAATGCCCATGTCAACTCACTTCTTATTAGTTAAGACCATGGATTCAACTTAGGACTATACCAGATTGTATATTCGTGACATAGTCAGACATCATGGAGTTTCATTGTCTATCATATCAAATAGGGGTACAGAGTTTACCACCCAATTTTAAAAGTCATTTCAGAGATGTTTGGGTGCAACGGTAAACCTTAGTACAAACTTTCATCCATAGACAGATGGTCAGGCAGAGCAAACTATTCAGATATTGGAGGATATGTGGAGAGCATGTGTTATTGACTTCAAGGGTAATTGCGATGGCCATTTTTCTCTTATAGAGTTTGTATATAATAACATTTATCCCTGCAGTATTCAGATGACTCCTTATGAGGATCTTTATGATCAAAGGTGTAGATCTCTAATTGGGTGGTTTGATGTTGGTGAAGGCGGGTTGATAGGACAAGACCTAGTGCAACAAGCCATGAAAAAGGTTAAGATCATTTAGGAAATATTGAAGACTGTTTAGAGTCGTCAAAAGTCTTATACAGAAGTGGGGCACAGAGACTTGGAATTTGAGATGATTGGGTTTAAATGAAGTTTCACCCATGAAGGGGACATGAGATTTGGGAATAAAGGAAAGCTTAGTCCCCTCTAAAATGATCTATATCGAATTTCAAGGAGAGTTTCAAAGGTAGCTTATGAGTTGAAACTGTCAGCAAAACTAGTATCAGTCCATCTAGTTTTCCACATCTCTACGCTTAAGAAGTGTATGGAAGACCCCTCACTCATTTTCCATTCGGAGAGTGTAGGAGTTAAGGACAACCTATCACATGAGGGATGAGTTTCTAGATCTATGGGTTCACATGTTGAGAAACAAAGAAGTTGCTTCTGTGAAGGTGCTATGGAGGAATCAACTAGTTGAGGGAGCTAGTTGGGAAGCTGAAGCAAATATGATGGCTAAGTATCTTGATCTGTTCTCTCCGAGTCCAGTATCATCTTGAGTTAACATTCCTCTCTAGCAGAATTCTCATCATTTTCATAATCCATTAGCTATTATTGAAGTCCTTGGTATGGTTGCATATTCTGAGGAATCAGTCAAGTTCAGTTTAATTACTCCTAGTTAGATCACCTATCTATCCAGTTCAATCTTCATTCGAGGATGAATGATCCCACGGGGAAGATAATGTAATAACCCTCAGAAGTCCCTAAAATTAGACCCTATACTTGAAGTAGAAACCGATAGAAAAATGACAAAATCCCACAAGATAACTCACATCATGAATCGTGATATGACCCATGTTGCGCAGTTATGTTTTCCAGACCCTGATCGAATGAGCCACATGACGACTCGTGTCCATGAGTTGTGAGATGGGAATTTGAGAAGGACCAAGGCACTATCAATGACCATGAGTCACAGTACGACTTATGGTATCACATGATAAATATGGTATGGGATTGTGGTTTGAGAATCAGAGAATAGTCTAAAACGCTATCAGTGACTACGAGTCTCAATTCCACTCATGGTATCACATGGGAAGTTGTAAGAATGGTTGGTGAGAAGAAGACCAGAGAGTGAACAACTAGAATCTAGTGAACACGAGTGGTCACCACGAGTCGCGGTCAGTTACCACGAGTGGTATAATAATTCATCGTCACTGGACGGGTCAAAATATCTAGGCAATTTTCTAGGGGTATTTTAGTATCTTTTCATATTTTTATCACCTAAAATAGAATGTTTTGGGATTCCTAAAGAGTATATTTAAGGGTTTCATTAGTTTAAACTCACCCTTTCATTACAAGGTAAGAATCAGATCATTAGCTCTCAAGTTCATCAAGCAAGCTAGAAAGTCATCTTCTCCAACCTAGGATTTTTCAAGCTTGAGTCTAAGTTCTTCATTCCAGGTATGTAAGGCTAACTTAAGTGATGAATTCCATTCATCCTTATGCCCTACATTTGTGCAATAGATCATTGAGATTAAACCTAGGGTCTTTACCCAATTCTTGGATTGTCTTCTTTTCTATCTATTGAATTGTTCATTGTTGAGTTATTCCTATTGAATTGTATCCCTTGGTTTATTTATCATTCTCTTGATACTATTTTTGATATCTATTGCTTATTGATTATTGAAGATTGGTTCATGTCTGTTATCCCATGAACCCTAATGCATACAAGTCATGATTTTGAAAGGATTATTATTTGAGATAAATGCATTGTTCTTATAAAGTTTAGTAGACTTTTACGGGAGTTTTCATGAAGATATTTTGATAAAAAAATTGAATTTGAGCATGGTTTTGAAAAGCTAAAGTAAAGTCTTATTTTTTAAAATCAAGATTTTTGAGCATAAAAGCTCACAAGTTTTTACTAGAGATTTGGAGCATAGAGGCTCCTAGGTTTTTAAAAAGATTTTGAGCAAAAGGATCAGTAGAGATTTTAAAACATCTATTATATCTATAGCTAAAGTGCTTTATAAAAGATGTTCTCAGTTGCCTCAGATATGCATAAGTATATGAGCATATGTTTTGGGAGCATTATTTAGCATCGAGTTGGGTGAAGGGTTTAGATAACTCATAAGCTCAAGAACTATGTAGCCAGCGGTGATTCGGGAGACTCCTCAGATAAGTCCTGGTACGGGCTCAGTTATGGATCCAAAGATAGTAACCATACTCTGCCCTTGTAAGGTTTTGAGAGAATCTGCCAACTTGAGGGAGATAGTTGAGCATCATGTGCTCATTCATGATGGTGTTGGTTATGAGAAACTCCCCAAGTTAAAGTCAGGAACTTTCTAAGGGCCTGGTTGATTAGGGGTGCTCTGGATGCCCTGATTGCACTCAAATCACACTCTTGTAAAAGTATTGCACGGACGGTGTCAATAAAGAACCCAACTAGGTTGAGGTCAACCCCACAATGAATATGGTCAAGATATAGAATAATGCTAGTATTTAAGCTTGTCAAGTCTGTTTTCCTAAAGGAGGATTTTTTAAGGAAGTAACCATGTGATAGTATTGACAATTGAATTGTTATCAAGATGATGCAATTAACTAGGAAAGTGTTCCCCATGGGTTCATAACTACTTCGAGTTTTACAATTGTAATCTATCCCAATACTTGACTTGTAGAACTGATAACATTAGTTCATCTAAATGATTGGTTCGTCCCTATTGGATAACTATACTCAATTACCACATTAGGTCTCTTGAGTGATTTCACTTTAAATGTTATCAATTTGTTCCAAATTAACAATCCTGCGACCGCAGGTCAAGTCATACAATGAAGCATAAAATTCAAGGCTTTATTGTTCTTCTCTTTTCCTAATCTCTACGTCTCTAGATTCAAGAAAGTAGAGAATTCAGGCCAGTCTTAACGTTACACTCCATTAAGAAATGTTTAAGATAAAGAGAAGACAATACAAGCGTTAGTAGTGGTTTAGAATAACTTTGTGCAAACCCTAGTTTGTAAATTCACCATGGTTCCCACAACCCTAGTTGTGGAGGTTTTAGCCTCTCATTATTGTAAGAAAATAATTAGCATTCATAGATGAAAACAAAATTTAGAATTTACAATGATGATTGAAAAGTAAACCCACTTGATGATTGCACAAAAATAATGAAGAAGAATTCAAGAATAATGGAAGAATCAATGCAAGAAACTCTTCGAATGTTGTTCTCAGTATTCCCAAAAGTCAGATACTAGTCAAAAGAATTGAACTCCTAACTAAAATAACCTAGAAAAGAATTTATTCAAATAATTAGAAACCATTCCTAAATTAATAAGGAAACTGATACACTGTTGCCGCCTTCACCTATGACTCGTATCATGATTGTACGGGTCATACCTCTGCTTGTACAATTTCTGGCAACTTCTGATTTTGGCTAACTGTTGGAAATTGGTATGACTCATACAATGATCCTATGAGTCGTACAATCTTATTGTGGCCTAAATTTGATATTTCTTACATCCTCTAAATATTTCACAAGTGTCTACGACTTGTACCTTCCCTCTGCCCCTTATGACTGCCTCTCGTACCTCGAGATCTACCATTCATCAATCCTTCTGAACCTCACCACGGCTCCTTGGTACGAGTTGAAGGTAGGTATCATGATCTGTGGCTATTACCCATACGAAGAGACTAACCTAGTGCAACTTCTTCTAATGTTTTCTACGACTGCCTTGGTACGACTCATACCACGAGTCGTAACTTGGCCTTTGCCTTAAGCTCATCTTCTAGACTTTTCCATGACTCTTAGTATGGCTTGTACCATGATTTTATGGCTCGTACCGTGATTGTATGGCTCGTACTGACGTCTGTAGTTGGCCATTTTATGCACTTTTTTCACTTCTTTTGCAGATTTCAACTCCAACACCTAATTTCGCTGAAAACAAAGCAAAAGTACATCATATTCATATAAACACACCTTAGACCATGCTTATTTCCTTAGTTTTATGCATCAAAAGTGCTGTAAGCTTTTGATAATGCTCAAATCACACTTCTGTAAAAGTATGGCGTGGTTGTTGTCAATAAAGAACCCAACTAGGTTGGGGTCGATCCCATAGGGAATATGGTCGAGATATAGAATAATTCTAGTATTTAAGCTTTGAAGTCTGTTTTTTCCTAAAGGGGGGTTTTGTAAGGAAGCAAACACATAATAGTAATGATAATTTCAATGTTATAAAGATAATTCAATTAACTAGGGAAATGTTCCCCATAGGTTCATAACTACTTTGGGTTTTATACTTGTGATATATCCCAATACTTGATTTGTAGAACTGATAACATAAGTTCATCAAACGACTGGTTCATCCCAATTGAATGACTATACTCAATTATTAGATTAGGTCTCTTCAATGTTTTCACTTTAAACATTATCAATTTGCTCCAAATTATCTATCATGTGACCACAGCTCAAGTTATAAAATAAACCGTAAAGTTTAAAGCTTTGTTTTTATTTTCTTTTCCTAATCTCTACCTCTCTAGATTCAAGCAAGTAGAGAATTGGGGCAAGTCCTAACGTTGCACTCCATTAAAAAACGTGTAAGATGAAGAGAAGACAATACAAGCATTAGTATTGGTTTAGAATTACTTTATGCAAAACTTAGTTTGTTAATTAATCATTTTCCCACAATCCTAGTTGTGGATGTCTTAGCCTCTCATGATTGTAAGAATACAATTAGCCTTCATAGAGGAGAACATAATTTAGAACTTACAATGATGATTAACAGTAAATCCACTTGATGATTGCACAAAAAAATGAATAATTCAAGAACAATGAAAGAATCAATGCAAGAAACTCTCCAAAAGTTATTCTCAATATTCCCAAAAGTCTAATACTAGTCAAAAGAATGAAACTTCTAACTAAAATAACCTAGAAAAGTATTTATCCACAAATAACTAGAAACCTTTCCTAAACTAATAAGAAAATGAATAAACTATCATTGCCTTCACCTACAACTCGTACTATGATTGTACAGGTCATACCTCTGCTCGTATAATTTCTGGAAACTTCTTATTTTGGCTAAGTGTTGTAAATTTGTATGACTCGTACAGTGATCCCACGAGTCATACAATCCTGCCGTGATCTGAATCTGAGATTTCTAACATATTTTGAATAATTTCACGAGTGTCTTGGTACGACTCATACCTTCCTCCTACGCCTCGTGACTACCTATCATACATTGAGATGTTCCATTCCTCATTCCTTTTGAACTTTACCACAGCTCCTTGGTACGGGTCGTAGGTAGGTATCACGATCCGTGATTGCTATCCGCAGCAAGAGACTAACCCAGTGCAGCTTCTTCTAATGTTTTTTATGACTGCCTTGATACGGCTCGTACCAAGATGGTACGGCTAGTACCGAGATGGAACGGCTCGTACCACGAGTCGTAACTTATCTTTCTCCTTAAGTTCATCTTCTAGAATTTTCCACGACCCTCAATACGGCTCGTACCATGATTATACGAGTCGTACTGAGGTATGTACTTGTCCGTTTTCTACACTATTTTCACTTCTTTTGCAGATTTCAACTATCTAATTTCCATGTAAACAAAGCAAAAGTGCATCATATCCGTATAAACACATCTAAGACCATTCTTATTTCCTTAGTTTTAAGCGTCGAAAGTATTGTAAACCCACAACACATCAACACCCTCAACTTAACACTTTTGCATGTCCTCAGACAAACTAAACTAAACTATAAAATGACACTTAACTAGAAAGTAAACTAGAAGAGCTACAGCCAACATGACCAAATTTGCATAAAAAAACCATTATCAGCTTTTGACCCCTTTTTCATTCAAACCATGTCATCTATGCACACATGCAACTACAACTCATGACATACAGGGATCAAGATATGGCATCTAACTATCCGAAGAGAATTAAGCTATCACTAGTGCTATTCACACAGACAACTGGCAGAATGCAATACAAACCATGTACCCTCAAAGCAAATAAAGTCCCCAAAACTCACACATATATAGAAATATGAAACTTGGGACTAATCAAGTAATACTCTCACTCTCACAAAGAAGTTCCAAATATTGTATATCAGATCCCATAGGTTTACCCTTATTTACTCTACTTTGGTTTTTCGGGAAGTTAGGCTAGGATTACAATAGGACTTTTCTCAATTTGTAATGTAGGCTTCGGGTTGGGTATGATAGATATGGATATTAGTGACTAACCTTCCTTAGCATTACACAACATGGCTTCACTTCACACTTTTTACCCGTTTCTTCTCCTTTCAGCTTTTTTCTCCCTTTTTCACCATTCAAATGCAATATGTGAGTGTGGTGTATTTTTTTCTCATCTGTTTCAATTCTTTTTGTTTTCTTTTAACAAATTAGTTCATTTTTTAATTCATTTTTTTCTTTTTATACAACACCTCACTTTTCTTTGACTTTTTTTTCTTTTTCACCCTAACCAATCTACACACCCCTACTACAGCCACCCTCAACTTAGGAATTTTTTCTGAGTTGAGGTTTACAATCTCCAAGGAGGGATCAATGCCAAATAGGTTCATTATAAACATAGGAAGGTGAAACGGTAATTAAAAAAATGGTGAACTTTTAGGCTCAAATTCGGGATTAAGGGATTCATTTTTATTTTGTAAGGTAATTTAAACTAAATTGGGAAAAAACAAAAACCGTCTATGATCCTCTGCTAACCAACTATCCCACAACCTATGTAAAGACCAACTAGACAAGTTCTAGATCTTTTATATAGTATTGAACTAGGTAAGCATCCTAACTCACTCACGGTACATGTTTGCATTGATTCAACCTATCTGGTTCATGCACAACTAAACTACAAGTAATCATACTAAGATATTAAATGTCATACAAAGATCCACATAAGTCATGGATTGTAGTTAACATACACAGCTAAACACCAAAATTTTTTAAAATGGATCATTTTTTTCACAACATCAAACATGTGCATTTTTTGGCTGTAAAGTACTCCTAAACTACTTCTAGCTAAACAAAATCCTAAGCGTTCCAGTTCTACTAGATAGCATGTCCAAGCGAATAAAACACGACAATCAAAAACACTTGGACGAAAGTCAAATCCAAAAATTACAAGTACCCCTCCCCCCTTTTTAAAAAACATACTTTGTCCCTAAAGCATAAAATGTAAGAATTGGGAAAGGGACATACTTGTGGTTGTCAGGAAAAAAACACAAGAAAATGTAAATGAAGAAATAACAACTAAAAGTTAAACACAGGCACTTACTCTATTCCTATGATGTATTCCCCGACAATGACACCACTTTTGGTAATGCTCAAATCACAATCCTCAAAAATATGATGCAAACGTTGTTAATAAAGAACCCAACTAGGTTGGGGTTGATCTCATAGGGAATATGGTCAAGATAGAGAATAACGCTAGTATTTAAGCTTTTAAGTCTGTTATTTCCTAAAAGGGGTTTTATAAGAAAGTAAACACATAACAGTATAGACAATTGAATTGTTATCAAGATGATGCAATTAACTAGGGAAGTGTTCCCCATGAGTTCATAACTACTTAGGGTTTTACACTTGTGATCTATCCCAATACTTGACTTGTAGAATTGATAACATAAGTTCATCCAAGTGACGGGTTCGTCTCTATTAGATGACTATACTCAATTATTGAATTAGGCCTCTTTAGTGAGTACACTTTAAACATTATCAATTTATTCCAAATTAACTATCCTGGGACCGCAACTCAAGTTATACCATGAACCATAAAGTTCAAGGCTTTGTTGTTATTCTGTTTTCCTAATGTATACTTCTCCAGATTCTATCAAGCAGAGAATTTTGGCAAGTCCTAATGTTGCGCTCAATTAAGAAATATGTAAGATGAAGAGAAGACAATACAAGCATTAGCATTGGTTTAGAATCACTTTGTGCAAATCCTAGTTTGTTAATTCATCATGGTTCCCACAATCCTAGTTGCGGAGGTTTTAGCCTGTCATGATTGTAAGAAACCAATTAGCATTCATAGACGAAGACATAACTTACAATTTATTATAATGATTGAAAAGTAAACTCACTTGATGATTTCAAAAAAAAATGAAGAAGAATTCAAGAACAATGAAAGAATCAACGCAAGAAACTCTCCAAAAGTTGTTCTCAATATTCCCAAAAGTCGAATATTAGTCAAAAGAATCGAACTCCTAACTAAAATAACCTAGAAAAATATTTATACAAATAATTAGAAACCTTTCCTAAATTAACAAGGAAACTAATAAACTGTCATCGCCTTCACCTACGACTCATACCATGATTATACGGGTCGTACCTCTGCTCCAGACACAATATCTTGAGTACCTATGATGGTGACCATATCTGCTGGCATGTGATGTTTGGACATAGAATTGAGTCCTTCGTACAGTATATGACAACTTCTAGTTTTGGCTAAGTGTTTAATATTGGTATGACTCATACAATGATTCTACAAGTCATATAATTCTTTTGTGGTCTGAATCTGAGATTTCTGACATTCTACGAATAATTTCACGAGTAACTTTGTACGACGTGGACCTTCCTCCAATGCCTCGTGACTGCCTCTCGTACCTTGCAATCTGCCATTCCTCAATCCTTCTAAACTTTACCATAGCACCTTGGTATGGGTTGTAGGTAAGTATCACGATCTATGTATGCTACCCGTGCCAAGAGAGTAGCCCAGTGCAGCTTCTTCTAAAGTTTTCTATGACTGCCTTGGAACGGCTTGTACTAGGATGGTACGGCTCGTACTAGGAGTTATAACTTGTCCTTTTACTTAAGCTTATCATCTGGAATTTTTCCACGACTCTCAGTATGGCTCGTACCATGGTTGTACGGCTCGTAAGGTCTATACTTGGCCATTTTCTACACTCTTTTCACTTCTTTTGCAGATTTCAACTCCGACACCTAATTTCCTGAAAATAAAGCAAAAGTGCATCATATCCGTATAAACATACCTAAGACCATGCTTATTTCCTTTGTTTTAAGCGTGAAAGTGTTGTAAACCCACAACACATCATGCCCCATTCATTCTGTGATGCAGGTCTCAGCTAGGGGTCCGCCAAGGGCTAGCCAGCACACTTCAAGCCATGCGATGAGTTCACAACCTATTAGTTCAAATTTTGTGGTTTGGCCTATATCTTTGGTTTAGGCTAAAAGTCCTTCCAAACATAAGGTTTGTCATGAATATGGTGAGTATGGTCAAATTCGGAGGTGGTATCCTAGGTTGATGCAGAGGGCCGGATTGCTCCATGGCAGGTTCCCCAGCTCTAGCGCCAGCGGGTGATCGTTTCTCAAATCCACTATAATATTTAGAAGTGTAGACGGTCGATTCAAATATAATACACAAATAAGATTTCGAGATCGAATCCACAGGGACTTTGGTAGATCCAACCTATCTAGCACTAGTCAACTTAGATTTGAGAGTTTAGACACTATTAGCGTTAGGAGAAATATAGTTATAACTAAGGAATGTAAAATTTCTTTAGGTTGAAATTAAATAATGAGAAGTACAAGGGAAATGACCCCAATTTTGGATCAATCCCTCTATATCACCCAAATATAGGAAAATAAAGAATGGGCTATTGATGAACATGCAAGCAATCGCTTAGGCAACCAATGGGTGTCTTTCAATAACACTAATGGTGTCATCTATCTACCCAATTGCTTATTGCCAATTGAAGTTCATCCTATGTCTAGGTGAATCTATTAAACAAGGGTTAGAGCCTTGGGTTATTGTTGATTGATGCTAACCCAACCTAAATTGGATCTTTAATCCACCATAAAGGTAATTGGGTAGGTTTGAATGACTTTCATCCTCAATCACACTTTATAAATAAAAAATCAATCAAATGTTCTTAAGCTCATAATTAATTTTACCCAATTGGAATTATTAGGGTTTACAACCCTAGATTTAGGTTTAATTATCCATAGAAAGAAGAAGAGCAGAGAGCAGGTAATTAAACATTCTTATCAATGAAATTGCAATTGGGAGAATAAAACTTGAATTGATGAATTTAAATCTTAAAATTATAGGATGAATCTACTTTCTTTGCTATGAACTACGAACTATTCTATCTAAGATCTCATCTCTACTCTATTTCTCAATATCTCTAAGTATATGTTAAAAAAGAAAGAAAATACTGCTTAAACTAAGCCTCAAAAACACCTAATTCATTTAAAATTGGAGGGTCCCAGGTGTGCAGGGATGTACCGTCCCATGGAATGATGAATTGTGCTTTGCTTCGCCTAAGTAAAAGTTGATTTTGCCAAGTTGTTGTCTGTCCCTTGATTGGTAGACTGTCTTCTAGATAGACGATCCGTCCTTCATATTGTCCTTTGACTCTTGCCTCTTTGGTCAAGTTATCCATCTTTCAATTGATGGGATATCTTCTAGAAAGATGATCCGCCCTTCACCTCATCAGTTTCTAACCACTTCGAAGTGGTTTTTGGATCAAGCCAGACCTGATGGACACTGTAACATGCGGACCGTCTATTTGAAAAGGCAATATGTCCTTTATTTTGTTCTTCGAAAGATTTATGGCTTTGACTCCTTTTTTATTTCACTTGGGTTCCTGAAAGATAGCATAATGAGGTCAGTTTTGACTTAAATTAGTACCTAAAGACATGCAAAACTCTATAAAATAAAGTGAAGATGTGTCATAAATTCCTCACACATCAACACCCCAACTAACAACATTTGCTTGTCCTCAAACATCTAAAATGAGATAAATAACCTAACACCTAAACTAATGTCCCGGCATCACAAAATGCAATGACTATGATAGTTTTGACAATCAGCTACAAATACATAAATTTCAATCCAGCCATCTCTCCATCCAATAAAACCAGTTTTCTCACAACTATCCAGACTAAACATGCAATCTCCACTAATGATATCATATCAAAATGCACACACCTAGATTTGAAAAGTAAAACATGGCAGCGATTTACATCCATATGCTCTCACAATCAGACCAAGGAAAGTTTTCATTTTCAAAATCAATAATAACACATATATCAAGGACGCACAACATCAAGAAAGAATAGAAAAGCACTCAACTCTCACAAAGAAGTTCACAAGATAGGTCACAACTATCATATACTTACCTATTTACTCAAATGCCTTTTCTTTTGGATATCCGAATTGAGATCACACAAGGGATTTTCTAAGCTAGTAATGATAGTCAAAGGTCTAGTAGGATATAAATATGGCCTTTAGTGAGTTATTTACCGTCCCTGAATACTACATCACTTTTCCATTACCTTTTTCACCTTTAGGATTCCTTCTTTTTTTTCCTTCTTTTCTTTGCAAATTTTTAACACCCCAAGGTTTTTTTGAAAGCTCAATTTTATTTTTCTCTTTTTATTTTTTGTTTTCTTTTCTTTTTCTTTTTATTCTTTTTAGCACATTGCTCAATACAGCTTGGGATATGTTCAAACAGTCATCTTTATCCTATTTATTTCTTTTCCACCTTATCACTTACACCTTTTTGCTAATTTTTTATCACATTTCAAAGTGTCACGAAGGATGGGTTTAAAAGAGGGTCAACTTGAGAATTGGCTTTGGCATTCATTTCGGTTGATTCAGAAAAAGGGTCAAAGGCTCAAAAGGGGAGACTAGGGATACATGCATATTTTGGTAGGTCTATATAGGCAAGTGTGGATTTTGAAGCACAAAGAAGGCCTAAGTTCATCTCTACAACCTATAGTAAATCCTAAGTTCGAAGAGAAGTATCAAGGCAAGTTCTAGAGTGTGATCAAATCAAGGAAACAAGTAAAATTCTTACCACACAATGGCACATGGATATCAAAATGACTAAACACATTTCTTAACTAGGGACACATTGTTACAATTAGCACAATTACATGTCAAAAACTGAGGTACTTATGTCAATATCGAACAACTGCGGTAAAAATTTTGAGGAGGGGCATTATTTTCAAATATTATTAAAAGCATTTAGGAACTCAACTGCCACCACCACCTAAGTCAAAATTATTTTATTTAACCAAACACGACTAGATTAGTAGGCTGGTACCCTTAAGAATATCTCCTAGAAATCTATCATTGGGCCCACACACTGTGACACTCTAACTACATTATTTTTTCAGATTCAATAGAATGTAAGCCTCTCGAGAAAGAATCATGGATATGAAAACCCAAGAGTATCCCAAGCTATGAATGAAATAACAGAAACAAGTGAAAAATCTATACTACTAAAGTAATAAAATGGACGGATTATACAAAAGTATAAAAGGTGAGAATTCTACTACTTATCTTGAATTCATGAGTAGAAAGCTAGAAGTTAGAGGTGTATTTGGTGCGTCTGTGAACTGCTTCTATTGCATTTTGGACAGCAAGGTTGCTGCATTTTTTTGACAAGAAGTTGAGTTCAATTATTCCTATTTTTAACCAAGAACAACCCCCCAGCAAAAGGTAAGGATTTCGCCCCTTTTAAACCTCTCAAATTGCAAAGTGAAAAGCTGGAAATTGGAAGCTAAGTGAGCTGCCGATGGACTGTTTGTGAGCTGGGTTTTTCTCGTTTCCCTTAGTCTTTTTGGCTGTTTCTTTTTCTGGAATTATACTTCATATTGAGAGGAAGAATTACAGCAGAACTAAGGTAAACTTTCCTCTTTTTTCTCCCCCAAAAGTTAGTGAAAACTAGTTGAGAAAATGGTTAAATGTTGTTGATATTGTCGTGTGTTGTTGTTGGTTTTGTGACTGCCTTTGGTTAGTTATTTTGGGCTGCGTTTTGTTCTACAGATTAAGCTTTTTGTTGGCCTATAAAACCACTAGATTAATAGGGTTGAAGGCTGATCATTGAAATAGGAAATCGACTAAAGAATAGTTCATCGGAGAAAGTTATGTAAGGCGCTCCGTCCATCGTTCTTTTAAGCACGATTTGTGCATTGTGAATTGAATGAGCCAGCAACCTCTTTAAAAGTATTGAGGCAGTATTTTAAGCTTCATTTAAGCTTTAAAGTCTCATGTTTATTGAGGTTAACTATTAAAATTATGCCTAACCGAAGTGAGGCATCTAAAGTGTGATATTGTGTTGATTGTTGTCGTAGTGGTACATCGAGTTGGACACACCTCAGTGTAGGCATTGTTAGCTGGTCCTTACTGTCTATTATATATATATGTGTGTGTGTGTGTGTGCGTGTGTGTGTTTGTTTGTGTTTGTGTGTGTGATATTAAATGTGTTTAAAGGTTTGGTTTCTAACTGAAATTGGTGAAAGAGCCAAGACGATGACGTGTAAATGATTTTAAGCCAAGTAAAGACGTCGAAAGCTATTAAGGGTAAACGATCTTGTTGAATTAGGATTGCCTGGTTATGGTTTTCCTTTATCTTATGTGTATGTTGTGAAATATTCCAGGACAACAGGATATTTCATAATCCCTTTTCCTTAAGCAGAACGACAAGCTAGCGAGTCTCCGAGCTCTAATGTCCCTTGAACATGACCTATAAATCTTTTTGAAACTCTTAGGTCATCCCAAGTTCCTTATGACTTAAACAAGTTTTGAATGCATGCATTTAAGTTCTATTTTCTAGCTTTACATGTTATATGTTCTCACTTGCAGTTATGCATTACGAATGAGGCCTATGCGAGCCACATATTTAGTATTCGTCATTTCTATGCTATACGTGTTAAATTAGTCTAGTATAAGCCATATTGTCTCCATTTATGATTTTGTTTAAGATTTATTAATTTTGCCCTGGTGTGGTATACCAGCTGAAGGTATTTTTATATTACCTCGGTGTGGTACACCAGCTAGACGGATTTTACCCCGGTGTGGTACACTGGCTAGAGGCATTTTTATCTTTACCCCAATGGGTACACTGGCTGGATGAATTTTATATGGATTTTATGGTTGGTTGGTCGCTAGAATTTCAGTTATAGTTTTTATTGTGCATTAGATGATTGCATTTACACTTCAATATTGAGTTATTGTCAGGTTTCGATTTTCAGGATTCCAGGTTGTCAGTATTCCTTATTTTTGGATAAGTTTTCATTGTTATCTTATATGTTTATAGTTTTCAGGCTTACATACTAGTACATTTTATTCATATTGACGTCCCTTCATCTAGGGACTCTTCCTACAATTGTGCTGCAGGTACAGGCTGAGGCTCAGATCCTCAGACGCAGTAGGAGCCAGATTTCAGCAGAATAGTGGTATGCTCCTCTCTTCCAGGAGCCATTTCCTAGTTTTGACTATTTTGAGTTTTGTTTATATCATTGGTAGGCTAGGGCCCTATCCCGTGCATGTCAGTTTGTTTACTCTGTAAAGGATGATGTGGACTAGTTTGTATTGTAGTTTTGGTTGTGTAGTTGTGTTGGCTTTCCATTGCTCTGTTTAGCTTTATTGTATCCTTTTCGGCTTTCCAGGTTGAATATTCAGTATCATCGGACATTATGGGTCTAGTATTTATCTTGGTTGGTTATGACAAGTGGCCTGGTCAGCCTTAGTATTAAATTTATATATTCTATATAATACTCTTCTCGATCAATCATGAATCGAGTTCCAGTTGCGCCCTATCCCATTTTTGGGGCATGACAGTTTCGATGAACCCTAGTTATCAGTTCTACAAGTAAACATTGGGATTGATCCCATGTGCATAGCTCTAGTAGTTATGAACCCATGGGAAAACACTTACCCTAGTTATTTGTAAATCTTGATATCAATCTCAATGTTTTTATTTGAAACCCCCTAATTTGGAGATAACTCACCAACAAGTTCAAGTAACAGCACTAGTCTAGATCTTACCCTATTCCCTGTGGGTTCGACCCCAACCTCTTTGTTGGGTTATTTATTAACAATGTCCGCTTCATAGTTTGCCATGAAGTGTGACTTTAAGCGTTATCAGGCGGACCATCGTTCGTACCATCAACTGGAATCAGGTTTGGGTTTACCTAAGCCAAGAGACAATATAATATGCAGACCATACTCTGGTTAGACGGTTTATCCATTGGACTGTCTTTTATGCTTAAGATTTTTGGGCAAATAGGTCTTTTTGATATAATCAAGTCAGACCATTAATGAAAATGAGTTGGCTTTTAAAATAGCCACTCGTGGGTAGTACCGACCCGACCCACCATCCTGCTTTTTAAAATTAATTGTTTAAACAGGCATGTTTTCCCGCTATTACCCATTACTCATCCCTTTCCCAATTCTTTCTCTCGTCTTGCTCTTTGCAAATACAACCTCCATTATTGCCTCTGATTTGAGATTCATTGCACACAACTACTACTCTTCTTCACACTTGGACACACCTACTACATTCGTGCAACCGTTAGCTCGTGGCACTAGGGTTAGCACTCGATTGATATTCGTACTTCATCCATGAGCGCACGAGCACATTTTCTTCATCTAGGTACTCTTCTTCATGCTTAACATCAAATTTGAATGCTAACTGTGATTTATGTTATATTTTTTACTGGAGGTAATTTAAAACCTATGCTTAGATGTTCATTTGGGGGGAGAACTTGAGATCTAGTTTCATAAAATCGGATGGGGCATAGTTGTGTAATTATTTGAGTGAATTGGTGTTGATATTTTCCATGAAATTGTCAAAGTGATAATTCCCTGTCCTATGTTTGATCATTGCATAGTAAAAAATTCCCAACAGAATGAATTGCTTGATTATCCCAACTGGTGGAGAAAGAGATGGACCGTCTTTATAAAAAAATGAACCGTCCTTTCTTTCATCCGTTGAACTTAATGGACCAAATGCACTGAGTCAAGGGATGACTCATGGGATGGACCATATTTTCAGAAGACGGTCCGCACTCTAATCCTTTAATCGAAGTAATTGGGTTTCTAGATTCAATAGGCGGTACAAGGTACGATCCACCCCTTTAGAGTACGACCCGTTCTTTCCTCCATCCCTTGTATTTATTTTTATATTTTCATATTATGCCATGCCCATATACAGACCACTTATTACATAAGCACAGGTAAATGGCACCTACATCAGTAGCACCAAAAGGCAAAAAGGCTGGTACACTAAAGAGGTCTCGATTCAGAGACAAAGATGAGGATGACTACCATCCTCCAGCCACTAGAAGGACCAAGGAACTTGTTGAAGAAATGTCACTCGCTCACTTAGCACGGGAGGTATCGATGGAGACACCATCTCTGGAATCTTCATCCTAGTTCGGTGAGGAGCAGCCACAAGTTCGGGTAGGTGGGACCCAGATTAAGATTTCTTCTGAAGAGTCTGCAGGAGATGACTCCATTAATTAGACCCCATCTCCCCAGGCAGATTCAGTTGGGCAGTAGTGAAAACAAGGAGACGATATATACTGGAGGAGGTGGTCAGTGTTGGGTGCCTGAGAGAGATATTTAGAGGGGTGCATGTCTCATAATGGGAAGCCCTACATGAGTATTATAGAGGAGCATACCATCAGCACTACTATGTTAGACCAATACCTAGACAACTTGGAGCAATTGCATTTTCAGCGTTGGGAATTCCTTTTCCGTCCCATAGGCTAGTATAAATAGAAATTGGTCTGTGATTTCTATGATGTATATGGGAAAATACTTTTGTGGTCTAACTTGGTGTTGAAATCATAGGTTAAGACGCTCATATCTATTGTAATTAGAGGGGTATCAGTTGATATCAGCCCCAAGGCGATCAATCGGTACTACATTCGAGAGGACTATGAGGTGGGAGACATTTCTGATTATGATGAGTTGGTGGGTCGAGGACATCAAGCGAGGGAATGGATAGCCGAAGTCATTGCTCCAGAGACTCCCACATGGGTTGATCTTAAGACAACCAAGATTTATAAGAGAGAGCTGAGATTCAGACTAAGTTTTTATGGAATTTGGTATGTAGCAGGATTTGCCTAACTAAGAGAGCTAACAAGATTCCTTTTGGATATGCTCTAGTCATGGCTTCTATAGTGGGGAAGAAGATAATTGACATCGTCCAGATTCTTTGTTTGGAGATCAAAGAGCAAGCTCAACAGATGGCGACCTCTCTCTCTTTTTTACGCTTAGTGACAGCACTTTATGAGAGGGCAGGTGTACCGATCCTGACCATGGAGGACTTATTCACTGTCATGGATACCTCACCAACTCATGGATTAGTTGCTCAAAAGTCATCAAAACCTACAAAACAAAGGCTAATCATGTTGGTTATCACATATCTTTACTTTATCTACAATTACATGAAAATGTATACAATAATCTTAGATAAACAAGACTAATTTAAGTCGTAAAGCGTATCTCGGGCATATATTTTTGCCCATGATCACAACCCCACACTTAAAGCCTTGTTCATCCTAGAACAACCTTCTACATATCATGCATATGGAGACTCCCACATAATTAATTTAGCAAGATAATTCAAGTTACGGCTATAATGATTACGTAAGATACAAGCTAAAAATAGAGCATGCCTGATTTGATCATTGAAATGACGTACAACTATGTTAAGACTTCTTAACCTCAAGAATCGACTCTCAATCTTAGAAAATTCATGCAAATCAACTAATTAAGAAATCCCACATGAATTGTATCCTTCATTCAACATGTGCCCCTTACGGAAAGAGAGTTACCCAATTTGACACGCAAAAACAATTTTTATATCACAACATGTGTGGGTACATGCATAGAATTACACTCACTCTCACAAAGAATTCACATGCATCATGTAATGACCCATAAGCTTGCCCTTAGTGTTTTATTCCACTAATTTAAGGATGTATGAGTGTAAGATCAAGTAGGACTTTTTAAGTTGTAATGTAACTCAGGTGCGGGTAGGTACTATTATGATCAGTAATAGTGACTATCTTTCCTAACCGCTTTTAATACATCACGCCTTCATTACAAACTTCCCTTCCCTTACTTCACCTTTTTCTCCTTTTAGTTTTCTTTTTCCTCTTTTGTTCCCCCATTTCTTTCGGCACTTTTAGCTTATTAGTAAGGAGTTCTATACATAACTTTTCATTTATTTATTTTCTTACTCCCTACTAATACTCACCCATATTCAAACAAGTGCACCCTCGACCTTTCTCAACTTTTACAATTGCTACTTTCCCTTCTTTTTCATTCTTCTCACTCCTTTACTCTTTCGGATTTTTCCTTTAAGAGCTTAGGAGTTTTGGTTCAATTACAAGGCTAATGAAAGAAAAAGGATTAAGCTTATATTGTAGTTGTCAAAGAATAGGCTCAAGGCTCAATGGGGTTAACTAGGATTAATTTTTCAAGGTAGGTATAACGAGGGATAAAAGTTTGGTTCATTCAAAGAAATGCCTATATCATTTCCTATAATTCACATCCTTCATTTCGTTTTATAAACACACCAGGCAAGTTCTAGACAATCCACAATAGCACGGAATACTCAAAAACCTTACACTCATGGCACATGCTCAAATCAAGACACATTCAGTAGACTCTTACTCAGCTAATCACAAGAATTCAGAATTAAGCTTCAATCATATTGAGTCGAATACAAGAGCCTAAGTGTATCAAACAAAGTTATACACTTGCATGCTTCACACTGAACATACTTGCCTCTTACAACCATGTATAGCACATAACAAGAATATCAAGCCATCAATTAGCTACGGTTTTCAAAAACCCAAAACCTATCGACTACTTTTCCTCAAGACGGTCGTCATCCATCCATCGTCGGAAACAGTCCCTAGCTATGACTAAAAACTTTATATACAGACCAAGGAAATAAAAAGAAAAATTTTATTCCTCGGTTCAAATACCCCCCGTCGGAAAAGAACCGAAAAGAAAAACCAACGGGCGATGAAGTCATGCTTAATTCACAAAAATTTTTCAAATATTTCAAATTTCTCACAAGCATTACATTCATCAAAAATCGTTAAGCACAACAAAAATTTTTGAAATTTCCCTTGAAATTTCCCTCACCCCACACATAAATCATGCTATGTCCTCATAGCATCAAATTAAAATTTAAAAAGGGTGAGAAATACTCCCTGAGGCCTTTAGTCCTAGCTAACAACAAGCCTTTCTTCAACTTTGCACAAGTGGGTGTTCAACCCCACACTTTTTCTCTTCCATGCTTGTTAGCTTCCTCCTCCACGGGTACTCAGACTTCCCCTCCAGTTGCGCTTAACTTTCCACCAAAACAACACAAGATGAAAATAAACAAAAATTAACTCAATTGCAAGAAATTAAAATGGTACCTGTGGTACCCTTGGGTTGCCTCCCAAGCAGCGCCTAATTTTAAGTCGCGGCACGACGTACCAAGTTTCACCACTTTTTCCTCCACCTTGAGTATATGAATCTCACCCCTAATTTCTTCTCTAATTTCCTCTTATGCTCCAGGGGTGGTGGTGAAAAATTGTAAGGACCAAACAGTAGGTGTTGCCTTTTTACTTTATTGGCCCTCAAGTAAGCGAAGTCATTTTGGCTCTCTGAGTTAGCAAATTTCAAAATATACGGGGCTTGGTCCTCCTCTAGACATTTCTCTATAAGCTTGAAAGACTCTACTTCTACGTTGTCAACCAAACTTAATGTCGAAAAATGCGTCGAGTGTGGTCCAATACACCTCAACTCTGAAACTGCATTATGCTTGACCTCCTTACTTGGATACACCTTCTCAGCATCGACATCTGTCTCTCCATTAATGTCAAATGGGGGATACTCTATCTCTTCTTCCATGAATGGATTTACCATAAGTGTGAGCCCATCACGGGGACACTCAAGAGATTCTAATTGTTGGGCTTCATCCAAAAATTCACCCTTGTCTTCCTCTTGTAGTTCCTCTTGAATATCGGCTAAAACTGTCACCTGCAAGTTATCACAAGCTTCAGCTTTAGCGATCATCTCCGTGAATTTGACGCTCATCCTTTCTAGAGCCTTTGCATTCTCTTCTTGCTGAATTCTCAATACTGCCATCACCTCCTTCATTGCTTCTGATTGCTCCAGGAGTTGTTTCAGCATGTCTTCTATTTGAGCTTGGCGTCCCAAGTCCTCATTTTCAGCATGCCTATATTCAGAAAAAACAACAGAAGGATCATAGTAGGGGCTTGGGGGAGGGGAATATGCATTCGGACAGCCATCCCAATGGCCACCTTGACCACCACATATATTGCACGTGTTACAGTGCTGCCACGAGTGGTGTCCTCCGCAATTCAGACAAGATTCGCTAAAATATGAGTATCCACCATTTAAACTATTTGTATTCCACGATGTCATGTCAATACGGGTATCCGAAAAAGAAGAAAAATAAAATAAAATACAAAAAAGAATTAAAACAAACACTAAGACCAAGTTGTCAGCACTAAGAAAAAAAAATATAGTAAATTTACACTTAAAACAAATTCACCAATTGCCAAGTCTCCCCGGCAACGGCGCCAAAACCTTGTTCGGTGATTTGCTATATGGGTTAAAAACCGACACGCAAGTGCACGTGATCAAACAAGTAGTAAGTGGCTAAGTAAGCCAAGTATCGAATCAAGGAGACTCTGGATAAGTAAAAATTGCTCAAGTATACTATATTCTATCTTACTTCTATATATGCTGACAACAACGTAACCAAAAGTTAAATAATTTTTGTTTATAAATTATATGCTAAAACTATTAACAAATATCTACTTTGAATTGAAACTATGGATATGAGCATGCCAAGGTTAAGAACAAGTAATGAATTTGATTATAATCCTAATTTGGTTAATCTTCTCTTTTCCTGTTGCCAGCCAAGAACATTAGTCTAGAGATTAAAACTCTCGTATTTAATCTCACTTAAGAATCATAAACCATCCGTCTACATTTCTGTGATCAAATGCAATTTATGACCTAGCAATACAATTCCGGTTCCTAAATTGACTAATACGTGTTTCAAGTATATTTCTATCAAGAAAGCACATCAAAACCCAATTTTCCCAAATCAAGTTAAGAACAATACCCTATTAATTCACAACTTTCCAATTTTGTGCTCTCTCGAGTGAAATCGGACTTTTTAGATGTACATTAATGTCGGCCACACACTAATGCAGTAGAAACAAGAATTAATAGAACAACATAGAAGAAGAAGATGAAAAACCATACAATTCAATAATCAAAATTCATCACCATTGTTCATAACCTCAGCAAGGAAGAGAATTAGCCACTCATTTGTGGATTAATCATCCTAAAACAAGTGTTAATCATACAAACAATTGATTGAAAGAAGAAAGAAAGAGAGAAAAACCCTTAGCTTTTTCGTCCCTCAACTGCCTGTAACCCACGTCCTTGCTCCACCAAGTCTGAATTCTGAAAAATAAACCTAAGTGTGCTATTTATAGTAGTAGGACTCTTTCCCAAAATAACAAGCAACGTGTCACGGAGTGCATCGCGGAGCACGGCCTCCGTGACACGCTACGGACGCGGAAGCCCTCTGGAAATCACCCAAAATGGGCCCGGGCAGCACCCTGCCACGTTGGCAGCGTGTCACGCTGCTTGGGCAGCGCGTTGGCAGCCCTTGGTCGCGGAGGCCACCTGCCGTGGCACGTTGCCAACGCGCAGGTGGGCTGTTGTGAGCGGCCTGCCTGCCGTGGCATCTTGTCGACGCGCCGGTGGGCTGTTTTGTGCCTCCTCTTTGCCGACGTTCGCGTGTTGATTCCGTTTCCAAGCCTCTACCTCACCAAATCATGGATTAGTTGCTCAAAAGTCATCAAAACCTACAAAACAAAGGCTAATCATGTTGGTTAGCACATATCTTTACTTTATCTACAATTACATGAAAATGTATACAATAATCTTAGATAAACAAGACTAATTTAAGCCGTAAAGCGTATCTCGGGCATATATTTTTGCCCGTGATCACTAATTGAGGACTTACCGACATGGCCACTATTGTTGAGCATGATCTACAGCCACTCCATGATTCCATCAAGAGCTCTCACAAGACCTTAAGTTCCTATCTATGAACGATGGATGCCAGGTTGGTCCAACTTGAGCAGGGTGCTAGTTCACATGATATTATGAGCCTCCGAGCCAATTTTGTTGAGATCGGAGTTGTGATTCTTGACTTGAATATATGAGAGCAATAGCCTGAGGAGGTCCGGGTACCATAGATAGATCGAACACCGCTTATATTCTGGTTGATGGACTTGCTTCAACATGAATTTCAATTTGCCCGGCGCAAGCTCAGCCTTTACCTCCACCAGCTCGAGTTCCCCGGGCCACCACAACCTGAGTTTTACCAGAGCAGGGCCTTCCTCCAATTTCAAAACAGCCAGCCATTCCTGCCCTTCCACTTGATAAGGGAAAGGGTCGGCTACCAGAGATGGGTTGTATTTAAAAATCTTAACCAAATGCGGATCCACCTGACCTAAAATCTTCTTGAGCCGCCCTAATATAAAAATAATACCCCTTCCCTTTTTTCTCTTTTTACCACTTTCCCACACTCCTTTTTATTTTCCCAATACCCCACCTTTCCATATTTCCACAACTCCCTCTCTTCCACTTCCCATACAATTAGCTCACTATTGACACTCCACCTTCCCCTCAACCAACCACACTCTCACCTGCTCACCTATAAAATCCATCACCCTTTCCACAAAATTTCCACTACACTCACTATATTCCTCTCTACTAAACAATTCTTAAGAGTTTGCCATTGTTGAGCATCACCAAGCTCCCATAACTCAAGCTAGTCTCTATTAAATATTCTCTCAAGAGCGGTAATGTACTTCTAGCTTTTTGATTTTTTTCTTCAATGGTACTCTAATGGCATATACATGTGGTTATGACATACATTCCCCTCCTCTTTACTGTCATTCTCCCCAATATTTTCATGATTGGCTCTCTATTTGAGGTTTTATGAAATTTGTGGGATGATGGAAGCTTATTACTTAAATGGGTGTGGGGGAAGTTGCTAATCTTATATAGAGTTCAATGGGGTGAAGTCTTTTTAACCCCAAAGGGATTAAAAAGACATGCTTTTCCCTATCATAGATTGGGTGACACTATTCTTAAGGGTAAATCATCATTTTGGTCCTTTACATGGGTAAAGGTAGTGCTTAGATTTGATGTGAGTACATGTATGTGAAATGGTGACATTTAAATTCATGGGGATGCATTGGGGACAACAAATATCGGCTATTCACCAGTTCGAGCTAATGTTGTCCTTTGGCCACTACTTTGATCCATTTCATGGATTGGGATCGGCAACTCATCGCTCTGTCGCCAGTGGAATATCTACTAGCCCAGTTTACTATTTTTCACTGGCGGTTCATCGGCAGTTCGTGGATACCATGTTGCGGCTCGTCGATGCTTCGCCGGTGCTGCCAGTTCTTTGACTAATAATTTTTCATCTTTTCTTCTCATTTTAATTTTAGAATAGTGTTAGTTATTTCATCTCAATGCACTGCGACCGCCACTAATATCATGTTTGCAGACAATGTCTTCATCCAGGAACACCGGTAAGGGCAAGGCCCCAGCCTCATCAACCACCAAAGGCAAAGGGAAAGCCAAGGGCTCCGCAACACCCACAAATTCTAGGGATGCCATTATGTTTTGTGTGCCCGACATGAAGGGGCACTATTCCATATGCAAAGGCAGGTCAATCACGATTGAAAATAGGTTTGACTTGGTAGGATTACATGGTGACCTTCCAAATATCATTGCCCAATTCATGGACAGGCAATGGCATAATTATGCCAACCCTCTTCCACACTACCATCCTAGTTTGGTGTCGGAGTTCTATGATTCTTACCAGGCAAGGCAGGACAACATGAACCATAGAGGCAAGGTCGACGACTTCCCCTGCCTACCTTCAGTCATGGTACGAGGGGTGGTGGTGGACATAACTCTAGCTACTATCAACTATATGTTCTGAGAAGATAAAATTGTCACTGGCTCAGAGTACATGGATAGGATTTCTGACATGAAGAACCTGCTTACTTCGATAGCCCCTATTATTGTGGCTAACACTCCTCTATAGGCTTCCATGGGCGGTGAAATCTCTCGCCATGATCTGAAGTTTGAGGCCAAATAGTCGCTGGATTTCATCTATGGCTGCATTATCCCATCTAAAAATGAATAGTGGGTCAGCTTAGAGACGGCTATTATCATAACTTGCGTCATGTCCCAAGTCCCTATTAACTTTGGGAAAATTGTGGCCCAGCAAATGAAGAGAAAGGCAAGATAGGCCAGCACCTCCATGCCATATGTTGTTGCTCATTTCTTAGCTGTGTTTTCAAGCGGGAGTGCCATTGTTACCTGATGAGACCCCTGTTTCTACCTTGGGAGTGATCACATTAGACAGGAAAAGAGATGCCAAGGCACCCATAGTTAAGCGGAAGCGGATGCAAGCTTTTGGGTTGGCAGAGGGTTCACTATCCCATGGGTAAGAGCAGTGGCCACATGCCCCAAATTTGAACGTGTCTCCTTCGGGCCAAACCTTTGGTTGCATACCTCTTCGGGGAGCATCACCCTCTCCAATATCCTTACAACCGAGTGGTCTCCACAAACTTGTGGAAATGACCAACTCTCATGAGAGCCAACTTCAAAAGTTGGCTAGGAGCCTCCCTACACTCATCTCTCAAACAGTAAAAAGGAAGCTGAAATCTATGTATGAGAGTCTTATGACATTGTGCAAATGGGTGGATACAGTGGAGGGGGTTGTCACCTCTCTCCGAACTAAACTGAGGGAGTGGAAAAGTCGGACATCCGTGGAGGTGCCTGACATGAGTGATCTTGACACAGCAATGGCTTCCCCTTCCATAGTTTGAGGCCCCATTAATGATTTGTTTGAGGGCTTGGGGGATGACACCGAAGATTTAGGAGAGGCACGCTTTGATGGCGCAACAGGAGAAGGTGCAGCTGCCGATGACAATGATGAGGAATGACCCGCTCAGGGAGTCTCTAGCCCCTTAATTTTGCATGCATACATTGGGAGCAATGTACTCTTTAAGTTGGGGGTGGGATGAGTGTTTTTTGGGGGTTCATTATGTTTCTTTTTGTGATGTTTTGATGTAGCCCTTGTCGGGTGCTTTTGTTTTTATTTTTGATGAAGAATTGTGAGCCTTTGCCAGGATCGTTTTTAGTATTTTTGATGATTGCCCTTGCCGAGGTAGTTGTGTGGATAAAATTTAAATGAATGAAATGGATGAGTTTTTAGATGTTAGTGTGCTAGTGATGAAAATTGGGTCCTTGGTTTGAATTGTTAAATTCAACTTTATGACCCAAGTCTTTTGTTCTCCTATGTAAATAGTAAAATAGAAATCAAACTCCAAGGGTTTTCTTCATACCACGGTTCTTTCCTAAAGAGCATTTATCTTTTTCTTTTCTCTTTGTTGTCGAACCGAGTTGGCACTTCCTGATGATAGATTATGAGGTGACTCTCTTAAGGGAAAATGCCACATCGTTTTTGACTCTTTTGTGGAGCTACTTTGAGAGGTACCAGCAGAAAAATTTTGAAATATGGCATGAAAATGAGAAAGGAAGAATGGGCATTTAGAATGAGAATGTAGCACTCTTTATCATACATTGTAGATTCCTCGTTTGGCTTATGAATTTGCATGTCTAATGTCTTGATTTAAGATCTTGTATGGATAATGACTTTTATGGACTCTTTGGGTGTGATGCCTTGTGTGGTAAGGATTTTTTTTTAATCTCATGCATAGCTTCTTGTCTAGAACTCGCCCTAAGTATAAGTCAAGGCAAAATCCTAGATGTAGCTGCACTTAGAACATGATCTAAGGCTCTCTTTTATTAAGTCACTTCAACCAAAACGACTACCTTGAACATTAACTGTTGATATCCAACAATTGAGCCTTGAACCCTTTCATTGAAAACACGTTACAAGCATGACGACCATTTTTAATCCTTCTCTTTGGCACCCATTCTCCCTAATGCTAGTGATGAAACAATGAAAAATGGGGCTTGAAGCCCAAGAAATAGGGAGCAAGAAGGGAATGAATGTGAAATAAGGCAAAAGCCTAAGTTTGGGGGTTAGTAAGAGTAGGGGCGGAAATGAGAAGCCTAAAATTGAGGTAGCACTAAAATTGTGATGAGATGAGTGACTCGATGGGGGTGAAAAACTTTGAATCGTCAAAAGAGAAAGAATAGTTAATAGGTGCTATATATTGCATAGTTAAGGCTAAATGTGAAATTGATAGATGTTATAGGGGTGGCTTGTGTTACACAAAAGATGAAGATGATGAACAAGAAGAAATAAGGTGGAGTGATCTATACAAGATGTTGGGAGACTACAGGATTTTGTAAAGGCATTAAGGAGGCATTAGTCACTAAAACCAAACATTTACCCTACCCTTAGCCCTAACCTTTATTATGTCCCACAAGTCCTAAATGATTTTGAGTGCAGTTCCTCTACATTTGTGGCGAATTACACGAAGGGCAAGCCTATAGGTCGAGTTGTCTGCATGAAGATTTCTTTTGGGAGAGTGAACATGATCACCTCTTTCTACCATCCCTTGTGTTTATGCATTGATTTCATGATAAAGAATAGGGGTTCTCTCTTCTATGAGTGGCATCATTCCTTTTGAGGATACAATTGTATTAAAGGTAAATGTATACATAATTCATGAGAAGTGCAAGCTCTAAAGAAAGCTTTGAATGTGCAATGATTATGAATTGAGATGCTACGTGTACTTAGTGGATAAGATATGCCCTTAGTTTGCAAAATGAAAGCTCTTGTGAATCATGTTTTTGAATAGTGGTGGTCCCTTTAAACTCTTCCATTTTTTTGTTGTTTTGGGGGATTTTGCTTCTCTTTTTCGGTGAGTTGGTGAGTATTTTTGGGTTTTCATGAATGAAGTGGCCATTGATGTATAAACTCATGTGGAGTGTCATATTTTTAAACTGATAAGAACTGCTTACTTGAGGACAAGTAATGGTTCAAGTTTGGGGTTTCATGACTTGGTAATTTACCAACTCATTAAGCTCTTAAGCATGAGCTTTAGCTTAGTTTTCAAGTCATTTAGATGAATTTTATGCCCTTTTTTACTTTTTATGTGCATATATCTAATTTTAAGAAAGTGAGCAAGAAGTGGAGTAAAAATAAGGAAATCAGGTGAAAACCCGCACTTCATCGGAGAAGACCGGCGAAACGCCGGCCATGCGCAGATGATCACTTCCTTGAGGAACTAAAGAAACTGGCGGTCGTGGACATAAACTGTGACTCACTCGTTAACTCGCCTACTGGCACGTGAACATGCTGGATCAAAGAGAAAGAAATCAGCGTAGTGTGGTTGGAGGCCGATGAATCACCGAAGGACCTGCCGAAGGATACTGGAAATAAATGAAGGAGAAATAGATGGTAGTTGGTGGTTCGCTGTTACACCCCGTAAATTCCTGGCACATAGATGGCCTAATCGCGTGTTGGTTAAGAGTATTAGAATGCCATACATGCTAGAAAAAGGCCCGGGAAAAGATCGGACAAGCGCCAAGTCGGCGCGTCGCAAGGCAAAATGCGACTTATAAATCGCATTTCAGGAATGCGACTTATAAATCGCATTCCATGAATGCGATTTATAGTGTCTATTATATATAAGCCCCACTTCGGTTTTTTATTCAAATTACTTATAATTTCCAGTAGAAAACAGAGAGTAATCAGAGAGAAGGGGAAATCGAAGATCTCCTACTAAAATTCGTCCGATTACACCGCCAAACGCGGTCCAAACTCGAATTAACCTCAGGTACCGAGGTATTTAGCAGCAGGGAGCATTCCTACGGATTTTGTTTCGCGAAATACGGCCGACGAATCGTCGAGCTACCGAGCTAAGGAAAGTAGAATTGCTCCAAACTAGTGTTTATGTGCTCCTAGCTGTGAAGTGAATACTTCTCCCTTCTGGACTTCTGAAAAACAGCGAGTTTTCGACCGTCTTTCGATAAGCCTAAGTTTAGGCTACAATTATATCGAAACTGACGTTGTTCTTTAGAATAAAGCTATATTTATTATTAATTGACATATTTATGAATGCAGTTGGGAGAAATAGTTGAAGTATTGGCCGAGCCTCGTCCGACAGATGGATAGTTCGAGGATACGGTATGTAAAGCTAGTTCCTTAGGAAAGTTAGTAGTTTTATCCTTGTATAGTGCAATAAACTCCGTAGTAGAGTTCCCGGAGTTGAATGTTAAGTATCGTGTAAAGTTCAGTAAACCTAGTTTGCGTTGTTATATCGTATTCAGTCTGAAAGTTAGAAGAGCATGCGCCCGAGGGCAAGTTAGTATTTCAGATTCATTATAGCCTATTACGTGATTAGCAAGCATGTAGTAGAATAAAAGAAACAGATTTTTTCATAATAAAAGTCAGTAAAGAAAGATCAGATAGACAGACAGTTATGGCTACAGATTAGCCGTTCAAACTGATAGTATTATGGCTACAGATTAGCCGTACAGTTAAACAGAGATTATAGAATCAGTATAATTAGTAAAAATCAGTTCAGTATAGAAACATATCAGAATAAGAAGTTAGATTCCAGATAGTCTTTTCAGTTATACATGCTTGCTATTTCTATGTGCTATTTTTTTTGTTGAGATTTGTTGTGGCATGTGGGCACCCTTTAGCATCCCCACCGCCCCTGGGTTATAGTTGTGTCGATACCAGATTCAGATACTGCCACTAGCTGGGCGATGCCGTCTTCCTAAAGGACGATGATGGCCGACCACCATGATAATACGGTCCAGACCATCCTGCTTGCAGGGGTAGTTCAGTTTACTCTGCGTAGAGCCAGTCCACCCTGTTTACAGGGGCAGATCACTCTGTGTGCACTTGTGGCAGGGGGCAGTTTCAGATGCAGATTTTTATAAAATTACCCTGTTGCGTGCCTGCACCCAGGGGCAGTTTTTATTACACACCCCGTGTACACTTGCACCCAGAGGCAAGAGTCTTCAGACTCAGACACAATTTATTGTCAGAGGCCAAGGCCTGAGCTACGTACCCAAGGGGACCGATAGGAGGAGCTCACAGTTGTCAGATGAGTGGAGTGACTTATTTTTGGTTGGTTTAGACCCGGGTAGGGGTAAATAGATTGTGTATTGGTTGGCACCTTTCGACTTATGGGGGTCGGTCAGGTATTGTGTGTATTATTATGTATACCTCTATGTGCTATTAGATACGGATAGACAGTGGGACGACACGGCATCAGGTACGCTCAGTTTAGTTATAGAATAAATAAATTCTCCCCAGCTATTCTCAGCTAGATAGACTCAGCTACCTTCTGCTATATGTCATGTTACTATTGTTATTCATTTCAGTTGTGTATTTCAGTTCCTTTTGCATGCTCAGTACCTATGGTACTGACGCTCAGTGGGGCGCTGCATTACTTGCCTGCAGGTACTCATAGACGATGAGGCGATCCCTCGTGATTCCAGTCAGCTATTGAGTATTCAGCTCCTGTCATCCGGAGACTGAATCCCAGAGGTGTATTTCATTTTCTTTTGTTGTACAGTACGGGTAGGTCGGGGCCCTGTCCCGATCATTTCTATTGTTATTCCTAGAGGATTAAAGTCTATATACATTTCCCTGTGGTCAGTCGAGCCGGTCGTGTGAGGCCGTGCAGCTTTTATAGTTATTTGTTATTTCTGTTCCTGTTGGCCGTGTGTGGCCATAACCAGTCAGTAGTGGTGACCTTGCCGGTCACGTAATTATTTAGCATGCTATTGTTAAGTTACAGTGAACTAGACAGCATGGTGGCCTTGCCGGCCCGCATAGGTTCCCTTGACAGTAGTATGTTTCTAGTTAGCTATTTTTCAGGTACAGGTGGCTATAGGCCTGTTGGCCGGAGGCTGTGTTTACAGCCGTTATATAGCCCTTTGTTTCCAGAAATTTGTGTTATAGCCAGCCAGGCACCAAATGTGCTTAGGCTCACCAGATAGCAGTCTAGGTCCTACTAGGGCACCAGGTGCCAGTCATACCCCCCGAGGCGGGGCGTGACAAACTTGGTATCAGAGCAGGTCGTGTCCCAGGGAGTCTGCAAGCTGTACTAAGTAGAGTCTTGTCTATGGATGTGTTGTGCACCACATACTATAGGCAGGAGGCTGCAAGGCATAATAGGATGGTTACCCTTTCTTCATATTCAGTCGTGCCATAGAACAGTACAGTATAGGGTCGAGTTCTTAAAACATACCATATTCTTTGAATACAGATACAAGTCAGATCAACGATGTCTTATTCAAGGGAGAAGATCATAGATAGCAACAGGAGAGGGCACCGACCAACTATAAGGTAACTACAGCAGCAGGAGGAGGTATCAGGGACCTCCCAATGTGATACCTTTATCGGTACCATCCCTAGTATATATCGATAACTTCAGAATAGGAAGTCAGGAGCATAGCGTATAAATGAATTGATTTTATTTGTTAAATATATAAGATCTAATTAAGATGATAGACAATATTAGATTATCAGATAGGTGTGAGAAAGAGAGGGAAATGTAGGATTCCCACCTCCATCCTTTCAGATGTGGTACAGTTCCATGTTTTGTTTCGCTGCAGTAAGTTCCTACTTCTTAGTTTTGATTTCAGTATAGTAAAGGGCATAAGGATTGAAGCGATGTTGCCCGAAGTAAGCTGTAAGTGAAAATTGATTGGTTGATTCCATAAAGTGTTAGAAGGAGTAAGGAGTCCCTATGATTACGTAAGTTGTACAGACCCTCACAATAATAAGTCAGAAGAGCAAGTAAAACTATTAGTTTACTTAAAGTGCGTGTAGGAGATCCATCAACAATGGACTTCCAGTAATAGTCAATTTCGAGTCAGAAAAAGCCCAAGTCCGCCATAACACGCTAACAAGAGCAAGATATACCTGCAAGATAATAGTTATGATTTCGGTTGTGATACTGAAAGATAGGAAGGTCAGTGAATCAGAGGGGTCTGACTTAAAGCCAGATGAGGTAAGCTGGGATTTGACCAGTAACCTTATTAACAATGTAAGGCAGGTACCTTGAACCCCAGAGATCAGCTTAAGCAAGATAAGGGGAAGAAGCAGGAATACCAGATTTTGAGGGGAAATTAGAAGCACCCCCAGAATGATAGAATATCTTGTATTAAGGACTAAGCCTCAAACTGATTGTTAAAAGACAATAAGATTGCGGTTCAGAATGCTGTGGTACGTCCGCCTACGGAGAAGTTAAGAAACTGCCGACACAGAGACTCTAATCTAGTGCGACCTGGAGATAAGACCCAGTAGACAATCGTGGGCTCTCAATATAATGCCATGTAAGGCCACAAGATACGAATGTTGACCCCATGTTGCAAGAATGGCGGCATTTCAAACAACATACCATAATTAAAGCGCATATGTTGTTGCTTCCAGAATGGGATGGAAAAAAAAATTCAATGAAATGATACGAGAGGACAGGAGATATCATTAGACCGTAAAAGCGGTATATAATGTGCAGTATGAAATTCAGTAAAGCATGCCAGAGATTACGTATCACTACAGAATTTAGTATGTATTGTACGTAGTTGTTGATATATGTATGTACAGATATCAGATATGCTGTGAATAGCTGTCAATAGGGGTTACAATCACACAGATTCTGGTTAATTGCTAGGGAGTATATACAGATCATATCGCAGGACCCCTCGCCAAGCCATAGGAACTCTCTTAGCTTTCAGATTATTGAGTTAATGACTTATATGCTTGTTGCCAGATCTAGGCTTCAGAAACTCACAGGAGTTAGTAGCTTGGGTCAGGAGGTCGGTGATACGGGCGTAGTTAGACGGTCTCACGACCAGCTGGTGCCTGTATTAGCAGGGAAGCATCCCTGAAGATTGGTAACATTAGTGCATGTGCTAGAACCAGGATTAGAGACCGAATAGGAAGATTTCAGAGATTAGCAATACCAGAATTGTTCTAGTATGTTAAGTGGTCGTCATCGTTTTCCTAGCTTTATAGGGGAGAGTCGGCCTTAGTCAACCTAGCAGTTATTATGTGGAACACCCCGCAAGTCAGTCGGCCATCCTAGTCAGAATACCAGTGGGTACCCCAAGAAAGGGGGTCCACATCAGTAGTCAGTGAATGACTAGTACTTCAACTGGTTCCTGTAAGATAATCAAAAACAAAGCTTTTGTAGAAGGCCAGTCTTTACACAATAGCTCATAAGATCGAGAATTTCCTAGAATGGCGGTATAAATCCAAGTGGATACACATAAGGCATAAGGAATTGGTAGTACTCCGCTAGCACAGTGTTTACTAAGATCGAGAGATCAGTAGACTCCCCGTGAAGATCCAGAGATTGATCGCCTGGGAGTAAGTTTGATTAAGCCCAGCCTTAAAGTGGTCCAAGCAAAATAACAAAGCAATTAGATGCCCACAAGTCTGCAGTGATGCATGAACTATAAGTACTCAAGTAGAATAGTTAGAGCATTGTTAGACTACTGCCAGATTCGGGTCATTCAACCCGACTATTCAGTTATTTAAGGCTATGCAGCCAGATCATCAGAGGTCATGATCAATATCAGGATCCTCTGATTAGATAAAGGCACAAGGTGTGCAGACGGTCGTTCAGATTACCCCAGCAACAAGTAGCCTTAGCATGTGGCCAGAAGGCCAGATAAGCTCTAGCTACGTCTGTAAACTACCTGTTGATTTCTTCGGCAAGACAAGCCAGTATGACCGTCAATTATATGTCGAGCTCTCTAAGTATGAATATGTTATATCAGTCAAGAAGAGATAATGGAGCAGCAAACGCTCTTAGCTATAGATCTATTAGGAGTTTGGCATATTTGCAGCCGAACAGCGGGAATTGGTTAGGGAAATACATCAGTTAGCTAGCCTAGCCATTCGTGTAGCAGAAACAGAGGACGGTAGAGCGGTAATTCAGAACATTGCCGTGTCATCGTTGGTTGTGGAAGTGAAAGAACGGCAATTTGAGGATCCTGACCTAGTTCATCTTAAAGATTATATTCTGCTAGGGAAGGCGCCAGGGTTCCGGCTAACAGAGGATGGAGTGCTGCGTTGTAAAGATCGTTTATGTGTTCCCAATGTTTCAGACCTCCGCCAGCGGATTATGAACGAGGTACATTACGCCCGTTATTCCCTTCACCCCGGTGCGACGAAAATGTACCATGACATCAAAGAGAACTACTGGTAGCCAGGTATGAAAAGGGAAATTGCTGAATTTGTAGCCCAGTGTCCTAACTGCCAACAGGTGAAAGCAGAACACCAGAAGCCAGGCGGGTTAACTCAGGACATAACTGTACCTCTCTGGAAATGGGAAGCAGTGAATATGGATTTTGTGGCAGGATTACCCCGTACCAGGCACAGACATGACTCTATATGGGTGATAGTTGACAGATTGACTAAATCAGCTCATTTCCTTCCAGTAAGAAGTACTTTCTCGGCTGAAGATTATGCGGAGTTGTATATCCGAGAGATAGTCAGATTGCACGGAGTGCCAGTATCCATTATTTCAGACAGAGGAGCGCAGTTCACGGCTAGGTTTTGGCAATCGTTCCAGAAGGGACTGGGAATGCAGATTAATCTGAGCACGACATTCCACCCTCAGATAGATGGACAGGCTGAACGTACCATTCAGACGTTCCAAGACATGTTGCGAGCGTGTGTGTTAGATTTTTGTGGTAGTTGGGATGAGCATTTGCCCATAATCGAGTTTGCTTATAATAGCAGCTATCACTCAGCTATCCAGATGGCACCTTTCGAGGCATTATATAGGAAAAAATGCAAATCGCCGATTGGCTGGTTTGAAATAGGAGAATCAGCGGTGGTTGGGCCAGACATTGTTCAGCAGTCGGAGGAAAAGGTAAAGCTTATCCGAGAACGGTTACTGACTGCACAGAGCTGCCAGAAATCATATGCAGACGTGCGGCGCAGAAACCTGGAATTCAATGTAAATGACTGGGTATTTTTGAAAGTATCCCCAATGAAAGGGGTGATGAGATTAGATTCGTCGAAGAATAGGCCAAGTGGCGTATGAGTTGAACTTTCCTCCAGAATTAGAATCCGTTCATCCAGTCTTTCATGTATCCATGCTGAGGAAATGCATAGGAGACCCGTCCAGGGTAGTCCCAGTCCAGGATATCCGGGTTACAGAAGAGCTGGCCTATGAAGAGGTTCCAGTAGCTATCCTAGACAGATAGATTCGCAAATTGAGAACTAAAGATATTGCGTCTGTCAAAGTATTGTGGCGTAACAGAAACCGAGAGGAGACGACGTGGGAGGTGGAGGAAGACATGGAAGCTAGATATCCTCACCTGTCCCAGGACTAGTCAGGCGACAGGTATGTCCGTATTATTACTTATGCAGTACCTTATGGTTCTATATATATAAATGAGAAAGATTGATGTTTAGTTATCGAATGAATCTTATAGAATCGTGTGGAGTACCTGTATTGGACTTTTCTGTGTTTCAGGATTTTGGGATAGTCCAGATTATAGGGGAAACTTTGCCAAAATATTCCTAAGAACAAGTTAAGCTAATTGAGTAGTCCTCTATATAGCAGTTTACATTCGAGGATGAATGTTCTTAAGGGGGGGAGAATGTTACACCCCATAAATTCCCGGCATATAGATGGCCTAATCGCGTGTTGGTTAAGAGTATTAGAATGCCATACATGCTAGAAAAAGGCCAGGGGAAAGATCGGACAAGCGCCAAGTCGGCGCGTCGCAAGGCAAAATGCGACTTATAAATTGCATTTCAGGAATGCGACATGTAAATCGCATTTCATGAATGCGATTTATAGTGTCTATTATATATAAGCCCCACTTCAGTTTTTTATTCAAATTCCTTATAATTTCCAGTAGAAAACATAGAGTAATCAGAGAGAAGGGGAAAACGAAGATCTCCTACTAAAATTCATCCGATTACGCCGCCAAACGCGGTCCAAACTCGTATTAACCTCAGTTACCGAGGTATTTAGCAGCAGGGAGCATTCCTACGGATTTTGTTTCGCGAAATACGGCCGACGAATCATCGAGCTACCGAGCTAAGGTAAGTAGAATTGCTCCAAACTAGTGTTTATGTGCTCCTAGCTGTGAAGTGAATACTTCTCCCTTCTGGACTTCTAAAAAATAGCGAGTTTTCGACCGTCTTTCGATAAGCCTAAGTTTAGGCTACAATTATATCGAAAGTGACGTTGTTCTTTAGAATAAATCTATATTTAGTATTAATTGACATATTTATGAATGCAGTTGGGAGAAATAGTTGAAGTATTGGCCGAGCTTTGTCCGACAGACGGATAGTTCGAGGATAAGGTATGTAAAGCTAGTTCCTTCAGCAAGTTAGTAGTTTTAGCCTTGTATAGTGTAATAAACTCCGTAGTAGAGTTCCCGGAGTTGAATGTTAAGTATCGTGTAAAGTTCAGTAAACCTAGTTTGCGTTGTTATATCGTATTCAGTCTGAAAGTTAGAAGAGCATGCGCCCGAGGGCAAGTTAGTATTTCAGATTCATTATAGCCTATTACGTGATTAGCAAGCATGTAGTAGAATAAAAGAAACAGATTTTTTCATAATAAAAGTCAGTAAAGAAAGATCAGATAGACAGACAGTTATGGCTACAGATTAGCCATTTAGACAGATAGTATTATGGCTACAGATTAGCCGTACAGTTAAACAGAGATTACAGAATTAGTATAATTAGTAAAAATTAGTTCAGTATAGAAACAGATCAGAATAAGAAGTTAGATTCCAGATAGTCTTTTCAATTATACATGCTTGCTATTTCTATGTGCTATTTGTTTGTTGAGACTTGTTGTGGCATGTGGGCACCCTTTAGCATCCCCACCGCCCCTGGGTTATAGTTGTGTCGATACCAGATTCAGATACCGCCACCAGTTGGGCGATGCCGTCTGCCTAGAGGACGATGATGGCCGACCACCATGATAATACGGTCCAGACCATCCTGCTTGCAGGGGTAGTTCAGTTTACTCTGAGTAGAGCCAGTCCACCCTATTTACAGGGGCAGATCACTCTGTGTGCACTTGTGGCCGGGGGCAGCTTCAGATATAGATTTTTATAAAATTACCCTATTGCGTGCTTGCACCCAGGGGCAAGTTTTATTACACACCCCGTGTACACTTGCGCCCAGAGGCAAGAGTCTTCAGACTCAGACATAATTTATTGTCAGAGGCCAAGGCCTGAGCTACGTACCCAAGGGGACCGATAGGAGGAGCTCACAGTTGTCAGATGAGTGGAGTCACTTATTTTTGGTTGGTTTAGACCCGGGTAGGGGTAAATAGATTGTGTATTGGTTGTAGGGGTGGGCAAAAAAACCGAAAACCGAAAAACCAAACCGAACCGAATTAATTCAATTTTTCGGTTTCGGTTTTTTCGGTTTTTCGTTTCGGTTTCGGTTTTTTTTTTTTAAATTTCGGTTTTTCGGTTCGGTTTTCGATTTTCATATTTCGATTTTTCGGTTTTTCGGTTTAACCGAAATTTTACACTTTTTTTTTTAAATTATAACTTAATTTCAAAAAAATAAAAATACTACACCCAACCCAAATCTCAAAGCACATTTACATTTAGAGAATTATTTATATAGTTGATACAATTGTTTAAGTTTTTTTTACAAATAATAAGTTTTATAATAGTTTTAGCATGTTAAGAAAATTCTTACTATTATTAATATGCTTTGAAAGAAAAATGAAATATATAATATTTATTTAACAAGAAATTAGGGACCATAGATTATTAAAATCTTAAAAGACCCTTAACTTTTTATTGGTTTTGTTATAAGGATATTAAGCATATGAGAAAATTTATTATAAAAAATTCAAATGTTATATTATGTACTACTAAATGTAAATCAATTGATCCCACTATTTTCTTTATTTAAAAAGTTAAAATTAAGCTTAGTTGAATTAAACTTTAGAATTCAAACTTAAAATAATTTATTTTGAATTTAGAAAGATAAAACAACTCATTTTTAATTTAAAAAGTAGCTCATTTTGTAAGTTAAAAAATAGCCCATTAATTAGGCCCATAACCGAAAAAACCGAATTAGAAAAATCGAAAAAACCAAACCGAACCGAATTAGTTTGGTTCGGTGTTTGGTACATTACATGAAAAACCGAAAACCGAAAAAACCGAACCGAAATTTAAAAAACCGAACCGAAAAACCGAATTCCCACCCCTAATTGGTTGGCACCTTCCGACTTATGGGGGTCGGTCAGGTATTGTGTGTATTATTATGTATACCTCTATGTGCTATTAGATATGGATAGACAGTGGGACGACACGGCATCAGGTACGCTCAGTTTAGTTATAGTATAAATAAATTCTCCCCAGCTATTCTCAGCTAGATAGACTCAGCTACCTTCTGCTATATGTCATGTTACTGTTGTTATTCATTTTTGTTCTGTATTTCAGTTGCTTTACATGCTCGGTACCTGTGGTACTGACGCCCAGTGGGGCGCTGCATTACTTGCCTGCAGGTACTCATACACGAGGAGGCGATCCCTCGTGATTCCAGTCAGTTATTGAGTATTCAGCTCCTGTCATCCGGAGACTGAATCCCAGAGGTGTATTTCATTTTCTTTTGTTGTACAGTATGGGTAGGTCGGGGCCCTGTCCCGATTATTTCTATTGTTATTCCTAGAGGCTTGCAGTCTGTATATATTTCCCTGTGGTCAGTCGAGCCGGTCGTGTGATGCCGTGCAACTTGTTATAGTTATTTGTTATTTTTGTTCCTATTGGCTGTGTGTGGCCATAACCAGTCAGTAGTGGTGACCTTGCCGGTCACGTAATTATTTAGCGTGCTATTGTTAAGTTACAGTGAACTAGACAGCATGGTGACCTTGCCGGCCCGCATAGGTTCCCTTGACAGTAGTATGTTTCTGGTTAGCTGTTTTTCAGGTACAGGTGGCTATAGGCCTGTTGGCCGGAGGCTGTGTTTATAGCCATTATATAGCCCTTTGTTTCTAGAAATTTGAGTTAGAGCCAGCCAGGCACCATATGTGCTTAGGCTCACCAGATAGCAGTCTAGGTCCTACGAGGGCACCAGGTGCCAGTCATACCCCCCGAGGCGGGGCGTGACATTCGCGGTATGTAACCGACAAACTACCAATACTTTCGCAAGTGCCAAAATGCCTGAGCAAGGTACATGCAGCCAACACTAAAAATAGGGGATGATTTTCCCTATCTTTAGAAATATTCTAGAAGGAAGCACTCTATACATATCAAATCTTAACTTTAGCTTTTTGAACATTCTTTTTGTTGAGGAAGAAAGTAGAATTCTATTCGTAGAAATTGTTAAATATTGTTTTTCTTTTCTTCATGTTCCTCTGTAGCAAGGTATCACCATTGTTGAGACATACTTTGGAATTTGATTTTGCTACTCTTATTATTGCAATCAATGAGTTTATTGCTGAATATGCTCTTTAGTTTCTTAACCATGAGTAGTTAAATCATCAACTAGAGGTGTGTGGTGATGAGTGCTTAATTAGATTAGGTATTGCTAGATTCATCTCAATATTGTTCAATTAGTGTAAATCTGTTAAGTACTCTCCAATTTATAATTGAAGATCTATAGTTGCAGATGTGGGTCTACTTTTCTTAGTTGATTTCTTCTTGAAAGAGAGGAATTGAGTATTTGGAGAGAATTTGATGGGAGAAATGGATGTGATGTTATGTATTTGGGCTAGACATAGCCTAACCCATTTTCTCATTCCTAATTAATAGCTAATAGCTAGAGATTAGTGCAACTATTAATCCAAACTTGATTGGGCTGATTTAATTATGTCTAGTTGTTCGAAAGAACTCTAGAAAGAGGCATTTATGAGGTTTAAAACATAGGATGTCCACTTGTCCAAAGTTATTTACACAATTTGAAATGATGAGATGATCTAGCATAGCTTGTTTAATTAGCACATCATCTACACCACATGTATAGTCCCTCTCATTATTGTCTACAACTTTGGTTATTTTTCTATTGTAATTAGCTTTGTTAGAATCTATACCATATTGTTAACATCAAGTCTCCCCAAAAATATTTACTTCTTTTTTTCTTTTGAGTGGTGCGAACTAATTTCAATTTTCCAAACAACACTTGCGCATATCACTTACTAGTCTCTGTGGGATTCGACCCCGACATCCGTCGACATATTTTTTTTGATACAACGATCATTTACACTCTTTCGTAACGAAGAGTATATTTTGGATATTATTAGTTAGCCCATCCCCCCCTCCCCACATTTAGCTTAGTTCCTATTTCTGATGAATCCTTATCTTCCAAGGATATTCAGTTGGTGTTTGATTATGCTATTTAAGTTTCAGACTTTAGTGAGCTAGTTTCGGGTGTTGTCCCATCAGCTCATCAGATAGTTTAGAGGCTTATCAAACATTATGTATACATTTAGCTTTATCAAGTGTTGACTCCATTTATGATCGTGGTTATATGTTATGTTTTCAAACTTTTACTTATTCATGTTTAAGTTATCTGTTTCCTCTTTGATGTATGCTCTATAGTTACTATGTTCATGCCATGGGTCTATTTGGAGCCATTCATAGTTCTAGATCTCGTGTCTCAATATGGGGTCCCAACTCAGGTCATGACAGACTTGGTATTAGAGAAAAGGTTTTGAGTATCCTAAGGTGTCTAAAAGCCACGTTGAGTAGAGAGTAAGAGCCCACAAGACATTTCAGGAAATTTCCCTTCTTTCATGATCTATGTCGTGCGATAAAGTATCTCTCTATCCTTCTAGCTCGCGTTATACATGTTTGCAGAAATATGCCTCTACGCCGAGTGAATGGTAGAAGGAATGGAAACGGAAATGGCCATGACAATGGCAATGGAGATGGGCATCAGTAAGCCCTACTAGTACCAGCAGATCATTTGTTCGAACATGTCACTCACACCATGTTTAGAGCGGCATTTCAGATGTTGGCACAGGCTATGAATGCTCAAGTCAATCAGTAGGAAGTAGCCCATGTTCCTCATAATGGGAACGCAGTAGCGGCTAGAGTTTGAGACTTTCTGAAGATGAATCTGCCTGAATTTCTGGGGTCGAAAGTGGATAAGGACCCACATAAGTTTATTAAGAAGGTGCACAAGATCACCCAAATTATGGGGGGACTGAAGATGAGAGTGCGGACTTAGCCTCCTATCAGCTGAAGGGGGTTGCTTATATATGGTACCGCCAGGGGAAGGATGGTAGAGCAATGGGAATAATTCTCATGAGTTGGGATGAATTCTTGAGTGCTTTCTTAGATAGGTTCTTCCCTAGAGAGTTGTGGGAAGCGATCCCGGTGGAGTTCTTCAACTTGAAGCAGCAACATGACTGTCCAAAAGTATGCATTGGAGTTTATTTGATTGTCTAATTATGCGCTGGAGATGGTTGCAGATCAGAGGAATCGTATGAGCAGGTTTGGGAATGAGTAGCATATTCACTGGTCAAGGATTGCATGACCGCTATGCTGAACAGTGACCTATATTTCTCGAGGTTGGTCAAATACGCCCAGTAGATAGAGGCAAATCAAATGAAGAAGAAGGAGAGAGAGGCCAATAAGGCTAGGACAGGGAGTTATGGATAGTCCCAGCAGAGGTCCGATGGAGGACATCGCCATCAGTCCCACCAGAGATCACCAACCCTAGCACCATCATAAACCAGTGTTCTATCTAGATCTAGGCGGGATTAGAGGGGTAGAGCTTCGGGCAATAGAGGTTAGGGAGCATGTCAGGGGAACTCAGTATTCCAGTTTGTAGTAGGTGTGGTAGGAGGTATACCAGAGAGTACTTAGCCGGTTCAGGTGCGTGTTTCAAGTGTGGGAAGCCGAGACAACAGTTTAGAGACTGCCCCTCATCCAGAAAGGGCCATAGTAGAGGCCATGACCCAGCCACTAGTTTGGAAGCTCCATCATCACGTTCAGCTCATCTTAGTGCATCCACTAGTGTAGGTGGTGGCCAACGTCAGAACAAGTTTTACGTGCTATCATCCCGTCAAGAGTAGGAGGTCTCTCTAGATGTGGTCACCAGTATGTTACGAGTATTCTATCTTGATGTTTATCCATTGTTATATCTAGGGGAGACATTATCTTTTGTGACTCCATATGTTACTATTAGTTTCAGAGTCAGTCTCGAAATCTTGTCAGAACCCTTATCAATCTCTACTCTAATCACTCAATTATAGCTTGACATATATATAGAAATTGCCCTGTCATAGTCCTTCAGAAAGTCACCTCATCCGACTTAGTGGAGTTAGATATGACTGATTTTTGATGTTATCTTCTGTATGGTTATGTTATATGGATGCTATGCCTTAGTAAATTGTAGAACCCATAAGGTAGAGCTCCAATTTCAGGGTAAGCTAGTCCTAGAATGGAAAGGTAGTCCAGTTATGCCTGTAGGTAATTTCAATTCTTATATCAAGGCCAAGAAGATGATTTCTAAAGGTTGTGTGTACCATCTAGTTTGGGTTAAGGATGCTATGTACGAGTCCTCGACTCTTCAGTCAGTTCCTATAGTGTGTGAGTATTCAGAGGTATTTCCTGATGATCTACTAGTAGTCCCTCCCGATGGGCAGACTGGTTTTCGTATCGACCTTCTCCCTGATAAACAACCTATATTTTTTCCTCCTTACAGAATGACTCTACTCGAGCTAAAGGAGTTGAATGAACAGTTTAAATATCTCCTAGATAATGGTTTCATCAGGCCTATTAAATCCCCGTAGGGTGCACCAGTTCTCTTTGTTTGAAAGAAGGATGGTTCCCTTAGGATGTGCATTGATTATCGGAAGGTAAATAAGGTGACAATCAAGAACAAATATTCCTTCCCCAGAATTAATGGTTTGTTTGACCAACTTTAGGGTGTTAATTGCTTCTCAAAGATAGACCTTAGATCTGGCTATCATCTGCTCAGAGTTAGAGAGAGTGGATCCCGAAGACAACCTTCAAGACTCAGTATGTTCACTATGAGTTTGTAGTTATGTCTTTTGGACTAATGAATGCTCCTGCAGCTTTTATGGACTTGATGAACAAGGTATTCAAGCCGTATTTGGAAATTTTTGTGATTGTCTTCATAGACGATATTCTCATATACTCTCGGAGTGAGGATGAGCATTCCGCTTATTTGAGGATTGTGCTACAGACTCTCAAGGATCTCCAGTTTTTTTCAAAATTCAGCAAGTGTGAGTTTTGGTTGAACTTAGTAGCTTTCTTGGGCCATGAGGTTCTAGAGAGGGTGTGCAGGTGGACTCTCAAAAGATAGAGGCGGTAAAGAATTGGCCTAGACCAATTAGTCCTTCAGATATTAGGAGCTTCTTGGGTTTAGCTAGCTACTATAGGAGGTTTATTGAAGGATTTTCATCTATTGTAGCACCACCAAATAAGTTGACCCAGAAGAAGGTCAAATTTTAGTGGTTTGATGCCTATGAAAAGAGTTTTCAGCAGTTAAAGACTCGACTCACTTCAGCCCAGTATTGACCCTACCGAGGGCATAGATGGTTTCATTGTGTATTGTGATGCCTCTTGGGTATGTCTTGATTGTGTGTTGATGCAGCATCATTAGGTCATCACATATTCCTCTAGACAGTTTAAGACTCACAAGAAGGATTACCTGATGCATGACTAGAGTTGGCATCAGTGGTGTTCGCATTGAAGATTTGGAGACACTACTTATGTGGCGTGCACGTGGATGTGTTCACGGACCACAAGAGCCTTCAGTGTGTGTTCACTCATAAGGACCTGAATTTGCGACAAAGGAGATGGTTAGAGCTTCTCAAGGACAATGACATAAGTGTCCTTTATCATCCAGGAATGGCTAATATAGTGGCGAATGCTCTTAGTGGGCTGTCCATGAAGAGTGTGTCTCATGTTGAGGATAGGAGGGAGGAGTTATCAAAGAAGGTCCATAGGCTTTCTGGTTTAGGGGTTCACCTTATTGACTCGACAGACAGTGGTGTCATCACTCAGAATGGTTTAGAATCTTCATTGGTAACCAAAGTCAATGCTAGGCAAGATGAGGATCCTATCTTGGTTAAGCTAAAGGAAGCTTCCCAGAATCAAAGGGTGGAGGTTTTCTCCCAAGGGAAGATGGTATACTTCGATATCAGGGTCTATTGTGCATACCAATTCTTGATGACTTGAGAGAGTGGATGTTGGGCGAGGCTCATGGCTCTCATTATTCTATCCACCCAGGTGCCACCAAGATGTACCGTAAACTACGAAAAGTTTATTGGTGGAATGACATGAAAAAGGACACAGCAGAGTTTGTGGAAACGTATTCAAATTGCCAGCTGGTGAAGGTTGAGCATCGGAGATCTGGGGGTATGCTTTGAGATATTAGCATTACTACTTGGAAGTGGGAAGAGTTTCATATGGACTTCATTATAGGATTTCCTCGTACACGCGTACAATATGACTCCATATAGGTGGTTGTGGAAAGGTTGACCAAAGTAGCACATTTCATACCGGTCAATACTATCGATTCAGCCAAGGACATTGCTAGGTTGTACATTTGGATATTTTTTTGGTTTCATGGAATTCCCTTGTCCATCATCGTAGATAGAGGTACTTAGTTTACCTCCAGTTTTGGAGATCTTTTTTTAAAGGACTTGGAACTCAAGTCAGGCTTAGCACAACTTTTCACCCACAGACAAATGGTCAGGCCGAGTCGACTGTTCTGACTCTTGAGGACATGTTGAGAGAACAAGTGGTTGATTTCAAGGGTAGTTGGGATGATCACTTGCCTTTCATCGAGTTCGCTTACAATAAGAGTTACGACTCCAGCATTTAGATGGCTCCGTTTGAAGCTCTTTATAGGAGAAAGTGTAGCTCACCTATCGGATGGTTTGAAGTACGCGAGGCTGCATTTATAGGGCAAGATTCAGTTCATGAGGCCATAGAGAAAGTACAACTTATTAGGTAGAGGATGATAACAACTCAGAGTCGTCAGAAGTCTTATACGAATGTTAGACGGAGAGAGCTTGAGTTTGATGTTGATGATTGGGTGTTTTTGAAGGTGTATCCTTTGAAGGGAGTGATGAGGTTCAAAAAGAAAGGGAAGCTTAGTCCCTGATATGTTGGTCCTTATAGAATTCTTAGGCGAGTTGGCAAAGTTGCATTTGAGTTGGAGCTACCAGCAGAGTTAGTCTCGGTACATGCAGTTTTTCGTGTATCTTTATTAAAGAAGTGCATTTGTGACCCGACCTTGGTTTTTCCAGTGGAGAGCATAGGTATTAAGCATAGCCTCATCTATGTGGAGGTTTCGGTTGAGATCCTTGATCATCAGGTTCGAAAGTTGAGAAATAATGAAGTAGCTTCAGTGAAGGTTTCGTGGAGGAATTAGGTTGTTGAGGGAGCATACGTGGGAAGGAGAAGCAGATATGATGGCTAGATACCTGCATCTTTTCCCTTTCAGATTAGTTTTAGCATGAGGTATCAGTTTCCTCCTAGTACTCCATTCAATTTCATGTCAAGTTCAAATCTCTAAGTTCCTTTCATGTCATTGCATGTATGTATGTTTCATGAATTTAGTTTAGTCATATGTATCAATATGGAGTCAATAACTCCATCACTTTTCGACTTCAGTTGTTTAGATTTGGGATTGCAGTTCCTTCCCTAGCCTTTCAATATGCTTAATCTACATTCAAGGAAGAATTTTCCAAAAAGGGATATAATGTGACACCCAGAAAGTCCCTAAGATCAGACCCGAGGATTGAATGAGAGGAATCAGGAAAAATTTTGCATCAAAGTCATGGAACGACCCAAGGGATGAGTTGTTGTAGAGGACAACGACCTGTTAGGTCCCTCGTGGTAAGTTCCCAGTTAGACCTTTCCAGTAAAAATGGGCCTAGCAATAACTCATTGGAAGATCCAATAGGTCGTCCTGAGTTGTCATTGAATAGGGTTCAAGTAATGCCCAAAAACCGAGTCAGTGACGACGAGCCGTTGTTTCATGGAATGACTTTTCTTGGACAATTGTCGGTTAGGGAATCAGAAGAGTAACAAAATTTTCCCTGGAAGCAATGGATAGAGAAATGGGTCGTTGTTTCGTACAATGACCCATCCTGAGCAGTCGTTGGTTAAAACCTCTGTAGAAGACTGGAAGTGCTTCAGATACAATTGACAGCTGCAATGACCTATTGGAAAGAGTAACGACCAATCCTATAGATCATTGGTGAGGGGTCATTCGAGTACCAGAAATGCCCTAGGGAATGAAAGAGGATCCAACGATCCGTTGTATCCTACAACGACCCATTGGATGGATCATTGTAACTAGCAACGTCTATTTTCCAAATGAATAATTAAGGGTATTTCCATAATTTCTAAGCTCCTAAGTCCTAAACTACATCATTTTATGTCTTCAAAGGAGTGTTTTAAGATGTTTTAGCCTATATAAAGTTATTAGGCTCCCTATGCATGCAAAGCTTTGGATTCTCTTTGAAAATCAATCTAGAAATCTCTAAATTCATCCCCAATTCTCTTGGGTTTTCAAGGATAAGTTGAGAATCAGTTTAGCCAGGTATGTAGGGCCATGAATGAGAGATTCCTTTCACTCTCATGCCCAAAATTCTCCTAAAGTTGTTGAATTCAGGTTCTAATTCAAGTATATGATTTTATAGAGTTTTAACCCAATTTTATGAAATTCTCTATGATATGTCTATGGGTCAATTCCCCTCATGTTCCAAAGAATGTTTTAATATTTATGAGAATATTTTATATACAAATTGATCATAAATTCATGATTTCAAGTTTTTATAAATTATGCCCTATGATGCAACTTTTATGAAAACTCAAGTTTATGATACATGATTTCAAGTATGATGAGATATCTAGCATGAATGAATGCTTATAAATTACCCATGTATGAATCCATGATTTTGACTTATGTAGTCTATTTCAAGTATGTCTGATTTTAACATTTGGGCAAGCCGACACAAGTTATGTATGTTTTCAAGATTTAGCCAAGGCTAATAAGATCGGCTTATCATATGTCTTGGAGTCAAAAATCCCAATGTGGCTTATGATATGTTTTGGAGTCAAGACTCTCCATGTTCAGATTTTGGACTATGCATGTAATTATGATTTTATCTTCATTGAAAAATGATGAGAGCACTATGCATGTTTTTAGGAGTAGTTTCTAGCACCGAGTAGGCTTGTGGTTCCAAGGTTCCCCGATCTCAGAACAATGCGCCGACGTAGGTTTTTATATATTTTTGGACCTCTCAAGTGAGTTTTTCCCTGCCCCCAGGAGCCTCAACTTCATGCTATCATGGTATCGTCCTTAGCCCTGGCTAGGTTTTAGACAGCTCTGCCCACTTGAATGTGATAGTTGGGACATCATATAAGCTCTATCGTGATGTTGTCGGTTATGACAAGTCTCCCATTATTCCATATGATTTTAGTTATTCATATTCATCACTTATGATATTATGTATTACAATATGTTTGACCCAATGATTAGTTTATGAGCTTTTACTTATGATTTCAGCTATAAGAAGTCATGATTTCTATTTTTAACCTTGGGTCATTATGTTAAGATATGATCCTCAGCTTATGATTATGTATGTACGAGATACAATTTTCAGCATACAGTCCCTACTCTCATGATCTAATGATTTATATTGATATCCATGATTTCAGTTAACATTTAGTCATCATATTTTACTTACTTTACATACTCAGTATGTTCCAAGTATTGACCGCACACCCTATGTTGTATCATTTCATGATACAGGTCTGAAAATCAGACTCAGTTCCTCCGTTAGTCCAGCTCCCTCATAGTTTAGCTCAGTTAACATTGTTGGTGAGTCATCATATTCCGAGGATATTTAGTTAATGTTTGATTATGCTATTTCAATTTCAAACTTTAGCGAGCTAGTTGGGGGTGTTGTCCCATCAGCTCATCAGACAGTTTAGAGGCTTATCGGAAGCTATGTAGACTTTTAGCTTTATCGATTGTTGCCTCCATTTAGGATCATGGTTATATGTTATGTTATTCAAACTTCTGCTTATTCATGTTTAAGTTATCAATTTCCGCTTTAATGTATGCTCTTTAGTTGCTATGTTCATGCCATGGGATTGGAGCTATTCGTGGTTCTAGGTCTCGTGTGTCGGTTCGAGGTCCCAGCTCGGGCCATGAAAATCATAAACCATATCATGCATAAAACGTAAGGAGCAACGGGAGGACTCGTCATAATCAGTATTATCATGATAGAGCTTACATGATACCCCAACTATCTCGCTCAAGTGGCATAGCCGTCCTAAGTCTTACTAGGGCAAAGAACGATAACATGGCATGATCACTGAAGAGGCCCCATAAGGTTAACATGAATGTCAACCTACGTTGGTACGTCGTTTGGAGATTCGGGGTTTACCTGAACCTCGAGCGTACTCGGTGCTAGACTCTTCTCCCCAAAACATGCACATGGCTCATAATGAATATTGTGAAATCACAAATGAATTTCATGGGCTAGTTTAAATCATAATAATGTGAACATACTTATCATATATGAACTAGCCACGAAATAAGGGCCCATGATTCGACCATAATCATAATCCTGATGATCATGAAAATCATACATAATTGAGAAAATTCTCATATCTTGAAAATTATAAACTCATGAAGGTTTCTTGTAGGAAATCATGTATCATACATCATAAAACATAACTTAAGGCTTGAGAGAATTGAAAATCATAAGAGGATCATAGAATTTCATATAAAGTGATTTGGCCCCAAAAGTTCATAAGCATTCTTGTAACATAAGATACCAAAATTTCATGAGAACTTGTAGGAACTATAAAATCCCAATAATGCGAATCATAAATTCTTATCAATTCATCTATACCCATAAGAGAACCCTGGAGGAATTTCATACCCCAACAAAATCCCTAGAATTTCAAAAATAGGACTTGGGGAATGGGTGATCTTGAACTTGTTTGAAGAAGGGGCATGAGGGTGAAAGTACCCATCGTTAATAAGCCCACATACCTGGATTCAGTGAATTGTAGCTTTAGCTTGAGACCCAAGAGAAAATTTGAGAATATTAGAGTGAAATTGATGAAGAACCCTTGATGGTCTTGGAAGAGGAAATTTTGAATTCAATGTAGGAATAAGGGTCTAATGACATAGGCTAGGTTAAACCCTCTAAAACCCTCAGTAGGAAGGACAAAACAATGTAGTATAGGAGTTAAAAGCATGGGAGATTACAAAATTGCTCTTGAGAATCAAGCAGAAACTAAACGATTGGTCGATCTGACGATACGGGTGACGGGCCATTACATGCCCGATGGTCTGTCAATACCACTGTCACCCCTAAATAGAAAGGCTGATTCAAAACCTCCCATTGACAGTAGAAGTGATGGGACTTCACTCCTCTGACAGTTCGTTAGATCCACCGTCAATGGTCTAATGGCCGTCACCATCACCGTTAGGGCCGTGACGGGCCGCCAGCCACACTGTCAGACCTGTACATTACCAGTGACTGTCCATCGCTTGTGTAACGACCGTCACTTGCACTGTCAGGGACGTGAAGGGCCGTCAGCCACGCCGTCAGACCTCCACCAGACTTGCAATTTCAGTTATTTTTCTTCAAAAAGTTATTTTGAGGTTTGAGGTGTTACAATATCTCCCTCTTCGGAACATTCATCCTCAATGTTGACTTAAGCATACTAGAAGGCAGTGAAAAGAATTATAACCCCAAAACTGAACGATTATAGCTGAAAATTGATTGAGTGACTGGCTTCGAACTGAAATTTATGACTGAACTGAAGTCACGAAATGCGAATGCATGCTAAGACATGAAAGGATCTTAGAGACATGATCTTGACATAAAACTGAATAGAGTTCTAAGGATGAGATTTATACCTTAAGCTAGAATGGGATAAGAAGGGAAGAGATGTCGGTATCTAGCCATCATATCTGCTTTATCTTCCCATATTGCTCCCTCAACAACCTGCTTCCTCCACAAAACCTTTATTGAAGCTACCTCTTTGTTCCTCAACTTCCAAACCTAACAATTAAGGATCTCAATTGGAACCTCCTTATAAGTAACGCTATCCTTCACCCCAATGTTCTCTATCGGAACAACCGAGGCTGGATGACTGATGCATTTCATCAACAAGGACACATGGAACACCGGATGCATCTTTAACTCCGCTGGTAGCTCCAACTCATAGGCCACCTTGCCAACACGTCTCAGAATCCTATATGGCCCCACATATCGGGGACTAAGCTTCCCCTTCTTTACAAACCTCATAAATCCATTCATGAGAGACACCTTCAGAAATACCCAATCTTCAACCTCAAACTCAAGTTGTTTCCTCCTCACATCCGCATAAGATTTCTGTCAACTCTGAGCTGTTTTCACCCTTTCTCTAATAAGCTGAACCTTCTCCATTGTCTGATGAACTAAATTCGGCCCTATCAATGTAGCCTCACCTACCTCGAACCAATCAATAGGCGATCTACACCTACGCCCAAAGAGAGCCTCAAATGGAGCCATTTGAATACTGGAGTGGTAACTGTTATTGTAGGCAAACTTGACGAGAGGCAAGTGATCATCCCATCCACCCATAAAATCAATCATGTATGCTCTCAACATACCCCCAAGAGTCTGAATGGTTTGCTTGTCCTGACCATCTGTCTATGGGTTAAAAGTCGTGCTAAGCTTCACCTGAGTACCAAGCCCCTTTTGAAACGACATTTAAATCTGGGAGGTGAACTGAGTACCCCCTATCTGACATGACGGACAATGGAAACCCATACAACCGAACCAACTCTCAAAGGTACAATCTAGCATAATCCTCGGCTAAATCTATGGTTTTGACCAGTAAGAAATATGTTTCTTTGGTCAACCTGTCCATCACCACCCATATGAAGTCGTACTGTCGGCGTGTATGAGGAAATCCTATAATAAAGTCCATGTTGATCTATTCCCACTTCCAAGTAGGTATAGTGATGTAACACCCCGAAAGTGCCTAAGATTAGACCCGAGAGTTAAAATTTTAAAATTGCTGAAATTAAGAAAAATTTCTCAAAATGAGGGGTGTACCGACTCATGGTTGGAAAATACGAGTCGTTGTTTCCAGTCGTGGTCTAAGGAGTCTTGGGTGGCAGTGGAAACAATGACCTATGTAATGAATCATTTTAGGAAACAACGAGTCGTCATTGAAGTTGTGGTGAGAAGTGGACCTTAGAATGTCGGGAAATAATGGGTCACCCAACGACCCATCATGAGGAATAAAGACTCATTATTTGCAGTCGTCGTCTGAGTGGTCAAAATTCTAGTGTGCTTAACGGATGGATACAATGAATCGTTGGAGGTAACAACGAGGCGTTGTGAGACCCGTTGTGAAGGAGTTTAGAAATTCAAATGGGCAAACAACGGTCGACTTAACTATCCATTGGACCAAAGGATGAGTCGTCCTGTCTATCCGTGGTCCAATTCCGGAGGCTATTTCTTAGAAGTGCTTACGACGGGCCATACCACAATTTGTCATCTCTTCCAATGACCCATTGGTGCAACCTGTTAGACCGACTTGGAAAGTTTCCAGGGAAATTCATTAAGGGCATTTTTGAATTTTTCATGCTACAGGACCATAAACTACGTCGTTTTAGCCTAGGAAAGGTGGGTTTTTAGAAGGATAATCTATTCCAAGTCCTCATTCATGCATGCAAGGGTATAAAGAGGTGATCAAGGGGTGATTCAAGGCTTCCTTCTTCAGATACTTTCAATTCCTTCTTGGGCATTCAAGGCAGAGTAAGAACCAGTTATTTTTAGGTACTTAGGCTATAAATGGGTGTTTCCGTTCACATCCATGCCCATCCCTTAGTATTTTGTGAAATTTTACTTCAAATCTATTGGGGTTTTAATTCAATTTTGATGAAAAATTAATGAATTACAAGTGGATGATTCTAAAGTGCGATTTACATTAAATTTTATCAAATTAGATAAGATTTTATAATTATTTTGATTATTTAGTTGTTGATTTCGATTTCTATTAAATTGAGTCTATCTAAGCATGATCTATGATAAATCAATTTATGATCCTTACTTTAACTGATAATATTTACAAGCCCAGAATGAATTATGATTTGAAATTTGGATTTATTCAATTACCCATCATGATTTGATGATTTTCAAGTTATATGCATGATCTATAAGTACCTATGAAACCTATGATTCATGAATTATATTTTGGCCGACTCACGGGCCTTATGGCATGGCTAGTTTATGTATATACAAGTATTTTTATGATTATCATGATTTAACTAGCCAATGAATTCATGCATGTTATACTATGAGCACTATATATGTTTTGGGAATATTATCGAACACCGAGTAGGTTCGGGCCCTAGGTTCTAACCCGGACCTCATGAACTACATGCCACCGTAGGTATGTTGGAACCTCCCTTGTGATTGTCCCTAGCCCAAATGGCTCTTTTCATGTGTGATCAATTATTTCATGGTTCTGCCCTTGGTAAGGTACGAACACCCTCCTGACTAGGGTTACAAGTCGGGCTTCATGTGTGCTCATATAGGGCATGTAGGTTAAGAGAATCTCCCACTGTTCCTCATGATTTATGCATGTTTATGAATACATATTTTGGCTCAATTCATGTTAATTAAATCATTTCTCCTATGATTATGACTACATATTTGTTACGAATGCTTTGAAAACCTTAAGCCTTATGTTATGTATGATGATTACGATATGAGCATGATGTCCTACTCTTATGATCATTTATGAGCTTTTATATATTTTAAATGTACGATTTACTTACCTTGAATACTCGATACATTCCATGTACTGACCGAATACTTTCTATGTGGTATCGTTTCATGATACAGGACCCAACTCTCAGGCTCACCCGCATTCGTAGATAGTCTTAGAGTTTTCCTTCAGTGTATTGGTGAGTCCTCATGTTCCGAGGGCTATTTGATAGATATTTTGTTGCTTTATGTTTCAATTTTCATTTGGGTTAGTTAGGGATGTTGTCCCATCAACCGATCGTAGGAGTAGAGGCTTTCAGATGGGATCTAGAATTCAGCTTATGTATGTCTAAGTAATTTGGTTGGTTTGATAGGTCATGTTATGCTATGTTTCCGCTATGCCTTATGTTTAGTCTTCTGTTATAATGAATGAATTTAGATGTATGCCTATTCCATGGGTCAACTTGGGGCCTCTTGGGGTTCCTTGTCTAGTGTTATGATCCGGGTCTACGTTCGGATCGTGACAAACTTGGTATCAGAGAAATAGGTTTGAAGTATCCAAGGGTGTCTGAAAGCTGCGTTAAGTAGAGTCTTTTTCATGGGTGTGTAGCGTGCCACACTTATAATGAAGAGTCGATGAGAAGTTTAGGAAATGTTCCCTTCTTTTTGATCTATGTCGTGCGATGAAAGTCCTTTGCCCTTCTGATTCGTCTTGTTTGAATTTGCAGAATCATGCCTCCACGCCGAGTTAATGTTAGAAGAAATGGCAATGGAAATGATCATGAGGGTGCCAATGGTAACGGGCATCAGCTAGCCCCACCCGTTCACGAGGAGCACGCACCAAAGCCAGCTACCCACACTGAGTTTAGGGCAGCGATTCAGATGCTAACATAGGCTATGGCTTCCCAGGTTCATAATCAGACAGTGGCGCATTACCCTCAGAATGGGAATGTGGCGGCAGCTAGGGTGAGGGATTTCTTGGGGATACGCCTTCCTGAGTACATGGGTTCAAAGGTGGGGGAGGATCCGCATGATTTCATAGAGGAGATTCTGAAAATCACTCAGGTTATGGGGGTGAATAATGGGGAGTGTGTTGAATTGACCTCTTATTAGCTAAAGGGGGCGGCTCACATATGGTTCAAGCAGTGGAGAGATGCGAGGGCAGTGGGTGCAGGCCCAATAGGTTGGGAAGAGTTCTATGCAGCATTTCTGGATCGGTTCTTCCCTCAGGAGATGAGGGAGCTCAATGCGGCCGAGTTTGTTAATTTGAAAAAGGGTGACATGTTTGTTCAGGAGTACGCATTGGAGTTCACCTGTTTATCCAAGTACGCTCTAGAGTTAGTGGCAGATCAAAGGGCTTGGGTGAGTCGCTTTGTGCATGGGGTGCCAAATTATCTGGATAAGGATGGTAGGATCGCCCATGTTGCATCGGGATATCAACATTCCCCGTATTGTATTGCATGCTCAGTAGATGGATTTGATATATTGGAGCCAGAGAGAGGACAAAAGGGCCAGGACTGACAGTTATGGGACTTTTCAAGTTAGGTCAAGGGGTGGACAGCGTTAGCAGTCTCAGTGTAGGTCCATTGCTCCAGCACCATCATCAGCTAGTACACCATCTAGACTCCCGGGGGGGAGGGGGGTCGAAGGAGCATCGCTCCTAACTCAAGGGGCCAATGTAGCATGAAGATAAATCGTACTTTCCTAGCTTGTGCAAGGTAAGGCAGAAACCATCCTGGGAGATGCTTAGTCGGCTTGGATGGTTGCTTCGGGTGTGGCAAACCCAAACACAGACTTAGAGATTTCCCTTCAGCCAGATTTTTGGTCGGTGGAGCTCGTGTGCCAGCAGCCAGTTCTGCCACTCCAGTAGCACGTCCTCCTCAGCAGGGTGCCACGACTAGTTTAGTAGGCGGTCAGCGCCGAAACAGATTCTATGCCATCGCCTCACGCCAGGAGCAAGAGGATTCACCAGAATGTGGTCATTGGTATGTCACAAGTCTTCAATATTGATGCTTATGCCTTGTTAGATCCAGGAGCTACCTTGTCTTTTGTGTCACCTTATATTCTAATAACTTTGGAATTAGCTCGTAAAATTCTATCAGAACCATTCTCAGTATCTACTCCGGTTGGTGATTCAGTTGTAGCAAGGTGAGGGTATAGAGGTTACCCCATTATAATGTTGCATAAGGTCACCTCCGTGGACCTAGTAGAGTTATCCATGGATGATTTTGACATCATTCTTGGAATGGATTGATTGTTTGCGTGTTATGCTTATGTTAATTGTAGAACCTGTGCGGTGGAATTCCGTTTTTTGGGTGAGTCAGTTTTGGAGTGGAAGGGTAGTTCGGTGGTACTAAAAGGTTGTTTATTTCATATCTTAAGGCTAGGAAGATGATTTCTAATGGTTTCATGTACCATCTAGTTAGAGTTAAGGATGTTGAGTCAAACCCCGACTATCCAGTCAGTTCCGGAGGTGCGTGAGTATCCAGAGGTCTTCCCTGATGATTCGCCAAGTGTTCCTCCCGAGCGGGAGATCGATTTTGGTATTGGCCTTCTACCCGATATGTAGTGGATATCTATTCCTCCTTATAGGATGGCTCCAGCCGAGCTAAATGAGTTGAAGGGTCAGTTGAAGGACCTATTAGATAAGGGCTTTATCAGACCGAGCAAGTCTCCATGTGGTGCAACAGTGTTATTATCGAAGATTTATTGAAGGCTTTTCATCTACTGCAGCACCCTTGACCAAATTGACTTAGAAGAAGGTGAAACTCAAATGGTCAGAGGCTTGTGAGAAGAACTTTGATTTTGGGCAGATTTATACGCCCAAGTGATACTCAAACGTATCATTTTTACCTTGTTTGTTGTGCAATGTGTATATAATATCATGTAATTGGTAATAAAATGCGAATTTATACTAACCAACATGATTAGCATTTGTTTTGCAGATAAAGGTGATTTTTAGGAGCTAAAATGCATGTTGGAACTATGTCGGAGTTGGACTTGGATGCAAGCGTGGAAAAGACCTTGGAATGCAGGATTTATAGGGGCTCCGCGATGGCTCCGTGCCACGCTACCATCGCGGTAGCACACTGCCTGAGCATGAATTAATTTGGCAATTTCCAGTGTACCTGCGCGTCAGCTCCGTGGCACGGAGATAGGCCTCCGCGATGGCCTCCGTGCCACGTTGAGGTTAAATTACCGGACCCTGGAAATTCCAGTGAGGGTTCGCGTCCACGCCGTGTCACGGAGGCAAGGCTCCGCGTTGGCCTCCGTGACACGTTGCTTGTTATTTTGGGAAAAATTTCCCACTAGTATAAATAGCACACTTAGGTTTATTTTAATTAGTTTTTTTAGCTTTTAGACTGAGTTTAGAAGTGGAGAGCAGGAACGTGGGTTAGTAGCAGTTGAAGATTGGAAAAGCTAAGGGATTTCTTCTCTTCTTTTCTTCTTTCTATCAATTGTAAGTATAATTTACACTCATTTTAGGATGATCAATCCAAGAATGAGTGGCTAATTCTCTTTCTTGCTGAGGTTTTGAACATGTGTAATGAATTTTGATTGTAAATGATATGGTTTTATTCTTCTTCTTTAATGTTGTTCTATTAATTCTTGTTCTTTACTGCATTAGTGATTGGCCAACATTAATGTATATCTAAAAAGTCCAATTTCACTCGAAAGAGCAAGATATTGGAAAGTTGTGAATTAATAGGGTATTGTTCTTAACTTGATTTGGGAAAATTGGGTTTTGATGTGCTTTCCTGATAGAAATATACTTGAAAGCCGTATTAGTCAATTTAGGAACCTGAATTGTAGTGCTAGGTCATAAATTGCATTTGATCACAGAAATGTAGACGGATGGTTTATGATTCTAAAGTGAAATTAAATACGAGAGTTTTAATTTCTAGGCAAATGTTCTTGGCTAGCAACTTGAAAAAGAGAATTAACCAAAATTATCATGATTATCAAGTTCATTACTTGTTCTTAACCTTGGCATGTTCATATCCATTGTCTGAATTCACAAGTAAATAGTGTTATTAATTGTAGTATATAGTTTAGAAACAAAAACTCAATTAACCCTTGGTTACATTGTTGTTAGCATAATTAGAAGTTAAATAGAAATATAGTAAATTAGGCAATTTTACATATCTTGAGCCTCCTTGGATCGATACTTGGCTACTTAGCCACTTTATTACTTGTTTGACCACGTGCACTTGCGTGTCGGTTTTTACCCGTAGCCCAAAGCACCGAGCAAGTTTTTGGCGCCGTTGCCGGGGAGGCTAGGCGATTTGTAAAATTTTGGTTAGTGTAAATTTACTGTATTTGTATTTTTATTTTCTTAAGTGTTAACAACTTGGTCTTAGCCTGTATTTTACAGAGTTTGTTTCTGTGAACACTGGCAAGGGACAAAGATCTGGTGGAATCTTACTTAGAGCCTGAACAGGAATTTCATAGTCAACGTAGAGAAGCTCTTCGAAAGAAGCTGCAGTTGCCTACACAGTCTATGATGGAGCAACCAAATCCACCAGTTGTTAGGGCAGTTTTAGTGCCCGATGAAGCAGCATCAAGGCCGGTTCGCGAGGTGGCAATCCCACACGCTAATAATGTACATTATAGCATCCGCAAACCAGAGCCTGGAGGGAGGTTTGAATTAAAGCAGAATATGGTGCAACTTTTGCACACAAGCGGGCAATTTACCGGTCTCCCTCACGAAGATCCACAACAACATCTCTAGAACTTTTTGGAGATAAGTGACACTTATATACCCGCTGGAGTGTCACCCGATTATGTTCGGCTCACCTTATTTCCATTTTCCTTACTTGGTGAAGCCAAGAGGTGGTTAAAAGCTGAACCACCCAACTCTATATCAACGTGGGATGATCTTGCATGGAAGTTTCTTATTAGATTTTTCCCTTCTGGTAAAACAGCCAGACTTAGGAGTCAAATCCTAAGTTTTAAATAGAGGGAGGGAGAAAATCTATATCAAGCCTGGAAAGATTCAAATCCATGTTGCGGGACTGTCCTCACCATCATCAGTCCAATGAGGTGTTGGTACACACTTTTATTGAGGGTTTGGAACCCCACACTAAAATTCTGTTAGATTCAGCAGCTGGAGGGCAAGTGCTGGAGAAGACCTATGAGGAGCTGTACGCTTTGCTCAACCGAATTTCACAAGGCAATCCAGAATGGAATGCAGATTCTTCAAGAGGTGGAACAAGGAAAGCAGCTGGAGTGCTTGAAGTGGATGGATTCACATCTATCGCTGCATAGATAGCTGCTTTGGAAAATCAGTTAAACACTCACTTCAGCAATATAAATTTGAACCAGCCTTCAGCTTCAGTCAATGCAGCTCAACAGATGTGGTGTGAAGTGTGTGGTAGTAGTGAGCATTCAGCTGAATGCTGTGGTGCAAATCCTGATTCTGTTAACTTTGTGGGCAATGCACAGAGAAATCAACAGCGGTTTGGTGGTGGCTACAACTCAAATTGGAGGAACCATCCGAATTTTTCGTGGGGTAGCAACAATCAACAAGGCCAGAGTTCAGGGCAGGGTATGCACAGAAACCAAGGAGGGCAACAAAATTATCAAGCTCAATTCAGAAATCATAATGCCCCTCCTCCACCACCATCACCGACTATTGAGGAGATGTTCAAAACCATGATCGCTAATCAGGCACAATTGCAGGCTGACTATGTCAAATTGGCAGCCAAAGTGAAGAACAATCAATTGGCGACCAAGGCTCTTGAATATCAGTTTGGGCAATTTGCTAGTGCCCAAAATACTAGACCCAGAGGAGGACTACCTAGCGACACGGATCCAAATCCAAAGCAGGTAAATGCAGTGACCACGAGGAGTGGTTTACAATTAAAGGAGGTGGAACCGGAAAGACCGCCTCAAAAGTCAGGAGCAGCAGATGTTGAGGGAGAGCAAAGTTCTGATAAGGGGAAGACTAAAGAAGCTAAACCAAAAAGGCCTCCACCCCCGTTCCCTCAACGACTTAAGAAACACAAGGAGGAGGCGTGTTTCCAGAAATTCATGGAGGTACTTAAACAGGTACATGTTAACTTACCTCTTGTTGATGTCTTGCAGGGAGTGCCGAGATATGCGAAGTATATTAAAGACATCGTGGCTAACAAAAGTCGTTTGACTGAGTATGCCACGGTAGCTTTAACGGAGGAATGCACTTCCCGTATTCAGAATAGGTTGCCCACAAAACTGAAAGACCCTGGAAGTTTCACTATCCAGCTGACTATTGGGCAAAGTATCCGAGCGCGTGGATTATGTGACTTGGGGGCAAGTATAAATCTGATGCCATCTTCGGTATTCAGAAAGTTAGGTCTAGGGAGTCCTAGACCTACAACGGTAATCTTGCAGCTAGCAGACAGGTCTTTGGATAATCCGGATGGCATTGTTGAGGATGTGTTAGTGCAAGTAGGCTCCCTCATTTTTCCGGTCGATTTTATTGTTCTGGACTTTGAACCAGATGCTGAAGTCCCATTTATTTTGGGGCGACCCTTTTTGGCAACCGGAAAGGCATTAATTTATGTAGCTGCGGGTCAACTCATGATGCGAGCACATGACAAGGTCGAAGTGTTCGATGTGTACAAGGTACCTAAGCTTCTGACTGTTTATAAGGATCTCTCGGTGATCAACATAATTGATCATGGGAATGCTAATGGATTGAGTGATTCCCGAGAGTTACTAGGTAGGCCACCGGACAAGGTAGAGCACTACTGGAGGGATGATCATGATCGGGACAAATCGTCCATCTCCCTAGTAGATAAATGAGCTTAAAGGACGTCGAGCCGCGACGGTAAACCAGGCGCTGCACGGGAGGCAACCCGTGAAAATATTTTCTTTCTTTCTTTTTAGTGTGAATAATTTTTATTTTTCTTTTCTTTTTTTTTTCTTAACTAGGTTTAGATTTTCATTTTATTTAATATTTTTTTATTTTAGTTAGGGAAATCTATTAATTTAACCAATTTTTGTTTAGTGAGGTGATTTTCAGGTATAACGGAGGAAATATACATGGAATCGAGAAAATGAGGCGAGGTATGAAAAATTAAATGTATTGGTGAAACAGAGCACTGGCGCGTTGGCGCCGTGTCACGGAGGCAATGCTCCGCGTTGGCCTCCGTGACACGTTGAAGGCAAATCTGGATTTTTCAAAAATCCAGTAAGCCAACGCGTTGGCTCCGTGTCACGGAGGAGGGCCTCCGCGTTACCCTCCGTGACACGTTGACCCTTATCCAGTGCCGGGTCACACCGGGTTTCCGGGTGACCCGCGCGTTTTTTTAAATATAACCCCGATTTCGCCCATTTTTTCCCCATTCCCTCTTCCCTCCGCGACCAAACACCCATTTCTCCCTCCCCAAGCAACGTGCCACGTTGATAGGCAAAGAAAAATGTCAAGTTTCTCCGATTCTTCAGTTCTAAGGTATGTTTTCATCGTCTAACTCAAATTTTTTTGGCGATTTTTGTCAATTTTGGGCATGTAAGGTGAGACATACCACCTTAGGTGGAAATTAAACATGATGGTGAATTATGTTGTGATTGATTATGTTCGGATTGTTGTATTTGGCATTTGAACTTGTCGATTATGTAAATAATTCGAAATTGATTGTCGAACTCTATCCTAGGGCTTGGGTTGTTGAATTTGACTTGGGCAACTTGATTGTTTGGCGAATTCGATACCGGGGTGTGTTTATTATTTGAGATAAGTCGTGGTAAATAGTGTGTAAATGTTCAAAGACGGCTAATTCTCGAATTTTTGTGGGAAATTGCATAATGTGTGAATTGGTTAGATTGTTTAGATTAGCTTGTATATGAAATATTTTTCTAGTTGTTTTTAGTTTGTGGTTGTTTTGTTGCTTGTGCGATGGTTGAATTGCTAGCGATAGTAGGATTGGGTATTAGCTGTATGAAGTCTGAGTAGTACACTAACCGTTATGCTGTCGAAATTTTGTTGTGAACGCACTAAGCAATATGTGTATAGTTGTTTGTGTTTGGGGTTGTAAATAGAGCTATCCTTGCTGAAATTTTGTAAATATTGTTAAGAACTAAGTGTGGGGTAAAATTTGTTTAACCCGACCTTAGCCGAAGCTAACAAGTTTTTAGCTTAACGTTGTGCTTGTTTGTGTAAACTGACAGGTACAATGGCTAGCAGGCAAGACAAAGGCAAGGGTGCTTCTACCTCAGGCACCGGCAGAAAAAGGATGAGACTGGGCACTGCAGTCCCAGCTGCACCTGCTGTTCCGCGCGGCCAACACCGCCGATACGGAACACGATGGGTCACCGATGAAGGGAAGAAATGGTACGCGAAGCACAAAGAAAACAAGTACTTCCCGGAGGAACATATTGCAAGGGAACCACTTGCACAGGAGTTCCCTCGCATTGTACAGAGGATTGAGGCAGCTGGGCTCAGCTTTATTTTTCAGGAGCCCAAGGAGTGCAACCTTCACTTGGTCCTGGAATTTTATGCCAACTAGAACCCGGCCATCAGGAGCCACACTATTAAAATCAGAGGGCAGATTGTCACTCTGGAACCCCAGCAGCTGAATGCCATCGTTGGAGCGTGGGACACAGACGCCCACGTTCTCCGCCAGCTAAACATCACCCCACCGTACGCCGACATCAAACGTACGTTGTGTGGGGCTCGATCCACAGCCCGATGGAGTAGACACAAAGAGAGGGGGTACCACCAGACTCTGCCCTACTCGCAGATGAACAGGGAGGCCAGAATCTGGCTAAAAATTGTATGTTCATGCTTGATCCCGGGAGTTCATATGACAGGCGTGACCCGGGACCATGTCTGCTTGGTGTATGCCCTTATGAAAGGGCTTGAGATTAATGTTGGGGCGGTCATAATATCCGCCATGAAGAGAGCCAGACTGCACCAGGGCCACAGATACGGGTTTGGCGGACTCATCACCACCTTCCTCCGAGGCCTCGACATTGAGGAAGAAGCCTTGGACTATATTCCACAGCTGGAGCGGAGGGCCCTCGACGTGACATAGACTAAGGCCCCCGACCCTACACACAGACCTGTGCTGACCTTAGGCGAGCGACATTCTCGTGACGATCAATACATGGCCCGTATGTTTGGCATGCAGATGCTGTAGCTACGGATAGGTGGGAGACCAGCCACCGAGGAGGAGTTATGGCAGCTGGAGCTGGACTACCCCTTTGGCGAGAACGCCAGAGCCTTATGTAAGGTAGGGCCAGCCTTTGTGGAGCCTACAGATGACGATTTCCCTACTGATGAGGAGACACGTCATGAGGACTCTGATGTGGAGTCCGATGACGACGATGGAGCTGATTCAGATATGGGCGACGAGGCCGCAGCACCGGATGAGGAAGTCGAATATTTCGACTGAGCAGGGAGTTCCACCACCCAAATTTTGTGCTTTGTATTTTTGTGAACACTGGGGATAGTGTTCGATTTAAGTGTGGGGTGGGGAGTAGTTAGGTGCTAGGTCAAGGCTCTAAATTGCTGTATAATTTTTCCTTGTTGTTTATGTATGTTGTGCTTTCCCTGTTGTGAACTGTTTGCGATGTATGTGTATATATTTGTTGTGTGGTTAAGGATGTGTGTTTTTGAAAGTATGGTTGCCATTGTAAATATTTTGTAAATTTGTAAATAATTTTTTTTTCTCTATCGACATGATCGATATTTTTCAAAATTTTTGCGAAAATATTTTGAACTTGTAAATATTTTCTTTCTATCGAACTGATCGATGTGTTGGAAAATTTTTTTTTCTATTTTGATTTTTGGGTTTCTCGGAGTTTGTTTTCGATTCTTTTACGGGGAATAGTCCCATTGAACCGATGTCATAGTTAGTGACCGTTCCCTATGATGGATGGATGACGACCGTCTTAAGGGAAATGTAGTCGGTAGGAGTAGGATTTTTATTTGTTTTTTTAGTTTTCTTTGGTGGATTGCATCAATAAACTGTAGTTGCTTATGGTTGCTAAAATTTCGTTGCATGTTGTAATTGATGTTCAAATTGTGAAAATGATTCGTTTGAAAGCATGCAATTCTGTAAATATGTTAAGTTACCTAGGCTATAGAATTTGGTTCATTATGATTGAGGCTTAATCTTGAATTCATGTAATTGACTAATTAAAGAGTCTGTGAATGCATCTGGATTCGAGCATGTGCATGAAGTGTGAAGTAAGATTTTGCTATTCCATGTCATAGTGAATTGTCTAGAACTTGCCTGGTGTGTATACAAAGCGAAATGAAGGAGGTGTAGTGTTGGAAAGGATGTAGGCATTTCTTTGTTTTAACCGATAGTTTCCATTTTTTTCTTGTCAAATTCTACCTTTTTATATGTTGTATACCCTAGTCAGCCCGTTGAGCCTTTAGCCGATTTCTTTCTTTTGTCCAAAATTGTATGAACTAAGCTTTATTCCTTCTTGTCATTAGCCTTAAAGTCTTTAAGAAGCTCTTAAGCGCTTACAAAGAACAGAAAATGTTTCCCAAAGTGTTAAAGAGTGAAAAGAGTGAAAAGAAAAAGAAAAGCAAAGTGAGGAAAGAAAAGATGACGTTGAAGAGGCACTTGTTGTAATTAATTGATAGTGAGGGTACATGAAAACCCTCTGCTTTGTGTCAAGTGTGGTTGATGAAATGGGCTGTGTGAAAGTAAACCAGCATGAATGGGAGAAAAAGAGAAAAGAGAGGAACAATGTCCATGAGTCGATGGGAATGAGTTGAAAAGGCGCTTAAGGATGCTAGCGATTATTATTGGCTAATCCAATATATGCATACTAGATCCATAGCCCCGTTACAACCCATTAAAGTCCTACGTGATCCTATATTGCATTTCTTTATATTAGTGGAGTAATACACTAAGGGCAAGCCTATGGGTCTTGACATGATGCATGTGAATTCTTTTGGGAGAGAGAGTGAAATTAATTTTTATAGCCCCCTACTTGCATGTTCGTGTGTTGCATGAACATAAAGGGGAAGTTTCTCTCGAGTTGTGAGGGCACATGCTTGATGAAAGATTGATTTTCGTGTCAGATTTCTTGATTAGTTGATTTGCATGAGTTTGCCGATATCAAGAATCAATTCTTAAAAAGTCTAGGCAGCCTTGATGTATTAAAGGTCATTGTATTGTACGACCAAGCATGTTTTCTTGATGATTTACAAAAATTGAATAATCGGTACGACCGTAGCGTAAATTGTTGCACCATAGTGATGAAGGTTGGGATGTAATTTGCATGATTTGTGTATGTGTTGTTCGAGGACGAACAAGGATTTAAGTGTGGGGTAAGTGATCTTGGGCAGATTTATATGCCCAAGTGATACTCAAACGTATCATTTTTACCTTGTTTGTTGTGCAATGTGTATATAATATCATGTAATTGGTAATAAAATGCGAATTTATACTAACCAACATGATTAGCATTTGTTTTGCAGATAAAGGTGATTTTTAGGAGATAAAATGCATGTTGGAACTATGTCGGAGTTGGACTTGGATGCGAGCGTGGAAAAGACCTTGGAATGCAGGATTTATAGGGGCTCCGCGATGGCTCCGTGCCATGCTACCATCGCGGTAGCACACTGCCTGAGCATGAATTAATTTTTCAATTTCCAGTGTACCTGCGCGTCAGCTCCGTGGCACGGAGATAGGCCTCCGCGATGGCCTCCGTGCCACGTTGAGGTTAAATTACCAGACCCTGGAAATTCCAGTGAGGGTCCGCATCCACGCCGTGTCACGGAGGCAAGGCTTCGCGTTGGCCTCCGTGACACGTTGCTTGTTATTTCGGGAAAAATTTCCCACTAGTATAAATAGCACACTTAGGTTTATTTTAATTAGTTTTTTTAGTTTTTAGACTGAGTTTAGAAGTGGAGAGCAGGAACGTGGGTTAGTAGCAGTTGAAGATTGGAAAAGCTAAGGGATTTCTTCTCTTCTTTTCTTCTTTCTATCAATTGTAAGTATAATTTACACTCATTTTAGGATGATCAATCCAAGAATGAGTGGCTAATTCTCTTTCTTGCTGAGGTTTTGAACATGTGTAATGAATTTTGATTGTAAATGATATGGTTTTATTCTTCTTCTTTAATGTTGTTCTATTAATTCTTGTTCTTTACTGCATTAGTGATTGGCCAACATTAATGTATATCTAAAAAGTCCAATTTCACTCGAAAGAGCAAGAAATTGGAAAGTTGTGAATTAATAGGGTATTGTTCTTAACTTGATTTGGGAAAATTGGGTTTTGATGTGCTTTCCTGATAGAAATATACTTGAAAGCCGTATTAGTCAATTTAGGAACCTGAATTGTAGTGCTAGGTCATAAATTGCTTTTGATCACAGAAATGTAGACGGATGGTTTATGATTCTAAAGTGAAATTAAATACGAGAGTTTTAATTTCTAGGCAAATGTTCTTGGCTAGCAACTTGAAGAAGAGAATTAACCGAAATTATCATGATTATCAAGTTCATTACTTGTTCTTAACCTTGGCATGTTCATATCCATTGTCTGAATTCACAAGTAAATAGTGTTATTAGTTGTAGTATATATTTTAGAAACAAAAACTCAATTAACCCTTGGTTACGTTGTTGTTAGCATAATTAGAAGTTAAATAGAAATATAGTAAATTAGGCAATTTTACATATCTTGAGCCTCCTTGGATCGATACTTGGCTACATAGCCACTTTATTACTTGTTTGACCACGTGCACTTGCGTGTCGGTTTTTACCCGTAGCCCAAAGCACCGAGCAAACTTCCAAGAGTTGAAGAGTCGACTTACTTCAATACCGGTGTTAACTCTATCGGAGGGTACTGATGGGTTCGTGGTATATTGTGATGCTTCCAGGATTGGGCTTGGGTGTGTATTGATGCAACACGGGAAAGTTATAGCATATGCCTCTAGGCAGTTGAAAGTTCATGAGAAGAACCCGACCCATGATCTTGAATTGGCCACGGTGGTATTCACCTTGATGATATGGCGATATTATTTGTACAGGGTCCACATGGATGTATTTACGGACCATAAGAGCACACAATATGTGTTTATGCAGAAGGATCTCAATCTTTGGAAAAGGAAGTGGCTGGAGCTACTCAAGGATTACGATATGAGTGTGCTTTACCATCTGGGTAAGGCTAATGTAGTAGCGGGACTCACTTAGTAGTCTCTCTATGGAGAATGTGTCTCATGTGGATGAGGGGAAAAAGAAGCAGGTGAAGGATATGCATCGACTTGCAAGGTTGGGGATTAGGTCGGTTGATTCGACTGATGGCGGTGTTGTTGTTTAGAACGGATCAGAATCATCTTTGGTGACTGATGTGAAAGCTAGAAAAGATGAGGATCCGATTTGGGTAAAGTTAAAGCAAGTCGTTCAAAATAAAAATGTAGAGGTCTTCTCCAAAGGGGAAGATAGTATGCTTTCATACCAGGGTCACTTATGTGTTCCAGATGTCGATGATTTAAGGAGTCGGATGTTGCATGAGGCCCATGGATCTAGGTATTCCATCCATCCAGGTGCCACCAAGATGTATAGTGACTTATGCGAAGTCTATTGGTGGAATGGCATGAAGAAGGACAATGCAGAATTCATAGCTAAGTCAGCAAGTAAAGGTCGAGCATCAGAGATTGGGAGGTGTGCTTCAGGATATCAGCATCCCTACTTGGAAGAGGGAAGAAATTAATATGGACTTCATCATAGGTTTATCTCGTACTCGTCGACAATATGACTCCATTTGGGTTGTGGTGGACAGGTTGACCAAGGCTACTCACTTTCTATTGATCAAAACCACAGATTCAGCGGAGGATTATGCCAAACTATATATTCGGGAGCTAGTTCGATTGCATGGAGTGCTGTTATCCATTATTTCAGACAAAGGAACCCAATTTACCTCTCAGTTTTGGAGGTCGTATCTAAAAGGGCTTGGTACTCAAGTTAAGCTCAACACAACATTTCACCCGCAAACGGATGGTCATGCGGAGCGGACAATTCAGACCCTGGAGGACATGTTGAGGGCATTCGTGATTGATTTCAAAGGTGGTTGGGATGATCACTTGCTCCTGATTGAGTGGCCTACAATAACAACTACCATTCTAGTATTCAGATGGCCCCATTTGAGGCTCTCTATGGGCGGAGATATAGGTCGCCCATCGGTTGGTTCGAAGTTGGTGAGGTAGCGCTGATAGGGCCAGATTTAATTTATGAGGCTATGGAGAAGGTTCGGTTTATAAGGGACAGGTTGAAAACTGCTCAGAGTTGTCAAAAGTCCTACGCCGATGTGAGAAGGAGAGAACATGAGTTTGAGGTGGATCACTGGGTATTTCTGAAGGTATCTCCCATGAAGGGAGTGATGCGGTTTGGAAAGAAAGGAAGACTCAGCCCTCGTTATGTTGGCCCCTACCAGATTGTGAAAAGAGTTGGCAAGGTGGCGTATGAATTGGAGTTTCCCTCAGACTTATCTTTCATGCATCTTGTGTTTCATGTATCGCTCTTGAAGAAGTGTTTGGGTGATCCAGCTCTAGCTATCCCGGTGGACAGTGTTGGTGTGAAAGACAACCTTAGTTACGAGGAGGTTCCGGTAGAAATACTGGATTGTCAGGTTCGAAGGTTAAGGAACAAGAAAGTAGCTTCAGTTAAAGGTCTATGGAGGAATCAGCACGTTGAAGGAGCTACGTGGGAGGCCGAAGCGGATATGATGGGTAGATACCCACATTTGTTCTCTAGAAGCTTAGTTTCAGCTTGAGGTATCAGTTTTGCACTCAGACTCTATTTTGTTTTCATGTCTAGTTCATGTGTGCAAGTTGCTTTTATGTATATGGATGTATGTATGATTCGTGAATTCATATCAGCTATGTAGTTTGAATTGGAGGTAGTCATTTCGTCAGTTTTCGGCTTAGATGATCAGTATTTTAATATGATAATTGCATTTCTCTCCTTTGTAGTGTTTTTTCTAACATTCGAGGATGAATGTTCCCTAGGGGGAGATATTGTTATACCCTGGAAGCCCAAAGATCAGACCTGGGAGTTGAAATGGAGAAAATTTGAAATCTTGCACCAGTCATTAGGATGGGTCGTGAGGTGACCTGTGAGAGAAGCCCACGAGTCGTCATGTGTCTCTGGGGAGGACCAGAGAGTGAAATTGAAATTTGAGAAAATGGGATCCCATGGACGTGACCACGAGTCATGGTCAGGACCCATGACTCATTAGGTCAGTCGTGGGGTGGGTGAGTAAGAAGAGAGAAGAAAGACAGGCAGTGTACTTGATGGGAGGACCCCACAGGTCATGGTCAGTCCCCACCATTCGTGGTAACAGTGATGGCCAAGCAGGGAATGATTTTGTTGAAACTAATGCAGTGCACTCCATGGATAGTGACCATGAGTCACGGTCACCAGGTAACGAGTCGTCAAGTCATCCATTATGAGCCTAGGAGACCTGTTGAGTAGTGTACTTCATGGATCAAGCCACAAGACGTGGTCAGAGGGGACGGGTAGTTAGGTCTCTCGTTGGGACTACCTGGCAGTTATTTCCTGTGAATTTAGTAAGGGCTATTTCATAATTCCTAAGCTTCTAAGGCCTAAACTATGTCGTTTTGAGTTATGAATAATGACTTTTAAAGGGGTTATGTTCATTTGAGGCCTTATTCATTCATCCATGCAAGGTAGAAGACTAGAGGGGATGATCAAGCTTTGTATTCTTCAATTTCTCTTCAATTTCCTGTTGGGCACCTAAAGAAGTGTAAGAATCAGCTGCCAACAGGTATGTAGGGTTATGAATGGGTGAAATTTTTTCACACCCATGCCCAATCCCTCCCTAGATCATGAATTCTTATGTCCAATGTATGGGGTTTTAACCTAATGCATGTTTTTCCCTAATTCTATACATTGGTATGATCTATATATGTTTCGACGATTGAATTATGAAGCATGGCCAATTTTTTATAATGTTTTCAATAAAAAATCATGTTCTAGTTTTATGAATTGAAAAGCCCAGTGATGAGAGTTCGTGAAAGATGAGGTTTGTGATGAATGTATGATAATGATGAGATATTATGATGAAGAGCATGTTTAAAGCTACCCATGTTTATAATCATATTTTCTGTGTGAATTGAGTATTTCCAAGTATGACAAAGCTTTGGGCAATGCCCACGTGTTAAGTATGAATTATGATTTTCCTGAATTAAGCTTACCATATGATTTTGGAGCGAAGACTCCCGATTATCTTTTAGCTTGTGGTATGTTTTGAGTTTAATCTTCTCATATGCATGACTCCATATTTGAGATGGATTTGATTGTTGAGATTTGTTACAAAATGATTTAAATCATATGTATGTTTTTGGGAGTAGTGTCTAGCACTGAGCAGTTAAAGGGTCGATCACCCTATGCCTCAGAACTACATGCCAATGAAGGTTTATACTACTATATTATATTACTTTATGACCTCCCTTATGAGCTATGCCCTTCCCCTATTGGGCCACGAGCTTGATATCGATATCATGGTATCGTCCCTAGCCCTGGCAGGGCCTTGGACAGCTCTACCCACTTGAATGTGATAGCTGGGACCACATAAGCTCTATCATGGTATGTCGGTTAAAGACGAGTCTCCCATTGTTCCTCATGATTTCAGTTAAGCATGTTTATTACTCATGAGATTTACATATGTATGCATGTTCTAAAGTAGGTTTGGCTCATTGTTCAGCTTTACTTATAATGTTAGATTTCAGCTTTGAGTCAATTGACTATGCTATGATATGTTATGATGATATGTTATGTATAATGAGATCATGATTTCAAAAAGAATGCATGCAAGCCCTACTCTCAAACTCTTAATGTTTATGTTTTATATTATGCATTTTATTTAAATGATTTTACTTAATTTAGCACTTTTAATTACCCTGCATACTCGGTACATTCCACATACTTATTACATACTCTGTGCTATATCGTTTCATGATACAAGACCCGACTCTCAGGTTCAGCCCCGCTCATAGTCCGTCTTCTGAGATAGCATCGTAGGTCGTTGGTGAGTCCTCATCTCCCGAGGACTAGACTATTCAGATCTCTTATATGTATTTCAGTTTCAGTTTTGTTGAGTTAGTTGAGGTCTTGTCCCATCAATTCGTCATGTTTAAAGGCTTTTCAGACATATGTATGTATTTAGCATCGAAATGTGTACTCTGATGTTATGGTTAATTTAGACTTCCGCTATGATTATTTTGTTGATTTCTCAATTTTATTGATTGAGTTAGATGTATGCTTGTGCCATGGGTCGACTTGGGGTCATTCGGGGCTCCTTGTCCTTTGTTGGATCCGGGCCTCCGTTCTGGTCGTGACAAATGGTCCATCAGATCAATTGTCAAGAAATTCAGAAAAAACCCAATGATGGTCCAAACGATGATCCGTTGATGGTTTGATAGCCGTCTCCATCACTATCAAGGTCGTGACTTGCCTTCAGCCATGCCGTCAGACCTGGACATTACCAGTGACGATCTGTCGCCTGTCTGACGACCGTCACTTACACCACCAGGGATGTGATGAGCTGTCAGCCATGCCTTCAAACCTCCACTAGACCTACAATTTCAGTTATTTTTCTTCAAAGATCTATTTCGAGGTCCAAGGTGTTATAAAGCCACTGCCACCTTGTCTCCGATATCCTCATTTCTAATTATATCTCTTCTAGTATACCACATATTCATCACAACATCCTCATTTTTGCAACTTTTATTTTTTAAACGTGAGAATTCGTTACTAGAAAATACTCCGCCCTATATAATATGGTTGGTCTAACCATCACTCCATAGAATTTGCCTTTAAATTTTTGTGCACCTTCTTATCACACAAGACACCTGATGCGAGTCTCCATTTCATTCACCTTGCACTAATATGATGGGTAAATTCTTCGTCAATCTCCCTATTTCTTTTTATAACAGATCAAAAAGATACTTGAAACTTGCTCTCTTTTGTATGGCTTGTGTATCAAGCCTGACTTTTACACTGTTTTCATGTGTTACATTACTGAACTTGAACTCTAAGTATTCTATCTTGGTTCTGCTCAACCTGAACCATTTATACTTCAGGGTCTGTCTCCCAATATCCAGCTTAGTATTAACTGCACTGCAAGTCTCATTAATCATAATTATGTCATCCACATATAATATCCACCATGACACCCCACCTTAGATTTATCCCGTCAATTCATCCAACAACAATGAAATTAAAAATGTGTTAAGAGTTTATCCCTTGTACAATCCCATCAAAACTGAAAAGTGCTCCAAGCCTGCTCCCACTATACTTACTCGAGTCTTAGATCCATTGTGTCCTTTGTCTCCCTAGTGTACAACACAGGTACACCCCTATCATTCAATCATCTCCATAGGACCTCCCTTAGAATTTTGTCATAAACCTTTTCTATATTGATGAACACCATGTGTAAGTCCTTCTTTCTCTCCATATACTGCTCCACCAGACTCCTTACAACATGAATGGCTTCTTAGTTGAGTGTGCTGGCATAAATATAATTCAAATTGATTCTCAGAAAAAGTTACTCCCCTATGCCATCCTCTCTCAAACATTAATAGTGTGACTTAACACTTTTATACCACTATAGTTATTGCAATTGTGAGTATCACCCTTGTTCTTGTATAACACTCTTACCTCCTCGACATTTATATGTCTACAGTACCAATAATCATGATGCCTCTCTGAGTATCCTAATTCCCCCAACATTGTTTCTACCACCTCTTCGTTGAAGAGTTTATGAAAGTGTGATGTCTCCCAAGCGCACGTGATCGTCAAGTAATATAGGACGGTGAAGTCTCAATTATCGATCCTTTACAGACTTGTCAGATCAATTACTTTAAGATTATTTATTTATTTTGCTATTCTAACAAAATAGATAAATGGGGAATGATTTGAAGAATTAAACTACCAAAAACTTAAAATGTAAAATTAACTGAAGACTAATATTGTTGCAAACTTTGTTTATACTTCAAATGATGATAGGAATCTAGGGAATTGGTACTTTCGTATAAGATTGAATTTTCCAAACGTGATTATGATAGATTAATTCCTCCTAAGGTTGCTAGTTGCAAGTTACTATCCCATTTCTTGCCACTCTCCCGAGCATCCAAGAACTATCTTAAAAACCCTAATGCCTGTATCCCTATGATCACATGAGAAATATGAAATAACGGTTATGCCTACTTGTATTTCAACTAAACATGGTTGAAGGGTATATCTCTATCCTCAATAATAACTTATAACCTTCAACCAATGGGCCAAAGGATCATCGAATTCCTATTTTTTACATTCACTTTTAACCCTTCTGGTTCTCTTTTTCAAGTTCAACAAAAGCCAACATATTTACTCACAAGATCATCAGTCTAGTGAATAAGAAATTGAAACAAGTAAATATGAACAAACTTTAATGAAGAATCAAACTAGCATTAGTCAGTCTTTCAAACGTCAACCATCAACTATGGCAGAAACCCTAGAAAGAATAGCCACTAGTAGACAAGCAGAAAAACAAAGAAATAATCATCATTCGAAGTAAAACGATAAAGAAAAGAAGAAACCTAAGTAGAACTTGTCTCTCCTCCAAAAGCTACATTTACAACATTCTACGGTCAAACAAAATGATGAATGATCTGCTAAAAATGCCCTAGATGTTATATTTATAGGTGATCCTTCAAATGGCACTTTTTCCCTCAAGTAATTGGCTTAAAAATTAGCAAAAATACATCCAAAGAGTGTTTGGAACGCCACCCCATGCATAGCCCTAAGTCTAGGTGAATTTTCCTCTAAAGTATAGCTCCGGGCAGCCCACTCCAGCCACAACACCAAGGACTTAGCCAAATTTCTACATCTAACACCTTTAGTGCACCACTCCATCCGTCGAACTAGAGTGTTAGTCAAATTTTTGAACTTTAGAGACCCTCTAGCACCCCACTTCATCTATAGCACCAGAATGTCAAATTCCTATGTTTGGAATGCTTCTAAGGCTCCATGCCATCTATCTTGCCAAGTTGTTAGTCAAATTCTCATCTTTGAAGCTGGGGACCTGGTGCTCCACGCCATCCATAGAAACAACTTTGGTGCATTTTTCTCTGAAGCATAAGTGTTGGTGCGCCACGCCAACAATAGCCCCAGGCTGACTTTCGTGAACTTTTCTTTCTCACACCTCGGGTTATTTTTAGGTCCTTTTTCTTTGGTTTCCTGCTCAAAACATCTAGAAAAATTTATTAGCTCACAAGACACACGAAAATATGAATTCATACATTTCATAAGGATTATGAACTCAAAACAATGCTAAATACGGGTAAAAACATGGCAAATGGGCATAAGAATATGCCCAACATCACCACCCCACACTTAAACCATTGTTCGTCCTTGAACAATCCTCAACTCCATTCACAAACTCATATTTTCTCACTACTTGTCACCTCTATCAATTTTCACTCAGACAACTAGCAGAGAGCATATGATTAAGTGGTTCATCAGCTTCTAGCAATTCATATCAAGCACACGCAGAGTTTTCACATTCAAGACCACACAACTTCTATAACCGACTCAATTTTCAATACAGGGCCAACATGATTAAATACAAAACATGCAACACATACTACGCCAACTTAGTATCTTATGCACCTCACGTTTTGTGATGTTTCTCTCTCAAATTATCAATGCAAAGCATGGAACATAATATGTAAGGCATACTCACACTCAGAAAAGATGTATCATACATACGCAACATACCATAAGCTTGCCTTTTATGTACGCTTAGACTACTTAGTCATTTCAAAATATTAAGATCTTAAGGACTTTTCTTGATTGAAATGCTGGCTAAGGTATAGGGATGAATGATTTTTATTTTATAGTGACTACCAATCCTAAGCACTTTTATGACATTTTTTCTCTTCTTTCACGTCCACCACTCTTTCTTTGTTATTCACCCTTCACTTTACTCACCCTTTTTTCGTTTTCTTTTCATGCCCCTTTATTCACTACTTGATTTCTAACCTTTTCTTATAAAATTACTAAGAATTTTCACTCTTATAACTCTTTCTTTCCTTTTCCTACCAGCACGCAAACAACACATTTATGGGCACCCCTTCTTCCTATTTTCTATTCTCACTTTCTGCACATATTTTTTTCTTTCCTTTCCTTGTCATTCATGCCATGGTGGACCTTCATTTTCAAGTATCAAAGTGCCTAAGACTACTTTGGATCAACAATTCTTGAGGTGACACAACAAATAAGGAATAAGCTACTTTTGTTGCTAAGAAAAGAATAAGGCTTAAAGCTCAAGTAACTAGGGAAAATGTTCAGGAAGGTAAAACAAGCATGGAAAAATATGGATTTTTCAAAGAAAAGCCTTGATCATCTCTTAACTCTCTAACAACTAGCTATCAAAAACATACTAAGGCAAGTTCTAGATGCACAATATATTTAAAAAAAAGCAATTAATCTCACCTCGCATGGCATTAAGACTCTAGTCAGTCTCCTACAGCTACACATTCATACAATCATATTGAATGACATTTTTTATTATTAAGCCCTACAAGTATATTGAGTCAAATTAAAGAACTAAGTGTGTCTCTCATGGAATTCTCACTTAAGATGACCATTTTTTTGCCTCTAGCTTAGCGTGTAAGTGAAATGTCAAAAAGTAGCTAGTGATTTATGCCTATCTCCAACACAAAATAAAGAAACACATGACTAATTTCCCTTAAGATGGTCATTATCCATCTATCATATGGAAGGGTCAGTATTTTACGACGACACAAGAAAATGAAATTTTTTTTTGAAAAGTTTGACTCTAAAAATAAACTAAACAAACTCAACGACCAAAGATGAATATATTATCCAACATCACAGGCATCATCCAAGTTAACTACCATCCTCAATACTATCTATTATAAAACAAGATCTAATGACTCACAGAGCTACTACCATAAGGAATGACATTATGCTATGGCCTACTACAAATATAGCAATAGAAGAGAAAAACAGGAATCTTTCCTCCACCCCACACTTAAATGGTGCACTGTCCTTAGTGCACAAATAATTATATCAAGTAGGTAGAGAAAAGGAACTTCCTGGGCCGCTATGCATCATCATTAGGATTGTACTCTTGATCATTGTCATCCTCACCATCATCCTCACCATCATCCTCACAATCAATTTTCATGGCTCCCATGGCAGAATCATCTTCCTCATCATCATTATTCAAGTCATCAACTCTATTGGTAAGCACCGTGGCCTCATCATCGTCCAGCGCCTCCTCAAAGGCTGGTCCCATTCTACACATCTGTAGCACTCTCCATGAGTGGGTATCTATCTTCCAAGGTCGCCATCTCATCATCTATGATAGGTCATCCTCCAATCCTCAACTGCAAATCAAGCATGCCTAATATACGGCCTCTCCAACTATTATCTCGGGCTTGGAGATCAGCTATAGTGAGAGGTGAAGTTGTGGAAGTGATGGTATCCTTAACCTTTGTAATGTCCATCATCTTGCTTGCAAGGGGCCCTGCTCAGGGTAGACAAAGGTCTTCCTCTTCCTCCTCAATATTTTCCTCTCTCAAAAACTAGGTCAGGAGACTTCCATAATAGTAGTTCCACCAACAATTACCCCTCGATCTCCTCATGTTGTCCCGGAGTACCGCACCAAAGTTAATTGTTATTACTTTCAATAGCATGTATACCAATACAACTCGCTCTCTAGTGATGTCTGACATGTGAGTCCCAAGGAGTAGCGCAGCACAAACCAACTTCACCTAGACTTTTGCCTCCTTATTCAGGTAGGAGAACTCAAGTGGAGAGTGAGTGTCATTATGATCCCTTGCCCAACGGGCTGATGAATGCTAACCACAAAGAGTATGGCGAATCTCTAGGTATGGGCTCCTTTCAGCAGGTGTCTCGAGGAAGGCATTGATTCTCTTATAAGTGAAATGAACCACCTGACCCCGTATTTTAGATCTGGGGCTCTCCCCAAATGAAGTGCCCTAGTTTGCATAAAATTCTCTCATTAATGTGAGGTTGCACTCCTTCGGCTCAGTAAAGATATAGCCTAATCCCAACTCAGGGACCTTGTGCCGAATGGTGGGGAACTCAAGTGCGAGGCGGCCTTCATCAGTCCAATTCTCAAGAGCATATTTGACCTCCTTTTGTGTGTTGTAACCATGATAGTCCATGAGCCTCCACTGCTCTTTCTCCAAACCTCCTAGCAGGGGCTCCCTTAGCTGATGAGCTCGACCCTTTTATGCCTTTTCGAAGCCGCTTGAAGCCCTTGCCAGCTGCCACTATCTCCTTTCCTTTATTAGTTTTTGATGCCATGACACCTACCAAACAAAAATCAAGAACTTCACATGATTAGTTTGTGAATAAAACGGCTAGATAATTAGGTGTAACGGGTGTAACATGAGCGCACACTTAATTTGCTAGCATACTTGTGAGAATTTGTCAAATAGGGTACTCAAGACTTCCCCCATTATCATCCCAAATCTCAATCTCCAAATTGTTCACTAACTGCATATTACACCAAGTTCTTCATGAATTCTTTTCATATCTATCCTCTATTTTTTCATGAATGCGTCACTTTAGCCATTCCTTTCCCCTACCCTCCATTAATTCAATATTCAAGTAACCCACACATGGAAGTAGCTACATTCAATTCATTCAACAACCAACATGCAATTTACTACAATCCATAATGAATTAACATGAATTTTCAACAACTCAAGACTCTTCACATTCAGACTTTAAGACTTAAGCACTTTCTCTCTCTACAATCAATGTCCTGCCCACCAAAATCATGAAATTCAAATCATCACCACCTTCATCCTCATAACTTCAAATCACTACATTAAACCAAAAGTAAGCATCCAAACATGGATAACACATTATCATGCAAGAATTTAAGAAATTAAAGCTCATGAAACCCACATTATAGATTCAAGGTTTTCGCCAACAATGGCAATTTTGGGTCTTTAACTTGGGGAAGAAGGGTATGGGGGCATGCTTTTCACAATAAATTATCAAGAGAGAAGAGAGTTACTTAATTGAGTTGAAGAAACAAGCTTCACCAAGCTTCTTGGAGAAGACAATAATGAGGGAATGGGAGAGGGAAGGTTACGACCTATTAGAGTGAGAGAGTAGAGAGAATTTTATTTGCTTTTTTAGTTTGACTTTTAGTGAGATGGGATGAATGGGGATCTAAAATAAAGGTGTGGGGCATGCTTTTTTGGTAATTTTAAGGTCCTTGGGTCAACTTTGACCCACTAGACGAAAAATATTTTGGACAAAATCACCCTGGCGTGATGCGCCAGTCATCTCGCCACACACTTAGAAAAAGATTTCTTCGTGGACAGAGTTGGTGTAGTGCGCCACCCACAGCACCAACCTGAAAAAAATTATCTTTCTGGAGTTACCATATGGCGCCCCACGCCAGGTATCTCGCCCTAGACTTAACTTTTTTCAGCTCATTTTCCCGGTTCTTTTTGCCTTCAAAGACCTATTCATCTCTACAAAAACAAAAAAATGCTAGAAAGATGGGTTGCATCCCAGCAAATGCCTTAGTTATATACTTGGAACAACATTCACAGGTTGTCTCCCGTGTAACACCTGATTTAACATCGCGGCACGATGAAAATCACTCTCACTCCTTCATCCGAGTGAGAACATCAGTACCACCTATTTCACTTGCTAAATTCTCATACAGCACATGCTACTCAACTGACCACTTACACCCTCCAAGCTCTTCCATTGGCTTCACTGAGAAATTCTCATAATGATGTGGCCACCTAGTCTCTCTAAACTGATCGAAGACAGCCTCTTGACACCCACAGTCACCGACATCTTACCCGAATTCACCTTTATAATAGCTTCGGTGGTGCCTAATAATTCTCTCTCCAAAATAAGGGGAACTGCTACATCGACTTCATAATCTAGGATTATGAAGTCTACCAATAAAATGAAAGGTCCAACCTTAATTAAGACATCTTCTATGATTCTGTCAGGATAAGTGTAACATCCCAAAAGTTTCTTAGACTAAACCCAGACCTGGAATGAAAAACCGGAAAAAGAACCAGGAAATATTTTTGCCTCAGGACAACTCAACCAACGAGTCATTGTCAACAACAATGATTCGTTATCTAAGTCTTGGTCAGCACTGCAATTTTCAACTCTCAGATTCAACGGGTGGTACAATGACCCATCATTGTGTTTCCCATCTTGTCAATCCCAAAGTGTGACCAAAAACCTTCTATCAAACAACGAGCCATCTAATGAGTCGTTATTAGGTTAAACGACTCATCGTATGAAGCCATTGGAAAAATCCCTAAAGGGTGAGAAATCCCCTCTAGTGACAATGGTTGGATACAATGATCCTTTTTTTCAAATGATGGGTCATCCTATCATCGGTTGGAGGAATCCAAAACTTTTTAAAAATCTTTCCAGTGACAACGAGTGGAATCAATGACCCATTGTTCATCAAAAGGGTCGTCATTTCTATCCGTAATTCAGTTTCAGTAGCTGGGATTCTGTGACCCAGAACCAATGCTTGGTCACAATGAGTCGTGGTTACCACCAAAAACTCATTGTGTGACCCGTTGGATCTCGACGACAGTTTTCTAGACTTTCTTCCTAGGTATTTTTATAACTTCTTGTTATTTTAATACCTAAACTACGTTCATTTGGGGTACAGTTAGAAGGGAATTTAGGGGGGTTGATCAACTGTTTCTCTTATTCTCTCCCAGAACTCATAGAAACAGTATGTGGAAAACTCAGACAACTAGTTCCAAGCAAAAGCTAGGGCAACCATCTTCTCTCAAATTCTCTAAGCAAAGTTCTCAGGGTTTCTCCTTCAGGTATGTGGGACTTCAACAAGGGTTTCCTTTCCTCCTTATGTCCAAATTTAATTTTAGAAAAACTTCTAAATTCTATCCCTATAGAAGATTTGAAGCTAGGGTTTTTAGTTGGTTAAGAAACTGCTTAAATCTAGTTAATTCCCTAAATTCACATGATTATTCCTAGATAAAATTCAAGCCCTAGTCTTATTTATACAGTTTGCTTTCTTAGTCTTGATCTTTAGCATGATTTCGAGTAAAAACTTGCATGATTCCAAACTAAGATATGGATTCTACATTGTATGATATGTTTACTCGAATTATGAAGGTTAGAACAGATGAATACATAGAAAGTTAATGTTTTAGTATGTTCAGTCTCAAATTTTCAGTCAGTACTCAGTATACTCAGTATTCTCCAGAAATGTCAACTGATCAGTTTGACGTCTTGTTAGTCTTTTGAGGAATTCAGTAACCTTAATAGTATTGGTGTATCAGTTTATTAGATGTTCCTTAGACTATTACGATGCTTTCAAATAAAGCAGCTCTGACAAGTCTTAGAGCATTGTTTCTTTCAGGCCCTTATATTCCAGATAAGTAGTTTTGACTTAAGTCTTAGAACATCAGTTTCGAGCTATCAACATAGTTAGACACATTTAGGATTTTCAGTGGGAGTAGAACATAGCACCGAGGGCCGGGGTTCAGCACACCCAAGTTCCCAAAACTACATTGCCACCGTAGGATATTAGCTCGAATGGGCTCCAGACAGTGATCACTAAGTTCAACCACTATACCCTGGCAAGGTACAGAGGGCCTTCTCTGATGAGGGGTATACATCAAACTCCATGTTTAACTCATGTGGTTACATGTTGGTTATAGTTTCTCCAAAAGAACCGCACCATTCAGTCTAGTTTAGTTATAGATCTCAATTCAGTAGTCCTTCAGATTCCAGTCTATTTTGCAGAACTACAGTGCAACTTACTATTATTCAGTAAACATATGTTTTAGTTTTATCTCACATATTCAATACTTTAAAAGTATTGATCACATATTTTCAAATGTTATATCATGTTATTATATAGGCTCAGGTACCCAGTCTCAACACCACATCTAGTCACTAGGCGATTTCCAGTAGCTTCAATGGTGAGTCCTCATCTGCCGAGGGCTAGAGTTCCATTTTTTAGTTGTATTTTCTTATTTAATTTTAGAGATTAAAGTTAGGTGGGGTTTGTCCCAGCAACTCATTAGTTCATTTTGGAAGGCTTTCAAATAGTAATCATAGTTTCTGATTCTATTTAGATTTTTTCATTTTTAGTATTAGTTTATTTCTTTCGTCAGCTTCTGCTTTGCTATGATTATCTTGAGCAAATCAGTATTAGGATAGGTATGCTTTACCATAGGTTTGCTTGGGATCACTTGTTGTCCTAATTACTGTGTCGCATCTGGGGTGTAACTCGGGTCGTGACAAACATGTTATCAAAGCATCAAGTTTAGAGTATCCTAGGATGTCTAAATGTCGCATAAAGTAGAGTTCTTTTCATGGGTGTGAAGCGTGTCACACTTATAAGGGGGAGGCTATGAGGCATTTTTAGAAAAATTTCCTTTCTTTATGATTCTTATCATGCATAGAGTTTGATCTCAAAAATTATCCTCCTAACTCATGCTTTACCCTTTTTAGTTAACAATACCTTCAAAAAGGGGAAACAAAATGAGGACTTAAAATGCTAACTGGCTAGCCCCACCAGCTTCCATAGCCCCTCAGGACGACCAGGTGCCCATGCATAATTTTATGATGCTATTCAGATGTTTGCCCAGGCAATGACAAACCAGGTTAATCAGCAGGTCATTGTACCAATTAAAACAAATGGGTCTGCAACTTCTGCCAGAGTTCGGGATTTCACTCGGATGAATCCCCCAGCATTTCACAGGTCTAAAATAGATGAGGAACTGCAGGAATTCATTGATGAGATTCAGAAGATCACCTATATCATGGGTCTTACATCTATAGAAGTGTTGATCTGGCTACCTACCAGTTGAAAGGGGTGGGTCAAATTTGGTACAAAAAATGGAAGGAGTGAAGCATAATGGTGCAAGTCTAGTGGAACGGGATGAGTTAGTTATTGCATTCCTAGATAGGTTCTTTCCCTAAGAGTTAAGGAAAGCTAAGACTACTAAATTTATGAACTTGAGGCAAAACAACATGACAATACAGGAGTACGCACTGAAGTTCACTCAGCTATCGAGATATGCCCCTGAAATGGTTGCTGAGCCGAGGGCTCGCATACTCAAATTCATCAATGGAGTCTCAGACCTGGTGGTTAAGGAATGCAGGATAGCCATGCTCATCAAAGGCATAGACCTCTCCATTCTCATCATTCTTGCATAGTAGATAAAAGCAAAGAATTTTAAGGAGATAGAGAAGGAGAGTAAACGGGCCAGAATAGGTCAGTTTGAGTATTCCCAGCAGAATTCAAGTGGTGGTAATCGCTCCCAGCAGTAGCAACAGAGGCCTCCAGCACCTTCTTCAGCCAATACTCCATCTTTTAGGCCCTGTAAGGATAGGAGGGGTGGGATATCAGGCTCCTAGTCCCAGAGCCATGTCTCCAGCAGCCGCACTTTTCCAGCATGTCCTAGGTGTGGAAAGAACCATCCTGGGGAGTGTCATATGGGCAAGGATGGTTTTATTGGGTGTGGCCAGCTAGGTCACATATTGAGAGATTGCTCGTTAGTAGGATGGAGGGAGGACCAATCTACCATGTCAGCTGCTCCGCTAGGTCGTCCAGCTCAGTATGGTACTATATCAGGTATATGTAGAAGTTAGTGCCAAAACTACTTCTATGCTTTATCCTCTCGTTAGGACCAGGAGAACTCACCTGACGTAGTGACTGGTATGTTATGTCGCTTTCAGATAGATGTTTATGCTTTACTAGAGATGGGAGCCATACATTCCTTCGTAACTCCTTACATTGCTATCCAAGTTGATATAAGTCTAGAAATCCTCTCAGAGCTGTTTTTAGTCCCTACTCCAGTTGGTGAGTCGGTTAGTGCTAGCCGGGTGTATAGGGATTGTCCGATCATTGTGTTGCATAAAATCACCTTAGTTGATCTAGTAGAGCTTAACATGGTTGACTTCGACGTTATTCTAGGCATGGACTAGCTACATTCTTGTTATGCTTCAGTTGGCTGCAGAACCAGGGTCATCAGGTTTCAGTTTCCTAACGAACCACTCCTAGAGTGGAAGGGTAGTACTTCAGCGCCTAAGGGTCATTTCATTTCATACCTTAAGGTTAGGAAGATGATCGCTAAGGGGTACATCTACCACCTAGTTAGGGTCAAAGATTCTAGTTCTGAGACCCCAACACTTCAGTCAGTTCCAATTGTAAGTGAATTTCCTATTGTGTTTTCCAAAGATCCTCCAAGAGTCCCTCCCGAGCAGGAAATAGACTTGGCATAGACCTTCTTCCAAAGACACGGTCTATCTCTATCCCTCCTTATAAAATGGCTCCAGCTGAGCTTAAGGAGTTGAAGGAATAGCTAAAAGACCTTCAAGATAAGGGCTTCATCAGACCCAATATCTCTCCATGGGGTGCCCTAGTCCTATTCATGTGAAAGAAAGACAGTACACTCAGAATGTGCATCGAACTATCGTCAGCTGAACAAAGTCACAGTCAAGAATATGTATCCTCTACCCAATATTGGTGACTTGTTTGGCCTACTTCAAGGAGCTAGTTTTTTTTCCTAAGTAGATCTCATATCAGGATACCACCAGCTCAGGGTCAGAGAATGTGACATTCCAAAGATAGCTTTCATAAATCGGTATAGCCACTACGAATTCGTAGTTATGTATTTTGGACTAACCAATGCTCCTGCAGCTTTTATGGATTTGATGAATAGGGTATTCAAGCCATACTTGGACATGTTCGTCATTGTCTTTATAGATGATATTCGGGTTTACTCCAGAACAAAGAGGAGCATGCAGACCATTTGAGGATAGTGTTGCAGACTCTTAGGACCGCCAATTATTCGTCCAATTTAGCAAGTGCAAACTCTAGCTGAAATCAATTGCCTTTCTCGGCCATGTGGTCTCCAGTGAGGGTGTTCAAGTGGATCCTCAGAAGATAGTGGCAGTCAAGAATTGTCCAAAACCCACTTCTCTATTAGACATTAGGAGTTTTTTGGGTCTAGTCGATTATTACAGATGGTTCATTGAAGGATTATCCTCCATTGCTACCCCTTTGAACAAACTAACTCAGAAGATGGTAAAGTTCCAGTGGTCTGATGTATTTGAGAAGAGCTTTTAGGAGTTGAAGACTCGACTCACTACTGCCCCAGTTCAAACTCTGCCAGCAGGTTCAGATTTGTGATCTATTATGATGCCTCAAGAGTTGGCATGGATTGTGTTCTGATGCATCATGACAAATTCATATGTTACACTTCCAGAAAGCTCAAGGTCGATGAGAAGAACTATCCGAATCACAATCTTGAACTGGCAGTGGTAGTGTTTGCTTTGATGATTTAGAGGCATTATCTCTATGGGTTTTTATGTTGATGTTTTTATTGATCACAAAATTTTATAGTATGTGTTCAGCCAGAAGGACCTGAATCTGCATCCGAGAAGGTGGTTAGAGTTGTTGAAAGACTATGATATAAGCATTTTATATCATCCGGGTAAGGCCAATATAGTGGCTGATGCCCTCAGCAGATTGTCTATAGGGAGTGTTGCTCATATTGAGGTTGGTAAGAAAGAGTTGGTTAGAGATGTTTAGAGACTAGCTCGGTTAGGGGTCCATTTGGTTGACTCAGCAGAAGGTGGAGTTGTAGTCTAGAGTGGATCAGAATCCTCCCTGGCGGTAGAGGTGAAGTCAAGGCAGGATGAAGATCCAATTTTTCTCAAGTTGAAGGAAGCAATCCTAAGGAAAGAGGTGGAATCATTCTCCAAAGGGGAGATGGTGTGATCTATTATCACGGAAGGTTGTGTGTTCAGATGCAGATTACTTCAGGAAGCGGATATTAACAGAAGCTCAAAGCACCAGGTACTCCATCCACCCAGGTGCCACCAAGATGTACCATGATCTACGAAAAGTCTACTAGTGGAATGGCAGAAGAAGGACAATGCAAAATTCGTTTCTAAGTGTCCAAATTACCAGCAGGTCAAGGTTGAACATCAGAGACCTGGGGGTATGACTTAGGATATTACCTTTCCTACTTGGAAGTGGGAATAAGGGAATATGGACTTCATCACAGGCATACCTCGTACTCACTCACATCATGACTTAATTTGGGTGATTATAGATCGAATGACTAAGTTGGCACATTTCCTACCAGTAAAGACCACAAACTCAGCAGAGGATTATGCTAGATTATACATCGGGGAGTTAGTCAGGTTGCATGGAGTTCCATTGTCCATCATTTCAAATAGAGGTACTCAGTTCACCTCACACCTCTAGAAGTCATTCCAGAAAGGATTTGGTACTTAGGTCAAGCTCAGCATAACTTTCCACCCACAGACAAATGGATAGGCTAAGCAGACTATTTAGACATCGGAGGATATGTTGAGGGCTTTTGTGATCAATTTCAAAGGCAGTTGGGATGATCCCTCTTGTCGAGTTTGCATAAAACCATAGCTATCACTCAAGCATTAAGATGGCCCCATTCGAGGCATTATATGGAAAGAGGTGCACATCTCCTATAGGGTGGTTTGAGGTTGGTGAAGCTACCTTGGTAGGACCTGATTTAGTATATGAGGTCATGCAGAAGGTTTAGCTCATCAGGGAACAGCTGAAAATAGCTCAAAGCCGACAGAAATCGTATGCGAATATAAAAAGAAGGGAGTTGGAGTTTGGTGTGGATGATTGGGTATACCTGAAAATCATACCTATAAAGGGGTTGATGAGGTTTGGAAACAAAGTAAAGCTCCGTCCCAAATATATTAGCCCTTACAGAATCCTAAGATGCATTGGTAATGTGGCTTATGAGCTGGAGTTGCCTGCAGAGTTAGCATCAGTGTACCCAATCTTCCATGTGTCCTTGTTGAAGAAATGCATTGTGACCTAACCTCAATAGTACCTCTAGAGAGTGTTGGTGCAAAGGGATGTCTATCTTACGAAGAAGTTCCAGTCTAGATCCTAGACCGTCAGGTTCGTCAGCTGAGAAACAACGAGGTCACTTCAGTAAAGGTCTTATGCAGGAACCAGCTAGTTGAGAGAGCTACATGGGAAGCAGAAGTGAACATGATGGCTAAATACCCTCACTTATTTCCTTTTAGTTCAGCTTTTGCATCAGGTACTAAATTCCTCCTCAGTACTCTATTCAGTTCCATACTCACCAGTCCTATTAATGTTTAAATGTGCACCCTAGTTGCATAAGTTCAATTAGTGTGTCTATCTCAGTTCGGAGTTAGTCACTCCTTCAGTAATCAATTTATACCTTTCAGTTCAGGATTGCAACTCTTTCCCCAGTCTTTCAGTTTATATTGCCTTCATTCGAGGACAAAAATGATCCCAAGGGGGGAGATATTGTAACACCCCAAAAGTTTCTTAGACTAAACCCAGACTTGGAATGAAAAACTAGAAAAAGAACCAGGAATTTTTTTTGCCTCAGGATGACTCAACCATCGAGTTGTGTTGCCCGTCCTGTCAATCCCAAAATGTGATAAAAAAACCTTCTTTCAAACAATGATCCATCTAATGAGTCATTATTAGGATAAATGACTCATCATAGGGAGCCATTGGAAGAATCCCGAAAGGGTGAGAAATCCCCTCTAGTGATAATGGTAGATGCAACGACCCGTTGTTTCAAATGAGGGGTCGTTCTGTCCGTCCATTGGGGGAATCCATAACATGTTAAAAATCTTCCCAGTGAAAACAAGTGGAACCAACAACCCGTTGGTTCATCAAATGGGTCATTGTTTCAGTCCATTGTTCAGTTCCAGTAGCTGGGATTTTGAGAACCATGACAAATAACTGGTCACAATGAGTCGTGGTCACCACCAACGACTTGTCATGTGACCCGTTGAATCCCAACGTGCATTTTTCTAGACTTTCTTTCAGGAGCATTTTTGTAACTTCTTGTTATTTTGATGCCTTGTTGAACTAAGTATCGGTTACATTACTTTCACCGATTATATTATTTTAATGATGACTAATCAATTCCATGTAATGCAGGTCAAGAGGAAAGACTCGAAGTCAACTAGCTACAGGGACCGAGAAGAAAAATGTCAAAGATCGCAAATCAATCAACATAAGAAAAAACATTTTGTTCAAATATGGATCAATCACATACAAGGAAACCAAATCAACAAAGAAGGAAAAGAGGAAGCAACACCAATTAGCTATAAATCAGTGAAGGAGTAAGCAGATTATCAGAATCAATCAGCTACAAATCAGCCTAAGAAGAATACCAAATCATCAGCGAAATTGGAAGGACGAAGAATATCAAGAAAACAAGATTCAATGAGCAAACTAAAAATCAGAGTCAATCAGCTACGAATCAGCCTAGAGGAATATCAAATCATCAGCAAAACTGGAAGGTCGAAGAATATCAAGATTCAACGATTCCATAAAAGGAACATATATCCATCCGGGAGAAAATATATGTACAACATCTCTAATCGTCAATCATCAAGATCTCAATCATGTACATATCTTAACGTGATTGAGATAGACAAATCCCTTGGGTTACCTTAGATCAAATCATTTAAGATCAAAAGGATTGATCGTCTACCTTTTTTCCAAACAAACTCTCACTATAAAAGGGTCACTGAAGACTTCATAAAGGGCCCGCAACTTCACTTGATCAACCTGGCAACTTCTTGTCTTACTTATTCATTGTATTTTGAAAAGAAATACCAATGATGTTAAAAGAGAGAAATAGTTAGGTAGATATACAGGTAGAGGTTGTGTCACATCAGCAGTTGGTGAACTACTTTGTAATCCAGCCTTTCTCAAGCTCTAAGGAAGCCCTTGTAACCCAAGGGGACTGGATTAGGCACCACCCTGGTGATTCGAACTAGTATAAACGTGTTGTGTCATTCATTTTCCCTCTCTTTATTGTTTTTTATTATTATTGCTCTAACCTCTTCTGCAGGAACACAGTCGACTGAACATCCCTTAGAGTCCATTGAAGTTTAGTTCAATTATTAAAAAAAAAACAATTTCACCCCCCTTTGTTTATTAATTGGTATCAGAGCAGGTCTCATTCATATTGCTTAGCCGCAAAGTGAGAAAAAGATCCCCTGGCTTCCTACCAAATCCCTGGGGCAATTCTGTAATATGGACACTCATCATCTAGACCACCTTACCTCAATAGTCAACACTACTCCCACTGGAAAGAACATTTCAAAATATTTATTCAAGCAAATGATTCTCAAGCGTGGGTAGTAATCAAGAAAGGTCCCAAATCCATTCCAGAGTAAAAGATACTAGTAAGACTGATCTCGATACTTTTGAAGTTACGAAGGAACAACAAGACGTAATACAATCTAATGCTAGAGCTATCAGTTTACTTTATTGTGCAGTTAGTGGAACGGAATACGAGAAAATCTCCACCTGTGATACCGCTAAGGAGATGTGGGACAAACTCAAAGTAACTTATGAAGGCACAACGAAAGTGAAGGAAGCTAGAATAAATGCACGGGTCAATGAGTATGAACTTTTTAAAATGAAGGATGAAGAGAACGTTGAATCCATGTTCTCACGATTTAGCAAAATAATTGGAGAACTAAAATCCCTTGGAATGGTGTACCCAAACACTATGCAACTAAGAAAACTTCTCAGGAGTCTTCCAAAATCCTAGGAAACAAAATCTATAATTCTAGAAGATGGAGATCTTGAAAAACTCACTTATGATTAACTCCAAGGAAATCTGATGGCATACGAGCAGAATCATCTTAATAGATATACTAAGGAAGAAAAGAAGAAGTCACTAGCATTCAATGCTATACCAAATGATGATGAAAAAGAGGAAGAAGAAGAGGACAGTGAATGATTGGCTCTAATCAACTGAGGAGTTCGACACATTCCCAGACAAAGATGACAGAGGCCTCAAGCTGGATACCAGAACAATGAAAAAGGTGAAGACCGTTGTTATCAATATGGAAAACCAGGACATATCAAGAAAAATTGCCCTGAGTTGAAAAAGAGAAATTTCAAATGAAGCAACAATTAAAAATCCATGGGAGCATGGAGTGATGAAGAAGCCACAGATGAAGAAGCTAAGGAAGCAGTAAATATCAGTTTCAAGGCCCTTGAAGGATCAAGTGAGGTAACTTCTAACTCTTGTGCTAAGTGTCAAGATCTCTAGGACTCCTTGGATCTTTTCATATATGAACTTCAAAAATTTATTGATGAATATAATAAACTCACTAAAGAAAAGAAAGACTGCCAAATTCTTCTTGAAGCAACTCAAATTGAAGTAGACTTGCTTGAAGAAGAACTAGGTGACGTAAAGATGCAATTAAATAGAATCAAGAAATCACCTAGTCACAGCTCATTCAACTCAAATAAAAAGGGTTCTGATTACTCAACCAATAGCTTCTACTCCTCTAGATCTTCTTTCTCTCCTGTATGTTACTCTTGTGGTAAAATCAGTCATAAATCCTTCAACTGCAAGTTTCATAGACCTACCTATGATTGTTGGATTTGGAAGAAAAATGATCCATCTCATGATCCTCATCCCTCTAACTCATCAGGACCCAAGAAAACTTGGGTACCTAAAAGAAATTAACTATCTTGTTTTTTTGCTGGAGCAGCCAAAAGTAAGCTATAAAAAAGGAATGTGGGTAATTGACAGTAGGCGCTCTCGACACATCACTGGAACAAAAGACAATTTTAGAACTGTTAAGAGAACGGATGGAGGATATGTTAGATTCGGAGATAATGCTAAAGGTGAAGTGATTGGAGTTGGATCTATCACCATAAACCCCTCTTGTGACCGGATTGAAGTTTACCTAGTAAATGGTTTAAAACACAACCTTCTGAGCTTAAGTCAACTATGTGATCCGGGATTTGATGTATTATTCAATGCTATCAAATCTACCATCAAAAATATCTCCAGAAATTGTTCTTATCGGTGATCGTGTGGAAAACATCTATGATATAAATAATGTCGACCCACCGACTCTAACATGTCTTGCAGCAGTGTCAAATGATCCAGGTATTTTGCATCGAAAACTCAGTCACGCTAGTATACATACTATTTAAAAGCTTTCTAAACTTGATTTTGTTCTTGGATTGCGTAAAATAAATTTTTCAAAAGAACCTTTGTGTGATATATGTCAACTGGATAAATATACTAGATCATCCTTTCAATCCAAAGATATTGTAAGTACCTCTAAACCCTTGAACTTCTTCATATGGACTTATTTGGTCCTTCAAGATTTGCTAGCATTGGCCGTAAGAAATATGCATTTGTTATTATTGATGATTTCTCACACTTTACCTCGGTCATGTTCATGGATCACAATTATGAAGCCTTTACAAATTTTAAAATCTTCTAAAAAAATGTTCAACGAGAAAAGCGTTACTTTATCACTTCCATCCACATTGATAATGCGCAAGAATTTAAGAATAAATCTTTCGAAGAATTCTGTAACAAGCAGGGATATACTCAGGCCTTCTCCTCACCTTGTACCCCTCAACAGAATGGGGTGGTCGAAAGGAAGAATTGCTCTCTATAGGAAATAGCTAGAACTATGCTCATTGAACAAAATCTTCCTGATCACTTCTGGGCTGAGGCTGTAAGTACTGCATGTCATATTCTTAATAGATGTCTCATTCGGCCTATTTTTAAGAAGACTCCTTATGAACTATGGAAATGAAAAAGCCGAATATCAGCTACTTTCCCCCTTTTGGTTGTAAATATTTTATTCACAATAATGGTAAGGACAATCTTGGTAAATTCAATACGGGAAGTGTTAAAGGTATATTTATTGGATATGCTCCTCTTAGTAGATCCGTTAGAGTTTTTAACAAATGCACTTTATCTGTGGAGGAATCCATTCATGTTGTATTTAATGATTCTAATCCTCCTACGAGTACTATTGAGAATGATGCAGGAGAATATGACAATAACAACTCTCACCTTGTTGAGACATCAAGATCTGAAGAAGGGCATGCTGGTGAAATATCAAACTTGGACCCATCTGTGATATTGAATCAAAGTGAAACGGAAGCCACTGAGTCTATGAAAGTATCAATATTCATCGGGAATGGAGAAATGAAGCAAGCTATCCCAATGATTTTATTATTGGTCATCCAAATGCTCAACGATAAAGTAGATCCTCTCTCAAAAATCAATCTTCATTGGCTCTAGTATCTCAGCTTGAACCTTAAAGAATTGAAGAAGCTCTTGTTGACGAATCTTCATTGAAGGCTATGCAAGAAGAACTGGAACAATTTGAAAAAAAACAAGTATGGACCCGCGTACCCAGACCTAACAAGGCATCCGTAATTGGGACAAAATGGATCTTTAGAAATAAACTGAATGAAGAAGGTAAAGTAGTTAGAAACAATGAAAGGTTATTTGCCCAAGGTTACTCTCAACAAGAAGGTATTGGTAAAGATGAAACTTTTTCTCCCATAGCTAGGTTGGAATCTAGACGTATCTTATTAGCTTATGTTGCTTCCAAACATTTTAAACTATTTCAAATGTATGTCAAGAGCATTTTTTTAAACGATTTCATTAAGGAAGAAGTGTTTTTCAAACAACCTCCTGGTTTTGAAAACCCCTCTTGCCCTGACCATGTTTTCAAACTCCCAAAAGCCCTCTATGGTCTGAGGCAAGCCCCAAAAGATTGGTACGAGCGACTAAGATCTTTTCTTATTGAAAATGATTTTCGTCGAGGAAAAATTGACAATACTCTCTTTATTCAGCATTCCTCCTCTAACATTTTAATTAAATAGATTTATGTAGACAATATCATTTTTAGCATCTCTGATGCTTCCCTTTATAAGAATTTTGCAGATCTCACGATAGGAGATTTGAGATGAGCCTAATGGGAGAACTGACATTTTTTCTAGGATTGCAAATTCATCAGTAAACTAAAGGAACCTTTATCTGCCAAACAAAATGTACCAAGGAGCTGATCAAAAAATTTGGACTAGAAAAAGAAAAGGCTACAAGAACTCCCATGAGTCCCTCAATGTGTCTGGATGCTGCTCCTTCAGGGAAAAATGTAGATGAAAAACTCTATCGAGGAATGATTGGCTCACTGATCTACATTATAGCTAGTCGACTAGACATCATGTTTAGTGTGTGCAAATGTGCCAAATTTTAGTTGACTCCCAAAGAATCCCATCTGACTGTTGTAAAATGATTCATCCTTTATTTGATTGGGACCTAGGAAGTCGGGCTATGGTATCCTGAATCAACAAATTTTGATCTAATTGGTTATTCTGATGCAGATTTTACATGTGATAAGTTCAACAGAAAAAGTACAAGTGGATCATGTCAAATTCTTGGACAATATCTTACTTTCTGGCAAAGTAAGAAACAAAATTCAGTTGCTCTCTTAACTACAAAAGCCAAATACTTGGCCCTTGGAAGCTGTGATGCTCAGTTATTATGGATGAAACACCAATTATTAGACTATAATCTCAATTATGAAAGTATTCCTATCTTGTGTGACAACACTATTGCTATTAGTCTGTCTAAATATATTGTGCATCATTCTAGAGCTAAGCATATTTATATAAAGCATCATTTTATTCGTGATCATGTCGAAAATGGAGATTTTTCATTAGCTGATATTTTTAGTAAACCACTATTGGAAAATAGATTATGTTTCTTAAGAGAAAGCCTCGACTTGATTTCTTTTTTCCCTATGATTTTTAATTAAGTTATATTTACCTGCCATAATTACTTGAACCGCTTCCCCTTCCGTAGGTCATTATTACCCGTCCTTTCACTCATGTCCTTTCAAGACTTTCACCCCTTCACATCCCTTTGAACCGTCGTTTCTTCCCTTTTTAAAACCCTCATCTCCTTTATTCCTTTTTCTCTCATCCCTCTCTGCTCTAAAATCTCCATGGAGAAAATCCCGCCTAAAGGATCTCACCGCTCCAGCAAAAGATTAAAGAGTTCTACTCCTTCTCCATCCTTGTGTCGAGATTTCTGACTCTTCCTCCGACAATTGTCCTGAATCCGCCTCCTTGCTCAAAAAACCCTCCTCCTCTTTTCCTAAGAAAGGAAAAGCCGATTCTTCAATCTCGTTTGATTTGGATGGCATGCGAAAGTTCTAGAGTGTTTTTGAGGAACAAAAATTCATTGCCTTCAACAGTCGACAGTTTGCTCATGGTCGAGTCATATATATTGAACAGCTTTAAGAATCTCACTGCTCAATCAGTCATCTTTTCACCTTCCAAGGATTTGACAGTCAATTCATGTTATGTGCTAATGAAGCAGTGGAAGAGCCCATCAGGAGTTTTATGCAAATCTCCGAGGTGCGACTCTGGTGATTTGGAAACTTTGGTGCTAGGAAAAACAATCATTCTAAGTCACAGTCTCCTTGAAAAATTATTTCAAGCTCATCTCTCTGGGTACATTCCTTTCTTTTAAGGTCCTGGCCAGACAACTTTGAAGTTTCTCTTGATGAAGCAAAAACCTTCATAGCAGATGATGATACCCTGCTTGCTGACTTTGGACCCGCCACTATTTGTTTTAAAAATCGAATCATTGCTCATATTGTGGCCACAACTCTTCTTCCTAGGAAAGGATCTTTGAGCGCTCTTTTGATAACATCCAAAATATACTCCTCATAAGAAGGGTATTGATCTTGGGCAGATTTATATGCCCAAGTGATACTCAAACGTATCATTTTTTACCTTGTTTGTTGTGCAATGTGTATATAATATCATGTAATTAGTAATAAAATGCGAATTTATACTAACCAACATGATTAGCATTTGTGTTGCAGGTAAATGTGATTTTTAGGAGCTAAAATGCATGTTGGAACTATGTCGGAGTTGGACTTGGATGCGAGCGTGGAAAAGACCTTGGAATGCACATTTTATAGGGGCTCCGCGATGGAGCCGTGCCATGCTACCATCGCGGTAGCACACTGCCTGAACATGAATTAAAATGGCAAATTCCAGTGTGCCTTCGCGTCAGCTCCGCGGCATGGAGATAGGCCTCCGTGTTGGCCTCCGTGCCACGTTGAGGTTAATTTATCGGACCCTGAAATTCCAGTGAAGGTCCGCGTCCACGCCGTGTCACAGAGGCAGTGCTCCGCGTTGGCCTCCGTGACACGTTGCTTGTTATTCCGGGAAAAATTTCCCACTAGTATAAATAGCACACTTAGGTTTATTTTAATTAGTTTTTAGTTTTTACACTGAGTTCAGAAGTGGAGAGCAGGAACGTGGGTTAGCAGCAGTTGAAGAACGAAAAAGCTAAGGGATTTCTTCTCTTCCTTTCTTCTTTCTATCAATTGTATGTATGATTTACACTCATTTTAGGATGATCAATCCACAAATGAGTGGCTAATTCTCTTCCTTGCTGAGGTTTTGAACATGTGTAATGAATTTAGATTGTAAATGATATGGTTTTCTTCTTCTTCTTTAATGTTGTTCTATTAATTCTTGTTCTTACTGCATTAGTGATTGGCCAACATTAATGTATATCTAAAAAGTCCAATTTCACTCGAAAGAGCAAGAAATTGGAAAGTTGTGAATTAATAGGGTATTGTTCTTAACTTGATTTGGGAAAATTGGGTTTTGATGTGCTTTCCTGATAGAAATATACTTGAAAGCCGTATTAGTCAATTTAGGAACCGGAATTGTAGTGCTAGGTCATAAATTGCATTTGATCACAGAAATGTAGACGGATGGTTTATGATTCTAAAGTGAAATTAAATACGAGAGTTTTAATTTCTAGGCAAATGTTCTTGGCTAGCAACATGAAGAAGAGATTAACCAAATTATCATGATTATCAGGTTCATTACTCGTTTTTAACCTTGGCATGTTCATATCCATTGTCTAAATTCACAAGTAAATAGTTGTTATTAATTGTAGTATATATAGTTTAGAAACAAAAACTCAAGTAACTCTTGGTTACATTGTTGTTAGCATAACTAGAAGTGAAATAAGAATATAGTAAACTAGGCAATTTTACGTATCTTGAGCCTCCTTGGATCGATACTTGGCTACTTAGCTACTTTATTACTTGTTTGACCACGTGCACTTGCGTGTCGGTTTATAATATATACTACCAACCCGAACAGCAGACACCGAACAAGTTTTTGGCGCCGTTGCCGGGGAGGCTAGGCGATTTGTGAAATTGTGTTTAGTGTAAATTTACTGTATTTGTATTTTTATTTTCTTAAGTGTTAACAACTTGGTCTTAGCCTGTATTTTGCAGATTTTGTTTCTGTGAACACTGGCAAGGGAAAAAGAGCTGGTGGAATCTTACTTAGAGCCTGAACGTGAATTTCATAGTCAACGTAGAGAAGCTCTACGAAAGAAGCTGCAGTTGCTTAAATAGTCTATGATGGAGCAACAAAATCTACCAGTTGTGCGGGCAGTTTTAGTGCCCGATGAAGCAGCAGCAAGGCCGGTTCGCGAGGTGGCAATCCCACACGCTAATAATGTACATTCTAGCATCCGCAAACCAGAGCCTGGAGGGAGGTTTGAATTAAAGCAGAATATGGTGCAACTTTTGCACACAAGCGGGCAATTTACCGGTCTCCCTCATGAAGATCCACAACAACATCTCCAGAACTTTTTGGAGATAAGTGACATTTATATACCCGCTGGAGTGTCACCTGATTATGTTCGGCTCACCTTATTTCCATTTTCCTTACTTGGTGAAGCCAAGAGGTGGTTAAAAGCTGAACCACCCAATTCTATATCAATGTGGGATGATCTTGCACGGAAGTTTTTGATCAGATTTTTCCCTTCTGGTAAAACAGCCAGACTTAGGAGTCAAATCCTAAGTTTTAAACAGAGGGAAGGAGAAAATCTATATCAAGCCTGGGAAAGATTTAAATCCATGTTGCGGGACTGTCCTCACCATCATCAGTCCAATGAGGTGTTGGTACACACATTTATTGAGGGTTTGGAACCCCACACTAAAATTCTGTTAGATTCAGCAGCTGGAGGGCAAGCGCTGGAAAAGACTTACGAGGAGCTGTACACTTTGCTCAACCGGATTTCACAAGGCAATCCAGAATGGAATGCAGATTCTTCTAGAGGTGGAGCAAGGAAAGCAGCGGGAGTGCTTGAAGTGGATGGATTCACAGCTATCGCTGCACAGATAGCTGCTTTGCAAAATCAGTTAAACACTCACTTCAGCAATATGAATTTGAACCAGCCTTCAGCTTCAGTCAATGCAGTGCAACAGATGTGGTGTGAAGTGTGTGGTAGTAGTGAGCATTCAGCTTAATGCTGTGGTGCAAATCCTGATTCTGTTAACTTTGTGGGCAATGCACAGAGAAATCAGCAGCAGTTTGGTAGTGGCTACAACTCAAATTGGAGGAACCATCCGAATTTTTCATGGGGTAGCAACAATCAACAAGGCCAAAGTTCAGGGCAGGGAATGCACAAAAACCAAGGAGGGCAACAAAATTATCAAGCTCAATTCAGAAATCACAATGCCCCTCCTCCACCACCATCACCTACCATTGAGGAGATGTTCAAAACCATGATCGCTAATCAGGCACAATTGCAGGCTGACTATGTCAAGTTGGCAGCCGAAGTGAAGAACAATCAGTTGGCGACCAAGGCTCTTGAATATCAGTTTGGGTAGTTTGCTAGTGCCCAAAATACTAGACCCAGAGGAGGATTACCTAGCGACACGGATCCTAATCCGAAGCAGGTAAATGTAGTGACCACGAGGAGTGGTTTACAGTTGAAGGAGGTGGAACCGGAAAGACCGCCTCAAAAGTCAGGAGCAGCAGATGTTGAGGGAGCGCAAATCTCGGATAAGGGGAAGAATAAAGAAGCTGAACCAGAAAGGCCTCCACCCCCGTTCCCTCAACGACTTAAGAAACACAAGGAGGAGGCATGTTTCCAGAAATTCATGGAGGTACTTAAACAGGTACATGTTAACTTACCTCTTGTTGATGTCTTGCAGGGCGTGCCAAAATATGCGAAGTATATTAAAGACATCGTGGCTAACAAAAGTCGTTTGACTGAGTATGCCACGGTAGCTTTAACGGAGGAATGCACTTCCCGTATTCAGAATAGGTTGCCCACAAAACTGAAAGACCCTGGAATTTTTACCATCCAGCTTACTATTGGGCAAAGTATCCGAGCGCGTGGATTATGCGACTTGGGGGCAAGCATAAATCTGATGCCATCTTCGGTATTCAGAAAGTTAGGTCTAGGAAGTCCTAGACCTACAACGGTAATCTTGCAGCTAGCAGACAGGTCTTTAGCTAAGCCGGATGGCATTGTTGAGGATGTGTTAGTGCAAGTAGGCTCCCTCATTTTTCCGGTCGATTTCATTGTTCTGGATTTTGAACCAGATGCTGAAGTCCCATTTATTTTGGGACGACCCTTTTTGGCAACCGGAAAAGCATTAATTGATGTAGCTGCGGGTCAACTCACGATGCGAGCACATGACAAGGTCGAAGTGTTCGACGTGTACAAGGTACCTAAGCTCCCGACTGTTTATAAGGATCTCTCGGTGATCAATGTGATTGATCATGGGAATGCTAATGGAATGAGTGATTCCCTAGAGTTACTAGGAAGGCCACCGGATAAGGTTGACAACTACTGGGGGGATGATCATGATCGGGACAAATCGTCCATCTCCCTAGTAGACAAGTGAGCTTAAAGGACGTCGAGCCGCGACAGTAAACCAGGCGCTGCACGGGAGGCAACCCGTGAGAAAAATATTTTATTTTTTTCTTTTGCACAGTGTAGTTAGTTTTTATCTTTATTTTTGTTTTTATTTGTTTATTTCCAAGTTTTATTTTTCTTTTTCTTTTCTTGTTTAGGTTTAGATTTTCATTTTAGTTAATATTTTTTAGTTTTAGTTAGGGAAATCTATTAATTTAACCAATTTTTGTTTAGTGAGGTGATTTTCAGGTATAACGGAGGAAATATACATGGAATCGAGAAAATGAGGCAAGGTATGAAAAATCAAATTAATTGAAGAAACAGTGCACTGGCGCGTTCGCGCCGTGTCACGGAGGCAGTGCTCCGCATTGGCCTCCGTGACACGTTGAAGGCAAAATCTGAATTTTTCAAAAATCCAGTAAGCCAACGCGTTGGCTCCGTTTCACGGAGGAGGGGCTTCGCGTTACCCTCCGTGACACGTTGCCCCTTATTCAGTGCCGGGTCACACTGGGTTGCCGGGTGACCCGCGTGTTTTCTTTAAATAAACCCCCAATTTTGCCCCATTTTTCCCCATTTCCCTCTTCCCTCCGCGACCAAAAACCCATTTCCCCCTCCCCAAGCACCGTGCCACGTTCCTAGGCAAGGAAAAACATCAAGTTTCTTCGGTTCTTCAATTCAAAGGTATGTTTTCATCGTCTATCTCAATTTTTTTGGCGATTTTTGTCAAATTTGGGCATGTGAGGTGAGATATATCACCCTAGGTAGAAATTAAACGTGAATGTTGGATTATTTGTGATTGATACATGTTTGGATTGTTGTATTTAGCGTTTGAACTTATCGATTGCGTAAATAATTCGTAATTGATCATAGAATTGTATTCTAGGGCTTGGGTTGTTGAATTTGATTTGGGCACTTGATAATTTGGTGAATTCGATGCCAGGGTGTGTTTGTTCTTTGAGAGAAGTCGTGGTAAATATTGTGTAAATGTTAAGAGACGACGAATTCTCGAATTTTTGTGGGAAAATGCATAAAATGTGTGAATTGGTTAGATTGTTTGGATTCGTTTGTATTTAGAATGTTTTTGTTGTTGTTTTTATTTGTTGTTTTTGTTGCTAAGTGCGATGATTGAATTGTTAGCAATAGTAGGATTGGGATTAGCTGTATGAAGTCTGAGTAGTACGCTAACCGTTATGCTGTCGAAATTTTGTTGTGAACGCACTAAGCATGAAGTTATGATGTTGTCTGTGGTGTACTTAGAGTTATCTTTGCCGTAATTTTGTAGAAGTAGCTAAGGCCTAAGTGTGGGGTAAATGTTGTGTAACCCGACCTTAGCCGAAGTTAACAAGTTTTTAGCTTAACATTGTGCTTGTTTGTGTAAATTGACAGGTACAATGGCTAGCAGACAAGATAAAGGCAAGGGTGCTTCTACCTCAGGCACAGGTAGGAAAAGGATGAGACTGGGCACCGCAGTCCCAGCTGCACCCGCTGTTCCGCGCGGCCAACGCCGCCAATACGGAACACGATGGGTCACCGATGAAGGGAAGAAATGGTACGCAAAGCATAAAGAAAACAAGTACTTCCCCGAGGAACATATTGCAAGGGAACCACTCGCACAGGAGTTCCCTCGCATTGTACAGAGAATCGAAGCAGCTGGGCTCAGCTTTATCTTTCAGGAGCCCAAGGAGTGCAACCTTCACTTGGTCCGGGAATTTTATGCAAATTGGAACCCGGCCATCAGAAGCCACACAGTGAAAATCAAAGGGCAGATTGTCACTCTGGAACCCCAGCAGCTGAATGCCATCGTTGGAGCGCGGGGACACAGACGCCCATGTTCTCCACCAGCTAAACATCACCCCACCGTACGCCGACATCAGACGTACGTTGTGTGGGGCTCGATCCACGGCCCGATGGAGTAGACATAAGGAGAGGGGTTACCACCAGACTCTCCCTATTCGCAGATGAACAGGGAGGCCAGAATCTGGCTGAAGATTGTATGTTCGTGCTTGATCCCGGGAAACCATATGACAGATGTGACCCGGGACCGTGTCTGCTTGGTGTATGCCCTTATGAAAGGGCTTGAGATTAATGTGGGGGCGGTAATAATATCCGCCATGAAGAGAGCCAGACTGCACCAAGGGCCACAGATACGGGTTTGGCGGACTCATCACCAACTTCCTCCGAGGCCTCGACATTGAGGAAGAAGCCTTGGATTATATTCTGCAGTTGGAGCGGAGGGCCCTCGACGTGACAAAGACTAAGGCCCCCGACACTACACACGGACCAGTATTGACTTTGGGCGAGCGACATGCTCGTGACGATCAGTACATGGCCCGTATGTTCGGCATGCAGATGCTGCAGCTACGGATTGGTGGGAGACCAGCCACCGAGGAGGAATTATGGCAGTTGGAGCTGGACTACCCCTTTGGCGAGAACGCCAGAGCCTTATGTCGGGTAGGGCTAGCCTTTGTGGAGTCGACAGAGGACGATGTCCCTACTGATGAGGAGACACGTCGTGAGGACTCCGATGTGGAGTCCGATGACGACGATGGAGCTGATTCAGATATGGGCGACGAGGCCGCAACACCGGATGAGGAAGTCAAATATTTCGACTGAGCAGGGAGTTCCACCACCCAAAATTTTGTGCTTTGTATTGTTGTGAACACTGGGGACAGTGTTCGATTTAAGTGTGGGGTGGGGAGTAGTTAGGTGCTGGGACATAGGCTCTAAATTGCTGTATATTTTTCCTTGATATTTATGTATGTTTGTGCTTTCCCTGTGGCGAACTGATTTGTGATGTATCTGCATATATTTGTTTGTGTGGTTAATGATGTGTGTTTTTGAAAGTTATGGTTGCTAGTGTAAATATTTTGTAAATTTTGTAAATATTTTTTTTCTCTATCGACATGATCGATATTTTTCAAAATTTTTTCAAACATATCTTGCAATTATCAAAATCTTTTGTAAATATGTTTCCATCGAAATGATCGATGTGTTGCAAAAAATTTTCGATGTTTTTTTTATTTTTTTGGGTTTCTCGGAGTTTGTTTTCGGTTGTTTTACCGAGAATAGTCCCATTGAACCGATGTCATAGTTAGTGACCGTTCCCTATGATGGATGGATGACGACTGTCTTAAGGGAAATGTTGTCGGTAGGAGTAGGATTTTTATTTGTTTTTTTTTTAGTTTTTCTTTGGTGGATTGCATCAATGAACTGTAGTTGCTTATGGTTGCTAAAATTTCGTTGCGTGTTGTAACTGATGTTCAAAATGTGAAAGTGATTCGTTCAAAAGCATGCAATTCGGTAAATATGTTGAGTTACCTAGGCTATAGAATTTGATTCAGTATGATTGAGGCTTAATCTTGAATTCATGTAATTGACTAATTAAAGAGTCTGTGAATGCATCTTGATTCGAGCATGTGCATGAAGTATGAAGTGAGGTATTGCTATTCCATGTCATTGTGAATTGTCTAGAACTTGCCTGGTGTGTATACAAAATGAAATGAAGGAGGTGTAGTGTTGGAAAGGATGTAGGCATTTCTTTGTTTTAACCGATAGTTTCCATTTCTTTTTTCTCGTGTCAAATTCTACCTTTTTATATGTTGTATACCCTAGTCAGCCCGTTGAGCCTTTAGCCGATTTCTTTCTTTTATCCAAAATTGTATGAACTAAGCTTTATTCCTTCTTTTCATTAGCCTTAAAGTCTATAAGAAGCTCTTAAGCGCTTACAAAGAACAGAAAATGTTTCCTAAAGTGTTAAAGAGTGAAAAGAGTGAAAAGAAAAAGAAAAGCAGAGTGAAGAAAGAAAAGATGATGTTGAAGAGGCACTTGTTGTAATTAATTGATAGTGAGGGTACTTGAAAACCCTTTGTTTTGTGTCAAGTGTGTCTGATGAAATGGGCTGTATGAAAGTAAACCAGCATGAATGGGAGAAAAAGAGAAAAGAGAGGAACAATGTCCATGAGTATATGGGAATGAGTTGAAAAGGCGCTTAAGGATGCTAGCGACTATTATTGGCTAATCCAATATATATATACTAGATCCATAGCCCCGTTACAACCCATTAAAGTCCTATGTGATCCTATATTGCATTTCTTTATATTAGTGGAGTAATACACTAAGGGCAAGCCTATGGGTCATGACATGATGCATGTGAATTCTTTTGGGAGAGAGAGTGAAATTAATTTTTATATGCCCCTACTTGCATGTTTGTGTGCTGCATGAACATAAAGGGGAAGATTCTCTCGAGTTGTGAGGGCACATGCTTGATGAAAGATTGATTTTTGTGTCGGATTTCTTGATTAGCTGATTTGCATGAGTTTGCCGATATCAAGAATCAATTCTTTAAGTCTAGGAAGTCTTGATGTATTAAAGGTCATTGTATTGTACGACCAAGCCTGTTTTCTTGATGATTTGCAAAAATTGAATAATCGGTATGACCGTAGCGTAAATTGTTGCACCATAGTGACGAAGGTTGGGATGTAATTTGCATGATTTGTGTATATGTTGTTCGAGGACGAACAAGGATTTAAGTGTGGGGTAAGTGATCTTGGGCAGATTTATATGCCCAAGTGATACTCAAACGTATCATTTTTTACCTTGTTTGTTGTGCAATGTGTATATAATATCATGTAATTAGTAATAAAATGCGAATTTATACTAACCAACATGATTAGCATTTGTGTTGCAGGTAAATGTGATTTTTAGGAGCTAAAATGCATGTTGGAACTATGTCGGAGTTGGACTTGGATGCGAGCGTGGGAAAGACCTTGGAATGCACATTTTATAGGGGCTCCGCGATGGAGCCGTGCCACGCTACCATCGCGGTAGCACATTGCCTGAACAGGAATTAAAATGGCAAATTCCAGTGTGCCTTCGCATCAGCTCCGTGGCACGGAGAGAGGCCTCCGCGTTGGCCTCCGTTCAACGTTGAGGTTAATTTACCGGACCCTGAAATTCCAGTGAAGGTCTGCATCCACGCCGTGTCACGGAGGCAGTGCTCCACGTTGGCCTCCGTGACACATTGCTTGTTATTCCGGGAAAAATTTCCCACTAGTATAAATAACACACTTAGGTTTATTTTAATTAGTTTTTAGTTTTTAGACTGAGTTCAGAAGTGGAGAGCAGGAACATGGGTTAGCAGCAGTTTAAGAACGAAAAAGCTAAGGGATTTCTTCTCTTCCTTTCTTCTTTCTATCAATTGTACGTATGATTTACACTCATTTTAGGATGATCAATCCACAAATGAGTGGCTAATTCTCTTCCTTGCTGAGGTTTTGAACATGTGTAATGAATTTTGATTGTAAATGATATGGTTTTCTTCTTCTTCTTTAATGTTGTTCTATTAATTCTTGTTCTTACTGCATTAGTGATTGGCCAACATTAATGTATATCTAAAAAGTCCAATTTCACTCGAAAGAGCAAGAAATTGGAAAGTTGTGAATTAATAGGGTATTGTTCTTAACTTGATTTGGGAAAATTGGGTTTTGATGTGCTTTCCTGATAGAAATATACTTGAAAGCCGTATTAGTCAATTTAGGAACCGGAATTGTAGTGCTAGGTCATCAATTGCATTTGATCACAGAAATGTAGACGGATGGTTTATGATTCTAAAGTGAAATTAAATACGAGAGTTTTAATTTCTAGGCAAATGTTCTTGGCTAGCAACATGAAGAAGAGATTAACCAAATTATCATGATTATCAAGTTCATTACTTATTTTTAACCTTGGCATGTTCATATCCATTGTCTAAATTCACAAGTAAATAGTTGTTATTAATTGTAGTATATATAGTTTAGAAACAAAAACTCAAGTAACTCTTGGTTACATTGTTGTTAGCATAATTAGAAGTGAAATAGGAATATAGTAAACTAGGCAATTTTACGTATCTTGAGCCTCCTTGGATCGATACTTGGCTACTTAGCCACTTTATTACTTGTTTGACCACGTGCACTTGCGTGTCGGTTTATAATATATAATACCAACCCGAACAGCAGACACCGAACATGTATATATGGCTGAAGTATCAAAACAAGTAACCCCAAGGGTCTCGGGGTCGAATCCCACAAGGACAGTGAGTGATAATTACAAGTGCCAGTTGAGAAATTGAAGTTAGCTTGCACCACTTCGAATTAACATAAAAACAAATAAGTTGGGGGAGGTTGGAATTTGTAGTAGACTATAATTGGCAAATTGGTTGAATATAATAGCAAAATTAGCAAGATTGTCGACAAGGATGTGAAAAACTTGAGGTGTGGTGTAGATGATATACTAACTAGAAAGGGACATGCTAGGTCATCTTATAAGTTCAATTAGTGTAAATAATCTCGGGGAAATGGGTAGTTAGAGCTTCTCAGCATTATAATTACCTCTTACTAGAGTTTTATCAAACCTCTAACAATTATTAGCTCAACCCATTAGATTTGTATTAGTAGTGGCACTAATTTCTAGTTATTAACTACTAATTAGGAGTGAGAATGCAATTTTGGCTATTTCTAGCCCAATTTCACAATTTCTCACCCATACCCACCATTAAATTCTCCTCCAATACATAATTACTTTTTTACAAGCAACAATCAAATAAGAAAAAATAGACCCACATCATAATCAATGGATCTTCCATTATAGATTGAAGAGAATCTAACAAATTTACACTTATTTAAACAATATAAAGATGACTCTAGCAATACCCACTCTAATCAAGTATTCATCATCAGACACCTCTGATTGATGATTTAGCTACTCATGATAAGAAATTAAAAAGATCATTCAACAATATACTCATTGAATTTAATAACAAGAGTAGTAAAATCAAATTCACAAATAGTCTCCAACAATGGATGTACCTTACTATTAAGAAGAAGAAGTAGAGATAGTACTTTTAAAAGTCTACCAATCAAAATCTCGTTTTCTCTGCTAAAGGAATGTTTTAAAGCAAAGAAAGGAAAAAAGATGATATGATATTCTCTGCTATGATATGCTCAGTAAATAGTACTTTCTCTAGAATTTATATCCAATAAAAGAGGGCATCTTCTCTCTCTTTTTTCGTGTTGGATAATTTCTCCCTTGAGCAGCATTCTGGAATCGGCGGAGGTATCGACGGTTCGCCGGTTCAAATCTGTGAACCGCCGGGTACATTATCTGAGCCATCACTCAACTCCAGTGAACATCGGTGGTTCATTCGGCGTTTAGCCAATATCAATTCATAAACTGCCGAGTCTTTGTTCTTCACTCTAGAAAATCGGATGTCATTCAGTCACTAGACCAGCGAGTCGCCATTGGTAACTCATGTTTCGCCGGTGTCATTCTTCCTCATGATCGGGTTTTTGATTAGCGTTTCGCCGGTTTTCATCGGTGGACTACCAATTTGATATCATTTCCTTCTTTTTGCTCCATTTTTGCTCTTTTTTACACATTTAGGTGTCTGCACACAACAAAGATAAAAAGGGCATAAAATCCATATAATCCACTCAAAAACTAAGCAAAAACTCAAGCTTAAGAGCCTAATGAGTTGGTAAATTACCAATTCATCATACCCCCAAACTTGAACCATTGCTTGTCCTCAAGCAATGAAATTCTGATTCATTGAAAAATTGCCACTCTACCCAAATTTAAACATCACCAATCACCTGATCTATGACAATCCAAAAATGCTCACCAATCTAATAGAAAAAGAGAAGCAAATTCCCCAAAAGACCAAAACAATGAAGATATTTCAAAAGGCTACCACTTTTCACCAACATGGTTTATGAAAGGATTCATTTTGTAAAACAAGGGCATTGCTCAACCATGAAATCGACATAGCATCTCAAGTCATAATCAGTGCACATTCAAAACTTGCCTTCGAGTTTACACTTCTCATGCCCTATCCACACATTAATTCTCAATGCAATTATGTCCTCAAAAAGGGATAATGCCACTCAAAGAAATAAGAATCCCTATTCTTTTGTCATGTAATCATTAAATTCACACATGGGATTGTTTGGAAGAGATAATCATGCTCAATCTCCCAAAAAAAGTCTTCATGCACACACTTGACCCATAGACTTGCCTTCATGTAATTTGCCACTAATGTAGAGCTGCTGCACTTGCCAACCCGGTTCGACAAAAAAAAAAGAAAAAGAAACAAAAGAGTGCTCCTCGGGAAACAACCGTGGTTAAAGAAAATCCTCAGTGTTTTGATTACTATACTGTTATTTACAAAGATGAAAATGAGAACAAGACAACTTGGGCATGTCATGCAAAATTTCAAAATTCAAAGCAAAGACCCCATTCTATCACTAACCATCACTTCATTAAGAACTAAACCAAATCATTCATTAATTTTTTTTTCAAAACAAGCCTTACAAGGGCAATCATCGATCAACATAAACAACAGCCCGTCAAGGGCTCTATCCAATCAATTCAACCAGCAAGAAAACATCAATGACCCCTTAACAACTATTCTTATCCCTCCCCCACTTAAAAGAGTACATTGTCCCCAATGTATTCATACAAGAGGGTAAGGGACAAGAAACTCCCTGAGCGGGTCATTCTTCCTCATCATCAGCTGATGCATCACTTGCACCATCACAACTAGCCTCACCTAGCCTAGCAAAATCATCCCTCAAGCCTTCGAAGAGATCATCAATGGGGCCCCGAACTGAGGAGGGAGTAGCTACTACAGCATCCGGGGCATTCATGCCAAGCACCTCCATTGAAGTTTGATTCTTCCATTCTTGCACCTCTTTGGAGGGAGGTGACAACCCCTTCAACCGCATCCACCCTCTTGCATAGTGTAGTGACACTCTTATATAAAGATTTGAGCTCCTTTATAATTGTTTGAGCAATGAGTGCGGGGAGACTCTTGACCAATCTTTGGAGTTGGCTTTCGTGAGAGTTGGTCATTTCCACAAGTTTTTGGAGACCACTTGGTTGAGAGGATTGAGGAGAGGGAGATGCTCCCTGATGTGGCATGTCGCCTGAAGCTTGTCCTGATATTTCGTGTTGGGGCACATTCAACTCTGAGTCTTGTGTTGAGTAGTCCGACCCATGGGAAAGGGATCCCTAAGTGACCCCAAAGGCTTGCAGTCTTTTCCTTTTCATTGCAGGTGCATCGGCATCTCTCTTCCGGTCAGTGACAATCACTCCTAAAGTAGCGAAAGGGGTTTCATCTGGGAACTGAGGCACCCTATCTTGTGAGCAAAGATGGGAAATGAGGACAGCGTAGGGAATGGAAGTGCTAGACTGTCGTGCCTTTCTCTTTATTTATTGGGTGAAAATCTCCCCAAAGTTGATGGGGACTCCAGTCATGATGCAGGCGATGAGGAATGCAGTTTCCAAACTGACCATTTGCTCGTTCTCGGATGGGATGATGTGGACACAAATAAAGTCCAGCCATAATTTATCCTCAAACTTCAAGTCATGGCGAGAGATCTCGCTACCCATAGAGGCCCATAGAGGTGTATCAGCAACAATAATTGGGCTATCCAAGAAAACTAGTCTTTCATGTCTGCTACCCGAGCCATGTACTCCGTACCGGAGTCAATCTCATCTTTCCAAAAAAGGGAGTTAATGGCAGCCGAAGTGATGTCGACTTCCACTTCCCTTAGCATAACTGATTGTAGGCATGGAAAGTCATCACCTTTTCCCCTGTGCTACATTCTATCCTTTTGAGCTTAGTAGAAGGCATAGGATTCTGACACCAGGCTGGGGTAGTAAGGGAGGAGAGGATTAGCAAATGCATGCCATTGTCGAGCCATGAATTGGGCGGTGATGTTAGGGAGATCACCCCGCAAGCCTACCAGGTCAAAGTTCTTCTCCACAGTTATTGACCGACCCTGACATATGACATAATGTTCATTCATGTTTGGGACACAAAGAATAATGACCTCTTTGGAGTTCGCAGGTGGTGCGGAGGCCTTAGATTTTCCTTTTCCCTTACTGGTGGATGAGACAGGGCCTTTCCTTTGTCAGCGCTCCTAGAAGAAGTCATGATTTTTATACAAACATAGGGTTAGTGACAGCCACAATGTACTTGAATTTAAATAACTAAAGCTAATTGAAGTATTTCACGAGAGAACTAAGCATATAGAAATTGACTGTCTCTTTGTCAAGAAAAAGATACTCTCAGGAGATATTGTTACAAAATTTCTGAAGTCAAGTGATCATCCTGCTAATATTTTCACCAAGTCCCTCATATCCTCATATTAGTCTACTACATGTGATTTATGTGCACCGGCTTGAGGGGTAGTGTTAGAATAACAATAAAAGTAGGATTGTATACTGTCGCCTACGTGAAAAAGGATTGTAATATCGTATCTATAAGTAGGGAATAATGCAATAATGTAGTTAACTCGTCTTAATAATACTTTCCAAGTCTTCATTTCCCAAATGGAAGAGGGACAAGAATGTTCTTTGTGCTTACAAAATTATCCGGTTAGGAGTATGATGCTCGGTTTGTAGCTTTGTATTGTATGATGAGTGCACTTTAAGAAACCTTGAACAAAAGATTATTTATTTTCAAAAGTTATAGCTATTCTAGAGTAATTTATCAAATAATTTTCTTGCGTAAAACAAGAAAATAGAAAATAAGTAGAGCTAGTGAAGAGGGACTCTCATTCACAATCCTACGTACTTGGGTAATATGATCTTACACTCTCCCTTGAAAGCCTAAAGAAATTTGAGAAGAGATTGGAGAGTTCTAGGCTTGATTTTCAAATAGAGATCCTTACTCTTGCATGCATGGGAATGGGAAGTCTTAGAATAGGTTAATCACCTTTAAAACCCTTCTAACTGAGCTTAAAACGACGTAGTTTAGGACTTAGGGGCTTAAAAATTATGGATTTACCCTTACTAACTACGGAGGAAAAATACAAATGCCAGTTACCATGGGCCTCACCACGAGTAGTACCATGAAGTAATGACTCGTGGTCGCCACTGGTCACCTAATTACCTTCTCGGAATCTCACCATGAGTCCATCTCGTGACTCGTTACAAGCCACCACGATTCGTAACATTACTCGTGACTTCTCCTCCTTGCACAGAATTTTCCCCAATTTACGACCCTTGTGACAACTCATCATCTCTCACAATGAGTCGTACCATGACTCGTGTATTCTAAAGTCAGTTGTTCCCATATCCTTCCCATGACCCTGACCATGAGTCGTACCCACATACCACGACTGGAGGTGTGACTCATGGTCTGGACATTTAGACTCCTAGTCTTCTTCACGACTCCTTCTACAACCCATTAATTGGTCTCACAACTCGTACCACGAGTCGTTCTGATGCAAAAGTGCATATTTCCCTAGTTTCTGTAAGTCAAACTCGGGTCTAATCTTAGGGACATCTGGGGTATTACAATATGTCTCCCTTGGAACATTTGTCCTCGAATGTGAACAAACATACTAAACGACTGGGGAAAAGAACTATCATCCCAAATACTGAACATCTAAAGCTGAAAACTAACATAGTGGCTGACTCTGGACTAGAATACATGACTGAACTAAATTCACGAATCACACGCATACACACATTTACATGAAATAAACTAGAACACATGAACTGAACAAGAAATTGAATAGAGTACTAAGGAGGAAACTGATACCTCAAGCTATAACTGAACCGATTTGAATAGATGCGGGTATTTAGCCATCATATTTGCTTCAGCTTCCCACATAGCTCTCAACATTCTAATTTCTCCAAAATATCTTTACTAAGGCTACTTCTTTGTTTCTTTTCTTCCGAACCTAATGATCAAGTATTTCAACTAGAACCTATTCTTAGCTAAGCCTATCCTTCACATCTACGCTCTCCACTGGATCAATCAAAGACGGATCACCCATGCACTTCTATATAAGCAACACATGGAAATATGGATGTACTGAAGCCAATTGTTATACCCCGGGAATCCAAGGATCAGACCCAGGAGTCAAAATGGAGAAAAATGGGAAATTTGCATTAGGTCATAGGACGGTTCATGAGGTGGCTCGTCACGAAGGACCACGAGACGTGAATTGACTAGTGGTCAGGTTGGACTTGGCAAAGTATTGGGAGGCCACGGGCGTGACCAAGGGTCGTAGTCAGATCCCATGACTCGTGAGGTCACCCGTGGTGAGGACAGAATGCATGACCAGGGACTTGAGTCAGTAGGGACCACGGGTGATGACCACGAGTTATGGTCAGCCACTACGATTCATGGGGTCCCCTGAGCTTCTTTGGGCAGTAGACATCACAGATCCCAGCCACAAGTCGTGCCCCATGGCGAAGACTCGTGAGGTCCCTCGTGGGGACTAGCAACTAGGGATTTCTGCATTTTTAGTAAGGGTGTTTTCATAATTTATAAATTCCTAAGGCCTAAACTATGTCATTTTAAGATCTGAATAGGGTCTTTTAAGGGGGATTAGTCCGTTAAGCCTCATTCATGCATGCAAGAGTATAGAGAGGAGTCTAGAAGGTGATTCAAGGTGTTCTTCCCTAATTTCTCTAAATTCAATCTTGGGCTTTCAAGGGAGATTAAGAATCAAGTGTTTTCAGGTATGTAAGGTCATCAATGGGTGAATTCTTCCACACCCACACTCCTACTCAATGATTTTACAAAAACAATTATCAAAAACTCATGGGGTTTTGTATTTGATTATACAAATTCTAATGATTTAATTGTGGGTTTTGTGATTTTGAAATATTATCATAATCTATGGATCTCGATCATATTTTGAGTTTTAAATTGATTAAAATATTGTGGATTTTGATTTTATAAGTAATTAAGCTTAATTATGCATGCCTCATGATGAATTTAACTATGAGTTATCTTTTCCCATTGATGTTCTTTACGATCCCAACATGAATTATGTTTTAAATTATGAATTTATTTTACTACCCATTATGATTTTATGAAATTCAAGCTACGTACATGAGCTACAAGTATGTATTAATCTTATTATTCATGAATTATGTTTTTGACCAACTCATGGGTCTCATGTCATCGCTAGATCGCATATGTTCAAGCATGTTTACGATTATCATGATTTAACTAGCCCATGAACTCATGTATGTATTATTATGAGCATTATATATGTTTTAAGAGTTGTACCGAACATCGAGTAGGTTTGGGGCTCAAGTTAATCCCTTGATCTCATGAACTACGTGCCACTGTAGGTATGTTGGGACAACTTTTATGTTAGTCCTTGGCCCAAATGGCCCTTTGCATGCTGATATCACACTTTCATTGTTCTACCCTGGAAAGGTACAAACACCCTCCCGCCTAGGGTTACAATTTGGGCTTCATGTGTGCTCATATGGGGTATGTCGATTAAGAGAATCTCCCACTATTCCTCATGATTTATGCATATTATGATTATGCATGTTGGCTCAAGTCATATTAAGTAAATCTCTTCTATTATAACTATGATTATGTTATGTTACGAATGTTTTGAAATCCTTGAGCCATATGATATGTTATTATGATTTACGATGCAAGCACGATGTCCTACTCTTTTGATCATTTATGAATTTCATATATGTTTTAAATGTCCATTATACTTACCTTGCACATTCAGTACATTCCACGTACTGACTGCATACGCTTTATGTTGTATCATTTCATGATACAAGACCCAGTTCTCAGGTTCAGCCTCGCTCCTAGCTTGCTCCCAGTATTACCTCTCAATTCTCGTTGGTGAGTCCTCATGTTTCAAGGGCCTTATGTTTAGACTTTATCATTCTTTCAGTTTCAGTATTTTAGGGTTAGTTGGGGTCTTGTCCCTTCAATCCATCTATTATGACTAGAGGCTTTTCAAACTACTTGTAGTATCCAGCTGTTATGTTTGGGTTGTGTATCATCGTCTTTTATATTTCATGTCATGGTTTCCATTCATTATATGCTATTATGTTAGGTCTTCCATTCATGTTATTGGATTAGATGTATGCTCGTACCATGGGTCGACATGGGGTCTCTCGGGGCTCCTTGTCCCGTGTCTAGATTCGGGTGTACGTTTGGGTCGTGAAAAACTTGGTATCAGAGCCATAGGTTTTGAAGTGTCCCAGGGAGTCTGAAAGTTGCGTTAAGTAGAGTCTTTTTCATGGGTGTGAAGCGCGACACGCTTATGACAAAGAGGCTATTAGACATTTAGGAAATGTTTCCTTCTTTCATCATCTATGTCGTGCGATGAATGTCCTTTACTCTTCCAATTTGTGCTATTCGCATTTGTAGAATCATGCCTCTGCATCGAGTAAACGCTAGGAGAAACGATAATGGTAATGATCATGAGGGTTCCCATGATGGTGAGCATCAGCCAGCCCCACCCGTTCACGTGAAGCACGTACCAGAGCCAACCGCCTAAGCGAGTTTAGGGCAGCGATTCAGATGCTTGCACAGGCCATGACGACCCAGGTCCAGAATCAAATAGTGGCGCATTTCCCTCAGAATGGGAATGTAGCAGCATCTAGGGGGAGGGATTTCATGAGGATGATCCCTCCGGAGTTCACGGGGTCAAGGGTGGACGAGGATCCACACAATTTTGTAAAGGAGATTCAAAAAATCACGCAGATTATGGGGGTGAACAATGGGGAATGCATTGAATTGACCTCCTACCAGCTAAAGGAGGTAGCACATATATGGTTTAAGCGATGGAGTGATGCTAGGGCGGTGAGTGCAGGCCCGATAGGTTGGGATGAGTTTTACACCGCATTCATGGATTGATTCTTCCCTTTGGAGATGAGGAAGCTCAAAGCAGCTGAGTTTATGAATCTAAAGCAAGGTAACATGTCTGTCCAGGACTATGCATTGGAATTCACCCGGTTATCTAAATATGCTTCGGAGTTGGTGGTGGATCAACGGACTCAAGTGAGTCGTTTTGTGCATGGAGTAGCAGATTACTTGGATAAGTATTGCCCGATCGCCATTCTTCACAGAGACATTGATTTTCACCGTATTGTATTGCATGCACAATAAATAGAGTCAGTCTACAGGAGGAAAAGAGAGGCTAAGAGGGCCAGGACCGACAGCTACGGGGTTTCTCAGGCCAAGTCAGGGGGTGGACCAAGTCAGCAGACCCAGCACAGGTCTATTTCTCTATCTCCATCATCGGCCAGTACGCCATCCAGGTTCAAGGGAGACTAGAGGAGCAAGGCTATAGGTTCGAGGGATCATGGTAGCATGCAGGTGGAGCGCACTTTTCCAGTTTGTGCGAAGTGCGGCAAGAATCATCCCGGGAGGTGCCTTGTCGATGCGGATGCTTGTTTCGGGTGTGGAAAAATCGGACACCGGATCAGAGATTTCACAGTAGCCAGTTCTACCACTCCAGCAGCATGATCCTGTTAGCAAGGTGCTTCCACTAGTTCAACAGGTGGTTAGCGCCAAAATAGGTTTTATTCCCTATTGCCTCGCCAGGAGCAGGAGGCTTCACCAGATGTGGTCACGGGTATGTTACGAGTCTTTCATATTGGTGCTTATGCTTTGTTAGATCCGGGAGCTACTTTTTCTTTTGTGACGCCTTAAATTGCTAGTAGCTTTGGAGTTAGTCCTGAAATTTTTTCAGAACCGTTCGCTGTGTCTATTCTGGTCGGTGATACAGTTGTAGCTGGGCGGGTATATAGAGGTTGCCCTATTACAGTTATAAGGTCACCTTCGCAAACTTAGTAGAATTAGCTTTGACTCATTTTGATAATATTCTGGGCATGGATTTGTTGTTTGCATGTTATGCTTCGATTAATTATAGGACCCGTGCAGTGGAATTTCGATTTCTGAATGAGTTAGTTCTGGAATGGAAGGTTAATTCTGTTGTACCAGCCGGTCAGTTTATTTCCTACCTTATGGCCAGAAATATGATCTCTAAGGGTTGCATGTACCACCTAGTTAGGGTTAAAGATGTAGAGTTTGAGACCCCGAATATGCGATCAGTTCCAGTGGTGTGTAAATATCCGAAGGTTTTCCCTGATGATTTTTCAGGTGTTCCTTCGAAAAGGGAAATTGATTTTGGTATTGATCTATTTCCCGATACGCAACCTATTTCCATTGCTCCTTACAGGATGGCTCCATCCGAGCTAAAAGAGTTAAAAGAACAGTTGAAGGACTTGTTGGATAAGGGTTTCATTAGAACAAGCAAGTCTCCATGGGGTGCACCAGTTCTCTTTGTTCAAAAGAAGGATGGATCCCTTTGGATGTGTATTGATTATCGGCAGCTAAATAAGGTCACTGTCAAGAACAGGTACCCCTTTCCCAGGATCAATGATTTATTTGGTCGACTCTAGGGTGCCAAGTGTTTCTCGAGGATAGATCTAAGGTCTGGATATCACCAACTCACAGTTCGGGAGAGTGACATCCTGAAAACCGCTTTCAGGGTTCGATATGGTCACTACAAATTTGATTTTATGTCTTTTGGACTAACAAATGCTCCACTCAGCTTTTATGGACCTGATGAATAGGGTGTTCAAGCAATATCTGGACATGTTCGTGATTGTGCTCATTGATGACATCCTTATATACTCTCGGAACGAGGAGGAGCATGCCGCTAACTTGATAATAGTGCTTCACACCCTCAAGGATCGCCAGTTGTATGCAAAGTTCAACAAATGTGAGTTTTGGTTGGATTCGGTGCATTTCTAGGTCATGTGGCATCAAGTGAGGGCATAAAAGTAGATTCTCAAAAAATCAAGGCGGTGAAGAATTGGCCTAGACCGGTGAGTCCTTCAGAAATTCGGAGTTTATTGGGCCTAGCAGGTTACTATCGAAGATATTTTGAGGGTTTCTCATCTATTTCAGCACCTTTGACCATGTTGACTCAAAAGAAGGTGAAGTTCCAATGGTCAGAGGCTTGTGAGGAAAGCTTCCAGGAATTGAAGACCCGACTCACTTCAGCACTAGTGTTGACTTTACTCGAGGGTACAGATGGTTTTTGTTCGGTGGGTGTTATATGGGTATCTAAACCGACACGCAAGTGCACGTAGTCGAACAAGTAGTAAGTGGATTTAGTAAGCCAAGTATCGATCCATGGAGACTCTGGATAAGTGAAATTTGCTCAAGTATACTATATTTTTACTTCTAAGTATGCTGACAACTAAACAACCAAAAAGCGAATAATTTGTTTTATAAACTTTATACTAAAACTACTAACAATTATCTACTTTGAATTTAAACTATGGATATGAGCATGCCAAGGTTAAAGAACATGTAATGAACTGATTATCATCATAAATTGGTAAATCTCTTTTCTTCCAGTTGCTAGCCGAGAACATTAGCCAAGAGATTAAAACTCTCGTATTTAATCTCACTTAAGAATCATAAACCATCCGTCTACATTTCTGTGATCAAATGCAATTCATGACCTAGCAATACAATTCCGATTCCTAAATTGACTAATACGGCTTTCAAGTATATTTTTATCAGGAAAGCACATCAAAACTCAATTTTCCCAAATCAAGTAAAGAACAATATCCTATTAATTCACAACTTTCCAATTTCGTGCTCTCTCAAGTGAAATCGGACTTTTTAGATATACATTAATGTAGGCCACACACCAATGCAGTAGGAACAAGAATTAATAGAACAACATGGAAGAAAAAGATGAAAAACCATATAATTCAATAATCAAAATTCATCACAAGTGTTCATAACCTCAGCAAGGAAGAGAATTAGCCACTCATTTGTGGATTAATCATCCTAAAACAAGTGTTAATCATACAAACAATTGAATTAGAGAAGAAAGAAAGAGAGAAAAAACCCTGAACTTTTCGTCCCTCAACTGCGTGTAACCCACGTCCTTGCTCCACCAAGTCTGAATTATGAAAAATTACACTTAAGTGTTCTATTTATACTAGTGGGAATTTTTCCCGGAATAACAAGCAACGTGTCACGGAGTGCATCGCGGAGCACTGCCTCCGTGACACGGCGTGAACGCGGACCCTCACTGGAAATTAGGGGTCCGGGAATAAAGCACCAACGTGGCACGGCGTGCAACGCAGAGGCTAGCCACCGTGCCACGGAGCTGTCGCGAGCCTCCAGTGGAATTGATGAATTTTTCACCCTCCAGGCAGAATGCCTCCGCGATGGCAGCGTGACCCGGCTCCGTCGCGGAGCCCCTTTAATTTGTGCAGTCCAATGCTTTTTCCCTTGCTCGCATCCAAGTCCAACTCCGATATCATCCAACATGCATTTTAGCTTCCCGAAATCACATTTTACCTACAAAACAATGCTAATCATGTTGGTTAGTATAAATTCACATTTTATTACCAATTACATGAAAATGTATACACATTGCTGATAAACAAGGCGAAAATGATACGTTTGAGTATCACTTGGGCATATAAATCTGCCCAAGATCACTTACCCCACACTTAAAGTCTTGTTCGTCCTCGAACAACAAACATACAATTCATGCAATTTACATCCCAACCTTCGCCACTATGGTGCGACAATTTGAGCTACGGTCATACCGATCATTCAATATTGCGAATCATCAAGAAAACATGCATGGTCTTAACAATGCAATGACCTTCAATACATTAAGACTTCCCAGACTTTAAGAATCGACTCTCGATATCGGCAAACTCATGCAAATCAGCTAATCAAGATATCCGACACGAAAATCAATCTTTCATCAAGCATGTGCCCTCACAACTCAAGAGAATCTTCCCCTTTTTGCTCATGTGACACACAAACATTCAAGTAGGGGCATGTAAAAATTAATTTCACTCTCTCTCCCAAAAGAATTCACATGCATCATGTCATGACCCATAAGCTTGCTCTTAGTGTATTACTCCACTAATATAAAGAAATGCAACGTAAGATCACGTAGGACTTTAATGGGTTGTAATGGAAGCTATCAAACTAGAATATATTGGATTAGCCAATAATAGTGACTAGCATCCTTAAGCACCTTTTCAACACATTCCCATCAACTCATGGACATTGTTTCTCTCTTTTCTTTTTTTTTTCATCATCCCATTCTTGATGATTTACTTTAGTATGACCCATTTCATTAAGCACACTTGACACAATAACAAAGGTTATTCATGCACCTTCATTATCATTTAATTATAGCAAGTGCACCTTCAACCTTTTCTTTTCTTCCCTCTCTCTGCTTTTCTTTTTCTTTTCACCATTCTCACTCTTTGACACTTTGGGAAAATTATTTTTTTTTCTTAAGCACTTAAGAGTTTTGTATAGACTTTACATCTAATGAAAAGAAAGAATTAAGATCAGTTTAATCATTTTAGATAAAAGAAAGAAATAATAGGCTAAAGGCTCAACGGGCTGACTAGGGTATACAATCACATAAAAGGGGAGTATGACAAGAAAAATTAGAAACTCTCGGTTAAAACAAAGAAATGCCTACATCCTTTCCAACACTACACCTCCATCATTTCGTTTGTACACACACCAGGCAAGTTCTAGACACTTCACAATAGCATGGAATAACAATACCTCACTTCACACTTTATGCACATGCTCGATTCAAGATGCATTCACAGACTCTTCAATCAGCTAATTACATGAATTCAAACATTAAGCCTCAATCACACCGAATCGAACTCTACAGCCTAGGTATCTCAACATATTTACAAAATTGCATGCTTTCATACGAATCACTTTTGCATTTTGAATATCAGGTACAACACGCAACCAAAATTTCACAACCATATAGTAACTACAGGTTCCGTGATGCAATCCACCAAAGAAAAAAAACTGAAAATAACTTAAAAATACTACTCCTACCGACTACATTTCCCTTAAGACGGTCATCATCCATCCATCATAGGGAATAATCACTAACTATGACGTCGGTTCAATGGGACCATTCTCGGTAAAAGAACCGAAAACAAACGCCGAGAAACCCAAAATAAAAAAAATTGAAAAATTTTGCAAAACATCGATCATTTCGATGGAAAAATTATTTACAAAATATTTTAAATATGAACAAAATATTTTCACAAAATTTTAAAAATATCGATCATTTCGATAAGCAAAACATATTTACAAAAATTTTACAGACTCAGCTGGCAACATCAATCATTCCACAACACACATCAATTTCACAAATATGTACAAATACAGAACAATTTGCAAATTCACAACCACAGGAAAACATACATACAAAAATACAGAGGAAAGCATACAAGCAAACCAGCCCAGCCCAGCACCTAACTACTTCCCACCCCACACTTAAACCGAACACTGTCCCCAGTGTTCACAAAAATTAAAAATCACAAAATTGGGTGGTGGAACTCCCTGATCAGTCAAAGTATTCCACTTCTTCATCAGGTGTTTCTGCCTCATCTCCCATGTCCGAGACGCCTCCGTCGTCGTCATCGGACTTCGGATTCCTCCCGACGTGTCTCCTCATCCGTGGGGACATCATCGTCTGTGGGCTCTACAAAGGCTGGCCCCACTCGGCATAGAGCCTTGGCGTTTTCGCCAAATGGGTAATCTAGCTCGAGCTGCCATAGCTCCTCCTCCGTGGATGGTCTCCCACCGATCCTGAGCTGGAGCATTTGCATCCCAAACATCTGCGCCATGTACTGGTCATCACGAGCATGTCGCTCGCCAAGCGTCAGCACTGGCCCGTGGGTGGTGTCGGGGGCCTTAGTTTAGTCATGTCCAAGGCCCGCCGCTCCAACTGCGGGATATAATCCAAAGCCTCTTCCTCAACGTCGAGGCCCCGGAGAAAGGTGGTGAGTAGTCCATCGAACCCATACCTGTGGCCCTGGTGTAATCGGGCTCTCTTCATGGCGGATATGATGACCGCCCCACCATTAATCTCCAGCCCTTTCATCAGGGCGTACACTAGGGAAACACGGTCCCGGGTCACATCAGTCATGTGTACCCCCGGGATTAGGCACGAGCAGATTATCTTCAACCAGATTCAGGCTTCCCTGTTCATTTGAGAATATGGCAGAGTCTGGTGGTAGCCCCTTTCTTTATGTCTGCTCCATCTAGCTGTGGATCGAGCCCCACACAGTGTGCGTCTGATGTCGGCATACGGTGGGGTAATGTTCAGCTGGCGGAGAACGTGGGCGTCTGTGTCCCGCGCTCCTATGATGGCATTTAGCTGTTGGGGTTCCAGAGTGACTATCTGCCCTCTGATCTTGATGGTGTGGCTTCTGATTGCCGGGTTCCAATTAGCATAGAACTCCCAGACCAGGTGCAGGTTGCATTCCTTGGGCTCCTGAAATATGAAACATAGCCCAGCAGCCTTGATCCGTTGAACTATTCTGGGGAACTCCTGTGCTAATGGTTCCCGTGCTATATGCTCCTCGGGGAAATATTTGTTCTCTTTGTGCTTAGCATACCACGTTTTCCCCTCATCAGTCACCCATCTCGTTCCGTATTGGCGGCGCTGGCCGCGTGGAACTGCTGGTGCAGCTGGGACTGCTGTGCCCAGTCTGAGTCTTTTCCTTCCGGTGCCTGAAGTTGATGCACCCTTACCTTTATCTTGCCTGCTTGCCAATTTTGTCTGTCAACACAAGTCAACAATTGCAATGTTAAGCTAAATAAATATTAACTTCGGCTAAGGTCGGGTTACGCTAAGTTTACCCCACACTTAGTCCTTAGCTACAGTGATAACAATACGGCAAGAATAACTTTATTTACACCAAAATACCAGCCATACACTCATGCTTAAGTGCGTTCAAATGAAAATTCGACGGTATAACTTTTGCGTACTACTCAGACTTCGTACAGCTAATCCCAATCACTACCATCGCAAACATTTTAACCATCGCACTTAGCAAGGAAAAACAAAGAAACAAACACAACAACTAAAATTCTATACACATGAACCTATATAGCCAACCCAGTTTGAACAAATTTCAACATTTTCCCAACACCCGAGAATTCGTCGTCTTTTACATTCAAACAATTTTTTCAACGACTTATCTCATTTCACAAGTACACCCCGGCATATATTTCACGAATTCAACACATTACCAACTTCAAATTCAACCACAAAGCCCTAGAATTGATTTTCGCAATCAACATCGAATAGTTCATGTAATCAACAAGTTCAAACAATCATTACAACATTCCGAACTTTTATCAATCAATAAATAACTCGAATTCATGCTTAATTTCGACTTAGGGTGATTTAGTTCACATCCCATGCTTAATTTCGAATAAAATCGACAAAAACTTGAGAGATAATCGGAAAACATACCTCGAAGTTGAAGAACCGAAGAAAACTTGGTAATTTGTTGCCTTAAGCCGTGGCACGTTGATAGGAGAGGGATTTTGGGATGTTTGGTCGTGGAGGAAAGTGAGAATGAGGGAAAAAAGGGAGAAATCGGGGTTTAAAAAGTAGAAAAACACGCGGGTCACCAGGCAACCCGGTGTGACCCGTCACAATTTACACGACAACGTGTCACGGAGTGCATCGCGGTGCACTGCCTCCGTGACACGGAGCCATAGCGATAGCCTTCTGGAAATTTTGAAATTTCCAGATTACACCTCAACGTGTCACGGAGGGTAACGCGGAGGTCCTCCTTCGTGACACGGAGCTATCGCCCCAGCTCACTATCTTCTACATTTTATTCATTTTTTCATACCTCGCCTTTTCCTTCACGGTTCCGTGCACATTTTCTTCCATTGACCTAAAAATCATCTCACTAAATAAAATTGGTTAGAATAATAGGTTTCCCCTAACTAAAAATAAAAAAATACTAACTAAAAACGAAAAAATTTTTTTTTGACTAATTCAAGAGAAAGAAGAAGAAAAATCTATTTACACTTTACAAAATGAAAGAAAAACAAATTTTCACAGGTTGCCTCCCGTGCAGCGCCTGGTTTACCGTCGCGGCTCGACGTCATTTACGCCCAATTGTCCGCTAGGGTGATGGATGACATCTCACGATCATTGTCCTCCCCCCAGTAGTGCTTACACCTATCCGGTGGTCTTCCCACCAACTCTCGGGAATCATTCATCTGCTTAGCATTACCATGATCAATTACATTGATCACCGAGAGTTCTTCATGCACCATCGGGAGCTTGGGTGCTTTGTACACATCGAACACCTCTACCTTGTCATGTGCTCGCATTGTAAGTTGACCCGCAGCTATGTCAATTAATGCTTTCCCGGTTGCCAAGAAGGGTCGTCCCAAAATAAATGGGACTTCCACGTCTGGTTCAAAATCCAGAACAATAAAATCTACCGGGAAAATTAGAGAGCCCACTTGCACTAGAACATCCTCAACAATGCCATCCTGCCTAGCTAAGGATCAATCTGCCAACTGCAAGATTACGGTTGTAGGTCTAGGACTCCCTAGACCCAACTTTCTGAATACCGAAGATGGCATCAGATTTATGCTCGCTCCCAGGTCACACAATCCACGAGCTCGGATGCTCTGCCCAATAGTAAGCTGGATAGTAAAACTTCCAGGGTCTTTTAGCTTCGTGGGCAGTCTATTTTGGATCCGGGAAGTGCACTCCTCCTCCAAAGCCACCGTGGCATACTCAGTCAAACGACTTTTGTTTGCCACAATGTGTTTTACGTATTTGGCATATTTAGGCACTCCCTGCAAGACATCAACAAGAGGTATGTTAACATGTACCTATTTAAGCACCTCCATGAATTTCTTGAAACACGCCTCCTCCTTGTGTTTCTTGAGTCGTTGAGGGAACGGGGGTGGAGGTCTTTCTGATTCAGCTTCTTTGGTTTTCCCCCTTTCCGACTTTTTCTCCCCCTCAACTTCTGCTGCTCCTGAGTTTTGAGGTGGTCTTTCTGGTTCCACCTCCTTCAGCTGCAAACCACTCCTTGTGGTCACTGCATTTACCTGCTTCGAATTCGGATCTGTGTCGCTCGGCAGTCCTCCTCTGGGCCTTGTATTTTGGGCACTAGCAAATTGCTGAAATTGATACTCAAGAGCCTTGGTCGCTAACTGGTTATTTTTCACTTCGGCTGCCAATTTAACATAGTCAGCCTGCAATTGCGCTTGATTAGCGATCATGGTCTTGAACATTTCCTCAATGCTGGGTGATGGTGGTGGAGGAGGGGCATTATTATTTCTAAATTGAGATTGGTAGTTCTGTTGCCCTCCTTGATTCCTTTGCATACCCTGACCCGCACTTTGGCCTTGATGGTTGTTGCTACCCCATGAAAAATTTGGATGGTTCCTCCAATTTGAATTGTAGCTACTCCCATACTGCTGATGATTTCTTTGTGCATTGCCCACAAAGTTAACCGAATCAGGGTTGGCTCCACATCACTCAGCTGAGTGCTCACTGCTTCCACACACTTCACACCACATTTGCTGGACTGCATTAACTGGGGCTGAAGGCTGGTTCAAAGTCATGTTGCTGAAGTGGTTGTTCAATTGATTCTGCAAGGCAGCTATCTGTGCAGCGATAGCTGTGAACCCATCCACTTCAAACACTCCTGCTGCTTTCCTTGCCCCACCTCATGATGAATCAGTATTCCATTCTGGATTGCCCTGTGAAATCCGGTTTAGCAAGGTGTACAGCTCCTCATAAGTCTTTTTCAGCGCTTGCCCTCCAGCTGCTGAATCTAGCAAAATTTTGGTATGGGGTTCCAAACCCTCAATAAATGTGTACACCAACACGTCATTGGACTGATGATGATGAGGACAGTCCCGCAACATGGATTTAAATCTTTCCCAGGCTTGATATAAATTTTCTCCCTCCCTCTGTTTGAAACTCAGAATTTGACTTCTAAGCCTTGCTATTTTGCCAGAGGGAAAAAACCTTATCAAGAACTTTCGTGCAAGATCATCCCACGTTGAAATAGAATTTGGTGGCTCAGCTTTCAACCACCTCTTGGCTTCACCGAGTAATGAGAACGGAAATAATGTAAGCCGAACATAATCAGGTGACACTCCAGCGGGTATATAAGTGTCACTTATCTCCAAGAAGTTTTGGAGATGCTGTTGTGGGTCTTCATGAGGGAGTCCGGTAAATTGCCCGCTTGTGTGCAACAGTTGCACCATATTTTGCTTGAGTTCAAATCTCCATCCAAGCTCTGGTTTGCGGATACTAGATGTAACATTGTTGGCATGTGGGATTGCCACCTCGCGAACCGGCCTTGCTGCTGCTTCTTCGGGCACTAACACTGCCCTCACAACCGGTGGATTTTGTTGCTCCATAATAGTCTGTCTGAGCAACTGCAGCTTCCTTTATAGAGCTTCTCTCCGTTTACTATGAAATATACGTTCAGGCTCTATATAAGATTCCACCAGCTCTTTGTCTCTTGCCAATGTTCACAGCACTTAAGTCTGCAAAATACAGGCTATGACCAAGTTGTCAACACTTAAGAAAAGAAAATAAAAATACAGTAAATTTACACTTAACACAATTTCACCAATTGCCAAGCCTCCCCAGCAACGGCGCCAAAAACTTGTTCGGTGGGTGTTATATGGGTATCTAAACCGACACGCAAGTGCACGTGGTCGAACAAGTAGTAAGTGGCTTTAGTAAGCCAAGTATCGATCCACGGAGACTCTGGATAAGTGAAATTTGCTCAAGTATACTATATTTTTACTTCTAAGTATGCTGACAACTAAACAACCAAAAAGTGAATAATTTGTTTTATAAACTTTATACTAAAACTACTAACAATTATCTACTTTGAATTTAAACTATGGATATGAGCATGCCAAGGTTAAAAAACATGTAATGAACTGATTATCGTCATAAATTGGTAAATCTCTTTTCTTCCAGTTGCTAGCCAAGAACATTAGCCAAGAGATTAAAACTCTCGTATTTAATCTCACTTAAGAATCATAAACCATCCGTCTACATTTCTGTGATCAAATGCAATTCATGACCTAGCAATACAATTCCGGTTCCTAAATTGACTAATACGACTTTCAAGTATATTTCTATCAGGAAAGCACATCAAAACTCAATTTTCCCAAATCAAGTAAAGAACAATATCCTATTAATTCACAACTTTCCAATTTCGTGCTCTCTCGAGTGAAATCAGACTTTTTAGATATACATTAATGTAGGCCACACACCAATGCAGTAGGCACAAGAATTAATAGAACAACATGGAATAAAAAGATGAAAAACCATATAATTCAATAATCAAAATTCATCACAAGTGTTCACAACCTCAGCAAGGAAGAGAATTAGCCACTCATTTGTGGATTAATCATCCTAAAATAAGTGTTAATCATACAAACAATTGAATTAGAGAAGAAAGAAAGAGAGAAAAAACCCTGAACTTTTCGTCCCTCAACTGCCTGTAACCCACGTCCTTGCTCCACCAAGTCTGAATTATGAAAAATACACTTAAGTGTTCTATTTATACTAGTGGGAATTTTTCCCGGACCCTCACTGGAAATTAGGGGTCCGGGAATAAAGCACCAACGTGCCACGGCGTGCAACGCGGAGGCTAGCCACCGTGCCACGGAGCTGTCGCGAGCCTCCACTGGAATTGATGAATTTTTCACCCTCCAGGCAGAATGCCTCCGCGATGGCAGCGTGACACGGCTCCCTCGCGGAGCCCCTTTAATTTGTGCAGTCCAATGCTTTTTCCCTTGCTCGCATCCAAGTCCAACTCCGATATCATCCAACATGCATTTTAGCTTCCCAAAATCACATTTTACCTACAAAACAATGCTAATCATGTTGGTTAGTATAAATTCACATTTTATTACCAATTACATGAAAATATATACACATTGCTAGATAAACAAGGCGAAAATGATACGTTTGAGTATCACTTGGGCATATAAATCTGCCCAAGATCAGTTTTGTTGTATATTGTGATGCTTTAAGAGTCGAACGGGGATGTGTGTTGTTGTAGCATGGGTAAGTAATAGCATATGCCTCTCGTCACCTGAAAGCTCACGAAAAGAATTACCTGGCCTATGATCTCGAGTTGGCTTCGGTGGTGTTCGCATTGAAGATATGGCACATTACTTTTATGGGGTCCACGTGGATGTATTCACATATCACAAGAGCTTGCAATATGCGTTCACGCAGAAAGATCTTAATCTTCAGTAAAGGAGGTGGTTAGAGTTATTAAAGGACTATGACATGAGTGTCCTTTACCACCCGAGAAAGGCTAAATATGGTGTTGGATGCACTTAGTAGGCTCTCTATGGAGAGTGGTCCCATATGGATTAGGGAAAGAAGGAGTTGGTGAAGTATGTCCATCGGCTTAAAAGATTGGGAGTTAGATTGATCAACTCAACCGATGGCGGCGTTAATGTGTAGAATGGGTCGGAATCGTCCTTGGTGGTCGATGTCAAATCTAAGAAAGATGAGGATCCGATTTTGAGGAAGCTGAAGGAAGCAGTCCATAGTCAAAAGGTGGAGGTTTTCTCCTAAAAGGTAGATGGTGTGCTACGATACCAGGGTCGTCTATGTGTTCCGGACGTTGATAATTTGAGGGTTCGGATATTACATGAGGCACATGGTACCAGATATTCTATCCATCTGAGATCCACAAAGATGTATTGGGACTTGCGAGAAATCTATTAGTGGGATGGTATGAAGAAGGATATTGCAGGGTTCGTAGCCAAATGTCCAAACTATGAGCAAGTGAAAGTCGATCATCAAAGACCAGGAGGCGTACTTCAGGATATCAACATTCCCACATGGGAGTGGGAAGAGATTAACATGGACTTTATAATAGTTTTTCCCCGCACTCAGAGACAGTATGACTACATTTGGATTATTGTGGATAGGTTAACTAAGGCTGCACACTTTCTACCCATCAAGACCACGGATTCAGTGGATGATTATGCCAAGTTGTATATTTGGGAGTTGGTTCCACTTCATGGAGTTCCCTTGTCTCTTATTTCAGACCGAGGTACTCAGTTTACCTCTCAATTTTGGCGGTCTTTCCAAAAGGGGCTTAGGACTCAGGTTAAGCTCAACACCGCATTCCATCCGCAAATGGATGGCCAGGCAGAGCAGACAATCCAAACTCTTGAGGACATGTTGAGGGCATGCGTAATGGATTTTAAGGGTAGTTGGGATGACCATTTTCCCTTAATCGAGTTTGCCTATAATAACAGTTATCACTCTAGTATCCAGATGGCACCATTCGAGGCTCTTTACAGGGGAGGTGTGATATCCCATCGGATGGTTTAAAGTTGGTGAGGCATCTATGATAGGGCCATATTCGGTTCATGAGACCATGGTGAAGGTTCAGTTAATAAGGGAGAGGCTGAAGACCGCTCAGAGTCGTCAAAAATCATATGTTGACGTGAGGAGAAGAGATTTGGAGTTTGAAGTGGACTATTGGGTATTTCTAAAGGTATCTCCCATGAAGGGAGTCATGCGGTTTTGAAAGAAAGGGAAACTTAGACCCCACTATGTTGGTCCCTATTGCGTTGTGAGGAGAGTTGGTAAGGTGGCGTATGAGTTGGACTTGCCCTCGGAGTTATCTTTAGTTCATCCTGTGTTTCATGTGTCACATTTGAAAAAGTGTTTGGGTGATCCATCTTTAGTAGTTTCGGTGGATAGAATTGGTGTAAAAGACAACCTCAGTTATGAAGAAGTACCTATGGAAATATTAGATCGTCAAATCCATAAACTAAGGAAAAAATAAGTAGCTTCAATTAAAGTATTATGGAGAAATCAGCATGTTGAAGGAGCTACGTGGGAAGCCGAAGAGGATATGATGGCTAGTTACCCACACTTGTTCTCCACCGACTCAGTTTCATCTTGAGGTATCAGTTTTTTCCCTAAACCTCTAATCATTTTTTATGTTTAGTTCATGCGTACGAGTTTGTTTATGATATGGTAAATGTATGTGATGTTTGACTTCAGTTCAGTTATGTATTTCTTTTCGGAGGTAGTCACTCTGTCAGTTTTTAGCCTAAATGATTAGTAATTACATATGATGATTGCTTATTTCTGAGTTTTTTGTATGTTTCTAACATTCGAGGATGAATGTTCCCAAGGGGGAGATATTGTTATACCCCAGGAACCCAAGGAACAATCCGGGGAGTTGAAACGGAGAAAAATAGAAAATTCGCACTAGGTCACAGGACGGTTTGTGAGGTGGCTCGTCAGGAGGGATCACGAGTCGTGAAGTGACTCGTGGTCAGGCTAGGCTTGGCAAAGTATTGGGAGGCCACGGGGGTGACCACGAGTCGTGGTCAAATCTCACAACTCGTGAGGTTACCCGTGGCGAGGATGGAATGCATGGTCAGGGACTTGAGGTAGTAGGGACCACGGGTGGTGACCATGAGTCGTGGTCAGCCACCACAATTCGTGGGTCCCTCGTAGGGTCCCCTCAGCTTGTTTGGGAAGTACACATCACGGATCCCAGCCATGCGTACTGCGCCATGGCAACGAATCATGAGGTCCCTCGTGGAGACTAGCAACTAGGAATTTCTGCGTTTTTAGTAAGGGTGTTTTCGTAATTCCTAAGTTCCTAAGGCCTAAACTGTGTCGATTTAAGGTCTGAATAGGGTCTTTAAAGGGGGATTAGTCCATTTTAACCCTCATTCATGCATGCAAGAGTATAGAGAGGAGTCTAGAAGGTGATTCAAGGTGTTCTTCCCCAATTTCTCTAAATTCCATCTTTGGCTTTCAAGGGAGATTAAGAATCAAGTGTTTCCAAGTATGTAAGGTCATCAATGGGTGATTTCTTCCACACCCATCCTCCTACTCTATGATTTTACTTAAAACTTATCTAAAACTCATGGGGTTTTGTATTTGATTATGTAAATTCTAATGATTCATAATCTATGGATTTCGATCATCTTTTGAGCTTTGAATTGATTATAATATTGTTGATTTTGATTTTATAAGCTATTAAGGTTAATTATGCATGCCCCATGATGAATCAAATTATGAGCTATTTTTTCCCATTGATGTTCTTTACGAGCCCAACATGAATTATGTTTTTAATTATGAATTCATTTTATTAAACATTATGATTTCATGAAATTCAAGCTATGTACATGAACTACAAGTATGCATGAATCTTATTATTCATGAATTATATTCTTGGCCGACTCATGAACCTTATGTCATGGCTAGATTGCATATGTTCAAGCATGTTTACGATTATCATGATTTAACTAGCCCATGAGCTCATGTATGTATTATTATGAGAATTATATATTTTTTGGGAGCAGTATCGAACACCAAGTAGGTTCGGGGCTCAGGTTAAGCCCTGGATCTTATGAACTACATGCCACCGTAGGTATGTTGGGACCCCTTTTATGTTAGTCCCTGGCCCAAATGGCCCTTTTCAAGGTGATATCACACTTTCATGGTTCTACCCTTGGCAAGGTACAAACAGCCTCTCGACTAGGGTTACATTCATGTGTGCTCATATGGGGTATGTCGGTTAAGAGAATCTCCCACTGTTTCTCATGATTTATGCATATTATGATTATGTATGTTGGTTCAAGTCATGTTAAGTAAATCTCTTCTATTATGACTATGATTATGTTATGTTACAAATGTTTTGAAAACCTTGAGCTATATGATATGTTATTATGATTTACGATGCGAGCATGATGTCCTACTCTTATGATCATTTATGAATTTCATATATGTTTTAAATGTTTGTTTTACTTATCTTACATACTCAGTACATTCCACGTACAGATCACATACTTTCTATGCTGTATCATTTCATGATATAGGACCCGGTTCTCAGGTTCAGCCTCGCTCCTAGCTTGCTCCTGGTATTACCTCTCAGTTCTCGTTGGTTAGTCCTCATGTTTCAAGGGCCTTATGGTCAGACTTTATCATTCATTAAGTTTAAGTATGTTTGGGTTAGTTGGGGTCTTGTCCCTTTAACCGATCTATTATGACTAGAGGCTTTTCAGACTACATGTAGTATCCAGTTGTTATGTTTGGGTCATGTATCGTCGCCTTTTATATTTCATGTCATAGTTTCCATTTATTCCATTCTATTATGTTAATTCTTCCGCTCAAATGATTGGATTAGATGTATGCTCATTCCATGGGTCGACATGGGGTCTCTCAGTGCTCCTTGTCCTGTGTCTACGATCCGGGTGTATGTTTGGGTCGTGACACCAATTTTGGGGGTAACTGCAATTCATAAGCCACCTTGCCAACATGGCTCACAATCCTGTATGGGCCAACATAAGGGGACTAAGTTTCCCTTTCTTTCTGAACCTCATCACTCCCTTCATGGAGACACCTTCAAAAACACCCAATCATCAACTTCGAACTCAAGTTCTCTCCTCCTCAGAGCCGCATAGGACTTTTGGCTACTCCGTGTTGTTTTCAATTTTTCCCTTATATGATGAACTTTCTTTATAGCCTCATGAGCTGAATCTGGTCCTATCAATGTAGCTTCATTAACTTTGAACTAACCAATAGGCGAACTACATCTCTGCCCATAAATAGCCTCAAACGAAGCCATCTGAATGCTAGAATGGTAACTGTTGTTATATGCAAACCCAACTACCCTTGAAATCAATCACGCATGCTCTCAACATATCCTCAAGAGTCTGAATGGTCCGTTCAGCTTGACCATCCGTTTGCAGGTGAAAACCTGTACTAAGCTTGACCTAAGTACCAAGTCCCTTCTGAAACGATCTACAAAACTGGGTGAACTGAGTAACTCTGTCTAATATGATGGACAAGGGCATTCCGTGCAACTAAACTAACTCTCGAATATATAATTTATCATAATCCTCTTTTGGGTCATAGTCTTATTCGGTAGGAAATGAGTTGCTTTGGTCAACCTATCCACAATCACCTACATGGAGTCATACTGTCAACGAGTATGAGGTAACCTTTTAATGAAGTCCATATTTATTTCCTCCCACTTCTAAGTAGGCATACTAATGTCTTGAAGCACACCTCCAGGTCTTTGATGCTCAACTTTCACCTGTTGACAATTTGGACACTTCGCCACAAACTCTACTATATTCTTCTTCATGCCATTCCACCAATAGACTTCCTGTAGGTCATGGTACATCTTGATGACACCTGGATGTATAGGATATATGGAACCATGAGCCTCATGCAACATCTTCTCCCTGAAGTCATCAACACTCGGAACACACAAACGACCCTGATATCCTAGTACACCATCTCCCCCTTGGAAGAAAACCTCCATTTTCTAATTCTGAGCTTCCTCCTTCAGCTCTACAAAAATAGGATCCTCGTCTTGCCTAGCCTTGACTTTGGTCACCAAAGAAGATTCTGACCCATTTTGAACATTGACACCACCATCTGCCGAGTTGACAAGACGAACTCCTGGTCGTGCAAGACAATGCACATCCTTCACTAACTCTTTCCTCTTCTCATCTACATGGGACACACTCTCCATAGAAAGCCTGGTAAGAGCGTCTAGCACTACATTAGCCTTGCCTGGATGATAAAGGACACTCATATCATAATCCTTGAGAAGCTCCAACCACCTTCTTTGACGTAGATTTAGATCCTTCTGGGTAAACATGTATTGTAGGCTTTTGTGGTCCGTAAACAAATTTACATGAACCCCGTACAGATAGTATCTCCAAATCATCAAGGCAAATACTACTGCTGCCAACTCGAGGTCGTGAGTTGGATAGTTCATTTCATGGACTTTCAGCTGTCTGGAAGCATAGGCTATAACTTTACCGTGTTGCATTGATACACAACCAATGCCGATCCTTGAGGCGTCACAATATACCACAAACCCATCGGTACCCTCAGGTAGAGTCAACACTGGTGCCGTGGTGAGTAGAGTCTTCAACTCTTAGAATCTCTTCTCACAAGCCTGCAACCATTGAAACTTTAGTTTCTTCTGGGTCAACATAGTGAACGGTGCTGGAATGGATGAAAACCCTCCAACAAACCTCCTGTAGTAACTAGTTAAGCCCAAGAAACTCCTGATATATGAAGGACTAACTGGTCTAGGCCAATTCTTCACATCTTCTATCTTTTGAGAGTCCACCTGTACACCGCCACTTGACACCACATGACCCAAAAATGCTACTGAGTTTAACCAAAACTCACACTTGCTGAACTAGCATATAGTTGGAGATCCTTAAGAGTCTGTACCACCACCCTTAAATGAGCGACATGCTCCTCCTCGCTCTGAGAGTATATGAGAATTTCATCTATGAACACAATCACGAACATGTCCAAATACGGCTTGAACACCCTGTTCATCAAATCTATAAAAGCTACAGGAGAATTCATTAGTCCAAAAGACTTAACTACAAACTCATAGTGACCATACCGAGTCCTAAAGGCTGTCTTCCGGATGTCACTCTCTCTCATCCTGAGTTGATGATATCCAGATCTAAGGTCAATCTTTGAAAACCCCTTGGCACCCTGAACCTAGTAAACAAGTCATCAATTCTGTGGAGGGGATACCTATTCTTGATGGTGACCTTGTTCAACTGCCGATAGTCAATGCACATCCGGAGGGAATAATCCTTCTTCTGAACAAAGAGTACTGGTGCACCCCATAGGGATTTTCTAGGTCTGATGAAACCATTGTCTAAGAGATCCTTTAACTGCTTCTTCAACTCCTTTAGCTCAGCTGGAGCCATTCGGTAAGGAGGAATAGATAAGGGATGCGTATCGGGAAGAAGGTCAATACCAAAATGATCTCCCGCTAAGGAGGAATTATGGTAGATCATCTGGAATCACTTCTGGATATTCGCACACTATAGGGACTGACTGGATAGTTGGGGTTTTGGATGTAGCATCCTTAACCCTAACTATATGGTACACGCAAGCTTTAGAGATCATCTTTCTAGCCTTAAGGTAGGAAATGAAATGACCTACAGGCACAGCTAAACTACCCTTCCACTCTAGGAATGGCTCACCCGGAAACTGAAACTCTACCGCACAGGTTCTACAATTCACTGAGGCGTAACATGCTTGCAGAAAATCCATGCCAAAGATAACATAAAAATTGGTCATGGCTAGCTCTACTAGATATGCTGAGGTGACTTTCTGTAGTACTATGACAGGGCAATTTCTGTATAGCCGTCGAGCCATAACTGCATCACCATGGAATAGAGACTGAGAAGGGTTCTGATAGGATTTTGGGATTGACTCCAAAACTACTAGCAATATAGGGCGTCAAAAAAGATAAAGTAGCCCCTGGGTCTAATAATGCATATACATCAAAGTGGAATACTTGTAACATACCAGTGATCACATCCAGTGAAGTCTCCTTCTCCTAACGAGGTGCGAGGGCGTAAAACCTGTGTTGGCGCTGACCACCAGCGAAACTGGTGGATGCACCCTGCTAAGCTGGGCGTACTGGTGCTACTACTATACTAGTAGATTGAGTATGATCCCTAGCATCACCCTGCCTGGCCAACGGAAACTCCCGACATCTGTGCCCGGATCTACCACACCTAAAGCAGATATCTGATCCAATCAAGCACTCCCCTATATGATTCTTGCCACTCTTCCCATAGAATGGAAAGTTACGCTCTACCTTCATGCTCCTTTGTCCCCTAGAACCTGATGCTCTTATCCTCTGGTCACTCCGTGATTTAGACGGAGTACTGGCTGATAACGGTGCTGGGGCTAATGAACTCTAATAGGGCTGCTGACGATGTCCGCCTCCCAGACTCTATTGGGAGAACCAAAAACTATCTGTCCTGACCCTTTTGGCCTTCCTCTCTCTCAAATGCGCTGCCTCCATCAGCTGGGCATACAAAACTAATCAAGGAAAGTTGATGTCCTGATGAAGCATATAGGTCCTACAATCCTTGACTAGGTAGTCCACTACTCCATGAACAAACCTGCTCACCCAAGCTCTCTGATCGGCCACCATCTCTGGTGCATATTTGGACAAGCGGGTGAACATTATAGCATACTCCTGGACTGTCATATTATTCTGCCTCAAGTTCACAAACTCAACTGCCTTGATCTCCCTCATCTCACAAGGAAATAATCCATCCAAGAATGCGGCGAGTAACTCATCCCAACCAATGGGACCCGCTCCAACTGCAATGTTATCCTTCCACTGTTTGAACCAGATATGGGCAACCCCTTTCAACTGATAAGAGGCTAGGTCTGCGTACTCCTCCCCTGTCACCCCCATAATCTGGATGATCTTCTGGATCTCATTGATAACTCGTGTGGATCCTCATCCATTTTTGATCCAAGGAACTCTGAAAGGTTCATCCTAAGAAAATACCTAACTCTCGTTGCTGCCGCATTCCCATTTTGAGGAACATGCACTACTGCCTACTAGTTGACTTGGGCTGTCAATGTTTGTGCCAACATCTGGATGCTTGTCCTAAACTCAGTATGGGCAACCTGCTCAGGCATATGATCCTCAGGGATGGTGGGGCCTGCTGGTGCCCATCTCCGATGACATTTGCATGGCCATTTCAGTTCCCATTCCTTCTTCTATTAACTTGGCGAGGAGGCATGATTCTGCAAAGGTGTATAGCATGAGTGAGAAGGATAGAGAGACATTTGATCGCACGACATAGATAATGAAAAAAGGGAAATTTCCTAAAACATTTCTTACCCTCTTCGTCATAAGTGTGGCGCGCTTCGCACCCATTAAAAAGAATCTACTTAACGTGGCTTTCAGATACCCTAGGACACTTCAAAACGTAATGCTCTAATGCCAAGTTTGTCACGACCCAAACGTAGCCCTAGATAGAGACATAGGATAAGGAAGCCCGAGAGTCTCCAAGTCGACCCATGGCATAAACATAGCGGCTAAGAGCATACAACAAGTGGAAAATGATAAAATAAAACATGCTTAAGCAGAAGTCTGCATACATATTAATCTAAAACAGAGTCAACACTGACAAGCTTATATTCTACATATTATCTGAAAAGCCTTTAACATAACTGATGAGCTGATGGGACAGCATCTCCAACTAGCTCAAAAAAAGTCTATAACTGAAATAACCTAACAATGATCAAACTGAATGTCCTCGAAGGATAAGGACTCACCACCACAGGCTAATTAGGACTAATGGTGCGGTTGAGACTGATCCCTTGGACTTGTATCATGAAACGATACAACATAGAGTATGCGGTTAGTGTTCGGTGCTGTGGTACGGGTTATAAAACCGACACGCAAGTGCACGTGGTCAAACAAGTAATAAAGTGGCTAAGTAAGCCAAGTATCGAACCAAGGAGACTCTGGATAAGTAAAATTGCTCAAGTATACTATATTCTATCTTACTTCTATATATGCTGACAACAACGTAACCAAAAGTTAAATAATTTTTGTTTATAAATTATATACTAAAACTATTAACAAATATTTACTTTGAATTGAAACTATGGATATGAGCATGCCAAGGTTAAGAACAAGTAATGAACTTGATTATCATCATAATTCGGTTATTCTTCTCTTCTAGTTGCTAGCCAAGAACATTAGCCAAGAGATTAAAACTCTCGTATTTAATCTCACTTTAGAATCATAAACCATTCGTCTACATTTCTGTGATCAAATGCAATTTATGACCTAGCAATACAATTCCGGTTCCTAAATTGACTAATACGGCTTTCAAGTATATTTCTATCAGGAAAGCACATCAAAACCCAATTTTCCCAAATCAAGTTAAGAACAATACCCTATTAATTCACAACTTTCCAATTTCGTGCTCTCTCGAGTGAAATCGGACTTTTTAGATGTACATTAATGTCGGCCACACACTAATGCAGTAGAAACAAGAATTAATAGAACAACATAGAAGAAGAAGATGAAAAACCATACAATTCAATAATCAAAATTCATCACCATTGTTCATAACCTCAGCAAGGAAGAGAATTAGCCACTCATTTGTGGATTAATCATCCTAAAACAAGTGTTAATCATACAAACAATTGATTGAAAGAAGAAAGAAAGAGAGAAAAACCCTTAGCTTTTTCGTCCCTCAACTGCCTGTAACCCACATCCTTGCTCCACCAAGTCTGCATTTTTGAAAATTAAACCTAAGTGTGCTATTTATAGTAGTAGGACTCTTTCCCGGAATAACAATCAATGTGTCACGGAGTGCATCGCGGAGCACGGCCTCCGTGACACGCTACGGACGCGGAAGCCCTCCGGAAATCACCCGAAATTGGCCCGGGCAGCCCCCTGCCGCGTTGGCAGCGTGTCACGCTGTTTGGGCAGCGCGTTGGCAGCCCTTGGTCGTGGAGGCCACCTGCCGTGGCACTTTGTCAACACGCAGGTGGGCTGTTGTGAGCGGCCTGCCTGCCGTGGCACCTTGTCGACGCGCCGGTGGGCTGTTTTGTGCCTCCTCTTTGCCGACGTTCGCGTGTTGATTCCGTTTCCAAGCCTCTACTTCACCAACTCATGGATTAGTTACTCAAAAGTCATCAAAACCTACAAAACAAAGGCTAATAATGTTGGTTAGCACATATCTTTACATTATCTAAAATTACATGAAAATGTATACAATAATCTTAGATAAACAAGACTAATTTAAGTCGTAAAGCGTATCTCGGGCATATATTTTTGCCCGTGATCACAACCCCACACTTAAATCCTTGTTCGTCCTCGAACAACCTTCTACATATCATGCATATGGAGACTCCCACATAACTAATTTAGCAAGAGAATTCAAGTTACGGCTATAATGATTACGTAAGATACAAGCTAAAAATAGAGCATGCCTGATTTGATCATTGAAATGAAGTACAACTATGTTAAGACTTCTTAACATCAAGAATCGATTCTCAATCTTAGCAAACTCATGCAAATCAACTGATTAAGAAATCTCACATGAATTATATCCTTCATTCAACATGTGCCCCTCACGGGAAGAGAGTTACCCAATCACACGCAAAAATAATTTTTTTACATCACAACATGTGTGGGTACATGAATAGAATTACGCTCACTCTCACAAAGAATTCACATGCATTATGTAATGACCCATAAGCTTGCCCTTAGTGTTTTATTCCACTAATTTAAGGATGTATGAATGTAAGATCAAGTAGGACTTTGTAGGTTGTAATGTAACTCAGGTGCGGGTAGGTACTATTATGATCAGTAATAGTGGCTATCTTTTCTAAGCGCTTTTAATACATCACGCCTTCATTACAAACTTCCCTTCCCTCACTTCACCTTTTTCTCTTTTCATCTTTCTTTTTCCTCTTTTGTTCCCCCCTTTCTTTAGGCGCTTTTAGCTTATTAGTAAGGAGTTCTATAAGTAACTTTTCATTTATTTATTTTCTTACTCCCTACTAATACTCAACCCTTCTCACCCAAATGCACCTTTTTCCTTTTCTCAGTTATTTACAACTTGCTATTTTTCCTTCTTCCTCCCAATTCTCACTCCTTCACTCTTTCGGATTTTTCCACTTACGCGCTTCGGAGCTTTGGATCAACTTCAAGGCTAATGAAAGAAAAAGGATTAAGCTTATGTTGCAGCTGTCAAAGAATAGGCTCAAGGCTTAATGGGGTTAACTAGGATTAATTTTTCAAGGTAGGTATAATGAGGGCTAAAAGTTTGGTTCATTCAAAGAAATGCCTAAATCATCTCCTACAATTCACATCCTTCATTTCATTTTATATACACACCAGGCAAGTTCTAGACATTTCATAATAGCACAGAATACTCAAAAACCTTACACTCATGGCACATGCTCAAATCAAGACACATTCAGCAGACTCTTACTCAGCTAATCACAAGAATTCAGGATTAAGCTTCAATCATATTGAGTCAAATTCAAGAGCGTAAATGTCTCACACAAAGTTATACACTTGCATGCTTCACACTGAACATACTTGCATCTTACAACCATGTATAGCACATAAAAAGAACATCAAGCACCAATTAGTTATGGTTTCAAAAATCCAAAACCTATCGACTAATTTTCCTCAAGACGGTCGTCATCCATCCATCGTCGGAAACAGTCCCTAGCTATGACTAAAAACTTTATATACAGACCAAGGAAAGAAAAAGAAAAATTTTATTCTTTGGTTCAAATACCCCCCGTCGGAAAAGAACCGAAAAGAAAAACCAACGGGTGATGAAGTCATGCTTAATTCACAAAAAAAATTTCAAATTTTTCAAATTTATCACAAGCATTACATTCACCAAAAATCGTTAAGCACAACAAAAATTTTTGAAATTTCCCTTGAAATTTCCCTCACCCCACACTTAAATCATGCTATGTCCTCATAGCATCAAACTAAAATTTAAAAAGGGTGAGAAATACTCCCTGAGGCCTTTAGGCCTAGCTAGCAACATGCCTTTCTTCAACTTTGCACAAGTGGGTGTTCAACCCCACACGTTTTCTCTTCCATGCTTGTTAGCTTCCTCCTCCACGGGTACTCAGACTTCCCCTCCATCTGCGCTTAACTTTCCACCAAAACAACACAAGATGAAAATAAACAAAAATTAACGCAATTGCAAGAAATTAAAATGGTACCTGTGGTACCCTTGGGTTGCCTCCCAAGCAGCGCCTAATTTTACGTTGCGGCACAACGTACCAAGTATCACCACTTTTTCCTCCACCTTTAGGATATGAATCTCACCCCTAATTTCTTTTCTAATTTCCTCTTATGTTCTAGGGGTGGTGGTGAAAAATTGTAAGGACCTAGCAGTAGATGTTGCCGTTTGCATTTATTGGTCATTAAGTAAGCGAAGTCATTTTGGCTCTCTGAGTTAGCAAATTTCAAAATATACGGGGCTTGGTCCTCCTCTAGACATTTCTCTATAAGCTTGGAAGACTCTACTTCTATGTTGTCAACCAAACTTAATGTCGAAAAATGCGTCGAGTGTGGTCCAATACACCTCAACTCTGAAACTGCATTTTGCTTGACCTCCTTACTTGTATACTCCTTCTCAGCATCGACATCTATCTCTCCATTAATGTCAAATGGGGGATACTCTATCTCTTTTTCCATGAAAGGATTTTCCATAAGTGTGAGCCCATCACGAGGGCACTCAAGAGATTCTGATTGTTGGGCTTCATCCAAAAATTCACCCTTGTCATCCTCTTGTAGTTCCTCTTGAATATCGGCTAAAGTTGTTGCCTGCAATTTATCACAAGCTTCAGCTTCAGCGATCATCTCCGTGAATTTGATGCTCATCCTTTCTAGAGCCTATGCATTCTCTTCTTGCTGAATTCTCAATACTGCCATCGCCTCCTTCATTGCTTCTGATTGCTCCAAGAGTTGTTTCAGCATGTCTTCTATTCGATCTTGGCGTCCCAAGTCCTCATTTTCAGCATGCCAATATTCAGAAAAAACAACAGAAGGATCATAGTAGGGGCTTGGGGGAGGGGAATATGCATTCGGACAGCCATCCCAATGGCCATCTTGACCACCACATATATTACACGTGTTACATTGTTGCCACAAGTGGTGTCCTCCGCAATTCAGACAAGATTCACTAAAATATGAGTATCCACCATTGAAACCATTTATATTCCACGATGTCATGTCAATAAGGGTATTCGAAAAAGAAAAAGTAAAATGCAAAAGAATTAAAACAAACACTAAGACTAAGTTTTCAGCACTTGAGAAAAATAAAAATACAGTAAATTACACTTAAAACAAATTCACCTATTGCCAAGTCTCCCCGGCAAAGGCGCCAAAAACTTGTCCGGTGCTGTGGTAGGGGTTATAAAACCGACACGCAAGTGCACGTGGTCAAACAAGTAATAAAGTGGCTAAGTAAGCCAAGTATCGAACCAAAGAGACTCTGGATAAGTAAAATTGCTCAAGTATACTATATTCTATCTTACTTCTATATATGCTGACAACAACGTAACCAAAAGTTAAATAATTTTTGTTTATAAATTATATACTAAAACTATTAACAAATATTTACTTTGAATTGAAACTATGGATATGAGAATGCCAAGGTTAAGAACAAGTAATGAACTTGATTATCATCATAATTCGGTTATTCTTCTCTTCTAGTTGCTAGCCAAGAACATTAGCCAAGAGATTAAAACTCTTGTATTTAATCTCACTTTAGAATCATAAACCATTCATCTACATTTCTGTGATCAAATGCAATTTATGACCTAGCAATACAATTCCGGTTCCTAAATTGACTAATACGGCTTTCAAGTATATTTCTATCAGGAAAGCACATCAAAACCCAATTTTCCCAAATCAAGTTAAGAACAATACCCTATTAATTCACAACTTTCCAATTTCGTGCTCTCTCGAGTGAAATCGGACTTTTTAGATGTACATTAATGTCGGCCACACACTAATGCAGTAGAAACAAGAATTAATAGAACAACATAGAAGAAGAAGATGAAAAACCATACAATTCAATAATCAAAATTCATCACCATTGTTCATAACCTCAGCAAGGAAGAGAATTAGCCACTCATTTGTGGATTAATCATCCTAAAACAAGTGTTAATCATACAAACAATTGATTGAAAGAAGAAAGAAAGAGAGAAAAACCCTTAGCTTTTTCGTCCCTCAACTGCCTGTAACCCACGTCCTTGCTCCACCAAGTCTGCATTTTTGAAAAAATAAACCTAAGTGTGCTATTTATAGTAGTAGGACTCTTTCCCGGAATAACAAGCAACGTGTCACGGAGTGCATCGCGGAGCACGGCCTCCGTGACACGCTACGGACGCGGAAGCCCTCTGGAAATCACCCGAAATTGGCCCGGGCAGTGTTCGGTGTGGTTTTCTATATGGGTTAAAACCGACACGCAAGTGCACGTGGTCAAACAAGTAATAAAGTGGCTAAGTAAGCCAAGTATCGATCCAAGGAGACTCAGGATAAGTAAAGTTGCTTAAGTACACTATATTCTTATCTTACTTCTAATTATGCTAACAACAGCGTAACCAACAGTTAAATAAGTTTTTGTTTATAAAATATATATATACTAAAACTATTAACAATTATTTACTGTGAATTGAAACTATGGATATGAGCATGCCAAGGTTAAGAACAAGTAATGACTTTGACGATAATCACAATTCGGTTATTCTTCTCTTCATGTTGCTAGCCAAGAACATTAGCCTAGAAATTAAAACTCTCGTATTTAATTTCACTTTAGAATCATAAACCATTCGTCTACATTTCTGTGATCAAATGCAATTTATGACCTAGCACTACAATTCCGGTTCCTAAATTGACTAATACGGCTTTCAAGTATATTTCTATCAGGAAAGCACATCAAAACCCAATTTTCCCAAATCAAGTTAAGAACAATACCCTATTAATTCACAACTTTCCAATTTCTTGCTCTCTCGAGTGAAATTGGACTTTTTAGATGTACATTAATGTCGGCCACACACTAATGCAGTGGAAACAAGAATTAACAGAACAACATGGAAGAAGAAGAAGAAAACCATATCATTAACAATCAAAATTCATCACCATTGTTCAAAACCTTAGCAAGGAAGAGAATTAGCAACTCATTTGTGGATTAATCATCCTAAAACAAGTGTAAATCATACATACAATTAATTGAAAGAAGAAAGGAAGAGAAGAAATCCCTTAGCTTTTTCGTCCCTCAACTACTTCTAACCCACGTCCTTGCTCCACCAAGTCTGAATTAATTAAAAATAAGCTAAGTGTTCTATTTATACTAGTGGGAATTTTTCCCGGAATAACAAGCAACGTGTCACGGAGGTCAACGCGGAGCACTGCCTCCGTGACACGGCGTGGACGCGGACCCTCTCTGGAATTCCAGGGTCAGGGAATATAGCCCCAACGTGGCACGGAGGCCAACGCGGAGGCCTATCCCCGTGCCACGGAGCTGTCGCGAGGCTTCACTGGAATTTGCCAATAAAATCATCCTCCAGGCAGTGTGCCTCCGCGATGGTAGCGTGGCACGGCTCCATCGCGGAGCCCCTTTACTTTGCGCATTCCAATGTCTTTTCCATGCTCGCATCCAAGTCCAACTCCCATATAATTCCACAATGAATTTTAGCTCCTAAAAATCATATTTTCCTGCAGAACAAATGCTAATCATGTTGGTTAGTATAAATTTACATTTTATTACCAATTACATGAGAATATATACATATTGCACAACAAACAAGGCGAAAATGATACGTTTGAGTATCACTTGGGCATATAAATCTGCCCAAGATCACTTACCCCACACTTAAATCCTTGTTCGTCCTCGAACAACACCTACACAACTCATGCAAATTACATCCCAACCTTTGCCACTATGGTGCAACAATTTATGCTACGGTCATCCCGATTATTCAATTTTTGCAAATCATCACGAAAACATGCATGGCCTTACAATGAAATGACCTTTAATACATCAAGACTTCCTAGACTTTAAGAATCGACTCTCGATATCGGCAAACTCATGCAAATCAGCTAATCAAGATATCCGACACGAAAATCAATCTTTCATCAAGCATGTGCCCTCACAACTCAAAAGAATCTTCCCCTTTATGTTCATGCAGCACACAAACATTCAAGTAGGGGCATGTAGAAATTAATTTCACTCTCTCTCCCAAAAGAATTCCCATGCATCATGTCATGACCCATAGGCTTGCCCTTAATGTGTTACTCCACTAATATAAAGAAATGCAATGTAAGATCACGTAGGACTTTAATGGGTTGTAATGGAAGCTATGGAACTAGTATATATTGGATTAGCCAATAATAGTCGCTAGCATCCTTAAGCGCCTTTTCAACACATTTCCATCGACTCATGGATATTGTTCTTCTTTTTCTCTTTTTCATCATCCCATTCATGTTTGTTTACTTTTGTATGGCCCATTTCCTCAAACACACTTGACACAACAACAAAGGGTTTTCATGCACCTTTATTATCATTTCATTATACCAAGTGCCTCTTCAACCTCTTCTTTTATTTCTTCACTCTGCTTTTCTTTTCATTCCACTCTTCTCGATCTTTGACACTTCGGGAAAAGAATTTTCTTTTCTTCTTAAGCGCTTAAGATTTTTGTATAGACTTTACGGCTAATGAAAAGAAGGAAGAAAGCTTAGTTTATACAATTTTGGACAAAAGAAAGAAAGAAATGGCTAAAGGCTCAACGGGCTGACTAGGGTATACAATCACATAAAAAGGTAGAGTATGACAAGAAAAAAAAAATAGAAACTCTCGGTTAAAACAAAGAAATGCCTACATCCTTTCCAACACTACACCCCCTTCATTTCGTTTTGCACACACACCAGGCAAGTTCTAGACACTTAACAATAGCATGGAATAACAATACCTCACTTCACACACTTCATGCACATGCTCGATTCAAGATGCATTCACAGACTCTTTAATTAGCCAATTGCATGAATTCAAAAATTAAGCCTCAAACATACCGAATCGAACTCTACAGCCTATGTAACTCAACATATTTACAAAATTGCATGCTTTCAAACAAATCACTTTTACATTTTGAACATCAGTTACCACACGCAACAAAATTTTGCAACCATAAAGCAACTACAGGTTCATTGATGCAATCCACCAACGGAAAACTGAAAATAAATTAAAATCCTACTCCTACCGACTACATTTCCCTTAAGACGGTCGTCATCCATCCATCATAGGGAACGGTCACTAACTATGACATCGGTTCAATGGGACTATTCTCGGTAAAAGAACCGAAAACAAACTCCGAGAAACCCAAAATAAAAACCGAATTTTTTTTTTTTGCAAAACATCGATCATGTCGATGGAAAACTATTTACAAAATATTTTGATAAGTGCAAAATATTTTTGCAAAAATTTTTGAAAAATATCGATCATTTCGATAAGAAAGAAATATTTACAAAATATTTACCTTGGCAACCACAATATTTCATAACACACATCATTAACCACAAAAATATATACAAATACAACACAAATCAGTTCACAACCACAGGAAAACATAAAAACATACATGCACAACAAGGGAAAGAGCATACAGCAGATTAGCCTAAGTCCCAGCACCTAGCTACTCCCCACCCCACACTTAAATCGAACACTGTCCCCAGTGTTCACAAAAATTAAGATCACAAAATTTTGGGTGGTGGAACTCCCTGATCAGTCGAAATATTTGACTTCTTCATCCGGTGCTGCTGCCTCATCGCCCATGTCTGATTCAGCTCCATCGTCGTCATCGGACTCCACATCGGAGTCCTCCCAACGTGTCTCCTCGTCAGTGGGGACATCATCATCAGTAGGCTCAACGAAGGCTGGTCCCACTCGGCATAAGGCTCTGGCGTTCTCGCCAAATGGGTAATCCAGCTCCAACTGCCATAACTCTTCCTCGGTGGCTGGTCTCCCACCAATCCGTAGCTGAAGCATCTGCATGCCAAACATACGTGCCATGTATTGATCGTCACGAGCATGTCGCTCGCCCAAAGTCAGCACTGGCCCATGTGTGGTGTCGGGGGCCTTAGTTTTTGTCACATCGAGCGCCCTCCGCTCCAACTGCGGGATGTAATCCAAAGCCTCTTCCTCGACATCAAGGCCTCGGAGGAAGGTGGTGATGAGTTCGCCGAACCTGTATCTGTGGTCCTGGTGTAGTCTGGCTCTCTTCATGGCGGATATAATGACCGCCCCAACATTAATCTCCAGCCCTTTCATAAGGGCATACACCAAGCAGACATGGTCCCGGGTCACATCCGTCATGTGAACTCCCGGGATCAAGCAAGAACATACAATTTTCAGCCATATTCTGTCCTCTCTGTTCATCTGCGAATAAGGCAGAGTCTGGTGGTAACCCCTCTCCTTATGTCTACTCCATCGGGCTGTGGATCGAGCCCCACACAACGTATGTCTGATGTCGGCGTATGGTGGGGTGATGTTTAGCTGGCGGAGAACGTGAGCGTCTGTGTCCCGCGCTCCAACGATGGCATTAAATTGCTGGGGTTCCAGAGTAACAATCTGCCCTCTGATTTTTATTGTGTGGCTTCTGATGGCCGGGTTCCAATTTGCGTAGAACTCCCGGACCAAATGTAGGTTGCACTCCTTGGGCTCCTGAAATATAAAGCTGAGCCCAGCTGCTTCAATCCTCTGCACAATACGGGGGAACTCCTGTGCTAGTGGTTCCCGTGCAATATGTTCCTCCGGGAAGTAATTTCTTTCCTTATGCTTAGCATACCACTTCTTCCCTTCTTCGGTTACCCACCTTGTTCCGTATTGGCAGCGTTGGCCGCGCGGAACAGCTGGTGCAGCTAGGACTGCTGTGCCTATTCTCATTCTTTTTCTCCCGGTGCCAGAAGTAGAAGCACCTTTGCCCTTATCCTGCCTACTCGCCATTGTACCTGTCAATATACATAAGCAAGCACAACGTTAAGCTAAATACATGTTAACTTCGGCTAAGTTCGGGTTACACAACGTTTACCCCACACTTAGTCCTTAGCTACTTGTACAAACTATGGCAAGGATAACTCTATGTACACCAAAAACAACAACTATATAATTTATGCTAAGTGCGTTCACAAATATTTCGACAGCATAACGCTTAGCGTACTACTCAGACTTCTTACAGCTAATCCCAATCCTACTATCGCTAACAATTCAACCATCGCACTAAGCAACAAAAACAACGAATAAAAACAACGACAAAAGTTCTATATATACATACAAATCCAAATAATCAAACCAATTTGCACAATTTCCACATTTTCCCCAAAAATTCGAGAATTCGTCGTCTTTTACATTCAAACAATATTTACACCGACTAATCTCAATTCCCAAACACACCCCGGCATCTAATTCACCGAATTATCAAATTACCCAAGTCAATTTCAACAACCTAAGCCCTAGAAATCAATTTTACAATCAATTTCGAATTATTCACGTAGTCGACAAGTTGAAACGCTAATAACAACATTTCGAACATTCATCAATCACAAATAATTCAATTTCATGCTCAATTGCTACTTAGGATGATATATCTCACCTCACCTTCCCAAATTCGACTAAAATTGCCAAAACTTAGAGAGAAACGAGGAAAACATACCTTTACGTTGAAGAACCGAAGAAACTTGATGATTTCTTTGCTTAGTGGCGTGGCACGTTTATTGGGGAGGGGGATTTGGGTGTTTGGTCGCGGAGAGGAAAAGAAATGGGGAGAAAGGGCAAGAAAATTGGGGTTAATTTAAAGAAAAATACGCGGGTCACCCGGCAACCCGGTGTGACCCGGCACCAAATATAAGGCAACATGTCACGGAGGCTAACGCGGAGCCCCTCCTCCGTGACACGGAGCCAACACGTTGGCTTACTGGAAATTTTAAAAATCCAGATTTTACCTTCAACGTGTCACGGAGGGTAACGCGGAGCCCTTCCTCCATGACATGGAGCCAACGCCCCAGTGCACTGTCTCTTCATTTTAATTATTTTTTCATACCTTGCCTTATTCTTCCCGATTCCATGCATATTTATCTCCGTTTGACCTGAAAAATCACCTCACTAAACAAAATTGGTTAGATTAATAGATTTCCTTAACTAAAATGAAAAATATTAACTAAAACAAAAAATATATCCCAAATCAAGAAAAGAAAAATAAAGATAAAAATTATTTACACTAACAAAGAAAGAAAGAAAATATTTTTCACGGGTTGCCTCCCGTGCAGCGCCTGGTTTACCGTCGCGGCTCGACGTCCTTTATGCTCAATTATCTACTAGGGTGATGGACGATTTGTCACGATCCTTATCCTCTCCCCAGTAGTGCTTACATCTCTGCCCATTTACCAAGAACGTAGCACTCCGATCTTCTTGCCACAGTTCTACGGCCCCGTGAGGGGTCATTCTCACCACTTCAAAAGGTCCCGACCATTTAGACCTTAGCTTACCAGGAAACAACTTTAATCTCGAATTAAAGAGCAAAACTTTCTATCCCGGCTCGAAAATGCGATGCACCACATGCTTATCATGCCATCTTTTGGTTCTTTCCTTGTAGTACTTAGCACTCTCATAGGCATGCCAGCGGAACTCATCAAGTTCACTGAGCTGCATTAGTCTCTTTTTGCCCGCCAGCTCTGAGTCCATATTTAGCTTTCTGACAGCCCAGAAAGCTCGGTGCTCTAATTCCACCGGGAGATGATATGCTTTACCGTAGACCAATCGGTATGGTGACGTTCCAATCGGTGTCTTATAAGCAGTTCGGTAGGCCCACAACGCATCATCGAGTTTGCTTGACCAATCATTCTGTTGTGTATTCACCGTTTTCTGAAGAATCTGCTTCACCTCCCTATTTGACACCTCTACTTGCCCACTAGTTTGAGGGTGGTATGTTGTTGCCACTTTATGGCGCACCCCATACTTGGCTAGTAATTTCTTGAAACTTGCATTGACAAAATGAGCCCCTCCGTCACTGATAATTGCTCGGGGTGTCCCAAACCTTGTGAGGATGTGTTTTTTCACAAACTTCGTTACTACCTTGTTGTCATTTCTGGGGCAAGCTATTGCTTCCACCCATTTTGATACATAATCTACAGCCGCCAAGATGTAACGATTACCAAATGACGGTGGGAATGGACCCATGAAGTCAATGCCCCATACATCAAAGGGCTCAACTTCCAGTATGTTCTGCAAAGGAATCTCTTGTCTTCTGCCAATTGATCCTGTACGCTGACATCTATCACACATTTTGACATACGCCATAGAGTCTCTGAACAGTGTTGACCAAAAGAAACCTGACTGTAGAACCTTGTGCGCTGTTCTCTCACCTCCGTGATGCCCTCCATACAACGAAGAATGGCAGCCCCTTAACACTTCTGCTATCTGACTCTCTGGGATGCATCTTCTCATTACCTGGTCTGGTCCCTGCTTAAACAAATATGGCTCATCCCACACATAATATCGGTTGTCATGCCTCAATTTACTTCTTTGCTGGTCTGTTGTTTCAGGTGGGTAAACTCCGCTCACTAGCAAGTTGACTATGTCTGCATACCAGGGAACTTCAGCTTCTCCCACTTCCAAGAGTTGCTCATCTGGGAAGTCTTCATTTATGTCATCACTTTCCATCACATGCAACCGACTTTCCAGTCGTGATAGGTGATCTGCTACTTGGTTCTCACTCCCCTTTCTGTCTCTAATCTCAAGGTCAAACTCCTGTAACAATAAGATCTATCTAATCAATCTGGGCTTAGCATCCTTCTTGTTGAATAGGTATCGAATAGCTGCATGATCAGTGTACACCACAACTTTCGAACCCACCAAATAGGACCTGAATTTATCAAATGCAAATACCAGAGCTAGAATTTCCTTTTCTGTGACTGTGTAATTGCTCTGAGCCGTATTCAGTGTCTTGCTTGCATAATAAATAGAATGAAAAACTCTATTTTTTCTTTGTCCCAATAGGCTCCCACAGCCACATCACTGGCATCACACATCAGCTCGAATGGTTGTTCCCAATCAGGAGAAATAAGTATAGGTGCTTCTATCAATTTCTGCTTCAATTTTTCAAATGCTGTAACACATTCATCGTTCAACTCAAACTTTACCTCCTTTTCTAGCAGTCTGCATAGTGGTCTAGAAATGTTGGAAAAGTTTTTGATGAACCGTCTGTAGAATCCTGCATGCCCCAGAAAACTGCGTACACCTTTCACTGACACTGGTGGTGGCAATTTTTCAATGACCTCAATCTTCGCACGATCGACTTCCAACCCCTTTTTAGACACTTTGTGGCCCAGGACAATCCCCTCCTTCAGTAAGAAGTGGCATTTCTCCCAGTTTAACACAAGGTTGGATTCTTCACATCGAGCCAGCACCCTGTCAAGATTCTGCAAACAAGTAGCAAATGAATTACCGAAAACAGAAAAATCATCCATAAATACCTCAACAAAATCCTCAACCATGTCATGGAAAATAGCCATCATGCATCACTGGAATGTGGCGGGTGCGTTGCATAACCCAAACAGCATCCGCCTAAAAGCATATGTCCCATAAGGACAGGTGAAAGTCGTCTTCTCTTGATCCTCAGGAGCTATGGCTATTTGGTTATAGCCTGAGTACCCATCAAGAAAGCAATAATACTCCTGTCCTGCCAACCTATCTAGTATTTGATCAATAAAAGGGATGGGGTAAGGATCTTTCCTCGTGGCTTCATTTAGCTTTCTGTAGTCCATACAAATCCGCCAGCCTGTGACAGTTCGAGTAGGGATCAACTCATTTTTTTTGTTGGTGATTACAGTCATACCCCCTTTCTTAGGAACACATTGAACGGGGCTGACCCACTCACTGTCTGAAATTGGGTAGAACACACCTGCATCAAGCCACTTGATTATTTCTTTCCTTACCACCTCCTTCATTGCTGGATTAAGTCTCCGCTGCGGCTGAACGGTTGGTTTGGCTCCTGTCTCCATGAATATCCTATGTGTGCAGAAAGCTGGATTGATACCCTGAATGTCAGACATTTGCCAACCCATTGCTTTCTTCCTCTTTCTGAGGACACCCAATGCTGCCTTTTCCTGTGCCTCCGTTAAGTCTGCAGAGATAATAACTGGTAACGTCTCTCCCTCCCCCAAAAAGATATATTTTAGATGGGGAGGCAATTCTTTCAGCTCCAATTTCGGTGCCGCCTCAACAGACGGTTTCAGCAACGGCTCTAGTAATCTCATCAATGACTGAAATTCCTGTCTCCTCGGATGATTAGGTGCTCCATTCAACAATTAGACCATTCCACAAGCTTCTCTATCCCTAAAATAATCAGAATACGTCAATGCTCTTTCCAATGGGTCTTGAGATTCAACAACCTGCCTAATTTCTCCATGTTCAACCACACTAATTTCCGAAAGCTCCTCATTTATAGCTGGCAGCTTCATGGCTTTTAACACATCAAATACCTCTACCTTGTCATGTGCTCGCATTGTAAGTTGACCCGCAGCCACGTCGATTAATGCTTTTCCGGTTGCCGAAAAGGGTCGTCCCAAAATAAATGGGACTTCAGCGTCTGGTTCAAAATCAGGAACAATAAAATCGACCGGAAAAATAAGGGAGCCCACTTGCACTAGAACATCCTCAACAATGCCATCCGGCTTAGCTAAGGATCTGTCTGCTAATTGCAAGATTACAGTTGTAGGTCTAGGACTCCCTAGACCTAACTTTCTGAATACCGAAGATGGCATCAGATTTATGCTCGCCCCCAAGTCACATAATCCACGAGCTCGGATACTCTACCCAATAGTAAGCTGGATAGTAAAACTTCCAGGGTCTTTTAGCTTCATGGGCAGTCTGTTTTGAATCTGGGAAGTGCATTCCTCCGTGAACGCTACCGTGGCATACTCAGTCAAGCGACTTTTGTTAGCCACGATGTCTTTAATATATTTTGCATATTTGGGCACTCCCTGCAAGACATCAACAAGAGGTAAATTAACATGTACCTGTTTAAGCACCTCCATAAATTTCTTGAAACACGCCTCCTCCTTGTGTTTCTTGAGTCGTTGAGGGAACGGGGGTGGAGGTCTTTTTGCTTCTGCTTCTTTGGTCTTCCCCCTATCAGAACTTTGTTCCTCCTCAACGTCTGCTGCTCCTGACTTTTGAGGCGGTCTTTCCGGTTCCACCTCCTTCAACTGTAAACCACTCCTCATGGTCAATGCATTCACCTGCTTCGGATTAGGATCCGTGTTGCTAGGCAGTCCTCCTCTGGGTCTTGTATTTTGGGCACTAGCAAATTTCCCAAACTGATATTCAAGAGCCTTGGTCGCTAACTGATTATTCTTCACTTCGGCTGCCAATTTAACATAGTCAGCCTGCAATTGTTCCTGATTAGCGATCATGGTTTTGAACATCTCCTCAATGGTAGGTGATGGTGGTGGAGGAGGGGAATTGTGATTTCTGAATTGAGCTTGATAGTTTTGTTGCCCTCCTTGATTTCTATGCATACCCTGACCAGAACCTTGGCTTTGTTGGTTGTTGCTACCCCACGAAAAATTTGGATGATTCCTCCAATTTGAGTTGTAGCCACTACCAAACTGCTGCTGATTTCTCTGTGCATTGCCCACAAAGTTAACAGAATCAGGATTTGCACCACAACATTAATGTTTGGAACCATCAATTTTTACAATCAAAACATTAGAAAAGACAATAAACCTTATCTTTTAATAATAATATAAGAGCAAATCATAAGCACCCATTCATAATTTCAAATCCACCAAGCACACACGCCTAACTAGCAAGTTAGATTTTCATATTTAGAGAGACAGAGAAGATACCAAGAGAACTTTTCTCAATATTCATAACATAGGTTCACTAACTTGCTTCACAAGGTTTGCAACAATGGTGGAATTCCCTCACAAGGGGGGTTCCTTAAGAAGAAGAACTTTGTATTCTATATTTCTATGATGAGAGAAATCTACAATTTCTATAGATTAATTAGTGAAAGATGGATAAAAATTTAGTGGTGTACAATGAGGGTGATATAAATATCTGTACTTTCTTTTGTACAATTTTTCACAAGTACCCTTGGTGCTTCTAGTTGCTTTGGGAACCTTTTTGGATGTTTTTACCCCTCCTTGGACGGTAACTTACGATGCACCAGCGCTTCGCTGGTGCCAATCTGCGGAGCACCGATTACTCACCAAAGGGAAACAGTGCTGGAGCAGTGAGAACAAGTGACTCACCGGTGGTTGACCGGCGTTATGCCAGTGATTCACCGAAGGCAGACTGCCAAATGCCGGTGGGAGTAGTTTTGAAGCATTGGATTTTGTGTTTTTCCTGCGTTTCGCACTTCCGTATCTACATTTATCCGGTTTAAAGCATGTCCTTATCACCTCTTTTTGTGTTCAAATTTCCTATTATCTTTGTCTCCTTTACTTCAAATGCCAACTTATCAAGTTTCGTCTCCAATTCCATGTGTTTTTGCTCGATTTCATGCTTTCTCTACTCAAGTTACGTACCTGCAAAGATCAAAGATAAAGGGAATAAAATAAACCTAAATGACTTGAAAACTAAACAAAAACTCATGTTAATAACCTAATTAGTTGGTAAATTACTAACTCATCAAACCCCAAAACTTGAACCATTGCTTGTCCTCAAGTAATGCAATTCTTTACAATTGAGCAAATGGAACAGCATGTTATATATGAGTATGTGCACCAAGGATCAAGCAAGGAATTACTTCACAAGAAGATATTGCTAAAGCTTAGAGCATTATGGGAATTGCACACAAAACCATCAAACCTCAAGACAACCCAAAAATTATACACCAACTCAAGAAAAATAAAAGACTCAAACCATGTTGCACAATCTTCAATAGGTGACCCCAATCATTAAGCATATCTTGCATGCATTCCTTTCATTCAAAAAAGCAGCATAGGTTATCAAAACAAGTTCAAGGAGCATCTCAAGTCATTAACAATTTACATTCAAAGCTTGCCTTAAAGTTCGCTACACACTTGTCTCATTCACCCCTCTCACTTGAAAACACTATTAAGCATGTACCCCAAGGAAGTGATGCCACTCACAAGAAGAGAGAATCCCAAATAGTTTTAAGCATTTCGCACATAGGAATTATAAGATAAGAAAAATACACTTACTCTCACCAAAAAATTCAAGTGCATACAAATTGATCCATAGGCTTGTCCTTTTTGTAAATCATCACTAATGTAGAGTTTCTATACTCAAATTCACCTAGGACTTGTGGGTTCTCATGAAGGCTAGGGGTATGGGAGGACAAATATTTATCTCTAGTGACTAGAACATTCCTATTGCCTTTTGTAAAAACCTATAACATCCCATCAAACTATTTGAAATCACCTCTCCTTATCTCTCCTCGTTTATCATTTTCATCTTTGGTTTATAAAGAGCCACCCTTATAACACCTTTCGCTTCCATTATTAGCCTCACCTAAGCAAGAGGCAAAAACTTTCAACAATTCTTTTCTTATAATAATTAGAGAATTTTCAACCAACCAATTCACTCATTTCCATTTGTGCTACCACACCTTGTAGCTCACATTTTCCCTTTTTGCAAACCCCTAAACTTAGGCTTTTGCCTCATTTCAATTAATTTCTTTATCTTTCCCCATCTTTTGGGCTTTAAGTCTTATCTTTCATTCTTTCATCACTAGTAATTAGGGAGGATGGGTGCCAAAGAAGATGCTTAAGAAGGGTCATTAGGCTTGTAATATGGTCTCCAAGAAAGGTCTAAGGTTCAAACATTGGCTATAAAAGATTGATGTTCAAGGAGGTCATTTTGGGTGAAGTGACTATCATAGAAATCCTTAGGTCATTTTATAACTACAGCCTCATCTAAAATTTCCCTTTGAATCACACTAGGTTCAACTTCTAGATAATCATGCATACACAAGAATTAAGCTAAAGGACTCACAACACAAGGCATCACAATTCAAGGAGTTCACACGCACCACACAAGGCATCACAATCCAAGGAGTTCACACGCTTTCTACATCACATTAAGAGTATGACTATCCACAAGCTAGTTTACGAATCAAAAAGCCAAGCGAGGAATGTATAATTCATGACAAGAGAGTGTTCATTTTCACATTTAAATGCCCCCTTTTTCTTGTCCAAACTTATGCACAATGCCAAGCAAGCAATGTTGGTGGTACCTCTTCGAACAAGTGCACAAAAGACTCAACATGACTCTAGACTTGACATTTTTCCTTGAGAAAGTTGCCTTTCTATCCATCATTGAAAATTGTCACCCAGTTTGACACAAAAATAAGTGATGCAACAATTTTCTCCTTGGAAATAATAGTAGTATAAATAAAATCCTTGGAGTAATGACGATTTGCCCTTAAGAATGCCGCTACCAATCTATCGTAGGGACATATCATACATCACTCACAAGGGGATTACTCAAACTTCATCCCCCCACAAAACATAAAAACAACAAAACAAATTAAAAAATATAAGAACAGTACATTGCCCTTAATGCGCCAAGGTACACAAAATAAGGGAATGGTGAGTGAAAGAACTCCCTGGACTGATGGAGGCCTTTGCATTAGAAGTCGTGCCTTGCAAATGATCCTGTGTTTCGCTGGTTATCAACGACATTTCACCGGTTGAGCGCATAATCTCTCTTCCTGAATTTTCACCTTCCAGGTATTCTAGTTGCACCTGTGCTAGACCTGCACTTCGCTTCTCTCGACCTGCATTTCACGGGTCTAACCCTGGTTTCTTAATTTTTCTCCTTCCACTTGTCATCATATTCCCCACCTTATTCAACCTTGAAATACTCAAAGACAACATCAACGTGAAGTAAAAAAGAAATAAAACAAACAAGATGTAAAACAAGTTTGAATTAGTACATAACTAATGGCTTATCACAGCTCATGTCACAACCCGAGCATAGACCCGAATCATAGACACGAGACAAGGGACCTCGGGAGATCCCAAGTCGACCCATGGCATAAGCATTCAACTAACTCATTTAATAAACGTGAAGAAAGCATAATTATAAACTCAGAGGAAGTCTCATACAACGGCATATCAGAATAATATCCGAAGCTACATATACATAAGTCTGAAAGCCTCTACTCTTTACAAGTTGATTGGACAAGACCCCAACTAACTCAAAAATGTTGAAACTGAAAATACATAAAGAAAAATGATAGTCTAGTCCTCAAAGGATAAGGATTCACCAATCCGAGTAGATACTAACTTCGGAAAGCTGCCTAAGAACGGGGCTGAAGCTGCGAGCCGGGTCCTGTATCATGAAAAGATACAGCATAGAAAGTATGTGGTCAATACGTGAAATGTACCGAGTATGCAAGGTAAGTAAAACTACTTTAGTAAAGTAAATCATTTAAAACATTTCATACATATCATAAGCTTTCAACATGAGAGGAAGGCCATACACGCATTCTTTCTGAAATCATAATCTCATCATAACATGACCATGTGTAACTTTATAACATCATGACCAACTTGAATGACTCAAAGCTGAAACATGACATTTAATTTAAAAGAGAACAATGAGTCAAACCTTGCTTTTAGAACATGCATGCGTAAAGTAATCATCATGAGTAATGAATATGCAATTCTGAATGATATGGATAGTGGGAGACTCGTTACTTAACTGACATACAACGATCGAGCTTATGTGGTCCCAACTATCACACTCAAGTGGGTAGAGCCGTCCATAACCTTGCCAGGGTAATGGGAGATATCATGATATCGATATCAAGATAAAAGGGCCATCTGGGCCGGGGATAGCTCACAAGGGAGGTCCCAATAATATAATAGTATCAACCTACGTTGGCGCGTAGTTCTGGGGCATAGGATGGTCGATCCTTAACCCGCTCGGTGCTAGACTCTTCTCCCAAAAACATTCAATGCTCTATATCATATATAATGAAGCTCAACATCATCTAATGATGAAGCTCAACAACGAAATCATGCATAACTCAACATCGTATGAAATGAAGCTCAACATTGTCCTTTGACAAAGCTCAATAATGACATATATCTCAATTATGAATTCATGCATTTGAGAAGCTTTATTTCGAAACATACCAGAAGCTCAATCATAGGTGGGAGAATCTACCCCAAATCATGTGGTAAGCTACATATAGAAATATTTAACTCAACATACCACAAGCTAGAATTTATGAAAAATTGGGAAGCTTCACTTCAACAATGTGGTAAGCTTCTGTGAGGAAAATCATCACTTTAAAGCAACATGTGGGCATTACCCAAAGCTTTATCATACTAGGATCTACTCATTTCATTCTGAAAACAACATCATAATCATGGGTAGCTTTAGAAACATGTTTTTCATCATTAAATCTCATCATCATCATACATTCAACATCATTTTCTTCTTTCATGAACTTCTCATCCATGGGCATTCAACTTCATAATTTAGAAATCACAATTTGGATTGAGAACAATTCAAAATCTACCCAAGCTTCACAATTCATCAATATCAATATAATCTAATCATACCCATGAATAGAGATTGAAGAATTATGCAATTGGGTAGAAACCCCATACTTGATCATAAGAAATTCATCATGTTTTGATAGAGATTGGGCATGGATGTGAAAGAATACACCCACTCAAAACCTTACAAACCTGGGAATGGTGAATTCTAACACCCTCTAATTGCCCAAGCTGAGATTCCAATGGAAACCTTGAGATTTTTCCTTGAATCCTCTCTTCAAACCTTCAAACTTGCATGCATGGGAAGAATGACTTAGAATAGGTTTTCCCCTACTTAAAACCCACTAAAACGATCCTTAAATGACTAGTATAGGCCCCTAGGATTTAGAAATTACAAAAAACCCTTTACTAAAATCGCTGAAAATGACTGCCAGGGGGTCCCAACGAGTGACCTAACGACTCATCATGAAGGGCCATGACTCATCAAGTCGTTCGTTAGGTACACCGGACGACAAATCACTTAGGGCTCGTAACAGGGGACTAAACGATTCGTTCCTTAGGACCACGACTCGTGGTCACCTCCCGTCATGCATACTGCCTCATTTTCAGATAAAGTTCAACCTGCTTGCTCACGAATCACCTTATGAGTCACTGGGACTGACCACAACTCGTGGGGTCCTTTCCGTTAGGTACACTGGTCAATCCTCTAATTTATTCCTCAACTTCACCCCACGGTTAACCTGATGACTCGTGGTGGCTGACCACGAGTTGTTCCCATGCCCGTGGGGACCTCAACCCTTCAATTCATCCAGGCCTTTCCACGAGCCACCTGATAACTTGTGGGGTCTCCTCACGAATCGTCCAACGACTCATCCTGCAACTGCAACATCATTTCCCATATTTTTCCCATTTGAGTCCCGGGTCTGATCGTTGGATTCCCGAGGTATTACAGCTTAATTCCCTGGAAACGATGTCATTTTTGATAACATTTGAATTCAGTCCTCTTAACGAGAGAGCATAAATGGTCATTGTCAAAACAAATATTCTCAATGAGTGTCGGGGTTGAATCCCGCAGGGAATTGAGTCGATAATCCATGAGTTGTAAGCTAATTCAAACTAAAAATCATTGTTCAGCATTTGAAAAGTAAATTAGGGGAAAAGGGGAAAACACTATTGAATTCTAATTTAAAACTATATGGGCGGAATTCCAATTGTTGCATTCTCAAGTGAATTGGCTAGGGGTATGCTATGCATGGTCTAACAACTAGCATGGGATTACTTCATTCACTTAGATTCAAATTCAACTTAAATAGCTATGGATAAATCACATTCCTTTGTTTCTCAACCACAAGAATGTTTATGCCTTGAGTTTTCTCAAACACCAAGGCCAAAATAATTTATCAACCACAAGAGATTGAGCAAGGATCAACTGTCTCTAGCATAGACCCTATAATGGAGTGAAAATATGTGTATTGAATATCTCTAGCTCAATTCCACACATCCACACTCCAAATCCTCCCAATCGTCTTCTCATCCATTTCTCACTTTTCTCTGTCAAGCAAAAGTAAGGAAAGTAAAGCAAAATTCATGTTTGCAACTTTAGAGAAGACAATAGATCTAAATATTTTAATAAGAATCTAAGAGAAAATCATACGCACCTATTCATAATTACAAATCCACCAAGCACACACCCCTAACTAGCAAGTTAGATTTATATATTTAGAGAGAGAGAGAGACAATACCAAGAAAACTTTTCTCAATATTCATAACATGGATTCAACAACTTACTTAACAATGTTTGCAACAATGATGGAATTCCCCCACAAGGGGGTTCCTCAAGAAGAAGAATTGTCTATTCTATATTTCTATGTTGAGAGAAATCTACAATTTCTATAGATAGATGAATAAACGATGGATAAAAATTGAGTGGTGTACAATGAGGGTGATATAAGTATCATACTTTCTTGCGTACAATTTTCCACAAGTTCCCTTGGTGCTTCCAATTGCTTTGGAAACCTTCCTGGAATTTTCCACAAGTTCCCTCGGTGCTTCCAGTTGCTTTGGAAACCTTTGTAGATGCTTTTACCCCTCCTTGGATGGCCTCACTTATTAAGCACCGGCGTTTTGCCGATGCCAATCCGCGGAGCACCGATTACTCGTCGAAGGGAAACAGTGCTGGAGCAGTGAAAACTGGAGACTCACTGGCGATATACCAGTGTTAGGCCGGCAGTTTGCCAGTGGCAGACTGCCAAACGCCGGTGGGAGCGGTTTTGAGGAATTGGATTTTGCGTTTCGCCTGCGTTTTGCACTTTCAAATCTGCATTTATCCAGTTCAACACATGTCCTTAACACCTCTTTTTGAGTTGAAATTTCCCATTATCTTTGTCTCCTTTCCATAAAATTCCAAGTCATCAAATCTCATCTCAATTTCATGCTATCTTTACTCATGTTAAGTACTTTCAAGGCATAAAACCAATTTAAATGACTTGAAAACTAAACAAGAACTCATGTTTAAGAGCCTAATGAGTTGGTAAATTATCAACTCATCAACTTTACAATATCTGAGGAGCTTAAAGAAGTTTTACGGCATTATAAGTAGTTTATAAACTTCCAGGAATAATCCTTTAAGACTTGGGAAATAACAACACTTATAATAAATAATCAAAGATAATAATTTAGAAAGCATGATGAAGAACTTCTCTTCAACTTGAGTTACTATAGAAAAAACATTCAATTCTAAACATTTCATAAGAATTTAACACTTTAATGGCCATTCATCAACTTATGACATACTAAACATAAACAACATTACTTATAACTTTTTTCTAATCGTCTTTAGAATCGGACTAATCTTGCTAACCGTTTGCCTAACTTGCTTACAAGCATAACCCTTATCGTCTAAGTTAACATACTTAGCTCTATTTTCCTTATTTAGCTTAACCTCTTTTCCAAACATGATTTTTCATTCCACACTTATGTTTTTACTTTCGGGATCACTATTTCATCAATTCTGATACGCACTTACCTCTTTACCTATTTGACAACTTTATCTCTTAAACCTTGACTTGCTTATATTTTAATGTCATTCAAAGGTCCTTGAAATCAATTAGGGAACTAGAGCATATAACTCACATATTATCTTAAAAGGTCTAACATTTACGCTTATCTTTCCTTTGTAACTAACACCTCAACTTTTACACTTGGATTAACTTCCTTACACATATACAATTTTCAAAGAATATGAAAAGTGTCTACTTAAACCTTAAAAAACTATCAATAGGTCCAAATTACTAAAGAGCTATAATAAATATATAGTAATATTCTAAAGGCGATCCTTGCCACCATAGCGTGTAACTTGAACGTAATCATAAGTGTATACTCTTATTTTCGTATAACCTGCTAACATTAAGATACTGTGAATAACCATCCCATAAAGATGGTTCTATAGGTATATTTATAGTTTACACATTTGAGTTATATTTTCTACGTTCAATGTATCGGTTGGTTTAGAAAATCGTCAACCAGCTAGTTAGCTAAAGGGAGAGGAACCGAGGAATCTCCTCTTGGCTTATATACCTTATAAAATATGTATAAGAGGGTGGACGACTATTATAAGTCATTTTTATTTTGTTATTCTCATGTACCCTTACTTAGCTTAGAACTATTTTCTAACATTAAGTTTGTTCACACATTGTCGTCTTGCCATTTTTACTAATTTCACTTTGCAGCCAAAATTTTATACACATTTGACACCACATGTACTACATAATAGAAAGGACCAGCTCACGGTGTCCATGCTGAGGGGACTTCGGACTCGATTTACAACTATGACAATAATTGTAATCAATATAGATGTCTCCCAATTGCACATAAGCGCACGTGGTCATCAAGTAATATTGGAATGAAAGTCCCGATTATCGATTCCTTAGAGACGTGTCAGTTCAATCATTTAAGGTTACTTCTTTATTTCGCTATTCTATCAAACAGTTGAAATGGGGAATGGTTTGGAAAATTAACTACTAAAAGCCTTAAAACTAAAATTAGCTAAAGACAGTTTCCAACTTGGTTTTACAACATATGATGATGAAAATCTAGGGAAATTGCACTTTTAGTTCGAGGTTGAGTTTTCAAAACATGATTACACTAGAACGATTCTCCCTATGGTTAGTTGCAAGTTACTATCCCATTCCTTGCCACTCTCCCGAGCATCCAAGAACTACCTCATGAACCTTAACGCCTGTATCCTTATGGTCGCTGGAGAAAGATGAAACGACAATTATGCCTACTTGTATTTCAACTAAATAGGGTTGAAGGATATATCCCTATCCTCAATAACTTCTATCGTCTCACCAATGGGTTCAAAAGTCTTTGAATTCCTGTTCTATATTTACCTTTAACCCTTTTGATTTCCTTTCACCAGTTCAATCGAAATCCAACAGATTCACCTACAAGGTGATTAGGCTCATAAATAAGCAATTAAAACAAGTAAATATAAACAACTATTAATGAATAATTGAAACTATATTGAATTAGTCTTTCAAATAATCAACCATTCACCATGGCCAAAACAATAGAGTATGAGTTTAGCCACTTATAGGCAAGTGGAAAAACAAAGACTTAATCATGATTATTAAAAGTAAAATATAGAAGAAAAGAACAAAACCTAGTGTAGAACTTGTCTCCTCTACAAAACATCTGACAACCATTACAAAATGATATATGAAATGTAAAAGTGATCAAAAGATGCTGAAAAAAAAAGACCTAGAGGCTATATATATAGTTGAGCGTTCAAATGACGCTTCTATCCTCTAATACTTAGCTTTAAAATCAGCAATTTTATCTTTGGAAAGGCCCTGGCACGCCGCCCCACCTATAGCCCCAAGTTGGGCTCAAGTTTCCTTTGAAGTTTGGCTCCGGGTGCCCAACCCCATCCATAGCACCAAGGAGTTAGCCAAATTTCAACCCTTTTGGATCATCCTGCACCCTGAACCACCTATCTCGGTAGAGTGTTTGTTAAATTTCTTGGCTTTAAGACCTCTCTGGTGCCCATACCTATCCATCTCACCAGAATTTTTGGAAATTTCTCTAACTTTGGAATGCTTTGGGACCTGACACCTGTTATATCATTGAGGTGTTGACTAAAACATCTCTAATGTTTGGGACCTGACGCTGGGCACCAGCCATAGCCCCAGAATTGCTGCACATTTCTTTGTAGTTCAAGACTTGGTGTTGGGCGCTATCAATAGCCCCCGATCCTTTTTCTAAGCTTCTCAAATCTTTACACTACTGTTCGTCATATTTCTATGCACATTTCCCATGTTTTTACCTAAATTTGATCATGTTTTGAGTTCATAATCCTTAATTTATTCTTAGATTCATGTGTGTGTATGTGTTTTATCCGCTAACAAACAATTTGAGTTGATCGAGCAGGAAACTTAGTAAAATGGGCTCAAAATGATTCAAGTATTAAAGATTTATGGAGATGAAGGGTCTAGTCCAATGCATGGCGCCCCTTCCAAGTCCCAAACTTCAAAAAAATAAAACTTCAAGTTGGTGCTATGGCTGGCGCGCCGCCCCAACCCTTGAACTTTAGAAGATTTTCACTTCACAAATCTTGGCGAGATGAGTGGTGCCTCACACCCAAAGTGTTCATACTTATAAAAAATTGACGAACATCTTGGCGAGATAGATTGGGCGGCGCGCCCAAGCGTAAACTTCAGAAGAAAATTAGCCAAAGCTAGTGAATACATGCGGCGTGCCAGACCTTTTCTAGAGCTGAAATTGTTGAAATTGGTGAGATATGTGGGGCGGCGTGCCAGGGCCATTCCGGGTTAGAAAATGCTGATTTTAAACTCATGTTTTGAAGAGCAGAAGCATCATTTGAAGGCTCATCTATAAATACATGCCCTAGGTCATTTGTAGGGAAGTTTTCTTTTATCGATCTTAGTTCATATTTTACATTCTATTGTTTTCTTATGAAAGATTATAATTCATGTGGAAGGAAGACACGGTTCGACAACTAGGTTTTTCTCTCCTTTACTTTGTATTTTCACTTGATGATGACTAAGTAATTGTTTTTTTGCTTTTCTATGAGTGGCTAAACTTATATTCTAGGATTTGGCCAAGGTGAATGGTTGATTGTTTGAAAGACTTATTTAAATTTGGTTTTGATTCTTCAATTATGGTTGTTTGTATTTATTTGTGTTAATTTATTATTTATGAGATTGATCACCTTGTAAGTAATCTGTTGGCTTTCGATTGAACTTGGGAAAGGGGATCAAAAGGGTTAAAAATAAACACAAAACGGGAATTCAAAGACCCTTGAACCCATTGGTGATAGGATAGAAGTTGTTGTTGAGGATAGAGATATACCCTTCAACCCCGTTTAGTTGAAATACAAGAGGCATAATCGTCATTTAATTGTTCTCCTGCGACCATAAGGATATAGGCGTTAGGATTCATGAAATAGTTTTTTGATGCTAGGGATAGTGGCAAGAAATGGGTACTAATTTGCAACCAACAACCATAGGAAGAATCATGCCAGTTTAATTACGTCTTGAAAACTCAACTTGAAACCAACCAAGTGTCGTTTCCCTAGTCTTTCAGCATCATCGAAATACAATCAAGTTTACAATTGTTTTTAGGTAATTTTATATTTGAAGTTTTAGTAGTTTATTTTTCCAAACCAATCTTCATTTTGACTATTTTGTAGATTAGTGAAATTAAAGTGAAAGCCTTGTATCGATTAAATTGACAAGTCCTTGTGGGTACAATATCTGGACTTAAAAATCCTATATTACTTGACGACCACGTGCACTTGGGCGGAATCAAGTTCTTGCCACCGTTGCCGGGGACTTGAATATTGTTGAATCATTTGTAGCTTAGAATTTTATTTCACTAGTCTGTATTTCACATTTGTTTCTTGTTTTTGTTGAAGTTCACAGGGTTGTTTGCCTTAGTATATGCCAAGTACGAGAAGTCAGGGACCACCTTTGGCTTCTCTTGATCCTTAAACATAGAGAACCTTTTGAAGGTTTCCTATGGAAAACATCAGGAAAGCAGCTGGTGAAGAGAATGATAGAGTTCCAATGATGAATTTTTCTAGGCCTAATTTGTAGAATGCTTCTAAAGTGATCATCAAACCAGCCATCACTGGGAACTTTGAGATAAAAGAAGGGACCGTGCGGTTGGTCCCAAACACTTTTAAATATCAGGGCAAGATGCACGAGGATCCCCACAGGCATCTGATGACATTCATAGAGCTGACTGAAAATTTCCACTACCAGAATGTGTCAGATGAATATGTCAAGCTGACACTATTTCCATTCTCACTGATTGGGGAAACCAAAGAGTGGCTTCAAAATGAGCCTGCAGGTTCTATCACTACTTGGGAGATCCTCTCCAATAAGTTCGTCAACCAATTTTTCTCTTCAAGAAGAACTAAAGAACTGAGGAGAAAGATCTCCGGATTCGTATAGAAAGATGGAGAAACGCTAGCTCAAGCATAGGAATGTTACAAGGACTACTTGAGGGATTGTCCACCCACATGCAACCTAAGGAGATAACTGGTCACAACTTCATAGAGGGTCTGAAGCTCGAGTCGAAGATATTCCTAGATGCAACCGCACAGGGACAGGTTCTGTCCAAATGTTATAATGAAATTTAGGCTCTCTTGAACCTTATGTCTATGGGGAATCAGTATTATCAAGACTCAGGAAGAGGATTTGCAGTAGCAAAGGTACTGGGAAAGCTTGAGGTGGATGGTGTTGCGGAAATCAGGGCAGACATTAGGCAGCTGGTGAATGCAATCAATAAGTTGGTAACTGCACCTGTAGGAAGCGAAGTACAGTAGGTACAACATGTATAAACCCCACCACCATCATGTGAGGCGTGTGGAGAAAGCCACGCCTATTCAGGTTGTCCTCTTAATCATGAGTTTGTATACCTTGTGGGACAACAAGGTCGTGGTGGAGGTTTTGTAAGTAATGGCTATAATCAGGGGTAACGGAATGGAAGAAACACCTCATGGGGAGGGAATCAAAATTTCCAAAAGCCCCAGAACACTTATCAAAGGCCATAAGGCTAGAAATAGAGCAGTTCTTTTGAGGAGATAATGAAGCGATGGATGGTGCAGCAGAAGCAAGTGGTTGATGAAATGCAAAAGTCCATCCATGAGCTTGAGAGGCAGATGGGGCAATTGGCCCTACAGTAGAACAATAGACCACAGGGGGCACTCCTAGGTATCACCGAGAAGAACCCCAAGGAAAATGTGAACGCAATCTTCTTGCGTAGTGGTATAGGCTATCCCCAGAAAAGAAAAAGTTGATATTGAACAGGCTGTGAGTTCTAAGACTGAGGTGGGTGAGTCTAGCAACCCACAACCAAAAATTGTGGTAGCTAGACCACCTCCTCCATTCCATCAAAGGTTGAAGAAAAAGACAGAGAACAAAACTTTTAGAAAGTTTCTTAAGTAGTTAAAGCAGGTTCATGTGAATATTCTGTTGCTGGAGCTTTTGCAGGAAGTCCCGAAGTACGCAAGGTATATCAGGGATATCATGGCCAATAAGAAAAGGCATACAGAGTTTGAAACTGTGGCTCTTATGGAAGAGTGCATGTGTCCGAATCAAAAATAAAATGCCTAAAAAGCTAAAGGACCCCGATCCCTGTCACTGTTGGGAGCAAGGAAGTTGGTTCGACCTTATGTGATTTGGGCGGGAGCATCAATTTGATGCTTGTATCCCTAGTCATAACTCTAGGATTAGGTGAACCATGTCCTACCACAGTGGTGTTGCAGCTTGTAGACTAGTCTCTGGTCTATCCTGAAGGAATCATTGAAGATGTCTTGATTAAGGTAGGTTATCTTGCCGGTGGACTTTATAATCCTGGACTATGAGGCAGATGCAAGGGAACTAAGTCTTGATTAAGGTAGGACCTTTTATCCTATCGGTGGAATTTATAATCCTGGACTATGTGGCAAATGCAGCAGCTCCACTCATTTATGGGAGAGGATTTTTAGCCATCAGCAATGTTATCACACATGTTAAGTTATACAAGATGTCTATGAGAGTACATGGTCAGGAGGAAGTGTTTGAAGTGTTCAAAGCAACATGAATACCACCGCATTATGAGGACTTCTCAGTGAAGCCAGCTGAAGAACTTGGAGGTTGTAATCAGTTAGTGGAGCAGCATGTGCTGCATGAGAAGTTAGTAGATCCCTAGTATGGTCATCCACTCGGATGAAGGAGTGACGGAGACCACAGTCATCCCGCGACGTTAAATCAGGCGCTGCATGGGAGGCAACCCATGAATCTCATGCCATAACTATAACTTAGGCGCTTGGTGGGAGGCTACCCATCCTTCTAATATGTTGTACATTTTTCTTTGTTTTGTAGAGACGAATAGGGAATAAGAGGCAAAAACAAGCTGGGACATAGAGATAAAAAGTGTAAGTCTGGGTTGAGATGCCCGATCCTGGAAGAAATTTTTTTTTGGTCAGATGCGGCTATGGATGGCGCACCGCACCAGCCTCCTATCTCCAGAGGAAATTTTTTTTCTAAGTCTGTGGTGAGATAGAGAGGGCGGCGCGCCAGGGTCTAGATGGATGAAAATTTTTGGTCAATGTGAGTCAATCTTGAAGAAAAAGATCTTACAAAAAAGCCCATGCCCACTTCTTTATATAATGTCCCATTCATCCTTTTCCCTCAAAAAGTTAAAAATAAAAAGCAAAAATTTTCTGCCTATCTTCTCTTAAGTCGTAAGTCCCATTCCCCTCTCCCTTCCATTGTTGTTTTCTCCAACAATTTGGTGAAGCTCTCATCTTCAATTCAAGTAAGTATATTTCTTCTCTCCTGTTTGATTAATGATGCAAGCATGCTCCCATACCATCCTTTCCCAAAATTTATAACCCAAATCACCATTGTTGGTGAAAATCTTGAATTTCATGTTTTGGGTTTGATAAGCTTAAATTCTTAAATTCTTCCATGATAGTATGTTATCATTGTTAGGTAGCTTGATTCTTGGTTGAATAATGTGATTTGAACTTGTGGGGATTATAAGGCTTGGTGAATTGAATTCTTGAATAGTGGGGGGGTAGATGCATTAATTGTAGAGAGAGAGAATACATGAGCTTTGAATTCTAGAATGTGATAAATGCTTGAGTTGTAGAAAAGTTCATGAATAATTCATGTTGGATGGTAGAAAACTAATTGTTAATTGTTGCATGAATTGAATATTGCTACTTTCATACATGAATTACTTGAATTATAAATTTGACGAGGGAAAGTGAGAGAGATGGCTTAGGTGAAGCATTCTTGAAAAGCTAAAAGGTAAAAGAGAGTTGAAAAGAAAGAAAAATCCATGAACTTGGTGTAGTCTGGAGTTACTAAATTATGTTGAATTGTTGAGATTTGATGATGCTGGGGGAAATCTTGAGTACTCCATTTGAAAAATTCTCAAAAGTATGCTTGCAAATTAAGTGTGGAGTGGATTTTGCACATTTAACACTTAGTTAGCCATTCTGTTCATGAGCTAATTTTGTGAAGTTATTTATTTTTGCTTGACAGATATCATGGCATAAAAAGGAAAGAAGGTGGTGATTGTGGATCCAAGCCTCAAGAGGACTAGGAAGGGCAAAAAGGGGGCTAGTTCTTCATCTTCCAAAGCCAGTCCCGCAAGGAGATTTGGAGCAAAAGCGGTAGAATCTCATGGATTTACTTGGTTTAACACTCAAAAAGAAGCCAAGTATGCACCTAAGAATTAGATAGATGAGGGCCTCTTGGCACTTGGGTTCTCGTCCATTCGGGACAAGATATGTGAGTTGGGAGTGGGTTACATATTCAATGAGCTGGAGAGGTGCAACCTCACATCAGTGAGGAAGTTCTACACTGTCATGATTCGAACATAGGCCCAGATATAGACACGGAACCTAGAACCATAAATGGCTTCAAGTCAACCCTTGGCATGAACATGAAAACTGAAGCTCAACATACACAAAACAGAATTCTATATTCTGAAATAGCAGAAGTCCGAAAAACAAAACATTTAAACAATGAAAAATCTCAAACACCGAATCCGAAGCTGAATATACAAACTATGTATGATAAACCTCTAACATACTGACGAGTTGATGGGACAACACCCCCAAATAGCTCTCTAGAAATTTGAAACCGAAATGATGATAACTCAACTATCTAAACGTCCTCAAAGGATGAGGTGTCACTACACAAATGTACACCCGGATCGTAAACACGGGACAAGGGACCCTGAGAGACCCCAATCCGACCCATGGCACATGCATATATCTAATCTAATTTAATAAAGAAAAATACTTAGCATAAAACAGAGCAGAAATGTAAAGCGTAACAACCGGAACTATTGGGTACATACATAAGTTCAGTTCTACATCCTGTCTGAAAGCCTCTACCACATAAGATGGGTTGATGGGACAACATCCCCAACTAACCCGACCAATACTAAAACATAAATAACATGGAAGTTTGTCAAACGACCCTTTGAACATGAGGACTCACCAATAGCTGAGAGCGAGAACTGAGATGAACTAAGGATAAGGATGAGCCTGAGATCCGAACCCTTTATCATGAAACGATACACCATAGAAAGTATGCGGCCAGTACGTGGAATGTACCGAATATGCAAGATAAGTAAAACGTACATTTAAAAGTAAAAATAAACTCATAAATAAACATAGGAGAAGGACATCATGCTCGTATCGTAAACTCCTTAAGTAAACATAAGGCTCAAGACTTTCAAATCGTTCATAAATCATTCATTAGTATAATCCTATGTAAACTTTATCAAAACATAACTTGAACCAATAACATAAAGATTACAATGAATAAAACTTGCGGAACAATGGGAGAACTCTTCATAACCGATACCATCATGGTAGAGCCTTTCATGATGCCCCAACTATCTCACTTAAGTGGGCAGAGCCGACCTTGGCTTGCCCGGAGAGGGTCGTGCATTAGGAGTGATATCATAATTGAGGGGATCATTATCAATATAATATATCATTAGAACCCACGTTGGCATGTGGTTATGAGACACCGGCATAGTCCTTTGAACGTCGGGATGCTCGGTGCTAGACACAGCTCCAAAAAAACATGCATATAGGCTCATACGTAAACCAATAACATCATGCATTAAAATTCATTGGGTAAGCTATAACATTTACCATCATTGATCCCCTTTAAAATATTCTTAGATAAGAATTAAAGGCCCTTTTCATTGGCCAACATCATAAATCGAGAAATCATGCCATTCGTTCATAAATTGTAAATCATTCTTCAACATGTGGGCATTGCCCAATACTTTGACATACTCAATTCTTTCAAAGACATGCTCATAAACATGGGTAACTTGAAATCATGTTTTTCCATCATCAATAAACTCAAAATATTGGATATTCATTATAAATCATAACTTTCATGAACCTTCATCAAATGGGCATTTTAGATTTAAAAAGATTGAAACATGATTCTAAAGAAAATAATATAAAATTTGCCCATCATTCGTAATTAAATAATTAAACTCAATTAAATCAAGCCCATAAAGAGAAATCACATTTTCATGCATTTGAATAAAAGCCCCATAGAACTTGAATAGGAGAATTCATGAACTAATCGAAATTTGGGCATGGGTGTGAAAGGATTTGAACCATTCTAAAACCCTACATAACTGGGGACACTTGGTTCTTAATTTTCCTTTTGAAAGCCAAAGATGGAAATTTGGAGAATTTGAGGAAGAACACTTGAATCACCTTCTACTCCCCTCTCTAACTCTTGCATGCATAAAATGAGGCTTATCATGTACTAATGTCCCTTAAAAGACCCTATTCCGACCATAAAACGACATAGTTTAGGCCTTAGGAGTTTAGGAAATTACGAGAAGGCCCTTGCTGATTCGCAGAAAATAACTACAAGGTGACTCTAATGGGTGGCCTGACGACTCGTCAGGACAGGCAATGACTCGTCGTGTCGCCCATCAAGTAAATTGCCTCAGCCTCAATTAAAATTCCCTAGACCTTCTCAAGACCTACCTCACGAGTCGTTGGGACTGACCACAACTTGTGGGGTTCCATCCGTTAGGTACATTGGTCAGACCTCTAATTAAATCCTCAACCTCACCTCATGGTTGACCCGACGACTCGTGGTAGCTGACCACGAGACGTTCCATGCCCGTGGGGACCTCAATTCCTCAGCTGAGTCCAGCCTTCCCACGAGCCACCTGCTCACAACTTGTCCTGCACGACTGCAAATGTTTTCCAGATTTTTCCCCATTTGAATCATAGGTCTGATCCTTGGGTTCCCAGGGTATAACATGAAAACACACCAACAAGTTGTCCAGTGAAACTCTGGAAACTAGCTAGCGGCAAGACGGAATCTGAACGTTTGAGCCTGTATCATGAAATGATACAACATAGAGTATGAGGTTAGTACTTGGAATGTACTGAGTATGCAAGGTAAGTAAAACAAGCTAAGTAAGTAAATTAGAATCATGCATAAATTAAATCATAACATCATAAAATTGTGAGGGTAAAGGGTGTATGCTGATATCTGAAAACATGATTAAATATACACTGAACATTATAATTGAACTGAATGAGCCAAAGCTGAAACTAATATTCATAAGTAAGACTGATAAACTGATCATTGGGTCAAACCTGCTGAAAACATATTACCATAACTAATGAACATGCATAACTGAAATCATGAGGACCAAAGGGAGACTCGCCATATAACCGACAGTATCATGATAGAGCTTACGTGATCCCAACTATTACACTCATGTAGGCAGACCGGTTCAAAGCCTTGCCAAGGCTAAGGGCGCTACCATGATATCGATATCAAGTTGATGGCCCATTCAGGACAGGGGAAAGATCACAAGGGAAGTCCCAAAGTAACTGAAAAAATCCTATGCTGGCATGTAGTTCTAAGAATCGGGGTTTTCCTGGACCCCTAGCCTACTCTATGCTAGACAGTGCTCCCAAAAACGTGCAATTGCTCTCCATCGTTTTTCAACGAAGCTGAATCCATCATTTTTCAACAAAGCTGATAATGTAATAACATGCATAGTCTGAAATCTGAATATGGGGACCCTTGGCTCAAAATATACCACAAGTCTAAAGTGGGAATATCGACTCCAAAACAATGTGGTAAGCTAATATCATAATACTGAACTAAATCATTAAAACATACTTAATTCATATGGGCTTGCCCAAAGCTTTAACATACTAGAGATAGATTTGATAGTCAAAATCACGGATTCATACATGGGTAAATCATGAATATTCTTTCATGGTAGACATCTTATCATACTAGAAAATATAGATCATAAACTTGACTTTTAATGAAACTTGCATAATTGGGAAAAATTCTTCTAACACTTGAAATCATCAATTTGTAGCACAATTTGCACATAAAAAATACTCATGAATCTTAAAATATCATTTGAAACATGAATGGAATTAACCCATGAATTAAACATTGAAAATTTCATAAATTGGGTTAAGACTCCATAGAATCATACGCTTGAATTCATGAACTTGAGATGGGATTTGTGCATGAGAGTGAAGAGAAACTCTCATTCATGACCCTACATACCTGGAAAATCTAATTCTACACCCTTCCTTGAAAGCCCAACATATTTGGGGAAGAACTAGGAGAATTCTCAAGCTTGATCTTCAATAGAACCCTCTAATCTTGCATGCATGTGAGAGGACAGGTTAGAATAGGCTAATCCCTCTTAAAATCCTCCTAACTCAGCTTAAAACAACGTAGTATAGGGGTTAGGAGCTTAGGAATTACAAAAATTCCCTTATTAATTTCGTAGAAAAATAGCTTACTGCCGAAGCCACGACTCACACCATGAGTCGTACCATGATACCACGACTCGTGGGTTCCATCCGTCGTTGCCACTGCCTCAACCTAGAGTTTCTGGAGTTTTCCACGGATCATACAATAAACTCGTACCATTATCCCACGAGTCATTGGACCCATCTGTTATCACCACTGGGATAATTTCCTGACCTTCCTACGGGTGTGAGTAACGACTCATTGTATGACGGGTTGTACCTTGACTTGTAACTTCCAACTCAATCGCCATAGATCCAACCAATGAGTCCCTACCACGATCCGTGGTTCCTTAGCATGAATCGTGTCATGATTTTCATACCATCCATCCAGAGAGTCCAGAACCAAACTACAACTCCCATCCACGACTCGTACCATCATCACATGAGTCATTGCTGAACTCGTTGCCACCAACTTTTTCTCAGCAAACGGTTGCCCACGAGTGATCCTACGATCCATTGGTCACTCCTACAACTCATACCATGAGTCATCCTAAGATAAATTTCCAACTTTTCTGCTGAACACATTTCAAATTCTAAGTCTAGTCTTAGGCACTTTTGGGGTATTACAATATATCCCCCTTAGGAACATTCATCCTCAAATGTTCGGTAAACATACTAAATAATTGGGGAAAGGGACTTCCATCCCAAAGACCAAATATCTGAAGCTGAGAATTGACGGAGTGACTGACTCCGAAATATGATATATGACTGAACTGAATTCATGAATCACACATACACATGCACTAAATAAGGGAAATTGGGAGACATGAACTAGACATGAAACTAAATAGAGTACTTAAGAAGGAAACTGGTACCTCAAGCTGGAACTGAGCCGGAAGGAAAAAGATGTGGATATTTCGCCATCATGTCTACTTCGGCTTCCCATGTAGCTCCCTCAACAAGTTAATTTCTCCGCAAAACCTTTACTGAAGCTACTTCTTGTTCCTAAACTTTCGAATTTTACGATTGAGGATTTCAACCGGAACCTCTTTACAGCTAAGGCTATCACTCACATCAATGCTCTCCACCGGTACAACCAAAGCCGGTTCACCAATGCACTTCTTCAAGAGAGACACATGGAAGATTGGATTTACTGAAGCCCACTCTGAGGGAAACTCCACCACCTTGCCAACACGTATCAGAATCCTTTACGGGCCCACATATCAGGGACAAAGCTTCCCTTTCTTTTCGAATCTCATCACCCCTTTCATGGGAGAACCTTCGAGAACACCTAATCATCAACTTTAAATTCAAGTTCTCTCCTCACATCTGCATAGGACTTTTGATGACTTTGAGTTGTTTCTAGCCTCTCCTTATAAGTTGAAATTTCTCCATAGCCTTATGAACCGAATCTGGCCCTATCAACGTAGCTTCACCAACTTCAAACCAACCAATAGGTGACCTACATCTCTGCCCATAAAGACCCTCAAACGGAGCCATCTGAATACTGGAGTGGTAACTGTTGTTGTAAGCAAAATTAATTAGAGGTAAATGGTCATCCAAACTACCTTTGAAGTCAATCACACATGCTCTTAATATATCCTCAAGAGTCTGAACGGTTCACTCAGCCTGACCATCCGTCTGCGGGTGGAAAGTTGTGTTAAGCTTAACATGAGTACCAAATCCCTTCTAAAATGACTTCCAAAATTGCAAAGTGAACTAAGTACCTCTATCTGATATGATGGAAAAGGGAAAATCATGCAATTGAACTAACTCCCAAATATACAATTTAGCATAATCCTCCGCTGAGTTGGTCATTTTGACCAGTACAAAATGAGCTGCTTTAGTCAACCTATCCACAACCACTCAAGTAGAGTCATGTTATCGACGTGTATGAGGCAACCCTGTATTGAAGTCCATATTGTCTCTTCCCACTTTCAGGTGGTAATATTGATGTCTTGTAGCACAACTCCTGCTCTTTGATGCTCCACTTTCACTTGTTGAAAGTTTGGACACTTAGCCATAAATTCCGCTATGTCCTTCTTCATGCCATTCCACTAATAAACTTCCCATAGATCACGGTACATCTTGGTGGCACCTGGATGTATAGAATACTAGGAATCATGATCCTCGTGCAACATCCCCTCTTCTACACCATCAACATCTGAAACACACAAATGATCTTGATATCGAAGTACACCATCTCCCCCTTGGGAGAATACCTCAACCTTCTGATTGTGAACTCTTTCCTTCAACTTCACTAAAATAGGATCCTCAACTTGCCTATCCTTGACCTCAATCACCAAAGAGGATTCTGAACCATTCTAAACAATGATGCCACAATCCATCGAGTCAACAAGATAAACTCCTAGTCGTGCAAGCCAATACACATCCTTCACCAAGTCTTTTCTTCCACCTTCCACATGAGAAACACTCGTCATGGATAGCCTACTAAGGGAATCCGCCACTACATTGGCCTTGCTTAGATGATAAAAGACACTCATGTCATAATCCTTGAGAAGCTCTAACTACCTCCTTTGTCCCAAATTCTTATTAGTAAACACATACTGACAACTCTTGTGGTCTGTGAACACATCTACATGCATTCCATAAAAATAGTACCTCTAAATCTTCAGTGCAAACACCACTGCTGCCAATTCTAGATCATGCATTCGGGTAATTCTTCTCATGAGTCTTAAGCTGTCTGGAGGCATATGCAATGACTTTTCCATGCTGCATCAACACACAACCAAGTCCAACCTTAGAAGCATCAAAATACACAACAAATCCATCTATACCCTCATGTAGGGTCAATACTGGAGCTGAAGTGAGTCGAGTCTTTAACTCTTGAAAACGCTTCTTACAGGCATCTGACCACTAAAATTTGATTTTCTTTTGGGTCAACTTAGTCAATGATGCCGCAATGGATGAAAATCCCTCAACAAACCTCCTATAGTAGCCAGCTAAACAAAAGAAACTCCTGATATCCGAAGGATTAACTGGTCTATGCCAATTCTTTACAGCTTCTATCTTTTGCAAGTCCACCTGTACACCCTAACTCGATACCACATGGCCCGAAAACGCTACTAAGTTCATCCAAAACATCATACTTGCTGAATTTAGGAAACAGTTGTCGATCCTTAAGAGTCTATAGCACAATCCTCAAATGAGCGACATGCTACTCCTCACTCCGAGAGTATAGGAGAATGTTATCTATGAGCACAATCACGAACATGTCCACATATGGCTTGAACACCCTATTTATCAAATCCATAAAAGCTGCAGGAGCATTTGTTAGTCCAAAAGACATAATTATAAACTCATAGTGACCATATCGAGTCCTGAAGGCTTTCTTTGGGATGTCACTCTCTCTAACTCTGACCTGGTGATAACGGGACCTGAGATCTATCTTTGAGAAGCACTTAGCACCTTAAAGTTGGTCAAACAAATCATCAATCCTGGGAAGGGATACTTGTTCTTGATTGTAACCTTGTTCAACTGCCGATAGTCAATGCACATACGAAGAGATCCATCCTTCTTCCAAAAAAAGAGAACTAGTGCACCCCATGGGGACTTGCTAGGTCTGATGAAGCCTTTGTCTAGGAGATCTTTCAACTACTCTTTCAACTCCTTTAGCTCAGCTGGAGCCATTCTATAAGGAGGAATAGATATATGTTGCGTATCAGGAAGAAGGTCAATACCAAAGTCGATCTCCCTCTCGGGAGTAACTCTGGGTAAATTATCTGGGAACACCTCTGAATACTCACACATTACAGGAACTAACTAGAGAGTCAGGGTCTCAGATGTAGCATCCTTAACCTAAACTAGATGGTAAACACAACCCTTAGAAATCATCTATCCGGCCTTAAGGTAGGAAATAAAGTGACCTACAAGCACAACTGAACTACCGTTCCAGTCTAGGACTAGCTCACTTGGAAACCGAAACTTTACCACATAGGTTCTACAATTCACTGAGACATAACATGCTTGTAATCAATCCATGCCAAAGATAACATAGAAATCTATCATGTCTAACCTTACTAGATCTGTTGAGGTGACTTTCTGAAGGACTGTGATAGGGAAATTTTGTATACCCGTCGAGCTATAACTGATTCACCGATCAAAGTAGAGACTGAGAAGGGTTTTGATAGGATTTTGGGACTGACTCCGAAACTAATAGCAACATAGGGCATCACAAAAGATAAGGTAGCACTTGGATCTAACAATGCATAAATATTGAGATGAAATACTCGTAACATACTAGTGTCCACACTTGGAGAGACCTCCTACTCCTGACGAGACGAGACGACATAAAACCTATTCTATCGCTGACCACCACCTGCACTAGTGGATGCACCCTGCTGAGCTGAGCGTGCTGGTGGAGCTGCTGAACTAGTGGATGGTCTCGACCTCTACCATGGCCATGTTTTGCTGAAGGGCAGTCTCTGAGCATGTGACCGGACTTCCCACACCCAAAACATTCCCTTGAACCTAGTAAGAACCAACCAGTGTGCCTCCTACAAAACCTATCACAAACTGGAATGATGGGCTCCACCGACTAGCTTCCCGAACCTCGAGAGCCTGAAGGGTGTCCTCTATGATCACACCTAGACCTGGATGGAACGCTGGCTGATGACAGCGCTGGGACTGATGACCTCTGGTGGGACTGCTAGCGATGCCCCCCACTAGACCTATTGCTGGGAGAACCCAAAACTGTTTGTCCTTGCCCTCTTGGCCTCTCTCTCCCTCCTCTTCATCTGCACCGCCTCAATCTGCTGGGCATACAAGACCAATTGGGAGAAGTCGATGTCTTGATGTAGCATAGAGGTCCTGCAATCCTTGACCAAGTAATCCGCTATCCTATTCATAAACCTGCTAACCCAAGCCCTGTAATTGTCCACCATCTCCGGCGCATAGTTGGACAATCGGGTAAACTCTAGAGCGTACTCCTGGACGGTCATATTGTTCTATTCAAAATTCATGAACTCAGCTGCCTTGATTTCCCTCATCTCTCGGGGAAAGAATAGGTCTAGGAATGCGATGAAAAATTCTTCCCAGCCAATGGGACCCGCCCCGCCTCCCCGGCTATCGTTCCACTGCCTAAACCAATATGTGCGACCCCACTGATAAGAGGCTAGGTCTGAACACTCCTTGCCCATCATCCCATTAATATGGGTGATCTTTTGGATCTCCTCTTTGAACTCATATGGGTCCTCATCCACTCTCAACCCAAGAAACTCAAGGGGATTCATGCTAAGGAAGTCCCAGCTCTAGTCGCCGTTGCGTTCCCATTCTGCGGAACATGAGCCACTTCCTGTTGATTGACTTGAGCAATTAATTCCTGCACCAACATCTGGATAACTGCCCTAAACTCAGCATGGGCAACCTGCTGGGCACATGATCTGCTAGGGCTGGTGGGGCTTGATGGTGCCCATCTCTGTTGCCATCCTCATGGTCATTTCCAATTACGTTGTCGTTCCTTCTTCCATTAACTCAGTGGGGAGGTATGATTCTGCAAATGCATATAGAACGAGTTAGTAGGATAGAGAGATACTTCATCACACGACATAAATCATGAAAGAAGAGAAATTTCCTAAAATATTTCGTAGCCTCTTTGTCACAAGTGTGATGCGCTTCACACCCATGAAAAGACTCTACTTAACGCGGCTTTCAGACACACTAGGACACACTGAACCATTGCTCTGATACCATGTTTATTATGACCTAAACATAGGATCGGATAAAGACACGGAACCTAGGATCATAAATGGTTCAAACTCAACCCATGGCATGAACATGAAAAATAAAGCTCAACATACACAAAGCGGAAATATACATTCTGAAATAGTGGAAGGCTGAATAATAGAACATTTAAACAATGGAAAATCTCAAACACCTAATCTGAAGCTGAATATACAAACTTTGTCTGATAAGCCTCTAACATACTGACGAGCTGATGGGACAACACCTCTAACTAGCTCAGTAGAAATATAAAATTGAAATGATGATAACTCAACTATCTAAAGGTCGAAGGATGAGGATTCACCAACAAGCTTTCCGGTGAAACTCTGGAAACTAGCTAGCAGTGAGACTGATTATGAACATCTGAGCCTGTATCATGAAACGATACAACATAGAGTATGCGGTCAATACTTGGAATATACTTAGTATACAAGGTAAGTAAAATAGGCTAAGTAAGTAAACCTGAATCATGCTTAACCTAAATCATAACATCACAAAATTCTGAGGGTAAAGGTTGTATGCGGATATCTAAAAACATGATTAGATATACACTAAACTTTATAACTGAACAAAATGACCCAAAGATGAAACTAATATTCATAACTTAGACTGATAAACTGATAATTGGTGTTCGGGCGTTTCTGGTGACTACACGCAAGTGCACGTGGTCGAATAAGTAGTAAAATAGCTTAAGTAAGCCAAGTATCGATCCCACAGGGACTGAACTAAGCTAATAATTAACTCTAGTGTTAATGAACTATAACTTTAAGAATGCAAACAACCAAATGAATAAGATTTTTAGAGTTTGAGTTACTAACTAATAAGAATCTAAAGCAAAATGATAAAGTGAGTCTGAACAATATTAATGAGCATGTTGAGGTTAAAACGATCATACAGGGAAGTAATTTATCGATACAATTCAGTTAATCTTTCCTTCGGTTACTAGTCAAGAATTATTGCCTATGGATTGAAACTTTCATATCCTACCCAACTTAAGAATCATGAACCTTCAACCTACATTTCTGTGATAAAAGAATTTCATGTTCTAGCCATACAAAACCGATTCCTTAATTGACTAATGAGACTTTCAGATATATTTCTATTCTGAATGTAAATCAATTCTCAATTTTCCCAAACTAAAAAGAGATCATATCCTACTAATTCACATCTTTCCAATTTCTTTCCTTTTCAAAATCAAAATAGGATTTTTTAGATATACATTAACATGGGCCAAACATTAATGCGGTAAGAACAAGAATTGATAGAACAACCATTGAAGAAAAGATGAAAACTAAGTTGATCAACAATTACATTCCACTACAATTGTTCTTAACCTCAGCAAAATGTGAATTTAGCCACTCATTTATGGATTAAACATCATCAAATGAGTATAATTCATACGAACAATTGAGATAAAAGAGAAAGAGATAGAGAAGAACCCTAGAATTTTCATCCCCTCAACTGCCTGTAACCCACGTTCTTGCTCAACCAAGTCAGAATTCTTAAAAATAAACCTAAGTATGCTATTTATACTAGTGGGAATTTTTCCTAGAATAACAAGCAACGTGGCACGGAGTGTATCATGGAGAACTCCCTCCGTGCCACGGTGCAAACGCGGACCCTCACTGGAATCAGGTTCCTCAGCACTTTCTCCTTGGCGTGCCACGGCCTGTAACGTGGAGCCAGGCCAACGTGCCACGGTGCAGTCGCGAACCTTTACTGGAAGTTGATAACCCAGGTCAATGTCCCCAACGTTCCACGACTTGTATCCTATGGCATTGCCTCCGTGTCACGGAGGCAACGCGGACCTTCATTTGAATTAGCCAAACTAAATCATCTGAGGCAGAATGCCTCCACGATGGCAGCGTGACACGGCTCCATCACGGAGCCCTTGTTTTTACTGCTCTTCCTTGACCTTTTCCACTGCTCGCTTCCAAGTCCATTCCCGATTTTTACCAACATGTATCTTAGCTTCCTAAAATTACATTTTACCTGCAAAACAACACTAATCATGTTGGTTAGTATAAATTCACATTTTAACTACAAACCACATGAGAATGCACACATAACGATAGATAAACAAGACAAAATGAGTCATTTGAGTATCACTTGGGCATATAATTCTGCCCAAGATCACTTACCCCACACTTAGAACCTTGTTCGTCCTCGATCAATACTCTCACATCTCATGCAATTGACACCCGCGCATAGCTACTTTGGCTAGACAATTCAAGCTACGGCTATACCGATTATTTATTATAGCAAATCATCAAGAAAACATGCATGGTCCCATCAATACCATGACATTTACCACATTAAGACCTCCTAAGCTCAAGAATCGACTCTCGATCTCGGCAAACTCCTGCAAATCAACTGATCAAGACATCCAACACGAAATTCAATCTGTCGTCAAGCATGTGCCCTCACAACACAAGAGAAATTTCCCCCTTTTCAATCATATGATTTCCAAAGCATTACATGTTGGGGTATATGAACACGATTTCGCGCTCTCTCCCAAAGAATTCACATGCGTCATGTCATGAACCATAAGCTTGCCTCTAGTGTATTACTCCACTAATATAAGGACGCGTGATGTAAGATCACGTAGGACTTAACGGGTTGTTATGTTAGCTAAGGAACTAGTAAATACTGGGCTAACCAATAATAGCAACAAGCTTCCTTAAGCACTTTTCAATACATCCCACCATCCTTATGGGCATTGTTTCTTCCTTCATCTTCTCTTTCTTGAATTTTCTTCTTTATTTTTGTTCCCATTTCTTTAAGCACACTCGACTTAATAACAACAATTAGTTATACATCTTTATTTTCTTTAATTTCAACAAGTGCACCCTTGACCTTTTCTTTACTTTCACCACTTTCGCTTTTCCTTCCTTTTCACAATTCTCACTCCTTGACACTGTGGGAAAATTATTTTTCTTGAGCGCTTAAGAGTTTTGGATCAAATTCACGGCTAATGAAAAGAAGGGATTAAGCTCGGTTTCTACCTCTTCAAAGAAAGAAAAAATAGGCTAAAGGTTCAATGGGGCTAACTAGGATGTACATTCAAGGTAGGTATGATTAGGAAAAAAAACTTTCGGTTTAATCAAAGAAATGCCTACATCCTTTCCTACAATACACATCCTTCATTTTGTTTCACACACACACCAGGAAAGTTCTAGACACTTCACAATAGCATGAAATAATCGAAACCTCACCTCACACTCCTTGCACATGCTCAACTCAAGACTTATTCACAGACTCTTCCATCAGCTAGTTACAAGAATTCAATATTAAGCCTCAATCATACTGAATCGAACTCTATGGCCTAGGTATCTCAACATGTTTAGACATTTTCCATGCTTTCATATGAATCATCTTTGCATCTTAATATCATGTACAACACGCAACAAGAATTCTGAACCATGAAGTAGCGACACATTTGGGAAACAAACAAAAGAAAGAAAGAAAAACTACTCTTATCGACTACATTTCCCTTAAGACGGTCGTCATCCATCCATCATAGGGAACAGTCACTATTTACGACTTCAGTTCAATGGGACTATTCTCGGTAAAAGCACTGAAAACAAAGACCGAGAAACCCAATCATAGAAACAGGGTATCGATAATTTTAATAGAAAACAAAAAATATATACAAAAAAATATTTACATAACCAACCAATCAACAACAGCTCACACAACCACAACAACTTACATTCATTACAACACCACTTAATTACAAAGCACATCACAAAGAGTCACAGGCTCACATTTTTTCACAAGCACAACAACACAAAACATAAACAAAAACAAAACCAAAAACGAAATATCCAGCACCTAACTACTCCCACCCCACACTTAAACCGAACACTGTCCCTAGTGTTCACAAAATTCAACATATCACAAAGGTGGGTGGTGAAACTCCCTAATCAATCGAAGTATTGCACTTCTTCATCAGGTGTCGTTGCCTCGTCTCCCATATCCGAATCACCCCCGCTGTCCTCATCTGACTCAACATCTGAGTCCTCATGGCAGGTCTCCTCATCAGTGGGGACATCATCAACTACAGGCTCGACAAAAGCTGGCCCCACTCGGCATAGAGCCCGGGCATTCTCACCAAAGGGGTAATCTAGCTCGAGCTGCCATAGCTCATCTTCTGTTGCTGGCCTCCCGCCTATGCGCAACTGCAGCATCTGCATCCCGTACATGCGGGCCATATATTGATCATCCCAAGCATGTCTCTCGGCTAGTGTGAGAACTGGCCTGTGAGTAGTATCGGGTGCCTTGGTTTCTGTGACATCCAGGGCACGCCTGTCTATCTGTGGGATGTAATCTAGGGCCTCCTCCTCGATATTGTGGCCCCTCAGGAATGTGGTAAGAAAACCACTGAACCCGTACCTGTGCCCTTGATGAAGTCGGGCTCTCTTCATGGCGGAGATGATCACCGCCCCAACATTTATCTCAAGCCCTTTCATCAAGACATATACCAAGCACACTCGATCCCGGGTGAAATCTGTCATGTGCACCCCCGGGATCAGGCAGGAACACATAATTTTCAGCGAAATCCTGGCTTCCCCATTCATTTGAGAGTAAGGCAATGTCTGATGGTAGCCCCTCTCCTTGTGCCTGCTCCACTGTGCTGTTGAACGGGCTCCACATAGAGTGCATCTGATATCCCCATAAGGTGGAGTTATGTTCAGCTGCCGGATTACATGGGCGTCTGTGTCTCGTGCTCCCAATATAGCATTCAGATGATAGGGCTCAAACGTGAAAACCTACTCTCTCATCTTAACGGTGTGACTGTGAGGGTTGGGTTCCAGTTGGCATAGAACTCCCGAATCAGATGGAGATTGCACTCCTTGGGCTCTTCAAAGATGAAGTTCATCCCAGCAGTGTCAATCCGGTGTACGATTCTGAGGAATTCCTGTGCCAGCGGCTCCCTTGCAATGTGCTCCTCTGGGAAGTATTTGGTCTCTTTGTGTTTTGCATACCATTTCTTCCCTTCATCCGTCACCCATCGGGTTCCGTATTTTCGACGTTGGCCTCGCAGAACCGCTGGTGCTACTAGAACTGCTGTTCCCAATCGAATCCTTTTTTTGTCGGCGCGCAATGTAGATGCGCCCTTTCCCTTGTCTTGCCTGCCTGACATTGTTCCTGTACCATCGAACAGACAATCCCAATGTTATTCATGTCAAACATAGCTACAACTAAGGTTGGGTTGAGTTAGGCCACCCCACACTTAGTTTTTAGGAAAAATTAAAATAATTCGGCAAGACAATCATGCTTTCCCAATTCTTATCAATGAAATTGCTTAGTGCATTCAGATAAGTCGATGGAATCATTACTGTGTACTACTCAGACTTCGTACAATGACTAACAATATCTCCATCGATTCCATGACATCACATAGCACTTAGCCAAAATTTTGGTTCTCAACAACCTATGCAATTACCAATTTCATTTTTTCGACAATTCCCTTGTCTACTTAGCATATTCTTCTATATTCACAACATCATTCACATCACCCAACATGCACAACCCAAATCTTTTCACATTTTCAACCAAATTTAGTTTCTTCCTATTCAAATTCTAACCCTAGCTACCAATTTCGCAAAAATTCAATCAAACATGCATTCATCGAGTTCACATACTCACAACGATACTATGAACATCAATCAATCAAAATTTAAGTGAATTCAAACTTAATTTACACTTATGGAAAGGTTTACTCACCTCACATGCTCTAAAATTGAAAATTTAAGAAAAAATTGAGGTTACGTTCAAGAACATACCTTTAATCCGATGAAGTCGAGGAAAAGTTGAAGAAATCTTGTGCCTAGGTCCGTGTCACGTTGGGGGAGGAGGGAATTTGGGGAGTTGGTCGTGGAGGGAATGGGAAATAAGGAAATAATGAGGGGATTTGGGGGTTTAAAGGGTGTTTTCCGCACGGGTTACCCGGCGACCCGGTGTGACCCGACGGGAATTACACCTCAACGTGTCACGGAGGGTAACGCGGAGGCCCTCCTCCGTGAAACGGAGCCATCGCGCCCCTATTCTGGAATTTTTTTAAAAATTCCAGAATAGGCATCAACGTGTCATGGAGGGTAACGCGGAGGCCCTCCTCCGTGACACGGAGCCAACGCATAGGCTCACTGTAATGCCACTTTTTTATTTTTCTCACCTCGATTTTTCTCCTTTGTAATTCTTTGCGTTTTTGCCCTCCGTTCCACCTGAAAATCATCTCACAACAAGAAATTGGTTAGAATTCATAGGTTTCAACGCAACAATAATTTTTTTCTATTTATTTTTTTTTCTTTTTCTGTTTTTTTTCTCTTTTTATTCACTATTCTATTCATCTATTACAACAATTTCACGGGTTGCCTCCCGCACAGCGCCTAGTTTACCGTCGCGGCTTGATGTCATTGACGCTCAATCATCCTCTAAAGTGATGGACGTCTTCAATCGAATAACGTCCTCACCCCAGTAATGCTTACAACGTTGTTCATTACCCAAGAACTTGGCACTTTGATCTTCTTGCCACAACTCCTGTTTTGGTGCTTCCTTAATCGATGGTTTCGGCAATGGTACTAGGAACCTCATTAACGGCTGAAATTCATGCTTCCCGAGATACCATTATGGTTCATTCAACATTTGCACCCTCTCATAAGTATCTCTATCTCCGAAATGATCGGAGCTCACCAATGCTCTTCCCAATGGGTCTCGAGATTCAACAATCGGAAGAATTTCTTCTTGATTTAGCACATTGATTGCTGAAAGCTCCTCATATATGGCCGGAAGCTTCGTGGACTTTTATACATCAAATACCTCCACTTTTTCATGAGCCCGCATGGCTAGCTACCCTACAGCTACATCAATCAAAGCTCTCCCGGTTGCTAAGAAAGGACGTCCCAAAATAAATGGGACTTCCGCATCCGGCTCAAACTCCAGAACAATAAAATCTACCGAGAAGATAAGGGAGCCCACTTGCACCAACATGTCCTCCACAATGCCATCTGGTCTGGCTAAAGAATGGTCCGCTAACTGCAAGATCACCGTAGTTGGTCTAGGACTGCCCAGCCCCAACTTCTTGAACACCGATGTCGGCATCAAGTTAATACTAGCTCCCAAATCGCATAATCCGCGAGCTCGGATACTTTGCCCAATTGTGTTTTGAATTGTAAAGCTCCCAGGGTCCTTGAGCTTTGTTGGCAACCTGTTCTGTATCCGGGAAGTGCACTCCTCAATAAGCACCACCGTAGCATACTCCGTCAATCTACTTTTGTTAGCTACGATGTCCTTGATATACTTTGCATACTTCGGCACCCCCTGCAAAACATCAACCAGAGGTAAATTAATGTGTACCTGTTTAAGCACCCCCATGAACTTCTTGAAACAAGCTTCCTCCTTGTGTTTCTTTAATCTTTGAGGGAACGGGGGTGGTGGTCTTTCTGCTTCAGCTGCCTTCTCCTTCCCCCTCTCATCATCATGTTCCCTATCTTTATCCACTGTTCCTGACTGCTGAGGTGGTCTTTCTGGTTCCACCTCCTTGAGTTGTAAACCACTCCTTGTGGTCACTGCATTTACTTGCTTGGGATTCGGGTCAGTGTCACTCGGTAGTCCTTCTCTTGGCCTGGTGTTTTGAGCTCCAGCTAGTTGTCCAAACTGGTACTCTAACGCGTTTGTAGCTAACTGATTATTCTTTACATCTGCTGCCAATTTCACATAATCAACCTGTAATTGAGCTTGGTTAGCTATCATTGTTTTAAACATTTCCTCAATGCTGGTGGGTGGGGGAGGAGGTGCATTGTGTCCTCTATATTGAGTCTGATAATTCTGCTGCCCTCCTTGATTTCTCTGCGCTCCCTGGTTCGAACTCTGCCCTTGATGGCTATTACTACCCCAAGAGAAATTTGGATGATTTCTCCAATTCGAGTTGTAGTTGTTGCCATACTGTTGGTGATTATTTCTCTGTACATTCGCCACAAAGTTCACTGAATCTGGATTGGCACCACAACACTTAGCTGAGTGTTCATTACTACCGCATACTTCACACCAAATCTGCTGCACTACATTAACTGGGGCTTGAGATTGATTCAAGCTCATATCGCTGAAGTGGGTGTTGAGTTGATTTTGCAGCGCAACTATCTGTGCAGCGATAGCTGTAAAACTATCTACTTCCAAGACTCCTGCCGCTTTCCTTGTTCCTCCTCTAGAAGAGTCCGCATTCCACTATGGATTTCCCTGCAAAATACGATTTAACAAAGTATACAGCTCCTCATAAGTCTTTTCTAATGCTTGTCCTCCAGCTGCTGAGTCTAGCAAAATTTTTGTGTGGGGTTCCAAACCCTCTATGAAAGTATGCACCAACACATCATTGGACTGGTGATGGCGAGGACAATCCCATAACATAGATTTGAACCTTTCCCAAGCTTGATACAGATTCTCCCCCTCTCTTTGTTTAAAACATAGAATCTGACTTCTAAGTCTTGCTGTTTTCCCAGATGGAAAGAACCGTATCAAAAATTTTCTTGCAAGATCATCCCAAGTGGTGATAGAATTAGGTGGCTCAACTTTTAACCACCTCTTTGCTTCTCCCAATAATGAAAATGGGAATAATGTAAGCCTTACGTAATCGGATGATACTCCAGTGGGGATGTAAGTGCCACTTATCTCAAAAAGTTTTGGAGATGTTGTTGTGGATCTTCCTGAGGGAGACCTGTGAATTGCCCGCTGGTGTGCAGCAATTGCACCATATTCTGTTTCAGCTCAAACCTCCCTCCTGGCTTAGGTTTGCGAATACTTGATGAAACATTGTTAGCATGTGGGATTGCCACTTCGCGAACCGACGTAGCTGCCATTTCCTCGGGCACTAACACTGCCCTCACAAGTGGTGGATTCTGTTGTTTCTCTAGGATTGTCTGTCTGAGAAACTGCATCTTTTTCTCTAGAGCTTCCCTTCTTTGACGATGGAACTATCTTTCCGGCTCTAAGTATGAATCCACCAGCTCCTTGTCTCTTTCCAGTGTTCAACAGAATTCAGTATCTGCAAAAGACAGGCTAAGATCAAGTTGTCAGCACTTATATAGAAAATGTAAACTAACACTAAGAAAATAATTTAACCAATTGCCAGTCCCCGGCAACGGCGCCCAAAACAAGTTCGGGCATTTCTGGTGACTACACGCAAGTGCACGTGGTCGAACAAGTAGTAAAATGGCTTAAGTAAGCCAAGTATCGATCCTACAGGGACTGAACTAAGGTAATAATTAACTCTAGTGTTAATGAACTATAACTTTAAAAATGCAAACAACCAAATGAATAAGATTTTTAGAGTTTGAGTTACTAACTAATGCGAATCTAAAGCAAAATGATAAAGTGAGTCTGAACAATAGTAATGAGCATGCTGAGGTTAAAACGAACATGCAGGGAAGTAGTTTATCGATACAATTCAGTTAATCTTTCCTTTGGTTGCTAGTCAAGAATTATTGCCTATGGATTGAAACTTTTGTATCCTACCCAACTTAAGAATGATGAACCTTCAACCTACATTTCTGTGATAAAAGCATTTCATGTTCTAGCCATACAAAATCGATTCCTTAATTGACTAATAAGACTTTCAGATATATTTCTATTCTGAATGTAAATCAATTCTCAATTTTTCCAAACTAAGAAGAGATCATATCCTACCAATTCACATCTTTCAATTTCTTTTCTTTTCAAAATCAAAATTGGAATTTTTAGATATACATTAACATTGGCCAAACATTAATGCGGTAAGAACAAGAATATAGAACAACCATTGAAGAAAAGATGAAAACTAAATTGATCAACAATTACATTCCACTACAATTGTTGTTAACCTCAGCAAGAAGTGAATTTAGCCACTTATTTGTGGATTAAACATCATCAAATGGGTATAATTCATATAAACAATTGAGATAAAAGAGAAAGAGATAGAGAAGAACCCTAGAATTTTCGTCCCCTCAACTGCCTGTAACCCACATTCTTGCTCAACCAAGTCAGAATTCTTAAAAATAAACCTAAGTGTGCTATTTATACTGGTGGGAATTTTTCCCGGAATAACAAGCAACGTGGCACAGAGTGTATCGCGGAGCATTCCCTCCGTGCCACGGTGCAAGTGCAGATCCTCACTGGAATCAGGTTCCTCAGCACTTTCTCCTTGGCGTTCCACGGCCTGCAACACGGAGCCAGGCCAACGTGCCATGGTGCAGTCGCGAACCTTTACTTGAAGTTGATATCCCAGGTCAATGTCCCCAATGTGCCATGGCTTGTATCGCGTGGCATTGCTTCCGTGTTACGGAGGCAACGCGGACCTTCACTGGAATTGGCCAAACTAAATCATCCGAGGCAGAATGCCTCCGCGATGGCAGCGTGACACGGCTCCATCGCGGAGCCCTTATTTTTACTGCTCTTCCTTGACCTTTTCCACTGCTCGCTACCAAGTCCATTCCCGATTTTTACCAACATGTATCTTAGCTTCCTAAAATTACATTTTACCTGCAAAACAACACTAATCATGTTGGTTAGTATAAATTCAAATTGTAACTACAAATCACATGAGAATGCATACATAACGATAGATAAACAAGACGAAATGAAGCATTTGAGTATCACTTGGGCATACAATTCTGCCCAAGATCAATTGGGTCAAACCTGCTAAAAACATATTATCATAACTGATGAGCATGCATAACTAAAATAATGAGAAATAATGGAAGACTCACCAAATAACCGACAGTATCACGATAGAGCTTACGTGATCCCAACTATTACACTCAAGTGGGCAAATCGGTCCAAATCCTTGCCAGGACTAAGGGCGCTACCATGATATCGATATCAAGTTGATGGGCCATTCTTGGTAGGGGAAATCTCACAAGGGAGGACCCAAAGTAACTGAAAAATCCTACATTGGCACGTAGTTCTGAGACTCGGGGTTTTCCTGAATTCCTAGCCTACTCAGTGCTAGACACTGCTCCCAAAAACATGCAATTGCGCTCCATCATTTTTCAACAAAGTTGAATCCATTACTTTTCAACGAAGCTAATAATGTAATAACATGCATGGTCTAAAATCTGAATATAGGGAGCCTTAGCTCAAAACATACCATAAGTTGAAAGTGGAAATATTGACTCCAAAATCATGTGGTCAGCTAATATCATAAAATTGATCTAAATCATGAAAATATGCTTAATTTATGTGGGCTTGCCCAAAACTTTAACATACTAGAGATAGATTTATTAGTCAAAATTACAGATTCAAACATGGGTAAATTATGAATATTCGTTGATGCTAGACATCTCATCATACTAGAAAGCATCGATCATAAACATGAATTTTCATGAAACTTGTGTATTTGGAAAAAATTCTTATAAAAATTGAAATCATGAATTTGTAACCAAATTGCACATAATAACTGCTAATGAATCTTAAAGCATCATGTGAAAAATGAAGGGAATCGACCCATGAATTAAACATAGAAAATTTCATAAATTGTGTTAAGACTCCATAGAATCATACACTTGAATTCATTAACTTTAGATGGGATTTGGGCATAAGAGTGAAGGAAAACTCTCATTCATGAACCTACATACTTGGAAAATCTGATTCTACACCCTTTGTTGAAAGCCCAAGAAATTTGGGGAAGAACTAGGAGAATTCTCAAGCTTGATCTTCAATAGAACCCTCTAATCTTGCATGCATGGGAGAGAATAGGTTAGAATCAGCTAAACCCTTTTATCCTCCTAACTAAGCTTAAAATGATGTACTCTAGGGCTTAGGAGCTTAGGAATTACAAAAATGTCGTAATTAAATTCACAGAAAAATAGCTTACTAACGAAGCCACGACTCACACCACGAGTCATACCCTGATACCTCGACTCGTGGGTTCCATCTATCGCTGCCAAGCCACAACCTAGTTTTTTTGGAGTTTTCCACAGATCACACAACGACTTGTACCATCATCCAACGAGTCATTGGATCGTCTGTTACCGCCACTGGGATAATTTCCCGACCCTTCCTACAGGTGTGAGTAACAACTCATTGTTCCTCACAACGGATCGTACCTTGACCCGTATCTTCCAACTCAATCGCCCCAGATCCAACCATTGAGTCCCTACCACGATCCATGGTTCTTCACCATGAGTCATTTCACAACTCTTACCTTCCATCCTGATAGTCCAGAACAAAATGATGACTCCCATCCATGACTCGTACCATCATCCCCCGAGTCGTTACTGAACTCATTGCTACCAACTTTTCTTCAGAAAAATACTATCCACGAGTCCTCCTACAATCTGTTGGTCACTCTCACAACTTGTACCATGAGTCGTCCTAAGATAATTTTCCAACTTTTCTGCTAAACACATTTCAAGTCCCGGGTCTGGTCTTAGGCACTTTCGGGGTATTACATACACCAACTGGGATACTTTATTCGGAGAGAGCAGTAGGGTAAAGATCTAAGGTCAGGTGGTGCGATTCACAGCTAAAAGGTTCAATGCCTTCTTAGAGACACCTGCATAGACCCTTCAAAGTATATCATCTTACTGGAGAAGCCTCTATACAAAGACATCCGTCACAATATATATGGTGAGCACTCATCCGCCTGTTGGGCGAGGGATCATAATGGCACTCATTCCACACTTGCGTTTCCTTATTTTAAAAGGGAGGCAAAGGTATGGGTGAAGTTGGTGTGTGCTATCTTTCTCCCTGGGACACAAATGACAGAGGTAATTCGAGAGAGAATTGTCTTGGTATACATGTTGATGAAGGGAATACCGGTCAACTTTGGTTTTGTGATTCACGGAAATATTGTCAAGACAGTCTCCTGACCATGTTCTTGAGGGAGGCAAGTATTGAGGATGATGATGCAGACCTTGTCTTACCTTTGGCAGGACATTTGGCTGGAAAGATGATGGATGTCACAAAGGTGAAGGAGACTGTCCCTTCCACAGGCCCTCTTTATACTATAGCTGATCGGCAAGCCCGTGATGAGAGTTGGTAAGGTCGTATATTTAGGATGCTGGAATTACAGCTAAAGCTAGGAGGTCGGCCTTCTACTGCAGAAGTGATGACAGCTTTAGAGGAATGGTACTCGCTCATGAAGAATGTTATGTTGATGTGCCGAGTGGGCCTAGCCTTTGAGGAGCCGCTTGATGATGATGAGGCCACAATTCATATTCAACAGCTCTTCCCAACTGAAATCGTGTTACTGGAAGAATAGGATTAGTTTTATCACTAAATTCGGCAAAAAAGGAAAACTTTATATATAAGTATAAACTATATTTCAACTTTACAGAACATGGTCAAAACTCATTATTTCTCCACAGTATAGAAGGGAGAAATGCTTACTTGAAGCTTGTGATCATATTGACTCTAGTTCGGAGCAATTCCAATAACTTTAGCTCGGCGAGGCAATGATTCGCCAGGCAAATTTTGGGAAAATAACTCCGTAGTGATGCTCTCTGCAGCCTTAAACTTCAATACCAGAAGTTAATTTGAATTCTGGCGATGTTTTATGGCGGAAACGAATGAATTTATCTCACCTCCTTTATACTTTCCTCTGCTGGTCAATATATATATAGAAAATGAACCAAAATCCAAGGAGAGAACATATATATAGTTGAGGCGGTGGACAGGGGTCCATGGCACGGACTCCAACGCGTCGAATATCGAGCCTGCCATGGTGGTTATCGCGGAGGAGCTTGATCCATGCCACGTTGCCCCTACAACTGGTCCAACCTCCTCCCCCGCGATCCCGACTTTGCGCTCATCCGACCTTTCCCGAGGCCCTTCCTCGTACGTATTGAACTCTAAAACTCTTAACTAATGTACAAATAGGCCGACTAAACATTAGAAACATATGGGGTGCAATATCTTCCCCCCCTTAGGAACACTCTTCCTCGAATGTTTTACTTCGGCTTATAGAAACTCTAACCCTCATAACTACTTATTCAGGAAAAATTTTGGTAGATTCTCCCCTGTAACATGGACTATCCGAAATTCCTGAAACACAAAAAATTCCAATACATTCATTTCACATAACACTTTAACAACTGTTTCTCAACAACATTGTATCTAGCTGAGTTATATATGTAACATACATCACAGAACATACTGAATCGTAAATGTACCTTACCAACATGGCCAAGCTAAGTCTGGAATAAATCAGGATACTTAGATCTCATATCATCCTCAGCTTCCCAAGTCATCTCTTCTTTGTTCCTGTTCCTCCATAATACTTTTCCTGAAGCGACATCCTTTGTTCTCAACCTACAAACCTGTCGATCCAGTATGGCTACTGGAACCTCTTCATATTCTAAGTCCTTAGTAACTTGAACATCCTCAACTGGCACAACTCGGGACGGATCCCCTATACACTTTCATAGCAATGATACATGAAAGACTGGATGAACGAACTCCAATTCTAAAGGCAAATCTAGCTCATATGCCATCGGGCCTATTCTCCGGAGTATTCAATACGACCCAATAAACCTCGGGCTGAGCTTACCCTTTTTTCCAAACCTAATTACGCCTTTCATCGAACAGACTTTAGAAATACCCAGTCACCTATACTGAACTCCCGATTTCTATGCTGTACATCTGCGTAAGATTTCTGGCGGCTCTGGGCTGTTAGTAGATGATCCCTGATAAACTTTACTTTCTCTTCTGACTGATGAATTATATCTGGCCCAATCAATCCCGATTCTCCTACTTCAAACCAACCAACTGGGGATCTGCACTTCCTTCCATATAGAGCTTCATAAGGCGCCGTCTGAATTATTGAATGGTAATTGTTGTTATATGCAAACTTAATAAGTGGCAAGTACTCATCCCAATTGCCTCCGAAGTATAGCACATATGCCTGTAACATATCCTCGAGCATCTGAATTATACATTCTTCCTGCCCATCCGTTTGAGGGTGGAATGCTGTACTCAGATTAACCAGGGTTCCCAAAAGTTTCTAGAAAGAGTGACAGAACCTAGCTGTAAATTATGCTCCCCTGTCAAAAATGATAGACACTGGGACATCGTGTATTCTGACTATCTCCCTAATATAAAGCTCGACATAATCCTCAGCTAAGAAGGTGGTCCTGACTAGCAGAAAGTGAGCTGATTTCATCGACCTGTCAACAATCACCCAGATGGAGTCAAATTTATGCCTGGTACGTGGTAACCCTGTCACAAAGTCCATATTAATCGCCTCCCATTTCCACATAGGCACTACTATTTCTTGTGTCAGTCCGCCGGGTTTCTGATGCTTGGCTTTTCACGTGCTGTCAATTAGGACACTGAGCTACAAACTCTGCTATCTCCTTTTTCATCCTCGACCACCAATAAATTTCTTTTATATCATGGTACATCTTTGTTGAACCTAGATGAAGAGAATAAGGGGAATAATGTACCTCGCCCATAAGCTGCTGGCGAAGCCCTGCCATATCTGGAACACAGAGGTGATCCTTATATCTCAAAACTCCGTCTTCAGTTACTTGGAAATCTGTAACTTCCCTTCGATGAACCTTATCTCTAAGCTTAACTAGATTAGGGTCTTCGTACTACTGTTCTTTCACTTCTACAACTAATTATGACACTGCAGTATTCTGGATTACTGCCCCACTGTCTCCTGAATCTACTATACGGATAGCTAAACTGACTAACTAATGTAGTTCTCAGGCCAGCTCCCGCTGTCCTGGCTTCAGGTGTACTAAACTTCCCATGGATTTACGGCTGAGGGCATCTGCTACACCATTGGATTTTCCTAGATGATACAAAATATTTCATCATAGTCTTTTAATAATTCTAACCAGCAGCGTTGTCGCATATTCAACTCTTTCTGTGTGAAGATATACTGGAGGCTTGTGGTCAGTGAAAATATCTACGTGAATGTCGTATAGATAGTGCCTCCATATTTTCAAGGCATGGATGACCGCGGCTAATTCCAGGTAATGGGCGGGGTAGTTCTCTTCATGCTTCCTTAGTTGTCTCAAAGCGTAAGCAATCACCTTACCATGCTGCATCAAAACACATCCTAACCCGACACCCAAAGCATCGCAGTACACTGTGTAACCCTCTGACCCTTCTGGCAAGGCTAATACTGGTGCTGAGGTTGGTCTGTTTTTCAGCTCCTGGAAACTCTGTTCACATGCTTCGGTCCAATGAAATTTGGATGCTTTCTGAGTTAACTTGGTCAAGGTTCCTGACAGAGTGGAAAATCCCTCAACGAACCTCCTATAGGACCCGACTAATCCTAGGAAATTGCGTACCGCGGTTGGAGTTGTCGGTCTAGGCCATGTATTTATTGCCTCAATCTTCTGGGAGTCTACCTGGATACCAGCTTTTGACACAACATGACACAGAAAGGTTACTGAATTTAGCCAAAACTCACACTTGTAAAGTTTTGCATATAATTGACTATCTCTGAGAATTTGGAGCACTATCCGTAAATGATACGATGTTCTACATCCGAGCGGGAATATACCATAATATCATCAATAAATACTATCAAAAATAGGTCCAGATACAGTTTGAAAATATTGTTCATCAAGTCCATAAACACCGCTAGAGCATTCGTCAACCTGAAGGACATGACTAGAATCAAAATGGTCATACCTGGTCCTGAAAGCAGTTTTTGGTATATCTCTCTCCCGAACTCGAATCTGATGATACCCAGATCTTAAATAAATCATGGAGAAAAACTTTGCCCCTGCAACTAATCGAACAAATCATCTATTCTAGGAAACGGGTATTTATTGTTGATAGTAACTTTATTCAACTGCCGGTAGTCGATGCACATACGGAGGGAGCCATCCTTCTTTCTCACAAATAGGATTGGCGCGCCCCACGATGAAGTACTCATCCTAATGAATCCCTTATCTAGTATATCTTTCAACTATTCCTTCAATTCCCTTAGCTCAGCAGGAGCCATTCGGTACAGAGGAATCGATATGGGCTTTGTGCCCGGTAGTAAGTCAATTGTAAAGTTGAGTTCCCGTTGTTGGGGAATACCAGGGAGTTCATCTGAGAATACATCTGGAAATTCATTGACCACTGGAATAGACTGAAGAGTCAAAGATTTTGCTTGGACATCTTGAACCTTGACAATATGGTAAATGCATCCCTTTGCTATCAATTTTCTCGCCCGAAGATAGGAAATAAACCTACATTTCAGCGTAGCTTCACTACCTTTCCACTACCATACTACCTCCCTAGGAAAGTGGAATTGGATAGTCTTGGTCCAACATTCTACATTGGCGTAACATAGAGCTAGCCAATCCACACCTATAATTGCATCAAAATCAATCATCTCTAATTCTGCCAAATCTGCTAAAGTCTGGCGACCAACAATCTCTACTGTGAACCCTTGGTAGACCCTCTTAGCTATAATGGAATCACCGACGGGGATAGACACTGAAAAAGGTAGCCGAAGCAATTCCGGCGTAATACCGAACTTCTGAGCCACTAACGGTGTAACATAAGATAAAGTGGAGCCTGGGTCTATCAAAGCATATAAGAAATGAGAGAAAATGACCAGCATACCTATCACAACCTCTAGAGATGACTCTGACTCCAGTCATGTTGGTAAAGCATACGTGCGATCTGGACCGGTACCTGAACTGGAGGCCCGTGATCTTTCTCGGCCTCTGTGGGCTGGAGCTGAGGGTCTGTGCCCTACTAGAGATGCTGGGGCGCATGACCCTACTGAAGATCTATCCTATCTATCCCGATCGCCCTAACCTCGAGCTGGACAATCCCTCATCCGATGACCCTCTTGTCCACATGCATAACATGTCGTAGAACCATACTTTCATGCCCCAGAATGACGTTGGCTGCAAATAGGGAAAAGTGGTACAGTCAATCTGCTTTGCTCCAACCCCCTCTGCTGCTGTGATCCTGCTGACCGTGAGCTCTCGCCAGGCCCAGGCTGTCCCCGATGACCAAACCTATTCCCCTATTGCTATTGTAGAGGTGGAGGTCTGGGTGGCCCATCTGGTAATCATGGTCTGGGTCCACCCTGGGACTCTGTCTGCATATCAGTGGGTGGTCCTGCGGCGTTGTTCACGACTTTCCCTTTCTATCCCTCGCTTCCGCTGTCAAATCCCCTTGATATTTTGAGCAAATGCCTGAACACGAGCAATATCCATGTACTCTCACAAAGTAGTTGTCATACAGGTCTCCACATATTTTGGATTCAGCCCCATGATAAATTGGTGCACCCTGACTAGCATAGTATCTACAAAGGTCGGTGCATATCGGGCCGAGGAATCAAATCTCATAGCATATTCTTGATCATTCATCGAACCCTGCGCCAAATGCAAAAATTGATCTACCCTGGCCTGGAGGATCTCTTGGGGCAGATAATGGTCTAGAAAGGCCTCGGAGAAACTAGGCAAAGTCAGAGGGGGAACATCTCTGCCTCGGGACCTTTCCCAGCTCTCGTACAATAAAACTACAATGTACCACAGCCGAAACACTACTAACTCCACTGATTCTATGGGGGTGGCATACATTACCCTCAAAATTCGCTACAACTTGTCTAGAAAATCTTGAGGGTCCTCATCCCGATCTGTCCCTGTGAATTGCAGGGGACTCAATGCAAGGAACTCTCGAACCCTCAAGCTACCAGGCCCTCCTGAGGTTTCTGCAACTACCGGCACCACGGGTTGATGTTTTGCGTCCATCATCTGGGCTAACATAACAATAGCACTCTTAACCTCCTGATCAGACGATGTCGGTATAGGTACTGCTAGAGGGGATGCCCACGCATTTGCCGCCCCATGCGGCTCCTGGCATGATGGTGAATGCTGGGGATATTGAGATGAAACCTGTCTGTCTCCCTCAGAGTGTGTTTTCTCTGACTGGGGCACCCTGCTAGTGCCCTCTCCTGCCGCCACGTCTAATCTCCTACCAGTCCTAGGATGTCGCGCGTTCGACATTTCTCTGTAGATAAAAGAATACGGTAAGCTTAGGGGTTCAACCCTATACTGTACAGTTCTATAGCACGACTAGATAAGGGAATAGAGTAACCATCCTATCATGCCTCACAGCCTCCTGCCTATAGTATGTGGTGCACAACACATCCATAGATAAGACTCTACTTAGCACGGCTTGCAGACTCCCCGGGATACGACCTGCTTTGATACCAAGTTTGTCACGCCCCTCCTTGGGAGGCATGACTGGCACCTGGTGCCCTACTAGGATCTGAACTGACTGAGCTGACTAAGCCTAAGCACTTCTGGTGCAGCGCTGACACTGACTCTTAAATCAAGAAAACAACGGGCTATATCTTGGCTGTAAATACAATCTCTGGCCAACAAGGCCTTATAGCCACCTATGAAAGAAAACAGCTAACCAAAAACAAGCAATAACAGGGAATCCTATGCAAGCCGACAAGGCCACCATGATGTCTAGTTATGACTGTAAAGTAAATCTAGTTCTAAGCTAAATTATGGCCGACAAGGTCGTTAATCTGTCAGCTAAACAAGGCCCCACACGACCTGCATGTAATTTTAAACACATATAGGCCTCCACACAACCAATGACAGCTAACTACAGGGAAATAGAAATAATCTACAAGCCTCTAGGAGTAATATGATGGTCGGGACAGGGCCACAGCCTACCCAAAAACTGTACACTCAAAACGGAATAAACCTTCTATCTATAAGCCCCGAAAGAAAGGAGCTACTGCTCTGATGGTATTGGCTAAAAAGCTATGAGGGACCTGCTCCTCGTCTATCCGTACCTGCAGGCAAGTAATGCAGCACCACAGAAAGGGCATCAGTACAACATGTACTGAATATGGAAGGCGATAACTATAAATGAATGAACATAAAAGATAAAGCTGAAATGACTTAAAGAAAAGGAATAGAAGTCATACCTGAATAGTTGGGTTTTCTATTGTCTAGTCTATCAATAACTAAAGCAAACAAGAACTTACCTGGCCCCCATAAGCTAGAAGGTATGACCAGTATAGAACAACCCATCTGGGGCTCCCATAAGCTCTGGTGAGTACACATCAATCTATATACCCCTATCAAGGTCATAACAGGTCATACTGGTAACTATAGCCATCCTGCTAGTCCCCTGGGTCAACAACTGAGCCCGCTTGGCTCTTGACTGTAGCTATTTCTGAGTCTGGTAGACTCCTGATGTCTACACCCCGGGCACCAGGCTCGTCGGGGGTGTGGTGCCGATACGACATATGTATAATAGTATCACCATGTAATTGACTCTATGAGGACCTGGGACCCCATCTTCGTCCCTCACGGACGACATGTCGCTCTTTCTGGAGTGACGTCATCTCTCCCCTGGCGGGCGTCGACACAGCTAGGAACCCTAGGGTTGGTCATGGAGGGCTATATAGATAAATCAAATCCCAAACAAGGGTCGAATACTAATATCAACTAATAACAACAACTATTCATGATTATGTACTTCTGATTCTCTTAGTGGGATTTAGACTGAGTTATAATTCTATAGGAACTAACTTGCCGAAGGAATTTTCCTTAACATACCTCGATTACCGGTTTCTGATTAACTGGTAAGTTCCAATTCGTATTCAACAGCTCTTCACAACTGAAATCGTGTTACCGGAAGAATAGGACTAGTTTAATAACTAAATTCGGCAAAAAAGGAAAACATTATATATAAATATTAACTATATTTAAACATTATGGAACACGGTTGAAAACTTGTTATTTCTCGAAAGTCTAGAAGGGAGAAATGCTTACTTGAAGCTTGTGATTGTATTGGCACTAATTTAGAGCAATTCAAACAACTTTAGCTCGACGGGGCGACGATTCGCCGGGCGAATTTCAGGAAAATAACTTTGTAGCAATGCTCTCTGCAGCCTTAAACTTCAATACCCAAAGTTAATTTGAATTCGAGCGGTGTTTTATTGTGTAAACGGATGAATTTAACTCACCTCCTTTGTACTTTCCTCTGCTGGTCAAGTATATATATTGAAAATGAACCAAAATCCAAGGAGAGAACATATATATAGTTGATGCGGTGGACAGGGGTCCGTGCAACGCGCCGAATATCGGGCGTACCACGGTGGCGGTCATGGAGGAGCTTGATCCGTGCCATGTTGCCCCTCTGGGCAACTGGTCCGACCTCCTCCCACGCGATCCCGACTTCGCGCTAGTTCGACCTTTCTCCGAGCCCTTCCTTGTACGTATTGAACTCTAAAACTCTTAAATAACGTACAAATAGGATGAATAAACGTTAGAAACATATGGGGTGTAACATGATAGATTCTTCTTGTTCTTTAATTGCTATAATTTTAGTAGGTCATCGCATTATTATGTCATTCCTCATAATAGTAGCTTGATGATTCATAGGTCATGCGTTGTAATAGCTAGTATGGTGATGTTGACTTGGATGCCTGATATATTCTGACTTGTGTTTGTCTTGACCATGTCATGTTTAGTTTCTTTATTTTGGAGTCCGTTTTTTTTGTTTTCTTTAGGAGTTGTTATCGTCATAGAGTAATGGCATTTTTCTATGATAGATGGATGACGACCGTCTTAAGGAACGTTTTTTGTCATATTTTTTTTATTTTTTAGGATTGAGTCATAAGTCATCCACTTATATGCTTGTTGATATTCTGCTTAGCTACTATGCTAGAGTTAATAGAATGGTCTCTTGATTGCATGAGTGAGGATCCATGAGAGACACACACATCTCTCTAATGTGACTCAACATATCCTTAGGACTCAATTATGAATAAACTTGTCATTCAATATGATTGTGTGAATGTGTAGCTGTAGAAACTGATTAGATTCTTGTTGCCATGAGAGATGAACTGAAGTGCTTTGTGTGTATATATTGTAGCATATAGAACTTGCCTTAGTGTATGTAGGATAACTAGTTGGTAGGGAGTTGAGAGATAATCAAGGCATTTCTTTGAAGAAATTATTTTTTTCCGATAGTTGTTTTATCTTCCTAATCATTCTCCTTGGTTAACCCCTTTGAGCCTAAAAGCTTTATTCTTTCTTAGCCATGAAAGTAGCTTAATCCCTCTTTTTGTGAGACCTCAGATTTTTAATCTAAAGTAATCTTAGGCACTTTGAGATTAGGAAGTTAAGGTCCTCCAATATAATTGCAAGGGAAAAAGAAAAGGAATTGTGGTAAGAAAAGAAATGAGAGAAGAAGGGGTGCCCATAAAAATTGTGTTCTTTACTTGCTGCTAGGGAAATTAAAAAGAGAGATTTAATTAAAAAATCCTTAGTTATTCTATGCTAGGAAACTATATGTCAATTAGTGAAGAATGGGGCATGAAAAGAAAAGACAAGGGTGAATAGATGAAGGGTAAACAAACAACGAAAAAAGTGGTCGACAAGAAAAGTGAAATATGTCTTAAAAGTGCTTATGGTGGTAGTTACTATAAAATTAAATATCAATCCTACCCATCCCTTAGCCGATATTACAATCAAAAAAAGTCCTTATGATCTTAATCTCTTGAAACAATTAGGTAGTCTTAACATACATGAAAGGCAACCCTATGGTATGATTACATATATGCATTACATCATTAATAAGTATGAGTGTGCCTTACTTATTGTGTTCCATCTCTTTAAATTGATGAATTTGAGAGAGGAACATCACTAAAAGTAGGGGGTACAAGAGGTCTAAATTGGTATACTACTTTTTGCATGTGTCACACTTAATCATGTTGGTCCTTTGTGTTGAAAAAGATAAGTCAGTTATAGAGGTTGTGTGCTCTTGATTGTGAAGCTTTAGTATGTGCTTGATGAACCACTTTATGTATGCTCCATGCTAGTTAGTTGAGTGTGAGTTGATAGAGGTGTCAAGTGTGATGGTGAAACATGAGTTTAGGTGTGTTTTAAGGATTGTTCGAGGACGAACAATAGTTTAAGTGTGTGTGTGTGGGGGGGGGTTAATATTGAGAAAATTTCTATGCTCATTTTCCATATTTTTCCCATATTTGGTCATGTTTTGAGTTCATAATCCTTAATTTATGCTTAGATTCATGTGTGTGTGTTTTATGCACTAACAAACAATTTGAGTTGATTTAAGCAGGAAACTAAGCAAAATGGGCTCAAAATGATTCAAGGAGTGAAGATTTGAGGAGCTGAAGGGCCTGGTGCTATGGCCGGCGCTCCGCACAACCCCACACATAAACCATTGTTCGTCCACGAAAAATCCTTAATACACATATAAACTCATCTTTTACCATCACACTTGGTACCTTTATCAATTCACACTGAACCAACTAGCATAGAGTATAGATCAAGTGGTTCATCGACATACAACAATTCTCATCAAGCACATATAAAGGTTTCACAATCAAGACCATACAACCTCTATAATTGACTCATCCTTTCAAAACATAGGGCCAACATAATTAAGCATGAAATATGCAACAAATAGTACACAAACTTATACATCTTGTGCCCCTCACTTTTAGCAATGTTCCTCTCTTAGATTATCAATGCAAAAACATGGAACATAGAAAGCAAAGCACCCTCATGCTCACAAACAATGTAATGCACATACGTCACATACCATAAGCTTTCCCTTCATGTACATTCAGACTACTTGGTTTTTTCAAGAGATTTAAATAACAAGAACTTTTCTTGGTTGTCATGTCGGCTATGGGACAGGTAGGAATGACATTTCTTTTGTAGTTACTACCAAACTAAGCACTTTTAAGACATTTTTTCATTTTTCTTATCCACCACTTTTTCCTTGATGTTCACCATTCACTTCACTCATCATTTTTCTTTTCTTTTCATGCCTCTTTATTCACCACTTGACTGCTAAACTTTGCTTATAACATCACTATGGATTTTGCAATTTAAAGCTATATTTTTTATTGTTCTAGCAACAAGTAAACAACACAATTCTGTGGGCATCCCTTTTTCCTATTTTTCTCCTCTTACCACAATTTTTTACTTTTTCCTTTAACATTATACTTCGATGGAGCTTTAGTTTTCAAGTATCAAAGTGTTACACCCCGTAAATTCTCGACATGTAGATGGCCTATTCGCATGTTGGTTAAGAGTTTTTGAATGCGATACATGCTAGGAAAAGGCCCGGGGAAAGACCGGATAAGAAATCCGTCGAACCATCACGGAAGGAGCCAGGCCAGAGCCCCTCCGCGATGGCAACGTGCCACGGAGGGAGGGCCTTCACGTTGGCTCCATGTCACGGAGGCCCTGTCCAGGCCCAACTATATAAACCCCTCACTTCGGTTTTTAATGATATAACTCATATAATTTCCAGAGAAATCGAGGGAAAATAGGGACGAACGAGAATCTCTTATAATATTCGTCCGATTACACTGTCAAACACGATCCAAACTCAAATTAACTCCAGATACCGAGGTATTAAGCAGTAAGGAGCATTCCTACGGATTTAGTTTTGTGAAATTCGGCCGGCGAATCGTCATGCTACCGAACTAAGGTAAGTGGAATTGCTCCAAATTAGTGTTAATATACTCCTATCCCTAAAGTGAGTATTTCTCCCTTCTGGACTTTCGAGAAATAGCGAGTTTTTGATTGTTTTTTGGATAAGCCTAAGTCTGGGCTATATATATATTGAAAGTGATATTTTCTTTCAAAATATTAGTGTATTTAGTTCTAATTGACATATATATGAATGCAGTTGGGAGAAATAACAGAAGTACTGACCGAGCTACGCCAGTTAGTCGGGAAATCTGAAGCGAATGTATGTAAAGCTAATTTCTTCGGCAAGTTAGTAATCCAGTACAGTAAATAGTGTGATGTATAGAAGAATGAACTCAGAAGTTGAGAATTGAGTCCAGTTTGAATTTAGCAAGCATGTTTTATGATATTATGATATATATTCAAAATAAAGGTTAGTAAAGCAATAATCAGACAGTCAGATGATATCTCAATTACACTATAATCAGACAGTCAGATAATATCTCAGATACAACATAGTCAGTATAAGAATCAGTATAACACAAAAAAGAGTTCAAAATGAGAAATCAGAGTACAGATAGTACTTTTAGTTTAAACATGCTTGCTATATGTGATTATTGTTTGTTGAGACCTATTTGTGTTATGAGGGCACCCTTTGAGCATCCTCGCCGCCCCTGGGTTGGTAACTGTGGCGACCCACCGTGAGGGTGGGGATACGCCACTCCAAGGAGTGGTATGCCGTCCGCAGTAGGACGAAGATGGGATGGAGCATTCCCCATATCAGGCTGATCAGCATAGCAGTATAGCTTACCCTGTTGTGCGCTTGCGCCCAGGGGGCAGCTTACAGATACAGTTACAGATACAGATTATAGTTTACAGTACAGGAGCCCTCCGGGCTCAAACACAGTTATTTATATCAGAGGCCATAGCCCGAGCTGGAGACCCAAGGGGCCGGTAGAGGTGCTCGTAGCTAATAGACGAGTGGAGCGATTTATTTTTGGATGGTTTTGACCCAGGTAGGGGTATATAGATTGTGTGTTGGTTGGCACCTTCCGTCTTATGGGGGATGGTATAGGTTCTTGTGTTAGATATATATATATATGTATGTATATACATGATATCTACTAGTTGATAGACAGCAAGTCGCCATGACGACATGTATGATTCTACCTTACCTTTAGTACAGGTAAGCCTATTCCAGATCCTGCTAGTTCAGACAGTTTTAGATACTTCCTGTTATTCAGAATTTACTAGCATTATTGTTTATATCCAGTGATGTTCAGTTTTATTTGCATACTCGGTACCAGTCGTACTGACGCCTGTTTGGGGCGCTGCATTACTTGCCTGCAGGTACTCATAGACGAGGAGCCGATCCCTCGTGATCCTAGCCAGCGCAGAGTCATCAGCTCCTGTCCTCCGGAGCTTGATATTCAGAGGTGTATATCATTTCTTTTTGTTGTATAGTACGGGTAGGTCGGGGCCCTGTGCCGACCATCTTATCAATATTCTTAGAGGCTTGCAGTCTGTATATATTTCCCTGTGGTTAGTTGTGCCGGTCGTGTGGGGCCGTGCGTATGTTTAGCTGTCTAGTATTGTTGTTTATGTTGGCCGTGTGGGGCCGTATCTAGCTAGTAGTGGTGACCTTTCCGGTCACGTAGTTGTTCAGCATCTGTTATATTGAGCTAGAGATAACTAGACAGCATGGTGGCCTTGTCGGCCCGCATAGGCTCCCTTATATTGACATGATTCTGGTTAGTTGTTGTTATAATACGGGTGGCTATAGGCCTAGTCAGCCGGAGGCTATGTTTATAGCCGTTATATAGTCCGTTGATTCCATGAATCTGAGTTAGTGCCACCCAAGCACCAGATGTGCTTAGGCTCAGTAGTCTAGTAGTCCAGGTCCTAATAGGGCACCAGGTGCCAGTCATACCCCCCGAGGCGGGGCATGACACAAAGTGCCTAACACTACTTTAGATCAATAAGTCTGAGGTCTCACAAAAAGAGAGATTAAGCTTCTTTTGTGGCTAAGACAAAAAAATAAGGCTTAAGGCTCAAAGGGGTTAACTAGGGGTTATGTTAAGGAAGGTAAAACAAACATGGGAGAAAACATGGCTTTTTCAAAGAAAGCCTTGATCATATCTCAACTCCCTAACAATTAGCTATCCAACATACACTAATGCATGTTATAGATGCTATAGTATGTAGAAACAAGACAAATTAGCTCACCTCTCATGGCAATCAAGAATCTAGTCGGCTTCCTACCGCTACACATTCACACAATCATATTGAATGACATTTTTTATTATTAAGCCCTTAAATTCATTTTTGAGTCAAATTAAAGAGATATGTGTCTCTCTCATGGATTCCTCACTTATGCATTCAAGATGACCACTTTATTGACTATAGCATATCAGCTAAGTAGAATATCAACAAGCGCACAAGTGAATAATCTATGACTCCATCCTAGAAACTAAAAAAAAACGAAATTCCCTTTAGACGATTGTCATCCATTTATCATAAGGAAGGGTCACTACTCTAAGATGACAACAACTCCTAAGAAAATTAAAAATTACCTGGTTCATGGACTCCCCTTCGGAAAAGACCCGAGGCGATAAGAAAAAGCGAAGGGTGGGTGAGGTATGCCAATTTTCAAAAATTTGAAAACAAAACTTAAATGACATACTCACCCTTGAATAACAACATTTAGGGAGACACACCCTCAACCCACACTTAAAGCTTGCTCTGTCCTCAGAGCAACTAAAATTAAAGATAAGATTGGAGCGACAAATTACTCCTTGAGGCCCTCTAGGGCCTAGCTAGCAGTGACTCTTGGATTTGCGAGTCAAATGACCCCACACTTAAGATCAGACCTTGCTCCTTAGCCTTGATTTCGGGTACTCAAACTTCCCTATTTCTTCAAAAGAAAATCAACAATGACACTATATAAAAGCATTACAATTACATTTTTACAAATTAGGTTGCCTCCCAACAAGCGCTTGATTTTATATTGCGGCACAATGCATGACTCCTCAATCCTTTTGCAAGAACATTGAGGTCTTCTCTCTATCTAAATAGTCCTCATAATAGTGCTTCACCCTTTGGCCATTAACCAAAAAGGTTCTATCAGACCCCAAGGGCTTCAACTCCACTGCACCATGTGCATTCACATTCACAATCTCAAATGGACCCGACTACTTTAATCTCAACTTTCCCCCAAATAGCTTTAACCTTGAGTTGTACAATAGTACTAACTGCCTTGCCTGAAACTCCTGAGGTTGAATATGCTTATCATGCACCCGTTTAGTCCACTCCTTTTACATTTTTGCATTTTCATATGCACTAAAATGGAACTCATCAAGCTTATGTAGTTGCAACAAGCTTTTCTCAATAGTAGATTCCAAATCCATATTCAACTTTTGGATGGCCTAATATGCTCAGTGTTCTAGCTCAGCTGGTAAAGGACATGCTTTCCCGAAAACTAACCTATACGGTGAAGTACCAATAGGAGTTTAGAAAGCTGTCCGGTAAGCCCATAGTGCATCATCCAACTTGCTAGACCAATCTTTTCTATTTGTGCTCACAGTCTTATCAAGAATCCTTTTGATTTCTCGATTTGACATTTCTACCTGTCCACTGGTCTGCGGGTGATAGGTTGTTGCTACCTTGTGCTTCACATTATACTTAGCCAACAAATTATTGAAGAGTTGGTTGCAGAAGTGCGTACCTTCATCACTAATGATTGCTATAGGTGTACCAAAACGGGTGAATATATTCTTCATCAAAAACCAACTCACTACTTTTGCATCATTGGTCGGTAGTGCTACAACTTCCAACCACATTGACACATAATCAACTGCTATCAGAATATACTTATTCCCATTAGAAGGGATGAAAGGTCCCATCATATCAATTCTCCAGCAGTCAAACACTTGCACTTCCATAATGCCCCTCTAAGGCATTTCTTGCCTCTTCGAAATATTCATTGTTCATTAACAGCTATCACACGATTTAGCAAATAGATACGCATCCTTCAATAGGGTAGGCCAATAAAATCCTTCTTGAAGGACCTTTGTTGCGGTTCTATCTCCCCTGTGGTGTCTTCCATAGGGTGAAGAATGGAATCTTTCCAAAATCTGTTGTACTTTTCCCTTGGGAACTTGTATTCAGACCAACTGATTTGGACCTATCTTGTACAAAAAGGATTCATCCCATATGAAGAATCTATTGTCATGAAGTAGTCTCCTTTCTATATCCAGGTTAATATCAGGTCGGTACACACCACTAACCAGGAAATTTACCATATCAGCATACCATATTTCACAACCCGAACATACACCTGAAACGTAGACACGAGACAAGGGACCCCAAGTCAACTGATGACTCATGAATACAACTATTCTCAGTCAAATATACGGTCAGTACGTGGAATGTACTGAGCATGCAACGTAAGTAAAACGGACATTTTAAAAGTAAAGTAAATCTCATAAATAGACATAGGAGGAGGACATCATGCTTGCATCAAAATCTTCGTAATATAACATAGAGCTTAAGACTTACAAATCATTCATATTCATTCAATATCATAATCATAAGTAACCTTATCAAATATATAACTTGAGACAAATAATGTTAACGTAATAATGCATAAAAACATGCGAAACAATGGGAGGACTCGTCATAACTGACACCATCATGGTAGAGCCTTTCATGATGCCCCACTATCTCGCTCAAGTGGGCAGAGCGGACCTTGGCTTGCCAGGTGAGGGTCGTGCATCAGGCGTGATATCACATTTGAGGGGATCATTATCATAACATCATAATATTTACAACCCACGGTGGCACGTGGTTTTGAGACACCGGCGTAGTCCTTTGAACACCGAGCTGCTCTGTTCTAGACGCGGCTCCCAAGAACATGCATATAGGCTCATACATAAATCATTAACATCATGCATAAAAATTCATTGGCTAAGATATAACATTTACATCATTGATCCCCTTTAAAACATTCTTAGCCAACAATCAAAGCCCTCTTTATCGGCCAACATCATAAATTGATAAATCATGAAATTCATTTCATAAATCCTAAATCATTCTTCATCATATGGGCATTGCTCAATGCTTCATTATACTCAATTCTTTCAAAATGTGCTCATAAACATGGGTAACTTGGATTCATGCATTTCCATAATCAATAAACTTAAAATAATGAATATTCGTCATAAATCATAATTTTCATGAACTTCCATGAATGGGCAATTTAGACTAAAAAAGATTGAAGCATGATTTTTGACGAAAATAATACTAAACCTACCCAACTTGCATATTTCAATAAATAAAACTCAATTAAAACATACCCATAAAGAGAAATCACATTGACATGCTTTGGGAAAAACCCCATGGAATTTGAGTAGGAGAATTCATGACTTTAATCGAAATTGGGCATGGGTGAGGAAGAATTCCACCCACTTTAAAACCCTACATACCTGGGAATGGAGACACTCAAGCTTTCTTGAACACCCACAAAGAAATTTGAAGAAAATTTGGGGAAGAATGCCTTAAATCTCCCAAAAACCTCTCTAGAATCCTTGCATGAGAATGGGCATGCAATAGGGACTTAACTCTTCTTATTACACTCAAGAAATAATCAAAATGGCGTAGTTTAGGCCTTAGAAACCTAGGAAAATACAGACACACCCTCATTAAAATGCAGGAAATCCCTAATCACCAGTCCTCACGAGGGACTTAACGGGTCGTTGCCAGAGGGCACGACTCGTTTCCTTGATCCGTTGAGTCCACTCCCCAAAACTCCATATGAACCCCACGGGTGACTTCACTAGTCGTGAGGTCAAACCACGACTCGTGGTCACCTTCCGTGGCCTACACTACATATCACAATCTTTCCAAACCTCCAAGGTTGAACACGGGTGACCTCACGAGTCGTGAGATTTAACCACGACTCATGGTCAGGCCCGTGGCCTCCTCACTCAGACTTTTCTAAACCAAGCTGACCATGAGTCACTTCACGACTCGTGGTCACTCCTCACAACTCACCTCACGAGTAGTTTTGTGACCTAGTGTGAATTTTCAATTTTTCTCCATTTTCACTTCCGGGTTTGATCCCAAGGTTCCTGGAGTATAACAATATCTCCCCCTTGGGAAGATTCATCCTTGAATGATAGAAACAGGCAGAAAACAGAAACATACAATTTATCATTGCTATATACTGATCACTTTAACGGAAATCTTCACGGAATGACTACCTCTGAATCAAACCATAGTTGATCTGATCTCATGCTTCAAGTATGCACTCATACACATAAAAGAAACTTGCACACATAAATTGAACATGAAAACTAAATAGGGTCATAAGGAAAAACTGATACATAAAGTCGGAACTGAGCTTGTAGAGAACAAATGTGGGTGTTTTGCTATCATATCTGCTTCGGCTTCCCATGTAGCTCCCTCAACATGCTTATTACTCCATAATACTTTAACTGAAGCTACTTCTTTGTTCCTTAGCTTACGGACTTGATATTCTAAGATTTCCACTAGAATTTCTTTATAGTTGAGGCTGTCTTTCACCCCAATGTTGTCTATCAGTACTACCAAGGCTGGATCACCCAAGAACTTCTTCGAAAGTTATACATGAAAGACAGGATGAATCGAAGACAGCTCAAAGGGCAAGTCCAACTCATACGCCACCTTACCAACTCTGCTCACAACCCCGTAGGGGCCAACGTAGAGGGGACTGAGTTTACCTTTCTTTCCGAGCCGCATGACTCCCTTCATGGGAGATAGCTTTAGAAATACCCAGTCGTCCACGCCAAACTCCAAATCTCTTCTCCTCACATCAATATATGATTTCTGACGACTCTGAGCGGTTTTCAATCGATCCCGTATCAACTGAACCTTCACCATCGCCTCGTAAGTTGAATCTGGGCCTATCATAGCTGCCTCACCAACATCGAACCATCCGATGTGAGATCTACACCTTTGCCTGTAAAGAGCCTCGAACGGTGCCATCTGGATACTGGAGTGGTAACTATTATTATAAGCAAACTCGATCAAGGGCAAATAATCATCCCAACTACCTTTAAAATCCATAACACATGCCCTCAATATATCCTCAAGGGTTTGAATGGTTCATTCTGCCCGACCGTCTGTTTGCGGGTTGAAGGCTGTACTGAGCTTAACTTGCATCCCAAGTCCTTTTTGAAAATAACACCAGAATTGAGAAGTAATCTGAGTACCTCGTTCTGAAATAATAGACAAGGGCACTCCACGAAGTCGAACTAACTCCTGAATATACAATTTAGCACAATCCTCTGCTAAATCTGTGGTCTTGACCGGTAGGAAGTGTGCCGCCTTAGTTAGCCTATCCAGCACCACCCAAATAGAGTCATAGTGTCGGCGAGTACGAGGTAGGCCTGTAACAAAATCCATATTAATATCTTCCCACTTCCAAGTGGGGATGTTGATATCCTGAAGTACGCCTCCCAGCCTTTGATGTTCGACTTTCACTTGCTGACAGTTTGGACATTTTGCCACGAACTCCACAATATCCTTCTTCATACCATCCCACCAATAGATTTCTCGCAAATCCTGATACATTTTCGTGGATCCTAGATGAATAGAATATCTGGTACCATACGCCTCATGCAATATCTGAACTCTCAAATTATCGACATCCGGAACACATAGTTGACCCTGGTATCATAGCACATCATCTCAATCTTGGGAGAAGACCTCCACCTTCTAACTCCTCACTGCCTCCTTCAGATTTCTCAATATTGGATCCTCGTCTTGCCTAGATTTAACATCAACTACCAAGGAAGATTCTGACCCATTATGTATAACAACACCGCCATAGGTCGAATCGATCAATCTAACTCCCAGCCTTGTGAGACGGTGGACATCCTTCATCAACTCCTTCTTTCTCTCATCCACATGGGACACACTTTCCATGGAGAGCCTATTAAGTGCATCCGCAATCATGTTAGCCTTGCCGGGGTGGTAAAGGACACTCATGTCATAGTCCTTAAGTAATTCCAACCACCTCCTTTACTAATGATTTAGATCCTTCTGTGTGAACATATATTGCAAGCTCTTGTGATTCGTAAATACATCCACGTGGACCCCATACAAGTAATGCCGCCATATCTTCAATGCAAACACCACTACGGCCAACTCAAGATCATGGGTTAGGTAATTCTTTTCATGAACCTTCAACTGTCTCGAGGCGTATGCTATTACCTTCCCACGCTGCATCAACACACATCCCAATCTGACTCTCAAGGCATCACAATAGACAACAAAGCCATTGGTACCCTCAGGTAATGTCAACACTGGTTCTGAGGTGAGTCGGGCCTTCAACTCTTGGAAGCTTCTCTCACAAGCATCCAACCATTGGAATTTCACCTTTTTCTTAGTCAACTTAGTCAACGGTGCCCCAATAGATGAGAAACCCTCCACAAACATTCTATAATAACCTGCTATGCCCAAGAAACTCTGGATTTCTGAAGGATTCACTGGTCTGGGCCAATTCTTCACCGCCTCTATCTTCTAGGAATCCACCCTTACGCCTTTGCTCGATACCACATGGCCTAGAAATGCTACCGAGTTCAGCCAAAATTCACACTTGCTAAACCTTGCATATAGCTAACGATCATTGAGGGTTTGTAGCACTATTCTCAAATTAGTGTCATGCTCCTCGCTCCGGGAGTATATAAGAATGTCGTCGATGAACACAATCACGAACATATCCAAATATTGCTCGAACACCCTGTTCATCAGGTCCATAAAAGCTGCAGGAGCATTGGTCAGCCCAAAAGACATAACAACAAATTCGTAGTGACCATATCGAGTCCTAAAAGTGCCATTCGGGATGTCACTCTCCCGAACTCTGAGCTGGTGATACCCGGACCTAAGGTCAATCATGGAGAAGTACTTGGCACCCTAAAGCTGGTCAAACAACTCGTTAATCCTATGTAAGGGGTACCTGTTCTTGATGGTAACCTTGCTCAACTACCGGTAATCAACACTCATGCGAAGGGAACCGTCCTTCTTTAGCACAAATAGAACTGGTGCACCCCATGGAGACTGGCTCGGCCTAATGAAGCCCTTGTCTAATAGATCCTTTAATTGATCCTTCAATTTCTTCAGCTCAGCTGGAGCCATCTGGTAAGGAGGGATAGAAATAGGATGCATATCTGGTAATAGATCGATACCGAAATCAATTTCCCTTTCCGGAGGAACACTTGGCAAATCCTCGGGAAACACCTCCGAGTATTCGCACACCACCGGAACTGACTGAATAGTTGAGGTCTCGGACTCCACATCCTTAACCCCAACTAGGTGGTACATGCACCCCTTAGTGATCATCTTCCTAGCCTTAAGATAGGAAATAAACCGACCTGCTGGCACCGCCGAACTACCCTTCCACTCCACAACTGACTCACCCGGAAAATGAAAATCCACAGTACGGGTCCTATAATTAATCGAAGAATAACATACAAACAACCAATCCATACCCAAAATGATGTCAAAATCAGTCATGGCCAGTTCTACTAAGTCTGCGGAGGTAACCTTGTGCGACATAGTGATCGGGAACCCTCTATATACCCGTCTATCTATAACCAAATCACCGACAAGGCTAGAAACTAAAAATAGTTCTGACAAGGTCTCAGGACTAACTCCAAGGCTACTAGCAATGTAAGTTGTCACGAAAGATAATGTAGCTCCCAGATCTAGCAAGGAATAAACATCAATATAAATGACACGCAATATACCAGTGACCACGTCTGGCGAAGCCTCCTATTCCTAGCGCGAGGCAAGGGAATAGAATCGTCTTTGGCACTGACTGCCACCCCCACTAGTAGATGCTCCTTGTGGAGCTGAACGGGCTGGAGTTGTTGCAGTCCTGGTGGTGTGTGCTCGACCACTATCATCACCATGTCTAGCATATGGGCACGCTCAGCACATGTGCCCAGGTCTACCACACCCAAAATAGACATCTGAACCAAGCAGGCACTCCCCGGTGTGACTCTTGCCGCACTTACTTGCAAGCTGGAGAGGTATACTCTAACTGGGTGTCCCTCTAATCCTTTAAACCTGAAACCTTACTCCTCTGATCACTCTGGGGTTTGGATGGAACACTAGCTAATGATGGCGCTGGGGCTAGTGACCTCTGCTAAAACTGTGGACGGTAGCCACCGCTGGACCTCTAATGTGAAAACCAATGACTACCTGTCCGAGCACTCTTTGCCTCCCTCTCCCTTGCATGAGCCGCCTCCATCTGCTGGGTGTACAACACTATGCGAGAAAAGTCCATATCCTGGTGAAGCATGGAAGTCCTGCAATCCTTGTCTAAATAACCAGCCGCACCATTAACGAATCAGCTCACCTGCACCCTCTGATCCATCACCAACTTTGGGGCGTACTTTGACAAACGAGTGAACTTGAGAGAATACTCCAGCACTGTCATTTTTCCCTGCTTGAGGTTCACAAGTTCAACTACTTCTAATTCCCTCATCTCCCGAGGGAAGAACCTGTCAAGAAAGGTCATGTGGAACTCAACCCAGCTGATAGGACCCGCTCCTGCTGCCCTACTGTCCTTCCATTGCTTGTACTAAATTTGGGCAACCTCTTTTAGCTGATAAGAGGCCAAGTCCATACACTCCCCATTCGTCACTCCGATAACTTGAGTGACCTTTAGGAACCCTTCAATGAACACGTGTGGATCCTCATCCACCTTCGATCCCGTGAACTCAGGAGGTTTCATCCTCAAGAAGTCTCTAATCCGAGCCGTCGCCGCATTGCCATTCTGGGGAACCTGCACAATAGCCTACTGATTAACCTGAGCAATCAAGGATTGTGCCAACATCTGAATCACCACCCGAAACTCAAGGTCGGCAGCCAGCTCTAGTGCCTGGGGCTCCGGAACAGGTGGGGCATGCTGATGCCCATGATCATTGCCATCTCTGTGGCCTTCAACATTTCCATTCCTCCTTCCATAAATTTTTCTAGGAGCCATAATTCTGCAATCGCGAATCGCACGAGTTAGAAGGATGGAAACACTTTTAATCACACGACATAGAACATGAAAGAAGGGAACATTTCCTAAAACATTTAGTAGCCTCTTCGTCATAGGTGTGGCACGCTTCACTTCCATGAAAAAGACTCTACCTAACGCGGCTTTCGGACACCCTAGGACACTTCAAAAACTATTGCTTTGATACCAAGTTTGTCATGACCCGAACATACACCTGAATCATAAACACGGGACAAGGGACCCCAATAGACCCCAAGTCGACCCATGGCTCATGCATACAACTATTCTCAATCAAATAAGCTGAACAAAAATTATAAGGATATAGCAGAAATGTAATCATAACATAGCATCAAGAAATACCAAATGTCTACATAGCTAAATACTATATACTTGTCCAAAAGCCTCTAAAACATAAGATGGGTTGATAGGACAACATCCCTAACTAACCCGACCAATACTGAAAACATAAACACCGCAGAAGTCTATCAAACGGCCATCAGAACATGAGGACTCACCAACAAGCTGATATCGTAGGCTGGGGTGGACTAAAGCTGAGGATGAGCCTGAGATCCGGTCCCTGTATCATGAAAGTATGTAGTCGGTACGTGGAATGTACTAAGTATGCAAGGTAAGTAAAACGGACATTTTAAAAGTAAAGTAAAACTTATAAATAGACATAAGAGGAGGACATCATGCTTGCATAAAAATCTTCATAATATAACATAGAGCTCAAGACTTTCAAATCATTCATAATCATTCATTATCGTAATCGTAAGTAACCTTATCAAAATATAACTTGAGACAAATAACGTAAACATAACAATGCATTAAAATATGCGGAACAAATGGGAGGACACGTCATAACCGACACCATCATGGTAGAGCCTTTCATGATGCCCCACTGACTCACTCAAGTGGGTAGAGCCGACCCTGGCTTGCCAGGCGAGGGTCGTACATCATGTGTGATATCACATTTTAGGGGATAATTATCATAAAATCATGACATTTACAACCCATGGTGGCACGTGGTTATGAGACACTGGCGCATTCCTTTGAACGTCGGGCTGCTCGGTGCTAAACGCAGCTCCCAAAAACATGCATATAGGCTCATACATAAATCATTAACATCATACATAAAAATTCATTGGCTAAGATATAAAATTTATCATCATTGATCCCCTTTAAAACATGCTTGGCCAAGAATCAAGGCCCTTTTTATCGGCCAACATCATAAATCGATAAATCATGAAATTCCTTTCATATATCATAGATCATTCTCATCGTATGGGCATTGCCCAATGCTTCATTATACTTAATTCTTTCAAAATATCCTCATAAACAAGGGTAACTTGGATTCGTGTATTTCCATAATCAATAAACTTAAAATAATTAATATTCGTCATAAATCATAATTTCCATGAACTTTCATGAATGGGCAATTTAGACATAAAAAGATTGAAACATGATTTTTGACAAAAATAATACTAAACCTACCCAACTTGCATATTCCAATAAATAAAGCAATTTAAACATACCCATAAGGAGAAATCACATTGACATGCTTTTGGAAAACCTCCATGGAATTTGAGTAGAAGAATTCATGACTTTAATCGAAATTGGGCATGGGTGAGGAAGAATTCCACCCACTTTAAAACCCTACATACCTGGGAATGGAGACGCTCAAGGTTCCTTTAACACCCACAAAGAAATTTAAAGAAAATTTGGTGAAGAATGCCTTAAATCTCCCAAAAACCTCTCTACAATCCTTGCATGAGAATGGGCATGCAATAGGGACTCAACTCCTCTTATCACACTCAGGAAATAACCAAAATGACGTAGTTTAGGCCTTAGGGACTTAGGAAATTCTGGAAACACCCTCATTAAAATGTAGGAAATCTTTGGTCGCCAGTCCTTACGAGGACCTAACGGGTTGTTGCCACAGGGCACGACTCATTTCCTTGATCCATTGAGTCCACTACCCAAAACTCCATGGAAACCCCATGAGTGACTTCACGAGTCGTGAGCTCAGACCACAACTCGTGGTCACCTTCCGTGGCCTACACGGCCAATCCCAATCTTGCCAAACTCGAGGGTTGATCACGGGTGACCTCACGAGTCATGAGGTCTGACCACGACTTATGGTCAGGCCCGTGGCCTCCTAACTCAGACTTTGCCAAACCAAGCTAACCACGAGCCAGTTCACGACTCGTGGTCACTCCTCACAACTCACCTCACGAGTCGTTCTGTGACCTGGTGTGAATTTTCAGTTTTTCTCCGTTTTCACTTTCGGGTCTGATCCTTGGGTTCACGGGGTATAACACCATAGCAGCTCCACGATGTGCACAACAAATAACTACTCATCAAGGAAAGTCTCAACAATATCAGTCTCACAATCAATATGCTCCCTCTCGTCCAACCGAGATAGATGATCTGCTACCTGGTCTTTGTTCCTCTCCTATCTTCGAACACAATGTCAAATTCTTGCTGTAACAGTATCCACCAAATTAGCGTAGGTTTAGCATCCTTCTTTTCCAAAAAGTGCTTGATTGCAGCATGATCAGTATACACTACCACCTTTGTCCCTAGTAGATAAGCTCGAAATTTATCAAATGCATACACCACTGCTAGCAGCTCTTTTTCAGTTATAGTGAAATTTTTTTGGGTTGTATCTAATGATTTTCTTATATAGAAGATGGGCTGAAACCTCTTCCCCCTATTCTGCCCCAAAATAGCCCCTATAGCAAAATCACTAGCATCGTACATCACAATGAATGGTAATGTCCAGTCTGGATAAATGATGATTGGAGCTGCGGTCAAATTTTCCCTCAATATGTTAAAAGCCTGCACACATTCTCGGTTGAACTCAAACTTCACATCCTTCTCCAAGAGTTTGAATATTGGATTTGATATTTTAGAAAAGTCTTGAATGAACCTCCTATAGATACCAGCATGTACTAAAAAATTGTACAACCCTTTCACCAAAACTGGGGGTGGTAGTTTTTCAATAGCCTCAATCTTAGCCCTCTCGACCTCAATACCTTCCTTTGAAATTTTATGGCCCAAGACTATTCCTTCACGTACCATGAAATGACACTTCTCCCAATTTAGTACAAGATTGATCTCCTCATCTGGCTAATACAATATCCAAATAATTCAAATAGTCATCAAAGTCACTCCCATAGACTAAGAACTCATCCATGAATACCTCCACGAATTTCTCCACCATGTCTGCAAAAATGGCTAGCATCCATCTTTGGAAAATTCCTGGAGCATTACATAGTCAAAACGACATCCTCCGGAATGCAAAGGTGTCGAAAGGGCAAGTAAAAGTAGTCTTCTCCTGGTCCTCCTGTGTGATCATGATCTGATATTAACCTGAATACCCATCCAAAAAACAATAGTAATCATGCCCGGCTAACCTGTCTAACATTTGATCCAAGAAAGGAAATGGGAAGTGGTCCTTTTGGTGGCTACATTAAGTTTTCAATAGTCAATACAAATCCTCCACCTTATGACTGTTTTTGGGGTATTAATTCATCCTTCTCATTACGCACCGCCATTATCCCACCCTCTTTTTGGACACACTGAACTGGACTCACCCAATGACTGTCGAAAATCGAGTAGATAATGTCTGCATCTAGACACTTTATTATCTCCATCTTCACTAACTCCTTCATAATTGGGTTTAGTCTTCACTGATGTTCAACACTGGGTATGGCTCCCTCTTCTAGTAATATCTTATGCATGCAAAAGGAACTTCTTATCCCTTTTATATCAGCTATTGTCCATCCAAGTTTTGTCACTAGACACCTTAGTACTTCCAGCAACCTGTAAACCTATTCATTAGAAAACAAAGAAGATATTATCACGGGCAGTGTTGTATCACTACCTAGAAAAGCATATTTCAAGTGTGCAGGTAAAGGTTTTAATTTAAGAACTAGTGCTTTCTCAATGGATGGCTTCGTCTTTTCTCAAGTCAAAGGTATTTCAAGTGTCTCCAATGGACCCTTCTTGCTAACATGGGGGCTAGTGGCATCCAAGAAAAGCATTCAATCTTATTTGAGTTGTGACCATGTTATTTCTCATATACTAGTGCTCTCCTAAGGGGATCTTCCTATGATAAATATTATTCTAAGGCCTTGGTAGACATTTCTGACTCTACTTCAATAATGTCTTTAATCTCCTCATAATCGGGTGGCAATCTTACCACCCTTATCACATCAAAAACTGCCTCCTGACCATCCACAATCATTGACATTGTACCCAACTTCACCTTTATAACAGCGTCAGTGGTAGCTAAAAATCCTCTCCCTAAAATAAGGGGAACTGCTGCATCAGCTTCGTAATCTAGGATTATGAAGTCCACTGAAAGGATGAAAGGTCCCGCCTTTATCAAGACATCCTCTATTATTCCACCAGGGTAGACAAGAGATCGGTCTGTAAGCTATAGAGTCACTATGGTATGAGTGGTTCACCTAGTCCCAAAGTTCTAAAAAAGGATGCAAACATCAGATTAATGCTTGCACCAAAATCACATAATGCTGAACCAACTTCCTTATCTCCAATCACTACTGAAGGGTGAAGCTCCCGGGGTCCATCAGCTTTTTGGGAATTTTATTTTGAACCTGAGAACTACGCTCTTCCATGAGAGCCATAGTTTCAAACTTTGTTAACCTCCTCGTGTTGGATATAATGTTCTTCAGGTACTTAGCATATTTTTGAACTTCCTGCAAAAGCTCCATCAACGAAATGTTAAAATGTACCTGCTTTAACAAGTCAAGAAACTTCTGGCGGGCTGAGTCCTCCTTCTTCTTCTTAAATCTTTGAGGAAATGAAGGAGGTGGTCTGACTACTACAACTTTCAGTTGTGAGCTGGTTGGCTCACCGACCTCACTCTTGGACTTCTCAACCTGCTCATCATCAACCTTTTATCTCTAGGGTTCTTTGCCACTACATTTTTTACCACCCAACTCTTTACCACTGCGTAAAGAGATTGTGCTCACATTTTCTTAGGGTTCTTCTTGATGTTACTCGGAAGTGCCCATTTTGATATATTCATCTAATGCAGGGATAATTTCCCCATCTGCCTCTCAAGCTCATGGATGGAATTCTGCATCTCATTCACCACCAGGGTCTACTGCACCATCCACTGCTTTATTTTCTCCTCAAGTGAACTACTCAGTTGCTGGCCCTGAGGACTTGGATAAGTATTCTTGGGCCTTTGGAAGTTCTGATTTCCTCCACATTAGGGATTAGATGAATTTAGGTACCCCTAGGTATAGCCATAACCTGCAAACCTCCATTATGACCTTGTTATCCCATAAAAATAACAGATTCGGGGTTAGTGGACAACCTTAATATGCGTGTCCTTCTCCACACGCCTTACATGATGGTGGAGGAGTATATACCTGATGTACCTATTGTAGTTGGCTTCCACCTGGTGTGGTCACAATCTTGCTAATCACATTTACCAGCTAGCTAATGTCTGTTATGATTGCCGCAGTACCATCTACCTCGAGCTTCCTTGGCACCTTAGTTGCTGTGAATCCTCTACCTTAGTTTTGATAACCTTGACCCCCTGCTGACATGAGGTTCAAAAGAGTCTCAATTTTATCATAGCTCGGACAAGATTCGTCCCTGTGCGGTTGCGTCAAGCAGGATCTTTGCCTCAAGATTCATACCCTCTATAAAGTTGTGCCCAATTATCTCCTTAGGTTGCATGTGGTTTAGACAATCTCTGAAATAACCCTTGTGACGTTCCCACGCCTGAGCTAAGGTTTCACCATCTATCTGCCCAAACCTACAGATCTTACCTCTCAACTCCTTGGTTCTCCTTGAAGAGAAAAACCTATTGATGAATTTGTTGGAAAGAGCATCCCATATGGTGATGGAACCTTCTGGCTCATTTTGAAGCCACTCCTTGGCTTCACTAATCAGTGAGAACCGAAAAAATGTCAATTTAACATATTCATCTGACACATTCTGGTAGTGGAAATTCTCACTCAGCTCCACAAACATCATCAGATGCCTATTGGAATCCTCGTGTGACTTACCCTAATATTGGCAAGTGTTTTGGACCAATTGCACAGTCCCTTCCTTCAGCTCAAAATTCCCAGTGATAGCCGGCTTGATGATCATTTTAGAAGTGTTCTCCAAGTTCGGTCTAGCAAAGTTCAACACTGGAACTCTCTCCTGATTGTTTCCCCATGCCTGCTCATTATTCTCCATGATTAACCTTCGGACGGTTCTCTCAATTACAGAATCCAGAGAAGCCAAAAGTGATTCTTGACTTCTCGTACTTGGCATACACTGAGCACAAAACCTTATAACTTCACAAAAAAAGGAAAAAAATGTAAAATATAGAATAGTGGAATAAAATTCTAACCTATAAATGATCAAATAATATTCAAGCCCCCAACAATGGTGCCAAAAACTTGATGTCGCCCAACAGCATGCAAGCGCATGTGGTCGTCCAGTAATATAGGACCGGAAGTCCTGATTATCGATCCCTCAGAGACTTGTCAGTTCAATCGTTTAAGGTTACTTCTTTATTTCGCTATTCCATCAAACGGTTGAAATGGGGAATGATTGGAAAATTAACTACTAAAACCCTTAAATATAAAATTAATTAATGATAGTTGCAAACTTGGTTTTACTTCAAATGATGATGAAAATCTAAGGAAATGGCACTTTTAGTTTAAGGTTGAGTTTTCAAGATGTGATTATACTAGAATGATTCTCCCTATGGTTACTAGTTGCAAGTTATTATCCTATTCCTTTCCACTCTCCTGAGCATCCAAGAACTATCTCATGAATCATAACGCCTATATCCCTATGGTCGCAGGAGAAATATAAAAGGAAGGTTATGCCTACTTGTATTTCAACTAAACAAGGTTGAAAGGTATATCCCTATCCTCAACAATAACTTCTATCCTCTCACCAATGGGTTCAACGGTCTTTTAGTTCCTCGTAAGACAGGGTCTCATCAAGAAGCACTGAATCCCATTAAATGATTTAAGACCCATTTCCATTGTATTTCTTTAGCATGGAGACATGAAAGGTCAGACGCACTCCTGACAAACCTAGTGGCAAGGTCAATTTACAAGCTACCTATCCTACCCATTGAAAAATATTGAAGGACGCAATATAACTAAGGCTAAGATTTCGCAGTTTTCCAAACAACGTCACTCTTTTTATAAGGGAAACCTTGAGAAATACTTTTGCTCCTCCCATAAAATCTATATCACTCACCTTTCGATCTGCATACTAGTTTTGCCAACTTTGAGCAGCTACAAGCCTTTCATGAATTACCCTAACTTTCTACAAGGACTCCTTTAAAAAATTTGTGCCCCATGGTCTCACCTCGAATATATCGAACCAAATGATAGGGGATCTACATTTCCTCCCATACAAAGCTTCAAATGGAGCTATGCCAATGCTTGAGTGATAGTTTTTGTTGTGTGCAAACTCCACCAAAGGTAAAAATTTATCACAATGATCCCCAAAGTCGATCACACAAGCCCGATGCATTTCCTCTGACACCTGGATCGTTCTCTCCAACTATCCATCTATTTGGGGGTGAAATGTCATGCTCAAATCTATACTAGTACCAAGTTCAACTTGCAAGGTCCTCCAAAAATGGTAGGAGAACTGCATACCTCTATCTAAAACGATCGATATTGGCATCCCATGCAATCGAACCACCTCCTTGACATGTAGTTTGGACAGATCTCTCTGCATTTTTAAGTCACTTAAATAGGCAAGAAACGGGCAGACTTAGGCAGTCTGTCAATAATGACCCAGATAGAGTTGAACTTCCCCAATGTCTTTAGAAGGCCAACCATGAAATACATAACTATCTGCTCCCATTGTCACTTTGGGATTGGCATTCTCTGGAGTACTCCCCCAGGTTTCTAATGCTCATATTTCACTTGTCGATACTTTAGGCACTAGGCAATGTTCTTGCTGATGTCTCTCTTTATCCCGCTCTACTAATAGTGTTTCTTAAGGTCATGATACATCTTGGTGACTCCGGGATGTACAGAGTATCTCGAGTTGTCAGCTTCTGATGAGATAGTTTTGAAATCTCCCTAACCCAAGGAACACATACACATCCCCTTATCCTCAAGACCCCTTCATCATCTATCACCGCCTCCTTCTCCTACCTTCCTAGGACTTGGTCATGAATTTTACTCATCCTTGCATCCTCAAACTGACTAGATTTTACTTACTCTAGCAGCGACAATCTAGCCTTCACATTTGCCAATATTCCACCCGACTTCGCCAATGTAAGTCTTACAAGACTATTGGCCAATGTCTAAGCTTATTTAACCATTGGACATTGGGCAACTTTCAAGCAAGCCAAACTACCCATACTTACCACTTTTTGGATCAACGCATCTGCCACCATGTTAGCCTTCCACAGAAGATACAGTTATGTGACATCATTGTCCTTTAGTAGTTCCATCCTTCTTTCTTGTCTCAAGTTGAGATCCTTCGGAGAGAACACATACTAGAAACTGCGATGGTCCGTGAACACCTCACAACAAGCCCCATATAAGTAATGCCTCTAGATTTTCAGGGCAACAACCACTACTGCAAATTTCAAGTCATGCATAGTGTACTTCTCATGAACTTTCAGCTTTCTTGAAGCATATACAATGACCTGTCTTTCCTGCACTAACACAACACCCAAGCCAAACCTTGAGGCATCATAATAAACTACAAAATATTTACCTTCCACCGGTAGCGCCAAGATAGATGTCGTGGTTAACAAGGTTTTGAGATTTTGAAAACTCTCTTCACACTCCTCTGACTACTGGAATGAAACGTCGTTCTAAGTCAGTTTTGTCAACTAAGAGGCAATGGCCACAAAACTCTTCGCAAGCCGATGGTAATAACTTGCTATCCCCATAAAGCTACAAACCTCTGTCACCGTAGTGGGTGTAGCCCAATTTTGCATGCTATGCTTCAGTTAATTGCAAAACCCGATCAGTAGAGCTCATATTTCCGGGTGAGCCACTATTAGAATGGAAGGGTAGTTTAGTTGTGCCTGTAGGTCGATTCATTTCCTATCTTAAGGCCAGGAAGATGATTTCTAAGGGTTGCATGTACCATCTAGTTGGGGTTAAGGATGTCTAGTCCAAAACCATGACTATCCTGTTAGTTCTAGTAGTACGGGAGTATCCCGAGGTCTTTCTTGATGATTTTCCAGGTGTCCTTCCCGAGCGGGAGATTGATTCGGTATAGATCTTCTTCCCGACACACAACCTATATCTATTTCTCCCGACATAATGGCTCCAGCTGAGCTGAAAGAGTTGAAGGATCAGTTGAAGGACCTATTAAATAAGAGTTTTATTAGGCCGAGTAAGTCTCCATGGGGTTCACCAATGTTATTTGTCCAGAAGAAGGACAGTTCACTTCGGATGTGCATTTACTATCGGCAGTTGAACAAGGTCATTGTAATGAACAGGTATCCTTTACACAGGATCGATGATTTGTTTGACTAGCTTTAGGGTGCCAAGTGTTTCTCCAAGATTGACCTCAGATTCGGGTATCACCATCTCAGGGTTCGGGAGAGTGACATCCCAAAAATTGCTTTCAGGACTCGGTATGGTCACTACGAATTTGTTGTTATGTCTTTTGGACTTACCAATGCCCCTGCAACTTTTATGGATCTAGTGAACAGGGTGTTCAAGGCATATTTGGACATGTTCGTGACCGTGTTCATTGATGACATCCTTATATACTCTCGGAGCGAGGAGGAGTATGCTTCTCACTTGAGAGTAGTTCTTTAGACCCTCAAGGATCATTAGTTATATGCAAAGTTCAACAAATGTGAGTTTTGGTTGGACTCCATAGCATTCTTGGTCCATGTGGTATCGAGTGAGGGCATAAAGGTAGATTCTCATAAAATCAAGACGGTAAAGAAATGGCCCAAATCGGTGAACCCATCAGATATTAGGAGCTTTTTGGGCATTGCGGGTTACTGTCGGAGATTTATTGAGGGCTTTATATTTATTGCATCACCATTGACCAGGTTGACTCAGAAAAAGGTAAAGGTCCAATGGTAGGAGGCGTGTGAGAAAAGCTTCCAGGAATTGAAGACCTGACTCACTTCAGTACTAGTGTAGACCCTACCCGAGGGTACGGATGGCTTTGTTGTGTATTGTGATGCTTCGCGAGTCGGATTGGGATGTCTATTGATATAGCATGATAAAGTAATACCATATGCCTCAAGACAATTGAAAGTCCATGAGAGGAATTACTCGACCCATGATCTTGAGTTGGCTAGGGTGGTGTTCACATTGAAGATATGGCGGCATTACTTGTATGGGGTCCACATGGATGTGTTTCACGGATCACAAGCTCTTGCATGTGTTCACAAAGAAAGATCTCAATCTTCGAAAAAGGAGGTGGTTGGAGCTACTAAAGGACTACAACATGAATGTCCTTTATAACCCTGGTAAGGATAATGTGGTAGCCGACACACTTAGTAGGCTCTCTATGGAGAGTGTGTGCCACGTGGATGAGGGAACGAAGGAGATGGTGAAATATGTCCATTGACTTGCAAGGTTGGGAGTTAGATTTGTCGACTCGACCGATGGCAGCGTCGTTGTGCAAAACGGATCAGAATCATCCTTGGTAGTGGATGTGAAGGCTAGGCAAGATGAGGATCCGATGTTGGTAAAGCTGAAGGAAGTCGTTCGGAGTCAAAAGGTGGAGGTCTTCTCCCAATGGGGAGATGGGGTGTTGCGGTACCAGGGTCATCTATGTGTTTTAGATGTCGATAATTTGTGGTACCGAATATTGCATGAGGCACATGGGTCCAGGTATTCCATCCATCCGGGTGCCACAAAGATGTATCATGACTTGCGGGCAATATATGAAGGATATTGCAGAATTTGTAGCCAAGTGCCCGAACTGTGAGCAAGTAAAAGTCAAGCATCAAAGGCCAGGAGGCGTACTTCAGGACATTAGCATTCCCACTTGGAAGTGAGAAGATATTAATATGGATTTCATTACAGGCCTACCTTGTACTCGCCGACATTATGATTCTATTTGGGTGGTGGTAGTCATCCCGTCTTTCATGTATCGCTTTTGAAAAAGTGCTTGGGTGATCCAGCTTTAGTTCTCCCGGTGGAAAGCGTTAGTGTGGGGTGTAGCCTCAGTTATGAGGAAATTCAAGTTGCAATCTTGGATCATCAGGTTCGGAGGCAGAGGAACAAAGAAGTAGCTTCAGTGAAGGTGTTATGGAGAAACTAGCATGTTGAGGGAGCTATGTGGGAAGCCAAAGTGGCTATGATGGCTAAATACCTTCACCTGTTCCCTACCAGCTCAGTTTCAGTTTGAGGTATCAATTTTTTCCCTAATTCTCTAATCAGTTTCCATGTTTAGTTCATGTTCAAAAGTTTGATTTATGTTATGATAGATGTACGTGATGTCTGAAATTTGTCCAGCTATGTAATCCTTTTCGGAAGTAGTCATTTCGTCAGTTTTTGGTGTAAATAATCAGTATTTTCATATGATGATTGCATGTTTCTATGTTTTTGGTGTGTTTATAACATTCTAGGATGAATTTTCCCAAGAGGGGGGATATTGTTATACCCCAAGAACTCGAAGATTGGACCCAGGAGTTGAAATGGGAAAAAGCTGAAAATTTGAGTTGCGGCACAGAACGAGTCATTGGATGACTCGTGAGACCATCCCACGAGTCATTAGATGGCTCATGGGGAAGGCTAGTATAGAGCAGGAAGATTGAAGGATAAGGGGTCCCCACGGGCAAGGGAACAACTCGTTGTCAGACACCACAAATCGTTAGGTCAGCCATGGGGTGAGAGAGAAGAAAAAATAGAAGCAGTGTACTTAATGGGAGGAGGCCATGACTCGTCATGTCAGGAAACAAGTTGTGATGTGCGTCGTTGGATGATATACAAGGAAATTGGTATAAGGAAGGCAGTGTACTTGACAACTGGTGACCACGAGTCGTGGTCAGCTCTAACGAGTCGTTACATCCATCGTTATGAGCCCAGAGTTTGTCACCGGTGTACCCAATGGGTAACCAAACGAGTCGTCACGTCGTCCATTAGGAACACCTAGAAGTTATTTTTAGCGATTTTAGTAAGGGCTCTTCTGTAATTCCTAAGTCCTAGGGGTCTATAATACGCCATTTAAGGCTCGTTTTATAGGGTTTTAAAAGGGGAAAACCTATTCTAAGCTAATTCATTCCATGTATGCAAACTTGAGAGTTTGAAGAGAGGATTTAGATCAAGTTTTGAAGGTTTCCATTAGAGTCTCATCTTGGCAATCAAAAAGTTAGTATCCTCCCTTTCCAGGTGAGTAGGGTCATGAGTGGGTGTTTTCTTCCACACCCATGCCCAATTTCTATCAAATCATGATGAATCATCTATGATCAGATATGGAGTTTTTACCCGATTGCATAATTTCTCAATCTCTACACATGGTTATGATTAGATTATATTTATATTGATAAATTGTGAAGCTTGGGCAGATTTTAAATTATTTTCAATGCAAATTATGTTTTCTACATTATGAAATCAAATGCCCATGGATGAGAAGTTCATAAAAGAAGAGAATGATGATGAAAGTGTGATGATGATGAGATTTGATGACGAAAAGCATGTTTCTAAAGCTACCCATGATTATGATGTTATTTTCAAAATGAATTGAGTAGATCCAAGTATGATAAAGCATTGGAAAATACCCGCATGTAGATTTAAAATGATGATTTTCCCGAAATGAACTTACCACATTGTTTGGAGCGAAGTCTCCCAAATTTGATATTTGCTAGCTTGTGGTATATTGAGTTAAGATATTCCTATTTATATCTTACCGCATGAATTGGAGTAGATGCTCCCATTTATATTTGAGCTTGTGGTATGTTTCAAAAATAAAGCTTCTCATATGCATAAATTCATAATTGAGATGTATGTCATTATAGATTTTTGTCAAAGGACAATGTTGAGCTTCATTTTTATATGATTTCTAGTCTATGCATGATTTCATTAATGAGATTTGTTTATAGACAATGTTACGCTTCATTTTATACGATGATAAGTTATGCATGATTTCATCTTGAGCTTCGTCAATAGAAGATGTTGAGCTTCATTATATATGATGTAGAGCATTGCATGTTTTTGGGAGAAGAGTCGAGCACCGAGCGGGTTAAGGGTCGATCACCGTATTCCCCAGAACTACACGCCAATGTAGGTTGATTCTATTATATTATTGGGACCTCCCATGTGAGCTACTCCCGGCCCGACTGACCTTTGTGCTTTATATCAATATCATTCTAGCGTCCTTAGCCCTTGCAAGGTTTTGGACGTCTTTTCCCACTTGAGTGTGATAGTCAGGACCATGTAAGATCTATCGTGGTATGTCGGTTAAGTGACGAGTCTCCCACTGTCTGTATGATTCGGATTTGCATATTCATTACTCATGGAAGTTTTCATACGCATGCATATTCTAAAAACAAGGTTTGACTCATTGTTCAGCTTTTATTATGAATGTTATGTTTCAGCTTTGAGTCATTCGAGTCAGTCGCGATGTTATAAAGTTATTCATGGTCATGTCTTTATAGTATTATGATTTCAGAATGAATGCATGAAGCCCTTCTCTCAGAATTGAAAGCTTATGATATGATATGAAATGCTTTAAGTGTTTTATTTTACTTAAGAGGTTTTACTTACCTTGCATACTCGGTACATTCCATGTACTGACCGTATACTTTCTATGATGTATTGTTTCATGATACAGGACCCAACTCCTAGGCTCAGCCCCGTGTATTCTATTGACAAAGTTATCTCCTACTTGATTGGTGAGTCCTCATCTTTCGAGGGCTGGGCATTTAGTTCCTTATGTATTTTCAGTTTCAGAGTTGTTGAGTTAGTTGGGGTCTTGTCCCATCAACTCGTCCAGATTAGAGGCTCTTCAGACTTACGTGTGTGTAGCTTCAAATGTTATCTGATGTGATGTTGAATTAAACTTCCGCTGAGATTATATTCATGTTTTCTTTAGTTTATTGAATAGGTTAGTTGTATGCTTATGCCATAGGTCGACGTGGGGTCTCTCAAGGTCCCTTGTCTCATGTCTATGATCTGGGCCTCTGTTCGAGCCGTGACATAAAGCTAAATCAAAACAGCCGCCTCTGTTCGAGCCGTGACATAAAGCTAAATCAAAACAACTTATCTAGAAGTGTGATGAGAGCCTAAAAGACATGATAACTAAAAATACTTGATAAACTAATAGACTAGAATTTCTAGAAAACATTAAGTATACTTATAATCTGAAAATACTAACTTTGATTGAAAGCATACATGTTGAAGATTATACTCAGATAATAATCAATGGACAATGGCAATTTAGGCCAGCTTTTAAATCATGCAAGGTTCCACTCACAAATCATGTTAAAATCTAGGGTTAGAAGGAATACAATGAAATTTAAGTCAATAATATGAAAATTATATGTTAAGGTTACAGAAACTTGCAAAAACAACTTAAATTAAGGAAAATTCATGAGTTGTCTGAAAAAGCACTAATTCCTAACTCCTTCTGGACTAAGAATAAAGAAGGTTTTCTAAAAATAATTGAGGGGCGCAAGGATGAAAGGAATCCCCTTGTTAAATTCCCTGTCACGCCCCGAGTTTATACCCTAGACAAGACACGGTACTTGGTGTAACAAGTAACCCCAAGTCAACCCCCTGGTGTATCATATACTAGAATTTAGAGTAACATGTAAATATATACAGCAGAAGTTTAAGAAAAAGATATAAATACTTTGAGAAAAATAAAGTTGGTTCATAATATTTTAAAATCTTAGAACAAAACTACAAGCCTGAAACAAACCCAATCCGCATTTGAAAGCCACTATGACTGATGAGTTCGTGGAACAAGCCCCCAACTAACTCCAAATCTAAATAGAAGGAAATAAAATATAACTGAAGTAAATGATCTCCATCCTCGAAGAATGAGGACTCTCCAACTAGAATAATTGAGGTCTTCGCTGAGTGGTCGGCTAACGAGGTTGATACTGAGATCCTGCAGCTGTATCATAAAATGATACAGTATAAAAGTATGTGTCAGTACTTTGAATATACTAAGTAAGTGAGAGAAACATAACACAATGGAATAAACATGCTAAACTGAAAAGACATGCAATGACCAACTAAAGCTACTAAACTGAATGACCGAAACAAGTGAGATGGTTTGAAAGATCCTATCTGATGGTAAAAGCATGTTCTAAATCTGGAATACTGATCTGCATAGAATTGAAACTATAACCGACATATAACTACATGAGCTAGACGTGGAGTCCGATGTATACACCCCATCAGTAGAACCCAATATACCTTGCAAGGGTAAAAAGGCATGAACTGGGTGATCACAAGAGTCTGGGGCCAATTAGAACAATAAATAATGTAACCTACGCGGCAATGTAGTTCTGGAAACCTGGGTGCGCTGGAACCCCGGTCCGCTCAGTGCTAAGTCCTCCTCCCACTGGATAGTTCTAGACTGAGTACTAAGTTGATAGCTCGAAACTGGTGCCCAAGACTAGTTAGGGATACATATCTGAAAGCACCCTGAGAGTCTTACCGGACCAAATTCTAAAATTGGATTATAAGACTGGTCAGAGCTAATTATCTGGAAGCGTCGTAACCTTCTATAGAACAAACTAAAACATGAAATTGGGGTCCTAAGGCTAGTAAGAGTTGTTTATCTAAAGTGTCATAACCGCCTTGTGGACCAATAAAAACTGAATTCTAAATCTGATTCTGATAACTGGGAGGTACTACTGACACCTAGGGAATTTCTGTAGCCAAACTGATCAGCTGACATTTTCCGACTAACACTGAGAGTTCTAACATTCTTATTAAAACTGAACTGACAATAATCTAATTTATTTTCAATGCTATTAACAACATGGGAGTCCATAACACTGATAAATCCAAGTAAAATTTTGATATTCAAGCACTAATGCAAATTTCAAGATTTTTCTAGTTCAAGAAATAGGGCTAAATTTCACTTCACAAGATTGGACATCATTTCAGTCACAAACTGGTGGAAAATATCTATAATTAATATGGTATAAAATTCCACGTGATTTAGATGAATTAGGACTAGCAATTTCTTGACATCCAGTAGTTTTAGGGCTACAACTGATAGAGAGAAATAGGGAGGAAATTAGGGACACAGTGGAAGAATTATTCCTTTATTGAATTCCCACATACCTGGTGAAGAAGCCCGAAGAATTTCCTTGAGAAACTTAGGAGAAAAGGTTGCCCTAGCTCTTGCTCTTAAAAGCTCTGAGAGAAGTTCTACGATGATTTTTTAGAGTCTGGATGGGGAGAATGAGGAAAGAAACCATTTAACCCCTCTAAGAAATCTAAAAATATGCTTAAACGACGTAGTTAAGAGTCGAGGAGGGTAGAAAATTACTAAACGACCCTTGAAAACTCACAGGGGAAAAGTGATCGTCAGTCCTCATGGGTGACCTAACGGGTCGTGGTCACTAACCATGAATCCTGGTACACTCATGAGGTACACTGCCTGGAACCCCTTGTTGGTCACCACAAGGGACCTAACGAGTCGTGGTTAGTGACCATGGCTCGTTGTTACCTCTCGTAGACTACACTGCCCCAAAAATTCGTGGAGTCCCCACTAGTGACACCATGACTCGTGGTGTCTCAAACGAGTCGTGGTGAGGACCCGTTGGGTGCACTGCCTAGACTTCTCTAAATATTAACCAAAACCTGACCACGGGACACCTAATGAGTCATGGTGTGGTCCACGGATCATGGTGACTAGTCGTTAGGTTCACCGCGTAACATTTTCCCCACCTAAAATTAATTCTAGACCACGGGTCATATCACCACACGTGGTGCTGACCGCAACTCATGGCCACACCCGTGGTCACCCCATTCTCCAAAAATTTTCACTAAGTCTGCAGGCCTCACCACGAGTCACTTAACGACTCGTGGTTACCACCCACGGGTCACAAAACGAATCGTTCTGTGACCTGATGCAGATTTTTCAGTTTTCTCTGATTTAAGTCCTGAGTCCAGCCTTTGAGTTTCCAGGGCATTACAATATCTCTTCCTTGGGAACATTCATCCTCGAATGTTGGAAAACTCACAGGAAAGCAAAGAATGGCAACTTTTATACACGAATATTGATAATGAAAGCTAAAACTAGCGTAATGACTACCTTTGAACTGAATTTACTAATCATACAAATATTCATTTACATGAATGAAACTAAAACACACAAACTGAACACAGTTTTGGGGAGGAAATTGATACCTTAAACTAAAACTAAGCCAGAAGGGAAAAAATGTGGGTATCTAGCCATCATACCTGCTTCGGCTTCCCACGTAGCACCCTCAACCAATTGATTTCTCCATAAGACTTTGACTGAAGCTACTTCTTTGTTCCTTAGCTTACGAACCTGGAGGTCAAGGATCTAGACTGGGACCTCATCGATGAGAGACTGTCTTTCACTCCCACGCTGTCTAATGACACAATTGAATTTGGATCACCGATGCACTTCTTCAATAGTGACACATGGAATACTAGGTGCAGAGATGTCATCACCCCTTTCATGGGTGAAATTTTCAAATAGACCCAATCATCCACAACAAACTCTAATTCTCTTCTTCTCATATCAACATAAGATTTCTGACAGTTCTGAGTTGTTTTCAATCCTTCTTTGATGAGTTGTACCTTCTGCATAGCTTCATGAACTGAGTCTGGCTCGATTACTATAACCTCAAATCATCCAATAGAAGACCTACACCTCCTACCATATAATGCCTCAAACGGAGCCATCTGGATACTGGAGTGGTAGTTGTTGTTGTACGCAAACTCGATAAGAGGCAAGTGGTCATCCCAAATGCCCTTGAAATCGATCGTGCACGCTCTCAACATATCTTCTAGGCTCTGAATAGTCTACTCAGCTTGTCCATCTGTCTGCGGGTGAAAAGTTGTGCTGATCTTGACCTAGATACCAAGTCCCTTCTGAAAAGACTTCTAGAAATGCAAGGTGAACTGGGTACCTCAATCTGAGATGATGGATAATGGCACCCTATGAAGCCTGACCAACTCTCGGATATAAAGCCTAGCATAGTCCTCGACTGAATCTGTAATTTTAACTGAGAGGAAATGTGCAGACTTAGTCATATAGTCTACTATTACCCAGGTAGAATCATGTTGCTGACGAGTTTGAGGTAGACCCGTAATAAAGTCCATATTTACTAATTCCCACTTCCACGTGGGTATGCTGATATCCAAGGTCATACCACCCAATCTTTGGTTCTCTACGTTGACCTGCTAGCAGTTTGGGCACTTAGCTATGATTTCGGCGACGTCTCTCTTCATGCCATTCCGCTAGTAAATATCCCACAAATTGAGGTACATTTTATTAGCACCATGGTGGATGGAATATCTCGAGCTGTGTGCTTCATCCAATATCTGCTATCTCAAGTCACCGACGTCCGGTAGACACAATTTTCCCTGGTAACGGAGCATACCATCTCCCTCTTTGGAGAAAGCCTCAACCTCTTTCTTGAGAACTGCTTCCTTCAGTTTAAGTAAAATGGGATCTTCATCCTGTTTGTACTTAACTTCAACAACCAAAGAGGAATTTGACCCATTTTGCATTACTACTCCACCTTCAGATGAGTCAACCAACTGCACACCTAACCGAGCTAGTTGGTGAATATCTTTCGCCAACTCAATTTTTCCTTCTTCAACACGAGTCACACCAGCCATAGAAACTCTGCTCAGGCCATCAGCCACCACATTGGCTTTGCTCGAGTGATGTAACACGCTCATGTCATAATCCTTCAGGAGCTCTAACCACCAACCCTGATGAAGATTTAGGTCCTTCTGACTGAATACATACTGAAGGCTCTTGTGGTCGGTGAAAATATCCACGTGAGCCCCTTACAGATCGTTTCTCTATATTTTCAACGCTAATACCACTACCACCAACTCCAAGTCATGAGTTGGATAATTCTTATCATGAACATTGAGCTATCTGGAGGGGTAGGCTATCACCTTGCCCCGGTGCATTAGAACACAACCGAGTCCAACTCTGGAAGCATCATAACATACCACAAATCCATCTAATCATTCTAGTAGGGTCAATACTAAAGCAGTAGGGAGTCAAGTTTTTAACTCTTGGAAACTCTTCTCACATGCATCTGACCACTGAAATTTCACCTTCTTCTGAGTCAGCCTAGTCAGAAGAGATGCTATAGAAGAAAAGCCTTCTACAGAGTATCGGTAATACCTGGCTAGACCCAAGAAATATCTAATTTTTGATTGGGGAGGTAGGTCTGGGCCAGTCTTTCACTGCTGCTATCTTTTGAGGATCAACCTATATACCCTCACTCGAGACCACATGACCCAGGAAAGTCACAGACTTCAATAAGAATTTGCACTTGCTGAACTTGGCAAACAGCTTGCAGTGTCTGAGTGTCTAAAACACTATCCTCAGGTGATTAGCATGCTCTTCCTTATTTCTGGAGTATACCAGAATGTCATCGATAAATACAATGATGAACATATCCAGATACTTCTTGAAGACTCTGTCCATCAGGTCCATAAAGGCTGTAGGGGCATTAGTTAGTCCGAAGGACATAACCACAAACTTGTAGTTTTCAATATGTCACACTATCTGACCCTTAGCTGGTCATACCCCGACCGAAGATCTATTTTGGAGAAATAGCTGGCTCTATGAAGTTGGTGGAACAGGTCGTCAATTCTAGGTAGGTGATACCTATTCTTGACTATGACCTTATTCAACTGATGGTAGTCGATGCACATTCTAAGGGTAACATCTTTCCTTCACACGAATAGCACTGGAGAACCCCAAGGAGAGATGTTCGGTCTGATAAAACCCTTATTAAGAAGATCTTTTAGCTGCTCCTTCAACTATTTAAGTTCAGCCGGAGCCATTCTATAAGGAGGGATGGAGATGGGCTAAGTATCTAAAATAAGGTCTACACCAAAGTCGATTTCCCATTCAGGAGGAACTCCAGGAAGATCTTCGGGGAACACATCTAGAAATTCCCTAACAACAGGGACTGACTGGGATAGTAGGGGTCTCGAAGTTGGAACCCTTGACCCGAACTAGATGGTAAATACATCCCTTAGATATAAGCTTCCTGGCCTTATGTTAGGAAATAAACCTACCCTTAGGCGATGAACTAATTCCCGTCCATTCTAGAGCTGGCTTATTAGGGAACTGAAATCTGACGACCCTAGTTCTACAGTCGACTGAGGCATAACCGGAGTGTAACCAATCCATGACAAGAATGAGGTCAAAGTCGACCATGTCTGACTCTAGAAGGTCAGCTGGAATGACTTTATTGAAGACTAAGATTAGGTAGTTTCTATACACCTGGCTAGCTATAACTGACTCACCAATTGGGTTGAAGACTAAAAATGGTTCTGAGAGGACCTCTAGACTGATATCGAACAGGATTGCTACATAGGGAGTTACGAATGATAGTGTTGTCCCGGATCAAGTAGGGCATATACATCTAGATAGAAAAGACGTAACATACCCATGACCACATCCAGTGAGTTCTCCTGATCCTGACGAGATGATAATGCATAAAAATGATTTTGATGTTGACCGCCCTCCGTACCTGATGTGTTAGCCTGCTGGAGCTGCTGAGGTAGTGGATTGAGACCTTCAAATCCTGCCGATGGGTATTCCTTAAGCCGATGACCAAGCTGTCCACAATCAAAATAGCCTTCTCGACCCTAAAGACACTCTCTTGGGTGGTTCTTCCCGCACATGGAGCAAGCTGGATACCTGTTATCGGCACTGTAGCTCTAGCACTGAGAGCCAGATGCTCCACCTCTCCGATCTTGGCGGGACCGAAAGGTAGGGGCACTGGCTGAGTTGGGTGTTGGAGCCCTCTGCTGTTGCTGCTGCTGCTATCGCGAAACCTCTGATGGCCATAATCTAATTAGCTAATCCTTGCCCTCTTGTTCCTTCGCTCCATGATTCTCAATTTTTCTACCTCAATCTACTGGGCATAGACAATCAGGCTAGAGAGGTCAATATACTTAATCAGCATCACTATCCTGCACACTTTGAGCACCAAGTTCGACACCCTATTTACAAATTTCAGCATGCAAGCTCCTGGCTCGGCCACCATCTCTAGAGCGTATTTGGATAACCTAGTGAACTCCAGAGCGTACTCTTCTACAGTCTGATTTCCCTGTCTCAAACTCATGAACTCCGCTACCTTTCCCTCCCTGAGCTCCTGAGGGAAGAATCTGTGCAGGAAGGCTGTAGTGAACTTATCCCATTCCACCGGTCCTACTTCCGCTAGCCTCCCCTCCTTCCACTGTTCGTACCAGACCTGGGCTACCCCTTTCAGCTGGTAGGCAGCTAAGTCGGCACTCTCTGAGGGACTGACACCCATAATTCGGGTGATATTTTAATCTCATCCATAAATCCTTGTGTCTCCTCTTCCACCTTAGATCCATGAAAATTCAGAGGGTTCATCCGGGTGAAGTCCTACACTCTAGCAGCTGCTGCGGAACCGTTGTTGTTGATTGGAACCACCTGCTAGTTCACCTGGCTGGTAACAGTTTGGGCGAGCAGCTGAATGGCCACTCTAAATTCTGCGGTAGACACCGAGTCATGCTAAGGGGCTGCTAGGGCTGGTGGCGCAGGTTGGTGAGCATTACCAGCCCTTCTTCTGTTACCACATCGTCGAGGCATGATTCACTTAAACGAAACAAAGAATGAGTTAGGAGGATGATTCTGGAACTGAATTTCAATGCACCATAAGGAGTATGAAATAAAGGGAATTTTTCCTAATGACATCTCGCAGCCTCCCCATCAAAAGTGTGGCGCACTTCACACCCATGAAGAGGACTCTACTCGATGCGTCTTTTAGACATCCAAGGATACTCTAAACCTAGTGCCCTGATACCAAGTTTTTCATGACCCGAGTTTACACCCTGGACGGGACACGGTACTTGGGGTCACATGTAACCCAAGTCAACCCCTGGTCTATCATACACTAGCATTCTGAGTAACATGTAAATATATACAATGGAAGTTTAAGGCAAAAATATAAATACTTGGAGAGAAATAAAGATGGTTCATAATATTTGAATACATTAGAACGAAACTACAAGTCTGAAAGCCACTATTACTGATTAGATGCTGGGACAAGCCCCAGCTAACTCCAAATCTAAATAGAAGGAAAGAAAATATACCTGAAGTAAATGATCTCCCTCCTCGAAGAATGAGGACTCACCAACTAGAATAACAGAGGTCTTCAGTAAGCAGTGGGCTAACGAGGCTGAGGCTAAGATCCTGCAGCTGTATCATAAAATGATACAGCAAAAACGTATGTGTCAATACTTTGAATGTACTGAGTAAGTGAGAGAAACATAACATAATGGAATAGACATTCTAAACTGAAAAGATATGCAATGACAAAAAAAGCTACTGAGTTGAATGACTGAAATAACTGAGACGGTTTAAAAGACACTGCCTGGTGGTCAAAGCATGTTCTAAATCTTGAATACTGATATGCACTGAACTGAAACTGAACTGAACTGACTAGTGGAAGAGTCTATAACCGACATCTAACCACGTGAGTTAGATATGGACTCCGATGTATAACACCATCGGTAAGACCCAATATACCTTGCTAGGGTATAAAGACATGAATTGGGTGATCATAAGAGTTTGGGGCCAATCAAGCCAATAAATACTATAACCAATAGTGGCAATGTAGTTTTGGGAACCTGGGTGTGCTGGAATCCGAGTTCGCTCGATACTAAGTCTTATTCCCACTGGATAGTCCTAGACTGAGTACTAAGTTGATAGCTCAAATTGGGGCCCAAGACTAGTCAGGGATACATATCTGAAAGCACCCTGAGAGTCTTATCGGACCAGATTCTGAAACTGGGTTCTAAGACTTGTCAGAGCTGCTTATTTGAAAGCATCGTAACTATCTACAAAACAAACTAAAATTTGAAACTAGGGTCCTAAGGCTAATCAGAGTTGTTTATCTAAAGTTTCATGACCGCCTAGTGGACCAATAAAAACTGAATTCTTAATCTGATTCTAATAACTAGGAGGTAATATTGACACCTTGGGAATTTCTGTAGTCACACTGATCGGTTGACATTTTCTGACTGACATTGAGAGTTCTAAAATTATTACTAAAACTGAACTGACAATAATCTAATTTAGTTTCAATGCTACTAACAACATGGGAGTCCACAACACTGATAAATCCAAGAAAAATTTCGATATTCAAGCACTAATGCAAATATCAAGATTTTCTAGTTCAAGAAATAGGGCTAAATTTCACTTCACAATATTGAACATCATTTCAGTCACAAACTGGTGGAAAATATCTATAATTAACATGGTTTAATATTCCACATTATTTAGATGAATTATGACTAGCAATTTCTTGACATTCAGTAGTTTCACGCTACAACTAATAGAGAGAAATAGGGAGGAATTTGGGGACATAGGTGAAGAACTATTTCCTTGTTGAATTCCCACATACCTGGTGAAGAAGCCCAAAGAATTTCCTTGAGAAACTGATAAGAAAAGGTTGCCCTAGCTCTTGCTCTAAAAAACTCTTAGAGAAGTTCTATGATGATTTCTGAGAGTCTGCATAGGGAGAATGAGGAAAGAAACCATTTAACCCCTCTAATAAATCTGAAAATATGGTTAAAAAGACATAGTTTAGAGTCTAGAAAGGTAGGAAATTACTGAAATACCCTTGAAAACTTGCAGGGGAAAACTGATCGTCAGTCCTCATGGATGACCTAATGGGTCATGGTCACACTCGTGAGGTACACTGCCTGGAACACCATTTTGGTCACCATGAGAGACCTAACAAGTTGTGGTTTGTGGCCACGACTCGTGGTCACCTCTCGTGGACTACACTATCATCTATGGAGTCCCCACCGATGAAACCACGACTCGTGGTGTCCCAAACAAGTCATGGTGAGGACCCGTTGGGTACACCGTCTGACCTCCTCTAAGTCTTAACCAAAACCTGACAACGGGTCACCTAACGTGTCCTAGCATGGTCCACGACTCGTGGTGACTAGTCGTTAGGTTCACTACCTAACATTTTCCCAGCCTAAAGTTTATCCTAAACAACGGGTCATATCACGACTCGTGGTCAGCCCATTCTCCAAAAATTTTCACTAAGTCTACAAAACGACTCATGGTTACCACCCACGGGTCACAGAACAACTCATTCTGTGACCTTCTGTAGATTTTCCAATTTTCTCTGATTTAAGACCCCGGTCTAGCCTTTGAGTTTCTGGGGTATTACACTTCCCTTAGATCACGGTACATCTTGGTGGCACCTGGGTGGATAGAATATCAAGAGTCATGATCCTTGCTCAATATCCGCTCTCTCAAGTCATCTACAGTTGGCACACACAATCAGCATTGATATCTGAGTACCCCATCTCCCCCTTGGGAGAAGACCTCCACTTTCTGATTTCGGACTGCTTCCTTCAACTTTACCAGCATAGGATCCTCATCTTGCCTATCCTTGACCTCGGACACCAATGAAGATTCTGACCCATTCTAAATATTTATACCACCATCCTTCGAGTCAACAAGACGAACCCCTAATTGATCAAGCCTGTGGACATCCTTTGCTAACTCCTTCCTCCCATCCTCAATATGAGACACACTCTTCATAGACAGCCTGCTACGAGCATCCACTACTACATTGTCCTTTCTCGGAGGATAAAGGACATCTGATGTCATAGACTTTGAGAATTCCTAGCCATCTCCTTTGTCGCAAATTCAGTTCCTTCTGAGTGAACACATACTGAAAGCTATAGCGGTCAGTTAAGACATCCACATGCACCTCGTACAAGTAATGCCTTCAAATCTTCAAGGAAAACACCACAGCTGCCAACTCTAGGTCATTCATTGAGTAGTTCTTTATCATGAGTCTTACGCTTCCTAGAGGCATACGCAGTGACCTTACCATACTATATCAACACACAACAAAGACCCACCCTAGAGGAATCACAACACACAACAAAGCCACTCGTGCCCTCTAGTAGGGTTAACAGTGGAGCCAATGTAAGTCGAGTCTTTAACTCCTAAAAACTCTTCTCACAAGTGTTCGGCCACTGAAATTTGACCTTCTTCTGGGACAACTTAGTCAACGGTGCTGCAATGGGTGAAAATCCCTCAATGAATCTCTTCTAGTAGCCAGCTAAACCCAAAAAGCTCCTAATATCCAAAGGACTAACTAGTCTAGACCAATTCTTCACCGCCTATATTTTTTGAGAGTCCACCTGCACACCCTCGCTAGACACCACATGGACCAAAAATGATAGAGCTCATCCAAAACTCACGCTGAACTTAGCAAATAGCTAGCGATCCTTGAGAGTATGTAACACAATCCTCATATGAGAGGATGCTCCTCCCCGCTCCGAGAGTATATGAGAATATAATCTATCAAGACAATCATGAACATATCCAAATATCTCTTTAACACCTTGTTCATCAATTCCATAAAAGTTGCAGGAGCATTCGGTAGTCCAAAAGACGTAACTACAAACTCATAATGACCATACCAAGTCCTAAAAGTTGTCTTCGGAATGTCACTTTCTCTTACTCTGAGCTGATGATAGCCAGATCTGAGGTCCATATTTGAGAAGCACTTAGCACCCTAAAGTTGGTCAAACAAGTCATCAATCCTGGGGAGGGGATACTTATTCTTGATTGTAACCTTGTACAACTACCGATAATCAATCCTCATTCTAAGGGAACCATCCTTCTTTCGAACAAAGAGAATTGGAGCACCCCATGGGGATTTACTAGGCCGGTGAAACTCTTAATTGGGAGATCTTTCAACTGTTCTTTCAACTTCTTTAGCTCGGCTAGATCCATTTATAAGGAGGAGTGGATATAGGCTGCGTATCATGGTAATGGTCAATACCAAAGTCAATCTCCCACTCAGGAGGGACAGCCGGTAGATCATCTAGAAACACCTTTAGATACTCACACATTAAAGGAACTGACTGAAGAGCCGGGGTCTTAGATGTAGCATCCTTAACCTGAATTAGATGATACACACAGCCCATAGAGATCATCTTCCTGGCCTTGAGATAGGAAACAAAGCGACCTACAAGCACAACTAAACTACCTTTCCATTCTAGGATTGACTCACGTGGAAATCGAAACTCTACTGCATGGGTTCTACAATTGACTGAGGCATAACATGCATGCAACCAATTCATACTAAAAATAACATCAAAAGCGGTCATGTCTAACTCTACTAGGTCGGTTAAGATAACTTTCTGAAGGATAGTGATAGGGCAATTTCTATATATCCATCGAGCTATAACTGAGTCACCGATCGGAATAGAGACTGAGAAGGATTGTGATAGGATTTTAGGACTGACTTTAAAACTAGCAGCAATATTGTTATACCTCGAGAATTCAAGAATCGGACCCGGAAGTGAATTAGGAGAAACTGGAAAAATATTGAAGCAGTTGCAGAATGGGTCACATAACGACTCATGAAGAGGCCAAACGAGTCATCAAATGACTCGTGGGGAAGGCCTGCGATGATGGAGGACTCGGGGTCCTCACGGGCAATGTAACGACTCGTGGTCAGTCATCATGAGTTGTCATGTCAGTCGTGGGGTGTTCCTAGAGAAAGATAGTGAAGCTTATCTAGTGTACCTGACAAGTGGTACCTAACGAGTCTTCTTCAGTCCTATCGACCCGTTAGGAGGGCCTTCACCAAGTCAGTTGAATTTTCATGAATTATGAGGCAGTGTACTTGACGGGTGAACCGATGGATCATGTGCCCTAGTAACGAGTCGCCAGGTCATCCTAAAGGGCCCTCTAACAGTTATTTTCAGCGATTTCAGTAAGGGTTTTTTATACTTCCTAAGTTCTAAGGGCATATACTACGTCGTTTTAAGATCGTAATTGAGGGTTTTAAGTAGAGAAAGACCCATCTTAGGCCATTTTCTTCCTGCACGCAAGGTTGAAGGCTTGAGGAGAGGAAATTGAGGAGAATTTCAAGGTTTTCAAGGGAAATCTCAACTGGGCAATTAGGAAGAGTTAGGATTCTTCATTCCCAGGTATGTAAGGCTATGAGTGGGTGCTTTCTTCCATACCCATGCCCATTCCCTATCAATTTGTAATTGGTTTGTGATGATCAAGTACGGGTTTTCATTCAAATGCATGATTCTTACATTTTTACTCATGTGTATTCTTAAATGGAGTTGATATTCATGATTATCAAGTTTGGGTGGATTCTAACTTAATTTCTTTTACAAATATTGTTTTCTAAAATTGAATCTAAAACACCCATGTGTGGGAAGTTCCTAATATAAGGTGATGATGATTGAGTAGATGATGAAAAGCATGTTTCCAACCTTACCCATGATTTTGATGATGTTTTCAAAGAAGATTAAATAGACCCATGTATGGTGAAGCTTTGGGTAGTGCCCAATGTTGAGTATGAATGACGATTTTCGTGAATTGACTATATTATTTCGTTTTGGAGTGAAATCTTCCAAATTATAATATTTTCAAATGATTTGAATGGGTTCAAGCATGATAAGGTTTTGGGAAAGGCCCTCATATTGATGATGATGAAGTAATATTTCTAAGTAGGCTTACCACATGATTTTTGGAGTAAAGTCTCCCATTATTCTTTGAGCTTGTGGTAGGTATTATAGTAAAGCTTCTCATATGCATGAATTCATAATTGAGATATATGTTGGCATTAAGCTTCATTTCACATGATGTTGAGTCTAATCATGATTTCATTCTAAGCTTTGTCGAGATGACATTGTTGAGTTTCATATTTATATGATGTCTAGTGTATGCATGATTTCATAATGTGCTTTGTCAATAGACAATGTTGAGCTTTGTTTCATACAATGTTGAGTTTATGCATGATTTCATGTTGAGCTTCGTCACTAGACGATGTTGAGCTGCGTATTTATATGATGTAGAGCATGGCATGTTTTGGGAGAAGAGTCTTGCACTGATCGGGCTAAGGGTCGACTACCCTATGCCGACGAATTATGCACAAACGAACGTTGATTCTGTTATATTATTGGGACCTCCCTTGTGAGCTATCCCCGACCCGATTGGCCATTTCAGCTTGATATTGATATTATGGTAGCATCCCTAACCCTGGCAAGGTTTTGGACAACTCAGCCCACTTGAGTGTAATAGTCGGGACCACGTAAGCTTTTTCGTGGTATGTCGGTTAAGTGACGAGTCTCCCACTGTCTATATCATTCGGGTTTGCATATCCATTACTCATGATGATTATCTTATGCATGCATGTTTAAAAAGCAAGGTTTGACTCATTGTTCAACTTTTGATATAAATGTTATGATTTAGCTTTAGTCATGATATTCTAAATCCATGCACGACCATGTATAAAATAAGAATGTTTTTATAACGAATGTTTTTTATCTTTTTCTTGTCCTTAAAGTCTATCATATATGTATGAATTATTTTAAAAGACTATGATTGCTCTAGAGGTTTTACTTACCTTGTATACTCGATACATTCCACGTATTGACCGCATACTTTTTATACTGCATCATTTCATGATGCAGGATCAGGTTCTCAGGTTCATCCCCGTTCGTAGCCGCTTATCAGAGTTAGCATTTGCTTGCTTAGTGAGTCCTTATCCTCAAAGGACTAGACTTTTACTTATTTTGAGCATACTTTCAGTTTCAGTATTTCTGAGCTAGTTGGGGGTGTTGTCCCATATGCTCGTCTAGATTAGAGGCTTATCAGACTTAGACATGTATTCAGCTTCAGATGTTCATTCTGCTATTATGTTAAGTTAGTCTTCCGCTGAATTTATATATATGTTTCCTTTATGTTTATTGAATAAGTTAGTGAATGCTTATGCCATGGGTTGACTTGGGGTCTCTCAGGGTCCCTTGTCCCGTGTCTACGATCTGGGTCTCCTCTCGGGTCATGAAAAACATGGTACCAGAGCAATAGGTTTGAAGTGTCCTAGGGAGTCTGAGAGCCGCGTTAAGTAGAGTCTTTTTCATGGGTGTGAAGCGCGCCACACTTATGACAAAGAGGCTACGAAACGTTCTAGGAAATGTCCCATATTTCATGATCTATGTTGTGCGATGAAGAGTCATTCTACCCCTATAATTCGTGCTATTCATGATTGCAGAATCATGGCTCCTCGAAGTATGAATGGAAGGAGAAATTGAGATGTTGAAGGCCACGCGGGTGACATGGGTGGTGGGCATCAACAGGTCCCACTAGTTCAGGAGCCTCAGGCACCGGAGCCTACCGCCCATGCTAAGTTCTAGGACGCTATCCAGATGCTTGTGCATGCCTTGACCGCTCAGGTCAATCAGCAGGCCGTTGCGCATATTCTGCAGAATGGCAATGCAGCGGCGACTTGAGTCAAGGACTTCTTGAGAATGAACCCACCGGAGTACTTGGGGTCCAAGGTAGGTGAGGACCCACATGACTTCATTGATGAGATCATCAAGATCACCCAGATTATGGGGGTGAGCAGTGTTGAGTGCATAGAGTTGGCCTCCTACCAGTTGAAGGGGGGTGCACATATCTGGGTCCATCAATGGGAGGACATCACACTTGGGAAGAGTTCCATGTTGCATTCCTTAATTAGTTCTTCCCTCAGGAGATGAGGGAGCTAAAGGCAGTTGAGTTCGTAAACTTGAAGAAAGGGAGGATGACAGTACTAGAATATTCCCTTGAGTTCATCCGCCTAACGAAGTATGCTCCTGAGTTAGTGGCTTATTAGAGGGCGCGAGTGAGCAGGTTTGTGCATGGGATAGCAGGTTACTTGGATAAGGAATGCAGGATTGCTGTGCTCTATCAGGATATGGACTTCCCTCGGATGGTGTTGTCCGCCCAGCAGATGGAGGCGGCACATTCGAGAGAGAGAGAGGCCAAGAGGGCCAGGACTGAGGACCACAGAATCTCCCAACAGAGGTCCGATGGTGGGCACCATCAGCAGACTCACCAGAGATCATCCGCCCCAGCTTCATCTGCCTTGAGTATGCAATCTCGGCCTAGGCATGATCATACAGGGCGAGCATCAGGCTCGAGAGGTCAGGGCAGCAGGCCCATAGATTCAGGTGTTCCAGCTTGTCGCATATGTGGCTGAGGGCATACAGGCCAGTGCTTATGCATGTTTTGGGTGCGGGCGACCCAAACATATGCTTAGAGATTGTCTAGCGGCGAGATAGGACATGGCACATCTTCTAGCTCAGCAGCCTCACCTCCTCGCTCAGCACATCAGGGGGCTTCTACTAGTGCAGCTGGCGGTCAGCGCCAGACCATATTCTATTGCCTAGCATCCCGTCAGGAGCAGGAGGTCTCCCCCGATGTGGTTACTGGTATGTTACAAGTCTTCCATGTTGATGTTTATGCATTGTTAGATTTAGGGGCCACCTTGTCCTTTGTGACACCTTATGTAGCCAGTAGCTTTGGAGTCAGTAGCGATGTCTTTCAGAATCCTTCTCGATTTCTACTCCAGTAGGTGACTCAGTTATAGCTAGACGGGTGTACAGAGATTGCCCGGTCTTGGTTCTCCATAAGGTCACCTCAGCAGATCTGATAGAGTTAGCCATGACCAATTTCGATATTATTCTCGGTATGGATTGGTTGTATGCTTGTTATGCTTCCATTAATTGTAGGACCCGGTCAGTAGAGTTCTGATTCCCGAGTCTTAGAATGGAAGGGTAGTTCAACTGTGCCTGTAGGTCGCTTCGTTTCCTACCTCAAGGCCAGGAAGATGATTTCTAAGGGTTTCATGTAACCTAGTTAGGATTAAGGACGTGGAGTCAGAAACCCCGACTATCCAGTCATTTCCAGTAGTATGTGAGTATCCAAAGGTCTTTCCTAATGATTTTCCAGGTATTCCTCCCGAGCGGGAGATTGATTTTTGTATTGACCTCCTTCCTGACATGCAGCCTATATCTATTCCACCCCAGAGGATGGCTCTAACCGAACTAAAAGAGATGAAACATCAATTAAAGTATTTTCTAGATAAGGGTTTCATTAGACCGAGCCAATCCCATGGGGTGCACCAGTACTATTTGTTTGAAAGAAGATGGTTCCTTTGTATGTGCATTGATTACGATATTTGAACAAAGTCACTGTCAAGAACAGGTATCCCTTACCCAAGATCGATGATCTATTCGATCAGCTTCAGGGTGCTAAGTGTTTCTCAAAGATAGATCTCTGATTTGGGTATCATCAGCTCAACATTCGGGTGAGTGATATCCTGAAGACGGCATTCAGAACACGATATGGTCATTACAAGTTTGTAGTTAGGTCTTTTAGACTAACGAATGCTCTTGCAGCTTTTATGGACTTGATGAACAGGGTTTTTAATCCATATTTGGATATGTTCGTGATCGTGTTCATTGATGACATCTTGGTGTACTCTCAGAGCGAGGAAAAGCATGCCGCTCACTTGAGAGTAGTGCTCCAAACCCTCAAGGACCACCAATTGTATGCAAAGTTCAGCAAGTGTGATTTTTTGTTGGACTCTGTGGCATTTTTTGGCCATGTGATGTCTAGCGAAGGCATAAAAGTAGACTCGCAGAAAATTGAGGCAGTGAAGAATTGGCCTAGACCGGTGAATCCTTCGGACATTCGGAGTTTCTTGGGCTTAGCTGGCTACTATCGGAAGTTTGATGAGGGTTTCTCAACCATTGCAGCGCCTTTGACTAAGTTGACTTAGAAGAAGATGAAGTTTCAGTGGTCGGAAGCTTGCGAGAAAAACTTCCGAGAGTTGAAGGCTCGACTTACCTCAGCACCAATATTGACCCTACCCGAGGGTAACAATGGTTTTGTGGTGCATTGTGATGCTTTCAGAGTTGGACTTGGGTGTGTGTTGATGCAGCATGGGAGGGTGATAGCTTATGCCTCTCGACAGCTGAAAGTGCATGAAAAGAATTATTTGACCCATGATCTTGAATTAGCCGCGGTGGTGTTCACATTGAAGATATGGCAGAATTACTTATATGGGGTCCACTTGGATGCATTTACGAACCACAAGGGTTTTCAATATGTGTTCACACAGAAAGATCTAAATCTTCGGCAAAGGAGTTGGTTGGAGTTACTTAAGGATTACGACATGAGTGTCCTTTACCACTCGGGCAAGGCTAATGTGGTTGTGGATGCGCTTAGTAGACTCTCAATAGAGAGTGTGTCCTATGTGGATAAGGGGAAGAAGGAGTTGGTTAAAGATGTTCACCGCTTGCAAGGTTGGGAGTTAGACTGATCAATTCAACCGATGGCGGTGTTGTTGTGCATAATGGGTCAGAATCGTCCTTGGTAGTTGATGTTAAATCCAAGCAAGATGAGGATCCAATATTGAAGAAACTGAAGGCAGGGTGGAGTCATAAGGTAGAGGTTTTCTCCTAATGGGGAGATGGTGTGCTACGATACCAGGGTCAATTATGTGTTCCAGATGTTGATATTTGAGAGTTCGGATATTGCATGAGGCACATGGTACCATATATTCTATTTATCCAGGATCCATAAAAATTTATCAGGATTTGCGAGAAATCTATTGGTAGGATAGTATGAAAAGGGATATTGCGGAGTTTGTAGCAAAATGCCCAAACTGTCAGCAAGTAAAAGCTGAGCATCAAAGACCTGGAGGTGTACTTTAGGATATTGCCATCTCCTCTTGGAAGTGGGAAGAAATCAATATGGACTTCATTATAGGTCTACCTCGTACTCGCCGGCAATACGACTCCATTTGGATTGTGGTGGACAGGTTGACCAAGGCTGCAAACTTCCTACTAGTCAAGACCACGGATTCAGCAGACGATTATGCTAAGTTGTATATTCGGGAGTTGGTTCGGCTTCATAGAGTGCCCTTGTCTATTATTTCAGATCGAGGTACTCAATTTACTTCTCAATTCTAGCATTTATTTCAAAAAGGGCTCGGGACTCAGGTTAAGCTAAGCACAACTTTTCACCCTCAGACGGACGGCCAAGTAGAATGAACCATTCAGACTCTTGAGGATATGTTGAGGGAATGTGTTATGGATTTCAAAGGTAGTTGAGATGATCATTTACCTTTGATCGAGTTTGCTTATAATAATAGGTACCACTCTAGTATCCAAATGGCACAGTTCAAGGCTCTCTACAGGCAAAGGTGCAGATCTCCCATCGGATGGTTCGAGGTTGGTGAGGCAGCTGTGGTAGGACCAGATTCGGTTCATAAGGCGATGGTGAAGGTTCAGTTGATAAGGGACCAATTTGAAACCACTCAGAGTCATTAGAAATCGTATGCTGATGTGAGAAGAAGAGAATTGGAGTTTGATGTTGATGATTGGGTGTTTCTAAAGGTATCTCCTATGAAGGGAGTCATGCAGTTCAGAAAGAAAGGTAAACTCAGCCCCCGTTATGTTGGTCCGTACCGGGTTGTGAGAAGAGTTGGTATGGTGGCGTATGAGTTGGACTTGCCTTCAGAATTGGCTCCAATTCTTCCCGTGTTCCATGGATCGCTGTTGAAAAAGTGTTTGGGTGATCCAGCCTTGGTGGTTCCGATAGACAGCATTGGTGTGAAAGACAGCCTCAGTTATGAAGAAAATTTTGGTTGAAATCTTGGATCGACAAGTTCGAAGGCTGAGGAACAAGGAAGTAGCCTCAGTAAAGGTGTTACGGAGGAATCAGCATGTCGAGGGAGCCACGTGGGAGGCCGAAGCAGATATGATGGCTAAATACCCACATTTGTTCCCCACTGGCTCAACTGCAGTTTGAGGAATCAAATTTTTTCCTGAAATCTCTACTCAGTTTTTCATGTTCTATTCATGCAAATAAGTTTGTTTTATGATATGATATGTGTATGTGACATTTTAACTCTGACCAGCTATGTGGTTCTCTTCGGGGGTAGTCGTTCCGTTAGGTTTTGGCTTAAATGTAAATGATAAGCATCGATACATATAGTGATTATTGTTTCTGGGTTTTCTGCTTGTTTATAACATTCGAGAACGAATATTCCCAAGGGTGAGATATTATTATACCTCGGGAATTCAAGAATAGGACCCAGAAGTGAATCAGGAGAAAACTGGAAAAATGTTGCAGTAGTTGCAGAACGGGTCACTTAACGACTCGTGAAGAGGCCAAGCGAGTCTTCAAGTGACTCGTGGGGAAGTCCTAGGATGATGGAGGACTCGAGGTCCTCACAGGCGATGTAACGACTCATGGTCAGTCACCACGAGTCGTCATGTCAGTCGTGGGGTGTTCTTAGAGAAAGATAGTGAAGCTTATCTAGTGTACCTGACGAGTGGTACCTCACGAGTAGTCGTCAGTCCTAACAACCCGTTAGGAGGGCCATCACCAAGCCAGTTGAATTTTCATGAATGATGAGGCAGTGTACTTGACGGGTGAACCAACGTATCGTGTGCCCTAGTAACGAGTCGTCAAGTCATCAGTTAGGACCCCCTAACAGTTATTTTTAGCGATTTCATTAAGGGCTTTTTCATAATTTATAAGTTCTAAGGGCCTATACTACGTCGTTTTAAGCTCGCAATAGAGGGTTTTAAGTAGAGAAAGACCCATCTTAGGACATTTTTTTCATGCATGCAAGGTTGAATGCTTGAGGGGAGGAAATTGAGGATAATTTCAAGGTTTTCAAGGGAAATCTCAGCTGGGCAATTAGGAAGAGTTAGGATTCTTCATTCTCAGGTATGTAAGGCTATGAGTGGGTGGTTTATTCCGTACCCATGCCCATCCCCTATCAACTTGTGATTGGTTTCTGATGATCAAGTATGGGTTTTCATTCAAATGCATGATTCTTACATTTCTACTCATGGGTATGCTTAAATGGAGTTGATATTGATGATTATTGAGCTTGGGCAGATTCTAACTTAATTTCTTTTACAAAACTTATTTTCTAAAAGTTGAATCTAAAATGCCCATGTGCGAAAAGTTCCTAATATAAGGTGATGATGATGGAGTAGATGATGGAAAGTATGTTTTCAACCTTACCCATGATTTTGATGATATTTTCAAAGAAGATTAAATAGACCCATGTATGATGAAGCTTTGGGTAGTGCCCAATGTTGAGTATGAATGACGATTTTCATGATTTGACTATATTATTTTGTTTTGGTGTGAAATCTTCCAAATTATAATGTTTTCAAATGATTTGAATGGGTTCAGGTAAAATAAGGTTTTGGGAAAGGCCCTCATATTGATGATGATGAAGTGATATTTCTAAGTAGGCTTACCACATGATTTGCGGAGTAAAGTCTCCCATTATTCTTTGAGCTTGTTGTAGGTATTATAGTAAAGTTTCTCATATGCATGAATTCATAATTGAGATGTATGTTGGCATTAAGCTTCATTTCATCATGATGTTGAGTCTAAGCATGATTTCATTCTAAGCTTTGTCAAGACGACATTGTTGAGCTTCATATTTATATGATGTCTAGTGTATGCATGATTTCATAATAAGCTTTGTCAACAGACAGTGTTGAGCTTCATTTCATACGATGTGTATTTTATGCATGACTTCATGTTGAGCTTCGTCACTAGACGATGTTGAGCTTCGTATTTATACGATGTAGAGCATGCCATGTTTTGGGAGAAGAATCTAGCACCGAGCGGACTAAGGGTCGACTACCCTATGCCCCAGAACTACGCGCCAATGTAGGTTGATTCTGTTATATTATTGGGACGTCCATTTTGAGCTATCCCCGGCCTGATTGGGCCTTTCAGCTTGATATCGATACCATGGTAGCATCCCTAACCCTGGCTAGGTTTTGGACGGCTCTGCCCACTTAAGTGTAATAGTCGGGACCACATAAGCTCTATCGTGGTATGTGGGTTAAGTGACGAGTCTCCCACTGTCTATATCATTCGGGTTTGCATATCCATTACTCATGATGATTATCCTATGCTTGCATGTTTAAAACGTTAGGTTTGACTCATTGTTCAGCTTTTGATATAAATATTATGATTTAGCTTGAGTCGTTCGATTTAGTCATGATATTCTAAAGCCATGCACGACCCTGTATAAAATAAGAATGCTTTCATAATGAATGCTTGTGATATTTTTCTTATCTTTAAAGACTATCATTTATGTATGACTTGTTTTAAAAGACTATGATTTCTCTAGCGGTTTTACGTACCTTTCATACGCGGTACATTCCACGTATTGACCGCATACTTTCTATGTTGCATCATTTCATGATTCAAGATCGGGTTCTCAGGTTCATCCCCATTCGTATCCACTTATCAGAGTTAGCATTTTCTTGCATGGTTAGTTCTCATCCTCCGAGGACTAGACTTTCAGTTATTTTGAGCGTACTTTCAGTTTTAGTATTTCTGAGCTAGTAGGGGGTGTTGTCTCATCAGCTCGTCTAGATTAGAGGCTTATTAGACTTAGACATGTATTCAGCCTCAGATGTTCATTCTGTTGTTATGTTAAGTTAGTCTTCTGCTGAGTTTATATTTATGTTTCCTTTATGTTTATTGAATAAGTTAGTGAATGCTTATTCCATGGGTTGACTTGGCGCCTCTCGGGGTCCCTTGTCCCGTGTCTATGAGTCGGGTCTCCTCTCGTGTCGTGACAAATATAAGGAGTCACAAAAGATAAGGTAGCCGCTGGATCTAACAATGCATACACATCAATATGGAATACTCATAACATATCAGTGACCACATCGGGAGAGACCTCCTACTCCTAATGAGATGACAGCGCATAAAATCTGTTTTGAGGCTGGCCACCACCTGCAATAGTGGATGTACCCTGCTGAGCTGAGCGTGCTGGTGGACCTGCTGAACTGGTGGCTAGGTCATGGCCCTTGCTATGGCCCTGTATGGCTGAAGGGCAGTCTCTGAGCATGTGTCCGGGCTTCCCACACCCAAAGCACATGCCTAAACCCACTAAGCACTCTCCGGTACCACATCTCCCACAAGTTGGAATGTTGGGCTCTCCTGACATGCTCCCCTGACCTCTAGAGCCTGATGTTCTCACCTTCTGATCACGCCTAGGTCTGGACGGATCATTGGCTGATGATGGAACTAGGGTTGACAATCTCTGGTGGGACTGAGGGTGTTATCCACCACCGGACCTCTGCTAGAACTGTCCATAACTCCCTGTATTGACCCTCTTGGCCTCTCTCTCCTTCTCCTTTTTCTGTTGCACCTCTATCTGTTGGGCATATATGACAAACTGCGTGAAATCTATCCTATGATCATCATGGCAGTTCTGCACTCCTTGACTAAGGAATCTGCCACTCCATTCACAAACCTGCTTACATGATCCCTAGGATTAGCAACCATCATCGGTGCATAATTGGACAATCAGATAAACTCTAAGGCATACTCTTGAACTATCCTGTGGTTCTGCATCAACTTGACAAACTCTTCCGCCTTTGCCTCCCTCAACTCTATAGGGAAGAACCTGTCCAAGGAAGCAGTCACGAACTCATCCCAACTCACGAGGACTACTCCAACTCCCCTGCTATCCTTCCACTGATAAAACTATATGTAAGCAACCCCCTTCAGCTGATAGGAGGCTAAATCTACACTCTTCTCTCCCATCACCCTCACAATCCGAGTGAACTTCTGCACCTCCTCAAGGATCTCATGTAGCTCTTCATCCACCTTTCGACCCAAGAAACTAAGGTGGGTTCATCCTGAGAAAGTGTCTTCATCCACCTTTCGACCCAAGAAACTCAGGTGGGTTCATCTTGAGAAAGTCTCGCACCCTCAGCGCTGTTACATTCCAATTCTGGAGAACATGGGTCGCTTCCTGCTGGTTGACATGAGCGGTCCTGGCCTATGCCAACATCTGAAATGCCGCTCTGAACTCGGCATGAGTAACCTGCTCGTGCAAATTATTTGCTGGTGCTGGCGGGGCTTGCTGATGCCCATCTCCATTGCCAATGTCATGGCCATTTTTGTTGCCATTTCTTCTGCCATTTACTCGGCGTGGACACAAATTTCTGCAAATTCATATAGCACGAGTTACAGAAATAGAGAGGTACTTCATCGCACGATATAGATCATGAAAGAAGGAAAATTTCCAAAAATGTTTTGTAGCCTTTTCCTCATAAGTGTACCCGTGAAAGAAGACTCTACATAACATGGCTTTCAAACACCCTAGGACACTCTAAACCTTGGCTCTGATCCATGTTTGATGACCCGAGCTAAGACCCTGGATCGAGTCACGGGACCTAGAACCATGAATGACTCTAAGTCAACTCATGGAATGTGCATAACAACTAATGAGCATAAACTAATGCGAAAACTGATAAGTTAAACTTGAATAAGCAGAAGTCTGAATAACACAAACATATATCGAACAATAACATCATAACACTGAATATCAAGATAAACATACTAGTCTATTTCTCAAAAGCCTCTACTATCTGATGAGATGCTGGAACAAGCCCCCAGCTATTTTCAATTCTGAAACAAAACTGACATGATTAATAAAACTAACTAAATGTCCCCGGGAGATGAGGACTCACCCAGCAGAGGCTAACTAGCCATATAGGAAAGTGAACTATTGGAGAGACTGAGCTGGATCACCTGAACCTATATCATGAAACGATATAGCATAGAGTATGCGGTCAGTACTTTGAATGTACTAAGTATGTAAGGTAAGTAAAATATTCTCAGTAAGTGTTAAATGAAATCATGCATGTAAATATAAATCAAATAGATCATGAGAGCAAGGACTACACATTGAACGTTGTATCTGAGATAAGCTGGTTATCATAACTGAACATAGTGACCAAAGATTTAGGAATAGAAATCATATAACTTGTCATAGCTAAAATCATAAATAAAAGCTCACAACATATCATTGGGTCAAATTTGCTATAAACATAATATCATAAGTCATGAACATGAGTAACTGAAATCATGAGGAACAATGGGAGACTCATCATAACCGACACCACCCGATGCACCAACTATCACACTAAAGTGGGCAGAGCCGTCTGACACCTTGCCAGGGCTAAGGATGCTAAACAATGATATCGATCTCAAGCTGAGGCCCCTTAGGGCAAAGGGGAAAACTCTCTTGAGAGATCCCAAACATTTGTACATATACCTATGTTGACATGTAGTTCTGAGACCGGGGAACATCGGGCCCCAAGCCTGCTCGGTGCTAAACACTACTCCCAATAACATGCATAGCGCTCACATCATTTTTCAATGAAGTTGAAATCATAATTACATGCATAGTGCTCACATTGTTTTTCAACAAAGCTGAAATCATAATATATACATAGCCTGAAATCTGAACATTGGGAGTCTTGACTCTAAAATATATCATAAGCTGCATTGGGAGTCTTGACTCCAAAACATATTATAAGTTGATCTTATTAGCCTTGTATAAATCATAAAAACATACTTAACTTGTATGGACTTGCCCAAATCATAAAATCATGCATACTTGAAATAAACTTCAAAAGTCATAATCATGACAACATATATAGGGAGTTCATAAACATTTATTCATGCTAGATATCTCATCATACTTGAAATCATGAATCATAAGCGTGACTTCTCAAAAAGCATGCATAATAGTGCATAATTTCTAATAAGTTGAAATTATGAATTTATAATAAAATTGTGTATAAAATTTGTCCATTATACTTAAAACATATTTTAGAACATGAGGGGATTAGACCCATAAACATATCATAGATAATTTCATAAAATTGGATTAAAACCTTAGAAATGAATGCACTTGATTTAAAACATTAATTCATGAACTTGAGGAGAAATTTGGGCATGAGGGTGGACCCTCATTCATAGCCCTACGTACTTGGGTAAACTTATCTTCAAACTAGCCTTGAAAGCCCAAGATAATTGGGGAAGGGATTGGGGAGAATTCTTGCATGATCTTGAAGAGGGATCTTAATATCTTGTATGCATGGGAGTCTAACGACTTAGAATAGGCTAAAACCTCTTAAAATACTCCTTTTAGGGCTTAAAACAACGTCATTAGGAAGTTAGAAGCTAGAAATTATAAAAATACCCTTAATGATTTGGTTGGAAAATACTCAGTGTCAGTTACCACGAATCATACCAAGAGTCGTAAAATCAACCTACGACTCGTGGTTTCCTCTCATAGCTAGCCTTTCCATTTTATCCAACTCTGTAATTATTTCCATGACTCCTGCAATGACTCATAGTTCGCTACTATGAGTCATACAATCACTTGTATGACCAACACCTGACAACTTAACATCATGTTACGACTCCATGACCATGAGTCGTACCACTAAACTACGACTTGTGGTGGGGACTCATGCTCTAGGGGAAGAGCCTCTAAACTTAACAAAGAGTCATCCTACAACCTGTACCAGCTCACTACAACTAGTACCACTATTCGTACTGAGAGAAAAATTACAAACTGCTCTGCTGAACATATTTAACTTTCCCAAATCTAGTCTTAGGAAACTTTGGGGTGTTACATTATCTCCCCCTTGGGAACATTCATCCTCAAATGTAGATTAAGCATACTGAAGGGCTAGGGAAAGAACTGCAATTCCAAAACTAAACAACTGAAGCTGAAAACTGATGGAGTGACTAAATCTGAACTGATACGCATGACTAAACTGAATTCATGAAACATACATACATGCAATGAAATGAATGAAACTTAGAGGCATGAATCCTTACATGAAACTGAATAGAGTAATAAGGAGGAAACTGATACCTCATGCTGGAACTGAGCCAAAAAGGAAAAGATGCGGGTCGTCGGCTCTCATATCTACTTCGGCTTCCCACGTAGCCCCCTCAATAAGCTGATTCCTCCAAAAATCATTCACTGAAGCTACTTCCTTGTTACTCAATGTACGAACGTGACAATCGAGGATCTCAATCGAGCCTTCTCGTAGGTAAGGCTATCCTTCACACCTATGCTCTCAATCGGAACAACTGAAGTTGGGTCACTAATGCACTTCCTCAATAGAGATACATGGAAAATTGGATGTACCGAAGCTAACTCCGTTGGTAGCTCCAACTCATATGCCACCTTGCCAGCTCGCCTCAAATCCTATAGGGACCAACATATCAAGGACTAAGCTTTCCTCTTTTTTGAATCTCATCACTCCCTTCATGGGAGACACTAACATCCACATAAGATTTCTGACGACTCTAAGTTGTTTTCAACCTTTCCCTAATAAGATAAACTTTCTCCATGGCCTTATAAACTGAATCTGGCCCTATCAACGTAGCCTCACCTACCTCAAACAAACAAATAGGTGATCTATATCTCCGCCCATAAAGAGCCTCAAATGGAGCCATTTGAATTCTAGAGTGATAACTGTTATTGTAAGAAAACTCAATGAGAGGCAAGTGGTCATGATAACTGCCCTTAAAATCAATCACACATGCTCTCAACATATCCTCAAGAGTATGAATGGTCCGCTCGGCCTGACTATCTATCTGTGGGTGAAAAGTTGTGCTAAGCTTTACTTGAGTACCAAGACCCTTCTGAAATGATCTCATAAATTGAGAGGTAAACAGGGTACCCCTATCTAAGATGATGGACAAGGGAACTCCATGCAACTGAACTAACTCCTAAATGTACAATCTAGCATAATCCTTGGCTGAATAAGTAGATTTGACCGATAAGAAGTGATCTGATTTGGTCAACCTGTCCACAATCACCCATATAACGTCATACTGTCGGTGGGTACGAAGTAATCCTGTAATGAAGTCCATATTGATCTCTTCCCACTTCCAAGTAGGAATACTAATGTCCTGAAGCATACCCCCAGGTCTTTGATGCTCAACCTTCACCTGGTGGCAATTCGAACAAATAGCCACTAACTCTGCCATGTCCTTCTTCATACCATTCCACCAATAGACTTCTCGTAGATCACAGTACATTTTGGTGGCACCTGAATGGATAAAATATCGAGAGCCATGAGCCTAGCTCAACATCCGCTCTCTCTAGTCATCTACAGCTGGCACACACAATCGACCCTAATATCGAAGTACCCCATCTCCCCCTTGGGAGAAGACCTCCACTTTTTGATTTCGGATCGCTTCCTTCAACTTTACCAAGATAGGACCCTCATCTTGCCTAGCCTTGACCTCGGTCACCAAATAAGATTTTGACCCATTCTGAATAATGACATCACCATCCTTTGAGTCAACAAGATGAAACCCTAAACGATCAAGCTTGTGGACATCCGTTGCTAACTCCTTCCTCCCATCCTCAACGTGAGACACACTCTCCATGGACATCCTGCTAAGAGCATCCTCCACTATATCAGCCTTGCCCGGATGATTAAGGACCCTCATGTCATAATCTTTGAGAAGTTCTAGCCATCTCTTTTGTCACAAATTTAGGTCCTTATGAGTGAACACATATTCAAGGTTCTTGTGGTCTATGAACACACACACATGCACCCCATACAAGTAGTGCCTCTAAATCTTCAAGGCAAACACCACAGCTGCCAACTCTAGGTCATATGTCAGGTAGTTTTTCCCATGAGTCTTACGCTGCCAAGAGGCATACGCGATGACCTTCACATGCTGCATCAACACACAACGAAGACCACCCCTAGAGATATCACAATATACAATAAAACCATTTGTGCCCTCCAATAGGGTTAATATTTGAGCCAATGTGAGTCGAGTCTTCAACTCCTGAAAACTGTTCTCACAAGCATTCGACCACTAAAATTTGACCTTCTTCATGGTTAACTTAGTCAATGGTGCTTCAATAGATGAAAATCCTTCAAGGAATCTCCTATAGTATCCAGCTAAACCTAAAAAGCTCCTAATATCCAAAGGACTAACCGCTCCATGCCAATTCTTCATAGACTCTATCTTTTGAGAGTCCACCTACACACCCTTTCTAGACACCACATGGCCGAAAAATGCTATGGCTTTATCCAAAACTCACACTTGCTGATCTTAGTAAACAGCTGGCGGTCCTTGAGAGTCTGTAGCACAATCTTCAAATAAGCGGCAAGCTCCTCCTCGCTCTGAGAGGATATGAGAATATCATCTATGAAGATAATCATGAATATACCTAAATACTGCTTATACACCCTATTCATCAAATCCATAAAAGCTGCAAGAGCATTCGTTAGTCTAAAATACATAATTACGAACTCATACTAACGATACTGAGTCTTAAAAGTTGTCTTCGGAATGTCACTCTCTCTTACTCTGAGCTTATGAGAGTCGAATCTGAGGTCTGTCTTTGAGAAATACTTAGCATCCTGAAGTTGGTCAAACATGTCATCAATCCAGGGGAGGAGATACCTATTCTTTATTGTGACCTTGTTCAACTGCCGATAATACATGCGCATTCTAAAGAAATTATCCTTCTTTCGAACAAAGAGAACTGGAGCACCTCGTGGGGATTTACTAGGCCTGATGAAACCCTTATCTAAGATTTCTTTCAACTGCTCTTTCAACTCCTTTAGCTTGGCTGGAGACATTCTATAGGGAGGAATGGATATAGGCTATGAACTAGGGAGAAGGTCAATACCAAAGTCAATCTCCCACTTGGGAGGGACTCCGGAGATCATTTGGAAACATATTCGGATACTCACAAACTATAAGAACTGACTGAAGAGCTGGGTCTCGGACGTAGCATCCTTAACCCGAACTAGATGATACACACAACCCTTAGAGATCATCTTCTTAGCCTTGAGATAGAAAACAAAACAACCTATAGGAACAGCTGAACTACATTTCCATTTTAAGACTGGATCACCCAGAAATTGGAACTCTACCGCACAGGTTCTATAATTGACTGAGGCATAACATGCATGTAACTAATCCACACTGAAAGTTATATTAAAATCGATCATATCTAACTCTACTAGGTTGGCTAAGGTAACTTTTTGAAGGAATGTGACAGGGAAATTTTTGTATACACGTCGAGCTATAACTGAGTTACCAACTGGAAGTAGAGACTGAGAAGGGCTCTGATAGGATTTCGGGACTAACTCTAAAACTAACAGCAACATAAGGATTTATAAAAGATAAGGTATCCCCTGGATCTAACAATGCATACACATCAAGATGGAATACTCGTAACATACTAGTGACCATATGGGGAGAGACCTCCTACTCCTTACGAGATGATAGTTCAAAAAATATGTTTTGACGTTGGTCACCGCCTACACTAGTGGATGTACCCAGCTGAGCTGATCATGCTGGTGGACCTGCTAAACTGGTGGTTGGGTCACAACCTCTACCATGGCCCTGTCTGGCTGAAGGGCAGTCTTTGAGCATGCGTCCAGGCTTCCCACACCTCAAGCGCATGCCTGAACCTGCTAAGCTAGAATGTTGGGCTCTCCTGACATGCTCCCTTGACTTCTAGAGCCTGATGCTCTCCCCCTATGATCACGCCTAGGTCTGGATGAAACACTACTGATGATGGAACTGGGGCTGATGACCATTGGTGGGACTAAGGGAGATGTCCACCACCGGACCTCTACTGGAACTATTCCTAACACCCTTTCCTGGCCCTCCTGGCCTCTCTCTACTTCTCCTCCATCTACTCTGCCTCTATCTGCTGGGCGTATATGACCAACCATGAGAAATCTATGTCATTGACCAACATGGCGATCCTACACTCTTTGACAATGGAATCTACCTATCAATTCCCAAACCTTCTCACACAAGCCATAGGATCAACAACCATTTCTGATGCATACTTGAAAACCATGTAAACTCTAAGGCATACTCTTGAACTATCTTGTGGTTCTGCTTTAGGTTAACGAACTCTACCACCTTTGCCTCCCTCAACCCTCTAGGGAAGAATTTGTCCACGAAAGAAGTCACGAACTCATCCTAATGCACGGGGGCTACTCCAACTCCCCTGCTATCCTTCCATTAGAGAAACCATATGTAAGCAACCCCCTTCAGCAGATATGAGACTAAATCTGCACTCTCCTCTCCCATCACCCCCATAATCTAGGTGATCTTATGAACCTTCTATAGGAACTCATGTCGGTCCTCATCCACCTCCGACCCAAGAAACTTAGGTGGGTTCATCCTGAGAAAGTCTCGCACCCTCGCTGTTGCTGCATTTCCATTCTGAGGAACATGGGCCACTGTTTGCTCGTTGACCTGAGTGGTCATGGCATGTGACAACATCTGAAATTCCACTCTGAACTCGACATGAAAGACCTTCTAGGGAAAAGGATTTTCTTGCACTGATAGGGCTTGCTGATGCCCATCTCCATTGCCATTGTCATTCGCGTTTCCATCTCTTCTGCCATTTACTCGGTGTGGAGAAATATTTTTGCAAATGCGTATAGCACGAGTTAGAGGAATAGAGACGTACTTTATCGCACGACATAGATCATGAAAGAAGGTAATTTCCTAAAATGTTTCGTAGCCTCTTCCTTATAAGTGTAGCGGGATTTACACCCATGAAAAAGACTCTACTTAACGCGACTTTCAGATATCCTAGGACACTCTAAACCTTGGCTCTGATACCAAGTTTATCACAGATCAGTCTGGGACCCCGGATTGAGACACGAGACCTAGAACCATGAATGGATCCAAGTCAAAACATGGCATGTGCATAGTAACTCAAGAGCATAAAGTAAAGCAAAAGTCTGAATAACATAAACATATATCAAATGATAACATCACAACACTGAATCTTTAGTTGCACATACTAGTCTATGTTTGAAAAGCTCTCCTATCTGATGAGATACTGGGATAAGCCCCTAGCTATTTCCAAGTCTAAAATAAAACTAACATGATCAATATAACTAACTAAATGTCCACGGGAGATGAGGACTCACCCAACAGGGGCTAACTAGACTGATAGGAAAGCGAGCTATCGGCGAGACTGAGCTGGATCACCTGAACCTTTATCATTAAATGATATAACATAGAGTATGTGGTCAGTACTTTGAATGTATTGAGTATGTAAGGTAAGTAAAACATGCTTAGTAAGTGTTAACTAAAATCATGCATGTAAATATAAATCAATTAGATCATGAGAGGAAGGACCGCATGTTTAATGCTATATCTGATACATACATAGTCATAAGCTGGTTATCATAACTGAACATAGTGACCCATGATTTAGAAATAGAAATCATATAACTTGTCATAGCAAAAATCATAAATAAAAGCCCATAGCTGATCATTGGGTTAAATCTGTTGTAAAATATAATATGATAAGTCATGAACATGAGTAACTGAAATCATGGGGAACAATTGGAGACTCATCATAACCGACACCACGTGATGCACCAACTATCACACTCAAGCGGGCAGAGCCATCTAAAACCTTGTCAGGGCTAAGAATGCTAAATCATGATACCGATATCAAGCTGAGGACCCTTAGGGCAAGGGGAAAACTCTCTTGAGAGGTCACAAATAAGTGTATATATACCTACATTGGCGCGTAGTTTTGAGATCGGGGAACATCGGGCTCTAAGCCTGCATGGTGCTAGACACTACTCCCAATAACATGCATAGCACTCACATTTTTTTGCAACAAAGCTAAAATCATAATTACATGCATAGTGCTCACATCTTTTTTCAATGAAGCTAAAATCATAATCTATACATAGCCTGAAATCTGAACATCGGGAATCTTGACTATAAAATATATCATATGCTACTTTGGGAGTCTTGACTCCAAAACATATGATAAGCTTATCTTATTAGCCTTGGCTAAATCAAAAAAACTTACTTAACTTGTATCGGCTTGCCAAAATCATAAATCATGCATACTTGAAATAAACCTCATAAGTAATAATCATGACATCACAAGTAGGGAGTTCATAAACATTCATTCATGCTAGATATCTTATCATACTTGAAATCATGAATCATAAGCTTGGTTTTTCATAAAACTTGCATAATAGGACATAATTTCTAATAACTTGAAATCATGAATTTATAATCAAATTGTGTATAAAATCTGCCCATTACACACAAAACGTACTTTAGAGCATGAGGGGATTAGACCCATAAACATATAATAGATAATTTCATAAAATTGGGTTAAAACCCTAGAAATTAATGCATTTTATTTAAAACTTGAATTCATGAACTCGTCGTCTGGGGGAAGAGCCTCTGAACTTAACCACAAGTCTTCCTATGACCCATACCATCTTACTACAACTCGTATCACTAGTAGTACTGAAAGAAAAATTACAAACTCCTCTGCTAAACATATTCAACTTCCCGAATCTAGTCTTAGGAAACTTTGGGGTGTTACACACCTGCTAGTAGTTCAACTTCCCGAATCTAGTCTTAGGAAACTTTGGGGTGTTACACACCTGCTAGTAGTTAGGACACCATAGCCACAGATTTGGCAATGTCCTTCTTTATGCCATTCCACTAGTATACTTCCCATAGATCACATTACATCTTGGTGCCACCGAATGGATAGAATACCTTGAGCTTTGAGCTTCCATAACTATGCATTATCTCAAATCTGTTACATCTGAAACACACAACCTACCCTGATAATGGAGCACACCATTTCCCCTTTCGAAGAATGCTTCGACCTCATTCCTTAAGACTGCTTCCTGTAGCTTAGGCAATATTGGGTCATCATCTTGCCTTGCCTTAACCTCCACCATAAGAGAGGCTCTGACCCATTTTTCACTATAACTCCGCCTTCTGCTGAGTAAACCAAATGAACTCCCAACCGGGCCAATATGTGAACATCTTTAACCAACTCCTTCTTGTCATCCTCAACACAAGTAACACTACCCATCAATCTCATGCTGTGGCCGTCGGCCACCACATATGCTTTACCCCGGTGATACAAAATACTCATGTCATAATCTTTCAGCAACTTCAATCACTTTCTCTAACGAAGATTTAGGTCCTTCGAACTGAACACGTATTGTTGGCTTTTGTAATCAGTGAAGACATCTACATGGACCTCATAAAGGTAGTGCCTCCAAATTTTCAAGGTAAATACTACCGCTGCCAGCTCAAGATCATGAGTTGGATAGTTCTTCTCAAAAGTATTGAGTTGTCTGGAAGCATAAGCTAAAACATTACCAAGTTGCATCAATACACAACCCAAACCAACTATAGAGGCATCATAATAAATCACGAACCCTTCTGAACCTTTTGGTAAAGTCAAACCTGGGGTTGTAGTGAGTCAAATCTTCAACTCCTGGAAACTCTTCTCACATACCTAAAACCACTGGAACTTCTGTCACGGCCCAATTTAGGACCATCACCAGCACTAAGGGATAGAATCCTATAGCAAGCCTTAATGGAAATATACAGAAAATTAGTTAGAGTTTCCCCTATTTTTAGGCCTATCCATAATTACCTGTCTCAGAAATCAACAAGCAACAACCAATACAACCAAAACATGTCATAATCATCCTCTATCAACCATTTTCAACGTAACGATTCTAACGATCTCAAAAATATGGGAAGAACACATAATACTAATCACAAGTCGGTAATAATGAATTAATGATTGATCTTGGGCAGAATTTCATGCCCAAGTGATACTTAAATGCTTCATTTCGACTTGTTTATCTATTGTTATGTGTATATTCTCATGTGATTCTTAGGTAAATGTGAATTTATACTAACCAGCATGATTAATGTTGTTTTGCAGGTAGAAGGAAATTTTGGAAACTAATATATATGTTGGTGAAGTGCGGGAATGGATTTGGAAGCAAGAAGTGGAAGTTGACAAGAGAAGTTGGCAAAAATAAGGGCTCCGCGATGGAGCCATGTCACGCTACCATAACGGAGGCATTCTTCCTGGGATGAATTATTTATGTCAAATTCCAGTGGACGTTCGTGTTACCTCCGTGGCACGGAGGCAGTGCTCCATGATGCACTCCATGTCACGCTGAGTGTGATTACCCGGAACCTCAAGTTCCAGTGAAGGTGCGTGATAGCACCGAGGCACGGAGGCAAGGCTCCGCGATACAAGTCGTGCCACGTTGAGGTGCAGTTACCTGGGAGCCGATTTCCAGTGAGGGTCCGCAATATCCCCGTGGCAAGGAGGGAGTGCTCCGCGATACACTCCGTGCCACGTTGCTTGTTATTCCGGGAAAAATTCTTAGAAGTATAAATAGCACACTTAGGTTTTATTTTAAACATTCTGACTTGGTTAAGCAAGAACTTGGGTTGCAGGCAGTTGAGAGGACGAAAATTCTAGGGTTATTCTCTTCCTTTTTCTCTTTAATTTCAATTGCTTGTATGAATTCTACTTATTTAAAGATGTTTAATCCATAAATGAGTGGTTAATTCACCTCTTGCTGAGGTTAAGGATAATTGTAGAGGAATGTAATCATTAATCATTTTAGTTTTCATCTTTTCTTCAATGGTTGTTCTATCAATTCTTGTTTTTACTGCATTAATGTTTGGCCAATGTTAATGTATAACTTAGAAATCCAATTTTGATTCTGAAAGGGAAAGGAATTGGATAGATGTGAATTGGTAGGATCTGATCTTTTCTTAGCTGAGACAATTGACAAAAGATTTACGTTCAGAATAGAAATATATCTGAAAGTCGTATTAGTCATTAATGGAATCGGTTTTGTATGGCTAGAGCATGAGATTATTATATCACAGAAATGTAGAATAAGGTTTCATGATTCTTTAATTGGATAGGAGTCGAAAGATCCAATCCATAGGCAATTAATTCCTAACTAGCAACCGAAGAGAAGATTAGCTTAATTGAATTAATAAATTACATCCCTGCATGCTTGCCTTAACCTCAGCTTGTTCATTGCTATTGTTCAGACTCAAATTATAATCTTGACTTAGATTCTTATTACGTAGTGATCTTAACTCATAAAACATTATTTATTTGGTTGTCTGCATTCATAGAGATATTGTTCACTGATGCTTAAGTTAATTAATATCGTACTTCAGTCCCTGTGGGATCGATACTTTGCTTGAAATAAAGCCACTTTACTACTTGTACGACCACATGCACTTGCGTGTAGTTTTGAGTCGAACAAGTTTTTGGCGCCGTTACCGAGTACTTGCAATTGGTAAATTTATTTTCTTAGTGTTAGTTTACAAATTAAATATAAGTGTTGACAACTTGATATTAGCCTTTCTCTTGCATGTATTGAATTTTTCTGAACGCTGGCAAGAGATAAGGAGTTGGTGGATTCATTTATAGAGCCGGAGAGACAATTTCATTGCCAAAGAAGGGAAGCTCTAGAGAAGAAGCTGCAGTTGCTAAGACAGGCAATTCTGGAGCAGCAACAGAATCCACCACTTGTGAGGGCAGTTTTAGTGCCCGAGGAGATGGCAGCAAGTCCAGTCTGCAAAGTGGCAATCCCACATGCAAATAATATTACATCTAGTATTCGCAGACGAGAGCCAGAAGGGAGGTTTGAGCTTAAACAGAATATGGTGCAGTTGTTGCACACCAGCGGGCAATTCACAGGTCTCCCCCATGAAATCCACAACAACATCTCCAAAACTTTTTGGAGATAAGTGACACTTACATTCCCGATGGAGTATCATCCGACTATGTGAGGCTTACATTATTCGCGTTCTCATTATTGGGGGAAGCAAAGAGGTGGTTGAAAGCTGAACCACCTAATTCTATCACCACTTGGGATGATCTTGCAAGAAAGTTTTTGATACGATTCTTTCCATCTGGGAAGACAGCCAGACTTAGAAGTCAGATTCTAAGTTTTAAACAGAGAGAGGGTGAGAATTTGTATCAAGCTTGGGAGAGGTTCAAGTCAATGTTAAGGGATTTTCCTCATCATCACCAGTCTAATGATGTGTTGGTGCACACGTTCATTGAGGGTTTGGAACCACATACTAAAATTTTGTTAGATTCAGCAGCTGGGGGGCAGGCATTGGAGAAGACTTATGAGGAGCTTTACACTTTGTTAAATCGAATTTTACAGGGAAATCCAGAATGGAATGCGGACTCAACACGAGGAGGAACAAGGAAAGCGGCAAGAGTTTTTGAGGTAGATAGTTTTACAGCTATCGCTGCACAAATAGCTGCGTTGCAAAATAAACTCAACACCCACTTCAGCAGTATGAGCTTGAATCAAGCACAAGCCCCAGTCAATGCAGTTCATCAGGTATGGTGTGAAGTATGTGGGAGTAGTGAACACTCAGCTGAGTGTTGTGGTGCCAATCCAGACTTTGTAAATTTTGTTGGGAACGTCCAGAGGAACAACAATCAACAATATGGCAACAATTACAACTCAAATTGGAGGAATCATCCAAATATCTCTTAGGGGAGTAATAGCCATCAAGGACAGAGTTCGAATCAGGGCGTGCTGAGAAATCAAGGGGGGCATCAAAATTTTCAGTTTCAATACAGAGGAAACAATGCACCTCGTCCACCACCCAACAATATTGAGGATATGTTAAAAACAATTATAGCTAACCAAGCGCAGATGCAGGCTGATTATGTGAAATTAGCGGCTGACATGAAAAATCAGCAGTTAGCTACAAAGGCGTTGGAGTACCAGTTTGGACAGTTAGCTGGAACTCAAAATACCAGGCCCAGAGGAGGACTACCGAGTGATACTGACCCAAATACCAAGCAGGTCAATGCAGTAACCACAAGGAGTGGACTACAACTTAAGCAGGTGGAACCAGAAAGACCACCTCAGCAATCTGGAGCAGTGGAAAAAGATGGGGAACATGATGATGTGAGGTGGAAGGAAAAGGCAGCTGAGATAGAAAGACCACCACCCTTGTTCCCTCAGAGATTAAAGAAGCACAAGGAAGAAGCTTGCTTTAAGAAATTCATGGAAGTGCTGAAACAGGTACTCATTAATTTACCCTTGGTTGATGTTTTGCAGGGAGTGTCGAAATATGCCAAGTATATCAAGGACATCGTAGAAAACAAAAGAAGATTGACGGAGTATGCTACGGTGGCGCTTACTGAGGAGTGCACCTCCCGGATACAGAACAGGTTGCCGACAAAGCTCAAGGATCCGGGGAGCTTTACCATTCAGATTACAATTGGGAAAACTATTAGAGCTCACGGATTATGTGATTTGGGAGCAAGCATAAACTTGATGCCGACATCGGTGTTCAAGAAGTTGGGGCTGGGCAGCCCTAGACCAACTACAGTGATCTTGCAGCTAGTTGACCATTCTTTGGCCAGACCAGATGGTATTGTGGAGGATGTGCTAGTGCAAGTGGGCTCCCTCATTTTCCCGGTGGATTTTATTATCTTGGATTTTGAGCCGGATGTGGAAGTCCCATTTATTTTGGGACGTCCTTTCTTGGCAACCGGGCGAGCTTTGATTGATGTGGCTGCTGGGAAGCTAATCATGCGAGCATATGATAAAGTAGAGGTTTTTGATGTGTATAAGGCCATGAAGCTACCGGCCATCTATGAGGAGCTATCAGCGATCAATGTGCTAAATAAGGAATCAATTATGCAGATTGTTGACTCTCAGGACCCATTGGAGAGAGCCTTGATGGGCTCCAATCCTTTTGGGGACATTGCTACGTATGAGATGGTGCAGATGCTGAATGAGCCAAAATGGTTTCCCAGGAAGCAAGACTTTCAGCCATTGATGAGATCCTTGGAACCATTGCCAAAACCATCAATTGAGGAGGCACCAAAATTGGAGTTAAAGACATTGCCTCCACATCTCAAGTATGTATTTTTGGGGGAAGATGACACCTTGCCAGTCATTATTTCCGCAGAACTGACAGAGGCACAAGTTAGAGATGCAGTGGTGGTCCTCAAGAGGCAAAAGAAAGCAATGGGTTGGCAAATGTCGGACATCAGAGGAATAAATCTAGCTTTTTGCACACACAGGAATTTTATGGAAGAAGGATCCAAGCCAACTGTGCAACATCAGCGGAGGTTGAATCCGGTGATGAAGGATGTAGTTAGGAAAGAAGTGATCAAGTGGCTTGATGCAGGTGTGGTATATCCCATTTTATATAGTGAATGGGTTAGCCCCATTCAGTGTGTCCCAAAGAAATGAGGGATGACTATGGTCACCAATGAAAAGAATGAGCTGATTCCCACATGCACAGTCACAGGCTGGCGAATTTGCATGGATTACAGGAAGCTCAATGAGGCCACAAGGAAAGATCATTATCCTATCCCATTTATTGATCAGATATTGGATAGGTTGGCAGGTCAAGAATATTATTGTTTCCTTGATGGATATTCTATCTATAATCAAATAGCCATAGCATCGGAGGACTAGGAGAAGACCACTTTTACATGTCCTTATGGGACATATGCTTTCAGGCGGATGCCATTTGGTCTATGCAATGCACCAGCCACATTCAAGAGATGCATGATGGTGATCTTTCATGATATGGTGGAAGATTTTGTCGAGGTATTTATGGATGACTTTTATGTTTTCGATAATTCGTTTGCTACATGTTTGCAGAATCTTGATAGGGTGCTAGCTCGATGTGAAGACTCTAACCTTGTGCTCAACTAGGAGAAATGTCATTTTTTAGTTAAGGAGGGTATCTTCCTTGGCAATAAGGTGTCATGCAAGTGGTTGGAACTCGATCGTGCAAATATTGAAGTGATCGAAAAGCTACCACCACCAGTTTCAGTGAAGGGTGTTCGCAGTTTTCTCGGACATGCAGGGTTCTATAGACAGTTCATCAAGAACTTCTCTAAAATTTCTAGACTGATATGCCGGTTGCTAGAAAAAGAGGTGAAGTTCGAGTTTGACGAGGATTGTGTTAAAGCATTCGAGGAGTTAAAACAGAAGTTGGTAGAAGCGCCTACTCTCATTTCTTCGGATTGGGAGCAACCGTTTGAATTAATGTGTGATGCAAGTGACGTGGCTATAGGAGCTGTATTGGGGCAGCGGAGGAATAAAATTTTTCATTCCATTTATTATGCAAGAAAAATACTTGACGCAACCCAAGTCAATAATACAGTCATGGAAAAGGAGATGCTAGCATTGGTGTTCGCATTTGATAAATTCAAGTCCTACTTGGTGGGTTCTAAAGTAGTGGTGTATACTGATCATGCAGCAATTCGGTATTTGTTTAACAAGAAGGATGCAAAGCCCATACTAATCAGATGGATATTGTTGCTACAAGAGTTTGACCTAGAGATTCGGGACAGAAAGGGGAGCGAGAATCAAGTGGCAGATCACCTATCGCGATTGGAAAGCCGGTTGCATATAAAGGAAGGTGATATTATCAAAGAAGAGTTCCCAGATGAGCATCTCTTGGCAATAAGGGAAGCTGAAATCCCTTGGTATGCAGACACTGTGAATTTGCTGGTAAGTGGTGTTTACCCACCAAAGGCTACGGCTCAGCAAAGAAAGAAGTTGAGACATGATTGCAGGTATTACATATGGGATGATCCGTATTTGTTTAAGCAGGGACCAGATCAAGTGATGAGATGATGCATCCCAGAGAGCTAGATTGCAGAAGTATTGAGGAGTTGTCACTCATCATTGTATAGAGGGCACCACGGAGGAGAGCAGACAGCTCATAAGGTGCTCCAGTCAGGTTTCTTTTAGCCTACACTATTCAGAGATTCTATAGCATACGTAAAAATGTGTGATAGATATCAAAGAACAGGCACAATTGGTAGAAGACAGGAGATGCCACCGCAATAGATATTAGAAGTGGAGATTTTTTATGTATGGGGAATAGACTTCATGGGCCCGTTTCCACCGTCATTTGGTAATAGTTACATCTTGGTAGCAGTTGACTATGTATCTAAGTGGCTAGAGGAAACAACTTGTCCAAGGAATGACAACAAGGTGGTGACGAAATTTGTGAAAAAGCAAATTTTCACCAGGTTCGGGACACCCCAAGCTATTATCAGTGATGGAGGGGCTCATTTTGTAAATGTGAGTTTCAAGAACTTGCTAGTAAAGTATGGGGTGCGGCACAAGGTAGCAACAGCGTATCATCCCCAAACTAGTGGGCAAGTGGAGGTGTCAAACAGAGAGATAAAACAGATTCTACAGAAGACAGTGAATGCACAATGAATTGATTGGTCAAGAAAACTTGACGATGCATTGTGGGCTTATAGAACTGCATACAATACACCCATTGGGACATCTCCGTACAGATTGGTCTATGGAAAGGCATGTCATCTACCTGTGGAGCTGGAACATCAAGCTTTTTGGGCCGTGAGGAAGCTGAACATGGATCCGGAGCTAGCCGGGAAGAAGAGGTTGATGCAACTCAGCGAACTAGATGAGTTTCGATGGCATGCCTATTAAAGTGCCAAATACTACAAGGAGAAAACTAAAAGGTGGCACGACAGGCATATGGTGCATCGGATCTTTGAGCCGGGGCAGAAAGTGTTGTTATTTAATTCAAGGTTGAAGCTTTTTCCAGGTAAGTTGCAGTCCAAGTGGTCAGGGCCGTTTGAGGTGGTGAGAATGACCCCACACGGGGCAGTGGAGTTGTGGCAAGAAGATAGAAGTGCCACATTTTTGGTGAACGGGCAACGATGTAAGCATTATTGGGGTAAGAACGTTATTCAAGAGAAGACATCCATCACTTTAGAGGATAATTGAGAATTAGTAGCGTCGAGCCGCGACGGTAAATCAGGCGCTGCACAGGAGGCAACCCGTGATTGTGTTGTAATAGAAGTGTAGAATTAATTGAAAAGAAAAAAGAGAAAAAGAAAAACAAAGAAAAATAAAAATAAAAATTGTTGCATTGCAACCTATGATTTATAACCAATTTCTTGTGGTGAAATGATTTTCAGGTGGAACGGAGGGAAAAAAAACAAAAAAAGTGCAAAGAAAAAAAAATCAAGGTAAGAAAATAAAAATTGGCACATTCCAGTGAGCCTGCGCGATGGCTCCGTGTCACGTAGGAGGGCCTCCGCGTTACCCTCCGTGACATGTTGAGGTGTATTCCGAATTTTTTAAAATTTCCAAAACACCTGTGCGATGGCTCCGTGTCACAGAGGAGGGGATCCGTGTTACCCTCCATGACACGTTGAGGTGTATTTCGCATCGGGTCACCTCAGGTCACTGGGTAACCCGCACGAAAAACCTCTTTTAAACCCCAATTTCCTTCTTTTTTTTTCTATTTTCTCAATTCCTCCGCGACCCACACCCAAAATCCCCTTCTCCCCCAACGTGACACGGACTTAGTGATCAACTTTCTTCGAGTTTTCTTCAATTTCACCGAAGTAAAGGTATGTTCTTGAATTTTTCCTTATCGTTGCTCAAATTTTCGATTCTTGAACATGTTTTTTGGTGAAACCTTTCCCTAAGTGAGAAATAAGCTTGAAATCAATTGAGTTAAGATTGAATGATGTTCATAGTATCGTTGTGAGTAGATTAACTCATTGGTTGCATTTTTTGTTGAAATTCTTGCAATATTGTTAGCTAGGGTTGAGGATTGAATAGGAAGAACACAAAATCCATGAAAATGTTGATAAATTGGGTTGTGCATGTTGTTTGAAGTGCAATGTATTGTGATTGATGTTGAATATGCTAAGTTAGAAGAAGGATTTTCGGGAGAATGCAAATGGAGAATTACATAGGTTGTTGTGAAAAAAAATTGCAAAGTGCTAATGATGATGCAATTGAATCGATGGAGAAGTTTTTATTCATTGTACGAAGTCTGAGTAGTACAAAGTAATAGTTCCATCGACTTATATGAATGCACTAAGCATGTTGAATGCTAAGAATGGCAAAATCATAAATGTCTTGTCGAATTGTGTTGATTGCGGCTAAAGACTATGTGTGGGGTGATCCAATTAAACCCAACCTTAGTTGTAGCTAATTATGACTTGAATAACATTGGGACTATATGTTTGAATGTACAGGAACAATGTTAGGAAGACAAGACAAGGGAAAGGGCGCATCCACATCGGGCGCCAGCAGAAAGAGGGTAAGATTGGGGACAACAGTTCAAGCAGCACCAGGTCAACGCCGACAATACAAAACCAGATGGGTGACTGATGAGGGGAAGAAGTGGTATGCTAAACATAAAGAAACCAAATACTTCCCGAAGGAGCAGATAGCACGGGAACCACTGGCACAGGAATTCCCGCGGATTGTACACAGGATTGACACAGCTGGGCTGAACTTCATTTTTGAAGAACCCAGGGAGTACAATCTCCATCTTATCCGGGAGTTCTATGCCAATTGGAACCTGACCTTACGCAGCCACACCATAAAAATCAGAGGACAGGTAGTCACCTTTGAGCCCCACCACTTGAATGTAATCCTAGGGGTACGGGACACAGACGCTCATGTCCTCCATCAGCAGAACATCACTCCACCCTATGCCTACATCAGATGCACCTTATATGGAGCTTGATCGACAGCTAGGTAGGGTAGGCACAAGGAGAGGGGCTACCATTAGACATTTCCCTATTCTCAGATGAATAGGGAGGCCCGAATTTGGTTGAAGATTGTTTGTTCATGCTTGATCCCGGGGGTGCACAAGACAGATGTCACTCGGGATAGAGTTTGCTTGGTGTATGCCCTGATGTAGGGGTTGGAAATCAATGTTGGGGCGGTGATCATCTCCACCATGAAGAGAGCCCGACTGCATCAGGGGCATAGATACGGGTTCAGTGGTCTGCTTACCACGTTCTTGAGGGGCCACAATATTGAGGAGGAGGCCCTAGATTACATCCCTCAGATCGACAGGTGTTCCTTGGATGTCACCAAAACCAAGGCACCTGGCACTACTTATGGGTCGGTGCTCACACTAGCCGATCGATATGCTTGGGATGATCAGTACATGGCCCGCATGTACGGGATGCAGATGTTGCAGCTGCGCATCGGAGGATGACCTATGGCAGCTCAAGTTGGATTACCCATTCAACGAGAATGCCCGAGCTTTATGCAGAGTGGGGCCCGCATTTATGGAGCCCGTAGATGATGATGTCCCTACCGATGAGGAGACATGCCGGGAGGACTCAGATGTTGAGTCGGACGAGGGCGGCGGGGGCGATTCTGATATGGGAGATGAAGCACTGGCACCTGATGAAGAAGTTGAATACTTTGATTGATCAGGGAGTTTCACCACCCAACGTTTGTGATATTTTGCAATTATATGAACACTGGGACAGTGTTCGGCTTATGTGTGGGGTGGGAGTAGTTAGGTGCTAGCTGTTTTGTTTATGTTTGTTGTGCTTGTGCTAAATATGACCCTGTGACTCTGTGTTTCGTGTTTTTTATTTAATGTTGGTGTTGTAATGGATCTTGAGTTGCTGTTGTGTGTGATGTGTAAATATTTTTCAATTATATTTTTATCTTTTTCTATTGAAATTTTTTTTGTTGAATTTTTTTATGTTGGGTTTCTCGATTTTTGTTTTCGGTGCTTTTCCCGAGAATAGTCCCATTGAACCGATGTCGTAGATAGCGACTGTTCCCTATGATGGATAGATGACGACTGTCTTAAGGGAAATGTAGTCAATAGGAGTAGTTTTTTTTTCTTTTTCTTCTTTCTTTTGTTTGTTTCCCAAGCGTGTCGCTAATTAATGGTTCGGAATTCTTGTTACGTGTTGTACATGATATTAATATGCGAAGGTGATTTTTATGAAAGAATGCAAATGTGTTAAACATGTTGAGATACCTAGGCCATAGAATTCGATTCGGTGTGATCGAGGTTTAATAGTGAATTCTTGTAATTAGCTGATTGAAGAGTTTGTGAATATGTCTTAAGTTGAACATGTGCAATGAGTGTGAGGTGAGGTTTCGACTATTCCATGCTATTGTGAAGTGTCTAGAACTTGCCTGGTGTGTGTACTAAACGAAATGAAGGATGTGAAGTGTAGGAAAGGATGTAGGCATTTCTTGGAATAAACCGAAAGTTTCTCCCTCATCATACCTACCTTGACTGTTATATCCTAGTTAGCCCCATTGAGCCTTTAGCCTATTCTTTGAAAGGTACAAACCGAGCTTAATCCCTTCTTTTCATTAGCCGTGAATTTGATCCAAAACCCTTAAGTGCTTAAGAAAAACAATTTTTCCAAAGTGTAAAGGAGTGAGAAGTGTGAACCGAAAGGAAAGTGGAAGTTGTGAAAGCTAAAGAAAAGGTCAAAGGTGCACTTGTTGAAAATGATTAATTAATAGTAGAGAGTAAGAAAATCCATGAATGAGAAGAAAAATAAAGATGCATAAATACTCTTTGCTAGTAAGTCGAGTGAGCTTAAAGAAATGGGAACAAAAACAAAGAAGAAAATTCAAGAATGAGAGGATAGAGGAAGAAGCAATGCCCGTACTGAAGGTGGGATGTATTGAAAAGCGCTTAGGGAATCTAGTTGCTATTATTGGTTAGCCCAGTATTTACTAGTTCCTTAGCTTACATTACAACCCATTAAGTCCTACGTGATCTTACATCACGCGTCCTTATATTAGTGGAGTAAAACACTAGAGGCAAGCTTATGGTTCATGACATGGTGCATGTGAATTCTTTGGGATAACAAGCGAAACCGTATTTGTATACCCCTACACGTAGTGCCTTGGAAATCTTATGATGGAAAATGGGGTAATTCCCTTATGTTGTGAGGGCACATGCTTGACGAGAGATAAAATTTTGTGTCGGATGTCTTGATCAGTTGATTTGCATGAGTTTGCCAAGATCGAGAATTGATTCTTGAGGTTAGGAGGTCTTAATGTGGTGTATTTCATTGTATTGATGAAACCATGCATGTTTTCTTGATGATTTGGTATCCTAAATAATCTGCATAGCCATAGCTTGAATGGTCGAGCCAAATCAGCTATGCGTGGGTTTCAATCGCATGAGATGTGAAAGTATTGTTCGAGGATGAACAATTTTTTAAGTGTAGGGTAAGTGATCTTGGGCAGAATTTCATGCCCAAGTGATACTCAAATGCTTCATTTCGACTTGTTTATCTATTGTTATGTGTATATTCTCATGTGATTCTTAGGTAAATGTGAATATATACTAACCAACATGATTAGTGTCGTTTTGTAGGTAGAAGGAAATTTTGGAAACTAATATATATGTTGGTGAAGTGCGGGAATGGACTTGGAAGCAAGAAGTGGAAGTTGACAAGAGAAGTTGGCAAAAATAAGGGCTCCACAATGGAGCCGTGTCACGCTACCATCGCGGAGGCATTCTGCCTGGGATGAATTATTTATGTCAAATTCCAGTGGAGATTCACGTTACCTCCATGGCACGGAGGCAGTGCTCCGTGATGCACTCCGTGTCACGCTGAGTGTCATTACCTAGAACCTCAAGTTCCAGTGAAGGTGCATGATAGCACCATGGCACGGAGGCAAGGCTCCGCGATACAAGCCATGCCACGTTGAGGTGCAGTTACCTAGGAGCCGATTTCCAGTAAGGTTCCGCGATATCCTCGTGGAATGGAGGGAGTGCTCCACTATACACTCTGTGCCACGTTGCTTGTTATTCCGGGAAAAATTCTCAGAAGTATAAATAGAACACTTAGGTTTTATTTTAAACATTCTGACTTGGTTGAGCAAGAACGTGGGTTGCAGGCAGTTGAGAGGACAAAAATTCTAGGGTTATTCTCTTCCTTTTTCTCTTTAATTTCAATTGCTTGTATGAATTCTACTTATTTAAAGATGTTTAATCCACAAATGAGTGGCTAATTCACCTCTTGCTGAGGTTAAGGATAATTGTAGAGGAATGTAATCATTAATCATTTCAGTTTTCATCTTTTCTTCAATGGTTGTTCTATCAATTCTTGTTTTTACTGCATTAATATTTGGCCAATGTTAATGTATAACTTAGAAATCCAATTTTGATTCTGAAAGGGAAAGGAATTGGATAGATATGAATTGGTAGGATCTGATCTTTTCTTAGCTGAGACAATTGACAAAAGATTTACGTTCAGAATAGAAATATATCTGAAAGTCTTATTAGTCATTTATGGAATCGGTTATGTATGGCTAGAGCATGAGATTCTTATATCACAGAAATGTAGAATAAGGTTTCATGATTTTTTAATTGGATAGGAGTCGAAAGATCCAATCCATAGGCAATTAATTCCTAACTAGCAACCGAAGAGAAGATTAGCTTAATTGAATTAATAAATTACATCCCTGCATGCTTGCCTTAACCTCAGCTTGTTCATTGCTATTGTTCAGACTCAAATTATAATCTTGACTTAGATTCTTATTACTTAGTGATCTTAACTCATAAAACATTATTTATTTGGTTTCCTGCATTCATAGAGATATCGTTCACTGACGCTTAAGTTCATTAATACCGTACTCCAGTCCTTGTGGGATCGATACTTGCCTTGAAATAAACCCACTTTACTACTTGTATGACCACGTGCACTTGTGTGTAGTTTTGAGTCGAACAATGATCATGACACTAATGAAATGACTATGGAGAGACACTAAGAGGTTGTTACTGATCTTGGGAAAAATAGCATGCCCAAGTGATGCTTTATAACTTAGTTTTGTCTTGTTTATCGACTAAATTATATGCATTCTCATGTACTTCTATGTAAATGTGAATATATATACTAACCAACATGATTAGTTCTTGTTTTTGTAGGTTTGAAATGAATTTGAGGAACTAATCCATGAGTTGGTGAAGTGGAGGCATGGAATCGGAAGTAAAACGCGAACGTCGGCAAGGGGGACACGCGAAACAGCCCACATGCACATTGGCAACATGACACGGTAGGCAGGCTGTGTGAAAAGGGCCGTGACATGGCGTCAAATGCACTGCACAAGCAGCATGACACGCTGCCAACGAGGTCAGCTTCTGCCTGGCGATGCTTTTACGTGTTTTCCAGCATGCCTGCGCGATTCCTCCGTGTCACGGAGGCAAATTGGCGCGATAACCTCCGTTACATGGAGCTATTCCATGCCGGACATAATTTTGTACAATTCTCATTTACTATAAGTAGGTCCCTTAGCTCCTAAAAACATTTGGTCACGATTTTTTTCTAAAAAACTGCCAAGGAGTGAAGGGAGAAGTGGAAGAACTCACCTAGGGTTCGTCAATTTCATCTTCTCTTCTACCAATTTTTGTAAGTATGTTACATTAATTATGTTTTCTTGTAATTATACGAACTTGAGTGGCTATAACCCTTCCTCTTGGATTGAAGCCACAAAGTATGATTGTGATTATGCGAATTTGTTTTGGTTTTAAGTTATTGATTATTGTTTTGTCCTAAATTCTTAATTATGGTTGTTTTTATGAATGATCACTATGAAAGCACACACGTTAAGCCTAGGTAAATGCTTGAGAAAGACAACCTAGGCAGGAACATGAGAATGTAGGGAGCAAGTTTTTATCTTACGATATAATTCGCGGTTAGGATAAGAAATTATAATTTGCCTTGCTTGGTTGATTAAACGGGTTGGTAATAAAAAACCAACTTAGAATGGTCACTCCACCACTCGAAGAAATAGTTGTGAAACTGAGTTAAGTTAAATGATTAGAGGTACGAAAGTCCCCAATCAAGAGCATAAACCCCGCAGACCACATCCACGTAATTGAATTGCCCACGAACTAGAATGTCACATCCCTGCTCAACGACGTAGTTGTGAGGCTAGTTTTTCGCGTTTAGAGGCTCGAAAGACCATGAACATGCTATTGTAATTATGTGAGATGATAATTGATAATTCCATACTTGAACCATTGCAAAGAGTAGTGTCGCATAATTATCTGGCTTTAGCTCTAGTTGCTCCTTGAATGATTTCAGAGTATTTCGATGACCACCCCTAGACTTAATTAAACTTTATCGAAAAAGTCTAAATCAAAACTTGTGAAAGTTAATATCACACTTGAACTTGATAGTTAGATGAATTGGTCCAGTCCCTTTGGGTTCAACATCCAGCTCTTAAAAAGGGCCACTGTATTACTTGTAAGACCGCATACACTTGCGTGTGCGCTCGGGCAGTCGTCAACAAGTTTTGGCGTCGCTGTTGCGCAGTCTCAACAAGTTTTTGGCGCCGTTGTTGGGGACTCGGCAAAGTTTAGTGTATTTATCTATTTTTGTGTGATTTTTAAATTTCCTTAAGTGTTGAGACACTTGGTCTTAGTCTGACTTATTGCAGGTGACAGGTTGTCTTGCCGAGCTGGCTAGGAATAGAGAGCTTGTGGAACCGTTGCTTGAACCAGAACGTCAAATTCATTTGCAAAGGAGAGTAGCTCTTGAGAAAAAGCTGAAAAGACTTCAAGAAAAGGTACAACAACAACCACCCACAGGACAAGAACAATTGTCACTGAAAGCAATGGCAGCCTGACCAGTTCGCGAAGTGGCAATCCCACAAGCGACGAATGTGAACTCTAGTATCCGTAAACACGAACCTGGAGGGAACTTTGAATTGAAACAGAATATGGTGCAGCTGTTACATTCTAGTGGTCAATTCACTGGGATGGCACATGAGGACCTGCAACAACACTTACAGAACTTTTTAGAGATTAGTGACACTTTCGTCCCCACCGGAGTGTCCACAGACTATGTCCGACTTACCCTCTTCCTATTTTCATTGTTGGGAGAGGCAAAAAGGTGGTTGAAAGCTGAGCCACCAAACTCCATAACTTCTTGGGTTGATTTGGCGAAGAAGTTCTTGATCAGATTCTTTCCTTCAGGCAAGACTGCAAAATTGAGAAGTGAAATACTGAGTTTCAAGCAGAGGCCTGATGAGAACTTATATTTGGCTTGGGAGAGATTCAAGTCATTATTGAGAGACTGCCCCCATCACCAGCAATCGAATGAATTGCTGGCCCATACCTTTGTAGAAAGTCTAGACCCACACACAAAATTTTTCTAGACTTTGCATCGGGTGGGCAAGCCTTAGAGAAGACGTATGATGAGCTATACACGCTGTTGAATAGAATTGCAAAGGGAAATCCAGAGTGGCATAGCGAGTAATCGAGAGGGGCAGGATAAAGAGCAGGGCTGATAGAGGTAGATGGTATGAATGCCTTGGCGGCACAGCTAGCTTCATTCCAGCATCAGATTATGACTTAGTTCAATAAACTGAGTATGAACTAACAGCAGGGTCAGGTTAACGCAGTTCAGCAAGCTCCGAGTTGGTGTGCAATTTGCGGAAACAATGGGCACAATGCAGAATCTTGTGGAGCCAATCCGGAATCAGTCAATTTTGTTGGGATTGTGTAGAGGAACACTCAGAATCTTGGAAACAATTACAACAAAAATTGGCAGAGCCAGTCGAATTTTTCTTGGGGTGGAAATCAAAAGAAAAGTTATCAGCAACCTCAACAGCAGTAGTATCAGCAGAATAGGAAGAATGATGGCCAGTTTAGCAGCAACATTGAGGAAACATTGTAGAAATTCAGGGAGACCCAGACTCAGTTAGCAGAAAATTAGGCGAGGATGGCATCAGACTTGAAGAATCAGTAATTGGCCACCCGCAATCTAGAAAAGCAGATGGGTCAGATAGCAACTGCTCAAAACATGAGACCGCAGGGAGGACTACCAAGTGACACAGACCCTAACCCCCGTCAGGTCAACGCCATCAGTCTGAGGAGTGGCAAATAATTAGCTGATGCAGTGCCAAAAGAGAAAACAAATGAGGTGCAGCCGGAGTTGGTTAGGAAAGGATCATCCACTGACAAGGAAGAGAATCAGAGTGTTGTGCAACAAAATGCACAATCTTTATTGCAGCCAGCACAAAGACCACCACCACCATTTCCTCATAGATTCAGAAAGAGCAAGGAGGAGGAATGCTTCAAAAAGTTCTTTGAGATTTTCAAAGAACTTCCCATAAATTTGCCTCTTATTTATGTTTTGTAGGGAATGCCCAAGTATGCCAAATACTTGAAAGATGTGATGGTGAACAAAGTCAGATTGGTGGATGTCTAGAAGGTAGCACTGACGGAGGAGTGCAGTCACAGGGTATTGAGCAAGATTCCTAAGAAGCTCAAAGACCCAGGGAGTTTTGCCCTCCCCATACAAATTGGTAAAGCTGAGGTCATAAAAGCTTTATGTGATCTAGGGGCAGCAGTTAATCTAATGCCCCTATCTTTATTTAACACCCTGGGGTTGGAAAAATCGAGGCCAACAAGATTGATGCTGCAGCTGGCGGATAAGTCACGAGTGGCACCTGATGGAATCATAGAGGACCTTCGCATCAAAGTGGGTAAGTTTATTATACATGTTGATTTTATTATCTTAGATTTTCATATTGATGACCAGGTACCCTTAATCTTAGGACGGCCATTCTTCGCCACTGGAGGAGCGGTGATTGACTTAAGAGAAGGGACCCTGAAAATGAGGGTCGAGGATGAAGAAGAACTCTTCCGAGTATACCAAGAGATTAACCCACCCACACACTACATAAACCTTTGTAAGGTTAGTGTGTTGTTAGAGGATAAGTGTGGGGTGGTGGATTCCACAAGTCCACGGCCGAAGGTAATGATAAGTGTTCAGCCCGAGTTTGATAAAGGGCTTCAGTTTGATAAAAAGTTGGAGGAAGAGAGGAATAGAGTGGAGGTTGTTTCCTCTAAAAATCAAAAGAAAAGAAGATGGTTCTTGAAAGGGAACCCAGGTATGAGGATGTCCTGAAAAGAATACTCCACGTCGTGCTGCAACGTAAAATAAGGCGCTGCTTGGGAGGCAACCCAAGGGTACCACAGGTACAAATTGTGATTTTTGTTTATGTGATTTTGATTATTTTCAACTTGTGTTGTTTTAGGTGGAATGTTAGGCACAGATGAAGGGGAAGTCTGAGTACCCATGGAGGAGGAAGCTAACAAGCATGGAAGAGGAAAAGTGTGGGGTCGAATACCCACTTGTGCAGAAATGAAAAAAAACATGTTGTTAGCTTGGCATAGAGGCCAGGGAGTATTTCTCACCCTTTTGAATTTTAATTAGATGCTTTAGGGACATAGCATGATTCGAGTGTGGGGTGAGGGAAATTGTTTTAAAAAAAATTGTGCTTAATGATTTTGGTGAATGTAGTGCTTGATACATATTGGAAAGTTTTTGAGTTGAGCATGAATTCACCACCCGTTGGTTTTTCTTGTCGGTTCTTTTCCGACAGGGGGGGTATTTGAACCGAAGAATAAAAAAAATTTCTTTGTCTGTGTGTAGTGTTTTTAGTCATAATTAGAGACCATTTCCGACGATGGATGGATGACGACCGTCTTGAGGAAAATTAGTCAATTGGTTTTGGTTTTTGAACCCGTATCTAATTGATGGCTTGGTGTTCTTGTTATGTGCTATACATGATTGTAAGATACAAGTGTGGTTAGTGTTGAAGCATGTAAGAAGTGTATAACTTTGTTTGAGACACTTAGGCTCTTAAATTTGACTCGATGTGATTGCAGCTTAATTCTGAATTCTTGTGATTAGTTGAGTAACAATTTGCTGAATGTGTCCTGAATTGAGTATGTGTTGTGAGTGTAAGTTTTTCGAATATTCTGTGCTATTGTGGAATGTCTAAAACTTGCCTGGTGTGTATATAAAATGAAAGGAAGGATGTGAATTATAGGAGATGATTTAGGCATTTCTTGGAATGAACCTAATTGTTATCCCTCACTTTACCTACCTTGAATGTTGAATCCTAGTGAGCCCCATTGAGCCTTAAGCCTATTCTTTGATAGCTACAACATAAGCTTAATCCTTTTTCTTTCATTAGCCTTGAATTTGATCCAAAACTCCTAAGCGCTTAAGGGAAAAATCTGAAAGAGTGAAGGAGTAAGAAGCATGAAAAAGAAGGAAAAGTAGCAGTTGTAAAAGTTGAGAGAGGTCAAGGGGGCACTTGTTTGAAAATGCCTGAGTATTGGTAGGGAGTAAGAAATAAATGAATGAAAAATTTGCTTAAGTACCCCTTACTAATAAGCTGAATGTGCTTAAAGAAATGGAAACAAGAAGAAGAAATTCAAGAGTGTAAAGAATGAGGAGGAAGTAAGAAAAGAGATTTCCTTAATGAAGGTTGAAGTTATTAAAAGCACTTGGGGAAGATAGCCATTCTTGTTATCCATAATAGTACCTACCTGTCCCTTGGCTTACATTACAACCCATTAAGTCCTACTTGATCTTACGTTCATACATCCTTAAATTAATGGAGTAAAACACTAAGGGCAAGCTTATGGGTCACTACATGATGCATGTGAATTCTTTGAGAGAGTGAGCGTAATTCCATTCATATACCCATACATTTTGTGTTTTAAAAACTTGCGAGTAAAAATGGGTAACTCTCTTGTTGTAAGGGAACATGTTTAATGAGAGATAACATTCATGTCGGATTTCTTGATCGGTTGATTTGCATGAGTTTGCTAAGATTGAGAGTCGATTCTTGAGGTTAGGAAGTCTTAACATAGTTGTATTTCATTTCAATGATTAAATCGTGCATGCTCTATTTTTAACTTGCTATCTTAAATAATCATTATAGCCTTAGCTTGAATTCTCTTGCTAAATTAGTTATGTGTGAGTCTTCACTTACATGAGATGTAAAAGGGTTGTTCGAGGACGAACAAGGCTTTAAGTGTGGGGTGGATGATCTTTGGCAAAATAGCATGCCCAAGTGATGCTTTATAACTTAGTTTTGTCTTGTTTATCGACTTAATTATATGCATTCTCATGTACTTCTATGTAGATGTGAATATATATACTAACCAACATGATTAGTTCTTGTTTTTGTAGGTTTAAAATGAATTTGAGGAACTAATCAATGAGTTGGTGAAGTGGAGGCATGAAATTGGAAGTAAAACGCGAAAGTCGGCAAGGGGGACACGCGAAACAGCCCACCTGCGCGTTGGCAACGTGCCACAGTAGGCAGGCTGCACGACAAGGGCTATGACACGCCCTCAAACGCGCTGCACAAGCAACGTGACACACTGCCAACACGGTTAGCTTCTGCCTGGCGACGGTTTTATGTGTTTTCCAGCATGCCTGCGCAATTTCTCCGTGTCACGGAGGCAAATTGGTGCGATAACCTCCGTGACATGGAGCTATTCCATGCCAAGCATAATTTTGTACAATTCTCATTTACTATAAATAGGTCCCTTAGCTCCTAAAAACATTTGGTAACGATTTTTTTCTGAAAAACTGCCAAGGAGTGAAGGGAGAAGTGGGAGAACTCACCTAGGGTTCATCAATTTCATCTTCTCTTCTACCAATTCTTGTAATTATGTTAGTTTAATTATGTTTTCTTGTAATTATACGAACTTGAGTGGCTAGAACCCTTCCTCTAGGGTTGAAGCCACAAAGTATGATTGTGATTATGCGAATTTGTTTTGGTTTTAAGTTATTGATTGTTGTTTTGTCTTACATTCTTAATTATGGTTGTTTTTATGATTAATCACCATGAAAGAACACACGTTAAGCCAAGGTAAATGCTTGAGAAAGAAAACCTAGGCAAGAACATGAGAATGTAGGGAGCAAGTTTGTATCTTACGATATAATTCGTGGTTAGGATAAGAAATTATACCTAATTTGCCTTGCTTGGTTCATAAAACGGGTTGGTAATAAGAAACCAACTTAGAATTGTCACTCCACCACTAAAGAAGTAGTTGTGAAGCTAAGTTAAGTTAAATTATTAGAGGTACGAAAGTCCCTAATCAAGAGCATAAACCCCGCAAACCACATCCATGTAATTGAATTGCCCACGAACTAGAATGTCACATCCCCGCTCAATGATGTAGTTGTGAGGCTAGTTTGTCGTGTTTAGAGGCTCGAAAGACCATGAACATGCAAGTGTAATTATGTGAGACGATAATTGATAATTCCATACTTGAACCATTGCAAAGAGTAGTGTCGCATGATTATCTAGCTTTAGCTCTAGTTGCTCCTTGAATGATTTCAGAGTATTTCGATGACCACACCTAGACTTCATTAAACTTTATTGAAAAAGTCTAAATCAACACTTGTGAAAGTTAATATAACACTTGAACTTGATAATTAGCTGAAGTGGTCCAGTCCCTGTGGGTTCGACATCCGGCTCTTAAAATGGGTCATTGTATTACTTGTAAGACCACGTACACTTGCGTGTGCACTCAGGTAGTCGTCAACAAGTTTTGACGTTGCTGCTGTGCAGTCTCAACAATTACACCCTGGAAAATTTTTGGTAATTATTTGATGTTTGTATTCTATGTTAAGGGAATTACAGGTTGTACATTTGCCGTAGATGACAAGGGAAATGTGTACGAACGGAAAACCGTAGAGTATGTGAAGTTCATAAGTAAGGATCAACTTTAAATAACAATATCTCCTAGTATATAATGAATTATAAGCCTCACGACCTATAAAATTAAAGGGCTTTGAGTCTTGTTTTCAGAACATCAAACGGCTCATCAATCGGAGTTCGGAATAAATTGTTATAGGCGTTTTACAGTAGCACTATCGAGTAGTGACATGGCCACCGCCCTAAAAACAGTCACTGCCCAAACACCTTTATACTTTAAGTTTTTGGTTATGAAATCATTTTCAAATTTTCCATGTATGAGGTGCTTTCTTACCCTCTGAAATCCTCTCTCTTTTCCAGTAGCAAAGCCTTATAAACAAAGAGGAAATCCCTCAAGAAAACACCATCAAAACTCAAGCAAAAGTTGATGGAAGTGAAGGCAACATAGCGGTGAAGTTGTTGCTGCCTTGTAGCTTCGTTTTGGAAGTGTTGTTGCTGCGTGTTTGGGACTATTTTGAGCTAATGTTATACCCCATATTATTAGGAATTGTTCATGAGAAATAGTAAGTCACTTCCCTCTTTTGAAATCTCTAATAAGTGTATGAATTTTTGAAGGAAAACTAGAAGAAAGTTATGGTTTGTTTGTTGACTTGTTGTAGTTGTTGTGCGGTTATTTTGCTGCATTTTGGGCAGCAAGATATCTGAGTTATTGGGAAGTGATTTGGAGGAAAATACTCCTATTATATCCAACAATATTCTCATGCCAAGGGTAAGTGTTTCTAATTGCTTAACTTGCCTAAAAATCCTAGTTGAAGCTAGAAGTTGGAGGTTATGTTGGGCTGCCATTGTTTGTATGTTGTTGTTGAAGTTCTGCTCGTTTTTGAAGGTTGGAATAGCTGTGTTTTTCTTAGAATATACTCTATATTTGTGGGAGTTTTTCATGAGAAAAGTGAGGTAATTTCCTACCTCTATTTTCCCCTAAAGTTGTAGAAACAAGTTGAAATAAGAAATGCTAAGTGTTGCCTTATTTGTTTGTGTTATGACTGCCTGTTGATGTAACATTTTGGCTGGATAAATTGGCTTGAAATAGCCTTTTCACTTGGTGATAAACTCAAGAAATTTAAGGGGCTAAAGTTCTGGTTATTGAAAGAAAGAAACGACATAAGAAAGCTCGCTGGAAAAAAAAGGTATGTAAGGAGCTCTTTGTCTCTTGATTTTCAAGCCCGAATTCATGCCGAGGATTAATCCGGCATTCCCCTATACTTGAGCTTATGTAGTAGCTTATTATGGTTCTTCCCAGTTGTTAGAATTACTTGGTATTAAGTTTTGTATTTTCTAAAGAGTTGGAACACATGAATGTAAAGCGGAGAGGGCAATTGCATTCGATTATGGTCATAGTTGTAAATTGATACTGAAGTCCCCTCGGCGTGGGCGCTGTGAGCTGTTCCTTTACATTACATTATGTGTTTTTGGTTTCAAAGTTGTTTCGCATTATGGTTGCTAAGGAAATTGGTAAACATGGCTAGACGACGACGCGTGGGCAAACCTAATAGTTGAAATCGGTTTTAACACAATAAGCGTTAACGAGAGTAACAAAATGGAATTTCCCTAAAACAGTTACCTACCCTCTTATATTCATGTTTTAAGGTGCCTAGGGACATGAGAATCTTCCTCGATCCCTCTCCCTAAAGCTAAGAGACTAATTAATACGTTTCTTAATTAACCGATGTGTTAAACTTGGAAGATAGAACCCGAATGGGTAAACTATTGATATTTCTATGGGACCATCTTTATTTGTAGGTTATGAATAATATTTTGATGTTAACATGTTAGATGAAAATCATAATATATATATATGTGTGTGTGTGTGTGTGTGTGCACGCGCGCGCGCGTGTGTGTGTGTGTTTATGCTTTCATTCAAATTATGCGCTAAAGCGGCAAGGATTGCCTTTAGAAAGTCTCTATATGTTTATTAGAGCTCTTGAGTTATCTAGACCTCCTGAGAATTGCAGGCTTTAAGTAGACACGTCGCATGTTCTTTGAAAGTTGTAGATATGTAAGGAAATTAACCTAAGTGTAAAAGTTGAGGCGCTAGTAGCAAAGGAGAGATAAGAGTAAATATTAGACCTTTTAAGGTAATATGTGAGGTACATGACTTCTACCTGTAGTTGATTCAAGAACCTTTGAGAGATGTTAAAATATGAGCAAGAGGAGTTTAACAGACAAGGTTGGCAATTAGGTAAGAAGGTAAGTGCGTACAAGAATTGCTGGAATAGTGAACATGAGGGTAAATAATTAGGTAGGGAATGACGAATCCTGTTTGTAAAAGAATTTAAGATGAATACGAAAAGTAGAGCTAAAGGTTGTTAAATTTGATGATAAGTGTTACGATTGTTAATGAATTAGGCAAATAGCTAGCAAGATTTACCCTGTTCTAAAGACGTTTAACAAATGAGTTATAAATAAAGTTGTTTATATCAAGTTGTGTTAAGCTAATGAAAGGCCAGTAAAGTCTTAAATCCTTAAGAAATAAATAGAATCGAATATTTTGAGATAGCCTCAAGTTAAAGAGAAGTTTTTCATTGTACTTTTAAACAATTATCTTTGATTATTTGTTCTAAGAGTTGGATTAACTTTTTCAAGTTTTAAAGGATTTTATTTTTCTTGGAAGTTTCTAAACTATTTATAATGCTGCTAAGCTTTTTTAAGGTCCACATACATTTTAATGTTTCACATGAGCTTTTCCTACGTTGTCTGAAGCACGACTATAAGTCTTTATTTATCTTAAGCCCTAGACAGTTGCCTAGCATTTGTATATTAAAGAGCTCCACGATTGAGATACATAAGTTATGTCTTCCTGTTCATAAGTTACCTCGAGATGTGATATGATATGCAATGAATGAGGTATGCTCACAATTCTTGATATGAAATTATGAAAGTCAAACGAGTATAAGCACGAAATGAATGCTAAGATAGTTAATAGGAAATGTTAGGTTAAGTGATTCCTTTCTGCTCCTCGTGTTAGAATTTCTAGGAGATGTTTAAAATCATGAACGTGAGTCTACACATGTCTTTATGATATTCCAGTTCTAGGAACTTCCCTAGAATTCATTCACAGCATATGTATGTATTTAAGTGCTAAATGAAAGACCTATATGTGTATGGCATAATTGTAGTATTAGGGGTTGTGGTAAGATCCAACACTTGTTATAGTTACTAATCAACATATTTTATGGTTTTCAGTATTTAGATAGTTTGTATGAGCTCTGTTATGATGGTGATTAATATTTCTTTTTATTTTACCCTGGTGTGGTACAACGGCTGGAGATCTTTTTATTTTACCCCGGTGTGGTACATCAGCCCGAGATATTTTTATTTTACCCCGGTGTGGTAGCTGGAGATATTTTTATTTTACCCCGGTGTGCTACATCGGTTGGAGATATTTTTATTTTACCCCGATGTGAACATCGGCTGGAGATCTTTTTATTTTACCCTAGTGTGGTACACCGGCTGGAGATCTTTTTATTTTACCCCGGTGTGGTACATCGGCTGGAGATATTTTTATTTTACCCCAGTGTGGTGCACCGGCTGGACGAATTTTATATATGGATTTACGGTTGACTGGTCGTTGGCATTACAATTATAGTTTCTTTCGTGTGCATTTATTAATTGCATTTTCATCTTATTATAGAGTTTTTATCAGGTTTCAGTTTCCAAGATTCCAGGTTGTTACGATTCCTTATTCTTGGTTTAGTTATATTGAGTTCAGTTATGTTATAGTAAGTTGTTATTAATTACAAGTTGCAGAGTTCCAGGGCATATTTATCCTTTATATATTTATGTGCTAAGTTAGTTATTACAGGATTGTTATCTCATGGTTACAGTTTCAGCCTTACATACTAGTACATTTCATTCGTACTGACGTCCCCTTTCTTGGGGACCTGCTTTCGTTCCGCAGGTGGAGGTAGAGGTCAGGATGGCCAGTTGAGTAGCAGTTCGTGAGATCAACAGATTGTTGGTATGCTCCTTTCTTCCTGGAGCAAGGGCTTAGTTATTTATGCTTGAGTTTTGAGATGCAGTTATGGGTAGGTCGGAGCGATCAGTTTACTCTTTAGAGGCTTTGTGGACTTAGTGTGCACAGTGTTATTCAGTTTGTGGCCTCGTCAACTTTTTGTTGCTTGCACTAATTGCCTTGGTTGCTTTTCAATTATTTACCCCATATTGTTGAGACCTTATGGGTCCAGTTTATTCTTTAGTTGATTGTGACAGGTGGCCTGGATGGCTTAAGTGTTACAGTTACAGATGTCATATAGCCGGCTTCTTGATCAATCATGAATCGAGTGCCAGTTGCACCCTACCCCAGTTTTGGGGCGTGACAGACTTGGTATCAGAGCGAAGTTGTATCGTAGGGAGTCCATAAGTTGTGTATAGTATAGTCTTGATTATGGATATGTTGTGCACCATACTTATAATCAGGAGACTACAGGGCATTTAGGGGTTCTTTCACTTTGTTCATTAATAGATCGTGATATAGAGCAAAGATGTAAGGGTTGTTTGAAGTCTAAATCGTGCTTATGTTTTAGAATTCACCTGAAGTAAGGTAGATGGCTATGAGATTCTTGAAAGGGTCCCATTCGCCCCTCCTGTCGATCTGAGAAATAGATTACATGCTCGAAGTGCATTTTGTTTTTACTCCCCGCATTATAGTTCCTCTAGTTCTGGTCAGAGCTACCGTGAGAAGGGATTCAGCCCCTTATGTTGTCCCAGTTTTAGTTGAGCCAGAAGGAGGTAGAATTTTTTTTCCTCCAGCACCTTCAGCTATATCAAAGGGATGAGATTTTGAGGAAGCATTTCAGATGTTAACCCAAATAGTGACATTTCAAAAATTAGTTATTGAAATTAATGGCAGGGTGTAGTGGAATAATTCTGAGAGCTTTAGTGCTTGTGGGTTTTGAGCCTAAACCCCCTAGCCTTTACAGATCAGTACTTACTTGGGGAACTTCAACGAGTTCGAGTTAGTATGTTTTTGTACCTAAAGCAGGGCAGCATGAGTATTTGCGAATAAAGTCTTAGGTTTAATTCTTTGGTCCGATATGCTTCAGATAGGGTGCGAAATATTAGGGGGTATATCAATTGTATTAGGTTTGATAGAGGATCTGATTCACCGTCTTCAAGTACCGACATTAAAGTAAAATAGAGTGGGGGATACCAGGTCAACAGGATTATTTAAGGCTCCTTGTAGTGTTTCAAAGAACTAGGTAGCCGAAATTTAGTTTCTCTTGAAGACTAAGTCCCTTTTTGTTTTCCTAGATCACGCTTTAAGTTTCAGTTATCAGGACCGCCAATAATGGGTCGTGGTAAAAGCAAAGGTAAAAGCATAGCTTCAGATTTAACATTGATCTTTTATCTTAAGTAGTAAATGGGAAGTGGTAATGGAGTTAATTATATGTCGTGGTAGTGTATAAATTTGCTTATGGTTAGAAAAGTTCATCAATTATGTAGTGTTAAGGCACGTCTGCCTTATGTTAGATAAATAGAATGAGTTAAATAAATATAGTTTGATATGAAGCAACGACTGGAAAGGATAGGTTTATGAATATATGGAATGTATGTTTATGATGGAAGACAAGGATGATTTAAAGGTATTATGACATTCGAGGACGAATGTTTCTAAGGGGGGAGAGGATGTTACACCCTGGAAACTTTTTGGAAATTATTTGATGTTTGTATTCAATGTTAAGGGAAGTACAGGTTGTATATTTGCCGTAGATGACAAGGGAAATGTGTACGAACAGAAAACCGAAGAGTATGTGAAGTTCATAAGTAAGGATCAAATTTAAATAACAATATATCCTAGTATATAATGAATTAGAAGCCCCACGGCCTATTAAATTAAAGGGCTTTGAGTCTAGTTTTCAGAACATCAAACGGCTCATCAATCGGAGTTCAGAATAAAAAGTTATAGGCGTTTTACAGTAGCACTATCGAGCAGTGACATGGCCACCGCCCTAAAAATAGTCACTGCCCAAACACCTTTATACTTTAAGTTTTTGGTTATGAAATCATTTTCAAATTTTCCATGTATGAGGTGCTTTCTTACCCTCCGAAATCCTCTCTCTTTTCCAGTAGCAAAGCCTTATAAACAAAGAGGAAATCCCTCAAGAAAACACCATCAAAACTCAAGCAAAAGTTGATGGAAGTGAAGGAAACATAGCGGTGAAGTTGTTGCTGCCTTGTAGCTTCGTTTTGGAAGTGTTGTTGCTGCGTGTTTGGGACTATTTTGAGCTAATGTTATACCCTATATTATTAGGAATTGTTCATGAGAAATAGTAAGTCACTTCCCTCTTTTGAAATCTCTAATAAGTGTATGAATTTTGGAAGGAAAACTAGAAGAAAGTTATGGTTTGTTTGTTGACTTGTTGTAGTTGTTGTGCGGTTATTTTGCTGCATTTTGGGCAGCAAGATTGCTGAGTTATTGGGAAGTGATTTGGAGGAAAATACTCCTGTTATATCCAATAAAATTCTCATGCCAAGGGTAAGTGTTTCTAATTGCTTAACTTGCCTAAAAATCCTAGCTGAAGCTAGAAATTGGAGGTTATGTTGGGCTGCCATTGTTGGTATGTTTTTGTTGAAGTTCTGCTCGTTTTTGAAGGTTGGAATAGCTGTGTTTTTCTGATAATATACTCTATATTTGTGGGAGTTTTTCATGAGAAAAGTGAGGTAATTTCCTACCTCTATTTTCCCCCAAAGTTGTAGAAACAAGTTGAAATAAGAAATGCTAAGTGTTGCCTTATTTGTTTGTGCTATGACTGCCTGTTGATGTAACATTTTGGCTGGATAAATTGTCTTGAAACAGCCTTTTCACTTGGTGATAAACTCAAGAACTTTAAGGGGATAAAGTTATGGTTGTTGAAAGAAAGAAACGACATAAGAAAGCTCGCTGGAAAAAAAAAGATATGTAAGGCGCTCTTTGTCTCTTGATTTTCAAGCCCGAATTCATGCTGAGGATTAATCCGGCATTCCCCTGTACTTTAGCTTATGTAGTATCATATTATTTTTCTTCCCAGTTGTTAGAATTACTTGGTATTAAGTTGTGTATTTTCTAAAGAGTTGGAACACATGAATGTAAAGCGGAGAGGGCAATTGCATTCGATTATGGTCATAGTTGTAAATTGATTCTGAAGTTCCCTCAGCGTGGGCACTGTGAGCTGGTCCTTTACATTACATTATGTGTTTCTAGTTTCAAAGTTATTTCAAATTATGGTTGCTAAGGAAATTAGTAAACATGGCAAGACGACAACGCGCGGGCAAACCTAATAGTTGAAATCGGTTATAACACAATAAGGGTTAATGAGAGTAACAAAATGGAATTTTCCTAAAACAGTTACCTACCCTCTTATATTCATGTTTTAAGGTGTCTAGGGCTATGAGAAGCTTACTCGATCCCTCTCCCTTAAGCTAAGAGACTAATTAATACGTTTCTTAATTAACGGATGCGTTAAACTTGGAAGATAGAACCCGAATGGTAAACTATTGATATTTCTATGGGACCATATTTAGTGGCAGGTTATGCACATTATTTTGATATTAACATGTTAGAAGAAAATCATAATATATATATGTTTATGCTCTCATTCAAATTATGCGCTAAAGCGGCAAGGATTGCCTTTAGAAAGTCGCTATATCTTTATTAGAGCTCTTGAGTTATCTAGACCTCCTGAGAATTTCAAGCTTTAAGTAGACACGTCACATGTTCTTTGAAAGTTGTAGATGTGTAAGGAAATTAACCTAAGTGTAAAAGTTGAGGCGCTAGTACCAAAGGAGAGATAAGAATAAATATTATACCTTTTAAGGTAATATGTGAGGTATATGCCTTCTGTTTATAGTTGATTTCAACAACCTTTGAGAGACGTTAAAATATGAGCAAGATGAGTTTAACAGACAAGGTTGGCAATTAGGTAAGAAGGTAAGTGCGTACAAGAATTGCTGGAATAGTGAACACGAGGGTAAATAATTAGGTAGGGAATGACGAATCCTTTTTGGAAAAGAATTTAAGATGAATATGAAAAGTAGAGCTAAAGGTTGTTAAAGTTGATGATAAGTGTTACGATTGTTAATGAATTAGGCAAATAGATAGCAAGATTTACCCTGTTCTAAAGATGTTTAACAAATGAGTTATAAATAAAGTTGTTTATATTCAGTTGTGTAAAGCTAATGAAAGGCTAGTAAAGTCTTAAATCCTTAAGAAATAATTAGAATCGAATATTTTGAGATAGTGACTCAAGTTAAAGAGAAGTTTTTCATTGTACTTTTAAACAATTATCTTTGATTATTTGTTCTAAGAGTTGGATTAACTTTTTCAAGTTTTAAAGGATTTTATTTTTCTTGGAAGTTTCTAAACTGTTTATAACGCTGCTAAGCTTTTTTAAGGTCCACATATATTGCAATGTTTCACATGAGCTTTTCCTACGTTGTCTGAAGCACGACAATAAGTCTTTATTTATCTTAAGCCCTAGACAGTTGCCTAGCATTTGTATATTAAAGAGCTCCAGGTTTGAGATACACAAGTTATGTCTTCCTGTTCATAAGTTACCTCGAGATGTGATATGATGTGCAATGAATGAGGTATGCTCACAATTCTTGATATGAAATTATGAAAGTCAAATGAGTATAAGCACGAAATGAATGCTAAGATTGTTAATAGAAAATGTTAGGTTAAGTGATTCCTCTCTACTCCTCGTGTTAGAATTGCTAGGAGATGTTTAAAATCATGAACGTGAGTCTACACATGTCTTTATGATATTCCAGTTCTAGGAACTTCCCTAGAATTCATTCACAGCATATGTATGTATTTATGCTAAATGAAAGACCTATATGTGTATGGCATAATTGTAGTATTAGGGGTTGTGGTAAGATCCTACACTTGTTATAGTTACTGATCAACATATTTTATGGTTTTCTGTATTTAGATAGTTTGTATGAGCTCTGTTATGATGGTGATTTATATTTCTTTTTATTTTACCCTGGTGTGGTACAACGGCTGGAGATCTTTTTATTTTACCCCGGTGTAGTACATCGGCCGGAGATATTTTTATTTTACCCCGGTGTGGTAGCTGGAGTTATTTTTATTTTACCCCGGTGTGCTACATCGGCTGGAGATATTTTTATTTTACCCCAATGTGGACACCGACTGGAGAAATTTTTATTTTACCCTAGTGTGGTACACCGGCTGGAGATCTTTTTATTTTACCCCGGTGTGGTACATCGGCTGGAGATATTTTTATTTTACCCCAGTGTGGTGCACCAGCTGGACGAATTTTATATATGGATTTACGGTTGGCTGGTCGTTGGCATTACAATTATAGTTTCTTTTGTGTGAATTTATTAATTGCATTTTCATCTCATTAGAGTTTTTATCATGTTTCAGTTTCCAAGATTCCAGGTTGTTACGATTCCTTATTCCTGGTTTAGTTATATTGAGTTCAGTTATGTTATAGTAAGTTGTTATCAATTACAAGTTGCGGAGTTCTAGGGTATATTTATCCTTTATATGTTTATGTGCTAAGTAAGTTATTACAAGATTGTTATCTCATGGTTACAGTTTAAGCCTTACATACCAGTACATTTCATTCGTATTAACGTCCCCTTGCTTGGGGACCTGCTTTCGTGCCGCAGGTGGAGGTAGAGGTCAGGATGGCCAGTTGAGTAGTAGTTCGTGAGATCAACAGATCATTGGTATGCTCCTTTGTTCCTGGAGCTAGGGCTTAGTTATTTATGCTTGAGTTTTGAGATGCAGTTATGGGTAGGTCGGAGCCCTATTCCGACCATCAGTCAGTTTACTCTTTGGAGGCTTTGCAAACTTAGTGTGTACAGTGTTATTTAGTTTGTGGCCTCTTTGGCTTATTGTTGCTTGCACTAATTGCCTTGGTTGCTTTTCGATTATTTACCCCATATTGTTGAGACCTTATGGGTCCAGTTTATTCTTCAATTGATTGTGACAGGAGGCCTGGATAGCCTAAGTGTTACAGTTATAGATGCCATATAGCCGGCTTCTCGATCAATAATGAATCGAGTGCCAGTTGCGCCCTACCCCAGTTTTGGGGCGTGACAGAGGTCAAAGGAAAAGACTATAACAATAAAGTGAGCCTTTTCCCACGCAAAAAAAAAAAGGCGAGGCTCACCAAAAATTTTCCAGCTTGAATTCTTTAATTAATACAATCCTCGCCAACGTCACTTGCAGTCTATGAAAAATAGCGGGGAGTGAGTCTCTAGCTCAGTGAGTAATAACACTTAACCACAACCTCTTTTAATGGGGACAAGTCAAAAATCATGCTAGTAGAATAATCAAAACATCATGAAATAAATGGGCTTTTAAAAGTAATAACAATGATCAGTTTATTTATTTCATATAAGTAGAAATCAATTAACATTTCGGTAATAAACTCAGTAAATAATGTCATATCAAATCTTATGTCTTGGAGGTTTCCAAGGATGAATCAGGTAATCAGTGTGGCTCCCTACCTTGAGAAATAACCCATAACTATAAACTCTTCGAAAAGGAATCAAATATTTCGGTAGGTCCCTGTTCAAGGGAAATCAATAACTATATGCTAGTTTTACCTTCCCACTAATGAGGACTATAATGATAATTTGTAAATACAAGGTGCACCAGGTCTGAAGAACCCTCCGTTAGCTACGAAATCCCTCAAGGTCTACTCCCAAACTATCTTATCTTTAACTAGTATTTGCTTAAAATAAACATTTTCAAACCGATACATGGAATGTGCTTTCTTTTCAAATCATATTATATATCCAAACTTTAATAAAGCACTTGTCAATAAAATTAATTCTCAAGTAAGCATAAAATCTCTCAAGTAGCCGAAAATATGTGCAATAACAATGAGAACTTCTCAAATAGCCATTTTGGCATCATATCAAGTAAAAGACTTTTCCCACATGAAATTCAAAGCATTCGTTAACACATTACTTGTAAAATTATTATAACTCATGTAGATTGTGAAAATGCATATTGTGGTAAGGTCACTACTCACTGCACTCCTGTCGAAGTATCAAACTTGTCGCCTCGAGCAAACCGTATGACTTCCTTCAATCAATCTATTATTATTTCATACCAATCTCGTGTTAGTTTCCTCATTTAGGCTAATTCATAACTAATTGAGAATACCCAATCCTCGAAATTTCATGTTTAACCATCGATGTCGAATTATATTTACTCATTCCATGAGTAATTTAACTGTTCAAATTCTACTAATTTTAGATAATTCATATAATTTCTTCCTCCAATTCATACCCAAATTTCTCTAGATTTATGCTTAAAACAAACTAAAATAACCTTCCTGTCCATTTTACTAATCTTTGGTGTATGTCGAAATCTAATAGTTTACACTCCAATATTCTAATGTACTCACTCAGTTCATGAAAATTTAATAGATTCCTCCATTTTTTTTCTAACCCTTGATTCTTGAACTCTCAAACTCAATTCGATAATCATGGTTTATATCAATTAAATCTATAAACTAAGTTGAGAAATTTACCTTTTTCTTCTCCTTCTCTCTTGAATTATTTATCAAAGTGTTGAATTCTCCCCCACTTCGTGCTCCTTTACTGGGAAATTGGTACTCCCTCATGTTTCGTCAGAATGCCCCCCTTTTTTTCTCTTTTCTTGTTTCGGCAGAATGCCCTTCTTCTTTTTTTCTCTTTTCTTGTTTTTGCAGAATGCCCTTATTTTTATTTTTAAATCAAAGTTATCGCAGCCTTCTGTCGGGCTTAAGCCCATTGTTTCTTCTTTCATTTACTCACTTATTTATTTAAGTAACCATTATTTAATAAGGAGTATTACATTCTCCCTGACTTATAAAATTCAGTCCCCAAATTTAATTAAATGCATACATGTAGACTGAAACAAGTGAGATTACTTGACTCGCATATCATTTTCTGACTCCCAAGTAGCTTCTTCAATAGTATGGTTGTTTCATAAGACTTTCACTGATGCAATTTCTTTTGATTGCAACTTCCTTACTTGCCTGTCAACAATACTCACTGGCTCCTCCTCATACATCAAATTCTCATCAAGGTGTAAAGAGGGTGCTTCGAGCACACAAGAAGAGTCAGATATATATTTTCTTAGCATAAAGACATGAAACACCAGATGGATGAAATACATCTCACGAGGAAGTGCCAAACGATATGCTACTTCTTCTTCCCAGTCAAGTATCTCATATGGTCCTATAAACCTCGGGCTCAATTTTCCCTTTTTCCCGAATTGCATCACACCTTTCATAGGGGAGACTAATAGGAAAATTATGTCCCTAACTGTGAATGGTAAATCTTTCCTTCTCTTATCCGTATAAGGCTTTTGCCTAGTTTGAGTTGTGAGTAACCTCTGTCTTATTAGACGGAAGTTGTCAATAGCTTCTTGCACCAAGTCTGGTCCCAATACATTTTCCTCTCCAACTTTGTACCATTCGATAAGAGAACGACATCTCCTACCATACAAGGCTTCATATGGGGCCATCTGAATACTTGATTGGAAGCTATTGTTGTAGGCAAATTCAGCTAAAGGTAGATAAGAAGCACATCTACCATAAAAATCAAGAATACAAGCTCTCAATATATCCTCCAAGATTTGTATAGTACGTTTTGACTGCCCGTTTGTTTATAGATGAAATGTAGTACTAAGATCTACTCGTGTACCCAATGCTTCTTGGAAAGATTTCCAAAAGCGTGAAGTGAATTGTGATCCTCTATTAGAGATGATGGATACTGGAACTCTGTGGATTCAAACAATCTCATTCATAAATATTTAAGCATATCTTACTCCACCATATGTTGTCTTTACCGGCAGGAATTGAGCTGATTTTGTTAGTCAGTCTACAATTAGCCATACAGAGTCATAACCTCTAAGACTTCGTGGCAGCCAAATCACAAAACACATAGTAACTTTTTTCCATTTCCACTCTAGAATTTTGATCTGTTGTAGTAGTCCTGCGGGTCGCTGATGCTCAGGTTAACCTATTGAAAAATCAAACAATTAGAAATAAATTTAGCAATATCTTTCTTCATACCTTCCCACTAGTACAACTGCTTTAGGTCACGATACATCTTAGTGGAATTAGGGTGAGTAGTATATCTGTAGTTGTGAGCTTCCTCAAGAATAACTCATCTCAACCCATTTACATTTGGTACACAAAATTGGTTACCTAGTTGAAGAATATCATCACATTCAACAGTCATCTATTTATTTTTACCAATTAGGACCTCATCTCTGTACTTGCACAATTTCTCATCCTCATATTGAGTGGCCTTTATGCACTCTATCAATGAAGATTTTGCTTGAACACAGGCCAATAATGTCTTCAAATGTTTGACCCAAAATTTGACACCTATGCCTTAGAGTTTATGCATCTCCTTCACCAACAGTCTCTTTTCAGGAGCTATATGTGCCAAACTACCCATTGAATTTCTGCTCAATGCATCAGCCACAACATTAGCTTTTCCAGGATGATAGAAAATAGCATCCCCATTGAACAAGTTAACATAGAAAAATGTGAAATTTCAGTCGATAGAGGAATATGAGTAGAGTTTTCAAAAACTCAAAACATGTTTGACCACTGCATCAGTATTTACTATTTGGTTCTGAATTCACGGTTTTTTGTGATGCTTCAAGAGTGGGATTAGAATGTGTTCTTATGCATGGTGGTCGTGTTATAGAATATTCTTTGAGACAGTTGAAGAAGCACGAGCAAGACTATCCTACACATGTTTTAGAGATGGTTGCGGTGGTATTTGCTCTTAACATGTGGAGGCATTATCTATACGGAATAACTTGTGAGATTTACATGGACCATAAGAGCTTGAAGTACATTTTCCAGCAGAGAGATCTAAATCTTCACTAGCGTTGGTGGATGGAACTGCTCAATGATTATGATTGTATTATTTGGGGCATTTTGTAGAAATCCTGCACAATGTGCCTGTAGTAACTTGCCAAGCCTGGAAAGCTACAATCTCTATAGGTGAAGTAGGTCCAGGACATTTCTGCACAACTTCTATCTTTTTAGAATCCATCCTAATTCCATCTTTAGCTACAACATGCCTCAGAAATGTTACTGAGTGTAGCCAAAATTTGCACTTCGAGAACTCAGCATAAAGCTTAAGTTCTCGCAATGTCTACAACACAGTCCTCGGATGATTCTCATGTTGTTCCTGACTATGAGAATATATGAGTATGTCATCAATAAATACTATCATAAACTTGTCTAGGAATAGCTTAAACACTCTATTCATCAAGTCCATGAATGCAGCCAGAGCATTTGTCAATCTGAAAGGCATCACAAGGAACTTGTAGTACCCGTACCAAGTTTTGAATGTTGTCTAGGAAATATCTTCCTCCCTAATCCTAAGCTGATGATAACCAGACCAAAGATCAATCTTTGAAAAGTGTACAGCTCCTTGAAATTGATCAAACAGGTCATCTGTATGAGGTAAAGCATACCTGTTACGTATTGTTATCTTTCAGTTACCTGTAGTCGATGCACATTCTTTGACACCTATCTTTCTTCTTTACAAACACTATTGGTGCACCCCTTGGTGATAAACTCGGTCTAATAAAACTATTTTCTACCAAGGTTGACTACGTCTAAGTAGGTCAAAGTCTTCATTTACGGAGCTACTATACTATATAGATGACCAACCAACCCATTAACAAACCTATGAACCTGAGCTGCTTCATCAGCCTCTAAGAAAGGAGCATATCTAGCCAGCTACAAAATTTGATTTTATATGTTGACACATCCATATCTAAAGTCTGGACCAATCTCTCAAACTACCTGGTGCATTTCTGCCTCATATTGTCAAGAAGAAAATGATCCATGAATAACTTGGTGAACTCATCACATGTCAATGGTGCTGCTCCTGCATGCGTTCCTAGCAATATGGTTTCATACCATGTATTAGCCATGTCCTCTAGTTTATACGTTGCAAGCTCCATGGCTCACTAGAACACCCTAGTGATCATAATGCCCTGAGTGTCCCATTTAAGAAACTTTGAGGATCAGCGGAACTATTAGAACTTGTGAATCGTGGTGACTTCAACTTCAGGAATTCTTGCAAAGATACCTCTTTATTCCCAATAGTATAAGTCTTCGGGGTTGCCTGAGATGGTGCCTGTGTCTGGGTTGGTGTAGTGTTTTTCTGTCCAATACTCTCTTGCCTATCCATTCTGTCAACCAAGCTCTCTATGAATCTCTCTATGGCAGTAAGTGCCTCGGCAGTAACACCATCATGTGATGATTGAGGTGGGCTAGTACTTATTTTAGGAATAGGCTCTTTTGTAACTCTTGTGGTGGTACTACGACTCATGTGTGGTAGTACTATGACCCCTTGTGGTGGTACTACGGCCCCTACCTCAACCTTTTTTGTGAGCTCCACCTCTTTCCCTAGCGGTGGAAGTCGGCTGCCTATCTGAAGTGGAATAGGTGCATATGGTGCAGCTACCATAGTTCTGCGATTAGATGATCGAGTTTGATCCATCTGATTAACAAAATAAATACTGTTAGATTTATCTATTTGATCCTAAACATCACATGTAAGAAGGAATAAGAAAGAAAGGCAATGCACATCCTACTATGCCATTGTAGAATCACAATTACAGAAATGGCTGGCAACATAACCATAATTGGGATTCTACTATTGACATGTGCTCCATTAGTTACAGGAATATCCTAATCTAAGGCTCTGATACCAACTATGTCATAACCCAATTTAGGACCGTGACCGGTGCTAATAGAATCCCATAGCAAGCCTTAATTGAAATCTACAAAAAATCAGATGAGTTTCCCCTGTTTTTAGGCCTATCCATAATTTACCTATTTCAGAAATCAACAAGCAACAACAAATATAACCAAAACATGCCATTGTCACCCTCAATCAACCATTTTCAGCATCACAGTTCTAACGATCTCCAAAATATGGGAAGAACACGTAATACTAATCACAGGTCTGTAATAATGAAAGAATACTCATGACACTAATGAAATGACTATGGAGCGACTCTAAGATTTCAAAGGAAAAGACTATAACAATTAAGTAAAGCCTTCACCCACGCGAACAAATGCAAGGCTCACTAGAAATTTGCCAACTTGAGCACTTTAGTTAATAGAATCCTCGCCAACGTCATATGCGGTCTCTAAAAATATAGCAGGGAGTGAGTCACTAGCTCAATGAGTAATAACACTTAACCACAATTCCCTTTTAATGGATACAAGTCAGAAAACATGCTAGTAGAGTAATCAAAAATATCATGAACATAATGGCCTTTTAGAAACAATAATAATGATCAGTTTATTTGTTTCATGTAAGTAGAAATCAATTAACAATTCGGTAATAAACTCAGTAAACACTGTCATATCAAATATTATGTTTACGAGGTTTCCAAGGATGAATTATGTAATTGGCGTGGCTCCCTACCTTGAGAGATAGAACATAGCTATGAACCCTTTGTTAAGGAATCAAATATTTCGGTAGGTCCCTATTCGAGGGAAATCAGTAATTATATGCGAGTTTTACCTTCCCACTAGCAGGGACTATAATGGCAATCTGTAAATATAAGGTGCACCAGGTCTAACAAACCCGTCATTAGCTACGGAATCCCTCAAGGTCTACTCCCAAACTATCTTATCTTTAACTAGTATTTTCTTGAATTAAACATTTTCAAACCGATACATGGAATTTGCTTTCTTTTCAAATCATATTATATATCAAACTTTAATAAAGCACTTGTCAATAAAATTAATTCTCAAGTAAGCATAAAATCTCTCAAGTAGCCGAATGTATGTGCAATAAAAATCAGAACTTCTGAAATAGCCATTTTGGCATCATATCAAGTAAAAGACTTGTCCCACATGAAATTCAAAGCATTCGGTAACACATTACTTGTAAAATCATTATAACTCGTGCAGATTATGAAAATACATATTGTGATAAGGTCACTACTCACTGTACTCCTTGTAGAAGTATCAAACTCGTCGCCTCGAGCAAACTGTATGACTTTTTTTGATCAATCTATTATTATTTCATATCAATCTCGTGTTAGTTTTCTGGTTTAGGCTAATTCATAACTAATTAAAAATACCTAACCCTTAGAATTCCATGTTTAACCATAGATGTCGAATTATACTTACTCATGTCATGAGTAATTTAACTGTTCAAAATCTACTAATTTCAGCTAATTCATATAATTTATTAATCCAATTCGCACCCAAATTTCTCTAATTTTATGCTTAAACAAAATAAAATAACCTTCCTATCCATTCTACTTTCCTTGGTGTATGCCGAAATCTAAGAGTTTACACTCCAATCTTCAAATGTAGTCACTCAGTTCATGAGAATTTAATAGACTCCTCCATTTTTTTATAACCCTTGATTCTTGAACTCTCAACCCCAATTCGATAGTCATGGGTTATATGAATTAAATCTATAAACTATTGTTAAGAAATTTACCTTTTTCTTCTCCTTCTCTTGAATTGTTTATCAAAGTGTTGAATTCTCCCCTATTTCATGCTCCTTTACTAGGAAATTGGTGATCCCTCATGTTTCGGCACAATGCCCTTCTTTTTATTTTCTCTTTTCTTGTTTCTGCAGAATTCTCTTCTTCTTCTTCTTTTCATTTTTTTAAAAACAAATCTGTCACAGCCTTCTTTTGTGTTTAATCCCATTGTATTTTTTTCATTTACTTGCTTATTTATTTAAGTACCCTTTATTTAATATGGATTATTAGAACTTCACTTTCTTCTAAGTCAGCCTGGTCATAGGGGATGCAATAGAGGACAATCCTTCTGTGAATCGTCTGTAATAAACGGCTAGACCCAAGAAACTCGTAATTTCTAATGGAGAAGTGGGTCTTGGCCAGTCTTTAACTGTTGTTATCTTTTGAGGGTCCACCTGAATACCCTCACTGGAAATGACATGGCCAAGGAAAGTCATTGACTTCATCTAGAGTTCACACTTGCTGAACTTAGCGAATAACTGGCGGTCTCTGAGAGTCTGCAAAACTATCTTTAGGTGGCTTGCATGCTCCTTCTCATCCCTAGAATAGACTAGAATTTCTTGATCACCCTGTTCATCAAGTCCATAAAAGTTGCAAGAGCATTCATAAGTCTAAAAGACATAACTACAAATTTATAGTGACCATACCAAGTTCTGAAGGTTGTCTTCGGAATGTCACGTTCTCTGACCCTGAGCTGATGATATCCTAATCTTAGGTATACCTTTGAAAAATAGATAGCTCCTTGATATTGTTCAAACAAGTCATCAATCCTGGGGAGGGGATACCTGTTCTTGATTGTGACTTTGTTCAACTGACGATAGTCAATACACATCCTGAGTGTACCATCCTTCTTGCATGGGAATAACATTGGGGTACCCCATGGGGACTTACTGGGCCTGATGAAGACTTATGTAAAAGGTCTTTCATCTATTCCTTCAGTTTCTTAATCTTAGTTGGATCCATTCTATAAGGGAGAATAGAGATAGGTCGGGTATCTAAAAGATGGTCTATGTCAAAGTTGATTTCCCGCTCGGGAGGGACTCCGGGAAGATTCTTAGAAAATACATCTGGAAACTCACTAATTACTGGGACTGACTAAAGAGATACTATTGCAGAACAACATCAAGTAATCTTGTAAAATATTCACTTGAACAACTATATATAGCAGCATTTGCAAGAATATCAAAATAATGAAGTTTTCAGAGTTGGCTCCATTCCAGGTCATTTAGTAAAAAGTTGAGATTGTGAAGCAGCTAATAATAATAATATTTTCTCAATTATTTTTCAGATAACCCACGCTTTAATGACAGTATGTTTTATCATCAATATCAAATGTCCCAAAATTTATTTCTTTGTATTGTTGATGCAAATAAAGCTCATGGTACGTACTTCGAACAAGGCGCTGATCGATAAGTAGATATGCCAGCATGTTTAAAATGTTGGCATATGGTTTGCCAACGGATCCCGCTAATAAATATATGAAAATTGTAGAGCCAGCTGCAATTGAAAGCATGAAGAGATTTTGTCAAGCTATCATAGAGGTTTTTGGCGTGCAGTATTTGAGATAACTGACAACTAACGATGTTGTAGGGATTCTTCACATCGGTGAGCAGTGGTTTTCAAAAATACTAGGTACTCTAGATTGCATGTATTGGAGGAAAAATTATCCAACAACATGGGCTGGTCAATATGCAGGTTGTAGTAGATCCCCAACAATTATTCTTGAAGTTGAAGTTAATTATGACCTTTGGATATGACATGAATATTTTGGTATGCTCGACTCCAATAATGACATTAATATTTTAGAGTCATTACATTTATTTTTTAATCTTGCTAAAGGTATTTCTCCTCTCGCCCATTATGTTATTCAAGGAAAAGAATATGATGTGGGTTAGTATTTAGCTAACAGTATATATCCAAAATGATTTACTATTGTGAAAACTATTTGTGAGCCACATTCTTGAAAGAAAAGATATTTCACCATGAAACAAGAATCATGTGGGAAAGATGTTGAATGTGCATTTGGAGTTTTGCAATCTTGTTTTGCATTTATTGTAGGATTATCTCATTTTTGGAGAAAAAAAAGTGTTATATGATATATTAACTACATATATTATATTGCACATCATGTCAATTGAGGATGAGTGTGATCTTAATGCACTAATTCAAGATTCTTGGTAAGGTCCAACTCCAATAGTATAAATAATAGTAGATGATAATTACCGATTTGAATAATATTTATCTCGACAAAAAAAAGTTAAGGACAAAAATACTTATTTTGCACTTCATAATTCATTATAGAGCATTTATGGGAGTAATATAGTAATCCCGAAATTTGAATATTTATGTAGAAATTAAAATAAATTTCACAATAATGTAATTTTTATTTAATTATATTTTATCAATAATTTTACTTTTATTTGATCTATCTGTTAATATGTATGCATATAATTTGTATTATTTAAAATTTTATGGTATAAAATAATTTTATATTAAATTTTTATATAAGAAAAGAATATGAATTATATAGAATGAATATGTAAAAATATTATTTTATGAATTAATTAAAAAAATTAAATAAAAGAAAATAATAAAATATAAAAAAGAGAGAAGAATACAAAAGGGATATTCTTTTTTGGTGTAAAAAATATTGTGATGCGTTGGAGTTAATTTGCATTACCTTGAAATTTTAATGCTAGTTTTATTTTAGTCTACCATAGTTTTTGTCTATACTCTATCAACAACTTGTTTATATTATATACTATGTTTAGTCTATGATAATATACATTATATAGATGATGTAATATATAAACACCCACAACTGTATTCTATAATTGATGGGTAAAACCCTTATTAAATAAAATTGAGGAGAAATAATTATGAAAAATTCAGAATGCCACAGAAGCCAAGTAATCGATCGACATGCCTTTTATATCGTCTCTAATACGCAAATGTCACGTCCACGTCGTCATTCCTCATTGTACGAGAATTTCTTTTCCCCTCCCTCTTTGGTATATTAATCACACCTCATCCATGTCTTGTATAATCCACAATACACACACAAAAATAATAATCAAATTCAGCAACAACAATAGTTAGAAGAGTGTAGGCGCCAAGAACCCAAGAAACCAAGACCACTATTAACCTTCTCTGCATGGCCTCCTTCTTCTCTGGAAGAACTATAAAAGGTTGTTATGGTGGCTCAGTGAGGACCAAGCAAAGTTGTAAATGCCTCTCCAGCATATTGATGTAGGGCATATTTACACACTTATTTGTTATATTTTGCCCATACTTAACTATTTTTTGAGAATAAATTATGTGTGATTTATTTAATTTTTATATGATATTTTTGAAAAAGAGCTAGCACACATGGCTAGATGTTTGCAGGGATAAACATAGCAAATTTGGACTTATTTAGAGCTTAAAAAGCAAGTATTACAAAACCTGGATTGAGAAAGATAAGATCAAAGGAAGTAGGAAACGCAATAGCTTTTGCGACACACAAGGCAGGCAGTGCACCAGGTGTCGCGCTGTGCCAATCCCCTAGCGCGATGGAGTCCATGACGCGCAGGACAGTCCTAGACGGCCAAACTTTTACAAAATCCAATCCTAGTTCAAGTAGGAAGAGAAGCTGCAAAGTCCAATTCCAGTCTATGTAGTAATAGATGCAGATTCATTATATCAATATATATACCCCCTCTGAAGACAATTTTACACATCCAGACTTCTATAGTAACAAAAAAAATTTATGCATTGAATTATTGTAAGTGTGAAAAATATTATTCCATACTAGTGTTGGAGGAAAACATCAAGTTCTTGTGATTCTATTTTGAGATTTGTCAAACAATTTCATATTACTATAATTATTTTATTATGACTTCTTATAAATATTATGTTATTATTTCTTCAAACATGAGCGGATAAAACTATTTATCTAGAGTTGTAGGAACCATAATGGATTAACGAAAGTAGGAAAAATAAAATAGTGATTCTTGAATGGTGAATTGAGTGGATTGTTATCCTCTTCGTTTTAATGAGTTTTAGTTGTTGCAAACATTGAAATGTGCCTGTATCATCAACTTGCTTGACCAAAGACTTTGAATTTAGGAAAAGAGAATAACAATGGAAATTTGAGGCTACCAACCCTTAGCTAATTAACTTGAGCTCTAATCGAGGATAGTTAATCCAAGACCTACGACGAGGGAAAAATATACACACCTAATGTCTGAGAGGATTTAGGTGAAATTCATCTATATAGGTCGAGAGACGTTAGAATAATACCCCAATGTCCCTTAAACTCTGGCTTAGAATGGGAACAAGCAGAAAACCATAAAATTTCCCATAGAAACTTGTTAGAAAAGTCGTTGTAATAACCAACAAGCAATTAAGTTAGTCATTGGTTTCTCTGCAAATATTTTTCCCCTTGAACCAATGAGCCATTTAACGATTCATTGGAAGACATAATGGCTCATCCTGATGAGTCGTTAATAGGGAGTTCAGAAATTTCAAAATTTAATCTAGTGACAACGGATGGATGCAATGACCCATTGTGTCTTCTAACGGGTCCTTCTGTCTGTCTAGTTGAAAAAGTTCAGAATACTAGAAATTTTATCCCAAAACCAATGACTAGCCGTGTGACCTGTTAGGCCTGGACAGGTAGTTTTTCGGACAATTTCCCAGGGGTATTTTCATAACTACCCACTCATTTAAATTTCTAAACTATGTCGTTTTGAGGGGAAATCAAGGGACTTAAGGGGGGATAGATGATTTTCTTCATTTCCTAACTCTCATCTTCAGAAAATCAAAGCACAGAACTTCAGAACTTCCTATCAAGAACAAGAGCTAGGCTTCCCAAGTTTTCTCAGATTTCAAGGCTTCTTTATAAGGTCTTTCTTTCATCAAATGCAATTGGCATTCAGGCTCCAATAAAGGTTCCACCAGCTCTTTATTCCTTGCCAGTTCTGCAAGGACAACCTGTTACCTACAATAGAACAGACTAAGACAAAGTTTTCAACACTTAAGAAAAATATAATTCACATAAAAACTAAATATTCACTAAACGTTGCTAGTCCCAGGAAACAGTGCCAAAAACTTGTTGCGCCCCAACGTATGCAGTCGTACAAGTAATATAGTGACTCTTTTAAGAGCCAGATGTCGAACCCACAGAGACTGGACTATTTCAGTGAATGTTCAAGTTCTATTACTATATTAAATTTCAAAAGTGTTGTTTGTAGAGATTTTGATTGTTTAAACTAAATCTAAGTGATGATCATAAAATACTGGGGAAAAACAATAATAAGAAGCATCTAGAGTTAAGGCCTAACAATCATGCAATGCTACAAGTAATAATGGTTCAAGTATAGGAAATTAAGTTGTTGTCTCACAGAGTTAATATGCAGTGTTCATGGTCTCTCAAGCCTCTAAGCACAACAAACTAGTTCTGCACCTATATCGTTGAGCGGGTGTGTGACGTCCTAATTCATGAGCAATTTAACACTATGGATGTAGTTTACGAGGTTTATGCCCTTGATTATGGACTTTCATACCTTTAATCATTTAACCTAACTTAGTTTCACAACTACTTCTATCAGCGGTTATGCGACAATTCTAAGTCAGTGTCAAGCTATTGTCCCATTTAATTAACCAAGCAAGGTAAATTAGGTATAATTTCTATCTAACCGCAAATTCTATTGTAAAGACAAGAACTTGCTCCCTGCATTCTTTCTTTCTAACCTAGGGTTAATCTTTTGAGCTTTTGCCTAAGCTTAACAATTTTATTTTCATGGTGATGGAGCATAAAAACAACAATAATTAAGAATGCAAGACAAAACAACAACCAAAACTTAAACCAAAGATGAATTCATGGATGTACATTCATATCATGTGGCCTCAACCCTAGAAGAAGGGTTTTAGCGACACATTTTCATACAATTACTCAAAAACATATTTTAAAGTAAAGTACTTACAAGAATGGTAAAAGAGAAATGAAAACTATGAACCCTAGGTAGAGTTTCTTTCGTTCTCCATTCGCTCCTTTCTGTTTTTCCCAAAATATTTTCGTGATAATGATTTTAGAAGCTAAGGGTCCTATTTATACTACATGAGAAATTGAAAAAATTGGTCGTGGGTGAAATGCCTCCGAGTCACAGACTTGGTCACGCTGATTTGCCTCTGTGACACGGAGAAAATGCACACCTTCACTGGAATTCGGCATCGGCAGTGGCATGGGCGAGTGCCAAAGAGCGTGGCATGGAGGCCATCGCGTTGTTTGGAGGGTGTGGCACACTGCCTGTCATGCAGGATGCCCAGAGTGGCACCGTGCAAACTTGCACAGTTGCTACTTTCCCTTCCTTGGCGCGCGCACACACGGGCGTGACATGGCGCCTGTCGCGCAGGTCAGCCGGCATGGCACGCTGGGCTGTGCGATAGGTTGTTTCTTCATGCCATTTTATGCAATTGTCATCCCAACTCAATCCAAAGTTCCTCCTTGCTCGTGCATCTTCATATTTAGCCCATCTTTAACATTTTTCACCTACAAATGAGGGCTAATCATATTAGTTAGTTCATGCACAAAATTATACAAAATCACATGAGAATGTAATCAATTAAATTGACAAACCTGGCTAAAACTAAGTTATAAAATAGAACTTGGGCACGTAAATATGCCCAAGATCATGGGGATCCAACAAGGGGATTATTTTTATCCTTGTGCCCCAACTTATTTTTAGAAAACCTTCTCTATTCTAAGCCCTGAAGGAGTTAGGAATTAGGGTTTTTTAGACAACTCATGAATGTACCTCAATTTTAGTTGTTTTTTCAAGTTTCTATAACCCTAGTTTGATGTTAGTCTAGAAGTTCTATCAGAACCATTTTCAGTTTCTACCTCTGTCTGTGAGTCAGCCCTAGCCAGTCGGGTATACAAAGATTGCACAGTCATATTTTTACAGAGAGTCACCTCAATTGATCTAGTGGAGTTCGATGTGGTTGATTTTGACCTCATTGGATTGGTTACACTCTTGCTATGAATCAATCGACTATAGAACCAGATTCATTAAATTCCAGTTCCTAATGAGCCAGTCCTATAGTGGATGGGTAGTACTTCAGCGTCTAAGGGTCAGTTTATTTCTTACCTTAAGTCTAGGAAGATGACTTCGAAGGGATATATCAACCATCTACTCCAATTCAGGGATTCTAGCTCCGAATCACTAAATCTGAAGATGATTATGATGAAAAGAAATTTTCATCATTATTATAAGATGAACCTCAGTATAGAAATTCATTTTCAGAAGACAAATAAGAATATTTGATTTGATTTTGAAATAATTTGAAAATCCTGATTTATTTTCCTAAATGATGTTCAATGCTATAGATTGAAGAATGTGTAGAGATATTGTAAATTTGAGATAAGGATGAAATTCATCTAATGGTTGAGATTTGGATGAAATCTATCAAATGGTTGAGATCAAGATAAAATCTACCATATTATTATGTCAATAATTGTGTCTACTTTGTCTACACACATTGAAGAATGTGTAGAGATATTTTACCTAAAAATAAGTTTGAGATAAGAAAGAAATCTATCCGACGGTTGAGATTAGGATAAAATATATTTAACAGTTGGGATCAAGACAAAATCTATCCTATTTATATTTGGTCAATAATTGTGTCTACTTTATTTATCTCTACAGATTAAAGAATGCATAAAGATATTTTACCTAAAGATAAATTTGAGATAAGGATGAAATCTATCCGATGATTGAGATTAGGATGAAATTCATCCAACTGTTGAGATCAGATGAAATCTAAGTATGTATTATGTCAATATTTAGCTCTACTTGTATCTATATATATTAAAGTTATAACATACCCATCCACACGAAGCTGGCTTTTATTTTTCTTTAACCATATAATTCACTTTTTCTCTAATCACTTGCAAAAAATGTCCACTCAGTCTGCAAGATACTCTACCAACGAAGATATGCTATTATGCCAAGTTTATTTAGATGTTTCTCAAGATCCAATAACTGGTGTACATCAATCTGGAGATCATTTTTGGGGTTGAGTGGAAGAAGCATATAAAAATACAAAGTGGTACAAGAAAAGTAAAGATAAAGGAACTAGACGCAATAGCAACCCTTGTTAAAGAACAAGGACCTAAAATTAACAATTCTAATAAGCATCTAGCTATGAGAAAGACCTCAAAGGGAAATCAAGTTCCCAAGCAACCCTTCTTTCTACACAGATCACAAGCTAAGACTTTAGGCAAGCACACTACATTCAAAATAATTTCAAATTCAAATGTCGTGAAAATCTACTAAATTAAATGAACTCCTATTATTCAAAGTAGACGAAAAGGAAGACTATTACAAATATACCCTTAATGAGTAAGGGCCTTGTTTGGGTTATCTTCTTTTTTCATAAAATTAAAAAATTGGCCAAATTACATATCTAGCCACCTTCTTCATTCTCTTGGCCATCTATGCTCCTTCATCCTGATGTAGGGAGTATTTACACATTTATTAACCATATTTTTCCCACACTTAGATATGTTTTGAGAATAAATTGTGTGTATTTTCTTGTGTTTTATGTGATATTTGTGAAAAAGAGCTAATGCACATGATTAAATATATACAAATATAAAAGTGTTGGATTTGGACTTGTTTATAGCTTTTGGAGCAAAGATAGAAAAATCAAATTGAGTAAGGCAAGATTCAAGCAAGTTAGCACCACAACGACATGCCTATGCAAGGGCCTACATGTCGCACAGGCCATACCTACGCCTTGAGCGGCGTCGCGCGCAGGCCATGATAGTGAACCAAAAGGCGCTGCACACATAAGTGGTCCAGACGACCTAGAATGTCAATCCCAATTCAACTAGGAACAAAAGCTACAAAACCCAATTCCAATCCAAGTACGAAAAATGAAGGCTTAATTTACTACCATATATGCCCCTTTTAATATGCTTTAGGCATGCACTGATGTCTCCCAAGCCCATGCAAGTGCACGTGGTCATTTAAGTAATATAGGACTGGAAGTCTCGATTATCGATCCCTCACAGATTTTTCAGTTCAATCGTTTAAGTTTGTTTTTTTATTTCGCTATTCTATCAAACAATTGAAATAGGAAATGGTTTAGATAATTAAACTACTAAAAACTTTAAATATAAAATTAACTAAAGTTGTTGCAGACTTGGTCTTACTTCAGATGATGATGAAAATCTAGAGAAATGACACTTTTGCTTCAAGTTGAGTTTTCAAGACGTGATTACGCTATAACGATTCTTCCTATTGTTGCTAGTTGCAAGTTACTATCCCTTTCCTTACCACTCTCCCAAGCATTCAATAACTATCTCATGAACCCCAACGTCTATATCCCTATGGTCGCAGGAGAAACATGAAATGATGGTTATGCCTACTTGTATTTCAACTAAATAGGATTCAAGTATATATCCCTATCCTCAACAACAACTTCTATCCTCTCACCAACGGGTTCAAGGGTCTTTGGATTCCTGTTTTATATTTACTTTTAACCCTTTTGGTTTCCTTTCCTACGTTCAACTGAAAGCCAACTGATTTACTCACAAGTTGATCAGGCTAATGAATAAGCAATTAAAACAAGTATATATAAACAACCATTAATGAAGAAACAAAACTAGTATAAATCAATCTATCAAACATCAACTATCCATGATGTACAAAACCTTAAAGTATGAGTTTAGCCACTCATAGACAAGTGGAACAACAAAGACTTAATCATCATCATTTAAAGAAAACAGTAAAGAAAGGAAGAAACCTAGTGTAGAACTTGTCTCTTCTTTCAAGCGGCTTAAAACCTCCACAAAATGATATACGTAATGTAAAAATGATCAAAAGATGCTTAAAAAATGACCTAGAAGCTATATATATATATATATATATATATATATATATATGTATATATTTGAGCCTTCAAATGACACTTCTGGTCTCTAATACTTAGCTTTAAAATCAGCAATTTCTACTTTAAAATAGGCCTACCGCGCTGCCCCATCTATAGCCCCAACCTGGGCTCAATTTTCCTCTAAAGATTAGCTTCGGGCGCCCAACCCCATCTGTAGCACCAAGAAGTTAGCCAAATTTCAACACCCATGGATCATCCGGCGCCCCGCGCCACCTATAGCGCCCAAGTGTTATTCAAATTTCTTGGCTCTAGAACCTCTCTGGTACCCAGCCCCATCAATAACACCAGAATTTTGGAAAATTTCTCTAAATCTCCTCTCATCTCTCCAAGGTGTTGATGAAACATCTCTAAAGTTTGGGACCTAGCGTTGGGCACTAGGTAGCCTCAACTTTAATGCGCATTTATCTGAAGTTTGGGACCTGGCATCCAGCGCCAGCCATAGCCCCAAGTCCTTATTCTCATCTTCTCAAATCTTCACACTTGGGCTAATTTGGGGCCTTTTTTCCTTGGTTTCCTGCTCAAAACATCTCAAATCATTTGTTAGCATACAAAACACACAAACACACTAATTTATTCATATCATAAGGATTATGAACTCAAAATAAGCTAAAAGATGGGAAAAACATGGTAAATGGGCATAGAAATATGCCCAACATCATGCACTTTTGGAGATAGTGAAATTATTTTCCAACAACGAATTTGTGTAATTACTTAGTCGAATATTTGTTGGAGAATTCATCAAGTTCTTGTGATTCAATTTAGCTTTGAAGATTTGTTTAAAAATTTCGTATTAGAGTAAGTATTTCATTATGATTTCTTCTACATCTTATGTTATTATTTCATAAACATGAGCTGCTAAATCTCCTAAGCTATGGTTATGGGAACCATGACAGATTAACGAATATAGGCAAAATAAAATAGTGATTCTTGAATGGTGAATTGAGTGAATTATTATTCTCTTTGTTTTGATATTTAATTGCATGTATCTTCAACTTGCTCGACCAAAGAGGTTGAAGTTAGGAAAAGAGAATAATAGTGGTAATTTGAGGCTACCAACCCTCATATAATTAACTTGAGCTCTAACTGAGGATAGTTAAACCAAGACTTATAACGAGGGAAAAATATACACACCTAAAGTCCGAGAGGATTTAGGTGAAATTCATCTATGTAGGTTTAGAGGCGTTAGGAAAACTTAATCATCAGTCTTACACAAAACTCACCTGGATAGATCACTTATAAAATATGCCTACTATGTTATGAGATCATGGGGAACACAATCCTTGTTTTGTCTCATTAATTTTATACAACTCAATCTTTGTCTAGAATTAATTTTTTTCTTTTTATTTGCAACCCTTTTCCGAAATATTAGCTATAGGTTAATTTAATCATCATTAATATATTATTTCTTCCCTATTTCATGTGTGTTCTAACCCAACCTATGTTGGGTTACTCTTTTTAATAGCGACTGCTTTATACTTCATTGTGAGGTATAATTTGGGTGAGATCAAATTTTAACACCGTTGTCGGGGAATATGATGTTGAAATAGTTAATAGGTGTTTAAATTTGGATTGTAGTCTTTATTTCTTGATTTACATTTTCTTTTATTTCGTCATATGATAGCATGGAGAACCCTGTGGCATAGATTAATCTCCCACCGGAGAAGATGATTGAGGCACAAAGAGCTGAAGCTACGTGCTTGGCAAAGGAGGCCCGATTAGCTGAAATAGCTAGGAGAGTTGAGGCTGCGAATTTTTCTACCACTCTGGCAGAAAGGAGCCAACAACCCCTCCCCCATGTCATATGAACATAATGCTGTATGGAATATGATCTTCAACGGGGAATGTCAGCAAAAGGAAGTTGGTTACACGGGAGCCATTGTCCATCCCCACTGCCAGCGAATGCTAATTTTGATGAGACTATTACAATAATGCAGTTGCTGAGCGTGAAAGGGTTCTTCAATGGTTTTTTTGGTGAAGATCTAAGTCAGCATCTGATGAATTTCACCGATATCTGCAATGCCTACAGACTGCCCAGAGTTTCTCAAGAGGCTATTATACTCCGATCATTTCCAATCTCACTAGCTGGGGAAGCTACTCTGTGGCTGAATGAGCTTCCAGAAGAGTCTATTACTACTTGGGCAGAGCTAACTGTAGCTTTCTTGGAGAGGTTCTTCCCACCCTCACAGATGATTCAATTGAGGGATGAAAAATAATTTCAGACAATTAACTGGGAAAGCTCTACATAAGGCATGGTTAAGATTCAAGAAGAAATTAAAGCAATATCCTAATCACATGATTCCTAAGGAGGTCATTTTTAAAGTGTTATATAAGTCACTAAGTGCCTCAAACAAAGTCGTAGCAGATGGGATAGCTGAGGGGTCTATGATGGCCCATACTTTTATAGAAGCCAGTGAAATACTAGAATAAGATGACGAGACCAAGGGAATGGCATAGCAGAGAATCTGAGGCCGCTGCAATTAACTATTCTCGAGGGATGATAACAAAGAAGTGGAAAAAGGAAGAAGAACGGGACCAAGACATGGCCCATCTCAAGACCCAATCGGAATTGATCACCAAGAACCTAACCACACTGAATACATAGGGGGTGCATGCGGTGAATGGAAAGACAAGGGACCCAAGTATGAGGATCACTACCTTGATGTGGAATAGGAAAAAAACCTTGTGAACAATCAAGGAGATTTTCAGGCCAACACCCAAGGATCAAACCAAGACTCTTGGAACAAGGCCAAGGAAATCAAGGTCGAAACTACTATGGGAACAATAACTACGACAGGTCTGGGGCTAAAGATAGGAATCCACGTTAATGGAGGAATAGAGATGACCGAATGATAAGAATGGAATGTATGTTCCTCCAAGATCAAGAGAGCCTGTTGTGGACGACTCCGGAACCACAAGGTTAGAGGATATGATAAGCCATATAATGAAAAAGGTTGATTCCACTGAGGTAGGAGTCAAAGAGATAAGGGGTGAGCTTTCAAGATTAAGTCAGTTGGTGGACTCACATTCTACCTCCATTAAACAATTGGAGCAACGGGTGGGGAAAATTTCGGCAACACTAAATTAGAGGCAAAACGGCACTTTGCCTAGTGATACTATTCCCAACCCTCGGAATGAGGGTCATTTCATGTGACCATGAGCCCAACAGGTATCTTAATAAAATATGAGTAATCAAGAAACCTCCATCATGCCGCAACATTAAATCAAGCGCTACATGGGAGACAACCCAAGGTAATTTAATTTTTTATTTTTTAGAGTTGATGCGTGGGTTCAAGTGTGTAGGAATGAAGTCATAAACCAAAAAAGAATTTTCAAGCCTAAATGTTGAAAAAGAGGAAGCAAAAAAAAAATCACGCAATGCGCAGTGCACAGGCTGGGACAATCTGCAGCATCACCAATGCATGGACCAGCACAACGCGCAGGCCAACCCGCGGAGGCAATGGCACGACACATAGCAATATTAGCGCATGGAGAGTGTCGCAGAGCTGCTTTCCAGCTGAAAAAGTCGTGGGTCAATGAGTCAAACCCGACCCATGGATTGCTTTTAAAAGAAAAAACCTAATTTTTTCCTTACTTTTCAACCTAGGCGCGCCGCACACCCCATATTCTCTCAAACTTTTCTCCAAAAACTTCATCTTTATCACTAATTCCTCCAATCACCCAAATCATAAAAGACATTATTTTTATTGAAATTTCACCAACAATGGCTCCAAAAGCTAGCAAGGGGAAGGGTGTGGCTTCTTTAAGCCATGGAAACAAGAGGTCTAGTATGGGTCAAGAAGCTCCCAATGAGGATGAAACCATGCCACTACAACCACTATGGCGTTATGGGCTCCATTGGGTCTTGGCGCAAGAAGGTAAGAAATGGTTTAAAGAGCATAAGGAGTCAAAATATTCACATGAGTTATTTATTGATAGAATTAGCTTGGCATCCGAATTTCCTCATATTATATATAGATTGTGTACTCTTGGTTTGAACTTTGTGTTTAATGGTCCATGTGAATGTAATTTGAATATGGTGAGAGAAGTTTTGGTGAATTGGGATCCAAAGGAAAGGTCAAACAAAGTTAAAATAAGATGGAAAATTGTGAATCTTTTGCCCTCTATTTTGAATAGATTACTTGGTACACCTAATGTTGACCCACAGCTATTCAAAGACCTTATTTTGAGACCACCCCAATAGAGAAATTAGACATATTCTCAGAGGCCAGAATTCGGTCACAAGGTAGGCCCACCACTAATAGTATGGGTATCACGTGTCTTTCCCTTATACACATATGAGTAGGGAAGCTAGAATTTGGTTTAAAATTATTTGTGCTTGTTTGGTGTCTGGGAAGCACGTGAATCATGTTACGAGGGAGAGGGTGTGTCTTGTGTTTTTTTTTTATGACTGGGAGGCCAGTTAATGTTGGTGTAATAATTATAGATGTGTTGAGAAGGGCAAGGGTGAAGAAAGGAAAATGATTTAGTTTTGGGGGTCTCCACCCAATTTCTAAGGGAGCAGCAAATAGATGAGAAGGTGGTTGATTATAAACCATAATATGACCTGAAAGGGCTTGATGTGACAAAGAAAAAGAAGTCTGAAGGCATACATGGTCCTGTGTTGTCTATTTGTGAGCATAATACGTGTATTGATAATGTTCTGAGTCACTTATATGGCATGCAAATGATGTAGCTGAGGATGAGCGAAGTGAAAGAGGAGCAGCTACAGCAGCTCAACTTGGACTACCCATTGAGCGAGGATTCGAGAGGAGCCCTTTGATGATGATGATTCCACAGATGAGGAGCAGGTTATAGTCGACTCTGATTTAGAGTCTAATGATGATGGAGATGATTCTAAGATGGGGGGAATATGTTTTTCCCCCAAAGACAATGAGGATTAGAAGCTTGGAGAGTTCTTCTTTAACTCTTTTACTTATGCTTTGTTGTTTCAGCACTGAGGATAGTGCTACAAGATTAAGTGTGGGTGGAAGAAGTAAACTATACCATGTATACTTTCATTGCTAAATTTGGTTCATGGTGTGCCTAAATTTTTTCTTGTGATTCATGACTTATCTTGCTAGCTCCTGCTAGCTTGTAGTAATTTTTTTGTTTTGTGTGATGTATTATGTTTATTTGGGTTCCATTGATTTTTATTTTTGGTACTTTTCTGGTGGATAGTCCCTTAAAATCTATTAGAGGGTCCAGATATTTTTATTTTTTAGTCATAGTCATGTCTTTTTCGATGATGGATGGATGACTACCTTCTTAAGGAAAATTATTCATTTGGAGAGAAAGAACTTGAGACCTTTTGAATGGTAGGTGCTTCACTTAGGGATCATTGAGACTTTGTGTAACTCACTCAAAAATGCATGAAAAGATAGAAACATTTAGACTTTTGGAACTTGACTCCTAAGCTTGAAAATTTGGGCTTAATAATGTGATGCATTCAATATGGATATATGTGTTTATGCAATCTTGATTTCCATTATTAAACCATTTGTGCCATTACATGAGTGAGGTATTTTGCTTACTCCATGCTTACAATTTGATGTCTAGAACTTTTCCGGTGTGTGTGCAAAGCAAAATGAGGATGTTGAATCTAGAAAGTGATATAGACCATTGTTTGGTAGTCTATTTTTATCGTAAGTTTTACCTACCTTGAATGTAATTGTCCTAGTTAGCCATTTTGAGCCTTGGCCTATTGTCATGCCCCGAGCCTACACCCTGGACGTAACACGGTACTTGAAGTCACAAGTGACCCCAAGTCAACCCCTAGTCTATCATACACTAGTATTCTGATTAACACAAATATAGAGGTTGCTTTGAAATAATAGCATAAGAGCATTTATGAAAATAAAACTAAAAACAGAAAGTTTAAGAACATCTGAAGTCTGAAATTAATTCTGTGTCTGAAAGTCCTCTAACTGATAAGTTGCTGGGACAAACCCCCAGCTAACTCTAAGTCTAGCTAAAAACAATGAATTAATTAAAAGAATGAAATAAATCCCTCGAATGATGAGGACTCATACTTCAACTGCTGAGGAGGGGGATCTGAACCGCAGCGACTAACGGTGCTAAATCTGAGAACCTGCAACTGTATCATAAAACGATATAGCATAAAAGTATGCGTCAGTACATTGAATGTACTAAGTAAGTGGGAGAATACATAACTGAATATATTGCCTGAACTGAAATGACATGCAATGACCAACAAGTAAACTGAACTGAACTATTGAAATAAGCTGAGATGGTCGAGATGACCCTGTCTGATGGTCAAAGACATGCCCTAAGTCTGAAACACTGAGTCTAAGAGACCACACTGAACTGATCTGAACTGAACTGGACTGTCAAAACTGAGATTGAACAGAGCTGACTAGTGGGAGAGGCTATAACCGACATATAACCACGTGAGCTAGACGTGGAGTCCGATGTACACACCCCATTGGTAGGACCCAATATACCTTGCTATGGTATAAAGGCATGGACTGTGAGATCACGGTCTGGGGCCATGAGGCCAAGTAAATATAACCTATGGTGGCAACGTAGCTCTAGAACCTGGGTGCACTGGAACCTCGGCCTTCTCGGTGCTAAGTCCTACTTCCACTAGATAATCCTACCATGACTACTACTGCCAAGCGGATAGCTCGATACAGGGGCCCAAGATTATAACTGACTTAAGGATACTGTCTGAGAGCATCCTGAGCATCTTATAGGGCCGGATTTCGAAACTAGGTTCTAAGACTGGTCAGAGTTGCTTATCTGGAAGCGTCGTAACCATCTTAGAACAAACTGTAATCTGAAATGGGGTCCTGAGGCTAGTCAGAGCTTGTTATCTAAAATGTCATGACCGCCTAATGGACCAATAAACTGAGTTCTGAGTTTGATTCTGATAACTGGGAGGCACCACTGACACCACGGGAAAAGACTGAAGTCAAACTGATCAGTTGACAATTTATGTATAGTTCTGAAGAGGCTCTATGTTCTAACTAAACTGAACTACTAAGCAACTAATAGAGAACTAAACTCATTCCAACAACACGAGAATTACACAATATGGAAATATTTCAAGAATTAAAGAAGTCTTATCCAACAAGGCTAAAATCATTCTTATCAATGGAGTATTTACTCAACATATATATATATATATATATATATAATAAGAATTATTAGGAAATTCAGTCCAAAACATACTTCATACAATAGGCATAATTTAATATGCAAATAATCTTCACTCGAGAATTTAGGACTTAAATTCACTTTTGTAAGAACATCAACAATTTAATTAGGAACTGTTGAAGATCATATGAACAATAACCATGGATATTATTCCAGGTGAAATTAACGAAAAATAACATGAAATTTATTCGTATTCGAAAATTCAGGGCTAAAACTGATAGAGAAACTACGGGAGGAATTTGGGGGACACAAGGGAAGGACAATCCCCTTGTTGAATTCCCACATACCTGAGTTGAAGTTTCTTGAAGGAGAAAGCTTGGACTGCTATAATGGAGCAAAACCCTAGGCTTTCTGAGAGTTCTTGAAAGACTTGTCGCTATTTTTTTGAGAATGAATATGAGAATAAGGGGAAGAACCGTTCAAACCCCCTACTATCCCTGGAATTTTACCTAAAATGGCGTAGTTTAGGGATTAAATAGGAAGGATATTACAAAAATATCCCTAGGAATAACTCTAAAATCTAGCCGACTGGGTCCCAATGAGTCACTTAACGAGTCATTGGTTGGGACCTCTCGTTAGGTATATTGCATGAAAATCACTGAAGTCATCACAGGGAACATAACAAATCGTTATCATTGGCCACGACTCGTGGCGTCACTCGTCAAGTACACTGGATAATAATTATCCGAGGTTGGTCATGGGGAACATCACGACTCGTCACCGGTGACCACGACTCGTGGTCACCATCCGTCAACCTCACAGCCTCGACCTGGAACAATAAGTTATAAGTTGATCATGGCCCACCTAACGAGTCGTGGTGTCTAACCACGTATTGTTAGGTCCTTCCAGGTACACTGCCCAACTCTTAATTTCCTGACCACGAGTGACTTAACGGGTCGTGGGACCTGACAGCAACTCATTTAGTCTTTCATTTGGTGCACTGCTTCTCCCTTACCATTTCTCACTCCTCCTTCTCACGATTGACCTAACGAGTCGTTAGGTCTCGCAACAACCCTTAGGTGAGTCGTTCTGTGACAAATTTCTACAGATTTCCAGATTTTCTAATTTGAGTCCCGGATTTAGTCTTTGAGTTTTTGGGGCATTACAATATCTCCCCCTTGGAAACATTCATCCTAGAAAGTTAGAAAACAAACAGGAAAGCAGAGAATATCAATCATAACTTTCAAATACTGTTCATTTAACTCCAAAACTGTCAGAATGACTACCTCCATTTCAAAATACATGACTGAACTGAATTACCTTTCTTACATACATTCAAAAGCATAAAAGAGACTTGAGCACCTGAATTGAATCATGAAAGCTCAATTGAGTTCTAGGGTCAAAACTAATATCTCAAGCTGTGATAGAGCCGGTAGAGAACAAATGCGGGTATTTGGCCATCATATCTTCTTCGGCCTCCCACGTAGCTCCTTCAACCTGCTGATTTCTCCATAAAACATTGACTGAAGTATTTCCTTGTTCCTTAGCTTATGAACCTGAGGGCCATGGATCTGGACTGGTACTTCCTCATATGAGAGACTATCTTTTGTTCCTACACTGTCCAATGGCACAACTGAGGTTGGATCTCCGATGCACTTCTTCAAAAGTGACACATGGAAAACTAGGTGTACATCTACTAGTTCTGACGGTAATTCTAGCTCATAGGCTACATTGCCGATACGCCTCAAAATTCTATAAGGTCCCACGTACCTCGGACTGAGCTTTACCTTCTTGCCAAACCTCATCACCCCTTTCTTGGGCGAAATTTTTAGGTAAACCCAGTCATCAACTGCAAACTCCAACTCTCTTCTCTGCACATCGACATAAGATTTCTGATGGCTCTAAGCTATTTTCAACATTTCTCAGATGAGCAGAACTTTTTGCATTGCCTCATGAACTGAGTCTGGCCCTATCAAGGTAGCTTAACCAACCTCAAACCACCCTATAGGAGATCTACACCTTCTCCCATTTAATGCTTCAAATGGGGCCATCTGAATGCTATAGTGGTAGTTGTTGTTGTATGCAAACTCGATAAGAGCCAAATGGTCATCCCAATTACCCTTAAATTCAATCACGCACGCTCTTAGCATATCTTCTAGGGTTTGAATAGTCCACTCAGCTTGCCCGTCAGTCTTCGAGTGAAAAGCGATGCTGAGCTTGACCTGAGTGCCTAGTCCCTTGATCTCGGGCAAAAATAGCATGTCCGAGTGATGCTTTATAACTTAATTTAGTCTTGTTTATCTAATTTATTTTATACATTTTCATGTAATTTTATATAAATGTGAATATATGTGCTAACCAACATGATTAGTCCTTGTTTTGCAGGTTTCAATGATTTTGAGGCACTAATTCATAAGTTGGTGAAGGATAGGAATGGAGTCGGGAGCAATGGGCGTATGTCGGCAAGGAGTAGGCCATGGTAAGGCTGGCCGCACCAGGAAGCGTGCCACGCTGTGTGTGTACCGTGCCCAGCGCCGTGCCACGGCTAGTCCAGGCATGCGAGCAGATGCGGCAGGCAGGCAACACCAGCGCGCCAGCAACATGCCACGCCGTGCCAGCTCCACGACAGGGGACTGCCAACGCGCTGCATGAGAAGCGTGTCATGCCGACAGCGCGGTGACACTCGGTAGTTTTGGCTTCCGGAGGCGATTTCCAGAGAGCCTCCGCGTTACCTCCGTGTCACGGAGGCAGTGCTCCGCGATACACTCCGTGACACAGAGCCATTCCACGACAGGCTAAATTATGCATGTTTCTCATTTATTATAAATAGGTCCCTTAGCTCCTAAAACCACTTTGTCACGATTTTATTCTGAAAAACTACCTAGGAGTGAAGGAAGAGAAGTGGGAGAACTCATCTAGGGTTTGGCAAATTCCCTGCTCATCTACCAAATTCTTGTAAGTATGTTAATTTAGTTGTAGTTTCTTGTAGTTTTACGAACATGAATGGCTAGAACCCTTCCTCTAGGGTTGAAGCCATGAATTATGATTGTGATTCTATGAAATTGTTTTGGAATTAAGTTATTGATTGTTGCTTCCATCTTGCATTCTGGATTGTTGGTTGTCTTTATGATTGATCACCATGAAAACATATACGTTATCTTGGGCATAGGATTGAGAAAGCAGTGACCTAGGTCAGAACAGGAGAATGTGAGGAGCATGTTTATATCTCAGGATATAATTTCATGTTAGGATAGAAATATACCCAACACCTTGCTTGGTTGATAAAATGGGGTATTTAAAGACCGACTTAGGATTGTCACATTACCACTCGAAGAAGTAGTTGTGAGGCTAAGTTGAGTTAAATGATTAGACGCACGAAAGTCCCTAATCATTTCCATGTAAACCACAACATAATTGATTGCCCACGAACAAGAAGTAGCATCCTCGCTCACAATGATGCAGTGAGGCTAGTTTGTCGTGTTTAGAGGCTCGAAAGACCATGAACATGCAATTCTAATTATATGAAACGACAATCGATAGTTGCATACTTAACCCATTGCAAATCGTAGTATCGCATGATTACCTGGTTTTAACTCTATGTTGCTCCTAGAGTAAATTCAGGATATTTCGTTGACCAAAATTAGACTTAGTTAAATCTCCCTCGAAAACTTCTATAACCAACATTTTTGGTATTTAAGATCACACTTGTAATGGATAGTTAGAGGAATGGGTCCATTCCCTGTGGGTTTGACATTCCGGTTCTTAAAAAGAGCCACTATATTACTTGCACGACCCGTACACTTGCGGACGCGCGAATACGGGCACGTCAAGTTTTTGGTGCCATTGTGGGGGACTCGGTGAAGTTTTGATAATTTATATATTTTTGTGTGATTTTTGAATTTCCTAAAGTGTTGAGAAACTTGGTCTTAGTTTGATCATTTGCAGGAGACAGGTTGTCCTGCCGAGCTGGCTAAAAATAGAGAGCTTGTGGAACCGTTGCTTGGACTTGAACGTCAAATCCATTTGCAAAGGAGAGTATCTCTAGAGCAAAAGTTGAAGAGACTTCAAGAAAAGGTACAACAACAACAACCCCCGGGACAAGCACAAGTGTCATCGAAAGTAATGGCAACTAGACCAGTTCGCGAAGTGGCAATCCCACAAGCGACTAATGTGAACTCTAGTATCCGGAAACCGGAGCCTGGAGGGAACTTTGAGCTTAAACAAAACATAGTGCAGCTGCTACATTCTAGTGGTCAATTCAATGGGATGGCACATAAGGACCCGCAACAGCACTTACAGAACTTTCTGGAGATTACTGACACGTTTGTCCCCACCGGCGTGTCCACAGATTATGTCCGACTGACCCTCTTCCCATTTTCATTGTTGGGAGAGGCGAAAACGTGGTTGAAGGCTGAGCTACCGAACTCCATAACTTCATGGAATGACTTTTCTAAGAAGTTCCTTATCAGATTCTTTCCTTCAGGCAAGACTGCAAAGTTGAGAAGTGAAAAACTGAGTTTCAAGCAGAGGCCTGATGAGAACTTATATTTGGCTTGGGAAGGATTCAAGTCATTGTTGAGAGACTGTCCCCATCACCAGTAATCAAATGAAGTGTTGGCCCATACCTTTGTAGAAAGTCTAGACCCACACACAAAAATATTACTAGACTCTGCATCGGGTGGGCAAGCCTTGGAGAAGACGTATGATGAGTTGTACACTTTGTTGAATAGAATTGCTCAAGGAAATCCAGAGTGGCACAGCGAGTCATCAAAAGGGGAAGGAAAGAGATCAGGGTTGATAGAGGTAAATGGAATGAATGCCTTGGCAGCGCAGTTAGCTTCGTTCCAGCATCAGATGATGACTCAGTTTAATAAATTGAGTATGAACCAACAACAGGGCTAGGTTAATGTAGTTCAGCAAGCTTCAAGTTGGTGTGAAATTTGTGGTAATAATGGGCACAAGGCAGAATCATGTAGAGCCAATCCGGAATCAGTCAGTTTTGTTGGGAATGTGCAGCGGAACAATCAGAATGTTGGACACAACTACAACAGAAATTGGCAGGGCCACCTGAGTTTTTCATGGGGTGGAAACCAAAAGCAGAGTTATATGCAACCTCAACAACAGCAGTATCAGCAGAATAGGCATAATGATGGGCAATTAAGCAGCTGCATTAAGGAAACATTGCAGAAAATCATGGAGACCCAGACTCAATTAGTGGAAAATCAGGCGAGGATGGCAATAGACTTAAAGAATCAGCAAATGGCCACCCACAATCTTGAAAAATAAGTGGGTTAGATAGCAGCTGCTCAAAACATGATATTGTAGGGGGATTACCAAGCGACATAGATCCTAATCCCCGTCAGGTCAATGCCATCAGTCTGAGAAGCAGCAAGCAATTAGCTGATGCAGTGCCAAAAGAGCTGAGAAAGGAGGTGCAGCCAGAGTTGGTTAGACCAGGACCATCCAGCAACATGGGAGATAAGTAGAGTGCTGGGCAACAACATGCAAAATCTTCATTGCAGCCAGCACAAAGACCACCACCACCATTCCCTCAGAAATTCAGGAAGAGCAAGGAGGAGGAATGCTTCAAAAAGTTCTTTCAGAGTTTCAAAAAACTTCACATAAATTTGCCTCTTATTGATGTTTTGTAGGGAATGCCCAAGTACGCTAAATACTTGAAGGACATGATGGCGAATAGAGTTAGGTTGATTGATGTCCAGACTGTAGCACTGACTGAGGAGTGCAGTCACAGGGTATTGAGCAAGATTCCAAAGAAGCTCGAAGACCTAGGGAGTTTTACCCTCCCCATACAAATTGGTAAAGCTGAGGTGCTACGAGCTTTGTGTGATTTAGGGGTAGCAATTAACCTAATTCCCCTATCCTTATTTAACACCCTGGGGTTGGGAAAATCGAGGCCAACGAGGTTGATGCTGCAGCTGGCTGATAAGTCACGAGTGACACCTGATGGAATAATAGAGGACCTTCTCATCAAAGTAGGTAATTTTATTTTACCTGTTGATTTTATTGTTCTAGATTTTCAGGTTGATGACCAGGTACCCTTAATCTTTGGACGGCCATTCTTGGCCACCGGAGGAGCGGTGATTGATTTGAGAGCAGGGACCCTGAAAATGAGGGTCGAGGATGAAGAAGAACTCTTCTTAATATACCATGAAATGAACCCATCCACACACTACAGAAACCTTTGTCAGGTTAGTGTGTTGTTAGAGGATGAGTGTGGGGTGGAGGATTTCACAGGTGCAGGGCCAAAGGCAATGACAAGTGTGCAGCCCGAGTCTGATAAAGGGCTTCAAATTGTGAAGAAGTTGGAGGAAGAGAGGAACAGAGTGGAGGTTGTTTCCTCTAAAAATCAAAAGAGAAGGAGATGGTTCTCGAATGGGAACCCAGGTATGAGGATGTCTTGAAAAAGGACAGTCCACGTCGTGCCGCGACAGAAAATAAGGCGCTGCTTGGGAGGCAACCCAAGGGTACCCCAGGTACAATTTATGAATTTTTGTTGCTGTTGAGTTTGTTATTTTCATTGTGTTTGTGTCTTTGGTGGAAAGTTAAGCACAGATGGAGGGGAAGTCTGAGTACCCGTGGAGGAGGAAGCTAACAAGCATGGAAGAGAAAAAGTGTGGGGTCGAACACCAACTTGTGCAAAGTGGACGAAAAACATGATGTTAGCTAGGCCTAAAGGCCTCAGGGAGAATTGCTCACCCTCTTTAAACTTTAATTTGATGCTATGAGGACATAGCAGGATTCAAGTGTGGGGTGAGGGAAATTTCAAGAGAATTTCAAAATTTTTGTGCTTAACAAAATACTTTTTGGTGAATGTAATGCTTGTGAGGAATTTGTGAGAAATTTGAAAATTTTAAAAAAAATTTATGAGTCAAGCATGAATTCATCACCCGTTGGTTTTTCTTTTCGGTTCTTTTCCGATGGGGGTCTTCGAATCGAAGAATAAAAATTTTCTTTGTTTGTATATAATGTTTTTAGTCATAGTTAGGAACTGTTTCCGACGATGGATGGATGATGACCATCTTGAGGAAAATTAGTCATTAAGTTTTGGTTTTTGAAACCGTAGTGAATCGATGCTTGATGTTCTGGTTATGTGCTATAAATAATTGTAAGATGCAAGTATGTTCAGTTTTGAAGCATGTAAGAAAGGTATAACTTGGTTTGAGACACTTAGGCTCTTGAATTTGACTTAATATGATTGAAGCTTAATTCTGAATTTTTGTGATTAGCTGAGTAAGAGTCTGCTGAATGTGTCTTGATTTGAGCATGTGCCATGAGTGTAAGGTTTCTAAGTATTTTGTGCTATTCTTATGGGTCATTACATGATGCATGTGAATCCTTTGTGAGAGTGAGCGTAATTCTATTCATGTACCCACATATGTTGTGATTTAAAAAGTTTTTGCGTGTGAAAATGGGTAACTCTCATTCCGTGAGGGCACATGTTGAATGAAGGATATAATTCATGTTGGATTTCTTGATCAGTTGATGCGCATGAGTTTGATATGATTGAGAGTCGATTCTTGAGGTTAGGAAGTCTTGGCAGGGTTGTATTACATTTCAATGTTCAAATCGTGCATGCTCTACTTTTAACTTGCTATCTTAAATAATCATTATAGTCGTAGCTTGAATTATTTTGCTAAATTATCTATGTGTGAGTCTCCATATGCATGAGATGTAAAAGTTTGTTCGAGGAAGAACAAGGCTTTAAGTATGGGGTAGGTGATCTCGGGCAAAAATAGCATGTCTGAGTGTTGCTTTATAACTTAATTTAGTCTTATTTATCTAATTTATTTTATATATTTTAATGTAATTTTATATAAATGTGAATATATTTGCTAACCAATATGATTAGTCCTTGTTTTGTAGGTTTCAATGATTTTGAGGAACTAATTCATAAGTTGGTGAAGGAGAGGAATGGAGTCGGGAGCAACGGGCGAATGTCGGCAAGGAGTAGGCCATGGTAAGGCTGGCCGCGCCAGGCAGCGTGCCACGCTGTGCGTGTGCCGTGCCCAGCGCCGTGCCACGCCTAGGCCAGGCATGCGAGCAGATGCGATAGGTAGGCAGCACCAGCGTGCCCGCAACGTGCCACGTTGTGCCAGCTCCGCGACAGGGGACTGCCAACGCGCTGCATGAGCAGCGTGTCACGCCGGCAGCGCAGTGACACTCGACAGTTTTGGCTTCCAGAGGCGATTTCCAGAGAGCCTCTGCGTTTCCTCCGTGTCACGGAGGCAGTGCTCCACGATACACTCCGTGACACGGAGCCATTCCACGACAGCCTAAATTATGCACGTTTCTCATTTATTATAAATAGGTCCCTTAGCTCTTAAAACCACTTTGTCGCGATTTTATTCTGAAAAACTACCTAGGAGTGAAGGGAGAAGTGGGAGAACTCATCTAGGTTTTGGAAAATTCCCTTCTCATCTACCAAATTCCTGTAAGTATGTTAATTTAGTTGTAGTTTCTTGTAGTTTTACGAACATTAATGGCTAGAACCCTTCCTCTAGGGTTGAAGCCATGAATTATGATTGTGATTCTATGAAATTGTTTTTGAATTAAGTTATTGATTGTTGCTTCCGTCTTGCATTCTGGATTGTTGGTTGTCTTTATGATTGATCACCATGAAAACATATACATTAGCTTGGGCATAGGCTTGAGAAAGCAGTGACCTAGGTCAGAATAGGAGAATGTGATGAGCATGTTTATATCTCAGGATATAATTTCGTGTTAGGATAGAAATATACCTAACACCTTGCTTGGTTGATAAAACGGGGGTATTTAAAGACCGACTTAGGATTATTACATTACCACTCGAAGAAGTAGTTGTGAGGCTAAGTTGAGTTAAATGATTAGACGCACGAAAGTCCCTAATCATTTCCACGTAAACCACAACATAATTGATTGCCCACGAACTAGAAGTAGCATCCTCGCTCACATTGATGCAGTGAGGCTAGTTTGTCGTGTTTAGAGGCTCGAAAGACCATGAACATGCAATTCTAATTATGTGAAACGACAATCGATAGTTTCATACTTAACCCATTGCAAATCGTAGTATCACATGATTACCTGGTTTTAACTCTATGTTGCTCCTAGAGTAAATTCAGGATATTTCGTTGACCAAAATTAGACTTAGTTAAATCTCCCTCGAAAACTTCTATAACCAACATTTTCGGTATTTAAGATCACACTTATAATGGATAGTTAGAGGAATGGGTCTAGTCCCTGTGGGTTTGACATTCCGGTTCTTAAAAAGAGCCACTATATTACTTGCACGACCCATACACTTGCAGACGCGTGAATACGGGCACGTCATCCCTTTTGAAAGGATTTCCAGAAGTGTGAGCTAAACTGAGTTCCTCTGTCTTAAATGATAGATAAAGGAACCCCATGAAGTCTAACTAAATCTCGGATATAATATCTGGAATAGTCCTCAGTTGAGTCTGTGGCTTTGACTGGGAGGAAGTGAGCTGACTTAGTCATCTGATCTACTACTACCCAGATTGAGTCATGTTGCCGACGAGTTCGGGGTAGACCCGTAATGAAGTCCATATTTACTTCTTCCCACTTCCATGTGGGTATGCTGATATCTTGAGTCATGCCTCCTGGTCTTTAATGCTCCACCTTGACTTTCTGGCAATTTGGGCACTTGGCTACGAATTCAGCAATGTCTCTCTTCATGCCGTTCCACCAATAAATATCCCGCAGATCGCAGTACATTTTAGTAGAACCAGGGTGAATGGAGTATCTTGAGCTGTATGCCTCAGCTAGTATCTGTTGTCTCAATTTACCAACAATTGGTACACAAAACCTGCCTTGGTAATGAAGCACACCATCTCCTCCTTTAGAGAAAGCCTCAACCTCCTTCCTTAGAACCGCTTTTTAAGTTTAAGTAAAATTGGATCTTCGTCCTGTCTGGTCTTAACTTCAACTACCAAGGATGAATCCAACCCACTTTGCATTACCACACCACCTTCGGTTGAATCCACCAACTGCACCCCTAACCAGGCTAGTCTATGAACATCCTTCGCTAACTCCTTCTCGCCTTCCTCAATGTGAGCCACACTCCCCATAGACCGTCCACTTAGGGCGTCAGCCACCCCGTTGGCTTTACCTGGGTGATACAGCACGCTCATGTCATAGTCCTTTAGCAACTCCTACCACCTTCTCTGATGCAGATTTAGTTCCTTCTAACTCAGCACATATTGAAGACTCTTATGATCAGTAAACACATCCACGTGAGCTCCATACAAGAAATGTCTCCATATTTTTAGCACAAACACCACTGCTGCCAACTCCAAGTCATGAATTGGATAGTTCTTCTCATGAACTTTGAGCTGTCTGGAGGTGTAGGCTATCACTTTGCCCCGCTACATCAGAAGCATTCGAGTCCAACTCTAGAAGCATCACAACAAACAAACAACCCATTTGTTCCTTTTGGCAAGGTCAAAAGTGGAGTGGTAGTGAGTCGAGTATTTCACTCCTAGAAACTCTTCTCGCACTCATCCGACCACTGAAATTTCACCTTCTTTTGAGTTAACTTTGTTAGAGGAGATGCTATAGAGGAGAAACATTCCACAAACCGTCAGTAATAACCAGCTAAGCCCAGGAAACTCTTGATTTCAGTAAGAGAGGTCAGTCAGGGCCAAACTTTCACTGTTTTTATCTTGTGAGGATCTACTTGTATTCCTTCACCTAAGACCGCATGATCTAAGAAAATCATGAACTTTAACCATAATTCGCACTTGCTGAACTTGGTGAACAATTGGCGGTCTTTGAGTGTCTATAATGCTAATCTTAGGTGATTGGCATGCTCTTCCTCATTTCTGGAGTATACTAGAATGTCATCAATAAATACAATGACGAACATATCTAGATACTGCTTGAAGACCCTATAAATCAAATCCATGAAGGCTGTTGGGGCATTTGTTTGCCTGAAGCACATCACCACAAACTCGTAGTGACCATACCGAGTTCTAAATTCTGTTTTCAGTATGTCACACTCTCTGACCCTTAGCTGATGGTATCCTGACCTGAGATTGATTTTTGAGAAATAGCTGGCTCCCTAAAGTTGGTCAAACAGGTTGTCAATTCTGATAGGGGATACTTGCTCTTGACTATGACTTTGTTCAGCTTATGGTAATTTATGCACATTCTGAGGGTACCATCTTTATTACGCACGAATAACACTAGAGCACCCCAAGGAGAGATGCTGGGTCTGATAAAACCCTTGTCAAGAAGATCTTTCAGTTGCTCCTTCAACTCCTTAAGCTCAGATGGAGCCATTCTATAAGGAGGGATGGAGATGGACTGAGTATCTGGGAGGAGATCTATTCCAAAATCTATTTCTCATTCAGGGGGAACTCGGGGAAGATCTTCAGGAAAAACATCTGGGAACTCACTGACCACTGGAACTGACTAGATAGTTGGGGTCTCAGAGTTTGAATCCTTTACCCGAACTAGATGATAAATACATCCCTTGGAGATGAGTTTCTGGGCCTTAAGATAGGAAATAAACCTACCCTTAGGCGTTGAACTGTTGCCCTCCATTCTAACACTGGTTCATTTGGAAACTGGAACTTGACAACTCTAGTTCTGCAGTCAACTGAGGCATAGCAAAAGTGTAACCAATCCATGCCAAGGATAAGGTCAAAATCAACCATGTCTAACTCTACGAGGTCAGTTGGGATGAATTTATTCAAAACTGAGACTAGGCAGTTTCTATACACCCAGCTGGCTCTAGCTAACTCGCCAACTGGGGTAGAGACTGAGAATGGTTCTGAGAGGACCTCTGGACAGATATTGAACTGGACTGCCATGTAGGGAGTTACGAATAAAAGAGTGGCTCCTGGATCTAGGAGGGCATACACATCTAGATGAAAGAGACGTAACATACCCGTGACTATGTCAGGTGAGCTCTCCTGATCCTGAGGGGAAGATAGAGCATAGAAACGATTTTGGTGCTGACTGCCATCTGTACCTGATGTTTTGGCCTGCTGGGCTGGTCAGCCTGCTGGAGCTGATGAGGTGGTGGACTGTGATCTCCCTCGCTCGGCTGATGGACACTCCCTAAGCCGATGTCAGAGCTGTCTACAACCGAAACAGCCCTCTCAACCCTGAAAGCACTCCCCCGAGTGGTTCTTGCCACACTTGGGGCAAGCTGGATACTTGTTCCCAGTGTTGTGGGTCTGAGACAGAGTGCCAGATTACCCACCCCTCCAATCCTGGAGAGAGCGAAAGGTTGGGGCGCTGGCTGAACTGGGTACTGGGGCTCTCTACTGCTGTTGTTGCTGCTTCTACTGCTACTGTGGGCGGCTACTATTGCTAGACCTCTGATGGCCATAATCTGACTAGCCAGTCCTTGCCTGTTTGTTCTTTCGCTCCATATCCTTCAGCTTTTCGGCCTCAATCTAATGGGCATAGACAATCAAGCTGGAGAGTTCCATATCTTTAATCAACATCGCTGACCTGCACTCCTTGAGGACCAGATTCGACACCCCATTCACAAATTTCAATATGCGAGCCCTTGGCTCGGCTACCATCTCTAGAGCATACTTAGACAGCCTTATAAACTCCAGAGAATACTCCTCCTTGGTTCTATTGCCATATCTCAAGTTCATAAACTCCACCATCTTTGCCTCCCTTAGCTCCCAAGGGAAAAACCTATCCAGGAAAGCTGTGTGGAACTTCTCCCACTCTACTGTTCCTGCTCCCGCTGGCCACCGCTCTTTCCACTATCCATACCAGACCTGACCTACCCCTTTAAGCTAGTAGGCAGCTTGGTCAGCACTCTCAGAGGAGCTAACACCCATAATGCGGGTAATTTTCTTGACCTCATCAACAAACTCTTGGGGATCCTCCCCTACTTTGGATCCCTGAAAATATGGAGGGTTCATACGGGTGAAGTCCCGCACCCTTGCAGCTACTGCAGACCCGTTGGTGTTCATTGGCACCACCTACTGGTTCACCTGGTTGGTGACTGTTTGGGCCAGCAGTTGAATGGTCGCCCTGAATTCGGCGGTAGATACCGAATCATCTTGAGGAGCTGCCGGGGCTGGTGGGGCAGGTCTATCGGTGTTACTGGCCCTTCTTCCGTTACAACATCTAGGAGGCATGATTCACTGAAACAAAACAGAGCACGAGTTAGAAGGACGTTTCTGGAATTGAACTTTAACGCATGATAATGAGTATGAACAAAAGAGAGTTTTCCTAATAACATCTCGTAGCCTCCTCATCATAAGTGTGGCGCACTTCACACTAAGGAAAAGGACTCTACTTGATGTGGCTTTCAGACATTCTGAGGATACTCTAAACCTAGTGCTCTGATACAAAGTTTTTCACGCCCCGAGCCTACACCCTGGATGTAACATGGTACTTGAAGTCACAAGTGACCCAAAATCATGTCGCTGAACTCTGTTCAAAGACAAATTCACCTTGGATAACGCGTTCCAAGCCTATGATAAGCATCTCTGCGAAGTTATTTCTTGAAAATTCGCTCAGAGTGCCAGAACTCCACTAAGTAAAGGTTGTCGAAATTACTTCAAATTGAGTCCTAAGCGGCTATAGGCAATAGGTAAGCATTTCTCCTTTCTAAACTCTCGAGAAATTGTAATTTTTCGATCGAATTAAATGGAGTTGAATTATAGTTATTATTATTGAAAGATATCATTGTCTTCCGAGTCTTAGTATCGAAAATAGCCCTATTTTCTCAGCGTAAACGCTGCAGTTGAGTGGAATTTCAAGCTACAGGTTGGAACTAATCGGATAAGCAAGAATCGGCATTTGAGGTATGTTAAGGCTAGTCTCTTCAGCAAGTTATTCCTGTCGTATAGTAATATGAACTATATCCCTGTAAGAAAGTCATAAGCATGTATGTTGTATTTAGTTGTTACTGTTGATTGAGATTAGTGTTTATTATTTTGGTTAGGGCTGACCCTAACCTATATAGCCTTATGTCGACCAACCTCAGGGTTACTAGCTGTGTCATCACCTACGGAGCTATATAGATCTCTCTGAGGAGCTATATGTTGTCCGATGGGACTATATTCAGGTCCAAGGGACATATTAAAGTCCATCCACAAATGGGCTTCTATTTTTATGTTGTATCGGCATCACTGACCCTCCGTCGAGCCTTGTGTGCCCAGGGTGTAGTTACAGGAGCCCAATGGGCTTAGACACGGCTACAGGATCCCAACAGGCTCAGTTACAGACCTAGAGGCTAGGGAGGTTGGCTATAGTTACCCGTTGACTCATATTGACCATGTTAGGGGTATATAGATTACAGTGTACTCGCCAGGGCTTATGGGGGTCCCGGACGGGTTATTCTGTGCTGGTTGTACTTTCTAGGCTTATGGGGGCCAAGTAAGGTTCTTGTTTGTATTACTTACTTGTTAGTTGTACAGTAGGTTGTGAGGCTATTAAGGTTATAATTCTTATCCTTTCTATTGATCATTTTCAGTTTTATTATAACTTTTACTCAGTCATTCCCATTAATGCCTTACATATTCAGTACATGTTATATTGATGCCCATCATTGGGGCGCTGCATTACTTGTCTGCAAGTGTGGATAGACATGGTTCAGGACCTCCCTAGCTACCAACTAGAGTCAGTAGTCCTGTCAGCTCCTTTTCTTCAGAGTTGATAGTTAGAGAAGGTTTGTTCTTTTGTTGTGTAGATTTTGGGTAGGTCATCCTAGAGGCTTGCAGCCTACAGATTCTCTATTGTTGGTTATTGTTGGTCATGTGGGGCCTATGTGTGCTTTATTTTATGTATGTTGGTCGTGTGGGGCCTAGTTTAGCTAGTTAGTTATTAGCCTTGTCGGGCATTAGTGTAAATATGATCACCTATTTTCATTCTGCTATAACTAGACAGCATGGTGGTCTTATTGGCCCGCATAGGATCCTTTTTATATCCTTGTTGTTGGGTTAGCTGTTTTCCTTTACAGGTATTGCGTGGCCTTGTCGGTCCAAGGTTGTATTTACAGCCGAGATATAGCAGTTTGTTTTCTTGATTTATGTGGCTGGTAGGCACCAAAGATGCATATGCCCAACCATGTCATCCCAGGTCCCAGTATGGCATTAGGTGCTGGTCATGTCTCCCGAGAAGGAGCATGACAAACTTGGTATCAGAGAAAGTCATATCCTAGGGAGTCTGGAAGCCATGTCTAGTAAAGTCTTGTCTATGGGTGTGTTGTGCACCACATTCTATAGGAAGGAGGATACGAGGCATAATAGTGTGGTTACCCTCCTTTCTTCTCCAGTTGTGCTATAGAGCTATGTTGTATAGGGTAACTCCCTAAGCTTACATCATTCTGCTTATTTTCATAGGAAATTTCTGACGCACGACAGACCACAACTGTTCGAGAGCTGGATGTCGCGACAGGAGAGGTTACTAGCAGAGTGCCACAGTCAGAGCCGGCCCGATCTGGGTGCGATAGAGAGACTTCATCCTGATCTCCCCAGCAGTATCTTCCATGCCAGGAGCCTCCTAGGACAGCAGACATGTCAACACCACCCCCAGAAGTCCCTATACCTATACCATCCGACCAGGAGGTTAGGAGCGCTATTTATAAGCTGGATCAGATGATGTCCTCTCAGCACCAGTTAGTGGTACCAGTTGTTGTTGCATCTACTGGAGGACCTGGAAGTTCGAGGGTTCGAGAGCTTATTTCTCTAAGTTCTCCACAATTCACAGGGAAAGACCGTGGAGAGGACCCTCAGGACTTTCTGTATTTGTTACAGCGGATTATTAGGGTGATGCATGCTACGCCTGCAGAGACAGTCGAGTTGGCAGTATTCCGACTATGCCTAGTGCAGTAAACAATATCTTGGATTCGGGCTTTAGACCCTCAATGAAGTTGTGCCCAATTATCTCATTCGGTTGGATGTGGTACAGATAATCCCTCAGGTAACCCTTCTAACATTCCCATGGTTGAGCTAGTAATCTCCATCTCTCTGTACGAATCCGGAGATCTTTCCTCTCAGTTCTTTAGTTTTTCCTGAAGAGAAAAATCGATTGACGAACTTGTTGGATAGGATCTCCCAAGTGGTGACGGATCCTGCTGGCTCATTTTGAAGCCACTCTTTGGCCTCTCCAATTAGTGAGAATGAAAATAGAGTCAACTTGACATATTCATCTAACACATTCTGGTAGTGAAAGTTTTCACTTAACTCTACAAACGTCATCAAATGCCTGTGGAGATCCTCGTGCAGTTTACCTTAAAATTGGCAAGTGTTTTGGACCAACCGCACTGTCCCTTCTTTCAGCTCAAAGTTCCTGTGATGGATGGTTTAACAATTGCTTTAGAAGCATTCTCTAAATTACGCCTAGCAAAATGCATCACTGGAACTCTCTCATTCTCTTCACTTGCTGCTTGCCCGATGTTTTCCATAGCTAACCTCTGAAAGGTTCTCTCTATTTCAAGATCAAGAGAAGATAAGATTGGTCCTTGAACTTCAACAAAATAGGAAATAAACGTAAAACACAGACTAGCAAACCAAAATTCTAACGTACAAATGATTAAACAATATTCAAGTCCCCGGAAACAACGTCAAAAACTTGATGTCGCCCAAGTGCACGCAAGCGCATGTGGTCTTCAAGTAATATAGGATTGTTAAGTCCAGATATCGTACCCACAGGGACTTGTCAATTTAATCATTATAAGGTTGCACTTTGATTTCACTAATCTACAAGACAAGAAAAATAGAGATTGATTTGGAAAATTAAACTACTAAAACTTCAAATGTAAGAATTAACTAAAATGAATGCAAGCTTGATTGTATTTCAATAATGATGACAGACTAGGGCAATGGCAATTGGTTGGTTTCAGATTGAGTTTTCCAAATGTAATTAAACTAGCATGATTCTTCCTACAGTTGTTAGTTGCAAGTTACTATCTCATTTCTTGCCACTATCCCTAGCATCCAAGAACTATTTCATGAACCCTAATGCCTATATTCCTATGGTCACAAGAGAACAATGAAACGACAATTATGCCCACTTGTATTCAAATAAATGGGGTTGAAGGGTATATCCCTATCCTCAACAAAATGGGTTCAAGGATCTTTCAATTCTCGTTATGTATTTATTTTTAACCCTTTTGATTCCCTTTCCCAAGTTCAATCAAAAGCCAACAGATTACTTATAAGGTGATCAATCTTACAAATAATAACTTAAAACAAATAAATACAAATAACCATAAAAGAAGAATCAAAACTAAATTTAATTAATCTGTCAAACTGTTATACACCATAGAATTCCCGGCACCTAGATGACCTATTCGCACGTTGGTTAAGCATATTTGAAGGCCATACGTGCTAGGGAAAGGCCCGGGAAAAGATCGGACGAGAAACCTGTTGAACCATCGCGGAAGGAGCCGAGGCAGAGCCCCTCCGTGATGGCAGCGTTTCACGGAGGTGAGGCCTCCGCGTTGGCTCCGTGACACGTTGCCCTTGTCCAGGCTCAAGTATATAAAGCCCCACTTCGGTTTAATCTCACTTAAACTCATTATAATTTCCAGAAAACGCAGCAAAACAGAGGAAGCCGAAGAGGGAATATATGTTATCATTCTATTACGCTGCCAAACCTTACCCAAACTCAAATTAATCCCAGATACCGAAGTATTTAGCAGCAGAGAGCATTCCTGCGGAATTAGTTTCGTGAAATACGGCCGACGAATCGGTGAGCCACCGAACTAAGGTGAGTATAATTGCTCTAAATTAATGTCTATGTGTTCCCAGCTGAGAAGTGAATATTTCTCCCTTCTGGACCGCTGAAAAATAGCGAGTTTTCGACCGTCTTTCGATAAGCCCAAGTCTAGGCTATAAATTATATCGAAAGTAACGTTGCTCCTTACAATAAAGCTATATTTAGTATTAATTGACGTATTTATGAATGCAGTTGGGAGAAAATAGTTGAAGTACCGGCCGAGCCTCGCCCGACGGACGAATAGTTCATGAATAAGGTATGTAAAGTTAATTCTCTCGGCAAGTTAAGTAATATCGGTACAAAGTAATAATTTATAGACCAGTAGAATGTTCAGAAGTTGAGTGTTACGTTTATTGTGAATGTTGATACGATATGAGAAGCATCGAGTTGTAACTTGCGTGAAACTTACTAGTACGACATAGATTCTAACACAAGTGTTAGAAACTGCCCAGTATGCTCAGTATGTGATGTACTATGAAATGTTAAGATATTATTGTATTTAGCTGGAACCCCGTAAAGTGATGCAATATCCGTAAAGCACTCCAGAGATAGAATGGCAGGCTAAAATAAAGTTTAGAACGCATGCTAGGAATAGTAAATCATGTTAATACAGAAACTCAGTAAACAGCATAATTTTCAGCAGAAACACTATCTTGTATAGCATTTGCCCCAGTACAGTCTGGCAGAAGACTATATTCGTACATACATATATATTATTTCCAGCCTCACCATGTATTAAGTACATACATATTTCTATCACTAGTTCAGCATATAGTATATACAGATACTTTACCACCATTAGCTTCAGTATGTGAGACATGCAGATAGTATTACTAGTTGAGACCGTTGTATTATTTGGGGTTGGACTACCTAGCATCCATGACCGCCCTAGGGTTGATAGCTGTATCGACTCGTCCGCCAGAGGACGAGGATACGTCGCTCCACGGAGTGGCATGCCGTTCCACAGGGGACGAAGATGGGATGCCAGTTTTCCCCATATTTGTGCCTTGATCGGCCCTTACACACCCCAGTCGAGCGGATACGCCCGGGTGTAGATTTAGGAGTCCTCCGGACTCGGATGCAGTTATATTCAGGGGCTCAGCGAGCCTAAGTGCATACCCAGGGGACTGGCAGGATGCTTACGGGATTTATAGGAGATGGGATGACCGGGGTAGGGGTGTAGATTCTGTGCTGGTTGTACCTCCCGGCTTATGGGGGCCGGGTAAGGTTTGTGTATGTTATGTATGTTATGATATGTTATACTGTGTTATAGTAGATACGAGTAGATCGACAGTAGAATGATAAATCCTCAGGTATGACTCCTACTCCTTCCAGTATGATTAAGAGAAGGTATGACTTACATTATCAGACAGTTAATCTATTCCTTCTACTTCAGTTTTATCAGTTATATTATTGTTTCAGATATTTCTTTCAGTTATTGCTTTACATACTCAGTACCAGCGGTACTGACGCCCGGTGGGGCGCTGCATTACTTGCCTGCAGGTACTCATAGACGAGCAGGCGATACTACGTGATTTCCTGTCAGCGGTCGAGTATTCAGCTCCTGTCATCCGGAGACTGAATTCCAGAGGTGTATTTTAGTTTCTTTTGTTGTATAGTACGGGTAGGTCGGGGCCCTGTCCCGATCATTTCTATTGTTATTCCTAGAGGCTTGCAGTCTGTATATGCTTTCCCTGTAGTCAGATGAGCCGGTCGTGTGAGGCCGTGCAGTTGTATAGCTGTTAGTACTCTTTCTTTCTTTTATGATGGCCGTGTGGGGCCATAGTTTGCCAGTAGTGGTGACCTTGCCGGTCATGTAGCTTTTTAATACTTCATGATTGAGTTGCAGATAACTAGACAGCATGGTGGCCTTGTCGGCCCGCATAGGTCTCCCTGTATTGGTATGTTTCTGGTCAGTTGTTAGAACAGGTACAGAAGGTTATAGGCCAATGGGCCGGGGGATGTGTTTACAGCCGTTATATAGCCCTTTGTTTCCAGAAATATGAGTTAGAGCCAGCCAGGCACCAGATGTGCCCAGGCTTAGCAGTCCAACAGTTCAGGTCCTAGCAGGGCACCAGGTGCTAGTCATACCCCCCAAGGTGGGGTGGACACAAATAGTCAACCATTCACCATGGCCACAACCCTAGAATATGAGTTTAGCCACTCATAGACAAGCGGAAAAATAAATACTTAGTCATCATCATGCGAAAATATGAAGTAAAGAAGAGAAAATCTAGTTGTAGAACCTTGTCTTCCTTCCAAACTACTTACAAGCCTTCATGAATGAACTACGGAATAACAATGAGAAAAGACTACTTCAAGCAGTAAAGAACTACTCCTAGAAGTCCAAAACTATGTAACAAATGACCTAAGGCTTATATTTATAGATGAGCCTTCAAATGATGCTTCTGCCCTTCAAGACTTGGCTTAAAAATCAGCATTTTTTGCCCCAGAATAGGTCTAGCACGCCACCCCTCTTATCTTGCCACAAACTTAGATAAATTTCAGCAATTTTTAGCTCCAGAATAGGTCTGGCGCGCCGCCCCAGCCATAGCACCAGCTTGAGATTTTTTTCTATGAAGTTTGAGAGTTGGTGCAGGGTGTCATCCATAGCACCAGACTGTGAATTTATTTCTCTGAAGTTTGAGACTTGGTGCGAGGCGCCAACTATAGCACCAAACCTGTCAGATTCTCAAATCTTCATTCCTTGCATCATTTTGAGCTCATTTTGCTTAGTTTCCATCTCAAATCATCTCAAATCATTTGTTAGCACATAAAACACACACATACATGAATTTAAGCATAAAGAAAGAACTATGAACTCAAAGCATGATAAAATATGGGCGAAAATATGGAAAATGTGCATGAAAATATGTCCAACATCAACTCCCCACTAGTCTGATATGACTCTTTAAGTGTACAGTGGTGGGGAAAGGGTTGATTTTCCAATGTATAGAACGGATTGAGGGACGAGTCGTCATGTCCCCTAATGACTCATTAAGTTACTCGTTGGGTAAGAAAGATCAGAGAATGAGAAGAAGTTGTCAGTGGCAACGGGTCATGGGACGACCCATCAAGTTTCCCAATGGGTCGTCCTGTCCCCCATTGGGTCTGGCAGTGTGCAATTTCCTATCAAATTATTAAGAGTGTTTTCATAATTCCTAAGTTCCTAACTCCTAAAATACATCGTTTTAAGCTTCTTAAAGAGTGTTTTAAGAGGGTTTAACCTAGCCTAAGTCATTATGATCTCATAATTTCATTGAATTTGAAATTCTCTTCCAAGTTCAAGCTAGAATTCCTCCTCAATTTCTTCCTCAATTCTCTTTGGCTTTCAGGACCAGCTTATAAATCAAGTTACCCAGGTATGTAGCACCATGAATGGGTGATTTCTTCCACCCTCATGCCCAATTTCTCCTATAATTCATGAATTCAAGTCTTCAATGAAGTGTGGTTGAAATTTCTAGGGCTTTAACCCAATTCCATGCCATTATCCATGCAATGTTTATGGGTCAAATTCTATTATGTTTCAATTATTGATTTAAGGCCAATGGTGCAGATTTTATTCCCAATTTAGTTATGTATTTATGATTTCAAGTTTTATGAAAATTATGCATGATTTATGAAATTAAGCTTATGAGTCCATGATTTCAAGTATAATGAAGTAAATTATGATTTATAACTATTATGCATGATTCCTATATGAACCCCTCATGAATTGATGAATTTTAGAGTATGATAATTTCCTGAAGTATGCATGCCTTTCATGAATATCAAGTTTATCATTATGGCCAACTCACGGGCCTATTTTATGGCTAGTTCACGGTTCTCAAGCATGTTATGAATCTCATGACTTCCACTAGCCCATGTACTTCAAGTTTCTTTCATGATTATGATATGAGCACTATATATGTTTTGGGAGTAGTATTTAACACCGAATAGGTCAGAGTTCTAGCACACCCAGATCTCAAAACTACATGCCAACATAGCCATGACGGGATCTTTAACAAGAGTGTCTCTATCACGACTCAAGCATGGACCCTGGATCGAGACATGGGACCTAGACCCACGAATGGCTCCAAGCTAACTCATGGCATGTGCATAACAGCTCAAGAGCATAAATTAAAGTGGAAAACTTAAAACTTTAAACATGAATACGCTGAAGTATATATAGCATAAAATTGAACACAAGAGTGACGTATATCAGCAGCTGTGTCAACTAATACATGTTTGTCTGAAAGCCTCTAGTCATAGATGGACTGATGGGACAACTCCCCAACTTGTTCGCTAAGTCTGAAACTGGTATGACATGATAAAACATAGCTAAAAGAATGTCCTCAAAAAATGAGGACTCACCAACACTAGGACTAAACTAGATTAATTGGGAGCAGGCCTAATGGCGCGGTAAAGTCTGATCGCCCGAACCTATATCATGAAACGATATAGCATAGAGTATGCGGTCAGTACTTTGAATGTACTGAGTATTCAAGGTGAGTAAAAATATGCTATTAAAATACATAAAGAGTTCATGACAGTAGGACATTTCAACATGAAGTAATAGTCATAATTTAGGCATAAGGGCTCAAGGTTCTAAAACAACTCATAAGTTAGCTATAATTATATCCATAAGAGAAATCTTGTAAAACATAACTTGAGCCAAATTACCATGATCATGAATATGCATAAAATCATAAAGAACAATGGGAGGATTCATCATAACCGACACCATCATGATAGAGCTTATATGATGCCCCAACTATCTCGCTCAAGTGGGCAGAGACATCCTAAGCTTGCCAGGAAAGGGACGATAACATGGCATGATTACTAAAGACACCCCATAGGGTCAACATGAGCATGGAACGTAGTTTTGAGGCCTAGGTACCTGAAAACCCCAACCTACTCGATGCTAGATACAGCTCCCAAAAATATGCACATGGTGATAACGCTCAAACTCACACTCCTGATAAAGTATGAAGCGGACATTGTCAAAAAGAACCTAACAAAGGTTGGGATTGATCCCACTAGAAATATGGTTAAGAGATAGAGCAGTGCTAGTATTTAAGCTTTTAAGTGTGTTGTTTGTTGTTTGTTTGTGATTTATAATTATGTTTTCTACATCATACAAAATAGAAGTACTAGAGCTTTATTGAATTTACCCAATAGTCTCCATTTTGGGAATGATCAGTGAAGTCAATTAATGAGTAAGTCGTCAATTCTTGAATTATGTAATGTACTTTATCTACTGAATCACGGGTGAGCATTTTACCAAATGTTTCTAATATATCCTTGTGTGATTCTTGTTGAAGCATAGACTCGGGGGTGGATGCAGGGGCAGACGATTTTAAAGCGGACTCCCCATTCATTAGATAAAGAAAATCACCAAGAATTCGTGATTCGCTACTGAATTTATTTCAATTCCAAAAATTCTAATCGAATAGATATATACGGTGTTGTTTCAAATTTTGTTACATATATTTACTAATTTAATGCTCAAGTTTGATCATATGAAGTATAGGATACTCAACGTGTTGAATAATAATGTTAATATAAGATCAGACAATCGACCAAGTTTTCCAAATGACTCTATTTTATGCATCCAATCATCACGATTGAGTCGAATAATATATATAAAATAAATAAATAAACAAATAAATTCTGCTCCTGTCAGTATAAATAATTTAATATATAGTGTGAAAGTGCTATATATATGAACACTACATATATATTTAAAAGATTGCAAAATTTTGCATTAGATTGGTTATGATTTAGTATAATATAAAGACGAGATTTGGGAGGAAAATAACCAGAAAAATCTTTCTTTGCACATAAAATAATCATAACACAATGATTATTATCAACATCCATCTCTAATAAAATTCTACACTCATCACATATAGTCTCATATTGATTGCAGATTAGGGATTAATTTGGATAGTTTATTATAAGTTCTTCTCGAATTTAGTTTAGAACAAAACAACTTCAACGTAATGAGTGAATAAAAGTTGAAAACTTAATTAAGCTAATTCAAATTTTACTTATATTTTATCCATGAATATTTATATTTCTATGAGTTAAATATGAATGACTTAAACATAAATTATATTCATCTAAAAAGTTACTCACCCAACCCATTAAAATATGAAGTTATATGAAGTAATACTTCAATGAATTTAAAATTTCAAAATCTAGCACCCACGCAGTCAAAAGTCAAACCACGGAACCACGAGAACTATATGAGCAAAATTTAATTACTATTCTCTTCGTTTATTTTTATTTATCATGATACTAAAAATAAATATTTATTTTTTTATTCAATTTAAAAAATTAAAAGATAATTTATCACGTAGTTTCTAATTTATCCTTATAAATATATTTTTCAAAATTAAATTTATTATATTCAAAAGGTGATATAATAAAATTATTATTTTATTAATTGCTCCTTAATAAATTATGCCAAATTAATACTGAATAAATAAAAATAAATGAAAAAATACTATTATTACTTGTATGGAATACCATTTCCAAGATTACCCAAATTAGGCAAATATTTTTTTTTCTTCACTTTTTCTTTTTTGCTTCCGAAATTGTCGATCAACACCTCCTAACCTAATAAATTAAAATTCATAAATAGCTACCTTTTAAGTTCTTATACCACAATTGAATAATAAGTATTGTCCTAGAACTTCATTGTAAAAGTTAAAACTCCAAGAAATTGATTAGTGTGGGTTCAACTAAAAAAATTGAATTGAAATCAAACCAACTCAATGTTGCATGTATATAATTTTAAAAATAGTTTAATACATAAAAATATTTATTGTAATATAATTTATAAATATTTTTTAAACTTAATTTTTCGTAACTTTTTTTAACGTATTATTTTAACTTTAAACTTAAATTTTTTGTCTGATTTAATAAGTTTTATGACTCATAAACATTAGTAACTCAAATAAAGCTCAAAAAACATCAAGTCAGTACTAACACTTACAAAAAGAAATTCAATTCAATATTCAAAATGACAATAGTGTTGGATATCTATTTTTTAGTTTTACATTATTAATTTACTCAATGAAAATGTATATAATATATATTATTGTAATCTTTTTAATGTTTGGTCATGTAATTAATAGTATTTATTAGTCGTACTTATTTTAACATGACTTAGTACTTTAAGATTATATTCATTTTAAAAAAATTGAAAACCCTGAAAAAGGAGAACTTCTTTAAGAAGGAGAGGAGCAAGTGATTAAGATGGTCATAATGATGAGCCAAATGCTTTAAGAAAGCACCACGACATAACACTTCATAAAATCTTAGCAAAGGTTCAGGTACCTGAAAATGATGAAAAATGAAGAGATTTCAATAAGTTATGTCGCATTGGAACTAATATCAAAATGATCGTCGACGATACCTTTGATATAATGTAGCGCTCAATATTATAAATATTGACGAGGATCTTGAATTCAAATCTGTCAAAAAGTATGGACAGATAAATGATTGGCTAATTAAAAATACGCAATTCAAGTATAATGCCAGTAGATATAAATGGATTCTTGTGGCATAAAGAATTTTCATAAATTCTGACATTATTATATGGAGAGGTCCTCTCGTGGTGGATGAAATTATTTTGAGGTTTCTCATAAGTCTGACAATATATGAAAAACTTGATATGCGCATAATAAAATTATTTTCATGTCTAGAGAGACTGAAGGATATATGAAAATCCTTAAAGGATTTAAAAGAATGAGGAAATTCTTGGTCCTGAAGATATAGTCTGATCCTACTAGGAGACATTGGAATTGGATCAAACACATAATGCGGTATCTAAAAGGGACTACGGATATGAGATTATTTTAATCTAACAATTGCAATCCCGATCTTGTTGGTTATGTCGATGCAGGGTATTTATCTAACCTACACAAAGCTCGATCTCAAACTGGCTACGTGTTCATATGTGGAGGTACTGCCATATCTTGGAGATCTACAAAGCAGTCTCTCATAGCTACTTCATCAAATCATGTTGAGATAATAGCTATTAATGAAGCAAGCCGAGAATGTTTGTGGTTAAGTCCATGATACATCTCATTAGAGAAAAATGTGGTTTGAAATGTGACAAGTACCCACAATTTTGTATGAAGATAATGCAGCATGCATAGCACAACTAAAGGGAGGATTCATAAAAGGAGATAGAACGAAGCACATCTCGCCAAAGTTTTTCTACACACATGAGCTCCAAAAGAATGGTGATATCAATGTGCAACAGATTCGTTCAAGTGACAATGTGGCTGATTTATTCACCAAATCTCTACCAACTGCAACTTTCAAGAAGATGGTGCAGAAGATCGGGATGCAAAGATTCAAGGATGTTCTCATTAGAGGGAGTTAATACGCGTTGTACTCTTTTTCCCTTACGAGGTTTTGTCCCACTGGATTTTCATTGTAAGGTTTTTAATGAGGTAGCCAAAAATGCGTATTATTGGATATGTGTACTCTTTTTCCTTCACTAGATTCTTTTCCCATTGGGTTTTTTCTAGTAAGGTTTTAACGAGGCACATTATCTATCAAATAAACATTCAAGGGGGAGTGTTATAAAGATATTTATATTATAGTGAATGTCTATAAAGGTATTTATATTGTACTGGATACATGTGTTTATATTATAGTGAAAGTCTATATTTTGGAGAAAAGTTAGGAGAAATTATCCCTATAAATAGAGGGGTTTTCCTTCATTGTATTTCATCCTATCAAGAGAAATAAGAACTTTTCTCCTTCTCTCTTTCTCTATAATATTCTTGTTCTTTCTTTATTATTTCATAACACAAATATATTTTTTTCTTCACTTTTTCTTTTTTGCTTCTGAAATTGTCGATCAACACCTCCTAACCTAATAAATTAAAATTCATAAATAGCTACCTTTTAAGTTCTTATACCACAATTGAATAATAAGTATTGTCCTAGAACTTCATTGTAAAAGTTAAAACTCTAAGAATTTGATTAGTGTGGGTTCAACTAAAAAAATTGAATTGAAATCAAACCAACTCAACGTACATGTAATTTTAAAAATAGTTTAATACATAAAAATATTTATTGTAATATAATTTATAAATATTTTTAAAATTTAAATTTTTTGTAACTTTTTTTAACGTATTATTTTAACTTTAGGAGTTTTTTATTGCTCCTTTGCGCTTAAAGCCCAAATAAATCTATACGCTTTTTTCCTATAACAGCATTATATGAATATTCCTAAGTAATAAAACAACTATACACTCTTCTCAACATTTTGACATTATGAATATTTGCTTTTATTTGGCTGCTAAAATCCGTACAAGTTCCAATGTTATGTCTATTTCTATAAGCATGTATATCCTGAAGGCAGCAGTCAAATTATCTACAATGACTCCAAGAGGTGCTGCCTCAATTCTTTCTGCTGTTTGATCTTGTTCCGCTGAAAATTTTAATTGTTGAGATGATGAAATGTCCACTCCTTTTCAATCAGACAAGAGATCTAACCATTTTAATCATTTATCAAATTGATATCTAATGCTCATTGCTAGTTTGTTTTTACTCGTATGTATGTCTTTAAGTCTTTGATATTTAGAGAATGTGTAGATTAATGAGAAGGAGCTTCTTTGATGAGTCTTTCTAGTGTACCATTCCCCTCCACCTGTTCGGAAGTGAAAGATTACCTTTTCATTTGCTAGTATTGTTGTTTGTGGATTATATGTTATATCGTAGCTACTAACTTATATTGCCCATTTTGCCAGTCTCCTTATCAAATCAGGCTTGTACACAACATTCCTAAGAAAATATGTTGTTACTACACATATGGGATGACATTGGAAGTATTATCTTAGCTTCCTAGCTGCCATTACTAGTTCTAAGGATAACTTTTCCAAGTGTGGATAACTTATTTTCACACCGACTAAAGTTCTACTAGCATAATAAATTAAAAATTATGTACCTTTTTCTTCTTGAACCAGTATCGCACTAATTGCTGCCTCTGAGACAATGAGATATAACAATAATTCCTCACCCTCCCTTTATTTAGATAGTAATAGAGGGTTTGGCAGGTACTTGTTCAAATCTCTTAGTGCCTGTTGGCACTCTGGGTCCGTGTGAAGTCCTTTTTCTTTTTTCAAAAGTGAGAAGAATTTATAACTTTTTTTAGGATGACTTTTATATAAACCTACTCAAAGATGCTAATTTTTCAGTGAGTCTCTGTACGACTTTGATGTCTATGAGGACTTTCGGGATACCGTCTATAGCCTTTATTTGTTCAATTCAATTCCTCTGTTTGAAACTAGGAAGCCAAGGAATTTATTGGACCCAACACCAAATGCGCACTTCTCTAAATTCAACTTCATGTTGTATTTCTCCAGGATTTGAAGGTTTCCTGCAAATGTTGCAAATGTTCCTCCGTATCCAAAGAGTTGACCAACATATCGTCAATAATCTTTAAACATGTGATTTACTAATCATTGGTACGTTGCTCTGGCATTTCTTAACTCGAAAGGCATTATGTTATAACAGTAAGTCCCGTATTTAGTGATAAAAGAAGTTTTCTTTTGATCTTTCGAATTCAACTTAATATGATTATGTCACGCCCCGCCTTGGGGAGTATGACTGGCACCTGGTGCCTAGTAGGACCTAAACTGCGAGACTACTGAGCCTAAGCACATCTGGTGCCTGGTTGGCTCTAACTCAGATTCATAAAATCAACGGGCTATATAACGGCTGTAAATACAGCCTCCGGCCGACTAGGCCTATAGCCACCTGTACTATAACGACAGCTAACCAGAATCATGTCAATATAAGGGAGCCTATGCGGGCCGACAAGGCCACCATGCTGTCTAGTTGAGTCTAAACCAGTATAACAAATGCTGAACAACTACGTAACCGGGAAGGTCACCACTACTGACTGGATAAGGCCTCACACGTCCAACATAAACAACTAAACATACGCACGGCCCCGCACGACCGGCACAACTAACCATAGGGAAATATATACAGACTGCAAGCCTCTAAGAATACTGATAAGATGGTCAGGACAGGGCCCCGACCTACCCGTACTGTACAAAAAAAGGAAATGATATAAACCTCTGAAATATCAAGCTCCGGATGACAGGAGCTGATGACTCTGCGCTGGCTAGGATCACGAGGGATCGCCTCCTCGTCCATGAGTACCTGCAGGAAAGTAATGCAGCGCCCCAAACGGGCGTCAGTACCACTGGTACCGAGTATACAAAGCAACTGGATACAACTGAATACAATTAACATAACTAGCAATTCTGAATAGCAGGAGAATACTGAATCTGTAAGAACTGATATGAACTGAATCAGACTTCCTGTGCTGTGATAGGGCAGGAGCGTACCTTTAGACGCCGCGGCCTGCTGTCTATTAACTAATATATAGCACATAAATACATATATATATATATATATATATATATATATATCAAACAAGATCCAATACCAACCCCCATAAGACGGATGGCACCAAGCAAACAAACAATCTATATACCCCTACCCGGGTTAAAACCTGCCAAAAATAAGTCACTCCACTCATCTGCTCACTCGGAGCTCCTCTACCGGCCCCCTGGGTCTCCGGCTCGGGCAATAGCCTCCAATATAAATAACCGTGTCTGAGTCCGGAGGACTCCTGTGCAGACAGTAACAGGTAGGGTCTGGTTCCTCGGAACTCTCCTCAGGGCTATCTGAAACCGGAGCTGAACCTGTAATAAGATCTGTATAGACAGTAACAGATAGGGTCTGGTTCCCCCGAGCTCTCCTCAGGGCTATCTGAAACTGGAGCTGCACCTGTAATGCTGATCAGACTGCTATGGGGAAAGCTTCATCCCATCTTTGTCCAAGCTGGGGACGGCATGCCAATCCTTGGAGTGACGTAAACCCACCCGCTCAGTGGGCGACACGATTACCAACCTAGGGGCGGCGGGGACGCTCAATAAGGGGCCCTCACGCCACAACAAGTCTCAACAAGCAAATAGCACATATAAATAGCAAGCATGTATAACTAAAAAGACTATCTGAAATCTAACTTCTTATTCTGATCTATTTCTATATTGAACTGATTCTTTACTGATTCTGAAATCCTGCTTTAACTGTTGGCTAATCTGTAGCCAATATTCCATCTGTCTGAATGGCTAGTCTGTAGCCATAAAACTGTTGGTCTATCTTATTTTACTTTACTAGCTTTTATTCTGAAAACCTGTCTCTTTTTATTCTACAACATGCTTGCTGATCATACAATAAGCTATACTGAATCTGGAATGCTAACTCTTCCTTTGGCGCATGCTTTAGTAACTTTCGGACTGAATACGATACGGCAACACAACTCAGAATCTATTAGACTTACCTAATTCTCAACATTCAACTCCGAGAGTTTCAAATACGGAGTTTACTATGATTTACCAAGCTAAGACTTACTAACTTGCCGAAGAAAAACTTCACATACCTTAACCTCGAGTTATCCGACTGTCGGACGAGGCTCGGTCAGTACTCCAGCTATTTCTCCCAATTGCATTCGTATATACGTCAATTAGTACTAAATATAACACTATTCTGAAAGACGACGTCACTTTCGATATAATTATAGCCTAAACTTAGGCTTATCGAAAGACGGTCGAAAACTTGCTATTTTTCAGAAGTCCAAAAGGGAGAAGTATTCACTTTACGGCTAGAAGCACATAGACACTAGTTTGGAGCAATTCTACTTACCTTAGTCCGATAGCTCGACGATTCGTCTGCCGTATTTCGCGAAACAAAATCCGTAGGAGTGCTCCCTACTGCTAAATACCTTGGTACCTGAGGTTAATTTAGATTTGGACTACGTTTGGCAGCGTAACCGGATGATAATATGTTAATCCTCTTCGTCTCTCTCTGTTTTCTATGTTTTCTGGAGTTTATCAAATGATTTTAATGAAAATAAACCGAAGTGGGGCTTTATATACTTGGGCCTGGACAGGCCCAACGTGTCATGGAGCCAACGTGGAGGCTCCACCTCCTCGACACGTTGCCATCGCGGAGGGGCTCTGCCCCGGCTCCTTCCGTGATGGTTCAACAGGTTTCTCGTCCGGTCTTTTCCCGGGCCTTTTTCTAGCAGGTATGGCTTTCAAATACTCTTAACCAACACGCGAATAGGCCATCTATGTGTTGGGAATTTTACGGGGTGTAACATTTCCCCCCCCCCCCCCTTAAGAACATTCGTCCTCGAATGTAAACTTCTATCTAGAGGACTTCTCAACTTACTCAACTTGTTTCTAAGAAAATTTCTGCAGAGTTTCCCCTGTAATATGGACTATCCCAAAAAACCTGAAACGCAGAAAAGTCCAATACGGGTACTGCACACAATACTTTAAGATTCACTTGATAGGTAAACATCAATCTTTCTCATTTATACATATACAACCATAAGGTACTGCATAAGTAATAATACGGACATACCTGTCGCCTGACTAGGCCTGGAATAAGTGAGGATATCTAGCTTTCATATCTTCCTCCGCCTCCCAAGTCATCTCCTCTCAGTTCCTGTTACACCATAATACCTTGACAGACGCAATATCCTTAGTTCTCAATCTACGAATCTGTCTGTCTAAGATGGCTACTGGAACCTCTTCATAGGCCAGCTCTTCCGTAACCTGGATATCCTGGACTGGGACTGCTCTGGATGGGTCTCCTATGCATTTTCTCAGCATAGACACATGAAAGATTGGATGAACGGATTCCAATTCTGGAGGCAAGTTCAACTCATATGCTACTCGACCTATCCTTCGATGAATCTAATAAGGCCCAACAAACCTCGGACTGAGCTTACCTTTCTTGCCGAATCTCATCACCCCTTTCATCGGAGATACTTTCAGAAATACCCAGTCATTCACATTAAATTCCTAGTCTCTGCGGCGCACATCAGCATATGATTTTCTGGGGGCTCTGTGCAGTCAGTAGGCGTTCTCTGATAAGCTTTACCTTTTCCTCTGACTGTTGAATGATGTCTGGCCCAATCAACGCTGATTCTTCCACTTCAAACCAGCTAACCGGCGATCTGCATTTTCGCCCATACAAGGCTTCAAAAGGAGCCATCTGGATGGCTGAGTGATAGCTATTATTATAAGCAAATTCAATTAATGGCAAATGCTCATCCCAACTACCTCCAAAATCTAGCACACACACTCGTAGCATGTCCTCGAGCGTCTGAATAGGGCTCTCAACCTGTCCATCTGTCTGAGGGTGGAATGCTGTGCTCAAATTAATCTGCGTTCCCAGACCTCTCTGAAACGACTGCCGAAATCTAGCCGTAAACTGTGCTCCTCTGTCTGAAATAATGGAAACTGGTACTCCGTGCAACCTGACTATTTCTCGAATATACAACTCCGCATAATCTTCGGCCAAGAAGGTAGTTCTTACTAGCAGGAAATGAGCTGATTTTGTCAATCTGTCAACTATCACCCATATAGAGGCATGTCTATGTCTGGTACGGGGTAATCCTGCTACAAAATCCATATTCACGGCTTCCCATTTCCATAGAGGCACAGCTATGTCCTGAGTTAACCCGCCTGGTTTTTGATGTTCTGCTTTCACCTGTTGGCAGTTAGGACACTGGGCTATAAATTCAGCAATTTCTCTTTTCATACCTGGCCACCAGTAGTTTTCCTTGATATTATGGTACATTTTTGTCGCACTGGGGTGAAGAGAATAACGGGCATAATGTACCTCATTCATAATCTGCTGGCGGAGCCCTGAAACATCTGGAACACAGAGGTGGCCTTTACATAACAGCACTTCTTCCTCAGTTATCTGAAAATCTGGCGTTTTTCCTTGCTGAATTCTATCCTTAAGCTGGACCAGATCAGAATCTTCATACTGTCGTTCTTTTACCTCCTCAACTAATGACGATACAGCGGTGTTTTGAATTACCGCTCTATTGCCCTCTGTTTCTTCTACACGAACGGCTAGGCTAGCTAATTGATGTATTTCTCTGACCAACACTCGCTTCTCAGGCTGCAAATGCGCCAAACTTCCCATTGATTTACGGCTGAGAACATCTGCTACTACATTGGCTTTTCCCGGATGATACAGAATGTCCACGTCATAATCTTTCAATAACTCCAACCAGCGACGTTGTCACAAATTCAACTCCCTCTGAGTGAAGATATACTGTAGGCTCTTATGATCTGTGAAAATATCCACATGGACGCCATACAAGTAATGTCTCCATATCTTTAAGGCGTGGATCACTGCGGCTAATTCCAGGTCGTGGGTAGGGTAATTCTTTTCGTGTTTCCTCAGCTGTCTGGAAGCATACACAATCACCTTACCATGCTGCATCAACATACAACCCAACCCAAAGCTTGATGCATCGCAATACACTGAATAACCTTCTGAACCTTCCGGCAATGCTAACACTGGGGTGGAGGTTAATCTGTCTTTTAACTCCTGGAAGCTCTGCTCACATGCTTCTGTCCACTGAAACTTCACTGCTTTCTGCATCAGTTTGGTCAGAGGTGCCGCTATAGTAGAGAATCCCTCAACAAATCTCCTGTAATATCCCGCTAACCCCAGAAAACTGCGGACTTCGGTCGGAGAGGTAGGCCTAGGCCAGGTTTTAACTGCTGCTATCTTCTGTGTGTCAACCTGTATACCAGCATCCGACACAATATGCCCCAAGAAGGCTACTGAGTTCAGCCAGAATTCACACTTGGAGAACTTAGCATATAACTGGCGGTCCTTGAGAATCTGGAGCACTGTCCGTAAATGAGTCTGGTGATCTGCTTTGAAGCAAGAATACACCAGAATGTCATCAATAAACACGATCACGAATAGGTCCAGGTATGGTCTGAAAATACTATTCATCAGGTCCATGAATATTGCTGGGGCATTCGTTAACCCAAAGGACATAACTAAAAATTCAAAGTGTCCATATCGGGTCCTGAACGCCATTTTAGGAATATCTCTTTCACGTACTCGAACTTGGTGATATCCAGACCGCAAGTCAATCTTAGAAAAGTATCTGGCTCCCTGTAACTGATCAAATAAGTCATCTATTCTGGGAAGTGGGTACTTGTTCTTCACTATAACTTTATTCAGCTGCCGGTAATCTATACACATGCGGAGCGAGCCATCCTTCTTTTTCATAAATAGAACTGGCGCACCCCACGGTGAGGTACTTGGCCTGATAAAACCCTTGTCCAGCAGGTCCTTCAGCTGCTCCTTTAATTCTCTGAGTTCAGCAGGAGCCATACGATATGGAGGAATTGATATAGGCTGAGTGCCTGGTAGTAAGTCAATTGCAAAATCTATCTCCCTTTCTAGGGGAATACCAGGTAACTCATCTGGGAATACATCGGGAAATTCATTCACCACCGGAACAGACTGAAGTGTCGGAGATTCTACCCGAACATCCTGAACCCTGACTAGGTGGTAGATACATCCCTTAGTTATCAATTTCCTCGCCTGAAGGTAGGAAATAAACCTACCTTTTGGAGTAGCTGTGCTGCCTTTCCACTCTCGCACTGCCTCTCCTGGAAAATGGAATCGGACTGTCTTGGTCCAACATTCTACGTTAGCATAGCATGGCACCAACATATCCATACCCATAACGGCATCGAAATCAATCATTTCTAACTCTACCAGATCTACTGTAGTCTGGCGATCAACAACCTCTACTGTACACCCTCGATAAATTCTACTAGCTATAATGGAGTCACCGACGGGTGTAGATATTGAAAAGGGCTGCTGTAATAACTCTGGTGCGACATTAAACTTTCGAGCCACAAATGGGGTAATATATGATAGAGTGGACCCTGGATCAGTCAGTACATAAGCAGGGCATGAACAGATAGTCATCATACATGTCACTACATCTGGAGACGCCTCTGAGTCCTGTCTCCCCGGTAATGCATAAGTACGGCTTGAGCCCGTACCTGAACTGAAAGCTCCTGACCTACCTCGGCCTCTGCCTACTGAACCTGAAGGCCCACACCCCGCTGAGGCTGCTGGGGCTCGTGGCCCTGCGGATCCTCTGTCCTGACTATCTCTACTCCCCTGACCTCTGGTCGGACAATCTCTCATCCGATGCCCCTCCTGTTCGCAAATATAACACCCAGTGGAGCCATATTTACAAGCTCCGGAGTGTGGTCAATTATAATAGGGGCAGGGTGAGGGTGCAAATCTGCTCTGTTCTCCCCTTCTCTGCTGCGGGGAATCTACTGTTCTGGAACTGCCACTGGGCTCTGACTGCCCTCGTCGCACATATGTACCTCGCTGCTGCTGCTGCTGTGGTAGAGGTGGGGGTCTAGGGGGTCTATCTGATAGTCGAGGCCTGGGTCCTCTCTGAACTTCCCTTTGCATCTCGTCCGATCTATCTCTACGGCGTTGTTCCTGACTGGTCTGTCTACTACTCTGTTGCCGCTGTCTAAGACCCTCAATGGTCTGAGCAAAGGCCTGTACTCGGGCAATATCCATATCTTCTCGTAACGTAGCCGTCATGCAAGCTTCAATATATTTATGGTTCAGACCCATAATGAACCGGTGGACTCTGGATGGCATAGTGTCCACAAAGGCTGGAGCATAGCGGGCTAGGGAGTCAAACTGTAGGGCATATTCTCGTACACTCCTCGCCCCCTGCTCAAAATGCAAAAACTGATCCATCCGGGCCTGCCGGATCTCCCGTGGCAAATAACGGTCCAGGAAGGCCTCCGAGAAGCTGGACCAAGTCGGAGGGGCAACATCTCTCCCTCGAGACCTTTCCCAACTCTCACACCAAAATATAGCTATGTCCCGCAACCGAAACACTGTCAGCTCAACTGATTCTGTAGGGGTCACATGCATAACCCAGAAAATTCTCTGCATTTGATCTAGGAAATCCTAGGGGTCCTCCGCTTGATCCGACCCAGTGAATTGTGGGGCACCTAGTTCCAAAAACTCCCTGACCCTGGAACTATCTGACCCACCTGAAGGCTCTGCTGCTACAGGTGGCACTGACTGCCGCTGTGTGGCCATCATTTGTGCCAACATAACCACTGCGCTCCGAACTTCCTGGTCTGATGATAAAGGTACAAGAGCTATCGGAGGCGGTGTCTTACCTAACGGCTCCTGATGTGAGGGGGACTGCTGAGAGGGCTGAGATGAAGCCTCTATATTGCCCTCAGATCAGGCTGACTCTGAATGGAACTGAGGCATCCTACTGGTGCCTTCTCCTGCTGCTGTGTCTAATCTTCTGCCGGTGGCAGGGTGACGCTGGTCTTCCATTCTTATCTATAGACAAAGAATATGATAGGTTTTAAGGACACAACCCTATAATGTACCGTTCTATAGCACGACTGAATGAGAAAGAAGAGTAACCATCCTATCATGCCTCGCAGCCTCCTGCCTATAGTATGTGGTGCACAACACATCCATAGACAAGACTCTACGTAGCACGACTTGCAGATTCCCTGGAAAACGACCTGCTCTGATACCAAGTTTGTCACGCCCCGCCTTGGGGGGTATGACTGGCACCTGGTGCCTAGTAGGACCTAAACTGCGAGACTACTGAGCCTAAGCACATCTGGTGCCTGGTTGGCTCTAACTCAGATTCATGAAATCAACGGGCTATATAACGGCTGTAAATACAGCCTCCGGCCGACTAGGCCTATAGCCACCTGTACTATAACGACAGCTAACTAGAATCATGTCAATATAAGGGAGCCTATGCGGGCCGACAAGGCCACCATGCTGTCTAGTTGAGTCTAAACCAGTATAACAAATGCTGAACAACTACTTGACCAGCAAGGTCACCACTACTGACTGGATAAGGCCTCACATGGCCAACATAAACAACTAAACATACGCAAGGCCCCACACGACCGGCACGACTAACCATAGGGAAATATATACAGACTGCAAGCCTCTAGGAATACTGATAAGATGGTCGGGACAGGGCCCCGACCTACCCGTACTGTACAACAAAAGGAAATGATATAAACCTCTGAAATATCAAGCTCCGGATGACAGGAGCTGATGACTCTGCGCTGGCTAGGATCACGAGGGATCGCCTCCTCGTCCATGAGTACCTGCAGGCAAGTAATGCAGCGCCCTAAACGGGCGTCAGTACCACTGGTACCGAGTATGCAAAGCAACTGGATACAACTGAATACAATTAACATAACTAGCAATTCTGAATAGCAGGAGAATACTGAATCTGTAAGAACTGATGTGAACTGAATTAGACTTCCTGTGCTGTGATAGGGCAGGAGCGTACCTGTAGACGCAACGGCCTGCTGTCTATTAACTAATATATAGCACATATATACATATATATATATATATATATATATATATATATATATATATATCAAACAAGAGCCAATACCAACCCCCATAAGTCGGATGGCACCAAGCAAGCAAACAATCTATATACCCTTACCCGGGTGAAAACCTGCCAAAAATGAGTCACTCCACTCATCTGCTCACTCGGAGCTCCTCTACCGGCCCCCTGGGTCTCCAGCTCGGGCCATAGCCTCCGATATAAATAACCGTGTCTGAGTCCGGAGGACTCCTGTGCAGATAGTAACAGATAGGGTCTGGTTCCCCGGAACTCTCCTCAGGGCTATCTGAAACCGGAGTTGCACCTGTAATAAGATCTGTACAGACAGTAACAGATAGGGTCTGGTTCCCCGAAACTCTCCTCAGGGCTATCTGAAACCGGAGCTGCACCTGTAATGTTGATCAGACTGCTATGGGGAAAGCTTCATCCCATCTTCGTCCAAGCTGGGGACAGCATGCCACTCCTTGGAGTGACATAAATCCACCCGCTCAGTGGGCAACACGATTACCAACCCAGGGATGGCAGGGACGCTCAATAAGGGGCCCTCACGCCACAACAAGTCTCAACAAGAAAATAGCACATATAAATAGCAAGCATGTATAACTGAAAAGACTATTTGAAATATAACTTCTTATTCTGATCTATTTCTATACTGAACTGATTCTTTACTGATTATACTAATTCTGAAATCCTGCTTTAACTGTTGGCTAATCTGTAGCCAATATTTCATCTGTCTGAATGGCTAGTCTGTAGCCATAAAACTGTTGGTCTATCTGATTTTACTTTACTAGCTTTTATTCTGAAAACCTGTCTCTTTTTATTCTACAACATGCTTGCTGATCATACAATAAGCTATACTGAATATGGAATGCTAACTCGCCCTTTGGCGCATGCTTTAGTAACTTTCTGACTGAATATGATACGACAACACAACTCAGAATCCATTAGACTTACCTAAATCTCAAGATTCAACTCCGAGAGTTTCAAATACGGAGTTTACTATGATTTACCAAGCTAAGACTTACTAACTTGCCGAAGAACAACTTCACATACCTTAACCTCGAGTTATCCGACTGTCAGATGAGGCTCGGTCAGTACTCCAGCTATTTCTCCCAACTGCATTCGTATATATGTCAATTAGTACTAAATACAACACTATTCTGAAAGACAACATCACTTTCGATATAATTATAGCCTAAACTTAGGCCTATCGAAAGACGGTCGAAAACTTGTTATTTTTCAAAAGTCCAGAAGGGAGAAGTATTCACTTTACGGCTAGGAGCACATAGATACTAGTTTGGAGCAATTCTACTTACCTTATTCCGGTAGCTCGACGATTCGTCGGCCGTATTTCGCGAAATAAAATCCGTAGGAGTGCTCCCTGCTGCTAAATACTTCGGTACTTGAGGTTAATTTAGATTTGGACTACGTTTGGCAGCGTAATCGGATGATAATATGTTAATCCTCTTCGTCTCTCTCTGTTTTCTACGTTTTCTGGAGTTTATCAAATGATTTTAATGAAAATAAACCGAAGTGGGGCTTTATATACTTGGGCCTGGACAGGCCCAACGCGTCACGGAGCCAACGCGGAGGCTCCACCTCCGTGACACGTTGCCATCGCGGAGGGGCTCTGCCCCGGCTCCTTCCATGATGGTTCGACAGGTTTCTCGTCCGGTCTTTTCCCAGGCCTTTTTCTAGGAGGTATGGCTTTCAAATACTCTTAACCAACACGCGAATAGGCCATCTATGTGTTGGAAATTTTACGGGGTGTAACAGATTATATCTGGAATAAGCATCAAAAAAGCTTAGCATGCCATGCTCGACTATTGCATCGGTCATTTGATCTATGCGTGACTACAAAAATGGATCCTTTGGCAAGCTTTATTTTAGTCTTTAAAATCTATGCATATGTATAATTTATTCCCTTTTTAGGTACTACAACTATGTTAGCTGCCCATTTTGGTTACTTCACCTTTGTATTTGATCCTATGCTAAGTAATTTATTTATCTCTTTTTTTACAAACTTATTCTTATGGTCAGCCATTGGTCGTGTTTTTTGCTTCACTGACTTGGATTTTGGATCCATATTCAGCTTGTGAGTGATGATCTTTCGTGGTATACCTGTCATGTCTAAATGGGACCAAGAAAATTAATTTTCTTTAAATCTAAGAAAATTTAAAAATTTCTTGTTGAGTTCCAGAGTTAACCTAGTTCCCAAGCCTTACTAAGGCTGATAGGCCTTAGTTCAGAGAAAGTAGATGGAGAGTCCACTCTTGGAATCAAAGCCAGACAAGTGCGAGTGCAGTATTTGATGAGCTTCTTTCAGGCAAGTGCGAGTGCAGTATTTGATGAGCTTCTTTCCATTAAAGAATTCCAGCACAAACTCCACTATATCTCCTTTACTAATGTCCCAACATGCTGAAAGAAGCTACCATTATATCCATCTGGACCTGTTACACTATCAGTACTCATCTAATTCTTTATCTTAAAATTCATCAGGGGTTTCGGTTAGGATAATTGTCAGCAGAAATGATGAGTTGAGGAATATAATCCATCAAAGTAGTATCAACAGTATGTTGCTTCAAGTTGAACAGATCCTCAAAGTGTTTGAGAGGTGCCTTGGTGATCTTTTCATCACCTTTAATCCAATAACCATTCTAATTTTAATTCTTAGAATCTGCAATCTCCTCCTTTTCTCTCTTAGGACACTATGGAAATATTTGTTGTTATAGTCACCATCTTGGAATCACTTGATGTTTGTCTTTTTCCTCAAAATGGACTCTTGTATACCAAGCCATCTAATATATTCAGCATGACCTTTGTTTAATTCAGTTCTGTCATGATCTGTGTTGTTGAGCAGATCCAGATCTTCAAGAATGCTCACTTTACTTTCTCATTCAGCCACATGATCATTAACATCACCAATAATGTTTCTAGACCATTTACTTAAATTGATGGTAAGAGCTTTGAGTTTGCACTGGAGTTTCCACATTGCATTACCATGTACAGTCATATTCCAACTATTCTGGACAAGATCCATGAATCCTTCTTGTCTTGTCCAAAAGTTGAGCAATCTAAAATATTTGATACCCTTATGATCATCATTAGAAATTTTCGTAAGAAGAGGCCTATGATCAGAGCCTATTCTTATTAAATGTCTAAGAGTATTCTGCTGAAAACTTTGGGACTATTGATCATTGACAAGAACACTGTCAAGTCTCTTCCATATTCTCTTACTTGGTCTCCTACTGTTACAGCAAGTATATTTAGGCCCCACAAAGCCAATATCAGATAAGCCACAGTTCTCTATAGTACTGATGAAATTCAGGCTCTTATAAGCCCTGTGAGGTTTGCCTCCCAGCTTTTTATGAGCTTCCATGATCACATTAAAACTCCTCCAATGCACCATGGCCTATTTATACTACTGGATATATTTTCAAGACTATTCCAAAGATCTACTCTTTCCCTGGTAGTACACTTAGCATACACAGAAGTAATGTAGATCTCATTGTTGTGCCCAGAGTCATGAAGTCTCAAGGTGATCTGCTGCTCCTTATTAGCCAAGATGTCTACCTGGTCTAAATAAAAAACACCATATCTTTCCATTATCAGTGGCAATACACTGATGGAATCCCAAGAATCTTTTGTACCCTTCAATTTTGTTGTTGCTTACAAAAGGCTCTAGTAGAGCAATGAAAGCCACTTTGTTGATGTTCACAAGTTTTTTAAGCCTGTGTATAGCCTTCTTTGACCTTACCCCCCTTATGTTCCAAAAAATTGCACTGATCATTGGACTTTAGAGGGTGCAGATTGTCTATGTTCCCTTTTTCGTGAGGGAGATATTGTATTTTTGTTTTTCTCCTTTTTTTGTTTGACATGTTTTCTTTGAGTGCTTCTTCCTCTTTTCTCCTCCTGCTCCTCAACACATTCAATCTCAATTAATATTACTAATTAAATTTTTTCTAAGAAGCAACAATCAATCGATGTGTATTTTTTGTGGTGATCGAGATCTGCAATTTTTAGATTTGAGGTCATTATTTATCTTTCATTTTTATAACATAATTCGTTTCCCTAATCTTATTTACCTATAAAATTTAGTTTATTATGATATATTTAATGCCCAAAAGTAAATAAATAATATGTGTATGATGTGTATGTTACTCATTTTTTTATCTTTTTTGACGCCAAGGATGGGACCTAGCTCCATTTATATATGGTAGGACATTTTATTCATAAATTTGACTGATTAACGTCAAAAAAGAGATTGAGTTTAACAACATAAGTAAGACCTTAATTACATGCACGTCGTGGACAACATCTTCACAATTGATTGCTAATTTGCTTATATGCTTCCTTCCATAAGCCATCTAATACAAATATGAGAAATTAATCTTCTGAAAAAAGTTTGTGGACAAGTATTGATGGCTCAGCAAAAAAGATTTGCTTCTCAAATATTCCATGCATAAAGTTTGAACTTGGTGCAAAAAATTCTTATTAATCTTTATTTTTTTTAAATTACAATATGCATCACCTTTTAATCTTGAAACCTATATATAAAAGTATATTAGATATTAATCCACATCATATATTAAACTAATATGATATCTCCTTCAGTCTTCACATTTTCTTTATATTTAAAATCTAACATTTCAACTTTTCCTCCTGAAACTTAATTAGTAAGAGAACTCCCTTTCTGCTTATGTTAGAAGAAATTCATTATATTTGAACAGTTGTGATGTCATTTTTCTGATATCATGAATTTGAGTAATAAAAGTTGAAAATTTAATGAATTAAGTTAACTCATATTTTACTCATGAATATCTATATTTTTATGGGTTGAATAAGGACTTAGATTGAAATTTTACCCATCTAAAAAGTCACTCACTCAATCCACTAAAATATGGACGGATTGGGTAGGTTATCAAAATGTGAGCTTATTTTTCCAGCACTATCTATAAGTAATATTTTCGTTTCATATATTACTCCAGACGATTAATTATATACTATTATTTAAAACTCAAACGATATTTTTCTAAGATATCAAGTATTTAATAAATTGTCTCCATTCTCTACGATTCAAAGTCACTTACACGTTAAAGTATAGTTAAATGTGTCTCCTAATAATTTTTTAAAAGATAATTCATATATAAAGCCTTTTTGAGCCTCTAGATAGTAGCTTCTGTCGATATTTAATTTTTTTTTTCCTATTTGAGAATTTGAGGACCTTGTCATTTCTCAAATGCAGACTAGTCTAAGAGGTTTTTAGATATGTTTTATGTCAAACATTGCATTGTGTACTTCTGAAAGCATAGTAAAATTGTAAAAGATAATGTCATTCTACTTAAATTATTTTTACGATTTTTCTTGAGAGTTGGAAGAGCATATCTCTATTCTTCTTTATTTACTTTATTATTAAATTCTCAAACTCCTTAATTCTTTCTATTCGAGGTTGAGTTCTTGCGATAGAAGAAATCAAAGAATGCTATTTAAACTATAAAGAAATATTGCTATCAGTATTCAGAATTTGATTTCTACTATGGCCTTCATTATTTTGATCCATAATTCATTTAATGCTTCTTTTTTTTTTTTTAATTGATTTTCACATATTATCTAATTTCATACCTAATTAAATATGAAAAATCATGTAAGTTTAATACAAATCACAAAGTTTATATTATTCATATATAATATTATACTTTTATCACAATTACTAACATCATCGGATAATAAATTTGACAGGGAAAAATAAAAAGTAATTAATATGTACTCAACAAAGGTGTAAATTTATATCTAAAGAAGTAAAATAAAGTTATCTACATATCTACGTATAATGATTTGTCACAAAAAAAAAATTATGTTTACTTCTATGATGAAGTAAAATTACCATTGAAAACAACATCGCGAAGGATGAAAAATATGTTGCATCAACATTAGAAAATAAATAATGTAAATATTGAGTTTCTCTGCAATAAATAATGACTATTTCTTTCCCAGACGCATGTCATGAAATTGACAATGACTATTAACTATTCTAAAGAGAACGTATGCTGATCAATTTATCAATGATTTCTACAAAATACTACTTTCATTTAAAAGATTAGGGTAAAAATATTCTTTTATTTTTATTTATTAGTTATCTTTACCCCTAGTTATACTATCTGGTCAAATATGCCCACATCGTCAAGAAACTTAATAAAATAAACCTTATTTTTAAAGATTTTCCACCATAACAATTAAAAAGCCATGTGGCCTGATATTAGAGTGAGGTGGATGTCACGTGGCATGCCACCTCAACACCAGATTTATATTTTTTTTTCATTTCAATTTTTTAGTCTTTTCTTTTTCTTCTTTTCTTTTTCTTATGCTGCTGCAACTCGTGTAAAAATAAAACAATTAATAGTTATCCCCTCAAACTTCATTACAATAATAGCTACAAGATGTATATTTTATACATAATTAATATTTTTTTATATATTCAATTAATAATTTTAGTCAAGAAAGTAAGTCTGTCAAAAGTCCAAATATTATTTATAAATACATGAGAAGAATCCGTTGGGTCTTCAAATTCTAAATGTTGATTCAATTTTCAATTTCAATGCCCTCCTTATAGAATAAAAAAGATTTAGAAAATACTTGAATACAAAATTTTAATAAATTCTTGTCACGTAATCATAATTAAATAAATATATATTTTTTCATTTCACATCACATACATGATAAAATCTACAATAAAATTCCCTCTTAATCTTCTTGTCATGGTGGAAACTGAGCTGCGGCGGCATAAGAAAAAGAAAAAGAAAAAACTAAAAGAAGAAAAAAAAGATTAAAAAATTAAAATGAAAAAAATATATAAATCTAGTGATGAGGTGGCATTTCACGTGGCATCCACCTCACCCAGATGTTAGGTCATGTAGCTTTTTAATTTTCATGGTGGAAAATCATTAAAAATAAGAATATTTTTGTTAAGTTTATTGACGGCGGGGGCATATTTGGTCAAATAGTATAGCTAAGGGTAAAATTAGCTAATAAATAAAAATAAAGAGGTATTTTTGACCCTAATCCCTTCATTCAAATAATAAATTCTTAAAATGATGCAACAATGAAAAGAAGGAGACTACGATTTCTCAAAGACAACACGAAAACTTTAATACATGAAACATTTGCAATTATTATGTTACTCATATTCATATTTAAACTGTATTGTTGAAATATCTCAAAATCAAAAACAATATAACTAAATATTTGATATATCTATAATAACTATTTTGTTCAAACATTACGTTGTTGTATTGAGTTTTATCTCCAAACTATACTATCATACATATATACTACACATAACGGTAAATTGATGTGAGGCCAAAAATGCATATACTTAGTCATCATTTGCATTATATTTTAATACTTTTATCGTATCTTTGAGTATTATTAACTTTATGGATTGTACTTCTATTGGTATTGATGTTGGGCATATTTCTATGTCTATTTTGTCTTTTTTTGCCCATCTTTTACCATGTTTTAGTTCATAATTCTTATGAAATGGATAAATTCATGTGTTTGTGTATTTTATATCCTAACAAATAATTTTAGATATTTTGACCAAGAAATCAAGAAAAAAGGACCCAAAATGAACCAAGGAATAAAGGTTTGAAAAGCTGAGAAGAGAGGTATGGGGCTATGGCTGGGGCCTTGCACCAGGTCCCAAACTTCAGAAATTATGTTCGTCAAGTTGAGGTGCACCAGCCCCCAAACTTCAGAAGAATTATCACTTAAAACATTGGCGAGATGAGAAGCGTGGAGCCCCAGAAGCATTCCGGACTTAGAGAAATTTCACAACATTCTGGTGCTATGGAGGGGGCGGCGCGCCAGGTGAATTCTAGAGCCAAGAAATTTGACTAACACTCTGGTGAGATAGGTGGTGGGAGATACCTGAATGATCTAGAAGAGTGAAAATTTGGCTAACTCCTTAGTGATATGGATGGTGCGGGGCGCCCGAAGCCAAACTTAATAGTAAACTTGAGCCCAACTTGGGGCTATAGGTGGGGCGGCGCCCCTGAGCCATCCCGGAGATATTCTTCAGAGGAAATTTGACTAACTCTTTGGTGAAATAGGTGGGGCGGCGCACCAAACCCATTTCAAAGCTGAAATTGTTGATTTTTAAGCTAAATGTTGGAGGGCAGAAGCGTCATTTGAAGGCTCAACCATAATAAATCATCTAGGGCATTTGTTAGGCATCTTTTGATCATCTTTACATTCAATATTTTATTTGTGGAGGCTTGTAAGCCGTTTGGAAGAAAGGCAAGTTCTACACTAGATTTCTTCTCTTCTTTATTGCTTTACTTTTTAATGATGATGATTACATATTCGTTTTTCCACTTTTCTATGATTGACTAAACTCATACTCTAGGGTTTTGGCCATGGTGGATGGTTGATTATTTGAAAGACTAATTTAATCTACATTCGATTATTCTTTAATGATTGTTTGTATTTACTTGTTTTAATTGCTTATTTATAAGAATGATCACCTTGTAAGTAAATCTGTTGGGTTTCGATTGAACTTGGAAAAGAGAATAGAAAGGTTTAAAGGTAAATACATAATAGGAATTCAAAGACCCTTGAACCCATTGGTGAGAGGATAGAAGTTGTTGTTGAGGATATGAATATACCCTTCAACCCTATTTAGTTGAAATACAAGTAGGCATAACTATCGTTTCATGTTTCGCCTATGACCATAGGGATATAAGCGTTAGGGTTCATGAAATAGTTCTTGTATGCTAAGGATAGTGACAAGGAATGAGATAGTAACTTGTAACTAGCAACCATAGGAAGAATCGTTCTAGTATAATCATGTCTTGAAAACTCAACCTGAAACTGTAAAGTTCCATTTCTCTAGATTTTCATCATCATCGAAGTAAAAATCAAGCTTGCAACCATCTTTAGTTATTTTTATATTTAAAGTTTTAGTAGTTTAACTCTCTAAACCATTTCCCATTTCAACTATTTGATAGAATAGCGAAATAAGAATCAACCTTAAATGATTAAACTGACAAGTCTCTGTGGATAGGATAATTGGGGCTTCCAGTCCTATATTACTTGACGACCACTTGCGCTTGAGTGCGCTAGGGAGACATCAAGTTTTAGCGGTGTTGCCAGAAACTTGAGTATTGTTTGATCATTTGTAGGTTAAGATTTTATTATGTTATTCTGTATTTTACGTTTGTTTATTTATTTTTTTGAAGTTTACAGGGTTGTGTGCTCAGTGTATACCAAGTACGAGAAGTCAAGAAACACTTTTGGCTTCTCTTGATCCTGAAATTGAGAGAATCTTCTGAAGGTTAATCATTAGAGAACAATGAGCAAGTGCAGGGTAAAAACCAAGAGAGAGTTCCAGTGTTTAACTTTGCTAGGCCGAACTTGGAGAACACTTCAAAAGCAATCATCAAAATAGCTATTATTGGGAACTTTGAGCTGAAGGAAGGGACCATGCAGTTGGTCCAAAATACTTTCCAATATTAGGGCAAGACGCACGAGGATCCCCATAGGCATCTGATGACATTCGTGGAGCTGAGTGAGAATTTCCACTACCAGAACATGTCAGATGAATATGTCAAGCTGACCTTAGTTCCGTTCTCACTGATTGGTGAAGCCAAGGAGTGGCTTCAAAATGAGCCAGCAAGTTCCATCACTACATGGGAGGCTCTTTCCAATAAATTCATCAATAGGTTTTTCTCTTCAAGGAGAACCAAGGAGTTGAGAGGGAAAATCTCTAGGTTTGTGCAAAAAGATGGTAAGACCTTAGCTCAGGCATGGAAACATTGTAAAGGCTATTTGAGAGATTGTCCGCACCACATACAACCTAATGAGATAATTGGGCACAACTTTATAGAGGGTCTGAAGCCCGAGTCAAAGATCCTACTTGATGCTACCGCATAGGGACAAATTTTTTCTAAAAGCTATGATGAAATTGAGGCCCTCTTGAACATCATGTCAGCGGGAAGTCAAGATTATCAGGACTCAGGCAGAGAGTTCACTACAACTAAGGTATCAGGGAAGCTTGAGGTAGATGGTGTTACGGCAATTAGACCAGACATTATCCAGCTGGTGAATGTGATTAGCAAACTTGTGACCGCACCAGCAGAAAGCCAAGTACAGTAGGTACATCAGCTACAAGCTCCACCACCGTCATGTGGAGCATGTGGAGAAGGACATGCATATTGAGATTGTCCACTTAACCCTGAATCTGTATTTTTTATGGGACAACAGAATCGTAGTGGAAGTTTTGTAGGTAATGGCTATAATTAGGGGTACCAAAATGTAGCAAATCCCTCATGGGGAGGGAACCAGAACTTCCAAAGGCCCCAGAATAGTTATCCAAGGCCTCAGGGCCAGCAACTGAGCACTTCTCTTGAGGAGACAATGAAGCAATGGATGGTGCAACAGACTCAGATGGTGAATGAGATGAAAAAGTCCATCCATTAGCTTAAGAGGCAGATGGGGAAAATGGCCCTATAGAAAATGAATACACCAAAAGGGGCTCTTCTGAGTAACACCGCGAAGAACCCCAAGAAAAATGTGAGAGCAATCTCTTTGCGCAGTTGTGAAGAGATGGGTAAGGTGATCCCCAGAGAAAAGAAGGTTGATGATGAGCAGGTTGAGAAGTCCAAAAGTGAGGTCAGGGAGTCAAGCTACTCACATCCTTTTACACCCCATAAGTTTCTATTATTTAACCGAGGTGTGCATACGTACATTGAGAAGTTTAGGATATGACACGTGTGGGTGAAGGCTCGGAGGTGGAATACGTGAGCGCTTAGTCGAGCGAGCAGAAGGTCGGGGCTGGAGGCAGTGCGCACTAGGCGCTGTGTTGCACAGCCCACCCTACACTATGGCCGACGAGTCACGCCCCCCCCCCCCCCCGCCACCACCTCACATATATAGATGTTAAGTGTAAGGTGTAAGTCATTTAAATATTTCCCAAAATGGAAACACGGCTGAGGTGACAAGATCTCGAGGGTTTCTACTTTTAGAAGTCGAATTACACCGTTAAATCACCTCTAAACACTAATTCTTCTCAGGTAATGATACCTAGGCCTATGAAGAATGTATCTATGGAGTTATTTCTTCGAAATTGGCCTGGTTCGACGGAGTCCCACTGGTCTCCCATTAACAACCTCAGGATTGCTGACTGTATCATAACCTACGAGGCTACAGATTGCTCAGAGGAGCTATGTGATGTCTGAAAGGACTATATTCAGGCCTACAAGGCCGTATTGAAGTCCATTCGTATATGGATTTCCCTTATGCCATAACGACATTACTGACCCTCAGTGGAGCCTTGCAAGCCCAAGGTGCAGTTACAAAAGCCTAGAGGGCTCAGATGCAGTTACAGGAGCCTAAGGGCTCAGCCGCACTCCTAGAGGATGGATAGGTTTGGTTATAGTTACTTGTGGAACAATAAAGACCTGGTTAGGGTTATATCGATTGAACTATACTTGGCGAGGCTTATGGGGGTCCAGGTAGGTTATCTATATGTTGCTTGCACCTTCTAGGCTTATGAGGGCCAGGTGAGGTTCTTGTTTGTATAATATCTTGTTAGATATAGCTTATGAATGTATAATCATACAGTTTAAGTTGTTGTTTGCATAATTGTCTACTAGATGCAGGCTATGATTATGAAAATATACAGGATAGCTTCTGCCCCTTTTCACTGATCACCAAACCTATCAATCCTCTATTGTCTCAGTTCCTGTTTGCATAATTGTCTACTAGATGCCTTATTGTTATTACTTTACATATTCGGTACATATTTTACTGACGCCCATACATAAGGCGCTGCATACTTGCCTGCAGGTTTAGACAGATAGGTCTCGGGACCTCCTTAGCAGCTATTCAGAGTCAATAGATTGGTCAGCTCCTTTCATTCAGTGTTTCCATATAGTAGAGATTTGCCTGTCCTTTGTTATATAGTTTTTGGGGTAGGCCGGTGTCTTATCCCGACCAATATTTTGCTCCTAGAGGCTTGTAGACTATAGTTACAGTTCCTAGCTAGTTGTTCGTTGTTGGCCATGTGGGGCCTATATATGTTATGTTTTGTGTGTTGGCCGCTTGGGGCCTATTTAGCTATCTGTTAGCAGCCTTGTCGGCTGTAGTTTATATATAACTGCCTGCCTTCCTTTTGTGATGACTTAGACAGCATGGTGGTCTTGTCAGACCACATAGGATCCTTTAATTATTGTGAGTTTTGGGTTAGGTGTCTTATGCAGGTTATATATTGTGGCCTAGTTGGCCCGAGGTTGTGTTTATAGCCAAGATATAGTCATTTATTTTCTTGCTATGTGCTGCTAGCATGCACCAGAAGTATATATGTCCAGCCAAGTCAGCTCAGAGTCTAGTGTGGCATTAGGTGCCAGTCAAGCATCCCAAAGTGGGGCATGACAAACTTGGTATCAGAGCAATGTTGTATCCTAAGGAGTCTACAAGTCATGTCTAGTAGGGTCTTGTTTATAAATATGTTGTACACCACATTTATAAGTTGGGAGCTACGAGGAATGATAGTATGGTTACCCCTCCTTTTCAAGATCGTTCTATAGAGCCGAGTTGTATAGGGTTGAGTCCCTAAGCTTATGTTGTTATGTATGTCTAGAATAATATTTGATATAGACAGACTATAGCCGGCTACAAGTTAGATACAGTCACAGGAGAGGGTACCAGTGGGGGTGCCATAGTTGGGGGATAGCCCAGCCTGAGGGTGAACGAAAACATCTTCTCAATCTCCCCACTATCCTCCCGGGGCACCAGGAACCTCATAAGGTAACAGACATGCCAACACCATTCCCATCCCTTCCCACACCTTCGGAACAGGAGGTTAGGAGTGTAGTATATATATGTTGGCTTACTTAGTAGCTACTCAATATTAGACAGGGACAATAGTTAATGTTGGATTAGCTGAAAGGTACAAAAGATTGTGAAATTGCGATATTCTTACCTCCAACCCTTTGGAGTTTGTTGAGTTTCGTATCATAGCCCCACTATAGTATGATATGGTTATTTCCCGCCTCCTAGCCTTTTCTCAGTATAAAAGAGAGCATAAGTATTGACACTATGTTGCCAAGAGTAAATAGTAAAGGAGGGCTAGACCCGTTGATTTCTGGAGGGTGTTAGAAAAGTGGTCCAGATCCCTAGTATTTAAATAAGCCACCTAGACCTTCACTACAGTCAAAATCAGGATGGCAGGTAAGATTACTAGGAGTAGCCGAATACGTGTGAGGTTCCATGAGCAATAAGACTCCTAGTAATAGTAAAGCTCAATTCAGAAAGTGATTAATCCTACCACGGTATGTTGATGGCGGTAGTGAGTACGTGGAGAATATTGGTGGTGGCCCCAGCTTATTATGTTGAGGGACAGGAGATTATATGATGGGAACCGGCCCGAGTGCAGATCAGGACGACATAATTTAGCAGACTTGTTGGCCAGTAATATCCTTGCCAGTATGCTGGATGGGGATCGAACCCCGGATTTCAGCCTATAGAAGTAAGGGCAAGACATGAACATCTAGCTCTGGAGGAGAACGGAGGAGAACAAAACCACCTCTAGGCTGTAGCAGGCTGATAGAGCTTAGAATCGCCGCTGAATGTTGAGAAATAAGCATCAGGCTGACATTTAAAGTATAGTGAGATTGTTACCTAAAATACTACAATATCACCTCTAGTTGTGGAAGTGAAGGGAGTGACGGTATGGAGACCCTAGCCTGGTACAGCCCAAAGACAAAGCCCAACAGAAGGAGTCATCGGCCTTCGAGATAGCAAGGGGCAGAGTCTTGAGACCCAGAGGTTGACTCCACATTCCAAATGTGGCAAGGCTTCATTTGTAGACTATAGCAAAGGTACACCATGTCCATTATTCTCTCCACCTAGGTTCGACGGAAACGCATCAGGTTATAAAAGAGGTCTAGTGGTGGCATGGGAAGAAGAATGGCATTGTTGAGTTATAACATAGTGCCCCAATTGCCAGCAACTAAAGGCTGAACATTAGAAACTTGGTGGGCTAACTCAGGAGGTAGCCATGCCTGCGTGAAAATGGGAAATAGTCAATATGAATTTAGTTATAGATTTACCTCGTACCAGGTGTAAACTTGATCCTAGTTGGGTCGTTGTTGAGAGACTAATGAGATCAACTCATTTCTTATCGGTCAGAACTATGTTTCAGCTAAAGATTACGTTGAGTTAAATACTAAAGAGATAGTCCAGCTACATGATGCCCAATGTCTATCAATCCTGACAAAGGGGAACGATTCACAACTAGGTTTTGGAAGTTAGGTCAAATCGGATTGGGGCGTAGATTATCTTGAGTACAGCTTCTCATTCCCATATCGATGGCTAAGTTGAATGCATATTTTAGATGCTTGAAGATATGTACGGACGTTTATACTAGACTTCAAGGAAGTTGAGATAACCATCTACCTTTTATGGAGTTGTATATAATAGCAGTCACCATTTTATCATCAAGATAATGCCTTATGAGGCTATATATAGATAGAAATGCAGGCCCCCCACAGGATGGTTCAAAGTGAGTGACTCAAAGTTAATAGGACTTGTCAAGATGCACTAATCAAAAGAGGAGATTGAGCTCATCAGAGAGCTTTTACTGACAGCCCATAGTCGTCAGAAGTCCTATTACAATGTAAGGCGTAGGGACTTAGAGGTTGATGCAACAACTAAGTATCTTTAAAAAATTTTTAAAAGAAGGGCGTATGAGATTCGACAAGAAGGGCAAGCCCAACCATAGATTCATCGGGCCTTACCAAATCCTCTGGAAGATCGGCCAAGTGGCCTATGAGTTGGAGTTGCCTTTGGGATTAGAATCGGTTCATCCATTTTTTCATGAATCAATATTATGTAAGCGCATAGGAGACCTTTTCTCAAGCTGTCCTAGTCGAGGATGCTCAAGTTACAGCAGAGTCGTCCCATGCAGAGACTCCAATAGGTATACTAGATCGTCAAGTCCACAGGGGCTATCTTGAGAAACAAAGATGTAGCCTGGTAAAGTCTTATGGAGGAATAGAAAGGTAGAAGAAATGGATCGGGAAGCTGAGGATGACACGAGGTCTAGATATCCTCAGTTATTCCAAGCCCTACAATGATAGTATACAGATTCAAACAATTTTAGTTAGCAAAATAGTTTCAGGCGTTGCATAGTTTCTATTGTCTCTATTATTATCACTTGCTTACATAGATGTGGTGGAACTATGTTATTCAGTTGCTTATAGCGTCCTATGAGATGCCTGCGTTGGACTTTTCTGCGTTTCAGGTTTTCGGCTAGCCCATATTATAGAGGAGACTCTGCCTAAACTTTTGTGGCAAAGTTTAAGGAACAGAATCTCCTGAGGATAACTTATATTCAAAGACAAGTGTTCCTAAGGGAGGGATGATGTTACACCTAGTTCCTGTTGTTTAACCGAGGCGTGCGTACGTACATTGAGAAGTTTAGGGTACGACACGTGCAGGTGAAGGCTCGAAGGTGGAATACGTGAACGCATAGTCCAGCGACCGGAAGGTTGGGGTCGAAGGCAGGGTGCACCAGCCGTCGCGCCGCGCAGCCCACCCTACGCTATGGCCGGTGCGTAGCACCCAAGGGTTGGCACGATGGGCGGCGCGTTGCGCCCCTCTGCCACCCCTCACATATATATAGATTTTAAGTGTAAGGTGTAAGTCATTAATATTTCCCAAAATGGAAGATCAGTTGAGGCAACAAGTTCTCAAGGGTTTCTACTTTTAGAAGTTGAATTACACCGTTAAATCACCTCTAAACGTCAATTCTTCTCCGGTAATGATTCCTTGGCCCACGAAGAACATATTTATGGAGTTATTTCTTCGAAATTTGCCCGGTTCAATGGAGTCCACCAAGTAGAAGTTGTAGAAATCGCTTCTAATCAAGTTCTAATCATCTACAAGTGATAAGTAAGTATTTATACCTTCTAAATTTATAAAATTTGTGAGTTTTCGGCTAAATTTGGGTAGCTTATAAATGGTTTCCATTGTGAATATTGTTGAATGTTGCTAGTTGTTTTCATGGAATAAGAACAGAATTGCTACATCAACATAAAGACTATGAGTTGGAGGAATTACTGGTTCTAGGTTGGAACAGGATTGGGTGAGTAGAAATTAGCAATTGAGGTATGTTAAGGCTAATCTCTTTCGACAAGTATTCTCGTCCTCTATAAGTAAGTTCAATGTATGTATGTTGTGATTAGCTGTTGCAAGTAGATAATGATTGTACATGTTATGGTTAGCTGCTTGAGACAAATTGAGGTTATATCATAGTATTACCCATGGGGAAAGAGTACATAGTGTGATAAACGCCAGGAGCATTATAGAGATTTCCCTGGTCTTTTGTTTACAGTTTAGAGGGATTTTGATGTCTTGCTGTCATACTAAGGCCTTAGAAGCTTGTAGTTAGCTGTTGGGCCTAACTTGGTAAGGTTGACAGCATAGGGCGTAGTTGGGCGATATAACTTTCTGTTTTGCGCCTATGTAGACAGTAAAGCTCGCTCAAAGGATGTTGGCATACCTTGACTCCTGCAGGGCCAAAATCTTGATAGGGTCGCCTTACCTTCGAGTCGCTGGCACTAGGGATGCTAATGAACTAAGTGATAGATTACCATATGATTGGCTACTGTCAGTGACTATTAGCTTAGGACGACTTATTGCTTGTTGTATAAGTTGCTCAGGAAACCACCCCAGCTGTTAGAAATCTGATAGACTAAGTAATACCCTAAGGGGGAACCTTGTCAGGGATTAGAAATGAGGACAATACCCTGGGATACTCTTGCAAACACCCACGTACATGTCTCCGTGAAGGACTAAATCTAGATATACCTGCTTACGGTGCTATGAATTGCTCAGAGGAGCAGTCTGTTATCTATACAAACCAGGTTGACGTATAAGGGACTAGAACCATAGTATTACAGTATTACCTTCAGGCTAAGGATTATAGTAAGTTTCCTGTGTGAGGATAGGATTGACTACGAAGGAGCATATCCGATTAGTAGCAGCCTTACAGTTGTTCTAAGCGAAGGAACTAAATAGTTGGTCACCTGCGACCTTGCTGTTTGCTTATGAGCTATCATTTTCCTAGTATAACCTTCAAAGTATCGCTTAGGTCACCTTGGACCTCGCCCTACTCTGTCTAAACTGACAAAGGTTGTAATCACTACTAGGTCCCGCTGGTCAAGTGTAGGAGCATGGGTGTACCTATTGGCATCTATATAGATTGTTTTACAGGTGAGTAGCGGTTGTGCTAGGCCTAAGGAGCTAGGTACGCCTATTGAGTGACTATGTTGATGCCATAGTATCATACCCTTGTAGGGATTGAACCACCTTAATTGGTCTCCCGTTAACGACCTCAGGATTGCTAACTTTATCATTGCCTACGGGGATACAAATTACTCAGAGGAGCTATGTGATGTCTGAAAGGACTATATTCAGGCCTACAAGTCTGTATCAAAGTCCATTCGCGTATGAATTTCCTTCATTCTATAACGGCATTACTGACCCTCAACGGAGCATTGCGAGCCCAGGGTGTAGTTACAAAAGTCTAGAGGGCTCAAATGCAGTTACAGGAGCCCAGGGGCTCAGTCGTACTCCTAGAGGCCAAATAGGTTTGGTTATAGTTACTTGTAGAACCATAATGACATGAATAGGGGTATATAGATTGAACTATACCTGCCGAGGCTTATGGGTGCCCAGGTAGGTTATCTCTATGCTGTTTGCACCTTATAGGCTTATGGGGGCCAGGTGAGGTTCTTGTTTGTATACTTGTTTGCTAGATATAGCTTATAATTGTCTAATTATATAGTTTGAGTTCTTGTTTGCATAATTGTCTACTAGATGCAGGCTATGGTTGTAATACCCCGAAAGTGCGTAAGAATAGGCCCGGAAAGTTGAAAGTTGAAAACTTCAAAAATTGGAAAAAAGTCACAGGACGAATCATGGAACAACTCATGGTACCAAACCACGAGTCGTTGTATGCTGTCGTTGGTTGGGGAAAGGATGGTGGCAGTGGAGACGACGAGAGGTATGATGATTTGTTGTGGGATACAATGGTCCATCCTTTGCAGTCGTGGTTAGGGTCAGGCTGGGCAATAGTGCAAACCACAGGAGATATGACGACTCATTGTGGGAAACAACGAGTCGTCGTTAGCAGTCGTAGGAAGGAGTTGGGTTTTCAGAAGACTTTCAACGGGTGTCCTAACGACTTGTTAGAATAGACCATGAGTCGTTGATTATGGTTATTGTTTGGGTTTTAGTTTTTCCAGTGGACTCTACGGGGGATAACAACAGTTCGTTGTTTGTAGTGACGGGTCGTGGTGTGACCCGTTGGGAGATGAGATGCCAAAGTTCAGGGGGCTAAGCAGGGCGATGTAATGAGTCGTGGGTTGAAGGCACGGGTCATCCTGTCAACCCGTTGTTTGGATCTGAGACTAGGTCATTCAACAGTCCATTCAACAAGGGACATGACGGGTCGTTGGTAGTTCCCACGACCCATTGGTACCACTAGTGGGTTACATCCGATTAGTTTTCAGGGCTGGTTCATTAAGAGTATTTTTGACTTTTTCACGATATAAGGCCCTAAACTACGTCATTTTGGCTTGGGAAAGCTGGGTTTTTAAGAGAATGACCTATTCTATACTCCCATTCATGCATGTAAGATTTTTGACAAGTGATCTAAGGGGAGATTTCAAGATTTTCACCTCAATTCCTTTAATTTCATTCTTGGGCTTTTAAGGAGGGTTAGGAGTTGATAATCCCAGGTATGTAAGGTCTTCAATGGGTGGATTCTTCCACACCCATGCTCCTCCTATATTAATTACACAAAAATTCATTTGAAAACTCATGGGGTATTATATTCGGTTTGTATAAATTTTAATGATTTAATTATGGGCCTTGTGATTTTGAAACCATATCATTATCTACATATTTTGATCGTCTTTTGAGCTCAAAAATTGATACTAGTATGGCTGATTTCGAATTTCTAATCATTTAAACCCGATTATGCATGCCCATGATAAGCCGATTTATGATCCATCGGCCCATTGATGTTTTGATAACCCAGCATATATTATAAATTAGATCATGAATATATTATGCTATCTATTATGCTCTTATAGAAATTTAAATGTTATGCACGATCTACAAGTAGGTATATATTTTATTAAGCATGAATTATGTTTTGGCCGACTCACGGGCCTCAAGTCATGGCTAGTTCACGTATGTTCAAGCATGTTTATGATTATCATGATTTAACTAACCTATAAACTCATGTATGTATTATTATGAGCACTATATATGTTTTGGGAGTAGTATCGAACACCGAGTAGGTCCAGGGCTCCTCGTTAAGTCCCGAATCTCATGAACTATGTGGCCACCGTAGGTATGTTGGGACCTTTCATGTTTGTCCCTGGCCCAAATGTCCCTTTTCATGTGTGATCACGCCCTTCATGGTTCCTACCCTTGGCTAGGTACGAACTACCTTCCGACTAGGGTTACAAGTCGGGCTTCATGTGTGCTCATATGGGGTATGTCGGTTAAGAGAATCTCCCACTGTTCCTCATGATTTATGCATGTTTATGATTATGTATATGGGCTCAAGTCATATTAGTGGAGCTTTTCTCTTATGATTATGATTATGATTATATTATGAGTGTTTCGAAAACCTTGAGCCCTATGTTATATTACGATAATTATGTGATAAGCATGTTATCCTACTCTTATGATCATTTATGAGTTTTATACATGTTTTAAATATGCGTTTTACTTACCTTGCATACTCAGTACATTCCACATACTGACCGCATACTTTCTATGCTGTAACATCTCATGATATAGGTCCCAGTTCTCAGGCGCATCCTCACTCGTTGATAGATTCAAACTTTCTCTCTGCGTACTTGGTGAGTCCTCATGTTCCGAGGGATACATGTTCACACCCTAGGTTATTCCTTCAGTTTCTAGATGTTGGATTAGCTGGGGAGTTGTCCCATCAATCCGCCTTTCATGTTTAGAGGATTATCAGATTAAAAAGTTGTATTCCGCCTTATTGTATAAGTGTTGTACTATTTTACCTCATGTTATGTTATGATTACATTCTCTATGATAAGTCTTCCGCTCATGTGATTAAATTAGATGTATGTTCATGCTATGGGTCGACTTGGGGTCTCTGGGGGATCCTTATCCCGTGTCTACAATCTGGGTGTATGTTTGGTTCGTAACAAACTTGGTATCAAAGTCATAGGTTTATGTGTGCTAGGAAGTCTGAAAGCCGCATTAAGTAGAGTCTTATTCATGGGTGTGAAGCACGCCACACTTATGGCGAAGAGGCTACTAGACGTTTAGGAATGTTTCCTTCTTTCATGATCTATGTCGTGTGATGAACGTCCTTTGCTCCTATAATTCGTGCTATTCGCGTTTGCAGAATCATGCTTCCATGCCAAGTAAATGCAAGAGGAACGGTAATGGTGATGATCATGAGGGTGCCCATGATGGAGAGCATCAACCAGCTCCACCCATTCATGAGGAACACATACAAGAGCCAGTCGCCCATGCTGAGTTTAGGGCGGCAATTCAGATGTTGGCACAGGCCATGACAGCTCAGGTCCAGAATCAGACTATGGAACATTATCCGCAAAATGGGAATGTGACAACTGCTAGGGTGAGGGACTTTTGAGGATTAGCCCTCACGGAGTTCACAAGGTCGAAGGTAGATGAGGACCCACATGACTTTATTGAGGAAATTCTGAAGATCACCCAGGTTATGGGGGTGAATAATGGGGAATGTGTTGATTTGACCTCCTATCAGCTCAAGGGGGTAGCACATATATGGTTCAAGCAATGGAAAGGTTCTAGGACAGCGGGTGCAGGCCCGATAGGTTGGGATGTGTTCCACACCGCGTTCATGGATCGGTTCTTCCCTCGGGAGATGAGGGAGCTCAAGGCGGCTGAGTTTGTGAATTTGAAGCAGGGCAACAATCGGTCCAGGAGTATGCCTTGGAGTTCACTCGTCTACCTAAATATGCTCCGGAGTTGGTGGCGGATCAGCGGGCTCGGGTGAGCCACTTTGTGCATGGAGTAGCAGATTAGTTGGATAAGGATTGATGGATTGCCATGCTACATCGGGAATAGACTTTCCTCATATTGTATTACATGCCCAGCATATGGAGTTGGAAGGCAGAGAGAGGCCAAGAGAGCTAGGACCGACAGCTGCGGTGTTTCTCAGGCAAGGTCAGGAGGTGGATCAAGTCAGCAGTCTCAGCACAGGTCCACTGCTCCAGCTCCATCATCGGCTAGCACGTCGTCTAGGTTTAGAAGAGACCAGAGGAGCAGGGGTACAAGCTCTAGGGATCATGGTAGCATGCAGGTGGACCGCACTTTCCAGCGTTTGCGAAATGTGGTAAAAATCATCCGGGGAGGTGCCTGGTCGGTGAAGATGCTTGTTTTGGGTGTGGAAAACCCGGGTACAAAATCATAGGTTGCCCTACAGCCAGTTCTACAGCTCCAGTAGCACGACCTCTCAGCAGGGTGCCTCCACTAGTTCGGTAGGTGGTCAGCGCCGGAATAGGTTTTATGTTCTAGTGCCTCGCCAGGAGTCGAAGGCTTCGCCAGATGTGGTCATGGGTATGTTGCGTGTCTTTCATATTGATGTTTATGCCTTGCTAGATCCGGGAGCTACCTTGTCTTTCGTTACCCCTTACGTTGCTAGTAGTTTTGGAGTTAGTTCTGAAATTCTATTAGAACCATTCTCCGTATCTACTTCAGTCGGTGAATCAATGGTAGCTAGGCGGGTATATAGGGGTTGCCCTATTATGATGTTGCATAAGGTTACCTCCGCGGACTTAGTCTAATTGTCCATGATTGATTTTGACATCATTTTGGTTATGGATTGGATGTTTGCATGTTATATTTCAATTAGTTGTAGGACCTATGTAGTGGAATTCTGATTTTCGAGTGAGTTAGTTTTGGAATGGAGGGGTAATTCAGATATACCAGTCGGTCGATTTATTTCATATCTAAAGGCTAGGAAAATGATCTCGAAGAGTTGCATGTTCCACCTAGTTAGGCTTAAGGATGTAGAGTCCGAGACCCCAACTATTCAGTCAGTTCTAGTGGTGTGCGAGTATCTGGAGGTTTTTCCCAATGATTTATCAGGTGTTCCTCCGGAGAGGGAAATTGATTTTGATATTGATATATTACTCGATACGCATCCTATCTCTATTCCTCTCTACATGATGGCCCCAGCCATACTAAAGGAATTGAAGGATCAGTTAAACGATCTATTGGATAAGGATTTCATTAGACAGAGCAAGTCTCCATGGGGCGCACCAGTTCTATTTGTTCGGAAGAAGGATGGATCCCTTCGAATGTGTATTGATTATAGGTAACTTAATAAGGTCACTGTCAAGAACAGGTACCCCTTGCCCAGAATTGATGATTTATTTGACCAGCTCCAGGGTGCCAGGTTTTTCTCGAAGATAGATCTCAGGTCTGGGTATCACCAGCTTAGAGTTCGAGAGAGTGATATCCCAAAGATAGCCTTCAGGACCTGGTATGGCCATTATGAGTTTGTAGTTATGTCATTTGGACTAACCAATGCTCCTACAGCTTTTATGGATCTGATGAACAGGGTGCTCAAGGCATATCTGGATATGTTTGTGATTGTGTTCATTGATGGCATCCTTATATACTCCCGAAGCGAGGAGGAGCATGCCGCTTATTCGAGAATAGTACTTCAGACCCTCAAGGATCGTCAGTTGTATGCAAAGTTTAGCAAGTGTGAATTTTGGCTAGACTCGATGGCATTTCTAGGCCATGTGGTGTCGAGTGAGGGCATAAGAGTGGATTCTCAAAAAATTGAAGCGGTGAAGAATTGGCCTAGACCGATGAATCCTTCAGAAATTCAGAGTTTCTTAGGCCTAGAAGGCTACTACCGAAGGTTTTTTGAGGGTTTCTCATCTATTGCGGCACCTTTGACCAAGTTGACTCAGAAAAAGATAAAGTTCCAATGGTCAGAGGATTGTGAGAAAAGCTTTCAGAAATTGAAGACCCAACTTACTTCAGCACCAATATTGACTTTACCCGAGGGTACTGATGGCTTTGTTGTGTATTGTGATGCTTCGAGAGCCGGAATGGGATGTGTGTTGATGCAACGGGGGAAGGTGATAGCATACGCCTCTCGACAGTTAAAGGTTCACGAAAAGAATTACCCGACCCATGATCTTGAGTTGGCCTCGGTGGTGTTTGCACTGAAGATATGGCAGAATTACTTGTATGGGGTCCACATGGATGTGTTCATGGATCACAAGAGCTTGCAATATGTGTTCACGCAAAAGGATCTCAATCTTCGGCAAAGGAGGCAGTTGGAGTTACTAAAGGACTATGATATGAGTGTCCTTTACCAACCGAGCAAGGCTAACGTGGTTTCGGATGCACTTAGTAGGCTCTCTATGGAGAGTGTGTCCCACGTGGATGAGGGAAGGAAGGAGCTGGTGAAATATGTCCATCGACTTGCAAGATTGGGAATTACATTAATCAACTCGACTGATGGCGGCGTTATTGTGCAGAATGGGTCAAAATCGTCCTTAATGATTGATGTCTAAATCTAAGCAAGATGAGGATCCGACTTTGAGAAAGCTGAAGGAAGCAATGCAGAATCAAAAGGTGGAGGTTTTCTCCCAAGGGGGATATGGTGTACTACGATACCAGGGTCGATTATGTGTTCCGGACGTTGATAATTTGAGAGTTTGGATATTGCATGAGGCACATGATACTAGATATTCTATCCATCCGGGATCCACGAAGATGTATCGTTACTTGCAAGAGATCTATTGGTGGTATGGTATGTAGAAGGATATTACGGAGTTTGTGGCTAAATGTCCAAATTGTCAGCAAGTGAAAGTCGAGAATCGAAGGCCGGAGGTGTACTTCATAATATTAGCATTCCCACTTGGAAGTGGGAGGAAATAAATATGGATTTCATTACAGGTCTACCCCTTACTCTCCGGAAATATGACTCCATTTGGGTGGTGGTTGACAGGTTAACAAGGGCTGCACACTTCCTACAGGTCAAAACCGCAAACTCGGCGGATGATTATGCTAAGTTGTATATTCGGGAGTTGGTTCGACTTCATGGAGTGCATTGTCTATTATTTTAGACCGAGGTACTCAGTTTACTTCTCAATTCTGGCGTGCTTTTCAAAATGGACTTGGGACCTAGATTAAGCTCAACACAACATTCTACCCGCAAATGCGCAGCCAGGCGAACGAACAATCCAGACTCTCGAGGACATGTGTTATGGATTTTAAAGGTAGTTGAGATGATCATTTTCCCTTGATCGAGTTTGCTTATTATAACAATTATCACTTTAGTGTCTAGATGGCACCGTTCGAGGCCCTGTATGGGCGGAGGTGTAGATCTCGCATTAGATGGTTTGAGGTTGGTGAGGCAACCATGATAGGGCCAGATGCCGTTCACGAGGCAATGGTGAAGGTCCAGTTGATAAGGGACCAGTTAAAAACCTCTTAGAGTCATCAGAAATCGTATGTTGATATGAGGAGAAGAGATTTGGACTTTGATGTGGACGACTGGTGTTTGGTGCTGTGGTAACTACACGCAAGTGCACATGGTCGAACAAGTAGTAAAGTGGCTTATTTCAAGCCAAGTATCGATCCCACAGGGACTGAACGACGGTATTAATTAACTTAAGCGTCAGTGAACTATATCTTTATGAAGGCAGACAACCAAATAATTAATATTTTGAGAGTAAAAGTTTACTAAGTATTAAGAATCTAGGTCAAGATTATAATTTGAGTCTGAACAATAGCAATGAGCAAGCTTAGGTTAAGACAAACATGCAGGGAAGTAATTTATCAATTCAATTTAGCTAATCTTTTTTTCGGTTGCTAGTCAAGAATTATTGCCTATGGATTGGATCTTTCGACTCCTATCCAATTAAGAATCATGAAACCTTAATCTACATTTCTGTGATAAAAGAATTTCATGCTCTAGCCATACATAACCGATTCCTTAATTGACTAATAAGACTTTTAGATATATTTCTATTCTAAATGTAAATCAATTCTCAATTTTCTAAACTAAGAAGAGATCATATCCTACCAATTCACATCTTTCCAATTTCTTTCCTTTTCAAAATCAAAATTGAATTTCTAGATATACATTAACATTGACCAAACATTAATGTAATAAAAACAATAATTGATAGAACAACCATTGAAGAAAAGATGAAAACTGAAATGATCAACAATTACATTCCACTACAATTGTCCTTAACCTCAGCAAGAAGTGAATTAGCCACTCATTTGTGGATTAAACATCATCAAATAAGTAGAATTCATACAAACCATTGAGATTGAAGAGAAAGAGAAAGAGAATAACCCTAGAATTTTCCTCCTCTCAACTGCCTGTAACCCACGTTCTTGCTTAACCAAGTCAGAATGTTTAAAATAAAACCTAAGTGTGCTATTTATACTCTTGAGAATTTTTCCCGAAATAACAAGCAATGTGGCACGGAGTGTATCGCGGAGCACTCCCTCCATGCCACGGGGGTATCGCGGACCCTCACTGGAAGTCGGCTCCCCAACAAATGTACCTAAACGTGGCACGGCTTGCATCGCGAAGCCTTGCCTCCGTGCCACAGTGATATCATGCACCTTCACTGGAACTTGAGGTTCTAGGTAATTACACTCAACGTGACATGGAGTGCATCGCGGAGAACTGCCTCCGTGTCATGGAGGTAACGCGAGCCTCCACTGGAATTTGGTAAAATTAATTCGTCTGAGGCAGAATGCCTCTGCGATGGCAGCGTGACACGGCTCCATCGCGGAGCTCTAATTTTTGTTGCTCTCCCTTGTCAACTTCCACTCCTTGTTTCCAAGTCCATTCCCACTCTTCACCAACATATATATTAGCTTCCAAAATTTCCTTTTACCTATAAAACAACACTAATCATGTTGGTTAGTATAAATTCACATTTTAACTAAAAATCACATGAGAATGTACACATAACGATAGGTAAACAAGTCAAAATGAAGCATTCGAGTATCACTTGGGCATGTAATTCTGCCAAAGATCACTTACCCCACACTTAAAATCTTGTTCGTCCTCGAACAACACTCTCACATCTCATGCAATTGACACCCACACATAGCTAATTTGACTCGACAATTCAAGCTACGACTATACCGATTATTTAATATAGCAAATCATCAAGAAAACATGCATGGTCTCATCAATACAATGAAGTACATCACATTAAGATCTCCTAAGCTCAAGAATCAATTCTCGATCTTGGCAAACTCGTGCAAATCAACTGATCAAGACATCCGACATGAAATTTAATCTCTCATCAAGCATGTGACCTCACGACACAAGAGAATTACCCCATTTGCCATCATATGATTTCCAAAGCACTACATGTAGGGGTATATGAATACGATTTCTCTCTCTCTCTCCCCCAAAAGAATTCACATGCATCATGTCATGAACCATAGGCTTGCCTCTAGTGTATTACTCCGCTAATATAAGGACGCGTGATGTAAGATCACGTAGGACTTAACGGTTTGTAATGTAAGCTATGGAACTAGTAAATACTGGGCTAACCACTAATAGCAACTAGCTTCCTTAAGCGCTTTTCAATACATCCCACCATCATTATGGGCATTGTTTCTTCCTTCATCCTCTCATTCTTGAAATTTTTTTTCTTTGTTTTTGTTCCCATTTCTTTAAGCATACTTGACTTACTAGCAAAGATTAGTTATACATCTTTATTTAATTTAATTTCAGCAAGTGCACCTTTGACCTTTCTTTAACTTTCCCAACTTTCGCTTTTCCTTCCGTTTCATAATTCTCATTCCTTTACACTGTGGGAAAATTGTTTTTCTTGAGCGCTTAAGAGTTTTGGATCAAATTCACGGCTAATGAAAAGAAGGGATTAAGCTCAGTTTGTACCTCTTCAAATAAAGAAAAAAATAGGCTAAAGGCTCAATGGGACTAACTAGGATGCACATTCAAGGTAGGTATGATAATGGAGAAACTTTTGGTTTATTCAAAGAAATGCCTACATCCTTTCCTACAATACACATCCTTCATTTCGTTTAGTACACACAACAGGCAAGTTCTAGAAACTTCACAATAACATGGAATAATCGAAACCTCGCCTCACACTCATTGCACATGCTCAACTCAAGACATATTCACAGACTCTTCAATCAGCTAATTACAAGAATTCACTATTAAGCCTCGATCACACCGAATTGAACTCTCTGGCCTAGGTATCTCAACATGTTTACACATTTGCATGCTTTCATACGAATCACCTTTGCATCTTAATATCATGTACAACACGTAGCAAGAACTCTGAACCATGAAGTAGCGACACGTTTGGGAAACACACAAAAAAAAGAAAAGAAAGAAAAAAAACTACTCCTATCGACTATATTTCCCTTAAGACGGTCATCATCCATCCATCATAGGAAACGGTCGCTATCTACGACTTCGGTTCAATGGGACTATTCTCGGTAAAAGCACCAAAAACAAAGGCCGAGAAACCTAACATAAAAAAAATTCAACAAAAAAATTTCGATAGAAAAAGATAAAAAAAATTAATTTGAACAATATTTACACCACAAACACAACCAACAACATCTCAACACAACACACAACAGCTCAACATTCATTACAACACCAAATTAATTACAGAACACACAACACAGAGTCACAAGGTCATATTTTGCATAGGCACAACAACAAAAAAACAAAACATAAACAAAGCAGCTGGCACCTAACTACTCCCACCCCACACTTAAACCGAACACTGTCCCCGGTGTTCACATAATTTCAACATATCACAAAGGTTGGGTGGTGAAACTCCCTGATCAATCGAAGTATTCAGCTTCTTCATCAGGTGCCGTTGCTTCGTCTCGCATATTAGAATCGCCCCGCCGTCCTCGTCTGACTCAACATCTGAGTCCTCCCGGCGTGTCTCCTCATCGGTAGGGACATCATCATCTACGGGCTCCATAAATGCGAGCCCCACTCTACATAGAGCCCGGGCATTCTCGCCGAATGGGTAATCCAACTCGAGCTGCCAAAGCTTATCCTCTATTGTCGGCCTCCCACCTATGCGCAGCTGCAACATCTGCATCCCGTACATGCGGTCCATATACTGGTCATCTCGAGCATGTCGCTCGGCTAGTGTGAGCACCGGCCCATAAGTAGTGTCAGGTGCCTTGGTTTTGGTGACATCCAAGGCACGCCTATCGATCTGTGGGATGTAATCCAGGGCCCCTCAGGAACGTGGTAAACAAACCACCGAACCCGTATCTATGCCCCTGATGTAGTCGGGCTCTCTTCATGGCGGAGATGATTACCGCCCCAACATTGATTTCCAGCCCCTTCCTCAGGGCATACACCAAGCACACTCTATCCCGGGTGACATCTGTCATGTGCACCCCCGGGATCAGGCAGGAACACACAATCTTCAACCAAATCCGGGCTTCCCGATTCATCCGAGAGTAGGGCAATGTCTGATGGTAGCCCCTCTCCTTGTGCCTGCCCCACCTGGCTGTCGATCGGGCTCAACATAGGGTGCGTCTGATGTCCGCATAGGGTGGAGTGATGTTCAGCTACCGAAGGACATGAGCATCTGTGTCCCACGCCCCCAGGATTGCATTCAAGTGATGGGGCTCAAAAGTGACAACCTGCCCCCTGATTTTGACGGTGTGACTGCGTAGGGTCGGGTTCTAGTTGGCATAGAACTCCCAGATAAGATGGATATTGCACTCCCTGGGCTCTTCAAAGATGAAGTTCAGCCCAGCGGTGTCAATCTGGTGTACAATCCATGGGAATTCCTGTGCCAGCGGCTCCCGTGCTATCTGCTCCTCCGGGAAGTATTTGGTTTCTTTATGTTTCGCATACCACTTCTTCCCCTCATCAGTCACCCATCGGGTTTCGTATTGTCTGCGTTGACCTCTAGGAACCGTTGGTGCTGCTGGAACTGCTGTTGCCAATCTGACCCTTTTTCTGGTGGCGCCCGATGTGGATGCGCCCTTGCCCTTTTCTTGTCTGCCTGACATTGTTCCTGTACAATCACACATACAGTCCCAATGTTATGCAAGCATAGTTAGCAACAACTAAGGTTGGGTTTGATTGGATCACCCCACACTTAGTCTTAAGCCATAATCCAAACAATTCGACAAGACATTCATGATTTTTCTAATCTTAGCATTCAACCGGCTTAGTGCATTCATATAAATCGATGGAACAATTACTATGTACTACTCAGACTTCGTACAATGAATACAAATTTCTCCATCGATTCAATGACATCAATATAGCACTTAGCAATTTTTCAATAACCTATGTAATTCTCCAATTGCATTTTCTCGAAAGTACCTCTTCTAACTTAGCATATTCAACATCAATCACAATATATTTCATTTCACCCAACATGCACAACCCAATTTTTTCAACATTTAAAAGAATTTAGTCGTCTTCCTATTCCATCTTCAACCCTAGCTACCAATTTCACAAGAATTCAATAAAACATGCAATCATTGAGTTCATATACTCACAACGATATCATTGAACATCATTCAATATAACTCAAGTGAATTCAAGCTCATTTTTCACTTAGGGCAAGGTTTAATCACCAACCATGTTCAAGAATCGAAAATTTTGAGCAAAAACAAGGAAAAATTCAAGAACATACCTTTAATTTGATGAAATCAAAAAAAACTCAAAGGAATTTGATCCTTAGGTCCGTGTCACGTTGGGGAAGAAGGGGATTTTGGGTGTGGGTCGCGGAGGAAATGGAAAGGTAGGAAGAAAATGAAGGAATTTGGGGTTTTAAAGTGATTTTTCGCGCGGGTTATCCGATGACCTGGTGTGACCCGACGCGAAATAACACTCAACGTGTCACGGAGAGCAACTCGGAGCACTGCCTCCGTGACATGGAGCCATCGTGCCAGTGTTCTGAATTTTTTTAAAAAAATTCGGAATAAGCTTCAACGTGTCACGGAGGGTAACGCGGAGCACCTCCTCCGTGACACGGAGCCATCGCCCAGGCTCACTGTAATGTGCCAATTTTTATTTTCTCACCTTGATTTTTTTCCTTTGTGTTTCTTTGCATTTTTGCCCTCCGTTCCACCTGAAAATCATTTCACCACAAGAAATTGGTTAGAATTCATAGGTTTCAACGCAAAAATTTTTATTTTTCTTTTTCTTTGTTTTTCTCTTATATATATATATATATTTTTTTTCAAATAGTTCTACTCATCTATTACAACACTTTCACGGGTTTCCTCCCGTGCAGCGCCTAATTTACCATCGCGGCTCGACGTCATTCATGCTCAATCATCCTCTAGAGTGATGGACATCTTCTCTCGAATGACGTCCTCACCTCAATAATGTTTACATTGTTTCCCATTCACCAAAAATGTGGCACTTCTATCTTCTTGCCACAACTCCACTGCCCTGTGCGGGGTCATTCTCACCACTTCAAACGACCCTGACCATTTGGACCGCAATTTTCCTGGAAAAATCTTTAGTCTCGAATTAAATAGCAACACCTTCTGCCCCGACTCAAAGATCCGATGCACCATATGCTTGACGTTCCACTTCTTCCTTTTTTCCTTATAGCATTTGGCCCTTTCATAAGCATGCTATCGAAACTCATCAAGTTCGCTGAGTTGTATCAGCCTCTTCTTCCCTGCTAGCTCCGGGTCCATGTTCAACTTTCTCACGGCCCAAAAAGCTTGATGTTCTAGCTCCACAGGCAGATGACACGCCTTTCCATAGACCAATCTATACGGAGAAGTCCCAATGGGTGTCTTGTACGCAGTTCTATAAGCCCACAACGCATCGTCGAGTTTGCTTGACCAATCAATTTGTAGTGCATTCACTATCTTCTGTAGAATGTGCTTTATCTCTCTGTTCGACACCTCCACTTGCCCACTAGTTTGGGGATGATATGCTGTTTCTACCTTGTGGCGCACCCCATACTTAGCTGGCAAATTCTTGAAACTTGCATTTACAAAATGAGCCTCTCCATCACTGATAATGGCTCGGGGTGTCCCGAACCTGGTGAAAATATGCTTTTTCACAAATTTTTTTACCACCTTGTTGTCATTCCTGGGGCAAGCTATTGCTTCGACCCACTTGGATACATAATCAACGGCTACCAAGATGTAACGATTACCAAATGACGGTGGGAACGGGCCCATGAAATCTATTCCCCATACATCAAAGATCTCCACTTCTAATATCTGCTGCAGTGGCATCTCCTGCCTTCTACCAATTGTTCCTGTTCTTTGACATCTATCACACATTTTTACATATGCCATATAGTCTTTAAACAGTGTAGACCAAAAGAAACCTGACTGTAGCACCTTGTGCGCTGTCCGCTCGCCTCCGTGGTGCCCTCCATACAATGATGAGTGAAAACTCCTCAATACTTCTGCAATCTGGCTCTCTGGAATGCATATTCTCATCACTTGATCCGGTCCCTTCTTAAACAAGTACGACTCATCCCAAATGTAATACCTGCAATCATGTCTCAACTTCTTTCTTTGCTGAGCCGTAGCCTCCGATGGATAGACTCCACTTACCAGAAAATTCACAATGTCTGCATACCAAGGGATTTCAGCTTCCCTTATTACCAAGAGCTGCTAATCCGGGAACTCTTCCTTGATGCTATCACCTTCCTTCACATGCAACCGGCTTTCCAGTCGCGATAGGTGATCTGCCACTTGATTCTCGCTCCCCTTTCTGTCCCGAATCTCTAGGTCAAACTCTTGTAACAATAAGATCCATCTAATCAACCTGGGCTTTGCATCCTTCTTGTTAAATAGATACCGAATCGCTGCATGATCGGTATACACCACTACTTTAGATCCCACCAAGTAGGACCTGAATTTATCAAACGCGAACACCAATGCTAGCATCTCCTTTTCAGTGATTATATAACTAACTTGGGCTGCGTCAAGTGTTTTGCTTGCATAATGAATGGAATGAAAAATACTATTCCTCCGCTGCCCCAATATAGCTCCTACAGCCGCATCGCTTGCATCACACATTAATTCAAACAGTTGCTCCCAATCCAGAGAAATGAGAATAGGTTCTTCTATCAACTTCTGTTTCAACTCCTCGAATGCTTTAACACAATCCTCATCAAACTCGAACTTCACCTCTTTTTCTAGCAACTGGCATATCGGTCTAGAAATTTTAGAGAAGTTCTTAATGAACCATCTGTAGAACCCTGCATGTCCGAGAAAACTACAAACACCCTTCACTGACACAGGTGGTGGTAGCTTTTCAATCACTTCGATCTTTGCACGATCGACTTCCAACCCCTTGCAAGACACCTTATGGCCAAGGACGATACCCTCCTTGACTAAAAAATGTCATTTCTCCCAGTTGAGTACAAGGTTGGAGTCTTCACATCGAGCTAGCACCCTGTCAAGATTCTGCAAACATGTAGCAAATGAATTACCGAAAACAGAAAAATCATCCATAAATACCTCGACGAAATCTTCCACCATATCGTGAAAGATCGCTATCATGCATCTCTGTAATGTGGCGGGTGCATTGCATAGACCAAAATGGCATCCACCTGAAAGCATATGTCCCATAAGGATATGTGAAAGTGGTCTTCTCCTGGTCCTCCGGTGCTATGGCTATTTGGTCATAGCCAGAATATCCCTCAAGGAAACAATAATATTCTTGACCTGCCAACCTGTCCAATATCTGATCAATAAATGGGATAGGATAATGATCTTTCCTTGTGGCCTCTTTGAGCTTTCTGTAGTCCATGCAAATTCACCAGCCTGTGATTGTGCGTGTAGAAATCAGCTCATTCTTCTCGTTGGTGACCACGTTCATCCCTCCTTTCTTTGGGACACACTGAACGGGATTGACCCATTCACTATCTGAAATGGGATAGACCACACCTACATCAAGCCACTTGATCACTTCCTTCCTAACCACATCCTTCATCACTGGATTCAACCTCCGCTGATGTTGTACAGTTGGCTTTGCTCCTTCCTCCATAAAAATTCTGTATGTGCAAAAGGCTGGGTTGATTCCCCTAATGTGTGATATTTGCCAGCCGATTGCTTTCTTCCGCCTCTTGAGAACCACCAATGCATCCTTTATCTATGCCTCTGTCAGTTCTACGGAGATGATGGCTGGCAAGGTGTCATCTTCCCCAAAAAAATACATACTTCAGATGTGGAGGCCATGTCTTCAACTCCAGTTTTGGTGCTTCCTCAATAGATGGTTTTGGCAATGGTTCCAAGGACCTCATTAATGGCTGAAAGTCTTGCTGCCTGAGAAACCATTTTGGTTCGTTCAACATCTGCACCATCTCATATGTATTTCAGTCTCCGAAATGATCGGAGCCCATCAGAGCTCTCTCCAAAGGATCTTGAGAATCAGCAATCTGAAGAATTACTTCCTGGTTTAGCACATTGATAGCTGATAGCTCCTCATAGATGGCCGGAAGCTTCATGGCCTTATACACATCAAACACCTCCACTTTATCATGCACTCGCATGGTAGCTGCCCCGCAACTACATCAATAAACGCTCGCCCGGTTGCCAAGAAGGGACGTCCCAAAATAAATGGGACTTCTGCATTCGGCTCAAAATCTAATATAATAAAATCTACCGGGAAGATAAGGGAGCCCACTTGCACTAGCATGTCATCCACAATTCCATCTGGTCTGGCCAAAGAACGGTCCGCTAGCTGCAAGATCACTGTAGTTGTTCTAGGACTTCCCAGCCCCAACTTCTTGAACCCCGATGTCGGCATCAAGTTTATGCTCGCTCCCAAATCACATAGTCCGCGAGCTCGGATACTTTGCCCGATTGTGATCTGAGTGGTAAAGCTCCTAGGGTCCTTAAGCTTTGTTGGCAACCTGTTCTGTATCCGGGAAGTGCACTCCACAGTAAGCGCCACCGTAGCATACTTCATCAATCTGCTTTTGTTTGCTACGATGTCCTTGATATACTTTGCATATTTCGACACTCCCTGCAAAACATCAACCAAAGGTAAATTAATGTGTACCTGTTTCAGCACCTCCATGAACTTTTTAAAGCAAGCTTCTTCCTTGTGCTTCTTTAATCTTTGAGGGAACGGGGGTGGTGGTCTTTCTGCTTCAGCTGCCTTTTCCTTCCCCCTCTCATCATCATGTTCCCCTTCTTTTTCCACTGCTCCTGATTGCTGAGGTGGTCTTTCTGGTTCCACCTCCTTGAGTTGTAGTCCACTCCTTTTGGTCACTGCATTAACCTGCTTGGGATTTGGGTCAATGTCACTCGGCAGTCCTCCTCTGGGCCTGGTGTTTTGAGCTCCAGCTAGTTGTCCAAACTGGTACTCCAATGCCTTTGTAGCTAACTGCCGATTTTTCATGTCTACCGCCAATTTCACATAATCAGCCTGCATTTGCGCTTGGTTAGCTATGAGTGTTTTAAACATGTCCTCAATGTTGTTGGGTGGTGGAGGAGGTTCATTGTTTCCTCTGTATTGCGCCTGAAAATTCTGATGCCCCCCTTGATTTCTCTGCATATCCTGATTCGAACTCTGCCCTTGATGGCTATTACTACCCCAACAGAAATTCAGATGATTCCTCCAATTTGAGTTGTAACTGTTGCCATACTGTTGATTATTATTCCATTGGACGTTACCAAAAATGTTTACTGAATCTGGATTTGCACCACAACACTAAGCTGAGTGTTCATTACTCCCACATACTTCACACCATACCTGCTGCACTACATTGACTGGGGCTTGTGCTTGATTCAAGCTCATACTGCTGAAGTGGGTGTTGAGTTGATTTTGCAACACAACTATCTGTGCAGCGATAGCTTTAAAACCATCCACCTCAAAGACTCCTACCATTTTCCTTGTTCCTCCTCGTGATGAGTCCGCATTCCACTCTGGATTTTCCTGTGAAATACGATTTAACAAAGTATAAAGCTCCAAATAAGTCTTTTCTAATGCCTGTCCCCCAACTGCTGAGTCTAGCAAAATTTTTGTATGTGGTTCCAAACCCTCAATGAAAGTATGCACCAACTCATCGTTGGACTGGTGATGGTGATGAAAATCCCTTATCATTGATTTGAACCTTTCCCAAGCTTGATACAGATTCTCACCCTCTCTTTGTTTAAAACTTAGAATCTGACTTCTAAGTCTTGTTGTTTTCCCAGATGGAAAGAATCGTATCAAAAACTTTCTTGCAAGATCATCCCAAGTGGTGATAGAGTTAGGTGGTTCAACTTTCAACCACCTTTTTGCTTCCCCTAATAATGAAAATATGAATAATGTAAGCCTCACGTAGTCGGATGATACTCCAGCGGGAATGTAAGTGTAACTTATCTCCAAAACGTTTTGGAGATGTTGTTGTGGATCTTCATGAGGGAGACCTGTGAATTGCCCACTGGTGTGCAACAACTGCACCATGTTCTATTTAAGCTCAAACCTCCCTCTTAGCTCTGGTTTGTGAATACTAGATGTAACATTGTTTGCATGTGGGATTGCCACTTCGCGAACCGGCCTTACTGCCATTTCCTCGGGCACTAAAACTGAACTCACAAGTGGTGGATTCTGTTGTTGCTCCAGAATTGCCTGTCTTAGCAACTGTAGCTTCTTCTCTAGAGCTTCCCTTCTTTGACGATGAAATTATCTTTCCGGCTCTATATATGAATCCACCAACTCCTTATCTCTTGCCAACGTTCAGAAGAATTCAATATCTGCAAGAGAAAGGCTAAGATCAAGTTGTCAGCACTTATATAGAATTTGTAAACTAACACTAAGAAAATAAATTTACCAATTGCCAGTCCCCGGCAACGGCACCAAGAACTTGTTCGGTGCTGTGGTAACTACACGCAAGTGCACATGGTCGAACAAGTAGTAAAGTGGCTTATTTCAAGCCAAGTATCGATCCCACAGGGACTGAACGACGGTATTAATTAACTTAAGCGTTAGTGAACTATATCTTTATGAATGCAGACAACCAAATAATTAATATTTTGAGAGTAAAAGTTTACTAAGTATTAATAATCTAAGTCAAGATTATAATTTGAGTCTGAACAATAGTAATGAGCAAGCTGAGGTTAAGACAAGCATGCAGGGAAGTAATTTATCAATTCAATTCAGCTAATCTTTTCTTCGGTTGCTAGTCAAGAATCATTGCCTATGGATTGGATCTTTCAAATCCTATCCAATTAAGAATCATGAAACCTTAATCTACATTTTTGTGATAAAAGAATTTCATGCTCTAGCCATACATAACCGATTCCTTAATTGACTAATAAGACTTTTAGATATATTTCTATTCTGAATGTAAATCAATTCTCAATTTTCTAAACTAAGAAGAGATCATATCCTACCAATTCACATCTTTCCAATTTCTTTCCTTTTCAAAATCAAAATTGAATTTCTAGATATACATTAACATTGGCCAAACATTAATGTAATAAAAACAGGAATTGATTGAACAACTATTGAAGAAAAGATGAAAACTGAAATGATCAACAATTACATTCCACTACAATTGTTCTTAACCTCAGCAAGAAGTGAATTACCCACTCATTTGTGGATTAAACATCATCAAATAAGTAGAATTCATACAAACAATTAAGATTAAAGAGAAAGAGAAAGAGAAGAACCCTAGAATTTTCCTCCTCTCAACTACCTGTAACCCACGTTCTTGCTCAACCAAGTCAGAATGTTTAAAATAAAACCTAAGTGTGCTATTTATACTCTTGAGAATTTTTCCCGGAGTAACAAGCAACGTTGCATGGAGTGTATCACGAAGCACTCCCTCCATGCCACGGGGGTATCGTGGACCCTCACTGGAAGTCGGCTCCCCAGTAAATGTACCAAAACGTGGCACGACTTGCATCTCGAAGCCTTGCCTCCGTGCCACGGTGCTATTGCGCACCTTCACAAGAACTTGAGGTTCCAGGTAATTACACTCAACGTGACACGGAGTGCATCTCGGAGCACTGCCTCCGTGTCACGGAGGTAACGCGAGCCTCCACTGGAATTTGGCAAAATTAATTCATCTAAGGCAGAATGCCTCCGCAATGGCAGCATGACATGGCTCCATCGCGGAGCTCTTATTTTTGCTGCTCTCCCTTGTCAACTTCCACTCCTTGTTTCCAAGTCCATTCCCGCTGTTCACCAACATATATATTAGCTTCCAAAATTTCCTTTTACCTATAAAACAACACTAATCATGTTGGTTAGTATAAATTCACATTTTAACTAAAAATCACATGAGAATGTACACATAACGATAGGTAAACAAGTCAAAATGAAGCATTCGAGTATCACTTGGGCATGCAATTCTGCCCAAGATCAACTGGGTATTTCTAAAGGTATCTCCCATAAGAGGGAGTCATGCGGTTCGGAAAGAAAGTCAAACTCAATCCCCGCTATGTTGGTCCCTACCGAGTTGTGAGAAGAGTTGGTAAGGTGGCGTATGAGTTGGACTTGCCATCAGAGTTATCTTTAGTTCACCCTGTCTTCCATGTGTTGCTTTTGAAAAAGTCTTTGGGTGATCCAGTTTTAGTAGTCCCAGTAGACAACATCGCAGTGAAGGAAAGCCTTAGTTATAAAGAAATTCCCGTTGAAATCTTGGATCATCAGGTTTGGAAGTTGAGGAATAAAGAAGTAACTTCAGTTAAGGTCTTATGGAGAAATCAGCATGTTGAGGGAGATACGTGGGAAGCCGAAGTAGATATGATGGCTAGATACCCATATTTGTTCTCTACCGGCTCAGTTCTGACTTGAGGTATTAGTTCTACTCTACAATCCCGTTTAGTTTTCATGTTTAATTCATGTGTGCATGTTTCTTTTATGTGTATAAATGTGTATGTGAAGCATGAGATTAGTTCAGCTATGTGGTTTGGTTCGGAGATAATCATTCCGGGCAAATTTCGATTAAAATGATCAGTATATGGCCATGATAAATTGTATGTTTTTGTTTTCTACTTGTTTCCTACATTCAAAGACGAATGTTCCAAAAGGGAAGATATTGTAATACCCCGGAAGTGTGTAAGAATAGACCTGGAAAGTTAAAAGTTGAAAACTGTAGAAATTGGTAAAAAGTCACAGGACGGACCACAGAACGACTGGTGGTATCAAACCACGAGTCGTTGTATGCTGTCGTTGGTTGGGGAAAGGATGGTGGCAGTGGAGGCGAAGAGAGGTATGACGACCCATTGTGGGATACAACGGGCCGTCCTTTGCAGTCGTGGTTAGGACCAGGCTGGGCAATAGTGCAAACCACGGGAGATATGACCACTCATTGTGGGAAACAACGAGTCGTCGTTAGCAGTCATATGAAGGAGTTAGGTTTTTTAGGAGACTTTCAACGGGCATCCCAACGACCTGTTAGAATAGACCACGAGTCGTTGCTTGTGCAAGTTGTTTGAGTTTTAGTTTTTCCAATGGACTCTATGGGGGATAACAATGGTCCGTTTTTCGTTGTGACGGGTCGTGGTGTGACCCATTAGGATATGAGTGTTCGGTGGTTCGTTGGGTATCAAAACCGACACGCAAGTGCACGTGGTCGAACAAGTAGTAAGTGGCTTTAGTAAGCAAAGTATCGATCCCTCAGAGACTCGGATTAAGTGAAGTTTGCTTAAGTATACTATACTATATTTAACTTCTAAATATGCTGACAACAACGTAACCAAAAAGTGAATAATTTGTTTTATAAATTTTATACTAAACTACAAACAATTATCTACTTTGAATTTGGACTATGAATAAGAGCATGCTGAGGTTAAAGAACATGTAATGAAACTGATTATCATCATAAATTGGTTAATCTTTTCTTCCAGTTGCTAGCCAAGAACATTAGCCAAGAGATTAAAACTCTCGTATTTAATCTCACTTAAGAATCATAAACCATCCGTCTACATTTCTGTGATCAAATGCAATTCATGACCTAGCAATACAATTCCGGTTCCTAAATTGACTAATACGGCTTTCAAGTATATTTCTATCAGGAAAGCATATCAAAACTCAATTTTCCCAAATCAAGTAAAGAACAATATCCGATTAATTCACAATTTTCCAATTTCGTGCTCTCTCGAGTGAAATCGGACTTTTTAGATGTACATTAATGTAGGCCACACACCAATGCAGTAGAAACAAGAATTAATAGAACAACACGGAAGAAAAAGATGAAAAACCAGATAATTAATAATCAAAATTCATCACGTGTTCATAACCTCAGCAAGGAAGGGAATTAGCCACTCATTTGTGGATTAATCATCCTAAAACAAGTGTTAATCATACAAACAATTGAATTAGAGAGGAAAGAAAGAGAGAAAAAACCCTGAACGTTTCGTCCCTCAACTGCCTGTAACCCATGTCCTTGCTCCACCAAGTCTGAATTATGAAAAATAAACCTAAGTGTGCTATTTATAGTAGTAGGACTCTTTCCTGAAATAACAAGCAATGTGTCACGGAGTGCATCACGGAGCACGACCTCCGTGACACGCTACGGACGCGGAAGCCCTCTGGAAAATCACCCGAAACTGGCCCGGGCAGCACCCTGCTGCGTTGGCAGCGTGTCACGCTGCTTGGGCAGCGCATTGGAAGCCCTTCGTCGCGGAGGACACCTACCGTGGCACGTTGCCAATGCGCAGGTGGGCTGTTGTGAGCGGCCTGCCTGCCGTGGCACGTTGCCAATGCGCAGGTGGGCTGTTTTGTGCCTCCTCTTCGCCGACGTTCGCGTGTTAATTCCGTTTCCAAGCCTCTACCTCACCAACTCATGGATTAGTTGCTCAAAAGTCATCAAAACCTACAAAACAAAGGCTAATCATGTTGGTTAGCACATATCTTTACTTCATCTAAAATTACATGAAAATGTATACAATAATCTTAGATAAACAAGACTAATTTAAGTCGTAAAGCGTATCTCGGGCATATATTTTTGCCCGTGATCAATGAGATTCCAAGGTTCAGGGGGCTAACCACGGGCGATGTAACGAGTCATGGGTTGAAGGAACGGGTCGTCCTGTTGACCCGTTGTTTGGATCAGAGACTAGGTCATTCAGTAGTCCATTCAACGAGGGACATGATGGGTCATTGGTGGTTCCCACGACCCGTTGGTACCACTCGTGGGTTCCATCCGGTCAGTTTTCAGGGTAGGTTCATTAAGAGTATTTTTGACTTTTTCACGATATAAGGCCCTAAACTACGTCATTTTGGCTTGGGAGAACTGGGTTTTAAGAGAATGACCTATTCTATATCCCATTCATGCATGCAAGGTTTTTGACAAGTGATCTAAGGGGAGATTTCAAGATTTTCACCTCAATTCCTTTAATTTCATTCTTGGACTTTTAAAGAGGGTTAGGAGTTGATAATTCCAGGCATGTAAGGTCTTCAATGGGTGGCTTCTTCCACACCCATGCTCCTCCTATATTAATTACTTAAAAATTCATTTGAAAACTCATGGGGTATTATATTCGGTTTGTATAAATTTTAATGATTTAATTATGGGCCTTGTGATTTTGAAACCCTATCATTATATACAGATTTGGATCATCTTTTGAGCTCTAAAATTGATACTAGTATGGCTGATTTCGAATTTCTAATCATATAAACCCGATTATGCATGCCCATGATAAGTCGATATGTGATCCATTGGCCCATTGATGTTTTGATAAGCCCAACATGTATTATAAATTAAATCATGAATATATGCTCTTATAGAAATTTAAACGTTATGCATGATCTACAAGTAGGTATATATTTTATTAAGCATGAATTATGTTTTGGCCGACTCACGGGCCTCAAGTCAAGACTAGTTCACCTATGTTCAATCATGTTCAGGATTATCATGATTTAACTAGCCCATAAACTCATGTATGTATTATTGTGAGCACTATATATGTTTTGGGAGTAGTATCGAATACCAAGTAGGTCCGGGGCTCAGGTTAAGTCCCGGATCTCATGAACTACGTGGCCACCATAGGTATGTTGGGACCTTTCATGTTTGTCCCTGGCCCAAATGGCCATTTTCATGTATGATCACGCCCTTCATGGTTCCTACCCTTGGCAAGGCACGAACACCCCTCCGACTGGGGTTACAAGTCGGGCTTCATGTCTGCTCATATGGGGTATGTCGGTTAAGAGAATCTCCCACTATTCCTCATTATTTATGCATGTTTATGATTGTGTATATGGGATCAAGTCATGTTCAATAGAGCTTTTATCTTATGATTATGATTATGATTGTATTATGAGGGTTTCAAAAACCTTGAGCCCTATGTTATATTGCGATAATTATGTTATGAGCATGTTATCCTACTCTTATGATCATTTATGATTTTTATACATGTTTTAAATGTCCATTTTATTTACCTTGCATACTCAGTACATTCCACGTACTGACCGCATACTTTCTAAGTTGTATCGTCTCCTGATACATGTCCCAGTTCTCAGGCACATCCTCACCCATAGATAGATTCAGAATTGCTCTCTGCGTACTTGGTGAGTCCTCATGTTCCGAGGGATACATGTTCACACTCTGTATTCCGCCGTATTGTATAAGTGTTGTACTATTTTCCCTCATATTATGTTATGATTATGTTCTCTATGCTAAGTCTTCCGCTCATGTGATTGAATTAGATGTATGTTAATGCCAGGGGTCGACTTGGAGTCTCTCGGTGCTCCTTGTCCCGTGTCTATGGTCTGAGTGTACATTTGGGTCGTGACAATGGTTATGAAAACATACAGGTTAACTTTTTCCCTTTTTTGCTGATTACTTTCATTTCTATATCAGCTTCTATTCAGTTATTATTATTGTCTTACATTGTTGGTATATATTGTACTGACGCCATACTGCATACTTGCCTGCAGGTTTAGACAGACAGGTTACAGGACCTCCTTAGCAGCTATTCAGAGTCAGCAGATTGGTCAGCTCCTTTCATTTGAGTTGCTAGATAGTAGAGCTTTGCTTGTCCTTTGTTATATAGTTTTTAGGGTAGGCTGGGGCCCTGTCCTGACCAATATTTCTCTCTTAGAGGCATGCAGACTACAATCTACAGTTCCTAGTGAGTTGTTCGTTGTTGGCCACATGGGGAGAGGATTTTTAGCCACCACGAATGTCGTCATACAGGTAAAGACGACCAAGATGTCCATGAAGGTGCATGTCAACTGGCAGTTTTTGAGGTGTTTAGAGATGCAAGAATGCCTCCTCACTATGAGGACTTCACAGTTAAGCCGGCACTAGAATCTGGAGGATGTAATTAGTTCGTTGAGCAGTGGGGGCTGTATGAAAGTTCAACAAGTTGTGAGTTTGGTCACCATTTCACTCGGATGAAGGAGTGAAAGTGACCATAATCATGTCGTGATGTTAAATCAGGCGCTGCGTGGGAGGCAACCCATGAGTATCATGCCACGATTATAATTAAGGCGCTTGGTAGGAGGCATCCCATCTTTTCTAACATTTCTTTTACATTTTTCTTTGTTTTGTAGTGACGAGCAGGGATTTAAATGCAAAAAGAGCTGGGAAAATGAGCTAAAAAAGTGTAAGTCTAGGGTGAGATACCTAGCGTGGGACACAAGGTGTTAAAATCTAGAAGAAAAAATAAGTCAGATTGGTACTATGGGTGGCGCGCAGTGCCAGCCCCTGTCCCCGAAGAAAATTTTTTCCTAAGCCTGTGGTAAGACGGAGGGGGCGGCGCACCAGGAGCTTCTTGGTCGAAAAATTTTTGGTCAAGTGGGTCAATGTTGACCCAAATACCAAAAATTCAAACCCCACACTTTTATTTAAATTCCCACTCATTCTTTTCCATTAAAAAGTTAAAAAAAAAAAAATTCTCTCTCTTCTCCCCCTCTAAAACCCATAACTCCCTCTTCCCATTTCCCCTCCATTGTTATCTTCTCCATGGTTTGGTAAAGGTCCTCTTCTTAATTCAAGTAAGTATAATTCTTCTCTCTTGTTTGGGTAATGTTGAGAGCATGCTTCCACACCTTTTTTCTCCAAAGATTAAAGACCCAATTCACCATGGTTGGTGAAAAGCTTAAGTTTCATATTGTGGGTTTCATGAGCTTAATTTCTTAAATTCTTCCATGATAATGTGTGTCATTGTTGGTTTAACTTATTTTTGGTTGAATATAATGATTTGAAGTTGTGGGGTTGAATGGGGATGGTAAATTGAATTCTTGAATTTGGTGGGTAGGTGCATTTATTATAGAGAGAAAGTTTATGGTTGTTGAGTTCTTGCATGTGAATAATAGTTGAGTTGTTGAAATTCATGATGAATTCATTATGGATGGTAATAAATTGCTTGTGGATTATCGAATGAATTGAATGTAGCTACTTTCATGTATGAATTACTTGAATATGAATTGGAGGAGGGAAAGTGAAAGGGATGACCAAAGTGAAGCATTCTTGAAGAGTTAAAAGTGAGGGGAGAGTTGATAAAAAAATCCATAAACTTGGTTGTAGTTAGAGTTGGTGAATAAATTAGTTTTGTTGAGACTGGATGATGATAGGGGAAGTCCTGAGTACTACGTCAGACAAGTCTCATAAGCATGCTAGAAAATATGGGGTCAAATTTGCACCTTTAACACTTAATTCGTTAGCTTTGTTGTGCACGATTTAGAGTTTCATTTATTGAGGCCGAGAGGGCCACATTGAATTCCATCTATTGAGGCCGTGAGGGCCATACAGAGTTCCATATATTGAGGCCGCAAGGGCCACATTGAGTTCCATTTATTGAGTCCATGGGGGCCACATTGAGTTACATTTATTGAGGTCGCGAGGGGCATACAGAATTCCATTTATTGAGGCCACGAGGGCCCTTGAGTTTCATTTATTGAGTCCGCGAGGGCCATACAGAGTTCTACTTACTGAAGCTACGAGGGCCATACAGAGTTCTACTTACTGAGGCCGCGAGGCCATTTTGAGTTCCAATTATTAAGGCTGTGAGGGCCATACATAGAGTTCAATTTATTGAGGCCACGACAGCCACACAGAGTTCCATTTACTGAGGCAGTGAGGGTTGTGTTGAGTTCCATCAGGTTGAGGCCACGAGGGCCGTAATGAGTTTCACCAGATTGAGGTGTGAGGGCCATCCCGAGTTATAGTATACACCATCCTTAGTAGTCAGGTAGTAGGAATGGACCTTGTTTGTACTTATTGGGGCTTATGGGGGCCCGGGTTGGTTCTTCTATGTTGTTTGTACCTTCCAGGCTTATGGGGGCCCGGTTAGGTTCTTGTTTTCTTATATAGACTTGTTGTTTAGATAATTCAGATAATGAAGGTATTCAGGTTAAATCCTTACTCTCTTCCTTTAATTACTACAGTTTTACCAGCTTTCAGTTAGTTATCATCTTTCAACCTTACATATTCGGTACATGTTATACTAACACCCACCCGGGGTACTACATCGCTTGCCTGCAAGTACGAATAGATGTGGTTCAGTACGTTATTAGCCTCCAGCTGAAGTCAATAGTTTATTCAGCTCCTTCCCCCAACTAGACGCCAGGTTGATCAGGACCAGTAGAATAGATCCTCAGCAGGTTCGTATGGCCCAGCACCTTCTGCAGGGCGCAGGCCCTTAGCTCCAGCCGACAGAGGCCGAGGTAGATCAGGGGCATCTGGTTCAGGTAGCGGTTAGGATCGCACATATGCATTACCAGGGCGAAAGGAGTCAGAGTCGTCACCAGATGTTGTGACAGGTATATTAGATGTTTGTTCTCACTCAGTTTATGCTTTGATAGATCTGGGCTCCACTTTGTCGTATGTTACTCCATCAGTGTCCCGAAAGTTTTATATAGCACCAGAAAGTCTTCAGCAACCCTTTTCGGTATCTACTTATATTGGTGACTCTATTGTTGCTAAAAGAATTTACCAGGGTTGTATAGTAGAGGTTGTGGGTCGTCCGACCTCAGCAGACCTGGTAGAATTAGAAATGATTAATTTTTATGTGATTATGAGTATGAAATGGTTGGCACCATGTTATGTTACTGTAGAGTGTTGGACCAGAATTTTCCGATTTCACTTTCTGAGAGAGGTAGTGCGATAGTGGAGAGGAATATAGCTACGCCGAAAGGTAAGTTTATATCCTATCTTCGGGCGAAAAAGTTAATAGAAAAGGGTTGTATCTACCATATTTTCAAGGTTCAGGATGTGCAAGCAGAATCCCCGACTCTCCAATCTATCCCAGTTGTTAATGAGTTGCCAGATGTATTTCCAGATAAACTTCTCGGTATTCCCCCAGAGCAGGAAATAGATTTCTCTATAGATTTGCTACCAGATACTCAACCTATATCCATACCCCCATATTGAATGGCCCTTGCTGAATTAAAAGAATTAAAAGAATAGTTAAAAGATTTGTTAAATAAGGGTTTCATCAGACCTAGTACGTCACCGTGGGGTGCACCGGTCCTGTTTGTGAAAAAGAAGGATGGGTCTCTATGCATGTGCATAGATTACTGGCAATTGAATAAAGTTACTGTTAGGAATAAATATCCTCTTCCGAGAATAGGTGATTTATTTGATCAGCTGCAAGGGGAAAAATATTTCCCTAAAATTGATTTGAGATTTGGGTACCACCAGGTTCAAGTTCGGGAGAAAGATATCCCGAAGACAGCTTTTAGGACTATGTATGGCCATTTTGAGTTCTTAGTTATGTCCTTCGGGTTGACAAATGCTCCAGAAGTGTTCATGGGCCTAATGAACAGTATCTTCAGGCCGTATTTGGATTTGTTTGTAATCGTGTTCATTGATGATGTTCTAGTCTACTCCTGCTCAGAAGAGGAACATAAAGATCATTTGTGGACAGTACTTCAGATCCTCAGGGACTGCTAGTTATATGCAAAGTCTTATAAATGTGTGTTCTAGTTGAATTCTGTAGCTTTCTTGGGCCACATTGTATCAGAGGCTGGTATTCAAGTCGATTCGCAAAAAATTGAGGCAGTGAAAACATGGCCTAGAACTATGACCCCAACAGAGGTTTGCAGTTTGCTGGGGTTAGCTGGGTATTACAGAAGGTTCGTGGAAAGGTTTTCTACCCTGTCATCACCTTTGACGAAATTGACTCAAAAAGCAGCCAAGTTTTAGTAGACCGAAGCCTGTGAGCTGAGTTTCCAGGAATTGAAAAACAGCTTGACATCAACACTAGTGTTAGCTTTGCCGGAAGGTTCAGAAGGTTATGCGGTGTATTGTGATGCTTCAGGCATCGGGTTAGGGTGTGTTTTAATGCAACGTGGAAAGGTAATAGCGTATGATTCGAGGCAATTGAGAAAATATGAAAAGAACTTTCCCACCCACAATATGGAGTTAGCTGCAGTGGTTCACACATTAAAGATATGAAGGCATTACTTATATGGGGTGCATGTGGATATTTTTATTGACCATATAATTCTTCAGTACATTTTCACACAGAAAGAACTGAATTTGCGACAACACCGTTGGTTAGAATTGTTGTAAGATTATAATGTGAACATCTTGTATCACCCATGAAAAGCTAATATTATGGAGGATGCTCTTAGTCGCCAATCTATGGGCAGTTTGGCATATCTGAGGTCGGACAATGGGAAATAGCTCGAGAATTGCACCGACTGGCCAGCTTAGTAGTTGGGGTAGTTGATACAGAGGATAATGGATCCATAATTTAGAATACAGCAGTATCATCCCTAGTTGTAGAGGTAAAAGAGCGGCAGTATGGAGATCCTCATTTAGCATAACTCAGAGATAAGGTACAACAGGGAGAAGTATCAGCCTTTGAGGTAACTGAAGATGGGGTTTTGAGATGTAGCGGTAGCCTCTGCGTTCCAGATGTGGCAGGACTTTGCCAGCAGATCATGGCAGAGGTACATTATTCCCATTATTCACTTCACCCAGGTTCTACAAAGATGTATCATGACATAAAAGAGATTTACTAGTGGCCGGGAATGAAGAAGGAGGTAGCAGAATTTGTAGCACAATGTCCTATCTGCCAACAGGTAAAGGCAGAACATCAAAAAACCAGTGAAATTGACACAGGAAATAGTAGTTCCTATGTGGAAATAGGAGGCAATGAATATGGATTTCATGACAGGATTACCCCGTATCAGGCGCAAATTTGATTCCATCTGGGTGATTGTTGACAGATTGACGAAGTCAACTCATTTTCTTCTAGTTAGGACCACCTTCTCAGCTGAGGACTATGTTGTTATACATCAGGTAAGTAGATCGATTGCATGGTGTTCCAGTATTGATCATTTCTGACAGAGGAGCGTAGTTCACCGCTAAAGTCTGGCAGTCCTTTCAGAAAGGCCTAGGGACACAAGTTAATCTGAGTACACCTTTCCATCCTCAAACAGATAGATAGGCAGAACCTACCATATAGAATCTCGAGGATATGTTACGGCCATACGTGTTAGACTTCGGAGGCAGTTGGGATGAGCACTTACCCCTTATTGAATTTGCTTATAATAACAGTTACCATTTGGCAATACAGATGGCTCCTTTAGAGGCCTTATATGGGCGGAAATGCAGGTCCCTGGTTGGTTGGTTTGATGTAGGAGAATCAAAGTTAATTGGGCCAGACATAATCCACCAGTCAAAAGAGAAAGTAAAGCTTATCAGAGAACGCCTACTGACAGCTTAGAGCCGCCATAAATCTTACACTGACGTACGATGTAGAAGTTTGGAAATCGATATAGGTGACTGGGTATTTCTGAAAGTTTCTCCAATGAAGGGCGTGATGAGGTTTGGTAAAAACGAAAAGCTTAGCCTGAGGTTTATTGGGCCGTGTCGAATCCTTCGGAGAATAGGTCAGGTGGCATATGAGCTAGATCTACCTTTAGAATTGGAATCTGTTCACCCGATTTTTCATGTGTCAGTGTTAAGAAAGTGCATATGGGATCCATCCTGAGTTGTGCCAATTAAGGACATCCAGGTTACTGAGGAATTTGCCTACGAAGAGGTTCCAATGGCCATATTGGATCGACAAGTTCGCAAGTTGAGAACTAAAGATGTCGCCTCTGTTAAGGTATTATGGAGAAACGGGAATAGAGAAGAGATGACCTAGGAAGCCGAGGATGACATGAGGTCCAGATATCCTCATTTGTTCCAGGCTTAATTCAGATTGCACAGTTAAGGTAAAATTGTTGGTTTAGTTGTTGTTGAATAAAACTTTCTTTTTTCCATAGCCAAATTAAATATCTTGCTCACATTCAAATATGAAATCCACAACAATTTGGTTCGACCCTTAAATGATGAATGTGGATTCAAAACTGAATCTTGATGTTCAAATATAAGACAACCATTTGTTTTGAACCGATAATTTTATTTGAGTGAAGCGGGAATACAAAGTCCTTAAAGTCAAACTAGGGCAGAATTGTTGAGGAAACCTAAAAAATTCCAGAAGTAGGCAACAAAGAGGTGTGCAAAGCATTTTGTGCTCTAAACTGGGGCAGAAATTTTTGAGGGTCACTCAAAAATTTCACCAAGACAAAGTGCAAAGTCCAAGAGGTCGAAATAGCGATAAGGAGCAAAGGACAAGCAAAGGTATGTACCAATCTTACCTTTTAAAACTTATAACTTTTCTTTGTGTGTAGGTGTAACAGGAACACAATGCCAGAGACACATATTCCGCTTCTTTCAAGCTATTATTATGTCTCAAGATTCATGTTATTATGTCTCCATATCAAGCTACTGTCATCAAATTGTTATTGTGCTACTTGCAAGCTATTATACGTCCAGATTTGAATTATTATCATACCTTTGGATATTATCATCAAACTACTATTATACCACTCCATCAAGTCAATATTTTGCTCCTATCAAGCCACTATTTTGCTTCCATCAAGCTACTATTATGCTGCCCTCAGCTAGTGCCACCGTTATGCTACTTTCAAACTACTATTCAAGTTATTATCAAACCGTATGGTGCCACTATTATAATCAAGCTAGTGTTATGTCACTATTATGTTATTCAATTAGGCTCGTATTATGCCACTATTATGCCCATATTATGTCACTATTATGTTTAGGCTTGTATTATGGCACTATTATGCCCGTATTATGCCACTATTATGTTATTCAATCAGGCCCATATTATGCTACTTCAAGTTGTTATTATGTTATTATGTTATTCAGTCTGACCCATATTATGCTATGATTACTCAATCAGGTTTGTATTATACTTTCATTATGCTACTATTATTTGAGCTTTTCCACCCTAAAATGGATAATTGGACTCGTCTGCCCTAAAATAGGATAATTGGGATCGTCAACCCTAAAAATGGATATTTTAGGTTCGTCCACCCTATAAATGGACATCTTAGGTTCGTCCGGCGTATAAATGGACATCTTGAGTTCATCCTCCCTATAAATGGGTAATTTGAGTTCGTCCGCCCTATAAATGGACATTTTGGGCTCGTCCGCCCTATAAACTGATATTTTGGGTTCGTCAGCCCTAAGATGAAAAATTGAGATTGAGTATTATATCTTGAAGCCCTATAATTGTATCTTCTAGCCCAATCAGCTGAACAAAGATACAGTTAAGAAAAGGTATCCCCTACCTATGATTGACGACTTATTCGATCAGCTTCAAGGAGCCAGTTATTTTTCAAAGGTTGATATCAGGCTGGGATATCATCACCTTAGAGTCAGAGAATGCGACATACCGAAAACAGCCTTTAGAACTTGGTATGGTCACTATGAATTTGTGGTTAATTCATTTGGACTAACCAATGCCCCTGCAGCTTTCATAGACCTAATGAATAGGGTATTCAAATTGTACCTGGACATGTTCATCATTATGTTCATAGACGACATCTTGGTATACTCCAGGAATAAGGAGGATCATGCTAACCATATGATGATAGTGTTGCAGACTCTCAAAGACTGTCAGTGTTCACTAAATTAAGCAAATGTGAATTCTGGATGAAGTCTGTGGCCTTCCTCAATCATGTGGCCTCAGGTGAGGGTATTCAAGTAGATCCTCAAAAGGTAGCAATGGTGAAAGACTGGCTAAGACCCACTTCTGAAATTATATCACAAGTTTCTTGGGTCTAGCCGATTATTATCGACGGTGGTAGAAGGCTTTTCTTCTATCACATCTCCTCTGTCTAAATTAACTCAGAAAAAGGTGAAGTTCTAGTGGTCAGATGCATGTGAGAAGAGTTTCTAAGAGTTGAAGACTCGACTCACTACAGCTCCAGTTTTGACCTTACCAGAAGGAATAGATGGGTTCATAGTCTATTGTGATGGTTCTCAAGTTCGCCTCGGTTGTATTCTGATACAGTGGGGTAAGGTGATACCTTATGCCTCTAGACACCTCAAGGTTCATAAAAGAACTATCACAGTCATGATCTTAAATTAGCGGTAGTGGTGTTTGCTTTGAAAAAAAAGAGGCATTACCTTTATGGGGTTTACATAGACGTTTTCACCGACCACAAGAGCCTTCAGTACGTGTTTAGTCAGAAGGATTTGAACCTTATTTAGAGAAGATGGTTAGAGTTATTGAAGGATTATGACATGAGTGTGCTATATCACCCGGGCAAGGCCAACGTGGTGGCACATGGCCTAAGAAAAATGTCCATAGGGGGCGTGTTGCTCATGTTGAAGAGAGTAGAAAAGAGCTGGCAAAGGATATCCATAGGTTAGCTCAGTTGGGAGTGCAGTTGGTGGATTCAGCTGAGGGTGGAGTAGTACTACAGAGTGGGTCAGAATCTTCATTGTTAAGGTTAAGTCAACGCAGGATGAAGATCCCATACTGCTCAAGTTGAAAGAGGCAATGTTAAGAAAAGAGGTGGAGGCCTTATCTAAAGGGGGAGATAGTGTACTTCTTTACCAGGTCAGATTATGTGTTCCAGATATAGACAATTTGAGGCAGCAAATACTCGCAGAAGCACACAACTCCATATATTCTATCCACCCAGGTGCCACTAAGATGTACCGTGACCTGTAGGAAAACTATTGGTGGAATGGCATGAAGAAGGATATTGCAGAATTTGTGTCCAAGTGCCCGAACTGTCAGCATGTTTAAGCTAAACATCAGAGACCTGGGGGTATGACTATGGATATCATCATACCCACGTGGAAGTGGGAAGAAGTTAATATGGACTAAATTACCGGTCTACCTCGTACTCGTCGGCAACATGATTCTATTTGAGTGATAGTAGATCAGATAACTAAGTCAACATATTTCCTCCTAGTTAAAACTACAAACTCAACAGAGGATTATGCTAGGCTGTACATCTGAGAGTTAGTCAGACTGCATGGAGTTCCTTTGTCCATCATTTTAGACAGAGGTACCCAATTCCTCTTATTTCTTGAAGTCATTTCAGAAAGGATTTGGTACTCCGGTCAAGCTCAGCATAGCTTTTCACCTTCAGACAGATGGACAAGTTGAGCAGACTATTAAAACCTTAGAATACATGTTGAGAGCTTTTGTGATCGACTTTAAGGGTAGTTGGGATGATCACCTACCTCTCATCGAGTTTGCATACAACAACAGCTACCACTCTAGTATTTAGATGGCCCTGTTTGTAACACTATATTGTAGGATGTGTAGGTCTCCTATAGGGTGGTTTGAAGTTGGAAAATCTACTTCGATAGGACTAGATTCAGTTCACAAGGCTATGCAGAAAGTGCAACTTATCAGAGAAAGGTTGAGGACAACTAAGAGTCGCCAAAAATCATATGGAGATGTGAGGAGAAGGGAACTAGAATTGCTGTAGATAATTTGGTTTATATGAAGTCTTTACTTATGAAAGGGGTGGTGAGGTTTAAAAAGAAAGGGAAACTCGGTCTGGGGTATGTAGGACCCTACAATACTCTGAGGCGAATTGGCAATGTGACCTATGAGTTAGAATTACCTTAAAAGTTAGCATCTGTGCACCCAGTCTTCCATGTGTCACTGTTGAAGAAGTGCATTGGTGACCCGATCTCAGTTGTGCCACTAGACAGTGTAGGAGTGAAGGATAGTCTCTCTTACAAAGAAGCCACAGTTTAGATCCTAGACGATTAGGTTCATAAGTTGAGAAACAAGGAGGTCACTTCAGTAAAAGTCTTGTAGAGGAACCAGCTAGTTGAGGGGGTCACATGGGAAGCAGAAGCAGAAATGATGGCTAAATATCCCTATTTATTCCCTTCCAGTCCAATTTCAGCATCAGGTATAAATTCCTCCTCAGTACTCTATTCAGTTTCGTACTTATTAGCTCTATTTATGTTGTGCACACCAGTTGTGTCAACTCAATTAGTATGCCTGTTTCAGTTGAAAGTCAGTCACTCCTTCAAACAACAATTTTATAGTTTTCAGTTTGGGAATTTCAACTCTTTTCCCAGTCTTTCAGCTTACTTAGCCTTTTCGAGGATGAATGTTCTCAAGGGGGAGATATTGTTACACCCCATAACTTCCTAAGACTAGCTTGAAAATTTAAAAGTTTGACTCTGTAGAGAACTGACAAAATTGCCTCAGTACGAGTCACAATACGACCCGTATAATCGAGGTACGAGTTGTAGCATGACTTGTAACTAGGGGGAGGGTGAATGTCGGAGATTCAGATTGGAGGAACCACGATTGAGAGTTACGAATTGTACAATATAGGTATGGCTCATACATGGTGTTTGTGGAAAACTACAAAGATATGGGAAGGGAAATCCTGAGTAGTCACGAGTCAAGCTACGACTCGTGGAACGTAGGTACGACTCATAGGAGGAGTCATTGGAAGGATTAGATGCAGGCTCCATGTTTAGTTACAATTTGTAACACCAATCATATGATTCAGGTATGAGTCATAGGAGGCATCCGCGGAAAACTTCAAAAGATTGATGTTCCACCCCGTAAATTCTTAACATTTAGATGGCCTATTCGCATGTTGGTTAAAGAATTTTAGAATGCCATACATGCTAGAAAAAGGCCCGGGGAAATACCGGACAAGCACCATGTCGAACCATTGCTAGAGGAGGCTGGGCAGACCCCCTCCGCGATGGCCAACGTGTCACGGAGGGCTCACCTTCGTGATGGCCAATGTGCCATGGAGGTGAGGTTCAGCCCCAAGTATATAAAGCCCCAACTTCGGCTTTTAGATGATAATTATCAATTTCCAGAGAACAAACCAGAAAAACAGAGGGCACGAGAGATTTCGATTAAATTCCTTCCATTTACGCTATTAAACGCGGTCCAAACTTGAATTAATCTTGGGTAGTGAAGTATTAAGCTGCAGGGAGCATTCCTACGGAATTAGTTTTGTGAAATTCGGCTGGCGAGTTGTCGCCCTACCAAGATAAGGTATGTGGAATTGCTCCAAATTAGTGTCAATATACTTCTAGCCCTAAAGTGAGTATTTCTCCCTTCTGGACTTCCGAGAAAATAGCGAGTTTTCGACTGTTTTTCGATAAGTCAAAGTTTGGGCTATATATATATTCAAAGTAGTATTTTCTTCCAGAATATCGATGAATTTAGTTCTAATTGCTATGAATATGAATACAATTGGAAGAAATAGCTAAAAATTAGTCGAGTTACGCCAGATACTCAAAAAGTTAATGGACAAGATATGTGAAGCTAGTTTCCTTCGGCAAGTTAGTAATTCCAATAGAGCAAACTAGTATAAATTCTAGTAGAAAGTTTCAGAAACAGTACAACATGCCTAGTATGTAATTTAGTAAAGTAGGTCAGGATATTATCGTGTTTAGCCGAAACTTAGTAAAGCAATATAAGTTCCCGTAAAGTATTTCAAAAATAGAATAGTAGCTTAATATGAATTTTAAAAAGCATGTTAGAAATGTAAATAATGTTTACTAGGAAACATAGTTATACAACATGATTCTCAGCAGAAATATTACCTCTTGTTTAAGTATCAGATTCAGCACAGTACGACAAAAATTATATATATACCCTTATTAGTTTCAACATGTATTATATATATACACATTACTATCATTAGTTTCAGCATGTATCGTACGCAGTTAGTATTACCAGTTGATACTTGACTGTATTGTTTTGGGCTGGATTACCTAGCATTCACGACCGCCCCAGGTTAATAGCTGTATCGACTCGTCTGCCAGAGGGCGAGGATACGTCGCTCTACGGAGTGGCATGCCGTCCCATAGGGAACGAAAATGGGATGCCAGTTTCCCCATATTTTTCCTTGGTCGGCTTTTATACACCCCCATCGAGATGGTACGCCTAGGGTATTGATTTAGGAGTCCTTCGGACTCAGGTACAGTTATAGTCAGGGGCTCAGCGGGCCCAAGTGCATACCCAGGGGACCAACAGGATGCTTATAGTTACTATGGGAGATGGGATGATCGGGGTAGGGGTATAAATTGCGTGTTGGTTCTACCTTCCGGCTTATGGGGGCCATGTAAGGTTTATGTGTGCTATGATATGTTATGGTATGGTATATTATGCCATGTTATGTTGGTTATGAATAGATAGACAGTAGAATACCGCGTTACCAGGTACGACTCCTACTCCTTGCAGCATAGTTGAGGACAGTCTTAAACTCATACTTTTAGTCAGTTACAGTCTACTTCTTTCTATTTCAGTTATATCAATTATATTGCTTGTCTTTAGTTATTTTCCAGTTATTGCTTTGCATACTCAGTACCAGCGGTACTAACACCCGTTTTGGGGCGCTGCATTACTTGCCTGCAGGTACTCATAGACGAGGAGCCGATCCCTCGTAATTCTAGCTAGCACACAGAGTCATCAGCTCCTGTCATCCGGAGCTAGACAACTAGAGGTTTATTCCTTTTCTTTTGTTGTACAGTATGGGTAGGCTGGGGCCCTGTCCCAACCATCTTATCAGTATTCTTAGAGGTTTGCAGATTGTACATTCCCTGTGGTTAGCTGTACGGGTCGTGTGAGGCCGTGTGTATGTTCTAGTTTGTTTATGATGGCCGTGTGGGGCCTTATTCAATTGGTAGTGGTGACCTTGCTTGTCACGTAGCAGTTTAGCACTTGTTTTCTTGATTAAGAAATAACTAGACAGCATGGTGGCCTTGTCGGCCCGCATAGGTTCCCCATTAATTTAGTTGTTCCGGGTAGCTGTTGTTTGCTTACAGGTGGCTATAGGCCTAGTCGGCCGGAGGCTGTATTTACAATTGTTATATAGCCTGTCATTTTCTTGAATCCAGAGTTAGAGCCGGCCTGGCACCAGAAGTGCTTAGGCTCAGCTAGCCCAGCAGTCCAGGTCCTAGTAGGGCACCAGGTGCCAGTCATGCCTCCCAAGGCGGAGCGTGACAATTGAGTTAGAGAAGAGTCCCTAACCATGACTCACGGTATGAACCGTAGGACCTTGGTATGACCCGTAAGTTGAGTCGTACCACCTGTCGGGCAGAATTTTCATTAAGTGTTTCAAGGGAAATTTTGTAAAATCCTACTGATTTAACTTCTAAACTACATCGTTTAGGTTTTTTTCAGGAGGGATTCAGAGGTATAGTCGAACCTCTTCCTCATTCCTTCCAAAAACTAGATAGCAGAAGTACGATCTACTCAGGCAGTTCTCTCAGAGCAAGCTAGGGCTTTCAAGTTTTCTTCTCAGATTCTCCGAGTTCTTCTTAGGGAATTCGACTCCAGTTATGTGGAAATTCAACAAGGGGATCACTCTTCCGTTGTTCCCCACAACCCTTTTATAATTCATCATCAGTCTTAGCCCTGAATGTCATAAAATAGGGCTAGCTTCTGTTAGATTATGAATATACTTGTGGATTGTAAATCTTATGGATTCTTGTAAAGTTTTCACTATTTAGCAAGCATGTTGTTCTTTCTTAAAGAAATATTGTTTTATCCCTAATTCTATGAACGCTGTAATCTGGATCTTGCATAATTGTCTAGATAGAAAAGTTTCTTGACTTTGTTAATTCTTGCATTCCTAATGTGGTGATCATTATGTGAGTTCACAACTAGTTTGAATGCTAGTTCAGTCTCAGTTAGCAATTAGCCCTTTACAGTATCTTTCAGTAAGTTAGTTAATCAGTTTGACGATAGTTAGTTAAATTTTGAGGAGTTTAGTTCAGTAATACTCCCTATCTTCAGTTATTAGCTTGTTCTCTAGATGGTTACGATGCTTCAAGGGAAGCAGCTCTAGTCAGTCTTAGAACTCTAATTTCAGTTATCTGGTCCTACAGATTCGCAGGTTACTTCCAAATAACTGTTCCTGACTTAGTACAGGATCCCAAATTCAAGCTATTAGTCTAGAAGTCAAGTTAGGACTATCTAGTGGGAGTACTACTTAACACCAAGTGGACCAGGGTTCTAGTGCACCCAGGTTTCCATATCTACGTTGCCATCATAGGTCATTGGCCCAACGGGCCCCAGACTTGTGATCACCCAACCCAGCCATTATATCATGGAAAGGTATAGTGGGCTCTCTCCGATGGGGTGTATAAATGGCACTCCACGTCTAGCTCACATGGTTATATGTCGGTTATAGACTCTCCTACTTGTCAGTATAGTTCAGTTCATCTCAGTCTCAGCTTAGCTTAGTTCAGTCACTCGGTTTAAGGGCATATTTATGATTGTTAGTTAGGGTTTATTTTGACCTCAGCACAGTTATAGCTCAACTTTTATCAGTATTCCGTATCAGTTGGTCATTTCATGTTATTTCAGTTCAGTGCTTATTTTACATGCTTTATGTATATCTCACTTACTTGGTACATTCAAAGTACTGATGCATACTTTCTATGCTATATCGTATTATGATACAGGCACAGGTTCCACATCTCAGCATTGTCAGTAGTTCCTCCTGACGATTCCAGCAGCAGTCCTATTGGTGAGTCCTCATCTTCCGAGTACGATGTTTTCTTTTCAGTTAGTTTAGTATTTTTTTCATATTTTAGAGATAGCTGGGGTCTTGTCCCAGCAATTCGTTAGTTAAAAGTTGTATTTTAGACATAAATTTTCAGCATTTCCTATAGTTATGTTTATTATTTCCAAAATAGTTTTATTTGGATATGTATTTTTGCCCAACTTCTGTGTATTCTTACTTAGTTATCAGTGTGATGATAGGCCATGGGTTTGCTTGGGTTCACTTGTAGATCCAAGTACCGTGTACCGTCTAGGGTGCAGACTCAGGTCATGACAAACTTAGGATCAGAGCACTAGGTTTAGAGTATCCTAGGATGTCTGAAATCCACGTCAAGCAGAGTTCTTTTCATGAATGTGAAGCGCGTCACACTTATGACGGGTAGGCTATAAGACATTATTAGGATAACTCTATTTTGTTCATACTCCTTATCGTGCGTGGAGTTTAATTTCCAAAATGTCCTCCTAACTTATGCTCTATTCATTTCAGTGAAAATATGCCTCTAAAATGAGGAAATGGAAGGAGGACTGGCAATGCCAACTGACCTGCCCCACCAGCTCCAGCATCCCCTTAGGACGATCAAGTGTCTTTGGCAGAATTTCGAGCGGCGATTTAGCTGTTGGCTCAAATGGTTACCAACCAAGTGAACCAACAGGTGATTGCAGTGAATGTTAACAGGTCTGCAGCAGCTTCCAGGGTTTGAGATTTCACCCGAATGAACCCTCCATCTTTTTTTGGATCCAAGGTTGGAGAGGAACTATAGGAGTTTGTGGATGCGGTACGAAAGATCACCCGAATTATGGGTGTTAGTTCCATGCAGAGTGCTGATCTGGCTGCCTACCAGTTGAAATGGGTGGCTCAGATTTGGTACAACCAGTGGAAGGGAGGCCAGCAGAAGCAGGATTAGTAGAGTGGTATGAGTTCACTACTACGTTTCTAGACAGATTCCTTCCTCGGGAATAGAGTGAGGCCAAGGTCGCCAAATTCATGAATTTGAGGTAGGTTAACAGAATAGTGGAGGAATATGCATTGGAGTTCACGCGGTTGTCGAGGTATGCGCCAAAGATAACTTGCTGAGCTAAGGGCTCACATGCTCAAATTCGTCAATAGAGTGTCAAATTTGGAACTTAAGAGGTGCAGAACTAAAATGCTCATCAAGGACATTGACCTCTCCATCCTCATCATTCATTCCCAGCAGACTGAGGCAGAGAAGTTGAAGGATATGGAGCGTGAGAATAAGTGGGCTAGAACAGGTCAGTCGAATTATGGCCACCAAAGGTCCGACGGCAGTAGTCGCCCACAATAACAGCAACAGAGGACTCCAACACCCACATCAGCTAGTTCTCCTTATTTCCGGTCCTGCAAGGATTGAAATGGTGGAGCATCCAGTTCTCAGTCCTAGAGTTACAGTTCCCGCAACCGTTGCCCAACTTGTCCTAAGTGTGGCAGGAACCCTCCAGATGAATGTCGCATGGGCAAAGAGGGTTGCTTTGGTGTGCGCAGTTGGGTCACAGGTTAAAAGAGTGTCCATCAACAGAACGGGGGATAATTTAGTCTATTTCAGCAGCCTAGTAGGTCATCCAGCTCAGTAGGGGACTACTTCAGGTACGGATGGCAGACAACCAAAACCATTTTTATGCTTTGTCCTCTCGTCAGGATCAGGAGAGCTCACCTGACGTGGTCATGGGTATTCTTTTATTTTTATTTATCATATTTTATTTTTCAAAATTTAAATTATTTTATTAATATTATAAGATATATTAATTTATTTATGTCTTTTCCATTTAGATGTATATGTTCTACTAGATCCAGGAGCCACACTATCATTTGTGACTCCTTATGTAGCTGTTCAGTTTGAAATTAGTCCAAAAGTCTTCTCTGAACCGTTCTCAGTGTCTAGCCTAGTTGGTGAGTCAGTTAGAGCCAACCGGGTATATAGAAACTGCCTAGTCTCAGTATTGAGTAAAGTTATTCCAACTGATCTAGTAGAGCTTGACATGGTTGATTTTGACCTCATTCTTGGCATGGATTGGTTACATTCCGATTATGCCTCAGGAGACTACAGAACTAGAGTCGTCAGGTTTTAGTTTTCTAATGAGCTAGTCGTAGAATGGATGGGTAGTGTTTTAACGCCTAATGGTCGATTTATTTCCTACCATAAGGCAAGAAAGCTCATTTCAAAATTGTGCATCTATCACCTAGTTTGGGTCAAAGATTTTAACTCCGAGACCCGAACAATTCAATCAGTTCCCGTTGTCAGCGAATTTCCTAACGTGTTTCCCAAAGATCTTCCCGACGTCCCTCCCAAGCGGGAAATAGAATTTGGCATAGACCTTCTTCCAAACACTCAGCCTATCTCTATTCCTATTGAATGGCTCTAGATGAGCTGAAGGAGTTGAAGGAACAACTTAAAGACCTTCTAGATAAAGGCTTCATCTGGCCCAACGTCTCTATGAGGGGTACTCCAATGTTGTTCGTGTGAAAGAAAGACGGTACCCTCAGAATGCGTATCGACTACCATCAGCTGAATAAAGTTACAGTCTAGAACAGGTATGCCCTACCCAGGATTGATGACTTGTTTGATCAGCTTCAGGGAGCCAGTTGTTTTCCTAAGGTAGATCTCAGGTCGGGATATCATCAGCTTAGAATAAGGGAATATGACATACCAAAAACAACCTTCAGAACTTGGTATGGTCACTATGAATTTGTGGTTATGTCGTTTGGACTAAACATTTCCCCTGCAACATTCATAGACATGATGAACAGGGTATTGAAATCGTACCTGGACATGTTCATCATTGTGTTCACTGATGACATCTTGGTATACTCCAGGAATGAGGAGAATCATGCAAACCATCTGAGGATAGTGTTGCAGACTTTTAGAGACCATCAATTGTTCGCTAAATTCAGCAAATGTGAATTTTGGCTAAAGTAAGTGGCCTCCCTCGGTCATGTGGTCTCAAGTGAGGGTATTTAGGTGGATCCTCAAAATATAGCAGTGGTTAATGACTGGCCAAGACCCACTTCCCCAACAGATATCAAAAGTTTCCTGGGTCTAGCCGGTTATTATCGATGGTTTGTAGAAGGATATTCTTCTATCGTATCTCATCTGACTAAATTAACTTAGAAAAGGTGAAGTTTCAGTGGTCAGATGCATGTGAGAAGAGTTTCCAAGAGTTGAAGACTCACCTCACTACAACTACAGTTTGACCCTACCAGAAGGAACATATGGGTTCGTAGTTTATTGTGATGATTCCCGAGTTGGCCTCGGTTGCATTCTGATGCAGCGGGGCAAGGTGATAGCTTATGCCTCCAGACAACTCAAGGTTCATGAGAAGAACTATCTGACTCATGATCTTAATTAGCGGTAGTAGTGTTTGCTTTGAAAATATGGAGACATTACTTTTATGGGGTTCACGTAGACGTTTTCATCGACAACAAGAGCCTTTAGTACATGTTCAATCAAAAGGATTTGAACCTTCATCAGAGAAAATGGTTGGAGTTATTGAAGGATTATGACATGAGTGTGCTATACCACCCGGACAACGCCAACATGGTGGCGGTTTCCCTAAGAGGAATGTCCCTGGGGAGTGTTGCTCATGTTGAAGAGTGCGGAAAAGAGCTGGCAAAGGATATCCATTGGTTAGCTCATTTGGGAGTGCAGTTGGTGATTCAGCTGAGGATGGAGTAGTACTGCAGAGTTGGTTAGAATCTTCATTAGTGGTTGAGGTTAATTCAAAGAAGGATGAAGATCCCATACTGCTCAAGCTGAAAGAGGCAGTGTTTAGAAAAGAGGTGGAGGCCTTCTCCGAAGGGGGAGATGGTGTACTTCACTACCAAGGAAGACTATATGTTCTAGATATATACAACTTGAGGTAGAAAATATTGGTAGAAGCACACAACTCCAGATATTCTATCCACCCAGGTGACACTAAGATGTACCGTGACCTACGAGAAATCTACTGGTGGAATAGCATGAAGAGGGATATTGCAGAATTTGTGGCTAAGTGCGTAACTACCATTAGGTTAAAGCTTAACATCAGAGACCTGGGGGTATGACTCAGGATATCATCATACCCATGTGAAAGTGGGAAGAATTGAATATGGACTTTATTACAAGTCTAGCTCGTACTCATCGACAGCATGATTCCATTTGGGTGAAAGTAGATCGGATGACTAAGTCAACACATTTCCTCCCAGTTAAAACTACAGACACATCTGAGGATTATGCTAGGCTGTACATCCGAGAGATAGTTATACTACATGGGATGCCTTTGACCATCATTTCAGACAAAGGTACCCAGTTCACCTCGCATTTCAGCAAGTCATTTCAGAAAGGACTTGGTACCCAGGACAAGCTAAGCACAACTTTTCACCCTCTAATAGATGGACAAGCTGAGAGGACTATTCAGACCTTAGAAGACATGTTGAGAGCTTGTGATATAAACTTCAAGGGCATTTGGGATGATCACCTACCTCTCATTGAGTTTACATACAACAATAGCTGCCACTCCAGTATTCGGATGGCCCCGTTTGAATCATTATATGGTAGGAAGTGTAGGTTCCTATAGGGTGGTTTGAAGTTGGTGAAGCTACTTTGATAGGACCAGATTTAGTTCATGAGGCTATGCAAAAACTGCAGCTTATCATAGAAAGGTTGAGGACAGCTTAGAGTCACCAGAAATCATATCCAGATGTGAGAAGAAGGGAACTAGAATTTGCTGTAGATTATTGGGTTTATCTGAAGATTTCACCTATGAAAGGGAGTGATGAGGTTTGGAAAGAAAGGAAAACTCAGTCCGAGGTATGTAGGACCCTTTAAGATTCTGAGGTGAATTGGCAATGTGGCCTATGAGATAGAATTACCTTCAGAGTTAGAATCTGTGCACCTAGTCTTCCATGTGTCACTGTTGAAAAAGTGCATCGGTGACATGACCTCAGTTGTACCACTAGACAGTACAGGTGTGAAGGATAGTCTATCTTACGAAGAAGTCCTAGTTCAGATCCTAGACCATCAGTTTCGTAAGCTGAGATGCAAGAAGGTTGCTTTGCTTCACTAAAAGTCTTGTGGAGGAACCAGCTAGTTGAGGGGGCCACATGGGAAGCAAAAGCAGATATATGGATAAATGTCCCTATTATTCCCTTCCAGTCCAGTTTCAGCATCAGGTATTAAATTCCTCCTCCGCACTCTATTTACTTCCATATTCATTAGCTCTATTCATGTTTTCATTATGCACACTAGTTGTGTCAACTTAGTTAGTATGGCTATTTCAGTTTGAAGTCAGTCACTCCTTCAGACATTAGTTTATAGTTTTCAGTTTGCGAATTTTAGCTCTTTTCCCAGTTTTTCAGCTTACTTAGCCTTTCGAGGATGAATTTTTTCAAGGGGAAGATATTGTAACACCCCATAACTTCCTAAGATTAGCTTGGAAATTCAAAAGCTAATTCTACAGAGAACTAGAAAAATTGCCTCAGTACGAGTCACAATATGATCCATACAACTGAGGTACGAGTCGTACCATGACTTGTGACTGGGAGGAGGGTGAATGTCAGAGATTTAGGTTGGAGAAACCACGACTGGGAGATACGGATCATACAATAGAGGTACGACTAGTACATGCCAGTCATGGAAAACTACAGAGATCTTGGCAGGGAAATCCTGAGTAGTCACAAGTCAAGCTACGACTCATGGAACCTAGGTACGACTCATAGGATGAGTCATTGGAAAGATCAAATGTAGGCTCAGGGTTTAATTACGAGTCGTAACACCAATCATATGATTCAGGTAAGAGTCGTACGAGGCATCCATGAAAAACTTCAGAGGACTGAGTTAGAGCATAGTCCCTAACAACGACTCCTGGTATGGAATGTAGGACCAAGGTACGACTCATAGATTGAGTCGTACCACTTGTCGGGCATAATTTTCATTAAGTGTTTCAGTGGTAGTTTCATAAAACCCTATCGACTTAACTTCTAAACTATGTCGTTAGGGTGTTTTTAGGAGGGATTTTAGAGGTATAGTCGACCCTCTCCCTCATTCCTTCCAAAAACTAGAGAGCAGAAGTATGATCTACTCAAGCAGTTCTCTCATAGCAAGCTAGGGATTTCAAGTTTTCTTCTCAGATTCTTCTAGTTCTTCCTAGGGAAATCGACTCTAGGTACGTGGGAATTCAACAAGGGAATTTCCCTCCCCTTGTGCCCCAAAGCCCTTCTATAATTCATCATCAGACTTAGCCCTGAATGTCAGAAAATAGGGTTAGCTTCAATTATGTGAATATTCTTGCGGATTGTAATTCTTGTGGATTTTTGCAAAGTTTTCACTATTTAGCAAGCATGTTGTTCTTTCTTCATGAAATATTGTTTTAGCCCTAATTCTATGAATGCAGTAATCTGGGTACTGCATAATTATGTTTACTATTTCCAAAACAGTTTTATTTGGATATTTATTTTTTTCCAGCTTCCACGTATGCTTACTGAGTTACCAGTATGATGATAGACCATGGGTTTGCTTGTGGTCACTTGTGGCTCCAAGTACTGTATCCCGTCCAGGGTGCAGACTCGGGTCATGACAATTTATTGCCTTTTTTGAATTATTTTCTTAATATGATTAATTTCTTTTCTTTTTCCTTTTAATTATTTCTAAGAACAATTAATCTATTTTTATGATGAATCTCCCATCTCTTAGTTATTTCTTTATGTTATTAATTACTATCATGCTTCTCTATGCCACATATTGTTAAATTGTTATTTTAATCTTGTCTTCCTTTGGGAAGTTTACATTCACACACTTAATAACGGTTGTGTGGTTTAATAGCCTTCACTATTATAACACCCCTCGAGGAATGCCTCACGATTTGATCGATCAGTGGTGCGCCGACGATCATGAGTTTTCTCACTCTCAAGTTGTTCGCTTGAGAGAACCGTGTCTATTAAACCCCTTTATCACACTTATTTGTTTGTCACTTTATAGATTTTAATTTGATTACACGTATACGTTTTTTTATTTCTCTTTATTTGCTAGCATATTTAGTTTCTCTACATGCTTAATCCCTTTCCTTATTTCCTTTATTTGTTTCCATATTAAGATTATTTTTCCTTTATGATTAATATATTTTCTTTCACCTCATTATTTATTTCATTAAATAATCAATTTACTTCTTAGTTTAATCTCTTTCCTTCTACCCTTTATTTTTTCCTTAATTAGTTAACTTCTTGTTTAATCTCTTTTCTTTTTCAATGCATTTAATATAATTATTTTATTCTTGTTGAATGCAATGTCTTTAACTAGGAAGTCACTAACTTTTTTCTTTGTTTTATTTATTATTTGTTCTGTCGCTTTATATTCTTTATATTCATGGTGCACTTTATTTATTATTTTATTTTACCTGCTAATTGTTATTATTTTACATAAATTGTCATTCTGCTCATACTTTCCCCCACTTGGGAACTTCTCACTATCACACACTGTACACGCGAGTTGTGCTTTGCACTTCTCCAAAATTCTTTCCAAAATCATTTAAATTGGCATATATGTAGGGTGAATCGATAGTTTTACTACCATGTGACCACGTGTCTTCTCGCATAAGAAAATCATTCAGTCTGTGTCTACCCAACTTTTAGAAGTCTAGGTCATGACATGCACGCATTATCCCTAAGGGGTTTTGGTATACTTCGTGTATTGATACCTTTAGTTTGACCTTTCTCAATGTCCCAAAGGGTTTTACGACCTTCAAAAGGACAATATTCTGCTGATTTGCATTTTTGAGAGTTGAATATGCTTAAAATGTAGACTATTCACTATTTATGGCAGGGAGGGCAAGCTGACATTTTATGATGCAGAATATTTGATATGCTATGCGAGCTGCAAAGAAGCCTAAAGGAAGAAGAACCATTTTTTACTTAGGCTACAACTTTTTTCCGTCGTTGTAATACTTTATTTTGTAAACTAAAGTAATAAAATTAATTATGTTATTTTTATTTGGTATTTAGTGGGAGCAAATAGAATGATATATTATGCTATATTCGTCTCTCAGAATTCGCTAGGCCTACCTCTGGCACAAATGAGGTCACAATTCATTAGGACACGCAAATTATTTGTTACATGTATCGTCGTTTTACTTATGCAATTGTTTCTTATTTTGTTTCCCTTCGTCCTTTGAGATCTAATCTTTAGATATTTCTAGAAACATTTCGTGCTTACAATCTCAATCTTATATTCCATATAGCTTTTAGGACCAAATCATACAATTCTGGAGCCTAGTCCAAATTATTTTCCTTTCATCAATATTATTATTTTCTTATGTGTCTTCCGAAGTATCTTCTTTAGCATGTGTTTTTCCCCGACCAATTATTGGTTCAACATATTTCAGATTCATTCTTTTCACTGTTACATAACTTCATAATAATCTTATTTGATCAAATAAAGTCCAAACTCTTCCTTAGTTATCTTTCGGACACTAAGTTTGCAATATTTGCATCAAGGATCTCATGACTTTGATTCATTATGATTAGGCATAACTAATTATTTTTACTTAGCGGTACATATCTATCTTTCTTCAAATCAAGGTTATTATATTCAATATAAGTCAACCTTGCTCATTATATCAACTTGCTAAATTCTTTAGTGTTGTCACCATCTACTCGTTCACATCATAGATCCCTGGTATTCATCAAGTGTCACATCACTCATCTGATGTCACAAGTTCCGTCATCATCACCCAATTCATGCCTCCAAATTTTGCATTATGTCTGAGTTTAAATTTGCTTATCCGAATTGAAAATCTGTAAAAATAAAACTCATTATTTTGATTTTATTATTAATATTTTATTTATATTCTATATGCTAACTGGTGTTTGTATTTGATTCGCTTATTTTTCCTAAAGGTTTTCAGGTACTTGAACAAAGATTCAGTTGAGAATCTGCAATTTGATAAAATATCCAATATTCCAAACAATTCTAGTCCATTTTGTAACACAAACTTTGGTACTCTCCTGACACAAATTACTCCCTCAATAATACCTCTTCGTCCAACTCAATCTCATATACTCCCTCAATAGATTCCTTCATTGCATACCCATATTTGCACATTGCAAGACATGGAAACATATGGAGGTGAGTGGACTAAGCTCATGACACTGCAGAAAGAGTTCAAAGACTTGGAGAAGATTGTGGATAAGAAACTATTGTCCAGAAATATTCCAGATCTAAGGTATAAAAAATTGTTTCTATACCCAAATATTGAGCTTCCGTCGGGGTACAAGATCCTAAAATTTAATATCATTGATGGACATGGAGACCTAATCGAGCATCTGAAGGACTATTCTAGGAGATTAGTCGGAGTTGGACATAATGAGTCTCTTTTAATGAGTTATTTATGCAAAAGTCTATCGGGAATAGCATTCACATGGTATGTCAAGAAAGATTTCAACAAATGGCATACATGGGAAGATATGGATCGAGATTTTGTAGAGCAATACAAGTTTAACCCTAAGGATGATCCGACATTTCTAGATTTGCTTAAAGTAAGGAAAACGACTCACGGATCTTTTGAGGAATACGTGATTCGATGGTGGAGGAAAGATTCTAAGATACATCACTCACTATATGAAGAGGAGTTAGTCCAATATTTCATCAATTCACTATACAGTATTTACCATAAATATTTATATTTCACAATCATTTGTAGCTTCGCAAGTCTTATTCAGATTGGGAAAGAATTGTAATATGGCATTAGAACAGGAAAAATTATTGATATTGCCACAACACAAACAAGTTCTCAAGCACGAGAAAGTCCTCCGAATAAAAGAAAAAAGGGTATCTCAAACACTATACCTCCAGCGCAACACCATCAGGATATTCAACAAGTATGCGCCATCTTTGACTCTTGCAATGCGCAGAGCTCCCAACACCAAGTTTATCAGACACCACTTAATTTCAACCAACATGATTTTCGATACCAAACTCATCTGGTGAAATCCATTTTTGGTCAATTAAAAGAAGTGAAGTCTCACACATTTACCCCTCTAACTAAATTTTTGACAAGCATATTCGAAAGGTTGAAGACCCATGGAGTATTGAAACCAAGGAGAGGTTGGATTCCTAAATAACTGTCCCAGAATTTTGACCCATCCAAGAAATGTGCATACCATTCAAATATTCAAGGCCACGATACTTAAGAATATACATCATTGAAATACAAAATTCAGGATTTGATTTAAAATAAGAAGGTAATAGTACATCAAGGACCAATGAACTATAACTGCATCGCTCCTGGAGCAATCATCGTCAAAGGTGACCCAAAAAAAGTAATTCGAAGAAATTTGATAAGAAAGCGTAAAAGGAACTGACAAAGACGAGACCATCATAAGGAAAGTGCCTTCATTCTCCACTTCGCCGCTCTTTAACTTTTCCATATCTATTCATTTCTTTGTACTTTGAACTACATGTGACCTGATTTCTTTTGGATATGTAGGCAACCCGCTTTTGGGTTCGGTCTCAATCTAATAAAACTTTCTTTTTCCCATAGCCAGATCAAATATCTTGCTCAGATTCAAATAATAAATCCATGACAATTTGGTTCGACCATTAAACAATGAATGTGGATTCAAAACTGAATCTTGATGTTCAAATATAAGACAACCATTTCTTTTAAACTGATAATTTTATTTGAGTGAAGAAGGAATACAAAGTCCTTAAAGTCAAACTGGGGTGGAATTTTTGAGGAAACCTCAAAAATTCAAGAAGTAGGCAACAAAGAGGTCAAAGCATTTTGCACTCTAAACTGGGGCAGAAATTTTTGAGGGTCACTCAAAAATTTCACCAAGACAAAGTGCAAAGTCTAAGAGGTAAAAACAACGATAAGGAGCAAAGGACAAGCAAAGGTACGCACCAATCTTACCTTTTAAAACTCATAACTTTTCTTTGTGTGTAGGTGTAATAGGCACATAATGCCAGAGACACGTATTCCACTTCTTTCAAGCTATTATTATGTCTCAATATTCAAGTTATTATGTCACCATATCAAGCTACTGTTATCAAATTATTATTGTGCTACTTGCAAGCTATTATACCTCCAGATTTGAATTATTATCATGCCTTCAAAATCAATTTATTATCATCAGACTACTATTATACCACTCCATCAAGTCACTATTTGATCCTATCAAGCCACTACTTTATTCCTATCAAGCTACTATTATGCTGCCCTCAACTACTGCCACCATTATGCTACTTTCCGACTACTATTCAAGTTATTATCATGTCGTATTGTCCCACTATTATAATCAGACCGATATTATGCCACTATTATGTTATTCAATCAGGCTTGTATTATGCCACTATTATGCACGTACTATGCCACTACTATGTTCAAGCTCGTAGTATGCCACTATTATGCTCGTATTATGTCTCTATTTTTGTTATACCCCAAGAGCTAAAAGATCGGCCCCAGGAGTTGCAACGGGGAAAGAGTAGAAATTGTTATTGTAGTCTCAAGATGACTATGACTAGTGAGGATAGCCCACGAGTTGGCAAGTGACTCGTGGGGAAGGCCTGAGTTTGAGAAGAAGCCCTGAAAGAGTTGAGACCCCACAGGCGAGGCCACTACTCGTGGTCAGGACCCACGAGTCATTAGGTCAGCCGTGGGGAAGGAAAAATAGTGGAAAAAGGAAATATGAGATAGTGTACTCAATGACTGGTAACCAAGAGTCATGGTCACCTCTGATGAGTCGTGAAGTGACCCGTTACGAGCCCAGGAGAATAAATGATACATTGTACTTGACGAGCAGAGTAACGAGTTGTCAAGTCATCCGTTAGGACCACCTGACAGTTAATTTTCTGCAAATTAGTACGGAACTTTTCATAATTCCTAAGTTTTATCCTATGAAAGGTGGGTTTTAGAGGGGGAGACTATCCTAAAGTCTTTATTCAAGCATGCAAGAAAACAGAAGAGTGATAGAGAGGTTAATTCAAGGTTTTATTCTTCAATTCCTTTTGGGCATTCAAGGGAGAGTAAGATTCATCAATTTTCAGGTATGTAGGGTTACGAATGGGTGTCTCCGTTCACACCCATGCCAATTTTCTATTGATTTATGAAAATCTATCCAAAAATCACATGGGGTTTTGATTCATATTTTGTGAAAAAACTAATGAATTGCTAATGGGGTTTTATGATTTATGGTTTACATCATATTTTATGGATTTTGATCAGAACTTACATTTAATTTTACTAATAAAACTATTGATTTTGATTTCTACTAAAATAAGCCTATCTAATCATGATCTATAATGAATCGATTTATGATCTTCACTTCAATTATGAATATCTACAAACCCAGCATGATTTCTGATTTGAAAAATGAATTTATTCATTTACGCATCATGATTTGATGATTTACAAGTTATATATACGATCTACAAGTATGCAAGAAACCTATGATTCATGAATTATGTTTTTTGCCGACTCACGGGCCTTATGTCATGTCTAGTTCACGTATGTAAAAGAATGTTTATGATTATCATGATTTAACTAGCCCATGAATTCATGCACGTTATAGTATGAGCACTATATGTGTTTTGGGAGTAGTATCGAACACTGACTAGGTTTGAGGCCTAGGTTTTGCCCCAGATCTCATAAACTACGTGCCACTATAGGTATGTTGGGACCTCCTTTGTGACTGTCCCCAGCCCAATTGGCCCTTTTCATGGTGATATCACACATTCATGGTTCTACCCTTGGCAAGGTACGGACTCCCTCATGGCTAGGGTTACATGTCGGGCTTCATGCGAGCTCATATGGGGTATGTCGGTTAAGAGAATCTCCCACTATTCCTCATGATTTATGCATGATTATGATTATGTACATTTGCTCAAGTCATGTTCAACAAAGCTTTTCTGTTATGATTATGATTAGTATTGCATTACGAATGTTTTGAAAACCTTGAGCCTTATAATATGTTATGTTAAGATATTTATGATATTAGCATGATGTCCTACTCTTATGTTTTTTAATGAGCTTTTACATATTTTAAATGTCCATTTTACTTACCTTGCATACTCGATACATACCACGTACTGACCGCATACTTTCTATGTTGTATCATCTTATGATACAGGTTCCAGCTCTCAGGCTCATCCTCATACCTAGATCATCTTAGAGTGTACTTTCAACTTATTGGTGAGTCATCATGTTCTGAGGGCCGTTTGATGGACCTTCATGCTATTTTATGTTTCAGTACTTAATCGAGTTAGTTAGGGGTGTTGTCCTATCAACCCATCGTATGTAGTAGAGGCTTTCAGACAGTATGTAGTACCTAGCTTGCATGTATGTCTAGAGATTTCCTTACGTTATGATATATAATGATTATGCTTATGTTTCCGCTATGCCTTGTGATTAGTCTTCCGATTATAATGAATGAAGTTAGATGTATGCATATGCCATGGGTTAACTTGGGGCCTCTCGGGGTTCCTTGTCTCGTGTTACGATATGGGTCCACGTTCGGATCGTGAAAAACTTGGTATTAGAGCCATAGGTTTGAAGTGTCCTAGGGTGTCTAAAAGCTGCGTTAAGTAGAGTCTTTTTCATTGGTGCGCCACACCTATGAAGAAGAGGCTATGAGACGTTTAGGAAATGTTCCCTTCTTTCATGATCTATGTTGTGCAATGAAAAGTCCTTCTATCCTTCTAATTCGTGCTATTCGTGATTATAGAATCATGGCTCCCAAGAGAGTGAATGAAAGAAGAAATGGGAATGGTGAAGGCCATGGAGATGGAACTGATCATGGATATCAACAGGCCCCACCTATTCAGGAGCCCTGGGCACCAGAGCCAGTTGCCCACGCTGAGTTTCGGGCAGCTATCCAGATGTTGGCGCAGGCTTTGACTGCTCAGGTCAACCAGCAGGCTGTTGCGTATATCCCATAGAATGGCAATACGGCAGTGGCCCGGATTAAAGACTTCTTGAGGATGAACCCTCCAGATATCCATGGGTCCAAGGTGGATGAGGATCTGCACGATTTCATCGAGTAGATTCTAAAGATCACCCAGGTCATGGGGGTGATCAATGGAGATTGTGTTGATTTGGCCTCCTATCAGCTTAAGGGGGTGTTCCACATATGGTTCAAATAGTGGAGAGATACTAGGGCAGTGGGTGCAGGCCCTATCGGTTGGGAAGAGTTCCACATGGCTTTATTGGATTAATTCTTCGCTCGGGAGATGAGGGAGAAAAAGGCAAACGAGTTTGTTAACTTGAAGAAGGGTGACATGTCCATTCAGGAGTACGCATTGGAGTTCACCCATTTATCCAAGTATGCGCAAGAGTTGATGGCGGACTAGAGGGCTCGGGTGAGCCATTTTGTACATGGAGTGGCGGACTATCTGGATAAGGACCGTAGGATTTCCATGTTGCATCGAGATATAGACTTTTCGCATATTATGCTACATTCTTAATAGATGGAGTCGGTATATCAAAGGCAGAGAGAGGCCAAGAGGGCCAGGACCGACAGTTACGGGACTTATCAAGTCAGATCAAGGGATGGACAACGAGTCTCAGCATAGGTCTATTACTCTAGCACCATCATCGGGAAATACTCCATCTAGATTTCGAGGGGATCGGAGGAGCAGGGCTCTAAATTCGAGAGACCAGGGCAACATCTAGATAGAGTGCAATTTTCAAGCTTGTGCAAAGTGTGGCAAGAATTATCCTAGGAGGTGCCTAGTTGGCTAGGATACTTGTTTCGGGTGTGGCAAACCCAGACACAGACTCAGGGATTGCCCTTCAGCTAGTTCAGGGGTTGGTGGAGCTTTTATTCCAGTAGCCAGTTCTACCACTCCAGCAGCACATCTCCCTCAGCAAGGTGCCTTGACTAGTTCGGCCGGCGGTCAGCGCCAAAATAGGTTTTATGCTTTAGAACCCCGAATGGAGCAGGAGGTCTCCTCGAATATGGTTAATGGTATGTTGGGTGTTTTTCATATTGATGTTTATTCTTTGCTAGATCCAGGAGCTACCTTGTCTTTTGTGACCCCTTACATTGCTAGTGGATTTGGAGTTAGACCCCAAACTCTGTCAGAACCATTTTTGCTTTCTACTCCTGTCGGTGATTCGGTTGTAGCTAGACGGGTATATAGAGGATGCCCAGTCACTATATTGCATAAAGTCACCTCCGCAGACCTTGTAGAGTTAGCCATGACTCACTTTGATATTATTCTTGACATGGATTAGTTGTATGCATGTTGTGCTTTTGTAAATTGTAGAACTCGTGCGGTGGAATTTCATTTTCCGGGCGAATCAATTTTGAAGTGGAGGGGTAATTTGGCTGTACCAGCAAGTCGATTTATTTCATATCGTAAGGCCCGGAAGATGATTTCTAAAGGTTATGTACCATCTAGTCAGGGTTAAGAATGTCGAGTCCGAGACCCCGACTATCCAGTCAATTCCAGTGGTGCGTGAGTATCTAGAGGTCTTTCCCTATGATTTGCCAAGCATTCCTCCCGAGGGGGAGATTGATTTTGGCATTGACCTTCTTCCCGAAATGCAACCTATATCTATTCCTCCTTACAAGATGGCTCCAGCCGAGCTAAAAGAGTTAAAAGAGCAGTTGAAGGATTTGTTAGATAAGGGTTTTATTAGACCGAGCAAGTCTCCATGGGGTGCACTACTTCTCTATTTCCAAAAGAAGGATGGTTCTCTTCGCATGTGTATTGACTATCGACAATTGAACAAAGCCACCATCAAGAACCAATATCCTTTACCCAGGATCAATGATTTGTTTGACCAGCTTTAGGGTGCTAAATGTTTCTCAAAGATATATCTCAGGTTCGGGTATCATCAGCTCAGAGTTCGGGAGAGTGATATCCTAAAGACAGCCTTCAGGACGCGGTATTGACATTATGAGTTTGTGGTTATGTCTTTTGGACTAACAAATGCTCCTATAGATTTCATGGAGTTGATGAATAAGGTGTTCAAGCCATATTTGGATATGTTCGTGATCGTATTCATCGACGACATCCTTATATACTCTCAGAGCGAGGAGGAGCATGCCGCTCATTTGAGAGTAGTGCTACAGACTCTCAAGGATTGTCAGTTGTATGCCAACTTCAGCAAGTGTGAGTTCTAGTTGATCTCGGTAGCATTTTTGGGCCATGTAGTATCAGGCGAGGGCATAAAAGTAGATTCTCAGAAAATTGAGGCAGTGAAGAATTGGCCATGCCGGTGAATCCCTCGGATATTTGGAGTTTCTTAGGTTTAGATGGCTTCTTTCAGAGATTTGTTGAGGGTTTCTCATCTAATGCAGCACCTTTGACCAAGTGACTCAGAAAAAGGTGAAGTGCCAATAGTCGTAGGCTTGTAAGAAGAGCTTCCAAGAGTTGAAGGCTCGACTTACAACCGCACCGGTGTTGACCCTACCCGAGGGTACAAATGGTTTTGTGGTATATTGTGATGCTTCAAGAATCGGACTCGGGTGTGTATTGATGCAGCGAGGGAAGGTGAAAGCATACGCCTCGAGACAGTTAAAAGTTCATGAGAAGAATTACCCGATCCATGATCTTGAATTGGCCGCGGTGGTGTTTGCCTTGAAGATATGTCGACATTACTTGTATGGGTCTATGTGGATATGTGTATGGACCACAAGAGCTTGCAATATATGTTCACGCAGAAATATCTCAATCTTCAGGAAAGGAGGTGGTTGGAGCTACTCAAGGACTATGACATGAGTGTCCTTTACCATCCGGGTAAGGCTAATGTCATAGAAGACGCACTTAGGAGGCTCTCTATGGAGAGTGTGTCCTATGTGGATGAAGGAAAGAAAGAGTTGGTGAAAGATGTCCATCAACTTGCAAGGTTGGGAGTTAGGTTGGTCGAGTCAACAAATGGTGGTGTTGTTGTGCAGAACGGGTCAGAATCGTCCTTGGTGATGGATGTGAAAGCTAGACAAGATGAGGATCCAATTTTGGTAAAGCTAAAAGAAGCCATTCGAAGTCAAAAGGTGGAGGTCTTCTCCCAAGGGGGAGATGGTGGGCTTTGGTACCAGGGTCGCCTATGTGTTCCAGATGTTGATGATTTGAGGAGCTGAATATTGCATAAGGCCCATGGATCTAGGTATTCTATCCATCCAGGTGCCACCAAGATGTATCGTGATTTACAAAAAATCTATTGGTGGATAACATGAAGAATAATATTGCAGAATTCGTAGCCAGGTCCCCAAACTGTCAGCAAGTAAAGATTGAACATCAAAGGCCGGGAGAAGTACTTCAGGATATCAGCATTCCTACTTGGAAATGAGAGGAAATTAATATGGATTTCATCATAGGCCTGCCTCTTACTCATTGAAAATACGATTCCATTTGGGTGGTGGTAGACAGATTGACCAAGGCTGCACATTTCCTACCGGTGAAAATCACAGACTTAGCGGATGATTATGCCAAATTGAATATTTAAGAGTTGGTTCAACTACATGGAGTGCCATTGTCTATTATTTCGGACTGAGGTACTTAGTTTACCTCCTAGTTTTGGCGGTCTTTTCAGAAGGGTCTTGGGACTCAGGTTAAGCTCAGCACAGCCTTTCTTCTGTAAACGGATGGTAAAGTGGAACGGACATTTCAGACTCTCAAAGACCTATTGAGAGCTTATGTGATGGACTTTGAAGGTAGTTGGGATGATTACTTGCCACTAATCGAGTTCGCTTACAATAACAGCTATCATTCCAGCAGTCAAATGGAACCGTTCGAGGCTCTTTATAGGCGGTGATGTAGATCGCCCATTGGATGGTTTCAAGTTGGTGAGGCAGCCATGATAGGGCTAGATTCAATTCATGAGGCTATGGTGAAGGTTCAGTTGATAAGGAACAGGCTGAAAACAGCTCAAAGTCATCAAAAGTCATATGCTGATATGAGGAGGAGAGAGTTGGAGTTTGAGGTGGATGATTAGGTATTTCTAAAGGTATTTCCCATGAAGGGAGTCATGCAGTTTGGGAAGAAAGGAAAACTCAGTCCCCGTTATGTTGGTCCCTACCAGATTATGAGAAGAGTTGGTAAGGTAGCGTATGAGTTGGAATTTCCTTCAAAGTCATCTTCTGTGCATCCTTTGTTTCATGTATCGCTTTTGAAGAAATGTTTGGGAGATCCAGATCTAGTAGTCCTATGGACAACGTTGGTATAAAGGATAGCCTTAGCTTTGAGGAAGTTCCGGTGGAAATAGTGGATCGTCAGGTTCGGAGGCTAAGGAACAAGGAAGTAGCTTTAGTTAAAGTATTATGGAGGAATCAGCATGTTGAAGGAGCTACGTGGGAAGCCGAAGCAGATATGATGGCTAAATACCCATACTTATTCTCTTTTGCGCTATGATCCTATTTAGTTTACATGTTCAGTTCATGTGTTCAAGTTTCTTTTATGTGTATGGATGTGTATGTGAAGCATGAGATCACTTCAGCTATGTGATATGAATCAGAGGTAATCATTTCGTTAATTTTCAGTTTAAATGATCGGTATTTGAATATGATAATTGCATGTTTCTGGTTTCTGCTTGTTTCCTACATTTGAGGATGAATGTTCCCAAGGGGGAGATATTGTTATACCTCGAGAGCTCAAAGATCGGAATCGGGAGCTGAAACGGGAAAAAAGTGGAAATTGTTATTGCAGTCTCAGGACGAGTCATCTCACGACTAGGACAGCCCACGAGTCATCAGGTAACTCATGGGGAAGTTCTGGGTTTGAGAAGAAGCCCTGGAAGAGTTGAGACCACATGGGCAAGGCCACGACTCGTGTTCAGGACCCACGAGTCATTGGGTCAGCCGTGGGGATGGAAAAATAGTGGGAAAAGGAATGATGAGACAGTATACTCAAAAACTGGTAACCACGAGTCGTGGTCACCCCTGACGAGTCGTGAAGTGACCCATTACGAGGGCAGGAGAATAAATGATACAGTGTACTTGACGAACAGAGTGATGAGTTGTTCCTCCAACAACGAGTCGTCAGGTCGTCTGTTAGGACCACCTGGCAGTTAATTTTCTGTGAATTAGTAAGGACCTTTTCGTAATTCCTAAGTTCCTAAACTCTAAACTATGTCGTTTTAGCCTATGAAAGGTGGGTTTTAGAGGGGCAGACTATCCTAAAGTCTTCATTCATGCATGCAAGAGAATAGAAGAGTGATAGAGAGGTGATCAAAGGTTAATTCAAGGTTTTCTTTTTCAATTCCTTTTGGGCGTTCAAGGAAGAGTAATATTCAGCCATTTTCAGGTATGTAGGGTTACGAATGGGTCTCTCCATTCACACCCATGCTCATTCTCTATTGATTTATGAAAATCTATCCAAAAATCGCATGGGGTTTTAATTCAAATTTTCTGAAAACCTAATGAATTGCTAATGAGCTTTTATGATTTAGGATTTACATCATATATTATGGATTTTGATCAGAATTTATATTTAATTTTACTTATAAAACTATTGATTTCAATTTCTACTAAAATAAGCCTATCTAAGCATGATCTATGATGAATCGATTTATGATCTTTGCTTCAATTGCGAATACCTACAGGGCAGCATGATTTCTGATTTGAAAAATGAATTTATTAAATAACCCATCATGATTTGATGATTTACAAGTTATATGTACGATATACAAGTATGCATAAAACCTATGATTCATGAATTATGTTTTTGGCCGACTCACAGGCCTTATGTCATGGCTAGTTCATGAATGTACAAGAATATTTATGATTATCATGATTTAACTAGCCCATGAATTCATGCACGTTATACTATGAGCACTGTTTATGTTTTGGGAGTATTATCGAATAGAGTAGGTTCGGGGCCTAGGTTTTGCCTCGGATCTCATTAACTACGTGCCACCGTAGGTATGTTGGGACCTCCTTTGTGAATGTCCCCATCCCAATTGGACCTTTTCATGGTGATATCACACTTTCATGGTCCTATCCTTGGTAAGGTACGAACACCCTCCCGACTAGGGTTACAGATCGGGCTTCATATGTGCTCATTTAGGGTATGTCAGTTAATAGAATCTCCCACCGTTCCTCATGATTTATGCATGATTATCATTATGTACATTGGCTCAAGTCATGTTCAAAAAATCATTTCTCTTATGATTATGATTACGGTTGCTTTACAAATGTTTTGAAAACCTTGAGCCTTATGATATGTTATGTTATGATATGCGCATGATGTCCTACTCTTATGCTGTTTTATAAGCTTTTACATATTTTAAATATTTGTTTTACTTACCTTGCATACTCGATACATTCCACGTACTGATCGCATACTTTCTATGTTGTATCGTCTTATGATATAGGTTCAGGCTCATCCTCATACGTAGATCATCTCTGAGTGTACTTTCAGCTTATTGGTGAGTCCTCATGTTCTGAGGGCTATTTTGCGAACCTTCATGCTATTTTATGTTTCAGTACTTGTCCGGGTTAATTGGGGGTGTTGTCCCATCAACCCATCGTACGTAGTAGAGGCTTTCGAATAGTATGTAGTACCTAGCTTATGTGTATATCCAGAAATTTCCTTACGTTATGATATGTTATGATTATGCTTACGTTTCTGCTATTCCTTGTGATTAGTCTTCCGCTTATAATGAATGAGGTTAGATGTAAACATATGCCATGGGTCGACTTGGGGCCTCTCGGGTTTTCTTATCCCGTGTTATGATCCAGATCCACGTCCAGGTATTGACAATTATGTTATTAAATCGGGCCCATATTATGCTAATTCAAGTTGTTATTATGTTATTCAGTCTGGCCCATATTATGCTATGATTACTCAATCAGGTTCATATTATACTTTCATTGTGCTACTATTATTTGCGCTCATCCGCCCTAAAAATGGATAATTGGACTCGTCCGTCTAAAATAGGACAATTGGGATCGTCCACCCTAAAAATGGATATTTTGAGTTCGTCCACCCTATAAATGGACATCTTGGGTTTGTCCGCCCTATAAATGGACATCTTAGGTTTATCTACCCTATAAATGGACACTTTGGGTTCATCAGTCCTATAAACGGAGATTTTGGGTTTGTCTTCCCTATAAATGGAGATTTTGGGTTTGTCTTCCCTAAAATGGATAATTAAGCTTGAGTATTGTATCTTGAAGCCCTATAATTGTATTCGAGCCCTGTGATTTATATTTGATCCCGCAAACTAATTTTGACCCCTACGATTTACATTTTTAAGCCTTGTGATTTACATTTCGAGCCCATTGTTTACATTCAGGCCAGTTATTTGTATTCGAGACCATCAGTTATGAAATAAGATGATTGAGTTTATTCTCCCTAAAATAGGATATGTCAATTCTAAAAATTTTATAGGTGTATTCGAGTACTAATAAGCTCATCTGTGTTTTGCAGGTATCCTCCTTGGAAACCTGAAAGCGGGGCAGATTTTTTGAGGTTCCTCAGAAAATTATATATTTTCCTTCATTGCTATTTCTTTTGGCATTAATTTTTTATTAGACCATATTTTATATATATTATTAACCATTTTATCTAGTAGTGTTAAAGTCTGTAGGTACAAATACAACACTAGATTTTTCGTCAAAGGGAAAGCAGTTTTCGCTTCTATTCAACTTTTTAACCTTCTGTCCTCGAATAACTCTCATTCTTAACCTTCTGTCCTCAAATAACTCTCATTCCGATATCATCGCAATGTGATACTAATGTAACAATTCATACGCCTGTCTCATCTCTCCATTCTTATCACCTCGTGCTACTTTCGTCTTTATTCAAGCCTCCACTTTCTGATTTCGGACTGCTTCCTTCAACTTCACTAGGGCAGGATCCTCATCTGGCCTAGCTTTGACTACCATCACCAATGAAGATTCTAAACCATTCTGAACAATAACACCACCTATTGACACCTAATTTTGACCTCCTTATACCCCGTCCAAGCTACTTATTAATATATAGAATGCATATTTTAAAATTACCTTTTTTACGTAATTATTTAGTTCGCATTCATAATATTTTAATAATTAATTTTGCATAATTATTTCAAATTATAATTTTAAAATTTTTATTTATATTTAGTTTCAATTTATTAATTTTTTAATGTTATGTAATTATGTCATGTATAGTATATTGCGCATTAATATATATGCGTACATACTTTCAATTAAACAAGGTTTTATTTTAAAATGTATAATTCTACTTAAATTTATATAATAATATTCATATAATTATACTTAAATTTCATAAATTATTTATATTGATAATATTATATAATTTTATCATAAACTAAACTATTATATTATCTATTTACTAAACCATTTACAATGTAGTATTTTTATTAATTTAATAGAAGCTAAATTCTGGCCGCATTTTAAATTTCCATTCAATTTCAACTTATTCCTACTCATTACAAAATCCAATTAACCCATTTACGACCTGAACACGACCCAAAACCTAAAGATCTAATCTTAGCCCTTCATCTCACCTAATCCAACGATCCAGATAAAACCCTACCAATTTCCATTATATTCCAATTAACCCCAAACCCTAAGAATCTTTTCACTCTCACAAAACTACATCAGCCGCACCTCTCTTCTTCCCCATTGTCCAGTGCACCACTGCCAATGTGCCGGCTTGAGAACACCGGTGAACCATAGCGTCGTCGTTTCCTTCTTTCTTCTTCCATCTCCTTCGACCACCGCCATACCTCCCTCTACACCACTCCCTTTAATCTTCTTCTTCTCCATCGTCGCCATCACCACTGCACCAGTAGCCACAAGAGCCTCGTGTCCCCCTCAAAACCACCGCGGACCAGATGACATCGTTCGTTGCTCCGTCTAGCGAGCCACGAAGCCGGCCCATTTTCTCCATTTCCGACCAGACCTAGCAGGTCAGCCACTTCTCTCTAGTAAGACACCAGTGTCGAATCCTTTCTACCTACACTGCGCCACTGCTTCAATCAGTGAATATCCGGTAAGAGACCGTTGTTCGACCATGCTCGAGCATTCACCAGGTGTTTGGATAGATCTGTAAAGATCTGTCCTTGGTATGATTGCCTAACCTTCGTTCGCCATTTTCTTCTCTTAATCTTCATAAATCTGACATATTTCTTCAGATTTAGCATTTGTTAATTTTCTTTTTATTTCCTGATTTGCCAGCTATTTGTGGCCCATTATTAGTATATGATTCTTTCATTTTGTAATATGTTTTAAGCTATCAAAATAGCAATGAAACCTTGTTTTTATATTTTGGTTACCTTTATTATGGGATTATCCATAGGGCTACGGTGATGGCCAATATACTATTTTCTTGTCTAAATGTGGTCTCCGACAAGTTTTCGGTGTGAAAAATCACTTCACAATTGAAATATGTTTCCTTTTTTGGACTCGACTGTTTGATGGAATGATGCACTAGCATAGTTTGTGTTTCGAGCAATCTGTTCCTTTCTTCTCTATTTGAATTCATGACAAGATATGATGCCTCAAACATGACAATTGTGTGATGACTTTGATATTGGTCTATTCTGGTTAAGTTTTGATTTACACTAACCTTGATTAATCGATTTTCTCTTTAATTTGGATTCATTAGAAAATTTGTATGTTAAATACATTAATCTATGATTTCATATTTATGTGACTGGTTTTAGTATTTAAACATTTTTTGGGTAAGTTCGAATATGTTTGTGCACCAGATTTAATCCTGCCTTCCTTGATCAATATGTTTGATATCCTTCTCTTATCCTTCCCTTTAGTGGAGCACATGTTTATTTTGTTAAATCTTATTAGATTGATTCTGCCTAAGGAAGCTTGTGTGATTGTTTCCTCTTTTTCCTCAACAACTTTAATACATGTCTATTTATGGTAAACTTTGATAAGTTTTACACCTAATTGATTCTATCTACTGCTTAAGGAAGTAGATTTGTCTTGATTGATCATTTTAATTAATTACTTCCCTTGTTACCTTTATCATCTGAAACTATATTTGGTACATATATATTCCCTTCCCTTTCTTTAATTATTTAGACAGCTTTAGTACATATTTTTATGGTATACTTGGATAAGATATACCTAGTTGATTTATTTATGATTAATTAAGGAAATTAATTGCTCTGATTGATTCTTCTTATTATTTCCTTCCCTTTACTCCATTGATTGATTATGACTTTTTGCTATATAAGCAGCCCTCTTCCTCTTCTTTAATCATTCGAATACTGCTATTCAACCCAAAAAATTATTTTTGTCAAAAGCAATTCTTCGTTCTTCACTCCACTTTTAATTAATTTTAACTCCTCTATCCCTCCTCAACACAAACACTGCTTCGAATTCACGATATTCTTGTGATCTTGATGTGTTGAGATTCGGTCTCAATCATTAAAATGAAATTTCTTGAACTGCGGTTATTTGTTATACTATTTTACTGGATTTATTTTTAACTGGTTAGTCACCGACTATGAAGCTTTAATTTATTTTACAAGTTCAATTATTTGTAATCCCTATGTAATACTTGTGAGTGTTTGACTTATTATTTGTCAATCTTTGAAAGACTATAATATTGTTGTTTAGTTACTTTGCTATCCACACCTATATCCACATGTTTCTTGTATCTGTTTAGTTTTTTAGCAGGTGTCTATTATTTTATTTTGAGATTCCATTGGAGAGTCACTGAACAAGAGTTGGCTTGGGAGTTTAATTATTTGAAAATTATATGTTTTTACTGTAATTTGTTTATTTATTTATTACATTCTTGTCAATTGTAATAATTTTAATAAATGCTAATAATAGTGGAAAGGGGTTTATGGGGGCGGGGATTGTATATTTCTTTACTATTTATTTTGACTGCTGATTTCACCTAGAAAGCATGCCCATAGGATTAATACATACATCATTATAAATCATGCCTATAGGAGATAAACAATTCGATTCGAAGTATGTTTTATGTTCAAACCTTAGAAACCCCGCCTATAGGAATCTAATTGAGATTATTTTTTTTACTTTATAAACCACGCCTATATATGTAATATATTATTTGATGCTAGGGAGAACGTTCATAGGTATTTATACACTAGATTAGGTCTACAAATCAGAATCATGCTAAAAGAATCTTGTGCCTGTTTAATATGTCCAAGCATGCCTATTGCTGCTTGTATTACTTTGAACCTGCTTGAATCTGCTTATAAAGATCATGCCTATAAAATTCCATATCCATTTATTATAGAAACATCGTCTACCAAATTCTGCTTTTCTTTAAGATTTAATCAGTCTAATTAATAATTTTAGCCTGACTAAGTAGTGTTAATGATTTGTTACCATGCCTATAGGATTCAAATCTAAGTTAAGCTTGAACAAGTTCAAGAATATTATTTTCCCCTAACGTGTATATATTTGTAGTGCTTTATCTGAAATCTTTTATGTGCTAACTGCATTTCATCTACACTTGAATCACGTTCTCATTAATCTGTCCATATGTTTAGAAATTATGCATAATTGTATCACATTATTTGCTGCATATATAAAATTTGACATTTTGCATTAGGGATGATGTTTATAGCACTTGCATTCACTTAGAAATCATGCTTATAGGATCCAACATAGAGGCTTACGTGAAACCTTTGTATGATAATTGTATTTCTTTGGTTTAATTTGATGTTTGGCGTAATCACCTTTAAAAGACCTATGAACTCTAGACCCCAAATTCTAAATAGTAGTCCAAATGCCTCTTATACATTAAGTTTGGGACGGGTAGGCATATTGTTAGGGCGTTAGTATTTCCTTTTGCTTAGAATGATTTAGTATTAATAATTAATTGATTAGGTGGGTAGTTAGGATATGATAGTCTGTGCTTGCTGGATAATTCGAGCAATCTTAAATGACTGCGAAGTATTATTTTAGTTGCACGGGGTAATCCTATTAGGTTAAAATAACCCCCTTCTCTTATCTGTTTGGCAGAACTACTCCTAACCCGATTCCCTTAAGGAATACGTGGGCGCCTTTTCGAGGCTCGGTCCATTCTTTAGTATTCTTATTTGTTTGTTTATATTTTGTGCTTTTGTTTCTTTTCTTATTTGATTATTGTATGAATTATCAAAATAATAATAATCTCTTTTAAATACATATATTGTCCCAAGATTCTTTCTTCTTGCTTATTTGATTTCTTCTTCCTCTTGTGTTAATTTTGTGGTATTCTAATTTTAATATTAAAAAATGATTAGTTTATTTTCATAATAATGTATTTAAATAACTTAGATAGATTTTAGGCTTAATAATTATTGATTTTATTTGATAACTTAATTTTCCCCACATAATAATGAATCTGGAAGGGACCCACATTTGTGGAACTCTAAAGGTACCTAACACCTTTCTTTTCAGGTAACTTGAACCTTTACCCGACTCTGGTAACATAGGTTAGTTAAATAGAGTTATCTGCTTAGTTAGTATAGAATGGTGCCCTAACGCACCTTAACTCATTAGGTGGCGACTCTTCCTTTTCTAATAATCCTAAAAGAGTTTTCGCATGTCTTGGCCCGCTTTTCGTGAGAAAAATGGGGCGCGACACCACCATCAGTCGAATTTGTAAGGCGAATCCCTAAACGAGCAAGCCTATGAACATCCTTCACCAACTCCTTTCTCCCATCTTCGACATGAGACACACTCTCCATGAACAGCCTGCTAAGAGCATCCTCCACTACATTGGCCTTACTCAAATGATAAAGGACACTCATGTCATAGTCTTTAAGAAGCTCTAGCCTTCTCCTTTGCTGCAAATTCTGGTCCTTCTAAGTAAATACGTACTAAAGGCTCTTGTGATCCGTGAACACATCCACATGGACCCATACAAATAATGCCTCCAAATCTTCAAGGAAAACACCACAGCTGCCAACTCTAGGTCATGTGTCGAATAATTCTTCTCATGAGTCTTAGGCTGTCTAGAGGCACACGCAATGACCTTATCATGCTACATCAACACACAACCAAGACCAACCCTAGAGGCATAACAATAAACAATGAAACCATCTTTGCTCTCCGGTAGGGTCAGTACTGGAGTTGAAGTGAGTAGAGTCTTTAACCCCTGAAAACTCTTTTCACAAGCATCCTACCACTGAAATTTGACCTTCTTTTGGGCCAACTCAGTCAATGGTACCGCAATGGATGAAAATCCCTCCACGAACCTCCTGTAGTAGCTAGCTAAACCTAAAAACCTAATATCTATGGAATGACAGGTGTAGTCTAATTCTTCATCACTTTTATCTTTTGAGAGTCCACCTGCACACTCTCACTAGACACCAAATGACCCAAGAATGCTACTGAGTTCATCCAAAACTCACACTTGATGAATTTATCAAATAGCTAGCGATCCTTGAGAGTCTGCAGCACAATCCTCAAATGAGCAGCATGATCCGCCTCGTTTTGAGTGTATATGAGGATATCATCTATGAAGACAATCACGAACATATCCAAGTACTGCTTGAACACCTTGTTCATCAAGTCCATAAAAGCTGCAGGAGCATTCGCTAGTCAGAAAGAGATAACTAGAAACTCATAGTGATCATACCGAGTCCGAAAGGCTGTCTTCGAAATGTCACTCTCCCTAACCCTAAGCTGGTGATAGCCGGATCTGAGGTCTATCTTTAAAAAGCACTTAGCATCATAAAGTTGGTCAAATAGGTCATCAATCCTGGGGAAGGGGTACTTATTCTTGATTGTGACCTTGTTCAACTATCGATAATCAATGCACATCCTAAGGGAATCATCCTTCTTCCGAACAAAGGGAATTGGAGCACCCCATTGGGACTTACTAAACCTGATGAAACCTTTATATAGGAGATCCTTCAACTGCTCTTTCAACTCTTTTAGCCCAGCTGGAGCCATTCTGTAAGGAGGAATGGATATGGGATGCGTATCAGGGAGAAAGTCAATACTAAAGTCAATTTCTCACTCGGAAGGACTCCTAGTAGATCATCTAGGAACACCTCCAGATACTCACATATGACAGGAATTGACTGATGAGTCCAGGTCTCGGAGGTAGCATCCTCAACAAGAACTAGATGGTACACACAACCTTGGAGATCATCTTCCGGGCCTTGAGGTAAGAAACAAAGTGACCTACAAGTACAACTAAACTAACCCTCCACTCTAGGATTATGTTATAGCCCGGAAGCCCGAAGATCAGACCCAGAAGTTTAAATGGAGAAAACTAAAAATTTTGCACTAGGTCACAGAATGAGTTGTTTTGTGACCCATGGGGGGAGGACCACGAGTCGTGAGGTAACTTGTGGTGAAGGACTAGGTTGAGTTGAAGGAAGTAATGGAAGGGGGTCCTCACGGGCATGACCACGAGTCGTGGTCAGGCCCCAGGACTTGTCAGGTTAGCCGTGGACAAGAGAATTAAGAAGGGGAAAAGTGTAAGGCAGTGCACCTAACGGATAGACCCCACTAATCGTGGTCAGACACCACGACTCGTGGGGAGGGTCATGGTCAGCAGGATAGGGTTTATTTGAAATCAGGTCAGTGAGGATGACAAGTGGTGACCACGAGTCGTGGTCATCTACATCGACTTGCGAAGTCCCCCGTGATGAGCCCAGGTGACTTGATAGACATTGTACCTAATGACTAAGGTGACGACTCGTGGGTGGTGGCAACGAATCGTTAGGCCCCTCGTGGGGGCTGACGAGCAGTTAATTCCTGCAAAATTATTAAGGGTATTCGCATTATTCCTATGCTCTAAGGTCCTAAACTATGTCATTTAATGTATTTTTGTGGGCATAATAAGACAGGTTAAGTTCCTTTTCTTAAGCCACTGCCATGCATGCAAAAGAATTCTAGAGAGATCAAGCATAGATTCAAGCTTTTCCCTATCAATTCTCCTTTGGAAATTCAAGAACTTGGAAATATGATCTTACCCAGGTATGTAGGGTTACGAATGGGTGTTTTTGTTTACACCCATGCCCATTCTCTATTAATTTTTGAAAATCTACAAAAAATCTCATGGGGTTTAGAATTCAATTTTGTGAAAATCTAATATTTTGCTAATGGGCTGTGATGATTTTTGATTTACATCATATTTTATGGATTTTGATCAGATTTTTTAATTATTTTACCTATAAAATTAGTGATTTAGGTTCCTATCAAATTAAGCCTAATTATGCATGATCTATGATAAATCGATTTATGATCTACATATCAATTGTTGATATTTACAAACCCAGCATGATTTATGATTTGAAATATAGATTTATTCAATTACCCATCATAATTTGATGATTTACATGTTATATGTATGATCTACAAGTATGCATGAAACCTATGATTCATGAATTATGTTTTAGGCCAACTCACGGGCCTTGTTTCATGGCTAGACCACGTATTTACAAGCATGTTTATTACTATCATGATTTCACTATCCCATGAACTCATTCATATTATACTATGAGAACTATCTATGTTTTGGGAGCAGTATCAAACACCGAGTAGGTTCAGCGCCCAGGTTTTGCCCCAGATCTAATAAACTACGTGCCACCGTAGGTATGTTGGGACCTCCCTTGTGACTGTACCTGGCCCAATTGGCCCTTTTCGTGGTGATATTACTCTTTCACGGTTCTACCCTTGGAAAGGTATGAACGACCTCGCGACTAGGTTTACAAGTCGGGATCCATGTGTGCTCATATAGGGGTATGTCGGTTAAGAGAATCTCCCACTGTTCCTCCTAATTTATGCATGATTATGATTATGTATATTGGCTCAAGTCATGTTCAATACGACTTTCCTCTCATGATTATGATTTCGAATGTATTATGAATGTTTTTTGAAAACCTTGAGCCTTATGTTATGTTATGTTACGATATTTACAATATGAGCATGATGTCCAACTCTTATAATGTTTTATGAGTTTTTACATGTTTTAAATGTCTCTTTATTTACCTTGCATACTCGGTACATTTCATGTACTGACCGCATACTTTCTATGTTGTATTATTTCATGATACAAGACCCGACTCTCAGGCTCATCCTCATCTTTAGACCATCTTAGAGTTTACCTTTAGCTCGTTGGTGAGTCCTCATGGTTCGAGGGCTGTTTGAATAGACCTTATGTTATTTTATGTTTCAATACTTGATCGGGCTAGTTGGGGGTGTTGTCCCATCAACCCATCTTATGTAGTAGAGGCTTTTAGATAGTATGTAGTACTCATCTTGCATGTATGTCTAGAGATTTCTTACATTATGATATGTTATGCTATGTTTACGTTTCCTCTATGCCTTACGTTTAGCCTTCTGCTTAAAGTTAATGAAGTTAGATGTATGCTTATGCCGTTGGTCGACTTGGGGCCTCTCGGGGTTCCTTGTCCTGTGTTATGATCCAGGTCTACGTTCGGGTCGTGAAAAACTTTGTATCAGAGCCATAGGTTTTGAAGTTTCCTAGAGTGTCTGAAAGACGCGTTAAGTAAAGTCTTTTTCATGGGTGTGAAGTGCTCCACAGTTATGACGAAGAGGCTACGAGACGTTTAGTAAATGTTCTCTTCTTTCATGATCTATGTGGTGCTATGAGAAGTCTTTCTATCCTTCTAATTCGTGCTACTCGCAGTTGCAGAATCATGGCTCCCAGAAGAATGAACGAAAGAAGAAATGGGAACCGTGAAGACCACGAATGTTGCAATGATCATGGGCATCAGCAGGCCCCACCCATCTAGGAGCCCCAAGCACCAGAGCCAGTTTCCCATGCAGAGTTTCGAGCGGCCATACAGATGTTGGCGCAGGCCTTTACCGCTCAAGTCAACCAGTAGGTTTTTGCGAATATCCCATAGAATGGCAATGCGATAGCGAACGGGGTTAGAGATTTCTTTAGGATGAAATCTCTGGAGTTCCTCGGGTCCAAGGTGGATGAGGATCCACACATTTCATCGAGGAGATTCTAAAGATCACCCAGGTTATAGGGGTGACCAATGGAGATTGTGGTGATTTGGCCTCCTATCAGTTAAAGGGGAGTGGCTCACATATGGTTCAAGCAATGGAGAGATGCTAGGGAAGTGGGTGCAGGCTGTATAGGTTGGGATGAATTCTATGTGGTATTCTTGGATCGGTTTTTCCCTCGAGAGATGAGGGAGCTTAAGGAGACTGAGTTTTTTAACTTGAAACAGGGTGACATATAAGATTGGGAGTACACATTGGAGTTCACACATCTATCCAAGTATGCGCCAGAGTTGGTGGTGGACCAGAGGGCTCGAGTGAGCCATTTTGTACATGGGGTGGCAGGCTATCTGGATAAGGACTGCAGGATCGCCATGTTGCATCGAGATATAGACTTTTCCCGTATTGTGTTACATGCTCAGCAGATGGAGTCAGTCTATTGGAGGCAGAGAGAAGCCAAGAGGGACAGGACCGATAGTTATGGGACTTCTCAGGTCAGATCAGGGGGTAGATAGCGCCAGCAGTCTCAGCATAGGTCTATTACTCCAGCGCCATCATCGGAAAGTACGCCATCTAGATTCCGAAGGTATCGATGGAGCAAGGCTCCATATTCGAGAGGTCAGGGTAGCATGCAGATAGAGTGCACTTTCTCAATTTGTACGGGATGCGACAAGAATCATCCTGGGAGGTGCCTAGTCGGTTCGAATGCTTTTTTCGGGTATGGAAAACCCGGACTCAAACTTAGGGATTGCCCCTCAGCCAGATCAGGGGTAGGGCGGTGGAGCCTGTATGCCAGTAGCCAGTTCATCCGCTCTAGAAGCACGTCCCCCTCAAAAGGGTGCCTCGACTAGTTCGGTCGGTGGTCAGCATCAAAACAGGTTCTATGCTTTAGCACCCCGCCAGGAGTGGGAACGAGCCCATGAAATCTATGCCCCATACATCAAAGGTCTCCACTTCTAGTACATTCTGCAGCGGCATCTCTTGCCTCCTACCAATTGTGCCTGTCCGCTGACATCTATCGCACATTTTGACGTATGCCATAGAGTCTCTGAACAGTGTAGGCCAAAAGAAACCTGACTGTAGAACCTTGTGCGCTGTCCGCTCGCCTCCTTGGTGTCCTTCATACAATGAAGAGTGACAACTCCTCAAAACCTCTGCAATCTGGCTCTCCGGGATGCATCTTCTCATAACCTGATCTGGTCCCTGTTTAAACAAGTATGGCTCATCCCAAATAAAATACCGGCAATCATGCCTCAATTTTTTTCTCTGCTGAGCCGTAGCCTCCAGTGGATAGACTCCACTCACTAGCAAGTTCACTATGTCTGCATACTAGGGAACCTCAGCTTCCCCTATTGCCAAGAGATGCTCATCCGGGAACTCCTCTTTGATGTTATCACCTTCCTTCACATGCGACCGACTTTCCAATCGCGATAGGTGATCTTCCACCTGATTCTCGCTCCCCTTTCTGTCCTTAATTTCTAGGTCGAACTCTTGAAACAACAGGATCCATCTGATCAGCTTGGGCTTTGCATCCTTATTTTTAAACAGCTATCGAATCGTTGCATGATCGGTATACACCACTACTCTCGAACCCACCAAATAGGACCTGAATTTATCAAACGCAAACACCAATGCTAGCATCTCCTTCTCTATTACTGTATAATTACTTTGGGCAGTGTTCGGTGTTTTTCTTTCATAATGAATAGAATGAAAGATTCTCTTTCTCCGCTGCCCCAATACAGCTCCCACAACCACATCGCTTGCATCACAAATCAGTTCAAATGGTTGTTCCCAATCCGGGGAAATAAGGATAGGTGCTTCTATCAATTTCTACTTCAACTCCTCGAATGCTTTGACACACTCATCATCCAACTCGAACTTCACCTATTTTTCTAGCAATCTGCATAATGGTCTAGAAATTTTGGAGAAGTTTTTGATGAACCTTCTGTAGAACCCTGATTGCCCGAGAAAACTGCGGACAACCTTCACTGACACAGGTGGTGGTATATTCTCAATAACTTTGATCTTAGCATGATCGACCTCCAACCCCTTGCAAGACACTTTATGGCCAAGGACGATACCCTCCTTGACTAAGAAATGGCATTTCTCCCAGTTGAGTACAAGGTTGGATTCTTCACAGCGAGCTAGCACTCTGTCAAGATTCTGCAAACAAGTAGCAAATGAATTATCGAAAATAGAAAAATCATCCATAAATACCTCGACGAAATCCTCCACCATGTCGTGGAACATAGCTATCATGCATATCTGGAATATGGCGGGTGCATTGCATAACCCAAATGTCATCCGCTTAAAAGCATATGTCCCATAAGGACATGTGAAAGTAGTCTTCTCCTGATCCTCCGGTGCTATGGCTATTTGGTTATAGCCAGAGTACCCATCAAGGAAACAATAATATTCTTGTCAAGCCAACCTGTCCAATATCTGATCAATGAACGGGATAGGATAGTGATCTTTCCTTGTGGCTTCATTAAGCTTTCTATCGTCCATGCAAATCTGCCAGCCTGTGACGGTTCGTGTAGGGATCATCTCATTTTTTTCATTGCTGACAACGGTCATCCCTCCTTTCTTTGGAATGCACTGAACGTGGCTGACCCATTCGCTGTCCGAGATAGGATAGACCACACCTGTATCAAGCCACTTAATTATTTCTTTCCTAACCACATCCTTCATTGTCGGATTTAACCTTCGCTGAGGCTGAACAGTTGGCTTTGCTCCTGTCTCCATGAAAATTCTACGTGTGCAAAAAGCTGAATTGATACCCTGAACATCTGACATTTGCCAGCCCAGTGCTTTCTTCCTTCTTCTGAGGACACCCAATGCTTCCTTTTCTTGTGCCTCCGTCAATTCTGCGGAGATGATGACTGGCAAAGTATCATCTTCCACCAAAAAGACATATTTTAAATGGGGAGGCAATTCTTTCAATTCCAGCTTTGGTGCTTCCTCAATAGATGGTTTCAGCAATGGTTCCAGAGACCTCATTAGAGACTGAAATTCCTGCTTCCTGGGATGCCTTTGTGGCTCATTCAGCATTTGCACCACCTCATAAGCATCTCTATCTCTGAAATGATCGGAGTTCATCAACACTCTTTCCAATGGGTCTTGAGATTCAACAATCTGACAAATTTCTGCTTGATCAAGCACACTGATTGCTGAAAGCTCCTCATGTATGGCCGGAAGCTATATGGCCTTAAATACATCAAATACCTCCACCTTGTCGTGTGACCGCATGGTTAGCTGCCCTGCAGCTACATCAATCAGCGGTTTCCCGGTCACCAAGAAAAGATGTCCCAAAATAAATGGGACTTCCACATCCGGCTCAAAATCCAGCACAATGAAGTCTACCGGGAAAATAAGGGAGCCCACTTGCACCAACACGTCCTGTACAATGCCATTTGGTCTGGCCAAAGAACGATCCGCTAGTTGCAAGATCACTGTCGTTGGTCTAGGACTGCCTAGCCCTAATTTCTTGAATACCGATGTCGGCATCAAGTTAATGCTCGCTCCCAAATCACATAATCCACGAGCTCGGATACTCTACCCGATTGTAAGTTGAATTGTAAAGCTCCCAGGGTCTTTGAGCTTTGTGGGCAACCTATTTTGTATACGGGAAGTGCACTCCTCCGTAAGCGCCACCGTAGCATACTCTGTCAACCTGCTTTTGTTTGCCACGATGTCCTTGATATATTTTGCGTACTTCGGCACTCCCTGCAAAACATCAACAAGAGGTAAATTAATGTGTACCTATTTAATAAACTCCATGAACTTTTTGAAACACGTTTCCTCCTTGTGTTTCTTTAATCTTTGAGGGAACGGGGGTGGTGGTCTTTCTGGTTCAGCTTCCTTCTCCTTCCCCCTATCATCATTGTGTTCCTTCTCATTCTCCACTGCTCCCGACTGCTGCGGTGGTCTTTCTGGTTCCACCTCCTTGAGTTGTAAACCATTCCTTGTGGTCACTGCATTCACTTGCTTGGGGTTGGGGTCAGTGTCACTCGGGAGTCCTCCTCTTGGCCTGGTGTTTTGATCTCCAGCTAGTTGCCCAAATTGGTACTTCAGTGCCTTTGTAGCTAACTGATTGTTCTTTACATCGGCAGCCAATTTCACATAGTCAGCCTGCAATTGAGCTTGGTTAGCTATCATCGTTTTGAACATTTCCTCAATGTTGGGTGATGGTGGTGGAGGAGGTGCATTGTTGCTTCTGTATTGCGACTGATAGTTCTGCTGCCCTCCTTGATTTCTCTGTGCCCCCTGACTCGAACTCTACCCTTGATGGCTGTTACTACCCCAAGAGAAATTCAGGTGACTCCTCCAATTAGAGTTGTAGTTGTTGCCAGACTATTGGTGATTATTCTATTGGTGATTATTTCTCTGTACATTACCAACAAAGTTCACTGAATCAGGATTCGCACCACAACACTCAGCTGAGTGTTCATTACTGCCGCACACTTCACACTAAATTTGCTGCAGTACATTCACTGGGGCTTGAGACTGATTCATGCTCATATTGCTGAAGTGGGTATTGAGTTGATTCTGTAACGCAGCTATCTGTGCAGCGATAGCTGCAAAACCATCCACTTCCAAGACTCCTGCCGCTTTCCTTGTTCCTCCTCTAGAAGAGTCCGCATTCCACTCTGGATTTCCCTGCGAAATACGGTTCAAAAAAGTATACATCTCCTCATAAGTTTTTTCTAATGCTTGTCCCCCAGCTGCTGAGTCTTGCAAGATTTTTGTGTGGGGTTCCAAACCCTCTATAAAAGTATGCACCAGCACATCATTGGATTGGTGATGATGAGGACAATCCCGCAACATAGATTTGAATCATTCCCAAGCTTGATACAGATTCTCCCCCTCTCTTTGTTTAAAACTTAGAATTTGACTTCTAAGTCTTGCTGTTTTACTGGATGGAAAGAACCGTATCAAGAATTTCTTTGCAAGATCATCCCAAGTAGCGATGGAATTAGGTGGCTCAGCTTTCAGCCATCTCTTTGCTTCTCCCAAAAGTGAAAATGGGAACAATGTAAGCCTGACGTAATTGGATGACACTCCAGCGAGGATGTAAGTGTCACTTATCTCTAAATAGTGATGGAGATGTTGTTGTGGATCCTCGTGAGGGAGACCTGTGAATTTCCCGCTGGTGTGCAGCAATTGCACCAGATTCTGTTTAAGCTTGAACCTCCCTCTTGGCTCAGGTTTGTGAATGTTAGATGTAACGTTGTTAGCATGTGGGATTGCCACTTCGCGAACCGGCCTAGCTGCCATTTCCTTGGGCACTAACACTGCCCTTACAATTGGTGGATTCTGTTGTTGCTCTAGGATTGTTTGTCTGAGCAACTGCAACTTTCTCTCTAGAGCTTCTCTCCTTTGACGATGGAATTGTCTTTCCGGCTCTAAGTGTGAATCCACCAGCTCCTTGTCTCTTGCCAGTGTTCAACATAATTCAATATCTGCAAAAGACAGGCTAAGACCAAGTTGTCAACACTAATAAGAAATCGTAAACTAACACTTAAGAAAACAATTTTACCAATTGCCAGTTCCCCGGCAACGGCGCCAAAAACTTGTTCGGTGGTTTGGAATGCCTACACGCAAGTGCACGTGGTCGAACAAGTGTTAATAATCGAATGGCTAGAGTAGCCAAGTATCGATCCCAAAGGGACTGGACCAAGGTAATAATCGAATCAAGTGTTAATAAACTCTAACTCTAATAATGCAGACAACAGTTTCAAGAAGATTTTGGAAGTTTGTTTCCTAATTTATACTAATCTAAAACAAATGTACAAATTGAGTCTGAACTATAGTAATGAGCATGCTGAGGCTAAAACGAATATGCAGGGAAGCAATTTATTGATACAAATCGGTTAATCTTTCCTTCGGTTGCTAGTCAAGATTATTGCCTATGGATTAAAACTCTCGTATTTAACCCAACTTAAGAATCATGAACCTTCCACCTACATTTCTGTGATAAGAAGAAATTCATGTTCTAGCCATACGAAACCGATTCCTTAATTGACTAATACGACTTTCAGATATATTTCTATTCTAAAGGTAAATCAATTCTCAATTTTCCCAAACCAAGAAGAGATCATATCCTACCAATTCACAACATTCCAATTTCTTTCTCTTTCGAGCGCAAATAGGATTTTTTAGATATACATTAATATTGGCCAAACATTAATGCAGTAAGAACAAGAATTAATAGAACAACCATAGAAGAAAAGATGAAAAACCAAAATGATCAATAATTACATTCCACTACAAGCTTTCTTAACCTCAGCAAGAAGTGAATTTAGCCACTTATTTGTGGATTAAACATCGTTAAATGAGTGTAAATCATACAAACAATTGAAATAAAGAAGAAAGAGTTAGAGAAGAACCCTATGAATTTCGTCCCCTCAACTGCCTGTAACCCACATTCTTGCTCAACCAATTCAGTCTCTTTAAAAATAAACCTAAGTGTGCTATTTATACTAGTGGGAATTTTTCCCGGAATAACAAGAAACGTGTCACGGAGTGCATCGCGGAGCACTGCCTCCGTGACATTCCACAAACGCAGACCCTCACTGGAATCCAGTCCTCTAGGTAATTATGTCCAACGTGCCAAGGCGTGCAGCGCGGGGCGTGGCCAACGTGCCACGGCACCAACGCGAATCGCCACTGGAACATGACTAATTTTAATCATCCGGGGCAGAATACCTCCGCGATGGCAGCGTGACACGGCTCCATCACGGATCCCATTAATTTGCTCCATTTCCTTATCCTTTTCTACTGCTCGCTTCCGAATCCATTCCCGATTTCTCCCAACACGCATCTTAGCTTCCTAAAATCACATTTTTCCTGCAAAACAACACTAATCGTGTTGGTTAGTATAAATTCACCTTTTAAATACAAATCACATGAAAATGTACAAATATCGATGGATAAATAAGACAAAATGAAGCATTTGAGTATCACTTGGGCATATAATTCGGCCCAAGATCAGAGTCTAGTGTTTTGCTCAAAAACCCTGCCAGTGGCCACAAGAGCTACTAACAACCCATTGGTTCATCCAATGAGTTATGGTCTCCTTTCGTGACAATGTCTAGTGAGCCCAGATTTCAGGCCCAGGACCAACAACTGGTCCCAATGAGTCATGGTGTCAACCAACAACTTGTTGTATGACCCTTTGGTCCCCGTCGGGGAGTTTTCAGACTTTTATCTAAGGGGCATTTTTATAGCTTCCCACCTTTTTAATCCCTAAACTACGTCGTTTTGGGCACGTTCTAGAGAGAATTAAAGGGGTGATTGACTTAATCGCTATCATTTCTCTCATCTCTTGATTTTTTCAGAGCATAAAAGTTCCAGACAGTCACCGCAGAGCTAAGCTAGGGGTTTCAGTGTTCTTCAAGATTCTCCAGATTTCTTCTTAAGGATTCTTCACTAGGTATGTGGGAATTCAACAAGGGCATTTCCCTTCCCTTGTGCCCCAAAAACCTTTTTAGAATTCCTTAAGTCTTACACCTGAATGTCAGAAAAAGGGTTAAGTTCAGTTAGACTATGAATATTCTTGTGGATTGTAATTCTTATGGATTCTTGCAAAGTTCTCTAGATAGTTACGACGCTTCTAGATAAGCAACTGACATATAATCACGTGAGCTAAATATGGAGTCTGATGTATACACACCATCAGAGAAAGTTAGTTCTCTAGATAGTTACGACGCTTCTAGATAAGCAACTCTGACCAGTCTTAGAACAATCAGTATAAGTTATTCTTTAGATGGTTATGACGCTTTCAGATAAGCAGCTCTGGCCAGTCTTAGAATATCAGTTTTCAGTTATCTAGTCCTACAGACTCTCAGGTTACTTCCAGATAAGTATTCCTGACATTAGTCTAGGACCCCAGCTTTGAGCTATCAAATTGCTCAGTAGTCATGTCAGGACTATCCAGTGGGAGTAGCACTTAGCACCGAACGGACAGGGGTTCCAGCGCACCCAGGTTCCTAGAACTACGTTGCCACCGTAAGTTATTGTCCTAAGGAGCCCCAGACTTGTGATCACCCAGCTCAGCCACTATACCCTAGCAAGGTATAGTGGGCTTTCTCTGATGGTGTGTATACATCAGACTCCATATTTAGCTCACGTGATTATATGTCAGTACGCTTCTAGATAGTACCATTCAACTTTTCTTTTTCTTATTTTGATCAAGGGTTTTTTTCAACTAGCTATTTTGCCTTTTTATCAATCAATAGGTGCTACCTCACATTGAAGATCATTCCTCTTTTTTTCTTTCTTGCACAACCCCAAACTTAGACTTTTTCCTACATCACATTTCATTTTTCCATCCCCAAATCTTAGGCTTCAAGCCCCATTTTTATTTCATCACTAGCAATTAGGAAGGATAGGTGCCAAAGAAGAAGATTAAAAAGGGTATAAGGCTTGTAATGTGGTTTCCAAGAAAAGGGATTAAGGCTCAAATAGTGGTTAACAAGGGTTGATATTCAAGGAGGTCATTTTGTGGTGAAATGACTATCCAAAAAGAGCCTAAGGTCATTCCCAGGTATAGATACATCTAGAGTTTAGCCTTGAATCATATTTGGGGCAAGTTCTAGAAAACATGCATACACAAGAATCAAGACAAAATCTTACCAGACAAGGCATCACACTTCAAGAAGTTCAACTATTTTCAAAATCAATTCAAAGGCATGACTTTAGATAAGTTATTTTGAGTTTTGTACACTCATTTTGCACACTCAAAAAGACAAAAAAAGAATGTGCAACTCATGACAAGAGAGTGCTTTTTCTTTCTCAAATTCATGTGCCCCTTTGAACTTGAAAAATTATTTTGCTATGCCAAGTAAAAACTTTTATGGTACCGCTCAAAATAAGTGCAACAATGACTCAAAAAGGTAAACTCAACTTGGCATTTTTCTTTAGGAAAGTTGCCTCTGAATCTATATAGAAAAATGTCACTCGGTTGGACACACAAAAAGAAAAACAAAATTTTGCTCCTTAGGAAAAATTCGTGGTATGAAGAAAATGCTTGGAGTTTATTACTATCTACTATCTACAAAGGCGATTGCTATGCATGACTCATGAATTAATTAGAATGTAAAACTAACCCATCAATGGCAACTGATACCATAAAAATACAAAAATCAGCCCAGCAATTTAATCAATTAAGAACAAGCCCGACGAGGGCATTCATTCATCCAAACAACATTGTAATTCATTACATAACAAGTCCTACAAGGGCATCCACCCCCTCAAACAAAATATGCATTTTTCCAAAGGCATAACAAGAATGAGAGAGAGTAGGAGGACTCCATATATGAGTGAAAGAGTAGTATGGGTCCATCATGTGAAATGTTTCTTAGCTGTGTCAGTAATGGAAGGCACCAAAGGACCGGGTGGTAGTACAAGCGGGTCAGGTGATGAAGTAACCACTCATTTATCCGGAAAGATCCTGGCCTCATGGTAAGAATAGCTCAGAGTTACTCGATACAGGTTATTGTGGTCTTCATCGGAAATTTAGCCCCAATACAGGTCGCCATTGTGAGCAGCCTCCATTGTTGGAAACACCTCCTCACTAGGCGACTCACCATCTTGAACTTGTTCCATTGTTGGACCATCAAATGGGCTGTATCCTACACACCAATCATCTAGAGGACTTCTATTCTCAACGAGTGAGTTAGGTCCAGCTGTTGGGATGTTCAAATTGATATCCATGGATGGCATCATTTTCTTTTGTCTATCCATATCTTCCCTCATGGATGCCACTTCATCTCAAGCACAGCTACTCGAGCACGTAGGCTTCCCAACTTGCTAACTATAGGCTTCATAGCCATTTTGATGGTCTGCTGAATCATGGGAGGGATAGCTTTGGCTAACTTCAATAATTGAGCATTATGAGCATCAGCCATTTCTACCATTTTGAGAAGACCACTTGCCTGTGGAGAGACATGTCTACCAGCCATAGGTGAAACAGGGGAATCTCTGGACTCTTGGTGGGCGGAGGATCATTTGGTCCCGCAGTCAACTTTGGCTTTTTAAAAGCTGGAGCGTCCTTGTCCAACTTTGTGGCCAAATTAATAACTTCCTCTGCTCGCCGCATTTTATCTAACACTTGAAATAAAGGGCATCCAGCCTATAGGCATAACAAGCTAATGAGGACTAGGTATGACATAAATGTAGTCGGTTGTCGAGCCTTTCTCTTGAATTGTTCATCTATGATCGATCCCACATAAATATGAATTCTATTCGTGATGCATGCTATGAGGATGGCTATCTCAATTGAAACATGTGTTATGTTTTTGGAAGGAATAATACGAATACACACCAGGTCAAGCCACATTCTAGCTTCAAATTTCAAATCATAGAGAAGAATATCACCCTTCATAATTGTGTATTGAGGCTGACCTTTAGCAATAACACCTATTACCTATGCATATTGATTCTCTTTTGCAGCCAATCTCCTTGTAAACCCCAAACCAGGATGGACTGGATCTCCCTAATAAATGGAGATTACCTCAGGGGTGATGTCTAATTCTTGGCCTCGCACTAGCACAGATGATAAGCAAGGCATTATGTCTACTTGGCCTTTGTGCTTTAGGAGGTCCTATCGGGCCTTATAGGAGGCATAAAACTCCTGCACCAACTCTGAAAAATAGGGGTCTAAGGTCTGAGTGAAAGGCTCCCAATCCCATATTTGGAATCATTTGTCAATATTGAGCAAGCCAGCCTTGTAAGAGTCAACATTAAATCTGGCCTCTTCTGTGATTACCCGCTTCTCCTTGAAGAAGAGGTCGTAAGCCTCCATTCCTTCAAGCCTAAAGTGGAGCGAGGAGATTCTTTTTTCCTCTTCTAGATCAGATTCCTGATGTGTGTCAGCCCCTATAGGAGCTTTTTCTTTATCCCCATGCCTGGATGAGGACATTTTTCTGCAAGACAATGTGAGTGACACTACACAAAATCACATTCTTTTCGTATTTTTCTTTAAGGAAAATAAAGGAAAATAACTATGTTAGACGTAGGAAAGGAAAAAGAAAAGAAATTGGATTGCAACAATAATGAAACAATAGTTATGCATCTTCTAGCACCTATGCTACATATGTGTTTTGCAGCTGGGGATTTGCGTCATCCAGGTATAACACAGGTTTGAGGCAGTGAGTTTGAAGCTCATTCATCATTCCTGTGCTGCACCTGCATTTCGCAAACTGAGATCTATGGCACACAGTTGCTCAACATTGCCCAAACTTCAACCCACAAGATTTCATTCAATTTCAACAATCCACAATACTCACTAGCATTATCCTATTTTATCAACATTATTAGGCAAACAAGAAGAAATGCCGATTTTCCCTTAAGAAAGATGTTATCCAATCCATTATCGAAAAAAATCATTCATCTCAAGTAAATGAGTTACTCAGACTTCACCACCAACTCAGATTTCAAAGCAAGATAGCACACCCAATAGATAGAGCATCATGAGATAAGAATTCCTACCTATTTATTTTTCAATTTCGAACCCCCTCAACAATACCCACAAGATACTAATTGCATCATAGACATGAAAGACATGTTGGGCAATGGGGAAAAATATGGGCCATGGAAAATGAAAACTATCACGTTATTCTTCTATACATACCATCAAACATTGAGAAATGAAAGTGAAAACTAGAAACATACCAGGTAGAGTGAAAGGAAAATAAGCTGAAACGTGAAGCTTTTTTGACAAAATGAGCCCGACCCAAGCTCTTCTTCTTTTAATGTTTGGAAGGTTTGTGATGGTATAAAATGGGAGAAATACTGGAATATATAGGAGGGAAAAAAGTGAAGAGGTTGTTGGAATTTATGGTGAGGTAATAGAGGGTAGTGGAAAATGAAGATGGTAGTTGAGGGGTTAAGAAAATAATGGAGTGGTGCTAAAAATTAGGGGTTTTGGGAAGTGGGGAAGAATTTTAAAATCCATGGGTTGGATCTAGGCCGTGTTGGTCAAATGGGTTGTCAATCTTTTAAAATACTGCATACCTGCGCCTGCGCTAGACCTACGGCCACAAAATTGGGTCTGCAAGCCATAACTCAAACGCAGGTGGGCCTTGAAAAACCCAATGCACTGTCTCTGATCTGTACTAGACTCGTGTCTGCGTTTTGCAGATGAGACACAAGTCTCCTGTTCTTGAATGATTTTTCCCAGGTATTCTATCTCTGACCTATGCTAAACCTATGTTTCCACAAGCCCTTGACTGCGGTTCACAGGTGAGGCACAGGTTCTCACCTATTTTTCATTTATTCTAGATCAAATATGTGCTTGATGCAAATTGGTACCTGTGTTTCGCAGGTCCAACACAGGTTCCCATGCTCTATTTTCTTCCACTTTGTCCACAATCCAATCATCCTACAATCCATAAAAACAACAAAAAATGTGAAGTAAAAAGGAAATTAAAGACACTTGAGTTGCCTCCCAAGAAGCGCTTAATTTAACATCGCAACATGACGGTTCCACCTCACAATTTTATCAATCATATAGAGGTTTATCCTCTACATCAAGATCATTCCCCTCCTCATCTCCATCATCCATCACAGCTATTACCTTGCACTCATTGGGTGGTTTCATTGGTTGCCACACATCGAAAGTCACCTCGTCACCACCTACTTGGAATTTTAGCTCGCCAAGCTTAACACCTAGTATAGCTCACTCTGTAGCCAAGAATGGTCAGCCCAAGATATTGGGCACCTTGATAACACTCAAACCACACTTCCAACTGAAGTATGAAGCGGAAATTGTTAACAAAAAACCCAACTAAGAGGTTGGGGTCGAACCCATAGGGAATATGGAAGATCTAGATTACAGTCAGTAGATGAACTTGTATGGTAATTACTTCACAATGGGGGGAGATTCTAATAAAAATCAATATAGAAATAAACAGCGGCCAAGATTATATTAGTGAATCAATCATTAAAGGAATAACTAGGGTTTGTGTTCCCCATGAGTTCATAACAACTTTGGGTATATACTTGTGATCTTTACTAATACTTACTTACAGAATTGATAACTTAGGTTCATTCAAACGATCGACCAATCCCTATTGAATGACTATCCTCAATTACTCGACCAAGTCTCATGAGTTTTGCATTCACTAAGTTTCATTTATAACTATCCTGCGACCACAGCTCAAGTTAATACAATGATCCTCAAGATCAAGGCTCTGTTGTAATTCTCTTTTCCTAATCTCTGCCTCTTCGACCAAAGCAAGTAAAGAATTCAGGCACTTCCTAATGTTGTACACCGCTAAGAATCATTAAAGATGAAGAGAATACAATATAAGTAATTAGTATTGGTTTCAGACTCACTTTGTGCAACCCTAACTTGTTAATCCACCATGGTTCCCACAACCCTAGCTATGGAGGTTTTAGCCTCTCATAGTTGCAAGGTTGTGATTTGTGTTCATGATTGACGACATAAAACAACACTTACAAAGATGATTGAGAAAAAAACAATTCCTTCAATTAAACCACGAAATCTTGAATAACAAGTAGCAAGAACAATATGAATTCAAGAAAAAGTTGATTACAAGGTTGAACCAACTCAATTCTCTCTTCCAATGATGTAAAACTCCTTACTACAATGTTTTCCTACTAGAATTAAGTCTATTCATCCTCCTCTCTGAAAAATAAAACAAAAAAAGTATTTATATAGACACAAGAATCCTTTTCCTAAACTAACAGGACTTGTTTCCATATCTGTAGTCGACCTCATCACTGGTCCACCTATGACTCGTAGGGGCTTCTCACAGATCGTGACATCAACTCGTGGTTTGGATTGTTGGCTGAATTTTGGCTAAGTGTTGGGCAAGGTATGATTTGTACCTACTTCCTACGACTCATACATTGCACCCGTGTCTTGATCTTGGTACTCTTGGACTTTTTCCGAAATGGTACGACTCATATCTTTATCTCGTAGGTTGTAAGGTGCTGTCGTACTGAGAACCAACCTGCTGTGCAATTCTTCTGAATTTCATCACGACTGGCTTACCATGACTCGTACCACCATGGTATGATCCGTGACAAGTCTCATGGGATCAATCTTCAAAGTTAAGTTTTTAGCTTCTTATCAGGGCCTTCAGTACGACTCGTAGGTCCATCCTACGGATTGTACTGTGGTCTGCACTTTTTGCCCTTTTTGCACATTTTTAGCTTCCTTTTGCAATTTATTGTTCCAACACCCATTTATCCTGAAATCAAAGGAAAAGTGCCTCATATCCACATAAATACACCTAAGTCCATGCTATTTTCTTAGTTCTGAGCGTCAATAGTGCTATAAATCCACAACACATCAACACCCTCAACTTAAGAGTTTTGCATGTCCTCGGGCAAAGAAAAGGAAAAACTAAACACGACGCTCAACTAGAAAATAAACTTAAGGTACTACAGCCAAAACTCAAACAAATTTGTGCACTATATATACAAACTCTATTAACCTTTCCTCTTGAAACATCATCAGCTAATGTATTACAAGCAACATCAAAACATCATATTCAGGGATCAAGACATGTCATCTAGCTATCAACAAGCAATCAAGTCATCACTTATGTGTTTCATACAGACCAATGGTAAGAGCAAACATAATCCATGTATCCTCACAAAAAAATGAAGTCCACGCTCTAGTATGATGTATCAATTGAAACATGGGACTAGGCATATGAAGCACTCACTCCCTCAAAGAACTGCAAGTATTATGCATCAGATACCATAGGCTTGCCCTTATTTTCTCTGCTTTGGTTTGTTAGATGGTAAAATTAAGATCACTATAGGACTTGATATGGCTTGTAATGTATGCTTAGGGCTGGACATGATAAAGATGAAAGATTTTATTAGTGACTATCCCTTCCTTAGCACTACATTCATTGGCTACACCATTCTCCTATTTCACCCTTCACTCCTTTTGTCTTCTTTTCTTCCCTTTTTTTCCATTTTAAGAATATTTGCATGGGTGAGGTGATTTTTCACATTTTTCAACACTTTCAAGCTATTTTGAATTTCTCTCTTCTTTTTTTTTCTCAATATTCTCAAATTTTCAGCTTCTTACTTTTTCACCTCACCACACCTTTTTTCACCATTTTTATTCTTTTCCTTTTCTCCCGCTCCCACCATTTATGCACCCCTACTCTAGCCACCCTCAACTTAAGCATTTTGCTTATGTTGAGGTTCACAATATCCAAGGAAGGACCAGGGCCAAACAGGTTGATTATAAACAAATGAGTACATTTAACAAGTAAATCAAAGAAATATGGTCTAGTAAGGCTCAAACTTGGGATCAAAGGATTCATGAAACTTTGGTAGGGAAATATAGGCTAAAAGTGATCTAACAAAAAAATGGCCTACGATCATATCCTAACCAACCATACTCAACATATGTAGAGACCAACTAGGCAAGTTCTAGATCTTCAACAACATACCGCAATGAATACTAAGACCTCACTCACACATGGTACATGAATATTTTCACTTTACCTGTATGGTTCATACATGGATTAACAAGACTAGCACTATCAATAACTAACTGACATAATGCATTGTTGTCACAAATACATAGAAATTTTTTTTAAACAGGGTCAATTTTTCGAAAACCACAAAAATAGTGCATATCCATTGGATGAGTATTCCTAAGTTACTTTCTAATTGAACAAAAATCACAACTAAAAACAAAAATCCTAACACATGCTAGTTCTACTAGATAGGATGCCTGAGGAAAAGGAAGCACGCAAGAAAAACCCTCAGACGAACAAAAATCTCCCAAAAATAAAAAGTACACCCCCCCCTTTTGAAAAATGAGCTTCGTCCCCAAAGAATAAAATATAAGCATGAAGGGAAAAAGGGACATACCTATGGCTACTCAGACTTCGCCTCTCATTGGTTGCCTCCGATGCAATGCCTAATTTAACGTCGTGGCACGATGTTACTTTTGTGACTTCTCAAGCATCATCAAGGTATATTTCCTCCACTCTTTTCAATTCATCTTCATCTCCTAGATACACTTTTATTCTTTGCCTAATTAATTTGAATCGTTTTCCTTATTTGTTCTCAAGTTCCACTGCACCATATGGAGACACTTGCACTACTCTATAAGGTCCCATCTATCTAGATTTCAACTTCCCAGGATGTAGCCAGAGTCTTGAGTTGAACAACAATACCAAATCATCTGGGCTAAACTCCCTTCTTGTGATCTTTTTGTCATGATAGATCTTCATTCATTCTTTATAAATTATTGCACTCTCATATGCCTTAAGTCAAAATTCATCCAATTCATTGATCTGGTTCAATCTTAGCTTTGCAGCATCACTCCAATCCATATTTAGCTTTTTCAGTGCCCACAATGCCTTATGCTCTAATTCAACCGGTAAGTGGCATGTTTTACCATAAACCAGTTGGTAAGGTGACAAGCCAATGGGAGTTTTATATGCTGTCCGGTAAGCCCACAATGCATTATCAAGCTTCTTGGCCCAATCTGTACGGCTCGTATTTACTGTCTTGGAAAGAATGGTCTTGATTTCCCTATTAGAAACTTCTACCTGCCCACTCGACTGAGGGAGGTAATGTCAGGACCCGAGAGTACACCCGGATCATAGACACAAGACAAAGAGTCCCGAGAGACCCCAAGTTAACCCATGGTGTGAGCATAACACTAATTCATTCATATACAGCAAAAAACTTAACTCCTAAATTATAAACTAACTGAAAATCATATCATGAGAGATAAAGGAAACAATAATACAAGATCAAACATAAACAGCTGAATACTACACAAAAGTCTTAAAGCCTCTAGTCATAAAAGATGGGTTGAAGGGACAAGACCCCAACTAACACAAACAGTGTGAACACAAAAGATTAACAAGGTCTGAATATAAAGCCCTCGAATCATGAAGACCCACCACTGAAGACTGAACGAAACTGGGCTCAAGCTAAGGACGATGGTGAACCTGCAAAGCGGATCCTGAAAATATGTGGGTCAGTACTCAGAAAGTACTGAGATGTAAGGTATGCATACAATTCTTAAAAACATGAAAGTGATAGGAGTGGGACATCATGATCATAAAACTAAAATCGTAAGTATATTGTAAGGCTGAATATTTTCAAAAATATTCATAAACCCATCAAAGTCGTTAAGCGCGGGGAAAACATTTAATAAATCATAACATGATCAAAAAGAACATAGTCATGCATATTTCGAAACCATGAGGAACAATGGGAGATTTCTATAACCGATATACTTCACATGAGCACACATGAAGTCTGACTTGCACCCCTAATCGGGAGGCATACCTTGCCAAGGGTATGAACCATGAAAGGCGTGATATCACTCATGAAGGCCCCGTAGGGCATAGGGATAGTCACTGAGGAGGTCCCAAACATAATCCTACAGTGGCACGTAGTTCTAAGATTTGAGGCGTAACCTAGGCCCCGAACCTACTCGGTGTTAGGTACTACTCCCAAAACATGCAACGTGCTCATAACATTCATAACATGACATGCATGGCTATTGGAAACATGGAAATCATAACATACATGAGAGCCTGTATTTCTAGACATGGAATTGGGCCCGTGAGTCGGCCAAAATTGTAGTTAAAATTCATAAGCGACATGTGGACATTGCCCATAATTTCAAACATACTTGACATTCTTAAACTCATAAGAAAATGATCATGATAGCATGAGAAATCAAAACTTGAAGACATGCTTAAAAAATTAAGAGAAATTCATTCATGCTTTCGGAATCATCTTGACTATGAAATTCACTAAAAATTTTCCCATAATTGGGCATCCATACTTTTAGAGATTTAAATCATGAAATATAAAATATATACAAGTAAAATCAGTCCAAACACTTCAAAGCTGCAAATTAAACATAATATCACAAGTTCATGTAAGCTTTTGAGGAATCATGCAAGCGGGGTTAAGACCCATAAGAATTTAGCAAATGAAACATAGGAAATGGGAGGAAATGGGCATGGGTAGGGACTAAACTACCCATTCAAACCCCACATACCTGGAAATTTCGTGATTTCCTACTCCCTTGAAGAACCCTAAGTGAGAGCTTGAAGAACATGAAGAAAATGGCTCGAAACCCTTCCTACTCCCTTCTCCAATACTTGAAATTGCTAAAATGAACTTAACAAGAGTTTTCATCCCTTAAAGACCCTGTTTCGACCTCAAAACGACGTGGTTTAGGGCCCAAAAGCATACAAAAGTCAAAATTGCCCTTACTTAAATATCTCTAAAAAGTAGTTCTGGCCCCAATAATGAGTCATGCTGCGAGTCGTACTACAAAGTCACGACTCCTGGTTACGTCTCGTGGTAACTTCACCCCTTTTTCCCAACTTTTTGAATTTGGCCACGACTGGTAACCCACGACTCGTACCACCATCCTATAGTCGTACTGTCAATTGTGGTACCATCCACCCAACACAATAAGACTTAACCACTACTCCTCACCACGACTCTTTGCTACATCCTACGAGTCGTACCATGACCCGTGACAACTCACTCTTGGCACCACTGTGATATTCATCACGACTCCTAACCACGAGTTGTACCTTCTCACCATGCTTTATAGGACTACCCGTGAGAAAACCTCAGTCTCCCGATTTCACCACGACTCGAGTCACGAGTCATAGGTACTCACCACGACTCGTACCTCGAGTCATATTGGTGAAAATTCTAGGTTTTTCTACAGTTTTCAACTTCAACTCCCGGGTCTATACTTAGGCCCTTATGGGGTGTTACTATATCTCCCCCTTGGAAAAATTCATCCTCGAATGTAGGGTAACAAGTAGCAAACAGAAACATACAATCACTATATATAGATGCTAATCATTGACTTTCAAGTCGAAAATTGACGGAATGACTACCCCCGAAGCGAACCACATAGCTGGTATGTGTTTAGACATTACATACATTCATCAAATCATAAAACAAACTTATACACAACATGAAAAACTGAATAGAGGTAAAATTTGATACCTTAAACTGAAGATGAGCCGGTAGGGAACAAATGGGGGTATTTAGCCATCATATCCGCTTCGGCCTCCCACGTGGCTCCCTCGACATGTTGATTCCTCCATAACACCTTTGTTGAGGCTACTTCCTTGTTCCTCAGTCTTCGGACCTGACGATCCAAGATTTCAATAGGGATCTCTTCATAACTTAGGCTATCCTTCACGCCAACACTTTCCACCGGCACCACTAAGGATGGATCTCCCATGCACTTTCTCAAGAGGGATACATGAAATACGGGGTGAACCGAAGCTAACTTTGAAGGTAACTCTAGCTCATAAGCTACCTTACCCACTCGTCTCACGATCCTGTATCGGCCAATATAGCGGGGGCTGAGTTTCCCTTTCTTTTTGAATCTCATACTCCCTTCATGGAAGATACCTTCAGAAACACCCAATCATCGACCTCGAACTCAAGCTCCCTTCTCCTCACAACGACATAAGACTTTTGGTGACTTTGAGCCATTTTCAGTCTTTCCCTTATCAATTGAACTTCCTCCATGGCCTTGTGGACTGTATCGGGTCCCACTAACGTAGCCTCACCGACTTCAAACCACCCAATGGGCGACCTACACCGTCGCCCGTAAAGAGCCTCGAACGGTGCCATTTGTATACTGGAGTGGCAGCTGTTGTTGTAAGTAAACTCAAAAAGAGGAAAATGCTCGTCCCAACTACCCTTGAAGTCAATAGTACAAGCTCTCAACATATCCTCAATAGTCTGGATAGTCCGCTCCACCTGACTATCGGTTTGCGAATGAAATGTCGTGCTAAGCTTGACTTGAGTACCAAGTCCCTTTTGAAAAGACCTCCAGAATTGAGAGATAAACTGCGTACCTCTATATGATATAATGGACAAGGGAACTCCATGCAACCTAACCACATATCGGATGTATAACTTTGCATAACCTTCTGCTGAATCGGTGGTTTTGAACTGTAGGAAATGAGCAGCCTTGGTCAACCTGTCCACCACAACCCAAATGGAGTCATACTGTCTATGAGTGTGGGGAAAACCTGTTACAAAGTCCATGTTGATCTCTTCCCACTTTCAAGTAGGAAGGCTTATGTATTGAAGTACACCCCTCGGTATTTGGAGCTCGACTTTCACTTGTTGGCAATTTGGGCACTTAGCTACAAATTCTGCAATATCCCTCTTCATGCCATTTCACTAGTAGATTTCCCGAAAGGCATGATACATTTTGGTGGCACCTGGATGGATAGAATATCTGGACCCATGAGCCTCATGCAATATCCTACTCCTCAAATCCCCCACATTTGGAACACATAAGCGACCCTCATACCGAAGCACACCATCTCCCCCTTGGGAGAATACTTCTACTTTCTGACTTTGAACAGCTTCTTTCAACTTTACCAATATTGGGTCTTCATCTTTCTTAGCCTTTACCTATCTTACAAAGGATGACTCTGACCCATTCTGAACTACTATCCCATTATCGGTCAAGCCGACTAGTCTAACTCCCAATTGTGCAAGTCGATGTACCTCCTTTACCAGCTCCTTCCTGTCTTTACTCACATGTGACACACTTCCCATAGAAAGTCTACTAAGGGTGTCTTCTACCACGTTGGCCTTACCTGGGTGGTAAAGGACACTCATGTCGTAGTCCTTAAGTAGCTCCAACCATTTTCGTTGCTGAAGATTTAGCTCCTTCTGTGTGAACACATATTGTAAGCTCTTGTAGTCTGTGAATACATGTACGTGAACCCCATACAAGTAGTGTCGCCATATCTTTAAAGAAAATACCACTGCGGCCAACTCGAGATCGTGGGTCGGGTAATTCTTCTTGTGAGTTTCAACTGTCTGGAAGCATATGCTACGACCTTCCTATGCTGCATCAATACACATCCCAGTCCGACCCTCGAAGCATCACAATGTACGATGAAGCCATCGGTACCCTCTGGTAAAGTCAACACCAGTGCTGAAGTGAGTCATGCCTTCAATTCTTGGAAACTCTTCTCACAAGCTTCCGACCACTGGAACATAACCTTTTTTCTAAGTCAATCTCGTCAATGGGGCTTAAATGGATGAAAAACCTTCCACAAACCTCCAATAATAACCCGCTAAGCCCAAAAAGCTTCTAATCTCCGAAGGATTTATCGGTTTGAGCCAGATCTTTACTGCCTCTATTTTCTAGGAGTCCACCCTTATACCTTTACTTGACACTAAAGGTCCCAAGAACGCAATTGATTTCAACCATAATTCACATTTTCTGAACTTTGCATATAATTGGTTATCCTTGAGGGTCTGGAGTGCTACCCTCAGGTGTGCGACATGCTCCTCCTTGCTCCGGGAGTATATTAGTATGTCGTCGATGAACACGATCATGAACATATCCAAATATTCCTTGAATACCCTATTCATCAGGTCCATAAAAGCTGCAGGGTAATTGGTTAGTCCAAAAGACATAACAACAAATTCAAAATGGCCATACCGAGTCCTGAAGGCAATCTTTGGGATGTCGCTCTCCTGAACCCTGAGCTGGTGATACCCAGACCTAAGATCTATCTTGGAGAAATATTTGGCACCATGAAGCTAATAGAATAGGTGATCGATCCTGGGTTGAGGGTATCTATTCTTGATGGTGACCTTCTTCAGCTATCTATAGTCAATACACATCCAAAGGGAACCATCTTTCTTCCAGACGAACAACACTGGGGCACCCCATGGGGATGTACTCGGTCAAATGAAACCCTTATCTAGCAAATCCTTCAATTGTTCCTTTAACTCTTTTAGTTCGGCTGGGTCCATACGGTAAGGAGGAATTAATATGGGCTGCGTATCGGGTAAAAGATCAATCTCAAAATCAATCTCCCTCTCAGGAGGAACACCTTTTAGGTCATCTGGAAATACCTCAGGGTATTCACCCACCACGGAGACTGACTGAATGGTCGGGGTCTCAAACGTGACATCCTTTACCCTAACCAGGTGGTAAATTCAACCTTTGGAAATCATTTTTCTGGCCTTGATGTAGGAGATAAAGTGATCTACAGGTACCGCCGAACCACCCCTCCATTCTAAAACCAGTTCACCTGGAAATCGAAACTCCACTGGCCGAGTTCTACAGTTAACAAAAGCATAACATGAAAACAACCAATCCATGCCCAAGATGATGTCAAAATCGGTCATAGTCAATTCTACTAAGTCTGGGGAGGTAACCTTATGAAATACTGTAATAGGGAAACCTCTATATTCCTGCCTCCCTATGACTAAATCACCAACCGGGGTAGAGACAGAAAAGGGTTCGGACAAGAATTCAGGATTGACTCCAAAATGACCAGCAATGTAAGGTGTCACAAAAGATAGTGTGGCTCCCGAATCTAATAAAGCATAAGCATCAATGTGAAAAACTCGTAACATGCCCGTAACCACATTGGGAGAAGTCTCTTGCTCTTGTAGAGAGCCAAGTGCATAAAACTGGTTCTGGCGCTAGACGCCAGCTGAGCCAGTTGGAGCACCCTGCTGAGTCTGACGTGCTACTGGGATGGCTGAACTAGCTGCTGAAGTGCGGGCTCCACTACCCCCTGACCTAGCTGCAAGGCAATCTCTAATTCTGTGACCGGGTTTGTCACACCCGAAACAAGCATATGAGCCTACCAAATATTTCCCTGGGTGGTTCTTTCCACAAGTAGCAGAAGATGGGAATGTGCGCATGATGTTCTAACTCCTCGAACTTGAGGCCCTGCTCCTATGACTGTCCTGGGTCCTGGATGGAGTACTGGCTGAAGATGCTGCTTGCACAATGGACCTAGGCTGGGACTACTGGTAAGATTCACCCCTCGGCTTAGGCTGGGAGAACCTGTGGCAATCAGTTCTGGCCCTCTTGGCCTCTCTCTACCTCATATGAGCTTCTTCCATCTACTGAGCATAGAGGACCATCCGTGGGTAGTCCATATCCTGATGAAGCATGGCGGTTTTGCAGTCTTTATCCAGATACTCAGCTACTCCCTGCACGAATCTGCTCACCTACGCCCTTTGATCCATCACTAACTTCGGGGCATATTTTGACAGGCGAGTGAACTGAAGTGCATATTCCATCACTATCATCTTTCCTTGCTTAAGGTTGACAAACTCAGTTGCTTTCAGTTCCCTCATCTACCAAGGGAAGAACCTGTCGAGAAAGGCTATGTGGAACTCATCCTAGCTGATATGGCCTGCTCCCGCTGCCCTGCTATCCCTCCATTGCTTGAACCAAATGTAAGTGGCCTCCTTCAGCTGATAAGAGGCCAAATCAACACATTCCTCACTTGTCACTCCCATGACCTGAGTGACCTTCAAAATCCCTTCGATGAATTCGTGTGGATCCTTGTCCACCTTTGCCTCGGTGAACTTAGGAGGGTTCATCCTCAAAAAGTCTCTAATCCGTGCCACCACAGCATTGCCGTTTTGGGGAATAGGCGCAACAGCCTACTGCTTGACCTGAGCGATCAAGGCATGCCCCAGTATTTGAATAGCCGCCTGAAACTCGGCATGGGCAGCTGGCTCGGGTGCTTGGGGCTCCTGAACAGGTGGGGCTTGCTGACGCCCATCATCATTTCTACCCCCGTGGCAATCGCGAAACGCACGAATTAGAAGGATGGAGAGATTCTTAACCGCACGACCTAGATTATGAAAGAAGGGAACATTTCCTAAAACGTTCAGTAGCCTCTTTGTCATAAGTGTGGCACGCTTCACATCCATGAAAAAGACTCTACCTAACGCAACTTTCAGACTCCTTAGGACACCTCAAAACCTATTACTCTGATACCAAGTTTTTCATGACTCGAGAGTACACCCGGATCGTACACGGGACAAGGAGTCCTGAGAGACCCCAAGTCAACCCATGGCGTGAGCATAACACTAATTCATTTATATACAGTGGAAAACTTAATTCCTAAATCGTAAACTAACTGAAAATCATATCATGAGAGATAAAGGAAACAACAATACAAGATCCAAACATAAATGGCTGAATACTACACAAAAGTCTGAAAGCCTCTAGTCATAAAATACAGGTTGAAGGGACAAGACCCCAACTAACCCAAATAGTCTAAAAACATAAGATAAATAAGTTCTGAACATGAAGCCCTCAAATCATGAGGACCAACCACTAAAGACTGAGCGGAACAACGCGCAAGGTTGGGCCGATGTTGAACCTACAAACTGGATCCAGAAAATATGTGGGTCAGTACTCGAAAAGTACTAAGTATGTAAGGTATGAAAATAATGCTTAGAAACATGAAAGTTATAGGAGTGGGACATCATGATCATAAAACTGAAATCGTAAGTATATCGTGCGGCTCAATATTTTCAAAAATATTCATAAACCCATCAAAGTCGTAAAGTGCGGGGAAAGCATTTCATAAATCATAACTTGAGCCAAAAGAACATAATCATGCATATTTCAAAACCATGATGAACAATGGGAGATTTCTATAACCGACATACTTCCCATGAGCACACATAAAGTCCAACTTGAACCCCTAGTCGGGAGGCCGTTCATACCTTTCCAAGGGTATGAACCATGAAAGGCGTGATATCACTCATGAAGGCCTAATAGGGCATAAGGGACATTCACTGAGGAGGTCCCAAACATAATCCTACGGTGGCATGTAGTTTTGAGATTCGGGGCGTAACCTAGGCCCCAAACCTACTCGGTGTTAAGTACTACTCCCAAAACATGCAAAGCTCATAACATTCATAACATGACATGTGTGACTAGTGGAAACATGGAAATCATAACATACATGAGAGCTTGTATGTCTAGAAAGGGAATTGGGCCCGTGAGTCGGCCAAAACCGTAACGACATGTGGGCATTGCCCATAATTTCAAACATACTTGACATGCTTAAATTCATAAGAAAATGATCATGATACCATGATATATTGAAACTTAAAGACATGCTTAAAAATTTAAGAGAAATTCGTTCATTCTTTAAGAATCATCTTGACCATGAAATTCACTAAAAATTTTCCCATACTTGGGCATCCATACTTTTAGTGATTTAAATCATGAAATATAAAATATATACAAGTAAAATCAGTCCAAACACTTCAAAGCCGCAAATTAAACATAATATCACAAGTTCATGTAAGATTTTGAGGAATCATGCAAACGGGGTTAAGACCCATAAGAATTTAGCAAATTAAACATAGGAAATGGGAGAAAATGGGCATGGGTAGGGACTAAACTACCCATTCAAACCCCGAATACCTAGAAATTTTGTGATTTCCTACTCCCTTGAAGAACCCTAAGTGAGATCATGAAGAACTTGAACAAAATGGCTTGAAACACTTCCTACTCCCTTCTCCAACACTTGAAATTGCTAAGATGAACTTCATAGGAGTTTTCATCCCTTAAAGACCCTATTTCAACCTCAAGACGACGTGGTTTAGGGCCCAAAAGCATAGAAAAGTCGAAATTGCCCTTAATGAAATTTCCCTGAAAAGCAGTTCTGGCCTCGACCACGAGTCGTGCCACGAGTAATATCACCAAGTCACGACTCGTGGTTACATCTCTTTGTCACTTCACCCCTTTATCCCAACTTTCTAAATTTGGCCACGAGTGGTAACCCATGACTCGTACCACCATCCTACAGGTCGTACTATCAACCGTGGTACCAGCCACCCAACCCAATACGACTTAACCACTACTACTCACCACGACTCGTTGCTATATCCTACAAGTCGTACCATGACCCGTGACAACTCACTCTTGGCACCACTAAAATATTCATCACGACTCCTAACCACGGGTCATACCTTCTCACCACAGTTCGTAGGACTACCCGTGGCAAAACCTCAGGCTCCTGATTTCATCACGACTCGAGTCACGAGTCGTAGGTACTCACCACAACTTGTATCTCGAGTCTTACTGGTGCAAATTCCAATTTTTTCTGCAATTTTGATCTTCAACTCCCATGTCTATACATAGGCCCTTCCGGAGTGTTATATGTAAGGTGTGGCTACCTTGTACTTGACACTGTACTTATCCAGTAATGTTTTGAAGAGGCGATTGCAGAAATATGATCCACAGTCACTGATTATAGCTTTGGGAGTACCAAACCTGAAAAAGATATGCTTTCGAAGGAATGTTGTAACACTCTTGCCTTCATTGTTTAGCAATGCAACAGCCTCTACCCATTTTGATACATAATCCATAGCCACCAGAATGTACTTCATCCCATATGAGCTAATGAATAGGACTATGAAGTCAATGCCCCACACATCAAATAATTCTACCTCTGAAATTGGGGTTAATGGCAACTCATGTTTGCGGGTAATATTGCCTTGCCTTTGGCACTGATCGCATGACTTGGCAAGGTTGTATGCATCTTGATGAATAGTTGGTCAGTAATACCCGCATTGCAAAATTTTATGTGTTGTTCTGGTGCCACTATGATGCCCCCCTATAGGGGATGAATGACATGCCTCCATAATGCTCAGCATCTCCACTTTTGGGACATACCTACGAATGATCCCATCTGTGCAAATGCGGAATAAATATGGCTAATCTCAATAATACCATCGGACATCAAATAAGAACTTCTTCTTCTGGTGAGGGGTCATGTCTGCTGACATTATGTCACTAACCAAGTAGTTAGCAATCTCAGCAAACCAAGGGATCAAGTCATGTGATGCTGCTAATACCTGCTCATCTGGGAATGCATCGTTGATCTCAACCTCCATCTACTCCTTTGCTTCAGACTCCAGTCTGGATAGATGATCGGCCACCTGGTTCTCTTTTCCCTTTCTATCTTTTACTTCAAATTCAAATTCTTGGAGCTAGAGTACCCACTGAGTTAATCTGGGTTTGGCATCTTTTTAGACATCAGGTACCTCAATGCAGCAAGGTCTGTGTGAAGATCACCTTGGTTCCGAGCAAGTATGCTCGAAATTTTTCAAATGCAAATACCACTTCCAATAGTTCCTGCTCTGTGATTGTATAATTCTTTTGGGCTGTATTTAGTGTCTTGCTAGCGTAATAGATAGGATGAAAGATTTTTGCTCTCCTTTGACCTAAAATAGCACCCAAAGCAATGCCACTAGCATCACACATTACTTCAAAGGGGAGAGACCAATCTGGTGCTATGATGATAGGAGCAGTGGTGAGCTTTTCTTTTAGACAATCAAAGGGCTTTATACATGCCTCATCGAATACGAACTTTACCTCTTTCTCCAATAGTTTGCACAATGGCTGTGCTATTTTGGAAAAATCCTTGATAAAGCGCCGGTAAAATCCTACATGCCCTAAAAAGCTTCTGACCCCTTTGACGGAAATAGGGGGTGGGAAATCCTGAGATAACTTCAATTTTCTTCTTGTCCACCTCGATCCCCTTTCCCGAGATTTTATGGAGCAACACTATGCCCTCTTTAACCATGGAATGACATTTTTCCTAGTTTAGGACCAGATTGGTTTCCTCACATCGTTTTAGCACCTTTCCCAGATGCTCAAAGTAGGATTTGAATGACTCACCCACAACTAAGAAATCATCATAAATACTTCGATGGTGTCTTCTACCATGTCTGAAAATATGGACATCATACGAAGCTGAAAAGTGGATGGTGCGTTACACAATCCGAAGGGCATTCTCTTGAAAGCGAAGGTCCCATATGGACAAGTAAAGATGGCCTTCTCTTGATCTTCTAGAGCGATAGTGATCTGATTGTATCCTGAATACCTGTCAAGGAAGCAGTACCATCCTCTACCTGCCAATCTATCAAGCATCTGATCCAAGAATGGCATTGGAAAGTGATCCTTTTGAGTGCAGCGGTTGAGTTTCCTATAGTCCATGAATACACGCCATCCTGTGACCGATCGTGTAGGTATCAGCTCATTCTTTGCATTGGGAACCACTGTAATTCCTCCCTTCTTTGGTACGCATTGAACAGGGCTTGCCTATTGATTGTCATCTATAGGATATATTACCCCAGCGTCCAGCCACTTGATAATCTCCTTTTTTACCACTTCTTGCATGGGTGGGCTCAAGTGGCGTTGATGCTGTATATTGGCTTAGAATCTGGTTCCAGTTGGATTTTATGGTGCATATGCCTGGTCAGATTCCGATGATATCAGTTATGGTCCATTCGATTGCCTTCTTGTATCTTTTCAATATGTTGACCACAACTTCCACCTGCTCATCGAATAAGGTTGCTGCAACTATCACCGGCAAGGTGTTGTTTTCTCGAAGGAATGCATACTTGAGATGTGGAGGTAGTGCTTTCAGCTCAAGGATAGGTGGTTCCTCCACAAATGGTTTGGCTGGTGGTTTTGACTGATTCTTTAAATCTAGGTCTAGCTTCTTTGGGTTATAGCTATATGACTCTATCCCATTTAAGGCATTAACAATCTCTGTGTATTCTGGGCTCTCATAGTCTCCATAATTCATTATCACAGCTGCCAAAGTATCATTAGTCACAATTCTTTCCACCAAGGTTGGCAGCTGATCGTGTTCCATCTTTGGGTGTTTCAATGGAGGGTGTATCCCTAGATGAAAACTTAAGGATGGCACAAAAGAGAAACAAAAAAAAATTAAACTTCAAGAGTAAAGTAACTACCAACAGTTCAAATACAAGCTAATAGCCTAATCTTAGCCGTATTCCCCGGCAATGACGCCACTTTTTGATAACGCTCAAACCACACTTCCAACTGAAGTATGAAGCAGACGTTGTCAATAAAGAACCCAACTAAGAGGTTGGGGTCGAACCCACAGGGAATATGGAAGATCTAGATCACAATCGGTAAATGAACTTGTATGGTAATTACTTCACAATGGGGGGGGGGGATTCTAATAAAAATCAATAATAGAAATAAATAGTGGTCAAGATTATATTTGTGAATAAATAATTAAAAGAATAACTAGGGTTTGTGTTACCCATGAGTTCGTAACAGCTTTGGGTGTACACTCGTGATCTTTATCAATACTTACTTACAAAACTGATAACTTAGGTTCATTTAAACGATTGACCAATTGAATGACTATCCTCAATTACTCGACCAAGTCTCATGATTTTTGCAAACTAACTGTTATCACTATGTTCCAGATATAACTATCCTGCGACCACAGCTCAAGTTAATACAATGATCATCAAGATCAAGGCTATGTTGTGATTCTCTTATCCTAATCTCTACCTCTTCAACCAAAGAAAGTAAAGAATTCAGGCACTTCCTAACGTTGTACACTGCTAAGAATCATTAAAGATGAAGAGAATACAATATAAGTAATTAGTATTGGTTTCAGACTCACTTTATGCAACCCTAACTTATTAATCTACCATGTCCCACAACCTTAGATATGGAGGGTTTAGCCTCTCATAGTTGCAAGGTTGTGATTTGTGTTCATGATTGAAAACATGAAACAATACATACAAAGATGATTGAGAAAAAAACAATTCCTTCAATTAAACCACAAAATCTTGAATAACAAGTTCAAGAACAAGATGAATTCAAGAAAAGGTTGATCACAAGGTTGAACCAACTCAATTCTCTCTTCCAATGATGTAAAACTCCTTACTACAATATTTTCCTACCAGAATTAAGTCTATTCGTCCTCCTCTGTGAAAAATAAACATAAAAAGTATTTATATAGACACAAGAATTCTTTTCCTAAACTAACATACTGCTTTCCATATTTGTGGCCGACCTCGTCACGGGTCCACCTATGACTCATAGGGGCTTCTCACGGATCGTGACATAAACTCGTGGCTTGGATTTTTGGCTGAATTTTGGCTAAGTGTTGGGCCAAGGTACGATTCGTACCTACTTCCTACGACTCGTACATTGCACCTATGGCTTGATCCTGGTACTCTTGGACTTTTTCTGAAATTCACCACAACCAGTATGGTACGACTCGTACCTTCATCTCACGGGTCGTAAGGTGCTCTCACACTGAGAATCAGCCTCCTGTTCAATTCTTCTGGATTTCATCACAACTGGCTTAGCACGACTTGTACCACCATGGTACGATCCGCGACAAGTCTCATGGGATCAATCTTCCAAGTTAAGTTTTTAGCTTCTTATCAGGGCCTTTAGTATGAGCCATAGGTCCATCCTATGGATCGTACTGTGGTCTGCCCTTTTTTGCACACTTTTAGCTCCCTTTTGCAATTTATTGTTCCAACACCCATTTATCCTGAAATCAAAGGAAAAGTGCCTCATATCCACATAAATACACCTAAGTCCATGCTATTTTCTTAGTTTTGAGCGTCAATAGTATTGTAAATCCACAGCACATCACACCTCCAATGCTACATCACAATCCAACACAACGAAGTCAGCTGGAAGGATGAATTTTTCTACTTTGACCAACACATCAACAAGTATTCCAACGGGGTGCTTGATAGACCGGTCTGCCATGAGAAACCTCATTGTGGGAAGGTTGGGACTTCAAAATCTTAACTTTTTGAAGATCAAGAGGAGAATCAAATTGATGTTTTCCCCTAGTCATAGAGAGCTTTGTTGAACACATATACCCCGATGGTGCATGGAATAATGAATGCTCTAGGATCACCTTTTTTCAGAGCAAGGTTGCTTGCCATCACTGCACTACAATGATGTGACACCTCCACTATGCCCCCATCCACAACTCTTTTCTTCTTCAAAAGATCCTTCATAAATTTAGCATATCCTGGCATTTGGAGCAAAGCATCTGCCAGCGGTATGTTGATGGAGAACATGCTGATCATATCGATAAACTTCTTAAACTGGTTGTCCTCTTTCTTCTTGGTCAGCCATAGGGTTAAGGAGGTGGAACTTTCGGCGCTTATACCTTAGCACTTTGCCCCTCCTTGCTTCTCTTCATCAGCATTTATATTTTCAAGAGGAGTCTCAACCTCTTCCCCCTCTAGCACCTTTTCATCATCAACACAAGTAGGTGCATTTGGCACCTTATCATTCAATTCCTATTCAATTGGTTTGGAACCAACAACCACTTTGGGCTTCTCATCCACATTTGTGACTATTCTCCCACTCCTTTTGGCTATCTCCATGCAATGGCCATCTTTTTTTGGATTCAGCATAGTGTCACTTGGAAGGGTTCCCTTCATTCTTAGATCCACTTGGGTGAATAGATGATTCATTTAGGCTTCCAAGTGTTTGATTGAAGCTAAGAAGGAGCTCACCATTTAGGCAAGGTTGGACACCTCCCTTTTTAATTCTTTGACCCCGCTATTAGTGGAATTGACTTTCTATAATACTCTCTCCAGCATCTCCTCAATCTTTAATTACCTACATCACTCACACTAGGCTACATAAGGGCTACATTATCTTTAGGAGGAGGAATGTATGGGTTTTCACTTTGGTGGTACCTATCCCATCCTGTTCAGGCTCACGGTTTCTCCACCGATTATCTTTGTCTCCCCATCCTTGAGTATCTCTATCTCTCCAATCTTGATTCCCCATAAGAGGACGCCAAGGGACATGATTTGCACCTTGATATCCTTGATGAGAATCTATCATTTGTCCCACCATGAAATGATACTCCTCATTATATCTTGGCTGAAGAACATCCTCCTCATATAAGTTGTGGCCTTGGTTCCCAATAGTGTTAACGCCTTTAGTTCCGGACACCAACTTGTTCTTAGCCAACAAATGAACTTAGGTTATCATCTTGGCTAATGTCTCGTCCCGCTCTTCATCTTGCTTTCTTAACTCGGCTGCTAGTCGGTTAGAAGATGCACCACTTGCTGACACCTCGGTGTCTCTAGTATGCCAAGCTCTATTAGCCTTTATCATCCTATTCAAGAAGGGCCATGGCCATGCCAAGTGTTTGGTCCATGATTGAACCACCCGCAAGATTATTATCCATGGATTTATTGATAGAATCAAGGGACTTATAGAAACTTTGGAGTAGTATCCCATCCGACAGTCTGTGATTAGGGAAAATAGCGACTTTCTTCTTAAATCAGAGCCACACTTCATGAATAGGCTCTCCTGGGAGCTGACAGAAATTTGTAATCTCATTGCTCAATTGGAGCATCTGGGAAGGTGGAAAGATTCTATCGAGGAAAGCTTCAGTCAGCTCATTCAAAGATACGATAGATCCAGAAGGCAACTCCTCCAACCATATCGCAGCCTCTTCCGTCAAAGAGAAAGAAAATAATCTCAAACGGATTGATTCTTGGCTAATGTTGGTTATATTGAACAATTTACAAATTTGAATGAAATTCTGGAGTTGTAGATTAGCATCCTCACTAGCTTGTCCTCCAAACAGCCCTTTCATTTACAAGAGATGCAACATGGTGCTTGTTACATGAAATACGGTATTCCCAAATGTGGTTGGCAGGAAAATGGCACCAGCTTCATCATTAGCAATAGGCTCATTCTCTCTTCCCATAAAACTATCCACACTTCCAACATTACTAGCATGGCTCATCTTCACACCCCTAAGCAATCAACAAAAATACAAAAACAACGTAAAAGCAACACAAGATGCAAGACAAATTCGAATCAATAAACAAAATCGGCTATCAAATCTCAGTCCCCAGAAATAGATCTATCTTTTTGATAAGCCTCAATACATCTCTCCATTTTATAGGAGATGGAAGCGATCATTTTCAAAAAATAAATTTCCTAACGGATGTCGCGATCCAATCCCACAGAGACTGAGAGGAGATCATGCAAGAATCGTAAAATAATTCGAACGCACAAGAGTCATTATTTAACAATTGAAAGGTAAAAATTGGGGTAGATGGGAGGAAACAAGTATTGAGTTTAAATTTGTAAACAAAACAGGGCAAATCACCTGTTCCTATCAATGAGAAAAGATTAGGGATGTGAAATAGATGGAGTGTCAATTATATTGGGGTTGATTCAAATTCCTTGAACTCAATTATAGCATGGATAACAATGGATCAAACTACATCCTCTTCTTTTTCAACCACAAGGATGCTTTTGCTTTGGGTTTTCTCAAACCCCAAAGCCATAATCACAAATCAGCCACAAAGCTTGAGAAGAGTTAAGCTATCTCTAATCTTACCCTTTAATAGAGTGAGAATGTGGGTTTTGACAATCTCTAGATCAACCCCACACATCTACACTATATATCCTCCCTATTGACTCCTCACCCAATCTCACTCTTTCTCAAGCAAAAGTAAGATAAGCAAGCTAAATTAATATCTGCAACCACTAATTTTTCAATTAAAACTTAGAGAAAACAACAGATCCATACATATTCATCAAATTTAAGAACAGATCATCAACACCCACTCTAGTTTATTCACCCTTCATGCACACACTCCTTGATAGAATTTAGATACTCATGAGTGAAGAAAGAGAAATTATATCCATGAAAAATTCCTCAACAATCATCATATTGAATAAAAAATTAAGCTTTTAAAATTTGCAACAATGGTAGCCTTTTACTAATGAGAAAATTGAAGAAGAAGATAAAGTAAAACGTACTTTACTCTCTATCTCTAACTTCTCTCTATCCTATTCAATGATAAATGATATGACATAACATAATTTGTGAATTATATAATTGGGGACAAAACGTCTACAAATTCCTCTTGCTCAATTTTTCAAATTTCCCTTGGATGTTGCTCAGGTACATTTGTGCCAAAGTTGGACTAATTTATCCTTGTTAGCATTCGGTTCACTTGTGCGGCACCTGCATTTTGCAGGTGTCCATCCGTGGTTCGTAGGTGCTTCGCAGGTCAAGACTATGTTGTTTGAAAGCTATTTGTGTTTGCACTTGCCTTCTGCAGGTGCCAACCTGTGCTTTCCAAATTTATCTGAGCTCATCCTCCAGTGCCATATGCATGGCACTTGCATTTCGCAGGTGCCCATATGCAGCACACATGTCCTGTTTACTCCCAGTAGAGTGTTCTTTGTTCAATTCTTCTCTTTTCTTTGTCTAGGTTAAATTCCTGCACAAACAAAGGGAAAAAGGCATAAAACCTTCCTAATTGGCGTGAAAATAAAGAAATAGCTCATGCTTAAAAGTCTAATGAGTTGGTAAACCAACTCATCAAAGGTGTAGAAATAAAGCAATTTGAAGATGAAGACATTTGAAGAAAAGTTGAATAAAAATGATAACTTTAGAAAATAAAGAAATCACTTTGGAAAGGAAATACAAACTAACAAGTCTAATAATGTCACAATGATTGAATAATATCATAAATTATTGATTGTCTAAAGAAAGTAAAGAAATAATGCAAGAGTAACAATTGAAAAAAGTAGCATATGTACCATTGTACCTCGACACAATTGTAAGACATTTGGTGGCGCAGAGGTGGTGCAAATAATCCCTGTTATGGAATCTAAAATTTTCACTTATGTCACTTCTTGTGGCGTAAGGGTGTTGCGAGCACATCAGAGTTTTCCCTGTTTGATTTGAATTTGATTTTTAAAAGTTCAGTCCTTTGATATTTTATAAATACATCTTTTGCACTGTTTTTATACAACTTTTGATGCATAGAGATCTAAGAGTTGTCACGGAGGTCGAGGATAAATGAATTCTATCTTTTCTTATCCATACTACTAGTTTTGTATTTTTTTTCTTTGAATTATTTATTGTATCTGTTTCTATGTCTATGTGGAGTCAATCTTCTAGGTTTAGGGTTATGGTTCTTTCACAAATGTTTGCTATTTGAATATTGATTTCAATTTATTAGTTTACCACATTTTTTTATTTATTTTATTTTGAGCTTAATTATTTGGCTGCTTGATCACCAGTTGAATACTATTTACGCATGTATAGTTGAGCACAACAAAGAAAATCGTAAATTTGAAATAGGATTGAATAGAGTAAGTTCTTAACCCTAATAAAGGGAGACGATTCGTGAATTAAGCTAGACATAGCTAATCATCTCGCTTGGTTGTACACTTGAGAAGTAACTATATTCTCGTTAATTCTATTCTACTATATATAGTGAATTAGGTTAACTTGAATAGGCACACATTATTCGACAGAAAAATTGCGAGCAAACTTAACCCGATCAATAAATAAACCAGATAAATTAATTAGTTAATCAATTTAAGTGCAACTTGATTAATTGAAAACCCATAATCTTAGATCAATTTCATCCCATCGATAACATAAAAGTTGCTCATTCTTGATTAAAATTCATTAATTCTTTTCTTTTTATTTTAATTAGTTTAGAATTATATATTTGGATTTTATTCCTTGTTTAGATAGTTTAGATAATTTGACATCAGACTTTTAGTCACTTTATTTCTTGATGATCATGTATCCTTGCGTGTCCATTTGACACAACAACTTGTTGTGCTCCAACTACACGTAAGTGCACATGGTCTCCCAAGTAATATAATTATAAGGGGAGTGTCGCAGCAATAAGAACTTATCTTTATCTTCTACTATTCAAAATTGTAATGAATTGTTTATTCAAGCATTTTTTTTCAAGAGTTTTCAATGTTCTGTTTACAACTAACTATAATACTAATTAAACAAGAAAACTGTGAACTTCAAGAAAGAACACAAACAAATGAGTGTTGATCAAATATGATCTGGATGTTCAAGGCTTATGGAATTTATGTAAATCCCGTAAAGTTTTTCGATTAAACAATTCACTTGATTATACCTAAGTTATTGGTTGGTAGGGTTTATATTACTGCAATTTTCTATGTATAATTACAAGTCTATTCAATTTAACCTAACTCTGTATGTTTAGTATAATAGAATTAACAAGAATGCATTTGTAACTCTTATGTAACAACCAAGTCAGGTGATTAATTGTATATGTCCTAATCATGAATCCACTCCACCCGATTAGGGTTAAAAACTCACTCTGCTCGCACCTATGCTCAATCTATAATATTCATTGTCATGCTCAATTGTAGATATGAAAATATTACACTAATGTTAGTTACACAATGAAGTGATTACATATAATGCCAAGCAAATAATCAATATGCTAAATCAGTAGATTCAATTCAACCATTCAACATAAACATTCATGAACTATCCATAACTCTAGAACAATAAGGTTTAGATATTCATGGTCTGAATAAATAATAAAAATCATGAATACTATAAGAGTGATTGAAGAAAATAAAGAAGAAAGGAAATAAACTCATGAACTCTTTCTCTAAGCCCTTATTTTATTGCAAAATAATGTGAAACCTTTATTCCCATCAAAAATAAGTATTTATAGATTGTAGCGTCTCTATATATTAAAACACCCATATCTAAATCAAACTAGAATTTCAACAAGCATGCATCATCCTTACGACACAATGGGTGGCGCAAAACTGGGTCTCCAAATTCTAAGGCTTGTTTTTTTGGCTCCACTGAGGTACTACAAGTACACCCCCTAAGGTATTACAAGTAATTTTTCTTCACCCCACCTTTATGTCACAAGGGGCGCACAACAATGAGGTTCCGACTTCTGAAGCTTGTTTTTCTCTAGCAACCTTTGAGCCACCTACTTCATAACAACCATCCAGACCCCATGCCACCCTTGTGTCATAAGGGGTGGCACAACTACTTATTCTTTATATTATTTTTCTATTGTCATGTGATCTTTCTTCAAAACATCCATGAACCATCTCCACGGCCTTCCCTCGAGGTCAAAGTACCTATAAAATAATAAAAACCCAACATAAGCACCAAGAAATTATTTTAAAATCAAAGGTTCATTTAAAATTCTAAGAAATTGAGAGAAAATGGTAATAAATAAAGATGTTTATACCAAACATCACAACTCCACACTTAGACTTTGCTCACCATCGAGCAACCACTATCAACTACCCTTCTTTATAAAATCATAGAGAGCTACGCCACTTTGAACAGGTCTACTCGAACTAAGACTAATACTACCATTCAAGTATACAGAGAAATCACACACCCAGAGCAGATTCTATATTATGTTATGATTCAAACATCAAGAATTAATTTAAAATGCATAGACAACCTCCCCATGACAATCAATCCTCAGGAACCGACTCACAGATTTCAGGCTTAGCAAAAAGGGTATTTTACCTAATAGAGAAACCAAACATTTCCTTGATCTTCACCAACCATGTTCTCTCACCCAATAAAGGAATTTCCCAAAAATTGGCCATAAGATACATATAATCAAACTAACATCAATGGGCACCGGAATAATTACTCTTTCTTTCAAAGAACTTTTCATGTATGATATAATTAACAATAGACTTGCCCTTTATGTAATACTCCAATATCTTAAACACATTAAGTCTAGAATTAGTTAGGATTCCACTATCTTTCTTCTATATCTCCCTCTCCTAGTGGTGCTTATCGATTAATTCGATCCGATTTTATGTATTATTGGTTTGATTTAACAATTTTTAGTTTAAAAATATGTTAAATCGATAATTAAAATAATAAGATATTTAAAATCATTTTTCAATTAATCTATTACAACCACCTCGTCATTATGGTGTGGTTAGGGCCATAATACCCTGTTAGAATCTCCATAGTAAAAGTGAGCTAATGAAAACTCAAAATGGGGCAGTTAAAAACTAAATTATGTATAATCATGATATTGGATATTGTGTGTTGTATTCTATTAGGCATGACCTAGTGAACTATACCTTCGTAGAAAATTTGGAGACAACGAGTAAATTCATAGAATCGATTTACAGCTAAGTGCATAGTAGAAATGGATTATGATGTTTTGAGGAAAGACTTATGTTTTAATAATGGAAAAGTGACAGTTTTACTAAGCTACTTTAACGGGGCACCATTACAGTGGTAGAATTTCCTCTGTAGTGAGACTGTCGTAGTGGTCGGAGTGCCGCCATAGCGGATGTTGGAGAAGCCCCAAGTTCTCCATTGCAAAGAGTTGTTCTCCATTGTGGATCCACTACAGCGAGAAAGTGATCACTGCAATGGATGCGAGGAAAAATGCCTGCTTAACTCAGTTATTTCGAGGTTTTCACCTCATAATCCTAAGTCACAAAGTTTGAGAGCTCATCTGCAATCTTTCAAGGGAAAGAGAAATTTCCACTTCCAAGATAATATTTCTTTATCAATCCTTTCATCTTTCAATCCTCTAACACCCTAGAATCAAAGGGTTATCTTTCGTGGTGATTTGAAGGCTAAAAATCCTAGAAATATGAAAGTTAAGGTAAGTTGAATGGGTGTTGATGGTTGTTGATTCCTAGGCTTTTAAGTGAGGAGTGTAATTGATTATTATGCTCCATATTGGTGATGAATTGAGACATAGAATGTCATAAAAAGGGTACCTTTAGTGTAAAAAATGTTTTTAAATGGGATTTAAAAAAGTAGAAACTCCATAAACTAGGTTGGAATGATCTTGTTGAGACTAGATTATGATGACTTAACTTGTGGGTAAAAAATTAAACTTTGATAATGGGTAGAATTGGATGTATTTGAATTCCAAGCTCTTGATTGAAGAGTAGATGATTGAATACTCTTAATTTACTTATTTATAGACTTTGAATGTGATAAAGCATTGAGGAAAGGAAAAGCTCCTATGAAATAGCTTGCATATTCGAGTTCTTCAGTTGAGGTAGGTTGCGGTTTATTTGAGTAAGAATTTATCTTGTACCTTGTTTATATTATGAATGGATGGATATTCTTGGTTGGTCTTTGTACATTGATTTTGATGGAGATTGTTGTGACTTGACAAAGCTATATAAATAAGCTATGAATATAATTCATGATTTTGGTATGCAATTGTGATAATACATGTATATATGTAGTTTTTGTCTCGTGTGATGATTGATTAGAAAGCATACTATGATATGTTGATGATGATTGAACAATACCCTATTATTCTAATATAAGAGGCTTGTGTCCGAGGGGAGCATCTGGACGAGCGGTTATGTGTATGATGATGGAATAATATATCATTATTCTGATATGAGTGGCTTGTGTCTAAGGTGAGTTTTCAGGTGAGAAGTTATAATATGAGTGGCTTGATTCTGAGAGGAGCATTCAAACAAGCATATGAGCAGGAGTGGGTACCACGCCAGTATGGTACATGAATTTCTAGAGTCCTCTGCAGTCTTGATTAGAAGGGCAACCATAACCCTCTGGCATGTGTGTACAAATATAAGACTGATGAGTGGCTAATATGAGATCAGGTTTGATATAGAGTGAAACTACAAGAATACAGAGATCATATAGTTGTACTTCAGTGTGGCCACGATTCCATGGACTTGATTTGATTTGCCTTATGATAGCAATTTCTTATGATATTCTGTTGTCTAATTTTGAGGATTACGTGTCTTTATGATTGTGACTCTTGTTTTCTTGTTGATTTATATTATATACTCGTTACTATTAAAGGTAGACCTATTGATAACTAAAGTACATAGTTCCAAGTTCCTAACTCCACTCAATCATCAAGAATGCTAGTACTGGCCAAATCTAAAAAGAAATTTATATTAATTTAGTCACAAAATATTAAACTATTAAAAAATAATTTTCAATAATAGTATAAAATAAATTAATTAAATAAAATATTATTACCTTGTTCAAGCTGCTCAAGGATATTTAAATCTTCCTCAACATTAACATGTAGTAATTCACTCCGAATCCAATTTTGAAGGCATACTAGAGCTTGCACCAATTTAAGAGTCAATGAACTCCTAAATGAATCAAAGATACGTCCTCTAGTACTAAATGCATTCGGATGTCACACTTGAAATAAGGATAGCTAACACATCCCGTGTCATCCCCGCAAGAATAGAAAATGTAAGTGAGTTTATTTTCCACCAAGATTAGATCATAAATTTGTTACCTTCAACTTTATTTTCTTCACTGAAATATTTTTTCGATTTTGTTTTAGAATCGACTGCTCCATTTCCATCTATGTGTTTCATTATATCATTCATGAATAACCCTAAAGATCCTATAGTACTACCTGAACTTGAAGGTAGTGAGCTAAAATTTTCAAATGAATAGCTAGATAAAGATGAAAAGAGTTGACTACCTTTATCTTTTTCTTGAGACTTTAGTATGTACTCACCAAACAATCAAATCATGTAGTTATTCACTTCCTTCTCTAAAAACAAGCCTTCTTTTTTTTTCAAATATCCTTTTAAATGCTAAACAAACCAAATAAGCTTGTGGCAAGAATTCAAAACACAAGAAATAAAAATTATCTTAGCCATTTTTGTGGTGTACCCCAATACTTATCAAAATTTTATTTTATATTCTTTGCAATTGAACCTAAAAAAACATTTTCTCTCGATTTCAAAAAAAATTCAAATAACAAGCAATCTCACAAATCTTAAGAAAGTAAAAAATTTGATTTGACATAAAGTGATCCAAATATCTTTTCAGTTAGATCATAAAAGATTTAAAGGAATTTTACAACTCTCTTTACATGATTCTAGTCATTACTCAAAAGTGTATCAATAGGAGTTCGTCTTCAGCATTAACAAATTCAAGGTAATGTGACAAGGCAATATCATGATTAGCATAATTCGAAACGCATTCTCATAATCAATAACCCTATGCAACATCACGTAGATGGAGTTTCACCTCATAGGAACATCCAAACATAAAGATTTTTTACAATTGATATCAACAACTTCACAATATTATTGAAACTTCTTCCACGTCACAGGAGACTTCCTAATATATCTCACTGCTTGCCTAACCCGTTCAATAGACACAACAGTCTCTTTCATACCACCTTGGAAAATTATAATAGGAGCAATACACCTCACATGAAGGTGCTTTCCATTTGTGAAATTGGTTCCCCGTTTAGTAAATTATTTAGACAATTCTTTCACAGTTGTGTCACTTGAACTAGCGTTACCGAATGTAACAGTAAAATTCTATCCAAGCCCTATTCACATAAATACTTACTAATCTCATTAGACATATCTTCACTTCTATGGATGGAAATTACAAAATATTAAGTATCCTTTTATGCATAATCCATTAATATTGATCCAATAAACACTGAGAAACATAAAAGTAATTTGTTGTAAAGCGGTCCAAGTACAAATGGTAAGACAAACACTTTGTTGTGCTTCTTTAAAAGATCTCTTCAACTTTTGCTTTTCTTCATCAAAAAGATTTATATCCCGCGTCACACGCATACGAGAAGAAATCTTAAAATGACGTTGTGCTACTCTCATAAAGTTTTTAAAACCTTCCTTCTCAACAAACTTGAAAGGAAGTTTATAAACAATCACCATGCAGCATAAAGTCTTCCTACATTGTTCTTGCTCAAGTTTCCAAGAAACAACAACTACATCACCCATAACACCTCCTTAAAACAAGTTGAAAGCCTATTATGTTTTGACTTTTACTGACATCTCAAGGAATATTTAGACATATCAACATATGAGTAAGCATTGATGTCGTACTATTTTTTATTTGAGTCAGAAAAATAATCTTGACCATAATGCTTACACTTTGATTTCTTGTTCCTTTTTTCATCAACAAATATTCTAAAATATTCTGTCACGATCCGAACATAGGCCTGGATCGAGACACGGGACAAAGAACCCCGAGAGGGTATAAGTTGATCCATGGCATGAACATGGTATCTAACATCAACATACTCAAATGGAAGTCTAACATAAATAATAAAGTGAAAGTCTGAAAATATCATATCATCTGAATACACAACACACGACTGAAACTACATATGTCTGAAAAGCCTCTACTACTTACGAGTTGATGGGACAAGACCCCAACTAACTCGGTATAGTCTAAAACTGAAAATACTAAATACAATTGAGAAGAAGGGCCCTGGAAAGATGAGGACTCACCAACTCTGGCTAGAAAGTGCGAATGCTGCAGATCTAGCTAATGACAGGACTGAGCCTGAATATCGAGCATGTATCATGAAATGATACATCATAGAGTATGCGGTTAGTACATGGAATGTACCGAGCATATAAGGTAAGTAAACCGCTAAGTACATAAAATCATAAATCATGCCTATCATAAAACATAATCAAGATAAGATTCTGAGAGTAAGGCTTGCATGCTATTTTCTGATAATCATGATCTGAACATAACTGAATATCATAACTGAATTGAATGACCCAAAGATGAACTGATAATCATAAGTAAAACTGAACATTGGATCAAACCTGTTGAAAATATAATATCATGACTGATGGATATGTATAATAGAAATCATGAGGAACAATGGGAGACTCATCATATAACTGTCACGACCCGAATGTAGGCCCAGATCAAGACACGGGACAAGGAGCCCCAAGAGATCCCAAGTCGACCCATAACATGAGCATACATCTAACTCAATCAATTAAATAGAAGGATTGACGTGATATTCTTTGAGGAATTCTGTAATAAGCATAACATAAAAAATACACGAATCTAAAGTTGAACATATTCTATCATCTGAAAAGCCTCTATGTCTGATGAGTTAATGGGACAAGACCCCAACTAACTCTCTAATACTGAAAGTGAAAGTACATCAATATCTGAAAACAAATGGTCCTCGGCAGATGAGGACTCACTACTAAGCTGGGTGCTAACACTAGAACTGACTACTTATGGGGTTGAGTCTGAGTGTCGGGGCTTGTATCATGAAATGATACAGTAGGGAGTATGTGGTTAGTACGTGGAATATATCGAGCATGCAAGGTAAGTAAAACCGCTTAAATAAGTAAAATCATTTAAAACATTCATAATGTAAAACATGAACAAAATAAGAATCTGAGAGTAGGGTTTGCATGTTATCTTTCGAAAACATAATCTCGACATAATATAACATCATAACTGAATCGATTGACGCAAGGTTGAAATCTGATAGTCATAAATAAAGCTGAACATTGGGTCAAACCTTCTTTAGAAAATATATAGATATATACGACATGAGTGATAAACATGCATAATTGAAATCATGAGGAACAATGGGAGACTCGTATTTTAACCGACATACCATGATAGAGCTTACGTGGTCCCAACTATCACACTCATGTGGGTAGAGCCGTCCAAAGCCTTGGAAGGGCTAAGGACGATACCATGAAATCGTATCAAACTCGTGGCCCAATTGGACAGGAGATAGCTCACATAGGAGGTCCCCATATAATCTGATAGTACCTATGTTGGCATGTAGTTCTGAGGCATAGGGTTGACAGACCCATAGCCTACTCGGTGCTAGACACTACTCCCAAAAACATGCATATGCTCTTCATCATTTTACAATGAAGCTGACCATCGTCTATTGACGAAGCTGAATAATCATGAGTACATAAAACTGAATCATACATGAGGAGCACTGACTCAAACCATACCACAAGATGAACATAAATGGGAGTCTTCGCTCCAAAATCATATGGTAAGCTAAATTTGTAAAATCATAATCATACTTGAAAATATGGGCATTGCCCGTTACTTTAACATGCTTGAAAATACATAATTTACTTGAAAACATGATCATAAACATGGGTAACTTGATAACATGTTTTTCATCATAAATATCTCATCACACTAGAACATTCATCATAAATCTCAACTTTCATGAACTTCTCATAATTGGGCATTTTGATTTATAAAGCAAGAAACATGGTTTTCATTGAAAACATCATAAAACTTATCCATAAATCATAATTCGATAGTAGAAACTCATTTAAATCATATCTATGTAGAGAATTAGGAATGTCATGCATTGGGTTAAAACCCCATAGAATCAACATAGAAATTTTCACGATTTTAAAGAGAGATTGGGCATGGGTGTGAAGGAATTCACCTATTCATAACCCTACATACCTGATTAAAGATGATTCTTACACTTCCTTGAATTCCCAAGAAGAATTTGAGAAGAATTGGAAGGACTTCAGCTTGATCTCCTCTATGACTTCCTAACTTTACATGCATGGGCTTAGAATAGGCTTGAATGACTTAACCTATCTTAATACACCCTGAAAAATGGTTTAAAACGACGTAGTATAGGATCTTAGAGCATAGGAATGACAAGAATACCCTTAATAACTTCGCAGAAAATAACTACTCGTCAGTCCCCCACGAGGGACCTATTGAGTCGTTACCACCATCCATGAGTCATCACATCAGCCGTGAAGTCCATTTCCATTAATCCATACCATTGATTACCTGCTGCCCACAACCCATCCCAAGAATCGTGGTGACTGGCCACGACTCATGGGAACCTTCCGTAGGGTACACTGCCAGACCCCCTTCACTTTCCTTAATCCCTTGACCACAGCTGACTCAACGAGTTGTGGGCACTGACCATGATTCGTGGTCAGGTTCGTGGGGACCTCAGATTTCAAAAATCCAACCCAAGCCTGGAACCTCACCACAAGTCAACTCACGACTCGTGGTCTTCCCCATGGTCACTGAACGACTCATTCTGTGACCTGGTGCAAAACTTTCAGTTTTCTTTGTTTCAACTCCCGATTCTGATCTTTGGGCTTTTGGGGTATTACAATATCCCCCCCTTGGGAACATTCATCCTCGAATGTTAGAAAACAAACAGAAAAGTAGAGAAATGCAATCGTCGTATTCAAATACTGATCATTTAAGTTGAAAACTGATGGAATGACTACCTTCGAACTTAACTACATGGATGAACTGAATTCATGAATCATACATACATTTATATACCTGAAAGAAGCTAGAGCACATAAACTGAACATGAAAATTAAATAGAGTACTAGGGAAAAAACTAATACCTCTAACTAAAACCGAGCCGGAGGGGAATAGGTGTGGGTATCTAGCTATCATATCCGCTTTGGCTTCCCATGTAGCTCCCTCAACCTGCTGATTCCTCCATAAAACTTTGACCGAAGCTACTTCCTTGTTCCTTAGCCTTTGAACCTAACGAATCCAGTATTTCGACCGGAACCTCCTCATAACTAAGGTTGTCTTTCACACTAACACTGTCCAGCGGGGCAACTAAAGCAGGATAACCCAAACACTTCTTTAAGAGCAATACATGGAAAAAAGGATGCACGTATGCAAGTTCTGACGGTAACTCCAACTCATATGCCACCTTGCCAACCTGTTTCACAATCCGGTAGGGACCAATATAATGAGGGCTGAGTTTTGCTTTCTTTTTGAACCTCATCACTCCCTTCATGGGAGACACCTTTAGAAATACCTAATCATCCACTTTGAACTCGAGTCCTCTCCTTCTCACATCGGCATAGGAATTTTGGCGACTTTGACCTATTTTCAACCTATCCTATATGAGCTGAACCTCTCCATAGCCTCATGGACTGAATCTGGTCCTAGCATTGCAACTTCACCAACTTCGAACCAAGCAATAGGCGATCTACATCTCCGCCCATAGAGAGCCTCAAACGGAGCCATATGAATGTTGGAATGGTAGATGTTTGTCTCGACCTGAATGTAGACCCGGATCGCAACAAGGGACAAGGAACCCCGAGAGACTCCAAGTTGACCCATGGTGTGAGCATACATCTAACTCAATTAATAAAAGAGAATACTCAACATAATAACATAGCGGAAGCATAACCATGATATACATAGAAAGCGGAACATACTTCATATATAACAGCTGAATACTACACATAGTCTGAAAGCCTCTAACGTATCTGATGGGTTGATGGGACAACACCCCCAACTAGCTCGACAAGTCTAGAAAGCTGAACATGAAAAGATAAATGATATGAAACAGGTCCTCGTAGAATGAGGACTCACCAAACAGCTGGATGCTAATCTTCGAGATGAGCTAATGACGATGCTGGGTCTGAAGATCGGAGCCTGTACCATGAAATGATACAGCATAGAGTATGCGGTTAGTACGTAAAATATACCGAGTATGTAAGGTAAGTAAAATGGACATTTAAAAATATATAAAAGCTCATAATAAATCATAAGAGTGGGACAACAGGCTCATAACATAAATGTCGTAACATAACATAAGTCTCAAGGTTTTCAAATAATTCATAATCCATTCATTATCATAGTCATCAGAGAAACTTTATAATTCATCACTTGAGCCAAAATGACATAAAGATAATAATGCATAAAAACATGCGGAATAATAAGAGGACTCATCATAACCGACACCATCATGGTAGAGCCTTACATGATGCCCCAACTATATCACTCAAGTGGGCAGAGTCGTCCCAAGCTTTCTAGGCAAAGGACGTGCATTATGTGATATCACGAAAGAAGGGATTCATTAACATTGTAATGTGTCATTATGAACCTACGGTGGTGCGTAGTTATGAGACACCGGCATAGTCCTTTGAATGCTGGGCTATTCGGTGCTAGACACTGCTCCCAAAAACATGCACATTAGATTCATACGTAAATCATAAACATCATTCATAAGATTCATGGCTAAATAAACATTTAACATTGTTAATCCCCTATTCATACATGATTATCCATGAATCAAGGGCCCTTTAGTCGGCCAATATCACAAATCTATCAATCATGAAATCCATTTCATAAATCATACATCATACTTGAAGATGTGGGCATTGCCCATTACTTTAACATGCTTGAAAATACTTAATTCACTTTAAAACATGATTATTAACATAGGTAACTCAAAATCATGCTTTCATTATCCATACTTCATCATGCATGAACATTCAACATAAATCTTAACTTTCATGAACTTTTCATAAATGGGCATTTTAATTTAAAAAGCTTGAAACATGATTTTAGTGGAAAACAACATAAAACTTGATCTTGGGCAAATTTATATGCCCAAGTGATACTCAAAAGTACCATTTTCACCTTGTTTATCAATCAATGTGTATACATTTTCATGTAATTGGTAATAAAATGTGAATTTATACTAAACAACATGATTAGCATTGTTTTGCAGGTAAAATGTGATTCGTGAAGCTAAAATGCATGTTGGATGATATCGGAGTTGGACTTGGATGCGAGCAAGGAAAAAGGCATTGGACAACATAAATTAAAGGGGCTCCGCGATGGAGCCGTGTCACGCTGCCATCGCGGAGGCATTCTGCCTGGATGGGAAAATTCACCCAATTTCCAATGGAGGTCCGCGTTTGCTCCGTGTCACGGAGCCAGTGCTCCGCGATGCACGTCGTGCCACGTTGAGCTTGAATTCCCGGACCCCCAGTTCCAGTGAGGGTCCGCGTTCATGGCGTGTCACGGAGGCAGTGCTCCGCGATGCACTCCGTGACACGTTGCTCATTATTCCGGGAAAAATTCCCAGCAGTATAAATAGAACACTTAAGTTCATTTTTCATAATTGAGACTTGGTGGAGCAAGGACGTGGGTTACAGGCAGTTGAGGGACGAAAAGTTCAGGGTTTTTTCTCTCTTTCTTTCTTCTTTAATTCAATTGCTTGTATGATTAACACTCGTTTTATGATGATTAATCCACAAATGAGTGGCTAATTCCCTTCCTTGCTGAGGTTGTGAACAATTGTGATGAAATTTGATTATTGATTATCTGTTTTTCATCTTTTTCTTCCATGTTGTTCTATTAATTCTTGTTCTTACTGCATTGGTGTGTGGCCTACATTAATGTACATCTAAAAAGTCCGATTTCACTCGAGACAGCACGAAATTGGAAAGTTGTGAATTAATAGGATATTGTCCTTTACTTGATTTGAGAAAATTGGGTTTTGATTAGCTTTCAGGATAGAAATATACCTTAAAGTCGTATTAGTCAATTTAGGAACCGGAATCGTATGGCTAGGACATGAATTGCATTTGATCACAGAAATGTAGACGGATGGTTCATGATTCTTAAGTGAGATTAAATACGAGAGTTTTAATCTCTTGGCAAATGTTCTTGGCTAGCAACAGGAAGAAAAGATTAACCAATTTATGATGATAATCAATTTCATTACATGTTCGTTTAACCTTAGCATGCTCTTATCCATAGTTCAGATTCAAAGTAGATAATTGTTCTTAGTTTTAGTATAAAATTTATCAAACAAACTATCAACTTTTTGGTTAAGTTGTTGTCAGCATATTTAGAAGTAAAATATAGTATACTTGAGCAAATTTCACTTAACCCAAGTCTCTGTGGGATCGATACTTGGCTTACTAAAGCCACTTACTACTTGTTCGACCACGTGCACTTGCGTGTTGTTTTATATACCGATATAACACACCGAACAAGTTTTTGGCACCGTTGCCGGGGATTTGGCAATTGGTGAAATTGTTTTAAGTCATAATTTACTGTATTTTTTTTTAAGTGTTGACAACTTGGTCTTAGCCTGTATTTTGCAGACTTAATTGCTGTGAACACTGGCAAGAGACAAGGAGCTGGTGGAATCTTATATAGAGCCAGAACATATATTTCACAGTAAACGGAGAGAAGCTCTACAAAGAAAGCTGCAGTTGCTCAGACAGACGATTATGGAGCAACAACAAAATCCACCGGTAGTAAGGGCAGTGTTAGTGCCCGAAGAAGCAGCAGCACGGCCGGTTCGCGAGGTGGCAATCCCACATGCCAATAATGTTACATCAAGTATCCGCAAACCAGAGTCGAGAGGGAGATTTGAACTTAAACAAAATATGGTGCAATTGTTGCACACAAGCGGGCAATTTACCGGTCTCCCTCATGAAGACCCACAACAGCATCTCCAAAATTTTTTGGAGATAAGTGAAACTTACATACCCGCTGGAGTGTCACCAGACTATGTCCGGCTTACATTATTTCCATTCTCATTACTAGGAGAAGCCAAGAGGTGGTTGAAAGCTGAGCCACCAAATTCTATCTCAACGTGGGATGATCTTGCACGGAAGTTCTTGATAAGGTTTTTTCCCTCTGGTAAAACAGCAAGACTTAGAAGTCAAATTCTAAGTTTCAAACAGAGAGAGGGAGAAAATTTATATCAAGCCTGGGAGAGATTTAAATCCATGTTGCGGGACTGTCCTCATCATCATCAGTCCAATGAGGTGTTGGTGCACACATTTATTAAGGGTTTGGAACCCCACACCAAAATATTGCTAGATTCAGCAGCTGGAGGGCAAGCATTGGAAAAGACTTATGAGGAGTTGTATACCTTGTTGAACCGGATTTCACAGGGCAATACAGAATGTAATGCTGAATCGTCACGAGTTGGGACTAGGAAAGCAACAGGAGTGCTTGAAGTGGATGGGTTTACAGCTATCGCTGCACAGATAGCTGCATTGCAAAATCAATTGAACAACCACTTCATCAACATGACATTGAACCAGCCTCAAGCTCCAGTTAATGCAGTCTAGAAATTATGGTGTGAAGTGTGTGGAAGCAGTGAGCACTCAGCTGAGTGCTGTGGAGCCAATCCTGACTCGGTAAACTTTGTGGGTAATGCACAAAGAAATCACCAGCAGTATGGTAGTAGCTACAACTCCAATTAGAGGAATCATCCTAACTTCTCATGGGGTAGCAACAACCATCAAGGCCAAAGTTCGGGTCAGGGTGTGCAAAGGAACCAAGGAGGGCAACAGAACTACCAAGCTCAATTCAGAAACAACAATGCACCTCCTCCACCATCATCACCCAGCATTGAGGAGATGTTCAAGACCATGATAGCTAACCAAGCTCAATTGCAGGCTGACTATGTGAAATTGGCAGCCGAAGTGAAAAACAATCAGTTAGCTACCAAGGCTCTTGAGTATCAATTTGGGCAATTTGCTAGTGCCCAAAATACAAGGCCTAGAGGAGGACTGCCAAGCGACAGGGATCCGAATCCCAAGCAGGTAAATGCAGTGACCACAAGGAGTGGTTTGCAGCTGAAAGAGGTGGAACCAAAAAGACCACCTCAACACTCAGGAGCAGCAGAAGTTGAGGGGGAGCAAAGTTCGGAAAGGGGGAAGACCAAAGAAGCTGAATCAGAAAGACCTCCACCCCCGTTCCCTCAACGACTCAAGAAACACAAAGAGGAGGCGTGTTTCAAGAAATTCATGGAGGTGCTTAAACAGGTGCATGTTAATTTACCTCTTGTTGATGTCTTGCAGGGAGTGCCTAAATATGCCAAGTACAGAAAGGACATCGTGGCCAACAAAAGTCGGTTGGCTGAGTATGCTACGGTGGCTCTAACGGAGGAGTGCACTTCCCGGATCCAAAATAGACTGCCCACAAAGTTAAAAGACCCTGGAAGTTTTACTATCCACCTTACTATTGGGCAGAGCATCCGAGCTCGCGGATTGTGTGACTTGGGAGCGAGCATAAATTTGATGCCTTCATCGGTATTCAGAAAGTTGGGTCTAGGGAGTCCTAGACCCACAACGGTAATCTTGCAGTTGGCAGATCGATCCTTAGCTAGGCCGGATGGCATTGTTGAGGACGTTCTGGTGTAAGTTGGCTCCCTAATTTTCCCGGTAGATTTTGTCGTTCTGGATTTTAAACCAGATGCGGAAGTCCCATTTATTTTGGGACGTCCCTTCTTGGCAACCGGGAAAGCATTAATCGACGTAGCTGCGGGGCAACTTACAATGCGAGCACATGACAAGGTAGAGGTGTTCGATGTGTACAAAGCACCCAAGCTCCCGATGGTGCATGAAGAACTCTCGGTGATCAATGTGATTGATCATGGTAATGACACGCAGATGAAGGATTCCCAAGAGTTAATGGGAAGACCACCGGATAGGTGTAAGCACTACTAGGGGGAGGACGGTGATCGAGAGAAATCGTCCATCACCCTAGCGGACAATTGAGCTTAAATGACGTCGAGCCGCGATGGTAAATCAGGCGCTGCACAGGAGGCAACCCGTGAAAATTTTTTTCTTTCATTTTGTAAAGTGTAAATAGATTTTTCTTTTTCTTTTTCTTGATTTATTACAAAATTTTTCGTTTTAGTTAGTGTTTTTATTCTTAGTTAGGTGAAACCTATAATTCTAACCAATTTTGTATAGTGCGATGATTTTCAGGTCAAACGGAGGAAAATGTGCACGGAATCGTGAAGGAAAAGTCGAGGTAAGAAAAATTAATAAAAAGTAGAAAACAGTGAGCTGGGGCAATAGCTTCGTGTCACGGAGGAGGACCTCCGCGTTACCCTCCGTGACACGTTGAGGTATAACCCGGAAATTTCAAAATTTCCAAAATGCTATCGCGATGTCTCCGTGTCACGGAGGCAGTGCACCGCGATGCACTCCGTGACACGTTGCCATGTATATCGCGACGGGTCACACCGGGTCGCCGGGTGACCCGTGTATTTTTCTACCCTTTTAACCCCGAAACCTCCCCTTTTCCCCTCATTTTCAAATTCCTCCGAGACCAAACATCCCAAAACCCCTCCCCCATCAACGTGCCATGGCTTAAGGCAACAAATTACCGAGTTTTCTTCGATTCTTCAACTTCAAGGTATGTTTTCCGATTCTCTCTCAAGTTTTTGTTGATTTTCTTCGAAATTGAGCATGGGAGGTGAACTAAGTTTCCCTACGTAGTAATTAAGCATGAATTCGAGTTATGTGTTGTTGATGAATGTTCGGAATGTCGTTATGATTGTTTGAACTTGTTGATTGCATAAATTAATCGAATTTGATTGATAAAATCAATTCTAGGGCTTGTTGTTGAATTTGAAGTTGGAAATGTGTTGAAATCATGAATTTTATGCCGGGGTGTACGTGTTGAAAGAGATGAGTCATTGTATAAATTTTTAGGATGTTAATAGACGACGAATTCTCGGGTTTGGGGGAAATGTTGAAATTTGTTCGAATTTGGTTAGTTGGATAGGTTCATGTGTATAAATTTTTGTTGTGTTTTTGTTTCTTCATTTTTCTTTGCTAAGTGTGATGGTTAAAATGTTAGCGAGGGTAGTGATTGTGATTAGCTGTATGAAGTCTGAGTAGTACGCAGAAGTTATACCGTCGAATTTTCTTTTGAACGCACTAAGCATGATTGTATAGTTGGTTGTTTTGTGTAAATAAAGATATTCTTGCCGTAGTGTTGTAAATGTAGCTAAGGACTAAGTGTGGGGTAACCTAGCGTAACCCGACCTTAGCCAAAGTTAATATCCGTGAGCTTAACATTGAGCTTGTTTACTTGGGTTGACAGGTAAAATGGCAAGCCGTCAAGATAAAGGGAAAGGTGCATCAACTTCAGGAACCGGAAGGAAGAGACTCAGACTGGGCACAGCAGTCCCAGCAGCACCAGCAGTTCCATGCGGCCAGCGCCGCCAATATGGAACAAGATGGGTGACGGACGAAGGGAAAAAGTGGTACGCAAAGCACAAAGAGAACAAATATTTCCCCGAGGAGCATATAGCACGGGAGCCATTGGCACAGGAGTTCCCCAGGATGGTTCACCGAATCGAGGTAGCTGGGCTAAATTTCATATTTGAGGAGCCCAAGGAATGCAATTTGTACCTGGTTCGGGAGTTCTATGCCAATTGGAACCCGTCAATCAGAAGCCACACCATCAAAATCAGAGGGCAGATAGTCACTCTGGAGCCCCACCAACTCAATGCCATTATAGGAGCGCGGGACACAGACGCCCACGTCCTCCGACAGTTGAATATTACCCCACCGTATGCTGACATCAGACGCACATTGTATGGGGCCCGATCTACAGCTAGATGGAGCAGGCACAAAGAAAGGGGCTACCACCAGACTCTGCCATATTCACAGATGAACAGGGAAGCCCGAATCTGGCTGAAGATAGTCTGCTCATGCCTCATCCTGGGGGTACATATGACTGATGTAACCCGGGATCGTGTTTGCCTAGTGTATGCCCTGATGAAAGGGCTGGAGATCAATGTCGGGGCGGTTATTATATCTGCCATGAAGAGAGCCCGGTTGCACCAGGGGAACAGGTATGGTTTTGGTGGACTGCTCACCACCTTTCTCAAGGGCCTCGATGTTGAGGAGGAGGCCCTCGATTATATCCCGCAGTTGGAGCGGCGGGCCTTAGATGTTACTAAAACTAAGGCTCCCGACACCACCCATGGGCCAGTGCTTACACTTGGCGAGCGACACGCTCGTGATGACCAGTATATGGCGCGGATGTATGGGATGCAGATGCTCCAGCTAAGGATAGGTGGGAGGCCAGCGACGGAGGAGGAGCTATGGCAGCTCGAGCTAGACTACCCGTTCGGCAAAAACGCCAGGGCTCTATGCCGAGTAGGGCCAGCATTTGTAGAGCCCACAGATGATGACATCCCCATGGACGAGGAGACTCATCGGGAGGACTCCGATGTGGAGTCCGATGATGACGACGGAGGCGACTCGGACATGGGAGATGAAGCAGCAGCACCCGACGAAGAAGTGGAATACTTTGACTAATCAGGGAGTTCCACCACCCGAATTTGTGCTATTTTGACTTTTTGTGAACACTGGGGACAGTGTTCGAGCTAAGTGTGGGTGGGAGTAGTTAGGTGCTGGGCTGGGCTGTTTTGTTTGTATGTTCTCCTCTGTTATTGTGTATGTTGTTTGTCCCTGTGATTTGTGAATTGTTTAAGTGTTGTTCTGTATTGGTAAATTGATGTGAAATTGATATGTGTTGTTGAGTGTTGGCAGCTGATTCTGTAAATATTTTTGTTTATCGAAATGAGCGATATTTTTAAAAAATTTCTTTAAAATATTGTGTACATAATTTTTTTTTCTTTTTCTATCGAAATGATCGATATTTTCGTTAATTTTTTTATTTTGGGTTTCTCGGCGTTTGTTTTCAGTTCTTTTACCGAGAATGGTCCCATTGAACCGACGTCTTAAGTAGTGACTGTTCCCTATGATGGATGGATGACGACCGTCTTAAGGGAAATGTAGTCGTTAGGAGTAGTTTTTTCAATTATTTTTCAGTTTTTTTCTTTGGTGGATTGCATCCCAAAACCTGTAGTTACTATATGGTTGCGAAATTGTGGTTGCGTGTTGTACATGATATTCAAAATGCAAAGGTGATTTGTATGAAAGCATGCAATTTTGTAAATATGTTGAGATACCTAGGCTGTAGACTTCGATTCAGTGTGATTGAGGCTTAATGTTTGAATTCCTGTAATTAGCTGATTGAAGAGTCTGCGAATACATCTTGAATCGAGCATGTGCATAAAGTGTGAAGTGAGGTGTTGTTATTCCATGCTATTGTGGAGTGTCTAGAACTTGCCCGGTGTGTGTATAAAACGAAATGAAGGAGGTGTATTGTAGGAAAGGATGTAGGCATTTCTTTGTTTTAACCAAGAGTTTCTATTTTTTTCTTGTCATACCCCCCTTTTTCTGTGGTTGTATACCCTAGTCAGCCCTTTGAGCCTTTAGCCTATCATTTCTTTCTTTTGACCAAAAGTGTAAACCGAGCTTAATTCCTTCTTTTTATTAGCCATAAAGTCTATACAAAACTCTTAAGCGCTTAAGAAGAGAAAATCATTTTTCCAAAGTGTCAAAGAGTGAGAATGGTGAAAAGAAAAAGAAAAGAAAAGGTTGAAGTTGCACTTGTTATAAATAAACGATAATGAAGGTGCATGAATAACCTTTGTTGTTGTGTCAAGTGTGCTTAATGAAATGGGTCATACTAAAGTAAACCATCAAGAATGGGATGATGAAAAAAAAAAAAAAGAAACAATGTCCATGAGTGATGGGATGTGTTGAAAAGGCGCTTAAGGATGCTAGTGGCTATTATTGGCTAATCCAATACTTACTAGTTCCATAGCTTCCATTACAACCCATTAAAGTCCTACGTGATCTTACATTGCATTTCTTTATATTAGTGGAGTAATACACTAAGGGCAAGCGTATGGGTCATGACATGATGCATGTGAATTCTTTTGGGAGAGAGAGTGAAATTGTGTGTACATGCCCCTGCTTGAATGATTGTGTATCACATGAGCAAAAAGGGGAAGATTCTCTTGTGTTGTGAGGCCACATGCTTGATGAAAGATTGATTTTCGTGTCGGATATCTTGATTAGCTTATTTGTATGAGTTTGCCGATATCGAGAGTCGATTCTTAAAGTCTAGGAGGTCTTAATGTATTGAAGGTCATTGCATTGATAAGACCATGCATGTTTTCTTGATGATTTGCTGTATTGAATAATCGGTATAACCGTAGCTTAAATTGTCGAACCAAAGTAGCGAGGTTGGGATGTAAATTGCATGAATTGTATGTTTGTTGTTCGAGGATGAACAAGGATTTAAGTGTGGGGTAAGTGGGAGTAGTTAGGTGTTGGGCTGGGCTGTTTTGTTTGTATGTTCTCCTCTGTTATTGTGTATGTTGTTTGTCCCTGTGATTTGTGAATTGTTTAAGTGTTGTTCTGTATTGGTAAATTGATGTGAAGTTGATGTGTGTTGTTGAATGTTGCCAGCTGATTCTGTAAATATTTTTGTTTATCGAAATGATCGATATTTTTAAAAATTTTCTTTAAAATATTGTGTACATAATTTTTTTTTCTTTTTCTATCGTAGTGATTGATATTTTCGTTAATTTTTTTATTTTGGGTTTCTCGGCGTTTGTTTTTGGTTCTTTTACCGAGAATGGTCCCATTGAACCGACATCTTAAGTAGTGACTGTTCCCTATGATGGATGGATGACGACCGTCTTAAGGGAAATGTAGTCGTTAGGAGTAGTTTTTTCAATTATTTTTCAGTTTTTTTCTTTGGTGGATTGCATCCCGAAACCTGTAGTTACTATATGGTTGCGAAATTATGGTTGCGTGTTGTACATGATATTCAAAATGCAAAGGTGATTTGTATGAAAGCATGCAATTTTGTAAATATGTTGAGATACCTAGGCTGTAGACTTCGATTCAGTGTGATTAAGGCTTAATGTTTGAATTCCTGTAATTAGCTGATTGAAGAGTCTGTGAATACATCTTGAATCGAGCATGTGCATAAAGTGTGAAGTTAGGTGTTGTTATTCCATGCTATTATGGAGTGTCTAGAACTTGCCTGCTGTGTGTACAAAACGAAATGAAGGAGGTGTATTGTAGGAAAGGATGTAGGCATTTCTTTGTTTTAACCGAGAGTTTCTATTTTTTCTTGTCATACCCCCCTTTTTCTGTGGTTGTATACCCTAGTCAGCCCTTTGAGCCTTTAGCCTATCATTTCTTTCTTTTGACCAAAAAGTATAAACCGAGCTTAATTCCTTCTTTTCATTAGCCGTAAAGTCTATACAAAAATCTTAAGCGCTTAAGAAGAGAAAATCATTTTCCCAAAGTGTCAAAGAGTGAGAATGGTGAAAAGAAAAAGAAAAGCAGAGTGATAGAAGAAAAGAAAAGGTTGAAGGTGCACTTGTTATAAATAAACGATAATGAAGGTTCATGAATAACCTTTGTTGCTGTGTCAAGTGTGCTTAATGAAATGGGTCATACTAAAGTACACCATCAAGAATGGGATGATGAAAAAAAAAAGAAAAGAAACAATGTCCATGAGTGATGGGATGTGTTGAAAAGGCGCTTAAGGATGCTAGTGGCTATTATTGGCTAATCCAATATTTACTAGTTCCATAGCTTCCATTACAACCCATTAAAGTCCTACGTGATCTTACATTGCATTTCTTTATATTAGTGGAGTAATACACTAAGGGCAAGCGTATGGGTCATGACATGATGCATGTGCATTCTTTTGGGAGAGAGAGTGAAATTGTGTGTACATGCCCCTGCTTGAATGATTGTGTATCACATGAGCAAAAAGGGGAAGATTCTCTTGTGTTGTGAGGGCACATGCTTGATGAAAGATTGATTTTCGTGTCGGATATCTTGATTAGCTGATTTGCATGAGTTTGCCGATATCGAGAGTCGATTCTTAAAGTCTAGGAGGTCTTAATGTATTGAAGGTCATTGCATTGATAAGACCATGCATGTTTTCTTGATGATTTGTTGTATTGAATAATCGGTATAACCGTAGCTTAAATTGTCAAACCAAGGTTAGCGAGGTTGGGATGTAAATTGCATGAATTGTATGTTTGTTGTTCGAGGATGAACAAGGATTTAAGTGTGAGGTAAGTGATCTTGGGCAAATTTATATGCCCAAGTGATACTCAAAAGTACCATTTTCGCCTTGTTTATCAATCAATGTGTATACATTTTCATGTAATTGGTAATAAAATGTGAATTTATACTAACCAACATGATTAGCATTGATTTGCAGGTAAAATGTGATTTCGGGAAGCTAAAATGCTTGTTGGATGATATCGGAGTTGGACTTGGATGCGAGCAAGGAAAAAGGCATTGGACAGCATGAATTAAAGGGGCTCCGCGATGGAGCCATGTCACGCTGCCATCGCGGAGGCATTCTGCCTGGATGGGAAAATTCACCCAATTTCCAGTGGAGGTCCGCGTTTGCTCCGTGGCACGGAGCCAGTGCTCCGCGATGCACGTCATGCCACGTTGAGCTTGAATTCCCGGACCCCCAGTTCCAGTGAGGGTCCGCGTTCATGGCGTCTCACGGAGGCAGTGCTCCGCGATGCACTCCGTGACACGTTGCTCATTATTCCGGGAAAAATTCCCAGCAGTATAAATAGAACACTTAAGTTCATTTTTCATAATTGAGACTTGGTGGAGCAAGGACGTGGGTTACAGGCAGTTGAGGGACGAAAAGTTCAGGGTTTTTTCTCTCTTTCTTTCTTCTTTAATTCAATTGCTTGTATGATTAACACTCGTTTTATGATGATTAATCCACAAATGAGTGGCTAATTCCCTTCCTTGCTGAGGTTGTGAACAATTGTGATGAAATTTGATTATTGATTATCTGTTTTTCATCTTTTTCTTCCATGTTGTTCTATTAATTCTTGTTCTTACTGCATTGGTGTGTGGCCTACATTAATGTACATCTAAAAAGTCCGATTTCACTCGAGACAGCACGAAATTGGAAAGTTGTGAATTAATAGGATATTGTCCTTTACTTGATTTGAGAAAATTGGGTTTTGATTAGCTTTCAGGATAGAAATATACCTTAAAGTCGTATTAGTCAATTTAGGAACCTGAATCGTATGGCTAGGACATGAATTGCATTTGATCACAGAAATGTAGACGGATGGTTCATGATTCTTAAGTGAGATTAAATACGAGAGTTTTAATCTCTTGGCAAATGTTCTTGGCTAGCAACAGGAAGAAAAGATTAACCAATTTATGATGATAATCAATTTCATTACATGTTCGTTTAACCTTAGCATGCTCTTATCCATAGTTCAGATTCAAAGTAGATAATTGTTCTTAGTTTTAGTATAAAATTTATCAAACAAACTATCAACTTTTTGGTTAAGTTGTTGTCAGCATATTTAGAAGTAAAATATAGTATACTTGAGCAAATTTCACTTAACCCAAGTCTCTGTGGGATCGATACTTGGCTTACTAAAGCCACTTACTACTTGTTCGACCACGTGCACTTGCGTGTTGTTTTATATACCCATATAACACACCGAACAAAACTTTTTCAAAATTCATAATTCAATAATAATAACTTATTTAGATCATACCCATGTAGTGAATTCAAAATTTCATGCATTGGGTTAAAACCCCATAAAATCCATATAGGAATTTCATGATTTAGAGATAGTTTGGGAATGGGTGTGAACAGATTCACCCATTCATAACCCTACATACCTGGGGAAGATAAGATTTTACCACTCCTTGAAAGCCCCATGAAAGATTGAAAGGAAACTTGAAGAACTCTTACTTGATCACCTCCTAAACCCCTTCAATATGCATGCATGGATATGAATGATCCTAGGATAGGTTTTACCCTCATAAAACATTGCATTTTGAGCCTTAAACGATGTAGTTTAGGACCCTAGGACTTAGGAATGATGAAAATGCCCTTAATAAATTTCTTGAAATTTCTGCACTGCATGAGACCATAGGAGATCTAATGAGTCGTGCCTTGATACCATGACTTGTGGTATCAGTACGTTACATCCACTTCCCATTCTCAACTCCTCAGATTCAATCCCATGACTCGATATGATGAGTCATTGAAGCATAAGATAGTCCGTTATATCGTCCGTTATTTCCCCCTTAATGACCTGCCCTAAGCCTTCCCACGAGCCATACCACGACTCATTCCTCCTTCCAACGAGTTGAGGTTTCCTTCCGTTACCTCAACTGGAGGTTTTCCTACTCCTTCCCATGGTTTCTCAACACGATCTGTTACTCCTCATGATGGGTCATCCCATGACCCGTTACTTCCTCTCATGTTAAGGCCCAATCGTCCCATGACCCGTTACTTCCTATCAAGTTAAGGACCAGCCTCACCACGGCCACAAGTCACGACTCGTGACATCAAACCACGGGTCGTTACATGACCCGTTACTTTCCACTTCCACCCGACCGAACCTCACCTCGGAAGCTTTCCACGGATTGTTGGTTGGACCAACGATCCATTACATGACATTCTGTGGAAATTTCCCAGATTTTGACAACTTCCATCTTTAAATCCTGGGTCTAGTCTTAGGCACTTCCGGGTTATTACAATATATCCCCTTTGGGAACATTCATCCTCGAATGTGAGAAAACATACAGGAAACAGAGGAGTGTAATCATCATACTCATATACTGATTATTTAATCTGAAAACTGACGGAATGACTATATCTGATTCAAACTACATGGCTGAACTGAATTCATGAATCATATACACATCCACATACATGAAAGAAATTGGGGCATATGGACTGAACATGAAAACTAAATAGAGTTTTAGGGAAAAACTGATACCTCAAGCTGGAACTAAGCTGATAGAGAATAAATGTGGGTATCTAGACATTATATCTGCTTCAGCTTCCCATGTAGCTCCTTCAACATGCTAATTCCTCCATAAAACTTTGTCTGAAGCTACTTTCTTGATCCTTAGCCTTTGAACCTGACAATCCAGTATTTCCACCGAAACCTCCTCATAACTAAGGTTGTCTTTCACCCCGACCTTGTCCACCGGGACAACTAGAGTTGGATCACCCAAACACTTCTTTATGAGTGATACATGGAATACAGGATGCACAGAAGCTAATTCTGAGGGAAACTCCAATCCATATGGCACCTTGCCAACCCGTCTCACTATCTGGTAGGGGCCAACATAACGAGGGCTGAGTTTTCTTTTCTTTTAAAACCTCATCACCCCCTTTATGCACCTTTAGAAATACCCAATCATTCACTTCAAACTCCAATTCTCTCCTTCTCATATCGGCATAGGAATTTTGGCAACTTTGAGCTATTTTCAACCTGTCCCATATGAGCTAAACCTTCTCCATGGCCTCATGGACCAAATCTAGTCCTATCATCGATGCTTCACCAACTTCGAACCAGCCAATAGGTGATTTACATCTCCTCCCTTAGAGAGCCTCAAACCGAGCCATATGAATGCTGGAAAGGTAGTTGTTATTGTATGCAAACACGATAAGAGGAAAATGATCATCCCAACTATCCTTGAAGTCAATCACGCATGCTCTTAACATATCCTCGAGGGTCTCAATTGTTTTCTCTGCTTGACCATCCATTTACGGGTGAAATGTTGTGCTGAGCTTAACCTGGGTACCTAGCCCCTTTTGAAACAACCTCCAAAACTGAGAGGTAAATTGGGTACCTCTATCTGATATGATGGGCAAAGGAACTCCATGCAACTGAACTAGCTCTCAGATGTAAAACTTGCCATAATCCTCCACTAAATCTGTGGTTTTGATCGGTAGAAAATGACCAGCCTTAGTCAACCTATCCACAACCACCCAAATGGAATCATATTGCCGTCGAGTGTGAGGCAACCCTGTGATAGAGTCCATATTGATTTCTTCCCACTTCCAAGTAGGAATACTGATATCCTGAAGCACACCTCCCGGTCTTTGATGCTCAACCCCTACTTGCTGACAGTTTGGGCACTTAGCTACGAACTCCATGATGTCCTTCTTCATGCCATTCCACCAATAGACTTCCGGTAAGTCACGATACATCTTGGTTGGACCTGGATGGATAGAATACCTGGATCCATGTTCCTCGTGCAATATTCGGTTCCTCAAATCACCAACATCCGGAACACATAAGCAACCCTGGTATTGAAGCACACCATCTCCCCCTTTGGAGAAGACCTCTACCTTCTGATTTTGAATGGATTCCTTTAACTTTACCAAAATAGGATCTTCATCTTGCCTAGATTTTACATCAGTTACCAAGGATGAGTTTGATCCATTTTGGACTATAACACCGCCATCGGTCAAGTCAACCAACCAAACTCCCAACCTTGCAAGTCGATGCACGTCTTTCACTAGCTCCTTCTTTCCCTCATCTACATGGGACATACTTTCCATCAAGAGTCTACTAAGTGCGTCTGCTACCAAATTAACCTTCCCCATATGATAAAGAACACTCATATCATAATCCTTAAGTATCTCTAACCACCTCCTTTGCCAAAGAATGAGATCCTTTTGAGTGAACACATATTGTAGACTCTTATGATCCATAAACACATCCACGTGGACCCCGTAAAAATAATGTCTCCATATTTTCAAGGCGAATACCACTACGGCCAATTCAAGATCATGGGTCGAGTAATTCTTCTCATGAACTTTTAGCTGTCTGGAGGCATATTCTATAACTTTTCCGTTTTGCATCAATACATGATCACGGGCAAAAATAGCATGCCCGAGATACGCTTTATGACTGAAATTAGTCTTGTTTATCTAAGTTATTGTATACATTTTCATGTAATTTTATATGAAGTGAAGATGTGTGCTAACCAACATGATTAGCCTTTATTTTGTAGGATTTGATGACTTTTGAGTAACTAATCCATGAGTTGGTGAAGTAGAGTCTTGGAAACGGAATTAACATGCAAACGTCGGCAAAGAGGAGGCACAAAACAGCCCACCTGCGCGTTGGCAACGTACCACGGCAGGCAGGCTGATCACAACAGCCCACCTGCGCGTTGGCAACGTGCCACGACAAGTTGGCTGCGCGACCAAGAGGTGCCAACGCGCTGCCCAAGCAGCGTGACACGCTGCCAACGCGGCAGGGTGCTACCGGGGCCAAGTTCGGGTGATTTCCAGAGAGCTTCCACATCCGTAGCGTGTCACGGAGGTAGGGCTCCATGATGCACTCCGTGACACGTTGCTTGTTATTCCGGGAAAAAGTTCCACTACTATAAATAGCACACTTAGGTTCATTTTTCATAATTCTGACTTGGTGGAGCAAGGACGTGGGTTACAGGCAGTTGAGGGACGAAAAGTTCAGGGTTTTTTCTCTCTTTCTTTCTTCTTTAATTCAATTGCTTGTTTGATTAACACTCATTTTATTATTGATTCTATGGTTTTTCATCTTTTCTTCCATGTTGTTCTATTAATTATTGTTCTTACTGCATTAGTGTGTGGCCTACATTAATGTACATCTAAAAAGTCCGGTTTCACTCAAGAGAGCATGAAATTGGAAAGTTGTGAATTAATAGGATATGTTCTTTACTTGATTTGGGAAAATTGAGTCTTGATTTGCTTTCAGGATAGAAATATACCTTAAAGTCGTATTAGTCAATTTAGGAACCAGAATTGTATAGCTAGGACATGAATTGCATTTGATGACAGAAATGTAGACGGATGGTTCATGATTCTTAAGTGAGGTTAAATACGAGAGTTTTAATCTCTTGGCAAATGTTCTTGGCTAGCAACTGGAGGAAAAGATTAACCAAAGTATGATGATAATTAGTTTCATTACATGTTCGTTTAACCTCAGCATGCTTTCATTCATAGTTCAGATTCAAAGTAGATAATTGTTCTTAGTTTTAGTATAAAATTTATAAAACAAACTATCAACTTTTTGGTTATGCTGTTGTCTGCATTTTTAGAAATAAAATATAGTACACTTGAGCAATTTGCACTTCATCCAAGTCTTTGTGGGATCGATACTTGGCTTACTAAAGCGACTTACTACTTGTTCGACCACGTGCACTTGCGTGTCGTTTTATACACCCATATAACACACCGAACAAGTTTTTGGCGCCGTTGCCGGGGACTTGGCAATTGGTGAATTTGTTTTAAGTGGTAATTTACTATATTTTTTTCTTAAGTGCTGACAACTTGGTCTTAGTGTTTGTTTTAATTCTTTTTCATTTTATTTTTCTTTTTTTTTGGATACCCTTATTGACATGACATCGTGGAATACAAATGGTATAAATGGTGGATACTCATATTTTAGCGAATCTTGTCTGAATTGCGGAGGACACCACTCGTGGCAACACTGTAACACGTGTAATATATGTGGTGGTCAAGATGGCCATTGGGATGGCTGTACGAATGCATATTCCCCTCTCCCAAGCCCCTACTATGATCCTTCGGTTGTTTTTTCTAAACATAGGCATGCTGAAAATGAGGACTTGGGACGCCAAGCTCGAATAGAAGACATGCTGAAACAACTCTTGGAGCAATCAGAAGCAATGAAGGAGGTGATGGCAGTATTGAGAATTCAGCAAGAAGAGAATGCAGAGGCTCTAGAAAGGATGAGCATCAAATTCACGGAGATGATTGCTGAGGCTGAAGCTTGTGATAAATTGCAGGTAACAGTTGTAGCCGATATTCAAGAGGAACTACAAGAGGAAGACAGGGGTGAATTTTTTGATGAAGCCCAACAATTAGAATCTCTTGAGTGTCCCCGTGATGGGCTCACACTTATGGAAAATCCATTCCTGGAAGGAGATAGAGTATCCCCCATTTGACATTAATGGAGAGATAGATGTCGATGCTGAGAAGGTGTATACAAGTAAGGAGGTCAAGCACAATGTAGTTTCAAAGTTGAGGTGTATTGGAGCACACTCGACGCATTTTTCGACATTAAGTTTGGTTGACAACATAGAAATAGAGTCTTCCAAGCTTATAGAGAAATGTCTAGAGGAGGACCAAGCCCCGTATATTGTGAAATTTGCTAACTCGGAGAGACAAAATGACTTCGCTTACTTAAGGGCCAACAAGTGCAAAAGGCAACATCTACTACTTGGTCCTTACAATTTTTCACCACCACCCCTAGAACATAAGAGGAAATTAGAAAAGAAATTAGGGGTGAGATTCATATCCTCAAGGTGGAGGAAAAAGTGGTGAAACTTGTTACGTCGTGCCGCGACGTAAAATTAGGCGCTGCTTGGGAGGCAACCCAAGGGTACCACAGGTACCATTTTAATTTCTTGCATTTGAGTTGATTTTTATTTATTTTCATCTTGTGTTGTTTTGGTGGAAAGTTAAGCACAGATGGAGGGGAAGTCTGAGTACCCTCTGAGGAGGAAACTAGCAAGCATGGAAGAGAAAAAATGTGGGGTCAAACACCCACTTGTGCAAGTTGAAGAAAAGCATGTTGTAGCTTGGCCTAAAGGCCGCAGGGAGTATTTCTCACCCTTTTTAAATTTTAATTTGATGCTATGAGGACATAGCAGGATTCAAGTGTGGGGTGAGGGAAATTTCAAAAATTTTTGTTGTGCTTAACGATTTTTGGTGAATGTAATGCTTGTGAGAAATTTGAAAAATTTGAAAATTTTTTGTGAATTAAGCATGACTTCATCACCCGTTGGTTTTTCTTTTCGGTTCTTTTCCGACGGGGGGTCTTTGAACCGAAAGATAAAAATTTTATTTTTCTTTTCTTTGTCTATATATAAGGTTTTTAGTCATAGCTAGGGACTGTTTCCGACGATGGATGGATGACGACCGTCTTGAGGAAAAATTAGTCGATAGGTTGTGGGTTTGTGAACCCGTAGCTAATCGATGCTTGAGGTTCTTGTTACAGGCTATAAATGATTGTAAGATGCAAGAATGTTCAGTGTTAAGCATGCAAGTGTATAACTTTGTTTGAGACACTTAGGCTCTTGAATTTGACTCAATATGATTGAAGCTTAATTTTGAATTCTTGTGATTAGCTGAGTTAAGAGTCTGCTGAATGTGTCTTGATTTGAGCATGTGCCATGAGTGTAAGGTTTTTGAGTATTCTGTGTTATTATGAAATGTCTAGAACTTGCCTGGTGTGTTTATAAAACAAAATGAAGGATGTGAATTGTAGGAGATGATTTAGGCATTTCCTTGAATGAACCAAATGTTTATCCCTCATTTTACCTACCTTGAAAAATTAATCCTAGTTAACCCCATTGAGCCTTGAGCCTATTCTTTGATAGCTGCAACATAAGCTTAATCCTTTTTCTTTCATTAGCCTTGAAATTGAACCAAAACTCCTAAGCGCTTAAAGGAAAAATCCGAAAGAGTAAAGGAGTGAGAAGAATGAAAAGAAAGGAAAAGTAGCAAGTTGTAGAAGTGAGAAAAGGACAAAGGTGCACTTGTTTGAATATGGGTGAGTATTAGTAGAGAGTAAGAAAATAAATAAATGAAAAGTTACTTATAGAACTCCTTACTAATAAGCTAAAAGTGCCTAAAGAAAGGGGGGAACAAAAGAGGAAAAGAGAAAAAGGTGAAGTGAGGAAAAGGAAGTCCGTAATGAAGGCGTGATGTATTAAAAGCGCTTAGGAAAGATAGTCACTATTACTGATCATAATAGTACCTACCCGCACCTGAGTTACATTACAACCTAAAAAGTCCTACTTGATCTTACATTCATACATCCTTAAATTAGTGGAATAAAACACTAAGGGCAAGCTTATGGGTCATTACATGATGCATGTGAATTCTTTGTGAGAGTGAGTGTAATTCTATGCATGTACCCGCACATGTTGTGATATAAAAATTGTTTTTGCGTGTGAAATTGGGTAACTCTCTTTCCGTGAGGGGCACATGTTGAATGAAGGATATAATTCATGTGGGATTTCTTAATCAGTTGATTTGCATGAGTTTGCTAAGATTGAGAGTCGATTCTTGAGGTTAAGAAGTCTTAACATAGTTGTACTTCATTTCAATGATCAAATCAGGCATGCTCTATTTTTAGCTTGTATCTTACGTAATCATTATAGCTGTAACTTAAATTATCTGGCTAAATTAGTTATGTAGGAGTCTCCACATGCATGATATGTAAAAGGTTGTCCGAGGACGAACAAGGCTTTAAGTGTGGGGTTGTGATCACGGGCAAAAATAGCATGCCCGAGATACGCTTTATGACTTAAATTAGTCTTGTTTATCTAAGTTATTGTATACATTTTCATGTAATTTTATATGAAGTGAAGATGTGTGCTAACCAACATGATTAGCCTTTATTTTGTAGGTTTTGATGACTTTTGAGTAACTAATCCATGAGTTGGTGAAGTAGAGGCTTGGAAACGGAATTAACACGCAAACGTCGGCAAAGAGGAGGCACAAAACAGCCCACCTGCGCGTCGGCAACGTGCCACGGCAGGCAGGCTGATCACAACAGCCCACCTGCGCGTTGGCAACGTGCCACGACAGGTTGGCTGCGCGACCAAGAGGTGCCAACGCTGCCCAAGCAGCGTGACACGCTGCCAACGCGGCAGGGTGCTGCCGGGGCCAAGTTCGGGTGATTTCCAGAGAGCTTCCGCGTCCGTAGCGTGTCACGGAGGCAGGGCTCCGCGATGCACTCCGTGAAACGTTGCTTGTTATTCCGGGAAAAAGTTCCACTACTATAAATAGCACACTTAGGTTCATTTTACATAATTCTAACTTGGTGGAGCAAGGACGTGGGTTACAGGCAGTTGAGGGACGAAAAGTTCAGGGTTTTTTCTCTCTTTCTTTCTTCTTTAATTCAATTGCTTGTATGATTAACACTCATTTTATGATGATTAATCCATAAATGAGTGGCTAATTCCCCTCCTTGCTGAGGTTATGAACAATTGTGATGAAATTTGATTATTGATTCTATGGTTTTTCATCTTTTCTTCCATGTTGTTCTATTAATTCTTGTTCTTACTGCATTAGTGTGTGGCCTACATTAATGTACATCTAAAAAGTCCGGTTTCACTCGAGAGAGCACGAAATTGGAAAGTTGTGAATTAATAGGATATGTTCTTTACTTGATTTGGGAAAATTGAGTCTTGATTTGCTTTCAGGATAGAAATATACCTGAAAGTCGTATTAGTCAATTTAGGAACCGGAATTGTATAGCTAGGACATGAATTGCATTTGATCACAGAAATGTAGACGGATGGTTCATGATTCTTAAGTGAGGTTAAATATGAGAGTTTTAATCTCTTGGAAAATATTCTTGGCTAGCAACTGGTGGAAAAGATTAACCAAAGTATGATGATAATTAGTTTCATTACATGTTCGTTTATCCTCAGCATGCTTTCATTCATAGTTCAGATTCAAAGTAGATAATTGTTCTTAGTTTTAGTATAAAATTTATAAAACAAACTATCAACTTTTTGGTTACGCTGTTGTCTGCATTTTTAGAAATAAAATATAGTACACTTGAGCAATTTGCACTTCATCCAAGTCTCTGTGGGATCGATACTTGGCTTACTAAAGCCACTTACTACTTGTTCGACCACGTGCACTTGCGTGTCATTTTATACACCCATATAACACACCGAACAATACACACCCAAGTATGATCCTTGCAGCATCACAATACACCACAAACCCATCGGTACCCTTGGGTAGGGTCAACACCGGTGCTGAAGTGAGTCGAGTCTTTAATTCTTGGAAGCTCTTCTCACAAGTCTCCGACCATTGGAATTTCACCTTCTTTTGGGTCAATTTGGTCAAGGGTGCTGCAATAGATGAGAAACCTTCAACAAATCTTCAATAGTAGCCGGCCAAACCTAAAAAGCTCCGGATATCTAAAGGATTCGCCGGTCTAGGCCAATTCTTCACTGCTTCTATCTTCTGAGAGTCTGCCCTTATGCCCTCACTTGATACCACATGGCCCAAAAACATCATGGAGTTCAACCAAATCTCACACTTGCTGAATTTGGCATATAATTGGCAATCCTTGAGAGTCTGTAGCACCACTCTCAAATGAGCGGCATGCTCCTCCTCGTTCCGAGAGTATATCAAGATGTCATCGATAAACACAATCACGAACATATCAAGGTATGGATTGAACACCCTATTCATCAAGTCTATAAAAGTTGCAGGAGCATTCGTTAGTCCAAAAGATATAACTACAAACTCATAATGACCATACCACATCCTGAAGGCTGTCTTCGGGATGTGGCTCTCCCAAACTCTAAGATGATGGTACCCGGATCTGAGATCTATCTTCAAAAAACACTTAGCACCCTGAAGCTAGTCAAATAAATCATCAATCTTGGGTAAAGGATACCTGTTCTTTACAGTGACCTTGTTCAATTTCCAATAATCAATACACATCCGTAGAGAACCATCTTTCTTTCGGACAAAGAGAACTGGTGCACCCCACAGGGACTTCTTGGTCTGATGAAACCCTTATCCAAAAGATCCTTCAACTGCTCCTTCAACTCTTTTAGCTCGGCTGGAGCCATTCTGTAGGAAGTAATAGATATAGGTTGTGTATCGGGAAGAAGGTCGATACTAAAATCAATTTCCCTCTCGGGAAGAACACCTGGTAAATCATCAGGGAACACTTCTGGATACTCACATACTACCAGAACTGACTGGATAGTCGGGGTCTCAGAGTCAACATCCTTAACCCTAACTAGATAGTACACAAAACCTTTGGAAATCATCTTCCTAGCCTTAAGATAGGAAATAAAATGACCTACAAGAATGACCAAACTACCCTTCCACTCTAGAGTTGGCTCACCCGGAAATCTAAACTCTACTGCTCGGGTTCTACAATTCACAGAATCATAACATGCATATAACCAATCCATGCCGAGGATAATATCAAAGTCAGTGATGGATAACTCTACTAGGCCTACGGAGGTTACTTTATGCAATACTATGATCGGGCAACTTTTATACACCCGCCTAGCTACAACTGAATCACCAACGGGAGTAGAGACTGAGAATGGTGCTATCAAAATTTCGGGACTGAATCCAAAGCTACTAGCAATATAAGGTATCATAAAAGAAAAGGTAGCCTATGGATCTGACAAAGCATAAGAAATAAGGTGAAACACTCGTAACATACCAGTAACCACGTCCAGTGAAATCTCCTACTCCTGACGCAAGGCAAGGCCACAAAATCTATTTTGGTGTTGACCGCCACCCCCACTAGTGGATGCCCCTTGCGAAGTTGAATGTGCTGGAGCTGTTGTTGACCTGGTAGTTTGTGCATGGCCTCCGTCATCATCCTGTCTAGTAAATGGACATGCTCGGTGCATGTGGCTAGATCTACCGCACCCATAACATATATCTGAGTCAAACAAGCACTCCCCGACATGACTTTTGCCACACTTCCCACAGGCTGGAAAGGGGCGCTCTACTTTCATACCCTTCTAGTCCCTCAAACCTAAGGCCCTACTCCTCTGATCACCCTTGGGTCTGGATGGAACACTAGTTGATGATGATGCTGGAGCTAGTGACCTCTTCTGAATCTGAGGGCGGTGACCACTACCGGATCTTAGTTGAGCAAACCCATAGCTATCTGTCCAGGCCCTTTTGGCCTCTCTCTCCCTCACATGTGTCACCTCCATCTGCTGGGCATAAAAGACTATCTGAGGGAAATCCATATCCTGGTGGAGCAGAGCGATCCTGCAATCTTTGTCCAAGTAGCTCGCACCCCATGAACGAACCTGCTCACTCGTGCCCTCTGATCAGCCACTAACTCTGGAGCGTACTTTGATAAGCGAGTGAACTCAAGGGCTAACTCTGATTCCTTCATCCTCCCCTGCTTCAGATTCACAAACTCGGCTACCTTCAACTCGCTCATCTCACGAGGGAAGAACCAATCTAGGAATGCAACATAGAACTCCTCCCAACTAACAAGACCTTCTACGACGGCCCTACTATCTTTTCATTGTTGAAAACAGATATATGTGACCCCTTTCAATTGATTTGAGGCCAACTCAACACACTCAACCCCATTCACCCCTATGACCTGGGTGATCTTCACAATCTCATCAATGAACTCATGCGGGTCCTCATCTTCTTTTATCCCAAGGAACTCTAGAGGATTCATTCTCAAGAAATCCCTGACTCAAGCCGCCGCCGCACTTCAATTTTGCGAAATATGCTCCATTGCCTATTGGCTGACCTGAGCGGTCAAGGCCTGCACCAACATTTGGATAGCTACCCAGAATTCAGCATGGGCAACCGACGCCGGTGCATGGTGCTCCTAGACTAGTGAGGCTTGTTGGTGCCCGTCTCCGTTTTCATCCTCATGGACATTTCCATTTCCATTTCTCCTACCGTTTACTTTACAGGGAGCCATGATTCTGCAAATGCGAAAAAGACGAGTTAGAAGGATAGAGGGACATTACATCGCACAATAGATTATGAAAGAAGGGAATATTTCCTAAACATCTCGTAGCCTCTTCATCATAAGTGTTGCGCGCTTCACACCCATGAAAAAGACTCTACTTAATGCGGCTATCAGACACCCTAGGACACTTCAAACCTATGGCTCTGATACTAAGTTTGTCATGACCCGAACATAGACCCAGATCATAACACGGGACAAGGAGCCCTAAGAGACTCCAAGTCGATCCATGGCGCGAGAATACATCTAACTCAATCAATAAAAGAGAATACTCAACGTAATAACATAGCGGAAGCATAACCAAGACATACATAGAAAGAGGAACGTACTTCATACATAACAGCTGAATACTACACATAGTCTGAAAGCCTCTAACATATCTTATGGGTTGATGGGACAACACCCGCAACTAGCCCAACAAGTCTAGAAAATTGAACATGAAAAGATAACTGATATCAAACTGGTCCTTGGAGAATGAGGACTCACCAAAGAGCTGGATGCTAATCTCCGAGATGAGCTAATGACGGTGTTGGGTCTGAAGATCGGAGCTTGTATCATGAAACAATACAGCATAGAGTATGCGGTCAGTATGTAGAATGTAGCAAGTATGTAAGGTAAGTAAAATGGACATTTAAAAATACATAAAATCTCATAAGAAATCATAAGAGTGGGACAACATCCTCATAACGTAAATGTTGTAATATAACATAAGTCTCAAGGTTTTCAAATCATTCGTAACCCATTCATTGTCATAGTCACCAGAGAAACTTTATAAGTCATCACCTGAGCCAAAATGAAATAAACATAATAATGCATATAAACATGCGGAACAATGGGAGGACTAGTTATAACGGACAACATCATGGTAGAGCCTTACATGATGCCCCAACTATCTCACTTAAGTGGGCAGAGTCGTTCCAGGCTTGCCAGGCAAGGGACGTGCAGTACGTGATATTACGGAAGAGGGGATTCATTAACATTGTAATGTATCATTATTAACCTATGGTGGTGTGTAGTTATGAGACACCGGCGTTGTCCTCTGAACGCTGGGCTACTCGGTGCTAGACACAGCTCCCAAAAATATGCATATTAGGCTCATACGTAAATCATAAACATCATTCATGAGATTCATGGCTAAATAATCATTTAACATCAATGATCCCCTTTTCATACATGATTAGCCATGAATCAAGGGCCCTTTAGTCGGCCAATATCACAAATCAATTAATCATGAAATCCATTTCATAAATCATACATCATACTTGAACATATGGGCATTGCCCAATACTTTAACATGCTTGAAAATACTTAATTCAATTGTAAACATGATTATAAATATGGGTAACTTGAAAACATGCTTTTCATCATCAATACTTCATCATACATGAACATTCATCATAAATCTTAACTTTCCTGAACTTTTCATAAATGGCATTTTAATTTAAAAAGCTTGAAACATGATTTTAGTGGAAAACAATGTAAAACTTGTCCATAATTCATAATTCAATAATAATAACTCATTTAGATCATAACCATGTAGAGAATTAAAAACTTCATGCATTGGGTTAAAATCTCATAGAATCCATATGGGAATTTCATGATTTAGAGAGAGTTTGGGCATAGGTGTGAATGGATTTACCCATTCATAACCCTACATACCTAGAGAAGATCTGATTTTACCACTCTTTGAAGCCCAAAGAAGGATTGAAAGGAAACTTGAAGAACTCTTACTTGATCACCTCCTAAACCCCTTCAATATGCATGCATGGATATGAATGAGCCTAGGATAAGTTTTACCCTCATAAAACACTGCATTTCTAGCCTTAAACAATGTAGTTTAGGACCCTAGGACTTAGGAATAACGAAAATGCCCTTAATGAATTTCTTGAAATTTCTTCACTACCTGAGACCATGGGCGATCCAACGGGTCGTGCCTTAATACAACAAGTCGTGGTATCACTACATTGCATCCACTGCCATTCTCAACTCCTCGATTCAATCCCACGACTCGATAGGATGAGTCATTGCAGCATATGACGGTCTGTTATATCGTCTGTTGTTTCCCCCTTGATGACCTACACTAGGCCTTCCTACGAGCCATGCCACGAATCGTTCCTCCTTCCAAAGAGTTGTGGTTTCCTTCCTTTACCTTGACTGGAGGTTTTCCTAATCCTTCCCAAGGTTGCTCACTACGATCTGTTACAGCTCAGTCACTGGACTTGTCTTAGGCACTTCTGGGAATTACACTATTATTGAATGCGAACTCAATAAGCGGGAAATGATCATCCCAACTACCTTTGAAGTAAATCACACATGCTCTCAACATGTATTCGAGAGTCTAAATTGTCCGCTCCACTTGACTATCTATTTGCGGGTGAAATGTTGTGCTGAGCTTAACCTGAGTACCAAGTCCTTTTTGAAACGATCTCCAAAACGGAGAGATAAATTGGGTACCTCTAACTGATATGATGCACAAAGTCACTCCATGCAATCTAACTAGCTCTCGGATGTATAGTTTGACATAATCCGCAAATCTGTGGTTTTGATTGGTAGAAAATAAGCGGCTTTGGTCAACCTGTCTACAACAATGTAAATGCAGTCATATTTTCGTCGAGTGCTAGGAAACCTTGTGATGAAGTCTATATTGATTTCTTCCCACTTCCAAGTAGGAATACTGATAACCTGAAGCATACCTCCCGGTCTCTGATGCTCAATATTTACTTGCTGATAGTTTGGAAACTTAGCTACAAGCTCCGCGATGTCCTTTTTCATGTCATTCCACCAATAGACTTCCCATAAATCACGGTACATCTTGGTGGCACCTGGATGGATAGAATACTTGGATCCATAAGCCTCGTGCAACAGTCGATTCCTCAAATCACCAACATCCGGAACACATAACCGACCATGGTATCGAAGCATACCATCTCCCCCTTTGGAGAAGACCTCTACTTCCTGATTTTGAATGGCTTCCTTTAACTTTACCAAAATAGGGTCTTCATCTTTCCTAGATTTTACATCAGTCACCAAGGACGATTCTGCTCTGTTCTGGACTATAACACCACCATCGGTCGAGTCAACCAACCAAACTCCCAACCTTACAAGTCGATGCACGTCTTTCACCAGCTCCTTCTTTCCCTCATATACATGGGACACACGTTCCATCGAGAGTCTACTAAGTGTGACTGCTGCCACATTTGCCTTCCATGGATGATAAGGGACACTCATGTCATAATCCTTAAGTAGCTCCAACGACCACCTTTGCCGAAGATTGAGATCCTTCTGGGTAAACACATATTTTAGACTCTTACGATCCGTAAACACATCCACGTGGACACCGTACAAATAATGTCTCCATATATTCAAGCCGAACACTATCGCGGACAATTCAAGATCATGGGTCGGGTAATTCTTCTTATGAACTTTCAGCTATCTAGAGGCATATGCTATAACTTTTTCGTGTTGCATCAGTACACAACCAAGTCTGATCCGTGAAGCATTAAAATACACCACGAACCCATCGGTACCCTCTGGTAGGGTTAACACAGGTGCAGAAGTAAGTCGAGTCTTTAACTCCTGAAAACTTCTCTCACAAGCCTCCGACCATTGAAATTTCACTTTCTTTTGGGTCAATTTGGTCAATGGCGCTGCAATGGATGGAAAACCCATAATAAACCTGTGATAGTAGCCTGTTAAGACTGAGAAACTTTGGATATCTGTAGAATTCACTGGTTTAGGCCAATTCTTCACTGCTTCTATCTTCTGAGAGTCCACATGTATGCCCTCACTTGATACCGCATGTCCTAAAAATGCTACCGAGTTCAACCAGAACTCATAATTGTTGAATTTGGCATATAATTGGCAATCCTTGAGAGTCTGTAGCACCACTCTCAAATGAGCACCATGCTCCTCCTCGCTCCAAGAGTATATCAGGAAGTCATCAATGAACACGATCATGAACATATCCAAATATGGCTTGAACACCCTATTCATTAAGTCCATAAAAGCTGCAGGAGCATTCGCTAGTCCAAATGACATAACTACAAAGTCATAATGACCATACCACATCTCGAAGGCTATCTTCGAGATGTTGCTGTCGTGAACTCTGAGCTGATGGTACCCGGATCTGAAATCTATCTTCAAAAAACACTTGGCACCCTGAAGCTGGTCGAACAAATCATCAATTTTGGGTAGAGGATACCTGTTCTTGATGGTGACCTTGTTCAATTTTCGGTAATCAATGCACATACAAAAGGAACCATCTTTCTTCCGGAAAAAGAGAACTGGTGCACCCCATGGGGACCTGCTCGGTCTAATGAAACCCTTATCCAAAAGATCCTTCAACTGCTCCTTTAACTCTTTTCGCTCGGCTGGAGCCATTCTATAGGGAGGAATAGATATAGGCTGGGTGTCGGGAAGAAGGTTAATACCAAAATTGATTTCCCTCTCGGGTGGAACACCCGATAAATCATTGGGGAACACTTCTAAATACTCGCATACTACTGGTACTGATTGGATAGTCGGGGTCTCGGACTTCGCATCCTTAACCCTAACTAGATAGTACACACAGCCCTTAGAAATCATCTTTCTAGCCTTAAGGTAGGAAATGAAACGACCTACAGGCACAGCTAAACTGCCCCTCCATTCTAAGACTGGCTTACCTGGAAATCTGAACTCTACTGCCCGACTTCTACAATTAACTGAGGCATAACATGCAAATAACCAATCCATGCCACGAGGATAACATCACAATCGGTCATGGCTAACTCTGCTAGATCTACAGAGGTGACTTTCTGAAGGACTGTGACTGGGCAACCTCTATAGACCCGTCTAGCTATGACTGAATCACCCACTGGAGTAGAGATTGAGAATGGTTCTGACAAGACTTTGGGACTTACTCCAAAATTACTAGCCACGTAAGGTATCACAAAAGATAAGGTAGCCCCCGGATCTAACAAAGCATACACATCAAGATGGAAAACTCGTAACATGACGGTGACTACATTCGGGGAGACCTCCTGCTCTTTGCAGGATGCTAATGCATAGAATCCGTTCTGGCGATGACCGCCACCTATGCTAGTAGATGCCCCCTGTTGTGCTGAGCGTGCAAGTGAGGCTGTTGAACTAGAAGCTGTGCCCTGACCCCCATCATGGCCTTGTCTAGCTGTTGGGCAATCTCTGAGCATATGTTCGGGCTTCCCACACCCAAAACAAGCACTTGAACCAGCCATGCAGTGGCCCGTGTGCCCCCAACCACACCTGCTGCAAGCTGGGATGCTAGAATCTGCGGGCCTGCTGCTCTTACCCCTATAGCCTGCCACTCGCCCCCTCTGTTCGTACCTAGGTCTGGATGGCACACTCAACGCTGAAGATACTGGGGTTGAAGATATCTGGTGTATCTGCTGTCGGTGCCCACCACCTGACCTTGGCTGAAAGAATCGGTAGTTATCGGTTCTGGCCCTCTTTGCCTCTCTCTCCCTCATATGTGCCGCCTCCATCTGCTGGGCATACAAGAATATCCGAGGGAAATCCATATCCTAGTGGAGCATAGAGGTCCTACAATCCTTGTCCAAGTAGCCCGCCACGCCATGAACAAACCTTCTCACCTGCGCCCTCTGATCAACCACTAACTCTGGGGCATACTTCAATAAGCGAGTGAACTCAAGGGCATACTCGTGCACCATCATTTTCCCTTACTTAAGATTCACAAACTCGGCTTCCTTCAACTCCCTCATCTCGCCAGGGAAGAACAGATGTAAGAACGTAACATGGAACTCCTCCCAAGTGGCAGAGCCTGCTCCGACGGCCCTACTCTCATTCCATTGTCGAAACCAGATGTGTGCGATCCCTTTAAACTGATATGAGGCCAAATCAGCACACTCAACTCTATTCACCCCCATGACCTGGGTGATCTTCACAATCTCATCAATGAACTCATGTGGGTCCTCATCCACTTTTGACCCAAGGAACTCTGGCGGGTTCATTCTCAAAAAATCCCTGACTCGAGCTGCCGCAGCATTTCCATTTTGCAGGACTTGTGCCACTGCCTGCTGGTTGACCTGAGCGGTCAAGGCCTGCACTAGCATCTGAATAGTTGCCCTATATTCAACATGGGCAACCGGCTCGGGTGCATGGTGCTCTTGGACTGGTGGGACTTGTTGGTGCCCGTTTTTGTCACCATCCTCATGGCCGTTTCCATTCCCATTCCTCCTACCATTAACTCTGTGAGGAGCCATGATTCTGCAATCATGAATAGCATGAATTATAAGGATAGGGAGACATTTCATCGCATGGCATAGATCATGAAAGAAGGAAACATTTCCTAAACGTCTCGTAACCTCTTCGTCATAAGTGTGGCGCGCTTCACACCCATGAAAAAGACTCTACTTAACACGACTTTTAGACCCTAGGACACTTCAAACCTATTTCTCTAATACCAAATTTTCCACAACCCGAACATAGGCCCGAATCAAGACACAGGACAAGGAGCCCCGAGAGACCCCAAGTCGGCCCATGGCATGAACATACATCTAACTCAATTAATTAAATAGAAGGATTGACATGATAATCTTAGCGGAAGTCTGTAATAAGCATAACATCAGAAATACACGAATCTGAAGTTGAATACATTCTATCATCTAAAATGCCTCTAACCCTAATGAGCTGATGGGACAAGACCTCAACTAATTCTCTAATACTGAAACTGAAAGTACATCAATATCTGAAAGTAAATGGTCCTCAACAGATGAGGACTCACCACTAAGTTGGGTGCCAACACTGGAATTGGCTACTGACGGGGCTGAGTATGAGTGTCGAGGCCTGTATCATGAAACGATACAGCATAAAGTATGCGGTCAGTACGTGAAATGTACAGAGTATGCAAGGTAAGTAAAACCGCTTAAATAAGTAAAATCATTTAAACATGCATAATGTAAAACATGAACAAAATAAGAATCTGAGAGTAGGGTTTGCATGCTATCTTTCTGAAAACATGATCTCAACATAACATAACATCATAACTAAATCGATTGACCCAAAGATGAAATTTGGTAGTCATAAATAAAGCTGAACATTGGGTCAAACCTACTTTAGAACATATATAGATATATACGACATGAGTGATAAACATGCATAATTGAAATCATGAGGAACAATGGAAGACTCGTCTTTTAATCGACATACCACGATAGAGCTTACGTGGTCCCAACTATCACACTCAAGTGGATAGATCCCTCCAAAGCCTTGCCAGGGCTAAGAAAGATACCAAGTATTTGATATCAAGCTCGTGGCCCAATCGGACAGGGGATAGCTCACATAGGAGGTCCCCATATAATCTGATCATACCTATGTTGGCGCGTAGTTCTGAGGCATAGGATTGACTGACCCATAGGATACTCAGTGCTAGACACTACTCACAAAAACATGCATATGCTCTCCATCATTTTACAAATGAAGCCGACCATCTTCTATTGACGAAACTGAATAATCATGAGTACATAAAACTGAATCACACATGAGAAGCATTGGCTCAAACTATACCACAAGTTGAACATAAATGGGAGTCTTCGCTCCAAAACCATGTGTAAGCTAAATTAGTAAAATCATAATCATACTTAAACATATGAGCATTCCCCGTTACGTTAACATGCTTGAAAATACATAATTCACTTGAAAACATGATCATAAATATGGGTAACTTGATAACATGCTTTTCATCATAAATATCTCATCACACTAGAACATTCATCATAAATCTCAACTTTCATGAACTTCTCATAATTGGGCATTTTGATTTATAAAGCTAAAAACATGGTTTACATTGAAAATATCGTAAAACTTATCCATAAATCATAATTCGATAATAGAAACTCATTTAAATCATACCCATGTAGAGAATTAGGAATTTCATGCATTGGGTTAAAACCCCATAGAATCAACATAGGAATTTTCACAATTTTAAAGAGAGATAGGGCGTGGGTGTGAGCGGATTCACCCATTCATATCCCTACATACCTGATTAAAGCTGATTCGTACACTTCCTTGGATACCCTAGAATAATTTGAGAATAATTGGAAGGACTTAAGTTTGATATCCTCTCTAACTTCCTAACTTTGTACGCATGGGTTTAGAATAGGCTAGAATGACTTAACCTATCTTAATACTCCCTGAAAATGGTTTAAAATGACGTAGTATAGGACCTTAGAGCATAGGAATGACGAGAATAGCCTTAATAACTTTGCAGAAAATAACTGCTCGTCACATCAGTCGTGAAGTACACTGCCATTAATCCTCAGACCATTGATTACCTGCTGCCCAAGACCCATCCCACGAATCATAGTGACTGACCACGACTTGTGGGGACCTTCCGTAGGGTACACTGCCAAACCCCCTTCACTTTCCTCAACCCCTTGCCCACAGCTGACTCAAGGAGTCATAGGGACTGACCACAACTCGTGGTCAGGTCCGTGAGGACCTCAGATTTCAAAAATCCAACCCAGGCCTGGAACCTCACCACGAGTCACCTCACGACTCGTGGTCTTCCCCACAGGTCACTGAACGACTCATTCTATAACCTGGTGCAAAATTTTCACTTTTCTCTATTTCAACTCCCGGGTCTGATCTTTGGGCTTCCAGGTTATTACAATGTCTCCCCCTTGAGAACATTCATCCTCGAATGTTCGAAGACATACAAAAAAAGTAGAGAAATGCAATCATCATATTCAAATACTGATCATTTAAGCTAAAAACTGACGGAATGACTACCTCCGAACTTAACTACATGGGTGAACTGAATTCATGAATCATACATACATCCATATACCTGAAAGAAGCTAGAGCACGTGAACTGAACATGAAAACTACATAGACTACTAGGGCAAAAACTGATACTTAAACTGAAAATGAGCCGGAGGGGAATAGGTGTGGGTATCTAGCTATAATATACGCTTTTGCTTCCCATGTAGCTCCCTCAACCTGCTGATTCCTCCATAAAACTTTGACTGAAGCTACTTCCTTGTTCCTTAGCCTTCGAGCCGAACGATCCAGTATTTCCACTGGAACCTCCTCATAACTAAGGCTGTCTTTCACACCAACACTGTCCACTGGGGAAACTAGAGCGAGATCACCCAAACACTTCTTTAAGAGTGATACATGGAAAACAGGATGCACAGAAGCTAATTCTGAGGGTAACTCCAATTCATATGCCACCTTGCCTACCTGTTTCACAATACGGTTGGGACCAACATAATGAGGGCTGAGTTTTTCTTTCTTCCTGAACCTCATCACTCCCTTCATGGGAGACACCTTTGAAATACCCAATTATCCACTTAGAACTTGAATCCTCTCCTTCTCATGTCCGTATTGGACTTTTGGTGACTTTGATCCATTTTCAACTGTCCTGTATAAGCTGAGACTTCTTCATCGCCTCATGGACTGAATCTAGTCCTATCATCACAGCTTCACCAACTGTGAACCAACAAATAGGCTATCTACATCTCCGCCCATAGAGAGCCTCAAACGGAGCCATCTGAATGCTGGAATGGTAGCTGTTTGTCATGACCCGAACGTAGACCTGGATCACAACACGGGACACGGAGCCTCGAGAGACTCCAAGTCGACCCATGGCGTTAGCATACATCTAACTCAATCAATAAAAGAGAATACTCAACGTAATAACATAGCAGAAGCATAACCATGACATACATAGAAAGCGAAACGTACTTCATATATAACAGCTGAATACTACACTTAGACTGAAAGCCTCTAACATATCTGATGGATTAATGGGACAACACCCCCAACTAGCTCGACAAGTATAGAAAACTGAACATGAAAAGATAAATGATATCAAATAGGTACTCAAAAAATGAGGAATCACCAAAGTGTCGAATGCTAATCTCCGAGACGAGCTAATGAAGGTGCTGGGTCTGAAGATCGAAGCCTGTATCATGAAACAATACAACATAGAGTATGCGGTCAGTACGTGAAATGTACCGAGTATGTAAGGTAAGTAAAACAGATATTTAAAAATACATAAAATCTCATAAGAAATCATAAGAGTGGGACAACATGCTCATAACATAAATGTCATAATATAACATAAGGCTCAAGATTTTCAAATCATTCATAATCCATTCATTATCATAGTCATCGGAGAAACTTTATAAATCATTACTTGAGCCAAAATGACATAAATATAATAATGCATAAAAACATGAGGAACAATGGGAGGACTCGTCATAACTGACACCATAATGGTAGAGACTTACATGATGCCCCAACTATCTCACTCAAGTGGGCAGAGTCGTCTCAGGCTTGCCAGGCAAGTGATGACTAATTTGGAAACATTGGGCAATTTACTTTATACCTACTATTTCGTCTGGTTTTTGGTTTCTAGTCTTATTTTATTAGTAGCCATGATTGGGGCTATAGTACTGACTATGCATAGGACTACTAAGGTGAAAAGACAGGATGTATTTCGACGAAATGCTCTGGATTCTAGGAGGACTATAATGAGGAGGACGACAGACCCGCTCACGACAATAAGAAGAAGCAGTGGTTCAAATCCACATCGTGAGCTTTAGTGCACAAGTCGTCGAATCCCTTAATTTGGGGCAGGAGTCTCGACGACAAGTCGTGCCTGCACAGTATGTGATATCACGAAAGAGGGGATTCATTAACATTGTAATGTATCATTATGAACATTTCCTAAACATCTAGTAGCCTCTTCGTCATAAGTGTGGCACAATTCACACCCATGAAAAAGACTCTACTTAACGCGACTGTCAGACACCCTAGGACATTCAAACCTATTGCTTTGACACCAAGTTTATCACAACAAGAACGTAGGTTCGGATCGAGACACAAGACAAGGAGCCCCGAGAGACCCCAAGTCAACCCATGGCATGAACATACATCTAATTTAGTCAATTAAACAGAAGGATTGAAATAATAATCTTAGCAGAAGTCTGTAAAAAGCATAACATCATAAATACCCGAATATGAAGCTGAATTCATTCTATCATCTGAAAAGCCTCTAAGTCTTATGAGTTGATGGGACAAGACCCCAACTAATTCTCTAATACTAAAACTGAAAGTACATCAATATATAAAAGCAAATGGTCCTCGAGAGATGAGGACTCACCACTATGTTGGGTGCTAACTCTGGAGCTGGCTACTGATGGGGCTAAGTCTGAGTGTCGGGGCCTGTATCATGAAACGATACAGCATTAAATATGCGGTCAGTAAGTGGTACGTATAGAGTTTGCAAGGTATGTAAAACTGCTTAAATAAGTAAAATCATTTAAAACATGCATAATGTAAGACATGAACAAAATAAGAATTTGAGAATAGGGTTTGCATGCTATCTTTCTGAAAACATGATCTTGACATAACATAACATTATAACTGAATCGATTGACCCAAAGCTGAAATCTGATAGTCATAAATAAAGCTAAACATTGGGTCAAACCTGCTTTAGAACATATACAGATATATACGACATGAGTGATAAATATTCATAATTGAAATCATGAGGAACAATGGGAGATTCGTCTTTTAACCAACATACCACGATAGAGCTTACGTGGTCCCAACTATCATACTCAAGTGGGTAGAGCTGTCTAAAGCCTTGCCAGGGCTAAGAACAATACCATGATATCGATATCAAGCTCGTGGCCTAATCGGACCGGGGATAGCTCCATAGGAGGTCCCCATATAATCTGATCATACCTACGTTGGCGCGTAGTTCTGAGGCATAGGGTTGACTGACTTATAGCCTACTCGGTGCTAGACACTACTCCCAAAAACATGCATATGCTCTCCATCATTTTACAATGAAGCTAACCATCGTCTATTGACGAAGCTGAATAATCATGAGTACATAAAATTGGATCATACATGAGGAGCCTTGGCTCAAACCATACCATAAAATAAACATAAATGGGAGTCTTCGATCCAAAACCATGTGGTAACCTAAATTTGTAAAATCATAATCATACTTGAACATATGGTCATTGCCCAATACTTTAACATGCTTGAAAATACATAATTCACTTGAAAACATGATCATGAACATGGGTAACTTGGAAACATGCTTTTCATCATAAATATCTCATCACACTAGAACATTCATCATAAATCTCAACTTTCATTAACTTCTCATAATTGGGCATTTTGATTTATAAATCTAGAAACAGGGTTTTCATTAAAAAAACATCATAAAACTTGCCCATAAATTATAATTCGATAGTAGAAACTCATTTAAGTCATACCCATGTAGAGAATTAGGAATTTCATGAATTGAGTTAAAACCTCATTTAATCAACATAGGAATTTTCACGATTTTAAAGAGAGATTGGGTATGGGTGTGAATAGATTCACCCATCATAACCCTGCTGATTCTTACACTTCCTTGAATGCCCAAAAAGAATTTGAGAAGAATTGGAAGGACTTAAGCTTGATCTCCTCTATAACTTCCTAACTTTGCATGCATGGGTTTAGAACAGGCTAGAATGACTTAACCTAACTTAATACACCCTGAAAATGGTTTAAAACGACGTAGTATAGGACCTTAGAGCATACGAATGATGAGAATACCCTTAATAACTTCGCAGAAAATAACTGCTCATCAGTCCCCATGAGGGACCTAATGAGTCATTACCACCATCTATGAGTCATCACATCAGTAATGAAGTCCACTGCCATTAATCCTCAGACCATTGATTACCCGCTGCACATGACCCATCCCACAAATTATGGTGACTGACCACAACTTGTGGGGACCTTCCGTAGGGTACACTACCTGACCCCCTTCACTTTTCTCAATCCTTTGCCCACGGCTTACTCAACGAGTCATGGGGACTGACCACGACTCGTGGTCAGGTCCGTGGGGACCTCAGATTTCAAAATTCCAACCCAAGACTAGAACCTCACCACGAGTCACCTCATAACTCATGGTCTTCCCCACGGGTCATAGAACGACTTATTTTGTGAACTGGTGCAAAATTTTTAGTTTTCTCCATTTCAACTCTTGGGTCTGATCTTTGGGCTTTTGGGGTATTACAATAACTGACATTACTATGATAGAGATTACGTGGTTCTGACTATTACACTCAAGTGGGAATAACAGTCCAAAGCCTTTCCAGAGCTAAGGACATTACCATGATATCGATATCAAGCTAAAGGCCCCTTGGGGGCATGGGAAGCTCATAAGGGAGGTCCCAAATAATCTGAACATACCTACATTGGCACATACTTCTGAGTGATAGGGTTGACTGACCCTTAGCCTACTTGGTGCTAGACACTACTCCTTAAAATATGCACATGCTCTCCATCGTTTTTTCAATGAAGCTGGACCATCATCTAGTGACGAAGCTAACTCATAACATACATGCATAAATCTGAAATCATAACATGAGGAGACACGGGCTCAAACCATACCACAAGATGAAATAGTAGGAGTCTAGACTCCAAAATCCATGTGGTAAGCTAATAACATGAAATTTAGATAAATCATGAAGCATACTGATCATATTGGCTCGCCTAATACTTAAACATGCTTGACATAGGCTTAATTCATTCGAAAACATAGATATGGACATGGGTACTTTGAAATCATGCTTTCTTCATATATATCTCATCATGCTTGAACACATACATCATAATCTCATCTATTCATGAACTTTCATGGTTGGGCATCATAATTATTAAAACTTGAAAACATAATTTGTAATTCAAAACATTGTAAGATTTGCCCATGAATCATAATTCAACATTCAAAACATGCTTAGATCATACCCATGATTGATACTTAGAGAATTTACATATTGGGTAAAAACCCCATAGATTCATCAACTAGAATTTCATGAATTGAAGAGGAATTGGGCATGGGTGTGGATGAATACACCCATTCATACCCCTCCATACCTGTAGAAATCTACAACTCTCTTGATTGCCTAATGGAAATTTAGGGAAGAACTTGAGCAATCTAGGCTTGATCACCCTTAGGAGCTTCTAGACTTGCATGCATAGAAGTGAAAGGCTTAGAATGAACATACCCCTCTTAAAACACACTATTCTAAGCTAAAAATGACGTAGTATAGGCCTTAGGAACTTAGGAATTATGGAAAAGCCCTTAATAAATTCGCAGGAAAGCACTCACTGCTAGTCTCCACGAGGGACTGGTGACTCGTGCTCCACACCACGACTCGTGGTCTTCTTACCATTACCTGCATTGGAATTTCATCACCACTGGTCACAACGAGGGACACCACGACTCATGGTGACAAACCGTTAGGGACACTGCCCAAACTCTTCATCCTTCATTCAATTCTTGACCATGGACCACACAACGAATTGTGGTGCTGACCACGACTCTTGGTCACACCCGTGATCACCTCAAAACTCAAAATTCAACCAAGTCCACCCTCCTCCCAATGAGTCACTTAACAACTCATGGTGCACCTAATGGGTCACTAGACAACTTGTCCTATGACCTGGTGCAGAAAATTTTATTTTCTCTATTTCAATCCTCGGGTCTGATCTTAGGGCTTTCGAGTATTACAATATCTCCCCCTTGGAAACATTCGTCCTCAAATGTGGGAAAACATACTGAAAAGCAAAGAAATGCAATCATTATACTCAAATACTGAACATATAAGCTGAAAACAGACAGAGTGACTGACTCCGAGTTGTACTACATGACTGAACTGAATTCTTGAATCACACATACATTCATTGACATGAAAGAAACTGGGGCACATGAGCTGAAATGAAATTGAATAGAGTACTAAGGAGGAAACTGATACCTCAAGCTGAAATGAGTTGAAAGGGAATAGATACGGGTATTTAGCCATCATATCTGCTTCAGCTTCCCACGTATCTCCCTTAACATGCAGGTTCCTCAACACAACCTTGACTGAAGCTACTTCTTTATTTCTTATCTTCTGAACCTAATGATCAAGTATTTCCACCGGAACCTCCTCATAGCTAAGGTTATCTATCACACCTACAATATCCACCGAAACAACCATTGCTAAATCGCCCAAACACTTCTTTAAGAGAAATACGTGGAAAATTGGATGAACTGAAGTTAATTCTGAGGGCAACTCCAACTCGTAGATTACCTTGCCAACACGTTTCACAATTCGGTATGGACCAACATAACGGAGACTGAGTTTCCCTTTCTTCCCGAATCTCATCACTGCCTTCATGAGAGATACCTTCAAAAACACCCAATCATTAACTTAAAACTCAAGCTCCCTCCTCTTCAAATCCGCATAGGACTTTTGGCAACTCTGAGCTATTTTCAACCTGTCCCTTATCAGCGGAACTTTCTCCATAGCCTCATGGACTGAATCTGGTCCTATCATCATAGCTTCACCAACTTCAAACCAACCAATAGGCGACTACATCTCCGCCTATAGAGAGCCTCAAATTGAGCCATCTGGATGCTGGAATGGTAGCTGTTGTTATATGTGTTGTTCCCGCAAGTGTACGGGTCATACAGGTAATATAGTGGCCCTTTTTAAGAGCCGGATGTCGAACCCACAGGGACTGGACCAATTCAGCTAACTATCGAGTTCAAGTGTAATATTAAAGGCCGCAAGTGTTGATTATAGACTTTTTTGAGAAATTTAATTAAGTCTAGATGTGGTCAACGAAATACTCTGAATTCATTCAAGGAGCAACTAGAGTTAAAGACGGATAATCATGCGATGCTACGATTCGCACTAGTTTAAGTATGAAACTACCAATTGTCGTCTCACATAATTAAAATTGCATGTTCATGGTCTTTCGAACCTCTGAACAAGACAAACTAGCCTCACTACTACATCGTTGAGCGAGTATGTTATTTCTAGTTCGTGGGCAATTCACTATGTGGATGTGGTTTATGGGGTTTATGCCCTTGATTGGGGTACTTTCGTACCTCCAACCATTTAACCAAACTTAGCTTCACAACTACTCCTACAAGTGGTGGAGTACGATTCTAAGTTGGTATCGTTCTATCTTCCCTTTTTATCAACCAAGCAAGGTAATTAGCTATATTCCTATCCTAACCACAAATCTTATCAAAAGACAAGAACTTGCTTCCTACATTCTTATGTTCTTGCCTAGGTTTGCTTCCTCAAGCATTTACCTACACGTAACGTATGTGTTTTCATGGTGATCAATCATAAAAACAACCATAATGAAGAATGCAATACAAAACAACAATCAATAACTTAATTCCAAAATAAATTCGTAAAAACACAATCATAACTCATGGCTTCAACCCTAGAGGAAGGGTTCTAGCCACTCAAGTTCGTAAAATTACAAGAAAACATTGTTAAAGTAACATACTTACAAGAATTGGTAGAAGAGAAGATGAAATTGATGAACCCTAGGTGAGTTCTCCCACTTCTCCCTTCACTCCAAGGTGGTTTTTCAGAATAAAATCATGACCCAAAATGTTTTTAGGAGCTGAGGGACCTATTTATAGTAAATGAGAGATGTATAAAATTATGCCCGGCATGGAATAGCTCCGTGTCACGAAGGTTATCGCGCCAATATGACTCCATGACACGGAGGCATCACGTAGGCACACTGGAAAGCAAAACAGTCGCCAAGCAGAAGCTGTCTGCGTTGGCAGCGTGTCACGCTGCTTGGGCAGCGCATTAGGTGGCGTGTCACGGCCCTTGTCGCGCAGCCTACCTGCCATGGCACGTTGAAAACGTGTGAGTGGGCTGTTTCGCGCACCCTCTTTGCTGACGTTCGGGTTTTACTCCCGATTCCATGCCTCCACTTCACCAACTCATGGATTAGTTACTCAAATTCATTGTAAACCTAAATAAACAAGAACTAATCATGTTGGTTAGTATATATATTCACATTTAGATATAAATACATGAAAATGCATATAATTAAGTTGATAAACAAGATGAAACTAAGTTATAAAGCATCACTCGAGCATGCTATTTTGCCTGAGATCACCTACCCCACACTTAAAGCCTTGTTCGTCCTCGAACAACCCTTTTACATCTCATGTAAATGAAGACTCACACATAACTAATTTAACAAGATAATTCAAGTTACGGCTATAATGATTATTTGAAATAACAAGTTAAAAATAGAGCATGCACGATTTAATCAATGAAATGATATACCACTCCGTTAAGACTTCCTAACCTCAAGAATCGACTCTCAATCTTGGCAAACACATGCAAATCAACCGATCAAGAAATCCGACATTAATTTTATCTCTCATTAAACATGTGCCCTCATACACAAGAGAGTTACCCATTTTTACTCATAAAATTTTCAAATCACAACATGTATGGGTATATGAATAAAATTGCGCTCACTCTCTCAAAGAATTCACATGCATCATGTAGTGACCATAAGCTTGCCCTTAGTGTTTTACTCCACTAATTTAAGGATGTATGAACGTAAGATCAAGTAGGACTTAATGGGTTGTAATGTAAGCTAAGGGACGGGTAGGTACTATTCTGGCCAGTAATAGTGGCTATCTTCCCGAAGTGCTTTTAATAACTTCAACCTTCATTAAAGTCATCTCTTTTCTTACTTCCTCCTCATTCTTTTCAATCTTGAATTTTCTCTTCTTGTTCCCATTTCTTTAAGCACACTCAGCTTATCAATAAGGAGTACTTAAACAAATATTTTATTCATTTACTTTCTTACTCCCTACTAATAATTAACCATTTTCACACAAGTGCACCTTTGTCCTTTTCTCTCTTTCACAACTTCTATTTTTCCTTCTTTTTCACGCTTCTCACTCCTTAACTCTTTGGAATTTTTACCTTAAGCGCTTAGGAGTTTTGGATCAATTTCAAGGCTAATGAAAGAAAAAGGATTAAGCTTATGTTGTAGCTATCAAAGAATAGGCTTAAGGCTCAATGGGGCTCTCTAGGATTAAATATTCAAGGTAGGTAAACTGAGGGATAACATTTAGGTTCATTCAAAGAAATGCCTAAATCATCTCCTACGGTCCACATCCTTCATTTCGTTTAATATACACACCAGGCAAGTTCTAGACATTCCACAATAGCACGGAATATTCGAAAAACTTACACTCACAGCACATGCTCAATTCAAGACACATTCAGCAGACTCTCAACTCAGCTAATCACAAGAATTCATCATTAAGCTTTCAGCACATAGAGTCAAATTCAAGAGCCTAGGTGTCTCAAACAAAGTTATACACTTCTTACATGCTTCAACACTAACCACACTTGTATCTTACAATCATGTATAGCACATAGCAAGAACATCAAGCCATCAATTAGCTACGGGTTCAAAAACCAAAACCTATTGACTAATTTTCCTCAAGACGGTCGTTATCCATCCATTATTGGAAATAGTCTCTATCTATGACTAAAAACATTATTTACAGACAAAGAAAATTTTTTTATTCTTTGGTTCAAAGACCCCCCCGTCAGAAAAGAACCGAAAAGAAAAACCAACGGGTGGTGAAGCCATGCTCAACTCAAAATTTTTTCCAATATGTATCAAGCACTACATTCACCAAAAATAATTAAGCACAAAATTTTTATATTTCCCTCACCCCACACTTAAATCATGCTATGTCCCCATAGCATCAAATTAAAATCAAAATCAAACAAGATGAGAATTACTCCCTGAGCCTCTATGCCTAGCTAATAGCCTGCTTTTCTTCCTTTGAACAAGTGGGTATTTGACCCCACACTTTTTGTCGTCCATGCTTGTTAGCTTCCTCCTCCATGGGTACTCAGACTTCCCCTCTATCTGTGCCTAACTTTCCACCAAAAACAACACAAGTTGACAATAAACAAATCAACACAAACAACAATTACAAATTGTACCTGTGGTACCCTTGGGTTGCCTCCCAAGCAGCGCCTTATTTTACGTCGCGGCACGACGTGAACTATCCTTTTCAAGCCATCCTCATACCTAGGTTCCCATTCGAGAACCATCTCCTTTTCTTTTGATTTTTAGAGGAAACAGCCTCCACTCTGTTCCTTTCTTCCTCCCACTTCTTCACACTCTGAAGCCCTTTATCATCCCAAGAAGTTATGGAGTTCGGTGGCTCAGACATCAACCACCTCTTTGCCTCTCCCACCAATGAGAATGGGAAGAGGGTAAGTCGAACCTAGTCTGTGGACACTCTGGTGGGGACGAAAGTGCCACTAATCTCTAAAAAGTTCTGTAGGTGCTGCTGCGGGTCCTCATGTGCCATCCCAGTGAATTGACCACTAGAATGTAACAGCTGCACCATATTCTGTTTCAATTAAAATTTCCCTCCAGGTTTCGGTTTACGGATACTAGAGTTCACATTCGTCGCTAGTGGGCTTTTCGGTGACAAATGTTCTTGTCCTGCTGGTGGTTGTTGTTGTACCTTTTCTTGAAGTCTTTTCAGCTTTTGCTCTAGAGCTACTCTCCTTCGCAAATGAATTTGACGTTCTGATTCAAGCAATGGTTCCACAAGCTCTCTATTCTTAGCCAACTCGGCAAGACAACCTGTCACCTGCAATAAGTCAGACTAAGACCAAGTTTCTCAGCACTTAAGGAAATTTAAAAATCACACAAAAACAGACAAATTCTCTAAACTTCGCTGAGTCCCCAGCAACGGCGCCAAAAACTTGTTGTGCCCGCAAGTGTACGAGTCGTACAAGTAATATAGTGGCCCTTTTTAAGAGCCGGATGTCGAACCTACAGGGACTGGACCAATTCAGCTAACTATCGAGTTCAAGTGTGATATTAAAGGCCGCAAGTGTTGATTATAGAATTTTTCGAGAAATTTAATTAAGTCTAGATGTGGTCAACGAAATACTCTGAATTCATTCAAGGAGAAACTAGAGTTAAAGCCGGATAATCATGCGATGCTACGATTTGCACTGGTTTAAGTATGAAACTATCAATTGTCATCTCACATAATTAAAATTTCATGTTCATGGTCTTCTGAACCTCTGAACATGACAAACTAGCCTCACTACTACATCATTGAGCGAGTATGTTATTTCTAGTTCGTGGGCAATTCACTATGTGGATGTGGTTTATGGGGTTTATGCCCTTGAGTGGGGTACTTTCGTACCTCCAACCATTTAACCAAACTTAGCTTCACAACTACTCCTACAAGTGGTGGAGTACGATTCTAAGTTGGTATCGTTCTATCTTCCCTTTTTATCAACCAAGCGAGGTAATTAGGTATATTCCTATCCTAACCACAAATCTTATCAAAAGACAAGAACTTGCTTCCTACATTCTTATGTTCTTGCCTAGGTTTGCTTCCTCAACCATTTACCTACACGTAACGTATGTGTTTTCATGGTGATCAATCATAAAAACAACCATAATGAAGAATGCAAGACAAAACAACAAGCAATAACTTAATTCCAAAACAAAGTCGTAAAAACACAATCATAACTCATGGCTTCAACCCTAGAGGAAGGGTTCTAGCCACTCAAGTTCGTAAAATTACAAGAAAACATTGTTAAAGTAACATACTTACAAGAATTGGTAGAAGAGAAGACGAAATTGATGAACCCTAGGTGAGTTCTCCCACTTCTCCCTTCACTCCAAGGTGGTTTTTCAGAATAAAATCGTGACCCAAAATATTTTTAGGAGCTAAGGGACCTATTTATAGTAAATGAGAGATGTATAAAATTATGCCCGGCATGGAATAGCTCCGTGTCACGGAGGTTATCGTGCCAATATGCCTCCGTGGCACGGAGGCATCACGTAGGCACATTGGAAAGAAAAACAGTCGCCAAGCGGAAGCTGTCCGCGTTGGCACTGTGTCACGCTTCTTGGGAAGCGTGTTAGGTGGTGTGTCATGGCCCTTATCGCGCAGCCTACTGCCGTGGCACGTTGCCAATGCGCAGATGGGCTAATTTGCACACCCTCCTTACCGAAGTTTGCGTTTTACTCCTGATTCCATGCCTCCACTTCACCAACTCATGGATTAGTTCCTCAAATTCATTGTAAACCTAAATAAACAAGAACTAATCATGTTGGTTAGTATATATATTCACATTTACGTAGAAATATATGAAAATGCATATAATTAAGTCGATAAACAAGACATAACTAAGTTATAAAGCATCACTCGAGCATGCTATTTTTCCCGAGATCAATATGCAAACTCGATGAGAGACAGATGATCATCCCAACTACCCTTGAAATCAATCACACACGCTCTAAACATATCCTTGAGAGTCTGAATGGTCCGCTCAGCCTAACCATTTGTCTGTGGGTGAAAGGTTGTACTAAGCTTGACTTGAGTACAAGGTCCCTTCTAAATTGATCTCCAAAACTGGGAGATAAACTGAGTACCTCTATCTGATATGATGGACAATGGCACTCCATGCAACCGAACTAACTCCCAAATGTATAACTTAGAATAATCCTCCATTGAATCAGTAGTTTTGACCAGTAGGAAATGGGTTGCCTTAGTATCAACCTGTCTACAACCACCCAAATAGAGTCATACTATTGATGAGTGCAAGGTAAACCTGTAATGGAGTCCATATTGATCTCTTCCCACTTCCAAGTAGGGATACTAATATCTTGAAGCATACGTCCAGGTCTTTGAGTCTCAACCTTCACTAGTTGACAGTTCAGACAGTTAGCCACAAACTCTGCTATGTACTTCTTCATGTCATTCCACCAATAGACTTCCCGTAGGTCACGGTATATCTTAGTGGTACCTAGATGTATAGAGTATCTGGGACCATAAGCTTCGTGCAACATCTGATCTCTCAAATCATCAACACCCAGAACACACAAGCGACCCTGATATTGAAGCACACCACCTCCCCCTTTGGAGAAAACCTCCACCTTCTAATTCTAAATGGATTCCTTCAAACATTACTAAAATAGGGTCCTCATCTTGCCTTGCTTTTACCTGGGTCACCAAGGAAGATTCTGATCCATTCTAAACAATGACACCTCCATCTGATGAGTCGACAAGACGGACTCCTAGCCGTACATCCTTCATTAATTCATTCCTTTACTCGTCTACATGGGACACACACTCCATAGAAATCCTACTAAGAGCGTCTGCCACTACATTAGCTTTGCTCGGATGATAAAGGAAACTCATATTATAATCCTTCAAAAGTTCCAATCACCTTCTCTGACGTAGATTCAAATCCCTCTGGGTAAACACGTATAGTAGGATTTTTTGGTCCGTAAACACATCTACATAGACACCATATAGATAGTGTCTCTAAATCTTCAAGGCAAATACTACCGCCGCCAATTTGAGATCGTGAGTCGGATAGTTCTTCTCATGAACCTTCAGCTGCCTGGAAGCATAGGCTATAACCTTACCGTGTTGCATTAGCACACAAACAAGGTTGATCCTCAAGGCATCATAATATACCAAAAACCCATCGGTACCCTCAAGTAAGGTCAACACTGGTGCTGGGGTGAGTTGAGTCTTCAACTCTTAGAAGCTCTTCTCGCAAGCCTCCGACCATTAAAACTTCACTTTCTTCTGGGTCAATTTAGTCAATGGGGTTGCAATGGATGAAAACCCCTTAAAAATCTCTGATAATTACTAGCTAAACCCAAGAAACTCCTGATATCCAAAGGATTCACCAGTCTAGGCCAATTCTTCACCGCTTCTATCTTTTGAGAGTCCACTGTACACCCTCACTTGACACCACATGGACCAAAATTGCCACTGAGTTCAACCAAAACTCGCATTTACTAAATTTAACACACAACTGAAGATCCTTAAGAGTCTGTAGAACCACCCTCAAATGAGTGGCATGCTCCTCCTTGCTCCAAGAGTATATGAGAATATCATCTATGAACACAATCACGAACATATATAAATACGGCTTGAACACCCTGTTCATGAAATCCATGAAAGTCGTAGGAGCATTCGTTAGTCCAAAAGATATAATTACAAACTCATAGTGATCATATCGAGTCCTGAAGGTTGTCTTCGAAATGTCACTCTCCCGAACCCTGAGCTGATGGTATCTCGATTTGAGGTCTATCTTCGAGAAACACTTGGCACCCTGGAGCTAGTCAAACAAATCATCAATCCTGGGGAGAGGATACATGTTCTTTATGGTAACTTTGTTCAATTACTGATAAGAAATGCATATCCAAAGGGAACCCTCCTTCTTGCGGACAAAGAGAACTAGTGCACCCCATAGGGATTTACTAGGTCTGATGAAACCCTTTTCTTAGAGGTCTTTCAACTACTCCTTCAACTCCTTTAACTCAGCAGGAGCCATTCTGTAAGGAGAAGTAGATATAGGCTACGTATCGGGAAGAAGTCCAATACTAAAGTTGATCTCCCGTTCGGGAGGAACTCCCAGTAAATCATCTAGAAACACTTCTAGATATTCCCACACTATAGGAACTGAATGGATAGTTGGGGTTTCGGATGTAACATCCTTAACCCTAGATAGATGGTACACATAACCTTTAGAAATCATTTTTCTAGTCTTAAGGTAGGAAATAAAGCAATCTACAGGCACAGCTGAACTGCCCTTCCACTCTAGGACTGGCTCACCCAGAAATATGAACTCTACTGCATGGGTTTTACAATTGACTGAGGCATAACATGCATGTAGCAAATCCATGTCGAAGATAACATCAAAATCGATCATGGCTAACTCTACTAAATCTGCTAATGTGATTTTTTGAAGAACTGTGACATGGCAATTTCTATATAACCATCGACCTATAACTGAATCACCAACTGGAGTAGAAACTAAGAAGGATTCTAATAGGATTTTGGGACTAACTTTGAAACTACAATCAACATAGGGCATCACAAAAGATAAGGTAGCCTATGGATCTAACAATGCATAGACATCAAGGTGGAATACTCGTAACATACCAGTAACTACATCTGGGGAGACCTCCTACTCTTGACGAGATGTTAAGGCATAGAATCTATTTCGATGCTAATCCCCACCCGCACTAGTAGATGCCCCCTACTGAGCTGAGCATGCTAGTGGAGCTGTTGAACTGGAGGCTGGTACCAACCCCTATCGTGGCCCTGTTTGGAAGCTGGGAAATCCCTAAGCATATTTCTAGGCTTTCCACACCCGAAACAGGCACCTGAACCTGCTAAGCACTGAACCACGTGTCTCCGGCCACACTTGCTACACTCTGGAATGATGGCCTCTGCGGGTCTGCTACCTTAACCTCTAAAGCCTGATGCGCGTCCCCTCTTGTCACACCTGGATATGGATGGAACACTCATAGACGACGGCACTGGGGCTAAAGATCTCTGGTGGGACTGCTGACGGTGCCCAACAAGCCTCTGTTGGGAGAATCCAAAGCTATTAGTCCAGGCCCTCTTAGCCTCTCTCTCCCACTCACTCACCTGTATCGCCTCAATCTACTAGGTGTACAAAACTATTCGGGGAATGCCAATGTCCTGATAAAGCATCATGGTTCGGCAATCCTTGACCAAGTAGTCTGCTATGCCATGCACGAATTGACTCACTCGGGCTCTCTGATCTGTCACCATCTTAGGTGCATACTTGGACAAGCGGTTGAACTACAAGGCATATTCCTGAACTGTCATCTTCCCTTGCTTCAGGTTAACAAAGTCAGCTTCATTAATCTCTCTCATCTCACAAGGGAAGAATCGGTCCAGAAATGCAGCATGAAACTCATCCGAACCTATAGGGCCTACTCCAACTGCCATACTATCCTTCCATTGCTTGAACCAGATATGCGCAACCCCTTTAAACTGATATGAGGCTAGATCGGCGCACTCCTCCCAAATCACCCCCATAATCTGGATGATCTTTAGAACCTCATCAACAAACTCAAATAGATCCTCGTCCACCTTGGATCCAAGAAACTCCGAAGGGTTCATCCTCAAAAAATCTCTGACTCTTGCAGTTGCCGCTTCCCATTTTGAGGGACATGCGCTACCTCCTGTTGATTGACTTGGGTAGTCAAGGCCTGAGCTAGAATCTGTATGGCATCCCTAAACTTTGCGTGGGCCACCTGCTCGAGTACATGATCCTCATGGGCTGGCAGGGCCTGTTGGTGCCCATCTCCATTTCCATTCTCATGGCCATTTCCATTTCCATTTCTTCTTTTGTTAACTCAGCGAGAAGGCATGATTCTACAAATGCGTATAGCATGAGTTATAAGGATAAAGACATTGCATAGCACGACTTAGATCATGAAAGAAGGGAATATTTCCTAAATGTCTTGTAGCCTCTTCGTCATAAGTGTGGCATGCTTCATACCATGAAAAAGACTACTTAACACGGATTTCATACACCCTTGGACCTTCAAAACCTAATACTCTGATACCAAGTTTGTCACGACCAGAACATAGGCCCGGATCGAGATACGGGATAAAGAACCTCGAGAGGCTCTAAGTCAACCTATGGCATGAACATGATATCTAACATCAACATACTCAAATGGAAGTATAACATAAATAATAAAGTGGAAGTCTGGAAATATCATATCATCTGAATACACAACATATGCGTGAAACTACATACATTCTATGTCTAAAAAGCTTCTACTATTGACGAGTTGATGGGACAAGACACCAACTAACTCACTGTTGTCTAAAACTGAAAATACTAAATATAACTGAGAAGAAGGGCCCTCTAAAGATGAGAACCACCGCTCTGGCTAGAAAGTACGAATATTGTAGATCTGGCTAATGACCGAACTGAGCCTGAATATCTGAGCCTGTACAATGAAACGACACAGCGTAGAGTATGCAGTCAGTAAGTGGAATGTATCGAGTATGTATGATAAGTAAAACCGCTAAGTAAGTAAAATCATAAATCATGCCTATTATAAAACATAATCAAGATAAGATTCTGAGAGTAAGGCTTGCATGCTATTTTCTGAAATCATGATCTGAACATAACTGAATATCATAACTGAATCGAATGAACCAAAGTTGAACTGATAATCATACGTAAAACTAAACATTGGGTCAAACCTATTGAAAACATAATATCACGACTAATGAACATGTATAATCGAAATCATGAGGAACAATGGGAGACTCGTCATATAATGGACATTACCACGATAGAGCTTACGTGGTTCCCACTATAACACTCAAGTTTGCAGAGCTGTCCAAAGCCTTGCCAAGACTAAGGACACTACCATTATATCGATATCAAGCTGAAGGCCCCTTGGGGCAGGGGAAGCTCATAAGGAAGGTCTCAAACAATCTGAACATACCTATGTTGGCATGTAGTTCTGAGGTATAGGGTTGACTGACCCTTATCCTACTCGGTGCTAGACACTACTCCCAAAACATGCATATACTCTCCATCATTTTTCAATGAAGCTGGACCAACGTCTAGTTACAAATCTGACTCATAACATACATGCATAAATCTGAAATCATAACATGAGGAGCCTTGGGCTCAAACCATACCACGAGATGAAATAGTGGGAGTCTAGACTCCAAAATCCATGTGGTAAGCTAATAACATGAAATTTAGACAAATCATGAAGCATACTTAATCATATGGGCTTGCCCAATACTTAAACATTCTTGACATAGGCTTAATTCATTTGAAAACATCGATATGGACATGGGTACTTTGAAATCATACTTTCTTCATATACATCTCATCATGCTTGAACACATACATCATAATCTCATCTATTCATGAACTTTCATGGTTGGGCATCATAATTAGTAAAACATGAAAATATAATTTTTAATTGAAAACATTGTAAAATTTTCCCATGAATCATTATTCAACATTAGAAACATGCTTAGATCATACTCATGATTGATACTTAGAGAATTCACATGTTGGGTAAAAACCGCATAGATTCAACAACTAGAATTTCATGAATTGAAGAGGTATTGGGCATGGGTGTGGATGAATATACCCATTCATAACCCTACATACTCGTATAAATCTTATTTCACAACTCTCTTAATTGCCCAATGGAAATTTGGGGAAGAACTTGAGGAATCTAGGCTTGATCACCCTTAGGAGCTTCTAGACTTGCATGCATGGAAGTGAATAGGCTTAGAATGAACTTACCCTTCTTAAAACACACTTTTCTGAGCTAAAAATGACGTAGTATAGGCCTTAGGAACTTAGGAATTATATAAAAGCCCTTAATAAATTCGCAGGGAAATACTCACTGTCAGTCCCCACGAGGGACTGGATGACTCATGCTCCATACCACGACTCGTGGTCTGCTTCCCATTTCCTGCACTGGAATTTCATCACCAGTGGTCACCACGTGGGAAACCACAACTCATGGTGTGCCCTATGACTCGTGGTGACAAACCATTAGGGACACTGCCCAAACTCTTCATCCTTTAGTTACCTCTTAACTACGGACCACACAACAAATCATGGTGCTGACCAAGACTTCGTGGTCACATTCGTGGCCACCTCAAAACTCAAAATTCAACCAAATCGACTCTCCTCTCGATGAGTCACTTAATGACTCATGGTGCAGCTAACGACTCACTGGAGGACTCGTCCTATGACCTGGTGCAAAAAATTCTATTTTCTCCATTTTAACCCTCAGGTTTGATCTTAGGGCTTATGGGATATTACATATTCCCACGCATGAGACTTCTTTTTCCTTTCTTTCTTTACCTTTGACTAGGTCGAATGTGTTTGACTCGTATCATTTAAATTAGAAGCCTTACTTTCATCCACCCAAAACACCACCTTTTCAGTTGTAATATTTTTAGTAATGTGTTTTATCCTAGTAAAATGTGATTTAAACAATAATCTATAACGACCTGCATGTAGTTACGAGGGAAACGAGCTTAGAACACCCGAAAAAAGATAAAATCTGTAGAATTTGGTGTGAAATCAGCAAAATGTTTTCAAAGTGACTTTTAAGGGAGCTACTCGTTCAGGGAACTACTGCAGCAGTAGGGTGTCAGCTACAGCAAGACCATGGTGACAGTCATAGTGCCACCGTAACAGATCGAGGAATTAAATATCAGATCCGCCGCAACGGTTTCTTGATTGTCGTAGTGCGGCTACTGTAGCAAATAATAGGAATTAGAAAGTGGGTTGAAGTGGAATTTCTAGGGTTTTACCCCATTATTTCCAAAAGCGATCAGAAAGATGAGAGCGAAATTTTCTTTCAAAGTAATGAATTCTTCTTCCAAGGTAAGATTCTTGATCCCCTATCTCAATTATGGGTATTGTTGACCTTAGAATGCTTATAGACCCTTTAATGGTGGGATTTTTATTTGAGAAAACCCAAGGTTAATAGATTAGGGCTGAAGTATGGGGATTCAATAGGTTGGTTTGAATTGAGGTTTGAGGAGTATTAATCACTCCCATAGGATTACTTGTTTGAGAACATGGGTTACGCAGGAATTGAGACCTAGAACCAGGGAAATTGGGGTTTTACTTTTGAAGTGCCCTGAGAGAAAGGTTTGAACTCCTAGGACCCTTATTTGAAGAGTATGTAATTGAATTACTCTACATTGTTGTTGTGGATTTCAAAATCTCTGTAGCATTGAGAAAGGGCAAGGCTCTAGTGGAGTTTCTGGCATTTCATATCCAAACTTTGAGTAGGTTACAGTTTTCAGGGATTAGACTCTAAATAGCATGTATGTTTTATGCAATGATAATATGTGATTGGACTATGGACATTACTTAGTATGAGAATTTCCTATTGGATACACTATTGAAACAATGTGGATATGATGTGGTATTTGAACCATTATGAAACTGTGTTTAGGTTGTTAAATAATTATTTTTTTCTTTGTTGTTGAGATGTTTGTTGGTTTGTAATTATACACGTGAAGAAGTAGATTGTAAGCTATTGTATGTTTAAATAATGCACCTTGTTGTATTCACTTAGTGAGAATGATTAAGGATAGCAATAATATCCTAAGATGATAGGCTTGTGCTCGAGGGGAGAATCTGGGTGAGCGATGTTAGTTGAGTGTCTTGTTTCCAAGGGGAGCATCCGGACAAGCATATGAGTGGGAGCGGGTACCACACTGGTACAGTACATGGATTTTTAAAGTCCCCTGCAGGTCATGACTGGAAGGGCAGAAATAAGACTCTCTAGTATGTGTGTACACTGATATTGATGATAGAGTGTTTATGGGGACATGGTGGAAGCGTGTGCTTGACATGTCACCTTTTGTTCTATTTTATGATGTTTCTGTAGCTTGTTAACAATTTCGGAATGAACATGTGTTAAGTGGTAGAGTTGAGTTTGTGAATCCTATACATGTAACTTGAATTGAGGATGGTGGAAAAAGGTTAAGTGTGAATTTATTAAATGATTATTGATGTTGATGTTGTTATCCTTGTGAAGAAATTCTTAAACCATATGTGATGATGAGTAGATGTAAATTGGTGTCAAAAGCTCGTGTCTCCTCTGAATATTTGAGTGTGTGAATTGTTGAAAAAATTGGTAATTGATGAAAGGTGCAGCTAAGTCGAGATACTTCCTAGAGCAGTACCGTTGCAGCAGAACTACTTCCATCGCGGCAAGACCACTACAGCGGAACTACTTCCATCACGGCGAGACCGCTGTAGCGGCCAAGTAACCGCTGCAGCAAAGGCCCAATCCAGTGAGCAGGCTGGTTGTCACCTGTACAGAGCTAGTGTATTTGAGATGTTGTTGTTCTTGTATTTGATGTTCGAGACTAATATTATATTATTGCTACCTTCATTACATGTTATTCTGTATGTCGATTGATGATTTCTACTGGTACCATGTAGGTACTGAGCCCACTCCTGCACTTTTTTTCTGAATATAGAATACGATCTAGGAAGCTCTTCTTGTCCCCACTTTTAGTCAGCAGTGATTCCCTGGAAAGATGAGCAGAATCGCTGAATGGGCTGATTTACTTTGCTTGCAAGGATGTCCCTTCTCCGGGCATTGAAATTTTTATTTCTCTCTAGTTATGTAGTCTTAGACTTGTAGTTAGACGTCAAAGTGCAATGACTTTTGGATTCTGAGAAAGATTATGTTGTTTTATTGTTTTGTAGATTCTGTTGATTATTACAAATTGTTGTTAGTTCCTTTGATTTTATTTCCCTGTTTTTGCTTCTTGTGTGGTTGATGACGAGGTAATTGTTGGGAACCGTTAGTTAGCCCACTAAGACTTATTGTGGGTGTTAATCACATCCATTTGGGTCATGATAAAGTTGGTATCAGAGCCCTAGGTTCGTCAATCTCATTACACTAAGACGGATCTAGTAGAGCCTCACGGATTGATGTGGAGACATGTAATTTATCTTCGAGAGGCTACAAAACTTTAGGAAAACCCCCTTCTTTTCTCTTTTCATGTGATTACTTGATTTTAATTGGTATCTAGTGATCCAAATTGGTATCTAACTATTGGTATTTCTTCTCCCACAGATGGTGAGAACATGTGCTAACGGAGCCAGAGATGCAGCACCTGAGCCAGCAGCAGCTGTCCATGGTAGAGAAAGGGGCCAAAGACGCGAGCGAAGGCCTACCGCAGCTAGAGGAGGGGTTCACCTCCTTCTCTGGTCAAAGAAAGGTCAGAATCTCTGGTATCGCCCGCAGTTTAAGAGAGGGTGGTGGTAGAGGTAGAGGTACCGGTGCAGGGAGAGGTTTCTGCTGCTCCAACATCCTCTGAGGTTCTGACTCAGGTTTTTAACCTCCTGAGTGGCCTCGTGGGTAATGGGATAGCACCAACAACTCCTTCCAAACAATAATCAGGGATCCATCATGCGGCTGCAATGGCTTCTCATGTAGATGACATGTCTGAGGCAGTCATGTTCCCTAGGCCGGTGGTTGGGCCTATGATGATAGGGGAAGAACATGACTTGTTCTGGAGGTTCACCAAGATGAAGTCTCCCACATTGTACGATGCTGTAGCGGAGGATGAATAGGATTTTATTATCGACTACCATGAGAGGCTCCACAAAATGCGGTCAGTGGAGAAGTATGGAGTGGATTTCATCACCTTCCAGCTGATGGGTGATGCAAAGCTATGGTGGAGAGCTTTTTTGGAGTGTAGACCAGTAGGGTCGCCATGATTGACTTGGACCCAGTTCTACTCAACATTCTTGGAGAAGTATGTACCCCGCACCTTGAGAGATAGGAGACAGGATGAGTTTACCACCATTGAGAAAGGGAGCTCTTCTGTTGCAGCCTACAAGGCCCTGTTCAATTCACTATCCAGGTATGCTTTACCCTTACTTCCCACAGAGGAAGAGAGGATTAGGCGGTTTGTTAAAGGCTTGAATGTGAGCCTTCAGTTGTCAGCCTTTCAGATGGTCTCCTTAGGTAAGACCTTTCAGGAGGTAATAGAGCATGTGAAGAATGTGGAAGGGGTGAAGCAGGAGGGGTATGCAAAGAATGCCGAGAAGAATGCTTAGAGGGTGGGCTCCTACAGTGGCCTTGTTTCTAGGAATCTAATACCGCAGGGTTTCTCTAAATGTCCTATTTAGTCGGCTATGCGGGTGCTAACTGGAGGATCATCAAGAAATACTCCCTGACCAGCAGGTTCAGTCAGGGGTACTCAACTTGTTTGCTTGGACTTCAAGGCTCGTCCTATTTCTGTTGTTCCGACTTAGAGGCCAGTGATCGAGAAGGTATGCCATGAGTTTGGGGAGTATGGCCACATTCAGAGATGGTGTCCTAGGTTTTACCAGGGTGGATAAATCATTCTGCACCCAGCTCCTCGAGTTTTGGCCCCTACCAAAAGAGGAGGCAGTGTGTTCAGCAGAGATCATCCACAGCTCAGGCGAAATAGTCATCCAGCTGTTAGAGGTAGTGCTCAGCCGAGTAGAGGAGGTGCTCAGGTGAGTAGGGGTGGAAACTAATCACGTAGAAGGGTGGTACAGCCCAACCGGGGCAGTTCGCAGGCAGTAACCAGGCCCACTTCTATGCTTTTCCTGGTAGGTCCAAGGTAGAGGCTTCAGATGTCGTTATTACAAATACAATCTTCATGTCCGAAAAAATGACTATTGCATTATTTGATCCGGATTTTACATTTTCCTATGTGTATGCTTATTTTGCATTGGGTTTTGATCTTGTTTATGATGTGCTTGATACTCCTATCCATGTATCTACTCCTGTTGGGGCTGTGGTGGTGAATAGGGTTGTTCATGAGTGTACTGTTGATTTCATGGGATTGGACACTCTGGTAGACTTAGTGACCTTAGACATGGTTGATTTTGATGTGATTTTGGGAATGAGTTGGTTTTCCCCTTACCATGCCATTCTATATTGCCATGCTAAGACTGTCACGATATCAAGGCTAGGGTCGTCCAGGTTGGAGTTGAAAGGGAATTATAGCCCTGCTCCTAAGAAACTCATCTCTTATATTCGTGTTTGTAAGTTGAAAGAGGGGGGTTGTTAACTGTATCTAGCGCATATTCGGGATACTAATTCTGTGGGTCCTTCCATAGAATCAGTCCCAATCGTTCATAAGGTTTTAGAGGTGTTCCCTGCAGATCTGCCCCACATGCTGTCAACCATGATATTGATTTTTATATAGATTTAGAGCCAGGGACTCAACCCATTTCTATTTCTCTGTATGGGATGACACCTGCTGAGCTGAGAGAACTCAAGGAACAGTTGCAAGAGTTTCTTAGTAATAAATTTATTAGGCCGAGTGTCTCCCCATGGGGCGCTCTGATTTTGTTTGTGAAAAAGTGATAATGCTCAAACTCACACTTCTTGACAAAGTACGAAGACGACGTTGTCAATAAAGAACCCAACAAAGGGTTGAGGTCGAACCCACTGATCACGGGCAAAAAAGATATGCCCGAGATACGCTTTACGACTTAAATTAGTCTTGTTTATCTAAGATTATTGTATACATTTTCATGTAATTTTAGATAAAGTAAAGATATGTGCTAACCAACATGATTAGCCTTTGTTTTGTAGGTTTTGATGACTTTTGAGTAACTAATCCATGAGTTGGTGAAGTAGAGGCTTGGAAACGGAATCAACATGCGAACGTCCGCAAAGAGGAGGCACAAAACAGCCCACCGGCGCGTCGACAAGGTGCCACGGCAGGCAGGCCGCTTACAACAGCCCATCTACGTGTTGGCAACGTGCCACGGCAGGTGGCCTCCACGATCAAGAGCTGCCAACGCGCTGCCCAAGCAGCGTGACACGCTGCCAACGCGGCAGGGTGCTGCCAGGGCCAAATTCGGGTGATTTCCAGAGAGCTTCCGCGTCCGTAGCGTGTCACGGAGGCAGTGCTCCGCGATGCACTCCGTGACACATTGCTTGTTATTCCGGGAAAAAGTCCCACTACTATAAATAGCACACTTAGGTTTATTTTTCATAATTCAGACTTGGTGGAGCAAGGACGTGGGTTACAGGCAGTTGAGGGACGAAAAGTTCAGGGTTTCGTCTCTCCTTCTTTCTTCTCTAATTCAATTGTTTGTATGATTAACACTTGTTTTAGGATGATTAATCCCCAAATGAGTGGCTAATTCCCTTCCTTGCTGAGGTTATGAACACTTGTGATGAATTTTGATTATTGAATTATATGGTTTTTCATCTTTTTCTTACATGTCGTTCTATTAATTCTTGTTTCTACTGCATTGGTGTGTGGCCGACATTAATGTATATCTAAAAAGTCCGATTTCACTCGAGAGAGCACGAAATTGGAAAGTTGTGAATTAATAGGATATTGTTCTTTACTTGATTTGGAAAAATTGAGTTTTGATGTGCTTTCCTGATAGAAACATACTTGAAAGCCGTATTAGTCAATTTAGGAACCGGAATTGTATTGCTAGGTCATGAATTGCATTTGATCACAGAAATGTAGACGGATGGTTTATGATTCTTAAGTGAGATTAAATACGAGAGTTTTAATCTCTTGGCTAATGTTCTTGGCTAGCAACTAGAAGAAAAGATTAACCAATTTATGATGATAATCAGTTTCATTGCATGTTCTTAACCTTGGCATGCTCATATCCATAGTTTAAATTCAAAGTAGATAATTGTTAATAGTTTTAGTATAGGATTTATATAACAAGTTATTCAAATTTTGGTTACGTTGTTGTCAGCATATTTAGAAGTGAGATATAATATAGTATACTTAAGCAATTTTCACTTATCCAGAGTCTCCGTGAATCGATACTTGGCTTACTAAAGCCACTTACTACTTGTTTGACCACGTGCACTTGCGTGTCGGTTTTTAACCGCAACAAACGCACCGAACAAGTTTTTGGCGCCGTTGCCGGGGAGACTTGGCATTTGGTGAATTTGTTTTAAGTGTTAATTTACTGTAATTTTATTTTCTTAAGTGTTGACAACTTGGTCTTAGCCTGTATTTTGCAGACTTAATTGCTGTGAACACTGGCAAGCGACAAAGAGCTGGTGGAATCTTACATAGAGCCTGAACGTATATTTCATAGTAAACGGAGAGAAGCTGTACAAAGAAAGCTGCAGTTGCTCAGACACACTATTATGGAGCAACAAAATCCACCGGTTGTGAGGGCAGTGTTAGTGCCCGAAGAAGCAGCAGCAAGGCTGGTTCGCGAGGTGGCAATCCCACATGCCAACAATGTTACATCCAGTATCCGCAAACCAGAGCCTGGAGGGAGATTTGAACTCAAGCAAAATATGGTGCAATTGTTGCACACAAGCGAGCAATTTACCGGTCTCCCTCATGAAGACCCAGAACATCATCTCCAAAACTTTTTGGAGATAAGTGACACTTATATACCCGCTGGAGTGTCACCTGATTATGTTCGGCTTACATTATTTCCGTTCTCATTACTCGGTGAAGCCAAGAGGTGGTTGAAAGCTGAGCCACCAAATTCTATTTCAACGTGGGATGATCTTGCACGAAAGTTCTTGATAAGATTTTTTCCCTCTGGCAAAACAGCAAGGCTTAGAAGTCAAATTCTAAGTTTCAAACAGAGGGAGGGAGAAAACTTATATCAAGCCTGGGAAAGATTTAAATCCATGTTACGGGACTGTCCTCATCATCATCAGTCCAATGAGGTGTTGGTGCACACATTTATTGAGGGTTTGGAACCCCATACCAAAATTTTGCTAGATTCAGCAGCTGGAGGGCAAGCGCTGGAAAAGACTTATGAGGAGCTGTACACTTTGCTAAACCGGATTTCACAGGGCAATCCAGAATGGAATGCTGATTCATCACGAGGTGGAACAAGGAAAGCAGCAGGAGTGCTTGAAGTGTACAGCTATCGCTGCACAGATAGCTGCCTTGCAGAATCAATTGAACTACCACTTCAGCAACATGACTTTGAACTAGCCTTCAGCTCCAGTTAATGCGGTCCAGCAAATGTGGTGTGAAGTGTGTGGAAGCAGTAAGCACTCAGTTGAGTGCTGTAGAGCAAATCCTGATTCGGTTAACTTTGTGGGCAATGCACAGAGAAATTATCAGCAGTATGGGAGTAGCTACAATTCAAATTGGAGGAACCATCCAAATTTTTCATGGGGTAGCAACAACCAACAAGGCCAAAGTTTGGGTCAGGGTATGCAAAGGAATCAAGGAGGGCAACAGAACTACCAATCTCAATTCAGAAATAACAATGCCCCTCCTCCACCACCATCACCCAGCATTGAGGAGATGTTCAAGACCATGATCGCTAATCAAGCGCAATTGCAGGCTGACTATGTTAAATTGGCAGCCGAAGTGAAAAATAACCAGTTAGCGACCAAGGCTCTTGAGTATCAATTTGGGCAATTTGCTAGTGCCCAAAATACAAGGCCCAGAGGAGGACTGCCGAGCGACACGGATCCGAATCCGAAGCAGGTAAATGTAGTGACCACAAGGAGTGGTTTGCAGCTGAAGGAGGTGGAACCAGAAAGACCACCTCAAAACTCGGGAGCAACAGAAGTTGAGGGGGAGAAAAGTTCGGAAAGGGGGAAGACCAAGGAAGCTGAATCAGAAAGACCTCCACCCCCGTTCCCTCAACGACTCAAGAAACACAAGGAGGAGGCGTGTTTCAAGAAATTCATGGAGGTGCTTAAACAGGTACATGTTAACTTACCTCTTGTTGATGTCTTGCAGGGAGTGCCTAAATATGCCAAATACATTAAAGACATCGTGGCCAACAAAAGTCGTTTGACTGAGTATGCCACGGTAGCTTTGACGGAGGAGTGCACTTCCCGGATCCAAATTAGACTGCCCACGAAGCTAAAAGACCCTGAAAGTTTTACTATCCAGCTTACTATTGGGCAGAGCATCCGAGCTCGTGGATTGTGTGACCTGGGAGCGAGCATAAATCTGATGCCATCTTCGATATTCAGAATGTTGGGTCTAGGGAGTCCTAGACCTACAACCGTAATCTTGCAGTTGGCGGATCGATCCTTAGCTAGGCCGGATGGCATTGTTGAGGATGTTCTAGTGCAAGTGGGCTCCCTAATTTTCCCGGTAGATTTTATTGTTCTGGATTTTGAACCAAACGCGGAAGTCCCATTTATTTTGGGACGACCCTTCTTGGCAATCGGGAAAGCATTAATAGACGTAGCTGCGGGTCAACTTACAATGCGAGCACATGACAAGGTAGAGGTGTTCGATGTGTACAAAGCACCCAATCTCCCGATGGTGAATGAAGAACTCTCGGTGATCAATGTAATTGATCATGGTAATGCTAAGCAAATGAATGATTCCCGAGAGTGGATGGGAAGACCACCGGATAGGTGTAAGCACTACTGGGGGGAGGACAATGATCGTGAGAAATCGTCCATCACCCTAGCGGACAATTGAGCATAAATGACGTCGAGCCGAGACGGTAAACCAGGCGCTGCACGGGAGGCAACCCATGAAAAAAATAATTTTTTCTCTCATTTTGTAAAGTGTAAATAGATTTTACTTTTCTTTTTCTTGATTTAGTACAAAATTTTTGCGTTTTAGTTAGTATTTTTTATTTTAGTGAGGTGAAACCTATTATTCTAACCAATTTTGTTTAGTAAGAAGATTTTCAGGTTAAACGGAGAAAAATATGCACTGAATCGTGAAGGAAAAGGCGAGGTATGAAAAAATTAATAAAATGTAGAAGACAGTGAGCTGGGGCGATAGCTCCGTGTCACGGAGGAGGACCTCTGCGTTACCCTCTGTGACACGTTGAGGTGTAATCTGGAAATTTCAAAATTTCCAGTAAGCTATCGCGATGGCTCCGTGTCACGGAGGCAGTGCACCGCGATGCACTCTGTGACACGTTGCCATATAAATTGTGATGGGTCACACCGAGTTGCCGGGTGACCCGCGTGTTTTTCTACATTTTAAACCCCGATTTCTCCCCTTTTCCCCTCATTTTTAATTTTCTCCGCGACCAAACATCCCTAAATCCCTTCCCCACCAACGTGCCACGGCTTAAGGCAAAGAATTACCAAGGTTTCTTCGGTTCTTCAACTTCGAGGTATGTTTACCGATTCTCTCTCAAGTTTTTAGCGATTTTATTCGAATTTAAGCATGGGAGGTGAGATAAATCACCCTAACTCAAAATTTAGCATGAATTCGAGTTATTTATTGATTGATAAAAGTTTGGAATGTTGTAATGATTGTTTGAACTTGTCGATTGCATGAATTATTCGAAGTTGATTGTGAAATTCAATTCTAGGGCTTGGTTGTTGAATTTGAAATTGGTAATGTGTTGAATTTGTGAATTCTATGCCGGGTTGTACGTATTGAATGGGATGAATCGTTGTAAGAAGTGGTTGAATGTAATAGACGACGAATTCTCTGGTTGTGGGGAAAATGTTGAAATTTGTTCAAATTGGGTTGGTTGTATAGGTTCATGTATATAGAATTTTTGTTGTTGTTTTTGTTTCGTTGTTTCTCTTTGCTAAGTGCGATGGTTGAATTGCTAGCGATGGTAGTGATTGGGATTAGCTGTACGAAGTCTGAGTAGTACGCAGAAGTTATACCGTCAAATTTTTCTTTGTGAACGCACTAAGCATGAATTGTATAGCTGGTTGTTTGGTGTAAATAAAGTATTCTTGCCGTAGTACTGTAACCGTAGCTAAGGACTAAGTGTGGGGTAAACTTAGCGTAGCCCGACCTTAGCCGAAGTTAATATTCTTTTAGCTTGACATTGCGATTGTTTACTTGTGTTGACAGACAAAATGGCAAGCAGGCAAGATAAAGGCAAGGGTGCATCAACTTCAGGCACCGGGAGGAAAAGACTTAGACTGGGCACAGCAGTCCCAGCTGCACCAGCAGTTCCACGCGGCCAGCGCCGCTAATACGGAACGAGATGGGTGACTGATGAGGGGAAGAAGTGGTAGGCTAAACACAAAGAGAACAAATACTTCCCCGAGGAGCATATAGCACGGGAACCATTAGCACAGGAGTTCCCCCGAATAGTTCAACGGATCGAGGCTGCTGGGCTAAGTTTCATATTTCAGGAGCCCAAGGAATGCAACCTACACCTGGTCCGGGAGTTCTATGCTAATTGGAACCCGACAATCAGAAGCCACACCATCAAGATCAGAGGGCAGATAGTCACTCTGGAACCCCAACAGCTAAATGCCATCATAGGAGCGCGGGACACAGACGCCCACGTTCTCCGCCAGCTGAATATTACCCCACCGTATGCCGACATCAGACGCACACTGTGTGGGGCTCGATCCACAGCTAGATGGAGCAGACACAAGGAAAGGGGCTACCACCAGACTCTGCCTTATTCTCAAATGAACAAGGAAGCCCGAATCTGGCTGAAGATAGTCTGCTCGTGCCTAATCCCGGGGGTACACATGACTGATGTGACCCGGGACCGTGTTTGCCTGGTGTATGCCCTGATGAAAGGGCTGGAGATTAATGTTGGGGCGGTCATCATATCCGCTATGAAGAGAGCCTGATTACACCAGGGCCACAGGTATGGGTTCGGTGGACTAATCACCACCTTTCTCCGGGGCCTCGACGTCGAGGAAGAGGCTTTGGATTATATCCCGCAGTTGGAGCGGCGGGCCTTGGATGTGACCAAAACTAAGGCCCCCGACACCACCCACGGGCCAGTGCTGACGCTTGGCGAGCGACATGCTCATGATGACCAGTACATGGCGCGGATGTTTGGAATGCAAATGCTCCAGCTCAGGATCGGTGGGAGACCATCCACGGAGGAGGAGCTATGGCAGCTCGAGCTGGATTAACCATTTGGCAAAAATGCCAGGGCTCTATGCCGAGTGGGGCCAGCCTTTGTAGAGCCCACAGACGATGATGTCCCTACGGACGAGGAGACACGGCGGGAGGACTCCGATGTGGAGCCCGATGATGACGACGGAGGCGACTCAGACATGGGAGATGAGGCAGCAGCACCTGATGAAGAAGTGGAATACTTTGACTGATCAGGGGTTCCACCACCCAATTTTGTGATTTTTAATTTTTGTGAACACTGGGGACAGTGTTCGGTTTAAGTGTGGGGTGGGGAGTAGTTAGGTGCTGGGCTGGGCTGGTTTGCTTGTATGCTTTCCTCTGTATTTTTGTATGTATGTTTCCCTGTGTGTTTGTGAATTGCAAACTGTTCTGTATTTGTACATATTTGTGAAATTGATGTGTGTTGTGGAATGATTGATGTTGCCAGCTGAGTCTGTAAAATTTTGTAAATATTTTTGCTTATCGAAATGATCGATAATTTTAAAATTTTAAAATTTTGCAAAAATATTTTGTTCATATTAAAATATTTTGTAAATAATTTTTCCATCGAAATGATCGATGTTTTGCAAAATTTTTTAATTTTTATTTTTTTGGGTTTCTCACCGTTTGTTTTCGGTTCTTTTACCGAGAATGGTCCCATTGAACCGATGTCATAGCTAGTGATTGTTCCCTATGATGGATGGATGACGACCGTCTTAAGGGAAATGTAGTCGGTAGGAGTAGTTATTTTAATTTATTTTCAGTTTTTTTTTTGGTGGATTGCATCACGGAACCTGTAGTTACTATATGGTTGTGAAATGTTGGTTGCGTGTTGTAACTAGTATTCAAAATGCAAAAGTGATTCGTATGAAAGCATGCAATTTTGTAAACATGTTGAGATACCTAGGCTGTAGAGTTCGATTCGGTGTGATTGAGGCTTAATTTTGAATTCATGAAATTAGCTGATTGAATAGTCTGTGAATGCATCTTGAATCGAGCATGTGCATAAAGTGTGAAGTGAGGTATTGTTATTCCATGCTATTGTGAAGTGTCTAGAACTTGCCTGGTGTGTGTACAAAACGAAATGAAGGAGGTGTAGTGTTGGAAAGGATGTAGGCATTTCTTTGTTTTAACCGAGAGTTTCTATTTTTTTTCTTATCATACTCCCCCTTTATGTGATTGTATACCCTAGTCAGCCCGTTGAGCCTTTAGCCTATTATTTCTTTCTTTTGTCCAAAAAGTATAAACTAGCTTAATTCTTTCTTTTCATTAGCCGTAAAGTCTATACAAAACTCTTAAGCGCTTAAGAAGAGAAAATAATTTTCCCAAAGTGTCAAAGAGTGAGAATGGTGAAAAGAAAAAGAAAAGCAAAGTGAGGAAAGAAAAGAAAAGGTTGAAGGTGCACTTGCTATAAATAAATGCTAATGAAGGTGCATGAAAAACCTTTGTTTTCGTGTCAAGTGTGCTTGATGAAATGGGCCATACTAAAGTAAATCATCAAGAATGGGATAATGAAAAAAAGAAAAGAGAGAAACAATGTCCATGAGTTGATGGGAATGTGTTGAAAAGGCGCTTAAGGATGCTAGTGGCTATTATTGGCTAATCCAATATATACTAGTTCCATAGCTTCCATTACAACCCATTAAAGTCCTATGTGATCTTACATTGCATTTCTTTATATTAGTGGAGTAATACACTAAGGGCAAGCCTATGGGTCATGACATGATGCATGTGAATTCTTTTTGGAGAGAGAGTGAAATTATTTTTACATGCCCCTACTTGAATGTTTGTGTGTCACATGAGCAAAAAGGGGAAGATTCTCTTGAGTTGTGAGGGCACATGCTTGATGAAAGATTGATTTTCGTGTCGGATATCTTGATTAGCTGATTTGCATGAGTTTGCCGATATCGAGAGTCGATTCTTAAAGTCTAGGAAGTCTTGATGTATTAAAGGTCCTTGCATTGTTAAGACCATGCATGTTTTCTTGATGATTCGCAATATTGAATGATCGGTATGACCGTAGCTCAAATTGTCGCACCATAGTGGCGAAAGTTGGGATGTAAATTGCATGAATTGTATGTTTGTTGTTCGAAGACGAACAAGGATTTAAGTGTGGGGTAAGTGATATTGGGCAGATTTATATGCCCAAGTGATACTCAAACGTATCATTTTCGCCTTGTTTATCTAGCAATATGTATACATTTTCATGTAATTGGTAATAAAATGTGAATTTATACTAACCAACATGATTAGCATTGTTTTGTAGGTAAAAGGTGATTTCGGGAAGCTAAAATGCATGTTGGAGGATATCGGAGTTGGACTTGGCTGCGAGCAAGGGAAAAAGCATTGGACTGCACCAATTTAAGGGGCTCCGCGATGGAGCCGTGTCACGCTGCCATCGCGGAGGCATTCTGCATGGAGGGTGAAAAAAATTCAGCAATTCCAGTGGAGGCTCGCGATAGCTCCGTGGCACAGTGGCAAGCCTCCACGTTGCATGCCGTGCCACGTTGGTGCTTTATTCCCGGACCCTAAATTTCCAATGAGGGACCGCGTTCACGCCGTGTCACGGAGGCAGTGCTCCGCGATGCACTCCGTGACACGTTGCTTGTTATTCCGGGAAAAATTCCCACAAGTATAAATAGAACACTTAAGTGTATTTTTCATAATTGAGACTTGGTGGAGCAAGGACGTGGGTTACAGGCAGTTGAGGGACGAAAAGTTCAGGGTTTTTTCTCTCCTTCTTTCTTCTCTAATTCAATTGTTTGTATGATTAACACTTGTTTTAGGATGATTAATCCTCAAATGAGTGGCTAATTCCCTTCCTTGCTGAGGTTATGAACACTTGTGATGAATTTTGATTATTGAATTATATGGTTTTTCATCTTTTTCTTCCATGTTGTTCTATTAATTCTTGTTTCTACTGCATTGGTGTGTGGCCTACATTAATGTACATCTAAAAAGTCCGATTTCACTCGAGAGAGCACGAAATTGGAAAGTTGTGAATTAATAGGATATTGTTCTTTACTTGATTTGGGAAAATTGAGTTTTGATGTGCTTTCCTGATAGAAATATACTTGAAAGCCGTATTAGTCAATTTAGGAACCGGAATTGTATTGCTAGGTCATGAATTGCATTTGATCACAGAAATGTAGACGGATGGTTTATGATTCTTAAGTGAGATTAAATACGAGAGTTTTAATCTCTTGGCTAATGTTCTTGGCTAGCAACTGGAAGAAAAGATTAACCAATTTATGATTATAATCAGTTTCATTACATGTTCTTAACCTCGGCATGCTCATATCCATAGTTTAAATTCAAAGTAGATAATTGTTAGTAGTTATAGTATAAAATTTATAAAACGAATTATTCAATTTTTTTGGTTACGTTGTTGTCAGCATATTTAGAAGTGAGGTATAATATAGTATACTTAAGCAATTTTCACTTATCCAGAGTCTCCGTGGATCGATACTTGGCTTACTAAAGCCACTTACTACTTGTTCGACCACGTGCACTTGTGTGTCGGTTTAGATAACCCATATAACACACAGCCGAACAAGTTTTTGGCGCCGCTGCCGGGGAGACTTGGCATTTGGTGAATTTGTTTTAAGTGTTAATTTACTGTATTTTTATTTTCTTAGTGCTGACAACTTGGTCCTAGTGTTTGTTTTACTTCTTTTTCATTTCATTTTTTTTCTTTTTCGGATACCCTTATTGACATGACATCGTGGAATACAAATGGTATAAATGGTGGATACTCATATTTTAGCGAATCTTGTCTGAATTAAGGAAGGACACCACTCGTGGCAACACTGTAACATGTGCAATATATGTGGTGGTCAAGATGGCCATTGGGATGGCTGTCCGAATGCATATTCCCCTCCCCCAAGCCCCTACTATGATCCTTCTGTTGTTTTTGCTGAATATAGGCATGCTGAAAATGCGGACTTGGGACGCCAAGCTCGAATAGAAGACATGCTGAAACAACTCTTGGAGCAATCAGAAGCAATGAAGGAGGCGATGGCAGTATTGAGAATTCAACAAGAAGAGAATGCAGAGGCTCTAGAAAGGATGAGCATCAAATTCACGGAGATGATCGCTGAGACTGAAGCTTGTGATAAATTGCAGGTAACAATTTTAGCCGATATTCAAGAGGAACTACAAGAGGAAGACAAGGGTGAATTTTTGGATGAAGCCCAACAATTAGAATCTCTTGAGTGTCCCCGTGATGAGCTCACACTTATGGAAAATCCATTCATGGAAGAAGAGATAGAGTATCCCCCATTTGACATTAATGGAGAGATGGATGTCGATGTTGAGAAGGTGTTTCCAAGTAAGGAGGTCAAGCACAATGCAGTTTCAGAGTTGAGGTTTATTGGACCACACTCGAAGCATTTTTCGACATTAAGTTTGGTTAACAATCGAGAAATAGTGTCTTTCAAGCTTATAGAGAAATGTCTAGAGGAGGACCAAGCCCCATATATTTTGAAATATGCTGACCCGGAGAGACAAAATGACTTCGCTTACTTAAGGGCCAATAAGTTCAAAAGGCAATATCTACTGCTTGGTCCTTACAATTTTTCACCACCACCCCTGGAGCATAATAGGAAATTAGAGAAGAAATTAGGGGTGAGATTCATATCCTCGAGGTGGAGGAAAAAGTGGTGAAACTTGGTACGTCGTGCCGCGACGTAAAATTAGGCGCTGCTTGGGAGGCAACCCAAGGGTACCATGTGTACCATTTTAATTTCTTGCATTTAAGTTGATTTTATTTATTTTTCATCTTGTGTTGTTTTGGTGGAAAGCTAAGCACAGATGGAGGGGAAGTCTGAGTACCCGTGGAAGAGGAAGCTAACAAGCATGGAAGAGAAAAAGTGTGGGGTCGAACACCCACTTGTGCAAAGTTGACGAAAGGCATGTTGTTAGCTAGGCCTAAAGGCCTCAGGGAGTATTTCTCACCCTTTTTAAATTTTAATTTGATGCTATGAGGACATAGCATGATTTAAGTGTGGAGTGAGGGAAATTTCAAGGGAAATTTCAAATTTTTGTGCTTAACGATTTTTGGTGAATGTAATGCTTGTGAGAAGATTGAAAAAATTGAAAAAAAATTTTGTGAGTTAAGCATGAATTCATCACCCGTAGGTTTTTCTTTTCGGTTCTTTTCCGACGGGGGGTCTTTGAACCGAAGGATAAAAATTTTCTTTTTCTTTCTTTCCTTTGTCTATATATAGTGTTTTTAGTCATAGTTAGTGACTGTTTCCGACGATGGATGGATGACGACCGTCTTGAGGAAAAATTAGTCGGTAGGTGTTGGGTTTTTGAAACCATAACTAATTGGTGCTTGATGTTCTTTTTATGTGCTATACATGGTTGTAAGATGCAAGTATGTTCAGTGTGAAGCATGCAAGTGTATAACTCTGTTTGAGACACTTAGGCTCTTGAATTTGACTCAATATGATGGAAGCTTAATTCTGAATTCTTGTGATTAGCTGAGTAAGAGTCTACTGATTGTGTCTTGAATTGAGCATGTGCCATGAGTGTAAGGTTTTTGAGTATTCTGTGCTATTGTGGAATGTCTAGAACTTGCCTGGTGTGTTTATAAAACGAAATGAAGGATGTGAATTGTAGGAGATGATTGAGGCATTTCTTTGAATGAACCAAACTTTTATCCCTCATTATACCTACCTTGAAAAATTAATCCTAGTTAACCCCATTGAGCCTTGAGCCTATTCTTTGACAGCTGCAACATAAGCTTAATCCTTTTTCTTTCATTAGCCTTGAAATTGAACCAAAACTCCTAAGCGCTTAAATGAAAAATCCGAAAGAGTAAAGGAGTGATAAGAATGAAAAGAAAGGAAAAGTAGCAAGTTGGAGAAGTGAGAAAAGGACAAAGGTGCACTTGTTTGAATATGGGTGAGTATTAGTAAGGAGTAAGAAAATAAATAAATGAAAAGTTACTTATAGAACTCCTTACTAATAAGCTAAAAGTGCCTGAAGAAAAGGGGGAACAAAAGAGGAAAAAGAAAGATGAAAAGAGAAAAAGGTGAAGTGAGGGAAGGTAAGTTTGTAATGAAGGCGTGATGTATTAAAAGCGCTGAGGAAAGATAGTCACTATTACTGGCATTAATAGTACTTACCCGCACCTGAGTTACATTACAACCTAAAAAGTCCTACTTGATCTTACATTCATACATCCTTAAATTAGTGGAATAAAACACTAAGGGCAAGCTTATGGGTCATTACATGATGCATGTGAATTCTTTGTGAGAGTGAGTGTAATTCTATGCATGTACCCACACATGTTGTGATATAAAAATTGTTTTTGTGTGTGAAATTGGGTAACTCTCTTTCCGTGAGGGGCACATGTTGAATGAAGGATATAATTCATGTGGGATTTCTTAATCAGTTGATTTGCATGAGTTTGCTAAGATTGAGAGTCGATTCTTGAGGTTAAGAAGTCTTAACATAGTTGTACTTCATTTTAATGATCAAATCAGGCATGCTCTATTTTTAGCTTGTATCTTACATAATCATTATAACCGTAACTTGAATTCTCTTGCTAAATTAGTTATGTGGGAGTCTCCATATGCATGATATGTAAAAGGTTGTTCGAGGACGAACAAGGCTTTAAGTGTGGGGTTGTGATCACGGGCAAAAAAGATATGCCCGAGATACGCTTTACGACTTAAATTAGTCTTGTTTATCTAAGATTATTGTATACATTTTCATGTAATTTTAGATAAAGTAAAGATATGTGCTAACCAACATGATTAGCCTTTGTTTTGTAGGTTTTGATGACTTTTGAGTAACTAATCCATGAGTTGGTGAAGTAGAGGCTTGGAAACGGAATCAACACGCGAACGTCCGCAAAGAGGAGGCACAAAACAGCCCACCGGCGCGTCGACAAGGTGCCACGGCAGGCAGGCCGCTCACAACAGCCCACCTGCGCGTTGGCAACGTGCCACGGCAGGTGGCCTCCGCGACTAAGAGCTGCCAACGCGCTGCCCAAGCATCGTGACACGCTGCCAATGCGGCAGGGTGCTGCCAGGGCCAAATTCGGGTGATTTCCAGAGAGCTTCCACGTCCGTAGCGTGTCACGGAGGCAGTGCTCCGCGATGCACTCCGTGACACGTTGCTTGTTATTCCGGGAAAAAGTCCCACTACTATAAATAGCACACTTAGGTTTATTTTTCATAATTCAGACTTGGTGGAGCAAGGACGTGGGTTACAGGCAGTTGAGGGACGAAAAGTTCAGGGTTTTGTCTCTCCTTCTTTCTTCTCTAATTCAATTGTTTGTATGATTAACACTTGTTTTAGGATGATTAATCCCCAAATGAGTGGCTAATTCCCTTCCTTGCTGAGGTTATGAACACTTGTGATGAATTTTGATTATTGAATTATATGGTTTTTCATCTTTTTCTTCCATGTTGTTCTATTAATTCTTGTTTCTACTGCATTGGTGTGTGGCCGACATTAATGTATATCTAAAAAGTCTGATTTCACTCGAGAGAACATGAAATTGGAAAGTTGTGAATTAATAGGATATTGTTCTTTACTTGATTTGGGAAAATTGAGTTTTGATGTGCTTTCCTGATAGAAATATACTTGAAAGCCGTATTAGTCAATTTAGGAACCAGAATTGTATTGCTAGGTCATGAATTGCATTTGATCACAGAAATGTAGACGGATGGTTTATGATTCTTCAGTGAGATTAAATACGAGAGTTTTAATCTCTTGGCTAATGTTCTTGGCTAGCAACTGGAAGAAAAGATTAACCAATTTATGATTATAATCAGTTTCATTACATGTTCTTAACCTCGGCATGCTCATATCCATAGTTTAAATTCAAAGTAGATAATTGTTAGTAGTTATAGTATAAAATTTATAAAACAAATTATTTTTTTTGGTTACGTTGTTGTCAGCATATTTAGAAGTGAGGTATAATATAGTATACTTAAGCAATTTTCACTTATCCAGAGTCTCCGTGGATCGATACTTGGCTTACTAAAGCCACTTACTACTTGTTCGACCACGTGCACTTGCGTGTCGGTTTAGATAACCCATATAACACACAGCCGAACACCCACAGGGAATATGGTAAGAACTAGACTAATGCCAGTACTTAAACTTGTTGGTGAGTTATCTCCAAATTGGGGGATTTATAGAAATCAATAGTAAAACAAGATTGCAATTATGGTTGTTGTCAAGATCTGTAAATAACTAGGGTAAGTGTTCTCCATGGGTTCATAACTACTTTGGGTATACACGTGTGATCAATCCCAATGCTTACTTTTAGAACTGATAACTAAGGTTCATCAAATGACTGGTTCCTTCCTATTAGATGACTATACTGAATCACCGAGTTAAGTCTCATGAGTGATTTCAAATTAACCATAATCAATATGTTCCAAATTAACTTTGTTGCGACCGCAGCTCAAGTCATACAATGATCATAAAAATCAAGGCTTTGTTGTAATTCTTTACTTCTAATCTCTACTTCTCTAGGTTCAAGAAAGTAAAAAATTCAGGCAAGTCTTAATGATACAGACCATTAAGAAACGTTTAAAGATGAAAAGAATACAATACAAACATCTTGCATTGGTTTTGAATCACTTTCTGTAACCCCACCATGGTTCCCACAACCCTAGTTATGGAGGTTTTAGCCTCTCATGATTGTAAGATTGTGATTAGTATTCATAGACATAATTAAATATTACAATGATAATTGTAAGAAAACCTGCTTTGAATATTGATGAACAAAATCAAGAACAATTGAGAAAACTAAGTTTTGATCTCAAGAATTTCTCTCCAATATTGTTTACAAACTTGATAATAATTCACAAACAATTAATTATGAACCTTCTCTGAATGTATTCTGGCATCCTCCTACTAAAAGAAACATAAAAGGTATTTATACAGACAATTGAAACCTTTTCCTAAGCTATCAGGGAAAAATCCAAATCTAGCGCCAATACATCTTACGACTCGTCATACAACCCGTAACAAGATTGTATGAGTCGTGCCTTGCTCTCATACATTCCTTGGCTGCTGCAGAATTGGCTAAGTGTTGGCAGCGGATACGACGTACCATGATCCTACGAGTCTTACAATCCATCTGTTCCATGGCTCTGAGAACTTTGACATCTTCTGAAGTTTTCTATGAATGTTGTCTTACGCCTCGTACCTTGCTCCTATGACTCGTGACTTCTTATTGCATCTTGAGTTCTGCCAAGTCTTTAAGAATCACTGAAGCTTTCCACAGCTTCTAGTATGGGTCATAGGTAGATGCTACGATCAGTAGGTGCTACCCGTACCAGGAGACTTCTTGTGCAAATTTTCTCTAAAGTATTCTACGACTCCACTTACGGCTCGTACCATCTTCGTACTACTCGTACTGAGAGTTGTACTTTGTCTTTGCATTGTTTCAGCCTTCTAAGCTTTTCCACGAGTCTTAATACTCGTACAAGCTAGGTACGGCTCATACTGAGATCAGTACTTGGCTGATTTTCTGCACTTTTCGGCATCTTTTGCATATTTTTGCTCCAACACCTATTTTCCCTAAAACCAAAGTAAAAACACCTCATATTCGTATAAACATACTAAGTCCATACTATTTTCTCAGTTTTAAGTGTAAAAAGTGTTGTAAACTCATAGCACATCAACACCCTCAACTTAAGACTTCTTCATGTCCTTAGGAAAAGAAAATAAAAACTAAAAATGATGCTTAACTAGAAATTAAACCTAAGATACTACAGCCAACACCAATCAAAATTTTCACTATAAACTCAAACTGCTTGTTATACACCGAGAATTCAAAGATCAGACCCGTAAGTTGAAATGGAGAATAACTGAAAAATGGCCCAGCAGTTGCAGAACGAGTCACTGAACGACTCGTGAGAAGAGCCCATGAGTCGTCAAGTGACTCATGGAAAGGGCTGGAGTGAACAAGGATATGAGGTCCCCACGAGTGAAGTAACGACTCGTGGTCATCCACCACGAGTCGTCATGTCGATTGTGGGTGGAGTTAGGGTATTTACGGGAGAATTATCCAATGTACCTAATGATGGGACCCCATAAGTCGTGGTCTGTCCCAACAACTCATGAGGTGAGTCGTGAGCAAGCCGGATGATTTCCATTGATGCTAAGGCAGTGTACTTGACGGGAGATGACCACGAGTTGTGGTCACTGAGGACGGGTCTTTAAGTTCCCCATTACGAGCCCCAGTAGTTCAGCTAACCAGTGCACTTGACGGGCGACTAGACGAGTCGTTGTCTGTCCTGACGAATCGTCAGGTCACCCGTTAGGGTCACCTAGCAGTGTTTTTCCTACGAATTTAGTAAGGGTCTTTTCATAATTCCTAAGTTCCTAAGACTTATACTACATTTTTTAAAGCTCGTTTTAGTGGGTTTTTAGCAGGGAAAAACCTATCCTAAGCCATTACTCTCATGCATGCAAGTTTGAAGGTTTGAAGAGGAGGTTCAAGGTGAAATCTCAAGGTTTCCAATTGGAATCCCAGCTGCGCAATTAGAGGGTGTTAGAATTCACCATTCCCAGGTATGTAAGGCCATGAGTGGGTGTTTTCTTCCATACCCATGCCCATTCCCTATCCAAAATGTGATTAAATTATATATGATCAAGTATGGGGTTTTGCCCAATTGCATTATTCTTCAATCTCTATTCATGGGTATGATTAAATTGAGTTTATATTGATGATTTATGAAGCTTGGGTGGATTCTAACTTGTTTTCCCTTAAAAAAATTATTTTTCAAAATTTGAATCTAAAACGCCCATGGGTGAAGAGTTCATAAAGGAAGAGATTTTTGGTAAATATGTGATGATGAAGAAGTTGATGATGAAAAGCATGTTTTTAAATCTACCCATGATTATGTATTTGTTTTCAAAGTGAATTGATTAGATCCAAGTATGAAGATCCTTGGGTGATGCCCACATGTTGATTTAAAGTGATAATTTTCCCGGCAAAAGCTTACCACATGGTTTGAAGTGAAATTTCCCAATAGCTTGTGGTATGTTGAGTAAATATTTCTATACGTAGCTTACCACATGATTTGGAGTAGATGCTCTCACCTATGATTGAGCTTGTGGTATGTTTCGAAATAAAGCTTCTCATATGCATGATTTCATAATTGAGATGTAGGTCATTATTGAGCTTTGTCAATAGACAATATTGAGCTTCATATCCGTATGATGTCTAGTCTATGCATGATTTCATTATGAGCTTTGTCAATAGAAAATGTTTAGCTTCGTTTCATACGATGCTGAGTTATGCATGATTTCATGTTGAGCTTCGTCAATAGATGATGTTGAGCTTCGTTATATACAATGTACATGTTTTGGGAGAAGAGTCTAGCACTGAGTGGGTTAAGGGTCAATTACCCTATGCCCCAGAACTACGCGCTAATGTAGGTTGATACTATTATATTATTGGGACTTCCCTTGCAAGCTATCCCCGGCCTGATTGGCCCTTTAGCTTGATATCGATATCATGGTATCGTCCATCGCCCTGGCAAAGTTATGGACGGCTCTACCCAATTGAGTGTGATAGTTGGGATCACGTGGTATGTCGGTTAAGTGACGAGACTCCCACTGTCTATATCATTCGATTTTGCATTTTCATTACTCATGATGATTACTTATGCATGCATGTTCAAAAAGAAAGATTTGACTCATTATTCAGCTTTTGATATAAATGTTATGTTTCATCTTTGAGTCATTCGAGTTAGTTATGATGTTCTAAAGCTATGCATGAACATGTTATGATAAAAGTACGATTTCAGAATGAATGCATGTAGTCTTCTACTTACTCTTAAAAGCTCATGATATGTATGAATGGTTTTTAATGATTTATGTTACTAAAGAGGTTTTACTTACCTTGCATACTCGTTACATTCCACGTACTGACCACATACTTTCTATGCTACATCATTTCATGATACAGGACCTGGTCTTCAGGTTCAGCTCCGTTTGTAGTTGCTGATCAGAGTTAGCACCTGCTTATTTGGTGAATCCTCATCTTTCGAGGACTAGACCTTCAGTTGGTTTAGATGTCTTTCAGTTTCAGTATTATTAAGCTAGTTGGGGGCGTTGTCCCATCAGCTCATCCAGATTAGAGGCTTATCAGACTTAGACATGTATTCAGCTTCAGATGTCTATTCTGTTGTTATATTAAGTTTGACTTCCTCTAAGTTTATAATTATGTTTTCTTCATGTTTATTGAATGAGTTAGTTGGATGCTTATTCCATGGGTCGACTTAGCGTTTCTCGGGGTCTCTTGTCACGTGTCTACAATTCGGGTCTACGCTTGAGTTGTGACACTGCTTTGACCTTTTTTCCATTAAACCAAATCAGCATATGCACATCAAGTAACCACAAACCATGATAAACAGGGATCAAGGTATGTCATCTAGTTATTAGCAGAGAATCAAGTCATCCCCTATGATTTTCACACAGAGAACTGGCAGAATAAAACATAAATCATGTACTCTCATAGCAAATGAAGTCCCCAAATCACAAATATATGAAACTATGAAACATGGGACTGAAAAAGTACGACTACCACTCTCACAAGGAAGTTCTAAATACTGTACATTGGATACCATAGACTTTCCCTTATTTTCTCTACTTCGGCTCTTCAAATATTCAGGCTAGGATCACTATAAGACTTTATTCGGCTTGTAATGTAGGCTTTTGGGCTGGGTATGGTAAATGTGGAATTTTTAGTGATTAAACCCTCCTTGGCACTACATACACGTGGCTCCATTGTTCATTTGTTTCACCCTTTTCACTTTTTCATTTTTTTCCTCCACTATCTCCATTTTTATGCAATTGTATGTGTGTGGTTGTTTTCAACTTTTCACTCATTTTTCTCTTTTGTATTTTCTCTTTAATTTTTCTTTTTTCAGCTCTTTTTTCTTCTTTTGTCACACCACACCTCATTTTTAACCTTTTTTCTTTTCTTTTCCTTTTTCACCTCCCTAAGATCTATGCACCCCTACTTTAGCCACCCTCAACTTAGGCATTTTACATGGGTTGAGGTTCACAATGTCCAAGGAGGGACCAGCACCAAAACAGGTTCATTATAAAAAAAATGGGTAAGGTTAATCGGTTAATCAAAGAAAAATGGTTCATTTAAGGCTCAAAGTTGGGTCAAGGGAATCATATTATTCTGGTAGGGTAATTTAAGCTAAAATGGGCTAAACAAAAACAGCCTATGATCCTTTTCTAACCAACCATCCTAAAACCTATGTAAAACCAACCGGACAAGTTCTAGATCCTCTACGCAGTATTGAACTAGGTATAGACCTCACTCACTCATGGTACATGTTTTGCATTCATTCTACCTATCCCGTTCATACATGGTTAACTATACTTACTCATGCTAATACACTAAATGACATAAAAAGATCCATGAAAATCATATTTTGCAACCAACAAGTACACCGCTAACCATCAAAAACATTTTAAATAGGGTCAACTTTTTCAAAACATCAAAACTAGTGCATTTTATTGGCTGATTAATCCTAAGATGCTTTCTAATTAAACAAAAACATCCTAAAATGATAGTTCTACTAGATAGCATGCCCGAGGGAAAAGAAACACTGCAAGAAAATGTCACACCCCACCTTGGAGGGTATGACGGGCACCTGGTGCCTGCTAGACTCTGGACTGCTAGATGCTCCAGCCTAAGCACGTCTGGTGCTTTTGGTTGGCCCTGGCTCTATTCCAAGAAACCAACCGGCTATATAACGGCTGTAAACACAGCCTCCGGACAACTGGCCTATAGCCACCTGTACCTGCACTATCAGCTAACCAAAACATATTCAATATAGGGAAACCTATGCGGGCCGACAAGGCCACCATGCTGTCTAGTTATTTGTAACTCAACAATGAAATACTGGAAAGCTACGTGACAGGCAAGGTCACCACTACAATCAAGTTATGGCCCCACACCGCCAACATAAAAGAAATAAAAGTACTAATAACTATACAACTGCACGGCCTCACGCGAACGGCTCAACTGACCACAGGGAAATATATGCAGACTGCAAGCCTCTAGGAATAACAATAGAAATGATCGGGACAGGGCCCCGACCTACCCGTACTGTACAACAAAAGAAAGTGAAATACACCTCTGGAATTCAGTCTCCGGATGACAGGAGCTGAATACTCGATCGCTGACAGGAATCACGAGGGATCGCCTCCTCGTCTATGGGTACCTGCAGGCAAGTAATGCAGTGCCCCACCGGGCGTTAGTACCGCTGGTACTGAGTATGTAAAGCAATAATTGAAAGGAATATCTGAAAACAACGTTACAACTGATGAAACTGAAATAGGAAAGAATAAATTAACTATCTGATAATGTAAATTATGCCTACTCTTAACTATACTGGAAGGAGTAGGAGTCATACTTGGAGACGTATCGTTCTACTGCCGATCTACTCGCATCTAATGTAACATGGCATAACATAACATAGCTCACACAAACCTTACCCGGCCCCCATAAGCCGGGAGGTACAACCAGCACAGAATCTATACCCCTACCCCGGTCATCCCATCTCCTATAATAGCTATAAGCATCCTGCCGGTCCCCTGGGTATGCACTTGGGCTCGCTGAGCCCCTGACTATAACTGTACCTGATTCCGGAGGACTCCTGAATCAACACCCGGGCATATCCGCTCGACAGGGGTGTGTAAGGGCCGACCAAGGCACAATATGGGGAAAACTGGCATCCCATCTTCGTCCCCTGTGGGACGGCATGCCACTCCGTAGAGCGACGTACCCTCGTCCTCTGGCGGACGAGTCGATACAGCTATTAACCCTGGGGCGGTCATGGATGCTAGGTAATCCAACCCCAAAACAATACAACGGTCTCAACTGGTAATACTATTTGCATATCCCACATACTGAAGCTAATAGTTGTAAAGTATCCGTACATACTGTGTACTGAACTGGTAATAGTAATGTATACGTACTTAATACACGCTGAGACTGATAATAGTATATATGTATAAATATAATCTTCTGCCATACTGTGCTGTATACTGAGTTTCTGTAATAACATGATTTACTATTTCTGACATGCTTTCTAAACTTCATTTTAACCTATCATTCTACTTCTGAGATGCCTTATAGATATTACATTATTTTACTGGGTTTCAACTGAATACGATAATGTCCTAACATTCTGCATTACATCACATACTGAGCATGCTATGCAGTTCCTAACACTTATATTAGAATCTATATCGTGCTAGCAAGTCTCGCGCTACTCATAACATGATGCTTCTAATATCGTACCAACATTCGTAATAACCATAACACATGACTTATGAATATTCTACTGGCCTTTAAATTACTTTACTATACCGAGATTTACTAACTTGCCGAGGAAACTAGCTTTACATACCTTATCCTCGAACTAACCATCTGTCGGACGAGTCTCGGCCAACACTTCAACTATTTCTCCCAACTGCATTTATAAATATATCAATTAATACCAAATATAGCTTTATTTTAAAGAACAACGTCACTTTCGATATAATTTATAGCCTAAACTTAGGCTTATCGAAAGACGGTCGAAAACTCGCTATTTTCCAAAGGTCCAGAAGGGAGAAATATTCACTTCACAGCTGGAAGACATAGACACTAGTTTGGAGCAATTCTACTTACTTTATCTCGGTAGCTCAATGATTCGTCGACCGTACTTCACGAAACTAAATCCATAGGAATGCTCTCTGCTGCTAAATACCTCAGTATCTGAGGTTAATTTGAGTTTGGACAACGTTTAGCAGCGTAATCGGATGAAAATTATATTACCCTCTTCACTCCTTTTCTTCCTCTGGTGTTTCCCCTCTGTTTCATTGGAAATTTATAAGTTAAAATGATTTAAAACTGAAGTGGGGCTTTATATACTTGGGTCTTGACAAGGCCAACGTGTCACGGAGCCAACGCGGAGGCTCCACCTCCGTGACACGTTCCCATCACGGAGGGGCTCTGCCTCGGCTCCTTCTGCGATGGTTCAACAGGTTTCTCGTCATATCTTTTTCCCAGGCCTTTCTTTAGCACGTATGACCTTCAAATATGCTTAACCAACGTGCGAATAGGTCATCTAGGTGTTGGGAATCCTACGGGGTATAACATTCTCCCCCCCTTGAGAACATTCGTCCTCGAATGTAAACTTTTATTTAGAGGACTTCTCAACTTACTATCTAGGAGAATTTCGGCAGAGTTTCCCTTGTATTATGGACTATAGCAAAAAACTTGAAATGCAGAAAAGTCCAACACAGGTACTGCACGCAATACTTTAAGATTCATTGGATAGCTAAACATCAATCTTTCTCATTTATACACATACAACCATAAGGTACTACATAAGTAATAATACGGACATACTTGTCGCCTGACTAGATCTGGAATAGGTGAGGATACCTAGCTTTCATATCTTCTTCAGCTTCCCACGTTATCTCCTCACGGTTCTTGTTACGCCACAACACTTTGACAGACGCAATATCTTTATTCCTCAACCTGCGAATCTGTCTGTCTAAGATAGCTACTAGAACCTCTTCATATGCTAACTCTTCTGTGACCTGGACATCCTGGACTGGAACAACCGTGGAAGGGTCTCCTACGAACTTCCTCAACATGGATACATGGAATACCGGGTGAACAGATGCTAACTCTGGAGGCAAGTTCAATTCGTATGCAACTCGGCCTATTATTCGCCGAATCTGATATGGCCCAATGAATCTCGGGCTAAGCTTGCCTTTCCTGCAAAATCTCATCACCCCTTTCATCGGAGACACTTTCAGGTATACCCAGTCATTTATCGCAAATTCTAGATTTCTGCGCCGCATATCTGCATACGACTTCTGGCGGCTCTGAGCAGTCAGCAGGCATTCTCTGATAAGCTTTACCTTCTCCTCTGACTGTTGAATGATGTCTGGCTCAATCAACACTGATTCCCCCACTTTAAACCAGCCCACCGGCGATCTACATTTTCGCCCATATAATGCTTCAAAGGGCGCCATCTGGATAGTTGAATGATAACTATTATTATAAGAAAATTCAATCAACGAAAGATGCTCATCCCAGCTACCTTCAAAATCTAGTACACATGCTCGCAGCCTGCCCATCTGTCTGAGGGTGGAATGTCGTGCTCAAATTAATCTGCGTTCCCAACCCCCTCTGGAACGACTGCCAGAATCTAGCAGTAAACTATGCTCCCCTATCTAAAATAATGGATACTGGCACTCCATGTAATCTAACTATTTCTCTGATATATAATTCGGCATAATCCTCAGCCGAGAAGGTAGCCTTCACTGGCAGGAAATGAGCTGATTTTGTCAGCCTGTCAACTATTACCCAAATGGAATCATTTCTGCGTCTGGTACGGGGTAACCCTGTTACAAAATCCATATTTATCGCTTCCCATTTCCACGTAGGCACCGTTATATCTTGCGTCAAACCGCCCGGTTTCTGGTGCTCCGCTGTCACCTGCTGATAGTTAAGACATCTAGATACAAATTCAGCTATTTCAGCTTTCATACCTGGCCACCAGTAGATGTCTCTGATGTCGTGGTACATTTTCGTTGCCCCTGGATGGAGGGAATAGTGAGCATAATGTACCTCATGCATAATCTGCTGGCGAAGCCCTGAAACGTTTGGAACACAAAGGCGGCCCTGACAGCGTAGCACATTATCCTCAGTCATTTGGAAATCTGACTCCTTACCTTTCTGAACTCTATCTCTGAGCTGGACTAAGTCAGGGTCCTCATACTGTCGTCCTTTTACCTCTGTAACTAATGACGACACAGCAGAATTCTGAATTACCTCTCTATTATTCTCTATTTCCATTACTCGAACGGCTAAACCGGCTAACTGATGAATTTCTTTGGCTAACTCCCGCTTCTCGGGTCGCAAATACGCCAAACTCCCCATTGACTTATGGCTCAGGGCATCTGCCACTACATTAGCTTTTCCCGGGTGATACAGAATGTTCACATCATAATCTTTTAACAAGTCCAACCAGCGACGTTTCCGCAGATTCAACTCCCTCTGAGTGAAGATGTACTGTAGGCTCTTGTGATTTGTAAAAATATCAACATGGACGCCATACAAGTAATGTCTCCACATCCTCAGCTGTCTGGAAGCGTATGCAATCACTCTACCATGCTGCATCAACGCACAACCTAACCCGACGCCTGATGCATCACAATACACTGAATAACCTTCTGTACCTTCCGGCAATGCTAACACTGGGGTCGAGGTTAATCTGTCTTTCAGTTCCTGGAAGCTCTGCTCGCATGCCTCTGTCCACTGAAACTTTACTGCTTTCTGTGTTAGTTTGGTCAGAGGTGCCGCAATGGTCGAGAACCCTTCAACGAACCTCCTGTAATATCCTGCCAACCCCAGAAAGCTACGAACTTCAGTCGGAGTGGTAGGCCTAGGCCATGACTTAACTGCTTCTATTTTCTGCTTGTCTACCTATATACCAGCATCCGACACGATATGCCCTAAAAAGGCCACTGAGTTAAGCCAGAATTCACACTTAGAAAATTTAGCATACAACTGGCGGTCCCTGAGGATCTGGAGCACTATCCGCAAATGAGTCTGGTGATCTGCTTCAGAGCGAGAATACACCAGAATGTCATCAATGAATACTATCATGAACAAGTCCAGGAAGGGTCTGAAAATACTGTTCATCAGGTCCATGAAGATTGCCGGGGCATTCGTTAACCCGAAGGACATGACTAGAAATTCAAAATGTCCATATCGGGTCCTGAACACTGTCTTAGGAATATCCCTCTCACGTACTCGGACCTGGTGATATCCGGACCGCAAGTCAATCTTAGAAAAGTATCTGGCTCCCTGCAACTGATCAAATAAGTCATCAATTCTGGGAAGCGGGTACTTGTTCTTTAATGTAACTTTGTTTAATTGCCGATAATCTATGCACATTCGGAGCGAGCCATCTTTATTTCTCACGAATAATACTGGCGCACCCCATGGTGACATACTCGACCTGATAAAACCTTTATCCAATAAATCTTTCAGCTGCTCCTTTAATTCTCTGAGTTCCGCAGGAGCCATGCAATAAGGAGGGATCGATATCGGCTGGGTGCCTGGTAATAAATCAATAGCAAAGTTTATTTCCCTTTCTGAGGGAATACCAGGTAACTCATCAGGAAACACATCAGGAAACTCGTTCACTACCGGAACAGACTGGAGTGTCGGAGATTCTGCTCGGACATCCTGAACTCTGACCAGATGGTAAATACACCCCTTAGATATTAATTTCCTCGCCTGAAGGTAGGAAATAAACCTACCTTTTGGTGTAGCGGTGCTGCCCTTCCACTCCCGCACTGCTTCTCTTGGGAAGTGGAATCGGACCGTCTTGGTCCAACATTCAACATTGGCAAAGCACGGTACTAACCAATCCATACCCATTATGGCATCGAAGTCTATCATCTCTAACTCGACCAGATCTACTATGGTCTGACGGTCAGCAACCTCTACTGTACACCCGCGGTAGATTCTACTAGCTATGATAGAGTCACCGACGGGCGTGGATACTAAAAAGGGCTGCTGCAATAATTCTGGTGCAATACTGAACTTTCGTGCCACAAATGGAGTAATGTAGGACAAAGTAGACCCTGGATCAATTAATACATAAGCAGGGTGTGAGCAGATAGTTAGCATACCTGTCACAACATCCAGTGACGCTTCTGAATCTTGCCTCCCTGGTAAAGCATATGTGTGGCTTGGACCCGCACCTGTACTGGAGGCCTATGATCTGCCACGACCCCTGCCTGTTGAAACTGAGGGCCTGCGCCCTGCTGAGGATGCTGTGGCTCGTGATCCTGCAGATGCCCTATCCTGTCTATCCCGGTCCTCTCGACCTCTGGCTGGGCAATCTTTCATCAAATGGCCTTCTTGGCCACAAATATAACATGCAGTGGAGCCATACCTGCATGCTCCAGGATGGCGTCGACTGCATATAGGGCAAAGTGGTAGGGTATACCTACTCTGCTCCGCCCTCCTCTGTAATGGTGAATCTGCCATCTGCGAGCCTCTACCAGTCTCTGACTACCCCGTGCGGCTGAATCTACCCCCCTGCGGCTGTGGCGGAGGTGGGGGCCTGGGCGGCCTGTCTAACAATCGTGGCCTGGGTTCCCCCCGAGCCTCCCTCTGTAATGCAACTGGCCTGTCTCGGCGGCGTTGTTCCTGATTGGCCCTTCTGATCTCCCGATGCCGCTGTCTGATGCCCTCAATATTCTGGGCGAATGCCTGAACTCGAGCAATGTTCATGTCCTCTCGCAATGCAGCCGTAATACAAGTCTCAACATATTCTGGATTCAACCCCATGATAAAGCGGTGTACTCTGGATGCCATGGTATCAACAAAGGCCGGTGTGTACCGGGCCAAAGAATCAAACCGCAAGGAATATTCCCGAACACTCATGGCCCCCTGCTCCAGATGTAGGAACTGGTCTACCCGGGCCTGTCGAAGCTCCCGCGGCAAATAGTGATCCAGAAAAGCTCCTGAGAAGCTGGACCAGGTCGAAGGGGAAACATCTCTCCCTCGGGACCTTTCCCAGGTTTCATACCACAATACGGCGATGTCCCGTAACCGAAATGCTGCCAACTCAACTGATTATGTAGGCGTGGCATGCATAACCCTGAAAATTCTCTGCATTTGATCCAGAAAATCCTGAGGGTCCTCTGTTCGGTCCATACCTGTAAACTGTGGGGGATTCAGAGCTAAGAACTCTCGGACCCTCGAACTACCGGTCCCTCCTGACGACTCCGCAACGGTAGACAGCATCGGCTGACGCTGAGCAGCCATCATCTGTGCTAACATAACTACCGCACTCCTAACCTCCTGGTCGAAAGGTGTCGGTATAGGGACTGCTGGAGGTAGTGTCGCCCCAAGTGGCTCCTGATGTGGTGGTGACTGCTGAGAAGGCTGGGATGATGCCTCTGTAGCGCCCTCTGATCGGGCTGTTTCTAAACGAGGGTGAGGCATCCTGCTGGTGCCTTCCCCTGCTGCAATATCTAAACTCCGGCCTGTGATAGGGTGTCGCTGGTCCGACATTATCTGTAACCAAAGAACACAGTAAGCCTTTAGAGACTCAACCCTATATTGTACCGTTCTACAGCACGACTGAATAAGAATAAAAGACAACCATCTTATCATGCCTTGCAGCCTCCTACCCATAGTATGTGGTTCACAACACATCCATGGACAGGACTCTACTTAGCACGGCTTGCAGACTTCCTGGGATACGACCGGCTCTGATACCAAGTTTGTCACACCCCACCTTGGAGGGTATGACGGGCACCTGGTGCCTGCTAAACTCTGGACTGCTAGATGGTCCAGCCTAAGCACGTCTGGTGCTTTTGGCTGGCCCTGGCTCTATTCCAAGAAACCAACGGCTATATAACGGCTGTAAACACAGCCTCCGGCCAACTGGCCTATAGCCACCTGTACCTGCACTATCAACTAACCAGAACATATTCAATATAGGGAAACCTATGCGGGCTGACAAGGCCACCATGCTGTCTAGTTATCTGTAACTCAACAATAAAATATTGGAATTACGTGACCGGCAAGGTCACCACTATTGTCAAGCTATGGCCCCACACGGCCAACATAAAAGAAATAAAAGTACTAACAGCTATACAACTGCACGGCCTCACGCGACCGGCTCAACTGACCACAGGGAAATATATGCAGACTGCAAGCCTCTAGGAATAACAATAGAAATGATCAGGACAGGGCCCCGACCTATCCGTACTGTACAATAAAAGAAAGTGAAATACACCTCTGGAATTCAGTCTCCGGATGACAGGAGCTGAATACTCGATCGCTGACAGGAATCACGAGGGATCGCCTCCTCGTCTATGGGTACCTGCAGGCAAGTAATGCAGCGCCCCACCGGGCGTCAGTACCGCTGGTACTGAGTATGTAAAGCAATAACTGAAAGGAATATCTGAAAACAACGTTACAACTGATGAAACTGAAATAGGAAGGAAAAAATTAACTATCTGATAATATAAATTATGCCGCCTACTCTTAACTATACTGGAAGGAGTAGGAGTCATACCTGGAGACGTATCGTTCTACTGCCGATCTACTCGCATCTAATGTAACATGGCATAACATAACATCTCTCACACAAACCTTACCCGGCCCCCATAAGCCGGGAGGTACAACCAGCACAGAATCTATACTCCTACCCCCGTCATCCCATCTCCTATAATAGCTATAAGCATCCTGCCGGTCCCCTGGGTATGCACTTGGGCTCGCTGAGCCCCTGACTATAACTGTAACTGAGTCCGGAGGACTCCTGAATCAACACCCGGGCGTATCCGCTCGACAGGGGTGTGTAAGGGCCGACCAAGGCACAATATGGGGAAAACTGGCATCCCATCTTCATCCCCTGTGGGACGGCATGCCACTCCGTAGAGCGACGTATCCTCATCCTCTGGCGGACGAGTCGATACAGCTATTAACCCTGGGGCGGTCATGGATGCTAGGTAATCCAACCCCAAAACAATACAATGGTCTCAACTGGTAATACTATCTGCATATCCCACATACTGAAGCTAATAGTAGTAAAGTATCCGTACATACTGTGTACAGAACTGGTAATAGTAATGTATACATACTTAATACACGTTGAGACTGATAATAGTATATATGTATAAATATAATCTTCTGCCATACTGTGCTGTATACTGAGTTTCTGTAATAACATGATTTACTATTTCTGACATGCTTTCTAAACTTCATTTTAACCTATCATTCTACTTCTGAGATGCCTTACAGATATTACATTGTTTTACTGGGTTTCAACTGAATACGATAATGTCCTAACATTCTGCATTACATCACATACTTAGCATGTTGTGCAGTTCCTAATACTTATATTAGAATCTATATCGTGCTAGCAAGTCTCGCGCTACTCATAACATGATACTTCTAATATCGTACCAACATTCGTAATAACCATAACACATGACTTATGAATATTCTACTGGCCTTTAAATTACTTTAATATACCGAGATTTATTAACTTACCGAGGAAACTAGCTTTACATACCTTATCCTCGAACTAACCGTCTGTCGGACGAGTCTCGGCCAACACTTCAACTATTTCTCCCAACCGCATTTATAAATATATCAATTAATACCAAATATAGCTTTATTTTAAAGAACAACGTCACTTTTGATATAATTTATAGCCTAAACTTAGGCTTATCGAAAGACGGTCGAAAACTCGCTATTTTCTAGAGGTCCAGAAGGGAGAAATATTCACTTCATAGCTAGGAACACATAGACACTAGTTTGGAGCAATTCTACTTACTTTTGCTCGGTAGCTCGACGATTCATCGGCCGTATTTCACGAAACTAAATCCGTAGGAATGCTCTCTGCTGCTAAATACCTCAGTATCTGAGGTTAATTTGAGTTTGGACAACGTTTAGCAGCGTAATCGGATGAAAATTATATTACCCTTTTCGTTCCTTTTCTTCCTCTAGTTTCTCCCCTCTATTTCACTGGAAATTTATAAGTTAAAATGATTTAAAACCAAAGTGGGGCTTTATATACTTGGGCCTGGACAAGGCCAACGTGTCACGGAGCCAACGCGGAGGCTCCACCTCCATGACACGTTGCCATCGCGGAGGGGCTCTGCCTCGGCTCGTTCCGCGATGGTTCGACAGGTTTCTCGTCCGATCTTTTTCCCGGGCCTTTCTTTAGCACATATGGCCTTCAAATATGCTTAACCAACGTGCGAATACGTCATCTAGGTGCTGGGAATCCTACGGGGTATAACAGAAAAACCCTCGAATGAATCCAAAAATCCCAAAAATATACAACTACACCCTCTCCCCTTTTGAAAATCATGCTTCATCCCCCGAAGCATAGAATATAAAACATAAGGAAGGGAACATACTTGTGGCACACTAAGCGCTCCTGTCATCCTTCGGAGGTGGTACTTCCGCTACAGTCGTGGCATTGGTGGTGTCCGGTACACTTAATGGTGTATCAATGGTAGCGATCGATTCTATGACCTCTGGAATCACTAGGGCTAAATGTGGCTTGCCCGAAGGGTCCTTGCCACTCGCAAGCTCGGCATGGGCAGTGGTGGAGCTACCCGCTCCTCTATCTCTCTCAAGCAGCTCCAACCTATGCTCGTCGTGAGTCTACTGACTCTTCAATGTTGCTCGCTTGCGCTCCTTCTTTTCCTTCTTTCTCTTCTTCTTTAGGGTCTCGTCTCCAACATCCTCAGAGACCCTCTTTTTCCCTTTTCCTCCCTGAGCTCCGGTCGTCTCCCAATACACCGCCAAATCAAGTTCCCCATCTATCCCCATGTCGAGGTCAAGAAGAGTAGGGGCTGCTAGAATTGATGGTTGTCGAAATAACAGCTCGATCACTTGGCTCCGAAGAGCTCCTAACTCCTCACGGAGGCTACCAACATCAGTCTACTCGACCATGCACTCATTGAAGCGGCTCTCAAAGATGTCTAGTCTGGCATATAGGACCCGTGCAGCCGCCTCAATCTCAGCCTTCACCCAAGGCTTCACATTCTCCATCACAGACTACACCTTTCTCTCAGTCACGGTCAGTCTCTTTGCTATCTTTTGGGGAAAGTCCTGAGGCACGAGCATATATCCTACTAGGGTTTGGCTTGAAAGGGCCATAGGTGGTGCAGCAAAGGTCCTAGGAGCTACCTTTAAATGACCGACGCCTGTAGCCGTTGTCTCATCCTGCTTTTGTAAGGTGGGGGCATTCACCTGCTTTCCCTCAACTACCCGTGGTTGAGGTAGAAAGTCGTACTCTACTCATCGGGTTCATTTCATCCCGGATCAAACCAATGTCTGTTGTCCATTGTCCTCCAATCAACCGCTCCTCACCATGACGTACCTTGAGACCTCCCCTCCATACATATTCCTAAATACAAGACTCGGGAATGGGATGGTAGTGCTCAATCCCACTGCCTAATCTCGGATCTCCTTCGCGATAACCCTCGGATGTTGATGGCATATCATGACATGATACATGCCACTAATGCTGCTCTGTCTACACTGAGGGTGTTGTTATTCACTGTTGGTGCCAACCTATGGCGTACTAGTGTCCAGCAGGCTTTTTCTATGAAGTTCAATGATTTTTTTATTTCCTGCTTTCCGCTAGTTACCCATTCTGCCTCCTCCTTATCTTCCGCGATAACCTCAGACAACCACTTAATTTGGCTCTTCCTTTCCTCAAGGCCTAACTGCTTGATTTTCTTCATGGCATCCACCCAGTAGCCAAACTCTGGTGTAGTCTGGGGTGGAATAAACGGAGGCCTATATAATACACGAGAAATGGTACGCTCGGATAATTAATAGTGCGGCCTCACACCATGACTCTCTCCAACTTGGGCTGATCTTTGAATTTCTGCCGCTCCTTTGCTTTTTGCTCCATGGTAGCCAAATAATTGGCATTGAACTCCCGGACAATCTCTAAAGTGTATTGATCTAAGGTTCTAGCCATCCACTCGAACCCACAGTAGTTTAATATTCGTTTCATCTCCTCCACCTCATTCAGGGCATTGATGAGGATCTGGGGCTCTTCTTGAATACTCCGCCTGGGTTTGGTCTTGGTAGTGAGAGTGAGACCCTATTCATAGATCTCCTGTGCACCTGGTACTCTCCACTAAATGGTACGGTTCTCCCTAGGCGGAGTCTGCTCTTGGTCAGCACTGGCTGCCTCATCCTCGGATCTAGACTCACTGTCTCCATTGTCGGATTAGGCCTTCTCGGACCCCTCATCGTCATTAGAGCCACTACAATACTCTTGGACTCTTTCCTCAGCTCCCTCCTTGGATTGGGGAGCACCAGCAGATATGGCAGTGGCCGCCTCGGCCTGGGCTTTAGCTTTTGCCCTAGTGATTCGGGTCCCATCGGTGTCAAATGAATCAACCCCATATTCCTCCACCAAACCACTAGGTGTGTTGCCAGCACGGTCAGATTCGGAGGACTCATCTATCAATGTCCTTCGGGCAGTTCCTTTGGCTGCCTTCCTCTTCTGAGTCATTGTACCTATGGAGAGAAAGGGTTAGAATTCCAAATCTGAGAAAAAGAAAGCAAGAAAATATCCTCTGTAATTTTCATGGGCCTACAGTACGATTCGTACCTAGAGGGTATGATCCATACTAAGACTTATAATGTCTCTGGTTAAAGTCATGACTCTGAGGTACGACTCGTACCATGAAGGTATGAATCCGTACCACGAGTCATCTGAGGATACCCCTTGAAAACTCGTGTCCTATATTTTTCCAAGACTCATGGTATGAATCATAAGTCAATTCCACGAGTCATAGGGAGGATTGTACTATTACTTTTCGGACTTGACCCTTTTTAGACTCCAGGTACAATTACCAGGTATGGCTCATAGTAGGATACCATGGGCCGTACTAGGTTTCACACCACATAATTGTGATACATTTGGCCTGGGAAGTCCCAACGAGCCATCCTACGAGGCGTAGTGTGAAATTATGAGTCGTAGGAAGGCTTGTGAAGCCCGTCCTTGCCTTCTTTTCATGTCAGTTTGTAGGAGAATTCAATTTTGTATTGGGTACTTGAAATTCCCCAAGTCTAGGCATGCATTTTTCACATTTTTACGGCTACCCATTCCTCCCCTTTTTATTCACAACCCGTGACTCAATTTATAGCAGTTCACATTCAATTTTTAGCATGTTTGAATCCTACCCAATCACTCATTTATTTAGCACATCACTGATCATTATCCTCCTATATTTTCATGCTTTTTGAGGACTCCCAGTTATTAAACAAGTTTGCACAAACATGAAGGTTTCTTTAACCGATTCAAAGCATAAGGACTTACTTGAATGATGCAAAACTCTTGCTCACTTCATGCGTGTTAGCTACTAGGATTTGAATCCGACTTGAGTAGTCTTAATCGAGCAAAAATATTGCTTATTTGATTTTGTTCTTGAGTTACCGGTGTGAGGGAGTCGTGGGAGTGTTTGTGAGTTTAGATTTTTAGTGCGTGGAAGAAGGGCCCAATGATTTTGAAGTTTAAATAGTTTTAGGGTAGATTTTAAAAAATCTAGGCTGAGTCGGGTTGTTTTAAGAAATTTGCCCCGTCACGACTCGTCCCTAGGACTCGTAGCATGGATTTTAAGAAACTTACCTGTGGACCTACGAGTACATCATACGAATCATACCATGAGGGTACGAACCGTACCACGACTCATAGGTCACTCTAAATTGGAGGTCCATACTTTGCATAGTTCATAGGGACGGTGAGTATTACGCCCCGTACAATGGAGTTACGAGTTGTAGGACCAACCGTACTCTAAACTTATGCACTAGGCTACATCTATGCTTCTCACCATGACTCGTAGTACGGCTCATACAATCATCTTATGAGTCGTACTGAGGCTCGTAGCACCAGTCTATTCTATACGTTTTCTTCAACCTATTTTTGTTTCACCTACACACTGAGCACACATAAGTTAATGAACTTGGGTTGCCTCCCAAGAAGCGTCTGATTTAACATCGCGGTATGACGCAGAAGGTTTGGTTACTCAGAATTTACCAAACCACCTCATGGGTTGCCTCCAAAGAAGTTTCTAATTTAACATCGCGGCACGATGCAAGTCTCTTGACTACTCAGACTTCGTCAAGAAACTCAGACTCATCCTCGATTGCTGAGATCACTCTATACTCCTTTGGTTGCTTCATTGACCAGCATAGATTGAAGGTGACCTCCTCTTTATTGAGTCTAAATTTTAGCTCGCCAACCTCCACATCAACTAAAGCCCTCCCAGTGGCAAGGAATGGTCGCCCCAAAATGATGGGACCTCAAAGTCAACCTCACAATCAAGGATCACGAAGTCCGCTGGGAATATGAATCTTTCCACCTTAAAAAGCACATCAAACAGGATCCCATAGGTTTTTTCACAGTTCAGTCAGCCATCAATAGCTGTACAGTAGTTGGTGTGGGGGCTCCCAAGCCCAGCTGCTTATACACAGCTAATGGCATCAGATTGATGCTTGCTCCCAAGTCGCAAAGTTCCTTTGGGAATACAACATCACCAATAGTACATGGAATGGTGAAGGCACCTGGATCCTCCTTTTTTTGGGCAAGGACCTGTGAGGCTATGGCGCTACAATGATGCATGTTATCCACGGGCTCATAGCTCACAGATCTTTTCTTAGTAACAAGGTCCTTCATAAACTTGGTGTATCGTGACATCTGCTCGAATGCCTAGGCCAATGGTATGTTTGCAGATAATTATTTTAACATTGACAGGAATTTCTAAAACTTACCATTTTCCACCTTCTTCTTCATTCTTTGAGGGAATGGTGGTGGTGGTCGTGGGATAGCCTTATAGATCTGTGTGGCCCCTTGTTTCTCTCCTTTTTCAGCTTCAGGCTTCTTCTCAACAATTGGAGCCTCAGTCAACTCAGCATCTTCCTCATGCTCATGCTCAGCAACCTCTTCCTCATCATCAATTATGCTTTTTTTTTCTTCCTTTGAAGCTCAACTACAACCGGAGGGGGATCAACCGTGGTCTTTCCACTCCTAGTCATCGCAGTCATGCAGTGACCATCATTCTTCGGATTTTGGAGTATGTTGCTAGGTAGTGTACACTTTTTCCTAAGGTTCATGGATGCTGACAGTTGACCCAGCTACTGTTCAATCTTCTTGATGGCCGTTGCATGTGACTGAACTCTCTAACCCATGCTAGATATATCTCCATGGATGTCTTTCAACTGCTCATTTGTGGATCTCACCTTCTTGAGCATCTCATCTATCATGCTCTCCAACTTTGACTGTGACACGACCCGAACATAGTTCCGGATCTAGACATAGAATTTAGAATCATAAATGGCTCCAAGTTGACCTATGGCATGAACATGACAACTGAAGCTCAATATGATAAATGCGGAAATCTAACATTCGAAATAGCGAAGTCTGAAAATCCAACAACATCTGCACAACGGAATACATAACACTAATCCGAAGTTGAATACATACTATGTCTGATAAGCCTCTAAAATCTGACGGTTGATGGGACATGAGCCCAACTAACTCACTAATAAATTGAAACTGAAAATAAACTGGTAAGAAGGTCCTTGAAGGATGAGGACTCACCAACAAGCTGAGAGAATACTAACTCTGAGGATCTAGCTAGCGGTGGGACTGAACTTGAACGTCCAAGTTTGTATCATGAAACGATATAGCATAAAGTATGTAGTCAGTACTTGGAATGTACTTTGTATGTAATGTAAGGAAAACAGCTAAGTAAGTAAAACTGAAATCATGCATATCATAAAATATTTCAAGATAAGATTTTAAGAGTAAGGCTTGCATGTTATTATCTGAAAACATGATTTAAACATGACTAAATATCATAACTGATCCGAATGACCCAAAGCTGAAACTGATAATCATAAGTAAAACTAAACATTAGGCCAAACCTATTGAAAACATAATATCATGACTAATGAACGTGCATAACATAAATCATGAGGAACAATTAGAGACTCGTCATATAACTGACATTACCACGATAGAGCTTACGTGCTCCCAACTACTACACTCAAGTGGGAAGATCCATCTAAAGACTTGCCAGGGCTAAGGGAGCTATCATGATATCGATATCAAGCTGAAGGCCCCTCGGGGGCAGGGAAGGCTCACAAAAGAGGTCCCAAATAATCTGAACATACGTACATTGGCACATAGTTCTGAGGCAAAAGGTTGACTAAACCCTTAGCCTACTCGGTGCTAGACACTACTCCAAAAACATGCATATGCTCTCCATTATTTTTCAACGAAGCCAAATCATCATCTTGCGATAAAGCTGAATCATACTTGGGTACTTTGAAATCATAATTGCATCATAGACATTTCATCATACTTGAAAATATAGATCATAATCTCAACTCTTCATGAACTTCCATAATTGGGCATCATAATTGTAAAACTTTGTAATCATAAATTTGTAATTGAAATCATTATAAAACATACCCATGAATATTAAAACAATATTAGAAACATGAATAGAATTTACCCATGATAGATACTTAGAAAATTTCACAAATTGGGTTAAAACCCCATAGATTCATCAACCTAGAATTACATGAATTTAGAAGAGGATTTGGGCATGCATATGAAGGAATACTCTCATTCATAACCCTATATACCTAGATAAATTTAATTTCACGCCCTTTCTTGATTGCCCAAGAGATTTAGGGAAGAACCTAGGGAATTCCAAAGCTTGATCTCCAATGGTGCACTCTAATCTTGTATGCATGGAATGGAAAGGCTTATGATAGGTTAAGTACTCCTAAAACCCTTCTAACTGAGCTTAAAATGACGTAGTTTAGGACTTAGGGGCTTAGGAATTACGGAAACACCCTTACTAAGTCACAGGGAAAATTCATACTGCCAGTCACCACGAGGGACACCACAACTCGTGGTGTACCTAATGACTCGTGGTCACCCAGTCATGATGAGCACTGCCCAAAAATTAAACATCCAACCTACTCTTGACCACGACCAACTTAACGAGTCATTGCCCTGACCATGACTCGTTGCTACTCTCGTGGACACTCCCTGACCATGAGCTCCTGCCAAATCCCCCTTGCTTCACAAGTCACTTCACGACTCGTGAAGTCTCCTCATGGATCACTGGACGACTCGTTCGACCTGGTGCAGAATTTCCTATTTTCTCTGTGTGAACCCTCGGGTCTGATCATAGGAACTTTTGGGGTGTTACAATATCTTTCCCTTGGGAACACTCTTCCTCAAATGTGAAAGAACATACTAAAAAGTTGGGGAAAATAGATTGTCATCCCAAATACTGAACATCTAAAGCTGAAAACTAATGGAGTCACTATCTCCGAACTGAAATACATGGCTAAAGTGAATTCACACACATACACTGACATGAAAGAAACTGGAACACATGGACTGAACATGAAACTGAATAGAGTATTAAGGAGGAAACTGATACCTCAAGCTAGAATCGAATCGAAAGGGAATAGATGCGGTATTTAGCCATCATATCTGCTTCGGCTTCCACGTAGCTCCCTCAACATGTTGATTTCTCCAAAAAACCTTTACTGAAGCTACTTCTTTGTTTCTTTGTTTCCGAACCTGATGATCAAGTATTTCAACCAGAACCTCTTCGTAGCTAAGGCTATCCATCACACCTACGCTCTCCAGTGGAACAACCAAAGCTGGATCACCTATGAACTTCTTCAAAAGTGATACATGGAAAACTAGATGTACTGAAGCTAATTCTGAGGACAACTCCAACTCATAAGCCACCTTGCCAACACATCTCACAATCCGGTACGGGCCAACATAACGGGGACTAAGTTTCCCCTTCTTTTCGAACCTCATCACTCCCTTCATGGGAGACACCTTCAAAAACACCCAATCATCAACTTCAAATTCAAGTTCTCTCCTCCTCACATCCATATAGGACTTTTGGCGACTCTGAGCTTTTTTCATCCTTTCCCTTATAAGATGAACTTTCTCCATAGCCTCATGAATTAAATCTGGTCCTATCAATGTAGCTTCACCGACTTCAAACCAACCAATAGGCGACCTACACCTATGCCTATAAAGAGCCTCAAATGGAGCCATCTGAATGTTAGAATGGTAACTGTTATTATATGCAAATTCGATGAGAGGTAAATAATCATTCCAACTACCCTTGAAATCAATCACACACGCTCTCAACATGTCCTTCAGAGTCTGAATGATCCGTTCAGCCTAACCATCTGTCTGCGAGTGAAAAGCTGCACTAAGCTTGAGCTGAATACCGAGTCCCTTCTGAAACAATCTCCAAAACTGGGACGTAAACTGAGTACCTCTATCTGATATGATAGACAAGGATACTCCATGAAATCACACTAACTCCCAAATATACTATTTGGCATAATCCTCCACTGAATCGGTAGTCTTGACAAGTAGGAAATGAGCTGCCTTAGTCAACCTATCCAAATCACCCATATGGAGTTATACTGTCGATCATTACGAGGCAACCCTGTAATGAAGTCCATATTTATTTTGTCCCACTTCCAAGTAGGGATACTAATGTATTGAAGTAGACCTCCAGGTCTTTGATGCTCAACTTTCACTTGCTGACAATTCGGACACTTAGTCACAAACTCTACTATATCCTTCTTCATGTCATTCCACCAATAGACTTCCCGTAGGGCACGGTACATCTTGGTGGCACCTGGATGTATAAAATATCTGGAACCATGAGCCTCATGCAACATTCGGTCCCTCAAATCATCAACACTCGAAACATACAACCAACCCTGATATCGAAGTACACCATCTCCCCCTTGGGAGAAGACCTCAACTTTCTAACTCTGAACCGCTTCCTTTAGCTTTAACAAAATGGGATCCTCATCCTGCCTAGCCTTGACTTCAGTCACCAAAGAAGATTCTGATCCATTCTGAACAATGACACCACCATCTACCAAATCAAAAATACAAAATCCTAGTCGTGCAAGCCTATGCATATCCTTTACTAACTCTTTCCTCCCCTGATCTACATTACTAAAACTAGTCTCATTCTCCCAATAATATGATTACAGTTTGAAAGGGCTGTTGAATACAGATTGAAACTCGTCGGCTAGACAGAAAGTCGGCACATGAGGTATGTAAGGCTATCCCTTCGGCAAGTTACGTTCGTCGTAAAGTTAGTACGACCCGTGGGTCTATAGTACTTTAGAGTAAACCTATTGGTGTCAGCTGTTATAAACTGAATTGAGCCTATGGTGACAAAATAGTAATTCATGTCTGAGTTAATCTAGCTAGAATGGTCTTACTTCGATGTTGACTAGGTAGATGTTATCATTTAGGTGACTTGATGACTCACTTGATGCTTTGTTCTATGATCTGGTGTAATTTCAGTTGTTTTCTGCATTTGATACCTTGGGTTTGATCTTAGGAACTTTTGGGGTATTACCGATGAATACAGGAATGCGTTCCATTTTGGGCCAAAGGCCGGCTGGTTTGCATAATGCATCGAAGTTACTTGACGTATAGAAATGTGTGATGTGATCTAGATATAACATTCTCAATGGTTATGGTGTAGAGAAATGATAGATCTAGTGGGCTTTCATGGAGTGAGACTAATGGGATAAAACAATTGACTAATGAAAATGAATTTGGTTTTAACAAGTGTGAAGGTCAATTATTTGAGGACTTATAGGATATTTCACCTATTTAGAAGAAAGAAGATCAACATTGCGTTCAATTTTAAAGAACGATCAAGTTTCTACTATCACCACTGATGCGACCCTATGGAGTAGGAGGATTGAAAGAAATAATCGTATGTTCTAGCCAAGAGTGATAAGACAAAAGAGTGGTTTTTCAAAAGTAATCATCGCCAACAGACACTCGAGCGAGGTATCAGTTAATATGGGAATTTAAAGTGGTGGATCAACAGCAGGTGCTAACAAGTTCATGTTGTGAAGTGCATTTCAAAGATTTAATTGAGGCCAAAAGAAGTGAATTGGTATTGGGGTAAGGAGCTTTTGGATAAAGAGAGCTCTTAACAGGCAGGCTTGCATGAAACTATATGAGAATGTAGTAGGAATATGCATTTAGTGATTGGGAATTGTCCTATAGATTGCAACCAATGCATTGGTGGTTTGAGGTATTATTTTAGCATTGCTACGTACTTTGGTGAGAAGACTTTGTGATGGGTTGTACCTGTGATGCGGCTAATTTTAAAGATTTTCGGTTTAAAAGACTCGAGTAAGGTAGAAAAGACTTTCAAATGCCCGAGATTTGCAGTTTATTACTACTTTTATGATTAGCTAAACTTTTATACAAAAACTTATGGTATTTTAAAACATTCCTCGAGCAGATTTGAAGAATTTTTGATATATAAAGGTAAATGTGATTGGGAATGGTGTTATACCCCGTAAGTTTCTAACATTTAGTCGGCCTATTCGTATGTTGGTTGAGAGTTTTAGAGTGCCATACGTACGAGGAAAGGGCTCGGGGAAAGGCCGAATGAGTGCAAAGTCGGGATTTCACGGGAGAAGGCTGAATCAAGCTGCCTAGAGGGGCAAAGTGGCATGGAGAAGCCCTGTCCGCGTTACCCAAAGTGGCATAGAGCAGAATTGACGCGATCGACAGAGTGCCACATTGCCTTGTCTGCCGCCTCAAGTATATAAAGGCGTCACACTTAGATGTTATGTTATTTTCCAAATAACCTCGGCCAACAGAGGTAAGAATGAGGGAAAACTATTGGAAATCATCCGGTTACGCTGCTTAATGCCGTCCAAATCTAAATTAACTCGGCCGGTGAAGTATAAGGCTGCAAAGAGCATCGATGCGGAGTTATTTTTGTAAAATACGCCCGGCGAATCGTCATCCCGCTGAGCCAGAGTTGGTGGAATTGCTTCAAACTAGTGTCAATACGATCACAAACTTAAAGTAAGCGTTTCTTCCTTCTAGACTCCCGAGAAATTACGAGTTTTCAATCATCTTTTGATAGGTTGAAATATAGTTACTATATATATATATATAAAGTTATCATTTTCTTCGAATTCAGTAACGAAGTTGGCCCTATTCTTCCTTTAATATGATTACAGTTGAGAAGGGCAGTCGAATACGAGCTGATACTCATTAGTTAGTCAGAAAACGGCGAACGAGGTATGTAAGTCTTAACTCTCGGCAAGTATCTTAGTCGTACAGTGTTATAACTTATGTTCTCGAATAGAAATAACGATCTCAGATGCTGCAGATAGTTGCTACCATTAGATTGTAATTCGATATGTTGTAATTAGCTGTTATTGATATACATATATAAATATCAGCTATGTTGCGATTAGCTACTAATAGGGATTACAGTTACATAAATTCTGGTTAGCTGCTAGAAAACGTATACAGATCATACTGCAGGACCCCTCGCTGAAAGGGAGCAAGTTAAATGTGATTCACATTATAAACACTATAGAAACTCTTTTAGTTCTCAGTTTATTGTGATGGTAGACTTATATGTTTGTTTCCACGCCTAGACTTCAGAAGCTCGCAAGAGTTATTGGCCTGAATCAGTTGGTTAAACAGTATGGGCGCAGTTAGGCGGTCTAACGACCAGTTGGCGCCTGTATTGGCAGGAAAGCATCCCTAGATGTCATTGACGTTATCACATGTTCCAGAACCAAAAATAGAGATAGAATAGGTATATTCTAGTGCTAGAGACACCGGGATTGTCCAGTGTATTGAGTGATCGTCCGCCATCCCTTTAGCCTTATCAGCGATTGTCAGTCTTAGTCGACTTAACAGTTATCACGTAGGGCGCCCAGCAAGCCAGCCCAGTCGTCTGAGTCAGATAAACCCATGGGTACCCCAAGGAGGGGTCCACATCAGTAGTCAGTGATGGGCCAGCACCCTAGCCAGTTCTTCTAAGGTATTCGGGTACAAAGGAGTGGGCCAGTCTATATAGAATTGCCTATAAGATTGAGAATTGCCCAGAACAGTAATATAGATTTGAGTGGATTCATACAAGGCCTAAGGAGTCAATAGTACTCTGCTAGTACAATGTTAACCACAAGTTAAGGATTTCCGTAAGCTCCATATGGAGGACCAGAGTGTCGATCGTGTAGAAGCAAGTTTGACGAAGCCCCGCCCTATAGTCGTTTAATTAGAAGAATAAAGTAGTTAGCTATCTGTAACCCTACAGTTATTCATGAGTTATAGATGTCCGAGTAGGACATTCAGAGTATTGTTAGGCCATTTCAGACCTTGCTCTATTCAGCCCAGACTATTAAAGATCATGATCACTATCAGGATCCTCTGATCAAATATAGGTGCATAGCGTGCCTGCAGACAGCCATACAGATTATCCCAGAATGAGTAGCATTAACATGAGACCCAGAAGGCCAGATACGCTCTCTTTATACAGATAGATTGATGTGTCAGTATAGCACCTGGGTTGGGGTCGCCCTCAGTTAGAAGCCTTCCATGATCGCCCCAGGGTTAACAGCTGTGTCGTCGCCCGCCATGGGCGAGATTATGTCGCTCTACGGAGCAGCATGCCGTCCGCAAGGGATGAAGATGGGGATCCAGATCCCCATATGCTGTGGTTGGCCTTATACACACCCCTGCCGAGCGTTTACACCCGGGGTGTTGATATCAGGAGTCCTCCGAACTCAGACATAGCTACAATTCAGGGGCCAAGTGGTCCCAGTTGTAGACCGAGGGGATTGGTAGGTTGGCTACAGTACCAGTAGAGTTGTAGACACCTGAGTAGGGGTATATAGATTGAGATGTGCTATCTAGGACTTATGGGGGCCTGAACGAGTTATTCTGTGTTGATTGTACCTCCCGGCTTATGGGGGCCAGGTGGAGTTCTTATATGAATTCTTGGCTGCTAGCTGTAGTGTATAGATGTGTAAGTATACAGTCTTAGCTTATGTACATGTAGTGTCAGTTAGATATAGATTACGAATCAGCAGGCGTACAGGTTAATCTTTCGGCCCTTCTTTTTACTTACTTGTAGTCCTATTCAGCTTATCTATTGCCTTACATATTCGGTACATATTGTACTGATGCCCTTACCGGGGCACTGCATTACTTGCCTGCAGATTTAGACAGACAGGGTTCAAGATCTTTAGTAGCAGTTGCTCAGAGTTCACCGTCGGGACAGTTCCCTTCATCCGGAGCTGCCCAAGTTGCAAAGAGGTCTATATTTTAGTTGTATAGCATTTTGGGGTAGGTCAGGCCCTGTCCCGACCACTATTTGTACTCTTAGTGGCTTGCAGACTACAGTTGTCAGCTGGTTAGTCGTATGTTGGCCACGTGGTGCCTTAATCAGTTATGCTTTGTGTGTTGGCTGTGTGAGGCCTAGTATAGTAGCTCGTCTTCATTTCAGCTATAACTAGACAGCATGGTGGCCTTGTCAGCCCGCATAGGTCCCTTCTATTGCCTGTTGTGGGTTAGCTTTTTTCATGTACAGGTGGCTATAAGGCATCGTCGGCCGGGGGCTGTGTTTACAGCCAAGATATAACCTGTTGTTTTCTTGAATTGAGTCGCAGGCTAGCACCAAACGTGCATAAGTCTAGCTAGATCAGTCAGTTGCCAGTGGGGCACTAGGTGCCAGTCATGCCTCCCAAGGTGGGGCGTGACAAATGGAATCTGACATTTGGAGAAAATAACGATTTTGATATCTGTTTCGATTTGGAAGGTTAGGGGTTCATCTTTAGGAAAAGAAGACTTAAATTCAAAACAACATGATTACTTGGATCTTGTTCAGATTATGATGATATTATCATGTATTAATCAGATGGGGTGTAAATTGTTGAGTATGCTTGGAGGAAAGTCTATGAATGTTTTAGCTAGGAGTTATGGTAAGTTCCATGATGATTTTGTGTTTCGAAATTGGTGAGGTTCAAATTTCAGATGACTGACATAATAAAATCAATGGAAAGATGATTTGTGGTGTATTAAAGTATTTGGTAACATGATATCCTCCAGTGAATGGGATAAAGTTAATCAGGTACAGGAAGTTATTTATATGGTTTAGATTAGAAATCAGACCTTTTTTGTGTTAGACTACATTTGTGGTAGTTGACTATGTTGGAGTATGGATTAGTAAGATAAGTAGGGTTGAAATTATCAGTTATGAATGGCTTGGAAGAACTTGTACAAAAAAAGAAACATGAATTGCAATAACTTTTACTTTTAGGGATTATTAGAGGCGTAACTAGGTGTTGCACTTAGTGATTTGTGGTTCAAAGATATGGAGTATGAGGCCATACACCTTGTGTCGAAGAGTTTAGAGTGGTAAATGTGTTAGGGATAAGCACAAGAGGTTCACATATTTGATACTTTGATGTATTCAAATCCCATGAAGCTCTATGAAAATTGTGTGATTAGTATGACTTGAGAAATGTGAAGAAAAAAGACATCAGATTTAGATCCTTAGTGTGGAGTTGATGATTTTGTGGATTTGAACCTTTGAATTCAAGAACGACAACATAAAATAGAACATTCATGAGTAAAAGATGGAATGAGTCAGCACAAACTTATAAAGAACTAAATAGTGATTTTGTGAAGATTTGGAGTCGGTTCGGGTAACTATAGGCAGTATGGGTGTAATCGTCTATTGTACACTAGGTTGGATTGTTCATGTTATTTCAGGTGGCTTATGAATATATTATTGGAAAGACTTAAAAATTATGCCGGTTTATTGAGGATTTTGTGTGAAATCAATAGTATCTTGTCGATGGAAACTACACAAACAGTTAAAAAGTGTTACATAGATAATCAGCAATGTATTAGGGTTATATTAACATATATGGGAAGTCCTTGGGGGAGATTAGTTGTTTTCTACAAATTTGTCTTGAGAACAAGATTTCTAGAATAATGGGTGAAGCATACCATTTGAAGATTTATATGGAAGTAGATATCAGTTTCTGACCTAGTTACTTCAGCTTGACGAACAAAATTGTCGGACTTGGAATTAGCGCAATTGACCTCGGATAAGGCCAACTTTGACATAAAGACTTATAATTGGCTCAGAATAGGCCAAGATCCTTTTAAGGCAGAAGAAAGTCATGATTCAAATATGTGGTAGGTAACAATGTATTTTTAAGGGTCTTTGGTGCTAATAACGACACTGGAAGATATGAAAGATGATTAGTAAGATCGGAATATTTTACTGGTACAGAGTCGGGAATGAATTTCGGCAATAGTAATCGAATTGTGGTGACTATGATGCATGTTGATGAATCAATTACACCTAGAACTATGATTATGAATAAATTAGGTATTGTATGCAGAGACAATTCAAATATATGAAAATCAATTGTTTGAGAAGTTATGATTTTTAAATAAGGAGAGTTTGTCTTATGGACTAAAACAAAAGGAGATTTGATAGTTAGGGTCAACAAGCAGAACTACAGATGTTATTTTTACTTGAGAGCTCATGCATGAGGCCTACCATGGGTATTTTATAGCTTCTCGACAGTATTAGTACTTTTTCTTGTCGTTCAAGGATGAACGGATGTTTAAGTGGTGGATGATATAACGACTCACATGGTTGTTTTATGATTTTTGGCCCATTTCCCAAGTTTGAACCCTTCAAGAGCTTCATTGCATTATTTATGACTTGTGGATATGGATAACACGATTCTCGAAGTGATTGAATGAATATTGGATGAGTCTTTTGATTTTGAAGATTTAAAGTTTGAAAGGTTGGACCAAAATCAATATTTTAGGTTAATGAGCTTGAATTCAGATTCTGAAAGCCTAATTAGTTCCAAATGGTAATTTATAACTTAGTTGGATGATTTACATGGATCCCGAGGTGTTTGAGAGCGATTTGACCACAATCAACTTTCGATCAAAATGAACTTATATCGGTGATTTGATTATTCTAACGAATTCGGAATATGTTTTGTGATTGACTTGCATATTTGGTTTATGTCCGAAGGGTTCCGAATGAGTTTCGACTAATCGAGTTGCATTCTAGTAGAATTTAAAGTTAAGAGTTGACCTCGGTCAAACAGTTGACTAAATAAGCTCCGATTATGGATTTGAAAGTTTCAACAGATTTGGATGATTACTCTGGACTTGTCTGTGAATTTTGATTTAATTTTGATGAGTTTCTGGGTGGATTTTGAACGTTTTGGATGTTTTAACATGGTTTTAGGCATAAAATGTGATGACTTAGAGGCCCGTTTTTAGTTGTATAGACCGAAAAATTATTTTGAGACTTTCAAAATTCTTAGCATGAATTATATGATTGATTTGAAAACCTTTATGCAACTTCAATAAGTCAACATTGGGTTTTATAGCAAAATATAATATAATTTTTGAATAAGCAAAATGATATCTGACTAGGCAAAGCACTAAAATGGAGTTTGATTGAATGAGTAGGTCTATATCATTATTTAGAAATTATAGAAAAAAAATTATTGCATTTTGAGTTCGTATGATGAAGTTATGACTATTTTATTAAAAATTAAAGTTGGTGGTGTAGCCCTATATAAATACCCGAATAGTGTATTTTTACTCAGACTGCATCTATTTGGTATTTTGAGTATATTTGAAGTTTTAGAGCTCGAAATTGAGTGATTTTTGCAATATTCTTCTCTATTTAACGAGGGGGCAAGTATCTCATCCTTATTTTAGTATTTCTCCACGATTTCTTTAGTTGGTTTTATTTTTATCCATGAATTTATTGAAGGAAAATTGAGAATTTTTTCCCTAGATCTAGAAATCATATTTTCTTAATTTAGAGGCTGATTCAGACTTGGTTTCTAAGGTTCTTATGTTATGGTAAATCAATTTTGGTATCAAATTTCTGATTTATCAATTATTTCATCATTTAAAATCATATATGAGCATGAATATTTGGTATTTTGAGCCTAAAGTTAAGAAATCATATTTTGATGAATTTAAGGTCAATTTGAGATCCATTTTCGATGAAATTTTATGTTTGAGTTCCTTATGTTCTGGGTAATATAATTTTCAAAAGAAATTATTATTTTTTCCTTGCACGCTCGAGATTGACTTTTTTATGCCCGGAATAAAAGTATAACAATATGGGGGTCTATGATTTTATTTTATGCGCCTGTATCGTGATACGATACAACATAGAAGGTATGCGTCAGTACTTGAAATGTATTAAGTTAGAGATAATATAAACATGAAGAAACAAGAATTGAACTGAAATGACATGAAATGTCCAACTGAAATACTGGAAACTGAACGACTGAATATATAACTGATATGGTCAATAATGACTCTTGCTGATGGTCATAGACATGTCCTAAATTTGAGATACTGTGTTGAGCTAAACTGAAACTATACTGAGCTGAGATAAACTAAAACTTAACTGAATTAAGCTGAACTGGAACTGCATCGACTAGTGGGAGAGTCATTGGTTGAGACCACGACTTGTTGGGACAAGACGTTGGTCCTGGGCCTAGATTTTTGGCTCACTAGAACTGGCAACGAAGGTGATCACGACTTGTTGGATGAACCAACAGGTCATTGGTTCTTCCTGTTGTCACTGGAAGGAGAAGCCTAGGATCCCCAATAACGAGCGACACAATGACTCGTTGGTAGGACCAACAGGTTGTTATATCGACTCGTCGTCTCCACTGGAAGAGTTCTGAGGATCCCTGGACTGGTCACCATGGGTGGGCACAAAGACTCATTGTCTGATACAACAGGTCATTATTTCCACTCGTTGTCACTGAAGGAGTTGGGAAAAATTACCTGGGAGCCCCAACTAACGAGTCACACCACGAGTCATTACATCAAACGACGACTTATTGGTTGAATTGTGGGTTTTTGGAGAAAGGGTCAACTAGGTTTTGAGCTAGGGATACAAGGAGTGACAGGACGACTCGTCGTTTCTCACAATAGTTTATTTCATGTCTCGTTGGTTCCTGAAGCGTCATGGCAACACTGACCACGACCTAGACAATGGGTCGTTAGAGCTGACCACGACTCATTGTCTCGGTCGTTCTGAGGCAAAAATTTCTAGTTCTTCTGGGTTTTTCTTGCAAGGTTTGAGTTTGGTCTAGAAAAGTTTTGGGGTGTTACAATATCTCTCCCTAGGGATTATTCGTCCTCGCATGAAGGCTAAAACTGCTAGAAAACTAGGAAAAGAGCTGTAATTCCCAGACTGAGACTATGAACTTTTTTCTGAAGGAATGACTGACTCGCTAATAGGGTTGATGCAAGTAGGGTGCATATTGAAAATTTGAATAGAGCTGATAAGTACAGAACTGAACAGAGCATTGAGGAGGAATTTAGTACCTGATGCTGGAACTGAACTGGAAGGGAATAAATTAGGGTATTTGGCCATCACGTCTGCTTCTGCCTCCCATGTGGCTCCCTCAACTAGCTGGTTCCTCCACAAGACTTTCACCAAAGCTACTTCCTTGTTTCTCAGCTTACGAACCTAACGGTCTAGGATCTGAAATGGGACCTCTTCCTAAGAGGGACTATCCTTCACTCCCACACTGTCTAGTGGCACAATTAAAGTCGGATCACCAATGCATTTATTCAATAGTGACACATGAAAGACTGGGTGCACAAATGCTAATTCTGGAGGTAATTCTAACTCATACGCCACATTGCTAATTCACCTTAGAATCCTGTAGGGTCCTACATATCTTAGATTGAGTTTCCCTTTCTTTCCAAACCTCATCACCCCTTTCATAGGTGAAATGTTCAGGTAAACCCAATCATCTACAACAAATTCTATCTCTCTCCTCCTCATATCAGCATAGGATTTCTGTCGGCTTTGCGCTGTTTTCAACCTTTCCCTGATAAGTAGCACCTTTTGCATAGCTTCATGAATTGAGTCTGGCCCTATAAAGGTAGCTTCACCAGCCTCAAACCACCTTATAGGAGACCTACATCTCCTACCATATAATGCCTTAACGGGGCCATCTGAATACTAGAGTGGTAGCTATTATTGTACGCAAACTCGATGAGAGGTAGGTGATCATCCCAACTGCCCTTGAAATCGATCACACAAGCTCTTAGCATATATTCTAAGGTCTGAATAGTCTGCTCCACTTGTCCATGTATCTGAGGGTGAAAAGTTGTCCTGAGTTTGACCTGGTACCGAGTCTTTTCTAAAATGACTTCTAAAAATACGAAGTGAACTGGGTACTCTATCTAAAATAATGGACAAGGGAACTCCGTGCACTTTGACTAACTCCTGCATATATAGCCTAGCATAATCCTCAGTTGAGTCTATAGTTTTAATTGGGAGGAAATGTGCTGACTTGGTCATCCAATCCACTATTACCCAAATTGAATCATGTTGTTGGAAAGTACGAGGTAGACTTGTAATAAAATCCATATTCACTTCTTCCCACTTCCATGTGGGTATGCTGATATCCTGAGTCATACTTCTCGGTCTCTGATGTTCCACCTTAACCTGTTGGCAGTTCGAGCACTTAGCCACAAATTATGTTTTGTCTCTTTTCATGTCGTTCCACCAGTAAATATCCCGTAGATCACGATATATCTTAGTGGCACCTGGGTGGATAGAATATTTGGAACTGTGTGCTTCCGCCAGTATCTGTTGTCTCAAGTCACCTACATTTGGTACACATAGTCTACCCTAGTAATTGAGCAGACCATCTCCTCTTTTGGAGAAAGCCTCTACTTCATTTCTGAGAACTACTTCTTTTAGCTTAAGCAGTATGGGATCTTTATCCTGCCTTGACTTAACTTCAACAACTAATTAGGAATCTAACCCACTTTGCATTACTACTTCGCCCGCAGCTGAATCAACCAACTACACTCCCAACCGAGCTAAATTGTGAATATCCTTTGCCAGTTCTTTTTTGTTCTCTTTGACATGAGCCACACTCCCCATAGACATCCTGCTTAGGGCATCATCCACTACATTGTCCTTACCCGGGTGGTATAGCACACTCATGTCGTAATCCTTCAATAGCTCCAACCACCTTCTCTGACGAAGATTCAAGTCTTTCTGACTGAACACATACTGAAGGGTCTTATGATCAGTGAAAATATCCACATGAGCCCCATATAGGTAATGCCTCCATATTTTCAACGCAAACACCATTGCTGCCAACTCAAGGTCATGGGTGGATAGTTCTTTTCATGAACCTTGAGTTGTCTGGAGGCATAAGTTATCACCTTACCCCGCTACATCAGGATGCAACCGAGTCTAACTCTGGAAGCGTCACAATATATTACGAACCTATTTGTTCCTTCCGATAAGGTTAAAACTGGAGCGGTAGTGATGAGTCTTCAACTCCTGGAAACTCTTCTCACATGCATCTGACCACTGAAACTTCACCTTTTTCTGAGTCAACTTAGTTAGAGGAGATGCAATAGAGGAAAATCCTTCTATAAAACTATTACACCCCGTAAGTTTCTATTGTTTAGTCAGCATATTCATACATAAGTCAAGAGTTTGAGAGTACGACGCATACGAGAAAGAGCTGGAGAAAGGTAAAATGAGCGCGGAATCGAGGTAGCAAGGGAGAAGGCCGGACAGGCTGTAATAAGGGCAATGTGTCACGGACCCCCTCATGTGCTTTGGGCACCGTGACACAGCCCAAAATTGTCATGATGGGGTCCGTGACACAGACCCCCTGTCCACTGCCCAAGTTATATATAAATTGAATTGATTCAGTTTGTTTCATATCATATAGACAGAACCTCGTACAGGCAGAGAGAGTTACACAACTTTCCTATTATTTTCCTTCGATTACGCTGCTAAACGCTGTCCAAATTCAAATTAACTTCAGGTATCGAGTTCTAAACCTGCAGGGAGTATTACTATGGAGTTATTCTCTTGAAATTCGCCCGGCAAATCGTAACCCCGTCGAGCAAAAGTTATCAAAATTTCTCCAAACTATTCCTAAATGATCACAGGCATCAAGTAAGTATTTCTCCCTTCTGAACCCTCGAGAAATTATAGGTTTTCGGTCGTATTTTACGTAGTTGAGTTATAGTTGATATTAATATCAAAAGTCATCATTTTAAGTCGAATTTGGTATTAAAATTAGTCTCTTTCTCTCAGTATTACGGTTGTAGTTGAAAGAGCTATTGAATACAAGTTGAAACTCGTCAGTTATTTGGGAAATGACAATCGAGGTATGTTAAGGCGATTTCCTTCGGCAAGTTAGTTTATATAGTACTGCAATACAGTTTGAATCCCAATAAGATAGCCAGAAGTCTTGTTATATCGAGTATTTGTTGTTGTTAGCTGAGATCAGTACTTATATCTAGTTTGGGATTGACTTTTCCCTGTATAGCCCTCCATGACCAACCCAAGGTTACTAGCTATATCGTTGCCCCCTAAGGGCTAGATGACGTCACTCCAAGGAGCGGTATGCCGTCTGCGAGGGACGAAGACGAGGTCCGAGGACCTTATACAGTCCATTCCATGGCTGGACTATTTTTATACCGTATCGGCACCACACCCCCGTCGAGCCTAGTGCCCGGGGTACAAACAGCAGGAATCCACCAGACTCAGACACTACTACATTTCAAGGGCCAAGCAGGCTCAGTGTAGACCCAGGAAACTAGTAGGACGGCTATGGTTATTAGTTGACTCATTTTGACCTTGTTAGAGGTATATAGAGACTGAAATGTGCTCTCCAGGAGAAATCACATTGACATGATTTGGGTAACACCCCATGAAATTTGGGTAGGAGAATTCATGACTTTAATCAAAATTGGGCATGGGTGAGGAAGAATAGGAAGAATTCCACCCATTTTAAAACCTTATATACTTGGGAATGGATGAACTTAAATCTCCTTGAACACCCACAAAGGAATTGAAGAAAATTTGGGGAAGAAGGCCTTGAATCTTCTAAAACCTCTCTAAAACCCTTGCATGAGAATGGGCATGCCTAAAGGACTTAACTCATATTATCATACCCAGAAAATACCCAAAACGGCGTAGTTTAGGCCTTGGGGACTTAGGAAGTTACAAAAACACCATTATTAAAATGTAGAAATTTCTAGTCGCTAGTCCTCCCGAGGGACCTAACGGGTCATTGCCACAGGGCACGACTCGTTGCCTTCATCCGTTGAGTCCACTGCCTAAACCTCCAAGGGAACCCCATGGGTGACTTTACAAGTTGTGAGATCATACCACGACTCGTGGTCACCTTCTGTGGCCTACACTGCCCATCCCAATATTGCCAATCCTCCAGGGTTGACCACGGGTGATCTCACGAGTTGTGAGGTCTGACCACGACTCGTGGTCAGGCCCGTGGCCTTCTCACTCAGACTTTGCCAAACCAAGATGACCATGAGTCACTTCACGACTCATGGTCACTCTTCACGACTCACCTCACGAGTCATTCTGTGACCTGGTGCAAATTTTCATTTTTTCTCCGTTTCACTACCGGGTCTGATTCTTGGGTTCCCGGGGTATAACAATATCTCCCCCTTGGGAACATTCGTCCTCGAATATTAGAAACATGCAGAAAACTCAAAGACAAGCTATCACCATATACGATTACCAATCATTTAAGTCGAAAACTGATGGAATGACTACCTCCAAAAGGAACTACATAGCTAAGCTGAATTTCAGACATCACATACATTTACCATATCATAAAACATACACTCTCCATAGAAAGCCTCCTAAGAGCATCTACCACCACATTAGCCTTTCCTGGATGATAAAGGACACTCATATCATAATCCTTAAAAAGCTTCAACCACCTTCTTTGACGTAGATTTAGATCCTTCTGGGTAAACACGTACTGTAGGCTTTTGTGATCCGTAAACACATCCACATGGACCCCGTATAGATAGTGTCTCCAAATCTTCAGAGAGAATACTACCGCTGCCAACTCGAGGTTGTGAGTTAGATAGTTTTTTTCCATGGAACTTAAGCTACCTGGAAGCATAGGCTATAACCTTACCGCGCTGCATTAATACACAACCAAGGCTGATCCTCGAGGCATCACAATATACCACAAACCCATCGGTACCCTCAGGTAGAGTCACCACTGGTGCTAAGGTGAGTCAAGTCTTCAACTCTTAGAAGCTCTTCTCACAAGCCTCCGACCATTGAAGCTTCACTTTCTTCTAGGTCAACTTCGTCAACGGTGCTGCAATGGATGAAAACCATTCAACAAACCTCCGGTAGTAACTTGCCAAGCCTAAGAAACTCCTGATATCTGAAGGACTCACTGGTCTAAGCCAATTCTTCACAGCTTCTACCTTTTGAAAGTCCACCTGTACACCCTCACTTGACACCACATGACCCAAAAATGCTACTGAGTTTAACCAAAACCCACACTTGCTAAATTTAGCATACAACTAGCAATCCTTAAGAGTCTGTAGCACCACCCTCAAATGAGCGACATGCTCCTCCTTGCTCTAAGAGTATATGAGAATGTCATCTATGAACACGATCACGAACATGTACAAATATAGATTAAACACCCTGTTCATCAAATCCATAAAAGTTGTAAGAGCATTTTTCAGTCCAAAAGACATAACTACAAACTTATTGTGACCATACCGAGTCCTGAAGGCTATCTTCGGATGTCGCTCTCTCTAACTTTGAGCTGATGATATATGGATCTGAGGTCTATCTTTGAAAAACACTTGGCACCCTGAAGCTGGTCAAATAAGTTATCAATTTTGGGGAGGATACTTGTTCTTAACTGTGACCTTGTTCAACTGCTAATAGTCAATGCACATCCGAAGGGAACCATCCTTCTTCTGGACAAAGAGAACTGGTGCACCCCACGAGGACTTTCTAGGTCTAATGAAACTCTTGTCTAAAAGATCCTTCAACTGCTCCTTCAACTCCTTTAGCTCAGTTAGAACCATTTTGTAAGGAGGAATAGATATAGTTGTGTATTGGGAAGAAGATCAATACCATAATCTATCTCCTGCTCACGAAGAATTCTCGATAGATCATCTGAAAATACTTTTGGATATTCTCACAAGTGTGGAACTAACTGGATAGTCGGGGTTTCGGATGTAGCATCCTTAACCCTAACTAGATGGTACACGTAATTCTTAGAGATCATCTTTCTGGCCTTAAGGTAGGAAATGAAACGACCTATAGGCACAGCTGAACTACCCTTCCACTCTAGGACTAGCTCACCCAGAAACTGGAACTCTACCGCACGGGTTCTACAATTTACTGAGGCATAACATGCATGTAGCCAATCCATTCAAAAGATAACATCAAAATCTATCATGGCTAGCTTTACTAAATTTGCTGAGATGACTTTCTTAAGGACTGTGACAGGGCAATTTATGTATATCCGTTGAGCGATAATTGAATCACCAATTGGAGTAGAGACTGAGAAGGGTTCTGATAGGATTTCGGGGCTGAATCCAAAACTACTAGCAGCATAGGATGTCACAAAAGATAAAGTAGCCCCTAGATCTAAAAATGCATATACATCAAGGTGGAATACTCGTAACATATCAGTAACTACATCTGGGAAGACCTCCTTCTCTTGACGCGATACAAGGGCATAAAATCTGTTCTGACGCTAACCACCACCTACACTAGTGGAGGCACCCTGTTGAGCTTTGCATGCTAGGGGGATGCTAAACTAGTGGCCAGGTCTCAACCCTTATCATGGCCCTGTCTAGTTGCTAGACAATCTCTAAGCATATGTCGGGGCTTCCCGCACCTGAAACAAGCACCTATACCTACTAGGAATTGACCTGTGTGCCTCCTACCACACCTGTCACAACCTGGAATACTAGGCTCTATAGGTATGCTCCCTTGACCTTAAGAGCCTAATGCTCGTCCCCTCTAGTCGCACCTAGATCTAGATGGCACACTTGTTGCTAATGGAGCTGGGGCTGATGATCTCCGGTAGCACTGTTGATGATGCCCACCACCAGGCCACTATTGGGAGAACCCAAAATTGTTGGTCCTAGCCCTCTTGGCCTCTCTCTCCCACTCACTCACCTATACCTCCTCTACCTGCTGGGCCTACAGAACCAGCCGCGAGAAGTCCATATCCTGATAGATCATAGAGATCTTGCAATCCTTGACCAAGTAGTCTGTTATCCCATGTACGAACCTGCTCACTCGAGCCCTCTGATTAGCCACCATCTCTGGTGCATATTTGGACAGGCGGGTGAACTCTAAAGCATACTCCTGGACCTTCATGTTGTTCTTCCTCAGGATCATAAATTCAGCATCTTTGATCTCCATCATCTCCCGGGGGAACAATTGATCCAAGAATGTGGTGAGGAACTGACACGACCTAAACGTACATCCAGGTCATAGACACGGGACAAGGAGCCCCGAGAGACCTCAAGTCTACCCATGGCATGAACATACATCTAATTCAATCACATAAGCGGAAGACTTAGCATAAGAAAACATAAACATGTCATAAATAAGAGAAAGGACAATACATAATCCAAACATGACGGCTGAATACAAATGGTAGTTTGAAAAGCCTCTGAAATGAAAGACAGGTTGATGGGGAAACTCCCTAACTAACCCAACAATACAAAACCAAAAATAAGCATAGAGTCTGGACGTATGGCCCTCGGTACATAAGGACTCACCAAATAAGCTGATAGAGAACTCTGAGGAGCTACTAAAGAGGGTAAGCCTGGGAGCCGGACCCTTTATCATGAAATGATACAGCATAGAAAGTATGCAGTCAGTACATGGAATGTACTGAGTATGCAAGGTAAATAAAACGGATAAAACATATAGAAACTCATAAATGATCACAAGAGTAGGACATCATGCTTATATCATAAACATCATAACATAGCATAAGGCTCAAGGTTTTCAAAACATTCGTAATGCAATCGTACTCATAATCATAAGAGAAAAGCATTATTGAACATGACTTGAGCCAATATACAAAATCATAAATCATAAATCATGAGGAAAGGTGGGAGATTCTCTTAACCGACATACTCCATGTGAGCACACATGAAGCCCGACTTGTACCCCTAGTCGGGAGGGTGTTTTTACCTTGCCAAGGGTAGAACCATGAAAGTATGGTATCACTAATAAAAGGGCCATTTGGGCTAGGGAAAGTCATGAAACGGGTCCCAACATACCTATGGTGGCATGTAATTCATGAGATCCGGGGCTTAACCTGAGCCCCAAACCTACTCGATGTTCAATACTACTCCCAAAATGTATATAGTGCTCATAATAATACATACATGAGTTCATGGGCTAGTTAAATCATGATAATCATAAACATAATTCTACATACGTGAACTAGCCATGAAATAAGGCCCGTGAATTGGCCAAAACATAATTCATGATTCAAAAGGTTCATACATATTTGTAGATCATGCATATAGCTTGAAATTCATAAAATCATAATGGGTAATATAATAATTTCATGATCTGAATCATAATTCATGTTGGGTTTGTAAATATCATCAATGAAAAAGTAGATTATAAAATGATTCATCATGGGGCATGCATAATTAGGCTTAGTTACATAGAAATCAAAATCGACAATATTAAAATTAATTTAAATCACAAATCCATAGATTATGATAAGATTTTAAAATCACAAAATCCATAATCAAGTCATTAGATTTTACATAATTCAATTACAAAACCCCATGAGTTTTTTTATGAAACTTTTGTAAAATCATAGAGGAGGGGCATGGGTGTGGAAGAAATCATCCATTGAGAACCCTACATACCTTGGATTACTAGTTCTTAACCTCTCTTTATAACCCAAGAAGAAATTGAAATGAATTGATGAATACTAAGCTTGAATTACACCCTCAATTCCCCTACCTTGCATGCATGAATGAATGAAGTGAAAACTGAACTTAACCCCTTAAATTTCCCTACTCATAACCCAAAACATCGTAATTTAGGCCTTAGGATCTTAGGAATTTATGAAAAAACCCTTACTAAATCACAGGAGAATAACTGCCAGGTGACCCTAACGGGTGACCTGACGACTCGTTACGAGCCCAAACGATTCGTTACTTGGCTCATCGGGTACATTACTTGTCAAGTTCCTGGGGTTCATAATGAAGGACACAATGACTCGTTAGTGGTGACCACGAGTCATCAAGTACACTGCCTCCCTTATACCAATTTACTTGAAAATCATCCAACGACCCATACCACGAATTGTTGCCAAATATGATGAGTCGTGGCCTCCTCCCGTTAAGTACACTGGTTGATCTCTTCTATTTTTCACACAGCCTTACCCCACGGTTGACCTAACGACTCGTGGTGACTGCCCACGAGGTGTTCCCTCGCCCGTGGGAAACCCTTATCCTCCAACTCCCTGCTCTTCACTAACCTTTCCCACGAGCCACCTAACGACTTATGGGCTGGTCTCACGAGTCGTCCAATGACTCATTATGTGCCTGCAACTTGAATTTTCAGCTTTTCCCCATTTTAACTCTCAGGTCCGATCTTTGAGCTCTCAAGGTATAACAATATCTTCCCCTTGGGAACATTCGTCCTTGAATGTTAGAAACAAGAAGAAAATAGAAATATACAATTATCATACTCAAATACTGATCATTTTAACCGAAATCTGACGGAATGACTACCTCCAAAAAGAGCTACATAGTTGAACCGAATTCAGACATCACATACATCTATCATAACATAAATCAAACTTGCACGCATGAACTTAACATGGAAACTGATTAGAGAATTAGGGAAAAAACTGATACCTCAAACAGAAACTGAGCCGGTAAGCAACAGGTGAGGGTATTTAGCCATCATATCCGCTTCGTCTTCCCACGTGGCTCCCTCAACATGCTGATTTCTCCATAACACCTTTACTGAAGCTACTTCTTTGTTCCACAGCCTCCGAACCTGACGATCCAAGATTGCAACTAGAATTTCCTTATAACTGAGGCTATTTCTCACACCAACACTTTCCACCAGGACAACCCAAGCTGGATCATCCAAGAACTTTTTCAAGAGTGATACATGAAAGACGGGATGAACTGAAGATAACTCTGATGGAAAGTCCAACTCATACACTACCTTACCAATTCTTCTCATAACCCAGTAGGGACCAACATAATGGGTGCTGAGTTTTCCTTTCTTACCGAACCGCATGACTCCCTTCATGGGAGACACCTTCAAAAATACCCAATCATCCACCTCAAACTCCAACTCTCTCCTCCTCACATCAGCATATGACTTTTGACGACTCTGAGCTATTTTCAGCTTGTCCCTTATCAACTAAACCTTCACCATAGCATCGTGAATTGAATCTGGACCTACCATAGCTGCCTCACAAACCTAAAACCATCCGATGGGAGATCTACACCTCCGCCCATAGAGAGCCTCAAACGGTGCCATTTGGATACTGGAGTGATAGCTATTATTGTAAATGAACTCAATCAAGGGCAAGTGATCATCCCAACTACCTTTAAAATCCATCACACAAGCTCTCAACATGTCCTCGAGAGTCTAGATTGTTCCCTCCACCTAACCATCCGTTTGCAGATGAAATGTTGTGCTGAGCTTAACCTAAGTCCCAAGCCCTTTTTGGAAAGATTGCCAAAATTGAGAGGTAAAGTGAGTACCTCGGTCTAAAATAATAGACAAGGGCACTCCATGAAGTCGAACCAACTCCTGAATATACAATTTAGCATAATGATCCGCTGAATTTATGGTTTTGATCGGTAGGAAGTGTGCAGCCTTGGTCAACCTATTGACCACCACCCAAATAGAGTCATATTGTCAGCGAGTACGAGGTAGGCCTGTAATGAAATCCATATGAATCTCTTCACACTTCCAAGTGGGAATGCAAATATCCTAAAGTAAGCCTCCTGGCCTTTGATGCTCGACTTTTAGTTGTTGACAGTTCGGGCACTTGGCTACAAATTCTGCGATATCCTTATTCATGTTGTTCCACCAATATATTTCCCACAAGTCACGATACATCTTGGTGGCACCTGGATGGATGGAATACCTGGACCCATGTAACTCACGCGATACCCGGTACCGCAAATTATCGATAATTGGAACACATAGAAGACCCTGGTACAGCAGCACCCCATCTCCCCCTTGGGAGAAGACCTCCACCTTTTGACTCCGAACGGCTTCCTTCAGCTTTACCAACATAGGATCCTCATCTTGCCTAGCTTTCATGTCCACCACCAAGGATGATTCTGATCCATTCTGCACAACGATGCCACCATTGGTCGAGTCGACCAATCTAACTCCCAACCTGTCAAGTTGATGGAAATCTTTTACCAACTCCTTCCTTCCCTCATCCACGTGAGACACACTCTCCATAGAGAGCCTACTAAGTGCGTTCGCTACCACATTAGCCTTCCCCGGGTGGTAAAGGACACTCATATCGTAGTCCTTGAGTAGCTCCAACCACCTCCTTTGCCAAAATTGAGATCTTTCTACGTAAACACATACTACAAGCTCTTGTGGTCCGTAAACACATCCACGTGGACTCCGTACAAGTAATGTCGCCATATCTTCAATGCGAACACCACCATAGCCAACTCAAGATCATGGGTCGGGTAATTCTTCTCATGGACTTTCAATTTTCTTGAGGCATATGCTACCACTTTCCCATGCTGCATCAACACACACCCAAGTCCGATTCTCTAAGCATCACAATACACCACAAAACCATCGTTACCTTCGGGTAGGGTCAACACTGGTGCTGAAGTGAGTCGAGTCTTCAACTCTTGGAAGATTTTCTCACAAGCCTCCAACCATTGGAACTTTACCTTCTTCTAGTCAACTTGGTCAAAGGTGCTACAATAGATGAAAAACCCTCAACAAATCTCCGATAGTAACCTGCCAAGCCCAAAAAGCTCCTAATATCTTATGGGTTCACCGGTCTGGGCCAATTCTTCACCGCTTGGATTTTCTTAGAATCCACCCTTATGCCCTCACTGGACACCACATGTCCCAAGAATGCCACGGAGTCCAGCCAAAATTCACACTTGCTGAACTTTGCATACAATTGACGATCGTTGAGGGTCTGAAGCACTACTCTCAAGTGAGCAGCATGCTCCTCCTTGCTCCGAGAGTATATAAGGATATCATCGATGAACACGATCACGAACATGTCTAGATATTACTTGAATACCCTGTTCATCAAGTCCATGAAAGTTGCAGGCGGCATTGGTTAGTCCAAAAGACATAAAAAAAATTCATAGTGACCATACTAAGTCCTGAAAGTGGTTTTCGGTATGCCACTCTCCCAAACCCTGAGCTGGTGATACCCGGACCTGAGATTAATCTTGGAGAAACACTTGGCACCGTGAAGCTGGTAAAACAAATCATCGATCCTGGGTAAAGGATATCTATTCTTAACGGTGACCTTGTTCAACTATCGATAGTCGATGCATATCTGAAATGAACCATCCTTCTTCCAGACGAATAACGCTGGTGCACCCCATGGAGACTTGCTCGGTCTAATAAAGCCCTTATCTAACAGGTCCTTCAACTGATCCTTCAACTCCTTTAGCTCAACTGGATCCATCCTATAGGGAGGAATAGAGATGGGTTGCGTATCGGGTAAGAGATCAATGCCGAAATCAATTTCCCACTCAGGAGGAACACCTGGCAAATCATCGGGAAAGACCTCCGGATACTCACACACTACCGAAACTGACTAGATAGTCGGGGTCTCGGACTCAACATCCTTAACCCTAACTAGGTGATACATTCATCCATTAGAAATCATTTTCCGAGACTTAAGATATAAAATAAACCGACCGGCTGGTACAGCTGAATTACCCTTCCACTCCAACACCGACTCACTCGAAAATTAGAATTCCATCGCATGGGTCCTACAATTAAATGAAGCATAGAATGCAAACAACCAATCCATGCCAAGAATGAGGTCAAAGTCAGTCATAGCTAACTCTACTAAGTCTGCGGAGGTGACCTTATGCAATACTGTAGTGGGGCGACCTCTATACACCCACCTAGCTACCACCGAATCACCGACTGGAATAGAGACTGAGAATGGTTTTGACAATATTTCAGGGCTAACTCTAAAACTACTAGCAATATAGGGAGTCACAAAAGACAAAGTAGCTTCTGGATCTAACAAGGCATAAGCATCAATATGGAAGACTTGCAACGTACCAGTGACCACATCTGGTGAAGCCTCCTGCTCCTAACGGGGTACTAAAGCATAAAACCTATTTTGGCGCTGATCACCTGGTACACTAGTAGAGGCACCTTTCTAAGGGGGGCATGCTACTAGAGCGGTAGAACTGGCTGCGGTCACACGGGTCTCACCGACCCCTGATCTGGCTGAGGGGCAATTCCTAAGTCTGTGCTCGGGTTTGCCATACCCAAAACACACATCTGAGCCAACTAAGAACCTCTTGAGATGATTCTTGCTACACTTCGCACAAGCTAGAAAAGTGCTCTCCACCTACATGCTACCCTAATCCCTCGAACCTGAAGCCCTGTTCCTCTGATCTCCTCTAAACTTGGATGGCGTGTTGGCCGATGATGGAGCTGGAGCAATAGACCTATGCTGAGATTGCTGATGTTGTCCACCCCCTGACCTAACTTGAGAAACCCCATAGTTGTCAGTCCTAGCCCTCTTGGCCTCCCTCTGCCTCCGGTAGACCGACTCCATCTGTTGTGCATGCAATACAATACAGGGGAAGTCAATATCCTGATCAAGCATGGCGATCCTGCAATCCTTATCCAAGTAGTCTGCAACCCCATGCAAGAAATGACTCACCCGAGCCCTCTGATCCGCCACCAACTCCGGAGCATACTTGGATAATCGAGTGAACTCTAATGCGTACTCCTAAACGGACATGTTTCCCTACTTCAAATTGACAAACTTAGCCGCTTTGAGCTCCCACATCTCCCGAGGGAAGAACTGATCCAAAAATGCCGCGTGAAACTCTTCCCAACCTATCAAGCCTACACCCCCTGCCCTGGTATCTCTCCACTGCTTGAACCATATGTAAGCCACCCCCTTTAGCAGATAGGAGGTCAAGTCAACACATTCCCCATTGTTCACCCCCATAAACTGGGAGATCTTCAGAATCTCCTCTATGAAATTGTGTGGATCCTTGTCTACCTTTGTCCCCGTGAACTCATGAGGGCTCATCCTCAAGAAATCCCTAACCCTAGTTGTCGCTGCATTCCCATTTTGAGGGAAATGCGCCATCGTCTGATTCTAAGCCTACACAGTCATGGCCTGTGCCAACATCTGAATCGCGGTCCTAAACTCAGCGTGCGCTGCTGGCTCTGGTGCGTGCTCCCTATGAACGGGTGGGTTTGGCTGATGCTCACCATCATGGACATCCTCATGATCATTGTCGTTACCATTTCTTTTGGCATTCACCCTGCATGGAGGCATGATTCCACAAACGCGAATAACACGAATTAGAAGGGTAAAGGAATTTCATCGCACGACATATATCTTGAAAGAAGAGAACACTTCCTAAACGTCTCATAGCCTCTTTGTCATAAGTGTGGCGCGCTTCACACTCATGAAAAAGACTCTACTTAACGCGGATTTCAGAAACCCTTTGACACTTCAAACCTGGATCTGGTACCAAGTTTGTCACGACCCGAACGTACACCCGAATCGTAGACACGGGACAAGGAGCCCTAAGAGACCCCAAGTCAACCCATGGGATGAACATACATCTAATTCAATCAAATAAGCAGAAGGCTTAGCATAAGAAAATGTAAACATGTCATAAATATGGAGAAAAGACAATACAAAATCCATACATGACGGCTGAATACAACTGGTAGTCTGAAAATCCTCTAATCATGAAAGACAGGTTGATGGGACAACTCCCCAGGTAACCCAACAATTCTGAAATCGAAAGAAAAGCATAGATTCTATACATATGTCCCTCGGAACATGAGGAAAAATCAAATAAGCTGATAGCGAACTCTAAGGAGTTACTGAGGAGGGTGAGCCTGGGAGATGGATCCTGTATAATGAAACGATTGATAACGCTCAAACCACAACTCTTACTCAAGTATAAAGCGGACGTTGTCAATAAAGAACCCAACTAGAGGTTGGAATCGAACCCACAGGGAATATGGGAGAACTAGATTATAGCCGGTAAGTGAACTTGTGAGGTAGTTACTTCAAAATTGGGGGATTCTGAAGAAAATCAATAATAAAAACAAATATTAAAAGTTTGGTGTTGAGTCAATAGTAAAGGATAACTAAGGTTTGTGTTCCCCATGGGTTCATAACTGCTTTGGGTATACACTCGTGATTATCACCAATACTTACTTATAGAACTGATAACTTAGTTTCATTCAAACAGCCGACCAGTCCCTATTGAATGACTATACTCAATCACTTGTCCAAGTCTCATGAGAGGTTTCAAACTATCCGTTATCACTAAGTTCCAAATTTAACTATCCTGCAACCACAACTCAAGTTAATACAATGATCATCAAGATCAAGGCTCCGTTGTAATTTTCTTTTCCTAATCTCTACCTCTTAGTCCTAAGCAAATAAAGAATTTGGGCATGTCGTAATATTGCGCACCGTTAATAAATGTTTAAGCATGAAAAGAATACAATATAAGTATTTGTATCAGTTTTAAAATCACTTTGTGCAACCCTAGCTTGTTAATCCACCATGGTTCCCACAACCCTAGCTATGGAGGTTTTAGCCTCTCATAGTTTTAAAGTTGTGAATTGTATTTATGATTAAGAACATAAATCAATACTTACAAGAGTGAACGAGAAAAATACTTCCTTTAATTACTAAGCAAAATCTTCAAGAACAAATAGCAAGAACAAGAAGAATTCAAGAAAAGGTTGATCACAAGTTAAATCAACTCAATTCTTTCTTTCTCTAATGTCTTTCCTCGGCCAAATCTTCTCTCTACTGACCTCTCTCTCCTTCTCCTCAAAAAATAAAACCTAAAAAGTATTTATATAGACGCAAGAATTCTTTTCCTAGGCTGACAGGGTGAATTTCCATATCTAGTTCCGCCTTCGTCACAAGTCAACCAATGATCTGTAGCACCATCCTACGTCTCGTACCATCCTTTCATACCTTGCATGACTGGCTGGATTTTTGCTAAGTGTTGGATCCTGGTACGACTCGTACCTCTATCCTACCATCCGTACTAAGCCCCCGTGGCTTTATTCTGAAACTTTGGAATTCTTCTGAAGTTTACCACGGCCTCCATGGTACAACTCGTACCTTCTTCCTATGGTTCGTACTTGCTTTCCATAGCAGGAGTCAGCCTCTTACGCAAATCTTCTGAATCTTCTCAAAACTTCATCACCATGACTCGTATAAGCTTGGAGCGACTCATACTAAGACTCGTACATTACATCTCTTCAATACTAGGCTTCTGCAACTTTTCACGGCCATTAGTACGACTCGTAGGACCTTCCTACGGCTCGTACTGTGGACTACACTTTGAGCCTATTTTGCATACTTCAGGCTTTCTTTTGCCTTTTTTTAACTCCAACACCAATTTGTCCTGCAACCAAAGGAAAAGTGTCTTATATCCACATAATGACACCTAAGTCCATGCTATTTTCTTAGTTTTGAGCGTCAAAAGTGTTGTAAATCCACAGCACATCAACACTCTCAACTTATGACTTTTCCTGCCCTCGGGCAAAGAAAAGAAAAATTAAACACGATGCTCAACTAGAAAATAGACTTAAGATACTACAGCCAATATCCAAACAAAACTTGCACTTTCTATACAAACTCTATTGACCCTTTCTCATGGAACAACATCAACTAATGCATTACAAGCAACCTAAAAACATCATAAATAGGGATCAAAACATGTCATCCATCTATCAACAGGAAATCAAGTCATCACCAATGTTGTCCACACAGACCAATGGTAAGAGCAAACATAATCCATGTACCCTCAAACAAATGAAGTCCCCACTCAGATATGAGATGTCAAACATAACATGGGACTAGACAAGTAAGGCTCTCACTCTCACAAAGAAGTTACAAGTATTATGTGTCAGATACCATAGTCTTGCCTTTATTTTCTCTACTTTGGTTTATCAGATGGTCAAGTTAGGATCACTATAGGACTTGATATAGCTTGTTATGTAGGCTTAGAGCTGGAGATGATAAATATGGGAGATTTTATTAGTGACTATCCCTTCCTTGGTACTATATACATTGGCTACACCATTCACCTATTTCACCCTTTTACTCTTTCATTCCCTTTTCTTCCCGTTTTACCCCTTTTTACACATTTGCATGGGTGTGGTGAGTTTTCAACTTTTTTAGCATTTTCATTTTCCTTTGAGTTTTCTTTTTCAAGATTTTCAGCATTTTTCATCCTTTTCTTTTCATCTCACCACACCTCATTTTTCACAATTTCTTTTCTCTTTTCTTTTCCTATCTTTCGTTCCCACCATTTACACACCCCTACTCAAGTCACCCTCAACTTAAGCATTTTGCTTATGTTGAGGTTCACAATATCCAAGGAAGGAACATGGCCAAAACAGGTTCATTCTAAAAATGGATATGGTTAATCGGTAAATCAAAGAAACATGGTCTATTAAGGCTCAAACTTGGGATCAAGGGATTCATGCAACTTCTGTAGGGTAATATAGGCTAAAAGTGAGCTAAACAAAAATGGCCTATGATCATATCCTAACCAACCACCCTTAGCCTATGCAAAAACCAACCAGGCAAGTTCTAGATCTTCAACATAATATCGAATTGAATACTATACCTCACTCACACATGGTACATGAACTATTTTCACCTCACCTGTCTGGTTTATACATGGCTTAACAAGACTACTCATATTAATAAACTAAATGACATCAAAATATCCACAGAAATCATGCATGTTGTCACAAATACATAGCTAATGCACAAAAAAAAATTTAAACAAGGTTAATTTTTTTCAAAGACCAAAACTAGTGCATTTTTATTGGCTGAGCACTCCTAAGTTACTTTCTAATTAAACAAAAATCACAAAGTAAAATAAAAATCCTACACATGCTGATTCTACTAGATAGCAAACCTGGGGGAAAAGAATCATGGCAAGAGAAACCCTCAGACGAATCCAAAATCCCAAAAATCACAAGTACGCCCCCTCCCTTTTTTGAAAAGTAAGCTTCATCCCCGAAGCATAAACTATAAGAACATAGGGAAGAGAACATACCTGGGGCTACTCAGACTTCACCTTCCATGGGTTGCCTCCCATGCAGCGCCTGATTTAACGTCGTGGAACGACACAAATCTCTTGACTACTCAAAATTCGTCAAGTGATTCATACTCATCCTCTAGTGTCTAGGATGCTTGGCTTTGCCTAGAGGTGCCTTGGATGAGACAAAACAAAACAAGCAAAAACGTAAAAGAGGAAATAACTACTAAAAAAGTCAAATACAAGCTAATAACCTAGTCTCAGTCGTATTCCCCAGCAACGGTGCCACTTTTTGATAACGATCAAACCACACCTCTTACTAAAGTATAAAGTGGGCGTTGTCAATAAAGAACCCAACTAGAGGTTGGGTTCGAACCCACAGGGAATATAGGAGAACTAGATTACAGCCGGTAAGTGAACTTGTGAGGTAGTTACTTCAAAATTAGGGGGTTCTGAAGAAAATCATAATAAAAACAAATATTAAAAGTTTGGTGTTGAATCAATAGTAAAGGATAACTCGGGTTTGTGTTCCACATGGGTTCATAACTGCTTTGGGTATACACTCGTGATTATCACCAATACTTACTTCTAGAACTGATAACCTAGGTTCATTCAAACGATCGACCAGTCCCTACTGAATGACTATACTCAATCACTCATCCAAGTCTCATGAGCGGTTTCAAACTATCCGTTATCACTAAGTTCCAAATTTAACTATCCTACGACCACAGCTCAAGTTAATACAATGATCATCAAGATCAAGGCTCCGTTGTAATTCTCTTTTCCTAATCTCTACCTCTTAGTCCTAAGCAAGTAAAGAATTTGGGCATGTCCTAACTTTGCGCACTGTTAAGAAACTTTTAAGCATGAAGAGAATACAATATAAGTATTTGTGTTGGTTTTAAAATCACTTTGTGCAACCCTAGAATGTTAATCCACCATGGTTCCCACAACCCTAGCTATGGAGATTTTAGCCTCTCATAGTTTTAAGGTTGTGAATCATATTCATGATTAAGAACATAAATTAATACTTACAAGAATGAATAAGAAAAACACTTCCTTTAATTACTCAGCAAAATCTTCAAGAACAAATAGCAAGAACAAGAAGAATTCAAGAAAAGGTTGATCACAAGTTAAATCAACTCAATTCTTTCTCTCTCTAATGTCTTTCCTCGGCCAAATCTGCTCTCTACCGACCTCTCTCTCCTTCTCCTCAAAAAGGAAAACCTAAAAGTATTCATACAGACACAAGAATCCTTTTCCTAGGCTGACAGGGTGAATTTCCATATCTGGTTCCGCCTTCGTCATGAGTCAACCTACGACCCATAGCACTATCCTACGGCACGTACCATCCTTTCATACATTGCATGACTGGCTGGATTTTTGCTAAGTGTTGGATCCTGATATGACTCATACGTACATCCTACGATCCATACTGAGCTCCCGTCGCTTGACTCTAAAACTTTGAAATTCTTATGTACTTTATCACGACCGCCATGGTACGACTCGTACCTTCTTCCTATGGTTCATACTTTCTTTCCGTAGCAGGAGTCAGCCTCTTATGAAAATCCTGAATCTTCTCACGACTTCATCACCACGACTCGTACAAGCTGTGTACGACTTGTATTGAGACTCGTACATTGCATCTCTTCAACACTAGCCTTCTGCAACTTTTCACGGCCATCAGTATGACTAGTAGGACCTTCCTATGGCTCGTACTGTGGACTGCACTTTAAGCCTATTTTGCATACTTCAGGATTTCTTTTGCATTTTTTTAACTGCAACACCAATTTGTCATACAACCAAAGGAAAAGTGCCTTATATCCACATAAACACACCTAAGTCAATGCTATTTTCTTAGTTTTGAGCATCAAAAGTGCTGTAAATCCATAGCACATCATCGATACAGCATAGAAAGTATACAGTCAGTACGTGGAATGTACTGAGTACGCAAGGTAAATAAAAAGGAAATTTAAAACATATAAAAACTCATAAATGATCATAAGAGTAGGACATCAGGCTTATATCATAAACATCAAAACATAGCATAAGGCTCAAGGTTTTCAAAACATTCGTAATGCAATCGTACTCATAATCATAAGAGAAAAGCTTTATTGAACATGACTTGAGCCAATATACAAAATCATAAACATGCATAAATCATGAGGAACGGTGGGAAATTCTCTTAATCGACATATACCCCATATGAGCACACATGAAGCCCGACTTCTAACCCTAGTCAGGAGGGTGTTCGTACCTTGCCAAGGGTAGGACCATGAAAGTGTGATATCACCATGAAAAGGGTCATTTGCGCCGGGGAAAGTCATGAAAGGGTCCCAACATACCTACACTGGTACGTAGTTCATGAGATCCAGGGCTTAACCTAAGCCCTGAACCTACTCGGTGTTCGATACTACTCCCAAAATGTATACAGTGCTCATAATAATACATACATGAGTTCATGGGCTAGTTAAATCATGATAATCATAAACATACGTGAACTAGCCATGACATAAGGCCTGTGAGTCGGCCAAAGCATAATTCATGATTCAAAAGGTTCATACATATTTTAGATCATGCATATAGCTTGAAATTCATAAAATCATAATGGGTAATATAATAATTTCATGATTTGAATCATAATTCATGTTGCGCTTGTAAATATCATCAGTGGAAAAGTAGATTATAAATCGATTCATCATGGGGCATGCATAATTAGGCTTAATTTCATAGAAATCAAAATCGACAATATTATAATCAATTTAAATCACAAAAGCTTATCAGAAATCCATAGATTATGATAAGATTTTAAAATCACAAAATCCACAATCAAATCATTAGATTCTATATAATTCAATTAAAAAACCCTATGAGTTTTTTAATGAAACTTTTGTAAAATCATAGAGGAGGGGCATGGGTGACGAAGAAATCACCCATTGAGAACCCTACATACCTAGGATTACTAGTTCTTAACCTCTCTTGATAACCCAAGAAGCAATTGCAATGAATTGATGAATACTAAGCTTGAATTATTCCCTCAATTCCCCTACCTTGCATGCATGAATGAATGAAGTGAAAATTGAACATAACCCCTTTAAATTTCCCTACTCATAACCCAAAATGTTGTAGTTTAGGCCTTAGGATCTTAGAAATTTACAAAAAAGCCCTTACTAAATCGCAGGAGAATAACTGCCAGGTGACCCTAACGGGTGACCTGATGACTCGTTATGTGCCCAAACGATTCGTTACTTGGCTCATCGGGTACACTGCTTGTCAAATTCCTGGGGCTCATAACTATGGACACAACGACTCCTTAGTGGTGACCACGACTCGTGGTCACCAATCGTCAAGTACACTGCCTCCTTTATACCAATTTACTTGAATATCATCCAACAACCCGTACCACAACTTATTACTGGACATGACGAGTTGTGCCCTCCTCCCGTTAACTACACTGGTTGACCTCTTCTATTTTTCACACACCCTTACCCCACGGTTGACCTAACGACTCGTGGTGGTTGACCACGAGTCATTCCCTTGCCCGTGGGTAACCCTTATCCTCCAACTCCTTACTCTTCACTAGCCTTCCCCATGAACCACCTGACGACTCGTGGGCTGGTCTCACGAGTCGTCCAATGACTCGTTCTGTGCCTGCAACTGGAGTTTTTAGATTTTCCCCATTTCAACTCCCAGGTCTGATCTTTGAGTTCTCGGGGTATAACAGGAACTCATCCCAACCAATGAGACCCGTTCCAACTTCCCTGCTATTATCCCACTATCTGAACCAGGTACGAGCAATCCTTTTTAGCAAATAAGAGTCTAGGTCTGCACACTCCTCCCCTGTCACCACCATAATCTGGGTGATCTTCTGGATTTTATCAATAAACTCGTGTAGATCCTCGTCCACCTTCGATCCGAAGAACTCCAAAGGGTTCATCCTAAGAAAGTTCCTGAATTTTTCCATTGCCACATTCCCATTCTAGGGAAAATGCGCTACCGCCTGCTAGTTAACCTGGGTGGTCAATGCCTGTGCCAACATCTGGACGGCAGCCCTAAACTTTGCGTGGGAAACCTGCTCAGGTACATGATTCTCGGGGGCTGGTGGGGCCTGCTGGTGCCAATCCATTTCCATTCTCATGGCCATTTCCGTTCCTGTTCCTTCTTCCATTAACTCGGTGAGGAGGCATGATTCTGCAAATGTGTATAGCATGAGTTAGAAGGATAGAGAGACATTTCATCGCACGACATAGATCATGAAAGATAGAAAATTTCCTAAAATGTTTCATAGCCTCTTCGTCATAAGTGTGGCAGGCTTCACATCCATGAAAAAGACTCTACTTAACACAGCTTTCAAACACCCTAGGATACTTCAAACCTAATGCTCTAATACTAAGTTTGTCACAACCCGAACATAGGCTCGGATCTAGACTCGGAACCTAGAACCATAAATAGCTCCAAGTTGAACCATGGCATGAACATGAAAACTGAAGCTCAACATGATAAATGCGGAAATATAACATTTGAAATAGCAAAAGTCTAAAAATCCAATAACATCTGCACAATAGAATACATAACACTGATCCAAAGCTGAATACATACAATGTCTGATAAGCCTCTAAAATTTGATAAGTTGATGGGACATGAATCCAACTAACTTACTAATAAACTGAAACTGAAAATAAACTGATAAGAAGGTCCTCGAAGGATGAGGACTCACCAACAAGCTGAGAGAATACTAACTCTGAGGATCTGGCTAGTGGCGAGACTGAACCTGAATGTCCGAGCTTGTATCATGAAATGATATACCATAGAGTACACGGTCAGTACTTCAAATGTACTGAATATGCAAGGTAAGTAAAACTTCTACGTAAGTAAAATTGAAATCATGCATATCATAAAATATTTTGAGATAAGATTTTGAGAGTAAGGCTTGCATTCTATTATCTTAAAACATGATTTAAACATGGCTGAATATCATAACTGATTTGAATGACCCAAAGATGAAACTAATAATAATAAGTAAAACTAAATGTTGGGTCAAACCTGTTGAAAACATAATATCATGACTGATGAACATGCATAACTGAAATTATGAGGAACAATGGGAGACTCTTCATATAACCGACATTACCACGATAGAGCTTACGTGGTCCTGACTATAACACACAAGTGGACAGAGCCGTAATCCTTGTCAGGGCTAAGGGCGCTACCATGATATCGATATCAAGTTGAAGGCCCCTCGGGGGCAGGGAAGGCTTAAAAAGGAGGTCCCAAATAATCTTAACATACGTATGTTGGATGTAGTTCTGAGGAAATGGGTTGACTGAACCCTTAGTCTACTCGATGGTAGACACTACTCCCAAAATCATGCATATGATCCCCATTGTTTTTCAACGAAGCTGAACCATCGTCTTACCGCGAAGCTGAATCATAATAGTACATGCATAATCTGAAAATATATCATGATGAGCCTTGGCTCAACCATACCACAAGGTGAAAAGTGGGAGTCTAGACTCCAAAACCATGTGGTAAGCTAATAAAATGAAATTGAAGTAAATCATGAAACATACTTGATCATATGAGCTTGCCCAAACTTATATATGCTTTGAAGTAGACTTGATAGTAAAATCATGGATATAAACATGGGTACTTTGAAATCATACTTGCATCATAGACATTTCATCATACTTGAAAACATAGAGCATAATCTCAACTCTTCATGAACATTCATAATTGGGCATCATAATTGTAAAACTTTGTAATTATAAATTTGGGGAAGAACCTATAGAATTCTCAAGCTTGATCTCCAATGGTGCACTCTAATCTTGCATGCATGGAATGGAAAGGCTTATGATAGGTTAAGTACTCTTAAAACCCTTCTAACTGAGCTTAAAATGATGTAGTTTAGATAGGGAATTCGAAATTACAAAAACACCCTTACTAAAACATAGAGAAAATTCATACTGTCAGTCATGAGGGACACCATGACTCGTGGTGTACCTAACAACTCGTGGTGACCCAATCATAATGAGCACTCCCAAAAATTAAACATCCAACCTTATCTTGACCACGACCAACTTAACGAGACCCTGCCCTGACCATGATCTCCTACCAACTTCCCCTTACTTCAAGAGTCACTTCACGACTCGTGAAGCCTCCTCATGGGTCACTGGACGTCTCGTGTTGTGACCTGGTACAATATTTTCTATTTTCTCCATTTGAACCCTGGGGTCTAATCTTAGGGACTTTTGGGGTGTTACAAGCTATCTAGTCTCTCCCTCGAGTGCATTTGGGGGCACATATAATCTTGCTCGGTCATTGCGATAATTGTTATTCCTTCTCCATTCTCCCTCATGCTCACGACCTCAGGTTCTATTTTTGTAGCCATTCCGGTTGTAGTTGTCTCGATATTGGTTCTAACCTTGATTTTCGGAACCTTGGCACCAAGTGTCCTATCTAGATCCTTGGGAGTTGGCCCGAAAACCCGCCACCTGGTTTTCCAAGAAGTTTGCCTCCTCCTCGGAATCTAAATGCTCTTCCCCTGGTTCCTGTCCCTGTGTCCCCACTGCATTAACTTTTTTGGCCCCAACGCCCATGATATGCTTCGTGAGCAGGTCAAATGATGTGTGCATATGGGCCAATTCCTAGTCATGTTCCTCCTTCCTTCGTTGGTCTATAGTCAAACCAACAGCATATGTACCAGTAGCTGCTTCTGCTTCCTGAGTGTGCCATGCCCTGTTCATTTTTGTCATTTTGTCTAGAATAAAGGCAGATTGCTCTCAGGTGTGACTCATCGGTGCTCCTCCTACCACTATGTCTACTATAGCTTTAGTACTATTATTCAATGATCTATAGAAAATCTCCAACAAACTATCATCAGGAATTTTGTGGTTTGGGCACTTGGTCAGCTTCTTCTTGAATCTCTATCAAGTTTGATGAAGTGACTCTATCTTTAGTTGCCAGAAATTATATATTTCATCCTTAAGATACAGCATCCTGGAGGGTGGAAAGAATCTCTTTAGAAAATCTTGTTTGAGCGCCCTCCAGTTGGTAATGGAGTTATTGGGAATCTCTGATAACCATAAAGTGGCTTCCCCAGACAGAGAGAATGGGAAGAGTCTCAGCCTTATTGAGTCCTGGCTGACTTTGGGAAACCTGTACGCCTTACATATTCCAACGAAGTTCATTAAGTGCAGGTTGGCATCATCAGCTGCATGACCACTAAACACCCCCTTCATGTTCAACAGTTGAATCATGGTGCCAGTGATGTCAAACTTTGCCCCAGTAGGCAAAGGTGGTGGTACAATACCTCCCGCTGACCCGACTTCATCAATGTCTGGTCATCCTCATCAAAGAATTGAGGGGCATATCTCTAGCCTCTGTTGCCCCTTCCATGGCGACCAGCGTTGACAACCTCATCTCAAGCATCATTGGCTTCCTGAAGTGTAGCTTGTCGAACTAGCTCAACTTGCCTAGCTTCTTCAACAAGACGGGCATCTCTCTGCTCTTGGTTCTCTATCCTTCACAACGTTCTATAAATTTCTAGATCCCAAAGGAACCAAGGGATTTTCACTCCATCGAGTACTTGGCATTCACAAGTGACAACCTATAGGTATCCAAAATCAAAAAGAAAACATAATCAAGGAAATGACAACCAAAAGTTAAATACAAGAAATTAATCTAATCTTAGTCGTACTCCCCGGCAATAACACCACTTTTTGATAATGCTCAAACTCATACTTCTTGATAAAGTATGAAGCAGATGTTGTCAATAAAGAACCCAACAAAGAGGTTGGGGTTGAACCTACAAGGAATATGGTAAGAACTAGACTAGTGTTGGTACTTAAACTTATTGGTGAGTTATCTCCAAATTGGGGGATTTATAGAAATCAATAGAAAAACAAGATTGCAATTGAGGTTGTTGTCAAGATCTGCAAACAACTAGGGTAACTATTCCCCATAGATTCATAATTACTTCGGGTATACACGAAAGATCAATCTCAATGCTTACTTGTAGAACTAATAACTAGGGTTCATCCAAACTATTGGTTCATCCTTATTGGATGACTATACTCAATCATCGGCTCAGGTCTCATGAGCGATTTCAAATTAACCATTATCAATATGTTCCAAATTAACTTTTCTGTGACCGCAGCTCAAGTCATACAATGATCATAAAAATCAAGGCTTTGTTGTAATTCTCTTTTCCTAATCTCTACTTCTCTATGTTTAAGAAAGTAAAGAATTCAGGCAGTCCTAATGTTACAAACCATTAAGAAACATTTAAAGATGAAGAGAATAATTCAGGCAGTCCTAACGTTATACACCATTAAGAAACATTTAAGGATGAAGAGAATACAATACAAGCGTTTAGCATTGGTTTCAAATCACTTTGTGTAACCCTAGTTCATTAATTCACCATGGTTCCCATAACCCTAGTTATGGTGTGATTGGTATTCATAGAAAAACACATAATTGAATACTTACAACGATAATTGGAAGAAAACCTGCTTTGAATATTGATGAACAAAATCAAGAACAATTGAGAAAACCAAGTTTTGATCTCAAGAATTGCTCTCCAATATTATTTACAAACTTGATAATAATTCACAAATAATTAATTATGAACCTTCTCTCAATGTATTCTGACGTCCTCCTACTAAAAGAAACATAAAAGGTATTTATACAGACAACAGAAACTTTTTCCTAAGCTAATAGGAAAATATCCAAATCTGGCGCCGACACGTCCTATGGCTCATCATTCGACCCATAATAGGATTGTATGGGTCGTGCCTTGCTCTCGTACATTTCTTGGCTGCTGTAGAATTGGCTAAGTGTTAGTAGCTGGTATGACTCGTACCATGATCCTACGAGTCATACAATCCATCCATGGCTTGGCTCTGAGAACTCTGACATATTCTGAAGTTTTCTATGAGTGTTGTGGTATGCCTCGTATCTTGCTCCCACAACTCATGACTGCTTGTTGCGTCTTGAGTTCTGCCAAGTCTTTAAGAATCACTGAAGCTTCCTACAGCTCCTGGTATGGGTCGTAGTTAGATGCTACGATCCGTAGGTGCTACCCGTACCAGGAGACTTTTTGTGCAAATTTTCTCTGAAGTATTCTACGACTCCAGTTATGGCTCGTACCATCTTGGTACAACTCGTATTGAGAGTCGTAACTTTCCTTTGCATTGTTTCAGGCTTCTGATATTTTCCATGAGTCTCAATATGGCTCATACAATCTAGGTACAGCTCGTACTAAGATCAGTACTTGGTGATATTCTGCACTTTTCTGCATCTTTTGCACATTGTTGCTCCAACACCTATTTTTCCTTAGACCAAAGAAAAAACACCTCATAACTGTATAAATATAACTAATTCCATGTTATTTTCTCAGTTTTAAGCATCAAAAGTGTTGTAAACTCATAGCACGTCAAAAAAAGGATGGTAGCATGCAGATATGCATTGATTACTGTCAGTTGAACAAGGTAACTATTCAAAACAAGTACCCTCTTCCTAAATAGATGATTTGTTTGATCAGTTACAGGGGGTAGCTGTGTTTCAAAGATCAACTTGAGGTCGGATTATCATCAGCTGAAGATTCGGCCTGAGGATATTCCCAAAATAGCCTTTCAGACCAGGTATGGGCATTACAAGTTTTTGGTCATGTTGTTCGGACTCACTAATGCCCCAGCTGCCTTCATGTGTCTGATGAATGGTATCTTCAAACCTTACTTAGACTCCTTTGTGATTGTATTTATTGATGATATCTTGGTGTATTCTAAGACTAAACAGGAGCATGAGAATCATTTGAGAATAGTGTTGTTGCTGAAGGAGAAACAGTTATATGTCAAATTCTCTAAGTGTGAATTCTGGTTAGATTCGGTGTCTTTTCTAGGGCATGTGGTCTTCAAGGAGGGAATCAAAGTAGATCTACAAAAGGTGGAGATGGTTAGAAACAAGTCTAGATCAACTATTGTGATAGAAATTCAGAGTTTTATGGCGATGGCTAGTTACTACGTTGGTTCATGAAGGGTTTTGCATCCATTTCTTCAACGCTGACCATGTTGACTCAAAAGGATGTAACTTTCTAGTGGTCGGAGGAATGAGAAGCTAGTTTCCATAATCTCAAGACTCTGTTAACCACGGAACCTATCCTACCGTTAACGGTTTGAAGGTAAATATTTTGTTATTTATTAGGATGCCTCATGGTCTGGGTTGAGTTCTGTGTTAATGCAGGAAGGGCAGGTCATTGCTTATGCTTCAAGGAAATTGAAGGTGCATGAAAAAAATTACCCCATGCATGACCTGGGGCTAGCAACAGTGGTGTTCTATTTGAAAATATGGAGGCACTATTTGTACGGGGCTCATTACGAGGTATTCACAGATCATGCAGCCTATAGTACGTGTTTTCCCATAAGGATCTCAAGTTGCAGAGGAGGTGGATGGAACTGCTCAAGGATTATGGTGTCACCATCTTGTACCACTCTGAAAAGGCTAATGTGGTGGCAGATGCATTGAGTTGGAAAGCATTGAGTATGGGTAGTCCAGTATATTTAGAAGTTATTGGCGACCAATGGCCAGGGAAGTTCATACATTGGAAAATAGTTTGGTGAGACTATTCTTGATAGAGGCAGGTGGAGTACTAGCTATCAGGAAGCTAAATATTCCTTGTTGGAAGAAATCAAAGCAAGGCAGTTTAAGGATGAGAAGCTGGGTAAGATCAGAGATAAAGTTCTGGAAGGAGAAGCTAAAGAAGCGGTGCTAAATGGTAAAGGAGTTCTGAGAATAAAGGGATGTGTATGTGTTCCCTAAGTTGGTGAACTAATTCAGACTCTTCTGGCAGAAGCTCACAGCTCGAGGTACTCCATTCATCCTAGAGTTAACAAAATGTACCTTGACTTGAAGCAGCACTATTGGTGGGGCAAAATAAAGAGAGATATTGTAGTGCATGTTGCCCAGTGTTTGAATTGCCAGTAGGTGACATACGAACACCAGAAGACTGGGGGAGTACTTCAAAGATGCCTATCCCTAAATGGAAATGGGAGAGAATAGCAATGGATTTCATAGTTGGCCTATCAAAAACATTGGGCAAGTTTGACTCTATTTGAGTCATTGGGGACAGATTGACCAAGTCTGCTCACTTCCTACCTGTCCAAGTGACTTAAAATGTCGAGAAGTTGACCAAGTTGTACGTGAAGAAAGTGATTCAATTGCACGGGGTGCCAGTGTCGATTATGTCTGATAGGGGTACTCAATTCACCTCTAATTTTTAGAGGACCTTGCAGGCAGAGTTGGGCACCAGGTTGGACTTGAGCACCTTCCACCCTCAGACAGATGGATAATCAGAAAGGACTATTCAAGTGTTGGAGGATATGATACGGGCCTGTGTCATAGATTTCGGGTAACCCTAGTAGAGTTCTCTTACAACAACAATGTCATGACCTGAGTCTGTACCCAGGATGAGACACAGTACTTGGAGTCACAAGTAACCCCAAGCCAACCCATGGTCTATCATAACACTGGTAAACTGAGTAAACATAAGTGGAAGCCTTTAAATAAATAAAATCATTTAAGAAAACTGATTTGACAAGAGTCAATACATCATAAATACAATACTGAAAATTACATCTGAAAGCCATCTACTCAATGATGAGTTGCTGGGCCCCCAGCTAACTCTAAAATCTAACTAAAAGTAACTAACTAAAATAAATACCGTACATGAAAGATGAGGACTCACCAAATGTTGTTGTTGATATCGTCTGAGGGAAACTACTGACGGTGCTGGAAATGAGGACCTATGCATGTATCATAATACGATACAGCATAGAAGATATGCTTCAGTACTTTGAATGTACTGAGTAAGTGAGAGATATAATAAGCATGAAAGAACAAGTAACTGAACTGAAATGACATGAAACGACCAACTGAAATACTAAAATACTGAAAACTGATACAATTGAAATATAACTGATATGGTCAATAATGACCCTGGCTGATGGTCATAGACATGTCCTGGATCTGAGATACTGGGATGAGCTAAACTAAACCGAACTGAGACTATACTGACTAGTGGAAGAGTCTATAACCAACATATAACCATGTGAGCTAAACATGGAGTTCGATGTTTACGCCCCATCGATAGGACCCAATATACCTTGCTAGGATATAAAGGCATAAACTGGGTGGTCACAAATCTGGGCCTATTGGGCAAAAATAACCTACGGTGGCAACTTAGTTCTGGGAACCTAGGTGTGTTGGAACCCCGGCCCTCTCGTGCTAAGTTCTACTTCCCTTGAATAGCCCTAACATGAGTACTACTCCTAAGCTGATAACTCAAAATTGGGGCCCAAGACTAAGTCAGGAATACCTATCTGGAAGTAGCCTGTGAGTCTTATTGGACCGAATACTGTAACTGGTGTTCTAAGAATGGTCAGAGCTGCTTAACTAAAAGCGTCGTAACCGTCTGTAGGACTAACTATTGACTGATAACTGATGTTGATAGTTGATATCTGGGAGGCATTACTGACACCTCAAGAAATGGCTATAGTCAAACTGATTAGTTGACATATTTGAAAATACTGAAAAATGCTAACATTTTAAGTAAAACTGGACCAGTATGCAACTGACTAAGGATTCAACTGATATTAATAATATGGGAATTCTAACACTGATAGAATCAAGCAACATGAATAACATTTCAATTGTGCAAGACTCTAATTACCGTATTCAAGAGCTAGGGCTACAACCCATTTATAGGAAGCAGGTATCAACATGATCTCTAAGTAATGGAAATATAGAAGCTCAATATGAACAACATTCCACATGAATTTAATCGAATTTTGACTGAAAGATTTCTAAATTTTAAAACCTCGGGGCTAGGACTGATAAGAAAATTTAAATGGGTTTTGGGGCACAAGGGAAGGATGATTTCCTTGCTAAATGCTCACATACCTGGTGATGAAAACCCTGGAGAAAACCCTATTAAATATCTATAAGAAAGTCGAACTCTTACTCCTGCTCTGTGCTTTCTAGCTAAGTTCTATGTTCTAACCTTTGAGGGAATGAGAGGAATGAAGAGTGAACATCGATTACCCCTCTAAATCCCCTGAATATAACCCAAAATGATGTTGTTTAGGGATTAAAAGGGTGGGAAGTTACAAAAGAAACCCTAAAAGAAAAATCTAGAAAATTGCCCGACAGGGACCAACGAGTCACACAATGAGTTGTTGGTTGATATAACAACTCGTTCGGACCAATCATTGGTCTTGGGCCTGGAATTAGGACTCACTGGAATTTAGAAACGGGTGGGTACCATGACTCATTGGACTAACCAATGGATCGTTGGTACCTCTCGTTGTCACTGGTATGATTTTTAACAAAACTTGGGAATCCCACTAACGGACGACACAATGACTCATTGGTAGAATCAATGGGTCATTGTGTATGCTAGTGGTCAACACTGCTTGGTCTTGAAATCTGGTGACTGGTGGAGACGACGACTCGTTAGAGGTGAAAATGATTTGTTGGTCCTACTCGTTGCTTCTTGGAGATGCCTGGTAGATTTCTGAACTTGGGATGCAATGGACTACAGGAGACTCGTTACTCCTTCCAAAGAGTCGTCCTATGCCTCGTTGGTTCCTAGAGGGAAATTCTGCAGAGCTGACAATGGCTCAGACAATGGCCCGTTAGAGATGACAACATCCATTGTCTGGGTCATTCTGTGATAAAATTTTGTAGTTTCCCCTGGTTTTTCTTGCAAGGTCTGAGTTTGGTCTAGGAAAATTTTGGTCTTTATAATATCTCCCCCTTGGGATTATTCGTCCTCGAATGAAGGTTAAAACTGCTAGAAAATTGGGAAAAAAGATGCAATTCCCAGACTCAGACTACGAACTGATTTATGAATGAATGACTTACTCCAAACTGATTTAACCATGCTAACAGAGTTGATGCAACTAGGATGCATATTGAAAATCTGAATAGAGCTGATGAGTACAGAACTGAATAGAGCATTGAGGAGGAACTTAATACCTGATGCTGAAACTGAACTGGAAGGGAATAAATGAGGGTATTTATCCATCATGTCTGCTTCTGCCTCCCATGTGGCTCCTTTAACTAGCTGGTTCCTCCACAAGATTTTCACTGAAGCGACTTCCTTGTTTCTCAGCTTATGAACTTGACGGTCTAGGATCTGAATTGGGACCTCTTTGTAAGAGAGACTATCCTTCACCCTCACGCTGTCTAGTGGCACAACTAAGGTCGGATCACCGATGCACTTCTTCAACAGTGACACATGGAAGGCTGGGTGCACAGATGCTAACTGTGAAGGTAATTCTAACTCATAGGCCACATGCCAATTCGCCTTAGAATCCTGTAGGGAACTACATACCTCAAACTGAGTTTTCCCTTCTTCCCAAACCTCATCACCCCTTTCATGGGTGAAATTTTCAGATAAACTCAATCATCTACAGTAAATTCTAACTCTCTTCTCCTCACATCAGCATAGGATTTCTGTCGGCTTTGAGTTGTTTTCAACCTTTCCCTGATAAGTTGTACTTTTTGCATAGCTTCTTAGACTAAGTCTGTCCCCATCAAGGTAGCTTCACCAACTTCAAACCACCCTATAGAGACCTACACCTTCTACCATATAATGCCTCAAACAAGGCCATCTGAATACTGGAGTGGTAGTTGTTGTTGTATGCAAACTCGATGAGAGGAAAGTGATCATCCCAACTGCCCTTTAAGTCGATCACACAAGCTATTAGCATATCTTATAAGGTCAGAATAGTCCACCCCGTTTGTCCATTTGTATGAGGGTGAAAAGTTGTGCTGAGCTTGATCTGAGTACCAAGTCCTTTCTAAAATGACTTCCAGAATTGTTAGGTGAACTGGGTACCTCTATTTGAAATGATGGACAAGGGCACCCATGTAGTCTGACAAACTCCAAGATGTACATCCTAGCATAATCCTCTGCTGAGTCTGTAGTTTTAACTGGGAGGAAATGTGCTGACCTGGTCATTCGATCTACTATCACCCAGATTCAGTGATGCTACCGGTGAGTATGAGGTAGACCTGTAATAAAGTCCATATTCACTTATTCCCACTTCCATGTAGGTATGTTGATATCCTGAGTCATACCTCCAAGTCTTTGATGTTCAACTTTAACCTGCTGGCAGTTGGGGCACTTAGCCACAAATTCTGCAATATCACTCTTCATGTCGTTCCACCAGTAGATATCACGGTCACGGTACATTTTAGTGGCACCTGGGTGGATAGAATATCTAGAGCTGTGTGCTTCTGCCAATATTTACTGTCTTAAGTCACCTACATCCGGTACACAAAGTCTGCCCTAGTAACGAAGCACACCATCTCCCCCTTTGGAGAAAGCCTCCACTTCTTTTTTGAGAACTGCTTCTTTCAGCTTAAGCAGTATGGGATCTTTATCCTTCTTTGACTTAACTTAAACAACCAACTAGGAATCTGACCCACTCTACAGTACTACTCTGCCCTCAGCTAAATCGACCAATTGCACTCCCAACAGAGCTAACTTGTAAATATCCTTTGTCAGTTCCTTTGTGCCCTCTTCAACATGAGGAACGCTCCCCATGGACATCCTGCTTAGGGCATCAGCCACCATATTGGCCTTGCACGAGTGGGATAGCACGTGCATGTCATAATTCTTTAGTAACTCCAACCACCTTCTCTAACGAAGGTTCAAATCTTTCTGATTGAACATGTACTGAAGGCTCTTGTGATCGGTGAAAACATCCACATGAACCCCATAAAGATAATGCCTCTATATCTTCAAAGCAAACACCACCACTGCCAATTCAAGGTCATGAGTTGGGTAGTTCTTTTCATGAACCTTGAGTTGTATGGAGGCGTAAGCTATCACCTTACCCCGCTGCATCAGAACGCAATCGAGCCCAACTCTGAAGCGTCGCAATATACTACGAACCTATTTGTTCCTTCTGGTCAGGTTAAAATTGGAGTGGTAGTGAGTCAAGTCTTTAACTCCTGGAAACTCTTCTCAAACGCATCTGACCACTGAAACTTCACCTTTTTCTGAGTTAGCTTAGTCAGAGGAGACGCAATAGAGGAAAATCCTTCTACAAATCCTCAGTAATAACCGGCTAGACTAGGAAACTTCTGATATCTATTGAGGAAGTAGGTCGTGGCCAGTCTTTCACTGCTGCTATCTTTTGAGGATCTACCTGAATACCCTCACCTAAGACCACATGACCAAGGAAAGTTGCAGACTTCAACCAAAATTCACATTTACTGAATTTAGAGAACAACTGGCGCTCTCTAAGCGTCTCTAGCACTATCCTCCAGATGGTTAGCATGTTCTTCCTCATATCTAGAGTATACCAATGAATATAATGACGAACATGTCTAGATACTACTTGAAAGCCTTGTTCATAAGGTCCATGAAAGCTGCAAGGGCATTAGTTAGTCCAAAGTACATAACCTCAAATTCATAGTGACCATACCGAGTTCTAAAGGCTGTTTTCGGTATGTCACATTCTCTAACTCTAAGTTGATGATACCGCGACCTGAGATATACCTTGGCAAAATAACTAGCTCCTTGAAGCTGATCGAACAAGTCGTCAATCCTGGGTAGGGGATACCAGCTCTTAACTATAACTTTATTTAGTTAACGGTAGTCGATACACATTCTGAGAGTACCATCTTTCTTTCGCACGAACAACACTGGATCACCCCATGGAGAGATGTTGGGCCTGATGAAACCCTTATCAAGTAGGTCTTTTAGCTGCTCCTTCAATTCTTAAGCTCCACTGGAGCCATTCTGTAAGGAGGAATAGAGATGGGTTGATGTCTGGAAGAAGGTCTATGCCAAAGTCTATTTCCCACTCGGTAGGGACTCCGGGAAGATCTTCAGGAAACACGTCAAGGAACTCGCTGACAACTGGAACTGACTAAATAGTTAGGGTCTCGGAGCTGGAATCTTTGACCCGATCTAGGTGATAGATGCACCCTTTTGAAATGAGATTCCTTTCCTTGAGGTAGGAAATAAATCGTCCCTTAGGCGCTTAAACACTACCCATCCATTCTAAGATTGGCTCATTTGGAAACTGAAATCTGACGACTCTAGTTCTACAGTCGACTGAGGCATAATCGGAGTGTAGCCAATCCATTCCAAGAATGAGGTCGAAATTGACCATGTCTAACTCTACTGGATCAGTTGGAATGACTTTACTCAATACTGAGACTGGGCAGTTTCTATACACTCGGTTGGCTCTAACTGACTCACCAACTAGGGTACAGACTAAGAATGGTTTTGAAAGGACTTCTAGTCTAATTTCAAACTGGACAACTACATAGGGAGTCATAATGATAGTGTCTCTCCTGGATCTAGTAGGGAATACACATATAGATGGAAAAGACGTAACATACCCGTGACCATGTGAGGTGAGCTCTCTTGATCCTGATGAGAGGACAAAGCATAAAAGCGATTTTGGTGCTAACTGCCTTCCGTACCTGAAGTGTTACCCTGCTGAGCTGGAAGGCCTACTAGGACTGCTGAAGTGGTAGACTGTGATCTCCCCCATCCTGCTGACGAATATTTCTTTAGCCTATGACCTAGTTGTTCACATCTAAAGCAACCCTCTTTGCCTAGAAGGCATTCACCTGGATGGTTCTTTCCATACTCAGGACAAGCTGAGCAGTGGTTACTGGCGGTGTGACTCTGGGACTAAGAGCCAGATGCTCCACGTTTCCAATTCTTACGGGATTGGAAAGTAGGGGCGCTGCCTAAAGTGGGCACTGGAGCCTCTACTGCTGCTGTTGTAGGCGGCTACTGCCGCTGGACCTCTGGTGGCCATAATTTGATTGACCAGTTCTAGCCGACTTGTTCTCCCGCTCTATATCTTTCAACTTTTCTGCCTCAATTTGCTGGGCATGAATGATGAGGCTGGAGAGGTTAATATCCTTTATGAGCATCGCGGTCCTGCACTACTTAAGTACCAGGTGGATACCTTATTGATGAATCTAAGCATGCGAGCCCTTAGCTCGGCTACTATCTCTGGAGCATACCTTAACACTCGCGTGAACTCCAATGCATATTCCTCCATGGTCCTATTACCCTATTTTAGGTTCATAAACTCTATGACCTTAGCCTCCCTCAACTCCCGGGGGAAGAATCTATCTAGAAATGTTGTGGTGAACTCTTCCCACTCTACCGGCTCTGCTCCTGCTGGTCTCCCTTCCTTCCACTAATCGTACCAAATCTGAGTTGTTACACCCCGTAAAAGTTGGCGATTAGTAAGCGTACGTGTGGATTTGAGGTAGATAAAGAGAGTATGATGAATGTAGAGAAGCCTCAAAAATCGAGTCGAGTGAGGCCAGGCTGCACAGGGCTAGCACGATGTGCCAGCCGGCAGGATACCAACTAGAAAAGCGTGCCAGGCCACTGGCGCTTTGAGAGGTGCCAGGCCTTGTGGAGCTTTGAGAGGCGCGGGGCGCCCCCTGCCCACCGTCCTCACCTATATATATAGCCCTTTGTTTTAATTCATTTCATTTCAAAAGAAGAGCCACGGCTAGAGAAGAGAGAAAGTAAGGTTTTCGACGGTTTTTCATTCGATTATGCTGCCAAACGCCATCCAATTTAAAATAAACTTCGGGTATCAAAGTTTAAGGTTGCAGGGAGCATTATTACGGAGTTATTTTCCCGAAATACGCCCGGAAAATTGAAACTCTGCCGAGCAAAAGTTGTCAGAATTACTCCAAATTTATTTTTATACAATCATAGGCTTCAAGTAAGCATTTCTCCCTTCTGAACTCTCGGAAAATTATAGGTTTTCGGCCGTGTTTTACGTAATTGAGTTATAGTTGTTATTAGTATCGAAAGTTGACAATTTTTCTGAGTTTAGTATTAAAATTAGACCCACTCTTTTAGTACTAAGGTTACAGTTGATAAGAGCTAACGAATATGAGCTGAAACTCGACGGTTATTCAGGAAACAGCAATTGAGGTATGTAAGGCTTAACCCTTGGCAAGTATACTCATCGTACAGTGTTACGACTTATATTCTAGAATAGAAATGACGATTTCATATGTTGTAGATAGCTGGTACCATTAGATTGTGATTAGACATGTTGTAATTAGTTGTTGCTGGTATATAAGACACGTTGTGATTAGCTTCTATCAGTAGATTATGTATATATAGGTTCTGGTTAGCTGCTAGAGAACGTATATAGATTATACCGCAGTATCTCTCGTCGAGAAGGAACATGTTAGGTGTGGTACGCGCTAGAAGCTTCATAGAAACTCTTCTATTTCCAGTTCATTATTTTAGTAGGATTATATGTTTTATTGCCAGGCCTAGCCCTTAGAAGCTAGTGAGAGTTATCGAGCCTGAGCTTGTAAGTTGAACAGCATAGGCGTAGCTAGGTGACATAACTGCTAGTTTGGCACCTGGGTTGCCAGAAAAGCACGCCTAGAAGCCATAGATGTACCCGCACGCCCCAGGGCCAGAAATATAGACAGAATAGTTATACTTTAGAATTGTGACACTAGGGTTGTCTAGAGCACCGAGTGACAGCCTTCCATTCTATTAGCCATTACCAGAGATTGTCAGTCCTAGTTGGCTTAGCAGTTATTACATAGGTCGCCCAGGAAACCAGCCCAGTCCCCCAGGTCAAATAGACCCGTGGGTACGCTAAGGAAGGGGACCTTATCAGTAGTTAGAGGCTGGGCCAGTACCCCAGCCAGTTCTTATAAGGTATTCAAGTATAGATTTTCAGGAATGGTTAAGTCTACATAAAGTTGTCTATAAGGTTAAGAATCGCCTAGAAAAGTAATATAAGATCCGAGTAGACCAAGATAAGGTCTAAGGGACTAGTAGTACCATGCTAGTACAGTACTGCCCACAGGCTAAGGATATCGATAAGCTTCTTAGGAAGGATTAGGGGCCGATCACTCAAAAGCATGTTCGGCCAGGACCAGCCCTACAGTTATTCTAATCAGAGGAACTAATAGTTATCCATTCGCGACCCTGCAGTTGTTTAAGAGTCATAGTTGTCTGGGAAGGACATTCAAAGTTATGTTAGACCCCTCAAGATCTCGCCCTATTCAGTCCAGACTATTAGATATCATGATCACTATCAGGATCCTCTGATCAGACGCAGGCGCACAGCGTGCCTGCTAGCATCCTTACAGACTATATTAGGGGGCGAGTAGCGGTGGCGTTAGGCCCAGAAGGCCAGTTACACCTTTTGAGTGGCTAGATTGAGATGTTAGTACAGCACCTGGGTTGGGGTTGCCCTCACTTAGGAGCCTTCCTGTGACCACCCCAGGGTTACTAGCTATGTCGACGCCTGTGAGGGGCTAGATGATGTCTCTCCAAGGAGCGATATGCCATCCGTAAGGGATGAAGATGAGGTTCGAGGTACTCATACATTTCATTCCATGACTGGACTACTATATGTCGTATTGGCACACCCCGTCGAGTTTGGTACTCGGGGTACAGACAACAGGAGTCCACCAGACTCAGACACAGCTGCAGTTCAGGAGTTGAGTAGGTTCAGTTGCAGACCCAGGGGACCGGTAGGTTGTCTATAGTACCAGTAGAGTCATAGAAACCTTGTTAGGGGTATACAGATTGAAGTGTGCTCACCAGGACTTATGGGGGACCCGGGCAAGTTATTTCCGTGTTGATTGTACCTTCCAGGCTTGTGGGGGTCAGGTAAGGTTCTTGTTTGTATTCTTGTCTGCTAGCCATAGTTTATGAATATTTGATTATTGATCTTGGGCAGATTTATATGCCCAAGTGATACTCAAACGTATCATTTTTTACCTTGTTTGTTGTGCAATGTGTATATAATATCATGTATTTGGTAATAAAATGCGAATTTATACTAAACAACATGATTAGCATTTGTTTTGCAGGATAATGTGATTTTTAAGAGTTAAAATGCGTGTTGGAACTATGTCGGAGTTGGACTTGGATGCGAGCGTGGAAAAGACCTCGGATGGCATATTTTGCAGTGGCTCCGCGATGGTGCCGTGCCACGCTGCCATCGCGGTAGCACACTGCCTGGGCAGAAATAAAAGTGGCAATTTCCAGTGTGCCTGCGCGTCAGCTCCGTGGCACGGAGACAGGCCTCCGCGATGGCCTCCGTGCCACGTTGAGGCTAATTATCCGGACCATGCAATTTCCAGAGAGGGTCCGCGTCCACGCCGTGTAACGGAGGCAGTGCTCCGCGTTGGCCTCCGTGACACGTTGCTTGTTATTCCGGGAAAAATTTCCCACTAGTATAAATAGCACACTTAGGTTATTTTTAAAGGGAGTTAGTTTTTTTTTTTTAGTTTTAGTTTTTAGCCTGAGTTCAGAAGTGGGAGCAGGAACGTGGTTTTGTGGCAGTTGAAGAATAGAAAAGATAAGAGTTTTCTTCTCTTCCCTTCTTCTTTCCTTCAATTGTATGCATGATTCACACTCATTCGAGGATGATTAATCCAAGAATGAGTGGCTAATTCCTCTCTTGCTGAGGTTTTGAACTTGTGAAATGAATGTTGGTAATAATTGATATGGTTTCTTCTTCTTCTTGCATGTTGTTCTATTAATTCTTGTGCTTATTACATTCTTGATTGGCCACCATTAATGTATATCTAAAAAGTCCAATTTCACTCGAGAGAGCATGAAATTGGAAAGTTGTGAATTAATAGGGTATTGTTCTTAACTTGATTTGGGAAAATTGGGTTTTGATGTGCTTTCTTGATAGAAATATACTTGAAAGCCGTATTAGTCAATTTAGGAACCGGAATTGTAGTGTTAGGTCATAAATTGCATTTGATCACAGAAATGTAGACGAATGGTTTATGAAGCTAAAGTGAAATTAAATACGAAAGTTTTAATTTCTAGGCAAACGTTCTTGGCTAGCAATATGAAGAAGAAGATGACCAAATTATCATGATTATCAAGTTCATTACTCGTTCTTAACCTTGGCATGTGCATATCCATTGTCTAAACTCAACGTAAATAGTAGTTATTAATTTTAGTAGATAATTAGTTTAGAAACAAAACTTACTCAAATCTTGGTTGGATTGTTGTTAACATAGTTAGAAATAGAATAGAGATATAGTAAACTAGGCAGTTTTGCATATCTAGAGCAGCCTCCTTGGATCGATACTTGGCTACTTAGCCACTTTATTACTTGTTTGACCACGTACACTTGCGTGTCGGTGTATAATATATACCGAGCAGCAGAGCACGAACAAGTTTTTGGCGCCGTTGCCGGGGAGGCTAGGCGATTTGTAAAATTTTGTTTAGTGTAAATTTACTGTATTTGTATTTTTCTTAAGTGTTAACAACTTGGTCTTAGCCTGTATTTTGCAGATTTTTATTTCTGTGAACACTGGCAAGGGACAAGGAGCTGGTGGAATCTTACTTAGAGCCAGAACGTGAATTGCATAGTCAACGTAGAGAAGCTCTTCGGAAGAAGTTGCAGTTGCTCAAACAGTCTATGATGGAGCAACCCAATCCACCAGTTGTGCGGGCAGTGTTAGTGCCCGAGGAAGTAGCAGCCAGGCCGGTTCGCGAGGTTGCAATCCCACACGCTAATAATGTACATTCCAGCATCCGCAAACCAGAGCCTGGGGGGAGATTTGAGTTAAAGCAAAATATGGTGCAACTTTTGCACACTAGCGGGCAGTTTACCGGTCTCCCTCACGAAGATCCGCAACAACATCTCCAGAACTTTTTGGAGATAAGTGACACTTACATCCCCGCTGGAGTGTCACCTGATTATGTTCGGCTCACCTTATTTCCATTTTCCTTACTTGGTGAAGCCAAGAGGTGGTTAAAAGCTGAACCACCCAACTCTATATCAACGTGGGATGATCTTGCAAAGAAGTTCTTGATCAGATTTTTCCCTTCAGGTAAAACAGCTAAACTTAGAAGTCAGATTCTAAGTTTTAAACAGAGGGAAGGAGAAAATCTTTATCAAGCCTGGGAAAGATTCAAGTCTATGTTGCGGGACTGTCCTCATCATCATCAGTCAAATGAGGTGTTGGTCCACACTTTTATTGAGGGTTTGGAACCCCACACTAAAATTTTTTTAGACTCAGCAGCTGGAGGGCAAGCGCTAGAAAAGACTTATGAGAAGTTGTACACTTTGCTCAACCGAATTTCACAAGGCAATCCGGAATGGAATGCAGATTCTTCAAGAGGTGGAGCAAGGAAAGCAGCAGGAGTGCTTGAAGTGGATGGATTCACAGCTATCGCTGCACAGATAGCTGCTTTGCAAAATCAGTTAAACACTCACTTCAGCAATATGAATTTGAACCAGCTGTCAGCCTCAGTTAATGCAGTCCAACAGATGTGGTGTGAAGTGTGTGGTAGTAGTGAGCATTCAGCTGAATGTTGTGGTGCAAATCCTGATTCTGTCAACTTTGTGGGCAATGCACAGAGGAATCAACAGCAGTTTGGTGGTGGCTACAACTCGAATTGGAGGAATCATCCAAATTTTTCGTGGGGTAGCAACAATCAACAAGGCCAGGGTTCAGGGCAGGGTATGCACAGAAACCAAGGAGGGCAACAAGGCTATCAGAATCAGTTTAGAAATCACAATGCCCCTCCTCCACCACCATCACCGACTATTGAGGAAATGTTCAAGACCATGATTGCCAACCAGGCACAATTGCAGGCTGACTATGTCAAACTGGCGGCCGAAGTAAAGAACAATCAATTGGCAACCAAGGCTCTTGAATATCAGTTTGGGCAATTTGCCAGTGCCCAAAATACTAGACCAAGGGGAGGACTACCTAGCGACACGGATCCCAATCCTAAAGAGGGAAATGCAGTGACCACAAGGAGTGGTTTACAATTAAAGGAGGTGGAACCGGAAAGACCGCCTCAGAAGTCAGGAGCAGCAGATGTTGAGGGAGAACAAACCTCAGATACGGGGAAGGCCAAAGAAGCTGAACCAACAAGGCCTCCACCCCCGTTCCCTCAACGACTTAAGAAACACAAGGAGGAGGCGTGTTTCCAGAAATTCATGGAGGTACTTAAACAGGTACATGTTAACTTACCTCTTGTTGATGTCTTGCAGGGTGTGCCAAAATATGCAAAGTATATCAAAGACATCGTGGCCAACAAAAGTCGCTTGACCGAGTATGCCACGGTGGCTTTAACGGAGGAATGCACATCCCGTATTCAGAACATGTTGCCCACTAAACTGAAGGATCCTGGAAGTTTTACTATCCAGCTGACGATTGGGCAAAGTATCCGAGCTCGTGGGTTATGCGACTTGGGGGCAAGTATAAATCTGATGCCATCTTCGGTATTCAGAAAGTTAGGGCTAGGGAGTCCTAGACCTACAACAGTGATCTTGCAGCTAGCAGACAGGTCTTTAGCTAAGCCGGATGGCATTGTGGAGGATGTGCTAGTGCAGGTAGGCTCCCTCATTTTTCCGGTAGATTTCATTGTTCTGGATTTTGAGCCAGATGTAGAAGTCCCATTTATTTTGGGACGACCATTTTTGGCAACCGGAAAGGCATTGATCGATGTAGCTGCGGGTCAACTCACGATGCAAGCACATGACAAGGTGGAGGTATTTAATGTGTTAAAAGCCATGAAGCTGCCGGCTATACATGAGGAGCTTTCGGAAATCAGCGTGGTTGAACATGTAGAAAGTACGCCGGCTGTTGAATCTCAAGACCCATTGGAGAGAGCGCTTACGCATTCTGATCATTTTGGGGATGGAGAAGCTTGTGGAATGGTTCAATTGTTGGATTGAGCACCTAAATATCCAAGAAGACAGGAATTTCAGTCCTTGATGAGATCACTAGAGCCGTTGCCGAAACCGTCGGTTGAGGAGGCACCGAAATTGGAGCTGAAAGAATTGCCTCCCCATTTAAAATATATCTTTTTGGGGGAGGGAGAGACGTTACCAGTTATTATCTCTGCAGACTTGACAGAGGAACAGGAACAGGCAGCTTTGGGAGTCTTAAGGAAGAGGAAGAAAGCAATGGGTTGGCAAATGTCCGACATTCAGGGTATAAATCCAGCTTTCTGCACGCACAGGATATTTATGGAGACAGGAGCCAAGCCAACTGTTTAGCCACAGAGGAGACTTAATCCAGCAATGAAAGATGTGGTAAGGAAGGAAATAATTAAGTGGCTTGATGCAGGTGTAGTCTACCTAATTTCAGACAGTGAGTGGGTCAGTCCCGTTCAATGTGTTCCTAAGAAAGGGGGGATGACTATAATCACCAATGAGAAAAATGAGTTAATCCCCACACGAACTGTCACAGGCTGGCGAATTTGTATGGACTACCGAAAACTGAATGAAGCCACGAGGAAAGACCATTACCCCATTCCTTTTATTGACCAAATACTTGACAGGTTGGCAGGGCAGGAATATTATTGCTTTCTTGATGGGTATTCCGGCTATAACCAAATAGCCATCGCTCCTGAGGATCAAGAGAAGACGACGTTCACCTGTCCTTATGGAACATATGCTTTCAAGCGAATGCCGTTTGGGTTATGCAATGCACCCGCCACATTCCAGAGATGCATGATGGCTATATTCCATGACATGGTTGAAGACTTTGTTGAGGTATTTATGGATGATTTTTCTGTTTTTGGTAATTCGTTTGCTACTTGCTTGCAGAATCTTGACAGGGTGCTGGCTCGATGTGAAGAATCCAACCTCGTGCTAAACTGGGAGAAATGCCACTTCTTAGTGAAGGAGGGGATTGTCCTGGGCCACAAAGTGTCTAAAAAGGGGTTGGAAGTCGATCATGCTAAAATTGAGGTTATTGAGAAATTGCCACCACCAGTATCCGTGAAAGGTGTACGCAGTTTTCTGGGACATGCAGGATTCTACAGACGATTCATTAAAAACTTTTCCAACATTTCTAGACCGCTATGCAGGCTGCTAGAAAAGGAGGTCAAGTTTGAATTAACCAATGAGTGTGTTGTAGCATTCGAAAAGTTGAAGCAGAAATTGATAGAAGCACCCATACTTACTTCTCCGGACTGGGAACAACCATTTGAGCTGATGTGTGATGCCAGTGATGTGGTTGTGGGAGCTGTATTGAGGCAAAGGAAGAATAGAGTTTTTCACTCTATTTATTATGCAAGCAAGACGCTGAATACGGTTCAGAGCAATTACACAGTCACAGAAAAAGAAATGCTAGCTCTGGTGTTTGCATTTGACAAGTTCCGGTCTTATTTAGTGGGTTCGAAAGTGGTGGTGTACACTGATCATGCAGCTATTCGATACCTATTCAACAAGAAAGATGCTAAGCCCAGATTGATCAGATGGATTTTATTGCTACAGGAGTTTGACCTTGAGATTAGAGACAGAAAGGGGAGTGAAAATCAGGTAGCAGATCACTTATCACGACTGGAGAGTCGGTCGCATGTGATGGAAAGTGATGACATTAATGAGGACTTCCCAGATGAGCAACTATTGGCAGTAGGAGAAGCAGAAGTTCCCTGGTATGCTGACATAGTCAACTTGCTAGTGAGCGGAGTTTACCCCCCTGAAGCAACAGACCAGCAAAGAAGAAAATTGAGGCATGACAGCCGATACTATGTATGGGACGAGCCATATTTGTTCAAGCAGGGACCAGACCAGGTGATGAGAAGATGCATCCCAGAGAGTCAGGTAGCAGAGGTGCTACGGGGCTGCCATTCGTCGTTGTATGGAGGGCATCACGGAGGTGAGAGAACAGCACATAAGGTTCTTCAGTCAGGTTTCTTTTGGCCGACCCTGTTCAGAGACTCTATGGAGTATGTCAAAATGTGTGATAGATGTCAGCGGACAGGAACAATTGGCAGAAGACAAGAGATGCCTTTGCCGAACATACTGGAAGTTGAGCCCTTTGATGTATGGGGCATTGATTTCATGGGTCCATTCCCACCGTCATTTGGAAATCGTTACATCTTGGTAGCTGTAGATTATGTATCAAAATGGGTGGAAGCAATAGCTTGCCCCAGGAATGATAACAAGGTAGTAATGAAGTTTGTGAAGAAACACATTCTCACAAAGTTTGGGACACCCCGAGCAATTATCAGTGACGGAGGAGCTCATTTTGTCAATGCAAGCTTCAAGAAATTATTGGCTAAGTATGGGGTGCGCCATAAAGTAGCCACAGCATACCACCCACAAACTAGTGGGCAAGTAGAGGTGTCAAATAGGGAGGTAAAACAGATTCTGCAGAAAACGGTGAACATTCAACGGAATGATTGGTCTGGTAAACTTGATGATGCATTGTGGGCCTACCGAACTGCTTATAAGACACCGATTGGAACGTCACCATACCGATTGGTCTATGGCAAAGCATGTCATCTCCCAGTTGAACTAGAGCATCGAGCTTTCTGGGCCGTAAGAAAGTTAAATATGGACTTAGAGCTGGCGGGTAAAAAGAGATTGATGCAGCTCAGCGAACTTGAGGAATTTCGCTGGCATGCCTATGAGAGTGCGAAGTACTACAAGGAAAGAACCAAAAGATGGCATGACAAGCATGTGGTGCATCGCATTTTCGAACCAGGACAGAAAGTTTTGCTTTTTAATTCATGATTAAAATTGTTTCCTGGTAAGCTGAGGTCTAAATGGTCTGGACCGTTTGAAGTAGTGAGAATGACCCCTCAAGGAGCGGTAGAGCTGTGGCAAGAAGATAGGAGTGCTACGTTCTTGGTAAATGGGCAGAGATGCAAGCACTACTGGGGATATGACCATGATCGGGTCAAATCGTCCATCTCCCTAGTAGAAAATTGAGCGTAAAGGCTGTCGAGCCGCGACGTTAAACCAGGCGCTGCACGGGAGGCAACCCGTGAAAAATATTTTTCTTTCTTTTTCCTTAGTGTAAAGTTTGTCTTTTATTTTATTTTCTCTTCTTTTTCTTGACTAGGTTTAAATGTGCATTTTAATTAGTAATTTTTATTCTTTTAGTAGGGAATCTAGTCATTTAACCAATTTTTGTTTAGTGAGGTGATTTTCAGGTATACCGGAGGAAAAATACGTGGAATCGAGAAAACGAGGCGAGGTATGAAAAATAAAATTTGATAGTGAAACAGAGCACTGGCGCATTGGCGCCGTGTCACGGAGGCAGTTCTCCGCGTTGGCCTCCGTGACACGTTGAAGGCAAATCTGGAATTTTTTAAAATTCTAGTAAGCCAACGCGTTGGCTCCGTGTCACGGAGGAGGGCCTCCGCGTTACCCTCCGTGACACGTTGCCCTTATCCCAGTGCCGGGTCACACCGGGTTTCTGGGTGACCCGCGTGTTTTCTTAATAAAAACCCCCTATTTTCCCCATTCCCTCTTCCCTCCGCGACCAAACACCCATTCCCCTACCCCCAAGCTCCGTGCCACGTTAAGAGGCAAGGAAAACGTCAAGTCTTTATCGATTCTTCAATTCCAAGGTATGTTTTCATCGTCTATCTCAAATTTTTGGCGATTTTTGTCGATTTTGAGCATGTGAGGTGAGATATATCACCCTAGGTAGAAATTAAACATGACGTGAATTATTTTGTGATTGATTGTGTTCGGATTGTTGTAGTTGACGGGTGAACTTATCGATTGATTGAATAATTCATTGTTGATTGTCGAATTGAGTTCTAGGGCTTGGGGTTGTTGAATTTTAACTTGGGTAACTTGATAGTTTGATGAAATTGATGCCGGGGTGTGTTTATTATTTGAGATAAGTCGTGGTAAATATTGTATAATTGGTGAAAGACGACTAATTCTCGATTTTTAGTGGGACATTGCGTAATATGTGAATTGGTTGAATTGCTTAGATTAGTGTATATAAAATGTTTGTATTGTTGTTTCTATTTGGTTGTTGTTATTGTTGCTAAGTGCCATGGGTGAATAGCTGTCGATGGTAGGATTGGGTTAGCTGTATGAAGTCTGAGTAGTTCGCTAGCCGTTATGCTGTCGAATTTTTGTGAACGCACTAAGCAATATGTTTATAGTGATTGTGTTTGGGGTGTAAATAGATCTATCCTTGCTAACATGTTGTAAATATTGTTAAAGACTAAGTGTGGGGTAAATTTTGTTTAACCCGACCTTAGCCAAAACTAACAAGTTTTTAGCTTAACGTTGTGCTTGTTTGTGTAAATTGACAGGTACAATGGCCAGCCGACAAGATAAAGGCAAGGGTGCTTCAACCTCAGGCACCGGCAGAAAGAGAATGAGACTGGGCACTGCTGTCCCAGCTGCACCTGCTGTTCCACGCGGTCAACACCGCCGATACGGAACACGATGGGTTACCGATGAAGGGAAGAAGTGGTACGCAAAGCATAAGGAGAACAAGTACTTCCCGGAGGAACATATTGCAAGGGAACCACTTGCACAGGAGTTCCCTCGCATCGTACAGAGGATTGAAGCAGCTGGGCTCAGCTTTATTTTTCAGGAGCCCACGGAGTGCAACCTTCACTTGGTCCGGAAATTTTATGCCAACTGGAACCCGGCCATCAGAAGCCACACTATTAAAATCAGTGGGCAGATTGTCACTCTGGAACCCCAGCAGCTGAATGCCATCGTTGGAGCGCGGGACACAGACGCCCACGTTCTCCGCCAGCTCAACATCACCCCACCGTACGCCGACATCAGACGTACATTGTGTGGGGCTCAATCCACAGCCCGATGGAGTAGACACAAAGAGAGGGGTTACCACCAGACTCTGCCTTATTCGCAGATGAACAGGGAGGCCAGAATCTGGCTAAAAATTGTATGTTCGTGTTTGATCCCGGGAGTACATATGACAGACGTGACCCGGGACCGTGTCTGCCTGGTGTATGCCCTTATGAAAGGGCTTGAGATTAATGTGGGGGCGGTTATAATATCCGCCATGAAGAGAGCCAGACTACACCAGGGCCACAGATACGGGTTTGGCAGAATCATCACCACCTTCCTCCGAGGCCTCGACGTTGAGGAAGAAGCCTTGGATTACATTCCGCAGTTGGAGCGGCGGGCCCTTGATGTGACAAAGACCAAGGCCCCCGATACTACACACGGACCTATGCTGACTCTAGGCGAGCGACATGCTCGTGACGACCAGTATATGGCCCGTATGTTCGGTATGCAGATGTTGCAGCTACGGATAGGTGGGAGACCAGCCACCAAGGATGAATTATGGCAGCTGGAGCTAGACTACCCTTTTGGCGAGAACGCCAGAGCTTTATGCAAGGTGGGGCCAGCCTTTGTGGAGCCGACTGACGACGACGTCCCTACTGATGAGGAGACACGTCGTGAGGACTCTGATGTAGAGTCCGATGATGGCGAGGGAGCTGATTCAGATATGGGCGACGAGGCCGCAGCACCGGATGAGGAAGTCGAATATTTCGACTGAGCAGGGAGTTTCACCACCCAAAATTTTGTGCTTTGTATTTTTGTGAACACTGAGGACAGTGTTCGATTTAAGTGTGGGGTGGGGAGTAGTTAGGTGCTGGGTCATAGGCTCTACATCTGCTGTATATTCTTCCTTGACGTTTGTGTATGTATGTGCTTTCCCTGTTGTTGTGAACTGATTTGTGAATGATGTGTATATATTTGTTTGTGGCTAATGATGTGTGTCTTTAAAAAGTTATGGTTGCCTTTGTAAATATTTTGTAAATTTTGTAAATATTTTTTTTCTCTATCGATATGATCGATATTTTTCAAAATTTTTGCGAAAGGATGTTGCACTTATCAACATATTTTGTAAATATTTTTTTTCATTGAAATGATCGATGTGTTGCAAAAATTTTGAAGTTTTATTTTTGGGTTTCTCGGAGTTTGTTTTTGGTTCTTTTACCGAGAATAGTCCCATTGAACCGATGTCATAGTTAGTGAACATTCCCTATGATGGATGGATGACGACCGTCTTAAGGGAAATGTAGTCGATAGGAGTAGATGATTTGTTTTTAGTTTCTTTGGTGGATTGCATCAATAAACTGTAGTTGCTTATGGTTGCTAAAATTTTGTTGCGTGTGTAATTGATGTTCGAAATGCGAAAGTGATTCGTTTGAAAGCATGTAATTGTGTAAATATGTTGAGTTACCTAGGCTATAGAATTTGGTTCATTATGATTGAGGCTTAATCTTGAATTCATGTACTTGACTAATTAAAGAGTCTGTGAATGCATCTTGATTCGAGCATGTGCATGAAGTGTGAGTGAGGTTTTGCTATTCCATGTCATTGTGAATTGTCTAGAACTTTCCTGGAGTGTATACAAAGTGAAATGAAGGAGGTGTAGTGTCGGAAAGGATGTAGGCATTTCTTTGTTTTAACCGTTAGTTTCCATTTTTTTCTTGTCAAGTTCTACCCTTTTATATGTTGTACACCCTAGTCAGCCCGTTGAGCCTTTAGCCGATTTCTTTCTTTTGTCCAGAATTGTATGAACTAAGCTTTATTCCTTCTTTTCATTAGCCTTAAAGTCTATAAGAAGCTCTTAAGCGCTTACAAAGAACAAAAAAATTGTTTCCCAAAGTGTTAAAGAGTGAAAAGAGTGAAAAGAAAAGAAAAGCAAAGTGAGGAAAGAAAAGATGGTGTTGAAGAGGCACTAGTTGTAATTAAATGAAATTGAGGGTACATGAAAACCTTCCGTTTGGGGTCAAGTGTGCCTGATGAAATGGGTTGTATGAAAGTAAACCAGCATGAATGGGAGAAAAAGAGAAAAGAGAGGAACAATGTCCATGAGTCGATGGGAATGAGTTGAAAAGGCGCTTAAGGATGCTAGCAACTATTATTGGCTAATCCAATATATATATACTAGATCCATAGCCAGTTACAACCCATTAAAAGTCCTATTTGATCCTACACTGCATTTCTTTATATTAGTGGAGTAATACACTAAGGGCAAGCCTATGGGTCATGACATGATGCATGTGAATTCTTTTGGGAGAGAGAGTGAAATTAATTTCTATATGCCCCTACGTGCATGTTTGTGTGTTGCACGAGCATAAAAGGGGAAGTTTCTCTCAAGTTGTGAGGGTACATGCTTGATGAAAGATTGATTTTCGTGTCGGATTTCTTGATTAGTTGATTTGCATGAGTTTGCCGATATCAAGAATCAATTCTTAAAAGTCTAGGAAGCCCTGATGTATTAAGGTCATTGTCTTGTACGACCAAGCATGTTTTCTTGATGATTTGCAAAAATCGAATAATCGGTATGACCGTAACGTAAATGGTTGCACCATAGTGACAAAGGTTGAGATGTGATGTGCATGATTTGTGTATGTGTTGTTCGAGGACGAACAAGGATTTAAGTGTGGGGTAAGTGATCTTGGGCAGATTTATATGCCCAAGTGATACTCAAACGTATCATTTTTTACCTTGTTTGTTGTGCAATGTGTATATAATATCATGTATTTGGTAATAAAATGCGAATTTATACTAACCAACATGATTAGCATTTGTTTTGCAGGATAATGTGATTTTTAAGAGTTAAAATGCGTGTTGGAACTATGTCGGAGTTGGACTTGGATGCGAGCGTGGAAAAGACCTCGGATGGCATATTTTGCAGTGGCTCCGCGATGGTGCCGTGCCACGCTGCCATCGCGGTAGCACACTGCCTGGGCAGAAATAAAAGTGGCAATTTCCAGTGTGCCTGCGCGTCAGCTCCGTGGCACGGAGACAGGCCTCCGCGATGGCCTCCGTGCCACGTTGAGGCTAATTATCCGGACCATGCAATTTCCAGAGAGGGTCCGCGTCCACGCCGTGTAACGGAGGCAGTGCTCCGCGTTGGCCTCCGTGACACGTTGCTTGTTATTCCGGAAAAAATTTCCCACTAGTATAAATAGCACACTTAGGTTATTTTTAAAGGGAGTTAGTTTTTTTTTTTTTAGTTTTAGTTTTTAGCCTGAGTTCAGAAGTGGGAGCAGGAACGTGGTTTTGTGGCAGTTGAAGAATAGAAAAGATAAGAGTTTTCTTCTCTTCCCTTCTTCTTTCCTTCAATTGTATGCATGATTCACACTCATTCGAGGATGATTAATCCAAGAATGAGTGGCTAATTCCTCTCTTGCTGAGGTTTTGAACTTGTGAAATGAATGTTGGTAATAATTGATATGGTTTCTTCTTCTTCTTGCATGTTGTTCTATTAATTCTTGTGCTTATTACATTCTTGATTGGCCACCATTAATGTATATCTAAAAAGTCCAATTTCACTCGAGAGAGCATGAAATTGGAAAGTTGTGAATTAATAGGGTATTGTTCTTAACTTGATTTGGGAAAATTGGGTTTTGATGTGCTTTCTTAATAGAAATATACTTGAAAGCCGTATTAGTCAATTTAGGAACCGGAATTGTAGTGTTAGGTCATAAATTGCATTTGATCACAGAAATGTAGACGAATGGTTTATGAAGCTAAAGTGAAATTAAATACGAAAGTTTTAATTTCTAGGCAAACATTCTTGGCTAGCAATATGAAGAAGAAGATGACCAAATTATCATGATTATCAAGTTCATTACTCGTTCTTAACCTTGGCATGTGCATATCCATTGTCTAAACTCAACGTAAATAGTAGTTATTAATTTTAGTAGATAATTAGTTTAGAAACAAAACTTACTCAAATCTTGGTTGGATTGTTGTTAACATAGTTAGAAATAGAATAGAGATATAGTAAACTAGGCAGTTTTGCATATCTAGAGCAGCCTCCTTGGATCGATACTTGGCTACTTAGCCACTTTATTACTTGTTTGACCACGTACACTTGCGTGTCGGTGTATAATATATACCGAGCAGCAGAGCGCGAACAATTATGAAGTCATAGCTCATGTACATGTAGTATTTTTTTAGACGAGATTACGAATAAGCCATCTTATAGGTTAATCTTTCTGCCTCTCATTTCTACTTACTTTCATCATTTCATTGCTTTCATTCTGCCTATTTACTGCCTTACATATTTGACACATATTGTACTGACGCCCAATAATGGGGCGCCGCATTACTTGCCTGAAGGTTTAGACAGACAAAGGTCAGAAGCTTCAGTAGCAGCTATCCAGAGTTAGTAGTTTGGCCAGTTCCTCTTATTTGGAGTTGCCAGGTTGTGGAGGTTACAATCTTTCAGTGGTATAGAATTTTGGGTAGGCCTGGGCCCTGTCCCGACCATTATTTGTACTCTTAGAAGCTTGCAGACTATAGTCATCAGTCAGTTAATTGCATCTTGGTCGTGTGGGGCCTTAATCAGTTATGCTTCATGTGTTGGCCGTGTGGGGCCTAGTATAGTAGCTTGTCTTCATTTCTGTTATAACTAGACAGCATGGTGGCCTTGTCAGCCCATATAGGATCCCTCTAGTTTCCTGTTGTTGGTTAGTTGTTTTTATTTACAGGTGGCTATATGGCCTTGTCGGCCGGAGGCTATATTTACAGCCAAGATATAGCCCGTTGTTTTATTGAGTCGAGTTGCAGGCTTGCACTAGATGTGCATAGGCCTAGCAAGGCCAGTCAGATTCTAGTATGGCACTAGGTGCTGGTCATGCCTCCCAGGTGGGGCGTGACATGAGCATCCCTTTCAACTGGTAGGCAGCCAGATCAGCACTCTCTGTGGAACTAACACCCATAATCTGAGTGATTTTCCGCACCTCATCTACAAACTCATGTGGGTCCTCTCCCACCTTGGATCCATGAAAAGTTGGAGGGTTTATTAGGGTGAAGTCCCGAACCCTAGTAGCTATTGCGGACCTGTTTGTATTCATCGAAACCACCTACTGGTTCACTTGGTTAGTCACTGTCTAAGCCAGCAGCTGGATTGTCGCTCAAAATTCTGCTAAGGTCACTTGGTCATCTTGAGGGGCTGCTGGAGCTGGTGGCGTTGGTCGGTTAGCATTGCCAGCCCTCCTTCCATTTCCTCATCTTAAAGGCATATTTTCACTAAAACGAAATAAAGAATAAGTTAGGAGGACATTTCTAGAATTGAACGTCAATGCACGCTAAGGAGTATGAACAAAAAGGGAGTTTTCCTAATAACGTCTCGTAGCCTCCCCGTCATAAGTGTGGCGCGCTTCAAACCCAGTAAAACCACTCTACTTGATGCGGCTTTCAGACATCCTAGTACACTCTAAAACTAGTGCACTGGTACCAAGTTTGTCAAAACCCAAGTCTGTACCCTAAACGAGACACGGTACTTGGAGTCACAAGTAACCCCAAGCCAACCCATGGTCTATCATAACACTGGTAAACTAAGTAAACATAAGCGGAAGCCTTAAATAAATAAAATCATTTAAGAAAACTGATTTGACAAGAGTAAATACATCATAAATACAATAATGAAAATCTGTGTCTATGTCTGAAAGCCAAATACTCAATGATGAGTTGTTGGGACAAGCCCCCTACTAACTCTAAAATCTAACTAAAAGTAACTAACTAAAAATAAATATCATCCTCGAAAGATGAGGACTCACCAAATGTTGCTGCTGATATCGTCTGAGGGAAACTACTGACGGTGCTGGAAATGAGGACCTATGTCTGTATCATAATACGATACAGCATAGAAGATATGCATCAGTACTTTGAATGTACTAAGTAAGTGAGAGATATAATAAGCATGAAAGAACAAGTAACTGAACTGAAATGACATGAAATGACCAACTGAAATACTAAAATACTGAAAACTGATACAATTGAAATATAATTGATATGGTCAATAATGACCCTGGCTGATGGTCATAGACATGTCCTGGATCTGAGATACTGGGCTGAGCTAAACTGAACTGAACTAAGACTATACTGACTAGTGGAAGAGTCTATAACCGATATATAACCATGTGAGCTAAACATGGAGTTCGATGTTTACGCCCCATCGATAGGACCCAATATACCTTGCTAGGATAGAAAGGCATAAACTGGGTGGTCACAAATCTGGGCCTATTGGGCAAAAATAACCTACGGGAGCAACGTAGTTCTGGGAACCTAGGTGTGTTGGAACCCCGACCCTCTCGTGCTAAGTCCTACTTCCCCTAAATAGCCCTAACATGACTACTACTACCAAGCTGATAGCTCAAAACTGAGGCCCAAGACTAAATCAGGAATACCTATCTGGAAATACCCTAAGAGTCTTATTGGACCTAATACTATAACTGGTGTTCTAAGACTGGTCAAAGCTACTTATCTAAAAGCATTGTAATCGTCTTTAGAACTAACTATTAACTGATAACTGATTTTGATAACTGATATTTGGGAGGAATTACTGACACATCAAGAAAAGGCCATAGTCAAACTGATCAACTGACATTTCTGAAAATACTAAAAAATGCTAACAACTGAAACTGGACTAGTATGCAACTGACTGAGGATTCAACTGATATTAATAATATGGGAATTCTAACGTTGATAGAATCAAGAAAAATGAATAACTAATCAATTGTGCAAGACTCTAATTACTGTATTCAAGAGCTAGAGCTAAAACTCATTTACAAGAAGCAGGTATCAACATGATCTCTAAGTAATGGAAATATAGTAGCTAACAATATGAAAACATTCCACATGAATTTAATCGAATTCTGACTAAAAGATTTCTAAATTGTGAAACTCAAGGCTAGAACTGATAAGAAAATTTAATTGGGTTTTGGGGCATAAGAAAAGGACAATTCCCTTGCTAAATTCTCACATACCTGGTGATGAGAACCCCAGAGAAAACCCTTCAGAAGATCTGAGAAGAAAGTCGAACCATTGCTCCTACTCTGTGCTTTCTGACTAAGTTCTACGTTCTGACCTTTGAGGGAATGAGAGGAATGAAGAGTGAATCTTGATTACCCCTCTAAATCCCCTAAATATAACCCGAAACAACATTTTTAGGGATTAAAAAGGTGGAAAGCTATAAAAATAACCCGGGAAGAAAAATTTGGAAAACTGCTAACAGGGACCAATGGGTCACACAATGAGTCGTTGGTTGATACCACGACTCCTTGGGACCAGTCATTGGTCCTAGGCCTGGAATTAGGGCTCACTGGAATTTGGTAAAGGGTGGAGACCACAACACGTTGGACGAACCAATGGGTCGTTGGTACCTCTCATTGTCACTGGTAGGATTTTTAACAAAACTTGGGAACCCTACTAACGGACGACACAATGACTCGTTGGTAGAACCAACAGGTTGTTGTGTATGCTCGTGTTCAACTGCTTGGTCTTGAAATCTAGCGACGGGTGGAGACGACTACTTGTTAGAGGTGATAACGAGTCGTTGGTCCCACTCATTGCTTCTGGGAGATGCCTGGTAGATTTCTTAACTTAGGATGCAATGGACGACAGGACGACTTGTTACTCCTTCCAATGAGTCATCCTATGCCTTGTTGGTTTCCGGAGGAAAATTCTGCAGAGCTGACAATGGTCAGACAATGGCCCGTTAGAGGTGACAATGATCCATTGTTTGGGTCGTTCTGTGATAAAATTTTCTAGTTTCCCTTGGTTTTTCTTGCAAGGTCTGAGTTTGGTCTAGAAAAGTTTTGAGGTGTTACAAATAATTATTGCTAGAGCATTGGCATGGCGCCATTTGAAGCTCTGTATGGGAAAAAATGCAGGTCTCCAATCGGTTGGTTTGATGCATTTGAAGAGAGGCCTTGAGTGAACGACTTGTTGAAAGAGTATTTAGAAAAAGTTTGCATAATCCAAGAATGTATGATAGTTGCTCAGAGTAGAAAAAAGCAATATGCAGACAAGAAGTGAGGGATGTGTAGTTTATGGAGGGAGAGCAAGTTCTGCTCAAGGTATCCCCCATGAAGGGGGTGATGAAATTTGGTAAGAGGGAAAGCTTAGCCCGAGGTACATCGGACCGTTTGAATACTTCAGCGTATGGGGGAAGTATCTTATGAGTTGGCGCTGCCACCAAGATTGTCTGGGGTACACCGAAGTTCCATGTGTCAATGTTTAATCAGTACCACTGAGATGGGACTTACATTATTAAATGGGACTCTGTGCTACTATATGAGAATTTGACTTATGAGGAGGAGCCGGTGGCAATTTTAGATAGAGAGGTTCGGAAGCTGAGGTCGAAAGAGATTCCGACGGTTAAGGCCCAGTGAAGAATCGTCCCATAGAGGAGGCCACTTGGGAGACCGAAGCTGATATGCGAACCAAATATCCTCAGTTATTTGTGGAATTCGGTACGTTCTCTTTCTTACTTTTATTATAGGACGTTCGGGGATGAATAGTGTTTTAATTGGTATCTGATGTAACGATCCACATTTTGTTACGAGGGGAATGGACTTAGAACACCCAAAATATCTAGAATCTATAAAATTGGGTGTGAAATCAGCTAACTGTTTAAAAGTGACTTTTGGGGGGAGCTACCAGTTCGGGGGACCGCTGCAGCGGTAGGATGTCTGCTGCCGACCTTGGTGACGGTCAGAGTCCTGCCGTAATGAATTGAGGAATTAACCACTGGATCCACTGCAGCGGTTTCCTGAACGCCATAGCGAGTCTACTGCAGTGGAAATGTGATCGTTGCAGCAGACAACAGAAATCAAAAAGTGGATTTAAATGGAATTTTTGGGGTTTTACCCCTTTCCAAAAGCGATCAGAAAGGTGAGAGAGCGAATTTTTCCTTCAGAGCAGTGAATTCTTCTTCCTAGGTAAGATTTTTGATCCCCTATCTCGATTATAGGTATTGTTGACCTTAGAATTCTTATAGACCCTTTAATGGTGGGATTTTGAGTTCATAAAACCTTAGGTTGATAGATTAGGGCTTAAGTATAGGGATTTAAAAGGTTGGTTTGAATTGAGGTTTGAGGAGTATTGATCACTCCCATAGGATTATTTGTTTTAGATTGTGGGTTACGCGGGAATTGAGAACTCGAACTAGGGGAATTAGGGTTTTACTTTTGAAAGTTCCCTGAAGAGAAGACCTTGATCTCCTAGGACCCTTATTTGAAGAGTAAGTAATTGAATTACTCTACATTGTGTTGTAGATTTCAAACTCAGGGCAAGGCTCCAGTGGAGTAGCTGACTTTTCGTATCCAAACTTTGAGGTAGGTTACGGTTTCGAGGGATTAGACTCTATATAATAGCATGTATGTTTTTTGCAATGATGATATGTGATTGGGTTGTGGACATTACTTAGTATGAGAATTTTCCATTAAATACACTGTAGAAATAATGTGGATATGATGTGGTATTTGAACTATTATGAAATTGTGTTAAGTTGTTAAGTAATGATATTTTGCATTGTTGTTGAGATGTTTATTGGTTTGTAATTATACATGTGAAGGAGTAGATTGTAAACTCCTGTATGTTTAAATAATGCACCTTGTTGTATTCACTTGATGAGAAAGATTAAGGATAGCAATAATATCCTAAGATGAGAGGCTCGTTCCCGAGGGGAGCATCCGGGCGAGCAATGTTAGTTGAGTGGCTCATGTGCGAGGGGAGAATCTGAACAAGCATATGAGTGGGAGCGGGTACCCCGCCGATACAGTAGATGAATTTCTAGAGTCTCCTGCAGGTCATGACTGGAAGGGCAGAAATAAGACCCTCTAGCGTGTGTGTACACTGATATTTATAACGAAGTGTTTATGAGAATGTAGCGGAGGCGTGTGCCCAACATGTCACCCTTTGATCTATTTTATGATGTTTTTGTAGATTGTTAACCATTTTGGAATGAGCATGTGTTAAGTGGTAGAGTTGAGTTTGTGAATCCTGTACATGTAACCTAAATTGAGGATGGTGGAAAAAGGTTAACTGTGAATTGATTAAACGATTATTGATGTTGATGTTGTTATTCTTGTGATGAAATGATTAAACCGTATGTAATAATGAGTAGATGTGAATTGGTTTCAAAAGCGCGTGTGTCCTCTGATTGAATATCTGAGTGTGTGAATTACTGAAAACTGGTGAATTGATGAAAGGTGCAGCTAAGTTGAGCTACTATCTCGAGCAATACCGCTGCAATGGAACTACTTCCGTCGCGACGAGACCGCTGTAGCGGTTACTTGACCGCTACAGCGAAAGGCCCAATCAAGTGAGCAGGCTGGTTGTCACCTGTGCAGAACTAGTGTATTTGAGATGTTGTTGTTTGTGTGTTTGATGTTCGAGACTAATCTTATATTATTGTTGCTTTGATTTTATGTTATTATGTAAGGTCGGCTGATGATGCCTACCAATACCGTGTCGGTACTGACCCTACTCCTATACTTCTTTTCTGAGTGCAGAATATGATCTAGGAAGCTCTTCTCATCACTACCTTTAGTCAGCAGCGATTCCTCGAAAAGGTGACCAGAATCGCGGAATGGGTTGATTTACTCCTCTTGCTCGAGCATCGTAGTTTTTATTTCTCTTTAGTTATATACTCTTAGACTTGTAGTTAGACATCAAAGTTCAATGACTTTCGAATTTTGGAAAAGATTATGTTGTTTTATTGTTCTGTAGATTCTGTTGATTATTACAAATTGCAATTAGTTCCTTTGATTTTATTTCCCTGTTTTTGCTTCTTGTGTCGTTGATGATGGAGTAGTTGTTGGGAATCACCGCACAGGGGGGTTAGTGTGGGTGCCAATCACAGTCATTTGGGTCGTGACACAATCAAGTAGTAGATCATCAAATGATAATGAACTTTCAAATGATTTAATGAATTCTAGATAGTAAAAGCATAAATGATACCTCCTTGAGCCTCGAGCGAAAGATAGTACCAGTCTGACTAAAAAGTTAGAATTGTCAGTCAAAAGTTGGTATTTCTATAATTTTGTTTATCAAAATAGTTTCACCAAATCTAAATTCCTCCTTAACTAAAATGATTCATAATATGTTAGTATGTTATGCTCTTACTATTTAACATTAAAATGATTTTTTTTAAAAAAATTTCAAACAGAGAATCAAAACAGCAATTTGCAAAGAGAGACAGGGAGAATCAAAGCAGCAATCTATGGTCATTACCAAATATAATCCATCTCGACAGTAAACAATAATAACAAAGACCATAGACAAATCAACCACAGAGCAGGTGACACAAATATGTTTCCAGTTTCCAAAATAGAATAACTGGAAGAACTAAATAAGGTATCACAAGTACCTAACAGAATTCAAAAAGTTTTTAACCGTATCACCTTGAGCCCCTTGCTCGGAAGTTCGATGTAGCCAATGCCTTGAGCCCTCACCTGAAACTGAGAGAAGAGGGAAGGTTCGTTGTCGCACAGACCACCGAGAGGCAGAGAGGCGAGATCATGAGAGTTGAGAGTCGCCTAAGTCCTAGTTTCGCCTGAGCCCAAACTCCTAGAGTAGTTGGAAGGTTTGGATTCTGGAAGGCAAAAACTAGAACAAAACTATAAGTAGGGAAATCGAGGAAATAGGGTTTGTACTTTGTACTATATACTTTGTAAAAGTTAAAGCCAGTAAGGTGTAAGCTAAAGCGACTCCTCTTATTAAATTAGGGGTAAAATAATAATTTTAATATAATCTTATTATGTTATCAACTTAATCATTAATCAAAATCATAAAATCAAAAATCAAACCGATTGTCACACCCCACCTTGGGAGGCATGACGGGCGCGTGGTGCCATGCTGGCAACTAACTGACCTGGTTAGGCTTATGCACGTCTGGTGCCAGCCTGCGACCCACTTCAAGAAAACAATGAGATATATCTCGGCTGTAAATACAGCCTCCGGCCGACAAGGCCGTATAGCCACTTGTAAACGAAAATAGCTAACCAACAACAGGCAATAGAGAGGATCCTATACGGGCCGACAAGGATACCATGCTATCTAGTTATAACAGAGATGGAGACAAACTACTATGTTAGGCCCCACACAGCCAACATATGAAACATAACTAATTAAGGCCCCACACGGCCAAAATACAACTAACTAACTGATGACTGTAGTCTGCAAGCCTCTAAGAGTACAAATAGTGGTTGGGACAGGGCCTTGACCTACCCAAAATGCTATATGACTGGAATATCGAAATCTCTACAACCTGGAAACTCCGAATGAAAGGAGTTGTCCTAACTGCGGACTCTAAATAGTTGTTACTGGAGATCCTAAACCCTGTCTGTCTAAAACTGCACGCAAGTAATGCAGCGCCCAAGAGAGGGCGTCAGTACAATATGTACAGAATATGTAAGGCAATAGATAAGCTGATAAAGATTGGAAGCGAATAGAAAGAAGGGCAGAAAGATTAACCTGTATGCCTGCTGGTTCATAATATGCATCTAACCAATACTACATGTACGTAAGCTAAGACTGTATATTACACATGTATAAACTATAACTAGCAAACAAGAATATAAAACAAGAACCTCACCTGGCCCCCATAAGCCGGAAGGTACAATCAACACTGAATAACTCGTTCAGGCCCCCATAAGCCCTGGTGAGCACATCTCAATCTATATACCCCTACCTAGGTTTCTATGACTCCAATGGTACTGTAACCAACCTCCCGATCCCCTAAGTCTACAACTGAGCCCACTCGGCCCCTGAACTGTAGCTGTGTCTGAGTCCGGCGGACTCCTGATATCTGCACCCCAGGCACCAGGCTCGACGGGGGTGTGTAGAGCCAACCACGGCATATGAGGACCTGGGACCCCATCTTCGTCCCTCACGGATGGCATATCGCTCCGTAGAGCGACATTATCTCGCCCCTAGAAGGCATCGACACAGCTAGTAACCCTGGGGTGGTCATGGATGGCTCCTAAGTAAGGGCAACCCCAACCAAGGTGTTGTACTAACATCTCAATCTAGCCACTCAAAGGCGTAACTGGCCTTTTGGGCCTAACGCCACCGCTGCTCGCCCCCTAGGATGGTCTGTAAAGCTGTTAGCAGGCACGACGTGCACCTATATCTGATCAAAGGATCCTGATAGTGATCATGATCTCTAATAGTCTGGACTAAATAGGGCGAGATCTGGAGTGGTCTAACATAACTCTGAATGCCCTGCCCGGACGACTCTAACTCATAAGCAACTGCGGGGTCGTGAATGACTAATTACTTAACTCCTTTGCTTAGGATAACTGTAGGGCTGGTACTGGCCGAACATGATTTTGAGCGATCGGCCCATAATCCCCCATAGGAAGTTTACTGACATCCTTAGCCTATGGGAAGTACTATACTATCATGGTACTATTAGTGCCTTGGACCTCATCTTGGTCTAATTGGATCTTATATTACTTTTCTGGGCAATTCTTAACCTTATAGGCAAGTTTATATAGGCTTAGTCACTCTTGGCAATCTGTAGCTAAGTACCTTATAAGAACTGGCTGGGGCGCTGGCCCAGCCTCTAACTGCTGATAAGGTCCCCGTCCTTAGGGTACCTACGGGCCTATTTGACCTGGACGACTGGGTTGGCTTCTTGGGCGACCTGTATAATAACTGCTAAGTCAACTAGGGCTGACAACCTCTGGTAACGGCTGATAGAATGGCAGGTTGCCACTCGGTACACTAGACAACCCTAGCATCACTGATTCTAAAGTATAATTATTCTGTCTATATTTCTGGCCCTGGGGCGGGCGGGTACGTCACGGGCTCCCGGGCGTGCTTTTCTGGCAACCCAGATGCCAAACTAGTAGTTGTATCGCCCAGTCGCATCTATACAATTCAACTCACTACCCAATAACTATTCACGAGCTTCTAAGATCTGGACCTGGCAATTGAACATACAATTCTACTAATACAACAAACTGGAGAATAGAAGAGCTTCTATGACGCTTCTAGCACGTATCACACCTAACATGTTCCTTCTCGACGAGAGACACTGCAGTATAATCTATATACACTCTCTAGTAGCAAAGAAGAACCTATATAATTGTAATCTACTGATAGCAACTAATCATAGCGTGTCTGATCTCTATATAATAACAACAGCTAATTACAATATGTCTAATCACAATCCAATGGTAGCAGCCATCTACGGTATATGAAATCGTCATTTCTATTCTAGAACATAAGTCATAACACTGTACGACGAGTATACTTACCGAGGGTTAAGCCTTACATACCTCAATTGTTGTATCCCGGATAACCGACAAGTTTCAACTTGGATTCGTCAGCTCTTTCCAGCTGTAACCATTATACTGGAAGAAAGAGACGAATTTCAAGACCAAATTCAGCTTGAAACGATAACTTTATATATAAATATTAACTATATTTCAACTTAACGGAACACGGTCGAAAACTCGTAATTTCTCGAAAGTCCAGAAGGGAGAAATGCTTACTTGAAGCCTGTGATCGTATAGAAATTAGTTTGGAGCAATTCCAACAACTTTAGCTCGGCGGGGTTACGATTTGCCGGGCGAATTTCATGAAAAAACTCCGTAGCAATGCTCTCTGCAATCTTAAACTTCAATACCCGAAGTTAATTTGAATTCGTGCGACGTTTCATGGCATAAACGGAGGAAAGTCACCTGAAATTTGCGTAGCTTTTACTTCTGGTCGCGGGTTTGTTTTAATTTGAAGTGAACAATGAAAAAAAAACATTGAACTTATATATAACTTGGACGGTGGACACGGGGTCCGTAGCATGGACCCTGTCACGCCAATTCTGGGCCGTGCCACGGAGCCCAACGTGCCAGGGAGGGTCTGTGTCACGTTGCCCCTTTGGGCAGCTAGTCCGGACTTTTCCCGCACGGTCCCGACTTCGTGCTCATTCGACCTTCCCCTGGGCCCTTTCTCATATGTATTGTATTCTAAAACTCTTAACCAACATGCGAGTAGGCCGTCTAAACATTAAAAACTTACAGGGTGTAACACCCATAACCTAATTAAAAAATTTACAAAATCATTTAAAAGTCAACCCACATACCGATAAATCAATAATATTTTTTTTGAATCAATTTTTGCATACCTCTAACTGCCGCCTCAAATATGCTACCATCGATGAGGAAAAGCCAAAGCTTCGACGATACACCAAAGCCACCAGTAAACGACGAAAATCAACCACCACGAACCTCCCAACACCGACTCCCATCTCCCTCCCTATCCAAATTTGGTTGGGTTTGTCGCCTTTCAGACATGGCTTCAATGATACGTCAGTGATTTAGATGGAAAAATGATATCATAATTACTATACCATGTAACCATTAGATTGTGTAATTACTATCTTAATAATTACACTAATTTGGCTTCCCGAACTGACCCAAAATGATCTTTTTTCAATTACGTTGTTGACCATGCTCATTTTCTGGATCGTAATGAAATTAGAAAAAATGGAATGTACTGGGTGAGGACGGTTGAGATATATCCATCCATCCTTAATAAAAAAATGTTAGGTTCAAGCTCTAAAAATAGAAAATCTTCTGATAGGAAATATTTTACTAACATAGTGAACTCGATTAATGAGCCAATGAATTTCAAATATCAGATGTCCTGACAAAAAACTCAAACCAAACAAGTACTCAACTCAATCTAAATATAGAAGTTCATGACTCAAAGGTACAGCAGACTTGTTGACAGTGAACACTTTTAAGGAAATGGGGTTGCAGTTCCCATTCTAGTAGAAGAATTCTTACTTATTAGCATCCAAAATGGTGCAGGGTGCGAAATCAACCCTGGCGTTGTACAAATACAAGGAGTCAAAATTCTTTTCTAGCTACCGTATTTAAGGAAACAATACCAATTTACAGGGGGGTGGGGGTGGGGATAGACATGCCCAAATTTGAAGAATAACAAGTGGAAAGAAACAGATTTACACTGCAAATTGAGAAAAATCCTTTTGCATACACCAGCTTACTACTATCTACTTTGAACATCAGGCCCCCATATGCGAATAGTTCGATCATCACTTGCTGAAGCTAGCATTTGAGGCCTTTTAGGGTTCCAGCTCACGCAGTTCACAGTCATTGAATGGCCACACAAGATCTGAATAGGCTTCGAACCTCGGCAATTCCATATGTACACCTGTTACAATGCAAAAGATCTCACATGATTTCCTTGGATCAATATACAAAACACAATGAAGGAATTGACACTGCGACTAGCAATAGGAGGGATTCACATACTTGAAAAAGATATCAGCAATAATAGCAACTCCATATTTAACAAACAAATAGCATACTCCCAGTTGGTTCAAGCGAAGAGAGGAGTTGTAAGAGTACAGAGGGAAAGTGAAAAAGGATGGCTTATGTGTGGAGTGAGGGTACTAAATAGCTTTTTCAACCTTCACAACTAGGCATCCTCTGCTCCCCTTGCTCTGATATTAACGAATCTCCATTAATAAAAAGAATTGGAGAATGATTTTAGGTCAGGTTTCCCTACTATTCCCCTTCCTATTCTGAGAAAACCTAAAGGAGCACTTTGACAACATAGATACTAGATTGAATAAAAGGTCATTAAGTTATTTAAGATACTAATTACCACCAGAAACACAGTAACACCCTCTCTCTCTCTCTCCAACCAGGAGTCAGGATAACTAAGTCCGTGATATTAGAAGCATCATATCTTCACCTGCTCGCAGGAATCTTTTGGTTTAAGATATAAGAGCAAAATCTGGGTGTAAAACTTTGCATTATAAATTGGCCATTTGTTTCCTATTTTGGTTTCTGCATAAGTAATACCGAAATAATCTATGTATTATTTCGTTCCAAAGTGACATGACAAATGAGGATACACATAGCAGCAATACATGCATTACATCACTGTTTTTTCAAAATAAGAAATAAATGTCTTAGATCACCTAAATGGCGATTTCTTTAAACTATTACTTGTTTAATTAACCATCTCCTATGTCCTATTTCTCAGTTTCTTCTGATAATGTTTGTACTATGTTTTATGAATTTCAAAATAATGAGATAGAAGACAAATCTAAAATTTAGTTTACTATATTCGCTTATCTAACATTTAAGTATAAACTCACACTAATTTTTCTCTAATAACTGTTCATTATTTGAGGCGGTTAAAATTGATATGCTCAATTATGTAATGTTCATTATATTTAATAATATATGATAATAAACCACTATTAGGTCAGATAAAGTGATATAATAAGCTAAGTGAATCACTTTAAACAAATTTTCATCTAGAATAAAACGATATTTTAGATTCACTTTACATCCAAATTTAGATTAACCAAATAATCAATGTCATCACGAATAACCCAATGATTATTATCCACCATATTACAATCCCACTATTATAATTTGTGTATTAGTTGTCAGTGAATAACATGACCTATCTTATGTTTTACTTAATACCATGCACTATCTGGCAAATTTACTGCTGTTAAAAAGCAGAAAATTCAATCATTGTCCTCAAGAATTGAAACATTAAATCTAAAAAAAAAAAGGAAAGAAAACAAGGCAACCTATTTTGGAAATGACATAATCAAGTTTAAGAGATTCATGGCGTTCTGCACATACAGACCTCTTTTTTGTTTTCCTATACAACCCAAACCCTAACCCCAACCACTGAAGGGGAAAAATAGTGTTTTCCCAGTTTTTCCTCCTTAATGACTCGAACACAACCTCATGGTTACACTAGACCATCCCTCCTTGTCTCCTTGCACATGTACATTCAAACAAATGAAAAGGTATTTATGCAGAGTCGAGCACAGATAAAAACCAGAGAATCCCCATGACCCTTGAGAAGTAGGAAAGGGAAAAAAAAAAGAAGGGACGTTAAAGAAACAGTTCACAAGATTTCGAGAATGACACTACAATGCACGGAGATTATGTGCAGTAAGAAAATTCTGGCAATATGAAAATTCACACGCATGAAAAAGTAAAATGTTGATTATGCATAGATATAATGCAGTTAGTTTGTGAACAATGTGTGCTTGTTGCTGAAAAATTGCAGTGGAGTACAATAGACCTATTGTAGTCTGTTATAAATCTTCCAGGATCTATCTAAGCATAAAAATGACAGCTATTGAGCTAAAAAAACAGTCTCCAACAAATCATTCACGTTAAAGTTTGAAGTTCTTGAATCTCATGCTTATTATTATTATTATTATTATTATTATTATTATTATTATTATTATTATTATTATTATTATTATTATTATTTGGTTTTTGGGGGGAGGGGGGAGCAATTAAAGAATGTGCATACCTTTGAATCTTCACTACCACTGGCGATAAAAGTGTTATCCAATCCTCCAAAACAGGAACGTATCACATATTTATGTTGTTTGTGGCCTTTAAACTTCATGGGGCTAAGCCATTTGCCCGCAATATCCCACATATGAATCTCTTGGCTATTGAGGTTTACTATGAAGAATTTACCATCCCCTGATAGTGAAAGGGATGTGATTGGATGCTCCTCTGAAATCACACGTTCAGCACTTGTTCCCACATTCAATATTCGGATATCTTTGTCAGAAAATATACCGATAAGTTTTTCTCCATCAGGTGTAATAGCAAGATCTAGAACCTTTGGCATCCGCATCCCTTTCCATGATTGGATCTCATTACCCTCAGAGTCCCACATGTATATGCCTTTTTCAGGGTCCGAACTGCCACAGACGAATCGCTTAGAATCAGGAAACCAAGCACATGAGCTGACAATGAAACCATCATTGCCATATGTGTGCTTGCATGTACCTGTTTCCACATCCCAGAGATTGAGCACTTCTATGTTCCCACAGGTTAGCAACATTGTATCATCAGGGCTCCAAGCTACAAAAGAAACTGGCTTTTGATGGTTCCGCAGCACATGTCTCTGGGACAGTTTCCCATCATCCAGTACCTGAAAGTAATTATCAAACCCACTCAGAAAATAATGGTCAATTGGATCCTTGTCGCCTTGAATATAAGAACTTCTATGTTGTACACGACTGATTTACCCACATTCCCTGAAACTTGCTGATACCCTATAAGTTGAAGTGTAGAAATATAGAGAACTTATTAAGAAAGTAAAATCAAATAGCTTGCATATATTGGTAAAGACATGATTGCTTGTAAGTTGTAAGTTTATAGCTTCTGCATATCAGCATATAAAATAAATCATCCATAATTTATGACAACATCTTGACCAAAATATGGGTACACAATCATGAAGGACACTTCTTAACCAAAAAAATTGCTTAGTTACTAACTGTCAGAAATATCAAAACCAGATGTCATGTCTCCCAAAATCTATTGGGATGAGTCACACCACTATAACATATCATCTAAAACTAGGAATACGTCTGACAAAAAGTATATGCACTGAGGAAAAGGTCAGGAAGTCCACTTGGAATCTTCTTTTATTCCCGATGAAGAAAGTCTTCATGGAACCATAAGCGCAGTCTTAAATAAGACTAGATTGATGTCTTTCCAATGTCTTTGGGGGCCATCTCTTGTGAAGCACGAGGCGGTAAGCATTCTTTGACCCATTTGTATTGGCTGCTAAATTTCTCCTTAATAAACTCCATAGTCACCAATTTGCGGTAGACAGAAGAGAGAGAGTTACCATTCAACACTGTTCCGACCTCAGTGCCTAATAGGAATACGGCACAATAGTTGATAATGCTGATAATGGTTGACCACTTTAAGAATGATCCTAAGACTTATCTCCGCCTTTCTAGTGGCCAAGCATTGACTGCTGTCAATTTTTTCTTGAAAATTAGGATACAATGGGACCTTAGCTGTAACACCTCCAAAAGTTCATGTAAGTTGCTGGAGTAGTTGAAATTTATTGCTTGATAAAATGCTAATTCTGCAGCTTAGTTTTCATAATTCCACATACACCACTGAGATACAAGGTTCTAATCCAATCAAAAGTATCTGTTCTTATTTTTTTTCGCTTCTTCACTATTCACTTACACCCCCAACCCCCAACCCCCACCCCCAATCCAAAAAGAATCTTTATTGAAAGAAATAACTTCTTCAGGAGGCATACAATTAAAATTATAGTCAATCGTCATTTACATGCTCTCCAACATAGTTCATATGGAGTATGAATAGTAATTTGACACCACACTTCAACATTTAGCTAAGTAAGAAATAAAATTGTAGCAGCTAACTTTGTCTTGGATGATACTGAACCTACTAATCAGTATTTTTTATCCCATATGAAGCATCCAACTCTGGATGGTGAACTTTCCCCTCCCAACACAGATATCCCAGATCTAGTTATAAGCCTACTAACACCCAAAGGTGTGACCTAGCAGTTAACGATGTGGGATGAAAACTATAAGATACCAGGGTTCAAAGCCCAGCAGATGCACAAAAATGCTAAGTGATTTCTTCTCACTAACATAAAACTTGGTGGGTATCAACCTTGGAAGTTCACCTACTAGATCGGTTTAAAGCTATACAGAAGATACTTCTCATTTTCTGGAAAAATTGCTAAGTAAATTAGTACATAAAAATCTCTTTCTTTAGCTATACCTATTCACTATTCCAACTTCAATCTCTTCAGTTTTGTACTTAGCCATCATAAAATCATCATTCATTTTGAAGCAATAATTGATATAGTTACGTGAATCTCTTTCTTTAGTTATTCACTCTTCCAACTTCAATCTCTTCAGTTTTGTACTCAAGTCATCATAAATCATCATCATTTCGAAGCGATAATTGATACAGATACCCCATGAGGGATGTGGACTGTCGGGTAACTGACCCACCATATTCACAGCCTTGGTCCATTAAGCTACTAAGAAATAAGGCCCTATTTTCTTAAAAACCATTAATAGCCGCAAATCCTAAATGAGCACCATGTACCAAAAAGAAGTCCTAAATGCTGTCATATATATCCAAGAGGCTGCAATTTTGCATGCATTTGTCACTTTTAATCACCAGATTTTGGAGCGTAAACTTAGTGGTTGCTGATTGATACCAAGATCCATTGATGTTTATCCACAGGTTGTTTTTTAATTAGATAGTGAAGTTTCATTTATCCAAACTGAAATAAGAAGAGCATAGATGATAAAAATCATGGTTTTATTAAGAAATATTAATCACAATAAATGAGTATATATGAAGTTTCATGTTTTATTAAAAATGTTTGATCACTAGCTTAAGAATTGTTTGGAGGTTAGAGGTGCACCCGTAAAGCTTAAATTACGTAGATTAAGGGCATCTATGACGGAGTCAAAACTAGAGTGAATACATTGGGCGAAGACTCAGAGTACTTCGCAGTCATGATGAGTTGCACTAGGGATCAATTCTTAGCTCATTTTTATTTGCCTTGGTGATGGATGAACTGACGCGGGATATTTAAGGAGAGGTGTCATGGTGTATGCTACTTGCAGATGACATGTTCTTATTGACGAGACATGCTATGGAGTTAGTGATAGGCTCGTTGTAATATTGGAGCGGAGTGGATGAAATGAAGGCTTATATCCAGTGTCTTGTGTGATAAGAATGTGTCACCAAGCCTTAAGGGTAAATTCTATAAAGTGATAGTTAGACCAGTCATGTTGTATGGGGGTGTTGGTTGGTTAGAAACTTGCATGTCCAACAAATGAAAGTAGCGGAAATGAGGATGTTGAGATGGATATATAGGCATACTAGGAGAGATAAAATTAGGAGTGAAGATATTCCGGACAAGGTGGGAGTGGCCTTCCGTGGTGGACAGGATCGAAGGCAAGATTGAGATAGTTCAGTATGTGAAGAGGAGATGCACAGACACCCCAATGATGAGGTGTGGAAGGTTGACTATAGTGGGTGTGAGTAAAGGTACAGATAGGCCGAAGAAGTATCGGGGAGAGATGATTAGACAAGACGTGGCATACCTGTAGCTTACCGAGAACGTGACCCTAGATAGAAAAATTTGGATGTCCAGAATTAGGATAAATGGTTAATAGGTAGTCGTATGTTATATAGTTTCCTTATCAGTATTGTTTTTATTATTCTCTTACTGTCTTGTTATCTTCTCCATTTGTTTTCAAAATGGATTCTTCACTACTGTATTTGCTTTACATGCTTGATTTTTGGATATGCTTTACTTGAGCCGACAGTCTATCGGAAACAGCCTATATACTTTCCCAAGGCAGAGGGGTAAGTTGCTGACTCCACTTGTGAGATTATACTGGATATGTTGTTGTTGTAGCTTAAGAATTGTAGCAAATGTGGGATGGCGCGTCCTAGGAACACGTCTTCAAACAACTAGCCACTTTACAGACAGCTCCTACAAGAAAATTCTTCAGCCCAAGAATAAACCTAGAAACCACTTCCTTACCTTTTTCCCAGGAAAAAAAATAATTTTGACTAGATTATTTCCTGCTAGTAACAGGCAAGTGGACAACCTAAAGAATTCACTCAGAGTACCATTTCTTGATAAAAGAATCCATTGACCAAGAAAAGAAAACTTTCTTATACAAGCTTTCAAGACTGCATAAAGGACTTGCAATTAAAACATGACTTTCTTGGTAACGTTTATTAGGAAAGCAAAGCATAATAAGTAACTTTTTTGTTTGATTTAACAGAACCTTATCCTCCACTTCTAATTCATCCTACAAAAAGTAATGAACAAATTTCTCCTGCTTATTCCATGAAAGTGTTCACTCTATCAATGTAAATAGGTTAATTTGACCAAATTCCTAGCTTATGGAGTTCAAAAGCTTCAGGGCTATGATCCTTAACAAGTATCCCCTCTCTCCTCAATTTAGCTTTATTTTTGCAACAGCACAACTCAGCAATTTACAGACAACCCAAATTATATTTGGGAGTAAAACCCTGGATTTCTCAGACTTGAATAGAAATCTTATGTGTGATAATGTGGAACAAACCTTCCAAATGATGGCCGTGAAGTCACTTGATGATGAGGCCAGGTAGCTTCCATTGTTCGAGAACTGGACATACCAGACTTCATTTGTGTGGTTAGACAGGATCTGCAACAGTGTTAAAGACATTAAATATATATTTCCTAGCGAGAAGCTACACAAACAATGATATCAAATTAGTAAGGGGAAACACTAATCATGATCATGGTGTGATAAGTCCAATCTTCAAGAATTCCACTCATTAAAAGATTCTATTATAAAAAACCACTAATAGCATTTGGCAATTTCTTTGTGACTAGATCATCTGGAAGTCATAAAGTAACTTTATCACCGAATGTAATTGCAAGGCTACTAAAATTCTACAAATTTGCGTAGTCTCAGAAGCTTATTGAGACAATGATTTGTAAATCATAACCAAAGATGTCTTTCAGAAACAACCTCTCTACCTCCACTTTACCTTCCCCTCCCCAGACCCCACCTAGTAGGATTACTGTGTTGTTGTTGTGAAATGACCTTTTCAGGACGTGCAGTCTCGCTGAGAATGTAGCTTCCTATACTAACTTAGTCTAGGATCTTCCCACACTTATCTGAAGAACAAATTAGACCACTAGAAAAAGAAAAACTTCATGATGAGCTCATATGCATTCTTTGATACATGTCTTAGCCCTCTTCTCAAGCCCTTTCCGCTCAAAAAAGAAAGGATCCCCCAAAGAGGCAAACTAGTTCAATTCCTAGTGAACTTGGGAAATATCCCATATAATTCTCCTACTTACCTTTACAATTTGGTCCAAAAGTGTGCACATCCCCCTTAAGGAGAGACATACTAAGTTTTCAGCAACGTGATTTTTCTAAGATTAGCAAAAATTTTAGCAGTGGGACCAGTTTTGAGCTATTGAAAGTCAAGTTCCAGGGCATAAATGTTAAACAAAAATTAAGCTATTGAAGTATACGTCAATAAACGTGTAATCTTGATATCCTATTAAGCTAAAAATCAATGGATCAAAATGAAAGTAACTAAACATATCATATAGCTTTCAGTGTTCAAGCTAGAAAGCTATAAATATGATTAAAAATTATCCACCTGAATGGTCTTTGTAGGAAACTGACTGCCATTACAATGGTGATCTTCATAGAGTGAAACTGCATCAACTGAATTATGAAACACACAGTTATTTATCTGTGACCATACTGCCATTTCAACCAAGTACTCTAACCTTCGGTCAGGTAATGTAATGGGTGGAGGCAGAACTTTTTCAAGTTCCATCAGCAAATTTTTTCGGAAGTCATAGATATCAGTGTCTACCTTATCCAACCCCAGCTCCTTCAAGGAGAGAAATCCAAAAGCAAGCCTATGAACCTTATCCTTCCCCACTTCTAAACCAGATATTTTTTTTTGTAATATCTCCAAAGCTAAAGAGTCGTCCCCACGATTCAAATATTCTAACAACCACTGTTTGAGAACAAGAAACAAAGCTGAAGCTCTTGTCTCATTGGTCAAGCCATTAAGTCTACTAACGCTGTCAATACATGCATCCCAATTAGCAGCACGAATATACGACTCGAGGGTCCCAAATTCATCAGACTTGTAGTCAATCCCAGATTCTGATTCCAAACACACAGCAGACTTTCCGTAGCCTAAAGAATAGAGACACTGAATGATGACCCTCACAAATTCATGCTTCTTTATTAGGTGTTTCGACCCAAGATTAGCCAATGGAGTCTCCATGCCAGTATGCAATTTGAAAACCTCAACACGAGTTACATTCTAAGACTGTCCTGCTTTCCACTTCCCACCAGCTGAAAACTGAGAAGGAGAAAAAGTTCTGCGCACCAATTGAAAATCCCGAACCACTAAGTTAGCCAGAGATAAACGGAATAAGGTAAACAAAAAAACTTCAACTTAGTATGCCACTGAATTCTTGAATAGAAACTGGGGTTAAGTTCATCCATGAATTTCAGAAACAATACAAAAAGATGCAGAAACGCGAAATAAGTAACGGAAAGAACAGAATTAGATTGATTTACAAATAACAAACACCCAAGAAACTAACACACAATATTCTAAGACAACCCTTTTTTTCTATTTGTGACCAGCTGCAAACACATTAGAACAGAAAATCATTCCACCAATTTAGAAACTGAATTCAGAATTGAATCACAAAGTCAGCCAGTACAAAATGAAATAGAGCAACGAAGACACTTCCAACTTAGTATACCATATAGAGTTGTTATAGAAACTGGTGTCATGAAAATATGATCCAGTAATCCAAGAAAATATGCAAACCGACCAAAAGAAGATACAGAAAAACGTAATAAGCCACTGAAAGAACGAAAAACATTGATTTACAAATAACTAACACCCAGGAAGTGGAAGCATACAAAGAGAAAAGAACAAAACGAGTACCTGATGAGAATTCAAAACTGGAATTTTGTAATGATTGATATTAAAGTAGTGAAGGATTGAAATCAAGAGAGTAGAGAGACGATTAATCGTAATGGAAGACGAACAAGGGAAAATAGAAAGATCACTTAAGCAGAGGAACACGTGGATGGATGGTAGCAACTCCAGAGTCTATAAAACGAAGTCGTATTGGCTTGATTGATACTGTTGTCCTACTGGACTCGGGGGCTGCAAATTGGGCCTCCTAAGGTTGTATGGACCGACATCAACTGGCCCATAGACAAGTAGTTATTAGGTCATTATTCGTTTTGTCCCTATTTGTAAAAGGAAAATCACCTATGTATATGAAACTAGACCCAAGTAGGTCTCTGTCAGTAAACATAATGTTGCACTACCTTTTATCTCAAATTCTACATTTTTAACATAGATTGAAGAGAGAATAAGCCTTCTGAGAGGACCCAAATCACAAATATCACCAAATTTTTATCAATTGTTGACGTCATAAACAATATCAAGTAGGAGATGCATCCAGCAAAGGAATACCGCAAGGTTCATCAGAACAGAAACAAAATGCAGATATCTCATGATTCTCATCCAAGTTAGTCCATCGTTCAGACCAAAGTTGTTCCACATGGCTTAAACAAGCCTGTGCTACACACTTGCAATCCTTTGCGGCAAATTGAGAACAACGAAAATGGGTTGCACATTACAAATAGGGAAACAATGTATAGATGAAATTGTGTGTTATCTTTAATAAAAGAGGGATTGACATAAATATACCATTCTCCTAAATAATTCTTCTTCATCTTCCTCCTCCCCCTCCCCCTCCCCCTCCCCTCCCCTCTTTCGCCCCCCTTCCCCTCTCGCCTCCACCTCCACCTCCGCCTTCGCCTCCGCCCCTTCAGCCTCCACCTTCCCCCTCTCCTCCCCCTCCCCCTCCATGTCCTCCTTCTTCTCTTCTTCTTCCTCCTCCTCCTCTTCCTCCTCCTCCTCCTTTTCCACTTCTTTTTCGTCGTCGTCTTCTTCTTCTTCATCCTCCTCCTCTTCCTCCTCCTTTATTTCTCCAATTTACTAAAAATAATTTATAAAAGATGTCGAATGATGAATTTTTAGAATTTTAAAGTTCAAATTAATTTTGAAAAATTAAAATAATTTCGAATTTAGTGTAATTTCAAAAATTTGAGAACATGTTTAAAAGTTTATATATCAAATTTAGGATGATTTGGTGTATAGTTGATGTGGCTTCGAATAAAATTTCAAATTAAATCTTGAATTCCACCATTGAAATTTCGATTTGAAAAATTAAAATAATTTCAAAATGGGTGTGGTTTCAAAAATTAGAGAACATCTTGGGGATGATTTTGAATAAAATTGTATTAAAGTTATATGAATTTAAGTTTATGTTGTTGTGGTCATATTAAATTTGTATGGAAGTTGTGTACAATGTTTATTGTAAATGTATTGAAGTTATATGAATAAAATTGTATTAAAATTGTATTAAAGTTGTGTACGATGATTTTGAATAAAATTCAAAGACTTCTCAATAAAATCACCTATGTATATGAAACTAGACCCAAGTAGGTCTCTGTCAGTAAACATAATGTTGCACTACCTTTTATCTCAAATTCTACATTTTTAACATAGATTGAAGAGAGAATAAGCCTTCTGAGAGGACCCAAATCACAAATATCACCAAATTTTTATCAATTGTTGACGCCATAAACAATATCAAGTAGGAGATGCATCCAGCAAAGAAACACCGCAAGGTTCATCAGAACAGAAACAAAATGCAGATATCTCATGATTCTCATCCAAGTTAGTCCATCGTTCAGACCAAAGTTGTTCCACATGGCTTAAACCAGCCTGTGCTACACACTTGCAATCCTTTGCGGCAAATTGAGAACAACGAAAATGGGTTGCACATTACAAATAGGGAAATAATGTATAGATGAAATTGTGTGTTATCTTTAATAAAAGAGGGATTGACATAAATATACCATTCTCCTAAATAATTCTTCTTCATCTTCCTCCTCCCCCTCCCCCTCCCCTCCCCTCCCCTCCCTCGCCCCCCTTCCCTTCTCGCCTCCACCTCCACCTCCGCCTTCGCCTCCGCCCCTTCAGCCTCCGCCTTCCCCCTCTCCTCCCCCTCCCCCTCCATGTCCTCCTTCTTCTCTTCTTCTTCCTCCTCCTCCTTTTCCTCCTCCTCCTCCTTTTCCACTTCTTTTTCGTCGTCGTCTTCTTCTTCTTCATCCTCCTCCTCCTCTTCCTCCTCCTTTATTTCTCCAATTTACTAAAAATAATTTATAAAAGATGTCGAATGATGAATTTTTAGAATTTTAAAGTTCAAATTAATTTTGAAAAATTAAAATAATTTCGAATTTAGTGTAATTTCAAAAATTTGAGAACATGTTTAAAAGTTTATATATCAAATTTAGGATGATTTGGTGTATAGTTGATGTGGCTTCGAATAAAATTTCAAATTAAATCTTGAATTCCACCATTGAAATTTCGATTTGAAAAATTAAAATAATTTCAAAATGGGTGTGGTTTCAAAAATTAGAGAACATCTTTGGGATGATTTTGAATAAAATTGTATTAAAGTTATATGAATTTAAGTTTATGTTGTTGTGGTCATATTAAATTTGTATGAAAGTTGTGTACAATGTTTATTGTAAATGTATTGAATTTTCAAAAATGTAATATGAATTTTTAAAATTTTATATTATAGATACACATTTCATACCGAATTTGAGCGAATTTTTTAAGCCTTGAGCAAGATATACACATTTTATACATACACAGAATTTTGAGTGAAATATATATATTTTTATAGGAAAAATGCATAAAATCCCCCTTAAACTTGTCCACATAACTTAGTTTAGTACTTTAACTTTACGTGCGTTTATTTACCCCCTAATTTAATCAAAAGTGAATTAATACCACCTTTCTAAGACAATCCCAGATTCATGCATAGAAGTGTTATACACGCGCCTGACACGTGTATACACCATTATTTTTAATTTTTATTTTATTTTTATCATTTTTTTTAATTTTTCTTTTCTTCTTCTTTTTCCCCACTTTTTTTCTTTTCATATTTATGGCAACATTTCAGATATACAACACAAACTCATACCTTGCTTATAATTCAAAGACTTCTCAATAAGATAATTTATAGATGAGATAAACAATCTAATTGAAGAAAGAAAAGTCGCGGGAATTCAATTTTTTCAGGACGAGTGCGACAATTGCAATTTCAATTTTGGATCTTGAATATCGATTAAGAAAAGGGAAAAATCCGAAGAAAGTGTTTTAATCAGTATTTAAAAAAAAAACATATATGGGTCAACTTCATCGGAAAAAATGGCATCAAAAAGTAATTTTCCCGATCAACTAAACCCACATATAATCTGCCTATAAAATAACTTCTTTTTATTATTATGTTACAATATTAAACTCATCAAGCAATTTAATCTTTAAAGAAACAAAGAAAAAAAAAGAAGAGAATGACATAGAGGATGAGAAAAGATAGTGAGAAATTTGATTGGTGTTGAAGAAAAGAAGCTTGAAAGAAAAGAAGTAGAGGGATAGAAAAGAAGAAGAAAGAGAAAGTGTAAAAAAAAAAAAATTTAAAAAGAAAATAAAAAATAAAGAAAAACATAATTAAATACAACTAATTGCATCATCCAATTAGAAGATGACACATGGATAGTTTTAGATCATATCTAATATTTTTTTCCTCTAACGCGCTTTCCAAAAATTAAAAATATTTTTTCTGCCACGTCACTTATTAAAGTGGTATTAATTCACTTTCGATTAAATTAGGGGGGTAAATAAACGTCCGTAAAATTAAAGTACTAAATTAAGTTATATGGACAAGTTTGAGGGGGATTTTATGCATTTTCCCATTTTTATACATAAAATTTTGAACTATTTTTTTATTATAAAAAATTGATGTTATGTTTTGTAAACTAAAAAGTCTTAGCGTATTTTGTAATATTAAATCTATTTATGTGTGTGTGTGTGTCTATATATATATATATGTGTGTGTGTGTGTGTGTGTGTGTGAATGTATACATATATTATTGAATACATCACAAATCTCATTATATTTATGTATATATGAACCACATATATATCTAAAATTTACCTACATTAAATTGAATGATACTTATATTTATTGCATAAATCACTGTTCTTTTAAAAATATTTGTTGAACAAAAAATAAACTACATGTATATCACAAAATTATCTACATTAAATTGAATGTATACATATTTTTTATAATATATTTGTATATCAAAAATTGACTTGCTCAATGTATTTGCTACACTGTATATATTCTTATCATTTATATATATAAACGAAGATAATTATATTAACATCTATTTTCACAATATGTATAACCCAAAACTTTGTCTAGTTATACATAATATGTATAATTGAATATATTTCTATTGATTCATAAAATATGTAGTTGAATGTATATTTATTCATTCATAATACACACACACACACACATACATACATGATATTTCACAAAATATATCAGAATGTATACAATTAACTCTTCTTCTCTATCAAAACATAAATGAAGGACTCATCACTTTCTAAATACTTTCTCTTTTGAGAATTTCGTTCAATTAATGATGGATAACAAGGTCAGAGCCATTTGTTTTCCCTACTCTTGAATTTGCCCAATCCCCAAAATGTTTTCTTGTACTTCGATACGGTGATGATCTTGTTGGTGGAGAATCTTGAAAATTAAAGTCATTATCATGATCTTTGACAAGTTTATTTGAATAACTAGTCTTACCCATTGAATTAAGAATAAAAAAGCACAAAATATTTGAAGAAAATTCCAACAACAAGATAAAGAATCCCAAAATTCAATTTTTTTTAGAGAAAAAGGCACACACAATGAATATACAAATATACGATGAAATTCTATGTACTTTATTTAGAGATTCATTGTTGTAATGGAGTTCTAATTGAGAGAACTTAGGAAGAAGATAGATAGAGAAAAAATTTCAATGAGAGAGAATGGATATGAAACGTAAAAAAAATAAAAATAACCATGCAATAAAATTTTTATTTTCATTCAATTTTTTTCGGTAATTAAATATCACCTTTAATGACCTAATAAATATAAAAAGGTCATTATGAGTCAATTAATTAAAACTATGTTATTCAATGTTTATTTTGAAAAGTAAATTAACATACTGTGCCATTTTTTCTTGATAAAATAGTAGTATGAAGCGAAAATTGGTAGAAAATTACGCCTAGAATGGTGTTGTTGAGAGAGAAACATTTTGAAAATGATATTGAATTATGTTGCTAAATAATTTCCTGAAAATTTGGCCCTCGGATCCTTAATTTTGAGCCCAAAATCATGGGTTTATGGAAGGACTAATCTATTATGTTTTGTAAAGTCTTGTTATTGTTTGATAAATAAGAAAAATATTCATATGTTTAGTAATATAGGGTTTTATTTAGTTATGACATATCGTAACCTCGGGAGACACAACTAGCACCTAATACTATATTGGGCTCTAAGCTGACCTAACTGGACATGTACACTCCTGTCGCATACCAGCAACACATAAGATAAAATAAACAAGAAAGTATTTCTTGGCTTAAAATAGCCTAATCGGCAAGGCCGCAATCAAGAATCCCGTAATGCTACTCAGCTAGCCCAACAGATAACATAATATCAACATATCATATACATGCTGACAAGACCACCATGATATCTATTGTCACAAAAGCTATGCAGGCCGACAAGGTCACCATGGTGTCTACAATCATAAACAAGCTGACACACACACACACACATATACACAAAGTTATCGAGGCAATTAAGCTGTTAATACAAAATGATAAGGCAGACCAACAAAGTGCAACTATACAATCCAAGGTCGACAAGCCTCTAAGAATAGATATTGGCCGGGACAATGCCCCGGCCTATCAATCAACTAAACAACATAAGACTGACAGATCTCTGAATATGAAAATTCGAAAGAAATAGAGCTAACTAAACTGCAGAACCTAGCTAGGCTACTAATAAGGTTTGCGTGCCTTTCTGCCAGATAAAGCAGGCAAGAATGCAGTGCCCCCAAGCTCGTGCCATCAGTACAAAATAATATATTGAGTATGTAAGGCAAAAAAATAACTAAGCAAATACTAAAGTACACTAGATGTAATCAAGAAAATGAATTAACAATTTTCTGAATGTACTAACCTGCTCCCGAGTCTAAGTATATAATCAATAATCAAACAACAACCTACTTAGCTGTTATAAGCCTGATAAGTACAAACAACAACAAAATAACTTATATGAGCCTCCATAAGTCTGACAGGTACAATCCAAACATAATATCCCTATTACCAACACCCTAGCACTATAAGCAATTCGTATTTCGAGCATATACGACTCCTGAATTTGTATCCGAGCACATTCGAGCACACAAGATTCCTATATCGATATCCTGAGCACACAATGCTCCTTTAGGGATTAGCAATGTCATTCCAGGCATTAAGGAAGTCCGTGAGTGAATGGACTTCAATATGACTCTACAGGCCTCAATATAGACATTTTAGACATCATATCGCACTGTGAGCATAGTATAGTCCCTCAGGCCTGGTGCACTTTTCAATAGTCCCTTAAAAACTTATATATAGCCCTGAAGGCACAACCCAGGTTTTTACAACTAACCAAATAGAGATGAAGGAAACACACAATCATATGGCCTAGAAACAAGTAGTGTGACTCTAAGCAAACTATATGATAATCAATACATTCTATTAAAATGTAAGGTCGTTAACAATTGCGAACAATACCCTGCAACCACAATAGTTCCACACGAGGCCATAATAGATTAACAACTCGAAGGTAATCAACATAATCTAATCATAGTATCCCCGAAGGCATAACAATACACCAATAGCCAAAGGTGAGCAATATAACTATAGGCGACCAATCCACCTAGTTTCTATGCCTTATCTGAATATAATAGTGTTAATAATAGAATATGATTCCCTGTTGCTAATCACAATAAACCTATAGAACCATGATAGACAAGTGGTTCAAAGGTAATCATTTAGCAACGAGCGACCTATATGAATAATCAATACATTATATCTAACATGAGGTCACTACTAACATGTTTCTAATCCAACACTCGACAACAAACATGGCTACAAGTAAATAAACAATGATAAACAAGCCATATTGGTTCTATGAATCAAGAAAACTTATCAAAAAAAGTTTAACTTTAATATTCCTTATGCTATTTTCCTTGGCATTAAACGATGCCACGTCCGAACCCTCTCAAGGTTACTGCCACACTGCTGCTCACAAATCTCACCATGAGCTCCAATCAATATCGACAAGAAAACAATACAAGAAAGCTGAAAATGATGAGTTCTACATCGAAAACAATTCTAAAAACCAAAACAAAGGTGGATCAAGGTTTTAAAACTCTTTCCTTCCATTAGAAGGATATTAATAGTAGAGAAATAGGAAACTCACAAGCTGTCTTTTCAGATTAATGATAACCAGAGTCGAAATCGATAGAGAACATGTACTAATTGACTAGTTCGGCATTCTAGACTCGTATCTAGCTCGCATTAGCTTTCTCCTTCAAATTCATAAAGAACATATAAGAAAACCTAGAGAGAATGCAGCTTTATACTTCTGGAAATGTTTGGAAATGAGAAGACTCATCTAAGTTATATATATATAACCCCTCCAAATGCATTTCGACGATGCACCAAGCTAGACAGCCCGCGTTGTGGCAGGCTTGCTGCAAAGACTTTTAGGAACTTCACCCTTTCATGCGACATTCTCACGCGATCCTAATTTTTGACCTTTCCTCAAAGTACAACATATATTAATAAACCTTAACTCATATGCTTATATCTTAAGGGATAATCTCTTAAATCACACAAGGTGTCATATTCTTCCCTCCTAGGGACATTCATCTTCGAATGTAAATTAGACTCATAAAACTAAGTCTTTAGGAGTTTGCTGAAAATTTTAAGAGAGTCTTCTCTATAATATGGACTGTACGGAAACCTAGAACATAGAAAAGTCCAACCCATACATCTCACAGGATAATACAAATAGTGAAATAGCATAGCTCGACAACAATACGACTCGTACAATGATGCTATGAGTCGTACATTTCCTGTCATGGTCTGATCTTATGAAGTCTAGCATCCTCTGAAGTTTTCCATGAGTCAATGGTATGTTTTGTACATTGATCTTATGATTCATGGTCTCTACTCGTACCTTGGGATATCCAAACAATATCACAACAACCATAAGAGAAAACCTGTAGCTTAGAAAGGTGACTCACTTCAGCCGTTCGCAATTTAGGCTAACATACTAGTACTGAGGGTATATGAGTCTCATATACCTCTCAGCCTCCAAGTGTAATGCCTCAAAAATCCTAAGATCAGACCCTAGGTCAAAGGATGAGTCATCTAGTGACCCGTCAGGATGGCCACGAGTCATTAAGTGAGCCGTGGTGAGGAGTTTGACTTAAGTTGACAATTTCAAGTTTGAGTAACCACGGGCATGACCACTAGTCGTGGTCAATCGCACGACTCGTTAAGTCAGCTGTGGTCAAGGTTTATGGAAGGAAGAGGAAAGATAGGCAGTGTACCTAACGGGTTGGTCACTACGACTCATTGGGTACACCACGAGTCGTGGTGTCCCCTCTGGTGATACCAAGTGAATTCTTGGCAGTATAGAGGAGGGGAGGTGACCATGTGTCGTGGTCACCTGTGATGAATCATTAGGTGCCTCGTGGTAGCAATCTTGAGGTACTTTCCAATGGAGGCAACGGACGCAGACCATGAGTCGTGGCTAGGGACGACGATTCGTGGTCACCTGTGATGAATCATTAGGTGCCTCGTGGTAGAAATCTTGAGGTAATTTCCAATGGAGGCAACGGACGCAGACCATGAGTCGTGGCTAGGGACGATGATTCTTCAGTCCCTCATTGGGACTGACAGTCTGTTTTTCCCTGTGAATTTAGTAAGGGATTTTCTGTAATTCCTATGATCCTAAGGCCTAAACTACATCATTTTAAGCTCTGAATAGCGAGTTTTAAGAAGGATAAGTTCATTCTAAGCCATTCCTAATTCATGCAAGCAAGCTTAGAAGTCTAGAGAGGTGATCAAGTTTAATTTCTTCCAAGTTCTTCCTTAATTCTTCTTTGGGCAATCAAGGAGGCTGTAGAACCAGATTCTCTCAGGTATGTAAAGCTATGAATGGGTGCAATTATCCACACCCATGCCCAATTTCCTCTCAATTCATGATGTTCTAATTGATGATTCCATGGGGTTTCTACCCAATGTATGAATTCCTAAGTTTTATTCATGGATATGATCTAAGCATGTTTTTAATGATGAATTATGATTAATAGGCAGATTTTACAATGTTTTAAATTATAAATTACGTTTTCAAGTTTTCGAAACTATGATGCCCATCCATGAATGTTCATGAAAGTTGAGATCTATGAGATATATTTTCAAGTATGATGTGATGTTTACGAAGAAAGCATGATTTCAAAATACCCATGTTTATGTTCATGTTTTCAAAGTGAATCAAGTTGATTTCAAATATGTAAAGTATTGGGCAAGCCCATATGATCAAGTGTGTTTTATGATTTCATGAATTAGCTTACCACATGATTTTGGAATCAAGACTCCCATTATTTTCAGCTTGTGGTATAGTTTAAGCCAAGGCTCCTCATGTTATGAATTCAGATTATGCATGTGTGTTATTATTTAACTTCATCACTAGAAGATGGTCAGCTTCATTGAAAAACAATGCACATCATATGCATGTTTTTGCGAGTAGTGTTTAGCACCGAGTAGGCTAAAGGTCAGTCAACCCTATGCCTCAGAACTACGAGCCAACGTAGGTATGATCATATTATTTTGGGACCTCCCTTTTGAGCTTCCCCTGTCCCCAAGGGGCCTTAAGCTTGATATTGATATCATGGTAGCGTTTTTATCCTGGCAAGACTTTAGACGACTCTGTCCACTTGAGTGTAATAGTCAGGACAATGTAAGCTCTATCATGGTAATGTCGGTTATAAGACGAGTCTTCCATTGTTCCTCATGATTTCAGTTATGCATGTACATCAGTCATGATATTATGTTTTCAGCAGGTTTGACCCAATGTTCAGTTTTACTTATGAATATCAGATTTCAGCTTTGGGTCATTTGATTCAGTTATGATGTTCAGTTATGTTCAAATCATGATTTCAGAAAATAGCATGCAAGCCCTACTCTCGGACTCTTATCATGATTATGTTTTATATTAATGCATGTTCAATAATTTTACTTGCTTTAGCGGTTTTACTTACCGTGCATACTCAGTATATTCTATGTACTGAACGCATACTCTATCCTATATCAGTTTATGATATAGGCTCCGATATCCAGACTTAGCCCCATCACTAGCCAGTTTTCCGGAGTTAGCATCCAGTCTTGGTTGGTGAATCCTCATCTCCCCAGAATCATTTCTTATCAGTTATCTTTACATTTTTAGTTTCAGACTTAGAGAGTTAGTTGGGGTCTTGTCCCATCAACTCATCAAAAGTAGAGGCTTTTCAAACATAGATTTTATTCAGCTTCAGATTCGTGTTGTATGTTCTAATGTTATGCTATGTTCAGACTTCCGCTATGTTATTATGTTGATTTTCTACTTTTATTGATTGAGTTAGACGTATGTTCACGCCATGGGTTGACTTGGAGTCTCTTGGGGCTTCTTGTCCCATGTATCGATCCGGGCCTATGTTCGGGTCGTGACACCAGGTTGTCTCCTTGACATTCTTATTCCTCTATAAGACTTCTATAGAAGCCATATCTTTGGTCAACTCATCAAAAGTAGAGGCTTTTCAGACATAGATTTTATTCAGCTTCAGATTCGTGTTGTATGTTCTAATGTTATGCTATGTTCAGACTTCCGCTATGTTATTATGTTGATTTTCTGCTTTTATTGATTGAGTTAGACGTATGTTCACGCTATGGGTTGACTTGGAGTCTCTTGGGGCTTCTTGTCCCATGTATCGATCCGGGCCTATGTTCGGGTCGTGACACCAGGTTGTCTCCTTGACATTCTTATTCCTCCATAAGACTTCTATAGAAGCCATATCTTTGGTCCTCAATTTGCGGAATTGTTGACCTAATATAATGACTGGAGTTTTATTGTAGGATAATTCCTCTGAGATATGAACATCCTCAACTGGGACAACCCATGTAGGGTTTTCTATTCACTTTTGCACATTTATACATGGAAAGTTGAATGTATAGACTCTAGGCCGGAAAGCAACTCCAGCTCGTAAGCCACCCGGTCTACCCTCTGGAGGATCTGGTATGCCTAATAAATCTTGGACTAAGCTTTCTCTTTTTGCCAAATCTCACGATGCTCTGTATAGGCAAGACTTTTAGAAACACCCAATCATCGACACAGAACTCCAAGTCCTATCATCTCACATCGACATATGACTTCTGGCAGTTCTAAGATGTCAACAACTGCTCTTAAATGAGCTTAACCTGCTTCACTGCATGATGTACTAAGTTAGGTTCAATAACCCTGACTTACCTACCTCAAACCAACCGATAGAGGATTTGCATTTCCGCATATATAAATCCTTGTAAGGCACCATCCAAACACTAGAGTGGAACTTATATGCAAACTCAATAAGAGGCAAGTGATCATCCGAATTTCCCTTGAAGTCTAGCACGGATGCCTGTAACATATCTTCAAGCATCCAAATTGTGTGCTCAACCTAACCTCTATTTTGGGGTGAAAAGTTGTTTTAAGATTAACTTGCATTCCCAAAACCTTTTGGAATGACCTCTAGAAGTTAGTGGTAAACTGTGCTCTACTATCAGAAATGATGGATACCGGGACACCATGCAACCTGACTATCTCCCTGATACAACTCTGCATAATCCTCAGCCATAAAAGTAGTCCTTATCAGTAAGAAAAATGGGTTGATTTCATCATCCTATCAAGAATCACCCAGATAGAGTCAAACTTATATTGCTTATAGGGTAATCATATAAGGAAATACATGTTAATCGCCTCCCATTTCCACATGGGAGTGGCACTTGAGGCAACCCAGGGGGCTTCTGATGCTCAACATCACCTGCTGACAATTGGGACATTAAGATACAAACTCGGTGATGTCTTTCTTTATTCCATGAAACCAATTGATTTATTTAATATCATGATACATTTTTGTTGAACTCGGATGAATAGAATAGCGAGAATTATATGCCTCCACCATAATTTGCTGTCGAAGCCCAATAATATTCGGAATACAGAGTCGACCTCTAAACCTCAGGACTCCATCTCTTGATACCTAAAAGGCCAACGATTCTATCTGTTGAGCCTTACCTCTGAGCTGTACTAAACTGGGATCCTTATACTATCGCTCTTTCACCTTCACAATTAGATATGACACTGCAGTATTCTGAATTGTGACCCCACTATCATCTGAGTCCATCAATTGGACTCCCAAACTAGATAGCTAATGTAATTCTTGGGCCAACTCTCTCATCTTAGCTTCTAAGTATGAAAAAATGTCAATAGATCTGCAGTTGAGAGCGTCGATACTATATTTGCCTTTCCTAGATGGTACAAAATATCCATGTCATGGTTTTTCAACAATTCAAGCCAATGATGTTGCCATAAGTTCAGCTCCTTTTTCTTAAAGATGTACTAGAGCTCTACGATCTATGAAGATGTCAACATGAACACCATATAGCTAATACGTTACGATCCGAGCATGGACTCCGGACACGACACGGGACCTAAAACCATAAATAACTCAAAGATAACATGGTACATGCATGACATAAACATAAACATACAAACTAGCGAAAGAAAATTATGAGATGTATCATAAAAGGAATAAGTATGAAATATCATGAAATGTAAAACTACAACAACATAATCCAACTAGCTAAACATCTAAACATAACAGTCTAAAAGCCTTTAAACATTTGATGAGCTGGAGGGACAAGTTCCCAACTAGCTCTACAAAATTTGAGAATTGAAATGACTAATTGATGTCGCCCAAGCGCACACAAGCACACGTTGTCATGAAGTAATATAGGACAGTGAAGTCCAGATTTTTGATCCTACAGAGACTTGTCAGATTAATCATTTAAGATTAAACACTTTAATTCACTACTTTAATAAACACAGATAAAAATGGGGAATGGTTTGAATTTTATACTACTAAACTTGAAATGTAAATTAACTAATGAACTAAAATTGTCTCAAATGTGTTTATACTTCAAATGATGACAAGAATCCAGGGTAATCACACTTTCTCTTCAGGTTGAGTTTTCAAGACTTGAATACGCTAGATTAATTCTTACTAAGATTGCTAGTTGCAACTTACTATCCCATTTCTTTCTATTATCCCAAACATCCAAGAACTATCCCATGAACCCTAACGCCTATATCCCTATAGTCTCAGAGAAGCATGAGATAGCAGTTATGACTACTTGTATTCAACTAAACAAGGTTGAAGGGTATATTCCTATCCTTAACAACGACTTTTATCTTGAGCTTAGTCAAATAAGAGTCTTTGAATCTTTAATTTTAACCCTTTTAGTTCTCTCTTATGAGCAACCAAAAGCCAACAAATTTATTCGAAAGGTGATCAATCTAACGAATAAGCAGTTAACATAAGTAAGAATAAACAACCTTTAAGAAGAATCAGTACTAGCATAAACAAACTATCAAACGTCAATCATTAGCTATGGCCAGTGTTCGGGTGTTCCGGTATAGGTTAAAAACCGACACGCAAGTGCACGTGGTCAAACAAGTAATAAAGTGGCTAAGTAGCCAAGTATCGATCCAAGGAGGCTCAAGATATGTAAAGTTGCCTAGTTTACTATATTCCTATTTCACTTCTAATTATGCTAACAACAATGTAACCAACAGTTACTTGAGTTTTTGTTTCTAAACTATATGTACTAAAATTAATAACAACTATTTACTGTGAATTTAGACAATGGATATGAACATGCCAAGGTTAAGAACAAGTAATGAACTTGATAATCATGATAATTTGGTTAATCTCTTCTTCATGTTGCTAGCCAAGAACATTCGCCTAGAAATTAAAACTCTCGTATTAATTTCACTTTAGAATCATAAACCATCCGTCTACATTTCTGTGATCAAATGCAATTTATGACCTAGCAATAAAATTCCGGTTCCTAAATTGACTAATACGACTTTCAAGCATATTTCTATCAGGAAAGCACATCAAAACCCAATTTTCCCAAATCAAGTTAAGAACAATACCCTATTAATTCACAACTTTCCAATTTCTTGCTCTTTCGAGTGAAATTGGACTTTTTAGATGTACATTAATGTCGGCCACACACTAATGCAGTAAGAACAAGAATTAATAGAACAACATGGAAGAAGAAGAAGAAAACCATATCAACTATAATCAAAATTCATTACAAGTGTCAAAACCTCAGCAAGGAAGAGAATTAGCGACTCATTTGTGGATTGATCATCCTAAAATGAGTGTAAATCATACGTACAATTGATAGAAAGAAGAAAAGAAGAGAAGAAATCCCTTTGCTTTTTCGTTCCTCAACTGCTCCTAACCCACGTCCTTGCTCTCCACTTCTGAACTCAGTCTAAAAACTAAAAACTGCTTAAAATAAACCTAAGTGTGCTATTTATACTAGTGGGAAATTTTTCCCGGAATAACAAGCAACGTGTCACGGAGGCCAACGCGGAGCACTGCCTCCGTGACACGGCGTGGACGCGGACCTTCACTGGAATTTCAGGGTCCGGTAAATTAGCCTCAACGTGGCACGGAGGCCAACGCGGAGGCCTCTCTCCGTGCCACGGAGCTGACGCGATGGCACACTGGAATTTGCCATTTTAATTCCTGTCCAGGCAGTGTGCTACCGCGATGGTAGCGTGGCACGGCTCCATCGCGGAGCGCCTATAAATTGTGCATTCCAATGTCTTTTCCACGCTCGCATCCAAGTCCAACTCCGATATAGTTCCAACATGCATTTTAGCTCCTAAAAATCACATTTACCTGCAAAACAAATGCTAATCATGTTGGTTAGTATAAATTCGCATTTTATTACCGATTACATGATATTATATACACATTGCACAACAAACAAGGTAAAATTGATACGTTTGAGTATCACTTGGGCATATAAATCTGCCCAAGATCACTTACCCCACACTTAAATCCTTGTTCGTCCTCGAACAACACATACACAAATCATGCAAATTACATCCCAACCTTCGTCACTATGGTGCGACCATTTACGCTACGGTCATACCGATTATTCAATTTTTGCAAATCATCAAGAAAACATGCTTGGTCGTACAATACAATGACCTTTAATACATCAAGACTTCCTAGACTTTAAGAATTGATTCTTGATATCGGCAAACTCATGCAAATCAGCTAATCAAGAAATCCGACACGAAAATCAATCTTTCATCAAGCATGTGCCCTCACAACTCGAGAGAATCTTCCCCTTTTTGTTCATGCAACACACAAACATGCAAGTAGGGGCATATAAAAATTAATTTCACTCTCTCTCCCAAAAGAATTCACATGCCTCATGTCATGACCCATAAGCTTGCCCTTAGTGTATTACTCCACTAATATAAAGAAATGCAATGTAAGATCATGTAGGACTTTAATGGGTTGTAACGGGGCTATGGATCTATATATATATATTGGATTAGCCAATAATAGTCGCTAGCATCCTTAAGCGCCTTTTCAACTCATTCCCATCGACTTATGGACATTGTTCCTCTCTTTCCTCTTTTTCTCCCATTCATGCTGGTTTCCTTTCGTACAGCCCATTTCATCAAACACACTTAACACAAAACAAAGGGTTTTCATGTACCCTCAATATCATTTAATTATAGCAAGTGCTTCTTCAACATCATCTTTTCTTTCCTCACTCTGCTTTTCTTTTTCTTTTCACTCTTTAACACTTTGGGAAACATTGTCTTTTCTTTGTAAGCGCTTAAGAGTTTCGTATAGACTTTAAGGCTAATGAAAAGAAGGAATAAAGCTTAGTTTATACAATTTTGGACAAAAGAAAGAAAGAAATCGGCTAAAGGCTCAACGGGCTAACTAGGGTATACAACACATAGAAAGGTAGAATTTGACAAGAAAAAATGGAAACTATCGGTTAAAACAAAGAAATGCCTACATCCTTTCCAACACTACACCTCCTTCATTTCGTTTTGTATACACACCAGGTAAGTTCTAGACACTTCATAATGACATGGAATAGCAATACCTCACTTTACACTTCATACACATGCTCGAATCAAGATGCATTCACAGACTCTTTAATTAGCCAATCACATGAATTCAAGATTAAGCCTCAATCATACTGAATCAAATTCTATAGCCTAGGTAACTCAACATATTTACAGAATTGCATGCTTTCAAACGAATCACTTCCACATTTTGAACATCAGTTACACACGCAACGAAATTTTAGCAACCATAAGCAACTACAGTTCATTGATGCAATCCACCAAAGAAAAACTAAAAACAAATAAAAATCCTACTCCTACCGACTACATTTCCCTTAAGACGGTCGTCATCCATCCATCATAGGGAACAGTCACTAACTATGACATTGGTTCAATGGGACTATTCTCGGTAAAAGAACCGAAAACAAACTCCGAGAAACCCAAAAAAATAAAAATCGAAAAATTTTGCAACACATCGATCATTTCGATAGAAACATATTTACAAAAGATTTTGATAATTGCAAAATATCTTCGCAAAAATTTTGAAAAATATCGATCATCTCGATAGAAAAAAAAATATTTACAAAATATTTACACTGGCAACCACAACTTTTCGTACCACACATCATTAACCACACAAATAAATATATACACATACACCACAAATCAGTTCATAATAGGGAAAGCACAAACATTCATCCAAACCAAGGAAAAACATACAGCAAATTAGAGCCCAAGTCCCAGCACCTAGCTGCTCCCCACCCCACACTTAAATCGAACACTGTCCCCAGTGTTCACAAAAATTACAACACAAAAAATTCGGGTGGTGGAACTCCCTGATTAGTCGAAATATTCGACTTCTTCATCCGGTGCTACAGCCTCGTCGCCCATATCTGAGTCAGCTCCATCGTCGTCATCGGACTCCACGTTGGAGTCCTCCCGACGTGTCTCCTCATCAGTAGGGACATCGTCATCCGTCGGCTCCACGAAGGATGGTCCCACCCGACATAAGGCTCTGGCGTTCTCGCCAAAGGGGTAGTCCAGCTCCATCTGTCATAATTCTTCCTCGGTGGCTGGTCTCCCACCAATTCGTAGCTGAAGCATCTGCATGCCGAACATACGTGCCATGTACTGATCGTCACGAGCATGTCGCTCGCCCAAAGTCAGTACTGGTCCGTGTGTAGTGTCGGGGGCCTTAGTCTTTGTCACATCGAGGGCCCTCCGCTCCAACTGCGGAATATAGTCCAAAGCCTCTTCCTCAATGTCGAGGCCTCGGAGGAAGGTGGTGATGAGTCCGCCAAACCCATATCTGTGGCCCTGGTGCAGTCTGGCTCTCTTCATGGCGGATATAATGACTGCCCCAAAATTAATCTCAAGCCCTTTCCTAAGGGCATACACCAAGCAGACACGGTCCCGGGTCACGTCCATCATATGAACTCCCGGGATCAAACACGAACACACAATCTTCAGCCATATTCTGGCCTCCCTGTTCATCTGCGAATAAGGCAGAGTCTGGTGGTAACCCCTCTCCTTATGTATACTCCATCGGGCTGTGGATCGAGCCCCACACAACGTACGTCTGATGTCGGCGTACGGTGGGGTGATGTTTAGCTGGCGGAGAACGTAGGCGTCTGTGTCCCGCGCTCCAACGATGGCATTAAATTGGTGGGGTTCCAGAGTGACAATCTGCCCTCTGATTTTTATTGTGTGGCTTCTGATGGCCGGGTTCCAATTTGCGTAGAACTCTCGGACCAAGTGAAGGTTGCACTCCTTGGGCTCCTGAAAAATAAAGCTGAGCCCAGCTGCTTCAATTCTCTGTACAATGCGAGGGAACTCCTGTGCGAGTGGTTCCCGTGCAATATGTTCTTCCGGGAAGTAATTGTTCTCCTTATGCTTAGCATACCATTTCTTTCCTTCCTCGGTTACCCATCTTGTTCCGTATTGGCGGCGTTGGCCGCGAGGAATAGCGGGTGCAGCTGGGACTGCGGTGCCCAGTCTCATCCTTTTCCTACCGGTGCCTGAGGTAGAAGCACCCTTGCCTTTATCTTGTCTGCTCGCCATTGTACCTGTCAATTTACACAAACAAGCACAAAGTTAAGCTAAAAACTTGTTAACTTCGGCTAAGGTCGGGTTACACAACATTTACCCCACACTTAGGCCTTAGCTACTTCTACAAAATTATGGCAAGGATAACTCTAATTACACCACAGACAACACTATACACTTCATGCTTAGTGCGTTCACAAAAAAAATTTCGACAACATAACAGTTAGCGTACTACTCAGACTTCATACAGCTAATCCCGATCCTACTATCGCTAACAATTCACACATCGCACTTAGCAACAAAAACAACAACAAAATAAAAACAACGATAAAAACATTCTATATACAATCTAATCCAAACAATCTAACCAATTTACACACTTTTTGCATTTTCCCAAAAAAAAATTGAGAATTTGTCGTCTTTTAACATTTACACAATATTTACCACGACTTCTCTCAATTTACAAACACACCCCGGCATCTAATTTTCCGACTTATCAAGTCACTCAAGTTAAATTAAACAACTCATGCCCTAGAATACAATTCTATAATCAAATTTGAATTATTTACGCAATCGATAAGTTCAAACGCTAAATACAACAATCCAAACATATATCAATCACAAATAATCCAACATTCATGTTTAATTTCTACCTAGGGTGATATATCTCACCTCACATGCCCAAATTTGACTAAAATCGCCAAAAAAATTGAGATAGACGATGAAAACATACCTTTGAATTGAGAAACCGAAGAAACTTGACGTATTCCTTGCCTAGGAACGTGGCACGGTGCTTGGGGAGGGGGAAATAGGTGTTTTGGTCGCGGAGGGAAGAGGGAATGGGAAGAAATGGGGCGAAATCGGGGGTTTTAATTTAAGAAAACACGCGGGTCATCCGGCCATCCGGTGTGACCCGGCACCAAATACACGGCAACGTGTCACGGAGGGTAACGCGGAGCCCTACCTCCGTGACACGGAGCCAACGCGTTGGCTTACTGGAATTTTTGAAAAATCCGAATTTTGCCTTCAACGTGTCACGGAGGGTAACGCGGAGCCCTACCTCCGTGACATGGAGCCAACGCCCCAGTGCACTGTTTCTTCAATAAAAATTATTTTCATACCTTGCCTTATTTTTCCCGCTTCCATGCATACTTTTCTCCGTTAGACCTGAAAATCACCTCACTAAACGAAATTGGTTAGATTAATAGATTTTCCTAACTAAAACGAAAAATATTAACTAAAACAAAAATATATACCTAATCAAGAAAAGGAAAATGAAAATAAACATTATTTACACTAAAAAGAAAGAAAGAAAATATTTTTCACGGGTTGCCTCCCGTGCAGCGCCTGGTTTACCGTCGCGGCTCGACGTCCTTTATGCTCACTTGTCTACTAGGGTGATGGACGATTTGTCCCGATCATGGTCATCCCCCCAGTAGTTCTCAACCTTATCCGGTGGCCTTCCTAGTAACTCTCGGGAATCACTCATTCCATTAGCATTCCCATGATCAATCACATTGATCACCGAGAGTTCCTTATAAACAGTCGGGAGCTTAGGTACCTTGTACACATCGAACACTTCGACCTTGTCATGTGCTCGCATCGTGAGTTGACCCGCAGCTACATCAATTAATGCTTTTTCGGTTGCCAAAAAGGGTCGTCCCAAAATAAATGGGACTTCAGCATCTGGTTCAAAATCCAGAACAATAAAATCGACCGAAAAAATGAGGGAGCCTACTTGCACTAACACATCCTCAACAATGCCATCCGGCTTAGCTAAAGACCTATCTGCTAGCTGCAAGATTACCGTTGTAGGTCTAGGACTCCCTAGACCTAACTTTCTGAATACCGAAGATGGCATCAGATTTATGCTTGCCCCAAGTCGCATAATCCACGAGCTCGGATACTTTGCCCAATCGTAAGCTGGATAGTAAAACTTCCAGGGTCTTTCAGTTTTGTGGGCAACCTATTCTGAATACGGGAAGTGCATTCCTTCGTTAAAGCTACCGTGGCATACTCAGTCAAACGACTTTTGTTAGCCACGATGTCTTTAATATATTTTGCATATTTTGGCACTCCCTGCAAGACATCAACAAGAGGTAAGTTAACATGTACCTGTTTAAGTACCTCCATGAATTTCTGGAAACACGCCTCCTCCTTGTGTTTCTTAAGTCGTTGAGGGAACGGGGGTGGAGGCCTTTCTGATTCTGCTTCTTTAGTCTTCCCCCTATCAGAACTTTGTTCCTCCTCAACATCTGCTGCTCCTGACTTTTGAGGCGGTCTTTCCGGTTCCACCTCCTTCAACTGTAAGCCACTCCTCGTGGTCACTGCATTAACCTGCTTCGGATTAGGATCCGTGTCGCTAGGTAGTCCTCCTCTGGGTCTTGTATTTTGGGCACTAGCAAATTGCCCAAACTGATATTCAAGAGCCTTGGTCGCCAATTGATTATTCTTCACTTCGGCTGCCAATTTAACATAGTCAGCCTGCAATTGCGCCTGATTAGCGATCATGGTTTTGAACATCTCCTCAATGCTCGGTGATGGTGGTGGAGGAGGGGCATTGTGATTTCTGAATTGAGCTTGATAGCTTTGTTGCCCTCCTTGGTTTCTGTGCATACCCTGCCCGGAACTTTGGCCTTGTTGATTGTTGCTACCCCACGAAAAATTCGGATGGTTTCTCCAATTTGAGTTGTAGCCACTACCAAACTGCTGCTGATTTCTCTGTGCATTGCCCACAAAGTTAACAGAATCAGGATTTGCACCACAGCATTCAGCTGAATGCTCACTACTACCACACACTTCACACCACATCTGTTGGACAACATTGACCGAAGCTGAAGGCTGGTTCAAGTTCATATTGCTGAAGTGAGTGTTTAACTGATTTTTCAAAGCAGCTATCTGTGCAGCGATAGCTATGAATCCATCCACTTCAAGCACTCCTGCTGCTTTCCGTGCTCCACCTCTTGACGAATCTGCATTCCATTCTGGATTGCCTTGTGAAATTCGGTTGAGCAAAGTGTACAGCTCCTCATATGTCTTTTCCAGCGCTTGCCCTCCAGCTGCTGAATCTAACAGAATTTTAGTGCGGGGTTCCAAACCCTCAATAAATGTGTGTACCAACACCTCATTGGACTGATGATGATGAGGACAGTCCCGCAACATGGATTTAAATCTTTCCCAGGCTTGATATAGATTTTCTCCCTCCCTCTGTTTAAAACTTAGAATTTGACTTCTAAGTCTGGCTGTTTTACCAGAAGGGAAAAATCTGATCAAAAACTTCCGTGCAAGATCATCCCACGTTGATATAGAATTGGGTGGTTCAGCTTTTAACCACCTCTTGGCTTCACCAAGTAAGGAAAATGGAAATAAGGTGAGCCGAACATAATCAGGTGACACTCCAGCGGGTATATAAGTGTCACTTATCTCCAAAAAGTTTTGGAGATGTTGTTGTGGATCTTCATGAGGGAGACCGCTAAACTGCCCGCTTGTGTGCAAGAGTTGCACCATATTCTGCTTTAATTCAAACCTCCCTCCAGGCTCTGGTTTGCGGATACTAGAATGTACATTGCTGGCGTGTGGGATTGCCACCTCGCGAACCGGCCTTGCTGCTGCTTCATCGGGCACTAACACTGCCCTCACAACTGGTGAATTTTGTTGCTCCATAATAGATTGTCGGAACAACTGCAACTTCTTTTGTAGAGCTTCTCTACGTTGACTATGAAATTCACGTTCAGGCTCTAAGTAAGATTCCACCAGCTCCTTGTCCCTTGCCAGTGTTCACAGAAACAAAATCTGCAAAATACAGGCTAAGACCAAGTTGTTAACACTTAAGAAAATAAAAATAAAAATACAGTAAATTTACACTAAACACAATTTCACAAATCGCCTAGCCTCCCCGGCAGCGGTGCCAAAAACTTGTTCGGGTGTTCCGGTATAGGTTAAAAACCGACACGCAAGTGCACGTGGTCAAACAAGTAATAAAGTGGCTAAGTAGCCAAGTATCGATCCAAGGAGGCTCAAGATATGTAAAGTTGCCTAGTTTACTATATTCCTATTTCACTTCTAATTATGCTAACAACAATGTAACCAACAGTTACTTGAGTTTTTGTTTCTAAACTATATGTACTAAAATTAATAACAACTATTTACTGTGAATTTAGACAATGGATATGAACATGCCAAGGTTAAGAACAAGTAATGAACTTGATAATCATGATAATTTGGTTAATCTCTTCTTCATGTTGCTAGCCAAGAACATTCGCCTAGAAATTAAAACTCTCGTATTAATTTCACTTTAGAATCATAAACCATCCGTCTACATTTCTGTGATCAAATGCAATTTATGACCTAGCAATAAAATTCCGGTTCCTAAATTGACTAATACGGCTTTCAAGTATATTTCTATCAGGAAAGCACATCAAAACCCAATTTTCCCAAATCAAGTTAAGAACAATACCCTATTAATTCACAACTTTCCAATTTCTTGCTCTTTCGAGTGAAATTGGACTTTTTAGATGTACATTAATGTCGGCCACACACTAATGCAGTAAGAACAAGAATTAATAGAACAACATGGAAGAAGAAGAAGAAAACCATATCAATTATAATCAAAATTCATTACAAGTGTCAAAACCTCAGCAAGGAAGAGAATTAGCCACTCATTTGTGGATTGATCATCCTAAAATGAGTGTAAATCATACGTACAATTGATAGAAAGAAGAAAAGAAGAGAAGAAATCCCTTTGCTTTTTCGTTCCTCAACTGCTCCTAACCCACGTCCTTGCTCTCCACTTCTGAACTCAGTCTAAAAACTAAAAACTGCTTAAAATAAACCTAAGTGTGCTATTTATACTAGTGGGAAATTTTTCCCGGAATAACAAGCAACGTGTCACGGAGGCCAACGCGGAGCACTGCCTCCGTGACACGGCGTGGACGCGGACCTTCACTGGAATTTCAGGGTCCGGTAAATTAGCCTCAACGTGGCACGGAGGCCAACGCGGAGGCCTCTCTCCGTGCCACGGAGCTGACGCGATGGCACACTGGAATTTGCCATTTTAATTCCTGTCCAGGCAGTGTGCTACCGCGATGGTAGCGTGGCACGGCTCCATCGCGGAACCCCTATAAATTGTGCATTCCAATGTCTTTTCCACGCTCGCATCCAAGTCCAACTCCGATATAGTTCCAACATGCATTTTAGCTCCTAAAAATCACATTTACCTGCAAAACAAATTCTAATCATGTTGGTTAGTATAAATTCGCATTTTATTACCGATTACATGATATTATATACACATTGCACAACAAACAAGGTAAAATTGATACGTTTGAGTATCACTTGGGCATATAAATCTGCCCAAGATCAGCCAGAACCCCAAAATAGGAGTTTAGACAATCATATTCAAGTGGAAAACCAAATACATAATCATCATTCGAAAGATAAACAATAAAGAAAAGAAGAAAAACCTATGTACGGAACTTCTTGTGTCTCCACCCAAAAGCTGCATACAATGATCAATACTATGATGTAAGATAGCTAACAAATGACCTAGATGTTATATTTATAAACAAGGCCTCAAATGACACTTTTTCCCTCAAGTAATTAGCTTTAAAATAAGCAAAATCCATCCCAAAATAGGCCTGACACGCCCTCCATCCAATATGCCAGGTTTGGCTTCGAATTCTTCTGAAGTTTTGCTTCGAGCACCCCACTCTCGCCAATGCACCAAGGTATAAGTCAAATTTTCGAGCCTCTGGACCCTTCTGGTACACCCGCCACTCAAAGCACCCGAGTGTTGGAAAAATTTCCTAAGTCTAGAATACACCTGGTGTGCCACGCCACTCATCTCACCAAGGTTTTGATTAAATTTTCTTCTGAAGTTTGGAGGTTGACATGTCACGCCAGCCATATCACTAGGAAAATTTTCACGAACTCTTCTTTCTTCATATCTTGGGTCATTTTTGAGTCCTTTTTCCTTGCTTTCCTGCTCAAAACATCCAAAAACATTTGTAGCTCACAAGACACACACAAATATGAATTTATGCATTTCATAAGGATTATGAACTCAAAACAAGGTAAAAAATGGGTAAAAACATGGCAAATGGGCATAAGAATATGCCCAACATCAATTACCTATTTTCTACTAGAATCTCTCATGGATCTACACTTTCAAGTCTATGGTGATTTTGCTCTAATATGCATGATTCATGAATTTCAAGCTTATAAGCCTATGATTTCAAGTTATGATAAAATATCAAAGTATGCATGAATGTCATAAATTCTTAAACCTATGATTTTATAATTTCAAGTTATGAAGTCTTATTCAAGTATGTATAGATTTCATGAAAATCAAGTTTATTTATCATGGCCAATTGTGGCATTATTTTCATGAAAACTTCACGTATGTCAAGTATGATTATGATTTCATGATTTTTAAACTAGCCCATGTAAGATCAAGTATGTTCTCACGATGATGATTATGAGCTATGTGCATGTTTTTGGGAGTAGTGTCTAGCACCGAGTAGGCTAGGTGTTCAGGCAAACCCCGAGCCTCACAACTATGTGCCACCATAGATGTATATTTATTTTTGGGGCCTCATCTGAGAGTGTTCCGCTAGCCCGAATGGGCTCACGAGTGATATCACGCCTTATCGGTCTTTGCCCTGGAAAGTGATAGCGTCCAAAACCACTCCTCTAAGTAAGAGAGTGTACACGGTCATATACAATATAATTTACCCAACCATGAGTCGGGATCGAATCCACAGGGAATGGAGAATGATTTCTACTAAAGTTTTAAATTAGTCAGAACTAACTAGCATCATTGCATAACAACTTATAAAGTAAATTTTGGGGGAAAATAAGATCACTATATGATTCTAAAAGCAATAAAAAATAGGGCGATGTGAATTGAAGCAACAATGAAAGCAAGTACTAGGGATGTGCTATTGACGGGGTGTCGGTAGGATTGGGGTTAATTGATAAGTCTAAAGAACCAACTACAAGCATGAATAGCCATGGACAAGGTTGTACATGATGTATCTTAAGCACTTGGGTACATTGTACTTGGGCTCTCTCAAACTCCAAGGTCACGTAACAAATTACCCACATTGACTTGGAGAAGAGTTAAGCTATTTCTAGTCTTAACTCTTGAATGAGTTATGAAAATAGATCTTGGCTATCTCTATCCCAACCCCACACCTTCAAAACTCAATTTCCTACTAATGCTTTCTAACCCATATCCTACTTCCATTTCTCAAGAAAAAGCAAGAACAAGATAAGTAAACAGAATTGATGTTTGCAACCATAAATATTTCAATTAAAACTTAGAGAAAGCATTAGATTCATGCAAAATAAATGATCCTAAGACTAAAAAAACAACACTCAATCCATTCTAAACCCCTATCAAGCAAACACTCCTAGCAATAGAATTAGCTACTCATGAATGGGGGTGAGAAGATTATAGCAACAAATGATTCATTAACACTCATCATTGAGTAGAAATTTAAACTTCAAAGTATGCTTCAATGGTGGATTCTTACCCTAACAACTTGAAGAAGAAGAAGAAAAGCTCTCACTTCTCTCTATGTTTCTCTCTCTACAAAAATTGATATTCAAAAGTTTTTTCTTTCCTAATATCAAGGGTGTGTACAAATTAGGGAAAGTCTGCTCCTTTTTCTTGTGCATGGATTCCCATTTTTCCCTAAGAAGCATCCAAAATATCTTTATGCCAGAGCTGGACAAATTTACCCTTTTCAGCACGGAGCTCACTTGCGTGGCACCTGCGTTTTACAGGTGCCCATCTGCGAGATGCAAGTCGCTCGCAGCTCTAGGTCAGAGTAAACTGGATGTGTCCTGCGGTTGCACCTGCATTTCACAGGTGCTCTCCAGCTCTTGACCAGTGTGCCTTTGCATGGAACCTGCATTTTGAAGTTGTCAACCTGCGAAATGCAAGTCTTTTTCTTTCAGCACTTCGCTTTTTAATTCAACTCCTCTGTTTTCCTATTTAAGTTCAATACCTGAAAAATCAAAGAGAATGGGCATAAATCTTTCCTAAATAAGTTGAAAACAAAGCAAAAGCTCATGCTTAAAAGCCTAATGAGTTGGTAAATTACCAACTCATCAAACCCCCAAACTTGAATCATTGCTTGTCCTCAAGCAAGGCATTTAATTACAACTAAGAAATTGACTTAAGAATGTCATAACCCAAGAGTTGCGCAAAAAGGACCACTAAAACTTAGGACAAAACCAAAATCGCACACGGACTCAATGCAAAGAAGAGACTCAAACATGTTGCACTCACTTCAAGAGATGACCACAAATAATTGGCATATTTCACAAATATTTCCTTTCATTCAAAACAAGGGGCATAATTCATCAAAACAAGCTCAAGTAACATCTCAACTCATTGATAATTCACATTCAAAGTTTGCCTTAAAGTTCACAGCACACTTTTCTTATTCACACTTCCCAATCTGAAACACACTTAAGTATATAACCTAAGGAAGTGATGCCACTCACACAAAGAGAGAACCCCATTCAGTTTCATGCATTTCACATACATCGGGATTATAGAATAAAGAAAATACACTCACTCTCACAAAAAAATTCAAGTGTATCCAAATTAACCCATAGGCTTGCCCTTTGTGAAACTCGCTACTAACGTAGAGTTGCTACAGTCAAAATGCCTAAGGACTTATAGGGTATCATAAAGGCTAGGGGTAAGGGTAAGACAATTATTTAGTTCTAGTGACTAGAACCTCTCTAATGTCTTTTGTGTACACTTTAAAACACCCTATTGCTTTAGTGAGTTCATTCCACCTTATCTCTCCTTATTCACCATTCTTATTTTTCATCAACAACCGCCTTTGTAACCTTTTGGGTTCCGCAATTAGCCTCGTTTATACAATAGGTAGCACCATTTAAGAATTCCTCATCTTTTAATGCTAGAGGTTTTTCAACCAACCATTTTATTCGTTTCATCACAATTTGGTACTACCGCTCTTTGAAACTCACATATTCTTTTTCTTCTTTTTTTGCAACCACTAAACATAGGCTTTCGCCTCATCTCTTTCTTATCTTTCCTAAAATTTCCGGGCTTCAAGCCCCATATTTTGTTCTTTCAACATTAGCAACTAGGGAGGATGGGTGCCAAGGGAGAGATTACAAAAGGGTAATAGGCTTGTAATGCGGTTTCCATAAAAAAGGGTTAAAAGCTCAAACATTAGCTAGCAAAGATAGATGCTCAAGGAGGTCATTTTAGGTGAAGTAACTTCAAAAGAAAGCCTAAGATCATGTTCCAAGTGCAGCCAATCTAGAATTTCTCCTTGAGTCACACTTAGGGCAAGTTCTAGGCAATTATGCAACATAAGAATTCAACTAAAGACTTCACTACACAAGGCATCACAATCCAAGGAGTTTGCAAATTTTCAAGATCACATCAAGAGTATGATTTTTAGATAGCTAGCATGTGAATCAAAAATCCAAACAAGGAATGTTCAACCCATGACAAGAGAGTTCTCATTTTCAGATTCAAGTGCCCCCTTTTTATCTCAAAACCCCATTTTGCGATGCCAATAAAATTTTTTGGTGATACCTCTTAAAACAAGTGCAACAACGACTCAAAAAGACACTAAACTTGGCATTTTTCTTGAAGAAAGTTGCTTTTCAATCCATCATCGGGAAATGTCACTCGGTTTGACAACACAAGAAAAGAAAGAAAATTCTTGCTCCTTGAAAAAGAACCGTGGTATAAAAAAAACCTTAGAGTTTATTGTTGTCTACTATGAAAAAAGACGAATTGAAACATGGGTCATTAAACATATGGCAAAGTAAAATTGACCCATCAATGGCAACCAACACTATTAACACAAAATTTCCATTTCAACACAAGCTCAACAATGGCATCCATTCAACTGAGCAAACTTTAAAAACATCAACATAATAAGAAATTAATCCCAATAAGGGCACAAGAGAAAATAAATAGCTAACAAGAGAGACACACCCCACCCCCAACTAAGAATTTACATTGTCTCCAATGTATAAACTAAAAATAAAGAAGCGTAAGAACTCCCTGAGTCGGCTACTCTTCATCATCATCATCAGCCTCTTCATTTTCATCATCCTCACCTCTTTGCTCAGCCCCATCTTCCTCATCAAAACCCGCAAACAAGTCATCAATTGGTCCTCAGGCTGTTCATAGGGTAGCCATGGCCTTGTCAAGGAAGCTCATGTCGGGGTCAGCCATGGGTGCCCTATTTTGGAGCTCTCTCACATCAGCTCGGAGAGATGAGATCGCTCCTTCAACCACATCCACGCGGGAGCATAACTTGTTCAGAATCTCAAATACATCCTTCAGTGCCTTTTCACCGACTTTGGATGAGATCTGGCAAGTCTTGAGCCAACATTTGGAGTTGGTTTTCATGAGATCGTGTCATTTTCATCAACTTTTGGATCCCACACGGTCTAGAGGATGAAGGAGGAGGTGAAGGCCCGTGGAGTGGTGCCTCTTCAAAAGCATGCCCCAACATCTCGGGGTTTGGCTCATTGAGCTCAGGAGCCATAGAGGTTTGAGCTATGTCATGAGAGGTTGAGTCCTCGGGTGCATCCCAAGCCTGTAGCCTCGTTCTTTTACTTTTGGGAGAATTAGCGTCCCTCTTCTTCTCTACACCAACCACACTCATAAAGGATCTAGGCTTTTCATCTAGAAATAAAGGGACTCATGCTTTCTAGAAAAGTTGGCTTATGAGCATTGGGTATGGTGTGGAGAGACCTTGGTGCCTAGCTTTTCTCTTTATTTAAGTGGCCATCACTTCATCAAAATTTATGAACACCCCGGACATGATGCAAGCAATGAGAATGGCCGCCTCAAGGTTTACCCGCTGATCATTTTTGGATGGCATGATATAGCAACACACAAATTCTAGACACAGTTTGGCCTCAAACTTGAGGTCTTGCCTTGCAATTTCACACCCCATGGTGGCTCAGACTGGCTGACCATTAGCGATGATGCCCGCTACCCAACCAAATTGATCCTCTTTGTTTGCTACCCTTGTTGCAAACTCAGTCCCCGAGTTTACCTCATCCTCCCAAAAGATGGCATTGATAGCTGATGATGTCCAAATTCACTCCTCGCAAGGAGAAAGTGTATACGGTTGTTGCAATATAATTTACCCAACTCGTGAGTCGGGGTCAAATCCACAGGGAATGAAGATTGATAGCAATGAAAGTCGTTTATCAAATTGAATCAAATAGCATCATTGTATAAAAACTAGAAAAGTAAATATTGGGGGTTGTAAGATCACACTATGAATTCAAATTCAATCAACAAAACAAAGCAACCAACTTTGATGTAACAATATGAGCGAATACTAGGGGTATTCTATTGATGAGGCATTAATAGGATCGGGGTTAACTAGCAAATCAAAGCATTACTTACACACATAAATAGTCGTGGACAAGGCGACAACCAATGTTTCTCAACCACTTAGGTGTCTTTTTCCTTGATTTTTCTCAAACTCCAAGGTCCCATACACATCAACCACTATAACTTGGGTAAGAATTAAACTATCTCTAGTCTTAATTCTTTAATAGGTGTATGAAAATGAGTTTTGACTATCTCTAACCCAACCCTACATCAACACTCAATTACCCACTATTATTTTCTCACCCATATTCTATTCCTCTTTTTCAAGCAACAATAGAATAAGTAAACACAATTCATACTTGCAATTATAGATATTTTAGTTATAATTTAGATAAAATAATGAATTTATGCTAAATGAGTAATTCTAAGATTAGACTAGCAACACCAATCCATTTTAGCCCCTATCATGCACACATCCTTAACAAGGTGTTTAGCTACTCATAAATGAAGAAAAAGAGATAAAACCAATAAAGGAATCACTATCATTCATCATTAATAAGAAACTTCAAGCTCAAGTTGTTCTTCAATAGAGATGTTTATCTTAGAAAGATAAAGACGATAAAGGAAAAGCTCTCACTCCTCTCTATGTTTTTCTCTCTCTAAAAAATAGAAACTAACTATGGAATGTTATGGAATGGAATATTTCATTCTTTATAAAAGGTGTACGAAAATAGGATAAAGCTGCTCCGCTTTTCTTGTGCTGGATAATTCTACCCTTCTTATGGCGACCTCACTTGCGAGGCACCTGTGAAACCCGCAAGGCGCCACTCGATAGCAGCTGGGGCCAGAAAGTCAGGGCATGGTCCTACATTGGCACATGCGTTCCACAAGTGTGCCTTCAAATCCCAAGCAGTGCTCTCTTGTGTTTCGCCTGCGTCATCTTGCAAAACGCATGTCCTCTTTTTTCCAACACCATGCTTTTTGTTCAACTTCTTGATTTTTCTATTTATATTTGAATACCTACAAAAACCAAAGAGAAAGGGCATAAAGTCTTCCTAAATTACTTGTAAACCAAGCAAAAGCTCATGTTTAAAATCCTAATGAGTTGATAAATTACCAACTCATCAAAACCCCAAACTTGAACCATTACTATCCTCAAACAAGACATTTCTTTACAGCTGAACAATTGAAATAAGCATGTCACAACACACAAGTTTTTTCTCAAGGGACCACTGGGACTACGATAACACCAAAATCGCACAATGACTCTATAGAAAAAAAGACTCAATAATTTATGCAAATGCTTCAAGAGGTAACCACAAACAATTGGAATGATTCACAAGTGTTTCTTTCATTCAAAACAAGGGCATGGTTGATCAAAACAAGCTCACATAGCATCTTAAGTCATTGTAAATTCACATTCAAAATTTGCCTTAAAGCTTACTGAACTCTTGTCTCAATCACATCTTTTACTTTGAAAACATTCAAGCATGTTCCCCAAGGAAGTGATGCCACTCATATCAAGACAGAATCCCATTTAATTTTCAAAAAAATTACACACAAAGAGATTATAGAATAAGGAAAATATGCTCACTCTCATAAAGAAATTCTCATGCACACAACTTGACACATAGACTTGCCCTTTGTGTAACTCACCACTAATGCAGAGCTGCTACACTCAAAATCAATTAGGACATGGGGGTCATAATGAAGTCTAGGGGTAAAGTTAGGATGACTTCTTAGTTCTAGTGACTAGAACCTCCCTAATGCCCTTTCTTTGAACATTTTTGCATACTCCATTTTCTTAATTGAGATTACGCCACCTTATCTCTCCTTGATCACATCTTCAATTTTGTCTCAGGAGCCACCCTTATATCTCCTTGGTTTACATTTTTAGCCTCATCTAAGCAAGAGGTAGCACCTTTCAACAATTCTTTTTTCAACCAACCAACTCGTTCATTTCCCCACAATTTGGTACTACCTCACATTGGGGTTCACATATTTTTCCTATTTTCTTTTGCAAACCCCCAAACTTAGGCTTTTGCCTCATTTCTCCCTTTTCTTTTCCAAAATTTTGGGCATCAAGCCCCATTTTTTATTTATTCTCACAACTAGCACTAGGGAGGATGGTGCCAAAGAGGGATTACAAAGGGGGAATAAGCTTGTAATGTGGTTCTCAAGGAAAATATATAAAGGCTCAATGTTGGCTAGCAAAGATGGATATTCAATAAGGTCATATAGGTGAAGTAGTTATCAAAAGAAGGCCTAAAATCATGTTCTAAGTGCATCTATATCTAGGATTTTTCCTCGAGTCCCACTTATGGCAAGTCCTAGACAATCATTCATGCATGAAATTAAGCTTAAAGCCTCACCACACAAGGAATCACACTCCAAGGAGTTCACATAATTTTCACAACCACATCAAGAGTATGACTTTAGACAAGATAGCATGTGAATCAAAAAGCCAAGCAAGTAATGTGCAAATCATAGTAAAAGAGTGCTAAATGTTTAAATTCAAATGTCCCTTTTTCCTTAAAATCCGTTTTCAATGCCATTTAAAAATTTTCGGTGGTACCTCTCAAAAGCCAGTGCAACAACCGGCTCAAAAAGACTCTAAACTTAGCATTTTTCCTTAAGAAAGTTGCCTCTCAATCTATCATTGGGAAATGCCAGCCGGTTCGACACTAAAAGAAAAGAAAAGAAAATCGCTCCTTAGGAAAGAACCGTGGTATAAAGAAAACCCTTGGAGTTTATTTGCTAACTACTATAAAAAAATGATTATTAGGACATGGGTCATTAAATATTTGGCACTTTAAAATGGACTCATCAATGGCACTAACAAGTCAAAAAGCAATTAAACATGAGATTACATAGCCAATCATGAGAGACTACATCCCACCCCCAACTAACAGCTTACATTGTCCCCAATGTATCAATTAATCATAAGAAAGGAAAAGGAAAGCTCCCTGAGTGAATTAGTGAAGGTCACTAGGGGTCCATGAGTAAGTGGTGTAGGAGAATTGCCATGAAGCAGTCTTGGCAGGTGAAGGTATCAATGGATCCAGTGGAAGTTCTAGTGGCTTGCTTGGTGCAGTGTGCACCTAATGATCCAAAAGAGTTTGGCTCTCATGATAAGTGTACACCGAAGGTCTCCAATATGGGTCACCTGGCATGTGCACTTCATGAATAGTGAGCATCCTACGACGGGGTGGTCTAATGTGGTATATTTCCCTATTTGGTATCATCTCGGATGGGCTATCATAGCCTACACACTAATCATCTGGTGGACTCCTGCTACTTGTTGGTTGGACATTATTAGAGGATGGCATATTCAGATCGATACCTTTTGGTGATAGTATCTCCCTGTGACTATTTTCTTTCCTTATGGCCACTACTTCATTTTCCAATACTTTAACTCTTGAACATAGCCTTCCCAATTTATCAATTATAGGTTTCATGGCCTTTTGATGGCTTGTTGAATCATGGGGGGTATAGCTTTTTCCAATCTCAATAATTGAGTATTATGAGCCTGGGCCATATGTGCTATCTTCAGGAGCCCTTTTGCGGTGGTGAGTTAGCCCTATTGGTTGGTGATAAGACTGTTGCATTTTTGTAGGACCTTGAAGGTGGAGGAGTTGTTGTGTCATGACCAGAACATAAGTCTGGATCTAGACATAATCTAGAACCATAAATGGCTCCAAGTCAACCCATGACATAAACAAGATAACTAAAGATCAATATAAACAAAACTGATAACTAAATTCTGAAATAGTGGGAGTTTGAATGACAAAATGTCTAGCCAACGATAATATCATAACACTGAATCTAAAGCTGAATATACAAGTCCATGTCTGAAAAGCCTCTACTAACTGATGAGATGCTGTGACAAGCCCCCAGCTATCTCTAAGTTTGAAACAAACTGACACAACAATATTGAAAGATAAATGTCATCGGAGGATGAGGATTTACCCAAGGTAAGGTCTGAGATGGAATGAGAGATGAACTAACGACGCGTCTAAGTCTGATCGCTAGGACCTGTATCATGAAATGATACAACATAGGGTATACGGTCAGTACTTGGAATGTATTGAGTATGCAAGGTAAGTAAAATAGGCTGAGTAAGTAAAAACTAAAATCATGCATATCATAAATCATAACATCATAAGATTTTGAGAGTAAAGACTGCATGCTGATATCTGAAGACATGATCAGACATGAACTGCATCTCATAACTGAATCGAATGACCCAAAGAAGAAACTGAAATTCGAAAGTAAAACTGACAACTTGATCATTGGGTCAAACCTGCTGAATACATAATATCATAACTAATAAACATGCATAATTGAGATTATGAGGAACAATGGGAGACTCGTCATATAACCGACGCAATCATGATAGAGCTTACATGATCTCAACTATCACACTCTAGTGGGAAGAGCCATCCAAAGACTTTCCAAGGATAAGGGAGCTACCATGATATTGATATCAAGTTGAAGGCCCATTCGGGGTAGGGGAAGCTCACAAGGAAGGTCCTGAAGTAAAATATGAAATCCTATGTTGGCACGTAGTTTTGAGACCCAGGATTTTTATGAACCCCTAGCCTACTCGATGCTAGACACTGCTCCCATTATTTTTCAACGAAGCTGAAACCATCATTTTTCTACTAAGCTGATAATGAAATTACATGCATAGTCTGAAATCTGAATACGGGAAGTCCTGGCTCCAAACATACCATAAGCTGAAAATGGGAGTAGACTACAAAATCATATGGTAAGCTAATTTATAGAACTGAGCTAAATCATGAAAACATGCTAAATCTGAGTGGGTATTAAGATCATGCATACTTGAAATAGACTCCACTAGTCAAATTCATAGATTCAAATATGGGTAATTTTTAAATATACATACATGCTAGATACTTCATCATCCTTGAAATCGTCCATCATAAACTAACTTTTTCATGAACTTACATAATTGGGCATAATCTTCTAAAATTTGAAAACATGAAGTTGTGATTAATTAGTAAATAAAATCTGCCCATGAATCTTAAAACATGCTTTGAAACATGAAGGGAATTGACACATAAATATATCATAGAGAATTTCATAAGTTTGGGTTAAAACCCCATAGGATCATACACTTGAATTCATGAACTTGAGGAGAAATTTGGGCATGAGAGTGAAAGAAAACTCTCATTAATGGCCTTACATACTTGGGTAAACTGATTCTCAACTTGACTTTGAAAGCCCAAGATATTTGAAGGAGAATTGGAGGATTCTAGGCTTGATCTTCAATGGAACCCTCTAAACTTGCATGCATGGGAGTTGAATGAATTAGAATAGGTTAAACTTCCTTAATACACTTCTTTCAGGGCTTAAAATGATGTAGTTTAGGACTTAGGAGCTTAGGAATTATGAAAACACCCTTACTAAATTCGCAAGAAATAGTCACTGCCAGTCCTAACAAGGGACTGGATTAGTTGTTACCCAACTAGACGACTCATCGTCTAACTCATCATCATCATTAGAAAAATCTACTTTTACTGAACTGCTTCAACTGATGATTGACATGATGAGTCGTTAACAGATACAACATCTCGTTACTTTCCTTTCATTGACACCACTGCAAGTCTCACACTATCCAATCCAACGATCGAATTGACGAGCTGTGAAGTGGCACCATGGCTCGTCCCTCCACCCGTTAAGTCCTCCTGAAAAACTCCCTAATTCCTAACTCTGCACCTCCCAACCAGGGACTCAACGACTCACTGGGGGTAATGACGGGTCATTCCTCAACCAGTTTCCACTACAACTACTCAACACAACACCACCCAATAGGCCATTGAACGATCCATCAAGTTACCTAACGGGTTACTTAATGAGTCGTTTTGTAACTTGGTGCATACTTTCCTGCTTTCTCAGATTCAACTCACGTGTGTGATCCTAGGGGCTTTTGGGGTATTACAATATCTTCCCTTTGGGAACATTCATCCTCGAATGTGGCTAAACTTACTGAAAAGCTAGGGAAGGGAACTGAAATCTCAAATACTGAACATTTGAAGCTGAAAACTGACGGAGTGACTGACTTCAGACTGATATACATGTCTGAACTGAATTCATGAATCACATATACATGTATTGACATGAAAGGAACTGAGAGACATGAACTAAACATGAAACTAAATAAAGTACTAAGGAGGAAACTGATACCTCATGCTAGAACTGAGCGGTAGGGAAAAGGTGTGAGTATTTAACTTCCTACATAGCTCACTCAACAAGCTGATTTCTCCACAGAACCTTTACTGAAGCTACTTCTTTGTTCCTCAATTTCCAAATCTAACAATCAAGGATCTTAACTGGTACCTCCTCATAGCTAAGGTTATACTTCACACCTATGCTCTCCACGGGAACTATCAAAGTTGGGTCACTAATGCATTTCTTTATCAATGATACTTGGAAAACTGGATGTACTGAAGCCAACTCCTCTGGTAGCTCCAATTCATAGGCCACCTTACCAGCACACCTCACAATCCTGTAGGGACTAACATATCAGGGACTAAGCTTCCCTTTCTTTCCAAACCTCATCAATCCCTTCATAGGAGACCTTCAAAAACACCCAATCATCAACTTCAAACTCCAATTCTCTCCTTCTCACATCAGCATAGGACTTTTGATAACTTTAAGCTATTTTCAGCCTTTGCCTTATAAGCTGAACTTTCTTCAAAGCTTCATGAACTGAATCTGGCCCTAAAAATGTAGCCTCACCTACCTCAAACCAACCAATAGGCGATCTATATCTCCACCCATAAAGAGCCTCAAATAGAGCCATCTGAATGCTTGAGTGGTGGCTGTTGTTGTAAGTAAACTCGATAAGAGGCAAATGATCATCTTAACTACCTTTGAAGTCAATCACACATGCTCTCAACATATCCTCGAGAGTCTGAATGGTCTGCTCAGCCTGACCATCTATCTGTGGGTGAAAAGCTGTGCTAAGCTTGACTTGAGTACCAAGTCCCTTCTAAAATGATCTCCAAAATTGCAAGGTGAACTGAGTACCTCTATACAAATTGATGGACAAGGGAACTCCATGCAACTGAACTAACTCCTATATGTAAAATTTAGCATAATCCTTTGCTGAGTCGGTAGTTCTGACTGGTATAAAGTGGGCTGCTTTGGTTAACCTGTCTACAACCACCCAAATAAAGTCATATTGTCGATGTGTGCGATGTTACCCTATGATGAAATACATATTGATCTCTTCCCATTTCCTAGTAGGGATACTGATGTCTTGTTGCACACTCTTTGATTCTCCACTTTCACTTGTTGACAATTCAGACACGTGGCCACAAACTCCGCTATGTCCTTCTTTATGCCATTCCACCAGTAGACTTCCCGTAGATTACGATACATCTTGGTGGTACCTGGATGGATAAAATATCGTGAACCATGAGACTCATGCAATATCTACTCTCTCAAGTCATTGACATCTAGAACAAATGAACAACCCTGATATCGAAGTACACCATCTCCCCCTTGGGAGAAGACTTCTACCTTCTGATTCTGAACGACCTCCTTCAACTTTACCAAAATAGGATCCTCACCTTGCCTAGCCTTGACCTCAGTCACTAAAGAAGATTCTAAACTATTTTGAACATTGACACCACCATTCGTCGAATCCACAAGGCGAACCCCTAATCATCCAAGCCTATGCACATCCTTCACCAACTCTTTCCTTCCATCTTCCACACGAGAGACACTCTCATGGATAGCCTACTAAGAGCATCCACCACTACATTGGCCTTGCCCGGATGATAAAGGAAACTAATGTCATAGTCCTTGAGCAGCTCTAACCATCTCCTTTGTCACAAATTTAAATCCTTCTAGGTGAACACATACTGTAGGCTCTTGTGGTTCGTAAACACAACCACATGGGCCCTATACAAATAGTGTCTCCAAATCTTCAATGCGAACACCACCGCTGCCAACTCTAGGTCATGCATTGGGTAATTCTTATATGAGTCTTATGCTATCTAGAGGCATACGCAATAACCTTACCATGCTGCATCAACACACACCCAAGACTGACACTAGAGGCATCACAATACATAACGAATCCGTCTGTACCCTCAAGTAGGGCAACACTGGGGCTGAAGTGAGTGGAGCCATTAACTCCTAAAAACTCTTCTCACAGGCATCCAACCACTAAAATTTGATTTTCTTCTGGGTCAACTTAGTCAACGGTGCTGCAATGGATGAAAATCCTTTAACAAATCTCCTGTAATAGCCAACTAAACCCAAGAAACTCCTGATATCCGAAGGACTAATTGGTTTAGACCAATTCTTTACAGCTTCTATCTTTTGAGAGTCCACCTGCACACTATCACTTGACATCACGTGGACTAAAAATGCTACGAGTCCAACCAAAATTCACACTTTTTGAATTTAGCGAACAACTGGCGGTCCTTGAGAGTCTGTAGCACAATCCTCAAATGAGAGACATGTTCCTCCTCACTTCGAAAGCATATGAGGATGTTGTTTATAAAGACAATCACGAATAAGGAGAATTGAGAAATTGAAGGTGCTTTTCCCAACCAAGGATAACCCTACAATATTTGACTTGCCGTAGCTATAGTGAGAGAAGAGTTTGAGAAGGAATGGAGGGAATGGTGAAAGTAAATGGGTTTTATATAGAAGGAAGGGATTGAAAGTGTCACGCCCCACCTTGGGAGGTGTGACTGGCACCTTGTACCATACTGGACTCTGAATTGACCTAGCTGGGCATATGCACCTCTGGTTCCTACTAGCAACACATAATCAGGAAAAAAAATAGCTATACCTCGGCTGTAAACACATCCTTGAGCCGACTAGGCCAGAACATGCAACCTGCATAAGACAACTAACCCAGAAATCACAATAATAAAAGGATCCTATGCGGGCCAACAAGACCACCATGCTGTCTAAGTCACAACAAAAGGAAGGCAGATGGTTATATATAACTACAGCCAAACTAGGCCCCACATGGCCAACATACAAAACATAACATATATAGGCCCCACACGACCAACAACAAACAACTAGCTAGGAATTGTAGACTGTAGTCTGCAAGCCTCTAGGAGTGAAATATTGGTTAGTACAGGGCCCCAGCCTACCTAAAAACTATACAACAAAAGGACAGGAAAACCTGTATCATCTAGCAACTCCGAAAGAAAGGAGCTGACCAATCTGCTAACTTTGAATAGCTGCTAAGGAGGTCCCAAAACCTATCTGTCTAAACCTGCAGGCGAGTATGCAACACCCCATGTATGGGCGTCAGTACAATATGTACTGAATATGTAAGGCAATAATAATAACTGAATAGAAGTTGACAAATAACTGAAAGTAATCAACAAAAAAGGGCAGAAGTTAACCTAAATGCTTTCAAAACCATAGCCTGCATCTAATAGACAACCATACAAATAAGAGTTTAAGTTGTATGATTATACATTCATAAGCTATAACCAACAATAAAATATAAAAACAAGAATCTAACCTGGCCCCCATAAGCATGGAAGGTACAATCAACGCAGAGATAACTTACCTGGGCCCCCATAAGCCCCGACAAGTGCCAATCCGTCTATATACCCCTATTGGTATCCCTAAGGCCCTATAAGTAACTGCAACTATATCTCAGGCACACCAGGCCCTAGTGAGGGTCGATAATGCTATTTTGGCATAGAAGGAGTTCATAGGAGACTCCAGCATGGACCCGAAGGCTTAACTTTAGTTCTTTTGGACAATTAATAGCTCCGTAAGCAGTACAGTAGCTCCGAAAGCAATTCAAGTTCGTAGCTCTGAAAGCAGTCTATAGTTCTGTAAATGATAGCAACATCGTAGCTCCGTAAGCAACCTATAGCTCCATAAGTGTTAGAAACATCATAGCTCTGTAAGCAGTTTATAGCTCCGTAAGCAGTTCATACAACTAGCAGCCTCTAAGCTATTCATGGCAAGAGGCGTATGAAATATGATTGACCCCAACCAGGGTCAGTACGCTACAATAACAAATCTAATCACTCGAAAGGTGTACCTACCCCTATAGGCCTAATAGAAACTGCTATTCGCCCCTAAAATAGTCTATATAGCTGCCAACAAACACACACCATGTGCCTATACTTGACCAGAGGGTCCTGGCAGCGGGTACAACCTTAATCGTCTTAGACGGAAAAGGACGAGGTTCGGGGTGACCTAAGTAATACTCTGAAGCATGCCAGGACAATAGCAGCTCATCACAAACAACAAGGTCATTAACGACCCTCTATATAGTTCTTTTGCTTAGAACGACTGTAGGGCTGCTACTAACCGGATATATTCTTGAGCAGTCAACCCTAACTTCCCACAGGCAGCTTACTATAATTCATAACCTGAAGATAATACTGTGGTTCTATGGTTCTAGTCCCCTAGACATCAACCTGGTCTGTCTAGATAACATATATCTCCTCTAAGCCATTTATAGCCTCACAGGCAGGTGCATCTGGATTTAGCCCTTGCGGCAACATGTACATGGGCGTCTACAAGAGTATCCCGGGGCATTAGCCCCACATCTAATCATTATCAAGGTTCCCCCCTTAGGGTATCAACTAGTCTATCAGACTTCTAACAACTGGGATGGTTTCCTGAGCGACCTATACGACAAGCGGTATATCGACTGAAGCTAGCAGTCACTGACAGTAGCCAATCACATAGCAAACTATCGATCGGTTCATTGGGAAACCCTGGTGCCTCTAACTCGAGGTAAGACCATCCTATCAAGGTTATGGCCCCGAAGGCGCCAAGGTACGCCAAAGCCGGTGGATGAGCTTTACTGTCTATATAGGCATCAAACAGAAAGTTATATTGCCCATCTACGCCCTACACTGTCTAACTTTACCAAGTTAGGCCCAACAGCTGCCTACAAGTTTCTAAGGCCTTGGTATTACAACGAGACATTAGAATCCCTATAAATTGTAAACAAATGACCAGGAAAAATCTCTATGAAGCTCCTAGCATTTATTAAACTGTGTACTCTTTCCCGATGGGGAATACTATGATATAACCTCAATTTTATTGTAGCAGCTAACCACAACATATATAATCATTATCTACCTATAGTAGCTAATCAAAACATACGTACATTCAACTTACTTACACAGGTATAGGTCGTATCAACTATATGACGATAATACTTGCCGAAAGAGGTTAGCCTTAACATACCTCAATTGCCGATTCCAGCTCACCCAATCCTATTCCAACCTAAAGCAGTAATTCTTCCAACTCATAACCTTTACGTTGATGTAATAAATTTGTTCTTAATCCATGAAAATAGCTAGCAACATCAAACAATACCCATAACTACCACAAGTTATGATCTGCTTAAATTCAGCCAAAGCTTACGAATTTCTGAGAGTTTAGAAGATGGAAATACTTACTTATCACTTGTAGATGATTAGGACTTGATTAGAAGTGATTTCTACAACTTCTACTAGGAGGGCATCCATCGAACTGGGCCAATTTCAAAGAAATAACTTCATAGATACATTCTTCGTAGGCCTAGAAATCACTACCTAAGAAGAATTGACGTTTGGAGGTGATTTGAACGACATAATTCGAATTCTAAAAGTGGAAAACCTCGTTCCTTCTTTGCCTCACCTGAGCTATCTTTGAGGAAATGTTTAAATGAAACAACCTTCTTACTCTTAACATATATATATATAGGGAGGCAGAGAGGGGTGCCATAGTGCACCACTCAATGCGCCAGGATACGGGCGCGACAAACCTCTCCTTGTGCCGAGGGAGGGGCGTGAAGAGGCACTCGGTGCGCTGTGCCTCTGGTTCCAGCCTCTCACTCGCTTGAAAATGTGCTCAATGCATTCTCCCTTTAGGCCTTCTCCTGTACGTGTCGTGCTCTCAAATCTCTCACAAGCGCACGCACATGTCCGCTAATCACTGACAACCTACGGGGTGTAACATCATCCCCTTCTTAGGAACATTCGTCCTTAAATGTAATCCAATCTTAAGAGGTTTTATTCTTTAAGCTTCGCCCCAAAAAATTGGATAGAGTATCCCTTGTAATATGGACTATCTGAAAGCCTGAAACGCAAAAAAGTCCAACATAGGCGTCTCACAGGATGCTACCCGCAACTGAATAAACATAATTCTGTAACATATATGTAAGCAACTGATAATAATAGCAACAAGAGCAACTATACAATAACTGAGAACTATCTCGCCTTACAAAAATTGTCTGAGTCTGTATACCATCATCATAGAACCTAGAACAACTGAAGATATCTAGATCTCGTGTCGTCCTCGGCTTCCAAATCCATCTCTTCTGCATTTCTATTCCTCCATAAGGCTTTATTAGGCCACATCTTTGATTCACAAGGTATCCCCTGCAGACCTGACAATCTAGTATAACTGTTGGAGTCTCCGTGTGGGACGACTCTTTTGTAACCTGAGCATCCTCGACTGGGGCAAACTGAGAAAGGGTCTCCTACGCGCTTGTGTAACATTGATGAACAGATCTTAGACCCGAAGGCAACTCTAACTCATAGGCCACTTGGCTGATCTTTTGGAGGATCCGATATGACCTAGTGAATCTTGGGATGGGCTTGCCCTTCTTTTCAAGCCTCATAACGCTCTTCTTTGGAAAATTTTTTAAGGATACTTAGTCCTCACATCAACCTCTAAGTCCCTACGCCGTACATTGGAATAGGACTTTTGATGACTTTGGGCTGTCAGTAAATATTTTCTAATGAGTTTAACTTTTTCTTCTGACAGATGTATTATGTCATGTTCAATTAACCTTGACTTGCCTACTTCAGGACATCATATGGAGGACCTACATTTCCACCCATAATATATCTTCGAGCATCTGAATTATGCGCTTTCCTTGGCCATCTATCTGGGGATGAGAAGTTGTACTCAAATTAACCTGTGTCCCCAAATCTTTTTGGAACAAATTTGAAAGTCCAATTGTAAACTGTGCCCTTTTGTAAGAAATAATAGACACTGGGACACCGTGCAGTCGGACTATCTCTCTAATATATAACTCCGCATAATCTTTAGTTGAAAGCACAACCCTGACTGGCAAGAAATGAGTTGATCTTATTAGCCTTTTGACAATGACCCAAGTAGGGTTAAATTTACACCTGGTACGAGGTAAACATGTAGCTAAATTCATCTTGACTACTTCCCACTTGCATGCAGGCACGACTATCTCCTGAATTAGCCCGCCGCATCACTAATATTCAGCCTTTACTTGCTGGCATTTGGGACATTGTACTATAACCCAACAATGCATTTCTTCTTCCCATACCACCACTAGATCTCTTTTATAACCTGATGCATTTTTGTCGATCCCGAATGGAGATAATAATTGACATGGTGTACCTTTGCTACAGTCTATTAATGAAGCCCTGCCATATTTGGAACGCAGAGTCGACCTCTGGGCCTCAAGACTCTTCCCCCTGCTATCTCGAAGGCCGATGACTCCTTCTGCTGGGCCTTGTCTCTGGGTTGTACTAGGCTAGGGTCTCCGTACCGTCACTCTTCACCTCCACAACTAGAGGTGATATTGTAGTATTCTAGGTCACAATCTCATTATCCTTTAAATGTCATCTTGATGCTTATATCTTGAAATTCAACGGCGATTCCAGGCTCTATCAGCTCGCTACAGCCTAGGTGTGGCTCTGTCTTCTTCCAGAGCTAGATGCTCATGTCTTGCCCTTACTTCTATAGGCTGATGTCTATTCCCCATGTACTGTACTAGTAAGGATACTACTGGCCTAGTCTACTAACATATATTGCCCTGACCCATACTCCGACCAGTTCCCCTCATATAATCTCTTTGCCTTTTGAACGTAGCAAGTTGGAGGCCATAGCCATTACTCTTCAAGTATTCACTACCGCCCTTAACATACTGCGGTAGGATTTGCCTATTTCTGAGAGCTTTGATATTACTGGGAGTCTTTTTCTTATGGACCCTCACACGTACTTGGCTGCTGCTAGCAATCTTACCTGCCATCCTAATTTTTACTTTGGTGAAGGTCTAGGTGGCTTATTTAAGTACTAGGGGTCTTGACCACTTTTCTAACACCCCCAGGGATCAATGGGTCTAGCCCTCCTTTACTATTTACTCTTGGCAACATAGAGTCAATACTTACGCTCTCTGCTATACTGAGAGAAGTCTGGGAGGTAGGAAATAACCACATCATTCTGCAGTGGGGCTAAGGTATGAAACTTACCCAACTCTAAAGGCTAGAGGTAAAAATCCTGTAATTTCACAATCTTTAATGCCTTTAAGGTATTCCAACATTAACAGTCATCCCTGTTCAATACTGAGTAGCTACTAGGTAAGCCAACAAATATACTACACTCCTGACCTCTTGTTCCGAGGGTATAAGAAGAAATGGGAGCGGTGCTGGCATGTCTGTTACCCTATGAGGTTCTTGGTGCTCGGGTGAATGCTGGGGAGATCGAGAAGATGTCTCCCCTTTCGCCCCTAGGCTGGGCTGTCCCCAACTGTGGCAGCCTACTGGTACCCTCTCCTGCTACTGTATCTAACTTGCGGCTAGTTGCAGTCTGCCTTATATCAAACATTATTCTAGACAAACATAACAACATAAGCTTAGGGACTCAACCCTATATAACTCGGTTCTATAGCACGATCTTGAAAAGAAGGAGGGGTAACAATACTATCATGCCTCGTAGCTCCCTGCTTATAAAATGTGGTTCACAACACATTTATAAACAAGACTCTACTATACACGACTTGTAGATTCCCTAGGATATGACGTTGCTCTGATACCAAGTTTGTCATGCCCCACCTTGGGAGGTGTGACTGGCACCTTGTGCCGTATAACACTCTGAGCTGACCTAGCTACGCATATGCACCTCTGGTGCCTACAAGCAACACATGATCAAGAAAACAAATTGCTATACCTCGGTTGTAAATGCAGCCTCGAGCCGACTAGGCCGAAACGTACAACCTACATAAGACAACTAACCCAACAATCACAATAATAAAAGGATCCTATGCGGGCAGACAAGAACACTATGCTGTCTAAGCTACAACAAAAGGAAGATAGGCAGTTATATATAACTACAACCGGCAAGGTTGCTAACGGATAGCTAAACTAGGCACCACGTAGCCAACACACAAAACATAACATATATAGGCCCTACACGGCCAACAACGAACAACTAGATAGGAACTATAGACTATAGTCTGCAAGCCTTTAGGAGTAAAATATTGGTCGTAACAGGGCCCCGGCCTACCCCAAAACTATACAACAAAGGATAGTTAAACCTCTATCATCTGCCAACTCCGAATGAAAGGAGCTAACCAATTTGCTGACTCTGAATAGATGCTAAGGAGGTCCCAAAACCTATCTGTCTAAACCTGTAGACGAGTATGCAGCGCTCCATGTATGGGCTTCAGTACCATATGTACCGAATATGTAAGGCAATAATAATAATTAAATAGAAGCTGATAAACAACTGAAAGTAATCAGCAAAAAGGTCAGAAGTTAACCTGAATGCTTTCATAACCATAAGCTGCATCTAATAGACAACCATACAAATAAGAGCTTAAGCTGTGTGATTATACATTCATAAGTTATAACCGGTAAGCAAGTATACAAACAAGAACCTAACCTAGCCGCCATAAGCTTGGAAGGTACAATCAACCTAGAGATAACCTACCTGGGCCCCCATAAGCCCCGAAAAGTGCCAATCAGTCTATATACCCCTATTGGTATCCCTAAGGCCCTATAAGTAACTACAACTGTGTCTCAGGCACACCAGGCACTAGTGAGGGTCGGTAATGCTATCTTGGCATAAAAGGAGTTCATAGGAGATTCCAGTGTGACCTCAAAGACTTCACTTTAGTCCTTTTAGACAATTAATAGCTCCGTAAGCAATTCAAGTTCGTAGCTCTGAAAGCAGTCTATAGTTCTGTAAATGATAGCAGTATTGTAGCTCCGTAAGTAATCTATATCTCCATAAGCATTAGCAGCATCATAGCTCCATAAGCAGTTTATAGCTTCGTAAGCAGTTTGCATAACTAACAGCCTCTAAGCTATTCATGGCGAGAGGAAGTACCAAATATGATTTACCCCAACCAGGGTCACTATGCTACAATCTCAAATCTATTCACTCGAAAGGCGTACCTAGACCTATAGGCCTAATGCAATCACTATTCTCCCCTAAAATAGTCTATATAGTTTCCAATAAGCACACCCCATGTGCCTACACCTGACCAGAGGGTCCTGACAACGATTATAACCTCAATCGGCTTAGATGAAAAAAGACGAGGTTTGGGTGACCTAAGCGATACTCTGAAGGTCATGCTAGGACAATAGCAGATGATTGCAAACAACAAGGCTGTAGACAACCCTCTATATAGTTCCTTCACTTAGAAAGATTGTAGGGCTTCTACTAACTGGACATGTTCCTGAGCAGTCAGCCCTAACTTCCCACAGGCAGCTTACTATAATTACTAAGACTGAAGTAATAATGTGGTTCTATGGTTCTAGTCCCCTAGACATCAACTTGGTCTGTCCAGATAACATATAGCTCCTCTGAGCCATTCACAGCCTCGCAGGTAGGTACATCTAGATTTATCCCTTTGCGGCGACATGTACATGGGTTCCTGCAAGAGTAGCCCAGGGCGTTGGCCCCATGTCTAATCACTAACAAGGTTCCCCTCTTAGGGTATTATCTAGTCTATCAGACTTCTAACAATTAAGGTGGTTTCCTGAGTGACCTATACAACAAGCGGCATGTCGATTAAAGCTAGCAATCACTGACAGGAGCTAATCACATGGCAAGCTATTGCTCGGTTCATTAGGCAACCCTAGTGCCTTTGAATCGAAGGTAAGACCACCCTATCAAGGTTCTGGCCCTGGAGGCATCAAGGAATGCCAACAGCCTATGGGTGAGCTTTACTGTCTATATAGGCGTCAAATAGAAAGTTATATCGCCCTGTTGTGCCCTACGCTATCCAACCCTACCAAGTTAGGCCCAACAGTTGACTATAAGCTTCTAAGCCCTTGGTATGACAACGAGACATTAGAATCCCTCTAAACTCTAAACAAATGACCAGGACTCTATAATGCTCCTAGCGTTTATCACACTGTGTACTCTTTCCTGATGGGGAATACTATGATATAACCTCAATTCATCTCGTAGAAACTAAACATAACATACATATATATATATATATATATATATATATATATATAATCATTGTCTACTTGTAGCAACTAATTATCACATACGTACGTTCAACTTACTTACAAAGGTATAGGTCGTATCAACTATACAATGAGAATACTTGCCGAAAGAGGATAGCCTTAACATACCTCAATTGCCGATTCCTGTTCACCCAATCCTGTTCCAACCTAGAGCTAGTAATTACTCCAACTCATAGACTTTACGTTGATGTAATAAATCTATTCTTAATCCATGAAAACAGCTAGCAACATCAAACAATACCCATAATGACCACAATTTATGATCTGCTCAAATTCAGCCAAAACTCATAAATTCTTAAGAGTTTAGAAGATAGAAATACTTATCACTTGTAGACGATTAAGACTTGATTAGAAGTGATTTCTACAACTTCTACTCGGTAGGACTCCGTCAAACTGGGCCAATTTCGAAGAAATAACTCCATAGATACATTTTTCGTAGGCCTAGGAATCACTACCTAAGAAGAATTGATGTTTGGAGGTGATTTGACAATGTGATTCGACTTCTAAAAGTGGAAATCCTGGTGTCCTCTTCGCCTCACCCGAGCTCTCTATTAAGGAAATGTTTAAATGAAATAACCTTTTCACACTTAATATATATATATATATATATATATATATATATATATATATATATATATATATGGAGGCAAGAGAGGGGTGCCGTGGCGCGCGCTCAATGTGCCAGGATACAGGTGCGGTGCGCCTCTCCTTGCACCGAGGGAGGGGTGCAATGCGGCACTCGGTGATCTGTGCCTCCGGTTCCAGCCTCTCGCTCATTTGATAATGTGCTCATGCACTCCCCCTTTGGGCCTTCTCCCGCATGTTCCATGCTCTCGACACTCTCACAAGCGCGCACACACGTCCGATAATCACTAACAACTTATGGGATATAATAGAAAAAGATTGGTTAGTGAAAGCGGTAAATTGAATGGCGTTAATGGAAGATATGAAAGGGTGAAATGGGTGGTAGTCAGGATTATGGGGAAAGGGAAATGGTTAATAAAAAGTGGGTGTTGAGAAATGGGGATGAATTTCAACCATTTGAGTCGGCCTTGGGCCGGGTTAGGTCAACAGGTCGATCAACAATTAAGTAAACTAGCATACCTGAGCCTGCGATGGACTTGCGCCCATAGGTGGTCACCGGCGAAACGCAGTTCCCATCATAGTTGAATATATTTTTGCCTAGTGTTCTAGCTGTGAGCTGTGCTGGACCCTCTATTTTCCTAATTTTCTCCCAAGTATTCTGGTTTGGGAATGCGACACACCTGTGTTTCACGGGTTGGCACTTGTATTTTGAAAGTGATACATAGAAACCTTTTTTTCTTCCCACGTTCTGGAGCGCTTGACCAGTATTTTGCGCATAGCACCTGCATTTCACAGGCCTCGCGCAGTGCTTGCCCTTTTTTTCTTTCACTTGGTTTCTCATCCCATCAGCCTTCAAAACAAAAATAGCAAAACATCAAACACCAAAATAAAAATACTTGGGTTGCCTTCCAAGAAGCTCCTTATTTAATGTCATGGCTCGACAAAGGTGCTTTTTCTATGACGGCTCATCCAAGTATGTGACCTCAACCATGTTGATTTCTTCCAACACTCCCAAATACTTTTTTACTCGTTGGCCATTCACTTTAAACCTTAGCCCATCATCTCTTTTGAGCTCAACAACTCCATTTTTAAAAACTTGGGAAACCTTAAAGGGACCCGACCACTCTGATTTAAGCTTCACGGGAAATAACCGCAACCTAGAGTTGAATAATAGCACCCGATCTCCCCAAGTAAATTCTCTGTGAAATTTTTTTTGATCATGGTAGTACATCATTCGGGCCTTGTATATGGCATCATTTTCATTAGCCCGTATCCTAAACTCGTCCATCTCATTAAGATTCTCCACTCGCCCATGAACGACTTTCCCCAGTCAAGGTTCAAACTCTTCAAGGACTATATGGCCTTATGCTCTAATACCATTGGTAAATGGAAAGCTTTTCCAAAGACAAGTTGGTACAGTGACATTCCAATTGGCATGTTAGATACGGTCCGATAAGCCCAAAAGGCGTCATCTAGCTTCCTTGCTCAATCTTTGCTATTGGCATTGACTGTTTTAGTCAATATGGACTTAATCTCTCTGTTGGACACCTCTACTTGGCCACTGGTATGAGGACGATATGGAATAGAAATTTTGTGCTTCACACCATACTTCGCTAGCAAAGAGCTGAACAATCGCTTGCAAAATTGTGAACCTTCGTCACTGATGATAGCTCCAGGTGTGCCAAAATGTGAGATGATATGCTTTTTCAAAAAGGCTGTCACACTTCTCCCCTCATTGTTGGGCAATGCCACTACTTCAACCTATTCATACACATAGTCTACAGCTACAAGAATGTAAGTATTTCCATTAGCGCTCACTAACGGCCCCATGAAATCGATTCCCCATACATCAAATAATTCTACCTCTAAGATTGGTATCAAAGGGAGATCATGTCACCTTTAGATGCTTTCGGTTCGCTAGCATTGGTCACACTGCTTAACAAATTTATGGGTATCAAAATGGAGAGTGGGCTAGTAAAACCCACATTGTAGCACTTTTGCAGTTGTTCTCACACTCCCATAATGGCCTCCAATAGGTGATTAATGACATGCCTTGAGGATTGGAATCATTTTAACCTTCAGGACACATCATCATGCCATCAGCATAAGTACGGAAGAGATATGGATCATCCCAATAGAACTTTTGGATAACATACATAAACTTCTTCTTTTGATGGAAGTTTAATCCTTCGGGAGTGATTTTCCTTGCCAAGTAGTCAAAATATTCAAACCAAGGTATTAAGTCATGGGATGCAGCCAAAATGCGCTCGTCAGGGAAAGCATCACTAGTATCCTCATTTAAACCCGGCTTTGCATCCATTTCTAGATGAGAAAGATGATCAGCCACCTGATTCTCGCATCCTCTCTTGTCCTTTACTTCAAAATCGAATTCTTAGAGAAAAAGGACCCACCTGATGAGCCTTGGATTAGCATCTTTTTTAGTCATCAGATATCTAAGTGCAACATGGTCTATGTGCACCACTACCTTGGTCCCTAACAAGTATGCTAAAAAATTTTCAACTACAAACACTACTGCGAGTAACTCTTGTTCTATCACTAAGTAATTTGCTTGTACATCATCCAGGGCTTTATTGGCATAGTATATGGGGTGAAAAATCTTTTTTTTCCTTTTTCCAAGGATCACCCCAATGCCATACCACTGACATCACACATCAATTCGAAGGGCTTTGGCCAATCTGGTGCGTGATGACTGGAGCTGATATAAGCTTCTCTTTCAACTCAATGAAAGCCTTCATATAAGCCTCGTCAAAATGGAATTTTGCATCTTTTTCCAACAACCATAACAAAGGATGAGATACCTTGGAAAAGTCTTTGATGAAGAAGCAATAAAATCCCGCATGTCCCAAAAAGCTCTAAATTCTCTTCACAGTCTTTGGAGGAGGTAGATGAGCTATCGCATCAATTTTCTCTTGGTCTACCTCTATCCCTTTCTCAAAAATTTTTTGCCCAAGAACAATACCTTTTGTTACCATAAAATGTCACCTCTCCCAATTAAGCACCAAGTTTATTTCCTTGCATCTCTTCAACTTCTCATCCAGATGAACCTAGCAGTCCTCAAATGAATTTCCCACAACTGAGAAATCATCCATGAAGACTTCCATAGTATCCTCCACCATATCTGAAAAGATTCGAATCATGCACCTTTGGAACATAGCTGGGGCATTGCAAAGCCCAAAGGGCATCCTCTTAGATGCAAAAGTTCTATATGGTCATATAAAGGTGGTTTTCTCTTGATCCTCTGAGGCAATCGAAATCTGATTATAACCTGAGTATCTATCCAACAAAAAGTAATACTCTTTCTCGGCCAATCGATCTAGCATTTGATCAATGAATGAGATCGAAAAATGATCTTTCTTGGTCCATGAGTTCAGCTTGTGGTGGTCCATACACACCCTCCATCCGGTGACTGGACATGTTGCAATCAACTCGTCTTTCTCATTTGGTACCACCATGATTCCCCCTTTCTTGGGCATACATTGGATTGGGCTCACTCAACTACTATCAACTATCGGGTATACAACTCTCACATCTAACCATTTGATGATCTCTTTCTTAACTACTTCCTACATCGGTGGGTTTAAGTGCCTCTGATGCTCAACAGAAGGGCTACAATCTTCCTGAAGGTTGATCTTATGAGTACAAATACCCAGAGGTATACAAGTGATGTTAGCTATAGTCCACCCTATTGCTCGAATGTTCTTCCTTAGGATTGCCAGAAGTGCTTCCACTTGATGTTTATTGAGCTTAGCTGAGATGATCACACACAAAGTGTTGTTCGACCCAAGATACGCATACCTCAAATGGGCAGGCAACGACTTAAGCTTTAAAATTAGTGGTGCGAGGATTGATGGTTGTGACGCTGGAGTTGTTTTATTCTTGAGGTCAAGGTCAAGCTTCCTGGGTTGGAAGGAGTAGGATCCCAGACTTTTTATAGTAAGACATGCCTCTTTTAGCCCTTCACTTCCTCTACCATCAATATTCAAGAGAATGCCTTCCAATGACTCCTTGAAAAATGACTCCTCTACTTCCTATTCTATATCTTCTTCATCAACATTGCTTGGGGTTAAAGCAGTATCTTTCTTAGTCGGCTCATGGGTTAGCATGCTTGCCTTGATTCCATTTGAGATGCTAACATATTCATTCTCTCCTCAAGATGTCTGATGGACACTGCTTGATCCCGCACTATTTGAGTGAGATCTAAGAGATCACTTTTTAGCTCTTGAATCCCTGAGTCAGTTGAAACAACTCGTTCGAGAACCACTTCAAATTTATCCAATGCTGGAGTAGGATGACTCGTCACTCCCCTGACTACTTGATTCAGCTGTGCAATCAGAGTTCCAACCTTGATGTTCATTACGAGGATACCAATAACCTTGGTGGGCTTGTTCATATCTCGAATGAAAACCCATCATGCAATTTTCCAACAACTCAATTTGTTTCATTACTACTATCTATACAATATCTTTTCTCTCCTCTCGTCTCCATATTTCATCCATCAATCAGAGAGATTCAGTATAAGAAGACACCTCAAGGTTTCAAATTAGCGTTTCAAAAGGGCTCATCTTCATGCCCTTAATCAGTCAACAAAACTCATAGCAAATGCAAATGGAAAATAACAAAAGATTCTTAATTAATTCAAATCAACAAACAACTAAAGGTTATCAAATCTCATTCCCCAACAATGGTGCCAAAGTTGATAACGTTCAAAAATACTCCTCTCTAGGAGAAGTGTACATGGTCGTTGCAATATAATTTAACCAACTCATGAGTCGGGGTCGAATCCACAAGGAATAAAGATAGATAGCAACTAAATTCGTCTATCAAATTAAATCAAATAGTATCATTGTATCAAAACTAGGAAAATAAATATTAGGGGCTGTAAGATCACACTACAAATTCAAATTCAATCAACGAAACAAGGTAACCAACTTCAAAGTAACAATATGAGCGAATACTAGGGGTATGCTATTGATAAGGCATTAATAGGATTGGGTTAACTAGTAAATCAAAGCATTACTTACGAACATAAATAGTCGGGGATAAGGCGACACCTGATGTTTCTTAACCACTTGGGTTTCTTTTTCCTTGGGTTTTCTCAAACCCCAAGGTTCCATACACATCAGCCACTATAACTTGGGTAAGAATTAAACTATCTCTAGCCTTAATTCTTTAATGGGTGTATGAAAATGAGTTTTGGCTATCTCTAGCCCAACCTCACATAATCAACACCCAATTACCTACCATTGTTTTCTCACTCATATTCTTTTCCTCTTTTTCAAGAAATAATAGAATAAGTAGATACAATTAATACTTGCAATTCTAGATATTTCAGTTATAATTTAGAGAAAACAATGGATTTATGCTAAATAAGTAATTCTAAGATTAGACTAGCAACACATAATCCATTTTAACCCCTGTCATACACACACCCCTAGCAAGGTGTTTAACTACTCATAAATGATGAATGAGAGATAAAACCAATAAAGAAATCACTATCATTCATCATTAATAAGAAACTTCAAGCTCAAGTTGTTCTTTAATGGAGGTTTTTACCTTAGAAAGATGAAGAAGATGAAGGAAAAGCTCTCACTTCTCTCTATCTAAAAAAACAAAAACTATCTATGGAATGTTATGGAATGGAATATTCTATTCTTTACAAAAGGTGTACAAAAATAGGGTAAAGTTGCTCCTCTTTTCTTGTGCTGGATGATTTTACCCTTCTGATGACGGCCTCACTTATGAGGCACCTGTGAAACCGCGAGGCACCACTCAATCGCAACTGGGGGCCAAAAAGTCCCAGCATGGTCCTGCGCTGGCACCAACATTTTGAAGGTGTTGACTTGCGGAACCTTCAACTTCCAGGTTGTGCTGTACTGCGTTTGGTCTGCGTTTCATAGGTGTCATCCTGTGAAACGCATGTCCTCTTTTTTCCAACACCATGCTTTTTGTTGAACTTCTTGATTTCTCTATTTAAAATTGAATACCTGCAAAAACTAAAGAGAAAGGGCATAAAATCTTCCTAAATGACTTGAAAATCAAGCAAAAGCTCATGTTTAAAAGCCTAATGAGTTGGTAAATAGCATTAGGAGTGATGTCCACTTCCACGTCGCGAACCATAACTAGAGGTAGGCAAGGGCAGTTATCTATCTTCCCTTTGTGTTTCATGGCATTTTGCCTCTCTTGGCATGAGGTATAGAACTCCGGCACCAGTTGTGGGAAGTAGTTTGGTGGGGCTTCTATGAACATGTGCTAATGCCTCTCATTGAATTAGGCATTGATGTTGGGGAAGTCATCCCCCAACACTGCTAAGTCGAAGAGCTTCTCCTTAGTGAGTGGTCTATCTAGGGATGTGAGATAGTGCTTCTTCATGTTAGGCATACACAGAATGATAGCATCCTTGGTGTTGGTAGAGGCTGCGGTTGCCTTAGCCTTGTCCTTCTCTTTGCTTTTGGATGTGTAAGGGGCCTTCTCCTTTTCTTGTTGCCTAGAGGAGGTTACGATTCTGCATAACAATGTTAGTTCCACAACTAAACTATTTTTGAGTTTTCTAGTAAGTAAAAGGAACAACAATACTAAGCTAAAGAAGAAAAATAAAAAGATTGGATGCTAGCCAACATGAGATATCAATATCAAGAACTAGAAGCACCTGCACGACGCCTGCGTTTGCAGGTTAAGACCCGCGATTCGCAGGTGCGTCGCAGGTCTGCGATAGAAACTCGACCAGAAATTAGCTCCTGCATTTCACCTGCATTTTGCAGGAGTTGATCCGTGGTTCACAGGTTGTAACACAGGAAAGAGACAGTGAATTGATAGTCAATCCCTCACCTGCGCTTCATCTTGCATTTCATAGATAGGGATCTGCGATTCGTAGGTGCTTGGCAGTGGCCAACATTGAGTTTTTTAAGCTTTAACTTCGCTATTTTTTCACAAGCATGAGCATATTACATCTAACGGGTACTCATACTTCCCCGAAATATCTATCTACCAAATAGACAATCACAAAGACCATTGGGGCCACTTAATGCTTTCCCTAAAGATGGACGTTACCCTGTTTATCATCGGGAAACATCAAGTGCCCAATTCAACCCAATATTATCAACTCACTTTCACAACTATCTCAGCTCCTCCGTATAGCACCCTTGCATTCATAAGGTAGCACAAAAGAGAAGAATGACGATTTTCTTTAAGAAAGATTTCAACCTGTCTATCATCAGGAAAAAAATGGGCATTCTAAGGACATGGGTTACTAAGATTTCACCCCCAACTAATATTTTAAAACATCATACATATGTAATAGATAGAGCATTATCAACAACAATTTCTACCCATATTTAGGAATTTGGACTCCCCCACCATACCCACAATAACAAAGCTATCGAGAGAATGAAGAACACAATATGGGTAATGGGGGAACATAGGGAAAGAATAATTTCAAAACTAGCATGCTTATAATTATAAAGAATCACGGAGAATAAGAATGAGAAGCATACATACCAAATGAGATGAGAGAAGAAATAAAATCAAAAACTTGAACTTTTCTTCCAAATTGCCAATCCAATATTTTCTTTCTTGAGTTTAGTGAGAAAGAGTTGTGAGTGATGGTAGAAAATGAGGAAAGAAGATGGAATTTATAAATGGAGGGAGGTGAGTTGATTGGTGGATTTTAAGGTGGGAGTAAATGGGTTTAATAGGGAAGATAAAGTGGCTGGTAGAGGGGTTATGGGGAAGAGAAAAAAATGAAGAAAATGGAGGTTTTTGGGATGCTTAAAAGGTTTGGGTCGGTCATTGGTCGGGTTTGGTCAATGGGTTAGTCAAAAATTTAAATGACACTCTGTTATACCCCGAAAGCCCAAAGATCAGACCCAGGAGTTGAAACAGAGAAAGGCTTAAAAACTGGCACCAAGCACAAAACGAGTCATGGGATGAATCATTGGTGCAACCCATGAGTCATGATGTGGCTTGTAGGGAGGCCAGTGAGGAATTTGGGAAATTTGAGAAAAAGGATTCCCAAAGACATGACTACGACTCGTGGTCAGTCCCCACAATTCATAGGGTGAGTCGTGATCAAGCATATAATAGATTTGTCAAGTACAAGGCAGTGTACATCACGGATGGTGACCATGAGTCGTGGTCACCAGTAATGAGTCGTGAGGTTTCCCGTTACGATCCCAGATGATTAGATGAGCAATGTACTTAACAGATGAATCCACGAGTCATGACCCTAAGAAATGAGTCATTAGGTCCCTCGTTGGGACCACCTGACAGTTATATTCTATGAATTTAGTAAGGGCTTTTCTGTAATTCCTAAGTTCCTAGGGCCTAAACTATGTCGTTTTGAGTTATGAATAGTGACTTTTAAAGGGGTTAAGTTCATTTTAGGCCTCACTCATTCATGCATGCATTGTAGAAGACTAGAGAGGGTGATCAAGCCTAGCATTCATCAATTTCTCTTCAATTTCCTAGTGGGCATCTAAAGAAGTGTAGGAATCAGCTACCATCAGGTATGTAGGGTTATGACTGGGTGATTCCCTTCACACCCATGCCCAATCCCTCTCTAAAGTATGAAATTCCTATGTCTACTCTATGGGGTTTTAACCCAAATGCATGAATCTCCTATTTCTATACATGGGTATGATTTAAGTATGATTCTACTGTTGAATTATGAAGCATGGACAATTTTTATAATGTTTTCTATTTAAAATCATGTTTCTAGATTTATGAATTAAAAGCCCATTGAAGAGATGTTCATGAAAGATGAGATTTATGATGAATGTATGATCATAATGAGATATTATAATGAAAAGCATGTTTTAAATCTATCCAAGTTCAATTATGTTTTCAATGAGAATTGAGTATTTTTAAGTATGATAAAGCTTTGGGCAATACCCACATGTTATGTATGAACGATGATTTTCTCGAGTTAAGCTTACCATATTATTTTGGAGCAAAGGCTCCCAATCATATTTTCAGCTTGTGGTATGTTTTAAGTTAAATTTTTCCTATGCATAGCTTACCACATGGTTTTGGAGCGAAGGCTCTCAATTATATCTTTCAGCTTGTGGTATGGTTTAAGTTAAAGCTTCTCTTATGCATGATTTCTGCTTTGAGATGTATTTGATTTATGATCTTCGTCAATAGATAATGTTGAGCTTCGTTGAATAACGATGTAGAGCATATGCATGTTTTTGGGAGTAGTGTCTAGCACCGAGCAGGCTAAGGCTCGATCACCCTATGCCTCAAAAGTACGCGCCAACGTTGGCTTATACATTATGACTCTGGGACCTCCCTTGTGAGCTTCCCCTACCCGAATGGGCCTTCAGCTTGATATAGATATCATGGTATCATCCCTAGCCTTGGCAAGGCTTTAGACTTCTACCCACTTGAGTGTGATAGTTGGGACCACGTAAGCGCTATCGTGGTATGTCGGGTAAAAGACGAGTCTCCCATTATTCCTAATGATTTCAGATATGCATATTCATTACTCATAAGATTTTTATATATATATGCATGTATTAAAGCAGGTTTGAATCAATGTTCAACTTTACTTATAAATGTCAAAATTTAGCTTTGAGTCAATTGATTCTGTCATTATGTCATGAAGTTATGTCATGTTATGTTATGAAGAGATCGTGATTTCAGAAAGAATGCATGCAAGCCCTACTCCCAGATTCTTAATGTCTATGTTTACATTATGAATTGTCTTTAAATGATTTTACTTACTTTAGTGGTTTTACTTACCTTACATACTCGGTACATTCCATGTACTAACTGCATACTCTATGTTGTATCATTTCATGATACAGGACCCGACTGTCAGGTTCAGCCCCACTCGTAGTCAGCTTATCAGAGTTAGCATTTGCATTGTTGGCGAGTCCTCATCCCTCGAGGACTATACCGTTCATATTTCTTATGGGTATTTTAGTTTCAGTATTGCTGAGTTAGTTGGGGTCTTGTCCCATCAGCTCATCATGTTTAGAGGCTTTTTTGACATATGTATGTACTCAGCTTCAGATTATGTTTTTTGATGTTATGTTTAAGTTAGACTTACACTATGAGTATATTGTTGATAATCTAGTTTCTTGATTGAGTTAGATGTATTCTTATGCCATGGGTTGACTTGGGGTCTCTCGGGACTCCTTGTCCCGTGTTACAATCCATTCCTCCGTTCGGGTCGTGATAAACATGGTATCAAAGCCATAGGTTTGAAATTTCCTAGGGTGTCTGAAAGCCGCGTTAAGTAGAGTCTTTTTCATGGGTGTGAAGTGCACCAAACTTATGATGAAAAGGCTATGAGACATTTAGGAAATGTTCCCTTCTTTCATTATCTATGTCGTGCGATGGAAAGTCTTTCTATCCTTCTAATTCATGCTATTCGCGATTGCAGAATTATGGCTCCCCGAAGAATGAATCGTAGGAGAAATGGGAATGGTGAAGGCCATGAGGATGGAAATGGTAATGGGCACTAGCAAGCCCCACCAGTTTAGGAGCACCAGGCATCGGAGCCAGTTTCTCAAGCTAAGTTCCGGGCAGCTGTTGCTGTTGTGCTCCAGTGCACTCGCAAGTGTACACGGTCGTACAAGTAATACAGTGGCCCTTTTTCATAGCTGGATGTCAAACCCACAGGGACTGGACCAATTCAGCGATATTCAATTTCATGTGTAAAATTAACCTTCACAAGTGTTGATTATAGAAATTTTCGATAAATTCTAATTAAATCTAGGGGTGATCACAAAGTATTCAAGAAACGATATATGAAGCAACTAAAGTTAAGGCCTCATAATCATGCAATGCTACAATTCACAATTATTCGAGTATGAAAACCTCAGTTGTTGTCTCACATAATTAAAATGCTATGTTCATGTTCTTTTGAGCCTCTAAACACGACAAACTAGTCTCACACCTACATCGTTTAGCGGGAATGTGACGTACTAATTCGTGAGCAATTTAAATACATGGATGTGGTTTACGGAGTTTACACCCTTGATTAGGACTTTCATACCTCTAATCATTTAACCGAACTTAGTTTCACAACTACTTCTACAAGTGGTGATGTGATAATTCGAAGTCGGTGTCTAGCTCGTCCCATTTTAATAACCAAGCAATGTAAGTTAGGTATAATTTCTATCCTAACCACAAATCTTATCATAAAGGTAAGAACTTGCTCCCTACATTCTCATGTTCTAGACTAGGGTAACTATTTCAAGCTTTTACCTAATATTAACGCATTTGTTTTCATGGCGATCAAGCATAAAAACATGAATAATAAAGAATGCAAGACAAAACAACAACAAAAACTCAAACCAATGACGAATTCATGGATTTACACTCATATTATGAAGCCTCAACTCTAGAGGAAGGGTTTTATCCACTCATGTTCTTACAAATACTCAAAAACAAGTTTAAAGTAATGTACTTACAAGAATGATTAAAAGAGAAGGCAAACAAATGAACCCTAGGTAGAGTTATTCACTTCTCCCTTCGCTCCTTTACGGTTTCCCAAAGATATTTCATGATAAATGATTTTTGGAGATAAGGTTTTAATTTATAGTAAGTGAAATATTGAACTTTTTGGCCGGCCATGGACTACCTCAGTGTCACGGATCTGGTCGCCTCAATTTGCCTCAGTGCCACAGAGCAAACGCGGAGGCTTACTGGTTTTCTCGGCAGTTGCATGTCTTTGGCGCAGGCTGTGCGGGATGCCCAGCGTGGCACGTCCCTCCTCGCGCATGATGGCCTGCGTGACACGGGAGTTGGCACGCAATAGTTCCTGGCATGGCACCACGCCAATGCGCAGGTGAACTGGAATGCCCCTCCTCGCGCAACATGGCACGACCCTCAGCATGCAGCTTGTGCTGCGTGGCACGCTGCCCTTGCCGGCAGTCCCTCTCTTGCGCTATCTTCATTTAATCTTCCACCAATCCTTTCCCATGCTTCTCCCTTGTGCCTCGTCCATTATTTTTAGCCTCAACCTTGGCATATTACACCTACAAAATATAGGCTAATCACATTGGTTAATTTATGCACATAAATAATGAAAATCACATGAGAATATAATTAAATTTAATTGACAAACATGACTTAATTAAGTTATAAAATAGCACTTGGGCATGTAATTATGCCCAAGATCACTACCCCACACTTAAAGCCTTGTTCATCCTCGAACAACTCTTTTACATCTCATGCACATGAAGACTCATACATAGCTAATTGAAGCAAGACAAGTCAAGCTAAGGCCACACCGATTGTTTTAGATGGCAAGTTAAAAATAGTGCATGCAAGATTTAACCATTAAAATCAAATATAACTATGTAAAGACTTCCTAGCCTCAAGAATCGATTCTCAATCTCAACAAACTCATGCAAATTAACTGATTAAGAAATCCAACATGATTTTATCTTTCATTAAACATGTGCCCTCACAATAAGAGAGATACCCATTTTTACTCACAAATTTTCAAAGTATAACATGTATGGGTATATGAATACAATTACACTCACTCTCACAAAGAATTCACATGCAACATGTATTGACCCATAAGCTTGCCGTTAGTGTTTTATTCCACTAATTTAAGAATGTTCAAAAGTAAGATCAAGTACGACTTATCGGGTTGTAATGTAAGCTAAGGGTGGGGAAGGTACTATTATGGCTAGTAATAGTGACTATCTTTCCTATGTGCTTTTAATACATCACACTTTCCTTAGGAATTTCCATCCTCTTACTTCATCTTTATACTTTTCAACTCCCATCTTCCTCTTTTATTTCCCCATCTCATTAGGCACACTTAAGCTGTTAGTACGGAGTACTTGAGCAATTTTTAATTTTCTTTTTCGCTCTTTTCTTCTTCTACTCCCTACTAACTCTTATTCATTTTTAAACAAGTCAACCCCTAGTCTTCTCTTCCACTCCCACAACTACTATTTTCCTTCTTATTCCACTTCTCACTCCTTAACTTCTTTTGAAATTTCAAATAAACGCTTAGGAGTTTTGGATCAAATTCAAGGATAATGAAAAGAAAAGATTAAGCTCATTCTGTGGCTACCAAAGAATAGGCTAAAGGCTCAATAGGGATAACTAGGATCAAACATTCAAGGTAGGTAAAGCAAGGGATAAAATTAGGCTCATTCAAAGAAATGCCTAAATCATCTCCTACAATCGACATCCTTCATTTCACTTTATATACACAGTAGGAAAGTTCTAGACACTACACAATAACATGGAATATTCCAAAACCTTACACACACAACAGATGCTCAATTCAAGACAAATTCACCAGACTCTTAACTCAGCTAATCACAAGAATGCAAAATTCAGCTTTAAGCACATCGAGTCACATCCAAAAGCCTAGGTGTCTCAAACAGAGTTATACAACTGCTCACATGCTTCAAAATATTCAACACTTGCATCTCACAATCATATATAGCACATAACAAGAACATCAAGCCATAAATCAACTATGGGTTCAAAAATATAACCTATTGACTAATTTTCCCTCAAGACGGCCGTCATCCAACTATCATCGGGGAAAGTCCCTAACTATGACTAAAACAGCTATGTACAGGCAAAGAAAAAAAATCTATTTCTCGGTTCAAAGTGCCACCCTTCGGAAAAGAACCGAAAAGAAAAACCAACTGGTGGGTGAATCATGCTGAACTCAACTTTTTCATCCAATAATACCATACAAAGCACTAATTCCACCCAAAATTATTAAGCACAAAATTTTTGAAATTTCCCTCACCCCACACTTAAAATATGCTATGTCCCCAAAGCATCAAATTAAAATACAAACAGGGTGAGAAATACTTTCTGAGGCCTCTAGGCCTAGCTAACAACATGTTTTTCTTCATTTTTGTACAAGTGGGTTATTGACCCCACACTTTTCTTCTTTCATGCTCCTTAGCTTCCTCTTCCAAGGATACTCAGACTTCCCTTCAATCTATGCTTAATTCACCACCAAAAATAACAAAAAGTGAAAATAAACAAAATCAAATCAAAAGTAAAATGAAATTGTACCTGTGGTACCCTTGGGTTTCCTCCCAAGCAGCGCCTGATTTTATGTCGCGGCATGACGCATCAAGTTTCACCACTTTTCCCTCCACTTTGAGGATATGAATCTCACCCCGAATTTCTTTTCCAATTTCCTCTTACGCTCTAGGGGTGGTGGTGAAAAAGTAAAAGGACCAAGCAATAGATTTTGCCTTTTATGCTTATTGGCCCTTAAGTAAGTGAAGTCATTTTGTCTATCAGAATCAACAAATTTCAGAGTATATGGGGCTTGTTCCTTCTCTAGACCTTTCTCTACAAGCTTGGAAGACTCTATTTCTAGGTTGTCAACCAAACTTAATGTTGAGAAATGCTTCGAGTGGGGTATGCTACACCTCACCTCTGAAACTGCGCTATGCTTGACCTCCTTACTCTTGTATGCCTTCTCCACATCAACATCTAACTCCACACGAATGTCAAATGTTTGGAATTTTATCCCTCTTATCATGATTGGATTGGCCATATATGGGGGACCATCACAGAGACTCTCAGGAGCTTCTAATTGTTGAGCTTGTTCCAAGAATGCACTCTTTTATTCTCCTTGAAATCCCTCTTGAGTATTCGCTAAGACCATTACTTGCAAATCGGTGCAAGCTTCAGCCTCAGTTATCAACTCCATGAACTTGGTGCTTATCATCTCTAGGGCCTCGCCATTTTCCTTGGTCTGAACTCCCATTACTTCCATCTGCTCCCTCATTGCTTCTGTCTGCTCAAGGACTTGTTTTAACATATTTTCTATCTGAGGTCGGTGTTCCAAGTCCTCCGTTTCATCATTCCTGTACTCATCAAAACCAATAGAAGGATCATAGTAGGGGATTGGGGAAGGGGAATATGCATTTGGACAACCATCCCAATGGCCATCCTAACCACCACATATACTACAAGTGTGACAATGTTGCCACAAGTGGGGTCCTCCACAATTCAGACAAGACTCATCAAAATATGAGTATCCACCATTCAACCCATTTGTGTTCCATGATGTCATGTCAAAAAGGGTATCAAATTAAAAACAAAAATAAAAGAAATCTAAAACTAAGAAATAATTTTTTTAAACACTTAGAAAATTAGATACTAACTCAAAACAAGAAATTCACCAATTTCGCCAGTCCCCAGCAATGGCGCCAAAAACTTATTGCTCTCTAGCGCACTCGCAAGCGTACACGGTCATACAAGTAATACAGTAGCCCTATTTTAGAGCCGGATGTTGAACCCATAGGGACTGGACCAATTCAACGAATGTTCAAGTTCAAGTGTAAAATTAACCTTCACAATTGTTGATTGTAGAAATTTTCGATATATTCTAATTAAGTCTAGGGGTTATCAAAAAATATTCAAGAAACGATATACGAAGCAACTAGAGTTAAGGCCTCATAATCATGCAACACTACAATTCAAAATGGTTCGAGTATGAAAACTTCAGTTGTTGTCTCACATAATTAAAATGATATGTTCATGGTCTTTCGAGTCTCTAAACATGACAAACTAGTCTCACACCTACATCGTTGAGCGGGGATGTGACGTACTAATTCATGAGAAATTTAAATACATGGATGTGGTTTACGGTGTTTGCACCCTTGATTAAGGACTTTCTTACCTCTAATCATTTAACCGAACTTAGTTTCACAACTACTTCTATGAGCGGTGATGTGATAATTCAAAGTTGGTGTCTAGCTCATCCCGTTTTAATAACCAACCAAGGCAAGTTAGGTATAATTTCTATCCTAATCGCGAATCTTATCGTAAAGGTAAGAACTTGCTCTCTACATTCTCATGTTGTAGCCTAGGGTTACTCTTTAGAGCTTTTACCTAAGCTTAATGCATTTTTTTCATGGTGATCATCATAAAAATATGAATAATAAAGAATGTAAGACAAAACAACAACCAAAACTCAAACCAATGACGAATGCATGCATTTACACTCATATTATGCAGCCTCAACCCTGTAGGAAGGTTTTAGCCACTCATGTTCGTACAAATACTCAAAAACATGTTTAAAGTAATGTACTTACAAGAATGATTAAAAGAGAAGGAAAACAAATGAACCCTAGGTAGAGTTCTTCACTTCTCCATTTGCGCCTTTATGGTTTCCTAAAGATATTTCGTAATAAATGATTTTTGGAGCTAAGGTTTTAATTTATAGTAAGTGAAAATTGCACTTTTTGGCCGGCCATGGACTGCCTCCGTGTCACGGAGCTGGTCACCTCAATTTTCCTCCGTGCCACAGAGCAAACACGGAAGCTTACTGGTTTTCTCGGCAGTTGCATGTCTTTGGTGCAGTCTGTGCGCGACGCCCGACGTGGCACGACCCTCCTTGCGCGCGATGGCTTGCATGACACGGGAGTTGGCACGCAGTAGTGCCTGGCGTGGAATGACACCAAAGCACAGGCATACTGGAATGCCCCTTCTTGCACAACATGGAACAATGTGGCACGACCCTCAACGTGCAGCTTGTGTTGCGTGTCACGCTGCCCTTGCCGACAGTCCCTCTCTTGCGCTATCTTCATTCAATCTTCCACCAATCCTTTTCCATGCTTCTCCCTTGTGCCTCGAACATTATTTTTAGCCTCAACCTTGGCATATTACACCTAGAAAATATAGGGTAATCACATTGGTTAATTTATGCACATAAATAATAAAAATCACAGGAGGATATAATTAATTTAATTGACAAACATGAATTAATTAAGTTATGAAGTAGCACTTGGGCACGTAATTATTTCCAAGATCAGTTTCGCATGTTCTGCAAAATGGCAATGCAGCAGCGGCTCGGGTTTGAGATTCTTGAGAATGAACCCGTCGGAGTTCCTCGAGTCAAAAGTAGATGATGACCCGCATGAGTTCATAGATGAGATTGACAAGATCACCCAAGTCATGGGGGTGAATGGAGTCGACTGCGCAGAGTTGGCCTCGTTCTAGTTGAAAGGGGTCATGCATATCTGGTTTCGCCAATGGAAGGATAGCAGGATCGCCAGAGCAGGTCCAGTCACTTGGGAAGAGTTTCATGTTGCATTCTTGGATCGGTTCTTCCTTCGTGAGATGAGGGAGCTAAAGGCAGCTGAGTTCCTAAATTTGAAGTAAGGGAGAATGAAAATACAAAAGTATACCCTTGAGTTCACTCGCCTATCAAAGTACGTCCCAGAGTTAGTGGCTGATCAGAGGGCGCGAGTGAGTAGATTCATTCATGGAGTAGCGGGCTAATTGGACAAGGATTATAGGACCGCTATGCTCCATCAGGTTATGGATTTTTCTTGGATAGTCTTGTACGCCGAGCAGATAGATGCGGCACATCTGAGAGAGAGGGAGGCCAATAGGGCTAGGACCGATGAACACAAATTCTCTCAGCCGAGGTCAGGTGGTGGGCACTGACAGCAAACCTACCAGAGATCATCATCCCCAAAATCTTCGGCATTGAGTGTGCCATCTAGGCCTAGACGTGATCAGAGAGGGTGAGCATTAGGATCGAGGCATCAGAGTAGCAGACTCGCAAATTCTAGCATCCCAACTTGTCACAGATATGGTTGGGGGCACACGGGCCAGTTCTTGGTAGGTTCAGGTGCTTGTTTCGGGTGTGGGAAGCCCAGAAAAATGCTTATAGATTGCCCAACAGCAGGACAAGATCAGGTTGGGGTTCGAGGCCCAGCTTCTAGTTCAGCAGCCCCTCCCGCACGCTCAGCACATCAGGGGGCATCTATTAGCACATCTAGCGGTCAGTGCCAGAACATATTCTATGCCTTAGCATCCCGTTAGGAGCAGGAGGTCTCCCTGGATGTGGTCACTGGTATGTTATGATTTTTCCATATTGATGTTTATGCTTTGTTAGATTCGGGGGCTACCTTGTCTTTTGTGACACCTTGTGTGGCTAGTAGCTTCGGAGACAGTCCCGAAGTCTTATTAGAACCCTTCTCAGTTTCTACTCCAGTAGGTGACTCAGTTATAGCTAGACAAGTGTATAGAGGTTGCCCAATCTCAGTCCTTCAAAAGGTCACCTCAGCTGATTTGGTAGAGTTAGCAATGACTGATTTTGATGTAATTCTCAGCATGGAGTACCTATTTGCATGCTATGCTTCAGTTAATTGTAGAACCCTGGCAGTAGAGTTCAGATTTTTGGGTGAACCAGTTTTAGAATGGAAGGGTAGTTCAGCTGTTCCTGTAGGCCGTTTCATTTTCTACCTTAAGGCCGAAACATGATATCTAAGGTTTGTGCATACCATCTAGTTAGGATTAAGGATGTTGAGTCCGAGACCCTACTATCTGGTTAGTTCCAGTAGTACGTGAGTATCCAGAGGTCTTTCCAGATGATTTTCCAGGAATCCCCTTGAGTGAGAGATCGATTTTGGTATTGACCTTCTTCCCGACACGTAGCCTATATCTATGCCTCCCTACAGAATGTCTCCAGCCGAGCTAAAAGAGTTGAAAGAGCAGTTGAAGGACTTGTTAGATAAGGGTTTCATTAGATCGAGCAAGTCCCTATGGGGTGCAACAGTTCTCTTTGTCGGAAAGAGAGATGGTTCTCTTCGCATGTGTATTGATTATCGGCAATTGAACAAAAGTCACCGTCAAGAAGAGGTATCCACTACCCAGGATTGATGATTTATTTGACCAGCGTCAGGGTTCCAAGTGTTTCTTGAAGATAGATCTTAGATCCGGGTACTATCACCTCAGAGTTCGGGAGAGTGACATCCCGAAGATAGCCTTCAAGACGCGGTATGGTCATTATAAGTTTGTAGTTATGTCTTTTAGACTAAGGAATGCTCCTGCAGCTTTTACGGACTTGATGAATAGGGTGTTCAAGCCATATCTGGACATGTTCGTGATTGTGTTTATTGATGACATCTTGATATACTCTCAGAGCGAGGAGGAGCATGTCGCCCATTTGAGAGTAGTGCTTCAGACTCTTAAGGATCTCTAATTATATGCCAAATTCAGCAAGAGTAAGTTTTGGTTGAACTCTGTAGCATTTTTGGGCCATGTGGTATCAAGTGAGGGCATAAAGGCAGATTCTCAGAAAATTTAGGCGGTGAAGAATTGGCCTAGACCGGTGAACCCTTCAGATATTCGGAGTGTCTTGGGTTTAACCAACTATTATCGGAGATTTGTTGAGGGTTTCTCATCTAATTGCAGCACCTTTGACCAAGTTAACTCAGAAAAAGGTGAAATTCAATGGTTGGAGGCTTATGAGAAGAGCTTCCAAGAGTTGAAGGATCGACTCACTTCAGCACTGGCGTTAACACTACCAGAGGGTACCGATGGATTTGTGGTGTAATGCGACACTTCAAGTGTAACACCCCGAATGTTTCTAAGATCAGATTCCAGGCTTAAGGGGGGGATCTAGTAGAAAAAGGAAATTTTGCAGGATGAGCAGGTGGCGACGAGCGACTTGACGAGTCGTCTAGGCTGGCCACGACTCATCAGGTTGGTCGTTGGGTGGGCTAGGTGTTTGGGCAAGGTCTCAGGCAGTGGAGGTGACGGTTGCAGGCAACGAGTCGTTGTGTGGGAGCACGACTCGTGAAGTGAGTCATTGGTAGAGTTTGGAATTTGGTGAGCTTGGGGCAGTGGACTTGACGGCTCGGTCCCCACGAGTCGTTATCTGACCCCACGACTCGTGGGGTGCCTCACGGGTTTGGCAGGGTGACTTTTTCCTGCGTTTTTCTAGGGGTGTTTTCATAAAATCCCATGTTCCTAACTTCTAAACCTCGTCGTTTTGAGTGCTATTTGGGATGTTTTTAAGGGTTCTTTTAGACTAAACTTTCATTCTCTCAAGATACCTCTCAAAGACCTTCTTCCTCCTCTCCTATCAAGATTCAAGGATCTCACCAAGTGTTCCTCAAAGCTTCAAGACCGAGCTCAAGTGGGGGATTCTTCGAAGAAGTTATGCGGGTTTTTCAACAAGGATATTCTTCCATCTTTGTGCCCAAAATATTTTATTAAAATGCCCAAATTTCAATTATCCTAGAAGAGCATGACCTAGGGCTTTTAAATTGATGGTGAATTCTTCTACTATTCTCAAAATTCCAAGACCTAATATGATTGTGAGTTGATTGCGATGCAGTATAAGTGGGTTACCTTGAATTATGGGTTGGGTGATGAAAAATGTGGGCTTATAGAATGATCTTCATAAATGGTTTGAAATTTGGAATAACCTTTATTATTGTTCACTCAATTATTGTAATTACTTAAATCCATGTTTGAATTATGTGAAGATTGTATGGTTATCCCTAAGAACTTGAATGTTCCATTAATAGACATGTTGAGAAGGAATTAGAGTTTATGAGCTTGAATAATTGAAATTAAAGTATGTATATCTCTTATGTCTTCGATGGAATTGATTGGGCATGAGGTAACTTCATGATAATGGTCTAATTAATGTATTCTTCTCATGAATTGGTGTAATCTCGAAATGGGTCTTATGAAATGAAGACGTATGCTTCTCCCATGATCTCGTTGAATATGTATAAGTTATGAGTCAAGTATATGGTTTCGCATAAATATTGAATTATATGAATCAATGTATGTGTGTTAAGGTATGAATCGGATCTATGGATCATGAATGACTCTATGATATATGTCGAATTATATGAATCCGGAACTTAAATGTTGTGAAAGTATTATGCATGATGTGAATCTAAAGAAGCTCCATGATGTAAGACCTTTGAGGAAATATTGATATGGCTCCATGACGATATGAATTATGATGATAAAGCATGAGAATGGTACTTCAGAATATTAGGCTTGTTGTTAGTAGAAAGTATCCCCGATCCTTTCGAAATGAATGTTGTACGATGGAAATTAGTAAATGCTCATGTCTTTGGTTAGCTGCAGTAGTTTAGCATATGCGATCAGATGTTATATTAATAGCCTGCATATTTTAGTACAGACAGGGAACTTCCTTAGTCGAGAACGTTTTCCTTAGTTAGTCAGGGAACTTCCTTATTCAAGAACGTTTCCCTTAGTCAGTCAAGGAACTTCCTTAGTCGAGAACATTTCCCTTAGTCAGTCTGGAACACTCCTTAGAAGAGAATGTGTTCCTTTGTGCAGATTGGGACACTCCATAGTTGAGAATGTGTCCCTTAGTAAGCCAGGGACTCTCCATAGTAGAGAATGACTCCCTTAGCTCATGTTATCGATTTAAATCAATTATGGTAGGAGGCAGTCTCAGTTATTGGTAGATGTTTAGTATATGACCTTTATGCATGAGTTCGATGACATTTCCATGAAATGAGATCCAAAGGAATGTTCCATATATGTGTTTGTATAGGTGGCTCTCAAGAGGATTGAGGCATGCTAAATCAGTGATATTAATGTACTTGGCTATTTCCTTATCGTATACTTGTGTATTTATTGATCTATGATATCCCACATTCTTAGTACATTCCAAGTACTAACCGCACGCCTTTTGTGCTATATCGTCTCATGATATAGATTCAGGTTTCCGGACTCAGCCTCGCGGTTAGATACGCTCTATCCCTTTTCAGCTGCTAGTGGTGAGTCCTCATCATCTGAGGGCGCGAATTACATTTACATTTTTGTCATGTTCAGTTTTCAGACTTTAGGAGTTAGCTGAGGGCTTGTCCCAGCAACTCATCAGTTTAATAGAAGGCGCTCAAACATGTTTAGACAGATTCAGCGTTGTATCTAAGTATGGTTAAAAGGTCTTTATGGTTCATATTAGATTCTAGTATTTCTTCCTCTTGTTCATGTTGTTAGACGCTTTGCTATGATAATGCCATGGGTCGACTTGGAGCCTCTCGGGGTTCCTTATCCCGTGTTTACAATCCAGGCCTACTCTCTGGTCGTGACATCAAGGATCAAACTTGGGTGTGTATTGATGCAGCACGGGAAAGTCATAGCCTACCCCTCTAGATAGTTGAAAGTTCACGAGAGGAATTACTCGACCCATGATCTTGAATTGGCCGCGGTGGTATTCTCCTTGAAGATATGGCAACATTATTTTGTATGGGGTCCACGTGGATGTATTTACAGACCATAAGAGCTTACAATATGTGTTCACGTAGAAAGATCCAATCTTCGGCAAAGGAGGTGGTTGGAGCTACACAAGCACTACGATATGAGTGTCCTCTACCATCCGGGTAAGGCTAATGTGGTAGCATAAACACTTAGTAGACTCTCTACGGAGAGTGTGTCCCATGTGGATGAGGGGAAGAAGGAGCTGGTAAAAGATGTACATCGACTCGCAAGATTGGGAGTTAGCTTGGTTGACTCAACCAATGGCGGTGTTCTTGTGCAAAATGGATCCTAATCTTCCTTGGTGACTGATGTGAAAGCTAGAAAAGATGAGGACCCAATTTTAGTAAAGTTGAAGGAAGCCGTTCAGAGTCAAAAGGTGAAGGTCTTCTCCCAAGGGGAAGATGGTGTGCTTCGATACCAGGGTCACTTATGTGTTTCGGATGTCGATGATTTGAGGAGTTGGATATTGCACAAGGCTCATGGATCCAGGTATTCTATCCATCCAGGTGCCACCAAGATGTACTGTGACTTACGGGAAATCTATTGGTGGAACGACATGAAAAAGGATATTGCAGAATTCGTAGCCAAATGTTCGAACTGTCAGCAAGTAAAGGTTGAGCATCAGAGACTGAGAGGCGTATTTCAGGATATTAGCATTGGAATTGGGAAGAAATTAATATGGATTTCATCACAGTTTTACCTCGTACTCTTTGACAATATGACTCTATTTGGGTTGCGGTAGAAAAGTTGACCAAGGCTGCACATTTTCTACCGGATAAGACCATGGATTCGGCGGAGGATTATGCCAAACTATATATCTAGGAGTTAGTCCGATTGCATGGAGTGCCCTTATCCATCATTTAAGATTGAGGTACTCAATTTACCTCTCAGTTTTGAAAGTCATCTCAAAAGGGGCTTGGAACACGGGTTAAGCTCGTCACAGCATTTCACCCGCAAAAGGATGGTCAAGCAGACCGGCCGATTTAGACCCTTGAGGACATGTTGAGGGCATGCATGATTGACTTTAAAGGTGGTTGGGATGATCACTTGCCCCTGATCGAGTTCGCCTACAATAACAACAATCTCTCTAGTATCCAGATGGCGCCATTTGAGGCTCTCTATAGGCGGAGATATAGGTCGCCTATCGGTTGGTTCGAGGTTGGTGAGGTGGTGATGACTGGGCCAGATTTGGTTCATAATGCAAGAGAAGGTTCAGTTGATAAGGGCCAGGTTGTGTAATACCCATGAAGTGCTTAGGAGTAGACCCAGGAAGCTAAAAGGAAAAACTGCTGTAAGTTGGGAAAAAGGTTGTAGGACGACAGGTACCACGACCAGTGTTAAGTAACCATAGGCCGTCATTGGTGGTCGTGGGTTCAGGTGGTTAGGTACTAGAGGGAAACAACGGTTGATTCAATGACCTGTGGTAAGTAACCATGAGCCGTCATTTGTTGTCGTGGTAGGAAGTGGACTTGGAAGTGCTAAGTGTTTCTCAAAGGTAGATCTCAGATCTGGGTATCATCACCTCAGAGTTTGGGAGAGTGATATACTGAAGACGACGTTTAGAACACAATATGGTCATTACGAGTTTGTAGTTATGTCTTTTGGACTAACGATTACTCCTACAACTTTTATGGACTTGATGAACAGTGTATTCAAGCCATATTTGGACATGTTCGTGATTGTGTTCATCGATGACATCTTAATATACTCTCAAAGCGAGGAGGAGTATGCCGCTAACTTGAGAGTAGTGCTTCAGACCCTCGAGGATCGCTAATTGTATGCAAAGTTCAGCAAGTGTGAGTTTTGGTTGGACTCCGTGGCATTCTTGGACCATGTGGTGTCTAGCAAAGGCATAAAAGTAGATTTGCAAAAAATTGAGGCGGTGAAGAATTGACCCAGACCGCTGAATCCTTCGGATATTCGGAGTTTCTTGGGCTTAGCTAGCTACTACTGGAGGTTTTTTGAGGGTTTCTCATCCATTGCAGCGCCTTTGACTAAGTTGACTCAGAAGAAGGTGAAGTTCAGTGGTCGGAGGCTTGTGGGGAAAGCTTCCAGGAGTTGAAGACCCGACTCACTTCAGCACCAGTGTTAACCCTACCCGAGGGTATCAATGGTTTCTTGGTGTATTGTGATGCTTCCAGAGTTGGACTTGGGTGTGTGTTGATGCAGCGTGGAAAGGTGATAGCATATGCCTCTAGGCAGCTGAAGGTCCATGAGAAGAATTACCCGACCCATGATCTTGAGTTGGCCGCGGTGGTGTTTACATTGAAGATATGGCAGCATTACTTGTATGGGGTCCATGTGGATGTGTTTACGACCGCAAAAGCTTGCAATATGTGTTCACACAAAAGGATCTAAATCTTCAGCAAAAGAGGTGGTTAGAGTTACTCAAGGACTATGACATGAGTGTCCTTTACCACCCAGGCAAGGCTAATGTGGTTGCGGATGCGCTTAGTAGGCTCTCAGTGGAGAGTGTGTCCCATGTGGATGAGGGGGAGAAGGATTTGGTGAAAGATGTGCATCGGGTTGCAAGGATGGGAGTTAGATTGATTGACTCAACCGATGGCAGTGTTGTTGTACATAACAAGTCAGAATCGTCCTTGGTGGTTGATGTTAAGTCCAAGCAAGACGAGGATCCAATTTTGAGGAAACTAAAGGAGGCGGTGCAGAGTCAAAAGGTGGAGGGTTTCTCCCAAGGGGGAGATGGTGTGCTACGATATCAGGGTCATCTATGTATCCAAGATGTTGACGATTTGAGAGTTCGAATATTAGATGATGCACATGGTATCGGATATTACGGAGTTCATAGAAAAATTTCCAAATCGTCACCAAGTGAAAGTCAAGCATCAAAGACTCGAAGGCATACTTCCGGATATTACCATCCCCACTTGGAAGTGGGAGGAGATCAATATAGACTTCATTACAGGATTACCCCAGACTCGTAGGCAATATGACTCCATTTGGGTTATCATGGACAGGTTGGCTAAGGCGGCTCATTTTCTATCGGTCAAAACTACCGACTCAGCAGAGGATTATGCCAAGTTATACATACGGGAGTTAGTTCGGTTGCATGGAGTGCCTTTGTCCATCATTTCAGATAGAGGTACCTAGTTTACCACTCAATTTTGGAGGTCTTTTCAAAAGGGACTCGGGACTCAAGTCAAGCTCAGCACGGCCTTTCATCCGCAAATGGATGAACAAGCCGAGCGAACAATCTAGACTCTTGAGGACATGTTGAGGACATGTGTTATGGATTTTAAAGGCAGTTGGAATGATCATTTTCCCCTGATTGAGTTTGCTTATAATAACAATTACCACTCTAGTATCCAAATGGCACCGTTCGAGGCTCTGTACGGGCGAAGGTGTAGACCTCCCATCGGATGGTTTGAGGTTGGGGAGGTAGCTATGATAGGACCGGATTCGGTTCATGAGGCGATGGTGAAGATTCAGTTGATAAGGGACCGATTGAAAACCGCTCAGAGTCATCGAAAATCATATGCTGATATGAGGAGAAGAGATTTGGAGTTTGATGTGGACGACTGGGTATTTCTAAAGTATCTCCCATGAAGGAAGTTATGTGGTTTGGGAAGAAAGGAAAACTTAGTCCCCGCTATGTTGGTCCCTACCAAATTGTGAAAATAGTTGGTAAGGTGGCGTATGAGTTGTACTTACCATTGGAGTTATCTTCGGTTCATCCCGTCTTCCATGTGTCGCTTTCGAAGAAGTGCTTGTGTGATCCAGCCTTGGTGGTTCTAGTAGACAACGTTGGTGTGAAAGACAGCCTCAGTTATGAAGAAATCTTGGTTGAAATTTTGGATCGACGAGTTCGAAGGTTGAGGAACAAAGAGCTAGCTTCAGTTAAGGTTTTATGGAGGAATCAGCATGTTGAAGGAGCTACGTGGGAGGCTGAAGCGGACATGATGGCTAGATACCCACATTTGTTCTCTACCGACTCAGTTCCGACTTGAGGTATCAGTTTTTGTCCTAATTCTCTAATCAGTTTCCATGTTCAGTTCATGTGCACAAGTTTGAATTCTGTTATGATAAATGTATGTGATGCCTGAATTTAGTTCAGCTAAGTGGTTCTTATCGGAGGTAGTCATTCCATGAAATTTCGGTTAAAATAATCAGCATTGAGTATGATAAATTGTATGTTTCTGTTTGTTGCTTGTTTCCTACATTCGAGGACGAATGTTCCCAAGGGGGAGATATTGTAATACTCCGGAAGTGCTTAGGAGTAGACACGGGAAGCTAAAAGGCAAAACTGCTGTAAGTTGGGGAAAAAGTTGCAGTACGACCCGTGGTAAGTAACCATGGGCTGTCGTTGGTGGTCGTGGGTTCAGGTGGTTAGGTACCAGAGGGAAACAACGGTTGATTCAACGACCCCGTTCGGCTGGTTCGGTATATGTAAAACCGACACGCAAGTGCACGTGGTCAAACAAGTAATAAAGTGGCTAAGTAAGCCAAGTATCGATCCAAGGAGACTCAGGATAAGTAAAATTGCCTAAGTACACTATATTCTTATCTTACTTCTAATTATGCTAACAACAGCGTAACCAACAGTTAAATGAGTTTTTGTTTATAAAATATATATATACTAAAACTATTAACAATTATTTACTGTGAATTTAAACTATGGATATGAGCATGCCAAGGTTAAGAACAAGTAATGAATTCGATTATAATAATAATTTGGTTAATCTCTTCTTCATGTTGCTAGCCAAGAACATTAGCCTAGAAATTAAAACTCTCGTATTTAATTTCACTTTAGAATCATAAACCATCCGTCTACATTTCTGTGATCAAATGCAATTTATGAACTAGCAATACAATTCCGGTTCCTAAACTGACTAATACGGCTTTCAAGTATATTTTTATCAGGAAAGCACATCAAAACCCAATTTTCCCAAATCAAGTTAAGAACAATACCCTATTAATTCACAACTTTCCAATTTCTTGCTCTCTCGAGTGAAATTGGACTTTTTAGATGTACATTAATGTCGGCCACACACAAATGCAGTAAGAACAAGAATCAATAGAACAACATAGAAGAAGAAGAATAAAACCATAAAATTAATAATCAAAATTCATCACAAATGTTCATAACCTCAGCAAGGAAGAGAATTAGCCACTCATTTGTGGATTGATCCTCCTAAAACAAGTGTAAATCATGCATACAATTGATAGAAAGAAGAAAGGAAGAGAAGAAATCCCTTAGCTTTTTCGTCCCTCAACTGCTCCTAACCCACGTCCTAGCTCCACCAAGTCTGAACTAATTAAAATAAACCTAAGTGTGCTATTTATACTAGTGGGAAATATTTCCCGGAATAACAAGCAACGTGTCACGGAGGCCATCGCGGAGCACTGCCTCTGTGACACGGCGTGGACGCGGACCCTCTCTGGAATTCCAGGGTCCGGTAAAATAGCCTCAACGTGGCACAGAGGCCAACGCGGAGGCCTATCTCCGTGCCACGGGGCTGTCGCGAGGCCACACTGGAATTTGCCATTTAATTTCCTCTCTAGGCAGTGTGCCTACGCGATGGTAGCGTGGCATGGCTCCATCGCGGAGCCCCTATACTTTGTGCATTCCAATGTCTTTTCAACGCTCGCATCCGAGTCCAACTCCGATATAGTTCCAACATGCATTTTAGCTCCTGAAAATCATATTTACCTGCAAAACAAATGCTAATCATGTTGGTTAGTATAAATTCACATTTTATTACCAACTACATGAGAATATATACACATTGCACAACAAACAAGGAGAAAATGATACGTTTGAGTATCACTTGGGCATATAAATCTGCCCAAGATCACTTACCCCACACTTATATCCTTGTTCGTCCTCGAACAACACATACACAACTCATGCAAATTACATCGCAACCTTTGTCACTATGGTGCGACAATTCACACTACGGTCATACCGATTATTCAATTTTTGCAAATCATCCAGAAAACATGCATGGTCTTACAATGCAATGACCTTTCATACATCAAGACTTCCTAGACTTTAAGAATCGACTCTCGATATTGACAAACTCATGCAAATCAGCTAATCAAGATATCCGACACGAAAATCAATCTTTCATCAAACATGTGCCCTCACAACTCAAGAGAGTCTTCCCCTTTATGTTCATGCAACACACAAACATTCAAGTAGGGGCATATAAAAATTAATTTCACTCTCTCTCCCAAAAGAATTCACATGCATCATGTCATGACCCATAGGCTTGCCCTTAGTGTATTACTCCACTAATATAAAGAAATGCAATGTAAGATCACGTAGGACTTTAATGGGTTGTAACGGAGGCTATGGAACTAGTATGTATATTGGATTAGCCAATAATAGTCACTAGCATCCTTAAGCGCCTTTTTCAACACATTCCCATCGACTCATGGATATTGTTTTTTTTTCTTTTTCTCTTTTTCATGCTGGTTTCCTTTTGTATGGCCCATTTCCTCAAACACACTTGACACAACAACAAAGGGTTTTCATGCACCTTTATTATCACTTCATTATACCAAGTGCCTCTTCAACCTCTTCTTTTCTTTCTTCACTCTGCTTTTCTTTTCTTTCCACTCTTCTCACTCTTTGACACTTCGGGAAAATTTTTCTTTTCTTCTTAAGCGCTTAAGAGTTTTGTATAGACTTTACGGCTAATGAAAAGAAGGAATAAAGCTTAGTTTATACAATTTTGGACAAAAGAAAGAACAAATCAGCTAAAGGCTCAACGGGCTGACTAGGGTATACAAACATATAAGAAGGTAGAGATTGACAAGAAAAAAATAGAAATTCTCGGTTAAAACAAAGAAATGCCTACATCCTTTCCAACACTACACCTCCTTCATTTCGTTTTGTACACACACCAGGCAAGTTCTAGACACTTCACAATAGCATGGAGTAACAATACCTCACTTCACACACTTCATACACATGCTCGATTCAAGATGCATTCACAGACTCTTTAATTAGCCAATTACATGAATTCAAAAATTAAGCCTCAATCATACCGAATCAAATTCTACAGCCTAGGTAACTCAACGTATTTACAAAATTGCATGCTTTCAAACGAATCACTTTCACATTTTGAACATCAGTTACCACACGCAACGAAATTTTACAACCATAAAGCAACTACAGGTTCATTGATGCAATCCACCAAAGAAAAAAAACTGAAAACAAATTAAAATCCTACTCCTATCGACTACATTTCCCTTAAGACGGTCGTCATCCATCCATCATAGGGAACGGTCACTAACTATGACATCGGTTCAATGGGACTATTCTCGGTAAAAGAACCGAAAACAAACTCCGAGAAACACAAAATAAAAACCAAAAAATTTTGCAACACATCGATCATTTCGATAGAAAAATATTTACAAAAGATTTTGATAAGTGCAAAATATTTTCGCAAAAAATTTTGAAAAAAATATTGATCATTTCGATATACAGAAATATTTACAAACTATTTACAGCATTCACAAAATATTTACCTTGGCAACCACAACTTTTCACAACACACATCATTAACCACAAAAAAAAATATACAGCTACAACACAAATCAGTTCACAACAGGTAAACACAAACATACATACAAACCAAGGAAAAAGCATACAGCAGATTAGAGCCTAAGTCCCAGCACCTATCTACTCCCCACCCCACACTTAAATCGAACACTGTCCCCAGTGTTCACAAAAATACAAAGCACAAAATTTTGGGTGGTGGAACTCCCTGCTCAGTCGAAATATTCGACTTCTTCATCTGGTGCTGCTGCCTCGTCGCCCATGTCTGAGTCAGCTCCATCGTCGTCATCGGACTCCACATCGGAGTCCTCCCGACGTGTCTCCTCGTCAGTAGGGACATCGTCATCAGTAGGCTCAACGAAGGCTGGTCCCACTCGGCATAAAACTTTGGCATTCTCGCCAAATGGGTAATCCAGCTCCAGCTGCCATAATTCTTCCTCGGTGGCTGGTCTCCCACCAATCCGTAGCTGAAGCATTTGCATGCCGAACATACGTGCCATGTACTGATCGTCACGAGCATGTCGCTCGCCCAAAGTCAGCACTGGCCCGTGTGTGGTGTCGGGGGCCTTAGTTTTTGTCACATCGAGGGCCCTCCGCTCCAACTGCGGGATGTAATCCAAGGCTTCTTCCTCGACATCAAGGCCTCGGAGGAAGGTGGTGATGAGTCCGCTGAACCCGTATCTGTGGCCCTGGTGTAGTCTGGCTCTCTTCATGGCGGATATAATGACCGCCCCAACATTAATCTCAAGCCCTTTCATAAGGGCATACACCAAGCAGACACGGTCCCGGGTCACATCCGTCATGTGAACTCCTGGGATCAAGCAAGAACACACAATCTTCAGCCATATTCTAGCCTCCCTATTCATCTGCGAATAAGGTAGAGTCTGGTGGTAACCTCTCTCCTTATGTCTACTCCATCGGGCTGTGGACCGAGCCCCACACAACGTACGTCTGATGTCGGCGTACGGTGGGGTGATGTTTAGCTGGCGGAGAACGTGGGCGTCTGTGTCCCGCGCTCCAACGATGTCATTAAATTGCTGGGGTTCCAGAGTGACAATCTGCCCTATGATTTTTATTGTGTGGCTTCTGATGGCCGGGTTCCAATTTGCGTAGAACTCTAGGACTAAATGTAGGTTGCACTCCTTGGGCTCCTGAAATATAAAGCTGAGCCCAGCTGCTTCAATCCTCTGCACAATACGAGGGAACTCCTGTGCTAGTGGTTCCCGTGCAATATGTTCCTCCGGGAAGTACTTGCTCTCCTTATGCTTAGTATACCATTTCTTTACTTCCTCGGTTACCCATCTTGTTCCGTATTGGCGGCGTTGGCTGCGCGGAACAGCTGGTGCAGCTGGGACTGCGGTGCCCAATCTCATTCTTTTTCTTCCGATGCCTGAGGTAGAAGCACCTTTGCCCTTATCCTGCCTACTAGCCATTGTACCTGTCAATATACATAAACAAGCACAATGTCAAGCTAAAAACATGTTAACTTCGGCTAAGGTCGGGTTACACAACGTTTACCCCACACTTAGTCCTTAGCTACTTTTACGAAACTACGGCAAGGATAACTCTACTTACACCAAAGACAACAACTATACAATTTATGCTTAGTGCGTTCACAAAAATTTCGACAGCATAACGCTTAGCGTACTACTCAGACCTCATACAGCTAATTCCAATCCTACTATCGCTAACAATTCAACCATCGCACAAGCAACAAAAACAACAAATAAAAAAAAACAAAGACAAAACATTCTATATACAATCGAATCCAAATAATCAAACCAATTTGCACAATTTTCGCATTTTCCCCAACAATTCGAGAATTCGTCGTGTTTTAACATTCACACAATATTTACACGACTTAGCTCAATTTACAACCACACCCCGACATCTAATTCATCAACTTATCAAATAACCCAATTCAATTTCAACAACCCATGCCCTAGAATACAAATTTACAATCAAATTCGAATTATTTAGATAATCTACAAGTTCAAATGCTAATTACAACAATCCGAACATATATCAATCACAAATAACTCAACATCATGTTAAATTTCTACTTAGGGTGATATATCTCACCTCACATGCCCAAATTCGACTAAAATCGCCAAAAATTTGAGAGAAACGAGGAAAACATACCTTTGAATTGAAGAACCGAAGAAACTTGATGAATTCCTTGCCTAGTAACGTGGCACGGTGCTTGGGGAGGGGGAGATGGGTGTTTTGGTCGCGGAAGGGAGAGGGAATGGGGAGATTTGGGCGAAAATTGGGGGTTTATTTAAAGAAAACACGCGGGTCACCCGGCAACCCGGTATGACCCGGCACCAAATATAAGGCAACGTGTCACGGAGGGTAACACGGAGCCCTTCCTCAGTGACACGGAGCCAACGCGTTGGCTTACTAGAAATTTTAAAAAAATCCGGATTTTGCCTTCAACGTGTCACGGAGGGTAACGCGGAGCCCTTCCTCCGTGACACGGAGCCAACGCGCCAGTGCACTGTTTCTTCCATTAAATTATTTTTTCATACCTTGCCTTATTCTTCCCAATTCCATGCATATTTCTCTCCGTTAGACCTGAAAATCACCTCACTAAACAAAATTGGTTAGATTAATAGATTTCCCTAACTAAAATAAAAAATATTAACTAAAAGAAGAATCTAAACCTAATCAAGAAAAGAAAAATAAAAATAAAAATTATTTACACTAAAAAAAGAAAGAAAATATTTTTCACGGGTTGCCTCCCGTGCAGCGCCTGGTTTACCATCGCGGCTCGACGTCCTTTATGCTCATTTATCTACCAGGGTGATGGACGATTTGTCATGATCGTTGTCCTCCCCCCAGTAGTTCTCAACCTTATCAGGTGGCCTTCCTATTAACTCTCGGGAATCATTCATCTGATTTGCATTCCCATGATCAATCACATTGATCACCGAGAGTTCTTCATTCACCGTCGGGGGCTTAGGTGCTTTGTACACATCGAATACTTCAACCTTGTCATGTGCTCGCATTGTAAGTTGACCCGCAGCTACGTCAATTAATGCTTTTCCGGTTGCCAAAAAGGGTTGTCCCAAAATAAATGGGACTTCAACATCTGGTTCAAAATCCAGAATAATAAAATTGACCGGAAAAATGAGGGAGCCCACTTGCACTAACACATCCTCAACAATGCCATCCGGCTTAGCCAAGGACCTGTCTGCTAATTGCAAGATTACGGTTGTAGGTCTAGGACTCCCTAGACCTAACTTTCTGAATACCGAAGATGGCATCAGATTTATGCTTGCTCCCAAGTCGCATAATCCACGAGCTTGGATACTCTGCCCAATAGTGAGCTGGATAGTAAAACTTCCAGGGTATTTCAGTTTCGTGGGCAGTCTGTTTTGAATCCGGGAAGTGCATTCCTCCGTCAAAGCTACCGTGGCATACTCAGTCAAGTGACTTTTGTTAGCCACGATGTCTTTAATATATTTTGCATATTTGGGCACTCCCTGCAAGACATCAACAAGAGGTAAATTAACATGTACCTGTTTAAGCACCTCCATAAATTTCTTGAAACACGCCTCCTCCTTGTGTTTCTTAAGTCATTGAGGGAACGGGGGTGGAGGTCTTTCTGCTTCTGCTTCTTTGGTCTTCCCCCTATCAGAACTTTGTTCCTCCTCAACTTCTGCTGCTATTGACTTTTGAGGCGGTCTTTCCGGTTCCACCTCCTTCAACTATAAACCACTCCTCGTGGTCACTGCATTTACCTGCTTCGGATTAGGATCCGTGTCGCTAGGTAGTCCTCCTCTGGGTCTTGTATTTTGGGCACTGGCTAATTGCCCAAACTGATATTTAGAGCCTTGGTCGCCAACTGATTGTTCTTCACTTCGGCTGCCAATTTAACATAGTCAGCCTGCAATTGTGCTTGATTAGCGATCATGGTTTTGAACATCTCCTCAATGGTCGGTGATGGTGGTGGAGGAGGGGCATTGTGATTTCTGAATTGAGCTTGATAGTTTTGTTGCCCTCCTTGATTTCTCTGCATACCCTGACCAGAACCTTGGCCTTGTTGGTTGTTGCTACCCCACGAAAAATTTGGATGGTTCCTCCAATTTGAGTTGTAGCCACTACCAAACTGCTGCTGATTTCTCTGTGCATTGCCCACAAAGTTAACAGAATCAGGATTTGCACCACAACACTCGGCTGAATGCTCACTACTACCACACACTTCACACCACATCTGTTGGACCGCATTGACTGAAGCTGAAGGCTGGTTCAAGTTCATATTGCTGAAGTGATTATTTAATTGATTTTGCAAGGCAGCTATCTGTGCAGCGATAGCTATAAATCCATCCACTTCAAGCACTCCTGCTGCTTTCCTTGCTCCACCTCTTGATGAATCTGCATTCCATTCTGGATTGCCCTGTGAAATTCGGTTGAGCAAAGTGTACAGCTCCTCATAGGTCTTTTCCAGCGCTTGCCCTCCAGCTGCTGAGTCTAACAGAATTTTAGTATGGGGTTCCAAACCCTCAATAAATGTGTGTACCAACACCTCGTTGGACTGATGATGATGAGGACAGTCCCGCAACATGGATTTAAATCTTTCCCAGGCTTGATAGAGATTTTCTCCCTCCCTCTGTTTAAAACTTAGAATTTGACTTCTAAGTCTGGATGTTTTACCAGAAGGGAAAAATCTAATCAAAAACTTCCATGCAAGATCATCCCACGTTGATATAGAATTGGGTGGTTCAGCTTTTAACCACCTCTTGGCTTCACCAAGTAAGGAAAACGGAAATAAGGTGAGCCGAACATAATCAGGTGACACTCCAGCGGGTATATAAGTGTCACTTATCTCCAAAAAGTTTTGGAGATGTTGTTGTGGGTCTTCATGAGGGAGACCGGTAAATTGCCCGCTTGTGTGCAAGAGCTGCACCATATTCTGCTTTAATTCAAACCTCCCTCCAGGCTCTGGTTTGCGGATACTAGAATGTACATTGTTGGCGTGTGGGATTGCCACCTCGCGAACCGGCCTTGCTGCTGCTTCATCGGGCACTAACACTGCCTGCACAACTGGTGGATTTTGCTGCTCCATAATAGATTGTCGGAACAACTGCAGCTTCTTTTGTAGAGCTTCTCTACATTGACTATGAAATTCACGTTCAGGCTCTAAGTAAGATTCCACCAACTCTTTGTCCCTTGCCAGTGTTCACAGAAATCAAGTCTGCAAAATACAGGCTAAGACCAAGTTGTTAACACTTAAGAAAATAAAAACAAAAATACAGTAAATTTACACTTAACACAATTTCACCAATTGCCTTGTCTCCCCGGCAATGGCGCCAAAAAACTTGTCCGGCTGGTTCGGTATATGTAAAACCGACACGCAAGTGCACGTGGTCAAACAAGTAATAAAGTGGCTAAGTAAGCCAAGTATCGATCCAAGGAGACTCAGGATAAGTAAAATTGCCTAAGTACACTATATTCTTATCTTACTTCTAATTATGCTAACAACAGCGTAACCAACAGTTAAATGAGTTTTTGTTTATAAAATATATATATACTAAAACTATTAACAATTATTTACTGTGAATTTAAACTATGGATATGAGCATGCCAAGGTTAAGAACAAGTAATGAATTCGATTATAATAATAATTTGGTTAATCTCTTCTTCATGTTGCTAGCCAAGAACATTAGCCTAGAAATTAAAACTCTCGTATTTAATTTCACTTTAGAATCATAAACCATCCGTCTACATTTCTGTGATCAAATGCAATTTATGAACTAGCAATACAATTCCGGTTCCTAAACTGACTAATACGGCTTTCAAGTATATTTCTATCAGGAAAGCACATCAAAACCCAATTTTCCCAAATCAAGTTAAGAACAATACCCTATTAATTCACAACTTTCCAATTTCTTTCTCTCTCGAGTGAAATTGGACTCTTTAGATGTACATTAATGTCGGCCACACACTAATGCAGTAAGAACAAGAATCAATACAACAACATAGAAGAAGAAGAAGAAAACCATAAAATTAATAATCAAAATTCATCACAAATGTTCATAACCTCAGCAAGGAAGAGAATTAGCCACTCATTTGTGGATTGATCCTCCTAAAACAAGTGTAAATCATGCATACAATTGATAGAAAGAAGAAAGGAAGAGAAGAAATCCCTTAGCTTTTTCGTCCCTCAATTGCTCCTAACCCACGTCCTAGCTCCACCAAGTCTGAACTAATTAAAATAAACCTAAGTGTGCTATTTATACTAGTGGGAAATTTTTTCCGGAATAACAAGCAACGTGTCACGGAGGCCATCGCGGAGCACTGCCTCCGTGCAACGGCGTGGACGCGGACCCTCTATGGAATTCCAAGGTCCGATAAAATAGCCTCAACGTGGCACGGAGGCCAACGCGGAGGCCTATCTCCGTGCCACGGAGCTATCGCGAGGCCACACTGGAATTTGCCATTTAATTTCCTCTCCAGGCAGTGCGCCTCCGCGATGGTAGCGTGGCACGGCTCCATCGCGGAGCCCCTATACTTTGTGCATTCCAATGTCTTTTCCACGCTCGCATCCGAGTCCAACTCCGATATAGTTCCAACATGCATTTTAGCTCCTGAAAATCATATTTACCTGCAAAACAAATGCTAATCATGTTGGTTAGTATAAATTCACATTTTATTACCAACTACATGAGAATATATACACATTGCACAACAAACAAGGTGAAAATGATACGTTTGAGTATCACTTGGGCATATAAATCTGCCCAAGATCAGACCCGTGGTAAGTAACCATGAGCTGTCATTTGTTGACATGGTAGGAAGTGGACTTGGCAGTAGGAAGGTACGACGGGTCTTGCAATGACCCATTGTGGGGAGCTGTGGTAAGGGAGTCCAGATCTCGATAAGAAAGAATGGATAGTAACCACGACCCATTGGAGCCTAGAACGACTCATCCTGTTCGTCCGTGGTTTGATTCCGAGATATGACTGGGACAGTGCATAGCACGGGTAGATACCACGGGTCATGTTATCCTCCAACGACCCGTTGTTTCACCCATTGTTTGGCCCAGTGATCAGTTTTCAGCGAATTCAGTAAGGACATTTCCATCATTTCCTAGTCCTAAGGCTCTATACTACGTCATTTAGGGCTCGTTTTGAAGGGTTTTAGTAGGGGAAGACCTATTCTAAGTGCATACTCCCCATGCATGCAAGGTTGAAGGCTTGCAGGAGGTGATTCAAGGCCAAATTCAAGGTTTCCTTTGGAATCTAATCTTGGGAAATTGAAGGGCAATAGAATTCCTCATTTCCAGGTATGTAGGATTTTAATGGGTGTCTTCCTTCCACACCCATGCCCAATTCCTATCAATTAGAGTTAAATTATGAATAATCAATTATTGGGTTTTGATCAATTGCATGATTTTTATATCTCTATTCATGGGTATGATTAGATTGAGTTGATATTGACGATTTACGAAGCTTGGGCGGATTCTAACTTGTTTCTCTTATAAAATTTGTTTTTCTAAAAATTGAATCTAAAGAGCCCATGGGTGACGAGTTCATAAAAGGAGTGATTTATGGTAAATGTGTGGTGGTGATGAAGTTGATAATGAAAAGCATGTTTCTAAAACTACCATGATTTTGATGTTGTCTCCTAAATGAATCGATTGGATTCTAGAATGATAGAGCTTTGGGTAAGACCCACATGTTGATTAAAGTGATGATTTTCCCAACATATGCTTACAACATTGTTTAAAGAGAAATTTCCCAATTCTCATTATAAATTCTAGCTTGTGGTATGTCGAGTAAATACTTCTACATGTAGCTTACCACATGATTTGGAGTAGATGCTCCTACCTATGATTGAGCTTGTGGTATGTTTTGAAATAAAGCTTCTCATATGCATGAATTTATAATTGAGATATATGGCACCATTGAGCTTTGTCGAAGGACAATGTTGAGCTTCATTTTCACATGATGTCCAGTCTATGCATGATTTTATTAATGAGCTTTATCAATAGACAATGTTGAGCTTCGTTGCATACGATGTTGAGTCATGCAGGATTTCATGTTGAGCTTCGTTATATACGATGTAGAGCATTGCATGTTGTGGGAGAAGAGTCTAGCACCGAGCGGGCTAAGGGTCGACAACCCTATGCCCCAGAACTACGCGCCAACGTAGGTTGATTCTATTATATTTGGGACCTTCCTTGTGAGCTATTCCCATCCTTAATGGCCCATGAGCTTGATATCAATATCATGGTAGCGTCCTCAAACCTGGCAAGGTTTTGGACGACTCTACCCACTTGAGTGTAATAGTCAGGACTACGTAAGCTCTATCGTGGTATGTCGGTTAAGTGACGAATCTCCCATTGTCCATATGATTCAGATTTGCATATTCACTACTCATGATCATTATGTATGCATGCATGTTCTAAAAGTAAGGTTTGACTCAACGTTCAGTTTTTCCATAAATGTTGCATCTCCGCTTTAAGTAATTCGAATTAGTTGATGTTATAAAGTTTTGCATTGTCACATCATGAAGGGATTATGATTTCGAAAGGATGCATGTGAGTTCTCTCAGTTTTCTAAAAGCTTATGTTATGAAATGGTTTGTTCAGATGATTTTACTTATTATAGAGGTTTTACTTACCTTGCATACTCGGTACATTCCACGTACTGACCGCATACTTTCTATGTTGTATCGTTTCATGATACAGGACCCGACTCGTAGCTTCATCCTCAATCTTAGTCAGCTTATTCAAAGTTGCACCTGTTCAGAGTTGGTGAGTCCTTATTCTCCGAGGACTAGACTTTTAGTTTCTTCAATATATTTCAGTTTCAGCATTGTGGAGCTAGTTGGGGTCTTGTCCCATCAGCTCATCCAGATTAGAGGCTTTTCAGACTTAGTCATGTATTCAGTTTCAGATGTTTATTTTTATGTGGTGTTGCTTTAGACTTACACTTAGATTATATTCATGTTTTCTTTAGTTTTCGAATGAGTTAGTTGTATGCTTATGCTATGGGTCGACTTGGGGTCCCTTGTCCTGTGTCCACGATCTGGGCCTCCATTCGGGTCGTGACAAACTTGGTATCAGAGCCATAGGTTTGAAGTGTCCTAGGGAGTCTAAAATCCACGTTAAGTAGAGTCTTTTTCATGTGTGTGAAGCGCGCCACACTTATGACGAAGAGGCTACGAAACGTTCTTGGAAATGTTCCCATCTTTCATGATCTATGATCTTGGGCAGAATTGCATGCCCAAGTGATACTCAAATGCTTCATTTCAACTTGTTTATCTATCGTTATGTGTACATTGTTATGTGATTTTTAGTTAAATGTGAATTTATACTAACCAACATGATTAGTGTTGTTTTGCAGGTAAAAGGAAATTTTGGAAGATAATATACATGTTGGTGAAAATTGGGAATGGACTTGGAAACAAGGAGTGGAAAATGACAAGGGATGTCACGCCCCACCTTGGGAGGTATGACTGGCACCTGGTGCCCTATTAGGATCTGAACTGGTAGACTACTGAGCCTAAGCACATCTGTTGCCTGGCTGGCTCTAACTCTGATTCACAGAAACAACGGGCTATATAACGGCTGTAAATACAGCCTCCGGCTGACTAGGCCTATAGCCACATGTACTATAACATCACCTAACCAGAATCACATTGATATAGGGGAACCTATGCGGGCCGACAAGGTCACCATGCTGTCTAGTTAACCCTAAATCAATATAACAAATGCTGAACAGCTACGTGACCGGCAAGGTCACCACTACTGACTGGATAAGGCCTCACACGGCAAACATAAACAACTAAACATATGCACGGCCCCACACGACCGGCACAACTAACCATAGGGAAATATATACAGACTGCAAGCCTCTAAGAATACTAATAAGATGGTCAGGACAGGACCCCGGCCTACCCATACTGTTCAACAAAAGAAAAGGGATAAACCTCTAGCTATTTAGCTTCGGATGACTGGAGCTGATGACTCTGTGAGCTGGCTGGAATGACGAGGTATCGGCTCCTCGTCTATGAGTACCTGCAGGCAAGTAATGCAGCACCCCCAACGGGCGTCAGTACCGCTGGTACTGAGTATGTAAAGCAACAACTGAACAATATCTGAAAACAACAATACAACTGATGGAACTGAAATAGAAAGAAATAGACTAAACTAACTGAAAATGTAAAGCTAAGCCTACTCTCAACTATGCTGGAAGGAGTAGGAGTCATACCTGGAAATGTATCGCTCTACTGTCGATTTACCGTATCTAGCATAACATGGCATAACATAACATAACATAACATAACATAACATAGCATAGCACACACAAACCTTACCCGGCCCCCATAAGCCAGGAGGTACAATCAACACGCAATCTATACCCCTACCCCGGTCGTCCCATCTCCTATAATAACTATAAGCATCCTGTCGATCCCCTGGGTATGCACTTGGGTTCGCTGATCCCCTGACTATAACTGTACCTGAGTCCGAAGGACTCCTAAATCAACACCCCGGGCGTACCCGCTCGACGGGGGTGTATAAAGGCCGACCAAGGCATAATATGGGGAAAACCGACATCCTATCTTCATCCCTTGTGGGACGGCATGCCACTCCGTAGAGTGACGTATCCTCGTCCTCTGGCGGATGAGTCGATACAGCTATTAACCCTGGGGCGGTCATGAATTCTAGGTAATCCAGCCCTAAGACAATACAGTGGTCTCAACTAGTAATACTAACTGCGTATACCACATGCTGAAGCTAGTGATAATAATGTATCTGTACATACTATATGCTGAACTAGTGATAGTGATATGTATGTGTTTAATACATGCTGGGACTGATAATGGTATATATATATAATCTTCTGTCATACTGTCTTGAGTCTAATGTTGAACAAGATATAGTTTTTCTGCTGGGAATCATGCTGTATAACTGAGTTTCATAGTAACATGATTTACTATTTCTGACATGCTTTCTAAACTTCATTTTAATCTACCATTCTACTTCTGAGATACCTTACAAATACTTATATTGCTTTACTAAGTTTCAACTGAACACGATAATATCCTAACATACTTTACTAAATCATATACTGGGCATGCTGTACAGTTCCTAACACTTTGTATTAGAATTTATATCGTGCTAGCAAGTTTCACGCTATACATAACATGATGCTTCCAGTATCGTACTAATATTCATACTAAACATAACACATGACTTCTGAAACATTCTACTGGCCTTTGAACTATTTTACTATACCAAGACTACTAACTTGCTGAGGAAATTAGCTTTACATACCTCAGTTGTCGGCTTCCGGCTAACTGGCGTAGCTCGACCAATATTCAGCTATTCCTTCCAACTGTATTCATATATATATATATCAATTAGGGATAAATACATTAATATCCTAGAAAAAGATAACACTTTTGATATATATATATAGCCCAAACTTTGGCTTATCGAAAGACGGCCGAAAACTCGCTATTTCTCGGATGTCCAGAAGGGAGAAATACTCACTTTAGGGCTAGGAGTATATTGACACTAATTTGGAGCAATTCCACTTCCCTTAGCTTGGTAGCACGATGATTCGCTGGCCAAATTTCACGAAACTAAATTCGTAGGAATGCTCCTTGCTGCTTAATACCTCGGTATCTGGAGTTAATTTGAGTTTGGATCGTGTTTGACGGCGTAATCGGACGAATATTACTAAGGAACCTTCGTTCTCCCTGTTTTCTCTCGGCTTCTCTGGAAATTCTTATGAATTATATCATTAAAACCGAAGTTGGAGGCTTATATACTTGGGCCTGGACAGGACCTCCGTGACACGTTGCCATCGCGGAGGGGTTCTGCCCCGGCTCCTTTCACGATGGTTCGACGGATTTCTTATCCGATCTTTCCCCGGGGCCTTTTCCTAGCATGTATGACATTCAAAAACTCTTAACCGACATGCGAATAGTCCATCTACATGTCGAGAATTTAGGGGGTGTAACAAGGGAGAGCAGTAAAAATAAGGGCTCCGCGATGGAGCCGTGTCACGCTACCATCGCGGATGCATTCTGCCTCGGATGAAATAATTTTGGCAATTTTCGGTGGAGGTTCGCTTTACCTCCGTGACACGGAGGCAGTGCTCTGCGATGCACTCCGTGTCATGTTGAGTACAATTATCTGGAACATCAAGTTCCAGTGAAGGTGCGCGATAGCACCGTGGCACGGAGGGAGTGCTCCGCGATACACTCCGTTCCACATTGCTTGTTATTCAAGGAAAAATTCTCAGAGTATAAATAGCACACTTAGGTTTTATTTTAAACATTTTGACTTGGTTAAGCAAGAACGTGGGTTACAGGCAGTTGAGAGGACAAAAATTCTAGGGTTCTTCTCTATCTCTTTCTCTTTCATCTCAATTGTTTGTATGAATTCTACTTATTTGATGATGTTTACTCCACAAATGAGTGGATAAATTCACTTCTTGCTGAGATTAAGAATAATTGTAGTGGAATGTAATTGTTGTTCATTTCAGTTTTCATCTTTTCTTCAATGGTTATTCTATCAATTCTTGTTTTTACTGCATTAATGTTTGGCCAATGTTAATGTATATCTAGAAATCCAATTTTGATTTTGGAAAGGAAAGAAATTGGAAAGATGTGAATTGATAGGATATGATCTCTTCTTAGTTTAGAAAATTGAGAATTGATTTACATTCAGAATAGAAATATATCTGAAAGTCTTATTAGTCAATTAAAGAATTGGTATTGTATGGCTAGAGCATGAAATTCTTTTATCACAGAAATGTAGATTAAGGTTTCATGATTCTTAATTGTATAGGAGTCGAAAGATCCAATCCATATGCAATAATTCTTGACTAGCAACCGAAGAAACGATTAGCTGAGTGGAATCGATAAATTACTTCCCTGCATGTTTGTTTTAACCTCAGCTTGCTCATTACTATTGTTCAGACTCAACTTATAATTTTAACTTAGATTTTTATTACTTAGCAAACTTAACTCTCAAAATATTGTTCAATTGGTTGTTTGCATTCATAAAGACATAGTTCACTAATGCTTAAGTTAATTAGTACCGTAGTTCAGTCCCTGTGGGATTGATACTTGACTTTAATTAAGCCACTTTGCTACTTGTTCGACCACGTGTACTTGCGTGTAGTCACTACAGCACCAAACAAGTTCTTGGCGCCGTTGCCAGGGACTGGCAATTGGTAAAATTATTTTCTTAGTGTTAGTTTACAAATTCTATATAAGAACTGACAACTTGATCTTAGCCTATCTCTTGTAGATATTGAATTCTTCTGAACGCTGGAAAGAGATAAGGAGTTGGTGGATTCATATATAGAGCCGAAAAGACAATTTCATCGTCAAAGAAGGGAAGCTCTAGAGAAGAAGCTGCAGTTGCTAAGACAGGCAATTCTGGAACAACAACAGAATCTAGCACTTGTGAGGGCAGTTTTAGTGCCCGAGGAAATGGCAGCAAGGCCGGTTCGCGAAGTGGCAATCCCACATGCTAACAATGTTACATCTAGTATTCGCAAACCAGAGCTAGGAGGGAGGTGTGAGCTTAAACAGAACATGGTGCAGTTGTTGCACACCAGCGGGCAATTCACAGGTCTCCCTCATGAAGATCCACAACAACATCTCCAAAACTTTTTGGAGATAAGTGACACTTACATTCCCGCTGGAGTATCATCCGACTACGTGAGGCTTACATTATTCTCATTTTCATTATTGGGGGAAGCAAAAAGGTGGTTGAAAGCTGAACCACCTAACTATATCACCACGTGGGATGATCTTGCAAGAAAGTTTTTGATACAATTCTTTCCATTTGGGAAAACAACAAGACTTAGAAGTCAGATTCTAAGTTTTAAACAAAGAGAGGGTGAGAATCTGTATCAAGCCTGGGAAAGGTTCAAATCGATGTTAAGGGATTGTCCTCACCATCACCAGTCCAACGATGTGTTGGTGCATACTTTCAAAGAGGGTTTGGAGCCACATACAAAAATTTTGCTAGACTCAGCAGCTGGGGTACAGGCATTAGAAAAGACTTATGAGGAGCTTTATACTTTGTTAAATCGTATTTCACAGGGAAATCCAGAGTGGAATGCGGACTCATCACGAGGAGGAACAAGGAAAGCGACAGGAGTCTTTGGGGTGGATGGTTTTACAGCTATCGCTGCACAGATAGCTGCGTTGCAAAATCAACTCAACACCCACTTCAGCAGTATGAGCTTGAATCAAGCACAAGCCCCAGTCAATGTAGTGCAGCAGGTATGGTGTGAAGTATGTGGGAGTAATGAACACTCAGCTGAGTGTTGTGGTGCAAATCTAGATTCAGTAAACTTTGTTGGGAACGTCCAGAGAAATAATAACCAACAGTATGGCAACAATTACAACTCGAATTGGAGGAATCATCCGAATTTCTCTTGGGGTAGTAATAGCCATCAAGGGCAAAGTTCGAATCAGGGTGTGCAGAGAAATCAAGGGGGGCATCAGAATTATCAGTATCAATACATAGGAAATAATGCACTTCCTCCTCCATCCAACAGCATTGAGGACATGTTTAAAACAATGATAGTTAACCAAGCACAAATGCAGGCTGATTATGTGAAATTAGCGGCAGACATGAAAAATCAGCAGTTAGCTACAAAGGCGTTGGAGTACCAGTTGGGACAACTAGCTGGAGCTCAAAACACCAGGCCCATTGTAGGACTACCGAGTGACACTGACCCAAATCCCAAACAGGTTAATGCAGTGACCACAAGGAGTGGACTACAACTCAAGGAGGTGGAACCAGAAAGACCACCTCAGCAATCATGAGCAGTGGAAAAAGATAGGGAACATGATGATGAGAGGGGGAAGGAGAAGGTAGCCGAAGTAGAAAGACCACCACCCCCGTTCCCTCAAAGATTAAAGAAGCACAAGGAGGAAGCTTGCTTTAAAAAGTTCATGGAGGTGCTGAAACAGGTACACATTAATTTACCTTTGGTTGATGTTTTGCAGGGAGTGCTAAATTATGCAAAGTATATCAAGGACACCGTAGCAAACAAAAGCAGATTGACGGAGTATGCTACGGTGGCGCTTACTGAGGAGTGCACTTCCTAGATACAGAACAGGTTGCCAACAAAGCTCAAGGACCCTGTGAGCTTTACCATTCAGATCACAATCGGGCAAAGTATTCGAGCTCGCGGACTATGTGATTTGGGAGCGAGCATAAACTTGATGCCGACATCGGTGTTCAAGAAGTTGGGGCTGGGCAGTCCTAGACCAACTACAGTGATCTTGCAGTTAGCAGACCGTTCTTTGGCCAGACCAGATGGCATTGTGGAGGACGTGCTAGTGCAAGTGGGCTCCCTCATTTTCCCAGTAGATTTTATTATATTGGATTTTGAGCTGAATGCGGAAGTCCCATTTATTTTGGGACGTCCTTTCTTGGCAACCGAGAGAGCGTTGATTGATGTAGCTGTGGGGCAACTAACCATACGAGCGCATGATAAAGTGGAGGTGTTTGATGCGTATAAGGCCATGAAGCTTCCAGCCATCTATGAGGAGCTATCAGCAATCAATGTGCTAAACCAGGAAGCAATTCTTCAGATTGTTGATTCTCAAGATCCATTGGAGAGAGATTTGATGAGCTCCAATCATTTCGGAGACAGGGATACTTATGAGATGGTGCAAATGTTGAACGAACCAAAATGGTTTCTAAGGAAGCAAGACTTTCAGCATTTGATGAGGTCCTTGGAACCATTACCAAAACAATCTATTGAGGAAGCACCAAAACTGGAGTTGAAGACATTGCCTCCACATTTGAAATATGTATTTTTGGGGGAAGATGACACCTTGGCAGTCATCATCTCCACAAAACTGACAGAGGCACAGGTAAAGGATGCATTGGTGGTTCGCAAGAGGCAGAAGAAAGAAATGGGCTGGCAAATATCAGACATTATGGGAATCAATCCAGCCTTTTGCACACACAGAATTTTATGGAAGAAGGAGCAACGCCAACTATACAACATCAGCAGAGGCTGAATCCGGTGATGAAGGATGTGGTTAGGAAGGAAGTGATCAAGTGGCTTGATGCAGGTGTGGTCTATCCCATTTCAGAGAGTGAATGGGTCAGTCCCGTTCAGTGTGCCCCAAAGAAAGGAGGGATGACTGTGGTCACCAGCGAGAAGAATGAGCTGATCCCTACACGTACAGTCACAGGCTGGCGAATTTGCATGGACTACAGAAAGCTCAATCAGGCCACGAGGAAAGATCATTATCCTATCCCACTTATTGATAAGATATTGGACAGGTTGGCATGTCAAGAATACTATTGTTTCCTTGATGGATATTCTGGCTATAACCAAATAGCCATAGCACCGGAGGACCAGGAGAAGACCACTTTCACATGTCCTTATGGGACATATGCTTTCAGGCGGATGCCATTTGGTCTATGCAATGCACCCCCCCACATTCCAGAGATGCATGATAGCGATCTTTCACGATATGGTGGAAAATTTTGTCGAGGTATTTATGGATGATTTTTCTATTTTCAGTAATTCGTTTGCTACATGTTTGCAGAATCTTGACAGGGTGCTAGCTCAATGTGAAGACTCCAACCTTGTACTCAACTGGGAGAAATGTCATTTTTTAGTCAAGGAGGGTATCGTCCTTGGCCATAAGGTGTCTTGCAAGGGGTTGAAAGTCGATCGTGCAAAGATTGAAGTGATTGAAAAGCTACCACCACCCGTGTCAGTGAAGGGTGTTCGCAGTTTTCTCGAACATGCAGGGTTCTACAGACGGTTCATCAAGAACTTCTCTAAAATTTCTAGACCAATATGCAGGTTGCTAGAAAAAGAGGTGAAGTTCGAGTTTGATGAGGATTGTATTAAAGCATTTGAGGATTTGAAACAGAAGTTGATAGAAGCACCTATTCTCATTTCTCCGGATTAGGAGCAACCGTTTGAATTAATGTGTGATGCAAGCGATGTGGCTGTAGGAGCTGTATTGGGGCAGCGGAGCAATAGAATTTTTCATTCCATTCATTATGCAAGCAAAACACTGGACACAGCCCAAGCTAATTATACAGTCACTGAAAAGGAGATGCTAGCATTGGTGTTCGTGTTTGATAAATTCAGGTCCTACTTGGTGGGTTCTAAAGTAGTGGTGTATACCGATCATGCAGTGATTCGGTATCTATTTAACAAGAAGTATGCAAAGCCCAGGACGATTAGATGGATCTTGTTGTTACAAGAGTTTGACCAAGAGATTCGGGACAGAAAGGGGAGCGAGAATCAAGTGGCAGATCACCTATCGCTATTGGAAAGCCGGTTGCATGTGAAGGAAGGTGACAACATCAAGGAAGAGTTCCCGGATGAGCAGCTCTTGGCAATAAGGGAAGCTGAAATCCCTTGGTATGCAGACATTGTGAATTTGCTGGTAAGTGGAGTCTATCCACCGGAGGCTATGACTCAGCAAAGAAAGAAGTTAAGACATGAATGTAGGTATTACATTTGGGATGAGCCGTACTTGTTTAAGTAGGGACCGGATCAGGTGATGAGAAGATGCGTTCCAGAGAGCCAAATTGTAGAAGTATTGAGGAGTTGTCACTCATCATTGTATGGAGGGCACCACGGAGGCGAGCGGACAACGCACAAAGTACTACAATCAGGTTTCTTTTGGCCTACACTGTTTAGAGACTCTATAGCATATGTAAAAATGTGTGATAGATGTCAAAGAACAGGCACAATTAGTAGAAGGCAGGAGATGCCACTACAGCAGATATTAGAAGTGGAGATCTTTGATGTATGGGGAATAGATTTCATGGGCCCATTCCCACCGTCATTTGGTAATCGTTACATCTTGGTAGCCGTTGATTATGTATCAAAGTGGGTCAAAGCAACAACTTGCCCCAGGAATGACAACAAGGTGGTAACGAAATTTGTGAAAAAGCATATTTTCACCAGGTTTGGGACACCCCGAGCCATTATCAGTGATGGAAGGGCTCATTTTGTAAATGCAAGTTTCAAGAATTTGCTAGCTAAGTATGGGGTGCGCCACAAGGTAGCAACAACATATCATCCCCAAACTAGTGGGCAAGTGGAGGTGTTGAACAGAGAAATCAAGCTGATTCTACAGAGGACAGTGAATGCACAACGAATTGATTGGTCAAGCAAACTCGATGATGCGTTGTGGGCTTATAGAACTGCGTACAAGACACCCATTGAGACTTCTCTGTACAGATTAGTCTATGGAAAGGCGTGTCATCTGCCTGTGGAGCTAAAACATCGAGCTTTTTTGGGCCGTGAGAAAGTTGAACATGGACCCAGAGCTAGCAGGGAAGAAGAGGCTGATGCAACTCAGCGAACTTGATGAGTTTCGTTGGCATGCTTATGAAAGTGCCAAATGCTACAAGGAGAAAACAAAGAACTGGCACGATAGGCATATGGTGCATCAGATCTTTGCCGGGACAGAAGGTGTTGCTATTTAATTCGAGACTGAAGCTTTTTCCAGGCAAGTTGCGGTCCAAATGGTCAGGGCCGTTTGAAGTGGTGAGAATCACCCCGCACGGGGCAGTGGAGTTGTGGCAAGAAGATAGAAGTGCCATATTTTTGGTGAATGGGCAAAAATGTAAGCATTATTGGGGTGAGGATGTTATTCGAGAGAAGACGTCCATCACTCTAGAGGATGATTGAGCAATGAATGACATCGAGCCGCGACGGTAAATCAGGCGCTGCCCGGGAGGCATCCCGTGAATGTGTTGTAATAGATGAGTAGAACTATTTGAAAAAAAAAGAAAAAAATATAAAAAAGAGAAAAACAAAGAAAAGTAAAAATAAAAATTCTTTTGTGTTGAAACCTATGAGTTCTAACCAATTTTGTTGTGGTGAAATGATTTTCAGGTGGAACGGAGGGCAAAAATGCAAAGAAACGCAAAGGAAAAAATTGAGGTGAGAAAATAAAAATTGGCACATTACAGTGAGCCTGCGCGATGGCTCTGTGTCATGGAGGAGGTGCTCCGCATTACCCTCTGTGACACATTGAGGCTTGTTTCGGATTTTTTAAAAATCCAGAACACTAGCGCGATGGCTCCGTGTCATAGAGGGGGTGCTCCGCGTTACCCTCCGTGACACGTTGAGGGTTAATTCGCGTCGGGTCACATCGGGTCACCGGGTAACCCACACGAAAAATCACTTTAAAACCCCAATTCCCCTCATTTTTTTCCTATTTCTTCACTTCCTCCGTGACCCACACCCCAAATCCCCTTCTCCCCCAACGTGACACGGACCTAGGCATCAATTTTCTTCAAGTTTTCTTCAATTTCATCAAATTAAAGGTATGTTCTCGAACTCTACCTCATTTTTGCTCAAATTTTTGATTCTTGAATATGTTTGGTGATTAAACCTTGCCCTAAGTGATAATTAAGCTTGAATTCACTTGAGTTATGATGGGTTGATGTTCATAGTATCGGTTTGAATATATGAACTCAATGATTGCATGTTTTATTGAATTCTTGTGAAATTGATAGCTAGGGTTGAAAATTGAATAGGAAGAAGACTAAATTCTTTGAAATGTGAAAAAATTGGGTTGTGCATGTTGGGTGAAGTGAAATATACTGTGATTGAGGTTGAATATGCTAAAGTAGAAAAATTTTTTGGAAAATGCAATTGGAGAATTACATAGGTGGTTGAAAAATTGCCAAGTGCTATGATGTTGAAATTGAATCGATGGAGAAATTTGTAGTTGTGGTACAAAGTCTGAGTAGTACATAGTAATTATTTTATCGACTCATATGAATGCGCTACGCATGTTGAATGTTAAGAATTGGAAAATCATGCATGTCTTGTCGAATTGTTTGGATTGTGGCTTAAGACTAAGTGTGGGGTGACCCAATTAAACCCAACCTTAGTTGAAGCTAATTATGACTTGAATAACATTGGGACTGTCTGTTTGAATGTACAGGAATAATGTCAGGCCGAAAAGACAAGGGCAAGGGAGCATCCATATCAGGCGCCAGTAGAAAAAGGGTGAGATTAGGAACAGCAGTTCTAGCAGCACCAGTGGTTTCGCGAGGCCAACGCCGACAATACGGAACTTGATGGGTGATTGATGAGGGGAAGAAGTGGTATGCGAAACACAAAGAAACCAAATACTTCCCGGAAGAGGAGATAACACAGGAACCGCTGGCACAGGAATTCCCGCGGATTGTACACAGGATTGACACCGTTGGGCTGAACTTCATCTTCGAAGAGCCCAGGGAGTTCAATCTGCATATCATTCGAGAGTCTATGCCAATTAGAACCCGACCCTCTGCAGTCACACTGTCAAGATCAGGGGGCAGGTTGTCACTTTTGAGCCCCATCACTGAATGCTATCTTGGGGGGGGGGGGGACACAGACGCCCATGTCCTTCGGCAACTGAACATCACTCCACCTTATGTGGACATCAGACGCACCCTATGTAGAGCCCGATCCACAACAAGGTGGAGTAGGCACAAGGAGAGGGGCTACCATCAGACATTGCCCTACTCTTAGATGAACAGGAAGACCCGAATTTGGCTGAAAATTGTGTGTTCCTGCCTGATCCCGGGGGTGCACATGACAGATGTCACCTGGGATAGAGTGTGCTTGGTGTATGCCTTGATGAAGGGGCTGGAGATCAATGTTGGGGCGGTAATCATCTCTGCCATGAAGAGAGCCCGACTGCATCAGGGGAACAGTTATGGGTTCGGTGGTTTGCTTACCACGTTCCTGAGGGGCCATGACATCGAGGAGGAGGCCCTGGATTACATCCCACAAATTTACAAGCGTGCCTTGGATGTCACTAAAACCAAGGCACCTGACACTACCTATGGGTCGGTGCTCACACTAGCCGAGTGACATGCTCGGGATGATCAATATATGGCCCGCACGTACGGGATACAGATGTTACAGCTGCGCATAGGCGGGAGGCCGGTAACAGAGGATGAGCTTTGGCAGCTCGAGTTGGATTACCCTTTTGGCGAGAATTCCTGGGCTCTATGCAGAGTGGGGCCCGCATTTTTGGAGCTCGTAGATGATGATGTCCCTACCGATGAGGAGACACATCAGGAGGACTCAGATGTTGAGTTAGATGAGGACAGCGGGGGCGATTCGGATATGGGAGAAGAAGCAACGGCACCTGATGAAGAGTTGAATACTTCGATTGATCAGGGAGTTTCACCACCCAACCTTTGTGATATGTGAAATTATGTGAATACTAGGGACAGTGTTCGGGTTAAGTGTGGGGTGGGAGTAGTTAGGTGCCAGCTGCTTTGTTTATGTTTTGTTTTTCTTGTTGTTGTTGTGCCTGTGCAAAATGTGACTTTGTGATTTTGTGTTGTGTGTTTTGTAATTAATTTGGTGTTGAAATGAATGTTGAGCTGTTGTGTTTTGTCTTGATCTACTGTTGGTTGTGTTGTGTAAATATTTTTCAATTTATATTTTTATCTTTTTCTATCAAATTTTTTCGAATTTTTTGATGTTGGGTTTCTCGGCCTTTGTTTTCAGTGCTTTTACCGAGAATAGTCCCATTGAACCGAAGTCGTAGATAGTGACCGTTCCCTATGATGGATGGATGACGACCGTCTTAAGGGAAATGTAGTCGATAGGAGTAGTTTTTTTCTTTCTTTTCTTTCTTTTGTTTGTTTCCCAAACGCGTCGTTACTTCATGGTTCGGAGTTCTTGCTACGTGTTGTACATGATATTAAGATGCAAAGGTGATTCATATGAAAGCATGCAAATGTGTAAACATGTTGAGATACCTAGGCCAGAGAGTTCGATTCAGTGTGATCGAGGCTTAATAGTGAATTCTTGTAATTAGCTAATTGAAGAGTCTGTGAATATGTCTTGAGTTGAGCATGTGCAATGAGTGTGAGGTGAGGTTTCGATTATTCCATGCTATTGTGAAGTTTCTAGAACTTGCCTGGTGTGTGTACTGTCCGGTGCTGTGGTAGGGGTTAAAAACTGACACGCAAGTGCACGTGGTCAAACAAGTAATAAAGTGGCTAAGTAAGCCAAGTATCGAACCAAGGAGACTCTGGATAAGTAAAATTGCTCAAGTATACTATATTCTATCTTACTTCTAAATATGCTGACAACAACGTAACCCAAAGTTAAATAATTTTTGTTTATAAATTATATACTAAAACTATTAACAAATATTTACTTTGAATTGAAACTATGGATATGAGCATGCCAAGGTTAAGAACAAGTAATGAACTTGATTATCATCATAATTCGGTTATTCTTCTCTTCCTGTTGCTAGCCAAGAACATTAGCCTAGAGATTAAAACTCTCGTATTTAATCTCACTTTAGAATCATAAACCATTCGTCTACATTTCTGTGATCAAATGCAATTTATGACCTAGCAATACAATTCCGGTTCCTATATTGACTAATACGGCTTTCAAGTATATTTCTATCAGGAAAGCACATCAAAACCTAATTTTCCCAAATCAAGTTAAGAACAATACCCTATTAATTCACAACTTTCCAATTTCGTGCTCTCTCGAGTGAAATCGGACTTTTTAGATGTACATTAATGTCGGCCACACACTAATGCAGTAGAAACAAGAATTAATAGAACAACATAGAAGAAGAAGATGAAAAACCATACAATTCAATAATCAAAATTCATCACCATTGTTCATAACCTCAGCAAGGAAGAGAATTAGCCACTCATTTGTGGATTAATCATCCTAAAACAAGTGTTAATCATACAAACAATTGATTGAAAGAAGAAAGAAAGAGAGAAAAACCCTTAGCTTTTTCGTCCCTCAACTGCCTGTAACCCACGTCCTTGCTCCACCAAGTCTGAATTAATTAAAAATAAGCCTAAGTGTTCTATTTATACTAGTGGGAATTTTTCCCGGAATAACAAGCAACGTGTCACGGAGGCCAACGCGGAGCACTGCCTCCGTGACACGGCGTGGACGCGGAAGCCCTCTGGAAATCACCCGAAAATGGCCCGGGAAGCACCCTGCCGCGTTGGCAGCGTGTCACGCTGCTTGGGCAGCGCGTTGGCAGCCCTTGGTCGCGGAGGCCACCTGCCGTGGCACGTTGCCAACGCGCAGGTGGGCTGTTGTGAGCGGCCTGCCTGCCGTGGCACGTTGTCGACGCGCCGGTGGGCTGTTTTGTGCCTCCTCTTCGCCGACGTTCGCTTGTTAATTCCGTTTCCAAGCCTCTACTTCACCAACTCATGGATTAGTTGCTCGAAAGTCATCAAAACCTACAAAACAAAGGCTAATCATGTCGGTTAGCACATATCTTTACTTTATCTAAAATTACATGAAAATGTATACCATAATCTTAGATAAACAAGACTAATTTAAGTCATAAAGCGTATCTCGGGCATATATTTTTGCCCGTGATCACAACCCCACACTTAAAGCCTTGTTCGTCCTCGAACAACCTTCTACATATCATGCATATGGAGACTCCCACATAACTAATTTAGCAAGAGAATTCAAGTTACGGCTATAATGATTACGTAAGATACAAGCTAAAAATAGAGCATGCCTGATTTGATCATTGGAATGAAGTACAACTATGTTAAGACTTCTTAACCTCAAGAATCGACTCTCAATTTTAGCAAACTCGTGCAAATCAACTGATTAAGAAATCCCACATGAATTATATCCTTCATTCAACATGTGCCTCTCACGGAAAGAGCGTTACCCAATTTCACACGCAAAAACAATTTTTATATCACAACATGTGTGGGTATATGAATAGAATTACGCTCCCTCTCACAAAGAATTCACATGCATTATGTAATGACCCATAAGCTTGCCCTTAGTGTTTTATTCCACTAATTTAAGGATGTATGAATGTAAGATCAAGTAGGACTTTTTAGGTTGTAATGTAACTCAGGTGCGGGTAAGTACTATTATGATCAGTAATAGTGACTATCTTTCCTAAGCGCTTTTAATACATCACGCCTTCATTACAAACTTCCCTTCCCTTATTTCACCTTTTTCTCCTTTTAGTTTTCTTTTTCCTCTTTTGTTCCCCCATTTCTTTTGACACTTTTAGCTTATTAGTAAGGAGTTCTATACATAACTTTTCATTTATTTATTTTCTTACTCCCTACTAATACTCACCCATATTCAAATAAGTGCACCCTCGACCTTTCTTAACTTTTACAATTGCTACTTTCCCTTCTTTTTCATTCTTCTCACTCCTTTACTCTTTCGGATTTTTCCTTTAAGCGCTTCGGAGTTTTGGATCAACTTCAAGGCTAATGAAAGAAAAAGGATTAAGCTTATGTTGCAGCTGTTAAAGAATAGGCTCAAGGCTCAATGGGGTTAACTAGGATTAATTGTTCAAGGTAGGTATAATGAGGGCTAAAAGTTTGGTTCATTCAAAGAAATGCCTAAATCATCTCCTACGATTCACATCCTTCATTTCGTTTTATATACACACCAGGCAAGTTCTAGACATTTCATAATAGCACAGAATACTCAAAAACCTTACACTCATGGCACATGCTCAAATCAAGACACATTCAGCAGACTCTTACTCAGCTAATCACAAGAATTCAGGATTAAACTTCAATCATATTGAGTCAAATTCAAGACCCTAAGTGTCTCACACAGAGTTATACACTTGCATGCTTCAACACTAAACATCCTTGCATCTTACAATCATTTATAGCACATAACACGAATATCAAGCCATCAATTAGCTACGGGTTCAAAAACCAACCTACTGACTAATTTTCCTCAAGACGGTCGTCATCCATCCATCGTTGGAAACAGTCTCTAACTATAACTAAAAACATTATATACAGACAAGGAAAATTTTTTTATTCTTCGATTCAAAGACCCCCCGTCGGAAAAGAACCGAAAAGAAAAACCAACGGGTGATGAAGTCATGCTTAATTCACAAAAATTTTTCAAAATTTTCAAATTTCTCACCAACTTTTGCACAAGCATTACATTCACCAAAATCGTTAAGCACAAAAATATTTTGAAATTTCCCTTGAAATTTCCCTCACCCCACACTTAAATCATGCTATGTCCTCATAGCATCAAATTAAAATTTAAAAAGGGTGAGAAATACTCCCTTTGGCCTTTAGGCTTAGCTAACAGCATGCGTTTCTTCGACTTTGCACAAGTGGGTGTTCAACCCCACACTTTTTCTCTTCCATGCTTGTTAGCTTCCTCCTCCACGGGTACTCAAACTTCCCCTCCATCTGCGCTTAACTTTCCACCAAACAACACAAGATGAAAATAAACAAAAATTAACTCAATTGCAAGAAATTAAAATGGTACCTGTGGTACCCTTGGGTTGCCTCCCAAGCAGCGCCTAATTTTACGTCGCGGCACGACGTACCAAGTTTCACCACTTTTTCCTCCACCTTGAGGATGTGAATCTCACCCCTAATTTCTTTTCTAATTTCCTCTTATGCTCCAGGGGTGGTGGTGAAAAATTGTAAGGACCAAACAGTAGGTGTTGCCTTTTTACTTTATTGGCCCTCAAGTAAGCGAAGTCATTTTGGCTCTCTGAGTTAGCAAATTTCAAAATATACGGGGCTTGGTCCTCCTCTAGACATTTTTCTATAAGCTTGGAAGACTCTACTTCTATGTTGTCAACCAAACTTAATGTCGAAAAATGCGTCGAGTGTGGTCCAATACACCTCAACTCTGAAACTGCATTATGCTTGACCTCCTTACTTGGATACACCTTCTCAGCATCGACATCTGTCTCTCCATTAATGTCAAATGGGGGATACTCTATCTCTTCTTCCCTGAATGGATTTTCCATAAGTGTGAGCCCATCACGGGGACACTCAAGAGATGCTAATTGTTGGGCTTCATCCATAAATTCACCCTTGTCTTCCTCTTGTAGTTCCTCTTGAGTATCGGCTAAAACTGTTGCCTGCGATTTATCACACGCTTCAGCTTCAGCGATCATCTCCGTGAATTTGATGCTCATCCTTTCTAGAGCCTCTGCATTCTCTTCTTGCTGAATTCTCAATACTGCCATCGCCTCCTTTATTGCTTCTGATTGCTCCAAGAGTTGTTTCAGCATGTCTTCTATTCGAGCTTGGCATTCCAAGTCCTCATTTTCAGCATGCCTATATTCAGGAAAAACAACAGAAGGATCATAGTAGGGGCTTGGGGGAGGGTAGTATGCATTCGGACAGCCATCCCAATGGCCATCTTGACCACCACATATATTGCACGTGTTACAGTGTTGCCACAAGTGGTGTCCTCCGCAATTCAGACAAGATTCACTAAAATATGAGTATCCACCATTGAAACCATTTATATTCCACGATGTCATGTCAATAAGGGTAGTCGAAAAAGAACAAGTAAAATACAAAAGAATTAAAACAAACACTAAGACTAAGTTGTCAGCACTTGAGAAAAATAAAAATACAGTAAATTACACTTGAAACAAATTCACCTATTGCCAAGTCTCCCCGGCAACGGCGCCAAAAACTTGTCCGATACTGTGGTAGGGGTTAAAAACCGACACGCAAGTGCACGTGGTCAAACAAGTAATAAAGTGGCTAAGTAAGCCAAGTATCGAACCAAGGAGACTCTGGATAAGTAAAATTGCTCAAGTATACTATATTCTATCTTACTTCTAAATATGCTGACAACAACGTAACCAAAAGTTAAATAATTTTTGTTTATAAATTATATACTAAAACTATTAACAAATATTTACTTTGAATTGAAACTATGGATATGAGCATGCCAAGGTTAAGAATAAGTAATGAACTTGATTATCATCATAATTCGGTTATTCTTCTCTTCCTGTTGCTAGCCAAGAACATTAGCCTAGAGATTAAAACTCTCATATTTAATCTCACTTTAGAATCATAAACCATTCATCTACATTTCTGTGATCAAATGCAATTTATGACCTAGAAATACAATTCCGGTTCCTAAATTGACTAATACGGCTTTCAAGTATATTTCTATCAGGAAAGCACATCAAAACCCAATTTTCCCAAATCAAGTTAAGAACAATACCCTATTAATTCAGTACTTTCCAATTTCGTGCTCTCTCAAGTGAAATCGAACTTTTTAGATGTACATTAATGTCGGCCACACACTAATGCAGTAGAAACAAGAATTAATAGAACAACATAGAAGAAGATGATGAAAAACCATACAATTCAATAATCAAAATTCATCACCATTGTTCATAACCTCAGCAAGGAAGAGAATTAGCCACTCATTTGTGGATTAATCATCCTAAAACAAGTGTTAATCATACAAACAATTGATTGAAAGAAGAAAAAAGAGAGAAAAACCCTTAGCTTTTTCGTCCCTCAACTGCCTGTAACCCACGTCCTTGCTCCACCAAGTCTGAATTAATTAAAAATAAGCCTAAGTGTTCTATTTATAATAGTGGGAATTTTTCCCGGAATAACAAGCAACGTGTCACGGAGGCCAACGCGGAGCACTGCCTCCGTGACACGGCGTGGACGTGGAAGCCCTCTGGAAATCACCCGAAAATGGCCCGAGAAGCACCCTGCCGCGTTGGCAGAGTGTCACGCTGCTTGGGCAGCGCGTTGGCAGCCCTTGGTCGCGGAGGCCACCTGCCGTGGCACGTTTCCAACGCGCAGGTGGGCTGTTGTGAGCGGCCTGCCTGCCGTGGCACGTTGTCGACGCGCCGGTGGGCTGTTTTGTGCCTCCTCTTCGCCGACGTTCGCTTGTTAATTCCGTTTCCAAGCCTCTACTTCACCAACTCATGGATTAGTTGCTCGAAAGTCATCAAAACCTACAAAACAAAGGCTAATCATGTCGGTTAGCACATATCTTTACTTTATCTAAAATTACATGAAAATGTATACCATAATCTTAGATAAACAAGACTAATTTAAGTCATAAAGCGTATCTCGGGCATATATTTTTTCCCGTGATCATGTACTAAATCAAATGAAGGATGTGTATTGTAGGAAAGGATGTAGGCATTTCTTTGATTAAATCAAAAGTTTCTCCATTATCATACCTACCTTGAATGTGCATCCTAGTTATCCCCATTTAGCCTTTAGCCTATTTTTTTCTTTTCTTTGAAGAGGTACAAACCGAGCTTAATCCCTTCTTTTCATTAGCCGTGAATTTGATCCAAAACTCTTAAGCGCTCAAGAAAAACAATTTTCCCACAGTGTAAAGGAGTGAGAATTTTGAAACGGAAGGAAAAGCGGAAGTTGTGAAAGTTAAAGAAAGGTCAAAGGTGCACTTGCTGAAATTAAATAAAATAAAGATGTATAACTAATCTTTGCTAGTAAGTCGAGTGTGCTTAACGAAATGGGAACAAAACCAAAGAAAAAGATTTCAAGAATGAGAGGATGAAGGAAGAAACAATGCCCATAATGATGGTGGGATGTATTGAAAAGCGCTTAAGGAAGCTAGTTGCTATTATTGGTTAGCCCAGTATTTACTAGTTCCTTATCTTACATTACAACCCGTCAAGTCCTACGCGATCTTACATCACGCGTCCTTATATTAGTGGAGTAATACACTAGATACAAGCCTATGGTTCATGACATGATGCATGTGATTTCTTTGGGAGAGAGAGCGAAATCGTACATATACCCCTACATGTAGTGCTTTGGAAATCATATGATGGCAAATGGGGTAATTCTCTTGTGTTGTGAGGGCACATGCTTGACGAGAGATTAAATTTCGTGTCGGATGTCTTGATCAGTTGAATCGCAAGAGTTTGCCAAGATCGAGAATTGATACTTGAGCTTAGGAGATCTTAATGTTATGTACTTCATTGTATTGATGAGACCATGCATGTTTTCTTGATGATTTGCTATATTAAATAATCGCTATAGCCGTAGCTTGAATGGTCGAGCCAAAGTAGTTATGCGTGGGTGTCAATTGCATGAGATGTGAGAGTTTTGTTCGAGGACGAACAAGGTTTTAAGTGTGGGGTGAGTGATCTTGGGCAGAATTGCATGCCTAAGTGATACTCAAATGCTTCATTTCGACTTGTTTATCTATCATTATGTGTACATTCTCATGTGATTTTTACTTAAATGTGAATTTATACTAACCAACATGATTAGTGTTGTTTTGCAGGTAAAAGGAAATTTTGGAAGCTAATATACATGTTGGTGAAAAACAGGAATGGACTTGGAAACAAGGAGTGGAAAATGACAAGGGAGAGTAGCAAAAATAAGGCTCCACGATGGAGACGTGTCACGCTGCCATCGCGGAGGCATTCTTCCTCGGATGAAATAATTTTGGCAATTTCCAGTGGAGGTTCGCGTTACCTCCGTGACACGGAGGCAATGCTCTGCGATGCACTCCGTGTCACGTTGAGTATAATTACCTGGAACATCAAGTTCCAGTGAAGGTGCATGATAGCACCGTGGCACGGAGGGAGTGCTCCGCGATACACTCTGTGCCACGTTGCTTGTTATTCCGGGAAAAATTCTCAAGAGTATAAATAGCACACTTAGGTTTTATTTTAAACATTCTAACTTGGTTGAGCAAGAACGTGGGTTACAGGCAGTTGACAGGACAAAAATTCTAGGGTTCTTCTCTATCTCTTTCTCTTTCATCTCAATTGTTTGTATGAATTCTACTTATTTGATGATGTTTAATCCACAAATGAGTGGCTAAATTCACTTCTTGCTGAGGTTAAGAACAATTGTAGTGGAATGTAATTTTTGTTCATTTTAGTTTTCATCTTTTCTTCAATGGCTGTTCTATCAATTCTTATTTTTACTGCATTAATGTTTGGCCAATGTTAATGTATATCTAGAAATCTAATTTTGATTTTGAAAAGGAAAGAAATTGGAAAGATGTGAATTTGTAGGATATGATCTCTTCTTAGTTTAGAAAATTGAGAATTGATTTACATTCAGAATAGAAATATATCTGAAAGTCTTATTAGTCAATTAAGGAATCGGTATTGTATGGCTAGAGCATGAAATTCTTTTATCACAGAAATTTAGATTAAGGTTTCATGATTCTTAATTGGATAGGAGTTGAAAGATCCAATCCATAGGCAATAATTCTTGACTAGCAACCGAAGAAAAGATTAGCTGAGTGGAATCATTAAATTACTTCCCTGCATGTTTGTTTTAACCTCAGCTTGCTCATTACTATTGTTCAGACTCAAATTATAATTTTAACTTGGATTTTTATTACTTAGCAAACTTAACTCTCAAAATATTGTTCAATTGGTTGTCTGCATTTATAAAGACATAGTTCACTGACGCTTAAGTTAATTAGTACCGTAGTTCAGTCCCTGTGGGATCGATACTTGGCTTTAATTAAGCCACTTTACTACTTGTTCAACCACGTGCACTTGTGTGTAGTCACTACAGCACCGAATAATCTATATTGTGCGATGAAGAGTCTTTCTATCCCTCTAATTTGTGCTATTCGCGATTGCAGAGTATGAATCCTCGAAGAGTGAGCAGACAAAGAAATGGAGATGCTAAAGGCCACGAGGATGGCATGGGTCGTGGGCAGCAGTAGGTCCCACCAATTTAGGAGCCTCAGTCACCGGAGCCATCCACCTACGCTGAGTTTCGGGCTGCTATTCAGATGCTTGCGCAGGCCTTGACCGCTCAGGTCAATCAGTAGGCTGTTGCACATGTTCCGCAGAATGACAATGTAGCGGCGACTCGAGTTAGGGACTTCTTGAGGATGAACCCACCGGAGTTTCTTAGGTCCAAGGTAGATAAGGACCCACATGAGTTCGTGGATGAGGTTATCAAGATCACCCAGGTCATAGGGGTGAGTAGTGTTGAGTGCGCAACGTTGGCTCCTACCAGTTGAAGGGGGTTGTACATATCTGCTTCCGTCAATGGAAGGATAGCGGGGTCACCGAAGCAAGTTCGGTCACTTGGGAAGAGTTCCATGTCGCATTCTTGGATCGGTTCTTTCCTCGGGAGATGAGGGAGCTGAAGCCAGCTGAGTTCGTAACTCTGAATCAAGGGAGGATGATAGTATTAGAGTATTCCCTTGAGTTCACCCGCCTATCGAAGTATGCTCCAGAGTTAGTGACTGACCAGAGGGCACGAGTGAGCAGGTTTGTGCATGGGATATCAGGTTACATGTATAAGGAATGCAGGATTGCTATGCTCCATTAGGACATGGACTTTCCTAAGATGGTGTTGTACGCCCAGTAGATGGAGGCGAAACATTCGAGAGAGAGAGAGGCTAAGAGGGCCAGGACTGATGATCACAGATTTCCTCAACATAGGTCAAGAGGTGGGCACGATCAGCAGATCCACCTAGAGATCATCCGCCACAGCTTCATCAGCCTTGAGTGTGCCATCTCGGCCTAGGCATGATCAGAGAGGGAGAGAATCAAGCTCGAGGGGTCAGAGCAGCAGGCCCACAGATTCAGGTGTTCCAGCTTGTTGCAGATGTGGCCGAGGGCATGCAGGCCAGTTCTTGGCAGGTTCGGGTGCGTGTTTCGGGTGAGGGAAACCCGGAAACATGCTTAGAGATTGTCTAGTAGCGAGACAGGATCAGGTTGGGGGCAGTAGCCCCACCCCCTAGCTTAGCAGCCCACCCCCTCGCTCAACACATTAGGGGGCATCTACCAGTGCAGCTGGTGGTCAACGCCAGAATAGATTCTATGCCCGAGCATCTCGTCTGGAGCAGGAAGTCTCCACGGATGTGGTTACTGGTATATTACAAGTCTTCCATGTTGATGTTTATTCTCTATTAGATCCAGGGGCCACCTTGTCCTTTGTGACACCTTATGTAGCCAGTAGCTTTGGAGTTAGTCTCGATGTCTTGTTAGAATCCTTTTCAGTTTCTACTCCTGTACGTGACTCAGTTACAGCTATACGGGCTTATAGAGATTGTCCGATCTTGGTCCTCCATAAGGTCACCTCAGCAGATCTAATAGAGTTAGCCATGACCGATTTCGATGTTATTCTCGGCATGGATTGGTTGTATGCTTTTTATGCTTCCATTAATTGTAGGACCCGGTCAGTAGAGTTCAGATTTCTAAGTGAGCCAGTCTTAGAATGGAAGGGCAGTTCAGCTGTGCCTGTAGGTCGCTTCGTTTCCTACCTCAAGGCCAAAAAGATGATTTCTAAGGGTTGCTTGTATCATTTGGTTAGGGTCAAGGATGTTGAGTCCAAGACCCTGACTATCCAGTTAGTTCCAGTGATACGTGAGTATCCAAAGGTCTTTCCTGATGATTTGCCAAGTATTCCTCCTGAGCAGGAGATTGACCTCGGTATTGACCTTCTTCCCGATATACAACCTATATCTATTCCTCCCTACAGGATGGCCCCAGCCGAGTTAAAAGAGTTGAAGGATCAGTTAAAGGATTTACTAGATAAGGACTTCATTAGAACGATCAAGTCTCCATGGGGTGCACCAATTTTATTTGTTCGGAAGAAAGGTTCCCTTTGTATATGCATTGATTATCGACAGTTGAACAAAGTTACTGTCAAGAATAGGTACCCCTTACCCAGGATTGGTGATTTGTTTGATCAGCTTCAGGGTGCTAAGTGTTTCTCAAAGGTAGATCTCAGATCTAGGTATCATCAACTCAAAGTTCGGGAGAGTGATATCCCGAAGACGGTGTTCAGAACACGGTATGGTCATTATGAGTTTGTAGTTATGTCTTTTGGACTAACGAATGCTCCTGCAGCTTTTAGGGACTTGATGAACAGGGTATTCAAGCCATATTTGGACATGTTCGTGATTGTGTTCATCGATGACATCTTAATATACTCTCAAAGCGAGGAGGAGCATGCCGCTCACTTGAGAGTAGTGCTTCAGATCCTCAAGGATCACCAACTATATGCAAAGTTTAGCAAGTGTAAGTTTTGGTTGGACTGCGTGGGATTCTTGGACCATGTGGTTTCTAGAGAAGGCATAAAAGTAGATTCGTAGGAAATTGAGGCGGTGAAGAATTGACCCAGACCGGTGAATCCTTCAGCTATTCGGAGTTTCTTGGGCTTAGCTGGCTATTACTGGAGGTTTTTTGAGGGTTTCTCATCCATTGCAGCACCTTTGACTAAGTTGACTCAGAAGAAGGTGAAGTTTCAGCGGTCGGAGGCATATGAGGAAAGCTTCCAGGAGTTAAAGACCCGACTTACTTCAGCACCAATGTTGACCCTACCCGAGGGTACCGATGGTTTCGTGGTGTATTGTGATGCTTCCAGAGTTGGACTTGGGTGTGTGTTGATGCAGCGTGGAAAGGTGATAGCATATGCCTCTAGGCAGCTGAAGGTCCATGAGAAGAATTACCTGACCCATGATCTTGAGTTGGCCGCGGTGGTGTTTGCATTGAAGATATGGTGGCATTACTTGTATGGGGTCCATATGGATGTTTTTACGGACCACAAGAGCTTGCAATACGTGTTCACACAGAAGGATATAAATCTTCGGCAAAGGAGGTTGTTGGAGTTACTCAAGGACTATGACATGAATGTCCTTTACCACCCGGGCAAGGCTAATGTGGTTGCGGATGCACTTAGTAGGCTCTCAATGGAAAGTGTGTCCCATGTGGATAAGGGGGAGAAGGAGTTGGTGAAAGATGTGCACCGACTTGCAAGGTTGGGAGTTAGATTGATCGACTCAAATGATGACTCGGTTCGTGTCCCTCGAGGTCTCCCCTAGCTCTACATACACTAGTGCTCTCCTCGTTTCCAACAATGGTTTCCCCAAGATGATGGGAACCTTAACATCCATGTCGCAATCTAGCACAGTAAAGTTGGCTGGAAGTATGAACTTATCCACATAGACTAATATATCCTCAAGTACTCCTACGGGGCGCTTGATGGAGCGATCCGCCATCAATAGCCTTATTGTTGTAAACTGTGGACTCCCCAATCCTAACTTTTAAAAGATCATGGGAGGCATTAGGTTGATACTTGCTCTGAGATCACATAGAGCCTTGTTGAACATGCACACTCCGATGGTGCAATAAATGGTGAATGCTCCTGGTTTCTCTCTCTTAGGAGCAAGATTGTTGGCCATCTTGGCAGTACAATGGTGTGACACTTCGACTGTGCCTGCATTTACAATCTTCTTCTTTTTCAATAGCTCCTTCATGAATTTTGGATATCCAGGCATTTGGAGCAATGCATCCACAAGCAGTATATTTATGGAGAACTTACTAAACATGTCAATGAATTTTCGAGATCGGTTGTCCTCTTTCTTTTTAGCCAATCGCTGAGGGTATGGGGGTGGAAGTCTAGGTTCTTGGTCTTTTGTATTGAGAAGCACCTCGCCTTCTTTCTCAGCAACAACATTCTCATGAGGAACATCTACTTCCTCTTCCTCTAGTTCTTCCTCATTGTCAACACAAATTGGTGCTCTTGGCACCGTATCACTCACTCCATCACCTGCTTCTGGATCAACAACTTTCTTGGCCTTAACACCTCCATAAACTATAACATTTCCACTCCTCGTGATAATAGCCATGCCATGACTATCATTCTTCGAATTGGGTATAGTATCACTCCAGAGGATTCCTTTCATCCAGGGGTTTATTTGGGTTGAGAGATGAGTCATTTGAGCCTCTAAATACTTGATGGAAACCGAATGGGAGCTCATTGTTTGGGCAAGGTTAGACACCTTCCCTTTTAATTTCTTCACTCAACTATCGGTGGACTCTACTCTTTTCAACACCCTAGCTAATATCTCCTCAATTTTTGAATTGCCAACATCACTTACCCCGGGTTGCAATTGGGCTGCACCCACTTTGGTAGGAGGTATGTATGGATTCGATCTTCTATGATACCCCTCATGATTTTGCTCACGGTTCCCCCATCTATGATTTCTATCATTTCAACCTTGATTTTAACTATTTATCCAACCTTGATTCTCATCACGAGGGCGCCAAGGGCCTTTGTTGGAACCTTGGTATCCTTGACGAGAATACCACATTTGACCCACCATGTATTGACATTCCTCCTCATATCTAGGTGAACCATCTCCTTCATATTGACCATTCCCTTGGGTCCCTACAACATTCACACTCTTGGCTTCGGCCTCCATAACATGTTTAGTCATTACTTCAAGGTGGGTCATCACATTTGCCAAGGTTTCATCTTTTTCCTCATCATGACTTCTCATTTTCGCGGTTACAAGGTTGACACCTCGGTGTCTCTAGTATGCCATGCTCTATTTGTTTTGGTCATACGATCAAGAAGGACTTTAGTGATTCTAAATGTTTGGTCATAAAGGACCCACTAGCAAGGTTGTTGGCCACCAACTTGTTGATTGAGTCGAGGGAATGATAGAAGCTTTGGAGTAGGAGTCCATCTGACAGACCATGGTTTGGACATATCATAACCTTCTTTTTGAAGTGGAGAAAAACCTCTTGCAGTGGATCTCCTAGAAGTTATCTAAAATTGGCAATCTCGTCCCTCAATTGAAGCATCCTTGAGGGAGGGAAGAATCTGTCCAAAAAGGCCTCTGTCAGTTCCTTCCATGAAGTGATTGACCCTGCGGGCAACTCTTCTAACCAAATAGTGGCTTCTCCCATAATGAGAATGGGAAAAGCCTCAGTCGAATTGGCTCTTGGCTGATGTTGGTGATATTAAAGGGTTGGTAGATCTCAAGAAAATTATGAAGGTGTATTGGCATTTTCACTTGGTTGCCCACCAAATAATCCTTTCATTTGCAACATGTATAGCATGGTGCTTGTCACATGGAAGACAATGTTCCCTACTATAGGTGGTAGGCGAATATCACTAGCTAGGTTGGGCAACATCGACTCATCATCATCCTGGTCCATGTGCCCGTCCACAGAACCTACTTGAGAGTCTTGGCTCATAAAGTTCAACCAAAGCAAGCAGCAAAAACAACAACTAATGTAAATGCACACAAGATGCTTAACTAGTTCAAATTAACAAATAACTCTGGGCTATCAATGCCTATTCCCCGACAACGGCGCCAAAATTGATAAAGTCTAAATATACTCCTCAAAGTAAGAGAGTGTACACAGTTTTATGCAACATAATTTACCCAACTATGAGTCGAGGTCGAATCCATAGGGAATGGGGAATGATTGCTACTAAAGTTGTAAATCAATCAGAACAAAATAGCATCATTGTATAACAACTTATAAAGTAAATTTTGGGGGAAAGTTAAATCACTATATGATTCTAAAAGCAATAATAAAACAAGGCAATGTGCATTGAAGCAATAATGAAAGCAAGTACTAGGGATGTGCTATTGACAGGGCGTCGATAGGATTGGAGTTAATTGATAAGTCTACAGAACTAACTACAAGCATGAATAACCATGGACAAGGTTGTACCCAATGTTTTTCAACCACTTGAGTACATTGTACTTGGATTCTCTCGGACCCCAAGGTCATATAACAAATTACCCACATTGACTTGGAAAGGAGTTAAGTTATTTCTAGCCTTAACTCTTGAATGAGTTATGAAAATGGGTCTTGGCTATCTCGAGCCCAATCCCACACCTTCAAAACTCAATTCCCCACTAATTCTTTCTCACCCATATTCTACTTCCCTTTCTCAAGAAAAAACAAGATAAGTAAACATAATTTATGTTTTCAACCATAAATATTTCTATTAAAACTTAGAGAAAGCATTAGATTCATGCAAAATAAGTGATTCTATGACTAAAACAACAACACCCAATCTATTCTAAACCCCTATCAAGCACACACCCCTAGCAATATAATTAGCTACTCATAAATTGGGATATGGAGATTATAGCAACAAAAGATTCATTAACATTCATCATTGAGTAGAAAATTTAAACTTCAACGTATGCTTCAATGGTGGGTTCTTACCCTAACAACTTGAAGAAGAAGAAGAAAAGATCTCACTTCTCGCTATGTTTCTCTTTTTACAAAAATTGATGTTCAAAAATTTTTTCTTTTCTAATATCAAGGGTGTGTACAAATTAAAGAAAATCTACTCCTTTTTCTTGTGCATGGATTCCCATTTTTTCCCTAAAAATAATCTAAACAATCCTTGTGTCAGAGCTGGACAAATTTACCCTTTTTCGCATAGGCTCAGTTGCGCGACACCTGCTTTTCGTAGGTGCCCATCTGCGAGATGAAAGCCGCTCACAACTTTAGGTTAGAGAAAACTGGATCTGTCCTATGATTGCACTTGTGTTTCGCAGGTGCTTTTCAGCTCCTGACCAGTGTGCCTTTGCGTGGAACCTGCAAACTGCAGGTCTTCTTCTTTCAACACTTCACTTTTTATTTCAATTCCTCTGCTTTCCTGTTTAAGTTCAATACTTGCAAAATTAAATAAAAGGGGCATAAAACCTTCCTAGATGAGTTGAAAACAAATCAAGAGTTCATGCTTAAAAGCCTAATGAGTTGGTAAATTACCAACTCATCAACAAGGCTTAGGACAGCTCTGCCCACTTGAGCGAGATAGTTGGGGCATCATGTATGCTCTATCATGATGGTGTCGGTTATGAAGAAGCCTCCCATTGTTCCTCATATTTCAAGTTATTCAAGTCCATGACTTACGATACTATGTTTTATGATATATTTGACCCATTGTTCAATTTATGAGTTTTCACTTATGATTTCAAGTATGGTACATTATATGATTTTTATTTTTTAAACCTTGAGTCATTATGTTTTAGCTTATAATGAATATCTCATGATTATGATTACTTCAAGATTATGGTTTTTAGCATGTTTCGCTTACTCTCATGCTCTATCTTGTTTCATACTCATGATTTCAAAATATAATTTGACTAGCATGTTTTACTTTATCTACATACTTAGTACATTCAAAGTACTGACCGCATACTCTTTGCTATATCATCTCAAGATATAAGTTCGGGTGACCAGTGTCAGTCCGACGTTAGCTCGCTCCCGCTTCATTCCAATACCACCCCAGTTTTGGTGAATCCTCATGATCCGAGAACGACAGTTTTGGTTTATGTTTCTTTTCCTATATCTTTTAGTTTCAAACTTAGCGAGCTAGTTGGGGATGTTGTCCCATTAGCTCATTGTATGTTTAGAGGCTTTTCAAACAACTATATTTAGATAGTTCAGCATTGTTGACTTGTGTTTATGCTTATGTTTTTATGTTATGAAGACTTCCACTTATGTTGAGTTCAAGTTTATTTCTGCTTTAAGTATGCTCTCTTTCATTCTATATATGTACCATGCTTGAAGCCATTCATGGTTCTAGGTCCCATGTCTTAATCAAGGGTCCATGCTTAGGTTGTGGAAGATTAACTAGGATTATGCATCAATGGTAGGTGAAGCAAGGGATGAAAATATGCCCAGTCAAAGAAATGCCTAAATCATCTCTTACATTAAACATCCCTCATTTCTCTTTGCAAACATAGTACGAAAGTGATGTTGGGCATATTCTTATGCCCATTTGCCATGGTTTTTGCCCATCTTTTACCTTGTTTTTAGTTCATAATCCTTTTAAAATGCATAAATTTATGTTTATGTGTGTTTTGTGAGCTAAAAGATGTTTTTAGATGTATTGAGTAGGAAATCAAGGAAAAAGGACTAAACAATGACCCAATATGTGAAGAAAGAAGAGTTCGTGAAAGTTGGCCTGGTGAGATGGCTAGCGTGGTGCGCCAACCCCTAAACTTCTGAGAAATATACTCAAAAGTTGGTTCTATGGGTGGCAAGGCGTGCCAGGTCCCTAACTTTGGAGGAAAATTTGATCAACACCTTGGCGAGATGGATGACATGGCATGCCAGAAGCTTCATAAACTTAGGAAGTTTTTCTAAAACTATGGTGCTTTGGATGGCGTGGCGCTAGAGGTTTTTGGATGTCTAGAAATTTGACTAACACCTTGGTGCATTGTCTAGCGTGGGGCGCCTGGAGCAAAACTTCAGAGGAAAATTGAGCCAGATCTGGCGCACTGGGTGGCGCAGCGTGCTAGACCTATTCCGAAATAGATTTTGCTAATTTTGAAGAAAAATACTTAAGGGCAAAAGTGTCATTTGAGGCCTCACTTATAAAGATAACATCTAGGTTGTTTGCTATCTATCTTACATCTTTTTTTGATCATATTGAGGGTGTAATGCAACTTTGGAGGAGAGAAAAGTTCATAACTTAGGTTTTTCTTCTTTTCTCTATTGTTTTATGCTTCGAATGATAATGTCTTTGTTTTTACACTTGAACATAAGTGGCTAAATACCATTCTAGGATTTTGTCCATAGTAGTTGGTTGACATTTGATAGATTTATTATGCTAATATTGATTCTTCGTTAAAGGTTTTTTTTACGTTTACTTATGTTAATTGCTTATTCTTAGATTGATCACCTTTTGAATAAATCCATTGGCTTTTGGTTGAACTCGGGAGAGGGAACTAAAAGGGTTAAAAGTAAATATAAAATAGGAGTTCAAAGACTCTTGTTCGACTGAGCTCATGGTAGAAGTTGTTGATGAGGATAGGAGTATACCCTTCAACCTTGTTTAGTTGATACATAAGTAGCCACAACCATCGTCTCATGTTTCTCCTGCTAACCATAGGGATATAGGCATTAGGGTTCATGGGATAGTGTTTGGATGCTCAGGAGAGTAGCAAAAAATGGGATAGTAACTTGAAACTAGAAACCTTAGGAAAAATTAATCTAGCTAATCAAGTCTTGGTTATAGGCGTTAGGGTTCATGGGATACTTCTTGGATGCTCGGGACAGTGGAAAGAAATGGGATAGTAACTTGAAACTAGAAACCTTAGGAAATATTAATCTAGCTAATCAAGTCTTGAAAACTCAATTTGAAGTGAAAGTGCCATTACCCTAGATTCTATCATCATTTGAAGTACAAACATATGTGAAATCACATTCAATTAAATAGTTAATTTTACTTTTCATGTTTAGTAGTTTAAATCTCCGAACCATTTCCTATTTTTATTGTTGTTTCTTAGAATAATGAGATAATATAATAATCTTGAACACTTAATCTAATAAGTCTCCGAGGGATGGATAATTGGGACTTCATTGTCTTATATTACTTGATGACTATGTGCTCTTGCATGCGCTTGGGAGATAGCAAGTTTTTGGCGCCGTTGCCGGGGACTTGAAGATTGATTAATTGTTTTTACGTTAGGATTTTCATTAAAATATTTTGTATTTTATGTTTTGTTTGTTGGTTGTCGAAGTTTACATGTGTTTTCTGCTCAGTGTATGCCAAGTACAAGAAGTCAAGGGACCACCTTTGGCTTCTTTTGATCCAGAAATTAAGAGAACCTTTCGTAGGTTAGCTATGGAGAATAACGAGCACGCACAGGGAAACAACCAGGAGAGGGTTTCAGTGCTTAATTTTTCAAGGCCGAACTTGGAGAATGCTTCTAAAGAAATCATTATGCCGGCCATCACTAGAAACTTTGAGTTGAAAGAAGGGACCATGCGGTTGGTCCAAAATACTTGCCAATATCAAGGCAAGCTGCACGAGGATCCTCACAGACATCTGATGACGTTCGTGGAGCTGAGTGAGAACTTTCACTATTAGAACGTCTCAGATGGGTTTGTTTAGCTCACACTGTTCCATTTTGTTGATTGGTGAAGCCAAAGAATGGCTTTAGAATGAGCCAGCAGGTTTCATCACCACTTGGGAGGCTCTTTCCAACAAATTCATCAATAGGTTCTTCTCTTCAAGGAGGACAAGAGTTGAGAGGGAAGATCTATGGTTTTGTGTAGAAAGATGGTGAGACCTTAGCTCAGGCTTGGGAATAATACAAGGGCTACTTGACAGATTGCCCACACCACATGCAGCCAAAGGAGATTATTGGGCACAATTTTATAGAGTGGCTGAAACTAGAGTCAAAAATCTTGGTTGATGCTACCGCATAGGGAAATTTTTTTTCCAAGAGCTATGATGAAATAGAGGCTCTTTTGAATCTCATGTCAGTGGGGAGTCAAGACTATCAAGACTCAGGTAGAGGTTTCACAGAAGTCAAGGTTCCAGGAAAGCTCTAGGTAGATGGTGTGGCAGCAATTCGAGCAGATATCAGTCAGCTGGTGAATGTGATCAGCAAGCTTGTAACCATACCATCAGGAAGTCAGGTTCAATAGGTTCACCAAGTCCAGATTCTTCCACCATCATGTCAGGTGTGTGGAGAAGGCCATACTTATTCAGGTTGTCCACTAAACCCAGAGTCTATTTATTTTATGGGATAACAAGGTCGTGGTCAAGGTTTAGAGGTTTTCTAGGTAACAATTACAACCAGGGATATGGGAATGTAGCAAATCCCTCATGGGGAAGGAATCAAAATTTCCAAAGGCCCCAGAATAACTATCCAAGACCTCAGGGCCAGCAACCTGGCAGTTTATTAAAGGAAATGATGAAGTAGTGGATGGTTCAGTAGACTTAGGTGGTTAATGAAATGCAGAAGTCCATCCATGAGCTGGAGAGATAGATGGGCAATTAGCCCTTTAGCAGACTAATAGACTTCAAGGGGCACTTTCGAGAAACACTGAGAAGAACCTTAAGGAAATATGAGCGCAATCTCTTTGCGCAGTGGAAAAGAGCTAGGTGAGGTGATCGCTAGAGATAAAAAAGTTGATATGGAGAAGGTTGTGATGTCTAAGAAGGAGGTTGGTAAGTCCAACAACTCATAGCCAAAACTAGTAGAAGCCATACCATCTCCTTCTTTTCCATAAAGGTTTAAGAAGCAGAAGGAGGACAAAGTTTGCCAGAAATTTCTTGATGTTTTGAAGCAGGTACACGTTAACTTACTGTTGGTAGAGTAGTTGTAGGAAGTTCCAAAATAAGCCAAGTATCTAAAGGATATTGTGGCAAACAAGAGGAGGCTTATGGAGTTTGAGACTGTGGCTCTCACGGAAGGGTGTAGTTCTCAAGTGCAGAACAAAATTCCAAAGAAGCTGAAAGACCCCAGGAGCTTCACCATTCAAGTGGTTATTGGAAACAGAGAAGTTGGTTCAGCATTGTGTGACTTGGGTGAAAGCATTAATTTGATGCCTGGATCATTGTTTAAAATATGGGGTTTAGGTGAACCACTTCCAACCACAGTGACATTGTAACTTGCTGACTAATCTCTTGCCTAATCCTGACAGAATCATAGAGGACATCTTAATCAGGTGGGACCTTTCATCTTACTGATGGACTTCATAATCCTAGATCACGAAGAAGATGCAGTAGTTCCCTTTATTTTAGGGAGAGGATTCTTAGCCATCATGGATGCTGTGACCAAGGTGAAGTCGAGTAATATGTCGATGACTGTGGATGGTTAGTAGTCAATCTTTGATGTGTTTAAAGCGGCAAGGTTGCCACCTCATTATGAGGACTTTACAGTGAGACCAACAGTAGAGCTTGGAGGGTTTAAGTAGTAAGTTGAGCAACATGTGATTCGTGGAAGTTTAGGAGGTGATCAGGGTCCTAGTCATCTCACTCTAGTGAAGGCGTGAGAAGTCTTGCATCATGCCATGATGTTAAATTAGGCGTTGCACGGGAGACAACCCGTGAATGTCATGTTACGACTATAACTAAGATGCTTGGGGGGAGGCAACCCATCATTTCTAACATTTTTTTGATTTAGTAGAGATGAACAGGGGTTTTGAGGCAAAAAGAGTGGGGAAAATGAGCTGAAAAAGTCTAAGACTGAGGCGAGATACCTGGTGTGGGGCGCTAGGAGTTAAACTTCCAAAAGAAATTTTTTTTAGGATGGTGCATTGGGGGCACGCTACACTAGACTCAATATAAAGAAATTTTTTGAAAGTGTATGGTGAGGTGGCTGGCGTGCTGTGCCAAGTGTGTTTTGGCCGAAATTTTTTTGGTAAATGAGTCAAAATTTGACCCAAGGACCTTAAAAACACTTAAAACTCATGCCCCAAACCTTTATTTTAAATCCCCATTCATCCTCTCTCATTAAAAAAGTGAAAAATAAAAAGCAACAAAATTTTCTCTCATCTCCCACATTGGCTGTAAATCTCCCCTCCCTTTTTCCCCATTGTTGTCTTCTCCAAGGAGTTTGGTGAAGCTAAACACTTCAACTAAAGTAAGTACTTTTCTTCTCTCTTGGTTAGTTAATGTTAAAAGCTTGCTCCCACACCCTTTTTCCCCAAGTTAAATACCCAAAATTACCATTATTGATGAAAACCTTGAATTTTATGATATGGGTTTCATTAGCTTTAATCTCTCAAGTTCTTCCATGATAATATATTATCCTTATATGGGTTGCTTTTTTTGGTTAAATTTAGTTATTTTAACTTATGGAGATGAAAGGGGTGATGAATTGAATTTCATGAAATTGGTGGGTAGAGCTTTGATTGTAGAGAGAGAAAGTGCATAGTTCTTAAATTCTTGAATGCGAAGAATCTCGAGTTGTTGAAAATTCATGTTAATTCATTGTGGATTGTAGAAACTTTCATGTTGGTTGTTGAATGAATTCATTTTAACTACTTTCATGTGTGGGTTGATTTAATTATGAATTACAAGAGGGAAAGGGAAGGGAATGGTCAAAGTGAGGCATTCTTGAAATGCAAAAATTTAAGAGAGATGTGAAAAATTGATGAACTTGGGTGTATTGTAAGGTTAGTGAATAATGTTGGTTATTTATATTTGGGATAATAATGGGGGAAGTCTTGAGTATCCTATTTGACAAATTCTCACGAGTATGCTACCGAATTAAGTGTGGGGTGATTTTTCACCCGCTACACCTAATTAGCTAGCCTTTTAGTTCACGAACTAATCTTGTGAAGTTCTTGAGTGTTGATTGGCAGGTGTCATGGCAGCGAAAGCTGACAAAGGAAAGGAAGTGGAGATCACTAACAAAGGTCTGAAGTGGCTCCGAAAGGGAACAAAAAGATCAAGTTCATCGACCGCCAAGGGAACCCTTGCTAGGAGGTTCAAAGCCAAAGTTGTGGAGCCTCATGGGCTAAAGTGGTTCCAAGCACAAAAAGAGGCCAAATATGCTCCAGAGAACTGGATTGACGAAGGTCGCCTTGCACTTGAGTTTTCTACCATCCGCGACAAGTTCCGCGAGTTGGGATTAGGGTATGTCTTTGCTGAGCCTAAGGAGTGTAACCTCACTTTGGTGAGGGAATTTTATGCGAACTGGGACACTTCCCTCCGAGAGAGCATCAAGATCAAAATACGGGGTCAGATGGTTCGTTTCATTGCTAAGACATTCAATGCCTTCCTTGGTATACTTGTGGTAGACCCGTCCGAGTACTTAATTTTTCTAGAGAAGCCCCTATACCGCAACATTGGCCATACACTATGTGTTGAGCATTCATCAGCCCATTGGGAAAGGGACCATAATGGCACTCACTCTACACTCCCGTTCTCCTACTTGAATAAGGAGGCGAGAGTTTGGGTGAAACTTGTTTGTGTCGTGTTCTCCCTAGAACACACATAACGAAGATCACTAGAGAGTGAGTTGTGTTGGTATACATACTGATGTAAGGGCTACCAATAAACTTTGGTGCAGTGCTTAGAGATAACATGAAGAGGTCGAGGGACAACTATAGATGGAAGTATTGTCATGGCAGTCTCCTAACTTAGTTTTTGAGAGACGCTGGCATTGGGAAGAAGAGGCAGATCTTTATCTACCTATAGCAGCGCACTTGGCAGGTAAGATGATTGATATGACGAAGGTCAAGGATCCTATCACTTCTACAACCCAACTTCTCACTGTAGCTGATCGCCAGATTAGGGATGATAGCTAGAGAGGTTTCATGTTTGGGATGCTAGAGTTGCAGCTCAGGATCGTAGGTAAACCTACCACTGATGAGGAGATATTAGCCTTGGAGGAGCGGTACCCACTCACTGAGAGTGCAACACTGATGTGTAGAGTGGGGCTATGTCACGACCCGAGCTGGGACCTCGGATCCAAACATGACACCTATAACCAAGATGGCTCCAAGTTGACCCATGGCATGTGCATAGCAACTCAAGAGAATAAATTAAAGCAGAAACTTAAAACAACATGAATAAGTGGAAGTATGAAATACAACATAGGCCAGAACATAACCAACACTCGATAAGTTGAATCATCTATAAAATGTCTGAAAAGCCTCTAAAACATCTAATGAGATGATGGGACAACTTTCCCAACTAACTCTCAAGAATCGGAAAACTGAAGTACCACACAAAGAAAAAAAAACTATCTGTCCTAGAAAAATGAGGACTCACCTAAAACAGGGGCTGGACAAGACTGAAGAGAAAGCAACTATCAGCGAGACTGAATTGGATCACCCGAACCTATATCATGAAATGATATAGCATAGAGTATGCGGTCAGTACTTGAAATGTACTGAGTATGTAAGGAAAGTAAAACATGCTTAATAAATCATTAGTTGAAAACATGCTTGTAAATCGAAAGATCATGAGAGTAAGGATTGCATGTTAAAAGTTGTATCTGAGATATACATAATCATAAGCTGGTTATCATAATTGAACATAATGACCCAAGTTTTAAAAATAGAAATCTTTTGACTTGTCATAGTTGAAATTGTAAGTAAAAGCTCATAAACTGATCATTGGGTCAAATCTACTGTAAAACATACTATCATAATATATGAACATAAATAACTGAAACCATGAGGAAAAATAGGAGACTCGTCATAACCGAAAACCACCATGTATGAGTGCATGATGATCCCATGTCTTGCCCACGTAGAGGAGAGCCATCCTAAGCCTTTCCAGGGCAAAGGACGAATAAGGTGTGATATCACGGTGTGCCCTAGGGAGGGGGAAGAACTCTCTTGAGAGGTCCCAAATATATAACTACTTTGGCATGTAGTTTATGAGATCGGGAACCTCGGAACCCCTGGCCTACTCAATGCTAGACACTACTCCCAAAATATGCATATTGCTCATATAATCGTATTCTCAAAACATAGCTTAAATCTGAACAATGGGAGTCTTGACTCCAAATCATATCATAAACTGATCTTGTTAGCCTTGGCTAAAATCATAATAAGAATACTTAACTTGCATGGGCTTGCCTAAATCATAAAATTATGAATATTTGAAATAGACTTCATAAATGAAAGTCATGGAATCATACGTTGAGAATTTATAAACATTCATGCTTATGTGCTACGAGTTTTAGAGCTTTTGATGATTAAAAATAAGAAAATAGCATGGACTTAGTTATGTTTATCCAGATATAAGGTGCTTTTACTTTGTTTTCAAGGAAAATAGGTTTTGGAGCAAAAATGTGCAAAAGATGCATAAAAGTGCTGAAAATCAGCCAAGTACCAATCTCAGTACAATCCGTACCTGGATTGTACGAGTCGTATTGAGACTCATGGAAAAACTCAAAAGGTTGAAACAATGTGAAGGCAAAGTACGACTCTCAGTATGAGCCATACCAAGATGGTATGAGCCGTAACTGGAGTCGTGGAAATCTTCAGAGAACATTTTCACAAAGTAGTCTCTTGGTATGAGTGGAACCCATAGATCGTAACATCTACTTACGACCCATACCATGAGCCATGGGAAGCTTCAATGATTCTTAAAGACTTGGTAGAACTCCAGATGCAACAAGCAAGTACGATTCATAGGAGGAAGGTATGAGGCGTACCACAACACTCGTAGAAAACTTCAGAAGATGTCAAAGTTCTCAGGGCCAGCCCACGGATGGATTGTACAAATCATAGGACTATGGTATGAGTCATATCAATTGCCAACACATAGTCAATTCTGCAGCAGCCAAGGGATGTACAAGAGGCAGGTACGACCCATACTATCCCGTTACGAGTTGTATGATCAGTCGTAGGATGAGCTGGTGCCAGATATGGAAATTTCCTTGTTAGCTTAGGAAAAGATTTTTGATGTCTGTATAAATACCTTTTATGTTTTATATTTGAAGAACAACATAGAGAGAGGGAAGTAGACGTGTGATTATATAGAGAGAAGTTTTATTTTTGAATTGTTATCAAGTTTTGGATAGCAATTCTTAGGATCAACACTTGGTTTTATCAATTGTTCTTAATTTTGTTCATCAATATTCAAAGCAGGTTTTCTTCCAATTATTGTTGTATGTATTTAATTATGTGTTTGTCTACGAACGCTAGTTGCAACCTTACAAGCATGAGAGGCTAAAACCTCCACAACTAGGATTGTGGAAACCATGGTGAATTAATAAAATAGGGTTATACTAAGTGATTCAAAACCAATGCTAAATGCTTGTATTTTATTCTCTTCATCTTTAAATGTTTCTTAACAGTGCGCAACATTAGGACTTGCCCAAAATTTTTACTTGCTTTATAATACCCCAAATGCCCTAAGATTTGACCCGAGGGTTCAAACGGAGAAGACAAAAATTTCTGCACCAGGTCACAGGATGAGTCATCCAGTGACCCGTGAGGTACTGGACGAGTCGTTAAGTGACTTATGGAGTGGAGGGAGGAGTTGTATGAGATTGTGATTTGGGGGTTAACCACTAGACAAGCCACGACTCGCGGTTAGGGCGACGAGTCATAGAGCTGATCGTGATCAAGAACCGGCATGAAGGCTATAATTATGGGAAGTGTTCCCAACGAATGGTCAGCATGAGTCGTTAAGTACACTAGGGGTCATGGTGTCCCTTGTGGTGACTGGCAGGGTGGTGTTGTCCAATGCTGGCGGCGAATGCAGACGACGAGTCGTCCCCTCAGGCAACGAGTCGTCCAGTCCCTCATTGGGACTGGTAGTGTGATTTTTCCTACGAATTTATTAAAGACTTTTCCATAATTCCTAAGTTCCTAAGACATAAACTATGTCATTTTAAGCTCAAATAGGTGTATTTTAAGAGGGTATAACTCATTCTAAACCTATTTCTCTCTATGCATGCAAGCCTAGAAGTTCCTAAGGGTGATTAAGCCTAGAAATTAATCAAGTTCTTCCCCAATTCCTTGGGGCATTCAAGAAGGTTGTGAAATCAGAAGTACGCAAGTATGTAAGGTTATGAGTGGGTGTATTCATCCACTCCCATGCCCAATTCCTTCTCAAATTCATGAAAATTCTAAGTTGGTGAATCTATGGGGTTTTAACCCAATTTGTGAATTCTCTAAGTATCTATCATGGTTATACTCTATTCATGTTTCAAATGTTGAATCAGATTCATGGGCATGTTTTACAATGTTTTAAATTGCGATGCATATTTTCAATGTTTTACAAATTATAGTGCCCAATTATGAATGTTCATGAAAGGTTGAGATTATGATCCATGTTCTTAAGTATGATGAGATGTATATTATGAAAGTATGATTTCAAATTACCCATGTTTATATCCATGATTTTGACATCTAAAGTATGTATAAGTTTGGAAAAGCCCATATGATCAAGTATGTTCATGATTTTCTTCAATTTCATGTTATTAGCTTACCGCATGATATTAGAGTCTACACTCCCACTCTTTTCAGCTTGTGATAGGGTTTTAGCCAAGACTCTTCATGTTATGTTTTCAGACTATATATGATATGTTATGATTCATCTTCATCGAAAGGCAATGGTTCAGCTTCGTCGAAAAATGATGGAGAGATTATCCATGTTATTGGGAGTAGTGTCCAACACTGAGTAGGTTAAGTGTTCAGTCAACCCTGTGCCTCAAAACTACATACCATTGTAGGTATGTTCAGATTATTTGGGACCTCCCTTGTGAGCTTTCCCTGCCCCAAGGGGCCTTCAACTTGATATTAATATCATTGTAGCGTCCTTAACCCTAGCAAGGCTTTGGGTGGCTCTGCTCACTTGAGTGTAATAGTCGGGACCATATAAGCTCTATCGTGGTAATGTCGGTTATATAACGAGTCTTCCATTGTTCCTCATGATTTTAGTTATGCATGTTCATCAGTTATGATATTATGTTTTCAACAGGTTTGACCCAATGTTTAGTTTTACTTATGAATAACCAGTTTCAGCTTTAGGTCATTTGATTCAGTTATGATATTCAGTTATGTTCAAGTAGTGTTTTCAGATAATAACATGGAAGCCCTACTCTCAGAATCTTATGATGAAATATTTTATGATATGCATGATTTCTGATTTTTACTTATTTAGCGGTTTTACTTACCTTGTATACTCTATACATTTCACGTACTAGCCATATACTCTATGCTGTATCATTTCATGAAACATGATCAGACATTCAAGTTCAGTCGCGTCGTTAGCCAGATCCTCAGAGTTAGCATCTCTCAGCTAGAGTTGGTGAGTTCTTATCTTTTGAGGACCCTTTTATCATCTTGTATTCAGTATTTTCAATTTCAGTCTTTAGTGAGTTAGTTGGGGTCTTGTCCCATCAATTCGTCAGTATGTAGAGGCTTATTAGACATAGTGTGTTTTCAATTTTAGATTGTTATTATGTATTCAAATATTCAATTTATCAGATTTTCAGACTTTTTCCATTTTATATGTTAGGTTTCCGCATTATTATGTTGAGCTTTAGATGTCATGTTCATTTCATAGGTTGACTTGGAGACCTCTCAGGGTTCTTTGTCTCATGTCTCGATCTGGCCTATGTTCGTGTTGTGACAAACTTGTTATCAAAGCATTAGGTTTTGAAGTTTCCTAGGGTGTTTGAAAGCTACAATAAGTAGAATCTTTTTCATGGGTGTGAAGTGCGCCACACTTATGATGAAGAGGCTAAGAGGCATTTTAGGAAAACTTCCCTTCTTTCATGATCTATGTTATGCAATGAAATGTCTCTCTATCCTTCTAACTCGTGCAATATGCGTTTGAAGAATCATGCCTCCCCGACGAGTTAACAAAAGAATAAATGGAAATGGAAAATACCACGACAATGGAAACGGAGATAGGCACCAGCAGGCCCCACTAGCCTCCGAGGATCATGTGCCATAGTAGGTGGCCCATGTAGAGTTTAGGGCTGCCATCCAGATGTTGGCACAAGCATTGACTGCCCATGTCAACTAACAGGCAGTAGTGCATGTTCCCCAGAACGGAAATGCGGCAGCGGCTCGAGTCAGGGACTTTTTTAGGATGAATCCCCCAGACTTTCTCGGATCGAAGGTGGATGAGGATCCACACGTATTTATTGATGAGATTTAGAAAACCACCTAGATCACGGGGGTGATAGGGGAGGAGTGCGGGGACTTATCCTCCTATTAGCTAAAAGGGGTTGCACATATCTGGTTTAGACAATGGAAGAATGGTAGGGAAGTTAGAGTGGGCCCTATTGGTTTGGATGAGTTCCATACCGTGTTTTTGGATCGTTTATTTCCCCGAGAGATGAGGGAAATCAAAGAAGCCAAATTTGTGAACTTGAGGCAGAACAATATGATGCTCTAGGAGTATGCCTTAGAGTTCACTCGCCTATCCAAATATGCACCTGAGATGGTGGCAGATCCGAGGGCTCGAGTGAGTCGGTTCATGCATGGGATAGTAGACTATTTGCTAAAAGATTTCCGAACTGTGATGCTTCATCAGGACATTGACTTCTAACAGATAGTTCTGTACGCCCAGCAGGTACAAGCGAGTGACCAAAAGAGAGAGGCCAAGAGGGCCAGGACAGATAGCTTTGGATTCTCCCAACAAAGACCTAGTGGTGGGCACCTTCAGCAGTTCCATTAGAGATCATCAGCCCCAACACCGTCAGCAGTGAGAGTGCCATCTAGATCTAGGCTTGACCAGAGGGGATGAGCATCAGGCTCTCGAGGTCAGGGGAGCAGATTTGTGGAGCCCAGTATTCCAGCTTGTGACAAGTGTGGCAAGAGGCATACTGGTCAATGCTTAACAGGTATAGGTGCTTGTTTTGGGTGTGGGAAGCCCGGACATATGGTCAGAGATTGTCCAGCAGCTAGACAGGGCCATGATAGAGGCCGAGACCCAACCACTAGTTCAGCAGCCCTACCAGCATGCTCAACTCAGTAGGGAGCACCACTAGTGTAGGTGGTGGTCAGCGTCAAAATAGATTTGTGGAAGGATTTTTCATCCATTACAGCACCATTGACTAAATTGACCCAGAAGAAAGTGAAGTTTCGATGGTCGGAAGCTTGTGAGAAGAGCTTTCAAGAGTTGAAGACTCAACTCACCTCAACAGCAGTGTTGACCCTAACTTAGGGTATTGAGGGGTTTGTGGTATATTATGATGCCTCAAGGGTTGGCCTGGTTGATGTTGCAGCTGGCTAACAAGTCGCAAGTGACACCCGATGGAATAATAGAGGACCTTCTCATCAAAGCAAGTAAGTTTATTATACCTGCTGATTTTATTGTTCTAGATTTTTAGGTTGAGGACCAGGTATCCTTAATCTTGGGACGGCCATTCTTGGCCACCAGAGGAGCGGTAATTGATTTGAGAGCAGGGACCTTGAAAATAAGGGTCGAAGATGAAGAAGAACTCTTCTGCGTTTACCAGGAAATGAACCCATCCACACACTACAGAAACCTTTGTCAGGTTAGTGTGTTGTCTAAGGATGAGTGTGGGGTGGAGGATTCCACAGGTGCAGGGCCAAAGGCAATGACAAGGGTTAAGCCTGAGTCTGATAAAGGGCTTCAAATTGTGAAGAAGTTGGAGGAAGAGAGGAACAGAGTGGAGGTTGTTTCCTCTAAAAATCAAAAGAGAAGGAGATGGTTCTCGAACGGGAACCTAGGTATGAGGATGTCCTGAAAAGGACAGTCCACATCGTGCCGCGACAGAAAATTAGGCGCTGTTTGGGAGGCAACCCAAGGGTACCACAGGTACCATTTTAATTTCTTGCATTTGTGTTGATTTTATTTATTTTTCATCTTTTGTTGTTTTTGGTGGAAAGTTAAGCACAGATGGAGGGGAAGTCTGAGTACCCGTGGAGAAGGAAGCTAAAAAGTGACGTTAAAAAGTGTGGGGTCGACACACACTTGTGCAAAGTTGAAGAAAAGCATGCTATTAGCTAGGCCTAAAGGCCTCAGGGAGTATTTCTCACCCTTTTTAAATTTTAATTTGATGCTATGAGGACATAGCAGGATTCAAGTGTGGGGTGAGGGAAATTTCAAGGCAAATTTCAAAAATTTTTGTGCTTAACGATTTTTGGTGAATGTAATGCTTGTGAGAAATATTGGGAAATTTTTTTTTTGTGAGTCAAACATGACTTCATCACCCGTTGGTTTTTCTTTTCGGTTCTTTTCCGACCGGGGGTCTTTGAACCGAAGAATAAAAATTTTCTTTTTCTTTTCTTTGTCTGTATATAAGGTTTTTAGTCATAGCTAGGGATTGTTTCCAATGATGGATGGATGACGACCGTCTTGAGGAAAAATTAGTCGATAGGTTGTGGGTTTGTGAACCCGTAGCTAATCGATGCTTGAGGTTCTTGTTATGGGCAATAAATGATTGTAAGATGCAAGTATGTTCAGTGTTGAAGCATGCAAGTGTATAACTTTGTGTGAGACACTTAGGTTCTTGAATTTGACTTAATATGATTGAAGCTTAATTCTGAATTCTTGTGATTAGCTGAGTAAGAGTCTGCTAAATGTGTCTTGATTTGAGCATGTGCCATGGGTGTAAGGTTTTTAAGTATTCTGTGCTATTGTGGAATGTTTAGAACTTGCCTTGTGTGTATATAAAATGAAATGAAGGATGAGAATTGTAGGAAATGATTTAGGCATTTCTTTGAAGGAACCTAAATGTTATCCCTCATTTTACCTACCTTGAATAATTAATCCTAGTTAGCCCCATTGAGCCTTGAGCCTATTCTTTGATAGCTGCAACATAAGCTTAATCCTTTTTCTTTCATTAGCCTTGAATTTGATCCAAAACTCCTAAGCGCTTAAGTGAATAATCCGAAAGAGTAAAGGAGTGAGAAAAAAATGAAAAAGAAGGAAAAATGGAAGTTGTGAAAGTTGAGAAAGGTCAAGGGTGCACTTGTTTGAATATGGTTGAGTATTAGTAGGGAGTAAGAAAATAAATTAATGAAAAGTTACTTATAGAACTCCTTACTTAATAAGCCAAAAGTGCCTAAAGAAAGGGGGAACAAAAGAGGAAAAAGAAAGTTGAAAGGAGAAAAAGGTGAAGTAAGGGAAGGGAAGTTAGTGATGAGGGCGTGATGTATTAAAAGCGCTTAGGGCAGATAGTCACTACTACTGGCCATAATAGTACCTACCCGTCCCTTTACTACATTACAACCTAAGAAGTCCTACTTGATCTTACATTCATACATCCTAAAATTAGTGGAATAAAACACTAAGGGCAAGCTTATGGGTCATTACATGATCCATGTGAATTCTTTGTGAGAGTTAGCGTAATTCTATTCATGCACCCACACGTGTTGTGATTTAAAAGGTTTTTGCGTGTGAAAATGGGTAACTCTCATTCTGTGAGGGCACATGTTGAATGAAGGATATAATTCATGTGGGATTTCTTAATCAGTTGATTTGAATGAGTTTGCTAAGATTGAGAGTCGCTTCTTGAGGTTAAGAAGTCTTAGCGGAGTTGTATTTCATTTCAATAATTAAATCGTGCATGCTCTATTGTTAACTTGCTATCTTAAATAATCAGTACAGTCGTAGCCTAAATTCTCTTGCTAAATTAGCTATGGGTGAGTCTCCATAGGCATGAGATGTAAAAGGTTTGTTCGAGGACGAACAATGCTTTAAGTGTGGGGTAGGCGATCGTGGGAAAAATAGCATGCCTGAGTGATGCTTTATAACTTAGTTTTGTCTTGTTTATCGAATTAATTATATGCATTCTCATGCGATTTTATGTAAATGTGAATATATACTAACCAACATGATTAGTCCTTGTTTTTAAAGGTTAATAATGCATTTGGGGAACTAATTCATGATTTGGTGAAGTTGAGGAATGGAATCAAGAGCAAAACGTGAAAGTCAACAAGAAAACATGCAATAACTTGCACCCTACGCGATAGGGGCCGTGGCACGCTGCCAACGCGGCAACACTGGGCCAAAAATTGCATTTTTTGGCACATTCCAGTGAGGGTACGTGTTACCTCCGTGTCACGGAGGTCAAGTAGCGCGTTCAGCTCCGTGACACGTTGCTGTTCCACCACAGGCCAAATTTTGCATTTTTTCAGCATAGTATAAATTGAACCCTTAGCTCCTAAAATCAGATGGTCACGATTTTATTCTGAAAAACCACCTAGGAGTGAAGGGAGAAGTGGGAGAACTCACCTAGGGTTCATCAATTTCATATTCTCATCTACCAATTCTTGTAAGTATGTTACTTTAACAATGTTTTCTTGTAATTTTACGAACTTGAATGGCTAGAACCCTTCCTCTAGGGTTAAAGCCATGAGTTATGAGTGTGTTTTTATGAATTTGCTTTGAAATTAAGTTATTTATTGTTGTTTTGTCTTGCATTATTAATTATGGTTGTTTTTATGATTGATCACCATGAAAACACACATGTTAAACTTAGGCAAATGCTTGAGAAAGCAAACCTTGGGAAGAACATAAGAATGTAGGAAGCAAGTTCTCATCTTTTGATAAGATTTTGTGGTTAGGATAGAAATATACCTAATACCTTGCTTGGTTGATAAAATGGGAAGAGAGAAAGACACCGGCTTAGATTTTTCACTCCACCACTCGCAGATGTAGTTGTGAAGCTAAGTTTGGTTAAATGGTTGGAGGTACGAAAGTACCCTAATCAATGACATAACCCCATAAACCACATCCACGTAGTTAATTGCCCACGAACTAGAATTAGCATCCTCGCTCACAATAATGCAGTGAGGCTAGTTTGTCGTGTTAAGAGGCTCGAAAGACCATGAACATGCAATTCTAATTATGTGAGACGACAATCGATAGGTTCATTCTTAAACCATTGCAAATTGTAGTATCGCATGATTATCTGGTTTTAACTCTATGTTGCTCCTAGAGTGAATTCAGAATATTTCGTTGACCATAAGTAGACATAATTAAACCTTCTCGAAAACCTCTAGAATCAACACTTGCGAAAGTTAATATCTCACTTGAACTTGATAGTTAGCTGAATTGGTCCAGTCCTTGTGGGTTCGACATCCGGCTCTTAAAAAGGGCCACTATATTACTTGTACGACCCGTACACTTGCGGGGCGCAACACTAGAACCACCACTTTTGTAGATTTTGTGAGTTTAAATTTCTATTCAAATATGATGAATGTTAGTGAATCACCCATGGGTATTTCTTCTTTAACTTCATCTATGATTAGCTAATTTAATTGATAGGGGTGTGTGGTGATTGGGGTTTAGATTGGATTGGGTGTTTTTTATTTAGTGATTAATTGCAAAGCATGAATCTAGTGTTTTCTCTAAGTTTGATTTCTATAATTAATGGTTGCAAACATTAATCTACTTTTCTTATCTCGCATTTGCTTTAGAGAGAGCAGTAAGATATGGGTGAGGAAGCATTAGTGAGGATTTGGGTCATGGATATGTGGTGTTGAGTTAAAGATAATCAAAACCCATTTCCATCACTATTAAACGGCTGAAGCTAGAGATAGGTTAGTTCTTCCTCAAGCTTTTGGGTTGCTGATTGATAGTATTGACAAGTTCCTCAATATTTTTGTGGCTGATTGATAGTATTGACCTTGGGGTTTAAGAAAACCCAAGGCAAATACACCAAGTGGTTGACGAACATCAAGTGTAGCCTTTTCCATCGCTATTCATGTTGTAATTGATATTTGAGACTAGTTAATTGACCCCAATCCAATTATCGCCCCTATCAAATCCACATCCCTAGTTCATTCTCATAGCTTGCAGCTATCAACTTTCTTTCTTTTTAATTTGACATTAGACTTCTATAGATTACTCTTTTCCCCTAATTTTCCCCTTTTCTATATATAAAAATGACGCATTTCCAATTGATTTACTCTATGACTCTTGTTTGATCTATTCCAACTCTCTATGAATTCAACCCCGACACTCATTGGAAATTTGTTTGTTTACAACAACCACTGCCACCTCCTATAAAAAGGAGAGTTGTATTGGGGGTGAATCACTCATATTATGTTAGAGGCTTTCTAGACTACGATGTATCGTTACTCAGCAGTATGACTTGTTGTCCCAATTGATACTTTATATGATATCTTACTTTTTTACTTAGTCTATATCCTATAATTGTTTCCGCTTAGTGTATGCTTATGCTTATGCTTGAACACGACTCTTTATTATGACCCACACCACCCTGATATGATTCATGGGATCTTGTCATGGTTTCTTGGCCACTTCTGATTTCTCTGGACCTCATGTTATTAGTTGTGGTGCGACTCATACCTTCATGCCATGAGTTTTAACGGGACTCGTACAGAGGGAAATGCTTAATTTTTTTTTGTTGGTTCATACTCCATATCAGGGGTATAGGCTTAGGGACTTTTGGTGTGTTACATTATCTCCCCCTTAGGAACATTCATCCTTGAATAAAGGCTAACTAAGCTGGAAAGATAGGGTGAGAGATGCAATTCTAAGACTGAAAGTTAGATTGAATACTGATGGAGTGACTGACTCCGAACTAAGATACATCACTTAGCTGAATTCATGAAACATACATGCATACTAGAACATGAAAAAACTGAGTGTCATGAACTTAACATGAAACTGAATAGTGTAATAAGGAAGAAACTAGTATCTCATGTTGCAACTGAGCTGGGAGGGAAAATATGCGAGTATTTAGCCATCATACCTACTTCATCTTCCCACATAGCTCCCTTAGCTAGCTGATTTCACCAAAGCTACCTCCTTATTCCTCAATCTGCGAACCAAACGATCAAGGATCTCAAACAGTACCTCCTTATAGATAAGTTTATCCTTCACACCAATGCTCTCTATAGGAATGACTAGAGTTAGATCACCAATGCACTTTTTTAGCAAGGACACATGGAAAACTGGATGGACTGATGCTAACTCAACGGGCAACTCTAACTCATAAGCCACATTATCAATTAATCTTAGAATCCTATAAAGACCAACATATTGGGGACTAAGCTTCCCCTTCATGTCGAACCTCATAACTCCTTTTATAGGAGACACCTTCAGAAATACCTAATCATTAATGGTGTCTCCTCATCCTAATATCCACATAGAATTTATGCTGACTCTGAGTTGTTCTTAGCCTTTCTATAATAAGTTGAACTTTCTCCATAGCCTCATAGACTGAATCTGGCCCTATAAATATATATTCACCTACCTCTAACCATCCAATAGGTGATCTACATCTCCATTCATAAAGAGCCTCAAATGGAGCCATCTGAATGCTTGAGTGATAACTGTTATTGTAGGCAAACTCAATGAGAGGAAAGTGATCATCCCAACTACCTGTGAAATTGATCATGCAAGCTCTTAAAATGTCCTCCGAAGTCTAAATGGTCCACTCGGCCTGACTATCTTCTTGTGGGTGGAAGGCTATGCTAAGCTTCACCTGAGTGCCAAGACCCTTATAAAATGGTCTCCAAAACTGAGAGGTGAACTTAGTACCCCTATCTGAGATGATGGACATTGGAACTCCTTGAAACTGAATTAACTCCCAAATGTGAAGTCTAGTTTAATCCTCGACTGAAATCTATAGTCTTAACTGGTAAGAAATATGGTTATATGGTCATCTGGTCCACTATCATCCATATAAAATCATGTTGTTGGCCTGTATGAGGAAACCCTGTAATGATTTCCATATGGATCTCCTCCCACACCAAGTATGAATACTAATATCGTAAAGCATACCACCTGTTCTTTGATGTTGAACCTTCACCTTTTGGAAATTCGTACACTTAGCCACAAATTCTACTATGTCCTTCTACAAGCCATTCCACCAATAGACTTCATGTGTATTACGGTACATCTTGGTGGCACCTGGATAGATAGAATACCAGGAGCCATGAGCCTCTCTCAACATCCACCTCTCAAATCATCCACGTTCGGAAAACATAATCAGCCCTGATATCATAGTACACCATCTCCCTCTTGAGGGAAGACCTCGACATTCTGATTATGGATAGCTTCCTTAAATTTCACTAATATAGGATCTTCATCTTGGCTTTCTTTGAATTCCATCAATAAGGAATATTTCAACCCATTCTGAATAATAATGCCACCATCTGCTGAATCAATAAGGCGAACCACTAAGCATGCTAGCCGATGGACATCCTTCACCAATTCCTTCCTCCCATCCTCAACATGGGACACACTCTATATGGAAAACCTACTAAGAGCATTCACCACTACATTGTCCTTGCTCGAATGATAAAGTATACTCATGTCGTGGTCCTTGAGAAGCTCTAGTCATCTCCTTTACCACAAATTTAGATCCTTCTGAGTAACATATACTGAAGGCTCTTGTGGTTCATGAACACATCCACATGACCCTGATACAAATAGTACCTCCAAATCTTCAAAGAAAACACCACCACTACTAACTCAAGGTCATGTGATGGATAGTTCATCTCATGAGTTTCTCGAGGAATAAGTAATGACCTTATCATGTTGTATCAATACACCACCAAGGCCAATACTAGAAGCATTGGAATATACCACAAAGCCATTTGTGCCCTCTAGTAGGGTCAATACTGGGGCTGAAATAAGTCAAATCTTTTACACTTGAAAACTTTTCTCACACGTATCGAACCACTGAAACTTGACCTTTTCCTGGGCCAACTTTATGAAGAAATGGCTCATCCCATATGTAGAATTTGCTATCATGAAGAAGTTTAGTCTTTCTGTCTGGAGTTGCATCTAGTGGATACACCACTAACCAAAAAATTCACTATGTAATCATCTCAGGGCAACTCAGGAACGTCTACAACAAATATTTGTCAGTAGGGAATGTCATCAGCAATTTCTTCTTTATAATCAATATGCTTTCTATCCTCCAACCGAGAGAGATTATCTACTACTGGATTCTCTATGCCTTTTCGGTCTTTGATCTCAATATCAAATTCTTAAAGTAGTAGTATCCACCAAATAAGCCTGGGTTTAGAATCTTTCTTTACAAACAAGTATCTAATTAAAGCATGGTCAGTATACACTACTACCTTTATCCCCACGTGGTAAGCGCAGAACCTATTAAAAGCATACACCACAGCCAACAACTTCTTTTCAGTCACGGTGTAGTTTTTGTAAGCTACATCTAATAATTTACTTGCACAATAAATGGGCTAGAATCTCTTTCCTCTAATCTGCCATAAAATAGCTCCTATAGCAAAATCACTACATCACACATCACAATGAATGGTAATGACCAATCTAGAGCAATGATAATTGGAGTTGTTATCAGCTTTTCCTTCAAATTATTGAATGTTTGCACACATTCTTTAGTGAAATCAAATTTCACATCCTTTTCCAGTGGTTTGCAGATCGAGCTAGCTATCTTGGAAAAGTCCTGAATGAACCTCCTGTAGAAACTAACATGTGCCAAAAAATTGTGCACTCCTTTTACAGAGACAGGGGGTAGTAGCTTATCAATGGCCTCAATCTTAGCTTGGTCAACCTTAATACCAGCTTTTGGAATTTTGTGACCCAAGACTATCCCTTCACATACTATGAAATGGCATTTTTCCAAATTAAACATAAGATTAGCCTCCTCACACCAAGCTAACATCTCATCCAGATGATTCAGATAGTCATCGAAATCACTTTCATAGACTAAAAATTCATCCATGAACACTTCAAAAAATTTCTCCACCATATCTGTGAAAATAGCTAGCATGCACCTTTGGAACGTTCCTGGGGCATTACATAGTCCAAGTGGCATCCTACAAAATACAAAAGTGTCGAAAGGATAAGTGAAAGTAGTTTTCTCCTGGTTCCCCTGTGTGATCGTAATTTGATTGTATACAGAGTACTCATCCATAAACAATAGTCATGCCCAGTTAACCTATCCAACATATGATCCAAGAAGGGTAATGGAAAGTGATCCTTCCTGGTGGTTGTGTTAAGCCTGTGGTAGTCAATGGAAATCCTCCACCCTATGTCTGTTCTTTGAGGTATCAGTTCATCTCCCTCATTTTGCACCACCATCATTCCATCCTTTTTTGGGACATTCAAAATTGGAATCACCTAATGACTATCCGAAATAGGGTAGATGATGCCTGTATCTAGCTATGTTATTATTTTCTTATTTACTACTTCATGATTGGGTTCAATCTCCATTGGTGTTCAACACAAGGTCTCCTTCCCTCTTGTAACAGTATTTTATGCATGCACAAGGCACTGCTTATCCCCTTTATGTCAGCTATTTTCCAACCAAATGTTGTCACATAATGTTGTAGCACTTTCAGCAACCTGTCAACCTGTTCATTGATGTGATGCGAGTTTACAACACTTTCTATGCTTAAAATTAAAAATAAGCATGGACTTAGGTGTGTTTATATGGGTATGAGGCACTTTTACTTAGTTTTCAGGGAAAATAGATGTTGGAGCTGAATTATGCAAAAGATGGAGAAAATTGCAAAAAAATGTCTAAGTACGAACCTTAATACAAGCCGCACCATCCTGGTATGAGCCGTACTGAGAGTCGTAGAAAAGTCCATGCCATGACTGATGAGGCAAAGGCGACTTATGGCTCATGGTATGAGCCGTACCATGGTACTCATAGGAAGCTTCAGAAGATGTTGCATGGGCTGAGTATCCTAGGACGGGTAGCAACTGCAAATCGTAAGATCTACCTAAGACCGTGCTAAGGAGCTGTGGAAAAGTTTGGAAGACATGAAGACTAGCAGGTCTCAAGGTATGAAAAGGAGTCACTGGTCGTAGAACCGAGGTACGAGACGTATCAAGCCATCCATGATAATGTTTAGAAGATTGCCAGAATTTTTAATATCAAACCACAACTGATTGTACAACTCGTAGGTTCATGGTATGAGTTATACTATTTCACAGCACAACAATATTCAGTAGAGGCAAGCATCATACAAGTCAAGGTACGACCCATACAATCCTGTTACGGGTCGTACGTGAAGTTGGCGGTATTGTTGTAGTTTTCTTGTTTACTTAGGAGAAGGTTCCAAATATTTGTATAAATACTTTTTAGGTTATATTCCAATAGAGAGAGCCACAGATTGAGTTCTATTACACAAAACACATTGAGAGACAAGTTGTTATTAACTTTTAATTCAAGTCTTGGAGATTTTCTTGTTTAGATTTCTTCCTTGTTCTTGAATTATTCATTATCAATTCTTGCAATAATCAAGTAGGTTTTCTTTCAATCATCATTGTAAGTATTACCTTATGTGTTTGTCTATGAATGCTTATTATTTTCTTATAATCATGAGAGGCTAAAACCTCCATAACTAGGGCTGTGGAACCATGGTGAATTAACGATCTAGGGTTGCACAAAGTGATTCTAAACCAATGCAAAACACTTGTTTTGTATTGTCTTCCTCTTTAATGTCTCTTAACGGAGGGCAACATTAGGACTTGCCCAAATTCTTTTCTTGAACCTAGAGAAGTACATATTAGGAAAAGAGAATTACAACAAAGCCATGATCTTTATGTGTCATTGTATAACTTGAGTTGCAGATACAGGATAGTTAATTTGTGACAAATTTGATAACGGTTGAATTGAAATCGCTCATGAGACCTTACCCGATGATTGAGTATAGTAATCCAATAGGGATGAACCATTCGTTTGGATGAACCCTAGTTATCAAGTTCTACAAGTAAGCATTAGGATAGATCACAAGTGTAAAACCCAAAGTAGTTATGAATTCGTGGGGAACACTTACCCTAGTTAATTGCATAATATTGATAAATAACAACCAATTCTCAATCTTCTCTTATAATTGCTTTTATAAAACCTCCATTTTGGAGATAACATACTTGAAAGCTTTAATACTAGTATTATTCTACATCCTGACCTTATTCCCTATGGGATCGACCCCAACCTTTGTTGGGTTCTTTATTGACAACGTCCGCTACATACTTTATCAGTAGTGTGAGTATGAGCGTTATCATTGAGTAGAAAACAAAGTAGATATTATCACAAGAAATATATTATCACTTAATAAATAAGCATATTTCAAATGAGCAGGTAAAGTTATTCATACAAGAACTAGTATCTTTGCAGTAGAGGGCTTTAGCTTCTCCCAAGTCAAAGATTTGTCGAGCGTCTCCAGAAGCGTATCTCTCCTAATGTAGGAACTGGTAGCATCAAAGATTGCTAAACATTCAGTAACCTCTAAACTATTCACTTGTTCTTTCCCATATACCAATGCTCTCCCAAGTGGATCTTCCTATGATAAATACTGCTCTAAAGCCTTAGTAGACATTTCAGGCTCTACTACCATCTGGCCTCTAGCTCCTCATAGTTAGGTGGCAAACTTGATACTCTGAATACTTCAAAAATTACCTCTTAGCCATCCACGGTCATCAACATCTTGCTTGATTTTACTCTTATAACTGCATTAATAATGGCCAAGAATCCTCTTCCCATAATGATTAGAATAGCTTCATTAACCTCATAGCCAAGGATGATACAGTTCATCAACAGGATGAACGATCCCACTTTGATCAATACATCTTTAATAAAGCCCCTGGGATAAGTGATGGACCTGTCATCCAACTACAATGTCACTATGGTGGGACGTGGTTCTCCTAACCCCAAAGTTCTAAACAATGATGCAAGACATAAGATAGATGCTTTCACTCAAATCACACAATGCTGAGCCGACCTATCGACTTCCATTAACTACTGCAATAGTGAAGGTCCCGTAATCTTTTAGCCTCTTCAGAATTTTATTTTACACCCGAGAACTGCACTCCTCTGTCAGTGCTACAGTCTCAAACTCTGTGAGCCTTCTTTTATTTGCCACAATATCCTTTATATATCTGGCATACTTTGGAACTTCTTGCAACAACTCTATCAATGGTAGATTCACATGCACCTACTTCAACACATCAAGAAACTTCATACAAGCTACATCCTCCTACTTTTTGAATCTTTGTGGAAATGGAAGGGGGTGGTCTAACTTCTACTACTTTTGGTTGTGAATGACATGACTGACCAACCTCCTACTTTGATGTCGCAACCTATTCTGTCTCTTCTTTGTCATCTCTGGTTATCAATTCATCCATCTCCTTTCCACCACGCAAAGAGAATACGCTGACATTCTCCTTGGGGTTCTTCTCAATGTTACTTGGAAGGGCCCCTTCAGGTCTATTTGTCTGCTGAAGTGACAATTGCCCCATTTGCCTCTCCAGTTCATGGACTAACTTTTGCATCTCATTAACAGCCTGAGTCTGCTGAACCATCTACTGCTTCATGGTCTCCTCAAAAGAACTACCATGTTTCTAGCCTAGAGGTCTCTGGAAGTTCTTCGGGAGCCTCTAAAAGTTCTGATTTCCTCCCCATGGGGGTTAGCTGCATTCTTCTACCCCATATTGTAACTATTTCCTGCAAAATATCCATTATAGCCTTGTTAACTCACTAAGGTTGGCTTGATGATTTCTTTGGAAGCGTTCTCCAAGTTTGGTCGAGCAAAGTTGAGCACTAAAATTATATGTTGGTTGTCTCCCTATGCATGCTCATTGTTTTCTGCTATTGCTAACCGATGAAAAGTTCTTACAATTTTTAGATCAGAGTAAATTAAGGGTTGTCCCTCACTTCTAGTAGCAGGCATACACCGAACAAACACCACCTGAAATTTTCAACAACCAACAACAAACATAAAATGTGGATTAGTGTAATAAAAATCCTAACCACAAACAACCAATCAATTTAAGTCACCGGAAACTGTTGCGCCCCAGCGCACGTGCAAGCATACGCGGTCGTACAAGTAATACAATGGCCCTTTTTCAGAGCCAGAGGTCAAACCGCAGCGACTGGACTAATGCAACTAATTATCAAGTTGAAGTGTTAATTTAATCTTCACAAGTGTTGATTATAGAAATTTCAGAAAATTCTAATTAAGTCTAGAGGTGATCACAAAACAATCGAGAAACATACAAGAAGCAAATAGAGTTAAGGCCTGATAATCATGCAATGTTACAATTCACAATGTTCAAGTATGAAAACTTCGGTTGTTGTCTCAAATAGTTAAAATGCGATGTTATTGGTCTTTCGAGCCTCTAAACATGATAAACTAGTCTTACACATCGTTGAGCAGAGATGTGACGTCCTAATTCTTGAGCAATTTAACTACATGGATGTGGTTTACGGAGTTTGTGCCCTTGATTATGGACTTTCATATGTCTAATCATTTATCCTAAATTAGCTTCACAACTACTTCTTCAAGCGGTGATGTGACAATTCTAAGTTGGTGTCTAGCTCATCCCGTTTTAATAACTAAGCAAGGAAAATTAGGTATAATTTCTATCCTACCGCTAATCCTATCGTAAAGATAAGAACTTTCTCCTTACATTCTTGTGTTCTAGCCTGGGGGTACTCTTTCGAGCATTTACCTAAGCTTAACATGTTTTTTTTCATGGTGATCAAGCATAAAACAGTAATAATAAAGAATGTACGACAAAACAACAACTAAAAACTCAAAACAACGAAGAATTCATGCATTTACAATCATATCATGTTGCCTCAACCCTAGAGGAAGGGTTTTAACCACTCATGTTCGTACAAATACATAAAAACATGATTAAAGTAAAGTACTTACAAGAATGATTAAAGGAGAATGAAAAATAAAGAACCCTAGGTAAGGTTCTTCACTTCTCCCTTCGCTCCTTTCCGGTGTTCTCAAAATATTTCGTGATAAAATGTTTTTAGGAGCTAAGTATCCTATTTATACTAAGTGGAAAAATTTCAATTTTGGCCGGCCATGGAATGCGTCTGTATCATGGACCCTAACACCCTGATGTGCCTCCGTGTCACATAGGCTTACTGGAATTTGTCCCTAGGTAGGTCTGTAGCAAAGTGCCCGCGCTTCACCCGATGTGGCACGAACTAACTCACGCGCGATGCACAGCATGACACGACCTATAACGCGCAACAGTGCCTGGCGTGGTACGACGCCTAGCACGTAGATCTACCGGCGTGTTACGTTGGGTAGTGCGACATTGATATTTTCTTGTGCATTTCATGCAATCTTCCTCCCAATCATTCCAACACTTTATCTTGTTGGTGCATCATCAATTTAAAGCCCCTCCTAGCATTTTTCACCTACAAAACAAAGAGCTAATCACATTGGTTAGTTTATGCATGAAATTATACAAAATCACCTGAGAATATACTCACTTAATTTGACAAACACGACTAAACTAAGTTATGAAATAGCTCTTGAGCATGTAATTATACGCAAGATCAGCAATGGCGTCAAAAACTTGATATCACCAAGAGCATGTAAGCACACGTGGTCGTCAAGTAATATAGGACGATGAAGTCTCGATATCATACCCACAGAGAGTTGTCAGATTAATTGCTCATGTTTGAACCCTTATTTCACCATTCAAGTAAACACAAGTAAAATGGGTAAATGGTTTTGTGATTGTTCTACTAAACATGGAATGTAGATTAAAATGAGAAACTAAATTTGTTTGCAAAAGAGTATGTAATTCAAATGATGATTAAAATCTAGGATCTTGGCACTTTTCTTTCAGGTGAGTTTTAGAATTCAAATACGCTAGACAACATTCTTCTAAGATTCCTAGTTGCAAGTTACGAACTCATTTCTCAACTATTCTCCCGCATAGCCAAAAACTATTTCACAAACCCTAACACCTATAACCCTATGGTTGTAGGAGAAACATGAGACAACGATCGAAACTACTTGTCTTAACTAAGTAGAGTTACAGGGTATATCCCTATCCTCAACAACGAAAACAACTTTTGAAATTTTGAATAAGATAATTGAAACCTACTCTATGCTTTCTTTTAAACCGTATTAGTTCCCTCTCCCGAGTTCAACAACGAGCCAACAGATAATATTCGAAAGGTGATTAGTCTAACGAATAAGCATGAAATCAAGTAAGCATAAACAATCTTGAAAAGAAGAATCAATGTCTAGCATACGTGAATATTCAAACTACAACCATTAATCCATGGAAAAAAACCCATAAAAGGAGTTTAGACACTCATGGTCAAGTGAAAAACCAAAGAATTCATCATTCAAATTAACAAAGATAAAAGTAAAGAAAAAAAACCTAAGAGGAAAAAAAACTTCTTGTCTTTCCCCCAAAAGACTACGTGCAATGATCTATCAGATGAAAGATGCCTAATGAATGCCCTAGTCAAAGTATTTATAGGCGCGGTAACAAATGACTCTTTTTCCCTTAAGTAATTCAGCTTTTGGACTTAGAAAATTTCATTATCCAACAGGCCCAAGCACGCTACACCAGCCATCTCGCTAGATATGGCTTGAATTTCCTCTGAAGTTGAGCCTCTGGTATGCCACATCTCCCATGTTTTCAAGGTGTTAGTCAAAATTCTTCATTTCAAGGACCTGGCGCACCACTTCTGTCAATGCACCAGAGTGTTAGAAAATTTTCCCAAGTCCAGAACCTCTCTAGCGCACCACTCTACTCAATTCACCAAGGTGTTAATCAGAAGTTCGACCAACCAGAGAACAATTTTCTCTGAAGTTTAGTGGTTGGCACACCATTCCAGCGTTCTCACCAAGCCAAATTTTCCTCGAATTCTTCTTTCTTCACACCGTAGACCATTTTTGAGTCTTTTTCCATGTGTTACCTACTAAAATCATCTAAAACACTTGTTAGCTCATTTAACATACAAATTCATGAAATCATGCATTTCATAAGGATAATCATCTCAAAACATGATAAAAGATGGGTAAAAGTATGGAAAATGGGCATAAGAATATGCCCAACATCACCACCCTACACTTAAACCATTGTTCGACCTCGAACAATCCTTCCTTATATGCAACAAACACTTCTTTTCCACTCCACTTGTCACCTCTATCAATTCTCACTCAAGCAACTTAGAACAAAGCACATGAAAAAGTGGGCCATTAATTCATAACCAATCTATAGCATACACAAAGAAGTTCTTCACATTCGAAACTACATACTTCCTATAACTGACTCATCCTTTTCATAACAGGGCCAACTTGATTATGCATGAAAAATGTAGCACATAATATACCAACTCTGACCATCTTGTGCCCTTACTTATATAGTGATGTTCCTTTCCTCATATTATCAATAAACAAGGCACACTCACTCTCAGAAATGATGTTTCATACACACAAAGCATACCATACCTCTCATGAATACTCAGATTACTTAATTACTTCAAAAAGAGTAAGATCATAAGGACTTTTTCTAGTTGTAATGTCGGCTAAGGGACGAGTAAGAATGATTTTTTTAATAGTGGCTACCAGTCCTAAGCACTTTAAGACATTTTCACTTTATCTTTCTTGTCCACCTCTCTTTCCTCATTGCTTACCCTTTCTTTCACTAATCCCCTTGTCTTTCTCATGCCCTTTTTTTCACTATTTGACTACTAGTTTCTGTTTATAAGATCAACAAGAATAATCAACCATTCAGAATCTTTTATTTATGTTCTAGCAGCAAGTAATCAACATATGTTATGCACCCCTCTTTCCAATTTTCTCATCTTGCCATCAACATTTATTTCTTTTTATCTTTTCTCTTTAGTTTGCTACATCGGTGGAACCATCATTCTTAATTCTCAAAGTGCCTCAGACTCTCCTTGGATAAAAAATTCTGGAGGTCACACAACAAAGGGAATAGGCTTCTTTTATGGCTAAGAAGAAAATTAAGTCTTATAGCTCAACGGGGTTAACTTGGGATAATGTTAAGGTACAACAACAATGGACAAACATGGTTGTTTCAAAGAAATTCCTTAGTCACATCTTAACCTCTTTGGCAAGTAGCTATCACATATACACTTAGGCAAATTCTATATGTTACACTATGTATAAAACACAAAAGATTCAAGCTCACCCCTCATGGAATCTTGATCTGAGTCAGTTTCTTATGGTCACATATCCACACAATCATACTAAATGAATTTCCATTATTATGCCCTAAAGCCTATTTTCTTGAGTCAAGTTAAAGAACCTATGTGTCTCTCATGGAATTCTAATTCTCATGCATTCATGATGACCATTTCATTGCTTATTGCTTAACTTTAAGTGGAATATCAAGAGCACACTAATGGTTGTTTTTGACTCCATCCTAATAAATAAATAAAAAATATGACCAATATTCCCTTAAGACGGTAGTCATCCATCCATCATCAGGACTAGCCGCTATCTCTATGACAGACTCTAAAATAAATTTTGACGATCAATTAAGACACTTAATTAAAACAAACACACAGAGATGAAAAATCAAATGATGTAGAATCATTTAGGTTCAACGGCCATCCACATACTAGTTATTACAGCCCAAACTAACTAACACAGAAGTTTGATAACTATTACTACAGCCTACTCTAAGATTTAGCAAAGATAGAATAAAAATAAAATCTATTTCGTCCACTCCATACTTAAACAATGCATTGTCCCCAGTGCACAAACATATCATGTCAAGTAGGGAGAGAAAAAAAAATTCCTAGGCCTCTAAGCAATGCCATCATCATCATCTCCTTCTGCGTCATCAATCTGTATAGCTCTAGTGGTGGCATCATCCTCCTCTTTATCATTGTCATCTCTGCAAAACACACAATTATTCGAAAAATGTGTTCCCTCCCACCAAGTGCCTTATTTAATGTCGTGGCACAACCCAAGACTATTTAATCCTTTTTCCAAGGAGATCAAAGTCTTCCTTCTATCAAGATGATCCATATAATAATGTTTTACCCTTTGACCATTAACCAAGAGGCTCTATCTGGTCCCAAGGGTTTCATCTCTACTACGCCATATCTAGTCACATTCATTATCACAAAGGGACCTGACCACTTCGAGCTCAGTTTCCCCCCAAACAAATTCTACCTTGAGTTGTACAATAACACCAATTGTCCTAATTAAAACTCACGAGGTTGGATGCACTTATCATGCGATCACTTGGTGAGCTCCTTATTCTCTAAAATGGATCTCATCGAGCTCATGGAGTTGTAACAACCATTGCTTCCCAGCAGTCTCCATATCAATATTAAACCTTTGGATAGCCCAATATACTTTCTATTCTAGCTCAATCGGCAGATGACATACTTTTCCAAAAATTAACCTATAGGGCGAAGTGCCAATAGGAATCCTGGAAGCAGTCCTGTAAGCCCAGAGAGCATCATCAAACTTGATAGACCAGTATTTCCTATTTGTGCTTATAGTCTTATCAAGAATTCATTTGATTTCTCGATTTGACACTTCCACCTTCCACTAGTCCGTGGGTGATAGGTTATTGCCACCTTGTGCTTCACATTGTACTTCGTGAATAGATTATTGAAAAGCTGATTGAGAAAATGCAATGCCTTCATTGCTGATGATAGCTCTGGCTGTTCCAAAACAGGTGAAAATATTCCTCTTCAAGAACATGGCTACTGCCTTCCCATTATTTGTAGGCAGCGATGTAGCCTCCACCTACTTTGACACGTAATTGATAACTTCGTGAATAGATTATTGAAAAGATGATTGAAAATATGCAATACCTTTATTGCTGATAATAGCTCTGGCTGTTCCAAAGCAGGTGAAAATATTCCTCTTCAAGAACCTGGCTACTTCTTTCCCATTATTTTTAGGCAGCGATGTAGCCTCCACCCACTTTGACACATAATTGATAATGTCCAAAATATACTCTTTGTTACAAAAGAGGATAAACGATTATTGAATCAAAACTAATATACCGAAGGATGTCGGGGTTGAATCCCACAGAGACTAGCAAATGATAAGCACAAGTGTTATTTGGAAAATTGAATTTAGTTCGCACCACTCCAAAATAACAAAGAAATAAACATTTTTGGGGAGACTCGATGTTAATAACAGGTATAGATTCTAAGTCGGCTAATTAAAATAGCAAAATAACCAAAGTTGTCGAAAATAATTAGAAGGACTACAGGTGTGATATAGATGAGGTTCTAATTAAATAAGGCCATGTTACATCAACTCATTAGTTCAATTTGTGTAAATAACCTTTGGCAGATAGGCATTCAATGTCTTTCAACCTCATAAGTGCCTCTTGCTAGAGTTCTTTCGAACCACGGGACACAATTAAATCAACCCAATCAAGTTTGGATTAACATCTGCACTAATCTCTAGCTATTAGCTATTAATTAGGAATGAAAATGTGGGTTTGACTATGTCTAGCCCAATTCCACAACATCACATCCATGTCCACCAATAAATTCTCTCCCATACTCATTTCTTCTCTTTCAAGCAAAAGTCAAGTAAGAAAAGTAGACCCACATCTGTAACTATGGATTTTTAATTATAAATTGAAGAGAACTTAATAAATAAGATTGAGATGAATCAAGCAATACCCGATTTAATTAAGCATTCATCACCATGTACCTCTAGTTAATGAATTAGCTACTCATGGTTAAGAAATTCAAAAGCATATTTAAAAATAAACTCATTGATTTCAATAATAAGAGTAGAAAAATTAAATTCAGCAATAAGTCTTCAACAAGGATAGTACCTTTCTATAGAGGAAGAAGAAGAAAAAGAAAAACAATCTTTTACACTTTTCCACTAATAGAATTCTACTTTCTTCTTTTACAAAGGGAATGTTCTCCAAAAAGCTAAAAGTTAAGATATGATAGGTACATAGTACTTCTCTCTAGAATATATCCAAAAGTAGGGTACCCAAAACTCTCTTTTTCAGTGTTGGACACATTTTCCCCTACTCAGGCGTTCTGGTACTTGAGAGAGTACCAGAGATTCGCCGGTAACATTTCGTGAACCGCCGGCTATAAATGGATGCTCCTTCAGTGAATTCCAGTGTCCTCTGGCAGTTCCTCGCCAGTCTCCAACAATGCTTCGCTGATTTCTTTCTCTGTGATCCAACACTTTCAGATGTCAATAGGCGATTTAACCGATAAGTCACTTGTTAATTTCTGCGACCGCTGGTTTCTTTAGTTCCCCTATACAGTGGTCTTTGATGTTTGGTCGGTGTTTCACCGATCTTCTCCAGTGAAGCTGGTTTTCACCTGATTCCCTTCTTTTTACTCCCTTTTTTGCTCTTTTCTACAAATCAGATATGTGCACACAAAAAGGAAAAAACGGCATAAAATCCATCTAAATGACTTGAAAACTAAGCTAAATCTCATTCTTAAGAGCCTAATGAGTTGGTAAATTACCAACTCATCAAACCCTTAAACTTGAACCATTGCTTGTCCTCAAGTAATGCAGTTATTATCAAATGAAGAACATGCCACTCCACAAAGTTTATACATCAATGACCACTTGACTCGTGAAAACCCAAAAATGCTCACCAACTCAACCAAAAACAGAAGCCAATTCCCCCCAAAAAATAAGAAAAATGGAAACATTTCAAGAGGCCAACACCATTCAAAAACATGATTCACAATAGCTTTCATTTTGCAAAACAAGGGCATAAATTATCCACGAAGTACACATAGCATCTCAATTCATAATCATTGCACATTCAAAGCTTGCCTTAGAGCTTGCACTTCTCATGTCCTATGCATACATTTACCCTTAATGCAATTATGTCGTCAAAAGGGATGATGGCACTCATTGAAGAGAAAGTCCCTATTCTTTATCATGAAGTCAATGCATTCACACAAAGGATCTTAAAAAGAGAAGATTTCACTCACCCTCCCAAAGAAATATTCAAGCGCACAACTTGACCCAAAGGCTTGCCCTTTGCATAATTCACCACTAATGTAGAGAAACTGCACTTAAAATCACTTAGGACTTGTGGGTGATAATGTAGGCTAGGGCTAAGGGTAGGATAGATGTTTAGCTTTAGTGACTAATGCCTCCCTAATGCCTTTACAAACTTGCAATATCTTATCATCTTGCTCAGATCACTCCCCTTCATTTTTCCTTGTTCATCATCTTCCACTCTTTGTTGTAACACAAGTCACCCTTAAAACATCTATGCATTTCATACTTAGCCTTCTCTATGCATGAGATAGCACTTATCAACAATTTTTCCTCTTTTGATGATTCAATTTCTCTCAACTCAATGGTTCACTCATCTCATTACAATTTTTGGTGCTACCTCAATTTTTAGGCTACTCATTCTTTTCCCCCACTCTTGCAAACCCCTAAACTTAGGCTTTTGCCTCATTTCACATTCATTTTATTTATATATCTCTAATTCTTGGTCTTGAAGCCCCTATTATTTCATTGTTTTATTACTAGAAATTAGGGAGGATGGGTGCCAAACAGAAGGATTAAAAAATTGATCATTAGGCTTGTAATGTGGTTTCCAAGAATGGGTCTAAGGCTCAAACGTTGGCTATCAAAGATTAATGGTCATGGAGGTCATTTTGGTTGAAGTGACTTACAAAAGAGAGCCTAAGATCCTGTTCTAAGTGCTTGTAGCTACATCCAGGATTTCGCCTTGAATCACACTTTGGGCAAGTTCTAGACAAGAAGTTATGCAAGAGATTCACAAAAATCCTTACCACACAAGGCATCACAGCTAAAGAGTCCAAAAAAGTCATTATTCACACAAGATAATGATTTAAGACATTAGAACATGAAAATTCATAAGTCACATGAGGAATCTACAAGGTATGATAAAGAGTGCCACATTCTCATTTCAAATTCCCAAGCATCCTTCTCATTTTCATGTCCCATTTAAAATTCCATTTCAAAAATAAAATTTAAGGTGGTACCACTCAAAACAGCTCCACGGAAGACTTAAAAATGACATGACATTTTCCCTTAAGAAAGTCACCTCAAAATCTATCATCGGGAACTGCCAACTCAGTTCAACAATAAAAAGAAAGGAAAAAGCTAAATGCTCCTTGAGAAAGAACTGTGGCACGAAGAAAACCCTTGGAGTTTGATTACTATTCTACTATTTACATAGGCGAACAAAAAATTGGGACATAATGCCAACTTTACCAATTTAAAGAAAGGATCCCATTTGCATCATTAACACACTAACATCCAAGAACTCATCCATTTCATTCTTTGTTAATCAACACCACAAGCCCGGCAAGGTCAATCATCAATAAGACTAAAACTGAGCCCGACAAAGGCTCACAATTCCTCATCAAATAATAATAACAAAAAATAAAAGCCCAGCAAGGGCTACATAGAATCATCTATAAATTAAAAAGAACACCAATGACCCCCCCAATAAACACTCATCCCACCCCCAACTTAGGAAATACATTGTCGCCAATGTATGCATGCAAAAAAAAGGGGGGGCAAAAGACTCCCTGAGCGGGTGACTCCTCATCATCATCATCAGTAGCTTCACCTGCTTCTGTGGCTCCATCAAAGCCAGCCTCGCCTAGATCCTCGGCGTCATCCCCCAAGCCCTCGAACAGATCATCAATGGGCCCCCGAACTATGGAAGGAGCAACCATTGCAGCATCAACATCGCTCATGTTAGGCACTTCTACAGGTGTTCGACTTTTCCACTCCCTCAACTTAGTTCGGAGAGAGTTGACAGCCCCCTCCACTGCATCTACCCATTTGTACAACATTGTAAGGCTCTCATACATTGATTTCAGCTCCTGTTTGACTATTTGAGTGATGAGCGTAGGGAGGCTCCTAGCCAACTTTTGGAGTTGGCTCTCATGAGAGTTGGTCATTTCCATGAGTTTAAGAGACCACTCGATTGGGAGGATGTTGGAGGGGGTGATGCTCCTCTAAGAGGCATGTCACCGGAGGTTTGGCCCATAGCTTCTTGGTAACACGTTCAAATCTGGGGCATGTGGCGAATGCTTCGACCCATGGGATAGTAATCCCTCTGCCAACCTAAAAGCTTGAATTTTCTTCCTTCACTGCAGGTGCCTCGGCATCTCTTTTCTTTTCTAAGGTGATCACTCTTGAGGCAGGGACAAGGGACTCATCAGGGAGCAATGGCACTCCCGTTTTCAAACACAACTTAGAAATGAGGACAACACATGGCATAGAGGTGCTAGCCTGTCTTGCTTTTCGTTTCATTTGCTGGCCCACAATCTCCCCAAACTTAATGGGGACTCCTGACATGATGCATGCTATGAGAATTGTCATCTCCAAGCTGACCCTCTATTCATTTTTAGAGGGAATGATGCGGCCACAAATGAAATCCAGCCATAACTTGTCCTCGAACTTCAGATCATGGCGAGAAATTTTTCCACCCATGGAAGCCCATAGAGGAGTGTCAACTTCAATGATGGTAGCTATCCAAGTGAACTAATTTTTCAAGTCTATAATCCTGGCCATGTACTTTGAGCCAGCATCAATTTTAACTTCCCAAAATAGATAGGTGATCACTGCCGGAGTTATGTCCACCTCCACCCCTCGTACCATGACTGATGGTAGGTAGGGGACTTCATTGATTTTGCCTCTATGTTTCATACTTTCTTGTCTATCCTGGTAGGAAGCATAGAAATCTAGCACCAAGCTGGGGTAGTAGTCCGGGAAAGGAATCTGAAAGCATGCCACTACCTGTCCGTGAATTGAGCGGTGATGTTGGGAAGGTCACCGCGCAGTCCCGCCAAATCAAACCTCTTTTCCGCCACTATCCACCAGCCATGGCATATGACGTAGTGCCCTTTCATGTCAGGCACACAAAATATGATGGCCTTTCTAGAGTTGGCGGGTGTTGAGGAGGCTTTGGCTTTACCTTTGCCTTTTGTGCTTGAGGAGGCTGGGGCCTTTCCCTTTCCGGTGTTCCTGGATGAAGTCATTTTTCTGCAAGCATGATGTTACTGGCAGTTACAATGCTTTGAAAATGATACAACTAGCACTACTCTAAAATTAAAATGAGAAGCAAAAATGCAAAATTATCATTCAAATAATTAGCAGCACCGGCGAGCCGCAGGATGGTATCCGCGGGACCGCCGCTAACCCGTCGGTGAGAACCAGTTAATTGGGGTAGCAGACATTCTGCCTGTGACAAAGCAGCGAGTCACCGGTCTTGATCCCTGCACTACCGATATAACGCAGGATCAAAATAGTGGCCTAAAGCCACCATTAGATCGAATCGGCATTCCATTGTCATTTCACCAGACTCGGCCGGTGAATAGGCGATAGTCGTCATCCCCAAGGTGTTCCCATTAGTTTCAATGGAACCATTTCATACGAAGTTACTCTCATCATACCAAAATATCAACTCTGCACATGAAAAAGGACTAAAATGATGATTTACCCTTAAGAATGGCATCACTCAATCTATCATCGGCCAAAGTTTGGGTTACTCAGACTTCACCCTATTTAAGTCTACACAATAATCACAAAATCCCACACCCATTTTAGCAATAAACCTTTATCATCCCACAAACATTATATAACATCACATATAACATCCATCATGAAACTAATTTGGGGAAGAATGGCAATAAAAGGGAGGGGAATGTATGTTAGCACTACATGGATATGCCACCAAAGTACTACTAAAGAGAAAATAGGAGAGTCTAAGAAACATTACCACTTGTAGGAGAAAGTTTAGCAGAGACCCACTATGGAAGCTTGGAAATGCTCATAATAGCAACTCTTGAACTTGTTTAGTAGAGAGGAAGAATGTGAGTGTAGTGATAAAAGGTGGAGAGAGTGAGGGATTTTATAGGTGAGCTGGTGGGAATGGGGTTGGTTGAGGATGAGGTGGAAGATTAATGGTGAGTTAATTAGGTGGGAAGTGTAAGAGAGGGAGTTGTGGGAATATTGAAAGGTAAGGTGTTGGGAAGGTAAAAAGAAGTGTAGCAAAGTGTTAAAAGAGCAAAAAGGGAAACCTAAGGGAATATTTTTTTCAGTCTATGGTGGCTCAAACCGATATTGGGGTTTATGGGTCCATATTTCATTGAGATTCTGAATTGGAACCCGTATCTTTATTTGTGTTACATCAGTGGTCGCTAGTTTGATCCAGTGATTCACCACCTTACCTTTTCATGTTTGAGTTCATGCTTAGTTCACTGTCTTACAACCGACGACTGATCAGCGATTCGCGACTCGGGTCAGCAGTCCACTGGTGAATCATCGATTAGGCACCTATTGCTCATGTATTCTGAGTTGCACCAGCGATTGAACTAGTACACGCTTTTAAATCAGCGGTCTACCGGTCCATCTACCGGTCTAACATTCATGGTCCCAGGTTTTTACTTGCTTGTGTCAGAGCACGGTAGTTCGCGCATCTGGATCGGTGATTCGCCAGTCTAGTGCATTGTCTACCTTGTTTTTATGCTTTCTCTCCTTGCTTCTCACCTTATTGATCCTACAAAATTCAAAAACAACAATGACATAAAAACAATCAAAATAAAACACTTGGATTTCCTCCTAAAGAGCATCTTAGTTAATGTCGTGGCATGACGTATTTCTGATTTAGCAATCTTTCTTCAAAGGATCATCCTCCGACTCAGCCTTTTTCATCTCCACTCCGTTCTCCTCAATCTCCTCATGCAAAACTTCAATCACTTTGCATTCATCGGGAGTTTCAGCAGATGGACACACCTTAAAGGTGACCTCTTCACTTCCAACTTGGAACTTGAGCTCACCTACCTCCACATCTACCAAACCTTGACCCGTGGCAAGCAATGGTCTCCCTGGAATGATTGGTACTTCTAAGTCTATTTCACAATCAAGCACCACAAAATCAGTTTGTAGAATGAATTTATCCACCCTCACCAATACATCTTGTAGCATACCCACGGGTTTCTTTATGGCGCGGTCAGCCATTAACAGCCTTATTGATGTGGGATTGGTGTTCCCGAGCCCCAATCTCTTGAAAATGATAAAATGCATTAGATTTATACTTGCCCCAACATCAATAAGGGCTTTCTTAAACACACATAACCCGATAGTGAAAACAATCATGAAGGCTCCTGGATCTTCTCGCTTTGGGGAAAGATTGCTCATCATCATCACAGTACAGTGATGCATTGTCTCCACGGTGCCCACATCTACCACCTTCTTCTTTTTCAACAACTCCTTCATGAATTTGGCATATTCGGGCATCCACCAATGGTATATTAATGGATAATTTGATGAACATGTCAATGAATTTTTTCAACTGATCATCCTTCTTTTTCTTAGCTAACCTTCGTGGATAAGGGGGTGGACCTCTTGGTTCAAGTTCTTTATCATTTGAGCCTTCATGCCTGCCTCTTCTTCATCAACATGTGAGGGAACTTCATCATCCTTTCCCTCACTTTTATCTTCACTCTTTTCACCACTACTTGGTGTTTTTGGTACCTCATCAGGTTCATCTTCATCATTTGATATACGAGCAACAACCTCCTTAGGCTTCACCCTCACATCTCCAACTGTTTTACCACTCCTCGTAACAATAGCCATGCATTGACTATCTTACTTCAGGTTTGGCATTGTATCACTTGGGAGTGTTCCCTTCATTCAGGGATTTGTTTGAGCAAACAAGTGGTTCATTTGAGCTTCCAAATGCTTAATGGACGCTGAATGAGAGCTCACCATCTAGGAAAGGTTAGACACCTCCGCTTTCAATTCCTTGACCCCCGCTGTCGGTTGATTCCACTTTCTTGAGGAGTCTTGCTAACATCTCTTCAAGTTTTGAGCTTCGTGGATCGCTCATACTTGGCTTATTTTGGGCACTCTCATCTTTAGGAGGGGTAACATAAGGGTTTTAACTTCGGTGATAATGGTCTCCCTCTCGATTTTTCTCTCTAGTGCTCCATTTCATTTATATCGGGCCATACTTGTGTGTCGCGGTTTCTCCAGCATTGATTCTCTTCCATTGTGCACCAAGGATCTTTATTATTCCCTTGAAACTCGTCTCGAGAACCCCCCATATGATTTGCCATGTATTGGCATTCCTCATCGTACCTCGGTGGCGACAATTCTCCTTTAAAGTGCAATGGACCTTGCATACCTACAACACTCAAAACCTTGGGCCTCGCCCACATTACATGTTTTTTCATTAGTTCAAGCTGCATCATAACTTTAGCAAGATTTTCATCTCCTTTTTGCAACTCAGTTGCCAATGCACTAGAGCCAATGTCATGTGTCGATACATTAGTCTCTCTCATATGCCATGCCCTATTTTTCTTTGTCATTCTATCCAAGAGGGCCTTAGCTAATCCATATGTATGATCCATGATTGATCCTCCAGCAAAATTATTGGCAATGGACTTGTTAATGAAGTCTAGGACTTGGTAAAAACTTTGAAGGAGCACTCCATCCGGGAGACCATGGTTGGGGCAAAGGGAAACCTTCTTCTTGAATCTCAACCATGCTTCATGCAATGGTTCTCCTAGCTCTTGTCTAAAGTTCATGATATCGCCCCTCAGCTATAACATTTTTAATGGAGTGAAGAAGCAATCCAAGAATGCTTCAGTCAATTCTTGCCACGATGTAATGCAACCAAGATAGAGTTCCTCCAACAACATGGTCGCCTCTCCCGTTAGGGAAAATGGAAAGAGTCTCAACCTGATGGATTCTTGACTTATATTAGCTATGTAGAAAGGTTGGCAGATCTCTAAGAAATTCTTTAAATGGCGATTTTCATCATCACATGGTTTTCCCCCAAATAGCCCTTTCATCTATAGCAAATGTAGCAATGTACTTGTGAGATGGAACAAAACATTCCCTATCATAGGCGGTAGGCAAATGGCTCCTGCAACTTCGAGCATCACCGGATTATCTACTTCATGCTCCATATCACCCTAAACTAAGCTATCCCCTACTTGTGAGTGATGACTCATATGAGTTTACCCTAACAAGAACAGCAAAATTAATGTCAACACTTACAATGCAAGACTAATTCAAATTAATAATCAACACAAGAATATCAAGCGCTAGTCCCCGGCAACTGCGCCATTTTTGATAACGTCCAAAATATACTCTTCATTACAAAAGAGCATAAATGGTCGTTGTATCCAAAGAAATATCTCGACGGATGTCGGGGTCGAATCCCACAGAAACTAACAAATGATATGCACAAGTGTTGTTTATAAAATTGAACTTAGTTCGCACCACTCGAAAATAACAAAGAAATAAACATTTTGGGGGAGACTCGATGTTAACAACAGGGTATAGATTCTAACTCGGCTAATTAAAATAGCAAAATAACCAAAGTTGTCGACAATAATGAGAAGGAGTAGAGGTGTGGGGTAAATGAGGTGGTAATTAAATAAGGCCATGCTGATCATCTCATTAGCTCAATTTGTGTAAATAACCTTGGGAAAATGAGCATTCAATGTCTTTCAGCCTCATAAATGCCTCTTGCTAGAGTTCTTTCAAACCACTAGACTCAATTAAATCAACCCAATCAAGTTTGGATTAATAGCTGCACTAATATCTAGCTATTAGCTATTAATTAAGAATGAAAATGTGGGTTTGACTATGTCTAGCCCAATTCCACAACATCACATCCATGTCCACCATTAAATTCTCTCCCAATACTCAATTCTTCTCTTTCAAGCAAAAGTCAAGTAAGAAAAGTAGACCCACATCTGCAACTATGGATTTTTTCAATTATAAATTGGAGAGAACTTAATAGATTTACACTAATTAAATAATATTGAGATGAATCTAGAAATACCCAATCTATTTAAGAATTCATCACCACACACCTCTAGTTAATGATTTAGCCACTCATGGTTAAGAATCTCAAAAGCATATTTAACAATAAACTCATTGATTTCAATAATAAGAGTAGCAAAATCAAATTCAGCAATAAGTCTTCAAAAATGGTAGTACATTTCTATAGAGGAAGAAGAAGTAAATGAAAAACAATTTTTTACACTTTTCCACCAATAGATTTCTACTTTCTTCTTCTACAAAGGGAATGTTCTCCAAAAAGCTAAAAGTTAACATCTGATAGGTGCAGGGTACTTCTCTATACAAATATCCAAAAGTAGGGTACCCAAAACTCTCTTTTTCAGTGTTGGATAATTTGCCCCTGCTTAGGCGTTCTGGTACTGGTGAGAGTACTGGCCGGTTTGCCTGTTACATTCCACGAAACGCCGGCTATAAATGGATGCTCCTTCAGTGAATTCCAGTTTCCTTCGGCGATTCCTTCGGTGACTCGCTGGTCTTCAACCTTGCTCCATCGATTTCTTTCTTTGTGATCCATCACTTTCAGGAGTTAGTAGGTGATTTAACTAGCGAGTCACCGGTTGATGTCCACGACTGTTGCTTTAGTTCCCCAAGATAGTGCTCTTCGATGTTTGGCCGGCGTTTCGCCAGTCTTCTCTAGTAAAGCATTCATTTTCACCTGATTCTCTTCTTTTTACTCCCTTTCTTGCTCTTTTCAACAAATCAGATATCTGCACACAAAAAGGCAAAAAGGGCATAAAATCCATCTAAATGACTTGAAAACTAAGCTAAAGCTCATGCTTAAGAGCCTAATGAGTTGGTAAATTACCAACTCATCAATAATCCACAGCTAGCAAGATGTACCTGTTACCATTTTATGGGTTGAATGACCCATAAAGTCAATTCCCCAATAGTCAAACACTTCCACCTCATAATGCCTCTTCAAGGCTTCTCCGACCTTTTCGATATGTTCCCTATTCTTTGACAATTGTCATAAGATTTTAAAAAAAAATAAGCGTCCTTAAACAAGGTTAGCCAATGTAATCCAACTCGAAGGACCTTTGTAATGGTTCTATCCCCCTCTAATGTCTCTATAAGGTAAAAAATGAAAGCTTTTTAGAATTTGGTGCACTTCTCCCTTGGGAACACATCTTCTGACCAGCTGATCTAGCCCTACTTTGTACAGAAATAGCTCATCCCATATGTAGAATCGGCTATCCCGAAGGAGTTTCCTCTTTCTATTCAGAGTTGTACTCGGTATATATACACCACTAACCAGAAAGTTCACTATGTCAGCATATCAGGGTAGCTCAGGGACATCCACAATAAATAGTTGTTCGGTAGGAAATGTCTTCAGCAATTTCTAGTTTATAATCAATATGCTTTCTATCCTCCAACTGAGAGAGATTATCTATTACCAGATTCTCTGTTCCTTTTTGGTCTTTGATCTCAATACAAAATTCTTGAAGTAGTAGTATCCACCAAATCAACCTAGGTTTAGCATCTTTCTTTGCAAACAAGTATCTAATTGCAGCATGATCAATATACACTACCACCTTTATGCCCACGAGGTAAGCACAGAACTTCTCAAAATCATACACCACAGCCGACAACTCCTTTTCAGTTACGGTGTAGTTTTTATAAGCTACATCTAATTATTTACATGAATAATAAATGGGATGGAATCTCTTTCCTCTGTTCGGCCACAAAATAGCTCCTATAGAAAAATCACCAGCATCACACATCATAATGAATGGTAATGACCAATCTGAAGCAATAATAATTGGAGTTTTTATCAACTTTTCCTTCAGAGTATTGAAAGTTTGCACACATTCTTTATTGAAATCAAACTTGATATCCTTCTCCAAAAGTTTGCAGACCATGCTAGCTATCTTGGAATGGTCCTAAATGAACCTCTTGTAACTACCAGTGTGTCCCAAAAAACTGCGCACCTCTTTTACAGAGACAGGGATGATAGCTTCTATATGGCCTCATTGTTAGCCCGGTAAACCTTAATACCAACTTTTGAAATTTCCTGACCTAAGACTATCCCTTCATGTGCCATGAAATGACAATTTTCCCATTCAACACAAGATTAGTCTCCTCACATCGAGTTAACACCACATCTATATGATTCAATCAGTCATCGAAATAACTTCCATAGACTGAAAAATCATCCATGAACAATCCAATAAGTTTCTCCACCATGTTTGTGATAGCTAGCATGCACCTTTAGAATGTTTTTGGGGCATTACATAGTTCAAAAGGCATCCGTCAGAATGCAAATATGCAAAAAGGAAAAGTGAAAGTACTCTTCTCTAAGTCCTCCTATGTGATCAAGATTTGATTGTATCAAGAGTACCCATCCAGAAAACAATAGTAGTCATGTGCAGCTAACCTATCGAACATCTGATCCAAGAAGGGCAATGGAAAGTGATCCTTCCTGTGGCTATATTAAGCTTGCGGTAGTCAATGCAAATCTTCCACTGTGTGACTATTCTCTGAGGTATCAGTTCATCTCTCTCATTTTGCACCATCGTCAATTCACCCTTTTTCGGGACACAATAAACTGGCTCACGCACTAACTATCTGAAATAGGGTTGATGACGGCTGCATCTAGCCACTTTATTATTTTCTTCATTACCACTTCCTTCATGATTCGGTTGTCTCAACTGGTGTTCAACACTGGGTCTAGCACCCTCTTCTAACAGTATTTTATGCATGTAAAAAGGACTGCTTATCCCCTTTATGCCAGCTATGGTCCAACCAATTGCTATCACATAACGTCGTAGCTCTTTCAAAAGCCTGTCAACCTATTTATCAGACAACAAAGAAGACATTATCACAGGTAGTGTATTTCGAATGAGTAGGTAAAGGTTTTAATTGAAGAATTGGCACCTTTTTAATCATGGGCTATTGCTTCTCCCGAGTCAAAAATTTGTCGAGCGTCTCCAAAGAAGCATCTCTCCTTATGTAGGAACTAGTAGAATCCAAGACTGCTAAACATTCAGTCACCTATAAACTTTTAACTTATTCTTTCCCATATACCAATACTCTCCCAAGTGGATCTTCCGGTGTTAAATACTACTCTAAAGCCTTAGTAGACATTTTAGGCTCTACTGCCATGATGGCCTTTAGCTCCTCACAATGAGGTGGAAATCTTGCTACTCTGAATACATTAAAAACTGTCACTTGGCCATCCACGGTCATCGACATCTTGCCTGATTTCACCCTTATAACTGCATCAGTGGAGGAAAAGAATCCTCTTCCCAAAATGATGGGAACTGATGACAGCCTCAGAGTCAAGGATGATAAAGTCCACCAGTAGGATGAACGATCCCACTTTGATCAACACATCTTTAATAATGCCCTTGGGATAAGTGATGGACCTGTCAGCCAACTGCAATGTCATTGTGGTGGGACGTGATTCTCCTAACCCAAAAGTTCTAAACAATGATGCAGGCCATAAGATTGATGCTTGCACCCAGATCACACAATGCTGAGCTGACCTCTCGGCTTCTAATAACTATTGGATAGTGAAGCTCCCAAGATATTTCATGTTTTTCAAAATTTTGTTATTCACCCGGGAACTGCACTCCTCTGTTAGAGCTACAGTCTCAAACTCTGTGAGCCTTCTTTTATTCACCATAATATCCATAAGATATCTGGCATGCTTTGGAACTTCTTGCAACAACTCTACCAATGGTAGATTCACATGCACAAGCTTCAACACATCAAAAAACTTCTTATAAGCTGCGTCCTCTTTCTGCTTTTTGAATCTCTGTGGAAATGGAGGGGGTGGTCTAACTTCTACCACTTTCAGTTGTGAATGACTTGACTTACCAACCTCCTGCTTTGACTTCATAACCTGTTCTGTCTCTTCTTGCTTATCTCTGGGTATCACTTTACCCAGCTCCTTTCCACTGCACAAAGAGATTGCGCTAACATTCTTCTTGGGGTTCTTCTTAGTGTTACTTGGAAGTGCCCCTTGATGTTTGTTTGTCTGCTGAAGGGACAACTGGCCCATTTGCCCATCCAATTCGTGGATTATTTCTGCATCTTATTAACAACCTGAATCTACAAAATCATCTACTACGTCATGGTCTCCTCTAAAAAACTGACATGATCCTGGCCCTGAGGTCTCTAGAAGTTGTTTGGGGGCCTCTGAAAGTTCTGATTTCCTCCCCATGGGGGATTAGCTACATTATTATACCTGATCTTGGGCAAATTTATATGCCCAAGTGATACTTAAATATGTCCTTTTAGCCCTGTTTATCTAGCAATGTTGATACATTCTCATGTGATTGTTAATAAAATGTGAATTTATACTAACCAACATGATTAGCATTGTTTTGCAGGTAAAATGTAATTTTGGGAAGCTAAAATACGTGTTGGGAGAGATCGGGGTTGGACTCGGATGTCAGCAAAGGACAAGGAATTGGAAGGCAAAAAATAAAGAGGATCCGCGATGGAGCCGTGTCACGCTGCCATCGCGGAGGCCTTCTGCCTGGCTAGGGAATTTTTGGCAATTTCCAGTGAGGGTGCGCGTTGGGTCCGTGGCATGGTGGCCTAGCTCCACGTTGCACGCCATGCCACGTTGGACCTTATTACCTGGACACCCAGTTTCCAGTGAGGGTCCGCGTCAGTGGCGTGTCACGGAGGTAGTGCTCCGCGATGCACTCCGTGACACGTTGCTTGTTATTCTGGAAAAAATTCCCACTAGTATAAATAGAACACTTAGGTTCATTTTTAATAATTCTGACTTGGTGGAGCAAGAACGTGGGTTAAAGGCAGTTGAGGGGACGAAAATCTCAGGGTTTTTCTCTATCTCCTTCTTCTTTAATTCAATTTCTTGTATGTTTAACACTCATTTAATGATGTTTAATCCACAAATGAGTGGCTAATTCTTCTTCTTGCTGAGGTTGAGAACAATTGTATTGAAATGTGATTGTTGACTAAGTTGGGTTTTCATCTTTTCTTCCATGGTTGTTCTATTGATTCTTGTTTTTACTGCATTAATGTGTGGCCTATATTAATGTACATCTAAAAAGTCCGATTTCACTCGAGAGAGCAAGAAATTGGAAAGTTGTGAATCAATAGGATATGATCTTTTCTTGGTTTGGGAAAATTGAGAATTGATTTACCTTCAGGATAGAAATATACCTGAAGGTCGTATTAGTCAATTTAGGAACCGGTTTTGTTTGGCTAGAACATGAATTTCGTCTAATCACATAAATGTAGGTGGACGGTTCATGATTCTTAAGTTGGGTTAAATACGAGAGTTTTAATCCATCGACAATAGTTCTTGACTAGCAACCGGAGGAAAGGTTAACCAATTTATATCGATAATTAATTTCTTTACATGTTCAATTAACCTCAGTATGCTCACATTCATAGTTCAGACTCACATTAGATATTTGTTTTAGACTTAGCATGAAAATTAGAACCCAAAAATATCTAATTCTTGGTTACACTGTTGTCTTCATTGTTAGAATTAAAATATAGTACGCTTAAGCAGATTGTTACCTTATCCCAGTCCCTGTGGGATTGCTACTTGGCTTACTTGAGCCACTTTACTACTTGTTCGACCACGTGCACTTGCGTGTAGCTTTATACCCAAAGCAAAAGCACCGAACAAGTTTTTGGCGCCGTTGCCGGGGACTGGCAATTGGTGAATTTTTCTTAAGTGTTTATTTACTATATTTTTATTTTCTTAGTGTTGACAACTTGGTCTTAGCCTGTATTTTGCAGATTTAATTTCTGTTGAACACTGGAAAGAGACAAGGAGCTGGTGGACTCGTATTTAGAGCCAGAAAGATTATTTCATCATCAGCGGAGAGAAGCTCTAGAAAGAAAGCTGCAGTTGCTCAGACAAACAATCATGGAGCAACAACAGAATCCACCAGTAGTACGGGCAATGTTAGTGCCCGAGGAAGTAGCAGCTCGGACGGTTCGCGAGGTGGCAATCCCACATGCTAAGAATGTCACATCTAGCATTCGCAAACCTGATCCAGGAGGGAGGTTCGAGCTCAAACAAAACATGGTGCAATTGCTACACACCAGCGGGTAGTTCACAGGTCTCCCTCATGAAGATCCACAGCAGCATCTCCAAAATTTTTTGGAGATAAGTGACACTTACATCCCCGCTGGAGTGTCATCAGATTATGTCAGGCTTACATTGTTCCCATTTTCACTGTTGGGAGAAGCCAAGAGGTGGTTGAAAGCTGAGCCACCAAATTCTATTACTACTTGGGATGATCTTGCAAGGAAATTCTTGATGTGATTTTTTCCATCTGGTAAAACAGCAAGACTTAGAAGTCAAATTCTAAGTTTCAAACAGAGAGAGGGAGAGAATCTATATCAGGCTTGGGAGAGATTCAAGTCCATGTTGCGGGATTGTCCTCATCATCATCAATCCAATGATGTACTGGTGCACACTTTTATAGAGGGTTTGGAACCCCATACAAAAATATTGCTAGACTCAGCAGCTGGGGGACAAGCGCTGGAGAAAACCTATGAGGAGTTGTATACCTTGTTGAACCGTATTTCGCAGGGCAATCCGGAGTGGAATGCTGATTCATCAAGAGGAGGGACAAGGAAAGCCACAGGAGTTCTAGAAGTGGATGGTTTTACAGCTATTGCTGCACAGATAGCTGCTTTACAGAATCAACTCAACACCCACTTCAGTAACATGACAATGAACCAGCCTCAAGCCCCAGTGAATGCAGTGCAGCAGATTTGGTGTGAAGTGTACGGGAGCAGTGAGCACTCAGCTGAGTGTTGTGGAGCAAATCCTGACTCGGTGAACTTTGTGGGAAATGTATAGAGGAACAACCACCAACAGTATGGCAACAACTACAATTCCAACTGGAGGAATCACCCGAATTTCTCTTGGGGTAGCAACAACCATCAGGGGCAAAGTTCAAGTCAGGGGGCACAGAGGAATCAAGGAGGGCAGCAGAACTATCAGGCACAATATAGAAACAACAATGCACCTCCTCCACCACCATCACCCAGCATTGAGGAGATGTTCAAGACGATGATAGCTAACCAAGCTCAATTGCAAGATGACTATGTGAAATTGGCAGCCGAGGTGAAAAACAACCAGTTAGCTACTAAGGCACTTGAATATCAATTTGGGCAATTTGCTGGAGCCCAAAACACCAGACCTAGAGGAGGACTTCGGAGTGACATGGATCCCAACCCCAAGCAGGTGAATGCGGTGACCACAAGGAGTGGTTTGCAGCTGAAAGAGGTGGAACTAGAAAGACCACCTCAACAATCAGGAGCATCAGAAGTTGAGAGGGAGCAAAGTGACGAGAGGGGGAAGATATAGGAAGCTGAATCAGAAAGACCACCACCCCCGTTCCCTCAAAGATTAAAGAAAAACAAGGAGGAGGCGTGTTTCAAGAAATTCATGGAGGTGCTGAAACAGGTACATATTAACTTACCTCTTGTTGATGTTTTGCAGGGAGTGCCGAAATATGCAAAGTACATAAAGGACATCGTGGCAAACAAAGGTGGTTGACTGAGTATGCTACGGTGGCTCTCACGGAGGAGTGCACTTCCCGGATACAAAACCGACTACCCACAAAGCTCAAAGATCCTGGGAGCTTTACTATACAAATTACTATTGGGCAGAGTATCCGAGCTCATGGATTATGTGATTTGGGAGCGAGCATTAATTTGATGCCATCATCGGTATTTAAAAAGTTGGGTCTAGGGAGTCCTAGACCCACAACAGTGATCTTGCAATTAGCGGATTGGTCCTTAGCCAGACCTGATGGCATTGTGGAGGACGTTCTGGTGCAAGTTAGCTCCCTGATCTTCTCGGTAGATTTCGTCATGCTGGATTTTGAGCCAGACGCGGAAGTCCCATTTATTTTGGGACGTCCTTTCTTGGCGACCGGGAAAGCACTGATTGATGTAGCTGCAGGGCAGCTAACCATGCGAGCACATGACAAGGTGGAAGTGTTTGATGTATACAAGGCCACCAAGCTCCCGACTGTGTTCGAGGAACTCTCGGTGATCAATGTGATTGATCGAGTTGATGATGCGCAGATAGTGGAATCACAAGAGTTAATGGGAAAACCACCAGAGCAATGTAAGCACTACTGGGGTGAGGACGGTGGTCGAGAAAAAAATGTCCGTCACCCTAGAGGACAACTGAGCTGAATGACGTCGAGCCGCGATGGTAAACCAGGCGCTGCACGGGATGCAACCCGTGAAATTTTTCTTTGGAAATTGTGAATAGATTTCTTTTTCTTTTTCTTGATTAACAACAAAGTTTTTAGTTTATTTTTGTTTTTATTTTTATTTTTATTTTGAGTGAAACCTATAATTCTAACCAATTTCTTGCCGTAAGATGAATTTCAGGTTGAACGGAGGATAAATGTCCAAGAGATCACAAAGGAAAATTCGAGGTATGAAAATCAATAAAAAGTGGCAAAACAGTGAGCTAGGGCGATAGCTCCGTGTCACGGAGGAGGACCTCTGCGTTACCCTCTGTGACACGTTGAGGTGTAAATCTGGAATTTTAAAAAAATTCCAGAATGCCCTCGCGATAGCTCCGTGTCACGGAGGCAGTGCTCCGTGATGCACTCCGTGAAACGTTGATGTTTATATCGCGACGGGTCACACTGGGTCGCCGGGTGCCCCGCGCGATTTTCCCCCTTTTTAACCCCGATTCTCCCTCTTTTTCCCTCATTTCTCACACACTCCGCAACCAACCTCCCAAAAACCCATCCCCCTTCGACATGACACGAACTTAGGACAAGAATTTCATCGAGTTTTCATCAATTCATCGAATTTAAGGTATGTTCTTCAACTCTATTTCAATTCTTGTCGAATTTTTTCGATATTGAACTTGTGATATGAGCTAAACTTTCCCTAAGTAGAAATTGAGCTTAAATTCTATTGAATTATTGTTGATTGATGTTCGGAGTATCATTGCGATTGCTTGAACTCATTAATTACATAGTTTAATTGATTTTTTTTATAAAATCATAGCTAGGGCTTGCCTTTGAGTTTGAAATGGAAAAATTTAGTTGAACTAGTGAAATTCATGTTGGGTTGCACATGTTGAGTGAGATGAGTCGATGGTGCTAACTGTTACTATGCTCAAAAACCGACGGATTCTCGGGTTAGGGTAATATCAAAAATTGCAAGAATTGGTTGAATTGTATAGGATCACGTAGTTAATTTTTTTCTTTTTTTTCTTTTGTTTTGTTTCTTCTTGCTAAGTGCTATGAGATAAAATATTGTCGATGGTAATGATTGTGGTTAGCTGTACGAAGTCTGAGTAGTACATAGAATATAAACCGTCGAATTCTTCGAATGCACTAAGCGTGTTTGTTATATTTGGTTTTTTGTTTGTGTAAATAAGTATGATCTTGCCGTAATGTTGTAATTTTAGCTAAGGACTAAGTGTGGGGTAGCCTAGCTTAACCCAACCTTAGTCGAAGCTAATATTCATTGGCTTAACATTGAACTTGTCTGTTTGGGTTGACAGGAACAATGGCAAGCAGGCAAGACAAGGGAAAAGGCGCATCAACATCTGGCGCCGGCAGAAAAAGAATCAGATTGGGCACAGCGGTCCTAGCAGCACCAGCGGTTCCACGCGGCCAACGCCGCCAATACGGAACCAGGTGGGTGACAGAAGAGGGGAAGAAGTGGTATGCAAAGCACAAGGAGAGCAAGTACTTCCCCGAGGAACACATAGCACGGGAACCGTTGGCACAAGAGTTCCCTAGGATCGTCCACAGGATCGAGGAAGCTGGGATAAACATCATCTTTGAAGAGCCCAAAGAATGCAACTTGCACTTGATTCGGCAATTCTATGCCAATTGGAACCCGACTCTCAGAAGTCACACCATCAAAATAAGAGGGCAAATAGTCACCTTTGAGCCCCACCACCTCAATGCTATCCTAGGGGCGCGAGACACAGACGCCCACATGCTTCGACAGTTGAACATCACTCCACCATATGCAGACATCAGATGCACTTTGTGTGGAACCCGATTGACGACTAGATGGAGCATACACAAGGAGAGGGGCTACCATCAGACTTTGCCCTACTGACAGATGAACAGTGAAGCCAGAATATGGCTTAAGATCATGTGTTCCTGCCTAATCCCGGGGGTACATGTGACAGATGTAACCCGGGATTATGTATGCCTTGTGTACTCCCTAATGAAAGGGCTGGAGATCAATGTGGGGGCAGTGATTATCTCCTCCATGAAGAGAGCCCGGTTGCATCAGGGGCACAAATACGGATTTGGTGGACTACTCACCACATTCCTGAGGGGCCTGGATGTTGAGGAAGAGGCCCTTGACTACATCCCGCAGATGGAGCGGCGGGCCTTAGATGTCACTAAAACTAAGGCACCCGACATCACCCACAGGCCTGTTCTTACACTTGCCGAGCGACATGCTCGAGATGATCAGTACATGGCTCGCATGTACGGGATGCAGATGCTCCAGCTGAGGATAGGCGGGAGGCCGGCAACAGAGGAGGAGCTATGGCAGCTCGAGCTAGACTACCCTTTTGGCGAAAATGCCAGCGCTCTATGCCGAGTGGGGCTAGCTTTCGTAGAGTCCACGGATGATGATGTCCCCACAGATGAGGAGACACGTCGGGAGGACTCCGATGTGGAGTCCGATGATGACGATAGGGGTGATTCAGACATGGGAGATGAAGCAGCAGCACCTGATGAAGAAGTGGAGTATTTTGATTGATTAGGGAGTTTCACCACCCAATTTTTGTGCTATTTTAATCTCTGTGAACACTGGGGACAGTGTTCGATATAAGTATGGGGTGGGAGTAGTTAGGTGCTGGTTATGTTGTTGTGTATGTTTTGTTCTGTTGTTGTGCCTTGTGGAAAAAATTTTGTGACCCTGTGATTTTTCGAAGTTGTTGTTCTGTATTGTAATTATATGTGAATTGTGAAACTGTTGTGTGTTGCTGAATGCTGCTAGCTGATTTGGTACATATTTTTGTTTATCGAAATGATCGATATTTTTAAAATTTTTCTTTTTTTCTTCAATTCTTGGGTTTCTCGGCGTTTGTTTTTGGTTCTTTTACCGAGAATGGTCCCATTGAACCGAAGTCTTAGTTAGTGACTGTTCCCTATGATGGATGCATGACGACCGTCTTAAGGGAAATGTAGTCATTAGGAGTAGATTTTTTTATTTATTTCTTTAGTTGTTTTTCTTTTGTGGGTTGCATCCCAAAACCTGTAGTTACTTTATGGTTGCGGAATTCTGGTTGCGTGTTGTACATGATCTTTGGAATGCAAAGGTGATTTGTATGGAAGAATGCAACTTTGTAAATATGTTGAGATACCTAGGCCATAGAGTCGATTCAGTGTGATTGAGGCTTAATGTTTGAATTCTTGTAATTAGCTGATTGAAGAGTCCGTGAATACGTCTTGAATTGAGCATGTGCAATAAGTGTGAAGTGAGGTTTTGTTATTCCATGCTATTGTGAAGTGTCTAGAACTTTCCTGGTGTGTGTACAAAATGAAATGAAGGAGGTGTATTGTAGGAAAGGAAGTAGGCATTTCTTTGTTTTTAACCGAAAGTTTCTCTTTTTCATTATAGTACCCACCTTGATTGTACACCCTAGTAAGCCCGTTGAGCCTTTAGCCTATTATTTTTTCTTCTTTTATCAAAAAGTTGTAAACCGAGCTTAATCCCTTCTTTTCATTAGCCGTAAATTTGATCCAAAACTCTTAAGCGTTGAAGAAGAGAAAATAATTTTCCCAAAGTGTCAAAGAGTGAGAATGGTAAAAAGAAAAGAAAAGCAGAGTGATGGAAGGAAAGAAAAGGTTGAAGGTGCACTTGTTATAAATAAACTATCATGAAGGTTTATGAATAATCTTTGTTGTTGTGTCAAGTGTGCTTAATAAGATGGGCCAAACTAAAGACAAACTTTAAGAATGGGAGGACGAAGAAAGAAACAATGCCCACGAGTTGGATGGGATGTATTGAAAAGGCGCTTAAGGATGCTAGTGACTATTATTGGCTAGCCCAATATTTACTAGTTCCGTAGCTTACATTACAACCTGTTAAAGTCCTACGTGATCTTACATCACACTTCTTTATATTAGTGGAGTAATACACTAAAGGCAAGCTTATGGGTCGTTACATGATGCATGAGAATTCTTTTGGGAGAGAGAGCAAAATTGTGTTTATATGCCCCTGCATGTAATCGTTTGAGTTTGTATGATCAAAAAGGGGAAAATTCTCTTGTGATTGTGAGGGCACATGCTTGATGAGAGATTAATTTTCGTGTCGGATGTATTGACTAGCTGATTTGCATGAGTTTGCCAATATCGAGACTCGATTCTTAAGTCTAGGAGGCCTTGATGTATTGAAGGTCCTTGCATTGATTGGACCATGCGTGTTTTCTTGATGATTTGCTATATTGAATAATCGGTATGACCATAGCCTAAATTGTTGAACCAAAGTAGCGAGGTTGGGGTGTAAATTGCATGAGGTGTAAGATTTTTGTTTGAGGACGAACAAGGATTTAAGTGTGGGGTAAGTGATCTTGGGCAAATTTATATGCCCAAGTGATACTTAAATATGTCATTTTAGCCCTGTTTATCTAGCAATGTTGATACATTCTCATGTGACTGTTAATAAAATGTGAATTTATACTAACCAACATGATTAGCATTGTTTTGCAGGTAAAATGTAATTTTGGGAAGCTAAAATGCGTGTTTGGAGAGATCGGGGTTGGACTCGATGTCAGCAAAGGACAAGGCATTGGAAGGCACAAAATAAAGAGGCTCCGCGATGGAGCCGTGTCACGCTTCCATCGCGGAGGCCTTCTGCCTGGCTAGGGAATTTTTGACAATTTCCAGTGAGGGTGCGCGTTGGGTCCGTGGCATGGTGGCCTAGCTCCGCGTTGCACACCGTGCCACGTTGGGCCTTATTACCTGGACACCTAGTTTCCAGTGAGGGTCCGCGTCAGTGGCATGTCACGGAGGCAGTGCTCCGCGATGCACTCCGTGACACGTTGCTTGTTATTCTGGGAAAAATTCCCACTAGTATAAATAGAACACTTAGGTTCATTTTTAATAATTCTGACTTGGTGGAGCAATAACGTGGGTTACAGGCAATTGAGGGGACGAAAATCTCAGGGTTTTTCTCTATCTCCTTCTTCTTTAATTCAATTGCTTGTATGTTTAACACTCATTTAACGATGTTTAATCCACAAATGAGTGGCTAATTCTTCTTCTTGCTGAGGTTGAGAACAATTGTATTGAAATGTGATTGTTGACTAAGTTGGTTTTTCATCTTTTCTTCCATGGTTGTTCTATTGATTCTTGTTTTTACTGCATTAATGTGTGGCCTATATTGATGTACATCGAAAAAGTCCGGTTTCACTCGAGAGAGCAAGAAATTGGAAAGTTGTGAATCAATAGGATATGATCTTTTCTTGGTTTGGGAAAATTGAGAATTGATTTACCTTCAGGATAGAAATATACCTGAAGGTCGTATTAGTCAATTTATGAACCGGTTTTGTATGGCTAGAACATGAATTTCGTTTAATCACAGAAATGTAGGTGGACGGTTCATGATTCTTAAGTTGGGTTAAATACGAGAGTTTTAATCCATCGACAATAGTTCTTGACTAGCAACCGGAGGAAAAGTTAACCAATTTATATCGATAATTAATTTCTTTACATGTTCAATTAACCTCAGTATGCTCACATTCATAGTTCAGACTCACATTAGATATTTGTTTTAGACTTAGCATAAAAATTAGAACCCAAAAATATCTAACTCTTGGTTACACTGTTGTCTTCATTGTTAGAATTAAAATATAGTACTCTTGAGCAGATTGTTACCTTATCTCAGTCCCTGTGGGATCGATACTTGGCTTACTTGAGCCACTTTACTACTTGTTCGACCACGTGCACTTGCATGTAGCTTTATACCCAAAGCAAAAGCACCAAACAATACCCCTGATTTTAACTATTTTCTGCAAAACCTCCATTATGACCTTGTTGACCTACAAAATAGATAAATTCTGGGTTTAGTGGACAACCTAAATATGCATGACTTTCTCCACATGACTCATATGATGGCGGTGGAGCCTGAACTTGCTAAACCCGATGAACATAACTTGTTTCTAGCGTGGTCACTAACTTGTTAATCACATTCACCAACTAACTAATATCTGTCCGAATTGCCGCTACACCATCAACTTCAAGTTTTCATGGGACTTTGGTTTCTGTAAAACCTCTACCTGAATCCTTCTAATCTTAACTCTCAGCTGGCATAAGATTCAACAAAGCTTCAATCTCATCATAGATTTTGGACAAGATTTTCCCTTGTGCGGTAGTGTCTAGTAGAATCTTAGACTATGGCTTCATCCCCTCTATGAAGTTGTGCTCAATGATCTCCTTTGGCTGCAGATGGTGCGGACAATCTCGCAAGTATCCCTTGTATCTTTCCCAAGCTTGAGCCAAGACCTCACCATCTTTCTGAAAAAATCCTAAGATCTTTCCTCTAAACTCCTTTGTTCTCCTTGAAGAGAAAAACCTGTTTATGAACTTGTTGGAAAGAGCTTCCCAAGTAGTGATGGACCCAGTTGGTTCATTCTGAAGCCACTCTTTTGCTTCTATATTCAATGAAATAGGAACAAAGTGAGCTTAAAGTACTCATCAGAAACATTTTTGATAGTGAAAATTCTCACTAAGTTCCACGAATGTAATCAAATGCCTGTGGGGATCGTATGCGACTTTCCCTAACATTGAAAAGTATTTTGAACGAACCGCATGATTTTCTCCTACAATTCAAAGTTTCTAGTTATGGTTGGCTTGACGATCTCTTTAGAAGCATTCTCCAAGTTTAGTCGAGCAAAGTTTAGCATTGGAATCCTATCTTAGTTGTTGCCCTGTGCATGATCATTGTTTTCTTCCATTGCTAACCGATGAAAAGTTATTTCAATTTTTGGATCAAATTGAGCTGAGGGTTGTCCTTGACTTCTAGTAGCTGGCCTACACCAAACAAACACCACCTAAAATTTTCAACAACCAACAACAAATGTAAAATGCAGAATAGTGTAATAAAAATCCTACCAAAAGCAATCAATCAATTCAAGTCCCCGACAACGGTGCCAAAAACTTAATGTCGCCAAGTGCACATAAGCGCACATGGTCGTCAAGTAATATAGGACGGTGAAGTCCCGATATCATACCCATAGAGAATTGTCAAATTAATTTCTTAAGTTTGAAACTTTGTTTCACTATTCACGTAAAAAAAAGTAAAATGGGAAAAGGTTTTGAGATATTCTACTAAACTTGGAATGTAGATTAAACTAAGAAACTAAATTCATTTGCAAAAGAGTTTGTAATTCAAATGATGATTAAAATCCAGGGTCTTGGTACTGTTGCTTTCAGGTTGAGTTTTCGAATTCAAATACACAAGACAACATTCTTCTAGGATTGTTAGTTACAAGTTATGAACTTACTTCTCAACCATTCTCCCAAATATCCAAAAACTATCTCATGAACCCTAACACCTATATCCCTATGGTTCAGGAGAAACATGCGAAGATGGTTGAAGCTACTTCGCTCAACTGAATAGGGTTCCACGGTATATTCCTATCCTCAAAAATGAAACCAACCCTTGAAATTTTGAATAAGATAATTGAAAACTACTTGATGGTTCCTTTTAACCCTCATTAGTTCCCTCTCCCGAGTTCAACCAACGAGCAAATAGATAATATTCGAAAGGTGATCAGTCTAATGAATTAGCATGAAATCAAGTAAGCATAAATAATCTTGAAAAGAAGAATCAATGTCTAGCATAAATGAATACTCAAACTACAATCATCAAGACATGGTCAAAACCCCAAAAAAGGAGTTTAGCCGCTCATGTTCAAGTGCAAAACCAAAGAATTCATCATTCGTTTTAACAAAGATAAAAGTAAAGAAGAAAATGAACTTCTTGTCTCTCCCCAATAGAATGCGTACAATGATATATCTAATGAAATATGCCTAAAAAATGCCCTAGGCAAAGTATTTATTGGCATGGAAACAAATAACTCTTATTCCCTTAAGTAATTTAGCTTTTGGACTTAGAAAAATCTATCCCGGACAGGTCCTGGAGTGCCACACCCGCCATCTCGCCAAACATAACTTGAATTTCCTTTAATGTTGAGCCTCTGGCTCACCACTTATCCCATCTTGCATGGTGTTAGTCAAAATTCCGCACTTCTGGGACCTGGCGCTCCATTTCTTCCAATGCACCAGAGTGTTAGAAAATATTTCCAAGTCCAAAACCTCTCCGGCATGCCACTCCACTCAATTCGCCAAGGTGTTGGTCAAAGATTATTCTGAAGTTCGAAGTATGGCGCTCCACACCATCCATAGCATCAACCTAAGAATAATTTTCTCTAAAGTTTAGTGGTTGGCGCGCCACTCCAGCTATCTAACCAGGCCAAATTTTCCTCGAATTCTCCTTTCTTCGCACCATGAACCATTTTTGAGTCTTTCTCGATGTGTTACCAGCTAAAATCATCTAAAAATATGTATTAGCTCATTTAACACACACATTCATAAAAACATGCATTTCATAAGGATAATCATCTTAAAGCATGATAAAAGATGGGTAAAAGCATGGCAAATGGGCATAAGTATATGTCCAACATTAGTTATCAATCGTGGGAAGGGGATACTTGTTCTTGATTGTGACTTTGCTCAACTGGTGGTAATCAATGCACATCCTAAGAGGACTATCCTTCTTTTGAACAAAGAGAACTAGAGCACCCTACAGGGCATACTAGGCCTGATGAAACCTTTATCTAAGAGATCTTTCAACTACTCCTTCAACTCTTTTAGCTCGGCTAGAGCCATTCTTTAAGGAGGAATTGATATGGGATGCATATCAGCGAGAAAGTAAATACCAAAGTCAATCTCTCAGGAGGAAGGGACTCCTGGTAGATCATCTAGAACACCTCTAGATACTCACATACCACAGGAACTGACTAAAGAGTCGGGGTCTTGGATGTAGAATCCTTAACATGAACTAGATTGTACACATAACCCTTGGAGATCATCTTTCTAGAATTAAGATAGAAAACAAAGCGACCTACAGGCACTGCTAAACTACCCTTCCACTCAAGGAATGGTTCACCCGAAAATGAAAACTCTACCATACGGGGCTACAAGTCACTGAAGAATAACATAAATACAATCAGTAAATATAGAAAATAGCATCAAAATCAGTCATGTCTAACTCTACTAAATCAGCTGAGGTGGCTTTCTGAACAACTATGACTGGGTAGTCTCTATATATCCCTCAAGCTATGACTGACTCACCGACTGGAGTAGAGACTGAGAAGGGTTCTAACAGGAATTTGGGACTAGCAACAAATATGATATAAACATAAGGAGTAACAAAGGATAGTGTGGCTTCTAGATCTAGCAATGCATAAACATCAAGATGGAAGACCTATAACATACCAGTGACCACATCGGGTGAGCTCTCCTGCTCATGATGGGATGATAGTGCATAGAACCTATTTCAGCACTGTTCGCTAGATATACTAGAAGATGCAGCCTACAGAGATGGGTGAGTTATTGGAGCTTCAGAAGTGGTGGCTGGGGCACGACCTCTATCATCACCCTATCTGGCTGATGGACAATCCTTGAATCTGTGTCCAAGCTTACCACACCTAAAACAAGCATCCTTTCCAATAAAACACTCTCCCAATTGATTCCTACCATAACTTCTTCAGGATGAAAAAGTGCTCTCCCCAAATGTGATCCCCTGAATCTTAGAGCCTGATGATCTAACCCTCTGATCACCCCTCGGCATAGATGGAACACTGGCTAATGATGGAGCTGGGCTGATGATCTCTAAAGGGAAAGTGGGGGATGTCCACCATCGGAACTCTATTGAGAATATCCAAAGATCCCTATCCTATCCCTCTTGTCCTCCTTCTCATTCATCTGCTCCTCCGCTATCTGCTGAGCATAAATCATCAATCGATTAGTGGTCCTGCACTCATTGTCTAATGAATCGACGACCATATTCACAAACATGCTCATATGAGTCCTTGTCTTAGCAACCATCTCCAAAGCGTACTTGGATAGATAGGTGAACTTCAAGGCATACTCCTGAGTAGTCATATCATTCTGCTTTAGATTGATGAACTCGACTGCCTTTGCTTCTCTCAACTCTCGGGGAAAGAACCTTTCTAAGAACGTCGTAACGAACTCATCCCAACTAATGGGAACTGCACCTACACCACGATCCTCTTTCCATTGCCAGAACCATATATGAGTAACCTCCTTCAGCTAGTAGGAGACCAAGTCTGCACTCTCATCTCTTGAACACCCATAATCTGGGTAATCTTCTAGACCTCCTCAATAAATTCTTATGGATCCTCGTCCACCTTTAAACAATGAAACTCAAGTGGATTCATTCTAGTGAAGTCTCGCACCCTAGCCATCACTGAATTCCTATTTTGATTCAAATGGGAAACAACCTACTGGTTGACCTTGGACTGTCATAGCCTATGCTAGTATCTAAAAAGAGGCCCTGAACTCAGCATGAGTCGCCTGCTTATGCAAAGGATCAGCTGGAGCTGGTGGGGCTAGTTGATGCTCATCTCCATTACCATTCTCATGGCCATTTCTGTTCCTTCTTCCGTTGACTCAGCAGAGAGCCAAATTTTTACTAATGCGCATAGCATGCGTTAGAAGGATAGAGAGTAGAACTTCATAGCACAAGATAGAATCATGAAAGAAGGGAAGTTTCCTAAAATGTCTCATAGCCTCTTCCTCCTAAGTGTGGTGTACTTCATACTAATGAAGAAAACTCTACTTAACGTGGATTTTAGACACCCTAGGACACACCTAAACCTGGCTCTAATATCAAGTTTGTTACGACCCGAGTGGATCTCGAATTGAGACACGGGACCTAGAACCATGAATGACTCAAGCTAACCCATGTCATATTCACAGCGTAATCATAAGCATAACTATGCGGCAATGAATCATATACATAACATAAGTGGAAGCCTTAAGATATCATAAGATGACAAAACTATGTCTACAAGTCACAAGCTAAAGTCTAAACATATAATTTGAAAATCCTCTAAAACATATAATGAGCTGAAGGGACAACACCCCCCCCCCCCCAAAAAAAAAAAAAAAAAAAAATTAGCTCTGCTAAGTCTGAAACATGAAGGATATAACAAAACATAACATGTTATCAAGTGTCCTAGAATGATGATGACTCACCCAAACTAGGGCTAAGATGAACTAAAGAGGGAGCGGAGCTAATGTCTGGGCTGATACTGGTCACCCAAATCTATGAGACGGTATAGCATAAAGTATGTGATGTGTACTTTGAATGTACTGAATATGTAGAGTAAGTAATACATGCTAGTAAAATAATAAAATAAGATCATGAGTATAAGATAAGCTAAAACATAAGAGTAGGGACCACATGCTAAAATCATGATCATGGGATAGTCATAAAGACGAGTTATTCATCATAAGTTGAAGCATAATGACCCAAAGTTTTAAAAGAAGAAATCATGTAGTTTTCCATGCTCGAAATCATAAGTAAAAGCTCATAGATGATCAATAGGTCCAATAAACTATAAAACATAGTATCATAAGTCATGAACAACTTAAAACATGAGGAACAACCGGAGATTCTTATAACTGACATGCCCCACGTGAGCATACATGGAGCCCAGCTTGTAAGCCTAGATGGGAGGTATATCCAAACCTTTCCAAGGAAATGGACCATGAAGGCATGATATCACTAATGGATGGCCCATTCCAGCATGGGAGACACTCTGATAGAGGACCCCATCATGGTTATGTTGGCATGTAATTTTGAGACCTGGGTGCGCTGGAACCCCAACCTACTCGATACTAAATACTACTCCCAAAACATATATAGTTCTCATATCATAATCATGAAACATTGATATACATGGGCTAGTTTAGAGCATGAAATTCATGATATCTGAACAAACGTGAACTAGCCATGAAAATAGTGTTGAAGACCGTCCATGATGCATATACATGACTTTATTGGAAATCATGCATAATTGAGTAAACCTTCATAAATTGAAAACATAGTTTCATAAGAGAATTTAATAGAAAACATGTAAAAATAATCATAAAAAAATATATTGAATCATGAGGGAACTGATATCATAGAAGATTATGAGTATTTCCATCATGTTAAGGTCTAACCCTAGAATTTAACAATTTAGGGCTTGAAGAGAAGAGATCATGAATTCGCACTTGAAAAGGGAATGAGGATGGAAGGAATTACCCATTCATAACCCTACATACCTTGACTTTGATGGATTATTTCTTAGACTTGAGACCCAAGAGAGTTGAGAAAAAGGAGAACCCTAGTTTCTTGAGAGCCTTGAGAGCTTTGATCTTCAATGTATGGTGTTTTGTAGAGTAATGGGCGTTTAGGCTAAGTAAGACCCTCTAATACACCCTTTAGGAAGGCTAAAATGACCAAGTTTTGGACTTAAAATCATAAGAAATTACAAAAATACCCCTGAAGAATCGCACTTAAAAATCTATCTGCCAGTGGTCACAGGTTGTACCATGACTCGTGGTGACATACCACGGTCATGATGTGCAATCTGTGGCTTCTGGGTGGCTTAATATCATTCTAAAAAACTTTATTTAGGTTATTGGTACTTGTTGTACCTACATACCACGAGTCATACATGACTTGTGGTGACTAGGCTAGTCTTGTCCATCAAACTTGACATTGCTTTACTAAACTGGTCATAACTTTTTACTCCGAACTCTGATTGATGCAAGGTTGTACACTTTGGAAACAAGAATAGAAGGGATTCAATTTTATATGATGGATAACCCAAAATAACTTCGTAAAATGAGAATTATGATCATTTAATGTTGACCCTTGTAAGAACTTATATGAAAAACTCAATCGGTAGGAATTCTTTCAACTCAACTTTATGCTAGAGGTACCTTATGACCTTAATTTGCATTCAATTAACTTGTTACACTTATGAATTGACATTAACACCTTGTCTCCATAAAATCCGTCGAGTTCCGTTCTATCCACAAACCTAGAATGGTTCTAAACTTGGACAGAAAGTCTGAGTCATTACCATATCTCAACTCACGACTAAAATAATGATCCATACCATCGTATTATGACTCATAATGATTCTTTGTAGCTATTGGTCCTTCCCTAAAAATTCTCTAAATCCCCCTTCCTACGACCCTTCGGTACGACCCATACCACCCTGATATATGTTGTGGGATCCTGTCGTGGTTTCTTTGCCACTTTTAATTAATCTAGACCTCATGCTACAAGTTGTGGTGCGACTTGTACCTTCATGTCACGAGTCATATTAGGACCCACACTAAGGAAAGTGTTTAATTTTTTTCTTCTGGTTCATACTCCATATCTAGGGTCTAGGCTTAAGGATTTTTAGGGTGTTACACTTTTGGACTGATGAATGCTTTTGTATATTTTATGGACTTGATAAATAGGGTATTCAAGCAGTATATTCTTCATTGTCTTCATAGGTGATATTTCATGACCCGAACGTAGACCTAGATCGTAATACAGGACAAGGAACCCCAAAAAGCCCCAAGTCAACCCATGGCATAAGCATATCCAACTTCATTCACTTTAAATGGAAGACTGAACATAAGGCATAGATGAAACATGTTACACCCTGTAAGTTTCTAATGTTTAGATGGCCTATTCGTACATTGGTTAAGAGTTTTAGAGTACAATACGTATGAGAAAGGGGCCCGGTAAAAGGTCGAACGAGCACAGAGTCGGGGCCACATAGGAGGAGGCAGGGCCAGCTACCCAAAGGGGCAGCGTGGCATGGACCATGTCCTCCGCGATGGGCTCCGTGGCACTCCCTAAAATTGGCGCAATAGGGTCCGTGCCACGGACCACTATCAACTTCCACAAGTATATATATGTTTCACCCTTTAATTTCATTTCATTTCCCATATTCATATTCGACCAGCACAGGTAAAGTACAAAGAAATTAAATAAATTTCCTCTGTTTACCCTACGAAACGCTGCCAAATTCAAATAAACTTCGGGTATCAAAGTATAAGGCTGCACGGAGCATTACTACGGAGATAGTTTCACGAAACTCGTCGGGCAAATCATAACCCCGCCGAGCTAAAGTTGTTGGAATTGCTCCAAACTAGTGTCAATACGATCACAGGCTTAAAGTAAGCATTTCTCCCTTCTGGATTCTCGAGAAATTACGAGTTTTCTGACTGTGTTCCATCAAGTTGAAATATAGTAAATATTTCTATGCAAAGTTATCGTTTATCATCGAATTTAGTACTGGAATTATCCTCATTCCTCTAATAATACGATTGCAGTTGAGAGGAGTAGTTGAATATGAGCTGAAGCTCGCCAGTTAATCAGTAATCAGCAAACGAGGTATGTTAAGGCAGTTTCTTTTGGCAAGTTATTTTTCTTAGCATGATAACTCGGTTGAGTCCCAGTAAGAACACCAGAAGCATGCCTATTATGATTGGTTGTTGTTATTAATTGAAACTCGTATTCCATATTTAGTTTGGGATGGATTATGCCTGTATAGCCTTCATGACCGACCCTAGGGTTATTAGTTGTGTCGACGCCCGCTAGGGGAGAGATGGCATCGCTCTACGGAGTGGTATGCCATCCTCCAGGGACGAAGATGGGGTCCCAGGTCCTCATATGCCATGGTTGGCTTTTTACACCCCCGTCGAGCCTGGTGCCCGAGGTATAGATATCAGGAGTCCACCGGACTCAGACACAATTACAGTTAGGGGCAGAGCGAGCTCACTTGCAGACCCAAGGGATTGGTAGGATGTCTATAGCTATTAGTTGACCTAGTGTGATAGTGGATCGGGGTATATAGACTGAGGTGTACTCACCAAGGCTTATGGGGGGCCCAGGTGGGTTATTCTGTGCTGGTTGTACCTTCCGGCTTATGGGGGCCAGGTAAGGTTCTTGTTTGCTTTAGTTATTAATAAAGTTAGATAGTGAGAAGTTCTATTACTCCGGTATGATCTCTACCCCCTTTATTTCAGTTATCTTCAGTTCTATCTCCTTATTTCAGTCATTTACAGTTATCGCCTTACATATTCAGTACACATTGTGTTAACGCCCTTTCTGGGGCGCTACATTACTTGCCTACAGGTATAGATAGATGAGGAGCAGGTCCCTCGTTGCTTTCAGCCAGCATCACTAGGGCAATAGCTCCTTTTTCGGATCTTGTAGATAGAAGGTTTACTTCTTTTTGACTTTACAGTTCATGGGTAGGCCGGGGCCCTGTCCCGACCGTCATATTACTCCTAGAGGCTTGCAGGTTGTTTCTATTTCCCTGTGGTTAGTTGTTATTGGCCGTGTGGGGCCCATATGTGTTTTAGTTTACGTGTTGGCCATTTGGGGTCTTGTTTAGCTGGCAGATTAGCGGCCTTATCGGCCATAGTTTAGCTTAGCACTGAATTTACTTTACAATCATAACTAGACATCATGGTGGCTTTGTCGGCCCACATAGGATTCCCTATTCTTGCTTGTTTCTGGCTAGCTGGTTTTCTTTTAAAGGTGGCTATAAGGCCTTGTTGGCTGGAGGTTGTATTTACAGTTGAGATATAGCCCGTTGTTTTCTTTAATTAGGGAGTGAGCCTGCACAAGAAGTGCTTAAGCTCAGTCAACTCAGTCAGTTCAATCCTAGTAGGGAACCAGGTGTTAGTCATGCCTCCCAAGGTGGGGCGTGACAAACTTGGTATTAGAGCAGGTCATATCCCAGGGAGTCTGCAAGCCGTGCTAAGTACAGTCTTGTCTATGGATGTGTTGTGCACCAGATTCTATAGTCAGGAGGTTGCGAGGCATGATAGGATAGTTACTCTTTCTTCTTATCCAGTCGTGCTATAGAGCTGTACAGTATAGGGTTGAGTCCCTAAGCTTACCATATTCTTTTATCTATAGAGAAATGGCAGACCAGCGACACCCCACAATTGGTAGGAAATTGGATGTTGTGGCAGGGGAAGGCACTAGCAGGGTGCCTCATTCAGAGTTAGCCCGATTTGAGGGCGATAGGGAGGCTTCATCTCAGTCTCCCCAGAACTCTCCACTACGTCAGGAGCCGCTCAGAGCGGCAAATGCGACGGCACCGCCTCCAGCAGTCTATATACTGGTGCCATCGGATCAGGACGTTAGGAGTGTTATTGTTATGTTAGCTCAGATGATGGCTGCACAGCATCAGTCAGTGACGCCCGTGGTAGCAGAGTCCTTAGGAGGAATTGGTAGTTCGAGGGTTCGGGAGTTTCTCGCACTGAGTCCCCCGCAATTCACAGGGATGGACCAGGAGGAGGACCCTTAGGATTTCTTAGATCAGATGTAGCGGATTTTCAGGGTAATGCATGCTACACCTGTGAAGTCAGTGGAGTTAGCAGTATTCCAGCTACGGGACATAGCAGTATTATGGTACTAGTGTTGGAAGAGGTCCCGAGGGAGAGGTGTTTCCCCTCCGACTTGGCCCAGCTTCTTAGAGGCTTTTTTGGACCACTACCTACCACGGGAAATTCAATAGGCCCGGGTTGATCAGTTCCTACATCTGGAGTAGGGGTCGATGAGTGTCCGGGAGTATGCTATGAGGTTCGACTCCTTGGCCCAATATGCACCAGCTTTTGTGGATACTATGCCGGCTAGGGTGCATCAATTTATTATGGGGCTGAATCCAGAATATGTGGAGACATGTATTACGGCTACTCTGTGAGAGTACATGGATATTGCTCGCGTTTAGGCTTTTTCTCAGAATATTGAAGGGATCAGACAGCGGCAACGGGAGATAACAAGGGCAGATCAGAAGCAGCGCTGCAGGGCCAGACCTAGTGACATGCAGGAGGAGTCCTAAGGTGGACCCAGGCAATGATTTACAGGCAGACAACCCAGACCCCCACCCCAACAACAGCAGCAGGGGAGTGGATCTGGTCGACAGGGGCAGTCAGGGCCCGGTGAGAGCTCACGATCAACAAGATCATAGTAGCAGAGAGGAGTCGAGCAAAGTAGATTCACCGTGCTGCTTTGCCCTATTTGTAGTCAACGTCACTCCGGGGCGTGCAGGTATGGTTCCATAGTGTGTTATACCCATGGACAGGAGGGTCATCAGATGAGGGATTGTCCAACTAGGAGTCAGAGTGATTGGGACCGACAGGATAGATCTTCAGTAGGATCACATGCCCTAACATCTCTAGTAGGGCGTAGGCCCTCAGCTCCAGCTGACAGAGGCCGAGGCAGATCAAGGGCATCTAGCACAAGTACCGGTTCAGATCGCACTTATGCTTTACCGGGATGACAGGAGTCAGAGTCGTCGCCAGATGTGGTGATAGGTATGTTGTACATTTGCTCTCATTCTATTTATGTACTGATAGATCAAGGATCCACCTTGTCTTATGTTACCCCATTAGTGGCTCGAAAGTTCGGTATTACGCCAGAATTGCTTTAGCGACCTTTCTCAGTGTCCACACCCATCAGTGACTCGATTATAGTAAGAGGGTCTACCAGGGATGCACAGTCGAGGTTGTTGGTCATTAGACTTTAGCAGACTAGATAGAACTAGAAATGATTGATTTTCATGCAATTATGGGTATGGATTGGTTGGCACCATGCTATGCCAATGTTGAATGTTTGACCAAGACTGTCCAATTCCACTTTCTAGGGGAGGTTGTACGAGAGTGGAAAGGTAGTGCAGCCATGCCAAAAGGTAGTTTTATTTCCTATCTTTGGATGAGGAAAGTGATAGCAAAAGGGTTTGTTTGTCATATTGTCAGAGTTCAGGATGTACAAGCAAAATCTCCAACTCTTTAATCCATTCTAGTAGTCAATGAATTTTCAGATGTATTCCCGGATTAGCTACTTGGCATTTACCTAGAATGGGAAATCGACTTAGCAATTGATTTATTACCAGGTACTCAGCCCATATCCATTCCTCCGTACCGAATGGCTCCTACTGAGCTCAGAGAATTAAGGAACTATTGAAAGATTTGTTAGATAAGGGCTTCATCAGGTTGAGTACTTCACCATGGGGAGCACCAGTTCTGTTGGCGAGAAATAAGGATGGCTCCCTCCGTATGTGTATGGATTACCGGCAGCTGAATAAAGTCACTATCAAGAATAAGTACCCGCTTCCCAAAATAGAAGACTTGTTTGACCAGTTGCAGGGGCAAAGTATTTCTCAAAAATTAACATAAGGTGAGGGTACCATCAGCTTCGGGTTCGTGAGAGGGATATTCCAAAAACTGCTTTCAGGAACAGGTATGGCCACTTTGAATTCTAGTCATGTCCTTTGGACTGACCAATGCTCCCGCAATGTTCATGGACTTGATGAACAACACCTTCAGGCCGTATCTGGACCTTTTTGTGATAGTATTTATTGATGATATTCTGGTATATTCCCGCTCAGAGGCAGATCACCGGGATCATCATGAACAGTGCTCAAAACTCTCAGGGATCGCCAGCTGTATGCGAAGTTTTCTAAATGTGAATTTTGGCAAAATTCAGTGGACTTTCTTGTCCACGTTGTGTCAGATGCTGGTATACAAGTAAATTCGCAAAAGATCGAGGTTGTGAAAAAATGGCCTAGACCTACCACTTCGATCGAGGTATGTAGTTTCTTGGGCTTAACTGGGTATTACAGGAGCTTTTTGGAAGGATTTTCTACCTTAACAGCGTCTCTGACCAAGTTAACTTAGAAAGCAGCTAAATTTCACAAGACTGAAGCATGTGAACAGAGCTTTGAAGAGTTGAAAAATAGACTGACCTTAGCAGCAGTATTAGCCTTGCCAGAAGGATCAAAGGGTTATGCAGTATATTGCGATGCTTTAGGTGTCGGGTTAGGATGTGTTCGTAGGCAGCATGGTAATGTAATTGCTTACGCTTCCAGGAAGCTGAAGAAGCATGAAAAGAACTAGCCCACCCAGGACCTGGAATTAGCTGCAGTGATTCATGCCTTGAAAATATGGAGGCACTATCTTTATGGCGTTCATGTAGATATCTTCACTGATCACGAAAGCCTTTAGTACATTTTCACATAGAAAGAGTTGAATCTACTGCAGAGTCATTGGTTAGAGCTGTTGAAAGACTATGATGTGAATATTTTGTATCACCCAGGGAAAGCCAATGTTGTAGCAGATGCCTTCAGCCGTAAATCCATGGGGAGTTTAGTACACCTGAATCTAGGACAACGGGAACTGGCCCGAGAACTTCATCAGTTAGCCAGTTTAGCCCTCCGTATAGTAGATTCAGGAGACAATGCAGCAGTAATTCAAAATACAACAGTATCATCATTGGTTGTGGAAGTGAAAGAACGGCAGTAAGAAGATCCTAACCTGATTTAGTTTAGAGGTAAGGTTCAGCGAGGGGAAGTTACAGATTTCCAGGTAATCGAAGATGGAGTTTTGAGATATAGGGATCGCCTCTGTGTTCCAAACGCAGTATGAATTCGCAATCAAATTATGGGTGAGGTGCATTATTCCCATTACTCCCTTCATCCGGGTTCAACAAAGATGTATCATGATATAAAAGAAAATTACTAGTGGCCGGGAATGAAAAAGGATATAGCATAATTTGTGTCTCAATGCCCTATTTGCCAGCAGGTGAAAGCTAAACATCAGAAACCCGGCGGACTGACTCAAGAGATAGCAGTGCCTATGTGGAAATGGGAGGCAATTAATTAGGATTTGTGACAGGGTTACCTCATACCAGGTGTAAATTTTATTCCATCTGGGTGATTGTTGATAGGTTGATAAAATTAGATCACTTTCTACCAGTCAGGACCACCTTCTTAGCTGAGGATTATGCCGAGCTTTATATCAGGGAGATAGTCAGATTACATGGCATCCTAGTATCTATCATTTCTGACAGGGGAACGCAATTTACTGCTAGGTTCTGACAGTCCTTCCAGAGAGGTTTGGGAACCCAGGTTAATCTTAGTACGGCATTCCACCTTCAGACAGATGGGCAGGCGAAATGTACAATTTAGACGCTTGAGGATATGTTACAGGCGTGTGTGCTGGATTTTGGAGGCAGCTGGGATGAACATTTACCCCTTATTGAGTTTACCTACAATAACAGTTACCATTCAGTGATTCAGATGGCGCCTTATAAGGCTTTATATGAGTGAAAATGTAGCTCCCCAATTGGTTGGTTTAAGGTTGGAGAGACAGGGTTAATTGGGCTGGATATAATTCACCAGTCAGAAGAGAAAGTAAAGCTTATCAAAGAACGTCTGATGACAACTCAGAGCCGCCAGAAATCTTACACTGATATGCGGCATAGAAACCTGGAGTTCACTGTAGATGACTGGGTATTTCTAAAAATCTCACCAATGAAGGGTGTAATGAGGTTTGGCAAAAAGGGTAAGCTCAGCTCGAGGTTTATTGGGCCATATCGAATACTCCGAAGAATAGGCCAGGTGGCATACGAGCTACATTTGCCTTCAGAATTGGAATTCGTTCATCCAGTCTTCCATGTGTCGATGCTAAGAAAGTGCATAGGGGATCTGTCCCAAATTGAAGTTGAGGATGTCCAAGTTGCTGAGGAATTAACTGGTGTCCCCGTAAGTGTACGGTTCGTACAAGTAATATAGTGGCCCTTTTTAAGAGCCGGATGTTGAACCCACAGGGACTAGACCAATTCATCTAACTATCAAGTTCAAGTGTGATATTAAATGCCGCGAGTGTTGATTATAGAAGTTTTCTAGAAAGTTTAATTAAGTCTAAATATGGTCAACGACATACTCTGAATTCATTCAGGGAGCAACATAGAGTTAAAGCCGGATAATCATGCGATCTTATGATTTGCATTGGTTTAACTATGAAACTATCAATTGTCGTCTCACATAATTAGAATTGCATGTCCATGGTCTTTCGTACATCTAAACACGACAAACTAGCCTCACTACTACATCGTGAGCGAGGATGCTAATTCTAGTTCGTGGGCAATTAACTACGTGGATGTGGTTTATGGGGTTATGCCATTGATTAGGGTCCTTCCGTACCTCCAACCATTTAACCAAACTTAGCTTCACAACTACTTCTTCGAGTGGTGGAGTGACAAATCTAAGTCGCTGTCTTTCTCTCCTCCCATTTTATCAACCAAGCAAGGTATTAAGTATATTTCTATCCTAACCACAAAATCTTATCAAAAGACAAGAACTTTCCTCTTACATTCTTATGTTCTTCCTTAGGTTTTCTTTCTCAAGCATTTGCCTAAGTTTAACGTGTGTGTTTTCATGGTGATCAATCATAAAAACAACAATAAGGAATGCAAGAAAAAACAACAATCAATAACTTAATTCCAACACAAATTCGTAAAACACAATCATAACTCATGGCTTCAACCCTAGAGGAAGGGTTCTAGCCATTCATGTTCGTAAAATTACATAAAAACATTGTTAAAGTAACATACTTAAAAGAATTGGTAGAGGAGAAGATGAAATTGATGAACCCTAGGTGAGTTCTCCCACTTCTCCCTTCACTCCTAGGTGGTTTTTCAAAATAAAGTCGTGACCAAATAATTTTAGGAGCTAAGGGTTCAATTTATACTATGCTGAAAAAATGCAAAATTTGGCCTGTGGTGGAACAGCAACGTGTCACGGAGCTGAACGCCCTAATTGACCTCCGTGACACAGAGGTAATGTGTACCCTTACTGGAATGTGCCAAAAAATGCAATTTTTGGCCAAGTGTTGCCACGTTGGCAGCGTGCCACGGCCCCTATCGCGTAGGGTGCCAGTTATTGCATGTTTTCTTGTTGACTTTCACGTTCTGCTCTTTATTCCATTCCTCCACTTCACCAAATCATGAATTAGTTCCTCAAATGCATTATTAACCTTCAAAAACAAGGACTAATCATGTTGGTTAGTATATATTCACATTTACATAAAATCACATGAGAATGCATATAATTAATTCGATAAACAAGACAAAACTAAGTTACAAAGCATCACTCGGGCATGCTATTTTTTTCGAGATCACCTAGCCAACTCTTAAAGTCTTGTTCATCCTCGAACAAACCTTTTACATCTCATGCATATAAAGAGTCACACATAGCTAATTTAGCAAGATAATTCAAGCTACTACCATAATGATTATTTAAGATAGCAAGCTAAAACTAGAGCATGCACGATTTAATCACTGAAATGAAATACAACTATGTTAAGACTTCCTAACTTCAAGAATCGACTCTCAAACTCATGCAAATCAACTGATCAAGAAATCCAACATGAATTATATCCTTCATTCAACATGTTCCCTCACAGCAAGAGAGTTACCCATTTTCACACGCAAAAAAAAATTTTAAATCACAACATGTGTGGGTACATGAATAGAGTTACGCTTACTCTCACAAAGAATTCACATGCATAATATAGTGACCCATAAGCTTGCCCTTAGTGTTTTACTCCACTAATTTAAGGGCGTATGAACGTAAGATCAAGTAGGACTTTTTAGGTTGTAATGTGGCTAAGGGACGGGTAGGTACTATTCTGGCCAGTAATAGTGACTATCTTCCCTAAGCGCTTTTAATACATCACGCCCTCATTACGAACTCCCCTTCGCTTACTTCACCTTTATCTCTTTTCAGCTTTCCTTTTCCTCTTTTGTTTCCCCATTTCTTTAGGCACTCTTAGCTTATTAGTAAGGAGTTCTATAAGTAACTTTTCATTAATTTGTTCTCTTACTCCCTACCCATATTCCAGCTTTTTCAAACAAGTGCACCCTTGACCTTTCTCAACTTTTAGAACTGCTACTTTTCCTTCTTTTTCATGCTTCTCACTCCTTCACTCTTTTGGATTTTTCCCTTAAGCGCTTAGGAGTTTGGGATCAAATTCAAAGCTAATGAAAGAAAAAGGATTAAGCTTATGTTGTAGCTATCAAACAATAGGCTTAAGGCTCAATGGGGCTCACTAGGATTAAATATTCTACGTAGGTAAGGTGAGGGAAAACATTTAGGTTCATTCAAAGAAATGCCTAAATCATCTCCTACAATTCATATCCTTCATTTTGTTTTATATACACACCAGACAAGTTCTAGACACTCCACAATAGCATAGAGTACTCAAAAACCTTCCACTCATGGCACATGCTCAAATCAAGACACATCCTGTAGAGTCTTAAATCAGCCAATCACAAGAATTCAGAATTAAGCTTCAATCACATTGAGTCAAATTCATGAGCCTAGGTGTCTCAAACATAGGTATGCCACTTACAAGCTTCAACACTGAACATACTTGCATCTTACAATCATTTATAGCACATAACAAGAATATCAAGCCATCAATTAGCTACGGGTTCAAATACCAAAACCTATTGACTAATACTCCTCAAGACGGTCGTCATCCATCCATCGTCGGAAACCGTCTCTCACTATGACTAAAAACATTATATACAGACAAAGAAATTTTTTTTTATTCTTCGGTTCAAAGACTCCCCGTCGGAAAAGAACCGAAACAAAAAACCAACGGGTGATGAAGAGATGCTTGACTCACAAAAAATTTTTCAAATATTTCAACTATTTCTCACAAGCATTACATTCACCAACAATCATTAAGCACAAAATTTTGAAATTTTCCTCACCCCACACTTAAATCCTGCTATGTCCTCATAGCATCAAATTAAAATTAAAAGGATGAGAAATATGCCCTGAGCCTCTAAGCCTAGCTAACAGCATGCTTTTCTTCAAGTTTTCATAGGTGGGTGTTTGACCCCACACTTCTTCTCTTTCATGCTTTTTAGCTTCCTCCTCCACGGGTACTCAGACTTCCCTTCCATCTATGCTTAACTTTCCACCAAAAACACAAACACAAGACATCCTCATACCTGGGTTCCCATTCGAGAACCACCTCCTTTTCTTTTGATTTTTAGAGGAAACAACCTCCACTCTATTCCTCTCTTCCTCTCTTCCTCCAACTTCTTCACACTTTGAAGCCCTTTATCAGACTCGGGCTGAACACTTGTCATTACCTTTGGCCATGGACCTGTCGGATCCTCCACCCCACACTCATCCTCTGACAACACATTAACCTGAAAAAGGTTTTTGTAGTGTGTGGATGGGTTGATTTCTTGGTATACTCAGAACAATTCTTCTTCATCCTCGACCCTCATTTTCAAGGTCCCTGCTCTCAAGTCCATCACCGCTCCTCCGATAGCCAAGAACGGTCATCCCAAGATTAAGGGTACCTGGTCATCAACCTGAAAATCTTAAACTACCTACTTTGATGAGAAGGTCCTCTATTATTCCATCAGGTGTCACTCGCGACTTGTCCGCCAGCTGCAACATCAACCTCGTTGGCCTTGGTTTTCCCAATCCCAGGGTGTTGAATAAAGATAGGGGCATTAGATTAACTACTATCGCTAAATCACACAAAGCTCGTAGCACCTCAGCTTTACCAATTTTTATGGGGAGGGTAAAACTCCCTGGGTCTTTGAGCTTTTCAGAATCTTTCTCAATACCCTGTGACTGCACTCCTCAGTCAGTGCAACTATCTGGACATCCACCAATCTAACTTTGTTCGCCATCACGTCTTTCAAGTATTTAGCATACTTGGGCATTCCCTGCAAAACATCAATAAGAGGCAAATTTATGTGAAGTTCTTTGAAATTCTCGAAGAATTTTTTGAAGCATTCCTCCTCCTTGCTCTTTCTGAATCTCTGAGGGAATGGTAGTAGTGGTCTTTGTGCTGACTGCAATGAAGATTGTGCATTTTATTGCCCCGCACTCTAATTTTCTCCTTTGTCGGTGGTTGGTCCTAGTCTAACCAACTCCAGCTTCACCTCCTTTCTTTTCTCTATTGTCCTTGCATCAGCTAATTACTTGCCGCTTCTCAGACTGATGGCATTGACCTTCCAGGGGTTAGGATCCCTGTCGCTTGGTAATCCCCCTTGCAATCTCATGTTTTGAGCAGCTTCCATCTGCCCAATTTGTTTTTCAAGATTGCGGGTGGCCACTTGCTGATTCTTTAAGTCTGTTGCCATCCTCGCCTGATTTTCCACTAACTGAGTCTGGGTCTCTATGATTTTCTGCAATATATCCTCAATTTTGCTGCTCAACTGGCCATCATTCTACCTATTCTGCTGATACTGTTGCTGTTGAGGTTGCTGATAACTTTGATTTTGGTTTCCACCCCAAGAAATATTCGGGTGGCCCTGCCAATTTCTGTTGTAGTTGTTTCCAAAATTCTGATTGTTCCGCTGCACATTCCCAATGAAATTGACTGATTCCGGATTAGCTCCACAAGATTCTGCATTGTGCCCATTATTACCATAGATTTCACACCAACTTGGAGCTTGTTGAACTGCATTAACCTGGCCCTGGTGTTGGTTCATACTCAGTTTATTGAACATAGTCATCATCTGATGCTAGAACGAAGCTAACTGTGTTGCCAAGGCATTCATACCATCTACCTCTATCAGCCCTGATCTCTTTCCTGCCCCTCTCGATGACTCGCTGTGCCACTCTGGATTTCCTTGAGCAATTCTGTTCAACAAAGTATACAACTCATCATAACTCTTGTCCAAGGCTTGCCCACCCGATGTAGAGTCTAGTAATATTTTCGTGTGTGGGTCTAGACTTTCTAGAAAGGTATGAGCCAGCACTTCATTCGATTTCTGGTGATGGGGACAGTCTCTCAATAATGACTCTAATCTTTCCCAAGCCAAATATAAATTCTCATCAGGCCTCTGCTTGAAACTCAGTATTTCACTTCTCAACTTTGCAGTCTTGCCTGAAGGAAAGAATCTGATAAGGAACTTCTTAGCCAAGTCATTCCACGAAGTTATGGAGTTCGGTGGCTCAGCCTTCAACCACCTTTTTGCCTCTCCCAACAATGAAAATGTGAAGAGGGTAAGTCGGACATAATCTGTGGACACACCGGTGGGGACAAATGTGTCACTAATCTCAAGAAAGTTCTGTAAGTGCTGCTATGGGTCCTCATGTGCCATCCTAGTGAATTGACCACTAGAATGTAACAGTTGCACCATGTTCTGCTTCAATTCAAAGTTCTCTCCAGGCTCTGGTTTACGGATACTAGAATTCACATTAGTCGCTTGTGGGATAGCCACTTCGCAAACTAGTCTGGATGCCATTGCTTCCGGTGAAAATTATGCTTGTCCTGCAGGTGGTTGTTGTTGTACCTTTTCTTGAAGTCTTTTCAGCTTTTGCTCAAGAGCTACTCTCCTTTGCAAATGGAGTTGACGTTCAGGTTTAAGCAACGGTTCCACAAGCTCTCTATTCTTAGCTAGCTCGGCAAAACAACCTATCACCTGCAATAAGTCAGACTAAGACCAAGTTTCTCAACACTTAAGGAAATTTAAAATTCACACAAAAACAGATAAATTATCAAAACTTCATCGAGTCCCCGGCAACGGCGCCAAAAACTTGGTGTGCCTGCAAGTGTACGGGTCGTACAAGTAATATAGTGGCCCTTTTTAAGAGCTGGATGTTGAACCCACAGGGACTGGACCAATTCATCTAACTATCAAGTTCAAGTGTGATATTAAATGCAGCTATTATTGATTATAGAAATTTTCGAGAAAGTTTAATTAAGTCTAAATGTGGTCAACGACATACCCTGAATTCATTCATGGAGCAACATAGAGTTAAAGCCGGATAATCATGCGATCCTACGATTTGCATTGGTTTAAGTATTAAACTATTAATTGTCGTTCTCACATAATTAGAATTGCATGTTCATGGTCTTTCGTACATCTAAACACGACAAACTAGCCTCACTACTACATCGTGAGCGAGGATGCTAATTCTAGTTCGTGGGCAATTAACTACGTGGATGTGGTTTATGGGGTTATGCCATTGATTAGGGTCCTTCCGTACCTCCAACCATTTAACCAAACTTAGCTTCACAACTACTTCTTCTAGTGGTGGAGTGACAAATCTAAGCCGGTGTCTTTCTCTCCTCCCATTTTATCAACCAAGCAAGGTATTAAGTATATTTCTATCCTAACCACAAAATCTTATCAAAAGACAAGAACTTGCCTCTTACATTCTTATGTTCTTCCTTAGGTTTGCTTTCTCAAGCATTTGCCTAAGTTTAACGTGTTTTTTTTCATGGTGGTCAATCATAAAAACAACCATAATCAAGAATGCAAGACAAAACAACAATCAATAACTTAATTCCAACACAAATTCGTAAAACACAATCATAACTCATGGATTCAACCCTAGAGGAAGGGTTCTAGCCATTCATGTTCGTAAAATTACATGAAAACATTGTTAAAGTAACATACTTACAAGAATTGGTAAAGGAGAAGATAAAACTGATGAACCCTAGGTGAGTTCTCCCACTTCTCCCTTCACTCCTAGGTGGTTTCTCAGAATAAAGTCGTGACCAAATGATTTTAAGAGCTAAGGGTTCAATTTATACTATGCTAAAAAATGCAAAATTTGGCCTTTGGTGGAACAGCAACATGTCACGGAGCTGAACGCCCTAATTGACCTCCGTGACACGGAGGTAACACGTACCCTCACTGGAATGTGCCAAAAAATGCAATTTTTGTCCAAGTGTTGCCGCGTTGGCAGCGTGCCACGGCCCCTATCGCGCAGGGTGCTAGTTATTGCATGTTTTCTTGTTGACTTTCACGTTTTGCTCTTTATTCCATTCCTCCACTTCACCAAATCATGAATTAGTTCCTCAAATGCATTATTAACCTTCAAAAACAAGGACTAATCATGTTGGTTAGTATATATTCACATTTACATAAAATCACATGAGAATGCATATAATTAATTCGATAAACAAGACAAAACTAAGTTATAAAGCATCACTCGGGCATGCTATTTTGCCCGAGATCATTAACCTATGAAGAAATTCCAGTAGCTATATTGATCAGTGTTCGCGTCTGCTTTGGGGTAATTAACTACATGCAAGTGCACGTGGTCGAACAAGTAGTAAAGTGGCTTAAGTAAGCCAAGTATCGATCCCACAGGGATTGGGATAAGGTAACCAACTACTTAAGTGTTACTATACTTACTCTAAAAATGAAGACAACAGTGCAAAGAAGAGTTTGATATTTTGATTTCTAATTGTATGCTAAGTCTAAAACGAATATCTAATGTGAGTCTGAACTATGAATGTGAGCATGCTGAGGCTAAATGAACATGTATAGAAACTAATTATCGATACAATTTTTGGTTAATCTTTCCTCCGGTTGCTAGTCAAGAATTATTGCCAATGGATTAAAACTCTCGTATTTAACCCAACTTAAGAATCATGAACCGTCCACCTTCATTTCTGTGATTAAACGAAATTCATGTTCTAGCCATACAAAATCGATTCCTTAATTGACTAATATGACTTTCAGGTATATATCTATCCTGAAGGTAAATCAATTCTCAATTTTCCCAAACTAAGAAAAGATCATATCCTATTGATTCACAACTTTCCAATTTCTTGCTCTCTCGAGTGAAACCAGACTTTTCAGATATACATTAACATTGGCCACACATTAATGCAGTAAGAACAAGAATCAATAGAACAACCATGGAAGAAAAGATGAAAAACCCAATTGATCAATAACTACATTTCAATACAATTGTTCTTAACCTCAGTAAGAAGATGAATTAGCCACTCATTTGTGGATTAAACATCGTTAAATGAGTGTTAAACATACAAGAAATTGAATTAAAGAAGAAGGAGATAGAGAAAAACCCGGATAATTTCGTCCCCTCAATAGCCTGTAACCCACGTTCTTGCTCCACCAAGTCAGAATTATTAAAAATGAACCTAAGTGTTCTATGTATACTAGTGGGAATTTTTCCCGGAATAACAAGCAACGTGTCACGGAGTGCATTGCGGAGAACTGCCTCCGTGACACGCCACTGACGCGGACCCTTACTGGAAATTGATTGTCCAGGTAATAAGGCCCAACATGGCACGGCGTGCAACGCGGGGCTAGGCCAACGTGCCACGGCCCCAATGCGCACCCTCACTGGATTTTGGCAAAAAATCCCTATCCAGGCAGAAGGCATCCGCGATGGCAGCGTGACACAGCTCCATCACGGAGCCCCTTTAATTTGTGCCTTCAAATGCTTTTTCCCTTGCTAACATCCGAGTCCAACCCCAATCTCTCCCAACACGCATTTTAGCTTCCCAAAATTATATTTCACCTGCAAAACAACGCTAATCATGTTGGTTAGTATAAATTCACATTTTATTATCAATCACATGAGAATGTATAAACATTGATAGATAAACAAGGCTAAAATGACACCTTTGAGTATCACTTGGGCATATAAATTTTCCCAAGATCACTTACCCCACACTTAAATCCTTGTTCGTCCCCGAACAACAATCTTACACCTCATGCACTTTACACCCCATCCTGACTACTTTGGTTCGACAATTCAGGCTACAGTCATACCGATTATTTAATACAGCAAATCCTCAAGAAAACACGCATGGTCCTTGATCTTGGGCAGATTTATATGCCCAAGTGATACTCAAACGTATCATTTTCGCCTTGTTTATCTAGCAATATGTATACATTTTCATGTAATTGGTAATAAAATGTGAATTTATACTAACCCACATGATTAGCATTGTTTTGTAGGTAAAATGTGATTTTGAGGAGCTAAAATGCATGTTGGAATAATATCGGAGTTGGACTTGGATTTGAGCACGAAAAAGGCATTGGACTGCACAATATAAAGGGGCTCCGCGATGGAGCCGTGTCATGCTGCCATCGCGGAGGCACTTGCCTGGAGGGTGAAATATTAGTCAAATTCTAGTGGAGCCTAGCGACAGCTCCGTGGCACGGAGGCAAGCCTCCGCGTTGCATGTCGTGCCACGTTGAAGCTTTATTCCCAGACCCCAAATTTCCAGTGAGGGTCCGCGTCCACGCCGTGTCACGGAGGCAGTGCTCCACGATGCACTCCTTGACACGTTGCTTGTTATTCCGGGAAAAATTCCCATTAGTATAAATAGAACACTTAGGCTTATTTTTCATAATTCAGACTTGGTGGAGCAAGGACGTGGGTTACAGGCAGTTGAGGGACGAAAAGTTCAGGGTTTTTTCTCTCTTTCTTTCTTCTTTAACTCAATTGTTTGTATGATTAACACTTGTTTTAGGATGATTAATCCACAAATGAGTGGCTAATTCCCTTCCTTGCTGAGGTTATGAACATTTGTGATGAATTTTGATTATTGAATTATATGATTTTTCATCTTCTTCTTCCATGTTGTTCTATTAATTCTTGTTTCTACTGCATTGGTGTGTGGCCGACATTAATGTACATCTAGAAAGTCCGATTTCACTCGAGAGAGCACGAAATTGGAAAGTTGTGAATTAATAGGGTATTGTTCTTAACTTGATTTGGGAAAATTGAGTTTTGATGTGCTTTCCTGATAGAAATATACTTTAACGTCGTATAAGTCAATTTAGGAACCGGAATTGTATTGCTAGGTCATGAATTGCATTTGATCACAGAAATGTAGACGGATGGTTTATGATTCTTAAGTGAGATTAAATACGAGAGTTTTAATCTCTTGGCTAATGTTCTTGGCTAGCAACTGGAAGAGAAAGATTAACCAATTTATGATTGTAATCAAGTTCATTACATGTTCTTAACCTTGGCATGCTCATTACCATAGTTTAAATTCAAAGTAACTAATTGTTAGTAGTTTTAGTACATAATTTATAAAACAAACTTTTCAATTGTTGGTTACGTTGTTGTTAGCATCTTTAGAAGTGAGATAGAATACAGTATACTTAAGCAATTTTTACTTGTCCAGAGTCTCCTTGGATCGATACTTGGCTTACTTAAGCCACTTACTACTTGCTTGACCACGTGCACTTGCGTGTTGGTTTTTAACACCCAACAAACCACCCGAACAGTCCTATCAATGCAATGACCTTCAACACATCAAGACCTCCTAGACTTAAGAATCAACTCTCGATATTGGAAAACTCATGCAAATCAGCTGATCAAGATATTCGACACGAAATTTAATCTCTCATCAAGCATGTGCCCTCACAAAACAAGAAAATTTTCCCCTTTTTAATCACATGAACTCAAACAATTACATGCAAGGGCATATAGAAACAATTTCACTCTCTCTCCCAAAAGAATTCACATGCATCATGCCACGAACCATAAGCTTGCCTTTAGTGTATACTCCACTAATATAAAGAAGTGTGATGTAAGATCACGTAGGACTTTAACGGGTTGTAATGTAAGCTATGGAACTAATAAATATTGGGCTAGCCAATAATAGCCACTAGCATCCTTACGCGCTTTTTCAATACATCCCATCAAGCTCATGGGCATTGTTTCTTCCTTCATCCCCCCATTCTTGAAGTCTGTCTTTATTTTGACCCATCTCATTAAGCACACTTGACTCAATAACGAAGATTATTCATACACCTTCATTATATTTTATTTATAACAAGTGCACCTTCAACCTTTTCTTTCCTTTCATCACTCTGCTTTTCTTTTCTTTTCACCATTCTAACTCTTTGACACTTTGGGAATATTATTTTCTCTTCTTAAGCGCTTAAGAGTTTTGGATCAAATTTACGGCTAATGAAAAGAAAGGGGTTAAGCTCGGTTTACACAATTTTGACAAAAGAAAAAAATTTATAGGCTAAAGGCTCAACGGGCTAACTAGGGTGTACAATCAAGGTGGGTACAATAATGAAAAAGAGAAACTTTCGGTTGAAAACAAAGAAATGCCTACATCCTTTCCTACAATACACGTCCTTCATTTCGTTTCGTACACACACCAGGCAAGTTCTAGACATTTCATAATAGCATGGAATAAACAAAACCTCACCCCACACTTATTGCACATGCTCAATTCAAGGTGTATTCACAGACTTTTCAATCAGCTAATTACAAGAATTCAAACATTAAGCCTCAATCTCACTGAATCGAATCTATGGCCTAGGTATCTCAACATATTTACAAAGTTGCATGCTTTCATACGAATCACCTTTGCATTTCAAATATCATGTACAACACGCAACCAGAATTCCGCAACCATAAAGTAACTACAGGTTTTGGGATGCAACCCACAAAAGAAAACAACTGAAAAATAAATGAAAAAAATCTACTCCTAACGACTACACTTCCCTTGAGACGGTCTTCATCCATCCATCATAGGGAACGGTCACTAACTAATACTTCGGTTCAATGGGACCATTCTCGGTAAAAGAACCAAAAACAAATGCCGAGAAACCCAAGAATTGAAAAAAAAATTTGATCATTTCGATAAAACAAAAATATGTACAAAATCAGCTTGCAACATTCAGCAGCACTACAAAATCAGCTAGCAACATTTACCAGCACACAACAGCTTCACATTACTTACAATACAGAACAGAAACATCACAATCACAGGGTCACAAAATTTTTTCACAGGCACGACAATAGAACAGAAACATAAACAACAACACAACCAGCACCTAACTACTCCCACTCCACACTTATATCAAACACCGTCCCCAATGTTCACAAAAATTAACATAGCACAAAAGTGGGTGGCGGAACTCCCTGATCAATCAAAATACCCCACTTCTTCATCAGGTGCTACTGCCGCATCTCCCATGTCTGAATCACCCCCATCGTCATCATCGGACTCCACATCGGAGTCCTCACGATGTGTCTCCTCATCTGTGGGGACATCATCATCCGTGGGCTCTACAAAAGTTGGCCCCACTCGGCATAGAGCCCTGGCATTTTTGCCAAAAGGGTAGTCTAGCTCGAGCTGCCACAGCTCCTCTTCTGTTGCCAGCCTCCCGCCTATTCACAGCTGGAGCATATGCATCCCGTACATGCGAGCCATGTACTAATCATCCCAAGCATGTCGCTCGGCTAGTGTAAGAACTGGCCCGTGGGTGGTGTTGGGTGCCCTAGTTTTAGTGACATCTAAGGCCCGCCGTTCCATCTACGGGATGTAGTCAAGGGCCTCTTCCTCAATATCCAGGCCCCTCAGGAACATGGTGAGTAGTCCACCAAATCCGTATTTGTACCCTTGATGCAAATGGGCTCTCTTCATGGCAGAGATAATCACCGCCCCCACATTGATCTCCAGCCCTTTCATCAGGGCGTACACCAAGTATACACGATCCCGAGTTACATCCGTCATATGCACCCCCAGGATTAGGCAGGAACAAACAATCTTTAGCCATATCCTGGCTTCACTGTTCATCTGTGAGTAAGGCAAGGTCTGATGGTAGCCCCTCTCCTTATGTCTGCTCCATCGAGCTGTTGATCAGGTTCCACACAAAGTGCCTCTGATGTCCGCATATGGTGGAGTGATATTCTTTTGTCGAAGCACATGGGCGTCTGTGTCCCGCGCCCCTAGGATAGCATTGAGGTGGTGGGGCTCAAAAGTGACTATTTGCCCCCTTATTTTGATGGTGTGACTTCTGAGAGTCGGGTTCTAGTTGGCGTAGAATTCCCGAATCAAGTGAAAGTTGCATTCCTTGGGCTCTTCAAAGATGAAGTTCAGCCCAGCTGCCTCGATCCTATGGACAATCCTGGGGAACTCCTGTGCCAACGGTTCCCTTGCTATGTGTTCCTCGGGGAAGTACTTGCTCTCCTTGTGCTTTACGTACCATTTCTTCCCCTCCTCTGTCACCCACCTGGTTCCGTATTGACGGCGTTTGCCACGTGGAGCCGCTGGTGCTGCTGGGACTGCTGTGCCCAGTCTAATTCTTTTTCTTCCGGCGCCAGATGTTGATGCGCCTTTTCCCTTGTCTTGCCTGCTTGCCATTGTTCCTATCAAACCAAACATACAAGTTCAATGTTAAGCCAATTAAAATTAGCTTCGACTAAGGTTGGGTTAAGCTAGGCTACCCCACACTTAGTCCTTAGCAAAAATTAAAACATTAAGGCAAGATCGTACTTATTTACACAAACAAACAACAAAACATAACAAATATGCTTAGTGCCTTTGGAGAATTCGACAGTATATATTCCATGTACTACTCAGACTTCGTACAGCTAACCAAATCCTTACCTATCGATAACATTTTATCCCATAGCACTTAGCAAGGAGAACAAAAGAAAATTTTAACTACATGATCCTATACAATTCACCAATTTCTTGCAATTTCCAATATTTCCTTAACCCGAGAATCCGTCGGTCTTTTAGCATAGTCACAGTTAGCACAACAGACTCATCTCACCCAACATGTACAACCCAGCATGAATTTCACTAGTTCAACTCAATTTTTCCATTTCAAACTCAAAGTCAAGCCCTAGCTATGATTTTATCAAAAATTCGATTAAGCCATGTAATTATCGAGTTCAAGCAATCACACCGTCACTCCGAACATCAATCAACAATAAATCAATTGAATTTAAGCTTAATTTCTACTTAGGGCAAGTTTTGCTCATATCACATGTTCAACATCGAAAACATTCGACAAGAATTGAGATAGAGTTGAAGAACATACCTTGAATTCGAAGAAATGACGAAAACTTGATGAAATTATGGGCCTCAGTCCGTGTCACGTTGAGGGGGGAGGGGTTTTTGTCATGTTGGTTGCGGAGGGTATGAAAAATGAGGAAAAATGAGGGGGAATCGGGGTTAAAAAGTGGGAATTTCGCGCGGGTCACCCGGCGACCCGGTGTGACCCGTCGCGATATACACCTCAACGTGTCACGGAGGGTACGCGGAGCATGCCCTCCGTGACACGGAGCCATCGCGTAGGTGTTTTGGAATTTATAAAAATTCCAGAATTACCTTCAACGTGTCACGGAGGGTAACGCAGAGGCGCTCCTCCGTGACACGGAGCCATCGCCCTGGCTCACTGTTTTGCTACTTTTTATTATTTTTCATACCTCGGATTTTCCTTTGCGATTCCTTGCATGTTTACCCTCCGTTCAACCTGAAATTCATCTTACGACAAGAAATTGGTTAGAATTATAGGATTCACTCAAAATAAAAATAAGAATAAAAATAAAAACTAAAAATTTTGTTGTTAATCAAAAAAAAAAAAGAAATCTATTCACATTTTACAAAGAAAAATTTCACGGGTTGCCTCCTGTGCAGCGCCTGGTTTACCGTCGCGGCTCGACGTCATTCAGCTCAGTCATCTTCTAGGGTGACGAACGTTTTCTCTTGACCACCATCCTCACCCCAGTAGTGCTTACATCGCTCCGGTGGTTTTCCCATTAACTCTTATGATTCAACTATCTGAGCATCATCAGCTCGATCAATCACGTTGATCACCGAGAGTTCCTCGTACACAGTCGGGAGCTTGGTGGCCTTGTATACATCAAACACTTCCACCTTGTCATGTGCTCGCATGGTTAGCTGCCCTGCAGCTACATCAATCAGCGCTTTCCCAGTTGCCAAGAAGGGATTTCCCAAAATAAATGGGACTTCCGCGTCTGGCTCAAAATCCAGCACGACGAAATCTACCGGGAAGATAAGGGAGCCCACTTGCACCAGTACATCCTCCACAATGCCATCAGGTCTGGCTAAGGACCGATCCGCTAGTTGCAAGATCACTGTTGTTGGTCTAGGACTCCCTAGACCCAACTTCTTGTATACCGATGACGGCATCAAATTAATGCTCGGTCCCAAATCACATAATCCGCGAGCTCGGATACTCTGCCCAATTGTAATTTGTATAGTAAAGCTCCCAGGATCTTTGAGCTTTGTGGGCAATCGGTTTTGTATCCGAGAAGTGCACTCCTCCGTGAGAGCCACCGTAGCATACTCAGTCAACCGACTTTTGTTCGCCACGATGTCCTTAATGTACTTTGCATACTTCGGCAGTCCCTGCAAAACATCAAGAAGAGGTAAGTTAATATGTACCTGTTTCAGCACCTCCATGAATTTCTTGAAACACGCCTCCTCCTTGTGTTTCTTTAATCTTTGAGGGAACGAGGGTGGTGGTCTTTCTGATTCAGCTTCCTTTTTCTTCCCCCTCTCATCACTTTGCTCCCTCTCAACTTTTGCTTCTCCCGATTGTTGAGGTGGTCTATCTGGTTCCACCTCTTTAAGCTGCAAACCACTCCTTGTGGTCATCGCATTCACCTGCTTGGGGTTGGGATCTGTGTCGCTCGGAAGTCCTCCTCTAGGCCTGGTGTTTTGTTCTCCAGCAAATCGCCCAAATTGATATTCAAGTGCCTTAGTAGCTAACTGGTTGTTCTTCACCTCGGCTGCCAATTTCACATAGTCAGCCTGCAATTGAGCTTGGTTATCTATCATCGTCTTGAACATCTCCTCAATGTTGGGTGATGGTGGGGGAGGAGGTGCATTGTTGTTTCTATATTGTGCCTGATAGTTCTGCTGCCCTCCTTGATTCCTCTACACCCCCTGACTCGAACTTTGCCCTTGATGGTTGTTGCTACCCCAAGAGAAATTTGGGTGATTCCTCCTGTTGGAATTGTAGCTGTTGCCATACTGTTGATGGTTGTTCCTCTGTACATTTCCCACAAAGTTCACCGAGTCAGGATTTGCTCCACAACACTCAGCTGAGTGCTCACTACTCCCGCACACTTCACACCAAATCTGCTGCACTACATTCACTGGGGCTTCAGTCTGGTTCATTGTCATGTTACTAAAGTGGGTGTTGAGTTGATTCTGTAAAGCAGCTATCTGTGCAGCAATAGCTGTAAAACCATCCACTTCTAGAACTCCTGCTGCTTTCCTTGTTCCTCCTCTTGACGAATCAGCATTCCACTCCGGATTTCCCTGCGAAATACGATTTAACAAGGTATAAAGCTCCTCATAAGTTTTCTCCAATGCTTGTCCCCCAGCTACTGAGTCTAGCAAGATTTTTGTGTGGGGTTCCAAACCCTCTATAAAAGTGTGCACCAGCACATCATTGGATTGATGATGATGTGGACAAAAAATGGAACATGGACTTGAATCTCTCCCAAGCCTGATATAGATTCTCTCCCTCTCTCTGTTTAAAACTTAGAATTTGACTTCTAAGTCTTGCTATTTTACCGGATGGAAAAAATCGTATCAAGAATTTCCTTGCAAGATCATCCCACGTAGTAATAGAATTAGGTGGCTCAGCTTTCAACCACCTCTTGGCTTCTCCCAATAGTGAAAATGGGAACAATGTAAGCCTGACATAATCTGATGACATTCCAGCGGGGATGTAAATTTCACTTATCTCCAAAAAATTTTGGAGATGCTGCTGTGGATCCTCATGAGGGAGACCTGTGAACTGTCCACGGGTGTGCAACAATTGCACCATGTTTTGTTTGAGCTCGAACCTCCCTCCTGGCTCAGGTTTGCGGATGCTAGATGTGACATTGTTAGCATGTGGGATTGCCACCTCGCAAACTGACCTAGCTGCCATTTCCTCGGGCACTAACATTGCCCTTACTACTGGTGGATTCTGTTGTTGCTCCATGATTGTTTGTCTGAGCAACTGCAGCTTTTTCTCTAGAGCTTCTCTCCGCTGACGATGAAATTGTCTTTCAGGCTCTAAATATGAGTCCACCAGCTCCTTGTCTCTTGCCAGTGTTCAACGGAGATTATATCTGTGAAATACAGGCTAAGACCAAGTTGTCAACACTAAGAAAAAATATAGTAAATTTACACTTAAGAAAAATTCACCAATTGCCAGTCCCCGGCAACGGCACCAAAAACTTATTCGCGTCTGCTTTGGGGTAATTAACTACACGCAAGTGCACGTGGTCGAACAAGTAGTAAAGTGGCTTAAGTAAGCCAAGTATCGATCCCACAGGGATTGGGATAAGGTAACAAACTACTTAAGTGTTACTATACTTACTCTAAAAATGAAGACAACAATGCAAAGAAGAGTTTGATATTTTGATTTCTAATTGTATGCTAAGTCTAAAACGAATATCTAATGTGAGTCTGAACTATGAATGTGAGCATGCTGAGGCTAAATGAACATGTATAGAAACTACTTATTGATACTATTTTTGGTTAATCTTTCCTCCGGTTGCTAGTCAAGAATTATTGCCAATTGATTAAAACTCTCATATTTAACCCAACTTAAGAATTATGAACCGTCCACCTACATTTCTGTTATTAAACGAAATTCATGTTCTAGCCATATAAAACCAATTCCTTAATTGACTAATACAACTTTCAAGTATATTTCTATCCTAAAGGTAAATCAATTCTCAATTTTCCCAAACTAAGAAAAGATCATATCCTATTGATTCACAACTTTCCAATTTCTTGCTCTCTCGAGTGAAACCGGACTTTTTAGATATACATTAACATTGGCCACACATTAATGCAGTAAGAACAAGAATCAATAGAACAACCATGGAAGAAAAGATGAAAAACCCAATTGATCAATAACTACATTTCAATACAATTGTTCTTAACCTCAGCAAGAAGAGGAATTAGCCACTCATTTGTGGATTAAACATCGTTAAATGAGTGTTAAACATACAAGCAATTGAATTAAAGAAGAAGGAGGTAGAGAAAAACCCTGATAATTTCGTCCCCTCAACTGCCTGTAACCCATGTTCTTGCTCCACCAAGTCAGAATTATTAAAAATGAACCTAAGTGTTCTGTTTATACTAGTGGGAATTTTTCCCGGAATAACAAGCAACGTGTCATGGAGTGCATCGCGGAGCACTGCCTCCGTGACACGCCACTGATGCGGACCCTTACTGGAAATTGATTGTCCAGGTAATAAGGCCCAACGTGGCACGACGTGCAACGCGGGGCTAGGCCAACGTGCCACGGCCCCAATGCGCACCCTCACTGGATTTTGGCAAAAAATCCCTATCCAGGCAGAAGGCATCCGCGATGGCAGTGTGACACAGCTCCATCGCGGAGCCCCTTTAATTTGTGCCTTCAAATGCTTTTTCCCTTGCTAACATCCGAGTCCAACCCCAATCTCTCCCAATACGCATTTTAGCTTCCCAAAATTATATTTCACCTGCAAAACAATGCTAATCATGTTGGTTAGTATAAATTCACATTTTATTATCAATCACATGAGAATGTATAAACATTGATAGATAAACAAGGCTAAAATGACACCTTTGAGTATCACTTGGGCATATAAATTTGCCCAAGATCAATCGGCAGATTCGCAGGTTGAGGACTAAGGATGTTTCTTCTGTTAAGGTACTGTGGAGAAAGAAGAATAGAGAGGAAATGACTTGGGAAGCTTAGGACGACATGAAATCCAAAATCCTCATTTATTCCAGACTTAGCCAGGCTATTCAGTTAAGGTACATTTACGATTCAATTTGTTCCGTGATGTGTGTTACTTGTACTGCTCAGCTATATAAAATGTTGTTGAGAAACAGTTGCTATAGTGTTATGTGAAATACCTGTATTGGACTTTTCTGTGTTTTAGGATTTCTAGATAGTCCATATTACAGGGGTGACTCTACCGAAATTTATCCAGAATGAGTAGTTATAAGAGTTAAGACGCCTGTAAGCTAAAGTTAACATTCGAGGACGAATGTTCCCAGGGGGGAGGATGTTATACCCCGTAAGTTTCTAATGTTTAGATGGCCTATTCGTATGTTAGTTAAGAGTTTTAGAGTACAATACATACGAGAAAGGGGCCTGTGGAAAGGTCGGACAAGCACGGAGTCGGGGCCGCATAGGAGGAGGCTGGGCCAGCTGCCCAAAGGGGCAACGTGGCATGGACCATGTCCTCCGCGATGGGCTCTGTGGCACACCCTCAAATTTGCGCGACAGGGTCAATGCCACGGACCCCTATCCACTGTCTCAAGTATATATATGTTTCATCCTTTAATTTCATTTCATTTCCCATATTCATATTCGACCAGCATAGGTAAGGTGCTAAGAAAGTAAATAAATTTCCTCCATTTACACTACGAAACACTGCCCGAATTCAAATTAACTTCACGTATCGAAGTATAAGGCTGTAGGAAGCTTTACTACGGAGTTAGTTTCGCGAAATTCGCCCGAAAAATCGTAACCACGCCGAGCTAAAGTTGTTGGAATTGCTCCAAATTAGTGTCAATACGATCACAGGCTTAAAGTAAGCATTTCTCCCTTCTGGATTCTGGAGAAATTACTAGTTTTCGATCGTGTTCCGTCAAATTGAAATATAGTTAATATTTCAATGTAACATTATCAGTTTTCATCGAATTTAGTACTGGAATTAGCCTAATTCCTCTAATAATACGATTGCAGTTGAGAAGAGCAGTTGAATAGGAGCTGAAGCTCGCCAATTAATCAGTAATCGGCAAACGAGGTATGCTAAGGCAGTTTCTTTCGGCACGTTAGTTTTCTTAGCATGATAACTCAGTTGAGTCCCAGTAAGAGAACCAGAAGCATGCCTATTATGATTGGTTTTTGTTATTAGATGAAACTCGTATTCCATGATTAGTTTGGGATGGATTATGCCTGTATAGCATTCATGACCAACCCCAGGGTTATTAGCTGTGTCGACGCCCGCCAGGGGCGAGATGACATCGCTCTACGGAGCAGTATGCCATCCTCCAAGGACGAAGATGGGGTCCTAGGTCCTCATATGTCGTGGTTGGCTTTATACACCCCCGTCAAGCCTGGTGCCCGGGGGGCAGATATCAGGAGTCCACTGGACTCAGACACAGTTACAGTCAGGGGCTGAGCGGGCTCAATTGCAGACCTAGGGGATTGGTAGGATGGATATAGCTATTAGTTGACCCAGTGTGACTGTGGATAGGGGTATATAGACATAGGTGTACTCACTAGGGCTTATGGGGGCCCTAGGTGGGTTATTCTGTGCCGGTTGTACCTTCCGGCTTATGGGGGCCAGGTAAGGTTCTTATTTGCTTTAGTTATTGATAAAGTTAGATAGTAAGAAATTATATTCCTTAGGTATGATCTCTACCCCCTTTATTTCAGTTATCTTCAGTTCTATCTCCTTATTTAAGTCATTTACAATTATCGCCTTACATATTTAGTACACATTGTACTGACGGCCTTTCTGGGGCGCTACATTACTTGCCTGCAGGTACAGATAGACGAGGAGAAGGTCCCTCATAGCTTTCAGCCAGCATCACTAGGGCAGTAGCTCCTTTCTTCCAAAGCTAGTAGATAGAAGGTTTACTTCTTTTTGATTTTACAGTTCATGGGTAAGCCGGGGCCCTGTCCCGACCGTCATATTACTCCTAGAGTCTTGCAGATTGTTTCTATTTCCCGGTGGTTAGCTGTTATTGGCCGTGTGGGGCCCATATGTATGTTTAGTTTACGTGTTGTCCGTGTGGGGCCTTGTTTAGCTGGCAGATTAGCGGCCTTGTCGGCAATAGTTTAGCTTAGTACTGGATTTACTTTACAATCATAACTAGATATCATGAGGAACTGTGGGAGATTCTCTTAACCGACATACCCCATATGAGCACACATGAAGCCCGACTTGTAACCCTAGTCGGGAGGGTGTTCGTACCTTGCCAAGGGTAGAACCATGAAAGTGTGATATCACCATGAAAAGGGCCATTTGGGTCTAGGACTAACATAAAAAGGGTCCCAACATACCTACGGTGGCATGTAATTCATCAGATCTTGGACATAGTCTGAGCCCCAAACCTACTCGGTGTTCGATACTACTCCCCAAACATATATATAGTGCTCATAATAATACATACATGAGTTTATGGGCTAGTTAAATCATGATAATCGTAAACATGCTTGAACATATATGAACTAGCCATATCATGAGGACCGTGAGTTGGCCAAAAACATAATTCATGAATAATAAGATTCGTACATACTTGTAGATCATGTACATAGCTTGAATTTCATAAATCATAATAGGTGGTAAAACATAAGTCATATTAGGCTCATAAATAACATAAATGAGGAAATAACTCCATAATTCCATTCATCATGGGGCATGCACAATTAAGCTTACTTGCTTAGAAATTCAAAATCAACATTATTATAATAAATTTAAACTCAAAAGATGATCGAAATCCTAGGTTATGATAATATTTCAAAATCACAAAACCCACCATTTAAATCATTAGAATTTTATATAATCAAATACAAAAGCCCATGAGAGTTTGATAAATTTTTAAGTAAGATCATCGAGTAGGAGCATGGGTGTTGAAGAATTCACCCATTCATGACCCCACATACCTGGAAAGACTATTTCTTAATCTCCCTTGAAAGCCTAAGATGGAATTTGGAGAAATTAGGGAAGAATACCTTGAATCACCTTCTAGACTCCTCTCTATACTCTTGCGTGCATGAATGAGGCTTAACATAGACTAGTCCCCCTTAAAATACCCTATTCAGACCTTAAAATGACATAGTTTAGGCATTAGTAATTTAGGAATTATGAAAACACCCTTATTAAAAATGAAGAATTTTCTAGCTGCCAATCCCCACGAGGGACCTCACAAGTCGTTGCTAGGGGGCACGACTCGTGGCCTTAACCCATGATGTCTACTTCCAGAACAAGCTCAAGGGACCCCACGCGGGACCCCATGAACCATGGCGGCTGACCATGACTCATGGTCACCACCCATGGTCCCTACTGCCTCAAGTCCCTGGCTATGCCTTCCATCCTTGCCACGGGTGACCTCACGAGTCGTGAGGTCTGACCACGACTCATGGTCACCTCCGTGGCCTCCCAAAAACTCTGCCAAGCCCAGCCTGACCACGAGTCACTTCACGACTCGTGGTCCCACCTGAAGAGCCACCTCACAAATCGTTCATGTGACCTGGTGCGAATTTCCTATTTTTTTTTCCATTTTGGCTCCCGGGTCTGATCCTTGGGTTCCCGGGGTATAACAATATCTCCCCATTGGGAACATTCATCCTCGAATGTTAGAAACATGCAAAAAACATAGAAACAAGCAATCATCACATGCAATTACTGATCATTTAAGCTGAAAACTGACGGATTGACTACCTCCAAAAAGAACTACATAACTTAACTGCATTCAAACATCACATACATTACCACATCATAAAACAAACTTGTACGCATGAACGAAACATGAAAACTGATTAGAGGTTTAGGGTAAAACTAATACCTTAAGCGGAAACTGAGCTGGTAGAGAACAGGTGTAGGTATCTAGCCATCATATCCGCTTTGGCTTTCCACGTAGCTCCTACCACATGCTGATTTCTCCATAATACTGTAACTAAAGCTACTTCTTTGTTCCTCACCCTTCGAACCTGACGATCCAAGATTTCCACCAAAATTTCTTCATAGCTGAGGCTATCCTTTACACCAAAGCTATCCACCGGGACTACTAAAGCTGGATCACCCAAGGACTTTTTCAAGAGCAACAAATGAAACACAGGTTGAACTGAAGATAACTCCGAGGGAAAGTCCAACTCATACGCCGCCTTACCAACTCTCCTCACAACCCGGTACGTACTAACATAGTGGGGACTGAGTTTCCCTTTCTTTCCGAACCACATGACTCCCTTATGGGAGATACCTTTAGAAATACCCAGTCATCCATATCAAACTACAAGTCTCTTCTCCTCACATCGGCATATGATTTCTGACGACTCTGAGCAGTTTTCAACCAGTCCCTTATCAAATGAATCTTCATCATCGCCTCGTGAACTGAATCTGGCCCTATCATAGCTGACTCACTAGCGTCAAACCATTCGATGGGAGATCTACACCTCCGCCCATAGAAGGCCTCAAACAGTACCATTTGGATACTAGAGTGATAACTGTTATTATAAGAAAACTCTATCAAGGGTAAATGATCAACCCAACTACCTTTAAAATCCATAACACATGCCCTCAATATGTCTTCAAGAGTCTGGATTGTTCGTTCCGCTTGGCCATCCGTCTGTGGATGAAATGCTATGCTGAGCTTAATCTGAGTCCCAAGCCCTTTCTTAAAAGACCGCCTAATCTAGGAGGTGATCAGTACCTCCCTCCGAAATAATAGACAAGGGCACTCCATGAAGCCGAACCAACTCCCGAATGTACAACTTGCCATAATCATCCGCTGAATCTGTGGTCTTGATCGGTAGAAACTATGCATCCTTGGTTAACCTATCTACTATCACCCAAATGGAATCATAGAGTCACCAAGTACAGGGTAAGCCTGTAATGAAGTCCATATTAATCTCTTCCCACTTTCAAGTGGGAATGTTAATATTTTGAAGTACTCCTCCCGACCTTTGATGCTCGACTTTTACTTGCTGACAGTTTGGACATTAGGCTCCGAACACTGCAATATCCTTCTTCAAACCATCTCACCAATAGATTTCTCACAAGTCCCGACACATCTTTGTGGATCATAGAATATCTGGTACCATGTGCTTCATGGAATATCCAAACCCTCAAATTATCGACGTCGAGAATACATAGTCGACCCTGGTATCGTAGCACTCCATCTCCTGGGGAGAAAATTTCCATCTTTTGAATCTGCACTGCTTCCTTCAGCTTCCTCAAAATCGAATCCTCATCTTTCTTAGATTTGACATCAACCACCAAGGACGATTCTGACCCATTCTGCACAACAACGTCGTCATCGGTCAAATTGATCAATCTAACTCCCAATATTGCGAGCCGGTGGACATCTTCCACCAACTCCTTCTTTCACTCATCCACGTGGGACACACTCTCCATAGAGAGCCTACTAAATGCATCGGCCACCTATTAGCCTTGGTCCAATGGTAAAGAATGCTCATATCGTAATCCTTTAATAACTCTAACCACCTCCTTTGCAGAAGATTGAGATCTTTCTTCGTAAACACATATTGCAAGATCTTTTGATCCGTAAATACATCCACATTGACCCCATACAAGTAATGTCGCCATATCTTCAATGCGAACACCACAACGGCCAACTCAAGATCATGGGTCAGGTAATTCTTTTTGTGAACTTTTAGCTGTCGAGAAGCATATGCCATCACTTTCCCATGCTGTATCAACACATATCCCAGTCGGACTCTCAAAGCATCACAATATACAACAAAACCATATGTACCCTCGGGTAAAGTCAACACTGGTGCTGAAGTGAGTCGGGTCTTCAATTCCTGGAAGCTTTCCTGACAAGACTCCTACCATTGGAACTTCACCTTCTTCTGATTCAACTTGGATAAAGGTGCCATAATAGATGAGAAACCCTCAAAAAATCTCTGGTAGTATCCTACCAGGCCTAAGCAACTCCAAATTTCTGAGGGATTCACCGGTCTAGGCCAATTCTTACTACTTCGATTTTATGAGAATCCACTGTTATGCCCTCGCCTGATGCTACATGGCCCAAAAATGCTACTGAGTTCAACCAGAACTCGCACTTGCTAAATTTTGCATACAATTGACAATCCTTGAGGATCTGAAGAAGTATTCTCAAGTGAGCGGTATGCTTCTCCTTGCTCCGGGAGTATATAAGGATATCATCGATGAAAACAATTACGAACATGTCCAGATACTACTTGAACACCCTATTCATCAGGTCCATAAAAGCTGTAGGAGAATTTCTTAGTCCAAATGACATAACTACAAATTCGTAGTGACCATACCGAGTCCTGAAAGAAGTTTTCGGGATGTCACTCTCCCAAACCATGAGCTGGTGATACCTGGACTTTAGATCTATCTTCGAGAAACACCTAGAACCCTTGAGTTGGTCAAATAAATCATCAAATCTGGGCAAGGGGTACCTGTTCTTAATAGTGACCTTATTCAACTGCTGATAATCAATACACATCCAAAGTGATCCATCCTTTTTTTGAACAAAGAGAACTGGTGCACCCCATAGAGACTTGATCAGTCTAATGAAACCCTTATCCAAAAAGTCCTTCAAATGTTCTTTTAACTCTTTCATCTCGGCTGGAGCGATCCTGTAAGGAGGAATGGAGATAGATTGCGTGTTGGGAAGAAGATCTATACTGAAATCAATCTCCCGCTCGGGAGGGACACCTGGAAAATCATCGGGAAATACCTCCGAATACTCACACACCACTAGAACTGACTGAATAGTCGTGGTCTCGAACTTTACATCCTTAACCCTAACTAGGTGGTACAGGCAACCCTTAGAGATCATTTTTCGGGTTTTAAGGTATATGAAAAACTGACCGACTGGTATGGCGGAACTACCCTTCCACTCCAAAAGTGACTCACTCGAAAATCGGAGGAATTCCACCGCACGGGTCCTATAATTAATCGAATCGTAACATGCAAACAACCAATCCATACCCAAAATGATGTCAAAGTCAGTTATGGGAAATTCTACTAAGTTTGCGGAGGTGACCTTATGCAATACTATAATAGGGAAACCTCTATATACCCGTCTAGCTACAATTGAATCACCAACTGGAGTAGACACAGAGAACAGTTCTGACAAAATTTCAGGACTAACTCCAAAGCTACCAGTAATGTAAGGCGTAAGGAAAGACAATGTAGCTCCCCGATCTAACAAAGTATAAGCATCAATATGAAAGACTCGCAAAATACCTGTGACCATATTTGGTGCAGCCTCCTACTCCTAGTGATGCACTAGGGCATAAAACCTGTTTTGGCGCTGACCACCCGCTAACCTAGTGGAGGCACCCTGCCGAGGAGGTCATGCTACTGGAGCAGTAGAACTGGCTGCAGGGAAATCTCAGATCTTGTGCTTGGGTTTGCCACACCTAAAACAAGAATCCGTGCCGACCAGGGACCTCCCAAGATAATTTTTGTTGCACTTCGCAAAAACTGGAAAAGTGTGCTCCACCTGCATGCTACCATGATCCCTCAAGCCTGTAGCCCTGCTCCTCTAGTCTCCCCTGGACCTGGATGGCGTGCTAGCCGATGATGGAGCTAGATAAATGGACCTATGTTGGGTATGCTGAAGTGGTCCACCTCCTGACCTAGCCTGAGAAACCTCGTAGTTGTCAGTCCTAGCCCTCTTAGCCTGTCTCTGCCTCTTGTAGACTGACTCCATCTGTTGCGCATGCAATACAATACGGGGAAAATCAATGTCCCGGTGAAGCATGGCGATCCAAAAATCCTTGTCCAAGTAATCTGCTACTCCATGCACAAAACGGCTCACCCGAGCCCACTAATCCACCACCAACTCCAGAGCATATTTTGATAACCGGGTGAATTCAAATGCATACTCCTAGACAGACATGTTACCCTGCTTCAGATTCATAAACTTGGCCGCCTTGAGCTCCCTCATCTCCCGAGGGAAGAGTCAATCCATGAATGCGGTGTGAAACTCATTCCAACCTATCGGGCCTGCACCTGCCACCCTAGCATCTCTCCATTTCTTAAACCATATATGTGCTACCCCATTTAGCTTATAGGAGGTCTAGTCAACGCATTCCCCATTATTCACCCACATAACCTGGGTGATCTTCAGAATCTCCTCAATGAAATCATGTGGATCCTTGTCCACCCTTGACCCCGTGAACTCCGGAGGGATCATCCTTAAGAAGTCCCTCACCCTAACTGCCACTGCATTCCCGGTCTAAGGGAGATGCGCCACTGTCTGATTTTGGACCTGGGTAGTCATGGCCTATGCCAGCATTTGAATTGCTACCTTAAACTCGGCGTGGCCAGTTGGCTAATTCTTACCATCATGGGAACCCTCATGATCATTTCCATTTCCGTTTCTCTTGGAATTTACTCAACATGGAGGACTGATTCTGCAAACACAAATAACACGAATTAGAAGAGTAAAGGACGTTCATCGCATGATATCTCATGAAAGAAGGGAACATTTCCTAAATGTCGAGTAGCCTCTTCGTCATTGTTCGGGTTGTACGTGATGGGTATATAGCTACACGCAAGTGCACGTGGTCGAACAAGTAGTAAAGTGGCTCAAGTAAGCCAAGTATCGATCCCACAGGGACTGAGCTACGGTAACAACCTACTCAAGTGTCAATAAACCTTAATTCTAAAAATGCAGACAATAGTGTTAAGAAAAGTTTGGTTTTTTTGGTTTCTAATTTTATACTAATTATAAAACGAATATACAATTTGAGTCTGAACTATAAGTATGAGCATGCTGAGGTTAAACGAACATGTAGAGAAACGAATCATCAATACAATTTGGTTAATCTTTCCTCCGGTTGCTAGTCAAGAATTATTGCCAATGGATTAAAACTCTCGTATTTAACCCAACTTAAGAAGCATGAACCGTCCACCTACATTTCTGTGATAAAACGAAATTCATGTTCTGGCCTTACAAAACCGATTCCTTAATTGACTAATACGACTTTCAGGTATATTTCTATCCTGAAGGCAAATCAATTCTCAATTTTCCCAAACTAAGAAAAGATCATATCCTATCAATTCACAACTTTCCAATTTCTTGCTCTCTCGAGTGAAACCGGACTTTTTAGATATACATTAACATTGCCACACATTAATGCAGTAAGAACAAGAATCAATAGAACAACCATGAATGAAAAGATGAAAAACCAATTGATCAATAATTACATTTCAATACAATTATTCTTAACCTCAGCAAGAAGAGGATTTAGCCACTCATTTGTGGATTAAACATCGTTAAATGAGTGTTAATCATACAAGCAATTGAAATAAAGAAGAAGGAGATAGAGAAAACCCCTGAGATTTTCGTCCCCTCAACTGCCTGTAACCCACGTTCTTGCTCCAACAAGTCAGAATTCTTAAAAATGAACCTAAGTGTTCTATTTATACTTGTGGAAATTTTTCCCGGAATAACAAGCAACATGTCACGGAGTGCATCACAGAGCACTGCCTCCGTGACACGCCACCGACGCGGACCCTTACTGGAATTTAGTTGTCCAGGTACTTAGGCCCAACGTGGCACGGCATGCAACGCGGAGCTAGGCCAACGTGCCACGGCCCCAACGTGCACCTCCACTGGAAATAGGAATAATTTCACCATCCAGGCAGAATGCATCTGCGATGGCAGCGTGACACGGCTCCATCGCGAAGCCCCTTTAATTTGTACCTTCAAGTGCTTTTTCCTTTGCTAGCATCCGAGTCCAATCCCGATCTTTCCCAACATGCATCTTAGCTCCATAACTTTATATTTTTTTCTGCAAAACAAAGCTACTCATGTTGGTTAGTATAAATTCACATTTTATTATAAATCACATGAGAATGTATAAACATCGATAGATAAACAAGGCAAAATTGACACATTTGAGTATCACTTGGGCATATAAATTTGCCCAAGATCACTTACCCCACACTTAAATCCTTGTTCTTCCCCGAACAACAATCTTTCACCTCATGCAATTTACACCCCATCCTGGCTACTTTGGTTCGACAATTCAAGCTACGGTCATACTGATTATTTCATACAGCAAATCATCAAGAAAATACGCATGGTCCTATCAATACAATGACCTTCAACACATTAAGACCTCCTAGACTCAAGAATCGACTCTCGATATTGGCAAACTCATGCAAATCAGCTAATCAAGATATCCGACACGAAATTTAATCTCTCGTCAAGCTTGTGCCCTCACAACACAAGAGAATTTTCCCCTTTTTAATCACATGAACTCAAAAGATTACATGCAGGAGCATATAAACATAATTTCGCTCTCTCTCCCAAAAGAATTCACATGCATCATGTCATGAACCATAGGTTTGCCTTTAGTGTATTACTCCACTAATATAAGGAAATGTGATGTAGGATCACGTAGGACTTAACGGGTTGTAATGTAAGCTACAGAACTAAGAAATATTAGGCTAACCAATAATAGCCACTAGCATCCTTAAGCGCTTTTTCAATACATCCCATCAACCTCACGGGCATTGTTTCTTCCTTCGTCCTCCCATTCTTGAAGTCTGTCTTTATTTTGACCCATATCTTTAAGCACACTATACTCAATAACAAAGATTATTTATACATCTTTATTATATTTAATTTATAACAAGTGCACCTTCGACCTTTTCTTTCCTTTCATCACTCTGCTTTTCTTTTCTTTTCACCATTCTCACTCTTTGACACTGTGGGAAAATTATTTTCATTTCTTAAGCGCTTAAGAGTTTTGGATCAAATTCACGGATAATGAAAAGAAGGGGTTAAGCTCGGTTTACACCTTTTTGACAAAAGAAAAAATAATAGGCTAAAGGCTCAATGGGATAACTAGGGTGTACATTCAAGGTGGGTACGATAATGAAATAGAGAAACTTTCGGTTAAAACAAAGAAATGCCTACATCCTTTCCTACAATACACGCCCTTCATTTCGTTTCGTACACACACCAGGCAAGTTCTAGACACTTCACAATAGCATGGAAGAAACGAAACCTCACTATACGCTCATTTCACATGCTCAACTCAAGACATATTCACAGATTCTTTAATCAGCTAATTACAAGAATTCAAACATTAAGCCTCAATCACACTGAATCGACTCTACGGCCTAGGTATCTCAACATATTTAAAAAGTTGCATGCTTTCATACGAATCACCTTTGCATTTCAAATATCATGTAGAACACGCAACCCGAATTTCGCAACTATAAAGTAACGACAGGTTTAGGATACAATCAACAAAAGAAAAACACAAAACTAAAAGATAAAATGAACAAAAGAAATCTACTCCTAATGACTACATTTCCCTTAAGACGGTCGTCATCCATCCATCATAGGGAACAGTCACTAACTACGACTTCGGTTCAACGGGACTATTCTAGGTAAAAGAACCGAAAACAAACGCCGAGAAACCCAAAAATTTAAAAATTCATAAAATTTTTTTTAAAAATATCGATCATTTCGATAAAACAAAAATATGTACAAAATCGGATAACAACATTCAACAACACACAATAGCTTCACATTAGTTACAATACAAAACATAAACATCACAATCACAGGGTCACACTTTTTTCACAGGCACGACAACAGAACAGAAACATACATTAAAAACAAAAGCAACCAACACCTAACTACTCCCACCCCACACTTAAATCGAACACTGTCCCCAGTGTTCACAAAAATTAGCATAGCAAAAGAGTGGGTGGTGAAACTCCCTGATCAATCAAAGTATTCCACTTCTTCATCAGGTGCTGCTGTCGCGTCTCCCATGTCTGAATCACCCCCATCGTCATCATCTGACTCCACATCGGAGTCATCATGACGTGTCTCCTCATCTGTGGGGACATCATCATCCGTGGGCTCCACAAAAGCTGGCCCCACTCGGCATAGAGCCCTGGCATTTTCGCCAAAAGGGTAGTCTAGCTCGAGCTGCCACAGCTCTTCTTTTGTTGCCGGCATCCCGCCTATTTGTAGCTAAAGCATCTGCATCCCGTACATACGAGCCATGTACTGATCATCTCGAGCATGTCGCTCGGCTAGTGTAAGAACTGGCCCGTGAGTGGTGTCGGGTGCCTTAGTTTTGGTGACATCTAAGGCCCGCCGCTCCATCTGCGGGATGTAGTCAAAGGCCTCTTCCTCAATATCTAGGCCCCTTAGGAACGTGGTGAGTAATCCACCAAACCCGTACCTGTGCCCTTGATGCAAACGGGCTCTCTTTGGCGGAGATAATCACCACCCCCACGTTGATCTCCAGCCCTTTCATCAGGGCGTATACCAAGCATACACGATCCTGGGTTACATCTGTCATATGCACCCCCGGGATTAGGCAGGAACAAACAATCTTCATCCATATCCTGGCTTCCCTGTTCATCTGTGAGTAGGGCAAGGTCTGATGGTAGCCTCTCTCCTTATGCCTGCTCCAACGTGCTGTAGACCGGGTTCCACACAAAGTGCGTCTGATGTCCACATATGGTGGAGTGATATTCAGCTGTCGAAGCACATGGGCGTCTGCGTCCCGTGCCCCTAAGATAGCATTAAGGTTGTGGGGCTCAAAAGTGACTATTTGCCCCTTATCTTGATGGTGTGACTTTTGAGTATCGGGTTCCAGTTGGCGTAGAATTCCCGAATCAGGTGCAGGTTGCATTCCTTGGGCTCTTCAAAGATGAAGTGCAGCCCGGATGCCTCGATCCTGTGGACAATCCTAGGGAACTCCTGTGCCAACGGTTCCCTGTCAATGTGTTCTTTGGGGAAGTATTTGCTTTCCTTATGCTTCGCGTACCATTTCTTCCCCTCCTCTGTCATCCATCTGGTTCCATATTGACGGCATTGGCCGCGTGGAACCGCTGGTGCTGCTGGGACTGCTTTTCCCAGTCTGATTCTTTTTCTTCCGGCGCCTGATGTTGATGCGCCTTTTCCCTTGTCTTGCCTGCTTGCCATTGCTCCTGTCAAACCAAACAGACAGTCCCTATGTCATTCCAATTAAAATTAGCTTCGACTAAGGTTGGGTTAAGCTAGGCTACCCCACACTTAGTCTTTAGCCAAAATCACACATTACGGCAAGATCGTTCTTATTTCCACAAACAAACAACAAAATATAACAATTATGCTTAGTGCATTCAGAGAATTCGACGGTATACGTTCTATGTACTACTCAAACTTCTTACAGCTAGTCACAATAATGACCATCGATAACATTTCATCACATAGCACTTAGCACGGAGAAACAAAAGAAAATTTTAACTACATGAACCTATACAATTCACCCATTTCTTGCATCTCACAATTTAGTTACCCCGAAAATCCGTTAGTCTTTTGCCATATTAACAGTTAGCACAACCAACTTATCTCACCCAACATACACAACCCAGCAAGAAATTCAACGTTCAACTAAATTTTCCCTTTTTTAACTCAAATTCAAGCCCTAGCTATGATTTTACAAAAATTCGATTAAGCTATGCAATTATCGAGTTCAGGCAATCACAATGATACTCCGAACATCAATCAACAGTAATTCAATTGAATTTAAGCTTAATTTCTACTTAGGGAAAGTTTTCCTCACTTCCTAAGCTAAAAATCGGGAAAAATAAGGTAAGAAATGAGATGAAGTTAATAAACATACCTTAAATTCGATGATATCGAAGAAAAGTTGATAAACTTGAACTCCTAGGCCGTGTCACATTGGGGAAGGGGGGATTTCGGGTTGTTGGTCGCGGAGGAGGTGAGGAATGGGAAACAATGAGGGAAAATCGGGGTTAAAAGGGGGGTTTTTCGCGCGGGTCACCCGGCGACCCGGTGTGACCCATCGCGAAATACACCTCAACGTGTCACGGAGGGTAACGCGGAGCATGCCCTCTGTGACACGGAGCCATCACGCAGGTGTTCTGGAATTTGTAAAAATTCTAGAATTACCTTCAACGTGTCACGAAGGGTAACGCGGAGGCCCTCCTCCGTGACACGGAGCCATCGCGTGGGCTCACTGTTTTGCTACTTTTCATTATTTTTCATACCTCAGTTTTTCCTTTGCGATCCTTTGCATATTTATCCTCCGTTCAACCTGAAATTCATCTCACAACAAGAAATTGGTTAGAATTATAGGTTGCAATTAAAATAAATAATTTTGTTTTTAATTAGTTTATTATTTTTTTTTTTTCTTATTCAAGGAAATCTAATAAAATATTACACAAATTTCACGAGTTGCCTCCCGTGCAGCGCCTGGTTTACCGTTGCGGCTCGACGTCCTTAAGCTCAGTCATCTTCTAGGGTGACGGACATTTTCTCACGACCACCGTCCTCACCCCAGTAGTGCTTACATCTTTGCCCATTGGTTTTCCCAATAACTCTCGTGACTCAACTATCTGGGCAACATCAACTCGACCAATCACGTTGATCACCGAGAGTTCCTCGTACACAGTCGAGAGCTTGGTGGCCTTGTATACATCAAACACTTCCACCTTGTCGTGTGCTCGCATAGTTAGCTGCCCTGCAGCTACATCAATCAGTGCTTTCCCGGTCGCCAAGAAAGGGCGTCCCAAAATAAATGGGACTTCCGCGTCTGGCTCAAAATCCAGCACGATGAAATCTATCGGGAAGATAAGGGATCCTACTTGCAACAGAACGTCCTCCACAATGCCATCAGGTCTGGCTAAGGAACGATGCACTAGTTGCAATATCACTGTTGTTGGTCTAGGACTCCCTAGACCCAACTTCTTGAATATCGATGATGGCATCAAATTAATGCTCGCTCCCAAATCACATAATCCGCGAGCTCGGATACTCTGCCCAATTTTAATTTGTATAGTAAAGCTCCCAGGGTCCTTGAGCTTTGTGGGCAACCAGTTTTGTATCTGGGAAGTGCACTCCTCCATGAGAGCCACCGTAGCATACTCAGTCAACCGACTTTTGTTCTCCACGATGTCCTTATTATACTTTACATACTTCGGCACTCCCTGCAAAACATCAACAAGAGGTAAGTTAATATGTACCTGTTTCAGCACCTCCACGAATTTATTGAAACATGCGTCCTCCTTGTGTTTCTTTAATCTTTGAGGGAACGAGGGTGGTGGTCTTTCTGGTTCAGCCTCATTTTTCTTCCCCCTTTCATCACTTCGCTCCCTCTCAACTTCTGCTGCTCCTGATTGTTGAGGTTGTCTTTCTGGTTCCACCTCTTTAAGCTGCAAACCACTCCTTGTGGTCACTACATTCACTTGCTTGGGGTTGGGATCCGTGTCGCTCGGGAGTCCTCCTCTAGGCCTGGTGTTTTGGGCTCCAGCAAATTTCCCAAATTGATATTCCAGTGCCTTAGTAGCTAACTGGTTGTTCTTTACCTTGGCTGCCAATTTCACATAGTCAGCCTGCAATTGAGCTTGGTTAGCTATCATTGTCTTGAACATCTCCTCAATGCTGGGTGATGGTGGTGGAGGAGGTTCATTGTTGCTTCTATATTGTGCCTGATAGTTCTGCTTCCCTCCTTGATTCCTCTGCGCCCCCTGACTCGAACTCTGTCCTTGATGGTTGTTGCTACCCCAAGAGAAATTCAGGTGATTCCTCTAGCTGGAATTGTAGTTGTTGCCATACTGTAGGTGGTTGTTCCTCTGTACATTTCCCACAAAGTTCACCGAATTAGGATTTGCTCCACAACACTCAGCTGAGTGCTCACTACTCCTGCACACTTCACACCAAATCTGCTGCATTACATTCACTGGGGCTTGAGTCTGGTTCATGGTCATGTTACTGAAGTGAGTGTTGAGTTGATTCTGTAAAGCAGCTATCTGTGCAGCAATAGCTGTAAAACCATCCACTTCTAGGACTCCTGCTGCTTTTCTTGTTCCTCCTCTTGACGAATCAGCATTCCACTCCGGATTTCCCTGCGAAATACGATTTAACAAGGTATACAGCTCCTCATAAGTTTTTCCAATGCTTGTCCCCCAGCTGCTGAGTCTAGCAAGATTTTTGTGTGGAGTTCCAAACCCTCTATAAAAGTGTGCACCAGCACATCATTGGATTGGTGATGATGAGGACAATCCCGCAACATAGACTTGAATCTCTCCCAAGCCTGATACAGATTCTCTCCCTCTCTCTATTTAAAACTTAGAATTTGACTTCTAAGTCTTGCTATTTTACCGGATGGAAAAAATCGTATCAAGAATTTCCTTGCAAGATCATCCCACATAGTAATAGAATTAGGTGGCTCAGCTTTCAACCACCTCTTGGCTTCTCCCAAAAGTGAAAATGGGAACAATGTAAGCCTGACATAATATGATGACACTCCAGCGGGGATGTAAGTGTCACTTATCTCCAAAAAATTTTGGAGATGTTGATGTGGATCCTCATAAGGGAGACCTGTGAACTGCCCGCTGGTGTGCAACAATTGCACCATGTTTTGTTTGAGCGCGAACCTACCTCTTGGCTCAGGTTTGCGGATGCTAGATGTGACATTGTTATCATGTGGGATTTCCACCTCGCGAACCGGCCTAGCTGCCGTTTCCTCGGGCACTAACATTGCCGTTACAACTGGTGGATTCTGTTGTTGCTCCATGATTGTTCGTCTGAGCAACTGTAGCTTTTTCTCTGGAGCTTCTCCCCTCTGACGATGAAATTGTCTTTCAGGCTCTAAATATGAGTCCACCAGCTCCTTGTCTCTTGCCAGTGTTCACAGAAATTAGTATCTGCAAAATACAGGCTAAGACCAAGTTGTCAACACTAAGAAGAAATAATTAACTAACACTTAAGAAAAATTTACCAATTTCCAATCCCTGACAACTGCGCCAAAAACTTGTTTGGGCTGTACGTGATGGGTATATAGCTACACGCAAGTGCACGTGGTCGAACAAGTAGTAAAGTGGCTCAAGTAAGCCAAGTATCATCCCACAGGGACTGGGCTAGGGTAAAAATATACTCATGTGTCAATAAACCTTAATTCTAAAAATGCAGACAACAGTGTTAAGAAAAGTTTGGTTTTTTGGTTTCTAATTTTATACTAATTATAAAACGAATATACAATTTGAGTCTGAACTATAAGTATGCGCATGCTGAGGTTAAACGAACATGTAAAGAAACGAATCATCAATACAATTTGGTTAATCTTTCCTCCGGTTGCTAGTCAAGAATTATTGCCAATGGATTAAAACTCTCGTATTTAACCCAACTTAAGAAGCATGAACCGTCCACCTACATTTCTGTGATAAAATGAAATTCATGTTCTAGCCTTACAAAACCGATTCCTTAATTGACTAATACGACTTTCAGGTATATTTCTATCCTGAAGGTAAATCAATTCTCAATTTTCCCAAACTAAGAAAAGATCATATCCTATCAATTCACAACTTTCCAATTTCTTGCTCTCTCGAGTGAAACCGGACTTTTTAGATATACATTAACATTTGCCACACATTAATGCAGTAAGAACAAGAATCAATAGAACAACCATGAAAGAAAAGATGAAAAACCAATTGATCAATAATTACATTTCAATACAATTATTCTTAACCTCAGCAAGAAGAGGATTTAGCCACTCATTTGTGGATTAAACATCGTTAAATGAGTGTTAATCATACAAGCAATTGAAATAAAGAAGAAGGAGATAGAGAAAAACCCTGAGATTTTCGTCCCCTCAACTGCCTGTAACCCACGTTCTTGCTCCAACAAGTCAGAATTCTTAAAAATGAACCTAAGTGTTCTATTTATACTTGTGGGAATTTTTCCCGAAATAACAAGCAACGTGTCACGGAGTGCATCGCGGAGCACTGCCTCCGTGACACGCCACCGACGTGGACCCTTGCTGGAATTTAGTCGTCCAGGTACTTAGGCCCAACGTGGCACGCCGTGCAACACAGAGCTAGGCCAACGTGCCACGGCCCCAACGCGCACCTCCACTGGAAATAGGCATAATTTCACCATCCAGGTAGAATGCATCCGCGATGGCAGCGTGACACGGCTCCATCGCGGAGCCCCTTTAATTTGTGCCTTCAAGTTCTTTTTCCTCTGCTAGCATCTGAGTCCAATCCCGATCTTTCCCAACATGCATCTTAGCTCCATAACTTTATATTTTTTTCTGCAAAACAAAGCTAATCATATTGGTTAGTATAAATTCACATTTTATTACAAATCACATGAGAATGTATAAACATCGAAAGATAAACAAGGCAAAATTGACACATTTGAGTATCACTTGGGCATATAAATTTGCCCAAGATCAGTCATAAGCATGGCGAACTTCACATCCATGAAAAAGACTCTACCTAACACGACTTTTAGACTCCCTAGGACTCATCAGACTTATGGCTCTGATACTAAGTTTTTCACGACCCAAACATACACCCGGACCGTAGACACGGGACAAAGAGCCCTGAGAGACCCCAAGTTGACCCATGGCATGAGCATATATCTAATTCAATCACATTAGTGGAAGACTTAACAAAAAGATCATAATCATAACAAGCATAAGGAAAAATCAGCACAAGACTTGAACAATACAGCGGAATACAACTCGTAGTCTGATAAGCCTTTAAACATGAACGACGGATTGATGGGACAACTCCCCAACTAATCCAACATCCAGAAACTAAAAGAAATAACATAGAGTATGAACATGCAACCCTCGGAACATGAGGACTCACCAAGTGCGCTGGGAGTAAGGATGAAACTAGCTACGGGTGAGGATGAGCCTAAGAACTGGGGCCTGTATCATGAAACGATACAACACAGGAAGTATGCGGTCAATACATGGAATGTACTGAGTATGCAAGGTAAGTAAAATGGACATTTAAAACATATATATGACTCGTAAATGATCATAAGAATAGGACATCATGCTCGTATCATAAATCATAATATCATATCATATGGCTCAAGATTTTCAAAACATTCGTAACATAACATAATCATAATCATAATAGAAGAGATTTACTTAACATGACTTGAGCCAACATAAATAATCATAACATGCATAAATCATGAGGAACAATGGGAGATTATCTTAACCGAAATACCCCATATGAGCACACATGAAGCTCGACTTGTAACCCTAGTCGGGAGGGTGTTCGTACCTTGCCAAGGGTAGAACCATGAAAATGTGATATCACCATGAAAAGGGCCATTTGATCCTGGGACTAATATGAAAAGGGTCCCAACAAACCTACGGTGGAAAGTAGTTCATGAGATCCGGGGATTAGTCTGAGCCCCGAACTTACTCGGTGTTCCATACTACTCCCAAAACATATATATAGTGCTCATAATAGTACATACTTGAGTTCATGGGCTAGTTAAATCATGATAATAATATACATGCTTTAACATATATGAACTAGCCATGTCATGAGGCCCGTGAGTCGGCCAAAAATATAATTCATGAATAATAAGATTCATACATACTTGTAGATCATGTACATAGCTTGAATTTCATAAAATCATAATAGGTAGTAAAATAAATTCATAATTTAAAACTTACTTCATATTGGGTTCGTAAAGAACATCAATGAGAAAATAGCTCATAATTCGATTCATCATGGGGCATGCACAATTAAGCTTACTTGCTTAGAAATTCAAAATCAACATTATTATAATAAATTTAAACTCAAAAGATGATAGAAATCCATAGATTATGATAATATTTCAAAATCACAAAACCCGCCATTTAAATCATTAGAATTTATATAACCAAATACAAAACCCCATGAGATTTTGATGAATTTTTACGTAAGATCATCGAGTAGGAGCATGGGTGTGGAAGAATTCACCCATTGATGAACCTACATACCAAGAAACACTGATTCTTAATCCCCCTTGAAAGCACAAGATGGAATTTGGAGAAATTGGGGAAGAACACCTTGAATCACCTTCTAGACTCCTCTCTATACTCTTACATGCAAGAATGAGGCTTAATATAGACTAATCCCCCTTAAAAGACCCTATTTAGACCTTAAAATGAAATAGTTTATGCCTTAGAAATTTAGGAATTATGAAAACACCCTTACTAAAAACGCAGAATTTTTTGGCTACCAGTCCCCACGAGGGGCCACACGGGTCATTGCCAGGGGGCACGACTCATCGCCTGAACCCATGATGTCTACTGCCCAAACAAGCTCAGGGGACCCCATGATGGACCCTACAAACTGTGGTGGTTGACCACGACTCATGGTCACCTCCTGTGGTCCCTACTGCCTCAAGTCCCTGGCCATGCCTTCCATCCTTGTCACAAGTGACCTCACGAGTCGTGAGGTCTGACCACGAGTTGTGGTCACCCTCACCCAGCCTGACCACAAGTCACTTCACGACTCGTGGTCCCATCTGATGAGCCACCTCAAGAATTATTCTATGACATGGTGTGAATTTCCAATTTTTTCTCTATTTTGACTCCCGGGTCTGATCTTTGGGTTCCCATGATAATAATGAACAAATCATCTTTATCAAATCATCACTTCAGCCAATATTATGAACAAAACAATGCATAAGTGATATACCCCGGCAACCCAAGGAGTAGACTTGGGAGTCAAACTGGGAAAATCTAGAAAATGTTGCATCAATGTAGAATGAGTCGTTAGACAACTTGTGAGGAGACCCCACGAGCCGTCAGGTGGCTCGTGGGAAGGTTGGACTGAGTTTAGGAGTTGAGGTCCCCATTGGCGTAGGAACAATGCGTGGTCAGCCACAACGAGTCATCTCGCCTCCCGTGGGGTGAGGTTAAGGGTTACCTGGGAGGTCTGACCAGTGTACCTAACGGATGGAACCCCATGAGTCATGGCCAGTCCCAATGACTCATGAGGTGAGTCGTGAGGCAATCCCATGAATTTTAGTGGAGATGAGGCAGTGTACTTGACAAAAGGGCGTATCGAGTCATGGTCACTAGGGACGAATCGTTAGGTCCCCCATTGTGAGCCCAGTCTACCTGGTATCCAGTGTACTTGACGAGCGATGCAATGAGTCATTGCCCATCCTTATGAGTTGTCAGATCACCCGTTAGGTCACGTGGCAGTTATTTCCTATGAATTAGTAACGGTCTTCTCATAATTTTCTACGCTTCTAAGACCTAAACTACATCGTTTTGAGGTCGGGATAGGGTCTTTTAAGGGGAAATCATCCATGATAAACCTCATTTGATACTTGTAAGATGATAGTGGAAAGAGGAAAGGGATTCAAGTGTTCATCTTCAAGTCTCCATATAGGGCTTTTCAAGGGAGTTAGGAATCAAGGAGGTCCAGGTATGTGGGGTTTTAAATGGGTAGTTTAGTCCCTACCCATGCCCAATTTCTCCCTAATTCTATGTTAAAGTTACAAATTCTTGATGGGTCATAACCCAAATGCATGTTTTCTCAAAAATCGATATGAACATGTTGCAGTATGTCTAAAATCATGTGTTTGAATTATTGGGCTGTTTTCATCTATATTATTCAATATTTCATGATTTAATCCCTAAAAGTACATGTGCCCAAATCAAGGGGTTTTTAGTGAAATTCATGGTTATAGTGATTTCTCAAGCATGATATGAACTCATGAATTTAAGCATGTTTTCAATTACTCATGTTATTATGATCATGTTTTTCTTATAAATTTAAGAATTTCAAGTGCGATTGAAATTATGGGAAATGCCCACATGTCGCTTGTGATTTATGAACTAAGATTTTGGCGGATTCACAGGCCCAATTCCATGGCTAGTACTATGAATTTTCAAGAATGTTATGATTGTCATGATTTAACTAGCCACGCATGTCATGTATGAAATTTATGGGCACTTTGCATGTTTTGGGAGTATTACTTGATACCAAATAGGTTCGGGGACTAGGTTTCCCACTGAATCTCAAAACTAAGTGCCACCGTAAGTTATATTGGGACCGCCACAATGTTTGTCCCCTATTCCCTAAGGGGTCTCCGTGAGTGATATCACACCTTTCATGGTTCATACCCTTGGCAAGGTATGAACAGCCTCCCGACTAGGCTTACAGGTCGAGCCCCATGTGTGCTCGTATGGGGTATGTCGGTTATAGAAATCTCCCATTGTTCCTCATTTTTGTACTGCATGTATGATTAGGTACTTTTGGCTCAAGTTATGTATTATGAACTGTTTTCCCTAAGACAGGTTTATGGATATTTTTGAAATCTTGAGCCTTACAATATATTTATGATTTCAGTATTTATGATCATGATGTCCCCACTCCTATAACTTTTATGTTTTCAAGTATTGTTTTGCATACATCGCATACTTAGTACATTCCAAGTACTGACCCACATATTTTTTGTGTTGTATCATTTTATGATACAAGCTTCGGTTAACAAGTCCAGCATCGCTCCTAGCTTTCTTTCAGATCTACTCTCAGTTCTCAGTGGTGAGTCGTCATGGTTCGAGGGCTTCATGTTCGAATCTTATTGTCTTTGAGTTCTCAATATGTTGGGGTTAGTTGGGGTCTTGTCCCTTCAACCCGTCTATTATGATTAGAGGCTTTCAGTCCTACTTGTAGTAATCAACTGTTTATGCTTGGATCATGTTTTGTTGTTTCTTATATTTTATGTCATGGTTTCATTTAGTTCGTGATTATAAAGTTAAGTCTTTCGCCTTATGTGAATGGTTTAGTTATTTACTTATGCCATAGGTTGACTTGGGGTCCCTCGGGGTTCCGTGTCCCGTGTCTACGATCCGGATGTACTTCAGGTTGTGACAAACTTGGAATTAGAGCAATAGGTTTAGATGTGTCCTAGGGAGTATGAAAACCGTGTTAGGTAGAGTCTTTTTCATGGGTGTGAAGCGCTCGACACTTATGACGAAGAGGCTACTAAACGTTTTAGGAAATATCCCCTTCTTTCATGATATATGTCGTGCAGTGAAAACCTCTCCATCCTTCTAACTCATGCTATTCGCGATTTTAGAAAACAATTATGGCTCCCAGAAGGATGAACGTAAGGAGGAACAGAAATGATGAAGGCCATGATAATGGGCATTAGCAATCCCCACCTATTAAGAAGCCCCAAGAACCAGAACCATATGCCCACGCCGAGTTTCGGGCGGCTATTCAAATGTTGGTGCAAGCCTTGACCGCTCAGGTCAACTAGCAGGTTGTTGCATATGTTCCACACAACGGCAATGTAGCGGCAGCTCAAATCAGGGACTTTCTATGGATGAACCCTCCCGAGTTCATAGGGGCAAGGGTGGACGAGGATCCACACGAGTTCATTGAAGGGATCTTAAAGCTCACTCAGGTTATGGGAGTGACAAATGAGGAGTGTGTTGATTTGGCCTCTTATCAGCTTAAGGAGGTCTCCTATATTTGGTTCAAGCAATGGAAGGATAGTCGGGCAGCAGAAGCAGGCCCTATCACCTGGGACAAGTTCCACATGGCCTTTCTCGAAAGGTTCTTCCCTCAGGAGATGAAGGAATTAAAGGCACCTGAGTTTGTTAATCTCAAACAGGGAAAGATGACGGTGTTGGAATATTCACTTGAGTTAACTCACTTGTCAAAGTATGCCCCTGAGTTAGTGATGGACTAGAGGGCGCAGGTGAGCAGATTCGTGCAGTGAGTAGCCGAGTATCTGGACAAGGACTACAGAACAGCCATGCTTCATCAGGATATGGACTACCCACGGATAGTCCTTTATGCCCAGCAAATGGAGGCAGCTCATATGAGGAAGAGAGAGGCTAAGAGGGCTAGAACTAATAGCTACAGGTCCTCCCAATCGAGGCTAGGAGGTGGGCCTCACCAGCAGTCCAAGCACAGATCTATTACAGCAGAACCATCTTCGGCCAGTACCCCATCTAGGCCACGAGACGAGCAGGGGAGTAGGGCCTCAGGTTCGAGGGGTCAAAATAGCATGTGCACATAGCGCACATTCCCATCTTGTGCTAGTTGTGGCAAGAACCACCCAAGGGAGTGTTTGGTGGGAACAAATGCTTGTTTCAGGTGTGGCAAACCTGGACACAGGCTCTGGAATTGCCCCGCAGCCAGGTCAGGGGTTGGTGGAGCTCACACTCCAGTAGCTAGTTCAGCAGCCCCAGTGGCAAGTCCTACTCAGCAGAGTACTTTGACTGGTCCAGCTGACGGCCAGCGCTAGAATTGGTTTTATGCACTTGGCTCTTGGCAAGAGTAGGAGACTTCTCCCGATGTGGTCACGGGTATGTTGCGAGTCTTTCATATTGATGTTTATGCTTTTCTAGATCCAGGAGATACACTGTCTTTTGTGACACCTTACATTGCTAGTAACTTTGGGGTCAATCCTGAAACTTTGTCAGAACATTTTCTGTGTCTACTCTGTTGGGGATCCAGTCGTAGTGAGGCGGGTATATAGAGGTTGCCCCATTACTGTATCGCATAAGGTTACCTCCATATACTTGGTAGAATTGGCTATTACCGATTTTGACATTATTTTGTGCAATACCCCGAAAAGGCCTAAGAATAGACCCGGGAGTAAAAATTGAAAAGTGCAGAAAACTAGCAAAAATATCACAAAACGGATGACCTTACGACTCGTTGTAGGATACCACAGGTCTTCATATACAGTCGTGGTTTGGGAAGTCTGGGAAGCAGTGGTGACAACGAATGGTGTAATGACTCGTTGTCAGGAATAATGAGTCGTTGTTACAAGTCGTTAGAAGGACTGAACATAGGCTGAGGAGGAAGCAACGGGATATCCCACGATCTGTGGTGAGAGACAATGACTTTTTGTTTCAAGTCGTTGCTTTTTGGTTGAAATTTCTAGTGCATTCAATGGATGGAGGCCATGACTCATTGTATTACACCACTAGTCATGGTGAGACTCATGGAAAGAGAGGTCAGATTTGGTCAAGGGCTGACGACGGTCGATTCAATGACCCGTGGGTTGTTGTAACAACTTGGCCTATCGAGTCGTGGGAAGGATCCAAGACATGTCATGAGGCAGTGGACCCAACGACTCAATACCACAAGTCGTGGTATGATGCCACAACCCGTTGGGTCGGTCGTTGGTCTATTCGGGCCAAATTTTAGGGAATTTATTTTAAGGGTATTTTTGACCTTTTCTCATTTGTATCCCCTAAACTACGTCATTTTGGTTATTTCTGAGTGTAATAAGAGGAGTTAAGTCCCTATTGCATGCCCATTCTCATGCAAGGATTCTAGAGAGGTTTTGGGAGATTCAAGGCCTTCTTCCCCAAATTTTTCTTCAATTTCTTTGTGGGTGTTCAAGGAGCTTTAAGTTCATCCATTCCCAGGTATGTAGGGTTTTAAAATGGGTGGAATGCTTCTTCACCCATGACCAATTTCGATTAAAGTCGTGAATTCTTCTACTCAAATTACATGGGGTTTTACCCAAAGCATGTCAATGTGATATCTCCTTATGGGTATATTTTAATTGAGTTTTTCCTATGGAAATATGAAGGATGGGTAGGTTTTACTATTATTTTCTTTAATTCATGTTTCAATCTTTTTAAATCTAAATTGCCCATTTATGGAAGTTCATGGAAATTATTTTTTTACGATGAATATTCGTTATTTTAAGTTTATTGATTATGGAAATACATGAATCTAAGTTACCCATGTTTATGAGTATATTTTTAAAGAAATGAGTATGATGAAGTATTGGGCAATGCCCACATATGAAGAATGATTTATGATTTACGAAACTAATTTCATGATTTATCGATTTATGATGTTGGCCGATCAAAAAAAGGGCCTTGATTCTTGGCTAAGCATGTTTTAAAGGGGATCAATGATGATAAATGTTAAATCTTAGCCAATGAATTTTATGCATGATGTTAATGATTTGTGTATGAGCCTATATGCATAATTTTGGGAGTCATGTCTAGCACCGAACAGTTCGGCGTTCAAAGGACTAAGCCAGTGTCTCATAACCACAAGCCACCGTGGGTTGGAAATTTCATGATGTATGATAATGATCCCCTCAAAATGTGATATCACACCTTATGCACAACCCTCGCCTGGCAAGTCAGGGTCGGCTCTACCCACTTAAGCGAGACAGTGGGGCATAATGAAAGGCTCTACCATGATGGTGTCGGTTATAATGAGTCCTCCCATTGTTCCGCATGTTTTTATGCATTATTATGTTTATGTTATTGGATCAAGTTATCATATGATAAAGTTATTTATGAATATGATAATGAATGATTATGAATGATTTGAAAGTCTTGAGCCTTATGATTTATTGTGAAGGTTTTGATGCAAGCATGACCTCCTTCTCTTATGTCTATTTATGAGTTTTGCTTTACTTTTAAAAATGTCCGTTTTACTTACCTTGCATACTTAGTACATTCCATGTACTGACCGCATATTTTCTATGTTGTATCGTTTCATGATACAGGGTCCGGATCTCAAGCTCATCCTCATCCGTAGTCCTTCCCAGCTTTCGGTATCAATTTATTGGTGAATCCTCATGTTCCGAGGGTCGTATGATAGACTTTCATGTTTTTTATGTTTCAGTACTAGTCGGATTAATTGGGGATGTTGTCCCATCAACCCATCTTATGTTTTAGAGGCTTTCAGACAAGTATGTAGTATTCAGCTATGTAAACGTTGGTATTTCTTGATGCTATGTTATGATCAAATTTCCGCTGTAGCTTTATGATTATTGTTTCGCATATTTGAATGAGATTAGTTGTATGCAAGAGCCTTGGGTCGACTCGGGGTCCCTTGTCCAGTGTCAACGATTCGGGTGTACGTACGGATCGTGACATTTTGGTCATGGATTGGTTGTTTGCATGTTATGCTTCTGTTAACTTTAGAACACGAGCGGTGGACGTTTTTCGGGTGAACCAATTTTAGAATAGAGGGGTAGCTCAGCCGTCCTTGTAGGTTGCTTTATCTCCTATCTCAAGGCTAGGAAAATGATTTCTAAGGGTTGTATTTATCATTTGGTTAGGGTTAAGGATGTCACATCCGAGACACCGACCATTCAATCAGTCCCTATGGTATGTGAATATCCCAATGTGTTTCCAGAAGAACTACCAGGTGCTCCTCCTGAAAGGGAGATTGATTTTGAGATTGATCTTTTACCCGACACACAGCCCATATCAATTCCTCCCTACCAAATGGCCCCAGCTGAGCTAAAAGAGTTAAAGGAGCAGTTGAAGGATTTGCTGGATAAGGGTTTCATTAGACCGAGTAAATCCCCATGGGGTGCCCCCGTGTTGTTCGTCCGGAAGAAAGATGGTTCTCTCCAGATGTGTATTGAATATGGGCAGTTAAACAAGGTCATCGTCAAGAATAGGTACCCTTTACCCAGGATTGATGACCTATTCGATCAGCTTCAGGGTGCCAAATATTTCTACAAGATAGACCTTAGGTCCGTGTATCACCAGCTCAGGGTTCGGGAGAGCGATATCTCGAAAACTGCTTTCAGGACCCAGTATAGGCCATTATGAATTCGTCGTTATGTCTTCAGGACTAACCAATGCCCCTGCAGCTTTTGTGGATTTGATGAACAGGGTATTCAAGGCATATCTGGACATGTTCGTGATAGTGTTTATTGACGACATATAAATATACTCCAGGAGCAAAGAGGAGCATGCCGCACACCTGAGAGTAGCACTCCAGACCCTCAAGGATAACCAGCTATACGCCAAGTTCAACAAATGGGAGTTCTGGATGAATTCCGTTGCATTCTTGGGACATATAGTGTCAAGCGAAGGTATAAGGGTGTACTCCCAGAAAATAGAGGTGGTAAAGAACTGGCCCAGACCAGTAAACCCTTCATAGATCAAGAGCTTTTTGGGATTAGCGGGTTACTATCGGTGGTTCGTAGAAGGTTTCTCATGACTTGCAGCCCCATTGACCAGATTGACTCAGAAAAAGGTAAAGTTCCAATGGTCGGAGGCTTGTGAGAAGACTTCCAGGAATTTAAGGTCAGACTCACTTCATCATTGGTGTTGACCTTATCGGAGGGTTCTGATGGTTTGGTTGGATACTGTGATGCTTCGAGGGTCGGACTGGGATGTGTATTTGTGCAGCACGAGAAGGTTGTATCATATTCTTCCGGACAACTGAAAATTCATGAGAAGAATTACCCGACCCATAATCTTGAGTTGGATGCGGTGGTGTTTGCTTTGAAGATGTGGTGAGACTACTTGTATGGGGTTCATGTAGATGTATTCACTGACCACAAAAGCTTACAATACGTGTTTATGCAGAAGGATTTCAATCTTCAGCAACGAAGGTGGTTGGAGCTACTTAAGGACTATGACATGAGTGTCCTTTACCACCCGGGTAAGGCCAACGTGGTAGCGGATTCCCTTAATAGACTCTCTATGAAGAGTGTGTCGCATGTGAGTGAAGACAAGAGGGAGCTAGTGAAGGAGGTTCATCGACTTACACGGTTGGGAGTTAGATTAGTTTGTTCGACCAATGGCGGGGTAGTAGTCCATAATGGGTCAGAGTCTTCCTTGGAGCAGAGGTGAAGGCTAAACAAGATGAAGATCCAACATTGGTAAAGCTGAAAGAAGTTGTTCAAAGTTAGAAGGTAGAAGTCTTCTCCAAAGGGAGAGGTGGTGCGCTTCGGTACCAAGGTAGGTTATGTGTTTTAAACGTGGGGGATTTGAGGAGTCGGATGTTTCATGAGGCTCTCGGATCCAGATATTCTATCCATCCAGGTGCCACCAAAATGTATCATGCATTGCAGGAAATCTACTAGTAGAATGGCATGAAGATGGATATTGCAGAATTCGTAGCCAAGTGCCCGAATTGCCAACAAGTTAAAGTTGAGCATTAGAGACCAGGGGGTGTAATCCAAGATATCAGCATTCCTACTTGGAAGTGGGAAAAAATCAATATGGACTTTACAACCGGTGTACCCCGCACTCATAGGCAGTATGACTCCATTTGGGTTGTGACCGACAGGTTGACCAAGGCTGCTCATTTATTACCAGTCAAAACCACTAATTCAGCAGAAGATTATGCTAAGTTATACATCCGAGAGCTGGTTAGATTGCATGGAGTGCCCTTGTCCATTATACCATATAGAGGCACCTAGTTCACCTCTCAATTCTAGAGATCTTTTCAAAAGGGACTTGGTACCCAGGTCAAGATTAGCACAACATTTCATTCGCAAACAGATGGTTAGGTGGAGCGGACTATCCATACTCTTGAGGACATGTTGAGAGCTTGTGTTATTGACTTCAAAGGTAGTCGGGACGAGCATTTACCTCTAATTGAGTTCGCCTACAACAACAACTATCACTCGAGCATCCAAATGGCACCGTTTGAGGCTCTCTATGGTGAAGATGTAGATCGCCCATTAGTTGGTTTGAAGTCGGTGAGGCTTCATTAGTGGGTCCAGATTCAGTCCATGAGGCTATGGAGAAAGTTCAGTTAATAAGAGGAAGGATGAAAATAGCTCAAAGTCGCCAAAAGTCTTATGCAAATGTGAGGAGAAGAGAGCTTGAGTTCGAGATCAATGATTGGGTGTTTCTGAAGGTGTCACCCATGAAGGGAGTAATGAGATTCGGAAAGAAAGGGAAACTCATCCCCCTCTACATTGGCCCCTACCGGATTGTGCGACGAGTGGGTAAAGTAGCCTATGAGTTAGAGTTAGCTTTAGCGTTAACTTCGGTTCATCCCATATTCTACGTATGGCTCTTGAAAAATTGTTTGGAAGATCCAGCTCTAGTGGTTCCAGTGGAAAGTGTAGGTTTGAAGGATAGCAGCAGTTATGAGAAAGTTACCATTGCAATCTTACATCTCCAGGTTCAAAGAATGAGGAAAAAGGAAGTAGCTTCAGTAAAGGTGTTATGGAGAAATCAACATGTCGAGGGAGCTACATGGGAAGCTAAAGAAGATATGATAGCTAAATACCCCTATTTGTTCCCTACCGGCTTAGTTTCTGTTTGAGGTATCAAATTTTGCCCTAAACCTCTATTCAGCTTTTCATGTTTTGTTCATGCGTGCAAGTTTGTTTTATGATATGATATATGTATGTGATTTCCGAATTCAGTCCAGCTATGTAATTCTTTTCGAGGGTAGTCATTCTGCTAGTTTTTCGCATAAATGATCAGTATTTGCATTTGGTGGTTTTTTGATTCTGAGTTTTCTGCATGTTTCTAACATTCGAGGAAGAATGTTCCCAAGGGGGAGATATTGTAATACCCCGAGAACCCAAGGATCTGATTAGGGAGTCAAATGGGAAAAATCTAAAAAATATTGCAATAGTGCAGAACGAGTCATTAGACGACTCGTGAGGAGACCCCACGAGTCGTCAGGTGGCTCGTGGGAAGTTGGGCTGAGCTTAGGAGTTGAGGTCCCCACGGGCGTGGGAACGACTCATTATTAGCCACCACAAGTCGTCTTGCCTCCCATGGGGTGAGGTTAAGGGTTACCTGGGAGGTTTGACCAGTGTACCCAACGAATGGGACCCCACGAGTAGTGGCCAATCCAAATGACTCATGAGGTGAGTCATGAGCAAGCCCATGGAATTCTAGTGGAGATGAGGAAGTGTACTTGACGAAAGGGCGTAACAAGTCTTGGTCACTGGGGACGAATCGTTAGGTCCCCCGTTGCGAGCCCAGTCGATCTGGTATCCAGTGTACTTGACGGGCAACGCGATGAGCCGTTGCCCATCCTGACGAGTCGTCAGGTCACCGTTAGGGTTACCTGGCAGTTATTTCCTACAAATTAGTAAGGCCCTTCTCATAATTTCCTACGCTCCTAAGGCCTAAAATACGTCGTTTTGAGGTCGGGACGGGGTCTTTTAAGGGGAAATCATCCATGATAAACCTCATTTGATACTTGTAAGAGTAGAGAGGAAAGAGGAAAGGGATTCAAGTGTTTATCTTCAAGTTCTTCAAGTTTCCACTAGGGCTTTTCAAGGGACTTAGGAATCAAGGAGTTCCAGATATGTAGGGTTTTGAATGGGTAGTGTAGTCCCTACTCATGCCAATTTCTCCCTAATTCTATGTTAAAGTTACCAATTCTTGATGGGTCATAACCCAAATGCATGTTTCCTCAAAAATCGATATGAACATGTTGTAGTATGTCTAAAATCATGGGTTTGAATTATTGGGCTATTTTCATCTATCTTATTCAATATTTTATGATTTAATCCCTAAAAGTACATTTGCCAAATCATGGGGTTTTTAGTGAAATTCATGGTTATGGTGATTTCTCAAGCATGATATGAACTCATGAATTTAAGCATGTTTTCAATTACTCATGTTATTATGATCCTATGTTTCTTATAAATTTAAGCATTTCAAGTATGATTGAAATTATGGGCAACGCCCACATGTCACTTGTGATTTATGAACTAAGATTTTGGCCAATTCACGGGCCCAATTCCATGGCTAGTACTACGAATTTTCAAGCATGTTATGATTGTCACAATTTAACTAGCCACACATGTAATGTATGAATTTTATGGGCACGTTGCATGTTTTGGGAGTATTACTTAACACCGAGTAGGTTCAGGGCCTAGGTTACGCACCGAATCTCAGAATTATGTGGCACCGTAGGTAATGTTGGGACCATCTCAGTGTCTGTCCCCTATGCCCTATGGGGTCTCCATGAGTGATATGACACCTTTCATGATTCGTACCCTTGGCAAGGTATGAACGACCTCCCGACTAGGCTTATAGGTCGGGTTCCATGTGTGCTCATATGGGGTATGTCGGTTATAGAAATCTCCCACTGTTCCTCATTTTTGTAATGCATGTATGATTATGTTCTTTTGGCTCATGTTATGTTTTATGAATAGTTTTCCCTCATGTTATGACTATGACAGGTTTATGGATATTTTGGAAATCTTGAGCCTTATGATATATTTATGATTTTAGTATTTATGATCATGATGTCCCCACTCCTATAACTTTTATATTTTCGAGTATTGTTTTGCATACCTCGCATACTCAATACATTCCAAGTACTGACCCACATATTTTCTATGATGTATCCTTTTATGATACAGGCTCCGGTTCACAAGTCCAGCATCGCTCCTAGCTTGCTCTCAGATCCGCTCTCAATTCTTAGTGGTAAGTCCTAATGGTTCGAGGGATTCATGTTTGGATCTTGTTGTCTTTAAGTTTTCAGTATTTTAGGGTTAGTTGGGGTCTTGTCCCTTCAACCGTCTATTATGATTAGAGGCTTTCAGACCTACTTATAGTAATCAGTTCTTTATGCTTGGATCATGTTTTGTTGTTTCTTATATTTCATGTCATGGCTTCATTTAGTTCATGATTATTAAGCTAAGTCTTTCGCCTTATGTGAATGGTTTAGTTATTTGCTTATGTCATGGGTTGACTTGGGGTCCCTCGGGGTTCCTTGTCCCGTGTCTATGATTCGGGTGTCCTCTCGGGTCGTGACAATAAAACATAAGGAACAATGAGAGCACTCATCATAACCGACACCATCATGGTAGAGCCTTTAATGATTCTCCAACTATCTCACTCAAGTGGGTAAAGTCACCCCTGGCTTGCCAGGCGAGGGACGTGCATTATGTGATATCACGAAAGAGGGGATCATCGCCATTGTAATGTATCATTATAAACCCACGATGGCACGTGGTTATGCGATACCGGCATAGTCCTTTGAACGCCAGACTACTCAGTGCTAGACACGACTCCCAAAAACATGCATTTTAGGTTCATACGTAAATCAATAACATCATTCCTTAAGATTCATGGCTAAAATAATCATTTGTGATTCATCGATCCCCGTTAAAACATTATTAGCCAAGAATCAAAGACCCTTTTATCGGCGAACATCATAAATCGATAAATCATTAGATCCATTTCATAAACCGTAAATCATGCTTCAACATGTGGGCATTGCCCAATACTTTACAATACTTAATTCATTCGAAAACATGCTTATAAACATGGGTTACTTGAAAACATGCTTTTCATCATCAATAGTTCATAAATTATAAGGCCCATGCATACTTGAAGATCATGCATATAACTTGTAAATCATCAATCATGTTGGGTATTTGAATAAACTCATTTTTCAAATCATAGATCATGCTAGGTTTGTACATATCAACAATTGATGTGTAGATCATAAATCAATTCATCATAGATCATGCATAATTAGGACTAATTGAGTAGAAATCGAAATCAATGATTTTATAATCAATAATAGTTGTAAAATCTTATCAAAATCCGTAAAATATGAGGTAAATCACAAATCATAATAGCCCACTAGTAAATCATTAGATTTTCACAAAAACTGAATTTAAAACCCCATGAGATTTTTGATAGATTTTCATAAATTAATAGAGAATGGGCGTGGGTGTGAATGGAAACATCCATTTGTAACCCTACATACCTAGGTAAGATCATATTCTAGAGTTCCTTGAATTCCCAATGGAGAATCGATAGAGAAAAGCTTGAAACTATGCTTGATCTCTCTAAAATCCTCTTAATTTGCATGCATGGGAATGGCTTATGCAAGAGGGGATTAACCTATCTTATCATGCCCAAAAAATTACATAAAATGACATAGTTTAGGCCTTGGATCATATAAAGGTCGAAAATACCCTTAATGAAATTACCATGAAAAACTGTCCTGGGCAAACCAACGACTAATCCCACGAGTCGTTGCATGAAACCACGACTCCTGGTATCCAGTCATTGGTTCCACTGCCTCACTTCATGCCTTCGGATTCTTTCTATTACTAAACAGGATGAGTCATTGCTTCAAACGATGGGTCGTTAGATCGATCATTGTCAGCTTTCCTGAAAATCTGAACTTCCCTTGCCACGTGCCTCGCCACGACTCATGGTTGCTTCCAACAAGTTGTAGCCTCGATCCATTGCTTCCACTGGAAAATCTGGCAACCAAACTACAATTGGTAACCACAGGTCGTCACTTCTCACTATGAGTCATTGGTTGACCCGTGGTATCCCCAACTGCCAAGGTCAAATTCCTTCCCACGACTGCTAACAATGACTCGTTACTTCCAACCACGAGTCGTGACATCATTTGTCTTGTGACATTTTCCCAATTTTTCAGCCAACTTCAAATTTTGATCCTGGTCTAATCTTATACACTTTTGGGGTATTATAATATCTCCCCCTTGGGAACATTCATCCTTGAATGTTGGGAACAAGCAGAAAAACAAGGACATGGAGTCATTAGACCCAAATACTGATCATTTAAACCAAAAACTAATAGAATGACTACCACCGATTCGTATCACATAGATGAACTGATTTCATGCTTCACATACACATCCATATACATAAAAGAAACTTGAACACATGATTCAAACATGAAAACTAAATAGAGCTACAGGGTGAAACGGATACCTCAAGTCGGAACTGAGCTGGTAGAGAATAAGTGTGGGTATTTAGCCATCATATCCGCTTCAGCTTCCCACGTAGCTCCTTCGACATGCTGATTTCTCCATAATACTTTCACTGAAGCTACTTCTTTATTCCTTAGCTTCCGAACCTGATGATCTAATATTTCCACCAGAACCTCCTCATAGCTAAGGCTATCTTTTACACCCACGTTGTCCACCGGGATTACTAGAGCTGGATCACCCAAACATTTCTTCAAAAGTGATACATGAAACACAGGATGCACAGAACACAACTCTAAGGGTAACTCCAACTCCTATGCTACCTTACCAACTCTTCTCATGATTCGGTAGGGACCGACATAGTGGGGACTGAGTTTTCTTTTCTTCCCAAACCACATTACTCCCTTCATGGGAGATACCTTCAGAACCTGATCGTCCACCTCGAACTCCAACTCTCTCCTCCTCATATCAGCATATGACTTTTGATGACTTTGAGAGGTTTTTAGCTTGTCCCTTATCAATTGAACCTTCACTATAGCCTCATGAACTGAATCTAGCCCTATCATAGCTGCCTCACCAACCTCAAACTATCCGATTGGTGATCTACACTTCCGCCGATAAAGAGCCTCGAATGGTGACATTTAAATGCTGGAGCGATAGCTATTATTGTAAGCGAACTCAGTGATCATCCCAACTACCTTAGAAATCCATTACACATGCTCTCAATATGTCCTCGAGAGTCTGGATTGTTCGTTCCTCTTGACCATCTGTTTGCAAATGAAATGTTGTGCTAAGCTTAACCTGAGTCCCAAGCCCTTTCTGAAAATACTGCCAATTCTGGGAGGTAAATTGAGTACCTTGGTCTGAAATGGACAAGGGCACTCCATGCAATCGAATCAACTCCCGGATGTATAACTTGCCGTAATCCTCCACTCAATTCATGGTTTTCACCAGCAGAAAATGTGCGGCCTTGGTCAACCTGTCTACCACAACCAAAATGGAATCATATTGACGGCGAGTACGAGGTAGCCCTATTATGAAATCCATGTTAATTTCTTCCCACTTCCAAGTAGGAATCCTAATATCCTAATGTACTCCTCTCGGCCTTTGATGCTCAACCTTTACTTGCTGACAGTTCGGGCACTTGGCTACGAACTCTGCAGTATCCTTCTTCATATCATCCCACTAATAGATTTCTTGTAAATCATGATACATCTTAGTGGCACCCGGATGGATGCAATACCTAGATCCATGGGACTTATGCAATATCAGGCTCCCCAAATCATAAATATTTGGAACACATAGGCGACCCTGGTACTGAAGCACACCATCTCCCCCTTGGGAGAAGACCTCCACCTTCTGACTTCGACGACTTCCTTCAACTTTACCAAAATTTGGTCCTCATCTTGTCTAGATTTTACATCAATCACCAAGGACGATTTTGATCTGCTTTGAACAACAACACCGCCATCGATGGAGTCAACTAATCTGACCCCCAACCTTGCGATTTGATGTACATACTTCACCAACACCTTTTTCCCTTCATGCACGTGGGACACACTCTCCATGAAGAGTCTACTAAGTGTGTATGCTACCACATTAGCCTTACCCGGATGGTAAAGAACATTCATATCGTAATCCTTGAGTAGGTCTAACCACATCCTTTGCCATAGGTTGAGGTCTTTCTATGTGAACACATACTATAAGATCTTGTGGTCCGTAAACACATCCACATGGACCCCATACAAGTAATGTCTCCATACCTTCAATGCGAATACTACTGCAGCCAACTCCAAATCATGGGTCGGATAATTCTTCTCATGGATCTTTAAATGTCTAGAGGCATATTATAACACCCCAAAATCCCTATGACTAGACCCTGGATTTGAAGTTGATCATACAGAGAAAACTGGAAAAAAAATGTCCTTAGAACGAGCATCAGTACGACTCGTAGGATGATTTTACAAGTTGTACCAAGGACTTGTAGTGTGTTTTAGAGAGCTCAACAAAATCTAATTTAGAAGTCATGGTAGGCTCTGATGACTCATACCAAATCAATACGAGTCGTACCAAGTTTCCTGGTATGATTCAAAGAGTTTTGCAAGAAGAGGTAAGGAAACCACGATTAGATCCTACGATTTGTACCAGGAACTCGTACCAAGGGTTTCAGCAATCTTTTAAAGCCTCCCAGAAGCCACGAATGGCATATCACGACCCGTAAGAAGCCAGCATGAGTCATGGTATGACCTGTAGCACTAGACAGATAGATTTTTGAGAACTTTTTTTCAGGGGTAGTTTTGTAATTTTCTATTCTTCTAACTCTTAAACTAGGTCATTTTAGGCTTCTTTTGGAATGAATTAAAGGAGTTTTCCTAGTCTAACCCCTCACTCTTCTCACAACCACCGTAAAGTTCTTCTTCTCTCAAGGTTCAAGAACTAGGGTTCCTCTCCAAGGTGCAGCAGCTTCAAGATCTTTAGAGAGATGCTTCAACCAGGTATGTGGAAATTCAACAAGGAGATTGTTCTCCCCTTGTGTCCCCTAAAACTCTTTCCCTGTTCACTATCAGTTCTAGCCCTGAGTTTTCGAAAGTGAAGATATTGTTGTCATACCTTGAATAATTCATGTGGAATCTTAATCTATATTTATTGTAGTTAATTTCCACCAATTTTTTTACCAAAATGATGCCTATTCCAGTGAAGTAGAATTTTAGCCCTAGCTTTTGAAGCAGAAACTAGAATCATGTATATGTACTGAATTATTGAATCATGCTTGAATCTCTCAAAGTTAGGGAATTCCTATAGTTTTTGTATGTATTAGAAACTCAGTTAAAGGTTTAATTAGTCAATCTCATCCAGTAATTTATTTACTCAGTATCACTAAGGAATGTCATTCTAGCCTCAGTCAGATTTTTTAGCAACCTCTAGGTTGACCAGAATAATGTCAGCTGATCAGTTTGACTATAGTCGTTTCTTGAGGTGTCAGTGGTGCCTCCCAGTTATCAGTTATTATACTCACATATCAGTTATTAGATTTTAGCAGTACTTTAAAAGGTTATGATGCTTCCAGATAAGCAGCTCTGACCAGTCTTAGAACACAAGTTTCCAGACCCGGTCCGATAAGACTCTTAGGGTACTTCCAGATAAGTATCCCTTACTTAGTCTTGGGCCCCATATTCGAGCTATCAGCTTGGCAGTAGTAGTCATGTTAGATCTATCCAGTGGGAGTAGTACTTAGCACCGGGAGGGTTTCTAGCGCACCCAGGTTCCCAAAACTGCATTTCCATCATAGGTTATTTTTATTTGCCTTATGGCCCTAGACAGTGATTTCACAGTCCATGCCTTTATACCCCGGCAAGGTATATTAGGTCCTACCGAGGGGGTGTGTACATCGGACTCCACGTCTAGCTCACATGGTTATATGTCTGTTTAAACTCTCCTACTAGTCATTCCAGTCCAATTTCAAAATAAGCAGCTCAGTTCAGTTCTAGTTCTATCAGTTTAGCTCAGTTCAATTCAGTATCTCAGACTAAGTACTTTTAGACTTAGGACATGCCTTGACCATCAGACAGGGTCATTTTGACAACCTCAGTTTACTTCAGTAGTTCAGTTCAGTTTACTTATAGGTCATTGCATGTCATATCAGTTCAGGCATTATATTCAGTTATGTTTTGCTCCCACTTACTCAGTACATTCAAAGTACTGATGCATACTTTTATGTTGTATCATTTCATGATACAGTTACAGGTTCTCAGACTCAGCACCGTTAGTCACCGCGGTTTAGATCCTCCTCCTCAGCAATTGAAGTGTGAGTCCTCATCACTTGAGGGCCTTATTTCATTTCTTTCAGTTAGTTCATTATTTTTAGCTAGACTTAGAGTTAGCTGGGGACTTGTCCCAGCCACTCATCAGTTAGAGGACTTTCAGACGCAGAATTTGTTTCAGACTTCAGATGACTTAAACTTTATGTCTTCAGTTTTATTTACATAAATGCTTTTATATTATTATTTCAAAGCTTCTTCTATATTTTTTTACTCGGAATGCCAGTGTATGATAGAACAGGGGTTGACTTGGGGTCACTCGTGACTTCAAGTATCGTGTTCCGTCTAGGGTGTAGAGTCGAGGCGTGAAAAACTTGGTATCAGAACCCTAGGCTTAGAGTATCCTCAGAATTTCTTAAAACCGCATCAAGTAGAGTCCTTTTCATGGGTGTGAAGCAGGTCACACTTATGACAAAGAGGCTACGAGATGTTATTAGGAAAACTCTCTATTGTTCATACTCATTATCATGTGTTAAAATTTAATTCCAAAAACGTCCTTCTAACTCATGCTATGTTTCATTTTAGTGAATCATGCCTCCCAGACGCGGTAATAGAAGAAGGGCCAGTAAGGCCAATAGACCTTCCACACCAGCCCTGGCAGCTTCTCAAGATGATTCGGTATCTATAGCTGAATTCAGGACGGCCATTCAACTGCTGGCCCAAACAGTCACCAACCAGGTGAACCAATAGGTGGTTCTGGTAGCCACAAATGGGTCTACAACAGCTTTAAGGGTGCGGAACTTCACCCGTATGAACCATCCATCATTTCAGGGATCCAAAGTAGGGGAGGATCCCCAAGAGTTCATGGATGAGGTTAGGAAGATTACCCGTATTATGGGTGTTATCTCCTCTAAGAGTGCTGAACTGGCTGCCTACCAACTAAAAAGGGTAGCTCAGGTCTGGTATGAGCAATGGAAAGAGGGGCGGCCAGCAAGAGTAGGACCGGTAGAGTGGGGGGAGTTCCACACATCTTTCTTGGATAGATTTTCCCCTCGGAAGCTAAAGGAGGCAAAGATGGTGGGAGTTTATGAATTTTAGGCAGGGCAACAGAACCGTGGAGGAGTATGCTCTAGAGTTTACCAGGCATCTAAGTACGCCTCAGAGATGGTAGCCGAGCTAAGAGCTCGCACGCTAAAGTTTGTGAATGGGGTGTCGAACCTGGTCCTCAAGGAGTGCAGGACAGTAATGTTGATTAAAGATATGGACCTCTCCAACCTGATCGTCTATGCCCAACAGATTAAGGCTGAAAAATTGGAGGCATGGAGCGAAAGAACAAGCAAGCAAGGACTGGCCAGTCAGATTATGGCCATCAGAGGTCTGACGGCAGTAGCCAACCACAATAGTAGAAGAAGAAGCAGAGAGCCCCATCACCCAGCTCAGCTAGCACCCTGACCTTTTGGTCCCACCAGGATCAGAGGGGCGGAGCATCTAGCTCTCAGTCCCATAGTTATAGTGCCAGCAACAGATATCCAACTTGCTCTAAGTGCAGCAAGAACCACCCAAGAGAGTGTCATCAGGGTCGAGAGCGTTGTTTTGGTTGTGGACAGCTTGGTCATCGACTAAAAGATTGCCCGTCAGCAGGACGGGGTAGAGCACAATCCACCACATCCTAAACTCTAGCAGGCCGCCCAGCTCAGCAGGACAATGCATCAGGTACATATGGTGGTCAGCTCCAAAACTGTTTTTATGCAATGTCTTCCCATCAAGACCAGGAGAGCTCACCTGGCATAGTCATGGGTATGTTATGCCTCTTCCATCTAGACATGGATGCCCTTCTAGATCCAGGAGCCACCCTTTTGTTCGTGACTCCCTATGTAGCAGTCCAGTTCAGTATCAGTCTAGATGTCTTCTCAGAACCGTTCTCAGTCTCCACCCCAGTTGACGAGTCAGTTAGAGCTAGTCAGGTGTATAGAAACTGCCCAGTGTCAGTCCTTAATAAAGTCATTCCAGCTGATCTCATAGAGTTAGATATGGTCGACTTTGACCTTATCCTCACCATGGATTGGTTACACTCCATCTATGCCTCAGTTGATTGTAGAACTAGAGTCTCAAGTTCCAGTTTCCAAATGAACCAGTGTTTGAGTTGCCGAGCAGCAGTTCAGTGCCTAAGGGTAGGTTTATTTCCTACCTTAAGGCCCAGAAACTCATCTCCAAGGGATGTATCTATAATCTAGTTTGGATCAAGGATTCCAACTCTGAGACCTCAACTATCCAGTCAGTTCTAGTAGTCAGTGAGTTCCCAGGTGTATTTCCTAAGAATCTTCCTAGAGTTCCCCTGAATGGGAAATAGACTTTAGAATAGACCTCCTCCTAGATACTCAGCCCATCTCCATCCCTCCTTACAGAATGGCTCCAACTAAGCTTAAGGAATTGAAAGACTAGTTAAAATATCTTCTTGACAAGGGTTTTATCAGACCTAGATCTCTCCCTGGGGTTCCCTAGTATTATTCGTGCATAAGAGAGATGGTACCCTTAGAATGTGCATAAATTACCGTCAGCTGAACAAAGTCACAGTCAAGAACAGGTATCCCCTACCTAGAATTGAAGACCTGTTTGACCAACTTCAGGGAGCCAGTTGTTTCTCAAAAATCGATCTCAGATTAAGGTACCATCAGCTAAGGGTCAGAGAGTGTGATATACCTAAAACAATATATTCACTACGAGTTTGTGGTGATGTCCTCCAGGCTAACAAATGCCCCAGCAACCTTCATGGACTTGATGAATAGAGTCTTCAAGCAGTATCTGGATATGTTCGTCATTGTATTTATTGACGACATTCTGGTATACTCTAGGAGTGAGGAAGAGCATGTTGAGCACCTGAGATTAGCATTACAGACACTCAGAGACAGACAGTTTTTTTCTATGTTCAGCAAGTGCGACTTTTGGTTAAAGTCTGTGACTTTCTTAGGTCATGTAGTCTCAGGTGAAGGAATTTAGGTTGATCCTCACAAGATAGCAGCGGTGAATGATTGGCCTAGAACTACCTCTCCTACGGAAATTAAAAGTTTCTTGGGCTTAACTGGTTATTACTGATGGTTTACGGAAGGATTCTCCTCTATAGCATCTCCTCTAACTAAGTTAACTTAGAAGAAATTGAAATTTCAATGGTCGGATGCGTGTGAGAAGAGTTTCCAGGAGTTGAAGACTCGACTCACTACCGCTCTAGTTTTGACCTTGCCAAAAGGAACAGATGGGTTGGTTGTCTATTGTGACGCTTTTCGAGTTGGACTCGGTTGTGTTCTGATGCAGCTAGGCAAAGTGATATCCTACGCCTCCAGACAGCTCAAATTTCATTAGAAGAACTATCCAACTCATGACTTGGAGTTGGCAGCGGTGGTGTTCGCACTAAAAATATGGAGACACTACTTATATGGAACTCATGTGCATGTGTTGATATATCACAAGAGCCTTCAGTATGTGTTCAGTCAGAAGGACATAAATCTGTGATAGAGAAGGTGGTTGGAGCTACTAAAAGACTGACATGAGTGTGTTGTATCCGGGAAAAGCCAATTTAGTTGCTGACGCCCTAAGTAGATGGTCTATGGGGAGTGTGGCTCACATTGAGGAAGGCAAAAAGGAGTAGTGAAGGATGTTCATAGACTAGCCCGGTTAGGGGTGCAGTTGGAGGATTCAATCGAAGGTGGTGCCGTGATGCAAAGTGTGTCCGATTCATCCTTAGTAGTTGAAGTTAATTCCAAATAGGACGAAGATCCCATTCTACTTAAAATTAAAGAAGTAGTTCTCAGGAAAGAAGTCGAGGCTTTATCCAAAGGGGAAGATGGTGTACTCCATTACCAAGGCAGATTGTGTGTACCGAACGTCGGTGAGTTAAGACAGCAGATACTAGCTGAAGAACACACTTCTAGATATTCCATCCATGCAGGTGCTACGAAAATGTACCATGATTTGCGAGATATCTACTAGTGGAACGACATGAAAAGAGATATTGTTGAATTTATAGCCAAGTGCCCGAACTGCCAGCAAGTTAAAGTGGAAAACCAGAGACTAGGAGGCATGACTCAAGATATCATCATACCCACATGGAAGTGGGAAGTATTAAACATGGACTTCATTAAGGGTCTACCTTGGACTCGTCGGCAACATGATTCAATCTGGGTGATAGTAGACTAGATGACTAAGTCAGCACGCTTCCTCCCAGTCAAAAACCACATATTCAGCTGAGGACTATGCTAGATATTCGGGAGTTAGTCAGACTTCATGGGGTACCCTTATCCATCATTTCATATAGAGGTACCCAATTCACCTCTCACTTCTCGAAGTCTTTCCAGAAAGGACTAGGTACCCAGTTCAAGCTCAGCACAGCATTTCACCCTCAGACGGAATGGACAAGCTGAGCATACTATTCAGAACCTAGAATATATGTTGAGGGTGTGCGTGATCGATTTCAACGGTAGTTGGGATGATCACTTGCCTCTCATTGAGTTCGCGTACAATAGTAGCTACCACTCTCGTATTCAGATGGCCCCGTTTGAAGCATTATATGGTAGGAGGTGTAGATCTCCTATAGGGTTGTTTGAGGTTTGTGAAGCTACTTGATAGGGCCAAACTCAGTTCACGAGGCAATGCATAAATTACAGCTTATCCGAGAAAGATTGAAAATAGCTCAAAGCCGTCAGAAATCTTATGCCGATGTGAGGAGAAGAGAATTGGAGATTGCAGTTGATGATTGGATCTATCTAAAAATTTCTCCCCTGAAAGGGGTGATGAGATTTGGGAAGAAAGGAAAACTCTGTTCCAGGTATGTAGGACCCTGCAGAATTCTGAGGCGTATCGGCAATGTGGCCTATGAGTTAGAACTACCTTCAGAATTTGCGACCATGCACCCAGTCTTCCATGTGTCACTACTGAAGAAGTGCATTGGAGATCCAACTTCTGTGGTGCCACTGGATAGTGTGGAGATAAAAGACAGTCTCTCTTACGAAGAGGTTCCAGTTCAGATCCTTGACCATCAGGTTCGTAAGCTGAGAAACAAAGAAATCGCTTTGATAAAAGTTTTATGGTGAAATCAGCTGGTTGAGGGAGCCACATGGGAAGAAGAAGTAGACATGATGGCCAGATACCCTCACTTATTCCCTCCTAGTTCATATCCAGTACCTGGTATTAACTCCTTTCTCAGTATTCTGTTCAGTTCCGTACTCATCAACTCTATTTAGATCCTTAGTGTATATTCTAGTTGCACCAACTCTATTAGTGCAGTTAAATCAGTTTGGAGTCAGTTAATCCTCCGGAAATCAGTTCACAATCTCAGTTTGGGAATTTTAGCTCCTTTCCTAGTTTTAGCCTTCATTTGAGGACGAATGATCCCAAGGGGGAGATATTGTAACACCCTAAAAATCCGTATGACTAAACCCTAGATTTGAAGTTGATCATACAGAGAAAACTAGAAAAAAATGTCCTCAAAAAAAGCTCAGTATAACTTGTAGGAGGATTGTACAAGTTGTACCAAGGAATCATAGTGTGTTCCAGAGAGCTCAACAAAATCTAATTTAGAAGTCATGGAAGGCTATCACGATTCATACCAAGACAAGTAGTACCAAGTTTCATGGTATGATTTAGAGAGTTTGGCAGTAAGAGGCAAGGAAACCAAGATTAGATCCTAAGATCCATACCAGGCACTCGTACCAAGGGTTTCAGCAATATTTTAAAGCCTCCCAGAAGCCACGAATGGAATATCACGGCCCGTAGGAAGCCACCACGAGTCATAGTACAACCCGTAGCACCAGAAAAATAGATTTTTCAGTACCTTTTTTCAGGGGCATTTTTGTAATTTTCTATGCTTCTAACTCTTAAACTAGTTCGTTTTAGGATTCTTTTGGGACAAATTAAAGGACTTTTCCTAGTCTAACCCCTCACTCTTCTCACAACTACCGTAAAGTTCTTCTTCTCCCTTCTTCTCTCAAAGCTCTTCACAGGTCTTGATATTATATTTTTTGAATATAGAAAAATTACCCATCTGGTAAATTTTTTCAAAAGGTTCTTTGGGAATAGACCAATTTTGTAAATCGTTTTCTACCTTAGAGATAGACAAATTAACGCTGTTAATAACATGCTGGTTTCTATCCATTGACAGAGAAAATGCCCTTGACTATGCTCCTTATATTCTTAAGACTTCAGAAGAAATCTTTTAGCAAAAGAATTTCATAATTATAAAATATGAGTCTTTTAACTCTTATAAGGTTACTGCGGATTTGTGCTAAGGATTTTACATGAAGAAATATTTTGGGAATTCCTTTTATTACTCAAATTAAACCATATATTTCAGACTTTGATGTTATTCGCACAAAGATTTTAGGAAAAAATATTTCCTTTCCTTTTATTAAAACCCTTTCTCTTGAGGAAAGCAAATTTTTGCATAAACAAACTGCTTTCAAAATAAATTAGATTTGTTTTCTCAAAAATGATATTAAGCTTAAAAGGATTGAGCAAATTTTAAAAACCCCGGGAATGGTAACTAAGATTGCCAATTTGCAAAACACTTTTGAAAAGGAAATTTGCTCAGACTTTCCCAATGCCTTTTGGGCCAGAAAAGCCCATACTGTAGATCTCCCCAATATTGATGGATTTGATGAACAGGCCATTTCTACTAAAGCTAGGCCCATTCAAATAAACCATGAATTAATGGAAATCTGCAAAAAGGAGATAAATACTCTTTTAAATAATAAAATTATTCGGCCTTCTAAATCACCTTGGAGTTGTTCAGCCTTTTATGTTAACAATGCAGCGGAGAAAGAAAGAGGTTCTCCCAGACTTGTTATTAATTATAAGCCCCTGAACACCGCTTTAAAGTGGATTAGATATCCTATTCCTAACAAAAGAGATTTACTAAAATGAACTTTTAAAGCCAATATTTACAGTAAGTTTGATATGAAGTCAGGCTTCTAGCAAATCCAGCTTTCCGAAAAGGACAAATATAAAACTGCTTTCAATGTCCCGTTTGGACAATATGAATGGAATTTGATGCCCTTTGGGTTAAAAAATGCCCCCTCTGAGTTTCAAAATATAATGAACTCTTTATTCAATTGTATCAGCCATTGCTCAATAGTTTATATTGACGATGTATTGATATTTTCCGAGGACATCGATTCTCACTTTAAACATTTAAATGTTTTCTTTAAGATCATTAAACAAAATGGTCTTGTGGTCAGCGCCAAGAAGATCAGATTATTTTTAACTAAAATTAGATTTTTGGGTCATGATCTTTATCAAGGCACATATAAACCCATTTGCAGAGCCATTGAGTTTGCAGATAAATTTCCTGATGTCATCATGGATAAAACCCAGTTACAAAGGTTCGTTGGAAGCCTTAACTATATAGCTGATTTCATCCCAAAAATCAGACAAGTTTGTAAACCTCTTTATGACAGGCTAAAGAAAACTCCTGTCCCTTGGAGCATAGATCAAACTAATGCCGTCATCAGAGTTAAAGAAATGGCAAAGAATCTCCCCTGTTTAGGCATCCCCAATCCTGATTACTTCATGATTGTGGAAACTGACGCCTCAGATATCGGATATGGTGGCATTCTCAAACAAAAGAAAACCGCCAAAGACATCGAACAATTAGTTCGTTATACTTCTGGAATCTGGAATTCTGCACAAAAGAATTATAGTACTGTTAAGAAAGAAGTTCTCTCTATTGTTCTTTGCATTACGAAATTTCAAGATGATTTAGTAAATAAAGAATTCTTGCTTCGGGTAGATTGTAAATCTGCTAAAGACATCTTACAAAAGGATGTTAAAAATCTTGTGGCTAAACAGATATTTGCTAGGTGGCAAGCCTTACTTTCCAGCTTTGATTTCCAAATAGATTATATCAAGGGAGAAGAAAATTCTCTCCCAGATTTTCTAACTCGAGAATTCTTGCAGGGAAAACCATGAGGCCCGGCATCAGACCCGGAGTAAGAATCCCCTTTAAGGGAAAAGGGAGAGAAGAAGCAGCTGCTCCTTCTACCCCCTTGGTTAAACCGTTCAGGCCGGATTTTACTGGTCAAAATAGGTATTTGGCGTTAGCCCAACTACCGCCAATCAACCCAGCAGCATTTCCACCTCTGCCGCCCTCAAACATGGTGGTCCTGAGCAGACCCTTTAAACAAGCCGGAGAAAACAACTCCTGCACTCAGAAAAGGCAAACTTTCTCGCAAATACAGACTGCTGAAATGTATAAAATGAAAGCACCTGAAAGCTTTGCAGAAGCAGTCAATCCAGGAGCCGCGACTCCCAAGAAAAATCGAGAAACATCTACCTCTAGAAAGGAAAGAGAAATTTTCCACCCAGTCTCTTTGCAGATTGCCCCAATATTGGCACTAGACAAAGAATACGAAAGATATCCAGTAGATGGCCTCCTAGGACCATTATACTCTAATGACAATTTTGTGGAAAATAAGAATCCACTCAAAACAAGAAGATACTATGAGTTCATCTTATCCAACACCGGTTATGTCGAAATCGAACATGATCTTTCGGATAAAACAAATCCAGATAGTATAGCCTTCTCCAGGTTTACTATCAAAAAGATTTTTACCCCTTTTGAATGGAAAGTAGACCACTTGCATACGCCTATCAGCTTCACTAAGGAATTCAGACCTCAGACTTATAATTGGTATGACTACAAAAATGCCTGGTTCAACTTCCTGTACCTAAGACCAGCTTCGCATACTTGGTTTGTCAAGTATAGCCCTGAATTTACCAAGTCCATCATCCCCAGATGGTTTTATGAATGGTGGGCATGGTTTGGAGGAAACAAACACTCTATGCCCAAATCATTTGTCGAAAAATTTGGCAAATTCCAAACGGAGACAGAAATCTCCACACTTCCTGAGCACATTCAAATGTGTAAATATTTTATTACTAAAGGAATTTCTTATATTATTAGTTGGAAATTTGTTGTTTTTGAATTTGACAGGATCAAGTATCTGTCCAAAGAAATCTTTGTCAAAGGATGGGCGCCAAAAGACCCCGACGAAAAGAAGCCAAAGCAGAAGCCTTCAGGAATTCGATCAAAATCTTCCCCTAAGGAAGAACTCAAGAAAAAACTCCAGCAGGCGTTATCCGACCTAGATGAAGGTAACTCAGATGAACATGCCATATCGGCACTCCTAGAGGAAGCTTCCTCACAAAGTGACGACAATGGTGACATGCTAGACCCAAAAGCTCTACCAAAATCCTATTTAGGTCCCTATGATTAAATCCAGTAGAGGTTTATTAAAAAATCGGAATTACTGTTTCCAAGATAGAGGTTATTAAAAACCGGAATTATCTATGGGAAAGAGAAGAGACCAAAGGTTGGAATATCTCTTGATTAAATCAAGTGGGTCCTAGCCACCGAAAGGATATTTGTCTTATTCGGAAAATTATGCAGCCACCCACTAGTTTTGGTAAAGCAGATGGCCGACAAGCCTTTTCAAAAAGGCATCTTCCTTACCCAGACGGGCCCCGCTGAGGATAAGGCAATCCACTCTAACCAATCAGAAAAGGATCAGCTAGATCCCTCTTATCGTTTCCCATCTATAAATAAATTAGGGAATTTCATTTACAAGGCATCATCTTTTGGTGAGCCTTCTACTCTGTAAGCATTATCTTCTATTTTGTAAACATTTCAAGCTTCCTCTATGCAATAAAATCTCATTTTGTAAGTATCTACGCTCTGTTTAAATTAATTTACTTTACTGCTTACGATCCAAGAAAATGGTATCAGAGCCATGTTACTAATATTAAACGTTGTTTCTACTTTTATAGCCATGAAAGGCTAAATTCTTGATGCCATGACTGTGTAACTTATATCACTAAGACTTAATGAGTTAATCTTTAAGTTTAAGAATCTTATAATTATTCTGCATGATCTTTTAAATCTTTATTGGTAATTTTGGAATTATGCTTGGTGGTTAAGGGGAGGTTTCGAGGTATTCTCAAGTAGTTGCGATGCCGACAGGCGGTCATTTAGCCGAAAGGACAGGCGTTTAGACTGCAAGGTACTTTGCTTGAGAAACTCGTGTAATATCCATAATCTCTTAATGTAAAATCCTTAGCACAAATCCGCAGTAACCTTATAAGAGTTAAAAGACTCATATTTTAGAATTATGAAATTCTTTTGCTAAAAGATTTCTTCTGAAGTCTTAAGAATATAAGGAGCATAGTCAAGGGCATCTTCTCTGTCAATGGATAGAAACCAGCATGTTATTAACAACGTTAATTTGTCTATCTCTAAGGTAGAAAACGATTTACAAAATTGGTCTATTCCCAAAGAACCTTTTGAAAAAATTTACCAGATGGGTAATTTTTCTATATTCAAAAAATATAATATCAAGACCTGTGAGTCTACTATTGCTATAAACAATTCTCTTGAAACTATCAAGTTATTGATTGCTGCTGATATAGATAGATATAAGAAGGAGTTTAAGTTCCTTCATATCGGTCTTGTTCAAGTTGCTATAAAACATCTTTACCTTAAAAAATTGGTGGGACAACTATCTCACTGAAGTCAACCGAGCTGAAATCTTCAATGCAGCTATTTCACAAACTGTTGTTAAGATAGAAAATGGTACCCAAACCTCTGAGGTTATCACAACAGAAGACGCTACTGCCACTCTTGTGTATAGTATAGCAAAACATTTCGTGGGAGAGCCACGTCTTTTCCAAGATAGGAGTCTTGAGATCCTTAATAATCTATACTGCAAGAAGCTTACAGACTTCAGATGGTATAAGGATATGTTTCTAAACAAAGTCATGATTCGATCAGACTGCAACAACGAGTATTGGAAGGAACGCTTTTTAAGCGGATTACCTCCTCACTTTGCTGAAAAGGTCAGATAGGGAAGATCCCTTATGACCAACTCTCCTACGGAGATCTTATAAGCCTAGTCAACGTCGTTGCAATCAAACTTTGCACGGATCTTAAGTTGAAAAAACAACTTAAAGAAGAACAGAAATCTTCACCTACAGAATTGGGCACTTTCTGTCAAGATTTTGGGTTTCCTTTGCTAAAACCCCCTTCGGCAAGAAAACCTGGCAAAAGAGAAAGAACTACGGGAAAATACAAGAAAACTTCTTCTAAAAAGGGAAGAGAGTTTAGAGATAAGCCCAAGAGAAAGTTCAGAAGAAGAAAAACTTCAGAAGAACCTTCTCATGAGGAATTATGTTGGACATGTGGCAAAAGGGGCCACAGAGCTAACAAATGTCCTAGGAACAACAAAAAGAAAAAGAAGATAAACCTTCTTGAAGTTGACGAAGAAGTAAAACAAAAGCTCTACTCAATTCTTGAGGAAGAAGAATCTGAGTCTGAATACACTTCTGAAGAAGAAGGAAGCGATGACGATGAATTTCTCAACGCCGCTCAACATTCAGAATCAGAAGAAGATATTTCTGAATGCAATTGTAATGGGGCATTTTGCCTCTGTGATAGTGGAACTATCAAAGTCATCTCTGAGAAAACGACCGAAACCCTCTTCTCAACCATCGAGCATATCTAGGATGATGATGCCCGAAGAAAATACCTTATCGAGCTTCAAAAGCTGGTAACTCAACAAAAGGAGGAAAGACCAAAAGTAACTCCTTTTAGCATGAAACAAATCATGGGAAGATTTGATGCCAAGAAGGAAGAACCCTCTATTGAGGAGCTTCGAAAAGAAGTCAAGGTTCTGAAAGAAGAAATCAGAGAAGTCAAGAGCAGACTTCACAAAATTGAAGTGGATGCTCTTACAGAATAGGTTCTTAAGAACATCAACAAAGAGGCCTCTACCTCTAAAGGTGGTTTCATAAGAAACTCTGAGGATGAACAATCAGATGAGCAGCCTGATGAGCAGCCTGATAATCCTATCGAAGAAACCGAAGGCGATGCTGGCATCTTAGCCATCACGAAGGTAAAACCACAGAGTTCTCATATTCTTATCAAGCTTGTTATTAATGATAATCTTGTCCTTAATAAGATTGCTTTGTTAGACAGTGGTGCAGACAGGAACTGCATCTCCGAAGGATTAATCCCTACCAAGTATCTTAGTAAAGGTACTACAAGGTTATACAGCGCTACTGGTGAGCGCATCGCTATTAACTACAAGTTAAACAAAGCTCATATCTGCAATAATGGTATTTGTCTTGTTAATGATTTTGTAATTACCAAAAACATTAATGAAGAAATTATTTTGGGAATTCCTTTTATTACTCAAATTAAACAATATATTTCAGACTTTGATGCTATTCGCACAAAGATTTTAGGAAAAAATATTTCCTTTCCTTTTATTAAAACCCTTTCTCTTGAAGAAAGCAATTTTTTGCATAAACAAACTACTTTCAAAATAAATCAGATTTGTTTTCTCAAAAATGATATTAAGCTTAAAAGGATTGAGCAAATTTTAAAAACCCCGAGAATGGTAACTAAGATTGCCAATTTGCAAAACACTTTTAAAAAGGAAATTTGCTTAGACTTTCCCAATGCCTTTTGGGCAAGAAAAGCCCATACTGTAGATCTCCCCTACATTGATGGATTTGATGAACAGGCCATTTCTACTAAAGCTAGGCCCATTCAAATGAACCATGAATTAATGGAAATATGCAAAAAGGAGATAAATACTCTTTTAAATAATAAAATTATTCGGCCTTCTAAATCACCTTAGAGCTGTTCAGCCTTTTATGTTACCAATGCAGCGGAGAAAGAAAGAGGTTCTCCCAGACTTGTTATTAATTATAAGCCCCTGAACACCGCTTTAAAGTGGATTAGATATCCTATTCCTAACAAAAGAGATTTACTAAAACGAACTTTTAAAGCCAATATTTACAGTAAGTTTGATATGAAGTCAGGCTTCTGGCAAATCCAGCTTTCCGAAAAGGACAAATATAAAACTGCTTTCAATGTCCCGTTTGGACAATATGAATGGAATGTGATGCCCTTTGGGTTAAAAAATGCCCCCTCTGAGTTTCAAAATATAATGAACTCTTTATTCAATTGTATCAGCCATTGCTCAATAGTTTATATTGATGATGTATTGATATTTTTCGAGGACATCGATTCTCACTTTAAACATTTAAACATTTTCTTTAAGATCGTTAAACAAAATGGTCTTGTGGTCAGCGCCAAGAAGATCAGATTATTTTTAACTAAAATTAGAGTTTTGGGTCATGATCTTTATCAAGGCACATATAAATCCATTTGCAGAGCCATTGAGTTTGCAGATAAATTTCCCGATGTCATCATGGACAAAACCCAGTTACAAAGGTTCCTTGGAAGCTTTAACTATATAGCTGATTTCATCCCAAAAATCAGACAGGTTTGTAAACCTCTTTATGACAGGCTAAAGAAAACTCCTGTCCCTTGGAGCATAGATCAAACTAATGTCATCATCAAAGTTAAAGAAATGGCAAAGAATCTCCCCTGTTTAGGCATCCCTAATCCTGATTACTTCATGATTGTGGAAACTGACGCCTCAGATATCGGATATGGTGGCATTCTCAAACAAAAGAAAACCGCCAAAGACATCGAACAATTAGTTCGTTATACTTCTGGAATCTTGAATTCTGCACAAAAGAATTATAGTACTGTTAAGAAAGAAGTTCTCTCTATTGTTCTTTGCATTACGAAATTTCAAGATGATTTAGTAAATAAAGAATTCTTGCTTCGGGTAGATTGTAAATCTGCTAAAGACATCTTACAAAAGGATGTTAAAAATCTTGTTGCTAAACAGATATTTGCTAGGTGGCAAGCCTTACTTTCCAGCTTTGATTTCCAAATAGATTATATCAAGGGAGAAGAAAATTCTCTCCCAGATTTTCTAACTCGAGAATTCTTGCAGGGAAAACCATGAGGCCCGGCGTCAGACCCGGAGTAAGAAGCCCCTTTAAGGGAAAAGGGAGAGAAGAAGCAGCTGCTCCTTCTACCCCCTTGGTTAAACCGTTCAGGCCGGATTTTACTGGTCAAAATAGGTATTCGGCGTTAGCCCAACTACTCCCAATCAACCCAGCAACATTTCCACCTCTGCGCCCTCAAACATGGTGGTCCTGAGCAGACCCTTTAAACAAGCCGGAGAAAACAGCTCCTGCACTCATAAAAGGCAAACTTTCTCGCAAATACAGACTGCTAAAATGTATAAAATGAAAGCACCTGAAAGCTTTGCATAAGCAGTCAATCCAGGAGCCGCGACTCCCAAGAAAAATCTAGAAACATCTACCTCTAGAAAGGAAAGAGAAATTTTCCACCCAGTCTCTTTGCAGATTGCCCCAATATTGGCACTAGACAAAGAATACGAAAGATATCCAGTAGATGGCCTCCTAGGACCATTATACTCTAATGACAATTTTGTGGAAAATGACAATCCACTCTAACCAATCAGAAAAGGATCAGCTAGATCCCTCTTATCGTTTCCCATCTATAAATAAATTAGGGAATTTCATTTACAAGGCATCATCTTTTGGTGAGCCTTCTACTCTGTAAGCATTATCTTCTATTTTGTAAACATTTTAAGCTTCCGCTATGCAATAAAATCTCATTTTGTAAGTATCTACGCTCTCTTTAAATTAATTTACTTTACTGCTTACGATCCAAGAAAATGGTATCAGAGCCATGTTACTAATGTTAAACGTTGTTTCTACTTTTATAGCCATGAAAGGCTAAATTCTTGATGCCATGACTGTGTAACTTATATCACTAAGACTTAATGAGTTAATCTTTAAGTTTAAGAATCTTATAATTATTCTGCATGATCTTTTAAATCTTTATTGGTAATTTTGGAATTATGCTTGGTGGTTAAGGGGAGGTTTCGAGGTATTCTCAAGTAGTTGCGATGCCGATAGGCGGTCGTTTAGCCGAAAGGACAGGCGTTTAGACTGCAAGGTACTTTGCTTGAGAAACTCGTGTAATATCCATAATCTCTTAATGTAAAATCCTTAGCACAAATCCGCAATAACCTTATAAGAGTTAAAAGACTCATATTTTATAATTATGAAATTCTTTTGCTAAAAGATTTCTTCTGAAGTCTTAAGAATATAAAGAGCATAGTCAAGGGCATCTTCTCTGTCAATGGATTGAAACCAGCATGTTATTAACAGCGTTAATTTGTCTATCTCTAAGGTAGAAAACGATTTACAAAATTGGTCTATTCCCAAAGAACCTTTTGAAAAAATTTACCAGATGGGTAATTTTTCTATATTCAAAAAATATAATATCAAGACATGTGAGTCTACTATTGCTATAAATAATTCTCTTGAAACTATCAAGTTATTGATTGCTGCTGATATAGATAGATATAAGAAGGAGTTTAAGTTCCTTCATATCGGTCTTGTTCAAGTTGCTGTAAAACCTCTTTTTCGAAAAGGTTTAAATATTCCTATTTGTCTACTTCTTAGGGATGATAGACTTTTGAATTTTGATGACTCTCTGTTAGGAGTTTTAGAAAGTAACCTAGCCCATGGCCCGGTGTACTTTAATTGCTACCCTAATTTCTCGGTGGATATCCATGATCCTAACATTATGGATACCTTGACACTCAATGTCAAAACCAAGAATATGAATAGCAAGCTAGATTCTAGAGAAATAGCTATAATATATCGGGTATATTATAAGCTAATGAAGACCACTATAGCCCCAAAGGCTATAGCCGCAAGCGTTAAAGGAGTTACTATGCTCATGGAAGCAAACCAAGAGCACAGTACTACCTTCGTTCCGCGTCTCCTTAATTGGAAGGATATCCTTACGGATGAAGAGTGGAAATTCGACTCTATCACTCACCCTTTACCTTTTCAACCCGAAAGATCCCAGATCGACAGGGTTATTCAATTTCCAGATGGATCTATTAATCTTAAATTTTTAAGATCCAACTCTTATAGCCAAGCTTCTTCAAGTAGAAGAATGTCTTCGGCCAGACCTTCTTCTTTTAACCCCCCGGAGGATGAAGATGATGCAAATCATACCATGAAACTTCGTGGTGTAGCTTTTAACCAAACTATCCCGAAAGTTTACTATGAAGACACCATTGCTAGTCCCACTTTAAGTGACATGAGACCTGATCATGATCACAAAGATTCTCTTGGAGTTCTCACTTCTGATGACGAATTTGTCATCGATAAAAGGAAAATCAACCAGTGCTGGAAACTACCCAAACACCAGAAAAAGGTAGAATGGTACAAGGCTACCTACTCTTTGGAGCAGAGAATCTCATTCAGAGATAAATGGTTTAAAGACATGAGAAGATTCAAAATGGAAATTGAATTCTTCAAATGGTTTGAATGTTCCAGACAAATAGACGACGCCCAGTCTTCTCTTCAAGTCCTGATTAATAAATGGTATACCAAAGACCAAGTGGTTGAAAGTATTACGCCTCCTCTTGAAGGATTAACGATTCCTTATAAAAAGGAAATGCTTACAGCTTCACCCTTCAAGAAACTCAAGGGAAAAACCAATTCTACCACCCTCGTCTCTACAGAGGATATCGACAAAATCCTAGAACAAAATAACTATACCAACCAAATTCTTCATGTTGTCTCTAAACAACTTGAAGAAAAAACCAGTCATAATCCCTTGGTCAAACCAAGTACCTCCAAGGTTAGCCCCCAGATTGAAACTAACCCTATTTTCAAAATCCCTGAATTTTCCAAAGAAAGATATCCCAATCTCTCCAAGGAATTTGGAAGTTCCTCTGATCTTCTTGAAAAGATCAATGAACAATTGTCTAAACTTAATATCACCAAAGGAAGTGATGGTAAGATTAGGACCTTATTGGAGCGACATCCAAACAAGAGGAAGTTTTACCCTAGACCTTCTTTCCCAGACGTCCAGTTTGAAGAAAATACTCTACATCCGCAATCCACCGCTGATGGAACGGGTATAACAGAATGGAACATTGATGGAATGGCAGAAGTCCAGATCTACAATAAGCTCCAAGAAATGGGAATGAGCATAACCGCCTATAAGATGAAAGGCGCCAGCGATAAACAAGCAGCTACTCTAATAACTGCAGGATTCACAGGAAGTTGAACCAGGCATTTTTGTAGTCATACCAATTATAAGTCTGAGGTCTGAATTCCTCAGTGAAGCTGATAGGCGTATCCAAGTGGTCTACTTTCCATTCAAAAGGGGTAAAAATCTTTTTGATAGTAAACCTGGAGAAGGCTATACTATCTGGATTTGTTTTATCCAAAAGATCATGTTCGATTTCGACAGAACCGGTGTTGGATAAGATGAACTCATAGTATCTTCTTGTTTTGAGTGGAAAGTAGACCACTTGTATACGCCTATCAGCTTCACTGAGGAATTCAGACCTCAGACTTATAATTGGTATGACTACAAAAATGCCTGGTTCAACTTCCTGTTAATCCTGCAGTTATTAGAGTAGCTGCATGTTTATCGCTGGCGCCTTTCATCTTATAGGCGGTTATGCTCATTCCCATTTCTTGGAGCTTATTGTAGATCTGGCCTTCTGCCATTCCATCAATGTTCCATTCTGTTATACCCGTTCCATCAGCGGTGGATTGCAGATGTAGAGTATTTTCTTGAGTTCTTCCTTAGGGGAAGATTTTGATCGAATTCCTGAAGGCTTCTGCTTTGGCTTCTTTTCGTCGGGGTCTTTTGGCGCCCATCCTTTGACAAAGATTTCTTTGGACAGATACTTGATCCGGTCAAATTCAAAAACAACAAATTTCCAACTAATAATATAAGAAATTCGTTTAGAAATAAAATATTTACACATTTGAATGTGCTCAAGAAGTGTGGAGATTTCTGTCTCCGTTTGGAATTTGCCAAATTTTTCGACAAATGATTTGGGCATAGAGTTCGTGGAACGATAGTTTCGACTCTATCACTCACCCTTTACCTTTTCAACCCGAAAGATCCCAGATCGACAGGGTTATTCAATTTCCAGATGGATCTATTAATCTTAAATTTTTAAGATCCAACTCTTATAGCCAAGCTTCTTCAAGTAGAAGAATGTCTTCGGCCAGACCTTCTTCTTTTAACCCCCCGGAGGACGAAGATGATGCAAATCATACAATGAAAGTTCATGGTGTAGATTTTAACCAAACTATCCCGAAAGTTTACTATGAAGACACCATTGCTAGTCCCACTTTAAGTGACATGAGACCTGATCATGATTGCAAAGATTCGCTTGGAGTTCTCACTTCTGATGACGAATTTGTCATCGATAAAAGGAAAATCAACCAGTGGTGGAAACTACCCAAACACCAGAAAAAAGTAGAATGGTACAAGGCTACCTACTCTTTGGAGCAGAGAATCTCATTCAGAGATAAATGGTTTAAAGACATGAGAAGATTCAAAACGGAAATTGAATTCTTCAAATGGTTTGAATGTTCCGGACAAATAGACGACGCCCAGTCTTCTCTTCAAGTCCTGATAAATAAATCGTATACCAAAGACCAAGTGGTTGAAAGTATTACGCCTCCTCTTGAAGGATTAACGATTCCTTATAAAAAGGAAATGCTTACAGCTTCACCCTTCAAGAAACTCAAGGGAAAAACCAATTCTACCACCCTCGTCTCTACAGAGGATATCGACAAAATCCTAGAACAAAATAACTATACCAACCAAATTCTTCATGTTGTCTCTAAACAACTTGAAGAAAAAACCTGTCATAATCCCTTGGTCAAACCAAGTACCTCCAAGGTTAGCCCCCAGATTGAAACTAACCCTATTTTCAAAATCCCTGAATTTTCCAAAGAAAGATATCCCAATCTCTCCAAGGAATTTGGAAGTTCCTCTGATCTTCTTGAAAAGATCAATGAACAATTGTCTAAACTTAATATCAACAAAGGAAGTGATGGTAAGATTAGGACCTTATTGGAGCGACATCCAAACAAGAGGAATTTTTACCCTAGACCTTCTTTCCCAGACGTCCAGTTTGAAGAAAATACTCTACATCCGCAATCCACCGCTGATGGAACGGGTATAACAGAATGGAACATTGATGGAATGGAAGAAGGCCAGATCTACAATAAGCTCCAAGAAATGGGAATGAGCATAACCACCTATAAGATGAAAGGCGCCAGCGATAAACATGCAGCTACTCTAATAACTGCAGGATTCACAGGAACCTTAAAAAATTGGTGGGACAACTATCTCACTGAAGTCAACCGAGCTGAAATCTTCAGTGCAGCTATTTCACAAACTGTTGTTAAGACAGAAAATGGTACCCAAACCTCTGAGGTTATCACAACAGAAGACGCTACTGCCACTCTTGTGTATAGTATAGCAAAACATTTCGTGGGAGAGCCACATCTTTTCCAAGATAGGAGTCTTGAGATCCTTAATAATCTATACTGCAAGAAGCTTACAGACTTCAGATGGTATAAGGATATGCTTCTAAACAAAGTCATGATTTGATCAGACTGCAACAACGAGTATTGGAAGGAATGGTAACTAAGATTGCCAATTTGCAAAACACTTTTGAAAAGGAAATTTGCTCAGACTTTCCCAATGCCTTTTGGGCCAGAAAAGCCCATACTGTAGATCTCCCCTACATTGTTAATTGTGGTATGTCGAGTAAATACTTCTACATGTAGCTTACCACATTATTTGGAGTAGATGCTCCCACCTATGATTGAGCTTGTGGTATGTTTCGAAATAAAGCTTCTCATATGCATGAATTTATAATTGAGATGTATGGCACCATTGAGCTATGTCGAAGGGCAATGTCGATCTTCATTTTCATATGATGTCCAGTCTATGCATGATTTCATTAATGAGCTTTGTCAATAGACAACGTTGAGCTTCGTTGCATATGATGTTGAGTCATGCATGATTTCATGTTGAGCTTCGTCAATAGACGATGTCGAGCTTTGTTATATATGATGTAGAGCATTGCATGTTTTGGGAGAACAGTCTAACACCGAGCAGGCTAAGGGTCGACAACCTTATGCCCCAGAACTACGCGCCAACATAGGTTGATTCTATCATATTTGGGACCTCCCTTGTGAGCTATCCCCGGCCTTAATGGCCCATGAGCTTGATATCGATATCATGGTAGTTTCCTCAGCCCTGGCAAGGTTTTGAATGGCTCTGTCCACTTGAATGTAATAGTCGGGACCACGTAAGCTCTATTGTAGTATGTCGGTTAAGTGACGAATCTCCCATTGTCCATATGATTCAAATTTGCATATTCACTACTCATGATCTCTATGTACATATGCATGTTCTAAAAGTAAGGTTTGACTCAATGTTCATATTCTCTATAAATGTTGCACCTCAGCTTTGAGTCATTTGAATTAGTTGGTGTTATCAAGTTATGCATTATCACATCATGAAGGGATTATGATTTCGAAAGAATGCATGTGAGTTCTCTCAGCTTTCTAAAAGCTTATGTTGTGAAATGGTTTGTTCGGATGATTTTACTTATTATAGCAGTTTTACTTACCCTGCATACACGGTACATTCCACGTACTGACCGCATACTTTCTATGTTGTATCGTTTCATGATACAGGACCCGGCTCGCAGCTTCAACCCCGATCTTAGTCAGCTTATTCAAAGTTGCACCTGTTCAGAGTTGATGAGTCCTCATTCTCCGAGGACTAGACTTTCAGTTTCTTCTATATATTTCAGTTTCAGCATTGTGGAGCTAGTTGGGGTCTTGTCCCATCAGCTCGTCCATATTAGAGGCTTTTCAGACTTAGTCATGTATTCAGTTTGAGATATTTATTCTTATGTGATGTTTCTTTAAACTTCCGTTGAGATTATATTCGTCTTTTATTCAGTTTTCGAATGATTTAGTTGTATGCTATGCTATGGGTCAACTTGGGTTCCCTCGGGGTCCCTTGTCCTGTGTCAATGATCCGGGCCTCCGTTCGGGTCGTGACACAAGCCTCCAATCATTGAAACTTCGCTTTTTTCTGAGTCAATTCGGTCAAAGGTGCTGCAATTGACGAGAAACCCTCAACAAATCTCCAATAGTAGCCAGCTTGGTCTAAGAAACTACGAATATCCGAAGGATTCACCGGTCTAGGCCAATTCTTCACCGCTTCAATTTTCTGAGAGTCTACACTTATGCCTTCGCTTGACACCACGTGACCCAAAAATGCGACTGAGTTCAACCAAAACTCGCACTTGCTCAACTTGGCATACAACTGGCGATCTTTAAGGTTCTGAAGCACTCTTCTCAAATGAGCGGCATGCTCCTCCTCGCACCGAGAGTATATGAGGATGTCATCGATGAACACAATCACGACAATATCCAAATATGGCTTGAACACCCTGTTCATCAAGTCCATAAAAGTTGTAGGAGCATTTGTTAGTCCAAAAGATATAAGTACAAACTCATAATGACCATACCGCATCCTGAAGGCTGTCCTCGGAATATCGCACTCCCGAACCCTGAGCTGATGATATTGAGTTTGCAGATAAATTTCCTAATGTCATCATGGACAAAACCCAGTTACAAAGGTTCCTTGGAAGCCTTAACTATATAGCTGATTTCATCCCAAAAATCAGATAGGTTTGTAAACCTCTTTATGACAGGCTAAAGAAAACTCCTGTCCCTTGGAGCATAGATCAAACTAATGCCGTCATCAGAGTTAAAGAAATGGCAAAGAATCTCCCCTGTTTAGGCATCCCCAATCCTGATTACTTCATGATTGTGGAAATTGACGCCTCAGATATCGGATATGGTGGCATTCTCAAACAAAAGAAAACCTCCAAAGACATCGAACAATTAGTTCGTTATACTTCTGGAATCTAGAAGTCTGCACAAAAAATTATAGTACTGTTAAGAAAGAATTTCTCTCTATTTTTCTTTGCATTACGAAATTTCAAGATGATTTAGTAAATAAAGAATTCTTGCTTCGGGTAGATTGTAAATCTGCTAAAGACATCTTACAAAAGGATGTTAAAAATCTTGTTGCTAAACAGATATTTGCTAGGTGGCAAGCCTTACTTTCCAGCTTTGATTTCCAAATAGATTATATCAAGGGAGAAGAAAATTCTCTCCCAGATTTTCTAACTCGAGAATTCTTGCAGGGAAAACCATGAGGCCCGGCGTCAGACCGGGAGTAAGAAGCCCTATTAAGGGAAAAGGGAGAGAAGAAGCAGCTGCTCCTTCTACCCCCTTGGTTAAACCGTTCAGGCCGGATTTTACTGGTCAAAATAGGTATTCGGCGTTAGCCCAACTACCGCCAATCAACCCAACAGCATTTCCACCTCTGCCGCCCTCAAACATGGTGGTCCTGAGCAGACCCTTTAAACAAGCCGGAGAAAACAACTCCTGCACTCAGAAAAGGCAAACTTTCTCGCAAATACAGACTGCTGAAATGTATAAAATGAAAGCACCTGAAAGCTTTGCAGAAGCAGTCAATCCAGGAGCCGCGACTCCCAAGAAAAATCTAGAAACATCTACCTCTAGAAAGGAAAGAGAAATTTTCCACCCAGTCTCTTTGCAGATTGCCCCAATATTGGCACTAGACAAAGGATACGAAAGATATCCAGTAGATGGCCTCCTAGGACCATTATACTCTAATGACAATTTTGTGGAAAATGAGAATCCACTCAAAACAAGAAGATACTATGAGTTCATCTTATCCAACACCGGTTCTGTCGAAATCGAACATGATCTTTCGGATAAAACAAATCCAGATAGTATAGCCTTCTCCAGGTTTACTATCAAAAAGATTTTTACCCCTTTTGAATGGAAAGTAGACCACTTGCATACGCCTATCAGCTTCACTAAGGAATTCAGACCTCAGACTTATAATTGGTATGACTACAAAAATGCCTGGTTCAACTTCCTGTACCTAAGACCAGCTTCGCATACTTGGTTTGTCAAGTATAGCCCTGAATTTACCAAGTCCATCATCCCCAGATGGTTTTATGAATGGTGGGCATGGTTTGGAGGAAACAAACACTCTATGCCCAAATCATTTGTCGAAAAATTTGGCAAATTCCAAACGGAGACAGAAATCTCCACACTTCCTGAGCACATTCAAATGTGTAAATATTTTATTACTAAAGGAATTTCTTATATTATTAGTTGGAAATTTGTTGTTTTTGAATTTGACAGGATCAAGTATCTGTCCAAAGAAATCTTTGTCAAAGGATGGGCGCCAAAAGACCCCGACAAAAAGAAGCCAAAGCAGAAGCCTTCAGGAATTCGATCAAAATCTTCCCCTAAGGAAGAACTCAAGAAAAAACTCCAGCAGGCGTTATCCGACCTAGATGAAGGTAACTCAGATGAACATGCCATATCGGCACTCCTAGAGGAAGCTTCCTCACAAAGTGACGACAATGGTGACATGCTAGACCCAAAAGCTCTAGCAAAATCCTATTTAGGTCCCTATGATTAAATCCAGTAGAGGTTTATTAAAAAATCAGAATTACTGTTTCCAAGATAGAGGTTATTAAAAACCGGAATTATCTACGGGAAAGAGAAGAGACCAAAGGTCGGAATTTCTCTTGATTAAATCAAGTGGGTCCTAGCCACTGAAAGGATTTTTGTCTTATTCGGAAAGCTGGATTTGCCAGAAGCCTGACTTCATATCAAACTTACTATAAATATTGGCTTTAAAAGTTCGTTTTAGTAAATCTCTTTTGTTAGGAATAGGATATCTAATCCACTTTAAAGCGGTGTTCAGGGGCTTATAATTAATAACAATTCTGGGAGAACCTCTTTCTTTCTCCGCTGCATTGTTAACATAAAAGGCTGAACAGCTCCAAGGTGATTTAGAAGGCCGAATAATTTTATTATTTAAAAGAGTATTTATCTCCTTTTTGCAGATTTCCATTAATTCATGGTTCATTTGAATGGGCCTAGCTTTAGTAGAAATGGCCTGTTCATCAAATCCATCAATGTAGGGGAGATCTACAGTATGGGCTTTTCTGGCCCAAAAGGCATTGGGAAAGTCTGAGCAAATTTCCTTTTCAAAAGTGTTTTGCAAATTGGCAATCTTAGTTACCATTCCCGGGGTTTTTAAAATTTGCTCAATCCTTTTAAGCTTAATATCATTTTTGAGAAAACAAATCTGATTTATTTTGAAAGTAGTTTGTTTATGCAAAAATTTGCTTTCTTCAAGAGAAAGGGTTTTAATAAAAGGAAAGGAAATATTTTTTCCTAAAATCTTTGTGCGAATAGCATCAAAGTCTGAAATATATGGTTTAATTTGAGTAATAAAAGGAATTCCCAAAATAATTTCTTCATTAATGTTTTTGGTAATTACAAAATCATTAACAAGACAAATACCATTATTGCAGATATGAGCTTTGTTTAACTTGTAGTTAATAGCGATGCGCTCACCAGTAGCGCTGTATAACCTTGTAGTACCTTTACTAAGATACTTGGTAGGGATTAATCCTTCGGAGATGCAGTTCCTGTCTGCACCACTGTCTAACAAAGCAATCTTATTAAGGACAAGATTATCATTAATAACAAGCTTGATAAGAATATGAGAACTCTGTGGTTTTACCTTCGTGATGGCTAAGATGCCAGCATCTCCTTCGGTTTCTTCGATAGGATTATCAGGCTGCTCATCTGATTGTTCATCCTCAGAGTTTCTTATGAAACCACCTTTAGAGGTAGAGGCCTCTTTGTTGATGTTCTTAAGAACCTGTTCTGTAAGAGCATCCACTTCAATTTTGTGAAGTCTGCTCTTGACTTCTCTGATTTCTTCTTTCAGAACCTTGACTTCTTTTCGAAGCTCCTCAATAGAGGGTTCTTCCTTCTTGGCATCAAACTTCCCATGATTTGTTTCATGCTAAAAGGAGTTACTTTTGGTCTTTCCTCTTTTTGTTGAGTTACCAGCTTTTGAAGCTCGATAAGGTATTTTCTTCGGGCATCATCATCCTGGATATGCTCGATGGTTGAGAAGAGGGTTTCGGCCGTTTTCTCAGAGATGACTTTGATAGTTCCACTATCACAGAGGCAAAATGCCCCATTACAATTGCATTCAGAAATATCTTCTTTTGGTTCTGAATGTTGAGCGACGTTGAGAAATTCGTCGTCATCGCTTCCTTCTTCTTCAGAAGTGTATTCAGACTCAGATTCTTCTTCCTCAAGAATTGAGTAGAGCTTTTGTTTGACTTCTTCGTCAACATCAAGAAGGTTTATCTTCTTTTTCTTTTTGTTGTTCCTAGGACATTTGTTAGCTCTGTGGCCCCTTTTGCCACATGTCCAACATAATTCCTCATGAGAAGGTTCTTCTGAAGGTTTTCTTCTTCTGAACTTTCTCTTGGGCTTATCTCTAAACTCTCTTCCCTTTTTAGAAGAAGTTTTCTTGTATTTTCCCGTAGTTCTTTCTCTTTTGCCAGGTTTTCTTGCCGAAGGGGGATTTAGCAAAGGAAACCCAAAATCTTGACAGAAAGTGCCCAATTCTGTAGGTGAAGATTTCTGTTCTTCTTTAAGTTGTTTTTTCAACTTAAGATCCGTGCAAAGTTTGATTGCAACGACGTTGACTAGGCTTATAAGATCTCCGTAGGAGTTGGTCATAAGGGATCTTCCCTATCTGACCTTTTCAGCAAAGTGAGGAGGTAATCCGCTTAAAAAGCGTTCCTTCCAATACTCGTTGTTGCAGTCTGATCGAATCATGACTTTGTTTAGAAACATATCCTTATACCATCTGAAGTCTGTAAGCTTCTTGCAGTATAGATTATTAAGGATCTCAAGACTCCTATCTTGGAAAAGACGTGGCTCTCCCACGAAATGTTTTGCTATACTATACACAAGAGTGGCAGTAGCGTCTTCTGTTGTGATAACCTCAGAGGTTTGGGTACCATTTTCTGTCTTAACAACAGTTTGTGAAATAGCTGCATTGAAGATTTCAGCTCGGTTGACTTCAGTGAGATAGTTGTCCCACCAATTTTTTAAGGTAAAGATGTTTTACAGCAACTTGAACAAGACCGATATGAAGGAACTTAAACTCCTTCTTATATCTATCTATATCAGCAGCAATCAATAACTTGATAGTTTCAAGAGAATTGTTTATAGCAATAGTAGACTCACAGGTCTTGATATTATATTTTTTGAATATAGAAAAATTACCCAAAATCCTGACAGAAAGTGCCCAATTCTGTAGGTGAAGATTTCTGTTCTTCTTTAAGTTGTTTTTTCAACTTAAGATCCGTGAAAAGTTCGATTGCAACGATGTTGACTAGGCTTATAAGATCTCCGTAGGAGAGTTGGTCATAAGGGATCTTCCCTTCACACCTATCTCTAATCTTTGATCTGACCTTTTCAGCAAAGTGAGGAGGTAATCCGCTTAAAAAGCGTTCCTTCCAATACTCGTTGTTGCAGTCTGATCGAATCATGACTTTGTTTAGAAACATATCCTTATACCATCTGAAGTCTGTAAGCTTCTTGCAAGATAGATTATTAAGGATGTCAAGACTCCTATCTTGGAAAAGACGTGGCTCTCCCACGAAATGTTTTGCTATACTATACACAAGAGTGGCAGTAGCGTCTTCTGTTGTGATAACCTCAGAGGTTTGGGTACCATTTTCTATCTTAACAACAGTTTGTGAAATAGCTGCATTGAAGATTTCAGCTCGGTTGACTTCAGTGAGATAGTTGTCCCACCAATTTTTTAAACTTCCTGTGAATCCTGCAGTTATTAGAGTAGCTGCATGTTTATTGCTGGCGCCTTTCATCTTATAGGCGGTTATGCTCATTCCCATTTCTTGGAGCTTATTGTAGATCTGGCCTTCTGCCATTCCATCAATGTTCCATTCTGTTATACCCGTTCCATCAGCGGTGGATTGCGGATGTAGAGTATTTTCTTCAAACTGGACGTCTGGGAAAGAAGGTCTAGGGTAAAAATTCCTCTTGTTTGGATGTCGCTCCAATAAGGTCCTAATCTTACCATCTCTTCCTTTGGTGATATTAAGTTTAGACAATTGTTCATTGATCTTTTCAAGAAGATCAGAGGAACTTCCAAATTCCTTGGAGAGATTGGGATATCTTTCTTTGGAAAATTCAGGGATTTTGAAAATAGGGTTAGTTTCAATCTGGGGGCTAACCTTGGAGGTACTTGGTTTGACCAAGGGATTATGACTGGTTTTTTCTTCAAGTTGTATAGAGACAACATGAAGAATTTGGTTGGTATAGTTATTTTGTTCTAGGATTTTGTCGATATCCTCTGTAGAGACGAGGGTGGTAGAATTGGTTTTTCCCTTGAGTTTCTTGAAGGGTGAAGCTGTAAGCATTTCCTTTTTATAAGGAATCATTAATCCTTCAAGAGGAGGCGTAATACTTTCAACCACTTGGTCTTTGGTATACCATTTATTAATCAGGACTTGAAGAGAAGACTGGGCGTCGTCTATTTGTCTGGAACATTCAAACCGTTTGAAGAATTCAATTTCCGTTTTGAATCTTCTCATGTCTTTAAACCATTTATCTCTGAATGAGATTCTCTGCTCCAAAGAGTAGGTAGCCTTGTACCATTCTACCTTTTTCTGGTGTTTAGGTAGTTTCCACCACTGGTTGATTTTCCTTTTATCGATGATAAATTCGTCATCAGAAGTGAGAACTCCAAGTGAATCTTTGCGATCATGATCAGGTATCATGTCACTTAAAGTGGGACTAGCAATGGTGTCTTCATAGTAAACTTTCGGGATAGTTTGGTTAAAATCTACACCACGAACTTTCATGGTATGATTTGCATCATCTTCATCCTCCGGGGGGTTAAAAGAAGAAGGTCTGGCCGAAGACATTCTTCTACTTGAAGAAGCTTGGCTATAAGAGTTGGATCTTAAACATTTAAGATTAATAGATCCATCTGGAAATTGAATAACCCTGTCGATCTGGGATCTTTCGGGTTGAAAAGGTAAAGGGTGAGTGATAGAGTCGAATTTCCACTCTTCATCCGTAAGGATATCGTTCCAATTAAGGAGACGCGGAACGAAGGTAGTACTGTGCTCTTGGTTTGCTTCCATGAGCATAGTAACTCCTTTAACGCTTGCGGCTATAGCCTTTGGGGCTATAGTGGTCTTCATTAGCTTATAATATACCCGATATATTATAGCTATTTCTCTAGAATCTAGGTTGCTATTCATATTCTTGGTTTTGACATTGAGTGTCAAGGTATCCATAATGTTAGGATCATGGATATCCACCGAGAAATTAGGGTAGCAATTAAAGTACACCGGGCCATGGGCTAGGTTACTTTCTAAAACTCCTAACAGAGAGTCATCAAAATTCAAAAGTCTATCATCCCTAAGAAGTAGACAAATAGGAATATTTAAACCTTTTCGAAAAAGAGGTTTTACAGCAACTTGAACAAGATCGACAAATTACCTTAGATATAGACAAATTAATGCTGTTAATAACATGCTGGTTTCTATCCATTGACAGAGAAGATGCCCTTGACTATGCTCCTTATATTCTTAAGACTTCAGAAGAAATCTTTTAGCAAAAGAATTTCATAATTATAAAATATGAGTCTTTTAACTCTTATAAGGTTATTGCGGATTTGTGCTAAGGATTTTACATTAAGAGATTATGGATATTACACGAGTTTCTCAAGCAAAGTACCTTGCAGTCTAAACGCCTGTCCTTTCGGCTAAACGACCGCCTGTCGGCATCGCAACTACTTGAGAATACCTCGAAACCTCCCCTTAACCACCAAGCATAATTCCAAAATTACCAATAAAGATTTAAAAGATCATGCAGAATAATTATAAGATTCTTAAACTTAAAGATTAACTCATTAAGTCTTAGTGATATAAGTTACACAGTTATGGCATCAAGAATTTAGCCTTTCATGGCTATAAAAGTAGAAACAACGTTTAACATTAGTAACATGGCTCTGATACCATTTTCTTGGATCGTAAGCAGTAAAGTAAATTAATTTAAAGAAAGCGTAGATACTTACAAAATGAGATTTTATTGCATAGCGGAAGCTTGAAATGTTTACAAAATAGAAGATAATGCTTACAGAGTAGAAGGCTCACCAAAAGATGATGCCTTGTAAATGAAATTACCTAATTTATTTATAGATGGGAAACGATAAGAGGGATCTAGCTGATCCTTTTCTGATTGGTTAGAGTGGATTGCCTTATCGTCAGCGGGGCCCGTCTGGATAAGGAAGATGCCTTTTTGAAAAGGCTTGTCGGCCATCTGCTTTATCAAAAGTAGTGGGTGGCTGAGAATCATAACCTTACGATGCTAGTCCAAAGATTAGCATTGGACCCCATATGATTACCCCAAAGATAACAGGTATGTTAGTATTGTTATTTTATATAGTGCCTTGTAGTATATGTATAAATGAGATAGTCGACTCTAGTCTCTTATAAGATGGATACCATAGTATTGTATGGAGTACCTGTATTGGACTTTTCTGCATTTCAAGTTCTTGAGATAGTCCATATTACAGGGGAGAATCTGCCAAAATTTTTCTAGAAATAACTTGAGTAAGCCGAGAATTCTTATAAATAGAAGTTCACATTCGATGACGAATGTTCTTAAGGGGGGGGGGAGAATGTTACACCCCGTAAATTCTCGACATGTAGATGGCCTATTCGTATGTTGGTTAAGAGTTTTTGAATGCCACACATGCTGGGAAAAGGCCCGGAAAAGACCGGATAAAAAATCCGTCGAACCATCGCAGTTGGACCGGGGGCAGAGCCCCTCCGCGATGGCAACGTGCCACGGAGGGCCTCTGCGTTGGCTCCGTGTCATGGAGGCCCTGTACAGGACCAAGTATATAAACCTCCAACTTCGGTTTTAAAGTTATATTTCATAAATTTTCCAGAAAAGTTGAGAGAGAACAGAGGGGGGCGAAGGTTCTTTGATAATTTTCGTCCGATTACGCCATCAAACGCGGTCCAAACTCAAATTAACTCCAAAACTGAGGTATTAAGCAGTAAGGAGCATTCCTACAAATTTAGTTTCGTGAAATTCGGCCGGCGAATCGTCGTGCTATCGAACTAAGGTAAGTGGAATTGCTCCAAATTAGTGTCAATATACTCCTATCCCTAAAGTGAGTATTTCTCCCTTCTGGACTTTCGAGAAATAGCAAGTTTTCGACCGTCTTTTTGATACGCCAAAGTTTGGGCTATATATATATATTGAAAGTGATGTTTTCTTCTAGAATATTAGCGTATTTAGCTTTCATTGATATGTATATAAATGCAGTGGGGAGAAATAGCAGAAATACTGACCGAACTATGCCAGTTAGTCGGGAACTCCGAAGCGAAGGTATGTAAAGCTAATTCCTTCTGCAAGTTAGTAATCCTGTACGGTAGATAGCGTGATGTATAGAAGAAAGAACTCAGAAGTCGAGAATTGAGTCCAGTTTGAATTTAGCAAGCATGTTTTATGATATTATGATATATATTCAGAATAAAAGTTAGTAAAGCAATATCAGACAGTCAGATTATATCTCAGTTACAGTATAATCAGATAGTCAGATAATATCTCAAATACAGTATAGTTCAGTATGAGAATCAGTATAACACAAAAAAGAGTTCAGAATGAGAAATCAGAGTACAGATAATATTTTCAGTTTAAACATGCTTGCTATATATGATTATTGTTTGTTGAGACCTATTTGTGTTATGAGGGCCCCCTTGAGCGTCCTCACCGCCCTTGGGTTGGTAACTGTGTCGACCCACCGTGAGGGTGGGGATATGCCACTCCAAGGAGTGGTATGCCGTCCGTAGTAGGACGAAGATGGGATGGAGCATTCCCCATATAAGGCTGATCAGCATAGCAGTATAGCTTACCCTGTTGTGCGCTTGCGCCCAGGGGGCAAATTACAGATACATATACAGATTACAGTTTACAGTACAGGAGTCCTTCGGACTCAGACACAGTTATTTATATCAGAGGCCATAGCCCGAGATGGAGACCTAGGGGGCCGGTCGAGGTGCTCGTAGTTAGTAGACAAGTGGAGTGATTTATTTTTGGATGGTTTTGACCCGGGTAGGGGTATATAGATTGTGTGTTGGTTGGCACCTTCCAGCTTATGGGGGCTAGTATAGGTTCTTGTGTTATATATATATATATATATATATATATGTATATACATGATATCTACTAGTTGATAGACAGCAGGTCGCCATGACGACAGGTATGATTCTACCTTACCTTCAGTATAGGTAAGCCTATTCCAGATCTTGCTAGTTCAGACAGTTTTAGATACTTCCTTCTATTCAGAATTTACTAGAATTGTTGTTTATATTCAGTCATGTTCAGTTTGCCTTGCATACTCGGTACCAGTGGTACTGACACCCGTTTGGGGCGCTGCATTACTTGCCTGCAGTTACTCATAGACGAGGAGCCGATCCCTCGTGATCCTAGCCAGCGCAGAGTCATCAGCTCCTATCATCCGTAGCTTGATATTTCAGAGGCTTATATCATTTTCTTTTGTTGTATAGTATGGGTAGGTCGGGGCCCTGTCCCAACCATCTTATCAGTATTCCTAGAGGCTTGCAGATGGTGTATATATCTCCTTGTGGTTAGTTATGCCGGTCGTGTGGGGCCGTGTGTATGTTTAGCCGTTAGTATGGTTGTTTATGTTGGCCGTGTGGGGCCGTATCTAGTTGGTAGTGGTGACCTTGCCGGTCACGTAGATGTTCAACATTTGTTATATTGAGTTAAAGATAACTAGACAGCATGGTGGCCTTGTCGGCCCGCATAGGTTTCCCTATATGAATATGATTCTAGTTAGCTGATATTACAGTACAAGTGGCTATAGGACCAGTCGGCCGGAGGCTGTATTTACAGTCATTGTATAGCCCGTTAATTCCATGAATCTGAGTTAGAGCCAGCCAGGCACCAGATGTGCTTAGGCTCAGCAGTCTAGCAGTTCAGGTCCTAATAGGGCACCAGGTGCCAGTCATACCCCCTAAGGCGGGGCGTGACAAGAATCATGGCTCCCAGAAGAATGAACGGAGGAAGAAATGGAAACAGTGAAGGCCACGAAGATGGAAATGGTCATGAGCATCAGTAGGCCCCACCTATTCAGGAGCCCCAGGAACTTGAGCCAGTTGCCGACGTGGAGTTTCGGGTGGCTATCCAGATGTTGGCACAGTCCTTGACCGCTCAGGTCAACCAGCATACTATTGTGCATATCCCATAGAATGGCAATGCAGCAGTGGCTTGGATTAGAGATTTCTTGAGGATTAACCCTCCGAAGTTCCTTGGGGTCCAAAGTGGATGAGGACCTGCATGAGTTTATTAACGAGATCGTGAAGATCACCCAGGTTATATGGGTGAATGGGGTTGAATATGTAGAGTTGACCTCACATCAGCTAAAAGGGCTCGTACATATCTGGTTCGGGCAATGGAGGGACACTAGGGCCACCAGAGCGGGCCCAGTTACTTGGAAGAAGTTCCACATGGCGTTCCTAGATCGGTTCTTCCCTCGGGAGATTTGAGAGTTAAAGGTAGAAGAATTTGTGAATTTGAAGCAGGGGAGAATGAAAATACAGGAGTATGCTCTCGAGTTCACTCGCTTGTCAAAATACACCCCAGAGTTAGTGGTTGATCAGAGGGTGTGGGTGAGACGACTTGTTCATGGTGTGGTGGGTTATTTGGATAAATATTGTAGGACTGCCATGCTTCATCAGGATATGGACTTTCCTCGTATAGTGCTATACGACTAGCAGATAGACGCGGCTTATGTGAGGCAGAGGTAGGCAAAGAGGGCTCGGACAGATAGCCATGGGTTTACTCGTCAGAGATCCGATGGTGGTCACTGCCCTCAGTTTCAGTAGAGGTCACTAGCTCCAACACCATCATCAGCTAGTGTTCCATCTAGATCCAAGGGTGATCAAAAGAGCAGAGCTTCAGGATTGAGGGACCAAAGGGGCACATAGCTAGATCATACCTCCCCAACTTGTAGAAAGTGCAGCAAGAGTCATATCGGGGAGTGTTTGCTCAACTCAGATATTTGCTGTGTGTGTGGTAGGTCCGGTCACATGCTCCGAGCGTGTCCATTTGCTAGACAGGATGGTGATAGCTGTCCTGCACAAACCACCAAAATAGCAACAACTCCATCACATTCAGCTCCATAGGGAGCATCTTCTAGTGGGGGTGGCAGATAGCGCCAAAACAGATTCTATGCCCTCGCCTCATGTCAGGAGTAGGAGACTTCACCGGATGTGGTCACTGGTATGTTACGAGTTTTCGATGTTGATGTTTATGCTTTTATAGATCCGGGGGCTACTTTGTCTTTTGTGACTCCTTATATTGATAGTGGCTTTGGAGTTAGTCCCGAGAATCTGTCAGAACCATTTTTAGTTCCTATTCCTGTTGGTGATTTGGTTGTAGCTAGGCGAGTGTATAGAGGATGCTCGTTCACTATCTTGCATAAAGTCACCTCCGCAGACATTGTAGAGTTAGCCATGACTAACTTTGATATTATTCTTTGAATGTATTGGTTGTATGCGTGTTATGCTTCTGTAAATTGTAGAGCCCGTGCGGTGGAATTTCGTTTTCCGGGTGAGTCGGTCTTGGAGTGGAAGGGTAGTTTGGCTGTACCAGAAGGTCGATTTATTTCATATCTTAAGGCCAGAAAGATGATTTCTAAGGGTTGAATGTATCATTTAGTTAGGTTTAAGGATGTTGAGTTCGAGACCCCGACTATCCAGTCAGTTCTAGTGGTGTGTGAGTATCCAGAGGTCAGTCCCGATGATTTTCTAGGTGTTCCTCCCGAGAGGGAAATCGACTATAGAATTGATCTTCTACCCGATACGCAGCCTATCTCTGTTCCTCCTTAAGGGATGGCTCCAGCTGAGCAAAAGGAGTTGAAGGATCAGTTGAAGGACTTGTTAGACAAGGGCTTCATTAGACCAAGCAAGGCCCCATGGGGTGCACCGGTTTTATTTGTCCGAAAGAAGGATGGTTTGCTTTGGATGTGTATTTACTATCAGCAATTGAACAAGGTCACCGTTAAGAACAGGTATCCTTTGCCCAGAATCGATGATTTGTTTGACTAGATTTAGGGCGCCAAGTGTTTCTCAAAGATAGATCTTAGGTTCGGGTATCATCAACTCAGGGTTCGGGAGTGTGATATTCCGAGGACAGCCTTCAGGATGCGGTATGGTCATTATGAGTTTGTACTTATATCTTTTGGACTAACAAATGCTCCTACAAATTTTATGGACCTGATGAATAGGGTGTTCAAGCCATATTTGGATATTGTCGTGATTGTGTTCATCGATGACATCCTCATATACTCTCAATGCGAGGAGGAGCATGCCGCTCATTTGACAAGAGTGCTTCAGAACCTTAAAGATCGCCAGTTGTATGCCAAGTTGAGGAAGTGCGAGTTTTGGTTGAACTCAGTCGCATTTTTGGGTCACGTGGTGTCAAGCGAAGGCATAAGTGTAGACTCTCAGAAAATTGAAACGGTGAAGAATTGGCCTAGACCGGTGAATCCTTCGGATATTCGGAGTTTCTTAGGCCTAGCTGGCTACTATTGGAGATTTGTTGAGGGTTTCTCGTCAATTGCAGCACCTTTGACCGAATTGACTCAGAAAAAAGTGAAGTTTCAATGATTGGAGGCTTGTGTCACGACCCGAACGGAGGCCCGGATCATTGACACAGGACAAGGGACCCCGTGGGACCCCAAGTTGACCCATAGCATAGCATACAACTAAATCATTCGAAAACTGAATAAAAGACGAATATAATCTCAACGGAAGTCTAAGGAAACATCACATAAGAATAAGTATCTCAAACTGAATACATGACTAAGTCTGAAAAGCCTCTAATCTGGACGAGCTGATGGGACAAGACCCCAACTAGCTCCACAATGCTGAAACTAAAATATATAGAAGAAACTGAAAGTCTAGTCCTCGGAGAATGAGGACTCATCAACTCTGAACAGGTGCAACTTTGAATAAGCTGACTAAGATCGGGGTTGAAGCTGCGAGCCGGGTCCTGTATCATGAAACGATACAACATAGAAAGTATGCGGTCAGTACGTGGAATGTACCGAGTATGCAGGGTAAGTAAAACTGCTATAATAAGTAAAATCATCCGAACAAACCATTTCACAACATAAGCTTTTAGAAAGCTGAGAGAACTCACATGCATTCTTTCGAAATCATAATCCCTTCATGATGTGACAATGCATAACTTGATAACACCAACTAATTCAAATGACTCAAAGCTGAGGTGCAACATTTATAGAGAATATGAACATTGAGTCATACCTTACTTTTAGAACATGCATATGTACATAGAGATCATGAGTAGTGAATATGCAAATTTGAATCATATGGACAATGGGAGATTCGTCACTTAACCGACATACTACAATAGAGCTTACGTGGTCCCGACTATTACATTCAAGTGGGCAGAGCCATTCAAAACCTTGCCAGGGCTGAGGACACTACCATGATATCGATATCAAGCTCATGGGCCATTAAGGCCGGGGATAGCTCACAAGGGAGGTCCCAAATATGATAGAATCAACCTATGTTGGCGCGTAGTTCTGGGGCATAAGGTTGTCGACCCTTAGCCCGCTCGGTGTTAGACTGTTCTCCCAAAACATGCAATGCTCTACATCATATATAACAAAGCTCGACATCGTCTATTGACGAAGCTCAACATGAAATCATGCATGACTCAACATCATATGCAACGAAGCTCAACGTTGTCTATTGACAAAGCTCATTAATGAAATCATGCATAGACTGGACATCATATGAAAATGAAGATCGACATTGCCCTTCGACAAAGCTCAATGGTGCCATACATCTCAATTATAAATTCATGCATATGAGAAGCTTTATTTCGAAACATACGACAAGCTCAATCATAGGTGGGAGCATCTACTCCAAATAATGTGGTAAGCTACATGTAGAAGTATTTACTAGACATACCACAAGCTAGAATTTATAATAAGAATTGAGAAATTTCTCTTTAAACAATGTGGTAAGCATATGTTGGGAAGATCATCACTTTAATCAACATGAGGGTATTACCCAAAGCTCTATCATTCTAGAATCCAATCGATTCATTTAGGAGACAACATCAAAATCATGGGCAGTTTTAGAAACATGCTTTTCATCATCAACTTCATCATCACCACACATTTACCATAAATCACCCCTTTTATGAACTCTCACCCATGGGCGTTTTAGATTCAAGTTTTAGAAAAAAAAAATTTTTATAAGAGAAACAAGTTAGAATCCACCCAAGCTTCGTAAATCATCAATATAAACTCAATCTAATCATACCCATGAATAGAGATATAAAATTCATGCAATTGATCAAAACCCCATAATCGATTATTCATAATTTAACACTAGTTGATAGGAATTGGGCATGGGTGTGGAAGAAAGACACCGATTAAAACCCTACATACCTGGAAATGAGGAATTCTATCACCCTTCAATTGCCCAAGATCAGATTCTAAAGGAAACCTTGAATTTGGCCTTGAACCACCTCCTTCAAGCCTTCAACCTTGCATGCATAGGGAGTATTCACTTAGAATAGGTCTTCCCCTACTAAAACCCTTCAAAATGAGCCCTAAACGACGTAGTAAAGATCCTTAGGACTAGGAAATGATGGAAATGCCTTACTGAATTCGCTAAAAACTGATCACTGGGCCAAACAACGTCTGAACCAATGGGTCGTTGGAGGAAAACACAACTCGTGGTATCTACCCGTGCTATGCACTGTCCCAGTCATATCTGGGAATCAAACCACGGATGAACAGGACTAGTCGTTCTAGGCTCCAACAGGTCGTTGAACTAGTCATTTATTGCTTCCCCCAAACCTTTTGAACTTCTACCCAACGAGCCTCACCACGGCTCGTCGTACGCTTCAATGGGTCATGGTTACTATCCATCCTTTCTCACTAGGATCTGGGCTCCCTTACCACGACTCCCCATAGCGAGTCGTTGCAAGCCACAATGGTTTGTTGCATGACCCATCATTCGTTCCTACTGCCAAGTCCACTTCCTACCACGACAACAAACGACGGCTCATGGTTACTTACCACGGGTCGTGGTAGCTGTCGTGTTGCAACCTTTTTCCCAACTTATAGCAGTTTTGCCTTTTAGTTTCTCGGGTCTACTCCTAAGAACTTCTGGGGTATTACAGCTTGTGAGAAGAGCTTCCAAGAGTTAAACACTCAGCTTACTACTGCATCGGTGTTGACCCTACGCCGAGGGTACCGATGGTTTTGTGGTGTATTGTGATGCTTCGAGAATCAGACTTGGATGTGTATTGAGTGCAGCGAGGGAAGGTGATAGCATATGTGTCACGCCCCGAGTCTACACCCTAGACGGAACACAGTACTTCAAGTCACGAGTGACACCAAGTAAACCCCGAGTCTATCATACACTAGTATTCTGAGTAAAACAAATATAGATGAATCTTTGAAAAAATAATATAAAAGCATTTATGAAAAAGAACTGAAGACATAAAGTTCAAATCATCTGAAGTTTGAAACAAATGTTGTATCTAAAAGCCCTCTAACTGATGAGTGGCTAGAACAAGTCCCAAGCTAACTCAAAGTATAGCTAAAAATAATGAACTAACTGAAAGAAATGAAATAAGGCCCTCGAGTGATGAGGACTCACACTTCAACTGCTGAGGAGGAGGATCTGAACCGCGGTGACTAACAGTGCTGAGTCTGAGAACCTGCAACTGTATCATGAAATGATACAGCATAAAAGTATGGTCAGTACTTTGAATGTACAAAGTAAGTGGGAGAACACATAACTGAATATAATGCCTGAACTGATATGACATGCAATGACCTATAAGTAAACTGAACTGAACTATTGAAGTAAACTGAGGTGGTCAAAATGACCCTATCTGATGGACAAGGCATGTCCTAAGTTTGAAAGTACTGAGTCTGAGATACTGAACTAAACTAAGCTAATTTTATAGAACTAGAACTTAACTGAGCTGCTTATTCTAAACTGGACTGGACTGACTAGTGGGAGAGTCTATAACCAACATATAACCACGTGAGCTAGACATGTAGTCTGATGACACACCCCATTAGTAGGACCTAATATACCTTGCTAGGGTATAAAGCCATGGACTGTGAGATCACTGTCTGGTGCCATAAGGCCAATACAAATAACCTACGATGCAATGTGGTTTTAGGAACCTGGGTGTGCTGGAACCCCAACCCTCTCGGTGTTAAGTCCTGCTCCCACTGGATAGATCTAACATGTCTACTACTGCCAAGTTGATAGCTCGAAGCTGGGGCCCAAGACTAAGTCAGGGATACTTATCTGGAAGTACCCTGAGAGTCTTATCAGACCAGATCTGGAAACTGGTGTTCTAAGATTAGTTAGAGCTACTTATATGGAAGCGTCATAACCATCGAAAGAATCACTAAAATATGATAACGGATATCTAAGTATAATAACTGATAGCTGGGATGCACCACTGAAATCTCAAGAAATGACTATAGTCAAACTGATCGGCTGACATTATTCTGGTCAACCTGGCGGTTGCTAAATATCTAACTAAGGCTAGACTGACATTCCTAAGTGATACTGAGTAAATAAATTTCTGGATGAGACTAACTAATTACACCTTTAACTGAGTTTCTGATACATATAAATACTATAGGAAGTTCCTAACTTGAGAGGTTCAAGCATGCTTCAATAATTCAGTACATATACAGGATTCTAGTTTCTATTTCAAAAGTTAGGGATAAAATTCTACTTCACTGGAGTAGAAATCATTTTGGTCAAAAACTGGTGCAAATTAACTACAATAAACATAGATTAAGATTCCACATGAATTATTCAAGGTATGACAATAATATCTTCACTTTTGAAAACTCAGGGATACAACTGATAGTGAACAGGGAAAGAGTTTTAGGGGACACAAGGGGAGAATAATCTGCTTATTGAATTTCCACATACCTAGTTGAAGGATCTCTCTAAAGATCTTGAAGTTGCTGCACCTTGGAGAGGAACCCTAGTTCTTGAGCTTTGAGAGAAGAAGGGAGAAGAAGAACTTTACGGTGGTTGTGAGAAGAGTGAGGGGTTAGACTAGGAAAAGTCCTTTAATTTGTCCTAAAAGAATCCTAAAACGAACTAGTTTAAGAGTTAGAAGCATAGAAAATTACAAAAATGCCCCTAAAAAAAGGTACTGAAAAATCTATTTTTCTGGTGCTACGGGTTGTACTATGACTCGTGGTGGATTCCTACGGGCCGTGATATTCCATTCGTGCCTTCTGGGAGGCTTTAAAATATTGCTGAAACCCTTGGTACGAGTGCCTGGTATGGATCTTAGGATCTAATCTTGGTTTCCTTGCCTCTTACTGCCAAACTCTCTAAATCATACCATGAAACTTGGTACGACTTGTCTTGGTATGAATCGTGATAGCCTTCCATGACTTCTAAATTAGATTTTGTTGAGCTCTCTGGAACACACTATGATTCCTTGGTACAACTTGTACAATCCTCCAACAAGTTATACTGAGCTTTTTTTGAGGACATTTTTTTCTAGTTTTCTCTGTATGATCAACTTCAAATCTAGGGTTTAGTCATACGGATTTTGGGGGTGTTACAATATCTCCCCCTTGGGATCATTCGTCCTCGAATGAAGGCTAAAACTAGGAAAGGAGCTAAAATTAACAAACTGAGATTGTGAACTGATTTCCGGAGGATTAACTGACTCCAAACTGATTTAACTGCACTAATAGAGCTGGTGCAACTAGAATATACACTAAGGATCTAAATAGAGCTGATGAGTACGGAACTGAACAGAATACTGAGAAAGGAGTTAATACCTGGTACTAGATATGAAATAGGAGGGAATAAGTGAGGGTATCTGGCCATCATGTCTACTTCTTCTTCCCATGTGGCTCCCTCAACCAGCTGATTTCACCATAAAACTTTTATGAAAGCGATTTCTTTGTTTCTCAGCTTACGAACCTGATGGTCAAGGATCTGAACTGGAACCTCTTCGTAAGAGAGACTGTCTTTTATCTCCACACTATCCAGTGGCACCACAGAAGTTGGATCTCCAATGCACTTCTTCAGTAGTGACACATGGAAGACTGGGTGCATGGTCGCAAATTCTGAAGGTAGTTCTAACTCATAGGCCACATTCGATACGCCTCAGAATTCTGCAGGGTCTTACATACCTGGAAGAGAGTTTTCCTTTCTTCCCAAATCTCATCACCCCTTTCAGGGGAGAAATTTTTATATAGATCCAGTCATCAACTGCAATCTCCAATTCTCTTCTCCTCACATCGGCATAAGATTTCTGACGGCTTTGAGCTGTTTTCAATCTTTCTCGGATAAGCTGTAATTTATGCATTGCCTCGTGAACTGAGTTTGTCCCTATCAAGTAGCTTCACAAACCTCAAACAACCCTATAGGAGATCTACACCTCCTACCATATAATGCTTCAAACGGGGCCATCTGAATACGAGAGTGGTAGCTACTATTGTACGCGAACTCAATGAGAAGCAAGTGATCATCCCAACTACCGTT